>OY728143.1:1185276023-1190276023 GCA_963277665.1 Viscum album | reverse complement strand
AAAAAAAATTAATTTAAAAGGTATGAAATGTAGAGTGGAATATAAAAATATTCATAATTATAATGAAATCCCTTTATTTATTCTTTAAAAATATTAACCTTATTTTTAAAATTGAAAATTCACAGAAAAATGTGAAGAGTATTTTATTTAAAAAATCCTGGAAACATGTAAAGTAATATTAATTATGAATAATGGTTATGATGGTGGAATTCACACTTCAATAAAGAAAGTGAAAAATAACATGTGTAGAAAACATTAAAAAGATTCCTCTTAAAACATTTGTGATAAAGTTAAAGTATGGTATAAAATGGACTGAATTAATCTTTGAAGTATATAAAGGAAAAAAATTTAAACAATATAAATAATACGGACATAGAGGGGAAAATTCAAATTCGTAAAGAATAGCTATGTTTGAGTCCACATACAATCAACTGTTTGGTACAATTGTGATACAAATAGAAGTGAGATGTCAAGAATAATTGTAAAACCAAAAAAAATTAAATATTCAATACAATATAATACATTCATATGGTGAATTAATTAATATTTATAAGTATTCAGTTCAAGGATAAAGGTTATAACATAATGAATATAAATTAAATTAATAACCACCCTTATGGGTTGGGTAATATATGAATCGAAGAAAAACGAATAGAGATTTTAAATGAGAATAAAATAATCCCAATAATAAGATGTTATTTAAGGTGAAATAATTTAATATGTATTTTTTACACTATATAAATTTAAATTAGTACATAATAGGAAACATGTCTCGAGGAATTGAAATTGAGACAGAGAACTCTTATCTCAAGTCCTGACTCGCTTGATGCATGTGTCTGTCCTAATAAATAACCAAATTAAGTTTATTAAATACATTATTCAGAAACATTTTCATTTATATTTAATTTTATAAGGTCTATTTATTATCACATCTCATTCATTTGTTATATAGTTTTTACTCTCAACGTCTACTTAGGATTTTTCAGTAAATTCCACTAAAACTACTTTGATATGTTAATCATGGTCAAAGTAGCTAGAAAATGGTTCCATAATAAAAATAGTTGTAAAGGTAAATTTTATTTATAATTTTATTATGAAAAAATTTATATGGTTCAATGGGTTTTTTAAATAGATTTATTTTAATAAAAGTGTTTTGGTAAGATTGTTTTTGAAGGTTAAATTTGTATTGACCTGTTATTATTAATTTTATTTATTTAATACCTAATTTATATTTCCAGAATATTAAAAGATTAAAAAATGTAATATTTATTTTTTAAATACACTTTTATAACCATCCACATCATTTGGTGATTAAAAATGAAATATGATATTCATGGAGGTGGTAGTCCACACATAACACGAGCAACGTTTTGATTTTCCAATAGATGGGAGGGAAAGATAATGGTTTTACCAAAAACATAATAATATTTAAGAATTATAAAAATAATTATTTAATTATATTAGTATTTTAAGAATATATTTTTAGGAGGTATAGGATGAATAAAGGGAACAGAAATGAAAAGGAGTGATTTGGAGTTCTTACCTTGCTCCATGGGATGGATCCTTTTCTAATTGGATTAAGAAATTAAAAGGTTGTATTTTGATAATACTAGTATGAATAGGATAGGTATAAGGGTTTTGGGGAGGATTTTTATAAAAAAAATTCTCAATCTATGAAGCTTTAGGTATGAGTATAATTGGGGTGGTGGAGGGTTCATTTTATAAGTGAGAGGGGTGAAGTTTTTATAAATAACAGTTCTGTTTCTTGGAAACAAACCAGTATTTAAAATTAATCCACCAAAATTTTTCTATTAAGGAGTATAGGTTCACCCACCTATCACCCACACAACTAATAAATAAGTTTTTAGATATTTTAGGATTTTTTTAACTTAATTTAACTTTTTACCTTAATTTACTTTTACCATGGTAACTCATTTTTTTACCTCGGTAACATATTTTTTTGCCAAAAATGAAATTTAACTTATTAACTAATTTGTAAATGATGATTAATAATATGAAATATATTATACTTTAAAAAAATTCTAAAAGAGATGAAAATTAATTTCAATATAATAATGCATAACACGAAAAACAATATTTAAAAAAAATGTATTTTTAAAGGATAAAGTTAATTTATTCATATTATTTTCCTAGTAAAATTATTTTAATGATTATTAATTTTATTATTTACATATATTAGTAAAAAATTTCATTAAATTCGTTATTAAAAATTTATTATTTTAATTTATTAATATAAAAATACATAATATATAAAATATACATTTCTTCAAAAATAATCATTTTTTATACTAAATGATTTAAATAATATTCCCTTAATTATTATAACCATTAAAATTTTACAACTCATTAATATTATAAAACATAAAATTATTACATATAATACAAATAATAATATATATATAAAATGTAACTATATTTTTATTTACATTATATTTTCCTCAACTTGTAATTTTATTAATGATATTTTCAAATATTACTCTCAAAAATCGTTAATGATCATCTTAAATTTTAAAATTTAACATGGTTCATTTTAGTTTAGTATTTTGTTTTATATAAGATATCTAAAAATAGTATTTATTTAAATAAATACACTTACTATAATCTCAGGGTATTATATTTTTCCCTTGAGATTTCATTACTATAATGAAAAAATGAGAGTACTTATGCCTCATTAAATCTTCGGGTTCCCAAATTGAATCCTAAAACTTATAATTCCTCTAGATAGATTTAACTAGATTAGTGGTCTGATTTTATAGTAATGTATCACTATTGTATAATATTTTTTTTATTTATAAGAGATTTCATTTTCTAGTTGTATAACCTCTAAGTTCGGTACATGAGATGGATCAGGTATGTACTTACTCAAAAGTGATACATGGATCACATCATAAACATAGGTGATTTTTAGTGGAAGTGAAATATGATAATATAATATACCCACACAATCAATGATTTCAAAATGACTAATGTGTCTAGAGATCAAAATTCCATTCTTCTTAAATCTCATAATCATTATCCATCGTGATATTTGAAATAATTTCAAGTATCCAACATCTAAATATAAATCATAACAATGGTTATTGAAATATCACTTCTATTGACTCTATATATTTTCTAAGTTCCCGTGAATGATTTAAATCATCTCTAAAATAAATTTTGTAAGATATCATCTCATCCACTTATTGTCTCTAACTTCATCCCAACATGTTTGATTTTTTCACCTCTTCCTATAAAAAGCCTCACCTGGTTCCATTTTAATGGTAAAATAGGGTTTTTTTTCTTATATGGGAATTTAACCAGTGAAATTTATTGATCCCAACAACCATTTAAATATAATTAATGGGATTTCAACATATCTTCTACAGTTTTAAAATTCCTTTTAGATTTTCAATTTTTCAATGAACGATATGCATTGATAAATTTCACATTCGTATTCAATGCTTGTTGAATACTTTTCCAAAACTTCGAGTTAACCCACATATCTTAATAAAATATAATTAATAGTTGGGTAACATCCTTCCTTGGAATCCAATGAATCAGTTCCCTAATTCAGTGTTCCATAAGGCCTTAGGCGTGCCTCCCCATAAACCATAGGTTTTCAAAAAGTGGTGAGAGCCTATGAAGTTATTGTTGGGAGACTATACCCTCATTATCATAGTTTCCAAAGCAAAAGAAATAATAAAAAACATATAATCATCCCAAGTAACCATCATAGACAAGTATAAATGTACCAATAAATAATTATAACAGCTCATTTGATAAAAAATGGGTATGCCACATGATACCATGATGCCCCATGGAGAATCAAATACAAAAAAATACCCAAAATAAAAGGAAACTATGAACTCATCCGAGACTGGTACCAAGTCCTACTCGGTCCCATAATAGGTACTCTACTCCTAGAATTGTAAGAAAAACATCAAGTAATAGACCCTTTCCTTAATTATGTAACCAGAAAATATATAGTCTTCTACTCAGGTACCCAAGGCCTATGACCACCCAATCAGGGTGTGAGTAATAGTCAGTATGCCCCCAAAAATAGCATCCCTAAAATAACCAGCCCATATAACAAGTGCATTCATAAGTTCTATAGATAATAGATTATGACATAAAAATTAAATAAAAACATAAAAACATAGTCTCCAATTATGGGCTCCATGGTTACACCTGAGGCCAGACTTACCTACTTTCTCCATCACTGGTGTATCTTTGATCAAGGTGATGGATCTCATAA
Organism: Viscum album; assembly: GCA_963277665.1. Classification (NCBI taxonomy): domain Eukaryota; kingdom Viridiplantae; phylum Streptophyta; class Magnoliopsida; order Santalales; family Viscaceae; genus Viscum; species Viscum album. The sequence continues at coordinate 1,190,271,768 of OY728143.1, read as the reverse complement.
CTCATATCAGTTCCAATGTGCCTAACTATGGAAACCAAATCCATAAAAACATAAGGGGTTCCATGGGGAATCCTCTAAGCATTCCCCTCTTACCATGTCATTCCAGAACTAAGGAATTCATCCATGAATTTCCTCTCAGTTATATCTAGGTGAATCTATGGAATCTAGCTATAGAATTTTCTAAAATGAATCCTAGGAACTACCATTACAAGGAATTTGGAGTATCATTCTTAAAATACAAGCACACACCCATGGAATTTTTTCTCATATAATTACATTAAATATGAGGATCTCATCTCATGGAATTCACAAGGGTACCTTAAGAGAATCCATAGCATTATTCTATGTCATTCAATGTATAATACATCACCTGAATCCAAGGGGGATTTTCCCTAAGTAATTTTCAATAATGAATCGGTGAGGATTCTAAGGTAGCTCTTGGAATTCCTTAGCATTGGATATCCTTGAATCCAATGAGGTATCCTTCCATGTAATTTAAGTGATTATTCTAATAGAATCCATGCTCACTCAAGGAATTCCACCCATTTCATAGCCAAATATGAATCCAATGGATGAAACCTAAGGAATTCCACCCATAATAGTCACTTATACCTGAAAACGGAATTACTAAACCAAATAAAAATTATTAGCTCCCATGACATTAATCCATATCATATGAGGCTTATCATTTCCTGGGGGATTTATTAAATATGGAACCATTCACAATATATAATGGGAATTACATTTTAAGTTTCTAATAGGATCTCTATTTAACCAACACCATTATTAACTTATCAATACAATTCACAAGTTAATAATTACCACTTTAAAACATCTTCAACCCAATTTATAGTTATGGTTCAAAATTTTACTTAATATGTTATAATTTTATAAACTTATATACTTTTCAAAAAAGGGAATATCAAATATAGTCCCTCATTTTCACAAAAAACATTTTTCATTCCCTTTTACTCATATCAAGGGTCAAATCCATTTTTTCAATTCATTTCTCAAAGCATAATATGTTAAATTTTAAGGTCTAACTAATTCTTGATTTATCAATGGTTGTGAAATTTCATTTTACAACCATTGATTCCAAATATAACTTCTCATATACACTTTAATATTTGAAAACCCTTCACACCCCAAGCTAAATCATGACTAAATCCTAACTAGGGTCATCCCACATGGATTTGATAGTTTTTTATGATTCAAGATTTTTTAAATAGAGAAATTAACTAAACTAAACTGAAATTAAAAAAAATTAATTACATAGGAGTTTAGTCACGAAATGGTCGGCTTGACTGCACAAATACATCACTTGTTAAAAATGGTATGAATATGGATTTTGCCTAAGGACCACGTACCCCATACCTAGTGAAGCCTACTCATAGATCATCAGTTGTGGTTTTTGAAAAAGTCCAAATAAATTGAAAAGGTATAAAAACTTCTTTAATATATGTCATATTTGATATAACAACCAACAAATCATACATCAATGAAAAAACACCAAAATAGAAGGAAGTGGAGAGGTAGACTCATAGAAATATCTCTACCATAATCGACGACACTTGATTTAGACAAGACATAATGTTGAACCAACCAAGGTAATAGAAGGAGGAAGGGAGGGATGATATTGAGAGGTTCTAGCCAGACTGTACACTAATAATGTGGACCCCACTATCACGGATGCAACATTTCTCATGGGTAGACTACACGTATGGTTTAACAAACTTTTCACCAACCATGTAAAATGGATCTATAATTTACTATAGAGACTTTCATGGTTTTATGGATCCCCTCTAATGGTTTAAAAAAATCATGCACCGATGCAGACAAAACTACATGGTTGGGGTTCACGGTTATCACTAATTGTGAACTAACCATGCCCCCTAGGCTGCTCTACCCAAAACTAGAATATTAAACCCTCAAACTCCTAAATCTATTCATTTGAAACATCTGGGATCTGAATTCCACTCAACTGGTTCCCCATACTCAGTTGGTCACATGGCCTCAAACACATTTCACCAAACACCAGAGGCTTCCGACTTGTAGTGTGGGACTAAGGTGTGATAGTGGGGAAACTATTCCCTCATTGGAAGAGTGTAACATAGTGTAATAAATAATAATACAATAGCGGAAGCAGTAAACAACATACAACTAGAATAAATAGTGGAATACTGATAAGGTAAATAACCAAGCATCGTTCCATACAAAAAATGATGCATCATGTTATATGTTCTAAGAAAGCATCTAAAACAAGTACACTATAGTAATACACAAAATATGTCTCAAAATTACAAAAGAAAAAAGTGACAAGGAATAATTGCAATCCTTGGCTTGATCCCATGCTCTCCTACTCTTAAGAATCACATCAAGTACCTATAGTAGGGCGCTTTCCCTGATCAACACCTACAATAATATAATCTGTTTGGGCCCAAAATCATGACCCAAACAAGGTGTGAGGCTAAATACTAGTAGGAAACCACCCAAGGTTTGTTCCAATCTATCAGTGGATATATATAATAGGCAGTGTATAATAGTGAATGCAGTAAACTATGAGTACTCAAAAACAAGCACAACACATGTCTCAGAAAACAATGTAAATAGGTATATGTGAAGACCGAATCCAAGCTTGTTTTTTGTCTTGGTAGATGTATCATAAGTCATCCATTTAATTATTTATGTTTCATGAATTATATAAAGTCTTGAGGTCTATCCTAGGCCTGAAGACCTCCCGTATAAAAGTAACTATCAACTCGTGACATAATAATCATTTGAATCATTTTCCAATAGAGCTTAGCCTCGGTATCCCTCAATGGATCCTTGGTTCACTCGGAATTTTAAATAAGACTCAATGATCCCAACCACCCTATGTGTGGATTGATCATAGCCTTTACATAATTAACCTTTTGATCCCTTTCATTATCTTTTAACCAAGAAAATGGTTCACCCAAGGTATATAAGGTGTAATTAGTTGCATGCGACCAACCTTGTATTTTAACTGATACTGTGTCTCCCCCATTTCTAATTAACTATTTCTATCATTTAATTAAATTACACATTCCATCTCAAAATAAACACATGTGAATTAAATTATTATATGGATTTATCATAATCAACTCATGTGGGATCAATTTACATAATAACCAACACATGTAAATTAAACTATTACATGGTTAAACAAGGTTAACTAACACATAAAAACATATAAAAAGCCTATTATGCAATTTAAACAATTAAAAGGCTTAACAAAATAAGTATCTCATGTGGTAAATTCATATAACGAGAAATACATTTTTAAAAACCCAATAATTGGATTTCAAGTTAAGCCTCATAAGCATTCTTAGCCAAACGGGTGTCCAAGGGAAACGCACCCATGGGGTGGCCCTAAATCAAGGTTCACAACCCTAAACATGATTTCAAATTATCCAATTAATTTTCTAATCATCAATAGGAAATAACAAGGTTCATTATTCAATAAAGTGACACCCTAAAAGTGGGCGCACGACACTTTGTCGTATATAAACATCATAGTAATTCACAAAAGGCACAAGACCACCTAGCTCATACTCGTAAAAATCTCCTAGTCTATAATCGGGCTCTAATTCTCCCTAGAAAGGATTAGATCTGCAAAACAGGTATAAATTATCATCCTTAAATAACTAGATTGAGAGAATAAAGCAGAAATAAAGGCTCAAGAGGAATCGAGAGCTTACTAAGGGGAATCCAATGCATCCAATGATGTTCAAATCAGATATTAGACGATGAAATGGGAGTCCACCCTATCCTCGGATCACCTGGGTGTAATGTTCGTCGAACGAAGGGGTGAGTTCTGTATGTTTTTACAAAAAATGACACTACTGCCTAATTTAATCAATTAAAAAAATTACACGGCATTTACTTGAGACTACATGTTGTGTCCGTACAAATTTTGTTCAGACCATTGCATGGTCATGTACCAGGATTATATGGCGTGTAGCCTTACATACACGGTGTGTACCTATAAGTACACAGTGTGTAGTTCCTAGTCATATTGTGTAACAGGCCTACATCCATCCCCTCGACCTCTTTTCCCCCATTTTCTTCAATATAACTTGAAAAGGGAAGATCCATACCTCAAGGAAGAACCGGGTGCTTACATCAAGCACCTGAAGAAACTCTCATGTATAAAACCACTTGTTGTGTCCCAACATTTCAATTTCCATTTAAAATACTAGTTCAAAAAATGTCTCCTATACCAAAAAAATAAATAAAACTCATCCTCAAAAACTTAAATTCATGAAAAGACATTGATAATTACAAACTCTCTAACATTTGACTCCTCATCCCCATGAAGTCCTTGTGGTAATAAAACTGTATCACCTAACCTACATCAATCATAAAATTGGTGACAACCAGCTGAATTTCATTCCCTAATTCCCAAAACTCTTATAAATCATAAATCCAAACATGAGGTATAAATAATTTTGATCCTGATCTGATGCTTGTATTTCTCATCGAACACTATGATGATTATCCATATATTTTTCCTATCTTGAGATTCCATGTGTCATCATTAAGTTGGATTCATTATACTACAGTGCTCCCCACCATAGTACATAGCTCATTAGGATGACTCTAAACTTCAGTGCCTCCCACCATTGGAATTTTCCTACCATATCCTATTCTTAGTGGTCCACCAACCCACTCGGAACAAACCCTAATGCACCATAACTCAACACATGATAGGTCTCTAGTAAATTATTATTCCAACTCTTATTTACCCACTCCAAAATCATATTGGAATCAATTTTATCATCTGAACACAACCCAAATACATTGAACTTTCCTCAAAATTCCCCTACGAACTCTATAAGTTCCATGTCGCATCTAATACAACATGATCAATGTGTTTGTTAACTCACTACATACATCCATGCACAAGAACAATAGTTGGACCTCCTCTTCATAACCCATTATAAGAACTCTTGGATTCCACCATCGACGCGCCTTTAGAATACTATACTAAGTTACCTTGATCATTGGTGTATCCCATGCTCATATGAACACACACTGAGGTCTAACCCCAAAACCTAACATGATTCCCAGTTGAGAAATAGACCATATGAATTATCTACCATACTATAATTCAAGTACCAAAATTCTTCCACACTAAACCATGATTGGATTATTCCATTTAATCCCTAGACCAAAACTGCCACTCAAACTCTAACCATAACCACACATAAACAACTTCTAGCATTCCTAAATGATTTTAAATTTCATTAAAAGAAAATGTGCACCAGCACCCAATTCTATCATGACCTTTTAAATACTGGTCCACACACCAATAACATTTTAAGAATATTATGTACATTCCATAACTAGCGTGATCCTCACCATAATAGGATACCCATTTTCATCATTCCATTGGGTAAAAACCCCAATCATAATAGATCACATATCATATATCACTGAACACAGAGGTCTAACGTGGCCAATGTTTCTCATACCCAAGTTCCACTCTAAATATCAACATCTTTCATCCCTTAATCACAGAGTTCCATCCTTGGTACATTTAAAAATTCATTCAAAGTTAGGGTTTCATACTCTAATAGCTTATGGTGTGCTCCCATATCATATATCATCCCTTACAATATTCTATGATCACTAACACCAATGGTTCTTTTTATCAACACATGTGTGTCGCTCCTCCTGAGCCACAAATACAGTCAGTTCAAAAACTAACCAGGATCAATTTCTAGTATTAATCATATCAAAACACTTAGATCCAAAACAAAATCACCCCTAACAATAAGAGGGTATTTTTTCTTTCCAACCAAACCTTAGGAAACTATGTCTATAATGCCTCCTTGAGATCATCGACACTTAGCTCTCACATGGTTTCTCACTGACCCAAAACTTGGTTGGCATCTGGCTTACTGGCATACACTACCTTGATCCCTCAAAAAAATAGGTGCATAATCCAACACCACCTAATCATGTATCTTGTCTAATTCTCTCTTGATTAATTTTGCATCCAAACTAGGCCCACACACCTAACCCACATACCATTCCCACACTCAATTCCACCTTACTTAACTAGAAGTACCCTTAGTACTCCTCTTCAAAATTGGAAACTTCACTTATTCCAAAGCCCACCAATGACCACCCATCAAACATCATCATTATAAAACTTCATTAATTTATCCCATCTCTCACTAAGATGCTAGAATCATATCTCAAAATAAACAGGGCTTGTCACTTGATCGATCCAACCCTATACCCCCCAGCTTTATACTGAGCATTAGCACCCCAGGTGATTTCACATTTAAACCCATCCAAGGAATCACTATGACTATATAGTACACCATTTCAAACCTCAATCACAATGATTTAATACCTAAGCATCATTTTTTCATCCATAAAATGGGTTCTCACTCATGCACCATCTGATCTTTTTGAAGCCCATAAGTCACATCTCCACATCGATCAGTTCATTAAAACTGAATCATTTACAATGATTTTAGAATTACCAATCCAAGCCTCAAGCACCTAACTAGGAAAGTGTGATGTTACATGAATTTCTTTTCTATTAATAAGAGGAATCTTATATTCCCTCATAGAACAATCCTGGCACCTCACATGTGTTAAGGCCAAGAGCACGACCACTCATCATTATCAAAATCATTTTCAAAGCCCAATTCACTTGTCTATATTGTTATTCCATACTAAATACACTTAAAAATTAAAGGTTCAGACATCAAAAATATATTTCCCCTTAAAACTATCCTAGAAATAAGTAACTAACCCGTTTGGTTCTCAACTGTGACCACCTCTTCACTTGGAATCAACTAACATGCACAAATTGTATAAGCTGAAGCATCTTCTCATGCCTCACACCACTAAGGCATCTCAAAATATTGGTGTAACCCCTATCACGATTTACCCTCAATAATCACAAGTAATTGAATCACTAAAATCCCTAATTCACATTAGAAATTTCACTAGTACCACCCTCCTACACAAGGGTCAAACCCATATAGTTCCTAGACTATAGGAAACACTACACTATTCTTGTTTCAAGGTTATTTTTAATCTCACATGTCAAACACCCAAATCATGGTCCACCACCCCCAAAGGGTATATCTCAATGCATAAAAAAGGAAGCTCATTCATTTAAGGTTTAATATTTTAAAACTTTTATTACTAACTCTTTACCATTTCATAAGGTTTAAAATCCTAGTTTGGTTAAACAGAATTTCATTCACAGGATATGAAGGAATATGGTTTATTGGTTAATTACTGTAATTTTATTTAACCCAATCAATGATTATCATATAACTTGCATTTTCCCAAGGGTTTTTCATTTCCACAAGCCACACGATTTATATTTTTAACTAGATTTACATTTCATTATTTCCAGAATTTACACTTAGTTATTCCAGGGTTTTATCAATATTTCCATATTATTAAGGCTTGATTAAATAATGTTTTATTCAAATGTTATAGGTGAAAGAACCATATAGGAAGCTTATTGACATCTTATTTAATCAATATCATCCTCAATAAATTTATATTTTCCTATATATCAACAATCATATTGGGAATTGGTAAAATAAGATACATCATGGCATTATATAGAAAATAAAATATAGGACACTATATACATTTTAAATACCAACCCACTCATTTCCAATAAATAGTAACAAAACATAGAAAGATATAAAAAATAGGCTAACTTAAATATTAATCAATAGACATATCAATCATAGGAAACATATGGATGATATAAAAATAATATATGCCTAACATGATGCATGAACACATGCACCTTCTCTTTCTATACTGGTATAAGAGATAGAAATCCCTTAAATCATAACATCATAAATCAAGTGTCTTCCCAAAGTTGAAAATCAGATACAATGATAATAACTAAAATCCAAGAACAACATGTCTCATCCCCATAACTTGGGTTTTCCTCCATGCGTAGGTTGATCACTCCATGGAATGAACTCATCCCCATGTTCCTACACACTCTTATTCTTATATCAAATATTCCCAAATATTAATAGAAAAAAACATTCTATGATACCATTTTGTAACTCCCCTCCCTAGAAGACACAGCATCGGTGCTCAATCCCAATAAACCAAAAGGACCTAACAACATCTCTCTATATGCCAGAGGCTACTGAATAGTAGTGAATAAATGTTAGGTTACCATAAGGATATTATTCCCCCATTACCATAGTAACCAAAGTAGCATATAAATAATAGAAAACATGTAATCAATCCAACTATCCATCGCAGACAAGCAGGCAAGCACTGATAAAAAAGTATAACATCTAATTCTATAACAAAATGGGTTTTCCATAATGTACCAAGATCCCCTATAGTGAATCAGATATAACAAAAGTAATACCAAATATAAAAGGAAACTATGAACTCATCCCAAAATTATATTGATTCCTACCTCATCCCATTATCCATACTCCACTCCTAGCAATGACAAGTGAAACATCAAGTAATAGTCCCTTTCACTAAACCTATAACCTATAACCTGTAAACATATAGTCTTCTCCTCAAGTACCCAAGTTCCATGGTGGCTATAGAAAGGTATGAATACAACTCAATAATCCACCATCAACAGAATCCTTTAAATAACTATTCTATATAACAAGTGCATGAAAAATTACTATAGACAAAAGATTCCAAAATAATAAAATAAATAAATAAAAACATTATCTCTGATTCTAGGATCCATGGTGACACCTGAGGTTAGACCTACCTTTTTTGACCAGCACCAGTGTATCTCAAGTGAGGGTTATGGATCTCATAACTCATCTTGGTTTCAAGGTGTGTTACCAAGGAAACCATGGACATGAAAACATAAGGGAATTAGTGCGGGTTTTATCAGGAATTACTCGCTTACTATATTAATCTATAATCTGATGAAGTCATCTATCACATTCCTCTTAGTTTAATCCAGGAGAATCCAAGGAATCTGACCTTGTAATTTTCTAAAATGAATCCCAAGAACTATTGGTACAAGGAATTCATAGTATCAGGATCGACAAGAATCTAAGTGCACACCCATGGAATTATGTATCATATAATCAAGCTAAATCTAGAGTGGTCATCCCATGGTTGTCATAATGGTACCCCAAGGGAATCAATAACAATAATCCATGTAATTAAATACATAATAAATCACTTAAATCCAAGGGGGTTCCACCCTAAGACATTCATAATGATGAATCCGTGAGGAGTCCATGGTATCTCATGGAATACCTTGGATTTTAATGTTCTTGAAATCAATGAGGAATCCTCCCATGGAATTTAAGTGAGTCCCCTAATAGAATTCATTCTCACTTAAGTAATTCCACCCATTTCAGGTCCAAAACTAAATCCATGGGAAGTTACCCATGTAATTCCACCCATAATAGTTACTTTTACTACAAAACCCATTTACTAAACACCATAAAAAATATTAAATCCCATTTTATTAAACCATATCACAAGAGCCTTATTATTTTCCAAGGGCTTGATTAAATAGTGAAACATTCACAGGCAATAAGGGAAAACACCTTTTAGGTTTATTACTAGATCTCAATTTAACCAACACCATTATTTAACATATCAATACAATTCACAAGTTAATGTTTCCTACTTTAAAACATATACTACACAATATATATTTATGGTTCACCATTTTACTCAAAATAGGATAATTCAATAAACTTATATAATTTTAACAAAAATCCATTTCCAATATAATATCTCATTTTCACAAAAAACATTTTACACTCCCTTAGACTCATCTAAATGGTCAAATATATTTTTTTAATTCAATTCTCATAACCTAATAGGTCTAATTTTAAATTCAACCCCACTCTCGATTTATTAATGGTTGTGAAATTCCATTTCACAACCATTGATTCCAAATAAAACTTCTCATTTACCCTTTAAAATTAAATAACCATTCTCCATGATTATGCACATTAAAATTTTAAATAGTTTCATCCCACAAGGATCTAACCATTTTCTATAACTCGATACTTGATAAGGAGTGAAATTAATTAAACCAAACTCAAATTAAAACACTTAATTTAACCAAGTTCATGGAACAACATAGTCAGATTGACCGCACAATTACATCACTTTTAAAAACTAGAAATACAATGGTTTAATATTAGGGACCAATTACATCATGCCTAGAAAATCCCACTCATCAAGTATCAATGTTTGGTTCATCCAAAATCAAAATAAATTGAAAAACTAGAAAAATTCCCTGAATATAGGGCATATTATACATAACTTATATGATAACACTCATCAATGAAATACAACAAAAATGGATGGAAGAGGATAAGTATAACAAGTTTAGTCTCTATAACTTAATTGGAGGTTCTTTATTTGGCCAAGAAATTTGGGAGAACCACCCATGGGAAGATAAGGAGGAAGAGAGGATCGAGCATAAGAATTTTGGGACAAAGGGGAGGAGAAAAGGGGATTAAAACCTTAAACTTTTAGATGGGAAAACTCATGATTATACCATTTTTAAAGAGGATCATGGTTTGGTGGAATGTTTTTCTAACCCATATGATAACCATGCAGACCTCACTATCTGGGGCACAATATTATATTGGGGTAGGTCGCATGGTTTAACTAACCATACACCAACCATGCAAAATGGATCTACATTTTACTAAAAATATTTCAATAATTTTTTAGATCTGATTACATGATTTAAAAAAAAAACTATACACCTATATAAACCAAGATGCATGGTATGTGGCATGGTTATCACTAACCATGCGCTAATTGTATGCCTGAGGATTCTCTCCCCAAAATATGAATTTTAAACCCCAAAAATACCTAGACTGTCTGAGCACATTATTACCCTATAGGGCCTTAAACAACTTGTAATTACACATATTTAAAGTTATCAAACCTTTGAATTTTCATCTCAAATCCTGGTTCAAAAAAATCCCCTCTACCAAACAAAAAATTCTAAATCATCCTCAAAAACTCAAATGCCTGAATGGACATCTGGAATTACAAATGGAACCCCAAAAAACCTTATCACTTCCTTAATGTATATCTTAGAAATTAAATATGATGAATTTATAATTTTATCAACCATAACCCAAATGGAATTATAAACTTTAAAATCCTTGGGAAGTTTTAAAATGAAATCCAAGGTGATATTCCTTCATTTCCATACAGGTGTGGTTAATGGTTTCATCATCCCCTTAGACTTATATCAATTTTCCTAAACTTTTTATAAAACCAATCATTGATATATATATATATATATACTATTCAATAACCTTTTTTTTATATCTCACTTGAAATAATTATTATGATCCCTATATATCATTTTCCATCCTGGATGAATTGATAATGTGAGCTATGTAGATTATCCAATAGATCCTATTCTATTTTTGAAGGGATATATATTTTATTTTCAAATAATATAATTCCATAATTTTAAAAGTTAAACTCTTTAATATTATTTATCATATTTAATAGCATTGTACCCTCCTTTTAGGGATCCTAGATCTTCACAAGGATGGATGATTGAGTATTCATTTGGGAAAGATAAGATTTATACCCTTCCCTTATGATTTAAAATTCTATCCTATTTAAATACATGATTATTGGTTCTCTTACAATTCTCATCATAGATAAGGTAGTATTATCCTTCCTTCTTATAGTATAATTCATCTTATTTTTCTTCCCATGTATGTAATGTATTGAGTAGTTATAGTATTTGATCAACTCTAGACATCTCCTTTGACGCATGTTCAACTCCTTATATGTCAGTATAAACATTATTATCTTCTAATCAATATATATTTATATATATATCACACTTTTCACTATAAACATAGTACCTTCGTATCATTAATGTAAATATTAACACTGATAGATCCAAATCTTGTATAGGGTAATTTTTCTCATTAACATTAAATCAACATGAGGCATACACTACTACCTTGTTATTTTGTATTAGGAAATATCTTAATTGATTCTTGGATGCATTATTGTATATCAAAAATAATTCTCCCCTACAAGGTAGTTTGAGTGAATGTGTAGTGACCAACATTCTCTTAATCACCTTGAAATTTTATTAACATTCATTTATCTAAAGGTACTTTACTCCCATCAATGTTAACTTGGTAAATGGATTTGAAAGTCATTAGTAATTTCTCATAAAGTATTGATACTATCCAGACAATCCAAGAAAACTATGTATATTTATTATATTGGTTAGTCTAGGACATTTTTTAATTACATTTATCTTTAATGGATCCAAAAATATACCCTCTCTTGTCATTACCTAACCTGCAAAGGATACTTTCAATATCCATAATTCACATATTATAAATTTAGCATATAGTTTATCCTTTATCAAGGTCTTTAGCTCAATCCTCAAATTTTCTTAATGTTATTTATTTCTCTTGAAATATATGAATATATCAACTATAATGACTAAAACAAACTAATCAAGAAAATCATTAAATTAATTATTCAAAAAATCCTTGAAGTTGGAGGGAGAATTTTTATGTTAGAATAGAATCGCTATTAATTCATAGTGTCTATATATTATATAAAGGATGTCTTGGTTATATCCTTCATTTTTACTCTTAATTGATAATATCATAATCCAATGTTGATATTTGATAAGTATTAATCCCCTCATAGTTTAACAAGCAAGTCATAATTAGGAAAATGGATACTTTTTCTTGATCATGATCTTTTTATGTTCATTGTAATTAATTTATAGATACATTGATCCATAATTATTCTCAAAAAAGAGTATTATTCCTCCATATAGTGAAACACTTGGGTGTATAAAATCTTTATCCAGATTCTCTTTGAGTTGTTTCTTTAATTACTCCAATTCAATTGGTTCCATTCTATAAGGATTCTTTAATAAAGTCATAGTTATGGGTATGAGTTCTATAGAAAACTCAACCTCATGATCTATGAAAAGGCTAAGTAACTCATAAAAAAATACGTCAACATATTCTCTCATAATAAGAATATATTCTTTATTGAGTTTTTACTAGACCATTTTTCCTCAATACCTCTCATGATTGGGTATTAAGACCCATATAATGAAACTAATTTTTGTAAGGAGTTCATAGTCATCCTTACAAAGATAGATGGTCATGAGAAGATTTGGTTTATGAAATGTGACTTCCCAATCTAAAAAAATTAATATGGGACCTATGTAGAGAGATCCAATACCTACCCAAAATCATACTAAATTCATCTAAATAGAGGATAATAAGTTTTTTTTGAAATACATTCCCACCAAATTCTATCCGATAGGAGTTATATACTTGGGATACAATCATCACACCACTATGAGTTTTCAATTATAATTCAATATCCAATAATTAGGGATATGAATTAATTATCTTCAATAAATTTCACAATGTGAGGCAATTCATATAACTAGTCGCAAATAAGATGTTCTTAATAATGAGTGTACCTATCACCACCCCAATATCTTGATTCTATCTTTTATCCCGTACTAAAATAAAAAACATGATCTTGAGTGTTAAGAAATAATAACTAGAGTAATAAATCATATAATAAGGGAAATTAATCCTAATATTCCCTAAAATATAATAGATTCATTTCAGCACATGACATTTTAGGTTCATCCAATATCGCTTTCGGTTCATCATAGGTTGTTTTGGGTTCTATCATTTTATTATTCATAAACTAATCACCAAAAATAACTAAACCCCTCTATAATACCAATTAAGATGGAACAATCACAACCTTCATACATATTACATCATTTTAAATTAATATTCTATACATATCATAATAAATCACACCCCAAAACTTATAGGTTTAGAGTCTTTTGAGATTAGATACATAACCAACATATTTCACAAATGTTAAAAAATATCATCAATATAAATTATTTACATAAGATACCCTTACAGATATATCATATATAATACTCTTCATCATAACCTAGGGAATGAAATCATAATAAAGGGTGATCTTATATTTTTAATAAGGGCTAAACATAATAGATGTCAAGAAAATATCATAAATGAGAATAAGATGAAAATGTGAGTATGAGAAGAAAACCTTGATACATTAATATATCATTAGTAAATCATACCTAATAAAAAATTGATATTAAATCATGGATTATAACATAGGGTTTTGGAATAATCATATGAAATTATGGAATCCTTCCTTTTTATTACATAAACTTTTCATTACATGGAAAAAAATACAGGATCTTTTAAAATTTAGTTTCTTGGAAATTAGGAACATAATACAAGAAAAAATAAAAAATTCTTCTAATCCATTATAAAGGATTATTAATTGGTTCACCCTAAGTTACTTTTACTAAATCTCGTATTCTGGGGATATACATCAAAGGAAAGTGGTGAGCATGAGCCTAATAATGGAATAAGAAAGGGGGATATTTAGCACGTGATCATGAGGTGTATCAATAAGAACATGAGGTATAACAATATAACATGATAAATAGAAAATGAGGCATATAAAAATAAAAAGAACATAAATCATAACCTGGAAATATAGCTACAATATTTAAATGAGACATTCCTAAGAATATCACCAAGGTATTATAAATCAAAATTACCAAGGTTATTCGTGAAGGTATCGTAAAACAAGTCATCTCTAGAGATTAAATTCTTTACCCAATACATTGTAGTGATATAAAGGTGAACACTTCATATTTATTAATTAATTTGATCCACATAGATCATAATAAATCATTCCATTCATAACCTATGGAGAATAAAGAATGGGTTTCTTATCAAAATCATGGCGTACAAAAGTACTTAAAGATGTGATCATTACATTTTTATTAATCCATGAAAATGGAATTTGTGTTTAATATATATAAATACCAAAATAATTAAATAATTTTACATCTAGTTGGATAGATATGGAAATGGAAGAGGTTTGGTTATTCACATTATAATAATTTCCCAAGTGAAAGAGAGAAATTAAGAAGTAAATTCGGTACCATGATGAGTATAAAACATGGGTTTTGAAAAGGGTAAAATGAGTGAGAAAAAAAGGTCCCATGTTGATTTTATCAGTAATATTATTATCAAAACAATAATAAAAGTATGTAACATACCCTTTATAACTCATACACAAAAATTATTACTTGAATAGAAATGAAGATGATGAGAATTATCTTACCTTGAATAGTTGCTCCTAAATCTTGAGGATGGGATATTTTGGGATTAAGAAAATCTTGGGAAGACTCCTTTGGAGTAATAAAGGTAATAAATTAGTTTATTATGGATTTATAGTGAAGGTAAATTCTGAAATGGGTGGGTATTTATAGAAAACATGGAGAATTGTTTTAATAATTTCCAAATATAGGTCTTAGAATTCAAGGTTGTGGAAAATGAAAAACCATTGGTTTACCCATGGTATTTTCTCATGGTTTTGGAAATTTTAGTCATATATTATGATATTTTAATCCATTAGAACCAAATCCATTTTTTAATACTCTTTTGGACATTTAAAGGTGAATTTTCCACAAAATAATGTTTTTAAAATCAAATTTTCCACTTAAGACTTTAGAAAGTCACTTATTGGTTTGTAAATTGATTAGAAGCCATTAAAATAATTAATATTAACAAAATAACATATTTTAGATCATTTATTGTGTTTAATTAATGATTAGATCATTATGAAATAAATATTAAGTCATAAAACATACAAAAAAACCCGAAAACTATATTTTTACTATTCATTAAAAAATAGAGTATTTTTTAAAATTAACACAAAGTAACTCTAACATAATTTAAACATGATGATTTAAAATATAATATTTATTTAATAAAAATAAATTTCTAAATATGACAATTTTAACTTTTAAATATAAACATCCTTATTTATGGAAAAATATCCATTTTTAATACATTGACAAATTTTTAAAACTTATAAAAATTTCCCAGGGCATTATAATTTTTTTTATTTCTATTTAAATAAGAGTATTTTAAAATAATATTTCATTAAAAAAATATTATTCAAAATACCAAATTTTATTATAAAAGTGAATATTTTCTTTGAAAAAAAATATAATTATGTTTTATTTACGTCCAACAATCAGTTTATTAAATTGGTCTTACTTAAACATGTATTTTATTAAAAATATTATTCTAAAAATAGGATTTATGGAATAAACATTTTATTTATAGAAATGAAATTATAATTTAAGAAACTAAGGCCTGGACATGTGACCCCTTATTACACCTGTATACACCCTAAGGGTAAGGTGTGCAATGGTGGTAGTTTCATGGGGTGTCTTGGATAATATTGATTGAGTGTTAATATCAACTAACTTAAACTTCTCCCATGGGTGATTTTGTTCAAGCCTTACTTATTGAATCTTGGATTGGTCTTATTTAAGGGTGGACCCTAGTGACATTATCTCCCTCCCAAGTTCTAACAAATGGGATTCAAATGGAATGAATCTACTGGTTGAGGCCATCATTTATCCTTTATATATCAATTATCCTTTATCTTTACTAATTAAAAACACTAATTATAATGGTAAAATTATTATTAATGGTAATAGTTCCAACAGTCAAATAAACCAATGGTTATATAAACCAATGGTTATATTTTAAAAATGGTCATATTACTATTCCAATGGTCACATTACTCCCTATAAATACTAATTTATTATTTCATTCAATTTTCATTACAATTACTCCTAAGGTTATATTTTTATTTTCTAATATTTTGATTAATTTACTAATATTTTTTTCATTTATATAGTGTTGTTCGTGGGGGTGATGAGTCTAGAAGATTTGGGTGATCTATATTTTCCCATTTTATCTTTTCTATTTTATATTTTTTTATTTATAATGTTTGGTATTTTCATTGGTTTCGTAACTGACCAATGTAATGATATTTATTAATGAGATGAGGTTTTTTGGGTTCATGAATTACATTATATAATATAAAACACATTTTCTCAGGGAAAAATATTATTTCAAAATCCTGGGTCATTACTTCATTTCCCCCTTTATAAATTTTTCCCCCAAAATTTCAACTCATATTCTCAGTTAAAAATAGGTGAAGTTACTTCTATTTCATTTTTTCCTTTGGTTCCCAAGTCACCTCTTAATACTTATGGTTCCTCCACAACACTTTTACAAGTGGATTTTTATTTTTACATAGAACTTTGCCTCTACATTCCAAGATCTTCACCGGTTTCTCCTCATAAGAGAGTTTATGTTCCAATTGTACCACCTTCCGATTCAATACATGTGAGGGATCAGGTATGTACTTCCTCAAGAGAGATATGTTTAATACATCATGAAATTGAGATATATTTGGTGGAATTTCTAATCGATAGACCACTCCTCCTATGAGATCAATGATTTCAAATGGGTTAATATACCTAGGGCTAAGATTTTCTTTCTTTACAAACCATGTGAATATCTTCCATGGTGATATCTGAATGAAAAATTTGTCTCTAACATCAAACTCCAAGTCCCTTTAATGGTTGTCAGCAAAACTCTTCTATTTACTCTGAGAATATTTTATATATTATTGGATGGAATGAACCTTTTATATCATCTCTTGTACAAGATTGATCCCAAGTAGCTTTCTCACACCAACTTCATCCCAACAAGTAGGAGTACTACATCACTTCCCATATAAAACTTCACATGATTCCATTTGAATACTCAAGTAGAAATTTTTTTTGTATGAGAATTTAACTAATGGGAGGTGTTGATCTCATCCACCTTTAATTTCCATTGAGATGTTCTCATTATGTCCTCAAGTGTCTAAATAGTCCTTTAAGATTGGCCATCAGTTTGGGGTGGTAGGCCATACTAAAATTTAATTCGGTATTTATATCATGTTGAATACTTCTCCATAATTTATATGTGAACCTTGGGTCATGATCATAGACGATTTATAGTGGTTCCCCATTCAACATAACTACTTTATTTATGTATAACTTAACAAGTTGGTAAAGAGATAAATCTTCCCAAATAGTGATGAAATGGGTAGTCTTTGTGATTCAATCCACTATAACTCATATCAAATTGTTTCATTTGGATGTTCTATGAAGATGAGTGATAAATTCCATAGTGATATTTTTCCAATTCCATGTTGGTATGGGTAGTGGTTTCAATACCCCTTTAGTAAGTCGTTTCTCCCTTGCAGTGTAGTCGGTAATCTCCCTTTTCATATTATTCCACCAATAATGATCATAAAGTTCCCTATACATTTTAGTGATTATATGATGTATAGAGAATATAGATCTATGAGATTCATACATTATATCCTTATTTATCTCCAAGATAGATGGGGAACATATCATTGTACAAAATTTTAGTACATCTTATTGACTAATATTGAACTCAGGAAACATCCCATTCTTCCCAGCCTCTATCTTATTTTGTATCAAAGGATAATAGATTTGAGTTATCTTGCTCTTATATAGTAATTATGGTTGAGAAATCATTTGGGATAGGATTGATAATGTCCCTTCCCTTATGATTTCTATGTTTAACCTTACTATGTCCTTGATCAATGGATCTCCTTGAATCCTCATCATTTCCAACATCCATCCAAATTTAATTTTTTTATTAAAAATCCACTTTAAGTAAAATTGGGAAACCATTGTTCACAAAACATAGAACACTATGTGCTGAAGGAGCTCAAAAAATTATTAAACACAAGACTAAGATGATTCATGTCAGACACTCTATATAATTCCCAGTGCAGGGTACTAACCTGAGTGTCTGGATCCTCCCTGATAAGGACTTCAAGATGAGAGATCATTCTATCCATTGTCTGAATGAATTATTCCATGGTGATTTATCCTTGGTTGAAACCCCGGTAAATGATTCGATCTTGCATGTCAATCCACTCTCCTTACTCGTCATTGATCTCAACCTTCACACTTCTTTCATAAATTCTTAAAATATCCTCATTAGAGGCATTGGGTCTAAGGTCTTTCCCAGGCATTTCTTCCTTGGAGTGTATAATGAGCTTCAAACACTCCCCTACCTATTCTTCCATCACTCTTGGATCTCTGCTTGGATCACCACTATCCCCAACTTGAAGGCCTTTGTTCCCCTTACTTCCACCTTTCTTGGAGGACCTGGTTTCCATCGGTTTTGGAAAATGAGAATAATCTTTACGCCCCTTGGGTTTTTTCCTCTATACCACAATGCATTTTCCTGTGTCCCGCTTTCCTTTACTCCCTTTCTTCCTTCTAGGGCTGTGGGTAATTTTCCCATGGACACAGTCTAAACTGTCCATTGGGGAAAGGCTAAGACCATCATCGCCTGAATCATCTTCCACATGTGACTCGTCTTGTGGTTCCAGACCTTCAAACTGGTTTTTCAATTCCACCCCCAGACCTTCTTTGGAGGGCCTCTGTTTACTCTTACAAGGAGATAATTAATTGAATAGTTATAGTATTTAAGAATCTCTAACCATCTAATTTATATCATGTTTAATTTATTTTATGTGAATATGTACTTTAAACATTAGTGGTCTGTGTATATATCACATTTATCCCCATAAAGATAGTGTTTCCATATATTCAGATAAAAAATAATAGCAACTAACTCCAAGTCATGTGTAGGATAATTCTACACATGACGATTTAACTATCGAGATGCATAAGAAATCACCCTATCATTTTTCATGAGGACGCACCCAATCCCTTTTAGAGATGCATCACTATAAATCGAAAATCCTTCTCTAATAGAAGGTATAGTTAAAATAGGTGTAGTAACCAATCTATTATTTATTTCTTGGTTACTTTATTCACACTCTTTTATCCAAATAAACTTGGCTCATTTTCAATTTAACTTGGTTATTGGATTATAAATTCTTGAAAAAAAATTACAAAACTCCTATAATATTCTTCCAAACCAAGGAAACTATTAATTTCAGTTACTATTATAGGACGACACCACTCCTCTGTAGTATTTATCTTGGTAGGATCAACTGATATTCATTCATTAGTTATAATGTGCCCCAATAATTCAGCTTTTTGTAAAAAAATACACATTTTATAAATTTTCAAAATAGATTCTCCATCCTTGGAGTTTTCAATATAACCCTTATATGATCCTTATTCTCCTCAAAAAAATTGGATATATCTAAATATCATCAATAAAAACTACCATGAATTTATCAAGGTAGTCTTTAAATACTCTATTCATAAAATCCATAAATATAACAAGAGAATTATTCAAGTTGAAGGGAATGACAAAAAAATCATAATGCACATATCTTATTCATAAGGCAGTATTTAGAATGTCTTCTTTCTTTACCCTCAATTAATGATACCCAAATTGGAGGTCAATCTTGGAGAAGAATTGAGCTCCATAAAGATGGTCAAATAAATCATCAATCCTTGGGAGAGGTTACTTTTTATTCATTGTGATCTTGTTAAGTTCTATATAATCAATGCATAGCCATATTAGTTAATCCTTATTCTTTAGAAAGAGAATAGGTGCTCCCCAAGGAGACACACTTGGTCAGATTAATACATTCTCTAAAAGATCTTGAAGTTATTTCTTTAATTCCTCTAACTCCATATTTTCCATTCTGTATGGGGTCTTTGATATCATATTAGATCCAAGTATGAGTTCGATGGAGAACTCTACATTTCTTTCTGGGGAGTTCTAAGTAACTCTTTAATAAATACGTCAATGTATTCCTAAATGATGGGGATACTTTATATCCTTATACTTTCATTTCCTTCTCCATATTTACTAATCATCCCCATAAATAAGGCTATGGGAGGTGCTTATAGATAAATATTCAGTTGAGATATCTCTCCTTTAGAAATAACTATAGGTTTTCCATTCAAGACTAATAAAATTTCCTTGATTTTGTAGTTTATCTTAGCATTATACTTTGATAACCAATTCTTCCCTAGTATAGTGTTGAATTCCACCATGGGAATGACTACTATATTTTCATTAAGATTGTATTAACCAAATTTAATACTAGAGTTTCTATGAATTATTGATGTTATGATAATCCCTTAAAGAGTCTTTATAGATAACTCTACTTCTTGAAGCTCGATGATTGATTTTATATTCTTTGAAAACATAGATGAAATAAGGGAATTCATAGAAACAGAATCAAACAAAATACTTTCTATCTTTGTGAGAACAATGAGTGTACCTACCACCTCATAATTTGGAGCTTTTACTTTAGTCGTTATGATAAAAAATTCCTGAACTTTCTACCTTGTCCTATAATGAGGTTTATGGTGGTTTCCCTCTATTATCTTTTGATTTGGACATTGATTAGAAAAGTTCCCAAATAGTATGTACTTGAAGCATTGAACTTTAGGCTGGATTTGTACCATCTTCCCTTTTCCATTAGTGTTGATAAATTGAGGTTTCACCCCACCTTGAAAGTTCCAAGATATATACCCATATCTTCTATAGTTATAGCACTTTCCAATCCCAGGAAAGTAGTTCCCCGAATGCTTCTTCCCAAAAAAAATTCACATGGTAAGTTTCACTTTCTTTCCTCCTCTTCCATGATCAAAATTCTTTCCCTATTTTGGCTACATTTCTCTCTTTTTTTCATTCAAACTATGTGACCACTATGTCTCTCCAAACTCTAATTCAAACTTTATAGCACTCTATACTATCTCTTCATATCTTTCATAGTCTTGATTTGATAAATTCCTTTGCAGATTGGGTATCAATCCACCAAATAATCAATCAAATTTTCCCTTATAATTCATAAAAAAACTATAGGTGTATTGAGAAACTCTTGTAAGTTCATTTCATAGCTTCCCACTGATTCATTTTTTTGCTTCATCTTTAGGAATTCCTTCTCTACTTTTTTCACATCAAATGGGGAAAATATTTACTGAAAAAGATTCCCCTAAACTCTTCCAACACCATAGCATCAACCTCCCTTCTTAGCTTCGTTTTTTTAATTAGTTTTTTCTACTGATTAAATTCTCATTCTAAGTGATATACTGCTAGGCTGACTTTCTCTAGCTCTGATCAACAGAGTACAAAAAGAACTTTTTTATAGAGGTGATCCATTGTTCAACAATCAATGGGTTAGTATATACACTAAAATAAGGTGTTTGTTAATGCATGAAAGGATCAATGGAAATTTATTCCCTTCTAGGTTAATCTAGTTGCTCAACTTGATTCAAGTTATTATTCATAACTTGAGATAGGTGATTCATCATCCTCGTGAAGTTTTCCATTCCATCTTACATCCAAATGTTGTAAGTGCATCATCTATTACACTCATCATTTATGTGGTTCCTACTATTTCCCACCATTTTTCTAAAAGAAGAAATCCTTAGTGAAAAATGTGTTACTTTTAGGAATATTATAATTATAAAGGAATTTTAGGTTTTAAAAAATCATGCTTAAATATTTTATTAATATCCTCTAATAGTAATTATATTTTATATATATTCTTCATAATGGTTTATAAAAAGCTTGTGATTATCCAAACATATTCCCTGGGAGTTTCAAACCGGGTGTACAGCAATGTCCATTGCCATGCACCCGTTCCCAATTGAGTCTATCTCAATATAGTGTGTTCAGGGTTGTTACCCCCAGGTACATCTATGTTAGATCTACTTCTATTTGTAGTATCCAGACAATAATTTCATTGCTTGGAAACCAATCACTTAATACTTCACCAAAATTAAAGGATGTTTTCCTATATTTAGACTTATCCCTAGGGTTATTACTAAATTTTTCAAGCCTTAAGTCCAAAAAGTAAATAAATTATCCTCTAATACCAACTATGGAATCCCACATTTTTATTACATAAACATTTCATTACATGGAACAAAACATTGGATCTTTTAAAGTTTAGTTTCTAAGAAAGTAGGAACATAATACAAGAAAATATAAAATATTCTTCTAATCCAAGTGAAAGGATTCTTCATGGGTTTAACCTAAGTTACTTTTACTACATATCATATTATGGGGACATACATCAAAGGAAAGGGATGATCATGAGCCCAATAAGGGAATAAGAAAGGGAGAAATTTAGTATGTGATCATAAGGCATATCAATATGAACATGAAGTGTAACAATATAACATGATCCAGAGAACATGAGGTATATAATAATAAAAATAACATGATTCATAACATGTAAATGTGGATAAAATATTTAAATGAGACATTCCTAATAATATTTCCAAGTTTTATCACCAAGGTGTCATAAATCAAAATTATCAAGGTTATTCACCAATGTATTGTAAAACATGTCATCTCTAGAGATTAAATTCCTTACCCAATGCATTGAAGCACTATCATGACATACCATTCATATTTATTAATTACTTTTATACGCATAGATTATAATAAATCATTTCATTAATAACCTATGGAGAATAAATAATGGGTTTCTTATCAAAATCATGGCGTGTAAAAGTACTTTAAGACATGATCATAAAATGTTTCTTAACTAATATTTGTGTTTCATGCATATATTTTATGGTATTTTAATATGTTTTTTTATGAATTTAATTGATTATTCTTTCTATTTTATGAACAGTTTAACTCGTTTTTTGTGTTATGGTAGGATACAATAAATAATTGAAAAGGGAGAAAAATGACACTTCACGTTATGAGCTTCGCTCGTGCTGCGACATCAGGTTTTTGAGGATGATCACAGAGCATTTCTAAAGCACAAAACTGAAGAACTGAAGAAAAAAAACAGGGATTCCAAAGAAAAAAATAACATTACACGTTGTGTACCAATGCAAGTCATGAAATAGAGAAATGAATTGGAGTTAATAAAAGTGGAAGATGAATTTACACATCGTGTAAATTATTACACATCATGTTATATCCTTACAGAACTAGTTACGAGCCTTTGATGGGATTTTTAATGAGAATCTAACATATTTGACCCCAAGAACCACCATAGATATTTTCTTATGACATTATAATTTCATTGAAAGCATCCTGAACCCCCTTGGAGTTCTATAAATAGAGGTCCAGCTTGCTGTTGTAAGGGAGATCCTGGAGACCAAAGCTCGGAGCAAGAAGCTTCATTGTGTAGGGTCCTCCCTGAGTTCATCTCCATTTTCATTATTCATTTTATTTCCTTTATACTTCCCTATAATCCTCACATCACTAGTATTAGGGGTTAAAACCACCTTATGATAGGGTCATGTAATAGAAGCGGGAAGGTGCCTTTAGATTTATTTCTTTTTCTTTATTCATGTATT
This sequence comes from Viscum album, assembly GCA_963277665.1. NCBI lineage: Eukaryota > Viridiplantae > Streptophyta > Magnoliopsida > Santalales > Viscaceae > Viscum > Viscum album. The sequence continues at coordinate 1,190,247,527 of OY728143.1, read as the reverse complement.
TGGTTTGTTTCAATTCTTCAATCAATTTTCAATCAATTTATTTTACTTTTATCATAACCATTAGTAATTAAATAAATAAGAAATATTAAAATTTTGAAACTGATAAACCTTAAGTAGGCATGACCATTGTCAAATTCAAGGTAAATCAGGTTTAAATTCAGTATCGAGACAAACTTGATTCGGTGAAACCCTAAATTACTAGACCAAGGGAAATAAGTGATTGCTGCATTAAGAAGGGGATACCATGACAATTATATATTCATCGTCTAAACTCAAACACTAATCATGAATTAAAAAACCTATTTTATAAAATCCAACTGATCCTGAACCCTAATATAACAAAACCTAGGCACACATTTCAAATCTGATTCAAAACAAATCAAACTTATTTTCTTTTATCTTTTGCTTTCTCAAAATAAATCAAAACCCATATTTTTTATTTTATTTATTAAAATTAATAAAATAAAATCTTTATAAAACCTAATAAAACTAATTTCATGTTCTCTATGGATCGATCTATACCTGCTTATTTACTCATTTTAATTAATTAGTTGCATCAGTTGGGTTTTTTTTTATAATTCTGTGTTTTGATACACCTGTAAGGAATTAACGACCCCCTTTGGGCCTATCATTAAACCAAGAAAAGGTAATGATGGTTTCATATATGTCAATCCCATAATAAATAACTCATTTTTATATCTCGGTAAATATTCATGGAAAAGGAAGAGGTTTGGGTATTCACATTATAAGAATTTCTCAAGTGAAAGAGATAAATTGAGAATTAAATTTGGCAGCATAACAGGTATAAAACATGGATTTTAAAATGGGTAAAATGAGATAGAATGAAGATATACCATTTATAAAATATTATTTTATCAATAAGATTATGGTAAAATCATAATAAAAGGAATTAACATACCCTTTAGAAGTCATACACAAAAATAATTACTTGACTGGAAATAAATATGATGAGAATTCCCTTATCATGAAGAGTTGCTCCTAAATCTTGAGGATGAAACATTGCGGGCTTAAAAAATCCTTGGGGGCCTCCTTTGGAGGAAAAAATATCTTCATGAAGGATGTATTTTTAGTGAAGGGGAAGGGTGAAATGGGTGGATATTTATAGAAAAATTGGAGGAATTGGTTAATAATTTCCAAATATAGATCTTGGAAATCTAGGTTGTGGAAAATGAAAAAACATTGGCTTACCTATTGTTTTTACTCATGTTTTTTGAAATTTGAGTCATATTTTATGATATTTTAATTCATTATAACCTAACACCATTTTTTAATACTCCTTTGGACATGGAAAGGTAAATTTTCCACAAAATAATTTTTTTAAAATCAAATTTCCCATTTTAGACTTTTGAAAGTCACTTATAGGTTTGGAAATTGATTAAAATCCATTAAAACGCATAATATTAATAAAATAACATATTTTAGGCCATGGATTTTGGTTAATTAATTATTAAATTATTATTAAATAAATATTAAGTTATAAAACATACCAAATACCCAAAATTGTATTTTCACTATTCACTAAAAAATAAAGTATTTTAGAAAATTATTAGAAATTTACCCTAACCCAATTTCAACATGCTAGTTTCAAATATAATATTTATTTTATCAAAATAATTTTCTAAATATTTTAATTTTGTATTTTAAATATAGACATCCTTTTTTATTGAAAAATAGCATTTTTAAGATGCAATCAAATTTCTAACACTTATAAAAAAATTACAGGTAATTATAAAATTATTTCATCATTTTTTTTAAATAAGACTATTTTAAAAGACTATTTAATTAAAAAAATATTATTTAGAATACCTTAGTTCATTATAAAAGTGTATATATTTTTTTCAAAAAATAAAATTATGTTTTATTTGCATCCAACAATCAATTCATCAAATTGGTATTACTTAAACATATATTTTATTAAACAAAATTATTCTCAAAATTGGATTGATGGAATAACCATTTTATTTATAAAAATGAAATTAAACTTTATGTAACTAAGTCTTGGACACATAACCCTGTATTTCACCCACGTACACCCTAAGGGTAAGGTGTGAAATGGTGGTAGTTTCATGGGGTAGCTAACATTCATCGAGTGGTAATCTTTACTAACTTGAACTTCTCCTATATATGATTTTTTTCAAGCCACACTTGTTGAAGGTCATATTGGGCTTGGTCAAGGGTGAACCCCATTGACACTACCTCTCTCCCAAGTTTTGAAAATAGGATTCAAATGGTATGACTCTATTGGTTGAGGCCATCATTTCTCCTTTTTGCATCAATTACCCATTATCATTACTACTTATAAATACTAATTATAACAGTAAAATTATTTCCAATGGGTATATTTACAATGATCTAATATACCAATGATTATATTGAACAATGGTCATATTTGACCAACGGTCATATTACTATTCCAATGGTCACGTTGTTCCTCATAAATACCACTTCATTCATTCACTCAATTTTAATTAAAATTAATCTTAAGGTTATATTATCATTTTCTAATATTTTGATTGATTTAATAATATTTTTTTTCATTTATATAGTCTTGGTCATGGGGGTTATGAATCTAGAAGATTTGGGAAATCCATATTTCCCCATTTTAGCTTTTCTATTTTATATTTTTTGTCCAGTTATAATGTTTTGTGTTTTCATTAGTTTTATACCTCACTAATGTGGTAATATTTATTAATGAGACAAATTTTTATTAGCTTGTGAATAAAATTATATAATATAACACACATTTTCTCAAGAAAAAAATATCATTTAAAAATATGAGGTCGTTATAGATATGACTAATTTCCAAGAGACCCAAGTGGTAAGGGCTCCTGCTTGGCATCCAAGAGACCCGGGTTCAAAACCGAGTGGAGGTGAATTTGCGGGGGGTACTATAGTAGTACTGTAGTAGTCATTGTAGCAGTTACTGTTCGGTACTGTAGCATCCAGAACTCTTCACCCGATTTGGGTCTTCAGGCCACCGGTTTGGGCCTATGGGTCTCCAGGGCCTTCGGGTCATCAAAGGCCTTCGAGCCACAGGGCCTTTGGGTCATTTAGACCATGTAGTAGCCCAATTCACACAGAATAGGCCCCAGAAGAGGATCAGAGCAACAGGAGTAGTAGCCACCAGATGCAGAGCTAACCGGATTGGAAGAATGAGAGGGTATAGCAGCCGCCATCGGGACCAGGCACCATGCAGCTTTGTATGGGGCAATGCTAACTAATCAGCAATGCAATGTGGGGAGCTAGGTGATCAATGACGCAGAAAGATTGGGAGGGTCAGTTCAAGTGGGCAGGGCCTACGGGTCATGTATTGGGCATGGTGTGCCTCTGGGCCTTCGGGTCATGTATTGAGGGTTTTTCGGGCCTTGGGCCTTGGGCCTACGGGTCACGTAGGGGTTCCCCTTAAACTCTTAAAAGGGGGATTGTCCATAATAAAAATAAAAAAGAAGGCCTTAGGGCCATTCGGGCATAAGCATAGAAAATAATTTCTTATGTAGAATAAAATAGTCAATACATTCGTCAAATAGTAGACGAGCCCCATAGTTGATTTGGTTCACTCCCCATTCCCATAAACATAGTGGATATAGTCCATTTGTGGATTGGATTCACTCCCTGACCCTTGCACATCATCTCATGAGATATAAATCTTTACCTAATGCATTGTAGGGAAATATAATTCTAGGACAACCTATAACATAATGAAAAACTATACATATGTACACTATATGAAAACCTTTATAATTCCATTATAACATAATTAAACCATGAGGGAGAAACATATTTCATAAATATTTACACAAAACATGATCATAATACATCTAGAGAGAGAATTTGGATAGTGTCATTAGAGTATATACCTAGTGAACTATATAAACCTTAAATGATTTTTATGGATATGAAAAATAATGTATAGGAGCATTTTAAAATTACTTTCAAAAATAGGGAGAAATATACTTTATATTTTAATATCATTTATTTTAAATTGATTTATTTTATAAAACAATGAGAATAAAAATTAATTTGGAAAACCAAAAATACTTATAAAGGAAGATTCATAGTAAAAACTGAATAAAACCATGGGAAAATTTAATTACATTTAAAGAAGTAAAAAATACATTCATTTCACACTTTTGTAAAGAGAGATAAAGTCAATAGAAAATGAACCATACAAAAAACAATTAAAAATATTGCATTCATGCTTTCTTCAATAAAGTAAGAGTCAAAAAAAAGATTATATGAAATCATATAATTATAGAAATGTGCATGTTATAAAATAATATCTAGAATAAGGACATGGTGGAGAAATATTCCCAACCTAAAATATGAGATATGGTTGTTGTTACTTATAAGAAACCTTTTGATATATTTGAAAACAAAAGGGAAGTGAAATGGTAATAAGAAATATAAACCTTGGAAAATAACTATATAATAAAGAAATAGATTTAGTTTTAAAGTGAAATAACATATAATTTATCCCAAATGAAATTTAACATAAATAGTCTTGATTTCAAAGTGGGAATAGAAAATAAACCCTCACATCATACTTGTGTTTTTTCATATATGCTCTCACTCCAAATATAATAAAATTAGGTTTTTTATTTAAATTTATAATAATATTATTAATAGTTATATTACTTAATAAAATTCATTTATAAATCCTTATTACCCATGTATTTATTATTTATAGTTAAAATCATTATTTGGGTGTTAACTTTTCTATATTTCCGTGCATATTTCAGTTTAGAGGTTCCGACCCTTGCTCATTGATCATGTTTTCATCATCTATAAAATTTTCAAGAAGATTTAGTATATATTTTTTATATATTTTTTAGTCACGTTGTAATTTCATGGAACTTATGGTGACAGTTCTCATGGATCGCTTAAAAATATCCTTTTTTGTGAATTTCAATTCCATAAAAATAATTGACTTTATTCATGCATATAATTATATTTATTTCCATTATAAAATTATTAAAATGTGTTAAATTCGTCATTTTTACATCATATTACCAGTATTTAAGTTTTATTGATCATGCATGTAACACCCTTAGTTTTTATGAATTTTTTTCAAATAAATTAAATTTATTTATTAGATTTCCTTATATGAAATACCAATTTAAGCTTGTGTTGTACACAACACCGGGTTTAACTTGCAATACACACAACACTGAGTTTCTATAAAAGAACATTTTATTATTAAAAATATTTAAATAAGACCATTATAACATAGCCATTAAACCTAGTAATATGAATAGTAATAGATACTTTTTAAATATTATTAATAATGGTTTTATATAAAGAAAACATATTGATAATAAAATATATAATTTTCTATGAAGTATTTGTATGTTTTGAAAATACTATTTTCTCAAAAGAACTCTTTTTTGTGTTCTTCTGTAAAAACTAATAAAATTAATTTTTGAGAATTTTATAAATTAAATTTGATAAAATAAACTTAATTTTCGAATTCATAATTTCAAAATTGAATTAGGGTTAATTTTTTGTATTTTTTTTAATATTTCATTTTTGGATGAATAGTGAAAATACTGAGTTTTAAATGAAAACTACCTTTTAGTTTAATTTATTTATAAATTTAAATTATATTTAAATTGGTTTTAAAGTAAAATTAGTTCAATTATAAATTAATAAATATAGTTGAGGTAATTATAATCAATTTCACATTGAAATTGGATATAAAAACATTTCAAACTTTTGAAACTTTTCACTTTAAAAATCAGTTGTCACATCCCGTATATGGGATTAAATTTTAAACTGATTTCTGCCACTTGTGTGAGTGGAATTTAGAAAAATGGATTCAGTATTTTTAATTAGAATAATTTATAAATTATAATAGTTATAACTTAATTTTTTATCATAATGATTATTGAAAATAGTTACAATTAATCGCGGCAATTAAGAGAAAAATGAGTTTACTAAGGGACTAAATTTTAAACTTAAGGGGTAAAATGACCTAAAAACTTGTCAAGAGTAAATTTTATTTTCATATATAGACCTTATCCATTCTATGATCAATATTGGTTCATTATTGGATCCACTTGACATGGAAAAAAATGTGGGAGGAATTCTCTCTTTCAAAAATTTACAGGTTTTCCTCTCACCTCCCTTATAAAATGTCACCCCCTCTCCCCCTCTCTTCATACCTCTCAAGCCATTTGGATCAGCCAAGATCTATCCAAATATATTCCAAAATTCACTCCTTTAATACTATAATCCTTACTTTGGGTAGAAATCTAACCAAGTAAGGCCTTTGGTGCAATCCAAAAGGAGATACTTGAAGAAGAAATAACGTTCATCAACGAATATTTTTGTTTTATTTCTTCCTCAACCCCTATAATTATTTTTATATCATGCTTATATAATAACATCAGTGTATTAAATAAACTGATATGTTTTATGTTAATTTTATGACCTAAAAGTATTAAATAAATTGAGGTGTTTTATGTTAATTTTATGACCTAAAACTACACACACTCCCATCAAATGGGTTACAAAATCATCATCCATGTGTACGGAGGACTACCGTCGTGTGAACCGATGTCGTTCATTTTTTCATTACCACCTATCAAGATTGGGAATAATGATATACATGCTATTTATATATTATATTTATGATATTTATTATCTATTTATTCTTATTTAATTATTATATAACATATACCTTCATGCTTTCCATTTTTTGGGAATATGATAACGTCGTTTGTGTATAAAGCAAATTACCTCCTCATGAAGCATGTGATTCATTCATTCTTTACATGGAATGTATTAAGGATGAGTTTAATAGACATATGTGATATATTTAACATAAAAAACTATTATAGTAATAATATATATATATATCATTTAAATTCTTTCTTTCAATGCAGTAAGAAAACAGAAACATCATTCATGCGTATGTACGGCCTACCGTCGCAATGAATGATGTATTTCGTTTCCTATCACTAAATTTTATAAGTTTATATAAATACATATATAATGAATATATATTATATTTATATTATCATTATCATTCTATAGATGATGAAATCATGATTAAGGTAATAGAACCAAAAATATAAAAAATCAAAACATTTAGGAAAAACAAAGTGGTTATTACCCAAAACGTAACTTTAACATGGGATTGTTAATAAATGGGAAATATAAAGTCATAAGAAAAATCATATATGGTAGGATATATATGAATATATTTCTATTATATATGTATAATAAACTTATATTTATTATACAGGAGGTTTGAATGTGTATGAAGGAAGTCAAGACTTAAGGTAAGGGATTTACATCTCACTTTTATTTTATGTGAGACACAAGCCATGTTCACCACCTATTTCTTAAACGTGGTGTATATACTAACCATAGATGTATTTTATGATTATTATACTGAGAAATATTGGAATTTACATATCCATTTTAAGATCTCTCTCATATAGGGTTTACGATTAAAACGTTACCAAAGTGGTAAGGGAATTTTGTCTCAATTTTCCTTCTTTGAGACACATGTTATGTTATGTACCTATACTCTTTTATGAGATGTATATACTACCCATTTGACATATTATATCATGAATATGCTTATTTTTGTGATATTTTATGCTTCATGTAATGTTATTCTTTCATGGATATTATGAATCAATGTTACCAAAAGTGGTAAGAGTTTATTGCTACAATTTCATCATTTATCGGGGTTGTTTATGACTATGGTTTCATTGATAAAATCTTATGATCCATCTCCCAAAAATTCTCATGAATTTTCCTATCCTCTGGTTATTTGTTATATCTTCAAGTAATGGTACCATTTTTACACTTTTTGGCACTTCAGATAATTAAGAAAATGTTTTTATGAAAGTCTGACATTATTTCCATCTTCATACAGAAATCTGTTTCCTTCCAAAACCATGCTTTCTAAAAAATAATTTTTTTAAATGATATTTTAAACTCATTTTTAAGGAAAATGATTTTGAAAAAAATTGTTTTAGAAAGTGTTTTAAATGATTTTCAAATATTCCTTTATAAGTTTTCGTGGCTATTTTAAAAGGAAAGTGCTTTCAAAATGCTTTATGTTTTAAAAAGTGTTTTTTAAAAGAGGAAAGGTTATTTTCCTAAAGAAATGTTTTAAATGAATTTTAAGACATTTATTTATAAGATTCCAATGTTATTTTAAAATAAAAGTATTTTGAAAATTTTTTATTAAAGTGATTTTAAAAAAAAGATTATTTTCTTTAAGAAATGTTCCAAGTGATCTTTCAAAATAATTCTCCATACAAGATGACATCCTTTGATATAGTTTATGGTTTATTGGGGACATTATCCAAGCACACCATTCTTATTCTTTATTTGAATGGTTTATATTTAAGATGACAAGCTGTTTATGAAACCCGTTTCTATTCCATGGGCTATACCATGTTAAAATTCTTATGAATCTAACTTATTTTCATGGGTTATGTTATGATGAAATGATTATGGAACCTGTCTCTTTTCCACAGGTTATGATATGATGAAATTTTTATAATACCCATTTCATTTCATAGGTTACGATATGATGAATGTTTATGATATTATGGAACACATATGTATGATTTCATTATGTGACGGGGGGCCTATATCTCCCTCCAATGAATTGGGTAAAGATTTATATATCTCATGAGATAGACATGGCTAGAACAGGGAGTGAACCCGATATAGTAAGATAGGATTGTCGTTAGGGATGGTGGTGTGACCTACCCAGGAGGTGTAACCGCTTATGCATGAACCTGATTACATGTTCACAATGTTATGCATTAACCTAATTACATGTTCATAGTGTTATGCGTGGACCTGGTTGCATGTCCATAAGTTTATGCTAGGGTCTGATTTCATATCCTTAACTTAATGAGTGAACCTGTTTTTATTTACACATGTTTACAATATTATAAGTTGGTGTGTATGCCACAAGTCTATGTCTTTTTCAAATGTTATACTCTCATGACTCATGTTCTTTTATTTCCTTTAGATTCATATCTTATGAACTACCAATCTTTATTCCATGATTCATGTTTATGATCTTTGATATGAAGGGTATGGTTTTCCAATGTTATGTTCATGTTCTCATACCCTTATGTTTATGTCATTCTTATATATCTTCCTTGTTTATCCTTACTGAGCATTTGAGTTCACCCTTTCTTATGTTTCCTTTCCCTAGGTTATGAAGAAAGGTTTTAAGTAGGGTATTTTTGTGAAGAGTACTGAAGGGGAAGATCATTATGGGAGATGTTGAAGATCTTTCGCCAATTTAGAAGATTATGTTTCCAAGTTTCCAAAGGCACTAAACTATTACGGTCCTCAGGCATGTGTTTGTATAATGTAATTAATATTCATCTAAAAAGATATAATATCCATATATTAGAAGCCTGGGTCTCTCTAATACATGATGTAAATGTTATAACATCATTCATATAGATAGTAAAACTAATCAAAACAAGAATATGTTATAATGAGGGAATGAGTAAGAGCATATTATTTTATAGTAATAATGTCACTATGATAGAATATAAATTATTTAAACAATTATTAAACTGATAAATCATATTGTTGAAGTTCTAGATGTAAAACATAAAGAAAAATAATTATGGACATGATAACACTTACGTTTAAGACTTGAATCTTCTCTTAGAGAACCTCTTGGAAATGAGGTATTTGGGACTCCTTATTATAAAAATAGATTCCCAAATGTGGGAGAGGATTATTAGGGATGTAATTCTGGTAGGGATTCAAGATAAAACTAATGTAAATGTGTGGGTTGAGGTGGGTTGACGATGGGTCCTTTTATTGGTGAGCGTGAGTGGCATTTCCACAAATACATATTCTTTAATGTATAAGGTTATAATTTAAAAAAACAAGTGTTCGTAATTGAATAGATTATGAATAAGGGGTGAGGGGAGTTCTACCATTCCCTCATACACACATTTATGTGTGTGTGTGTGTGTTTGTGTGATATTTTAGGTATTTACCCCTTGATTTAACATTTTTACCTTATTTTAGCCTTTACCAAGGTGATTATTTTTTATTGGTAGGAAGAAGAAAAAGCATGGGTATTATTGAATGATAAAACTATAAAGAAAAATATGATAATTAGAAGAAGGAAATTCATGTTGCAACATCCAAATGCAGCATCCAAGTAAAGCTACGCCAAGAAAAAGCTGCATCTGATTTGGTTTGCAATGCTACAATGAGTGTAGCACAAAAATGGAGTGAATATAGATAAGGTTGTACATAGTATGTGCATGAGAAGACTAAAATTATCAGAAGATCTGTAATTTACACAAACAGTTGCAGGAAGTTAGTAAAGTAGTGAGAAAGTTTTGGGCATAGTAGGACTTTGGGCCTTCGGGTCATGTATTGTGAGTCGTGTCGGGCCTTGTGTCTTGGGCCTACGGGTCATGTATGGGTTCCCCTTCATCCCTTAAAAGGGGGATTATCTATAATAAAATAAAAAAGAAGACCTTCGGGCCATTCGGGCACTATTAGATGTGCAGTGTGAAAAAATAAGTTCCAACTAACTTTTATATCATCAAAATGTATCATCATCGGAAGAACTGCAATGTATGTATAAGCTACACAAAGAAGTTGTTCACTTAAATCTATCAGAAGTAGATGAAGTGCAGTCCAAGTACTGAGAAAGATTGAAAGTGCACACCATTTCTATTTGGAATATAAATATCATAAATAATATTGAAAGTTGAGATGTTGTGAGCCAAAAGTAATTATCAGAAGAACATAAATGTAGTGGGGAATATATTTTTCAAATATTAAAACTCAGAAGAAAGGTGTTATGAATTAGGAGTTATCTATAAAGACATCAAAAGAACGCATGTGAGTGGAAACATAGTAAAGTTGGCAATAGGAATAGTGGGAGCTTTGAGTATTTGAGAATAAATAATTTAAATGAAATAGAAGAATAAGTGTTGACACATCGAAATGAAAGCATAAGAAAGGATGAGCTCAGATGTTTAGCAAGGGGTGAACATAAGAGATGTCAAACAAAGATCATAAATGAGCATAAGATGAAAATGTGGGTATGAAAACATAATCATGGTATATAAATATATCATTGGTAAACCGTGCCTAATAAAAGATAGATCTTAAATCATGGACCATAACATAAGATTTTGGAATAATCATATGAAATGATACGTAGAAGTGTGGAAACATTAGTCAATAATCATAAACCGTGAAAGAATAATATATTCATAACAATGTAGCACATGCATAAGCATAGAAAATAATTTTGTATGTTGAGGCAAGCAGTTAAGACTATCATCATATCACATAGTGGAAAGAGTCTCATAGTGGATTGGATCACTCCTCATTCCCATAAATGTACTGGATAGAATCCATTTGTGGATTGGGTTCATTCCCCAGCCCTTACACATCATCACATGATATATAAATCCTTACCAAATGCATTAGAGAGAGATAATTCTAGGACAACCTATCACATAATGAAAAAACATGCATATGTATACTACATAAAAAACCTTCATAATTCCATTATAGCATAATTAACCCACAAGGGAGAAATAGGTTTCATAATGATTTTCATAAAACATGATTATAAGACATCTAGAGAATGAAGTTTGATAGTTTCATTAGAGTATATCCCAAGTAAACTATTGAAACCTTAAATGATGTTGACGGAGATGAAAAATAATTTATAAGAACATTAAAAAAAATTACTTTGAAAAATAAGGAGAAATATCCTTTATATTTTAATATAATTTATTTTAAATGGAATTATTTTATAAAACAATGAGAATAAAAATTAATTTGGAAAACCATGAATACTTATAAAGAAAGATTCATATATAAAATTGAATAAAACCATAGGAAAAAGTAATTATGTTGAAAGAATTAAAAAATACATTCATTTCATGCTTTTGTAAATAGAGATAAAGTCAATAGAAATGACCCATGCATAAAACAATTAAAAAGATTCCATTCATGCTCTCTTCAAGAAAATAAGAGTCAAAAGAAAAAGAATATATGAAATCATGTCATTGTAGAAATTTACATCTATAAAATAATATATAGAATATGGACATGGTGGAGAAAGATTCCCGACTGAAAAGATGAGATATGGTCGTCGTTACTTATAAACAACCTTTTGATATATTTTAAAACTAAAGGCTAGTGAAATAGTAAGAAGGCATATAAACCCCAAAAAATAACTATATTAGAAGAAAATAGATGTAGTTTTAAAGTGAAATAACATATAATTTATCCCAATTGAAATTTAGATGTAAACGATCTTGATTTCAAAGTGAGAATCAAAAATAAACCCTTACCTCAGACATATGTTTGGTCAAATGTGCTCTTACTCCATATATAATAAATTTAGGTTTATTATTTAAATTTATAATAATCTTATTAATAGTTATATTATTTAATAAAATTCATTTAGAATTCATTATTACCCATATATTTGTTTTTTACAGTTAAAATTATTATTCGAGCGTTAATTGTTCTTTTTTTCATGCATGATTTAGTTTAGAGGTTTCAGTCCTTAATCATTGATCATGTGTTCATCATCTATAGAATTTTCAGAAAGATTTAGTATATATGTTTTATATATTTTTTTAGTCGCATGGTCATTTCATGGAACTTATGGTGACAGTTCTCGGGGATAGCTTAAAAATATCCTTTTTTGTGAATTTACAATTCTATAACAATAATTGATTTTATTCATGAATATAATTATATGTATTGCCATTATAAAATTATTAAAACATATTAAATTCATCATCTTTACATCAAATTACTAGTATTTAAGTTTTGTTAATCATACATGATGTAAATGTTATAACATCATTCATATATATGGTAAAACTGACCCAACCAAGAACATGTTATAATGATAGAATGAGTAAGAACGTCTTATTTTATAGTAATAATATCACTTTTATAAAATATTAATGATTTAAAGAAATTATTAAACTGATAAATCATATTGATGAAGTGCTAGATGGAAAACATAAAGAAAAATAATTATTGACATGATAACACTTACGTTGAAGACTTGAATATTCTCTTAGAGAACCTCTTGGAAATGATGTATTTGTGACTCGTTATGAAAATAGTTTACCAAATGTGGTAGAGGATTATTAGGGAGAGAATTCTCGTAGGGATTCAAGAAAAAACTGATGTAAAGGCGTGGGTTGAGGTGGGTAGAGGATGGGTCCTTTTATTGACAAGCATGAGTGACATTCTCGCAAATACTCATTCTTTAATGTATAAGGTTGTAATTTAAAAAAAATAAGTGATCATAAGTGAATAGATTATAAATAAGGCATGAGGGTAGGTATATCAGTCTCTCTCTCTCACACACACACATATCAATCTCTCACATATCTGTGTGTGTGTGTCTTTATGATATATTTTAGGTCTTTACCTCTTGATTTAATATTTTTTTACCTTTTTCAGCCTTTACAGATGTGATTAGTTTTTAACTTGGGAACTTATTTTTATTCCTAAAAATAAAATTTGTCTTATTACCTAATTTGGATGTGATGATTCCAAATATGAAAACCATTTTACTGGATTATATTTATAAAAGGGATAAAATTTAATTTTAAAATAATAAATGTATATCGTATAAAAACAATTTTCTAAAAAATATATTTTTAAGCCCAAAAGTAGATGTATTCTTATTCCTTATCAAATAATAATCATGTGATGAATAGTGATTTATTTAAAATCACTTTTTAATAATGATAAATTTAAATTATTAATAAATAATACCCAAAATAATGAAAAATGATTCATTAAAAATTGTCCATTTTTACCATTAAATTGATTTAAATGTATTAGATAATTTATCTTTCAACCATTAAATTTTATAAATAAATCACTATTATAATAATATCATTCTTAAAATAATAATAATAATATATGAAAATTAAAAATATAAATTTTTATAATAAAAAATTTTAATTTATTAATATTTTTTATTCTAGAATTATTTATTGTTTCTGAATTATAATATTTTTAATTTGTTACCAACAAGTATAAAACACAAATGTACTTGTTGGATACAAGTATATTCAATGATCATATATCCAATAGCTATATATCCAATAGTCATATGTCCAACAGTCATACGTTCAATGACCATATATATAATGGCCATATTACATTCATTCATCTTGTTCGCTTACTTCTCTCCCGATATTTTTCTTATATTTCTAATATTCCTCCTTATTTCTATAGTTATAATCGAAGGTATGATCTTCATGGAAACCCATGAGGATAAATATTTTATGTTACTGGTATTTTTATTTACTTATCGTTTTATTTTGCAGTTTTCTTAATGATGTTTCATATTGCGTTATCATAATATATTAATATTTATCTTTCATTTTAATGTTTTATCTAAATAAACTATAGTACGGTTCTTTTTAGTTCGATGTTGCTTGAGAAGCAAGTTATCGATCACATACAAATTATTTAAGGAAAATCATACTAAAGTCATGGGGGTGTAGGTAAACACACAGTGTCATTACATGTCACATATTGACTGAAAACATACTTCATGTAATTGATAGTCACATGTCATGTACTATGTGACCCGAGATGTCGTAGAATCTATGTCAAATTTATTTTTATTATTCCTATTGTAACTTAGTATAGTTAGAAGTAGGAGCCTAGCATAGTTAGAAGTAGGAGTAGATCCCATGGAGAATGAAATTTGTTAATATGTGTGACCAAGTAAGAAACAGAACTCTCCCAAGATAATTTAACAAGAATATCATGCAACTACCAGAGTGAAAGAAAGTGTGAGGAACAAACACAGTTGGAACAGGTGATTAGCAAATGGAAAACAGAACGCACACATACAAGAAACAAGATTGATGAGTCAGGGAACTCAGTTGGCTAGTTTTGAAAATATTTTCCTTCATTCATGGTTCCAGAAATTCATCGGAACTGAAAGGAAGAAGGTTAACCGACTTTTTCAGTTAGTCAACCTGTGTTTGATTCAATTCGATGGTTTATAAACTACGAACTCAATCATCCACAAAATGATGCAATCAGAAATCATTATAATCAATTTATCATTGATCATAATGAGCTTATCTCAGATTTGATTAAACATTTATTAAACGAGTTTGATTTAATTCTATCAAGACAATTTTCATTGTTTCTTGGCGTTTGAAAATATACCGCCACAAATTGATGAAAGAGGAAGCATCCAATTCAACTGAAAATCATTCTTGAGCTAACAAAAACGATTAATTCCATTGCGAACAAAAATAAGCATAGAGAGAGTAAGGAGAAAGAATCTTCTCTTTTGAGAAACTTCAACTCCAGCTCACGCTTCCATCGCCTGGTTCGTGCTCAGTTGCCTGGTGTCGTCGTCATTAGCGAAAATCGGTAGTCCTTCAAACAAAAATATTCAGAATCAGCGAAGCATCGGCGAAAACCTCATCCACAACATCGAGTTGCTTCATACTCATAGGTAGATCACAGATTCATCATCTTGTTCGCCGGTGGCCTTGTTCAACCGGATCTCACTCCAATCACAGATTCGCCTTCAACCCTCAGTTTCAACAGGGGCGATGAAATTCCTTCAGCCTCTGGTTCGGTCGGCGTCGATTGACTCGGCCACGACATCGGAGTGATATTCTTCAGCGAGGCTTGCAGAAGATTTGACTAGAACTCGCCCCTCCTCGGCGTTAGGTCTCCTAGGCGACCCAGGGTCGATTCCCATTCCCGGCGCGCTCAAAGTAATCTTAAGCCCCATTCCCGGCGCCCTCCTAAATGGGCATTTCAAAACTTAACTTCTTACGGGGCAAATTTTGCCGCACGAGGTGGTTTCTTTTTTTAAAAACATTTAAAGGGTTAGTTTTTTTTTTTTTTTTTTTATGTTGCTATATGGGTCTTCGTAGCCCCAAATCAATTAGCACTTTGACCCCACAACCCACCCCACCCACCCTATGTATCTAAATATGCAATTATATAATAATTATTATAAATAATTGTAATAAATATACAATTATAATAATTATTATAATTATATATTTATTATATTTATAATTATATATTTATTAGAATTATATAATTATTATAATTCTATATTTATTATAATTGTATATTTATTATAGTTATACAATTATAATTACAATTATAATTTCAGTAATTATATAATTATAATAATTATATATTTATAATTATAATAAATGTATAATTATAATAAATATACAATTACAATAAATATATAATTATAATTATATATTTATTGTAATTGTATATTTATTATAATTCTATAATTATTATATTAATAATTTTATGTTTATTACAATTATATAATTATAATAATTAAATAATTATAAATATAATAAATATATAATTATAATAAATATACAATTATAAATATAATAAATATATAATTATAAATATAATAAATATACGATTATAATAGATATATAATTATAATAATTAAATAATTATAATTACAATAAATATATTATTATAATTATAATAATTATATAATTAGAATAAATATACAATTATAATAAATATATAATTATAATAATTAAATGTCACACCCAGACTTCGCATTGAAGTTTGTTTTTAATTTTAATTTTTATCTCATGATTTTATCTGTCCTTTTTAATAATTGATTGTTAAAATGCGGGCCGAGCCCGACACGAGTTTTACGCTTTTGCGCTGATAAATGGGCGTTGGCTTGACAATGCCCAACGCGCGGGCAAGGCACGGACAAAGTCGTGTGGCTTCGCCAGTTTAATGCGCGGCGACACTGTAGCAGTGACTGTAGCAGCGGTGACACTATAGCGGCTGAGGCACTGTACCAGGGACTGTAGCGACGACGGTACTGTAGCAGGAACTATAGCACCCCAGGTAATGTAGCAATACTGTTCACCGAGGGGCTCTTTGTGCCAAAAAAATGGGCTTTCAAGCCCTATATTCAGGGCACTTGGCCTTGAGGCTTCGAGCTATGTAATTGATCTTCCTCTACCCAGTCAAAAAAAGGTCTTTGATTTAAATAATAATGAGCCTTCGGCCCCAACCTTTAAAAAAAAGTAAGTAATTTTTCTTTTTTTTAACATCAATAGTATTTTCATTTTTATGGTAGCTACTATTAATATATATGTCATCAAATTTATTTATCTTTTTTTATTTGATTGGTTTATGTTTTTTTTTCCTTCTTTCTCTTTCCTTTTTCTTTTATTTTTCTTCTCTCCCTCACTATCTCCCCCCCACGGCGCAATGTTCATTCCCCTTACTTGGTTCGTGCGCGACCTCCATCGAACCCTAGGTGCTGGTTCACTCTTCCTCTTGCTGGACCACTTTTCCAACTCCTCCTCGGCCGGTTTCCACACCGGCGGTCTGCCCTACCCTCGTCCAGCAGGTCCGCAAGCCTTTTCTTGGTTTGACTGCAGTTCACCCGTCTCCCCTGGTTCGGCCGAACTTCCGACGACATTCCTCTCTTTTTTTCTGGCACCGCGCAAGCCAGACCGCCTCCTTCACGCTCTGACCGACCTCCCGCACCCTCGTCGTTGGTGCGCTTCACTCCGACTGGTTGTTCTTCCTTTTTTGGGTGGTTTTGCGGTTAGGGTTTGGTTTGCGATTGGTAGAATCTTGATGCATTTGTTACGATACTTTGTCTTAGGGTTTTATTAAACCCCTTGCGATGCATTTGTCGTTCGACGAGAGTTTCGCGCCAAGTTTGTGACATTTGCGACACACCGGTAGGTGATTCCCGCATACAAATATTTGCTGATGATCATTAGCTTGTTTGTTCAATTAATTTAGCACTTTTTTCCAATTAGTTTACATGGTTCGAAATTGTTTTTTGACTGAGTTTTAATGTTCATTTAATTTGTTAGAAGTATGTATAAGTGATGTTAGTGCATTTTTATTGTGAAAACCCACTTTGAACTGTTTATCAATGTCTTGTAAACTATGCAGTGAGTGTGTTAGGAAGTGTGGATGATGTAGTTTATGTTTTGGCTTGGTGTCAAATTGTATTTTGTCTTGAAAGGAGTTTTTGAGTGAGCTTTTGACTTCAAATTTCGCTGACATGTTTCGAAACTGCTTAATAAATTTTTCTTAGTGGTTTGCTTAATTATAAAAGTGTTTTTTTAAATCATGCGGCTAGTTTAATTTAATGTGCAAGCGGCACAGATTAAGTTCTAAAAAGATTTTGGTGTGCGTATGGTTTTAAAAGAGGGTTTCAGTGTGCAAATGGTGTGTTTTTGTGTGTAAGCACCTTGTTTGGCTTTTATGTATTCATGTGACGTGTGATGTGAACTTGGAATTTGAATGAACACAAAGAGGGAAGCCTGGGGTATAGGTGGGGGGACTAGGACTAGTGGGCTAGTATTCCGGAGGTGGCTTCTGCCCGATTTTACTGGCAGGATTAACGATTGCAACACTAACTAAACATATGAATGACTGAGGGTCATGGTTTTTAAGCCACGATTACTGAGGGTCGTGGTTTCTAAGCCACGTTTTCTGAGGGTCGTGCTTTTTAATCCACCTTTTCCGATGGTTGTGGTTTCTAAGCCGCGTTTCACCGAGACACGATGTTCTAGGGTCCTACTTGTTACTAGTACTTATAGGGCCTCTCCCATCTTTGAGTGCTCTCGGTTACTTTGTGCACACCGACGACACATGATGTGGCACTTGAGATACTACACAAGCAAATGTGTTTTTGTTTAAAACTGCATTTCTTTAAGGTTGTTTCCTGAAAACTGTTTTCATTAAAGTTGTTCAAGCATTTCTTTCTTTCCTTTACTTATTATTGCAAATGTATTTTGTCTTTTAATACTTGTGCGTGGAATCTTTTCTTGGTGGTATTCTAGTGGGCGATTGCTCACACCCTACTTACACCTTTGGGTATAAGTAGATTTGGTTATGTTTGATACAGGTAAATGTAAAGTTTTTGAAAGTGGTGGTTCGGGTTGCTAGCTAGTTTCTTGGCGCGTCGTTGTAGAGACGACTTAAGGGTGGTATCTTCTTGCTAGGTGTTAGGTTTTGAGTTGGTTTTTGGCCACCACACTTTATAGTTGTTGTTTGGATTTTGGTTTTTTCTTGTAACTCAAAATCTGGTTTTAATTAAAGGTTTGTTTGGTTGCGACTTCTAGCTTTGATTTGGTTTATTTTGTTTGTGGTTTTATATTTGTGCATATTCGGGTAAATCGTTCCCAATTGTACTTTTTGATACCCGGGCACTTGTGCCAGCCCATGGGGATTAGGAATACCCTTCGGGCCTTGCTGCAGACTGGGTCGGGTGTCGGTTTAGATGACGACTCGACTTGATTCGTGACAAAATGGTATCAGAGCATATTTAGCTCTTTGGGTTATTTTATTTGGGACGAGTCGGGTTAGACAAGAGTTAGGACTGTTAGGACCTGATGTTCTGGTTATGAGTAGGGTGCCTAGCCAGCACACCTCGTGACAGACCTTGAGTCGCTATGGGATGTTAGGATGCTTGTTTAACTTCTCCTCCAGGTGGAACACGCAGGCTGCAGACTGTACATGGACATCGGGCGAGGGAGAAGTGGTTTGGTTATTATGTTTCTCCTGCATGTTTGGTTTACTGATGTATATTATTCATGTTGAAATTTTATTTTTCAAGTTTAATGTATTAATGATGTTCTTATGTGACTGTTACTTTTTGAAGCATAATGCCTCCTCAAAGAGCTCCCTTGCTTGCACGAGAGGATGCTAGGGAAAGTTCTCCGACACCGCTTGATCAGAGGTTCGTAGAATGTGTGGTCTGAGCTGTTTAGGATTTAGGATAAGGGGTGACTCCTACTCTCACCCCTATTCTAGCTAGAGGAGATGAGTTTGGAACCAAGAAGAATAAAGCTAATAAGTTTTTGAATAATAAACCTTCTTCATTCCGAGGTAGCTCAGAACCTCAAGAGGTAGAGGAATGGCTTGAAAAGACAGAGCATATGTTCGAGTTACTTGAAACACATGAGGATGTTAGGGTGAAGTGTTCCTCATTTCAGTTATAGGGTCCCAGTCGCAAGTTGTGGGAATCGGTGCTTCAGGCTGGGAAGCATGAGCAGATGAGTTGGAAGGATTTCAAAACAATCTTTAACAAGCAATACTGTCCCGAGGTTCTGGTCTATGCCAGATCCTGGGAGTTCATGGATCTTTCCCAAGGGAATCAAACAATGATGGAGTATGCAAACCGCTTTGCTGAGCTAGTGTGGTACGTGCTTGAGATTGTTTTAAATGAATCTTTGAAAGCTTGGAAGTTTGAGAAGGGGCTTCGAGCAGAAATTTACTCTTAGGTTTTCTTGTTCAAGCTGGGAACTTATGCTGAGGTTATAAGGACCCGACCTTAAACATTACATAATATTGAATTAAATGAATAATTCATATTGAGGATCTTTTCAGGTTTAGAGTTTTAGAGAATTAGGACATAACTATTACATCTCAAATGATTACAAAGTAGACACTACTACTCAGTATCCATTTTTTCATAAAATAAAAACTCTTAAAAAGAAACATGTCTAGTTCCATGTTTTAGATAGCATGAATTTTCCTTGATCTCATCCTTGACCCTATTCATCTTTAAGTCCTGTGGAAAACATTTCAAAAAAAACTTGGGATGAGCATAAAAAGCTCAGTAAGGGATACACAAAGAAGGAAACTGTTAGTTTTTCAAAACAACAAGTAAACCATGAATATCATGAGTAATACTTTTAACCTTTATGAAGTAGTAAATACTCTTCACTGAATAAAAGATCATTGCTTACCATTTTGTAACCAAAAGATTACCATAAAATCCATATAAAGAACACATAACATATAAAGGTAACTTGGTACATACACATACTTAAATGGAATAATCATACGGTCAACTTCCACACATATCACTAAATGGAATATCCATACGGCCGACTTCCATACCCAATGCATTGGAGGTTATAACGTAACCACCCATCCTGGTATTCATGGCACCACCCTTCATATGGTTTATCACGTAACCACCCGTCAAATGTCCAAGTACCATCATAAAACATAAAATATTTCAAATGTAAACATTTCTCTAATAATACTTCTTTTTCAATCACAAGAAGTAATTTCAAGATATTGAAATAATCAATCCATTTTCATAAACCATTTAAAAATAGATTTTTGAATCGAAGTGTCCCATACCACTTTGAATATTTTAAATGAATTATCATTTGAAAATATTAATGTCCATATAAATAAATCCTAAAACCCATTTTTAAAACATGGACATTAATGTGAAATATTTATAAGAATAAATCTTTAAAACATTTAAAACGATATTTGAGTTAAAGAGTTTTTTAACAAAAAGAGAGACGCTTGAGTAAAAATAATTGAGGAATAAATTTTAATCAGAACTTTATAATATCATGAGAATAAAGGGATTCATGATATAATATGTCAAAGTACAGTATATACACCACATAAAAGTGAGTTGGTTTATAACAACAATGAAGTCTCAATGGAAATGTAAATTGAGATGAAATCCCTTATAAAGATGGTATCCTTAAATTAAGGATAAATCAATCTCATAACTAGGTGTGAAAAATATAAATACACCCAATATAATTGGACATTAATTGTAAAACAATCATAGGTCATTCAAACATATTCATAGGATGACATATTCAATAAGTACAAGTTGAACCCAAAGAATCGAAATTGGGTTAAGAAGTTCCCCTGTAAAAATTCGACAACCTAACGATGTCTCTTTAAAATTCAGAAAATGTGTTGATGAGATAAAAAGGGTATCTAATAAATTGGACATAAAATTTACATCAATAAGGATTTAGAATAACATATCCCAACATAATAATATGTAAATTAAAAGACATAACAAAAAGAAGTCTTTTAAAAAGAAAGGAGGGTGAAAGGTTCCCTTACCGATTTGGTAACTTACAAAACATATGCCACATGAAAGAAGTATCATACAATGAATATGTAAATACTCATAAATGAAATTATATTACACAAATAGTACAATCATTGGTAGTACATACACCAAAAAAAAGGAAATAGTGGCTGATATAGCATGAATCTCACAGGGATAAAAAGTGAGTTGAAAACACCTTACCACATTGTAATCAATCGAGTCGTATGACCCAAAGTTAATAACCACAAAATGAATCACAAAATAACATGAATATAAATATAATCATGAGAATATGTATCAATTGGTAGAACAAAATACACCACATGCAATAAATAAGTGGCGAACAATGGAAATCTCACGGAATTGAAAGTGAGATAAGAAAATTCCTTACCTCGTGTCCGACTTGACTCGATCGTTCTTTAATCTCCTGAATAATAAAATAAAGTTAATTTATATTTTATTAATAACCTTTTCAAGTTTATTATTCCTTTTATATCACTTATTACCATGTTATAAACATTATGTAATCATTTAAGTTAATAATTTTTGTTTTGTTGATATTTGGCACTTGAGTCAAAAATGGAATTATTATAATTACATGTTGTTCATGTGGTTAAAGGTTCATTATATCCAGAATTATATTCATGATTTGGGTATCATATATATCCATCATATACATGTATTTATAATAGTACATAACATTTAGAGGTAATAAATGAAATGCACCGTTCATGGAGATGGTAAGCCGTACGTACGCATGAACGCTACTTCCATTTCTATTTCATATTTAATGGAATTAAAAAATAATGATAAATATTAGTATTATAATTCTAGTATTGTATCATATATAATATAATTAAATCTATCCTTTATACATATCACATATGGTATGAATGAGTCATATCACTTTGAGGGGGCGGTAGTCTGCACTTCCTCTAATGAGATTATTGCGTTTACCCATAATGGAAACCATAAAGGCATGCTATAAATGGAAAATACAGAATTATAAAGAAAAAATAAACATAATATATATCATATATAAATACATTTCCATAATAATGGCCACCATGAGAGGCGGTAAGAGGTAATTAAACAATCATCGTTTCGTGAGGTGTTAGTTTTCCATCCACTGAAACATTATGTTCTTCACCCATTAGATGGAGGTGTGTGTAAGTTTAGTTCGAATCCTTATCATAAAAATATCCTAGTATATTGAGGATTCTTGTGTTGTTACAAAAGAAAGGAATAAAAAGATTTTATGGGTTGGAGAAGTAAAATAAAAGAAAAAAAATTAAGAGAAACCGTTACCTTTAATTTGGGTAACTCCCTTTGGTTTGAACCAAAGGACTTCTTGAAGTGCCTTCTGCCTAAGGTAAGGCTTCTAGAAGGAGGAGAGGGATGTAGGGATCTGAATTGGACAGAGTTTGGATGATCCAAATGGCTTGAGAGGTGTGAGGAATTGGTTAGAAGTGGTCTCCTTTTATAAGGGATATGAGGGGCTCTTTAGGAAAGTGTGAAAACATTATTTTATTATATAATGATATTCGGTTTCTAATGGTCCAAAAATCATTATAATAGAATATAAGATGACTAATGGTCGAAATATAATCATCCAATAGGAATTGGACAGGTTTTGGACAATATTTTAATCATTATAATCTTATTTATTTAAATCATTTATTAATGAGGTAAATACTGCATCATTATTGTGTCATAAATAATTTAAATTATTTGATGTATAAAAATTATTAAAAAAATACCATGATGTATGAAATCTTTTTATATTTCTAATTAATATTTATAGTCGAAAATATAATTTATATAACCCCTTATAAAAATTAATTTACTAAAAGATATTTGCTTTTTTCATTTTTGCCTTTACTTTAAGTTAATTAATCTAAATTGTCATTATCACTCCCAAGTGGCTCAATGGGGTCCCAAAATCGACCCAAATATGACCATGGTTGTTAATGACTCAACCAATAATTTTTGGAAAAGTGTTAAGGTAATTTTGAATTATTATAATATTCTTTTAACCTTGAATTATCCTATTTACCTTTAACCGCGGTAAATAAAAGTCAAAAGTTACTATTCACCAAAATTTATTTTCATATTATTGAACCACATTTTACTTCTTGATAACAACCATGTATGCCATATTTTAGAAATTAAATTCACAGAAGTGGTAAAATTTCATTTAAATGAAAAAGTCTGTTTTTTAACTACCACTAAGTGGTTTCACTATTCATCAAAAATTGAAGTTTTTCAGAAAAATACCAAAAATTCAGCCTAAGATTTATTTGATATTCTGAATTCAAAAATGATGTCTATTTTACCAAATTCAAAATATAGAAGTGTAATTAATTAATTTTAAAATTAATTCCCATTATCAAAACAAATAGCGTGTTTTTAAGAAACAATAACTATCAAAAGATTGATACTTGTTTATATCCAATTTCAAAGTGAAATTAATTCCAATTACCAACATTGGATTAAATGGTAAAAATATATTATAATTACACTTTAAAACAAATTAAAAAAGATAATCTAACCATATAAATAAATTAGATTAAAACGTAGTTTTGAATTAAAATACAATATTTTCACTATTCATTAAAAAGTGAACTTTATCGAAAAAATTTACACAAAGTAAATTTTGATGTCCATATTCTAAAGAAGGATTTTATTTGGTCAAATAGAATGTATTAAAGTGACCAAAACTATATTTAAAGAGGGCTCTCCATTAAAAGGAGGTAAATCGACCTTTTATTGTAAATTATGCTTAAAATTAGATTCATTCACATTTTAAGCCTCTAACATTTATTGGATAAATGTAAATACATTTAAAAAATATGTATAATAATATTTTAGTTAGTTTTTTTCATTCCCACCAATACAATGACTAGGAGTTAACAACTATATAAAATAATAATATTATATTATTAGTGTGCAACGTAAGATTTCAAAGGAACCCGTTGTTGCGTATCAGGTACGCTATCGAACATAGCAACCCCTTTAAAGTAAAATTAATATTTAATTCAAAAATATTAATAAATATGAAAATGTCATATTCTTCATTTATCTGGGATGTTACAGAGGTGGTCGATCATGGTTGCATGATCAAGATTGATCAGAGAGGAAAGTCAGGGTTTCTTGGAGCAGTGTTAGTGTTTGGAAGTGGTAGTTCATCTAAGAAGAAGAGGAAGCGTGATGAGAAAGGGAGGAAGGGGGTGGCAACTCAATCTATCCCTTCATTCAAACTTCATCTATAGCTTTTGATACAAGGTCTGTTGTGTGCCATCAGTGCAGAAGGGTATGGCACATCCGACCTGCATGTACACACCCTCCCAATCCTTACCATGGGTGTGGAGTTGTGGGACATCTATAGTTATTTTTCAAGCCTATACACCCTTAACAGAGTGGGACTGGGTTTGTGGGTTCCAGAGGGGTATCAGTTCATTCGGAGCCAACCAGGATGATGGGATCTCGGTTTGGTGGTCATGGTGTTAGGACCAGATCATCTTTTGGGCAGAGCCAAATCAGGGCAGATCCATAGGTGAGTGATCATTATCAGGAAGGGACTAGGCATCTTCATGATGTGGATTAGGCATTGGTGGGATCTGATGTAGGACCTTCAACCATTCGAGGTACCATTCTTATTGTATCTTATATAGCTATAGTTTTATTTGATATTGGTGCTTAAGTTTCCTTTATATATTCCCATATTTGTGAACCTGTTGAACCTACCAACTTAATTGTTATCTTTTTCCATGGAGTTGGTAACACCGTTGGGGAAAAAGAGGGATCAAGGCATTAGGTGTCCATCATGTGCACTTACTGTGTCAAGAGTCTAAATGGAATGGTATTTCTTGGTCCTAGATATGGACCTATTTGAGGTGATCCTCGACATGGACTGGCTGGTACGCTTGCAAGTGTATATTGAATACTATCAGCGATGAGTCAGTTTTATGGTACCAGATTGGAGTCCTCAATTGTTTCATGGAGAATGGGATCCTCAGTCGGGCCGCGTGGGACCTCCACTTCCTGAGTTGGGGAATAATGCTTATTATTTATCATCACTTGTAATGGAGGACAATAGTTGTGATTCTTAGAGTGGATTACCTCATGTAGTCGATGAGTTCTCAGAGGTATTCCGAGATGATTTTTCAGGCTTACCCCATAGCAGGATGTGGAGTTATCAATTGAATTGGTTCCGGGAACACAACCTATATCTCTCCCCTCATATCACATGGCCCCCACAGAATTTAGGGAATTAAAGATACAACTAGAAAATTTTAAATCCAAAGGGTTCATTCACCTGAGAGTCTCTCCTTGGGCTACCCCAGTTTTATTCACGAAGAAGGCCGATGGAGACCTCCGGTTGTGTATTGATTACCGAAAATTGAATAAGATAACCATAAAAAATAAATACCCTTTGCCCCGGATTGAAGACTTTTCGACTAGTTGAAGGGGGAAAGGTGGTTCTCCAAGATAGACTTGAGTTTAGGTTACCGCCAACTTAGGTTGAGAGAAGTAGACATTCCAAAGACAGATTTATGGAGTAGGTATGGTCACTTTGAGTATCTGGTCATGCCTTTCGGACTGTCGAATTCTCCAGCAGTTTTCATGGCACTCATGTATAGGGTGTTCCACCAATATCTTGACTCCTTCCTGGTATTTGTGTATGACATTCTGGTTTATTCTAGATCTGAGGAGGAGCGTGATCATCACATACAGATCATTTTGGGCACTTTGCGGGATCACCGCCTGTATGCCAAACTTTCGAAGTGCACATTCTGGATTATGGAAGTGAAGTTTCTAGGGCATGTCATCTCAGAACAAGGGTTTTCAGTGGAACCTAAAAAGATCAATACCGTTATGTCATGGGCACAACCAAGGAATGTGTTCGAGATCATGAGTTTTCTTGGCCTGACAGGTTATTACATGCGTTTTGTTTGGTATTTCTCGTGGCTTTCCTCCTCCATGACCACACTCACCTAGAAAGGGGTGAAGTTTGAATGGAGCCCACAGTTCCATACATCCTTCAAGGGGTTTAATTGGAAATTGACCACTGCACCTGTGTTGATCTTACCAGAGTTTGGGAAGGGCTACATGGTTTATTTTGATGCTTTAGGAATGGGTATGTGGTGTTTACTCATACAGGATAACCATATGGTGGCTTATGGTTCTCACTAGCTCTGGCCGCATGAGAAGAATTATCCAACTCCCGACTTGGAGTTGGTAGCAGTGATTCACACCTTAAAGAATTGGCATCACTACCTCTTTGGGGAGAAATTTGTAGTCTATTCTAAACATAAGAGCCTAGCCTACATCTTCTCTAAGAAGGATCTCAATATGAGGAAGCACCATGGGATCGTGTATCTATAAGGATTTGAATTTGACATTTTATATACCCCGATAAAGGGTAATGTGGTGGATGACTCTTTGCATAGGAAGGTATCAGTGAGGGTGTTGAGGAAGTCCAACGATGAGTGGACTTTGATGGCGCTCTTTGCCCAGATGCACTTAGAGACCAAGGAGAACAGTGGAGGTACATTCTTTTCCAGTATTCAGTTGACTCCTGCTCTTCTGGAATTAATTCAGTGGGAGTAGCCCAATGATGAGCTTTTTCAGCAGTCTATGTAGTCTTTTCATGGTGGGGAGATTTCTCCTGATTGGTCCTTGTTTCCCGGGGGAATTTTGTGCTTCAGGGGTCGCACAGTGGTACCATCATCTCAACGGAAGGTGGTGATATAGGATAGCCATCAGTCTTAGTGGGCCATCCATCCTAGTACTACCAAGATGTATTATGATGTTTTTCACCAGTTATGGTGTCTAGGTATGAGATGAGACATATCCGACTTTTTATCAAGATGCTACACTTGTTAGTAGGTGAAAACAAAGAATCAAAGACTATCTGGTTTGCTTCATCCATTACCCATTTCTACCTAGAAGTGGGACGAGGTCACCATGGACTTCATTATTATCTTTCCCCATACACCTCGGGGAAGTAATGCTATTTGGGTAGTGATTGACCGTTTGACCAAGTCAGCTCATTTCTGATAAGAGATACAACTAAGGTGGATGAGCTGGGCTGGTTGTATGTTTAAGAGGTGGAAAGACTTCATGGTGTACTATCAGTGGTCATTTATGATAGCCCCCTGCTTTACCTCTCAGTTTTTGGGAGGCCTTCAAATGGAATTGGGATCAAAGATCAAAATTAACACGGCATACCATCCTCAAACAGATGGTCAAACAGAGCAAGAAAATCAAATTCTAGAGGGCATGCTTCGCGCATGTGTGTTAGATTTCAAAGGATTATGGGATAACCATCTGGGATTGGTTGAGTTTTCTTATAATAACAGTTACCAATACTTTATTCGAATTGAACCCTTTGAGGATCTATATGTTTGTCCTTTTCGGTCTCCTTTATGTTGGGCTAAAGTATGCAAGACCTCACTTTTGGGATCGAGCATTGTGAAAGAAACATCTGAAAAAGTTAAGTTGATTAGAAAACAGTTATTGAAAACTCAGATTCACCACAAATCTTATGATGATCAACGCCATTGGGATATTGAGTTTTGATTGGGAGACCGGGTGTTCTTGAAGGTGGACCCTTACTTGGGTCACCACCGCTTGGGAAAGTAGGGGAAGCTGACGCCGAGGTATGTTGGGCCTTTCAATATTACTGAGCCCATTGGAATGGTGGCATACCAGTTAGATTTTCCTTCTCATTTGATGTCGATTCATGACGTATTCCATGTCTCTCAACTGAAAAAGTACAATCTTGATCTGTTGCACGTGTTGAATTGGGAGGAGTTGGAGATAGAGCCCAATTTATTAGTGTTTGAGCGGCCAGTGCGGATAATGGATTCTCAAGAGAAGGTGCTTCATGAGAAGTCCATTCCATTGGTTTTCATTCTTTGGTAGCATGGGAATGAATAACAAGAAACCTGAGAATGGAATTCATGGTTTGAGTAGGAGTACCCATTTTTATTCTCTGATCAGGATTTGAATTGACTTTCTGAGGGCATAATTTTTTCATGGTGGGGAGATTTGTCACACACAGACTTCACATTGAGGTATGTTTTTAATTTTAATTTTTATCTCATGATTTTATCTTACCTTTTTAATAATCTTTTTTTGAAATGAGAGCTGAGCCCGACATGAGTTTTGCGCTTTTTCACTGATAAATGAGCATTGGCTTGACAATGCTCGACGCGCGAGCAGGGCATGGGAGAAGCCGTGTGGCTTCTCCAGTTTAACGTGTGGCCTGTCCGGTGCGTGGGGGGTTAACTAACCTAATGAAAATAAAATTATTTTAATTACTATTATTATTTTTATTATCATTATCATTATTATTATTTTTATCAATACCTCAATTGAATTGCTAACTTTATTTTATAATGTTATTAATCCTTTTATTATTAATGTATTAAGTAGGTAATTTTTCTTTTTTTAACATCAATAGTATTTTCATTTTTGTGGTGGATACTATTAATATATATGTCATCAAATTTATTTTTTTTTTATCGGTTTAGGTTTTTTTTTTCTTTTTTATCTTTACCTTTTCTTTTCTTTTATTTTTATTATCTCCCTCACTATCTATCCCCCACATGGTGCACTGTTCATTCCCCTTAACTGGTTCACGCGTGGCCTCTAGAGAACCCTAGGCACCGGTTCACTCTTCCTCTCACCATAACACTTTTCTGACTCCTCCTCGACCAATTTTCACACCGGTGGTCCACCCTACCCTCGTTCAGTAGGTCCAGCACGCCTCTTCTTGGTTCAGCCGCAGTCTGCACTTCTCCCTTGGTTTGGTAGAACTTCTAATGACCTTCCTATCTTTTTTTCCAGCACCGTGGAATCCAGACAATCTCCTCCATGCCCCGACTGACCTCCCGCAACCTCACTGTAGGTGCGCTTCCCTCCGACCGATTGTTCTTCCTTTTTGGGTGGTTTTGTGGTTAGGGTTTGGTTTGAAATTGGTAGAATCTTGATACATTTGTTATGATACTTTGACTTGGGGTTTTATTAGACCCTTTGTGGTGCATTTTTCATGCGGTGAGATTTTCACACCAAATTTGTGACGTTTGTGACACAGTAGTAGGTGATTATGCATACAAATATTAACTAACGATCATTATCTTATTTGTTCAATTAATTTAGAACTTTTTTCCAATTAGTTTACATGTTGTGAAATTTTTTTTGACTGAGTTTTAATGTGCATTTAATTTGTTAAAAGTATGTTTAAGTGATGTTAGTGCATTTTTATTGTGAAAACCCACTTTGAACTATTTATCAGTGTCTTGTAAACTGTGCAGTGAGTGTGTGCAGTGAGTGTGTTAGGAAGTGTGGATGATGCAGTTTATGTTTTGGCATGGTGTTAAATTGTGTTTTGTCTTGAAAAGGGGTTTTGAGTGAGATTTTGACTTTAAAATTTTGGGACACGTTTGGATACTTCTTAATAATTTTTTCATAGTGGTTTGCTTAATTATAAAAGTGTTTTTTAAACGATGCGGCTATTTTAATTTAATGTGAAAGTAGCACAGATTAAGTTCTAAACATATTTTGGTGTGCGTATGGTTTTAAAAGAGGGGTTTTGTGTGAAAACGGTGTGTTTAAGTGTGTAAGAACCTTGTTTGGATTTTATGTATTAATGTGACATGTGATGTGAACTTGAAATTTGAATGAGCACAAATAGGGAAGCCTGGGGTATTAGCTGGGGGGACTAGGACTAGTGGGATAGTATTCTGGAGATGGATTCAGCCTGATTTTACTGGCAGGATTGACGATTGAAACACTGACTAAACATATGAATGACTGAGGGTCATGGTTTCTAAGCCACGTTTTCTAAGGGTCATCGTTTTTAAGCCACATTTTCTGAGAGACATGGTTTCTAAGCCACGTTTCACCAAGACACAATGTTCTAGGGTCCCACTTTTTACTAGTACATATAGGGCCTCTCCCATCTTTGAGTGATCTCGGTTACTTTGTGCACACCGATGACACATGATGTGTCACTTGAGATAATACACATGCAAATGTGTTTTTTTTAAACTACATTTCTTTAAGGTTGTTTCCTTAAAACTATTTTTATTAAAGTTGTTCAAGCATTTCATCATTTTTTTAAATTATTATTACAAATGTATTTTTTATTTTAATACTTGTGTGTGGAATCTTTTCCTGGTGGCATCCTAGTAGGTGATTTCTTACACCCTACTTACACCTTTGGGTGTAAGTAGATTTGGTTATGTCTGATACATGTAAAGGTAAAGTTTTTGGAAGTGGTGGTTCAGGTTGCTAGCTGGTTTCTTAGCGCAGCGTTGAAGAGATGGCTTGAGGGTGGTGTCCTCTTACCAAGTGACAAGTTTTGAGTTGGTTTTTGGCCACCATAATTTATAGTTATTGTTTGTATTTTGTTTTTTTCTTGTAACTCAAAATTTGGTTTTGGTTAAAGGTTTTTTTTGGTCGCGACTTCTAGCTTTGATTTGGTTTATTTTGTTTATTGTTTTATATTTGTGCATATTCAGGTAAATTGTTCCCAACTATACTTTTTGATACCCAGGCACTTGTGTCAGCACGTGGGGATTGGGAACGCCCTTCGGGCCTTGCTACGGATTGGGTCAGGCGTCAGTTTGGATGATGACCCAACTTGGTTTGTGACATTAAATGTATATTAAATTATATAATTATGAATATATTTATATTTATATAATTATAAATATTTATTTATATAGATAGATTTATAATTATATAATAATAAATATATTCAATATATATATATATTTATATAAATAATTATAAATATATAAATATATAATGCTATATTAATAAATATATATAAATATATATTTAAAAATATATTTAAAAATAAATAATTACAATTTAAAAAATATATTTATAAATATGTATTTAACAAATATATTTATAAATTTGTATTTAAAAATATAAAATTAAATTTATTTACATTTATAAATATATTTTCAATTATAAAATTATAAATATACTTTACTATATTTATATAGTTATAAATATAACTTATTTAATTATATAATTAAATAAACCTTATATAAAATTATTTATATAAATTTATATATTTATTTAAAAATATTATATAAATAATCATTATTAAATTTAAAATATAAGGTTTATATAGATTTATATAAATATATATAAATAAATAAATTTAAAATATATAATTATATGATTATATTATTAAATAAACCTTATATTTAAATAATTTATATATATAATTAGATATATAAATATACCTTATATTTAAAATTTATAAATTTATATATAATTATTGAAATATATAAATAAACCTTATTAAATATGTTTATATATATATAGGTAACAAATAAAATTTATTTATATATATATTGAACTAGTGTAATCAGAAAGATATTTATCCATAAAATCATTTGATGTTCACTTATCACATCCCGCCTAATGAATTCCTCATCCTGAGGAGCTGTGATATGTGAAATATGTGCAATATCGTCTATCTGTAAATGAAATAACATTAACATTAATACCAAAAGTGAATTAAACAAATATAATAAATATTAGTAAACATACCAACTACTGAATTCCAATCCCCTGATGTGTAAGGTGCATGGTGGTGTTTCATCGATACCAGTATGCATAATCCCCCTGATCAGTTAACCGATACTGTGCTTTGGGATATCCATATTGAAAGATGCCATATTGGTCTCGTGTGTCCCAAATCTCGATATAAGTTGCATGAAACTACCGCCAGATCTTTGTATGTCTACCCGTAAGAACAATCAAATGTGACCCATCAAGCAGTCGTGGTGCAATGGGAATATGCTGTATATAACCAAATTGGCACATGGCCTGGTCTGGTTGGTTCCACTCAATGATATGGAAGTGGATGAGTGACACCACTGCACCACGATCTCTAATCGTAGCTGTGTAATATGGTGGAAGTGATGCGTAGCTGAAAACTGTATACAGAGTCCATAAAACCAGAAATGTAAACCCAAAAAATAAGTCATAAATTATCATGATAATGTTACTAAGATTACATTGAAATAACTTAAAAAAGTAATAACAAAACAAATTTTTATACCATAAAATTCATGTTTATCTTACATCAACTGGCTATATGGCATCAGATATCTGTTGAAAACTATACAAACTATGTCTTGGAATATGTTCATACTTCTGAGACTAACTCCACCTGGTTAAAAAAGAGCAATAGACAGTAAGTATGTAAAAATTAGTAACAAAAGTACTAAATAGCTGAAAGTAATGATGTAAACATACCAGCGTCCCCGAGGACAGTACTGAAATAGATCTAGTGGAAGTGGTGCGATAGATCAAGGAGTGATGTGTGGAAAATGATCTTAGGCCCACATATATACCAATTCTATACAACCTACAATCTTCTATGCCTCATCATGACAACTGGTATAGAGACATCTGTATAGATGTGATAATATGTTGGACCCCCAACTGTATGTAGCTATCTGATCAAGATCCTCAAGTAATGGTAGGTACATAATGTGTACCAAAGTGGTGTAGTCGACACACAACATATCTCCGATCAATCGCAAAATATATGCACATGTGTTCTAAATAAGCGTCTTCTTGTCTACATCATAAGAAATGAAGGAAAAATGATCATCAAGAAACTTCATACGCAAGCGAGAACCCTGGAGGACATGTTGTATGCTGATGACATCAATTCCTAGTAGACTTTGTATGATCACACTCTAGTCGCCACTAGTGGAACCCGTAACTACCTATCTGTGGATGGGTAACCCGAGCATATAAATGACTTCCTCTAAAGTAATCGTTATCTCCCCCTCTAGGAGATGAAATGTGTTTGTCTCTAGCCGCCATCTCTCAACCAATGCATCAATAAAATGGTGATCAATGATATTGAAGTAACACATAGAGACTCCATAAAATCCATCACATCTGAGGTATGGAAAAATGGCTGTCAGTGGTGCATTGTGATGAAAATGATGTGCTCTTCGAACAATAAGATGTCTAACAGGTCGTCGCACCAACATATCGCGCGACACGTGTGACTACTGGGCAGATAATAAAGGCCTCTCTATCTAAATGTACAAATAGTAAAACATTAATTTCAGGATGTATAAAATTTATCATGTAATATATGAAATTTATCATGTAATGTATGAAATTTATTTAAACTGATTTTTCATAATAATAATTTTATATATGTATGTGTTTGTAATGCTGATTATTTTTTAAACGGTATTTACGTAATGTTCTTTCTTTTACTATATTTACAAAAAAGGATTTTTTAGGAAATATTTGGAAAGAGGGATGAATGGTGTTTTTGTTTTTTTCCATGGGTTTAAAGTCTCTCTCTCCTAGTGTTGAAATAATTTATTAGTGGGTACTTGATCACCAACATTCATGATGGTTCCTGGGGTAAAGGAAGTTTTAAACCTTGTGCATTATTTATTATTTTATATATTAAATATATGTATGTATTATAATATATAGGTACATTTTCTAAAAGTTACACCATACACAAAAAATAAAAATATGATTAAAAATGATCATAAAGATAAAAATTATTTCAAGTAAAAACTTTATAGTAACTGATAGAATACACGAATCGTTTTAACCATTAGATGATTGCCCTATGTGTCTAGGGAAACGTGTCTTTGTATGAACTTTATGGTAGCATATGATACACCTCTATCTAGGTTCCCATTCACTAGGTCAATCCATCTCATTATGAATACGAGTCGACTTTGGTCTCCCTTTAGTTCAAAGCCTAGTTTTTGTTCGGTAGAAGCTTGGGTGTGCCATCAGGTAGCTGAAAATTCTGATATTCCCCGATTGGAATCCACAGAGTACTATAGCATTCATTGATACTTTTTAATTGATAAAATGGATCAATGAAATGCTCCCAAGATAAATGTACGTAAGAACATGATGCGATCACATGTCCGCAAGGATATATCAATGCTTGAAAGTTGCCACATTCACAGTAATGTCTCTCCAATAAAACAACTCGCACACAACCATTTTTGTACACCACAACATCACCAAGATCAACGACCTCAAATCATTGATTTGGATGATTAAATGTAGTTACACAATAATTTGCAGCCTCTTAAAGAACTCTATCTATCTCACGCTGGAAATGATGTCCATAACGCATCCCTCTATTCAGACCCTCTTCATCTTGTTTTCCTCATTCCAAAAAATACTTTACAGTATGATAGAAGGTCTCTTGTACCAAATTTTCAATTTATTTTAAAAACATTATACTAATATTAAATTATAATTGTATCTCTTTTGAGTAATATATAATCAAATAATCTTATTTACATGTGATTGGTAATTTCTGAACTCCCTTTAAAACTCCATTTATATATTCTACGATGTTGGTTGTCATATGTCCATATCTCCTCCCATCATCATATTCCAATGAACATTTATCCTTTGAAATTTGCATCATGTAATCATAAACATCTGAATTAAATCTATGAATATCTTGAAGATACTCCTCCAAACTTTTTTTTAGGCTTATATGCTATAAAAAAACTATTCTAAACACATATGTCAATAACTATGAAAGTTATTGTGAAAATGAAAAAAGATATTCATACCAATTTTTAAGATTTCTTTCTTCATCGACTTTTTTCTGAACTTCTTTCATAAATTTATAGCAATGTGTTGAATACAATATTGATGATGGGCATATGGTGGTCTCTAGGAAAGACCCTAAGACTATACTTCCTTCTTGATTGCATGATGGTGATCTGAAATAAGACAAATCCCTTTTACATCCGTAACAAACTCTCAAAGACAGGCCAGAAACCAACTCCATTATGAGAAGTTATTCTTCTCCACAATTACAAATACCAAAGGTAGAGGGGATCGATTTCCATCTTGTGTGGTAGTAATAAATAAATTTCCTGTATACTTTCCAAACAGAAATGTACCATCAATTTGTATAAACTGCTTGTAATGTCTAAAAGCATCCACACATGGTAAAAATGTCCAAAATAGTCTATCAAACACAACCATCGACCGTTCAACTTAGTTGTGTTGGTTAACATATTCAGTAGTATGTAACTGATATAACACTTGATTGTTGCGGTGTAAAATCTTCAAAAGTTGTGGTAAAACTCAATAAGAGTCATTCCAATCACCGTATACTTTCATAATAGCCTTTTTTCATGACTTCCATTCCTTCCAATAAGAGATTTGATACCCAAAAATTTGTTTGATTCTCTCCACCACCAAAACTATAGGAACGTCTTAACATGATCCAATCATTTCAACAATAACTGTTTAAACAAACTCAACATCTAATGAGGAGTGGTCCTGTGATAAGCTTAGGTTCACACATGTGTGTGGAGTAAATCTAGTGATGCACTGACTGTGAAAAGTGTTATCAATTATATCTCACAGACACATTTGACAGTTCGAATAAAATTTATCACAACATATCATATAATAAGATCTCTTTGACTCCTCTACAACATAAGAGTGGTTTCTTTCAATGTGATATTGTTTAATCACATTTTTCAGTGCATCTTTACTCTCAAACTATCTTATAATATACAATACACCTTCATCTGACACTCAATTTGTGCCACCAATGATTCCTATAAATTCTGTACTAGGAGTAATAACAGACAAATCAAACTATGGAAAGTGACTCATGCCTTCAGTCGACCATGAAGCCAATAGTGGAGGATGGTTCAATGGTCAATTCAACCTCACATGAGTGGGCATAGACTGTTCTTCCACATTCTCTTTAACTTCTTCAAATTCCTCTTCATCTTCTTGTTCTAAATTGTCATCATCCTCAAAATCATCAACCTGTACATCTAAAGTACGTGGAGGACTATCCATAGAAACTGTCGCCAGAGGAAATGATAGAACAACTACCATTGCTGATGGAATGTCTTGATATGTTATAACAGGAGGATATGACATAGTATAATGACATTGTGATGGCCCAACTTCCAATGTAAATGGAACCTCCATTGTAGTTATACTTACATACAAATCCATCATTTGATTATTAGGTTGATACTTAACCAATGAAAGTATGTATTCCCATTCTTCATCATCAATTACTGGATATGCCACATGCCAAAACCTATCTACAAATTGAAAATGTCTGTATGTGATGGATTCTATCACTTGATTTCTAGTAAGTTTTAACTTTCGATGAGTTTTCCTATGAAGAGATTCCAAAGTTGTACAACCTACAAGAATCACAACACCTTTTGGATGTATATTATAACTACATCATTGTTCTATCACAATTATTTGACTGTTGCAATAAATATATTCATCCATCTTTTTTTATCTAAAATAAATCATCGTTATTATTAGAATTCTAAAATATTTTAAAATTTTCAAAGTTATACATACCTTTCGAAGATGTTATTAATCTTTATGATTATAAAATTTTAGAACATCTTCCTATATCCTAAACTATGATAATAATGTTTCTTAGCACAATTTTTAACCATCCAAAAGGCATTTTAGTAGTTTATAAAGAAAATATGAATCATCTAAAGCATATCCCCTGGGAGTGTCAAACCAGGATGTGGTAAGACCCATTGTCATGTGCCAGGATACCCCAGTTCAAGCTCGAAACTCCTTATTAGATTTGTTACTCCTCGGTATATCTATGCTAGAGTGACATCCACTTTTTTGTATCCATACTGAGATTTGATTGCTTAGATAACCACATAATATTTATACTACCAAAATTGTAGAATGTTTTCTTATGTACTAAACAATGAAACTGATCATCCCACTTAGTTAATCATTAATTCATTATTAGTTAACCATTAACCATTATTTCATTATTGGTTAATTCATCCCTTAATCAACCTTTAATCACCCAACAAGTTTAAGTTTGCCTTACTTACCCAAATATAATTACTTCGCTAATTAATATAATTACTTTTCTAATTAATATAGTATGATACTAATGTTTATTAATATAATTTTTAACTATCCTAAAGGTATTTTAGTAGTTTATAAAGAAAATATGAATCATCTAAAGCATATCCCCTGAGAGTGTCAAACCAGGATGCAAAAAGGCCCGTTGTCATGTACTAGGATACCTCAGGTCAAGCCCGAAACTCCTTATCAAAGTTGTTACTGCTAGGTATATCTGTGCCAGAGTGACATCCACTTGTTTGTATCCAGACAGATATTTGATTACTTAGATAACCACATAATCTTTATACTACCAAAATTGTAGAATGTTTTCTTATATCCTAAATAATGACACTAATCATTCCACTTAGTTAATCATTAATTCATTATTAGTTGACCATTAACCATTAGTTCATCATTGGTTAATTCATCCCTTAATCAACCTTTAATAAACCCACAAGTTTATGTTTGTCTTACTTACCCAAATATAATTACTTCTCTAATTAATATAATTACTTTGCTAATTAATAAAATTAATTCCCTAATTAATAAAATTACTTCGCTAATTAATAAAATTACTTCAATAATTAATATAATTACTTATCTAATTAATCACCTAATTACTCCTAATTAATCACATAATTGCACCTTATCAATCACCTAGTTAATCATCTAATTTCAATTAATTAATTATCAATTTTCAATTAATTAATTATTAAATTATAATTAAGTAATTAAGTACCTAATTAAAACTAATTAATGACACAATTACACTTAATTAATTACTTAATTACACTTAATTAATTACCTATTTAAAATTAATTAATAATTAATTAATTAACTAATAACAATTAATTAATAATTAACTAATTAACTAATTACTCTTAATTAATAATTATTTAATTACCTAATTACACTTAATTAATTAATTACCTAAAATTACACTTAATTAATAATTAATTAATTACCTAATTATAATTAATTAATTAATTGCCTAATTACACTTAATTAATTAAGTACCTAATTACACTTAATTAATTAAGTACCTAATTACACTTAATTAATTACGTACCTAATTACACTTAATTATTTAATTACCTAATTAAACTTAATTATTTAACTACCTAATTACACTTAATTATTTAACTACCTAATTACACTTAATTAATTAACTACCTAATTACACTTAATTAATTAACTACCTAATTACACTTAATTAATTAACTACCTAATTAATTAATTAATTACACTTACTTAATTAAGTACCTAATTACACTTAATTAATTAATTACCTAATTACAATTAATTAATTAATTACATAATTACAATTAATTAACTAACTACCTAATTACAATTAATTAATTACCTAACTACACTTAATTAATTAACTACCTAATTACAATCAATTAATTAAATATCTAATTACAATTAATTAATTAACTACCTAATTAAAATTTATTAATTAACTACCTAATTATACAATTAATTAATTAATTACCCAATTACAATTAATTAATTAAGTGCCTAATTATAGTTAATTAATTAAGTGCCTAATTACATTTAATTAATTAAGTTCCTAATTACACATAATTAAGTGTCTAATTACACATAATTAAGTTCCCAATTACACATAATTAAGTTCCTAATTACACATAATTAAGTTCCTAATTACACACAATTAATTACCTAATTACACATAATTAATTGCCTAATTACACATAATTAATTACCTAATTACACATAATTAATTACCTAATTACAATTAATTAAGCATCTAATTACAATTAATTAAGTACCTAATTAAAATTAATTAAGTACCTATTTATAATTAATTAATTACCAAATTACACTTAATTAACTAATTACAATTAATTAGGTACATAATTATAATTAATCAATTAATTAATTAACTATAATTAATTAATTAATTAATTCCCTAATTAAACTTAATTAATAATAACCTAATTAGCACGTAATTTCAATTATTTAATTAATTTATTTCCTAATTAAAATTAATTAATTCCCTAATTATAATTAATCAATCACCTAATTCTACTAAATTAAAAACCTAATTACACTAATCTAATTACAATTAATTAATCACATAGTTACAATTAATTAATCACCTAATTACAATTACTTAATCACCCAATCACATAATAACACTTAATTAATCACATACTTCTAATTAATTAATTAACTAATTGCAATTAATTAATCACCTAATTACACTTCATTAAAATAAACTATTACTAATTCTAAATAAAATATAATAAATATGAACTTTTTTTGAAAATAAATTACATTAACTATGAACTGAACAAATAAATAAATAAATCAAAATATTAAACAAATTTAAACAAAAAAAGAAATACCTCAAATTTGTGGGAGAGGTGGTGCTGCTTCGAAGGTGGTGATGCTTCAAAAATGGCTATGTGGGCAAAGAAACCAACAACTAGAGAGAAAAATGGGAGAGGAAGAATGTAAATGGGGCATATAGGGCGCTTGATATGAATGAGTGGGGGGGGGGGGATCCCCCTTATATAGGGGTATAAAATTTTGGCACCACTTCAAGTGGTGCCGATATCTTTATTCCCAAACCTATCAGCACCACTTCAAGTGGTGCTTTGCAGTCCGAAAATTCCAAGCGCCACTTGAAGTGGTGTTTTGGCGATTTTTCCCAAAAATGCCACTTCAAGTGGTGCAGATAAGACCCATATACCGCTTTAAACCAAACCTAGACCCATAAAAAAAAGAAAAGACCCCTTCCACCAGTTTACCCTCTTACGTGCTTTGAGAAATAAATTAACTCATTAAGAATAAAGAAAATTCATTCCAATAAGAGATATTCAGAATTAAACTTGAAATATCATAAATGTAAATTCCAATTCCACAAACACAAAAACATCACTCAAAATATTTTTTCAAAAAAAATTTCATGAAGTACACTAGAAATTTAGTTCTTGATATATATGAAAAATCAAAGCATTAAACCTTGAATATCTAAAGTACCAAATTTACTAAAATATACCCAATTATTTAATGAATTAAACTTTTTATCACAAAATTATAGTGTCAAATATTGATTGATTAAGCATTTTTAGGCACACTTTTATCAAAATTTCATTAGAATGTTGTGTCAAAAACATATTAAAATAAAACCACAAAAAATTTCTCCACACTTAAGATATTGTTTTCCCTAAATCAATAAGCTAATTAATTTTAGTGGAAAAGAATAGATCTTAAACATGAAAAAATGAAATACCACAAAGAATTAGATTTCAAATGAAATTTCCCTGATGGAACTTCTCAAGTTAAAAATATGATTTAACCCAAAAAATTAAATGGTTTCAAAAAAATGTTGATTTCCTGATTTACAAAAATGACTTAAATTGAAAATTTTGAAAAGAATTAAACACATTAATATTTGCATCAAACTAGAACACCCAAACATATTTTTACGTCTAGGTGAATTAATTATAAGCCATAATAATCTGACACTCTGTTTGGATGAGAAAACTTAATAATTTCAAGACATAATAACTAAATTATCCAACAAATTAAAGAAAAAAATAATAGATACTTGACCTAATTTCATAGCTCATATGGATACATTTTTTATAAGTGTAAATTGAATTAAAAATTTCAAAGTCAATGATAATTATATATAATTCATCGAAAATTTTACTAAAAACAATTTCTTTGAAGATAGAAATGAAAATGGAAAACTCAATTTAAACTCATGGGTAATAGATATTAACCTCCTCATTGTGGCACTACAAAGCTCAAATTTAAGAAATTTTTTGACTCACTAAAAATAAAGATAAAATATTTTAAAAAATAAATTTGGTAGAGTCTAGTTTTTCCATGCAAGACTTTAGAATGTTTTTAGAAATATTTATGAAGTCTGGTGCTAGGTCAGCACAAGATTCTGAGACCCGGAGAGCCTCAGTGCAGTGATTTTAAAAATATTAAATATTTTATATCGCATGATTTTTTTTGGAAATGTGGTTTACCTCCTAATCAGAGTCTAATATCAGAAATTTGATACTGCGGTTGAGTTCGGAACATGGGGTTTACCCCAAGCATGACAAAAAGTTAGTTAGCGTCAGACACCGGTTGAGGGTGAGCGTTGGAAAATAGAATAATTATTAAATAATTGATTTTATTTATTTAATTAAAAGGGGTGGATTACCCCTTTCCCTTGGTTTCACGCACACAATAGAGGAGAGGGGGAGCCCCATTTGCGTGAAGGACAAACTGAGGTGGAATTGGGAGAGAGAAGGTGTC
Source organism: Viscum album (assembly GCA_963277665.1). Lineage (NCBI taxonomy): Eukaryota > Viridiplantae > Streptophyta > Magnoliopsida > Santalales > Viscaceae > Viscum > Viscum album. Next base: position 1,190,205,373 of record OY728143.1, on the reverse strand, counting down.
ACCGATATTCAATATTGATGGTGATCGCTCCTGGATCGTGGTGAAGTGGCTTTAGGATGTGGATCTGGACCTGAAGCTTCATCATTTCTCTATAATGTAGGTGGATTTACAAGATTTATGTCTCAATCCCTGCATATGTGTTGTTTTAAAGTTTTAGAACCCTATTATGACTGTTAGAGATCACTGAAGGGGTCGATCTGTGGATTTTAGGTGGGAATCAGGGGTTTTAGATGGCTCGTAGGTAATTCATGTTCAAAATTCTCGATCACACGGTGTGTAATATAGGAGCACATTTTGTGCATTCTTCTCATTTAGGAAATATGGTCTTTGGGGGGACTACACACCATGAATTGGGGGTACACATCATGTAGTGAGCCCAGGTCATGCGGCCAAGGACTTGGGTAGGCACATCATTTAAGGGGATATGGTCGTGTAGAAGTACACAACTAGATCCCGGGTGTACATAGGCTAGAGGACACAACTAGGTACACAAACATGGGACGTGGTGCACAGGAACGAGCTCCTATACACAGGCATGAACAAGGAAACAAGCTTGGGCTGGGCTAAGACAAACACGCTGTGTACCAAGGGTACATGCCATGTATAGAGACATGGCTTTCTAGGCCATGTGCGGGCAAGGACATGCCTAAGGGTTCAAACAAGTTCACACACTGTGTGACATGGGGTACACACCGTGTATTATCCTTATATACACCGATTATTGAGAGGGGACATGACCAGGGGCCGATTTTGAGAGATGTTGTGTATTGTGGGTACACACTGTGTACTCCCATCAAAGACTTCTCAATCACCAATATTCGTCTTTAGGACTCTGATAGAGGCTCATGAGTATCCTACCCAGAGTATTTTTCCACAAAAACATAATGGTTGTCATGAATTTGGCATTAGAGATACAACATGATAGATGTGGTGTGAGGTGATGATATCAGGATGCTTCTTGATATGACTGGTAGATTAACGCCAGGTGGGTGTGGTTTCTTGATCCATCCCTCTAAGGTTGCATTGTTTCATTACATCATGAGCATAGGATTTTGATCCCCTCAATAGGCCAGGTTTGGATAGAGTTTGCGTATCCCTTTGGTAATCCCAAGGCTGTATCCTCTATTGTATCATCTTTCTAGAGTGGTGTTTGTGGTATCAGCGTGACCCTCTTGCATAGGAATTGATCCCCTACTTAGAGGGTTGATCCAGTAGGGTTTGTAGTATCATTGCATATGTGATTTCCTACATGGAGGATAGATCCAGATTGGGTTTGAGGTATCTCATAGCGGTCCTGAGTGAGATCCCCTATTCATGTATCATGGTTCTGAGTCTTAGTAGGGCTCGTGGTACCCCCCAACAGTCCTAGGTGTGATCCCCTATTAGATCTTTGAGATCTTCAAAGTTCAAAATTGGGTTCGTGTTGTCCCCCATTGGTCCTGGGTGTGATCTATTATCTATGATTTGAGATCTTATGGGTTTCATTAGGGTTTGTGGAGTCCCCCCAATGTCATGGGTGAGATACCATAGTTGAGTATCGTGATTCCTTTGAAACTAGCATGACTTTATTCATAGCGATACTCAATGAGAATGTTCTAATGGAAAAGATGTTCCATCAGCTAGGTGGGCCCCAATGAGAATGTTTTCCCGGATGTATGCCATTAGGGATGGAAAGGATGTGCCATCAGCTTAGTGACACCTGATGAGCGAGATATCTCAAATGAGTGTCATTAGGGATGACCGAGATTGTGGAGTGAGTTCTCCTGGTGAGTGATACCTTCATCCTCAAGTAGAATCCTATAACAGGATGAATGGTTGATACCATAAGACTTTGAGTGTGAGGTGAGTGTATCTAGGTTATTTTGGGATTACTTGCTATGATTTTCAATTGAAATATGATGCGGAGATGAGATAACTAGTCTTTTATAGCTGAGGAATGGTTGAGATGGATTTTTCTATACTCTCTCTCTTGGGTTTTGTCCTCTGGATTGGGATCGAGCTAATTGTTTCCTTTCAATTTATCCCTTTTGTTTTTGTTTTTTGGGGTGCATACTGGGTATTGTTATACTCTTCGATGCATGGGATTTTCCTTCAAATGTCATGTATTATGTAGATGAAAGGCCTTCTGATGGATTTTTTAGAGGACCCAAAGAAGGAAGAGCATAGAGAGCAAGAAAAACTGAGGTGCATACGAGTGGTTTCATTTGACAGCAGTCCCCTCCTACTGAGTAGGTTGAATGTTTTTTCAGTTTTTAGTGGGCTTGTATTTTTCCATTTCATTATTTTAGTACTTTTTTTGTACTTTTATCATGGGATAGATGTATGCATGAATTTTTTGAATCAGTTGTATTATTATCTCTGCAATGTTGCATGAGGATGGATGTGCATGTATAGATACATGTACCAAAGACTAAGGCATCCCATGTGTGTGATATGATTACTCGGTGCTGGTCTCTAGACCCTATCCTATTGGAAGCAGGCTTGGGGTAGTCACACTTGTCTCTTCACCATCCAAGCAGGACCGGATGAGTTGAGTCATGATCAAGTGGTATCAGTGCAAGTTCTTCCTTAAGACCTAAGTTTCGAGAATATCTAGCTGTGAGCTTGGTTTAGGGTTTATAGAAATAGTGTTAAGTGTTTTGATTTAGGATTTTAGACCAGGGACTCCAGTTTTGGTGTGTTGGTTGATGTATCCATTCACTAGGACTTTGATAACTTTCTTGTTGACTCAGAACATGTAGGCACTGGTTGCAGTGAAACATTGGTGCATGCATTATATAGGAATGGGTTGTAGTTTTCATGTCCTTCTTGAGTCACCCCACCAAATATAATATTTGAATTATGTGTGTCTTGATTTATTTCAGGATGTCACTATGATGAAAAATAGTTAGGGTTACACAGTAGGATTGTGATGATGATCCACACAGTGATGAGGTTTCGGTGCAGGGGTCTGCACAGGAGGTAATACCTATGGGTGGTTTGCTAGTTGCACCACAACCCATTGAGTAGAAGGTTATGCCAACAATTCAGTTCAAGGATGTGCATATGTTGAATTCCCTCCATTAGTTTCAGAGGTAGAGACCTCCCAGGTATTGGGGTGATCCAGACCCCTAGGTAGCTGACAACTTGATTGAGGTAGTCACGTGTATTTTTCACCTAGTGATGACACCTCCCAATCAAATAATGGTCCAAGAAGTCAGTATTCTTCAAGGTTCTATTGAGAGATGATGGAGTCTAGTGATGTAGAACCATGATGATATGATTCTAACTTGGAAATAGTTTGAAAAACTCTTTAGAGAAGATTTTTATCTCACCATGTTGCGAGATTTTGTAACTTTATCATTGTAGAATGATTGTGTCTAAGTATTCAGCGAGGTTCACCAAAATTTTGAGACACTCTATGGATACAGTTTGAGATCCTTTATTACAAGTATAATCCTTTGACCAGGTCTTATGCTAAGATATTAGGGGTTTAGTGATATCTCTTTATATCCCCACCTATGTTAAAGTGATTGAGTGGGCCTTGGTAGTGAAGAGATTTCTGAATGAGCAGACTTTGACTGTTGGTGTTGGGAACATAGGAGTTGAGACCTCAGAAACTAGTAGCTGATGATAGGCTCAGGGATCTGGGCATTCAAGATGCATCGGGAGACAATACTAAGATGGAGGGTCTATAGCTGAAGGCTTTGAGGTTGTTTTTAGTCATCCATGAGAGAGACGGTGTTTCGTTTGTGTCGGGTGGGGACATGTCACGTGAGATTGTCTGGCCCTACATGCTACTAAGAGGGATATGGTTGATAGACCACCATGGAAGAGGATACTATAAGATCATAGAGTTTTTCATGATGGAGGATGTGGAATAGGAGCATTGAGAGTAGGAATAAGTGGTAGATAATTTGATCTATTTCCACTACCACCCTCAGGTGGTCCATGATAGACTTAGGGAGATCGAGGATGAGGGGGAGGAAAACTGTAGGCTGCAGAGGCCTATAACCCTAAGGCTCTGAGGATGATTATAGGTATGATCTATATCCTTTCTACTTTTTCAATATTATTTTTAGATACAGGTGTGAGATACCCCTCTATTTCCACTTCTTTCTATAGGATTATCCAAGGAAACACGGGGTGCCAATGGATCCCTGTGATATTGATGTTTGATGTAGCTTCATACTTTCAAGAAAATGGATGATTCCTCCAACAAGATGCGTTCTTGTGATGTGATTAAAACCGTGTGAGCAAGTTAGTGCTGCCCAAAGCAGATAGTGTCGAGGTTTGGTAGATGTGTTCCTTTGACTTGTGTGTTCGAAGTAGGATGGTGTGTTGATGTGTCTAAGTAGGTCTTGGTTATAGTGAACAAGAAGGTAATGGAAATGATGAGCTTCAAGCAGAAGGGGATTCTCGACTAGAGGCTTGAGGGTGGTTTGAGGTATGACACATGACTTTGTTTCCCTAAATATAGTTAGAACAGAGACATGATCGAATTTTACATGATTTTATCCCCCATTCAAAGCCTAACAATACTAGTGGATAATTTTTAGCTCAACCATAGTGCTTGGAGGCGCTAGTAGAGAGGATTTGAGGTAATTCACTCCTATCGATAGCGTGACTTGATTCTGGAGGAGAGAGCCTCGAATAAAATCTTTTCATAGTGGAAAAGAGACCCTATAATATTCTTCCTCATAATGAATTGGTTTCCTACCATACATGCTCAAATGGTTTCCACCTATATAGGTGGAAATGTTTCCAGTTTGTGGGATGGAGTTTTCCTCCTTTATAGGGGAGTGATGTAACATCCCAGATATTTATAGAATAATTCATTTTCATATCTATTAATATTTTTTAATTTAATATTAATTTTAGTTTAAAGGGGGAACTATTTAAGATAATTTACTCGAAAAAAACAATGGGTTTCTCTAAAATCTTATGTTTCACACAACACTGAGTTATACCAAAAAATAATACAACAATAATATTATTATTTTAAATGGTAGTTAACACCTAGTAATTGTATTAAAAATAATTAATAGAATTAACTATATTATGATTTTACATATTTTTTAAAAGTTTTTAAATTTATCCAATGAATTTTAGAGGCTTTAAATGAGAATTAATCCAATTTTAAGCATAAAATACTCTAATATTTTTAAAAGGTCATTTTACCGCATTTTGATGGAGAATCCATTTTAAATTTTTTTTTTCACTTTTATATGTTATATTTGATAAAATAAACTTCTTATTTATAAGTGGGACATCAAAATTTACTTCAGTTGAAATTTTGGTATTTTAATGATAAAATCCATATTTTTATGAATAGTGAAAAATACTGGATTTTAATTCAAAACTGCCTTTTCATCTAATTTATTTATATATTTAGATTTTCAATTTAATTAGTTTTAAAGCTTCATTGTATTATGTTTTTATCATTTAGTTCAATGATGATAATTTTAAGTAATTTCATATTTAAATTGGACATAAACACATGTCAATCTTTTGATAGTTTTTACTTCTTAAAAACCTGCTTTCTGGTTTTGACAACGAGAGTTAATTTTAAATTAATTACTGAAACTTCTATGTTTTGAATATGGAAAAATGGATTCCATATTTGGAATCATAAATTCCAAATTTTTTAAATATGTATATTTTATTTTTGGACATTATGAATAGTAACTTCAGTAATTATTTTTATTTACTATGGTTAAAGGGTAAATCAAGTAAATAGGGGTAAAAAATAATATTATAATAATATAAAACTACCCTAAAACATGTAATAATACAATTTTATGATATATGGACAATCATGGGCATCATTGGGTCTATTTTATGACCACATGGAGCCACTTGGGTGTGATAATGACCTTTTATAATATTTATTTTAAAGAAAAGGGAAATATAACATAAACATGTATCTCCTAACTAAAACAATTTTAATTTGGTTTATATAAATGATATATTCGACTATAAATAGTAATTACAATTATAAAAATATTTAATACATCCTGGTATTTTATTTATAATTTTTATACATTAAATAAATAAATTTATTTATGACAAAATGATGATGCAGTGATTACCTTATTAATGAAAGATTCAAATAAATGATATTATAAATTTTAAAATAAATGTAATTTGAATTTTTTTATTCCATACACAATTTTTTTGGATTAAATTGACATGATAGGGATGATTTAATTCCTTTGGTTCTAAGAAATAAAGTTTTCATGGCTTTAACAAAATCAATTACTAAATAGTGTCAAAATTGACATAAATGAGTTTTAAAAAAAATACTATCTTATTAAATGATATAATAGTACTAAAAATATAATATTTGAAAAAATTAGTTATATAATGTTAAAAATATAATTAATGACCCACTTTTGGTTCTATTTGAATTTTATAGTAACTATAGTAACCATATATTATGAAAATACAAGAAGACATGGTAAGAGTTAATGTTTTTAACTAAGGGTTAAAGCTAAAAGATAAGATTAATTTTGTGACCTAAACTTATCTAAAACCTATTGTTTGAGAGGATTTAGACCAATAATCATATTATACTCTAAATTTATCACTTTATAACTATTATAATTTTAAAATCAATTTTAATAAAATAATATTTCAAGACTTTCCTAAAGTGACCTTCCTCCCTCTTATAAAAGGCCACCGCCTCTACCCACTTACTCACACCTCTCAAGGCCCTTGTATCTTCCAATTTATACTCAAATAACCTTCCAACATCCATTAATTACTCCTAGAATCCTTACCTTGGGAATAAGGCAATTCAAGGAAGCCTTTTGGCTCAAATCAAAAGGAGTTACCCGATTTAGAGGTAACTTCCTCTCTCAAACTCCTTTCATTTATTTTTATTATCCACCCCATATGCTATTTTTATTCCATTATTTTATAAAAAAACCAGTATAATAAATATAATAGGATTTTTTTCATGCTAAGGGTTATACCTACACTTACACACACCTTTATCTAATGGATATAGAACATACCGTTTTTTATGTATGACGAACTACTGCCTCACGAAATGATGATTGTTCAATTTTCTCCTACTGCCTCTCATGGTGAACATTATGATGGAAATGTATTTATATATTATATATTTTATATTTATATTATCTCTATACTTATTTAATTTTTATTTACAATATACCTTTATACTTTCCATAATGTGTAAATACGATAATTTCATCTGAGGAAGTGTGGACTACCGCCCCCTCAAAGTGATACGACTCGTTCATTACATACATGGAACATATAAAGGATGAAGTTAATGAACTATATGTAACATATATAACATAGGTATTATAATTTAATTATAATATACCTATGTATCATTTATTTTTTAATCCTTTAATATGACAAAGAAATGAATGTAGCGTTCATGCGTACGTACGACCTACCATCTCCATGAACGGTGCATTTAATTTCTTATATACAAAAGTTATGGAATATTATAAATACATATATACTGGATATATATGATATTTAAGTCATGAATAATATTCTATAGATAATGGACTTATGAACACATGGATAATTTGCATAAAAACAAGTTCATTTTTGACTCAAATACCGAACATCGACAAAACATTTGATATGAACTCAAATAATTAAATAATTTCCATAAAATGGTAATAAATGATATAAAATGAATAATAAAATTTAAAAAGGTTCTAAATAAATTATAAATTAACATAATTTTATTATTAATAAAATTAAAAAATAAACGAGACAAGTCAGACTCACAGTAAGGGACTTCGTCTCAATCTCCTTTCATTGAGGCATTTCTTGATAATATGCACCTTTATTCTTTTATAAGGTGTATATACAGAAAATATGAAATTTCATATCCATATTTTATCTATACTAATTTTATTTATTAAATCATTTAGATTAATATTTAAATTTTCAAAGTGGTATGTGACACCTTAAACATTTAAAGATTCAATTATCAAATATTTTTATTTATGATTTTAAATTACATATTTATTTATATGGGTATAAAAGGAATATATAGGAATTTTTATTTCAATCTTAAATTTCATTAAAAGTTTTCAAAAGGAATATTTTTATACGAAGCATTTTAATTTCTTTACCAAATGACAAAAGGAATGTTTTTTAACGTATACGGCAACAACGACTTCTCTATTGCCGTAATCGTTATTTGATATTTGGATTATTATATAAGCATTAATGTATTTTAAAATGAAAATAAATCCATTATTACTTTGGGTATCTTGGTATTTAAAATGGGTTCTTAAATGAACATGGTATTTTTATATGAAAATGTTTTTCATATGGGATTATAAGAAGCTTTCAAAAAAGGGGTTTTGTGATGAATGTGTTTTATTCATGAAATGGTACATGAGCATTATATGAAATGGGTGAGCTTGATATATCTTATATTATGGGTTAATCACCATTATAGCTCATGGTTGAGACCTATATAGCTTATACTAAGGTTTTATACCCATTATATCTCACAGGTGAGCCCGACACAACTTATACAAAGGGTTGTGCCCCATTATATCTCATAGATGAGTCCGTTATAGCTTATAAGAAGGGTGATCCCCATTATAGATCTCCAATTTTGAAGTCAACCATATGGTTATTCCAATCTGAATATGTTTGAAAGGGTTTTTTATATGATTCTCTAAGTAACCTAAAGGAGTTTTAATTGTTTGCAATTGTTTTTTGTGTTTTTAATTTATCAAAAAGTATGAGTGTTATTCATGTGAAAATGTTTTTTTTCATCCGCTCAAATAACATTGTATGGGTTATCATGTTTTAACTATACTAATGGTTTTTTATTTATTTTTATGTCCCTTACTGAGCTTTTTTTTCTCATCCCAAGTTTTTAAATGTTTTCACAATATTTAAGGGAGAATAGAGTCAAGGATGGAATCAAGGAAAAGTTATGATGATTAAACATGAAAAGAAACCATGTTTCTTTTCAAAAGTTTTATGTTATGGAAGAAATATATACTGTTGCAAGTTTCCACTTTGTATTTCTATTTTTTATGTAATAATTATTTCCTAACACTTTAAAGCTCTAAACCTGAAATGATCCTCAATGTGAATTCTTGACTTAACTCAATATTGTGTAATGTTTAAGGCTGGGGCCTTATAGTTGGTATGAGAGGTCAGTTTAAACAACTTTGGAGATTAGGATGTTTCCTCAAGGGTTAATAATATCATCATGGGATTATAATTTTAAGGTTAATAATAAGTTTAATGTCTTAGAAACCCCTTTTGAGGCTTATGTTATGAAATTTTAAGGTAATTAATGGTATTTTTAGAGACATTTATTTTTGAGGTAGTTATGGGTTAGTACTTTTGGAGATGAAAAATGAAAGGTATAGAATAACCTTTGTGGCTAAAACACATTATGGTTATTTTCAGAATTTTATCTCATTTTTGGGAGTGTTATAAAATTATATTGTTTTTTAAAAATAGGACAACACACAGACCATGTGACAACCCATCATGCTGGACAAAGATATGAGAATCGAACCCACAACCAAAGTGTGACTGAGATTTATTGCCTACCACTAGCCTACATGAAGTCCCTAGTTAGTATGACTTATTATTTTTAGTTAAATTATTTTATGGATTAATAATGAGTTGATTTTGGGAACTTATGTTTTATCAAATGGATACCCGTAGTATAATAAAATGATTTGGTGATTAGTGATAAATGTTATTTTGGAAGAAGTTCACTCTTTTGGGAACACTATATACCTAAGAAAATAGAATACTATGGGATTTCATTTGAGGAGTAATGGATAGATTTTATTTTTGGAAGAATATATGTTATTATTGTAGACATATGGTGATTTGGGTTATTTATAGAAATGATTAACCCATCATGGATAATATATGATTAGGTTAATTACTTTTTAGTATGAGACTTTAAGAGTAGTTAATGTTATTTGGAGATAAATGTTAAGATTTATTGTGAAAGACTATGTGATAAAATCCTTATAAATTTTAGGTTTCAATATTAGTTTGGATTATTTTGAATAATTTTAAGGACAATTTTTTATTTAATGGTCTTTTTTGAACTTTGGGTATTATTTGTTAAATTTTGAAGATTAAGAGTAGTATTTATTTTTATAAAGTATTATTCTTTTTGGGAAATTATTTGATTTGTACTAACCATTTTGGTTTTGGTTAATGTATAAAGATAGGGGAAATATATAGTTAATATTTTGTGTATTATGTTATTATATAGAAATTGATTCTAGTGCTTCAGGTGTGACCAAGTCATCTTGAATACTCATAATTTGGAGAAAAGATGAGTTTGTGGTAGATATTTATTAAAGGATGAAACTCTACTTGACAAGTAAGTATGTTTCCTTATGTTCTTAGTCAAGATTATAAATAAATTCCTCAACTTTATGAAAATGATATTAAAACAAAAACTTATTCCATTTACTTTTCCTATTGGGAAATAAAATACAATTTAACCCATTACAAGTTTATGGTTTTTTGGTTGTTAAATTTCTCTTGATCATGTTTTCTATCACTCTCCATCAGAACAAGATGGTTAGTTTTCTTCCATATCCATGTTTTCCTACATGGAATCTTAGTACATGTTATCTTAGGTTACCTATGTACTTATGTTTATTTCTTTTAAAGTGATATTTTTATTGACTATTTTTTTGATGTGGGATTTCAAATGAAGTTTTCAAGACCAATTTTAAAATTGAGAGGATCTAATTTCCAAAATGGGGAATGATGTAATATCCCAGGTATTTATAGAATAATATATTTTCATATCTATTAAAATGTTTGAATTTAATAATAATTTTAGTTTAAATGGGACACTATGTACAATAGTGTTCCCGAAACATAACAACGAGTTTCTCCAAAATCTTACGTTTCACACCACACTAAGTTATATCCAAAAATAATACAATAATAATATTATTATTTTAAATGGTAGTTAACGCCTAACCGCTGTTTTAGAGGGAATGAATAGAATTAACTATATAATGATTTTATATATTTTTTAAATTTTTTTACATTTATCCAATGAATTTTAGAGGCTTAAAATGATAATGAATCCAATTTTAAGTATAAAATACTCTAATATTTTTAAAAGGTCATTTTATCACCTTTTAATGGAGAACCCTTTTTAAAAATAGTTTTTGTAACTTTTATATGTTATATTTGAAAAAATAAACTTCTTATTTATAATTGGGATATAAAAATTTATTTTGGTTGAAATTTTGGTATTTTTTAAATAAAATCCATATTTTTATTAATAATGAAAAATACTGCATTTTAATTCAAAACCACATTTTCATCTAATTTATTTATATAGTTAGATTGTCCTTTTAATTGGTTTTAAAGTGTAATTGGATTACGTTTTTATCATTTAATACAATGATATTCATTTTAAGTAATTTCATTTTTAAATTGGACATAAACACATGTCAATCTTTTGAAAGTTTTTTCTTTTTAAAAACCCACTTTTTGGTTTTGACAACAAGAATTAATTTTAAATTAATTACTGCAAATTCTGAGTTTTGAATCTGGAAAAATATATTCCATATTTAGAATCATTAAATCCAAATTATGTAAATAGTTACCTTCTATTTTTGGACATTATGAATAGTAACTTCAGTAATTATTTTTATTTACTATGATTAAAGGGTAAATCAGGTAAATAAGGGTAAAAGATAATATTATAATAATATAAAACTATCCTAACATGTGTCCTAATCCTATTTTATTAGATATTTCCGACCATGAGCATCCTTGGGTCGATTTTAGGACTCCATGGAGCCACATGGGTGTGATAATGACATTTTATAATATTTATTTTAAAGAAAAAGAAAATATAACATAAACATGTATCTCCTAACTAATTTTTTTTTAAATTTGGTTTATATAAATGATATATTAGAATATAAATATTAATTATAATTATAAAAATAATTCCTACATCATGGTATTTTATTTATAATTTTTATACATTAAATAATAATTTTATTTATGGCACAATGATGATGTAATGATTACCTTATTAATGAAAGATTCAAATAAATGATATTATAAATATTAAAAGAAATTTAATTTGAACATTTTTATGAAATGCATGAATTTTTTGGATTACATTGACATGTGAGGGATGAGTTAATGCCTTTTGTTTGAAGTAATCAAGTTTTTATGACTTTAACAAAAATCAATTACTCAATAGTGTCAAAATTGACATAAATAAGTTTTTAAAACAAATACTATTTTATTAAATGATATAATAGTCCTAAAAATATAATATTTGAAAAAATTAGTTATATAATGTTAAAAATATCATTAATGACCCAATTTTGGTTCTATTGTCCTTTTATAGTAACTATAGTAATCATATATTATGAAAATACAAGAAGACATGGTAAGAGTTAATGTTTTTAACTAAGGGTAAAAGATAAAAGATAAGGATAATTTTGTGACCTAAACTTATCTAAAACCAATTAGTTGAGAGGATTTATAACCATAATCATCTTATCCTTTAAATTTATCACTTTTGAACTATTATAATTTGAAAATCAATTAAAATAATATTTCAAGAATTTCCTAAAGTGCCCCTCCTCCATCTAATAAAAGGCCACCACGTCAACCTACTTACTCACACCTCTAAATCCCCTTGTATCATCCAAATTATAATCAAATAATATCCCAACATCACTCCCTTCCTCTTAGAGGCATTACCTTGGGAATAAGACAATTCAAGAAAGCCTTTTGGCTCAAATCAAAAAGAGTTATCCGATTTAGAGGTAACGTCTTCTCTCAATCTCCTTTCATTTATTTTCTTTCTCCACCCAATAAGATATTTTTATTCAATTATTTTATAAAAAAACAGTATCCTCAATATAATAGGATGTTTTCATGCTAATTATTTTACCTAAACTTACACTCACCTCTATCTAATGGATATAGAATATATTATTTCTCTGTATGGTGAACTATTGCCTCACAAAACGATGATTGTTCAATTTTCTCCTACCACCTCTCATGGTGGAAATTATGATGTAAATATATTTATATATGATATATATTATATTTATATTATATACATTCTTATCTAATTTTTATTTACAACACACCTTTATACTTTCCATAATTTGTAAATACGATAATTTCATTTGAGGAAGTGTGGACTACCGCCCCCTCAAATTGATATGACTCATTAATGACATACATGGAATGTATAAAGGATGAAGTTAATAAACTTATGTAACATATATAACATAGTTATTATACTGTAATTATAATATAACTATGTATCATTTATTTTTCATTCCTTTAATATGACAAAGAAATGAAAGTAGTGTTCATACGTACGTATGACCCACTGTCTCCATGAATGGTACATTTTAATTTATTATATCCAAATGTTATGAACTATTATAAATAAATATATACTATATATATATTATATTTAATTCATGAATAATATTCTGTATATAATGGACTTATGACCACATAGATAATTTGCATCAAAACAAGTTCATTTTTGACTCAAATACTGAACACCGACAAAATATCCAATATGAACTCAAATAATTAACTAATTGATATAACATGGTAATAAGTGATATAAAATGAATAATAAAATTTAAAAATCATATAAATAAAGTATAAATTAAACTAATATTATTATTTAGGAAATTAAATAACGAACGAGACAAGTCAGACTTAAGGCAAGAGACTTTGTCTCAATCTCCTTTCATTGAGGCATTTCTTGATAATATACACATTTATTCTTTTATAAGGTATATATAAAGACACTATAAAATTTAATATCCATATTTTATCTATACTAATGTTATTTATTAAATCACATAGATTAATATTTAGATGTTCAAAGTGGTATGGGACACCTTGAACATTTAAAGATTTAATTATCAAATATTTTTCTTCATGATATTAAATTACATATTTATTTATATGGGTATAAAGGGAATATATAGGAAATTTTATGTCACTATTTAATTTCATTCAAATTTTTCAAAAGGAATCTTTTTATATGAAGTGTTTTAATTTATTTACAAAATGTCAAAAGGAATGATTTTTTAACGTATACGATGACAACAAATTCTCCACCGTTGTAACCATTATTTGATATTTGGATTCCTTTATAAATGTTAATGTGTTTTAAAATGAAAATAAATATATTATTAATTTATTTGGGTATCTTGGTATTAAGAATGGGTTCTTAAATGAAAATGGTATTTTTATACAGAAATGTTTTTCATATGGGATTAAAAGAAGCTTTCAAAAAAGGGATTTTGTAATGAACATGTTTTATTAATGAAATGGTACATGATAATTATATGAAACATGTGAGCCTGATATAACTTATACAATGGTTTAAGCCCCATTATAGCTTACGAGTGATCCCAATATAGCTTATATGAAGGGTTAATCCCCATTATAGCTCACAGGTGATCCCGACACAACTTATACGAAGGGTTGAGCCCTATTATAGCTCATGGGTGAGCCCAATATAGCTTATACAAAGGGTGATCCCCATTATAGATCTCCAATTTGGAAGTCAAACATATTTTTATTCCAATTAGAAGATATTTGAAAGGTTTTTATGTATATTATTATCTAAGTCACCCAAAGAAGTTTTAATTTCTTGCTATTTTTTTAGTATTTTTTATTGAGAAAAAAGTATGAGTGTCATTCATGTGGAAATGTTTTGTTTCATATACTCAAAGAACATTGAATGGGTTATCAAGTTTGAACCAGACTAATGGTTTTTTCTTTATTTTTATGTCCCTTACTAATATTTTTGTTCTCATCCCAAGTTTTTTAATATTTTCATAGGACTTAAGGGAGAATAGAGTCAAGTATGGAATAAATGAAAAAATTATGATAATTAAACATGAAAAGAAACCATGTTTCTTTTTAAAAGTTTTTATGTTATGGAAGAAAAGTATACTGTTGAAAGTGACCACTTTGTATTTCTATGTTTTTTATGCAATAGTTATGTACTAATACTCTAAATCTCTAAACCTAAAAATATCCTCAATGTGAATTCTTGAATTAACTCAATATTATGTAATGTTTAAGTTTGGGGCCATATAAGTGATCATACGTGAAGCAGGATGAGCTCGTGTGTGGGAGGATAAAACTTATTTTTATCATATGGATAATATGAGCCTTGGATTAGTGGTGTTATGAGATTTTGGTTACCTATAGTAGTGGTGAAGTTTTGGACGACTTCATGAGGATGTACTGGGTTTATCTCCCTATGAAGGGTTATAATTATGCATATAATAACACCCAGGATCTATTCTGATATTTATGTTAGCATATCAGTTGGCTCTCATGGATCTTCATGAGCTATGGTGAATTTATAATTTTATATAAGGAGGGCTTGGTAAGACCTAGTGTGTACACTTTGGAAACCCTATGTTCTTCTTATAGATAAATGAGATATTTATGGACCAGGTACTTTACCCTTTTGGATTAGTTCATGATAGTATTTTTAATTGGTACCTTGTGTGCTCAATATTAGAGTTGTACATGATACACTTGAGTATAAATTATATAAATTCCTAGAGAGTACTAGTTTCTTGGGGATATCTTGTAGATATAGGTCTATATTTCAGATGTCTACTTCTTATGATATCTCCTCTAAGACATGGGAGTATTGGTGGACCCAAAAAAGGTTGAGGTCGTGCTACCTTAAGATGCACCCAAGGGTGTGACCATAGTAGTAGATACTCACAACAAGGGTCTTTGATCACAATTGTTTAGAGAGGTAACTGATTTGTTGACCTCTTCTTATTTGACACTTGTGGGTGAGGATTATGAGACATATCTCTAGTTGATGGTGGTTACCCCTCCACTCTTTCAGAAAGGCAGGGGGTATAACTAGAAGATTCTGTTTGTGAGGTCTTACACAATCATATATCCACTAGACATGTTCTTGATAGGATTTTCAAAGGTGGGGAGTATGTTGACCTTCTTAGGATTTATGATGACACCAGTCACACTGTGAGATAAGGTGTTGAGGAGGTTGTTTTCCCTTAGGTGTGGTTGTGCCAAGTATATTTTTTTCAGGTTATAGAGAACATTCTTAAGGTTTTCATGTTGGTGTGGTTTAGTTTTTTCTCAACCATCGGTGTATCACTATTTGAGGCCACATTTGGGAGGCTCTGTAGGTCACTACTATACTAGTCATAGATAGTAGTAGACAATGTTTGTGATCCTATAGTTGGTGCTAGTGAAGGATGATGAGGGTGTGGTTTATTGAAGGGAAGATGAGGACTGCCAAGTTATTCTACTATCTACGTCGAGTTAGTAAGGGGGTGTACCACTGAATCCTATGATCATAGTTATATTGGGTGCTTGGTTTTCATCCACCGATTATAGATGAGTAGACATGTGTACACCTTTTTTTCATGATTTTGATCTATTTTGAGCTAGACGGTAGGTGTGGAATTCCATTTTGAGGTACCAGGTGGTGTTTTGGATATAACTAAAGAGAACCATTCTTGGGATTTATATTCCTCTAGTTTCATGTTTGTAGACTGCATGAGGACCCTCTAGATAACTCATTGGTGAGGGATACCTAGTTGAGAGCATAGTTTCCCCACTATTCCTAGAATTTTTCTTTTCAGGATGAAAATCCTACAGGTGGTGAGGAGTGTAGAGACTCTAGTTTTTTCATGTAAGACTTTGGAATATTTATAGGAATATTTCTGAAGCCATACACTGAGTTGACGTGGGATTATGGGGATCGGAGAGCCTCCGTGTGGTGATATTAAAAATATTAAATATTTTATATCATGCACACATGATTTTTCTAGAAATGTGGTTTAACTCCTAATTAGAATCTCAAAATAGAAATCTAAGACCATAGTTGAGTTCAAAATGTAGGGTTTACCCCAATTGTGACATAAAGTTGGTCGGCATCAGATGCCAGTTGAGAGCGAGCATTGGAAAAAAGAATAATTAATTTTATTTAATTAATTAAAATGGGTGTATAACCCCTTCCCCCTTAGTTTCATGTGAAAAAATGAGGATAGGGGGATAACCCTTTGCATGAAAGATGAACCAAGGTGGAACTAGGAGAGAGAAGGTGTCATCGATCTTTGATATTGATGGAAATCTCTCCTGAATCATGGTGGAACAGTTTCAGGGCATGAATCTAGACCCAAAGCTTCGACGTTTCTCTAAAGGGTAGGAGGATTTATGAGAGTTATGTATTTATCCCCAAATATCCATTATTTTAAGTTTTTAGAGCCCTATTTAGACTATAAGAGACCCTCTGGGGGTTGATCTGTGTATTTCAGGTGGAAATTTGGGGTTTCAAGTGGATCGTAGGGAATTCATGATCACAGGACATGTAGTGCAGGAGCACACACCATGTGTTCTTCATGTTTTCGAAAGATGATCTTTTAGGGACTATACATCGTGTACTGGGGGTACATTTTAGGTAGTGATCCTGGGCTTTGGGACCAAGGAATTAAACAGGAATTCTATGTAAGGAGACATGGATTTGTGGAAATACATAGGAATATACTGAGTGTAAATGGGTCAAAGGAGACATCCAAGTACATGGGAACAGGATACTGTACATAGGAATAACTAAGGAAATGAGTTTGGGTTGGTCCAAGAGAAACACTCCTTGTACCAAGGGTACACAACATGTATGGAAACATGTACAACTAGGTCATGTGTGGTAAAGGAAAAACCTAGGGGTTTAGACGAGGTCACACATAGAGTGACATGGGGTACATGTCATGTATTCTCCTTATACATGTTGAGTACTGATAAGGGACACGAACATGGGAAGGTTTTGAGAAAAACTCCATGTAACCCCCCTTAAAGACCTCTCCCTCATTAATTTCCATCTTTAGAACTCAGATGGAGGCCAATGAGTAGCCTATACTGAGTAGTTTTCCTCTTAGAATGCAATGGTGGACATGGAATTGGCATTAGAGATGTGACATGAGAGATGTAACATGAGGTGATGATAGAATGACACTTCTTGTAGTGACACATAGATTAATGAAAAGTGGGTGCACTTTCTTAGTCCATTACTCTGAGTGTATAGTGTAGAATTACATATTTAGTGTATGCTTTTTATCCCCTTGAATTTCCTAGTTTTGATATAGTTCTTATATTCCTTTGGGAATCCCAATGTGGGATCCTCTATTGCATCATCTTTCCTAAGTGGGTTTTGTGGTATCGACATGACCCTCTTGTATGGGAGTTGATCCCCTACTTAGAGGGTTGATATAGTAGGGTTTTTGATATCATTTTGTATGTGATACCTTACTTGGTAGATAGATCTGGATTAGGTTTGTGGTATCTCCAAGTAGTACTAAGTGAGATCCCTTATTTGTGTATCATGGTTCTGAGTCATGGTAGGGTTTTTGGTGTCCCCCAGCGGTCCTGGGTGTGATCCCCTATCCACGATTTGATATCTCCTGGGTTTCGATAGGGTTTGTGGAGTACTCCATGAGACATGGGTGATACCATAGATGAGTTTCATGACATTTTTGGTGCCAATGATACTTTATTCATGGAGATACTCAATGAGTGTGTTCTCTTGAATAGATTACATCAGGGATGGAAAAGATGTTCCATCATCTTGGAGAGACCTAAAAAGAATGTTATCTCATATGTATACCATTAGAGATGGTGGGTACGTTCCATCAGCTTAGTGAAACATGGTGAGTGAGATCTCTAAGACGAGTTCTATTAGGGATGGTAGGGATTGTTGAGTGAGTTCTATCGAATGAGCAATACCTTGATCCAAGAGTAGAATCCTATGGAAATATGAATAGTTGAGACTATGATACTTAGAGTCTGAGATGATTATATTCATGTTATTCTAGGATTCCTTGTAGTGATGTCTATTTGACATACCACGTGGAGATGAGCAGACTAGTCATGTACATCCAAGGAATGGTTGATATGGAGTTTCCTATACTCTATCAGTTGGCTTTTCTCCTCTGGATTGGGGTTAAGAAGACTGTTTCATTTTAGTTTCTACCTTTTATTTTGGGTTTTTGGGGTACCTACTGGGTATTTTTATACTCACCCTTACATGATATTTTCCCACACATATCATGTCTTGTGAAAATGAGAGACATTTCAACAGAATCCTAGGAGGACCCGAAGAAGGTGGAGAATAGTGAGATTGATAGACCGAGGTGTCTACTAGTGGTTGAATTGATAATAGTCCCCTCCTACTAAGAATGTTGGTGCCTTTTCAGTTTTTTGGGATTATACTTTAGCCTTTCATGATTTTAGTAATTTTTTTGTACTTTGGTTATGGGATAGATGTATGCATAAATTTTTTTATATCATTTGTATTATTATGTCTATATTGTTGCATGGGGATGGATGTGTGTGTGTGTGTTCAGGTACAATAGTATAAGGCCTTCCATGTGTGTGATATGCCTACTCTACACTGGTGTCCTACCCATTAGAATATTGGAGTTGGGTTTGAGGTAGTCACACTCAGCTCTTCACCAACCAAGCAGGCCCTAATGGGTCTAGCCCTGAGATATTTGGAAAAAATTTAAAGGGTTTTGATGCATAAAATAATGAATAGTGATTAGAATATTTTTTATTCCCCTTTCACTATACATAAAACCCAAAATTATCCCCAATGTTGAACTTCATATTGGAAGTTTAATAACCCATACCAGTGGGGCCTGCGCCATGACTCCCCAAGCCCGTCTCCAATAGGTTAGGGGATAGTGAATAGCACTGAGTAGGCATATCAATAACATGAGAGACATTTCATACATACCTATACACACGCACACATCTCCAATCTAAAAACATGTTGAAATGTAAAAACCACTAAGAACCAAATGCATGAATACCACTATATCCCAACCAGAGTATGACATGAAAGAAAAGTGTAGTGAAGTAAATCGGTCCAGAATACAAGCCCCAAAAAAAGAAGTATTTAACCACAAGTCCAACTTGTAAGAAGAGGTACTGGGACCATTTTTTATAGTCGTAGGAACACCTCAACCTGCCTGATCTCACAAGGCACTGTCTGGTCCTGGACTTCCTGGGATTCCATCAAAAGGTTGCTCGTCTTCACAAGACACAACACATGCGGGAAAATCCCGTGTATGGGTTAGTATAACAATACTCAGTAGGACACCCTGAAACCAAAAATAAATACATGAAGTAATGATACAATCATCTCTACACAGTATATTTCTACAAAACATATAATAATGATATTCAGATATACTCAAACCAAGACATGCAGTCTAGAGGTAAGTCACAACTACTACATACCAACACTATGGATTCAATCTGAAAATTCCACGAAGAAATCATCCGGGATAATGCACTCCTAAGTCCGATAGCACTGATGATGTCTATCTGAGAAGTATTATTTGTCGGGAACTATAATGAGAGAGATACACTGATAGATCTGAAGATAATATGATACCATAGATGAGGATCATAGCTGGGGACATGTGGTGATACCAAAAACTCCATCTAGATTAACCTACTAAGTTGAGGATCGACGCCCAATGAAGTTGGTCACATCAATAACGAAGAGTCTACCTAGGGCATGAAGAATTAATAGAGGATCCTTCTCTAGGCCTCTTGGGGGATTCCAACAACTCTATCCAGAAATTCCTGCTGAAGGGGTCATACTCCTATGAGTAGGAAATGATTTTCACCAACATTCTGGGAAAAGATAAAGGGAACAAACCCTAACAAAAATTGTCCAATATATGGTGGAAAAGATATTCAATCCATGTATAAAGTTATACATGACATGTAGTAGGGTCACACGCTGTGTTCCTTGACCCTGGGTACTTCCTGTGTACAACATCCTATGCCATTCTAAACTATGTCGTGTAGAAGATGGGTACACGACATATAGAAGGAGTCACACACCGTGTCCTTTGATCCGAGTTCCACCCGTGTACTCTGACCATGTTCCAATACACAATGTCAACCCATATATATCTACATGTGTACCAGTACATGAGGCAGTTTGTGTACTTGGTCTAGTCTAAGTCATGTGGTGGGGTAAATGCCATGTAGGAAACCTGTATACTCCACCCCGTGTTTGTGCATCTCCCAAGATACATGCTGAGTCTCTGGGAAGGGCCTAAACACCGTGTGATAGGGTAAAATTCCATGTTAAATTTAATTATCTCCCGAAACTCTATCCACCACTCAGTGGAGTCCACACATTGTGTAACCCTAGGATACACGTTGTGTTTATTCGGATTTTCCAGAAAGTCTGGTTTTTTTTTCGTACGCTTTAGCTGATCTTCTGGATTCTGATTTTTGGGTCTGTTCACCTCAAAAATCTGGATCTAGGCTCATTTCATCACCCTAACATCTAATTGAGGTTCTTTGGGCCTTCAATTGGCTCAAAAATCTGTTTATTTTCATCCCAATGCAAACCGACCGAAGAATAATTTCTCCTAAATCACTTCGATTCATCCATCATTGTCTCTATCGCACCTCTACTAGGTCATCCTGATGTTGGATATTCAATTTAGTATCATTGTGATAAGAAATGAAAGTGAAGCAATTGTTTGTTCATAAATTCACTGAAGAATGAAGAACACATGTAGAAAATGAGGGAGAAAAAACACAAGGAATAAATCCAAGGAACAAACCTTAACTATTGTTCATTCTAGCCTCGATCCATTCCCATAATAATGATCAACAAATCAAATAAATTCTAAAATTATCAAACCCCAATAAATCCCACATAATATAACCCATCCCATTAGGAATGATTGAACCGCAGATCAACCTATTCAATGGTTTGTCCACATTCATCATTGAATCTAGGAATATAGAAAGAAAATCCAAAATAATGAATCCTACCAAAGAATTGAATCGTTCATTACTGAAGATCAATTTCCGTCAGCAATATCCATCAAGAATGATCTCTGATCCAAGTCTCTATCGTCACCACCAAGAGAATTCACTAGGGTTTCTCTCGAGATCCTCTAGGGAATTACAGGGTTATGAGACTAACCCCATATCCCTCTCTAAAGTCTTAATTAAAATAAGAAGTCTCGATGCATCACTGCATCGATGAAACTGATAACTAAAATAATTTTTCAATTTATTTTATTCATTAAAATGCCCAAAACTACTTTTCATAGACGAACTTCACCATCCAATGTTAGGTCACACATAAGGTAAAGTCGCTACTCTGAACGCAACAATACCCTCAGATTTCTGATCCGGGCACCCTTTTAGATGTTATTATACTTTTTAATGAAAATTGTGCATGCATGCTATTTAATATCTTAATATACTTCAAAAATTTATTCTGGGAACACTGGGCCTAGGAATTGCATGCCTTCTCAGTGCCTTGTCTCTAATTTAATCCATATAATACTTAAAAATAATACACAGAAAATCCACGACATTACATTCTCCCCACCTTAGGGATTTACATCCCTGAAAAGATAAAACAATGGCTACTAAAAAAGATGTGGGTACTGAGTATGTATATGAGCCTCTTGCTCTCAAGTACTCTCCTAGAGATTTATGCGCTACCACCAGACATGAACTAAAGTAATCGATCACCCATGAAGGATTCTCTTTTTATGATCCTCAGTCTCCACTGGGTACTTAGAAAAATTCACTCCATCATCGATGTCCAGCTCTCCCCAGTCGATGACATGCGATGAGTCATGCACGCACCTCCTCAGCTACGACACATGGAAGACATCATGTACCTTGTCTAACTACAGAGGTAGAGCTAAGAGGTATACCACCTCTCCAACTCTACACATTATTTGAAAAGGGCCGATAAACCTTAGAGATAACTTACCACCCCAACCAAATATTCATAGTCCTCATCAAGGTGAAACCCATATAAATACATGGTCTCCTTCCTAAAACTCCAAAGGCCTCTTTCGACTATTAGCATAAGAATTTTGATAGCTCTAGGAAGTCTTCATCCACTCCTAGATGATCTGCACCTTCTCTGTAGTATCTTTCACCAACTACGGGCCCATTAGTGCTAACTTTACTGGGTCAATATAACAAAGTGGTGACTTGCAGGTTCCTCTGTACAAAGATTCTAATAGTGCCATAACAATGGTGTAATGGTAGCTATTATTGTACATGAACTCCACCACTGGTAGGTGATCCTCCCAACTACAGACGAAGTCCAACATTCTAGCCCATATCATGTCCTCAAAAACTTGAATGGTCCACTCCATCTATACATCTATCTGTGGGTGAAACGATGTGATTAAGAATAACTGGATCCCAAACACCCCCTAAAGTCCCTTTAAAATATGGGATGTAAAATAAGAATCATGGCACATGAGCCTCAGCCCAGTTGGTGAGGACTCCTTAAGTGCATCCAAGGGACCTGGGATCAAATCCAGGTGGGGGATAATTTCTGGGTACTATAGAAGTACTGTAGCAGGAACTGTGCAGAACTGTAGCAGGTACTGTAGCGGGAGCTGTAGCAGCCGGGAATATGCCCCCATTTGGGCCTTCAGGCCACCGATTTGGTCCCCTAGTCCTTTAAGGCCTTCGAGCCACCCAGGCCTTCGGGCCAGTAAGGCCTTCGGGCCACCTCAAGGCCTTCGGGCCACCTTAAAGTGAAGATGAAAACCATAAAACCTACAAGGAACAAGCTTCAGAAGGAGGAGGAGCAAGGAGCTTTCACCATAGTAGAAGCTAAACGGATTGCAAGAATGAGAGGGTATGTCACCTGCCATCGGGACAATCCTGTGCATGAATGGGAAAGCCTAGCTGAACAACCATGCGAAGGTGGAGAGTTGATTTCATGATGAAGATGCTGGGGAGGAGTAGCTCTAAGTAGTTATTCTGGGTTGTATGTAATTTTTGAAGCCTACGGGCAATGAATTCCTCTAAGGCCTATGTGCCATGTAATGCTTATGCCTACGAGCCTTGTTAGGGTTCCACCTCACCCCTTGAAAGGTGGATTATCAAAAATCAATAAACATGAAGGCCTTCGGGCCATTGGAGGTAAAACAAGAATCATGATCTGAAACAATCTCTGATGGAACCCCATGGATTTGAACTATCTTCTTCACATAGATGCGTCCCAATATCTCTACAAAACTCTTCTCTCAAATAGCTAGGAAGTGGGAAAACATGGTGAGTCAGTCAATGATCACCCAGATGGTATCATGTACCCTGTATATATGTGGTAAACTCATCATGAAGTCTATCAATATCCCATCCCACTTCGATTCCAGCACCTCAAGGGGTTAATCTAAACCCGTTGGAACTTGGTGCTCAGCCTTCACTTGCTGACAAGTAAGGCATCAAGAAATTAACTCTATAACTACCTTCTTTATCCCTAACCATAAAAACTGATGTATGAGATCCTGGTAAATATTTTCCACACCTAGATATACCACCAAAGGGGATATATTAAACTCTCTCATAACCTCCTACTGCAATTCCACTGGTACTACTATGCATCCTCTGAAAAGGACGACGTTCTCCCCACATTGTGAATATCTATCAAGAGCATGCCCTGTAGACATATAAGAATGTAGGGTCTCACACTCGGTATCCCCAAGCTGTTCCTCCCTAACTTGGTGTAAGAGTGGAGGGGTAACAACCATCGACTGGAGGTAAGATTCTCCATCTCCATCCATTAAGGATAAATATAGCAAGGATAAATGATCCAATTCCTTGTCCAAAAACTACAAACTAGACCTCATACTGAGAGAATCCACCACCAAGTTCCCCTTCCCATGAGTATATACAATCTCAAAGTCATAGTCTGGGAGGAACTCTAGCCATCACCTCTGTATAAAGTTCAGATCCTTCTAAGAGAATATATAATTGAGATTCTTGTGATCAGAGTAGATGATAAACCGATCTCCCATCAGGTAGTGTCTCCACATATTCAATGAGAAAACTACCATTGATAACTCAAGATAATGGTTGTGTAGTTTTTATCATGTGGTCTCAACTAGGGAGAACCATAGGCAATCACCACTTACCTCTGCATTAGGACACATCCAAGCATGATTATTGATTCATCGTAGAACACCACATACTCAACACCCTCCTCCAGCAATCTTAAGATCACATATCTCATCAAACTCTACCTCAACCACTGAAAAGCCTATTAGCACTTCTCTGTCCACACGAAAGGATGCCCCTTTTGAATCAATGTTGTCATTAGTGCTGATATTCTATAGAAATAAGGTATGAATCTTCAGTAATATCCTACTAACCAAATTAATTTCCACACCTCCATGATCCTAGGTGGATCCCATTTTAACTCTGCCTCAACCTTGGCTAGATCCACAACCACTCCATATACTGAGATAATATGTCCTATAAAGAGGACCACCTGAATCAAGAACTGGAACTTCGAGAGGTTCTCATAAAGCTGGTGCTCTCTGAGTACGTCCATAACCATCCTTGAGTGTCTCGCATGATCCTCCTCAGACACCGAGTACACAAGGATATATTCGATGAAGACCACCAAAAACCTGTCTAAGTAAGGTTGGAATATCTAGTTCATGAGTCCCATGAACACTGCTAGGGATTTCATCACACCAAAGGGAATCACCAAGTACTTATAATAACTATAACAAAATCTAAAGGCCATCATCAATATATCCTCATCCCGTACTTGCAGCAGGTGATAGTCTGATCGAAGGTCAACCTTTGAGAACCATCACGCCCCTTTCAACTAATCAAAAAGTTAATCGATTCTCAGTATTGAATACTTGTTCTTCACAATCACCTGGTTTAAGCACTAGTAGTCCACACACAACCTGAATATCCCATATGCCTTTTTAGAAAACAAAAATGGGGCTACCCAGGGTGAAACACTGGGTCTCATGAAGCTCTTGTTCTACAAGTCCTCCAACTGCACCCTCATCTTGAGAATGTAGAGACCCCGTTTTTTCCTAATAATAATTTTAAATATTTCTAAATATTATCCCAAAGCTAGGAACTGAGACGACATGTGATTCCAAGGCCTGGTGTTCCCAGAATTAATTTTATAAAAATATTAAAAATACTTTATATTACTCATGCATGATTAATTAAAGAAAACATGATAACTCTTGAAAGTTTGATCAGATTGGAAATACGATACTATAGTTGGGTCTAGAATGCGGTGTTTCCCCAAAGTGCGACATAAAATGATTCGGCATGAGATGTTTAGATTCCTCGTTCATTGGAGGATCATTTTAAGTGATTTAATTAATTAATTTGATTAATTAATTAAAAATCATTAAACCTAATCGATAATTATAAATTCTCATTTTAAAATAATTCCCTCATAATCTTGTTTTTCCAATGACGACAACCCCCTCTCCTCTCTTTCTCTTTGATGAATTATGAACCCCTGGATCAAGATGGATCAAAGTGAAACAAATCCTCCTCCTTCGTCGATGAACACGTTCTATGTGGGATGAGCCATTTAATGGAGAAACGACCAGACACACGCTCTATGCCGAGCACACAGACATGACTTGGTCACAAGGGCAACACCCCGTGTGGACCAACACACCATGTATTGAAGTACACAGACTCGTAATTTGAGTACATGGACATGGCCAACAAACATGGACTGATCCTCAGATAGGCAAGACACACAGTGTAGTCCACCTACATAGTGCTTTCCCCTATATGGGATAAGACCTATGTTTTTTCAGGGACATGACCAATAAACGAAGAGGAACCACATGCCATGTGGGCCTCCTCACATGCTGTGTACTGTTTGAGCTCTACTGAGTAATCTTCAACCCTTAGTATCTCCTTTGTTTAAACTCGTATTTCGGCTTGTGAGATGCCAACCCTGAATTTTTTCCATGTAAAACGTGATGTTTCCCTTAAGAGTGGTTTTTGAGATATGATGTGTACATACCGGGATGAACCCTCAATAGGGATGGTTATCTTAGTCCCCGATGAGAAGATATCAAGATGGCCCCTCAGTAGGGATGGGTAGTGTAGTCCCCGATGAGCAGATTCTGAGATGACCCCTCAGTAGGGCTGGGTAGCATAGTCCCTAATGAGAAAATACTGGGTTGACCCCTTAGTAGGGCTGGGTAGCACAGTCCTTGATGAGAAGATACTAGGCTGACCCCTCAGCAGGGCTAGGTAGTGTAGTCCCCGATGAGAATATACCAAGATGAACCCTTAGAAGGACTGGGTAGTGTAGTCCCCGATGAGAAGATACTAGGATGACCCCTCAGCAGGGCTGGGTAGAATAGTCCCTGACAAGAAGATACTAGGCTAACCCCTCATTAGGACTGGGTAGTATAGTCCCTGATGAGTAAATACTAGGCTGACCCCTCATTAGGGCTAGGTAGCATAGTCCCTGATGATTCAGAGCAGAACCTCAACTGTGCAGCCACAATGGAAAGGCGTGGTTCGACTTACCTAAGGACTCATAAGAAAGAGGGGGTATTTCCCCACTGAGATGAATCCTTGTGATGTGACCTAAAACTGTGCGAGTGAGTCAGTTCCACCCAAAGCAGATAGTATCAAGGTGTGGTAATTTTATCCCCTTTGAGTTGGGCCTGTTGGGTAGATGTAACGAGTTGATAGGCATTACAGATGGATTTACTTGGATTTTATGGATACTCAGTTTATTGTGTTGAGTTGTGAGATGGAGATCCTTTTACTCTTTTGTTTGGGATTAGTTTACTGAGCATATATATTTATCCTATTGAAGTACCCACTCCTTAGGTCTTGGTCACCCTCCTTCTAGGGGAGATGAAGACGCACAGGGTATGCCACATACTTTCCATGTCTAGTTTTTTATGGTTGGATGGTTCTACTCTCTGGCTATAGGTAGTGGCAACTCGATGAGGGGTTCACTTCCTCACTATCTCGAGCTCCTTGTGTTTGGATGAGTATACTTTCACACTCTTGTTGGGTTGATCTGTACTCTTTCTGTTCTCTTTACTATACCTTTTTCCATTTACTTCTTCTCTTTAGTTATATCAATTACTACCCCCTTCACCTTTTCGGGGAATTATATTGGGTATTTATATACTCACCCATACATGGTATTTTCCCAATACGTGTCATGACTTTTGCAGATGGCAGACAGGTCGATCATGAATACTAAGGAGTGTAGGGTTACAGGCTGTGTGGACTGCGTATGGTGGTCATAGTTTGGATACAGAATATGGGATCTCTCTGTAGATACTTTTTTCCAGTTGTCTCTATGTTGGGACTGTTTTATGGTTTGGGAATGTATTTTTCCCCTTTAATTTTTAGTATTGGATACCGTACCTTTGTACTATCTAGAGGTTCATTCATGTTTACTTTATTTTACAGTAGTTTCATCTTTTTATACTTTCCCTATACAATTTTTCATCGAGTTGGATGTGTGTGTGTATAGGTTCTAAGAAAAATTCCTCCCTGAGTTATTTGTACCTTCAATGCCTATCGCCAACCCCTGGTCCATGGAGGCATGCTTGGGTTAGTTGCAGCTCGAGACTTGGCTTGGGTTGGTTCGTGGAAAAGTGGTATCAGTGAAAGTTCATTACTTGGGATTTTTTTTGGATTTTTCCCCTTAAAAAGGATCATTTGAGTTTAGGGAAAGAGTGTCAAAGTGTATCGAGAGTATCTCTCATGTCAGGGAGACTAGTGATGGTATGGGCGACCAATGTAGCCATTCACTAGGACCCTGATTACCCGCTTGTCAACTCAGCACCCTGAGAATTTTGTTGCAGGGAACCAGGGAACATGAATCATATAGAATCGAGTATTTTAATATCCTTCTTGAGTAAAATAAACATTATTTTGTTGATATATATATATATATATGCTCATATAACCATGATACTCCTTGACCATTTTTAGGATGCCTCTATGATGTCAGCCATCTAAGATACCAGCTCTAGATTGTGATGATGACCCTATGAGAGATGATTCCTTAGTTTAGGGCGCATTATGAAATCCCATTCCTCTTGGTGGATAGGTAGCTTCACATCCACCTATCGAGTAGCATTTGGTCCCAGCAGGATAGGCTGAGGATGTGTGCAGGCTGAGCGCAGTTCACAAGTTCCAGCAACAGTGACAGCTGCTGTTTTGCAGAGATCCAGATCCTCAGGTGATAGAATATTGGATGGAGTTGGTGTTCTACATGTTTGTACTGGTACGGACCCTGAAAGACCAGAGAGTAGCTTTGGAATCCAACCTTTTTCATAGAGCAGCTGGGCACTGGTGGAGCTTGGTTACCCAGATGTGTGATGAGGTGACGCTCATGTGGGATGACTTTCAGTATCTCTTTCATGAGGATTACTACCCCTTCTTCTTGAAATCCATCTAGATTCAAAATATTATGGAGCTACAACAGGGGGGATGACTGTGGAAGAGTAGGCAATGAGGTTCACCGACTTTATGTGCTACTCCCTTGACATGATCAGAGATAGCTACTTCCGAACACAAAAGTTCGAGCAGGGATTCCGTAGAGAGATACAGGATGGTTTAGTATCCTTCTTCATCCCCACCTATTTCAGGGTGATGGAGTGGGAACTCATTAAGGATTTCTTTATAGAAGAGGTATGCTAGGTGGTTGGAGCTGGTAGAAGGCGCAACAGGGATGAGTCATCTTCAGAAGTAGTCAGGTGCCAAAGGTCTCGGGGCAGGAGTCCCTTTCGTGAGAAGAATTAGGGGCATGGTCGTATAGGTCAGGGATAGTGTAGAGCACTAGGGAAATCCTGATAGGGCTGACTCTATGCTTATGATAGGTGAGGTCACATTTCCCAGGACTTCTCAACCAGGCATACTGAGGCAGCGCCGTGATCAGGGATCTCCTAGTAGGGGACAAGGCATTCCCCAGTGAGGCAGAGCTGTAAAAGTAATGGGAGGATCTATATATGGGGGATGGTGGTATGAGGTTCTCCCACCACCACCACTAGGAGGCCCATGCCAGTCTCAGGGAGCTAGAGGTCAGGGCCGCAGATAGCTTCAGGCTATAGACGTCTACGACCTAGCGACACATGAGATGATTTGAGGTACAATATATGTTTACTCTACTCTTTCATCAGTACTAGTAGACATAGGGTCTAGCCATTATTTTATCTCTTGATTCTTTATATGGTATTTAGAGCTTCTAGTAGATACACTAGTGCAATATCTATGCCTTGAGGTTCCTATAGGGAACGCTTCCTCCATATCTTTCATCTACTGGCAGTGCGAGCTGTCACTTGGGGAGAGAGGTTCATGTGGGACCTATTGGTTGTCATGATGGAACCCTATGACATCATCCTAGGCATGTATTGGATTTCCATAGTTCGATCCGAGATTGATTATCACCACAGGTTAGTCATATTTCTACACACTGATGGGATGGGGTTCTCTTTTTCCAGCAAGAGAGGCCTTATCATGGGATAAGTGGGTGTTGTGAGCAAGAGGTTATAGCCTATCACCCATCATCTAGTGAGCATGAACCTTGGTGCACCAGAATCTTTGGACATATGGATCCCTTTAGTAGTGGAGGATTACATGGATTTCTTTCCCAAAGACATTATAGGACTACCTCTGAGGCGGGAGTTAGAGTTTTTCATTGACATACATCCCGAGACTTCCCTAATATCTTATGCAGCATATTGTATGGAACCCACTGAGCTTTGGGAGCTTAGGTTATAGTTATAGGACCTTCATGAGAAAGGTTTCATCAGACCCAATGTGTCCCCTTAGGCAGCTCTAGTTTTTTTTGTGAAGAAGGTAGACAGGAGCTTACAACTTTGCATGGATTATCATCACCTAAATCAGGCCACGATAAAGAAAACGTACCCCTTTATGAGAATTAAAGACCTATTTAATCAGTTTTCAGGTGCGAGATGGTTATTCAAGATCAATATTAGGTCCAAATACCACTATTTGTGGGTTCATGAGGCTGATATTTCAAAGTTAAATTTTCAATGTCACTATGGGTACTACAAGTTCCCAATGACGCCCTTCAGTATGATGAATGCCCCCACTATTTTCATGGATTTGATGAAATAGATCTTCCAGCCTCACTTGGACTAGTTATTCATTATCTTCATCAACTAAATCCTTATCTACTCTACCATAGAGGAGGAGCATGCATAGCACTTGAAGAGGGTCCTTGATTTACTTCGAGAGCACCGGATTTATGGAAGGCTCTTGAAATTCTTGTTTTGGATACAACAGGTTAACTTTATAGGGAAAATAATTTTCGATCAAGGTTATCCATGGATCCAGTGAAGGTCAATGTCATGCTTTCTTGGGAGCCACCCAAGAACATGTCTGAGGTGCAGAGCTTTCTTGGATTGGTGGGGTACTATCAAAGATTTGGGGTAGACTTCTCCAGGATCACAGCCCCTATGACCACTCTAACGCGAAAGGGAAAATTGTTTACTTGGTCTGAGTAGTTCCATAGGGCCTTTGAGGAGTTGAGTTAAAGGATTATTAGCACTCCAATTTTGGGTCTACTAGAGAAGGGATTTGATTTCGTGGTCTATTGAGATGCCTCAAGAGTTGGGCTCAGTTGCGTGCTAATGCAGTGGTAGGTAGTCATCACATATGGGTTGAGGTAGTTGAGACCCCATGAGTGGAATTATGCAACTCATGATCTAAAGCTAATAGAAGTGGTTTTCTCTTTGAGGATGTGGAGGAACTAACTTCTGGGAGAGTGCTTTGTGGTTTACTCAAACCACCAGAGTCTTAGGTACATTTTCACTTAGAGAGACCTAAACTTGAGGTAGTGATGCTGGTTAAAGTTTCTATAGGACTACGACTTTGAGATAGTTTATACTTTAGGGAAGGGAAATGTCATTTCAGATTCCATTAGTAATAATTCCTAGGATCTTATTGTGTAGGAAGATTCAAAGGAGTTAGCTTCCCTGCAGATGACCCTGATGGAGAAGGAGGGTATAATTTTCCTTCAGTCGATGGTGTTGACTCCTAAGATCCTTGAGCATGTGAAGGAGTCTCAGTTATGAGACATTTATTGTGAGGTTTTAAGTGATCATAAATCCACATGTGATGCACTCGATGGATATTCTAAAAGAGGTAATCAAGACATACTATTCCAGGGTAGAACAATAGTTCTAGTTGCTCTATGAGAGGAGGTGATACTAGAGTACCATACTTCTCCCTTATCTGTATATCCCAGGGTGGGAAATATGTATAGGTATCTTCAATGATAGTTTTGGTGGTCTTACATGAGATAGATTTTAGCTGAGTTCATCTCAAAATTCCTTACCTATCAGCAGGTGAAGGATGAGCACTAGGTACCAATAGGTTTATTGCAGCCTCTTGATATCCTGGAATGGAAGTGGGATGGAATATCCATGGAATTCTTCATAGGGATCCCATGCACAATGAAGGGACATGACACCATATAGGTGATAGTAGACCGACTCACAAAGTTGATACACTTCCTTGCTATAAGGGAGCAGAGCTCGATGGAGAGTTTGGGGCATCTGTACATACGAGAGATCATTTGCCTTCACAGGGTACCCTCAATGATTGTATCTGATTGTGACATTTAGTTTATTTCATGATTATGAAGAGGTATGTAGGAGGCGTTCAGGACCCAACTATGGATGAGTACAACCTTCCACCCCCAAACTGATGGGTAGACCGAGCGCACTATCCATGTGATAGAGGATATGCTGAGAGTGTGCGTACTAGATTTTAGTTGGAGAAAGGAGGATCACCTTCCTTTAGTGGATTTCACGTAAAATAACAACTATCACTCCACTATCATCATAACACCTTTTGAGGCCCTATACGGGAGACCCTACAGGTCACCCTTATGATGGATGAAGATTGGAGAGTCGTCTCTTATGGTCCCAGAGTTGGTGCAGGTGACAATAGAGAAAGTGCATGTCATCTGAGAATGGATGAAGACAACCTGGATTAGACAGAAGTCCTACATAGATCACCATCATAGGCCTTTGGAGTTCGAGCAGGGAGACTAAGTCTTCTTGAGAGTCTCCCCATGATGTGGAATGCAGAGGTTTGGATGGGGAAGCAAGATATCCCTGAGGTTCATTAGGCCATTCGAAATCATGAAGAGGATCAGAGAGGTTTCCTACCACCATACCTTACCCCTAAAGCTAGAGATAGTTCATGATTTCTTCCATGTGTCGTAGTTGAGGAGAAACGAGCATGAACACACACACATTATCAACTAGGGAGAGATGGAAATTGAGGATGAATCCACCTTTGTAGAGCACCCAGTGGTGATTGAGGACTAATATGAGTGGACCCTATAAGGATGAGACACCCCCTAGTTCATGTTTTATGGCAGAATGGAAATGTGTAGGAGAGTTCCTGGGACTAGGATATCTATATGAAGACTCGGTATCCTGAGTTTTTTCTTACTTTTTTTTTCGGGGACAAAAAGCTTGAAGGAGTGAATTATTTAGAGACCCAATTTTTTCATAATAAGACTTTGAACTATTTTTAAATATTATTCCAGATCCAGTAAGTGATATGACATGTGATTCCAAGTCCCGGGGTGCCCATAATTAATTTTATAAAAATATTAAAAATATTTTATATTACGTGCATGCGGTTAATTAATGAAAATGGGATAACTCTTAAATGGTTAATCGGATCGGAAATCTAAGACCAATGTTGGGTCCAGAACACGGTGTTTCCCCTAGGCATGGTATAAAATGAGTCAGCATGGGACATTCAGATCCCTCTCTCATTGGAGGAGCGTTTAAGTGATTTAATTAATTAAGTTGATTAATTAATTAAAAATCCTTAAACCTAATTGAGGGTTATAAATTATCATTTTAGAGGAATTACCTTATAATCCTATTTTCCCAATGACAAAAAACCCCTCTCCTCCTCTTCCCATTGACTAATGATGAACCCCTGGATCTATATAGATCCAAGTACATCAGATCCTCCTCCTTCGTCGATGAACACATTCTACATCAAAAATGATCAATACAATCCAAGAAGGACTCATCTTTAGTGCTTTCATGCCTTGGATTAAAATTTGATCATTTTTTCAATTTGTTCTTCAACCTACACCCCTTGATTTCTAAATCTTCATGAGCCTATGTACCAGATTCATATTGTTTATCACATGTTATAATATTGGTGCCCTATTCTCAATCATCGGCCAAGAGCGTTTGGTAGGTGATGATTTAAACATTGGTTTTTGGTGCATTTATCTATCTTTTCTTAGTGTTTATCATCATGGAATCACTATGGATCCTGGTTCTATAATTTTCGAGCACCCCGAGCTCAATCAAACGCCCATAACGAGGAGAATTTTTCAAACGATTACAGAATTGTGAGTGAGGAATGAATTCTGAAACAGAACAAAATGAGGATGAACAATCCAAAGGTTCCATATAGATCTGATGATAATCTAATCCATGACTACACTTAGAAGATCTGGTCAAACCCTCAGTTTTAGACGGGGTCAAATCACGATGAACAGTGAATTAACCCCATGTTTTTCAGCTAGATCTGGTGATTTCAGAGCAAAATTAGGTGATGTTGACTGCTTATGGAGTATATTTGAAGTGAGAGATAATATTCCAAATATTTATGAGATTTTGGAGAAAATCCCAACTACACGCCATGTTCAGTGAAAAACACATGGCATGTATCGTCTCTCATCAGTGACGCTAGGGTTTTGGGAAAAGTTAACAATGACACGACATGTTCTCCCTTTGACACATCGTGTACCATCTCTCTATGTGGGATTAGCTGTGTGTAGAAGACATGAACAGGAACATGCTCTGTACTGAGTACATGGACAAGAATTGGTCACATGGGTAGCACCCCATGTGGACCAACACACCATGTATTGAATTACATGGACTTAGAGCCCGAGTACATGAACAAGGTCAGCAGACACAGCCTGGTCCTCGGATAGGCAGGACACACTGTGTAGTCCACCTACATGACATGTTCCCCTATATGGGATGGGACCCATGTTTGGCCAGGGACATGACTAGGTAGCGAAGAAGAACCACACATTGTGTGGGCCCCCTCACACACTATGTACTGTTTGATCTCTACTGGGAAATCTTAAATCCTTTGTATCTCCTTCATTTAAACTCATATTCCAGCCCATGAGATGCCTATATTGAGTGTTTTTTTTGTGTAGAATGCGATGGTTCCCTTAAGAATGAATTTTGAGATACGATGTGGATGTACCAGGATGAACCCTTAGTAGGGCTGGGTAGTATAGTCCCCAATGAGTAGATACCGTGCTGAACCCTCAGCAGGGATGGGTAGAGTAGTCCCTGATGAGCAAATACCAGACTTACCCCTTAGTAGGGTTGGGTAGTGTAGTCCCTGACGAGAAGATACTGAGCTGACCCCTCAGTAGGGCTGGGTAGTGTAGTACCCGATGAGTAGATATCAGGCTAACCCCTCAGCAAGGTCAAGTAGCATAGTCCCTGGCGAGCAGATACCAGGATGCCCCCTAGTAAATCTAGGTAGCATAGTCCCCGATGATAAGATACCAGGCTGACCCCTCAGTGGGGTTGGGTAGCGTAGTCCCCTACGAACAGATACCGGTCTGACCCCTCAACATAGTTGGGTAGCATAGTCCCTGATGATTCAGAACAGACCCTCTACTATGCAGGCATAGTAGAAAGGAATGGTTCGACTTACCTAAGGACTCACAGGAAAGAGGGGTGCTTTCCCCACCGAGATGCATCCTTGTGATGCGACCTAAAATCATGCGGGTGAGTTAGTTCCACCCAAAGCAGATAGTATCGAGGTGTGGTGATTTGAGCCCCTTTGACTTGGGCCTCCTGGGAAAATATGATGAGGTGTTGGGCATTGTAGATGGCTTTACTTAGAGCTGATGGCTACTCACTTTATTGGGCTGAGCTGTGAGATGTATATACTCTTACTCTCTCATTTGGGATTCTTTGAATAATCATATATATTTATCTTGTTGAAGTACCCACTCCTTGGGTCTTGGTCACCCTCCTTCCAAGGGAGATGAAGACACGCGAGGTATGCCACATGCTTTTCATGTCTAGTTTATCATGGTTGGACGGGTCTACTCTTTGACTACAGGTAGTAGAGACTCGAAAAGGGGTTCACTTCCTCAACTTCTCGAGCTCCTTATGTTTGGATGAGTCTACTTTCACACTCTTATTGGGTCGAGCTATACTATTTCTATTCTCTTTACTAAACCTTGTTTTATTTACTGATTCTCTTCAATTGTATCACTTACTTCTCCCCCTTCACCTTTTTTGGGTGTTATTCTAGTTATGTATATACTCACCCTTGCATAGGCTTTCCCAACACATGTCATGTCTTTTGAAGACAATGGATAGGTCGATTTTTACAAATGAGGAGTGTAGGGTTAGGGGCTGTATGGACTGAGTACAATGGTCATAGTTGGGATACTGGAGCTGGGATCTCTTGATAGACACTCTTTTCTAGTTGTCTTCAAGTTGGGTCTGATTTCTGGTTTGGGTGTGTATTTTCCCCCTTCAGTTTTCAGTATTGGCTACTGTATCTTGGTACTGTCTAGAGGTTCATTCATGTTTACTTTACTTTACAGTAGTTGATTTTTTTTTCTACTTTCTCTATACACTTTGTATTAATTTGGCTCTCTCTGTGTGTATAGGTTCTTAGGAAAAGGATTCCCTAAGTTAGTTGTGCCTTCGGCGCTTGTCGCCAACCCCTGTCCTATGGAGGCGGGCTTGGGGTAGTTGCGGCTCAAGCCCCATCTTGAGTTGGGTCATGACAACGAAGATATATGGGATCCATCCAATATACTGGTGCATATATCGATGTCATCCTGGGGTTTAAATCAATGCAGAAGTCTATCTCCCAATGGGGAGGTAATTCTAGAACATCTTCAGGGAATACATCCTTGTACTCCACCACCACTGTAGGAAACTAGTAACTTATAAAATACACTACACCAAGCATCAAGATAGACAACTAATGAGTAATCGACTGAACCCTCCTATGAAAAAGTCCATTCTATGCTGCTTAGGTTTCCTTTTCACTAAAAATATAAAACCTCATTCCATCCCTGCGGACACACCACACCCTTCACCTAAAATAGTCAATCTAGGCATGGACTGTGGATAACCAATCCATACTAATAATGAATTTGTAAGGCCTCAACGCTACCACTAAGTGGTTCCAACTGAAACTCTCACCTCCAAGGGTCATGTCACACTATCAGGACAAATGTTTGATCACTGAGTCTTCTCCAGTAGGTGTCTCTAATTGTAAGGGTCGAGTCAACAGTTCAACCAGAATCTGTAGGTCTTGAACAAGATATGTGGATAGAAAGGAATGACTAGAACCTATGTTTATCAGTACTGTAACTAAAGAAGAAAAGACATATATTGTACATTGAATCATTTCTAGAGCCCCTGGATCATATTCCTTGACCGCATGCAGCTGTCCCCACCCCTTTCCTCCAGCCCCCTAAGCCTGGAATATACCACCTAGGGGTAGTGGTGGTAATAAGTCAAAAATTCAACCACCTTATGATGCCATCCCAGATTCTCTTTCATGTCAGCCACCCTATGAATCTGCCTGCTCCTATCACTATCTCTACCTTGGTGGTCCATCCACTAACTCCCTATCAGCAGTACGACAGGTTGAAAAATATTGTGTGAGATGTCCCCTACCATCACATGAATATCAAAGCCTCTCCCTAGGATGACTGGACACACCCTGTGAGCCCTGAACTACAGATCCTATGTATTGGGACCTCCTCCTAAAACTTCTCCCACATCCAGGTCCCTGAGACTGACATTAAATCCATACCACTGAGGTCTCTGCACCTTCTCATCCACTACTTACTACCACTAGCTGTATATATTCATCAAAGAATCTTTCAACCACAAAATCTAGCTTCAACACCCTAGAATAAGTCAAAATTTATAGAGGGGTAACGCTGGCTCGAATGTATCTATTAAGACCATTATCAAAGGTTCAATCCCTAAACTAATGATCTCTAACCATATTTATCGAGTACCTGGAATGGTTGGTGAAACTCGATGAATAATTAGCCATGGTCATTTACCCTACTGAAGCTTAAGAAACTCCTGAATACGCACAACTCTCAACATAACTGCTGAGAAATCCTCTCTAAATAGATGCTTGAACTATTACTATGAAAAAGTCACCTCATCATGAGTCTGGATAGCTAAATTCCACAATCTCCTCACCAAACCTTGTAGAAGGCTCACCGCTCGGACCACCATCTGATCCGTTGGTGTCTTGACTAGATGGAAAACTCAGGTCACCACCTCAAGCTAGTCCTCTGCTACCTGAGGGGTGAGCTTTCCTTGTAACCTGAGGGGTCTCTATCTCTAAAAATCATGAAGCACACTCAGCTTGAGCTCCTCATATATAGGTACTACGAGTACCACATGATGCTCCATAGGTGGTGGTATAGCTAGTGAACCACCTGGAGGTGACATCTGGGGAATTGGTCCCTGTATTGAAGCCTCATCACTAAGGGGGTCATCCTTATGATCGAGCTATTGAATCCTAGTTGGTATTCATATTAGGGGAATCATTTAAGAAAACAATATGTACAATGGTCAATGAGTATATCTGGAGATCTGAATAAAGAAGGACATGGAACTACAACCCATTCTTATATGATGCATGTACCATTATTTTCCCTTCAACCAATGTTCTCATGTATCAAGTTGAAAAGCAAGTTATTAGAGTATTGGTTTATGAATACATTATCCTTCGCACCAACACTGGATTCTATGGCATGAAATTCAAACTCAAAACACTTAACACTATTTCCCCAAACCAATCTCACAAACTCCCTATCCTAAAGTAGAACTGACCACCTTTGATACCACTCTGTCATGACCTGTCCCAATGGGGCCTATGCCACAGCCCCCCAAGCCCACCTCCAATAGACCAGGGGATAATGACTAGCACGAAAATCTATTTTTTTCCATTTTAGAAAATGTCGCTTTAAGGATAAGCGAGAACCAAACATTTCCACACGATATTAAAATTTCAAAATTCAAACTTCATCATCACCCTTCTGTCATCTCGAACCAAGTGCCTACCTCGAATCGTACACCCATCATGTCGAACGTCCGGACCATACGTCTCCCATCATCACAACGCCGGTGATCCAACTTTGTCATCTTCACACAGGAATCCATGTCATCATCCTGTCATCGTCCCCAATCCATTTATAGATCGCCAGTGAGCCCTTCCATCGGAGTCCGTCGTCGCCGAGATAAAACCTTCATCGCCTCCTCCATCATCAACAAACACAACATCGATCGCCGAGAACTATTATAGACCAACCGCATCAAAGAAATCGACCAACCTTCCTTGCACCACTTCCCTATCACGACCATCAGCGTCAGACCGTCGATCGCCAACCACAATCACCAAAATTCCTCACTGTTGCCTTAATTAACAACCACCAGCCCAGAAACTGGTCGGAAGCACCATTTCACAACAAGAATCAAATAGAACATTGAAAATCAACAAAGGAAAACCCCACTACAGCCACCCCAACTGCCGAAGAAAAAACCCTCGCAGACCCTCAGAGTACTCCGCCGCCGTAAATCAGGAGATACCTCCACATGCTGAGAGACCGCTGCAGGACAACAACTCAGAATCGAGAGCAAACACGCGAACGATCCGTAGATTATGCCATTGAACAAACCGGTCTTACGCCCGCAGATCAGACCACCGGAGTTGTAGAAGCCCGAAATGTTCCGCCACAACAAGGAGAACGAATCCCAAGATCACCATATAGAACACCCGAGTCATGTGAAGAGGTTCCACCATAGGGATGAGGCGATGGTGAAAAAATCCCCAGCACTGCCAGCTTCAAGCGAATCTGCTAAGAGAAAATCATGAACACTAAAAATCAAAGCAAGGAGAACAAGAAACGAAAGCCCCCCCTCCCTAGACCACTCCAGACCTGCCGTCATCCTCAAAGAAAAGAATTCACCTCCGCAAAAACCAAGCCCTACACACGACGAAATCATCACGCCGAGCCAACCATCCGTGGGGAGGATACGATTCATAGAGAAGAGATCCAGGGCGATATGGCCAGAGAGGGGAGAAGCTGAGTACGGAGGCGAAACCCTAGACGCCACGTGAGAGAAAGTAGAAGCCGCTCCGAGACTAGGGGATAGTGACTAGCACCGAGTAGGCATATCACTAACATGAGATGCATTTCCTATGTACATGTATACATGCACACATCTCCAAGATCACAAAATGCTAAAATATAAAAACAACTAAGAACCAAATGCATGAATACCACTATATCCCAACTAGAGTATGACAAGAAAGTAAAGTACAGTAAAGTAAACTGGGCTAGAATACAATCCAACCAAAAAGAAGTCTATAACCACAATTCCAACCTATAAGAAGAGGTATTGGGACTTCTGTCTGTAGCCATAGGAACACCTCGACCTGCCTGATCTCACAAGGCATTGTCTTGTCCTGGTCCACCCAAGACTCTGTCAAAAGGTCACTCATCTACATAAGACATGACACGTACAGGCAAAGCCCGTATAGGGGTGAGTATAACAATACTTAGTAGGACACCCCGAAACCACAAAGAAATACACAATGGAAATATATAGTTATATCTACACAGTATATATATAACACATATAACAATGATATCCAGATATACTCAAACCAATACATGTAGTCAATAGGTAAGTCACAATTACCACATGACAACACTAGGGATTCAGTCTGAAGATTCCACGAAGCACTCATATGGGAGAAAACACTCCTGAGTTCGATAGCAATGATGACGTCCATATGAGAAGCACTATTCATTGGGAACCATCATGAGAGAGATATGTTGATAGATATGAAGAGAATATGATACCACAAATGAGAATCACAGATAGGGCCATGGTGTGATACCAATAACTTCATCAAGATTAACTTGCTAAGTAGAGGATTGATTCCCGATGAGCTTGGTCACGTCAATACCAAAGACTCTACCTAGGGAATGAATAATGAATAAAGAATCATGCTCTGGGCCTCTTGGGGTATTCCAATAACTCTATCTAGGAATTACTACTGAAAAGATCATAATCCTATGAGTAGGAAATGATTCTCACCAACCTTGAGGGAAACAATCAAGGGAATGAACCCAAATGAAACTTTTCCAAGATATGATGGACAAGATATTAAATCCATGTAGAAAGGGATACATAACGTGTAGTAGGGTCACATGCTGTGTTCCTTGACCCCAAGTACTACCTGTGTACAATGGACCGTGTCATCCCAAGCTATGTCATATAAAAGATGGGTACACGGTGTGTAAAAGGAGTCACATGCTTTGTCCTTCTATCTGGGGTCCATCTGTGTACTCCGACTGTGTGCCAGTACTTGGTGTCAACCCGTGTATATCTACCCATGTACTAGTACATGGGGTAGTCTGTGTTCTTAGTCCAAGACAAATCATGTTTTAGGGTACACATCATGTAGGCAACCCATGTACTCCACCCCATGTCCATGTATCTTCTGAGATACATGCCGAGTCTTTGGGAAGGTCCTAGACGCCATGTGACAGGGTCACACGTCGTGTGAAATTAACTATCTCTTAAAACCCTATCCACCACTTAGTGGGGGCCACTCACCGTGTAACCTTAGGTTACACGCCACATTCATCGGTATTTTTCAAAAAGTCTGGTTCTTCCTCCGCACACTTCATCCAATCTTCTGGATTTCGATTCTAGGTTCTGTTCACTTCGAAACTCTAGATCTAGGCTCATTTCATCACCCTAACACTGAATCAAAGTGTTTTGGACCTTCAATCATCTCTAAAATCCATTTATTTTCATCCTGATGAAAATCGATGAAAGAACAGTTTCTCCCGAATCACTTGAATTCGTCCATATCCATAACCATTTCACCTTCGCTAGGTCATCCCAATGTTGGATCTTCAATTTTGGATCATTGTTCCAAGAAATGAAGGTTCAAAGATCGTTCGTTCATAAACACACTGAAGAAAAAAGAACACGTGTAGAAAAAGGGGTAGAGAAAACAAAAGGAACAAATTTGAGGAACGAACTTCGACCATTTTTCATTCCATCCTCGATCTACTCCCGTAAGAATGGTCAAAAAATCAAATCAATTATCAAATGATCAACCTCGATAAATCTCATAGAGTATAACCCATCCCGTAAGGAATGATTGAACCATGTATCAACCTGTTTATTGGTTAGTACAAGTTCATCATTGAATATAAGAACATGGAAAGAAAATACAAAATAAGACATCCTACATGGGAATTGGATCGTTCAATATTGAATATTGATTGTTGCTGATGAGATCCATCCATAATGATCTCTGATCCAAGTGTTTTCCGTCACTGCTGATAGAATTCTCTAGGATTTCTCTCCATATCCTCCAGAGCATTCCGGGGTTATGAGATTAACCCTAGATGCCTGTCTAATGGATTAATTAAAATAATAAGTGTTGTTTCATAGAAAAAAATGATAAAATAAAATAAATTTTGAATTTATTTTATTCATTAAAATGCCCAAAACTACTTTTCACAGCCGAATCGTGTCGGATGACATTAGGCCGCTCCAAAGGTAAAGTTTCTACTATAAACACAACAGTTCCCTCATATTTTTGATCTAGGAACCTGTTTATAATTTATTCCACTTTTTTAGGAAAACTATGATCACACACTATTTAATATTTTAATATATTTCAAACATTTATTACGGGAACACCGGGTCTCAGAATCCTATGTCGTCTCAGCACCTAGCCTCGAATTTAATCCATATAATATTTAAAAATAATACACAGAAAATACGAGACATTACATGAATAAATAGTTTATAAAATTTTAAGCTTAAAAAGATTTTATCATTTAGTAGTGAGGATTCTTGTTTAGGGGTTTATAATGAGTTCAAAAAGTATATTTCCCACAACTTAAACAATAAACAATCAAAGATCATGAAAAATATTACCACTTGTTAAAATTGAGTATTTTTAGAACAAAATAAGGAAATTTTAGAAATATGATTGCTTAAACAAGAAGTCCTAAAATTATTTTGAATATAAGTACAAAATAAGCATGAAAGACAAAATTTTAGAAAATAAAATCATGAAAAAACTGCACTAGCCATCTACAAGTTTAATAATTAACCTCAGCATGAAACAACACTTAAAAAAAACTTTCAACCTTTTAAATTCAAGAAAATAACATCGATTTTTTTTAGATGTGTAGAATTTAAAGGTGTATAATTTAAACAAGTAATCCCTTGAGTAAAGATCTTGTATCTATGAAATGCCATCAAAATCACATTTTTCCTAATTTTAATTAAAATACCTTAGATAATCCAAAAAAAAATTCCTACTATATAGAAAAAGATCAAAATTATAAACTTATAGTTTTAATAAGGAAAAATTATTTAAAACTGGAGAAAGAGTTAAATAAGGTATGGATCAAGTTTCTCTAGTATGCAACTCCATCTTTTGACTTGAAAATAATCAGGTTACTACCCTAGTGGTTTTTCATAGTAGGTACCTTAATCATCAAACAT
Source organism: Viscum album (assembly GCA_963277665.1). Lineage (NCBI taxonomy): Eukaryota > Viridiplantae > Streptophyta > Magnoliopsida > Santalales > Viscaceae > Viscum > Viscum album. The sequence continues at coordinate 1,190,161,877 of OY728143.1, read as the reverse complement.
AAAAAAAGTATGAATTGAAAGGAGATAGAAAAAATAAAACTTTAATCAAATTAATAAAATAAAGAAAAAGTAACAAATAACCATGGGTTAGCTCCCATGAAGTACTGAATTTATAGTCTTCAGTCAGACTCAATACATGCATAACCTTCCAATATAGAGATTACAGACAAGCCCTTTGGATTACCCTCAAAGTAATGTTTAACCCTTTTACTATTAACCATAAATGGTCAATTTTACTCTCCAACTAACTCCAAATCCCAATTAATAATAACTCTCAGGATGTTGAAGGGTCCAAACCATTTAGTTTTGAGCTTTCCTTGGAAAAGTTTCAATATGGAATTAAAAATAAAGACACTTTTACCAACCTGAAAGTTACTATTTTTAATAATGGAGTCATAAAAATATTTTTTCCTTTATTTATAAATACTTTAATTATCATAAGACTCACTCCTAATTTATTACCGCTCACTTAACTATATCAGCCTCATCTCACTAGTAGACATTAAAGCATAATTTAGGGATTTCACTACCCAATATGAATTTTTTTACAACTCTACATGAAAATGAAATGTATTTACAATAAGAATCCTATAAGGATATAACCCTATGGGAGTTTTATAAGCAGTCTTATAAGCCCACAAATCTTCATCCAACTTAATAGACCAGCCGTTTATAGAACCAAACATAGTTTTTTCTAGAATTTGTTTTTTATTATTTTTTTGAGAATTCTTCTTGCTCACTTGACTGTGTGGATAAGTAGTACCAGTATTATGAATAAAACCATATTTTTTCCATCAAATATTTTAATATAAATTTCTTAAAATGTGAATTGTTATCTATAATGAAGGATTTAAGTACACCAAATCTAGAGTATAATATTTTTTTTGATGAAATTAACAACCCTACTAACAAGATTGTTTGGAATTGTCACTTTCTCTACCCATGTAGAGATATAATATAAAGAAACAAGGATGTATTCATTCACATAAGAAGATATAAATTGTATCATAAGGTATAATACTCACACATAAAAGATTTCAACATCTAAAATACCTTCCTAAGCTAATTATTACTTCCTTTCGACATTACTTAACCTCTGAAATCTATAACAACCTACAAAAAATCTTCTAGAATACTTGAAAAGTTTTTTCCAGTAAAATAATCCTGTAAGACTTTATGAGTAGTCCTTTCACCCCATGATGTCCACCATAAGGTGAAGAGTGAAAACTCTCAAAAGTAGAAATTATATCCCCCCCAAGCATAAATTTCTTAAGGATACCATCAACACATCTCTAAAAAAAGGGATCATCCCAAAATTAGTACTTAATCTTAGAAACGAACACTTTCTGTAGATTTTATGAAAGTTATTTGGGAATGATACTTAAAAAAATTAAATAGGTATAATCTATAAACCAAGTAGATTGCCTCATAGAAATAGTAAAAATTTGGTTATCTAATGAAGATGAAATAATTTATATTGGTTCATCTGTTTAGGTAATTGGAAACCTGGAAAAGTGGTAATAAAACACATTTTTAATTCCTTTATTATCCTTAGTCTTAAGATAAAATTCTTGTAACTAAAAGGTCCACCACATAAGTCTTGGCTTGGATTCTTTCACAGTCATAAGATATTTAAAAGTAGAATGATCTGTGAAAATTATAACCTTATACCAAATCAAATACTACCTAAACTTATCAAGAGAAAACATGAAAATAACTAAATCATTTTCATATGTGGAATAATTATTTTGAGAATCATAAAAAATCATACTATCATATAAAATCACATGAAACTTCTTCACTTTTCTTTTCCCTAAAACTATCCCTACAATAACATCACTAGAATCACATATCACCAAAAAGATATCTTCCAATCATAGGTATAAGTAATGGGATAAGTGAGTTTATATTTGACTAGATTAAATGATTCTAAATAAATGTGATCAAACATAAAGGGTATGTCCTTGACTAACAGAAATCACAAGGGACCAATGATTTTTATGAAATATTTAATAAACTACTTGTAGAAACAGGCATGCCCTACGAAAATTCTAGTTTATTTAACATTCTCTGAAGGAGGAATATTTTGAATAACTTAAATTTTTGTATTATATGCCTCTATTACTCTCTTATACACCTTCTGAACAAGAAAAATAACTTCCATAACTATAATTTTATATTTTTACCAATTCAAAACAAGATTAGTTTTTTGGAACCTCTATAAAATAATTTCCAGATTTTTAATACAGATTTCAGAATTTATACTAACATTAAAAAATCCATCCATGAAAAATTCAATAATTCTCTCATTAATATCAAAAAATATTTCTATAATACACATTTTAGAGTTAGTGGTATCTCTACACAATCCAAATGGAATTCCTCTGTAAGAAAACATCCCAAAGGATCATGTGAAATTTTTATTTTCCTAGTATTAGAGAGCCATAAGAATTTGGTTCTAATCATAATTTCCATCCATAAAACATAAAAATTAATTTCCAACAAACCTATAAAGAATTTGATCCAAAAATAGCATTGGAAAGTTATCTTTTATGGTGGAAAATTTTGGATTTCTATAATCGATTGAGACTCTCCACCTAGTCTTTTTAACCTTTATTTGTTAATTCTTCTAATTAGTCACAAAAATGAAACCTATATTATTACGAACAACATAAACGAGGTCGACCTAAGAACTATCGGAAATAGGATAAATCATTCTAGAATTAACCAACTTGATAACTTCTTCTCTAACTTCCTCTTTTTATGTTGGGATTTAATCTTATTTATTATTAAAATCTTGGTTTATGTTTAGGATCCATATGAATTTTATTCATGTAGTAAGAAGGATTAATTCCCTTAATATCGTTCATAGAGTAACCAATGATAGATCTATACATCCTCAAAACATTAAAGATCCTATTAACTCACTAAAAAAAAACTGGGCGATTAGAAAGGGTTTTAACCCCTTCTAAACACTTTAACAATGGTTATGAGTAACCACTGCTAAAGTGTCTGCCAACTATGATTAGAGGTGGTTTTGGGTAAGCAATGGTAAAATGACTCAGTGTTTAGCGGTGGTTAGATTAGAGTAGGTTTTGACCCCCTCTAATTTCACCTAGAATGCATCATAAACTGGTCATTTATGGGTGGTTCTAATTTCCCCTAATCCAACCATTCATTTAGGGGTGGTTATAACAACCCATAAATTATCTCAAAGTTTAGAATTAGGGGATGTTATAACTGCCCCTAAACTACCCTATCTTTTTATTTTTTACCCAGGACCGACAAGCCATGGACCTGGACACACCCGTGACACCCCCTGGACCCCCTGGACACACACTTGACACCCCCTGTACAAGCCCCTGGACACACCCATGAAACCCCCTTGGAATACTTGAGACACACCCATAACACCTCCTTGGAACCCCTAAAAAAACTTAGAACCCCTAAGAAAAACTTGGAACCCCCTTAGAATACCTAGGACACACCCTTGACACCCCCTACAAATTTTATGCATGTCGTAAGAAGGAATAATTCCCTTAATATCATTCATAGACTAACCAATGATAGATCTATATATCCTGAAAAGATTAAAGATCCTCTTAACTCACTACAAAAAAAACTGGGAGATTAGAAGGGGTTATAACCACTTCTAAACACATTAAAAATGGTTATGAGTAAATACTGTTAAAGTGTCTTCTAACTGTGATTAGATGTAGTTTTGGGTAAACACTGGTAAAATGAATCAGTGTTTAGCAGTGGTTAGATTGGAGGGGGTTTTAACCCCCTCTAATTTCACCCATAATGCATTGTAAACCGGTCATTTAGGGGCAGTTCTGATTTCCCCTAATTCATCCATTCATTTAGGGGTGGTTATAATCACCCCTAAATTATCTCAAAGTTTCGCCCATAATTCATTGTAAACCGGTCATTTAGGGGTGGTTTTAATCGGAGGGGGTTTTAACCCCCCTAATTTTGCCTATAATGCATCGTAAACTGGTCATTTAGGGGCAGTTCTGATCGACCTTAATTCAACCATTCATTTAGGGGTGGTTATAACTGCCCCTAAATTATCTCAAAGTTTCACCCAGAATGCACCATAAACCGGTCATTTAGGGGCGGTTCTGATCGCCCCTAATTCAACCATTCATTTAGGGGTGGTTATAACCACCCCTAAATTATCTCAAAGCTTTTCTCATAATGTGCATCATAAACTGGTCATGTAGGGGCAGTTCTGATAGTCTCTAATTCAACCATTCATTTAGGGGTGGTTATAACCACTCCTAAATTATATTAAAGTTTAAATTAGGGGTTGTTATAACCACCCCTAAACTAACCTCTCTTTTTATTTTTTACCCAGGACCGACAAGCCATGGACCTGGACACACTCGTGACACCCCCTGGACCCCCTAGACACAGACTTGACACCCCCCATACAAGTCCCTAGACACACTCGTGACACCCCCTTGGAATACCCGATACACACCCATAACACCTCCTTGGAACCCCTAAAAACAACTTGGAACCCCCCTTAGAATACCCAAGACACACCCTTAACACCCCCTTGGAACCCCCGAACACAACCTTGACACCCCACTGGAACACCCAAGACACACCCTCTAACACCCCCTGATGCCCCTGGAGAAACACCCATACCGCGAGACACACCCCTGACGCCCCGTGGAGAATGACCCACCCCCGTGGAGAATCCCTGGGATAGCCCACCTCACGCACCAACGCGATTGTACACCACAACCTAACTGAAGATGAAAAATTCCATTTCTGTGGAGGTTTGAAGCCGGAAATGGTTCCCTTGAAGTGAGATGACTTAACCAACCGAGGTAGCTGCTTTTTTTTTATAATAAATACAATATAGTATATTTATTTACATATTGTAAGTTATATTTATTAACATACAAAAATATTATATATATATATATACTTTTGTGTGTGTATATAAATATAAATAATATAATATATTTGGGTATATATAATATATTTGTGTATAATATTTTTATATAATATATTTTTTTATAATATATATATATATGTATATATAATATATATAAATATATATTTACACATTTATATTTGTGTGTGTGTGTGTATTTAAGTATTTATATAATATTTATAGATATAATATAATTATAATATATATATTTATATAATTATTTCTATATACTTATATATATGTGTGTTTCTATAACAATATTATTATTATTATTTATTATTATTATTTTATATATTTTTTAAACTATAACAATTATATGTTGGTTTTGTAAATACTATACATTTATACATTTTATGATTTATATTATATATTTATGTATGTAATTATATATATTTTTATTATATAATGTATATACACACACACACACACACACACACACACAAAATTCAATACATTCATATAATTGGAAATATATAATATAATTAGATGATATATATATATAAATAATAAATTAATTTATAATTACTATGGTATAATAATATATATATATATAAATTATATAATATATATAAATTTATATATAATAAAATATTTATAATATAATATATATAATATAAATATATAATATTTATATTTAATTTTATCTATATTATATATATTTGTATACATAATATAATATAAATGTATTTATACATAAATATACAATAAAAATGTATTTAATATAATATATGTATAATATAAATTATAATATAAATATATAGTATTTATAAAACCATATATAAATTTTATATATTTGAATAAACATATTTATAATTATATTTATATTAAGCATACCAATATTTATAGATGTATACATTTTTTATATGTGTAAGTATTTGTTTAAAGTATTTATATAATGTATTTATATATATATGTTTACAATTCATTTAAATACATTTATATAATGTGATTATGTAATATATATAAACACACACATGCACACACACACATATATATATTATAAAATTTGAATTTATATGAGACTTATTTAAAAAACTAAATAAAAATTAAGTGGGATTAAAAAACCCCTCTAATCAAATGGATTAGTCATGGTTCATGAACCCCCTCTAATGTTATAAACTAGAGGTCTTTCGCAACCCTCTCTATTGTCATAAATTAGAGGGGGTTCAAAACTCCCTCTAATTTCTTCAATTAGATGGGGTTCAAAACCCCTCTAATCTAATAGATTATCAGTGGCTCATGAACCCCTTTAATTTCTTATATTAGAGGGGGTTCACAAAACCCTCTAATGTCACACATTAGAGGGGGTTAAAACCCCCCTCTAACATCCAAACGAATATACATAGTGCCTATAAAATCCAACCGAACATATAGTTCCACTAATTATTAAATTAACAATGATTTTGACATAACCACCTCTAAAATCCAACCAAATATTAAAAAAATAATGCTAAAAATTTAAAAGGGGTTGTGTATAATGCCCTCTAAATTGAATTTAGAGGGGGTTGTGCATAACCCCTTCTAAAAAACTTCCACCAATCTATTGTTTTTTTGTAGTGACTCTCCTTAAACTGGATGAGATTATAATAGGTAAAGTTGAGTTTTCACCCAAAAAAGAATATTTTTAGTGGGATGGAAGGGGTTTGAGCTCCAAAATAGGTGATTGTTCACTAAAAGGAAGACTGTTGGGTCTGGGAGGTCCAAGGACCTTAAGATAACTTTTAATGAATGCACTATAGAAATATTCTTCCTCATCACTACTATCTCAAACAAAATGTCCTTCATATCCAAATTTAATGGCTGGGTTAAGGAAATTCTCTAAATAAAACTCATCTAGATTATATAATAATTATTCTATATGTTCATCTACTAGTTCTTCTTATTTACTCAATCAAATTCAGTTGAATGTTTTAGAAGCATATGATCTACTATTAATTTCCTCAATAATTCTCTAAAATTCCTCCTCTTCCCCACCAAAAGGTTCTTATAACTCTAGAGAACCATCACTTGAACATATTTGATTTTTTGAAATTGTTTTGGTTCTTGGATAAACATTAAATTCCTATTTTTGATATACAAAATTAAAAATCATTATGCCTTTGGATTCATCTATCACAACTCCTCCTATGGCTAGGAAATTCCAACCAAGGATGATAGGTGATATGTTAAATTCATATATACATTTTGGGTTTTATTCATTGAGTTTTATACATTTTTTACAACAATACTATGATTTGTGGTTTATTTTTATAGCAAATTGGATGATGAATTATGTGAAGTATGTGCTATAAAAATCTCAAAAATTTTAGAAATTTCACGTCATGAATACCGATTCATGATAAGTATTTCTAGGGATAGAAAAACTCTACAATATGAATTTCAGTACATCGAGCCTTGAACCCAGTACAAGCCATTAAATACTGGGATGAATTAAACTTATGATGTGAAAGATATTCACCACATAAATGGTTTGGACTCTACTTATAGTCAAGAGTTTTTTTAATAAATTTTTTAAATTTTTTTATAAAAACAGCAAGGTTAAAAATATTTTAAAAAATATGCCCTAAAGGCATGCCGCCTTTAGCATTGGTTGAAAGGCGACATCGGGGATGCTACCTTTCCACTGAAACCCAATTTTTTTTTAATTTTTTTTTAATTTTTTTTTGTTTTGTTTATATATATATATATAAACAAAAAAAATTCATCAGAATTTTCTACTATTTAAAATCCAACATTACTTCCATTATAGTAGTCTGGATTATAACAGAAGCTCTCACCCAGGGCTCCATTTTATAAGAGGGCTTACCCTAGAAAATCATTCTAAATTTCCGATGTGGGATTCTGGTTCTCCCTTTCCTGCGCAGAATATTCTGCATTTCCGATGTGAGATTCTGTTTCAAGTACGTGGCTTTGAAAGAATATAAAATATAAACTATAAGAACAATATAAATGAAACTTAAAAAACGAATTAAACATATAATAAATAGCTGAAAATAAAAATAATTTCATAAGAAATGTTGATGAAAAATAATTTATAAGGTTTCAAAGATACCTAATTGAAACTTAAAAACGTTTCAAGAATGTGTCTTTGAAAGAATATAAAATATAAACTATACGACCAACATAAATGAAACTTAAAATATGTATTAAATATATAACAACTAGTGGAAAATAAAAATAATTTTGTAAAAAATGTTAATGAAAATAATTTATAGGTTTTTAAAGACACCTACTTGAAACTTAAAAATGTTTCAAGTACATGACTTTGAAAGTCTATAAAATATAAACTATAATACAACCATAAATGAATCTTAAAACATGGATTAAACATATAACAAATAGTTGAAAATAAAAAGAATTTCGTAAAAAATGTTGATGTAAAATAATTTATATCCTTTCAAAGACACCTACTTGAGACTTAGAAATGTTTCAAATATGTGACTTTGAAAAATAAACTATAAGACCAACGTAAATGAAACCTAAAACATGGACTAAAAATATTACAAATAGTTGAAAATAAAAATAATTTCATAAAAAATGTTGATGAAAAATAATTTATAAGTTTTCAAAGACACCTACTTGAAACTTAAAAATGTTTCAAGTAGGTGCCTTTGAAAGCCACTAAAATATAAACTATAAGACCAATATAAATAAAACTGAAAACATGGATCAAACATATAATAAATAAATAAATTAATTAATTAGTACAATTAATAATTAATTATATAATAATTAATTAGTCAATTAGTAACTATTAATAATTAATTATATAAAAATTAACTAATTAATTATATAAAAATTAACTAATTAATTATTATATAATAATTTTTAATAATAATTATTTAATAATTACAATGAAAATTTATAATTTATAATGATATTACTAATTAACTAATTAACTATTATATAACTAAACATTATATTACTAATTAACTAACTAATTATTATATAATAATTTTTAATAAATACTAATTAATAATTATAATAAATAATTATAATTTATAATTATATTACTAATTAACTAATTATAAAAAGGACCTCGGCTCTATCTTTCTCAAAAAATTAACTAATTAACTATTATATAATTAATAATTCTATTACTAATTGACTAATTAATTATTATATAATTCATGAATAATAATTATTAATTAACAAATTACAAATTATATAATTAATAATTATATTACTAATTAAATAATTAATTATTATATAATTAATAATTATATTACTAAGTAACTAATTAATTATTAAATAATTAAAAATTACATTACTAATTAACTAATTACTCATTATATAATTAATTATTAATAATTATTAATTAACTAACTAATTATTATACAATTAATAATTGTATTACTAATTAACTACAAAATAATTAATAATTAATAATTAATAATTAATAATTAATAATTAATAATAAATAATTATGATGAATAATTATAATGAATAATTACCGGAAAAGTCCAGTGTAACACCCCGAGCGTCCATGATACACTTCTCATTCAATAATGCAATGACTTGCATTGTACGCAACTTCGAGTTCTAAAACACCGCGACTAATAAAAGTAGCCGTTATGAATAGTAATAACCACTTTTTAAAATTATAGAAATTTTATATTTCAAAATGGACTTTATTTTTGGATTCGGAATATCGAAATTAGCCTATGTTGAATTTTTGGTATTTTTCTAAGAACTTCTAATTTTTTATGAATAGTGAAAAATACTTAAAAACAAATTTTTTAATCAAAATAATCTATAGTGGTAAATTATACTATTTAGTGGTTTTAAAGTATAATTAGAATATATTTTTACCATTTTATCCAATGGTGGTCGTTAGAATTAATTTAACATTGAAATTGGACATAAACAATTGCCAATCTTTTGATATAAATTGTTTCTTAAAAACACGCTATTTGTTGTGACAGCGGGAATTAATTATAAAATTAATTAATGCAACTTATATGTTTGTAATTTTGTAAAATAGAACTCATTTTTGAATTCGGAATATCAATTATAGCTTAGGGTGAAATTTTGGCATTGTTCTGAAAAACTTCAATTTTTGATGAATAGTGAAACCACTAAGTGGTAGTTAAATAACTGATTTTTCGTTTAAATGAAATATTACCACTTATGTGATTTGATTTTCAAAAATCCTACATACATGGTTGTCATTAAGAAGTAAAATGTGGTTTAATGAGATTAAAATAATTTTTTGGTGAATAGTAACTTTTAAGTTCTTAATCGCGATTAGAGGTAATTAGTGTAGTTTAAGGTACAAATAATGTTTTAATAATATGAGATGAGCATGAAACTTGTCCTAATCCTATTGGATGAGTCATGGCCGACCAAGAAAACCCATTAGTCAACTTGGGGACCCCATGGAGCCACTTTAGTTGGAAAATGACATTAATATATATTTATTTAATGTTAAAATTAAATTGACACAAACATGAGTTATTTTACTAAAACAGTTTTTAAGTGGGGTTACACAAGTCCAAATTTTGACTATAAATATTCATTAGAAATCTAAAAAGATTTCCTACATCATAGTATTTTTTTTTATAATTTTTAGACATTAAATAAATTAAATTATTTATGACATCATTATGATGCAGCGATGACCTCATCATTTAACGATTTAAATAAAATGAGAAGATAATGCAAAATCCAAGGCTTACACTTGTCCAAAGCCTATTGGATGAGAATATTTCGAAAACTTATCACCTTATCCTCGAATTATATAAGTGTGGGACCTTTAGAATCCGAAAAGCATTGTGAAATAATGTAACATTTCAATCTTTCCAAAAGTGCCCCTCCTCTCCACTTATAAAAGGCCCCCACCTCTCCCACCTCATTTACACTTTCAAGCCATTTGGATCGGCCAAAATCTGCCTAAATACTCTCCCAACTTCCCCCTCTTACTCCTAGAAGCCTTACTTTGGGCAGAACTCTTCCCAAGGAAGCCTTTGGCTCAAATCAAAAAGAGTTACCCGATTTTGAGGTAATGTCTTTTCTAATGTTGTTTTGTTTTATTTTTCTTCTCCAACCCCCTAACTCTTTTTATTCATTTATTTTGTAACAACACCAGTATCCTAAATATACTAGGATGTTGTTATAAGAAGTATTCGAGCGAAACTTACACACACCTACATCTAATGGTTAAAGAACATACGGTTTCTGTGGATGGCGAATTTCTGCCTCACGAAACGATGATTGTTCAACACTCATATAACACCTTCAAAGGTGGCCATTAAGATGTCACTATTTTTATATATGATATATAATATGTTTATGTTTTACTTATTCTTCTGTATTTCTCATTTATGGCATACTTTATGATTTCCATTATGGGTAAAACGCGATAATTTCATTTTAGGAAGTGCGGACTACCGCCCCCTCAAAGTGATTTGAATCGTTAATGCCATATGTGGGATGTATAAAGGATGGAGTAAATGGTATTATACACTATATTATACTGGAATTATATTATACATTTATATCATTATGATTTAGTTCCATTAAATATGAAATTGAAATGAAAGTAGCGTTCATGCGTACGTACGGCTTACCGTCTCCATGAACGGTGCATTTCATTTCTTACCTCTAAATGTTACGTAATATTATAAATGAATGTATATACTGGATATATAAGATATATATGACATCTAAATCATGAATATAATTCTGTATATAATGGATATTCTACCACATGAACAACTTGTAATTATAAGAAGTTTATTGTTGACTCAAGTTACCAAAGATCGACAAAACGACCGTTATTAACTTAAATAATTACATAATGTTCATAACATTGTAATAAGTGATATAAAAAGGATAATGAAATTGAAAATGGTTCTTAATAAGGTAGATATTAACTCTAATTTATTATTCAGGAGGTTAAAGAACGATTGAGTCAAGTCGGACACAAGGTAAGGGAATTTCATAACCCAACTTCCATTCTTTGGGTTAATCTCCTACTTTCAAATTATGTCATGATATTATTATGTCGTATATTGTATTTATACTTTCTTTATGTGTACATATATTGAATACACATAATAGAAATATTTTATTTAAAAATGATCTTTTAAAGGACTTCGTCTCAATCTCCATTCATTGAGGCATATTTTGTTTTATACACAAATTTCTTTTGTACAGTGTATAAACCCCTTTGACTTTTAAGTTTATTCAAAAGGAATCTTTTTATACGAAGCATTTTACTAAATGAAAAAAAGGGAATGTTTTTCTTTCCGTACATATGCGGCGACAACGACTTATCCGCCGCCATGACCATTATTTGAGTTTCGGCTTCCTCTACAAGCCATCACTTTTTTTTAATGAAAAATAAATACAAAGTTTTAACTTTCTTTTATTTTGGTATTAAAAATGGTTTTGAAAGCGTTTTTATTATATCAATGTGTTTTATTGATATCTTGTGATTGAAATGTGGAAATTTTATGTTTCCTTTATGCATGTTTTATGTGATACGATTATGTTATGGTTTATGATATGTTTAAACCTATTCATATGAGGAATGTATTGGACTTAATAAGTGACGGGTGGAGCCCGCTATAGCTCCTCGATGCATCGGTAGGTCTCATGAGACAACTAGATGTGGAATTGGCCGAGGCCCTTTCCCAATTTGATTTATGGTTTTGGCCGAGGCCTTAATCATTTTAGACGTCTTGGCCGAGGCCTTGACAAAATGTTTCAGAATGTCCGGCATTATACATTCCCTCATTATGAAAGTGGTTATTGATATTGCATGTGATTATTCGACCAGTAGAATGTCCATGTGAAGAAGTAAATGGAATTATCTCATTTTACTCTTTCCATATTATGTTGAAGTTCATGTTTAAAAGGCTTTTGTTTTAGTTATACATTGCCTTAAATGTTAATGTTTATTTATGAGAGCTTCCGCAATATTGTTATCCTTACTGAGCATCTGAGCTCACCCCTTTCAATATTTTAATATTTTCCAGGATGTGAAGAAGTATTTTATGAATGACCTGCAGGGATAGTCAGAAGAGGATATGAGTGTGGACTATGAAGACTTTGTTATTAGTTTTTAACTTTATGATGTAATGTAAGACTTATGAATGTATCTAGTGTTTCCAAGGCTACTAAACTAATCGGTCTTTCGAGACTTGATCTTTTGTGATCATGCCAATGTTACGAAGTAATGCACCGACTCTGGGTAGCTGGGGTCGGGGCGTTACAGTTGGTATCAAAGGCAGTTTAGTACTAACCTTGGAAGCTAGATTTAGATAAACTCTGATTAGAGCACATATCCCAAAGATAGACTTTGAGGATTAGTATAGAAGAACTTGCTAGAATTTTGGTATTATAGAGATGTTATGAGTTTTCCGAGCAATACATCCCTGTCTGGATACGAGCAGGTAGAGGCGGCTCTGGAACAGATGTACCTAGGGGTAAAACCCGAAAACATCGCTTTGAGCTAGACTCGAACGGGAACTGGTGCACGACAACGGGCCTTGCTGCACTCTTGTTTACGACACTCCCGGGGGATATGCTTTGGATAATTCCCATTTTTTTACAAACCACTATGAAGGGTTACGAGTATATACTTCCTCAAAGAATTTTTTTTTATAATTATGGATTATATCCATAATTAGTTCAATTTATGTTAAGTGTTTAACAAGTATGGAATTATGTATTTTGATTCATAAACTAATCTAGTTTATGCCATTGTTTAGAGATGGCGCCTAGTGGAAGGAATGGAAACCGTATCAATGCACGAACTCCGTGTAGGGATTGCCCTCTTGCTCAAGATAATTATTGTGGATCTGGAGATACAACTGGTGCTGATCAGCTTCTCACCGTACTGGGACAACTCACGCAGGTTATGAATAATAACCTTACTCGTATGGAGCACCCTGATCCGCAACGTGGAGGATCAATGCTAGACCGTTTCATGAGGCAACAACCCCCAACCTTCAATGGGAGTACAAATCCTACAGTAGCTGAGCAATGGATAAATTCCTTAGTGAAAATATTCCATGCCTTGGGGAGTAGTGAAAGGGAGAAGGTTGTCATGGCAGTTTACCGCCTCACTGGAGATGCCGATCAGTGGTGGTAACTGATTCAAAACACAAAGGAAGATGATGACGTATCGAATATGGAATGGAGGGAGTTCAAAGAGCTTTTCTTAGAAAAATATTTTCCTCGTGACCATCGAGCAGATATGGAAAGGAAATTTCTGAGTTTGAGGCAGAAGGAGGATGAAAATGTCGCAAAGTATGAGGCTAACTTTACAAGGTTAGCGAGGCATGCTGCCGATTATATACGTAACCCAAGGAGTAAGATTGATCGTTTCTTTGATGGGTTAAAACCATTTCTCCGTCGAGCTTTAGTATCACAATCCTTCTCATCATACGAAGATATTGTCTCGTGTGCTATCAAGACAGAAAAGGAATTCTCTAAGTCTTATGACAACAAAGTAAAGCAAGAGAAGAAGAGAACGGTGGAACAAGAGACAGATAAAGGGAAAAAGGGAAAGAAGGATTTTCCATTATGTGATAATTGTGGGAAGAATCACCCTGGTACTTGCCTAAAAGGAATGGGAGTTTGTTATAAATGTGGAGAAAAGGGTCACCAGGCTCGTGATTGCAAGGGAAAGAATGAGGCTGTCAAAGTTGAATGCTACAATTGTAGAGAAATGGGTCATTATGCAAATGAATGTCCTAAGCGTCAAGGAAACTTACCTCAGAAAAGGCCAAGGGATCAAGGCCAATCTTATGTTGTGACTACAGTTGAAGCAGAATAATTATTGTATTTGTGTTTTTGGACTCAAGAACTATATTATGGTTATAAGAATAATGTGATATATATAAGGATTGTACTGCAGTACATGTTGTTTTCATTAAGGATTGAATATGATTAAGGTAATCATATTTTTAGTATGTGACAATAAGAGAAACTTTTCTTTGTTTGGGGAATATGATGTTACAATTGATTTTGGAATTTATAGACCTTTTAGAGAAAGTATGGATGGAGGTATTTTGGATAACTATTAAGGTTGGAATGGATTAAGTTGAACCTTGGATAGTATTGTTTAAGGTTAAATCATTTCTGAAGATTATTTTTGGAATATTATAATACTATAGTTTTAGGAAAAGGAAAACCTGCAGGGTGGGGCATAACCCGTCGCGTCGGACAAAGCTGCAGGAATCGAACCCACAATCATAGTGTGACAGGCCTTTATTTCCTACCACTATCCTACAGGAAGTCCCCAGTTATTACAAAATAATTTTACTAATCTAAATGGTATGTGTTAACATTTGGAACCTTATACAATTAGGATAAGTATAATATTTTTGAGTTCTATTATCTTTTTGAGTGAAAGATGAGTTGAAGGTTGAAACTCTAATTGTCAAGAATAAAAATATATATACCTATCTCTTATTCAATGAATAAATTAATTCTTAAACTTTAGTAAAGGGATATTAAAACAAAAAAATGTGTTATCCTAATACCTTATGTCTTGTTGAACTGATGATATTTTAAATCAACATAGATTGAAGGCTTTGAGCCCTCAATTTGACAGTTGATTGTGATTGATGACCTCAATCACTCCCTACAAATATTTACGTTTTTCCTCCAATTATATGTCTCTAATTTCCACCAATGTTCTCCTTATCGAGATCATAATTTGGTGGTGACTTTCTTATTTCCATTTCCCTCTTATTAAGGCTAAATTTTATTAATATTATTTTCGATGTGGGTTTTCCACAAAGGTATTTTCTCTTTTCAACCTTTTATTTTCAAAGAAAAAAATTTCAAATTGCGAGGACGCAATTTATTGAAGGAGGGGAGAATGTAACACCCCGAGCGTCCATGATACGCTTCTCATTCAATAATGCAATGACTTGCATTGTACGCAACTTCGAGTTCTAAAACACCGCGACTAATAAAAGTAGCCGTTATGAATAGTAATAACCACTTTTTAAAATTATAGAAATTTTATATTTAAAAATGGACTTCATTTTTGGATTCGGAATATCGAAATTAGCCTATGTTGAATTTTTGGTATTTTTCTAAGAACTTCTAATTTTTTATGAATAGTGAAAAATACTTAAAAACAAATTTTTTAATCAAAATAATCTATAGTGGTAAATTATACTATTTAGTGTTTTTAAAGTATAATTAGAATATATTTTTACCATTTTATCCAATGGTGGTCATTATAATTAATTTAACATTGAAATTGGACATAAACAATTGCCAATCTTTTGATATAAATTGTTTCTTAAAAACACGCTATTTGTTGTGACAACGGGAATTAATTATAAAATTAATTAATGCAACTTATATGTTTGGAATTTTGTAAAATAGACATCATTTTTGAATTCGGAATATCAATTATAGCTTAGGGTGAAATTTTGGCATTGTTCTGAAAAACTTCAATTTTTGATGAATAGTGAAACCACTAAGTGGTAGTTAAATAACTGATTTTTCGTTTAAATGAAATATTACCACTTCTGTGATTTGATTTTCAAAAATCCGACATACATGGTTGTCATTAAGAAGTAAAATGTGGTTTAATGAGATTAAAATAATTTTTTGGTGAATAGTAACTTTTAAGTTCTTAATCGCGATTAGAGGTAATTAGTGTAGTTTAAGGTACAAATAATGTTTTAATAATATGAGATGAGCATGACACTTTTCCTACTCCTATTGGATGAGTCATGGCCGACCAAGAAAACCCATGGGTCAACTTGGGGACCCCATGAAGCCACTTTAGTTGGAAAATGACAATAATATATATTTATTTAATGTTAAAATTAAATTGACACAAACATGAGTTATTTTACTAAAACAGTTTTTAAGTGGGGTTACACAAGTCCAAATTTTGACTATAAATATTCATTAGAAATCTAAAAAGATTTCCTACATCATAGTATTTTTTTTATAATTTTTAGACATTAAATAAATTAAATTATTTATGACATTATTATGATGCAGTGATGACCTCATCATTTAACGATTTAAATAAAATGAGAAGATAATGCAAAATCCAAGGCTTACACTTGTCCAAAGCCTATTGTATGAGAATATTTCGAAACCTTATCACCTTATCCTCGAATTATATAAGTTTGGGACCTTTAGAATCCGAAAAGCATTGTGAAATAATGTAACATTTCAATCTTTCCAAAAGTGCCCCTCCTCTCCACTTATAAAAGGCCCCCACCTCTCCCACCTCATTTACACTTTCAAGCCATTTGGCTCGGCCAACCTCTGCCCAAATACTCTCCCAACTTCCCCCTATTACTCCTAGAAGCCTTACTTTGGGCAGAACTCTTCCCAAGGAAGCCTTTGGCTCAAATCAAAAAGAGTTACCCGATTTTGAGGTAATGTCTTTTCTAATGTTGTTTTGTTTTATTTTTCTTCTCCAACCCCCTAACTCTTTTTATCCATTTCTTTTGTAACAACATCAGTATCCTCAATATACTAGGATTTTGTTATAATAAGTATTCGAGCTACACTTACACACACCTACATCTAATGGTTAAAGAACATACGGTTCTTGTGGATGGCGAATTTCTGCCTCACGAAATGATGATTGTTCAACACTCATATAACACCTTCAAAGGTGGCCATTAGGATGTCACTATTTTTATATATGATATATAATATGTTTATGTTTTACTTATGCTTCTGTATTTCTCATTTATGGCATACTTTATGATTTCCATTATGGGTAAAACGCGATAATTTCATTTTAGGAAGTGCGGACTACCGCCCCCTCAAAGTGATTTGAATCGTTAATGCCATATGTGGGATGTATAAAGGATGGAGTAAATGGTATTATACACTATATTATACTGGAATTATATTATACATTTATATCATTATGATTTAGTTCCATTAAATATGAAATTGAAATGAAAGTAGCGTTCATGCGTACGTACGGCTTACCGTCTCCATGAACGGTGCATTTCATTTCTTACCTCTAAATGTTACGTAATATTATAAATGAATGTATATACTGGATATATAAGATATATATGACATCTAAATCATGAATATAATTATGGATATAATGGATATTCTACCACATGAACAACTTGTAATTATAAGAAGTTTATTGTTGACTCAAGTTACCAAAGATCGACAAAACGGCCGTTATTAACTTAAATAATTACATAATGTTCATAGCATTGTAATAAGTGATATAAAAAGGATAATGAAATTGAAAATGGTTCTTAATAAGGTAGATATTAACTCTAGTTTATTATTCAGGAGGTTAAAGAACGATTGAGTCAAGTCGGACACAAGGTAAGGGAATTTCATAACCCAACTTCCATTCTTTGGGTTAATCTCCTACTTTCAAATTATGTCATGATATTATTATGTCGTATATTGTATTTATACTTTCTTTATGTGTACATATAGTGAATACACATAATAGAAATATTTTATTTAAAAATGATATTTTAAAGGACTTCGTCTCAATCTCCATTCATTGAGGCATATTTTGTTTTATACACAAATTTCTTTTGTACAGTGTATAAACCCCTTTGACTTTTAAGTTTATTCAAAAGGAATCTTTTTATACGAAGCGTTTTACTAAATGAAAAAAGGGAATGTTTTTCTTTCCGTATATATGCGGCGACAATGACTTATCTGCCGCCATGACCATTATTTGAGTTTCGGCTTCCTCTACAAGCCATCACTTTTTTTTAATGAGAAATAAATACAAAGTTTTAACTTTCTTTTATTTTGGTATTGAAAATGGTTTTGAAAGCGTTTTTATTATATCAATGTGTTGTATTGATATCTTGTGATTGAAATGTGGAAATTTTATGTTTCCTTTATGCATGTTTTATGTGATACGATTATGTTATGGTTTATGATATGTTTAAACCTATTCATATGAGGAATGTATTGGACTTAATAAGTGACGGGTGGAGCCCGCTATAGCTCCTCGATGCATCGGTAGGTCTCATGAGACAACTAGACGTGGAATTGGCCGAGGCCCTTTCCCAATTTGATTTATGGTTTTGGCCGAGGCCTTAATCATTTTAGACGTCTTGGCCGAGGCCTTGACAAAATGTTTCAGAATGTCCGGCATTATACATTCCCTCATTATGAAAGTGGTTATTGATATTGCATGTGATTATTCGACCAGTAGAATGTCCATGTGAAGAAGTAAATGGAATTATCTCATTTTACTCTTTCCATATTATGTTGAAGTTCATGTTTAAAAGGCTTTTGTTTTAGTTATACATTGCCTTAAATGTTAATGTTTATTTATGAGAGCTTCCGCAATATTGTTATCCTTACTGAGCATCTGAGCTCACCCCTTTCAATATTTTAATATTTTCCAGGATGTGAAGAAGTATTTTATGAATGACCTGCAGGGATAGTCAGAAGAGGATATGAGTGTGGACTATGAAGACTTTGTTATTAGTTTTTCACTTTATGATGTAATGTAAGACTTATGAATGTATCTAGTGTTTCCAAGGCTACTAAACTAATCGGTCTTTCGAGACTTGATCTTTTGTGATCATGCCAATGTTACGAAGTAATGCACCGACTCTGGGTAGCTGGGGTCGGGGCGTTACATCCAGACCATCGATGATCCCATGGCCTAAGAAATTTATTATAAAATAATTTTTTAATAAATACTAATTAATAATTATAATGAATAATTTTAATTTATAATTGTATTACTAATTAACTAATTATAAAAAGGTCATTGGCTCTATCTTTCTCAAAAAACTAACTAATTAACTATTATATAATTAATAATTATATTACTAATTAACTAATTAATTATTAACTAATTAATGATTAATAATTATATTACTAATTAACTAAATAATTATTATATAATTAATAATTATATTACTAGGCAACTAATTAATTATTAAATAATTAATAATTATATTAATAATTAACTAATTAATTATTAAATAATTAATAATTATATTAATAATTAACTAATTAATTATTATATAGTTAATTATTAATAATTACTAATTAACTAACTAATTATTATACAATTAATAATTATATTACTAATTAACCATTTAACAATTAACAATTAATAATTAATAATTAATAATTAATAATTATAATGAACAATTATAACGAATAATTATAATGAATAATTATAATGAATAATTATAATGAAAAATTATAATGAAAAATTATAATGAATAATTATAATGAATAGTTATAATGAATAATTATAATGAATAATTATAATGAATAATTACCAGAAAATTCCAGACCACAGGTGATCCCATGACCCAAAATTTTTGTTATAAATAATTTCTAATAAATACTAATTAATGATTATAATGAATAATTATAATTTATAATTGTATTACAAATTAAATAATTATAAAAAGGGCCTCGACACTATCTTTCTCAAAAAATTAACTAATTAATTATTATATAATTAATAATTATATTACTAATCAACTAATTAATTATTACATAATTAATGATTAATAATTATTAATTAAATAATTACTAATTATATAATTAATAATTATATTACTAATTAACTAATTAATTATTATATAATTAATAATTACATTACTAAGTAAATAATTAATTATTAAATAATTAATAATTTTATTACTAATTAACTAATTAATTATTATATAATTAATTATTAATAATTACTAATTAACTAACTAATTATTATAAAATTAATAATCATATTAATAATTAACTATTTAATAATTAATAATTAATAACTAATAATTATAATAAATAATTATAATGAATAATTATAAAGAATAATAAGCAGAAAATTTTAGACCATAGGTGATACCATGGCCCTAAAATTTATTATAAAATAATTTTTAATAAATACTAATTAATAATTATAATGAATAATTATAATTTATAATTATATTACTTATTAACTAATCATAAAAAGGACCTCGATGCTATCTTTCTCAAAAAATTAACTAATTAACTATTATATAATTAATAATTATATTACTAATTAACTAATTAATTATTATATAATTAATGATTAATAATTACTAATTATATAATTAATAATTATATTACTAATTAATTAATTAATTATTTTATAATTAATAATTATATTACTAAGTAACTAATTAATTATTAAATAATTAATAATTATATTACTAAGTAACTAATTAATTATTAAATAATTAATAATTATATTACTAATTAATTAATTAATTATTATATAATTAATTATTAATAATTACTAATTAACTAACTAATTACTATACAATTAATAATTATATTACTAATTAACTATTTAATAAATAATAAATAATCAATAATAAATAATAAATAATAAATAATAAATTATAAATAATAAATAATAAATAATAAATAATAAATAATAAATAATAATTATAATGAATAATTATAATGAATAATTATATAGAATAACTACCAGAAAATCCCAGACCATAGGTGATCCCATGCCCCTAAAAATTTATTATAAAATAATTTTTAATAAATAATAAATAATTATTATAATGAATAATTATAATTTATAATTATATTACTAATTAACTAAATATAAAAAGAGCCTCAGCTTTATCTTTCTCAAAAAATTAACTAATTAACTATTATATAATTAATAATTATATTGCTAATTAACTAATTAATTATTATACAATTAAAGATTAATAATTACTAATTAACTAATTAATAATTAACTAATTAATTATTATATTATTAATTATTAATAATACTAATTAACTAATTAAATAATTTATTATATGTTTAATCCATGCTTTAAGTTTTATTTATATTGGTTTTATAGTTTATATTTTAGAGGCTTTCAAAGGCACATACTTGAAACATTTTTAAGTTTCAAGTAGGTGTATTTGAAAGCTTACAAATTATTTTTCATCAATGTTTTTTATAAAATTATTTTTATTTTCAACTATTTGTTATATGTTTAATCCATGTTTAAAGTTTCATTTCTGTTGGTCTTATAGTTTATATTTTATAGACTTTCAAATTCACGTACTCGAAACATTTTTAAGTTTCAAGTAGGTGTCTTTGAAAACTTATAAATTATTTTTCCATCAATATTTTTTACAAAATTGTTTTTATTTTTAACTATTTTTTATATGTTTAATACATTTTTTAAGTTTCATTTATGTTGGTCTTATAGTTTATATTTTATATGCTTTCAAAGTCACATACTTGAAACATTTTTAAGTTTCAAGTAGGTGTCTTTGAAACCTTATAAATTATTTTCTATCAACATTTTTTATGAAATTATTTTTTGTTTTCAACTATTTATTATATGTTTAATCCTTGTTTTAAATTTCATTTATATTGGTCTTATATTTTATATTTTATAGTCTTTCAAAGTCACGTATTTGAAACAGAATCTCACATCGGAAATGCAGAATGTTCTGCGCAGGAAAGAGAGAACCCGAATCCCACATCGGAAATGCAGAATGATTTCTAGGGTAAGCCCTCTTATAAAAGGGATCCCTGGGTGAGGTATTTTGTGATAATATAGACTGCTGTAATGCCAGTACTGCTGGATTTTAAATAGTAGATAAATTATGTTGAAAAATTTATTTTTATTTTTATTTTTGTATTGTTTATATATATTTAAAACAAAATAAAAATAAAAATAAAATTTTCAGTTTTTTAAAAAATAATAACATTTTTTTGGTTTTAGTGGAAATGCGACATCACAGATGCTGCCTTTCACCCAACACCTAAAGGCAGCATTGGCGATGCCGCCTTTGGGGCATATTTTTTAAAATATTTTTAACTAGTCATTTTTTAAAAAATATTTTTTAAAAAAATCTTATTAAAAAAATCTCTATTCAACCTCTATGAAGTACCTGAAGATCATATAAACATGATTAAAGTCATGAATAATAGGAGATAAAACCCACCGAATACTTTGAATTTTTCATTCATGATGTAAAAACAAAGTTCATGACATAAAATCTCAAAGTAGAAAGAAACCCATGATGAATAATGATGTTAATACCATTTAATTCATGAGTTTCCACCGCCTATTTAATTTTAGGTGCCTTGGGATTTTTGTGCACGCTCTCTATTTCAAAATTTCTCTTGTTGTCCTTCTTTATTCTACGATGTTCTTGAACCTAGAAGCTTTCTTTCATCTTTCATAGTTTCAAACTAGTTGTTTCTTGAAAATTTAATTGTTGTGGTGTGTGTTTATTCTACATTCAAGAAATATCCTTGGTATTAATTATATTCTTTGAATAATATTGTGATATATTGTTGATTTCAATTACTCTTATATTTCGCATGAAGGATTATACTATTACAATGAACAACTAATCCACCTAGGGATATGGACTGAGATTAGGGGTAACAACACTTAAATAGATCTATAATCAAACTTGGGAAATCTATTGGCTATGAATTAGGTTAATAAAAACACTCTTAATCAATTCCTAGACATGATCTTGATCTTGGGGTTATAAGGTAGGACCCTAACCAAATTGGACTAGTTTGAGTTAGGACTAATAACCTTGAATTGTTTTTCAACCTTAAAAGGTGGTCCTAATGCACCTAAGTTGATAAAAACCTCTATACCAAAGAGTGGATTTCAATCCAGATAGATCTAATTATTTTGAACAAAATAAATTGGTTATTCTCAAAAATCTTTGAAGCCTAAGCTATCAGATATTACCTTGTTAAATTTAAGGATAAATTCTGCATAAGATCCCAAAAATTGATCCCAAACCCTTACTTAATCAACTTCAATTTAATTCCATTGTTTAGTTTAAATCAAACTCTATCAAATCTATATGAGGAATCCACTCTGGGTTCCAATCCTTAAGTCACGCCTATAGTTGTCGACTCCTTGTGGACTTGACCTCATACTTTCAATATCTTGTGAACCCTCATAGTAGTGTTAGTCAGGAAAAAAATAAATTTATAATCTGGTTGACTCATGTGGAATTAAGAACACCATGGAGGCTCATCAAATTTTAGAATTGTTGACGAGGTGCTATGGCCGGTGACATCGAGATAAAATCTTGGATTGTCTCACTTCGTTTTCCAATTCCCCTTTTTTAGTACATTTTTTACATGAATTCATTACTTTCTTTGTTCTGAGGTACTAGTGCATAATCCATGTCCCCACGACTCATTCAAGGAGCCTAAAAACTCAAGAATCTCTTATTGTCGAACCTAAAGTTGAAAGATACCTTTCTTCATGATTTCACTCAGTCATATATGATCATAACATTCTAACTCCACCCAATACTCAAAATGTTCAATTTATTCCACTCTAATAGTAGGGAATATGACCACTACTGTCAAAATTCACCATTATGGATTATATCTTTCCATTCATCAGTGGTTCTACACACAACATTGTATGCCCTCCCATCCAGATACATACATTTGAAATTAAGCCTCTGTTAATTCATATGATCTAGAACATGAGTTAGTTTAGTGGAATTTAAAGTGAGGATCTTCATGATCATCTTCCCAATTTCCTTGAAGTTTTCAATACCATTAAGCATCAAGGTGTGTATACCAATTCTATCCATCTTAGAGTTTTCCATTTTTCTTATGTGATAGAGCCAAAGAATGGTTGAAAATTCATGCGACTGAATCAATTACAACATGGTATGACCTTGAAAAAAATTCACAGACAAATAAGTTCCTCCTATACAGACATGGATGTTATGAAATGACATCCACGTATTTGCTCAAGTAGATGGAGAATCAGATTGGGATATATGGTACTAGTTTAATGAATTGACTTGAAATTTCCCACACCATGGTTTGGTTTTTGGTTCTAATTATAAAAATTTTACCATGACCTACATCCCATTTTTCAAACTATGGTCGATGATATCATTGATGGAAGACTTATGCTAAAAACACTAAAGGTAATAGAGATCTCCTTAATGAAATTTCACATAATGATAGCCCGTGGAAAAGAAATTGAGGACCAACAATGTAGGGGTTGCATCAAGAAGAAGAAACCACCAACCTTGATGCCCAGGTTAAATATCTTACTAAAAATTTAGAAAACATTTAGTTTACCCAACCACAAGCACTGAACCATGCTCCTATTATAGATGCACAATCATGTAAAATGTGAGGAGTCCCACGCTCATATCAAGACTACTAAGAAGGATTATGGGAAAATCAAACTCAAGAATATAATTATTTGAATTACAATCAACCATCACAATAGTACCAACAACCTTACTACCAACAAAGGCTAGTTCTTTAGTAGAAAATGATCAATCAAGGATAATATCAAGAATAGAATGGTCAAACACAACCAATAAATTAGGGACCACCTGGGTATCCACCATAGATCCAAGATATCGATTACACCAACCGTTTTCACAATAACTATATACACCCACTAGGACTCAATAGGTTCCACAAAAATAAAAATTTCAATAGTAAGATCCACCTAGATAGCCGTAAGTAGCCTAACCTCAATAATAAAACTTAAAAAATCTACTTATTTCACCTTTTTAATAGGAATACTAGTGAATGACCATGCATGCAATTGAAATGAAAACTCAAAGAGCTACCCTCTGTAATCTTGAATATCAATCCAATAAAATTTACCAAACTCTCTTAGATCAACTATCAGGTACACTTCCGGGTAATACTGAGCCTCATCCATGATAGGAGACCAAGACTACGATCCTTATAAGTGGAGAAGAGATCAGTTTTCAACAACATTGTAAAGTTAGTGTGAAGAGGAAAGAGAAACCCCAAAAAATAAGATAATGGTTGAAAAATAAAATAATAAATACA
Source organism: Viscum album (assembly GCA_963277665.1). NCBI lineage: Eukaryota > Viridiplantae > Streptophyta > Magnoliopsida > Santalales > Viscaceae > Viscum > Viscum album. The sequence goes on along the minus strand of OY728143.1, from coordinate 1,190,136,154 downwards.
TACAAAAAGCTAGAGAAGAACAAAATCTTGAAATAGGAGAAAGAGAAAAATATCAAGCACTATAGAAACCAATCTCAAAAGAAGATACTTATGTGGAACCGCCACAATAAAGACCCCATATTCTATTTCTAGAGAAAATGAAACAAGGAAAGATGGATGGTAAATATAAATATTATTTATAGATGTGTAAATAACTTCACATCAATATTGACTTGGCTGAGGACATTTTCCAAATTCCAATTTATATCAAATTTATAAAATATTTTCTCTCCTATAAGATAAAAATAGAAGAATTTGGAATAATCTCATTGAATTATTACTAATTTACAGTGGTTTAAAAAAAATTCCACCAAAGATGAGAGACCATGTATGTTTCTCAATCCCATGTACCATTAGAACATGTAATTTTGGTAAATCTTTATGGGATCATAGTGAAAGCATTAATCTCATTCCGATGATTATCTTTCATAGACAAGTAATCAAGGAAATTAAGATAAAAATGGTAGAACTACAGCTTACTGAAAGTTCTATCAATTATCCTCATGGACTCACTACGGAAAAATCACGATTTAGAGGCGTTTTTTTCATTTCGCGGTGGTTTAAACCACCGCTAAATAGATTGGCGGCGGTTTTGAAAAACCGCCGCGAAATCGTGCGTCGGGAAACTATTCGCGGTGGTTTTTAAAACCATCGCAGAACGTTTCGCGGCGGTGTCGTCATGTGGTTAATAAACAGAATTTAATATACTTATATATATTAATTGAAAAAGCAAATAATACATAAATAATAGATATAAACTCAATAATAATAAATAATAAATAATGAATAATGAATAATGAATAATAAATAATAAATAATAAATAATAAATAATAAATAAATATAAATAATAAATAATAAATAAATAAAAATAATTAATAAATATAAATAATAAATAATAAATAATAAATAATAAATAATAAATAATAAATAATAAATAATAAATAAAAAATAATAGATAATAAATAATAAATAATAAATAATAAATAATAAATAAATATAAATAATAAATAAATATAAATAATAAATAAAAAATAAAAAATAAAAACTAAAAAATAAAAAATAAATAATAAATAATAAATAATAAATATTAAATAGTAAATAGTAAATAATAAATAACAAATAATAAATAAATATAAATAATAAATAATAAATAATAAATAAATAAAAAATATAAATAATTAATAAATATAAATAATAAATAATTAATAAATATAAATAATAAATAATAAATAATAAATAAATATAAATAATAAATAATAAATAAATATAAATAATAAATAATAAATAAATACAAATAATAAATAATAAATAATAAATAATAGATAATAAATAATAAATAATAAATAATAAATAATAAATAATAGATAATAAATAATAAATAATAAATAATAAATAATAAATAATAAATAAATATAAATAATAAATAAATATAAATACTAAATACTAAATAATAAATAATAAATAAATAAAAAATAAAAAATAAATATAAATAATAAATAATAAATAATAAATAATAAATAATAAATAGTAAACAATAAATAATAAATAATCAATAAATATAAATAATAAATAATAAATAAATAATAAATATAAATAATTAGTAATTAATAAATATAAATAATAAATAATAAATAATAAATAATAAATAATAAATAATAAGTAATAAATAATAAATAATAAATAAATATAAATAATAAATAATAAATAAATATAAATAATAAATAATAAATAAATATAAATAATAAATAAATATAAATAATAAATAATAAATAATAAATAATAAATAATAAATAATAAATAATAAATAATAAATAATAAATAATAAATAATAAATAATAAATAAATATAAATAATAAATAATAAATAATAAATAATAAATAAATATAAATTATAAATAATAAATAATAAATAATAAATAATAAATAATAAATAATAAACAATAAATAATAAATAAATAATAAATAATAAATAATAAATAAATATAAATAATAAATAATAAATAAATATAAATAATAAATAATAAGTAAATATAAATAATAAATAATAAATAATAAATAAATATAAATAATAAATATATATAAATAATAAATAGTAAATAATAAATAAATATAAATAATAAATAATAAATAAATATAAATAATAAATAATAAATAAATATAAATAATAAATAATAAGTAAATATAAATAATAAATAATAAATAATAAATAATAAATAATAAATAAATATAAATAATAAATAAATATAAATAATAAATAAATATAAATAATAAATAAATATAAATAATAAATAGGAAATAATAAATAATAAATAATAAATAATAAATAAAAAATAAAAAATAAAAAATGATAAATAAATATATAATTAATAAATAATAAGTAAATATAAATAATAAATAATAAATAATAAATAATAAATAATAAATAATAAATAATAAATAATAAATAATAAATAATAAATAATAAATAATAAATAATAAATAATAAATAATAAATAATAAATAAATATAAATAATAAATAATAAATAAAAGTTAATAATTAATAAATATAAATAATTAATAAATATAAATAATAAATAATAAATAATAAATAATAAATATAAATAATAAATATAAATAATAAATAATAAGTAATAAATAAATATAAATAATAAATAATAAATAATAAATAAATATAAATGATAATAAATAATAAATAATAAATAATAAATAATAAATAATTAATAATAAATAATTAATAATAAATAATAAATAATAAATAAATATAAATAATAAATAATAAATAATAAATTAATATAAATAATAAATAATAAATAATAAATAATACATAAATAATAAATAATAAATAATAAATAATAAATAAATATAAATAATAAATAATTAATAAATATAAATAATAAATAAATATAAATAATAAATAGTAAATAATAAATAAATAGTAAATAATAATTAAATATAAATAATAAATAATAAATAATAAATAAATATAAATAATAAATAATAAAAAATATAAATAATAAATAATAAGTAAATATAAATAATAAATAATAAATAATAAATAAATATAAATAATAAATAAATATAAATAATAAATAATAAATAAAAAATAGTAAATAAAAAATAAAAATAAATAATTAATAATTAATAATTAATAAATATAAATAATAAATAATAAATAATAAATAAATATAAATAATAAATAACAAATAAATATATAATTAATTAATAATAAGTAAATATAAATAATAAATAATAAATAATAAATAATAAATAATAAATGATAAATAATTAATAATAAATAATAAATAAATATAAATAATAAATAATAAATAATAAATAAATATAAATAATTAATAAATATAAATAATTAAAAAATATAAATAATAAATAATAAATAAAAAATAATAAATATAAATAATAAATAATAAGTAATAAATAAATATAAATAATAAATAATAAATAATAAATAAATATAAATAATAAATAATAATAAATAATAACTAATAAATAATAAATATAAATAATAAATAATAAATAAATATAAATAATAAATATAAATAATAAATAATAAATAATAAATAATAAATAATAAATAATAAATAATAAATAATAAATAATAAATAATAAATAATAAATAACCAGTAACAAATATTATTAATAATAATAATATTTTATTATTAGTAATAATAAATAATTAAAAATAAATAATAAATAATAAATAATAAGTAAATATAAATAATAAATAAATAATAAATAATAAATAATAAAGGTAACACATGAAAAAGTATGAAAAGACGTGGTAAGGGATGAAAAATCATGAAAACGCATGAAAACGGATGGAGAAGCATATGAAGAATGAGGCATTCGAAAGAATAAGAACGCATGAGAACGCATGAAAACTAATGACAACTCTGGAAAACCCCTTAATAATTCAACATAATCATCATAATAACCCACAAAAAATCATTGATAAAGATAACAAGTCATGGAAACCCAAATAAACAGTAATAAATGGAGCAACCGTTAAAACCCATCAAAACGGTCATAAAGAGACAAAAACATTGGAGTCACATTAACAGAGATAACTTATGATCCGAGAGTCCATTTTAGATCCAAGACCTGTCAAATCAAATATCCTGAAACGATCTTCAACCTGATAGGTGAAAGAGTCCGAATGGACAGGCGGATTAGATGTTATGACCATTTAAAAAAAATCTGACGGGGAACGGGTGCAAGAAACGTGGCATCGAAAAACATAACAAACCTGATACCCACTAAAAAGGCCATAACATGTGATCCAGGAGTGCATGTGGGCGTCACGACAAGTCAAACTGAAGCTCATGGAATGAGCTATGATCTGGCAGGTGGAGGTGTCCGAACTGACACGCGGATCGAAAGTTAGGTCCGTTTGAAGACAAGTTCGACGGGACACCGGTGACAGAAACGGGGTTTCGGAGGCCTTAGAAGGAATTTTTAGGGTTTAAAAATATGACAGAAGCTTGCTTATGTTGATTTGGTGCGTAGCTCTCTTCGCTGGCTTCGATTTGATATGTGGTAGAGCCCAAACGGACACCCGGAGCGAAAGTTATGACCGTTTGAAGTTGGAGAACTTTTTTCAACTTTTTTAAAACTCTCATATATTCCGCACCTTAGACCGTCTCATGGTTTTGATTATATGTGCCTCTAGATCTCTTCATGAGCTTCAATTTGACTGGTCGTGGTGCTCCAACGGACGCCCGGATCAAAAGTTATGGTCATTTTAGTGATTTCGGGGTTTCTCGTGTTTTTTTTATTTTTTCCTTTCATTTCGCGGCGGTTTTTTAAAAAACCACCGCTAATCCTAGAAAAAAATTTAAAAAAAAATAGAAAAAAATTTAAAAAAAAATAAAAAAAAATTACGGCATTTCACGGTGGTTTAAAAACCGCCGCGAAACGGCGGCCCGAAACGCGTTTAGCGGCGGTTTTAAAAACCGCCGCTAAATGACAGTTTTATTGTAGTGAATTCTTGAGGATTTTTTAGTTAAGGTTGACAAATTTATTTCCCTTATAGACTACTTTATCCTTGATAAAAAGAAATAGGGTGATGCATCTATAATTTTAGGATGACTATGTATCATGAATAGTAAATCATTGATTGATGTAAATCAAGGTAGACTTATCTTTTGATTTGGTGATGAGTAAGTAGTTTTTGATCTGGTAAAAGAAACTAAGTAAGGTGAAGAGTCACTTAAGCGTGAGGCCATTTTTATAGATGAAGAAAAATGTAAAATTATAGATCTTGAAGATGAAAGGGAGATCTAGTCCCTAAATGAAGAGGATTTTAGTGACTATTAGGAGGTGCAATATGTCGAACCTCTAACAAGAGACTCCTTCCCTGAATTCACCCCTCAATCATAAAGACACCAACATTGAAAATAAAACCTCTACCAATCATGCTTAAATATTCATTCTTAGAGACTAATGAAACACTTATGTTCATTATAATCTATAAAATAACTAAATTAAAAAAGGAATTTTTTTTAAAATTCTTTATGAGGCATAAGAATTAGATAGATTAGAGTGTAGATGATATCAAGGGAATCGGTCCCATGATCTATACTCATAAAATTTTATAGGATGAAGGATCCAAAAAATAATTTCAACCTTAAAGGTGACTCAACCAACCCATAAAAGAGGTGGTTAAGAAGGAAGTATTCAATAAGATTGATGTTGATATTATTGTTTTGCATCTCTGAAAGTGAATGGGTGATCCCACTATAAGTAGTTCCAAAGAAGGGAGGCATAATAGTAATAAATAATAATGAATATGAATTAATTTCAACACAAACCATTACTATATGGTGAGTCTATTTTGATTATAGATATCTCAATATAACTACTTAAAATGATAATTTACCCTTACCATTCATATATTAGATATTGGAGAGATTATCCAGGAATTAATTATATTATTTCCTGGATGAATATTCAGGGAATATTCAAATACCTATTGACCTGGCTATTTAGTGAAAGGAAATGTTTATGGGTCTATATGGAACCTTAGCCTATCGATGGATGTCTTTAGAAATGTGTCACCCATAAAAAACATTCCAACGGTGCATGAAATATATCTTCCATGATATGGAGGAATACTTCTTGGATATTTTTATTGATTATTTCTCCATATATGGATGTTATTTTGAGGCATGTTTGAGAAATATAGAACTTTTGTTGAAACATTGCAAAGAAAATTTTCTTATGATGAATTGGAAAAAAATTAACTTTATGGTACAAGGAGGCATAATAATTGGACACAAAATTTCAAAGTAAGAAATATAGGTTGACCAAAAAAAATCAAGGTCATTAAGAAATTTCAAGAGCCTACTTCTACAAAATGAATAAGAATCTTTCTTTTCCTTACAAGATTTTACTGGTGGTTTATCAAATATTTTTCACAAATATATTGACCACTAACATAACTTCTATCCAATGATATCCCATCTAAATTCAATGAAAATTGTTGGAGATCCATTAACACTTTGAAAAAAAACCCAATGACAACCCATGTTATTGTCTTTCCTGACTGGGAAAAAGATATCAAGCTAAGGTGAGACTAAAGTGACTTTTCTATGGGAGCTATCTTAGGATAGTAGGTTGGTTATAATTTTCGACCCATATACTATTCCAGACACACTCTCAATGATGCTCAAACCAACTATAAAACTATAGAGAATGATCTCCTTATAGTAGTTTTTGTGTTTGAAAAATTTGGATCATACGTCGTGCTCTCTAAGGTTGTTATTTCATAGATCCCACAACATTAAAATATTTTATTAATAAAAATGATGCCAAAATAAGGTTGAAATAGTGGATCCTATTGATATAAGAGTTTTATATTTTCATCAAAGAAATAATGGGTACTGAAAAAATTATTACCGATCACTTGTATAGGCTCTAGTTACCCAATATTGAAGACGATGAAGTGTTAGAAATTTTGGACAAATTACCTAAAGAAAAACTCTTCTAAGTGGATGTGAAATATCGACCATGGTTTGCTGACATAGAAAACCATTTGGCCACCAGAACCCTTTATCCAAACTTCTCATATTCAAAAAGGAATAAGTTTTTTTCAGATTCTTCACATTATTACTATTATGATCCACTTTTATTCTAGAAATGTGTTGATGGGTTAATGCATCAATATATACACAAAGATAAAGTCCAAAGTGTTCTAGATTTTTGTCATGCCTCACCTACTAGAGGACATTGTGGGTTATATCCTACCATATCTAAAATAATTCAAAGTGATTTTTTGGCCCACACTCTATTAGGATGTGAGGGGAATCATGAAAGGCGCTGTGATCATTTCTAATGAATTGACACCATTAGAAGAATAAAATAAAATTCCATTGAACCCCATCCTTGAAATGGAAATCATCGATGTCTGGGGAATAGATTTCATGGGACCCTTACCCAATTCTTATGGAAATATGTATATCTTCTATTATGTGGATTATGTATCAAAGTGGGTAAAGGATGAAGCTATCACTCTTAATTCATCCAAGGTCTTAATGAACTTACAGAGGAAAAACATTTTTGATATGTTTATAATTCCATTATTACACATTATTGATTGAGGAACACACTTTAGTAATAATTAGATGAAAGGGATTCTTGAGAAGTGTAGAGTTTGATACAACACTGGAACCACTTACCACCTGAAAAATAGAGGTAAAGTGGATCTATCTAATCATTAAATTAAACAAATTATCAAAATGATAGTAAATGAAAGTTAGAATGACTCATTCATGAAACTCATTGATGCTCTTTGGGCATATCACATAGCTTATAAAACACCCACTGGTACAACTACCTTCCAACTTGTCTATGAAAAATCCTATCACCTTCTGGTTAAATTGTAATATATCTCATCCTAGGTGATGAAAAAGATAAACATGGATGTTAAAATAATTGGAAATTATAGGTTCTTAAAATTATATGATCTAGAATAAATATGAAGGGATACCTATGTAAATTCCATGATTTATAAAGAAAAAAATGCATGACCAATGCATTGCTAGATAGATATTCACACCAAGGAAAAAATTACACCTATTTAACTAACATTTAAAATTATTCCTTGGAAAATTGAAGTCCTTATGGTTGGGACCATTCGAATTAATTAATGTTTTCCATTTTTTAATGGAGGAAATTCAATGAGAAGAGGGAATATCCTTCAAATTCAATGGACAAAGACTGAAAATTTACCAAGAACCATTTCAAGAAGAATGTTTTTTATCATTAAATTTCACTTGATAACTCGATAAATGTCTATCTCTCAACTTTAAACAAAGAGGTGATTAAGAGGCAACCAATATTTTTTCCTTAGGTAAGATTTGGTTTTTATAGTTAACATGATCAACTGTTGCTGGATGATGGATGAATATTCATGCCAAAATAGTTTCTGTTTCTCCAAATTCATAATATGAATTCTCGATTCATGTTAAATGTTTCATGGTGTTTAAAATAATCAAAAAAAATATTCATGTTGTGAGTTTCAAACTCATGATGTAAATTTCATGACTCACCTATATCAACCTTGAACCCTAGTTCCAAAGTTTCTATTTTCTTTCCCCTCTACTAATTCAATCCTCTATTTTCCTCCTACGAGTTACACTTCATTTCTACCCATTTCTCCATTTCTCCTCATATACACTCCTCCCAAACCATCCCCATTCCGCCCCTCTTCATACACTCCCTTACCCACCTGCATTCATGACTATACCATGGGTAGTGAGAAACATTGGTCTAAACATAAAACCTAGTGCAAGTAACCACCCCTATAACAACCTTGATTTTTCATACTTGACTATTACACTATTTTAAATATAAAAAAATATTAGTGTTATAAAAATAGGGTAAAAGGTTTAATTTCTTGGGGAAATTAGGACCATACATAACATTTACATAATAAAACATTAAAATTATTTAATTCCTTATCTTCTATATTCTAAGTGTACCTTATATACCCTTTAATATAAGTAATAAACTGATGATATACATTAAATAAAGTGGTGATCTAAAATCCCAATAAGAGGATAGATAAGAATATTGATCAATATATCATGGGTGATCATAATAATCAACATAATAACATAAACATAGGATCATCATAATAATAATGAGAGGAATAATTATATAAATTCATGGAATATGGTAATACAAAAAAATGAAACATCATATCTTAGTGGTCAAATACCAGACATAGTTGTGAATAAATCTAGTATCATATTCATGCATAAAATATGCGCATAATAATAACATCATCATTGTGAACAAAGATAACACAATTTTTATGCATATTTCACATTATATCATGAGATAAATCACATTACCCAATGCATTGGAGAACTATATAATTTCAGGTACACCCATCACGTCATAACATTTACATAATCATGCATGCCACATATAATGTATAATAATATTTTTCTTAAAATAACCCATGGAAAGGAAATTAGTTTTCGGAGAATTTAATAAATCATAATTTCATGAGTAAAAATTGGGGTTCCCAAAATAAAAATGGAATAACATACTTGGTATAAGAATCATTAATCTCAAGTGAAGAAGAAACAATCTCATGACAAGTAAAAGATGTGTTTTTTAGAATGAAAAGTTATTTTGAAAAAATCTTTGAATTTGTCATAAAATTAGATTGGAAGAATGTATATCCTATAATAGAAAAGGGAAGGAAAAATAAATTATATTTTAGGAATATTAAATAACACCCACACTGAAATTTTGAATAAAAGAGGAATAACCCAAATACAAGGAGTTGGGTTCGAAAAATCCCCTTACCTTATGTCTGAATGATTTATTCACTTTAATATCCTATATAATAAAATAAGATTAATTAATTAATAAATAAAGAACCTATTTTACATGTATTTTATTCATTATAATTTTATTAAGTCCATTTATGGTCATTTTAATGAGTTATAGATTTCAATTTCATCGTTTGGGAGTGTTCATTTTATTGGTTTTCATGACCGGTTCACTTGTATATATATATGGTAGATCTTGTTAAATGAGAATAATTTACCAGAATTGAAATTATATGTTATTAATGTACTTAAATAAGTTTAAATTTTCTTATATATTATTATTTTTAGATATTATAATGACTCATTAGATAAAACATTAATGATAAACATTTAGATTAATTTTGTGGTTTTTTCAATCATCACGAAATAGTTTGTTTTATTATTTAATATTATGTATATATGTTAGTTATAGAATATAAAAAGGTTATAACATAAATTTTAAGATCTTTTTAAACCATTACAATGGTTTTATGACCATCCTTGAAGGTGTTAAAGGAAAATGAAAACTTTTCATCTTCGAAGGTGATAAATCAACACCTCACACATGATGTTTTCATTTTTAGAATAAAAAGAAGAGTAGAAGAGGTTTGATGATATATTATTAAATTAACACAATAAAATTCTAGTTTATATAATATACCTGATTTATCATTCCAATTTTATAAGGGGATGATAGGAGAGAATAAAAAAATTGAAAATAAATTAAAAGAAAATGAAAGAGGATTTTACCTCTTGAATTTTTCTCCATGAGAACCTCCTTAAGGAAATTGGTTTTGGTATTATTTTGAGAACAAAGACTCCTGGATTTTGGGTAGAGGATTTGGAATATTTTTGGGTAGAATTTGGACAATATTCAAAGCTTTTGAGGTTTGAGGAGATGAGGTGGTTTTTATAGGGGAGGTGAGGGGTGTTTTTTGATTATTTTATTCATTAGTTATTATTTTGGGTCAAGACTATGAATAGTTTCAACCTTATTAATAAATATATTAATATTTTAAGTATAGTTTGATATTATGGTCTTATATAATCTATACATCATCTATGACTCAATAATTCATGTATTTGTTAAATACGACAAATTTCTGTATTTCACTATTCACTAAAAATTAAACTATTTTATAAAAATACAAAAAATTAACCCTAACCATTTTCAACATGTAGAATTAAAAAATGAACTCCATTTTATGAAAATAATATTCTAAATATTAAAATTTTAATTTTTAATTAAAATCATCATTTATTAAAAAAAATACTGATTTTAAGATTATAAGTAATTTTATGACACTTTGAAAAATTATTTAAGGCCTCATTAAATTATACTATAATAAGAAAAAATATATATTAATTTATGAATCTATTTTATGAAAATGAATTTTATTTTAAATCATTATATTAATTATAAAATTGTAAATAAACATTTATGTCTTAAAAAAATACTTACACTTAATTTATCATTTTAAAACATTTATTTACTTATACTATGATATAATTATATCATATTTTCATTTATAAGTTGAATAAATTTTATTTATAATTTCATATGTGAGGTTACTATTCTATTGGCCTGATTACTATTCCTAATGGTCACATTACTATTCCAAAGGTCAAGTTACTATTCCATTGTTATAGGTTTATTAATTTATATGAATATCACTCATTTAATTCTTCATTTATGAGAACAAAGTTTTATTTGTCTCTTTATGATATGTATATGTTTTATACTATATAACATAATTATAAGGAGGGAAATTCTATTGATAAAAGTTTGGGTCATTTCATTCTCCCCCCCTAATTTGAAATTTCACCCTTAAAATTTAATTTTACATACTAATATGAGAATAAGTGAGGGTACTTATCCTTTATTTATTCCTCCAGTTCCCATGTCACCTCTTCATACTTATGGTTCCACCATAGTACTTTGGCCAGGTGAGTAGTCTTATTGCATAGAACTTTATCTATATGGTCCAAGATCTTCACTGGATACTCCTCATAAGAGATATCATTTTCAAAATGTACAAACTCTGAATTCAATACATGTGAGAGATTTGGTACATAATTTCTCAAGAGAGATATGTGGAATAAATTTTGTACTTGAGACATGGTCAGTGGAAGTGTTAGTCAATAAGCCACAACTCCAACATGATCAAGATTATCGGAAGGAATGATATAATTGAGACTTGACTTTCCTTTCTTCCCAAATATTATGATCTTCTTCCATGGAGATATGAGGAAAAATACCATGTCTCCAAACTTAAAATCTAGGTCTCTTCACTAATTATCTGCATATCTTTTTTTCGACATTGGGCAGCCTTGATGTGTTGCTAAATGGTTTTCACCTTTTCTACCATTTTAGGTCCTAGAAGCTTATGTTCACCAAATTCATCCTAACATGCTAGTGTTCTATATCTTTTACCATAAAGGGATTTATATGGATCCATTTGGATGCTCTAGTGGAAACTGTTGTTATAAGAGAAATTTACCACATGTAGATGTTGGTCCCATCCTCCTTTGAAGTCCATAAAACATGATCTCAACATGTCTTTCAATGTATGAATATTCCACTAAAATTGACCATCATTTTGAGGATGATAAGACATAATGAAGTTTAGTTTAGTGTTTAGAGTATATTAGATACTTTTCCAGGACTTGGAGGTGAATCTCAAATCTCAATAGGATACAATCGATAGTGTTACTCCATACAACCTTACCACTTATCTAATTCATATCCATGCAACTTGATCCAATGATATTTCCTCTAAAATTTTGATAAAGTGAGTTGTATTTGTGATATGATCCACAATAACCCATATATAATTATATCCTCTAGATGTATTTAGAAGTCTGGTGACAAAGTCCATGGTGATGTAATCCCATTTCCATGTTGGTATGAGTAATGGTTGCACAATCCACTTATACATTTTTCCTTTTAGCCTTAAATTGATAACATACCAGACACTTTGATTTATATTCAATGATACCCTTCTTTATATTGTACCACCAATAGTGATCTTGAATATCTAGTTACATCTTTTTTCTTCTAAGGTGAATAGATAAATTTGACCTATGTGTGTCATTCAGAATATCTTTCTTTATCTCTGAATTAGATAGTATACATAGTCATGAACCAAATCTTATGATTACTTCCTCATAAATTTTGAACTCTAAGGATTTCTCCTTTTTGATAGCTTTCACCTTCTTCTTAATTTACACATAATTTCTTTGAGCATCCATTATTTTCTCCATGAGATATGGTTGAGAAATCATTTAAGAAAGGATTGATGATATACCATCCCTAATTATTCCCATGTCCATCATTTTCAAATTTAATAAGATTGGATCCTTTTCAATTCTCATCATTGATAATGTTTCAGGACCATTTCTACTTAGAAAATCTACCACTTTATTTACTTTACTAGGATAGTAGTGGATTGAGCAATTGTAATCCTTGATGATCTCTAACCATCTTCACTAGAACATATTAATCTCTTTATGTGTGAATATATATTTGAGGCTCTTATGATTGGTATATATATCACACTTCTCCCCATAGAGATAATGATACAAGATTTTCAACATTAAGATCAAATATTCCAACTCTCGATCATGCGTGGGATAGTTTTTATCATTAATTTTTAACTACCATGAGGCGTAGGCTATCATTTTATCATTTTCATCAGTAAAAAGCCTAATAGTTTATTTGAAGCATTGTTGTATACCACAAAGAGTTCCCCACATTTTGGTAGTGTGAGTATTGATGCAGTGATAAGCCTTTTTTCAACTCTTTGAAGCAGTATTCACATTCACTAGTATATAAAAACTTTAATCCCTTACAATTCATATTTGTTAGTGGGTTTGAAAATCATGAGCAATTCTTCATAAATCATAGATATTACCCAACTAGACCAAAGAAACTATGGATATCCATTACTAATGTTGTAATGGTCCACTCTTTGATTTATTTTGTCTTGGAAGGGTCAATATATATTCCTTTTCTAGTGATAACATGCCCTGATAAATATGCTTCTTCCATACATAACTAAAATTTATAGTACTTTGCATATATCTTCTCCCTTTACAATGTATTTAGCATAATATTCAAATGCTCCTCATGCTCCTCCTTTATTTTGGAGTTTATCAGAATATCATTGATAAAGGATACCACAAATTTTCCAAGGTAATATCTAAAGACTATATTCATTAAGTCCATGAATATTGTTGGAGAATTAGTGAGTCAAAAAGGAATCACTATAAACTCATAGTTTTCATACCTCGTTCAAAAGGCAGTCTTGGGAATATCTTCCTTCCTCAACTTTAATTAGTGATATCCTGACCAAAGATCTACCTTAAAGAAATACTTTTCCCCACATATCTGATTGAACAAGTCATCTATGTATTAAAGGGGATACTTTTCTTTATCGTGATTTTGTTGAGGTCGTGATAATCAATGCAGAGGTGCATCAATCCATCCTTCTTCTTGATAAAGAGGACTGGTGCACCCAATGGTGAAGCACTTAGGCATATAAAACCCTTGTCTAGATTCTCTAACAACTGTTTCTTTAGTTCATCCAACTCAATGGTGGTCATTATATAAGGATTATTTGATATAGGCATAGATCTGGGAATAAGTTCAATTGAGAACTCAAACTCTCAGTTAGGATAAAGAACATAAAATTTTTTAGGGAACACATCATTGTAGTTCCTAACAATGGACATGTATTCAATCACGATTATCTCATTTTTCTCAATCATTTGAGCTAGATATTCTTGCTTATAAGGAAATGATATCCACAATTGATATGAAGATTTTGAAGTATATTGATCCTCCTCCTTACAATTTTAAATAATTGGAGGATGACTTGGGATGTAAATAGTGATCTCCATTTCCCAATAATTGATGTTATCTTTATATAAAGATGGTAAATACACGCCCAATATAGAATCAAACTCCACAAAAGGATGTAATAATCTATTTACTGGGAGGTTTATTCCACAAACATTAATCGTGGAAGAGTTATATATTTTGGATGAAATAATTTCCCCATTTTCTATTCTCATAGACAATTCAACCTCTATATTTTAAGGTGGTGTTTTAATTGTTATAATAAACTTTTAAGATATGAAATAATGCGTAGAACCACAATCAAATAGTGCATTCACTATTCTTGAATGAATAACCACCATACCTTTCACCACATCATTGTTAGGATCCACCTCAGTAGTAGTGATGGAATATGATTTCCATTTCTCCTTTGGCTTTAGTGGATGATGACACCGATTACCCTCAAGGATTCGAGGTTTAGTGCATTGGCTTGCATAGTTCCCTTTCCCCCTAAATTTGAAGTATTGAACCATAGATGGTGTGTAACGACCCAAAGTTTCATTAATGGAAAATCCATCTTGATCCAGTTAAATGTCTCTTTATGAAAAATGTTTTTATAAAATGTCAAATTCTTTTGTTTTATGTTAAGAATTTTGACCGTTGTTAATATAGCTGTTGAACAGTGATCACATGATTAGTATAAATATAGGACCTTAACAAATCCAATTTACTCAGACAAAAGAAGCGATGGCCTCATCCAGTAGAATTTACCCATACGAATCCCATTTGTCGGAGCTCGGAAAATAGGTGGCATCCTTGGGCTTCACCCTTGACCAAGCCCAAGCTGAGCTTGACCATGTCAAGCTCGAACGAGACCATCTATGGGAAAAGTGGAAGTTGATAGAGATTACCACTTAAGCGATGTTATCCGAGCCAACCCAAGAGTCTGTCACCATCGCACACCTTACCCTTAGGTCTTATGCGGCTGTTTTAAGGGGTTATGTAACAAATAAGTAGTACTATGTTCATGTACATTATTTTTGTATATAATAATGAATATAATTTCTAGTCATTTTTGATACATTGTAAATAGTTTTTAAAGTACAAATGGTGTTTTTAGTTATTATTTAATTAAGAAATTTATTTTATTAAATTAAGGGATTTTTGAATTAAATAATATTTTAATAAAATAATAATAATATTATTATATATAAATGATATTATAATTTTATGAATGCAATTATAATTTTTATTAAGGTTTGAAAGCCATTTCTGTGAAAACCTGTGAATTTTTTATAAATGTCAGTTTTTATTTTAAAAGTGAAAATTAACATATTTAGAAAATTATTTGGATAAAATAAATTTCATTTTTGGAATCAGGACGTCAAAATTATCCAATGGTGAATTTTTCATAATTTTCCGAGACAGTCAAATTTTTGGGTAAAAATTAAATACCGTTTAAATATATAATGTGTTTTATGACATCATAATGACCCAAGAGTGATGTAATAAAATAATATAATCTTTATTTTCAGCCAATATATGTTTTATCATTAAAATAATGTGATTTTGGGTTTTTTGACTTACTTTTCAAAGCATTAATGGACCCCTCAAGACATATTCAACACTTTGCCTTTTTAAATTAATTTCCATGGGAGTGTGACTCACCTCCACATAAGCAACCTTATTATTTTAAGAAGTTAGGACTTGAACCTTATAAAATATTTTTTTCCTCTTCCTTTTTCCAAAAACCATGGGCAAAAACCATGGTATGGTTTGTGGTTTGGATTAATTTAATGTAAGGGGACCCAAACCTAAATAATAAAGAATTCCCTCACCTTTCCTATATAAACCCACCCAAGATCCCACTTCCTCATCACTAAAATCCCTTGGAGTTCGTCCAACATCTGGACTACTCTCTCTAGAATCCTCCCAAGGTGACCCAAGCTCCCAATAAGCCTCTCACAAGCCTCTCTCTAGCCTTTGCAAGCACACTTCCAAGTAAGGGTTTTTTCTTCCTTTCTCCTTTTTGTTAATTTTCTTCAAGTTGTATTGCCATTTTAATTTCAATTATGATTGTTGGGGTATGGTTTTTCACCTCCCTCATACATACCTCTTATTGTTTGAATGATGGGAGACCCCTTTCTCTCTCATTAAATGCCTCCCATGTACACCCGTTACTATACCGAAATTCCGAAAGGAACTTCTCTCCCTTCTTTTACATTCAAGCAATAATTTTGTATCATGAATCTAAATTACATTACAATTGTTGGGACATGTATCTATATGACCTCATTAATTTATATTAAATGTAAATATGATGAGGAACCCCTTTCTCTCTCATCAACCATTTTTATGAATTCTTATGTCACGTCATTACGCTGCCGAAATCACACCGATTTTCTAAGCCAATGTCATTGTGTAGTGAATACCATGCCCATTTCTCCATAAAGGGTATTCACCTTTATGCACATTTACTTATTGATTGTAAAGTTTCATGTATTAATTCAACATTACTTTATCATGGAATAAATGATTATGTTTTATGAATCCATGTTTGATGATCCATGTGGCACACTTATGCATGAAATGAAATGTTTAAGAAGGGTGCGCCCTTATAGCGCTCCAATGCATTGGGTAAAGTATATTATCATGATAATTCATGTGCAATGAGTGTTGACTCATGCTAATTCAAGTGCAACAAGGGTTTACTCGTTCTTTATGTTCAATGAGGATTTACTCATGCTCCATGTGCAATGGGCCTTGGCTCATGCTAATTCCATGTTAAGTGTTGTTGCCACATTTCAATGTTATGATTATCATGATTTATCATGCCATTATGTTCATGTTTATTTTATACTCTATTGATATTCCTATTGTCTAACATGTATTATACTCCTCATTTTATTCCATGTGTACTCCCTTACTGGGCTTTATAGCTCACCCTTTTCTTATGCATGTCCTCAGGTTACCCCATGCAATGATAAGTACGAGGGAATGTAGTGGTCATGTAAAGGATGTTTTCAATAAAGATATTGTATTTAATGTTTTATTTTTTTATGTAATGATACTAAGCCCCAAATAAATTAAACCTCTATATCTTCTTTGTTGTATCAAGTGAAGTTTTATGTAATAAATCATGTTTAAGTTTGTAATAAAAGCAGGGTTGTCATATGGTGATTTCCTTTCCTCAAAATCATTTCCC
This sequence comes from Viscum album, assembly GCA_963277665.1. NCBI lineage: Eukaryota > Viridiplantae > Streptophyta > Magnoliopsida > Santalales > Viscaceae > Viscum > Viscum album. The sequence continues at coordinate 1,190,118,230 of OY728143.1, read as the reverse complement.
AACTTCCTAAAATCTCTTCAAAATTCATGAGATTGGTGGTCTTATATACCACACTTGAAGCATTTACCTATCCCTTTGAGGAAATTATCATGATGCTTCTTCGCACATTTTTGATATGTGAGTGGTTGAGATTTATTTCCACTTTTTTCATTAGATACTCTTGCTTGAAACTCCATCTTTTGTTTCTTATCTCCATAGACATGGGACCATTATCCAAACTTCATCTCCATTTGGATATCACATAGAGAAACTTCTTCACAACTCTCAAAGTATCTTATAACTATATTCTTTAAAATGTGTGGTTTTAAACCACTAAAGGATATATCAATTTTTATACCATTATTGATAAAAAACCCAAGGATTACCATGAAATACTTATAAAATTTTCTTAATAAGCCATGATAGATTCAGATTCCTTTTACTTTAGCTCCATGATTTCTCTCTCCATATTTGTAAAAAGAGTTCAAGGGAATTAATTATTAAGAAATATTTTCTTAAAGAATTCCTACTCCACAACTTTAATTTTATCCTTTGGCTTGGTGTTCTTAATCAATTCCCACCATTGGTCAGCCTCTCCATCTAAATGATAAATAGACGGAGCCACCTTCTCCATCTCAGAACAACAAAGCACAAAAAATATCTTATCCATTGAGTTTACCCACTATTCCATGACTAATGGATCCTAAGATCCACTAAAAACTAGTGGTCATTTCTGCATAAAATATTCAATAACCATTTTCTCCCTCTTAAGTGAAGGAGGATGTTCCACATTATATAGGTTATTGTTCATAGCCCAAGACAACTGGGTAAGCATCACCATGAAATTTTGAACCCCACCTCCCAAGATATTGGGGATGTAATTCGGGCAATCACTACATTGCATTGCACATGGATTGTTGGCTTAGTTTCTCCTAGTTCCCTCCATTTTCTAAAACAACAAAGGCTTTAACAAAACATAAGTTAACAATTCATGAATAAATAATTTATTACTTTGTGAAATTAACTCTAAATTCTAATATTGTGGGATCCATATGTTTATAATTTTTCTAAAAAAAACTTCTTGGGTGATTAAATATACTTAGTCTCATACTAATATATTTCACTAATTTTCTTTAATCCTAATTTACAAATTAACTAAACTGTGATCTGATACCAACTATAGAAACCCTCATTTTTTCTTATTTGACTATTAAATTATTTTAAAGATAAACAAATATTAGCATTACAAAACCAGGATACAAAGTTTTAGTGTCTTATGGAAATTAGGACCATACATAACATTTATATAATAAAACATAAACATTATTTAATTACTTCTCTAATAGCTTCTTAGTGGCCCTCATGTACTCCTTAATATAAGTAATCACCTGAGTATATAAATCAAAGAAAGGGGTGAGATAAAATCCTAGTAAGAGGATTGATAAGAACATATATAAATATAAAATGGGTGAGCATACTCATCAACATAATAACATAATCATAGGATCATCATCATAATCATGAGTGAAAGCATTAGATGAATTCATGGAATGTGGTAATGCATAAAAATGAAACACCATGTCTTAGTGGTCAAATATCACACATATTTGTGAAAAAAGATAACATAATGTTAAAAAATATTTCATATTATCTCATGAGATACATCACATTATCCAATGAATTGGAGTGCTATATAATTTCGAGCGCACCCGTCACATCATAACATTTACATAATCATGCATGCCAAATAGAACGTATGACAATATTTTCCCTAAAATAACCCATGGAAAGGAAATTGGTTTCATGAGAATTTAATAAAGTATACTTTCATGGATAATAATTGGGGATCTAGAAATAAAAATAAAATAACATACTAGGTATAATAATCATCAATCATTAGTGAAGAAGAAACAATCTCAATAGAAGTAAAAGATGTGTTTTTTAGAAAGAAGAGTTATTTTGGAAAAATATTTAAATTTTTCATAAAATAAGATTACAAGAATGTATATACCAGAATAAAAAAATTAATGAAAAATAGATTATATTTGAGGAATATTAAAGAACATCCACACTAAAAGGGGAATAATGCAAAGAAAAGGAGTTGGGTTCAAGAAATCCCCTTAACTTATATCTGAATTCTTTATTCACTTTAATATACTAGATAATAAAATTAGATGCATTAATTAATAAATATAGAACCTATTTTACATGTATATAATTTATTATAATTTTATTAAGTTCATTTATGTCCATTTAAATGATTTACAGAGTTCAATTTCATCATTCAGGAGTGTTTCTTTTCTTAGTTTTCATGATCGGTTCACTTGTATATATGTATGGTAGATCATCTAAAATGAGAATAATTAACCAGAATTGAAATTATATGTTATAAATGGAATTAAATAAGTTTAAATTATTTTATATATATATTTCTATATAATAGTATGATTCATCAGATAAAATGTTAATGATAATCGTTTAGATTAATTTGGCGTTTTTTCAATCATCACGAACTAGTTTATTTTATTATTTAATATTATGTATATATGTTAGTTACATAAAATAAAAAAGGTTATCACATAAATTTTACAATATTTTTCAACCATTATAATGGTTTTATGACTATAATTTAATGTGGTAAAGGAAAATGAAAACTTATAATCCTCGAAGGTGATAAATCAACACCTCACAGGTGGTGTTTTCATTTTTAGAATAAAAGGGAGAGGAGAAGAGGTTTGATGATAGATTTTTACATTAACATAATAAAATTATAGTATATATAATATACCAAAGTTATAATTCTTCCTATATAAGGGTAGGAAAGTAGAGAATAAGAAAAGAAAATAAATTGAAAATAAATTAAAACAAGATTAAAGAGGATTTTACCTCTTAAATTCTTCTCCTTGAGAACGTCCTTAGAGATTTTTTTGTCTTTTATTGAGAACAAAGGATCATCAAAATGGGGAATAGTCTTAGGAAGAGTTTTTTTCAGAATTTTTACAAGATTAAAATCTATGTAGTTGTGAGGAGAAAATGTGGTGAGGGTGGTATTTATAGGGGAGATAGGGGTTGTTTTTTGATTATTTTATTCATTAGTTTATTATTTTAACTCAAGATTGTGAATATTTTGAAAAATATCCATAAATATATTAAAAAAGGAATTTTATTTTGAGATTATGGTCTTAAATAATACATAAATAATCTACGACTCAATAATTTATGTATTTGTTAAATACCATAAATTACCGTATTTCACTAGTCACAAAAAAATTCAACTATTTTAGAAAAATTCAAAAAATTTACCCTAACCATTTTTTGTTTTTATAATTGAAAAATAAAATCCATTTTATAAAAATAAATTTATAAATATGAAAAATTTAATTTTTAATTAAAATCATCATTTATTTTAAAATACCGATTTTAAAATTATAACTAATTTTATGACACTTTAAAAAAATTGTTAAGGTCTTATAAAATTATCTTATAATCATAAGGCAAAAAAATATTAATTTATGAATATATTTTATGATAAATAAATTTTCTTTTAAATCATTATATTAATCATAAAAGTTTTAATAAACATTTATGTCTTATAAAAATACCAACACTTAATTTATCATTTTTAAAACATTTATTTACTTATACTATGTTATAATTATATCATATTTTCATTTATAATATGGATAAATTATATTTATAATTTCATAGGTGAGGTTACTATTCTATTTTCCGGATTACTATTCCTAATGGTCACATTACTATTCCAAAAGTCAAGTTACTATTCCATTGGTATAGGTTCCTTAATTTCTATGAATATCACTTATTTCATTCTTTATTTATTAGAATAATGTTTTATTTGGATATATATGCTATTTATGTGTTTTATACTATATAAAATAATTATAAGAAGGGAAATTATTTTGATAAAATTTTGAGTCATTACACCCCTTGTCCATGTATCTGGCCCACACTCCTCTGCCACTAATAGATCCCTCCTACTAGCCCTCCCCATAGGGCTCAAAAACCCATTCCATGAAACTGTACCCGATCAATGCCCAAATTTTATCAATTCAACCTTTACTATAATTATCAAAATAGTATAACCAACTATGATTAGAAAATTTATAGTCCAAGCCCATGTAGATCAATAAAACTCTTTATCTATTAGTGTTATAGAAGATCCTAGTGGTACAAGTGGTTATGAAGTGAATTTCCCAGATGCATATGAATTAAATTAGATAGGTATATTATGAGACTTTATAGGGAATATTTATTGAGTTCCCATATACCTTTAAGTTGGATTTATTCTATATATCCTTCAGACTAGGAGGAAAGACGTGAGAGATCACTCCATGGGATTTTAGAGCCAGCTAGGGCATTTATTCCTATAATTTTTCTACTTCTCTAGCCTATGAATTATTCCTAATAGACCTTAACAATAACTATACCCCAAATAATTGAGAAAAAAATCACCTGATACTCCAATATCTTTCATTATCCATATACAATGAAGAGCACCAATCTGAGGGGTGATGCTTTACGAATCATTCATTGTGCACTGGTCTACACCTGGTTGGCTCGAGTTGACTCCCTTAGGGCGGTCAGTTAGTTAGAGGTACTCAAAATTTCCACTAATATTATATAAACTTAAGTGAAAATAGAACACAAGTTTTCCATTTACTTTTAAGGTCATGTTTGTAAGTCCCATGTCACACTTATGGGTGGGAACTTCATCACCCGACAAGCCAAGTACCTGGGAGTATTCAACTCATCACATCCCCTCTCTTCTTTCGGGTCAATGTAGTCTATCGATTTGAACTTTATTAACAATATGGGGATAATTTAGAATATTAAAAATCATTATAGCTAGGCACATAGCTATATATAGTTGAACAATGAGGATCCAGTTCTAGATGCACCGTCTGTGCTTCCAGTTCACTCACCCCCTCCAGGAGTGATGTTTCTCCCTCTTCCATGTCTCTCACCTCACCTCACCTCACCCCACCTCACCACTAGGGTGTGGTTAAAATATTGTGGGGGGGGGGGGGGTCTCCATTTAATTTTGAATAATTAGTTCACTATCTACTAATGCTTGTATATTCCCTTCATATATCTCTTGGAGTTTCCTTCCACTACCCCACCACCAACCACCGCTACCACCACCCACCCTCATCCTTCTACTACTAAGGAAACTTTAGGATCCATAATAATTCCATCTACCCAAGAAGTCACCGCTCCACTAGTTGATATTCCTATAGAGATAATTAAACCCTCAACCCATAGGTCCTTTTTATTGGAGAACACTCTTCTAGGAAAGGACCCCACTATTGATACCCCTTCAGAGGTTCCTTTCATAGATCCTACATCCAGACACATGACCTATATCTAGATCTAAAAATAACCTCCAATAGCTTCTACCTTAGTTCCTCCTATGATGGATGATCCTACTACCAACTACATGGAAACTTCTTAGTAGGTTGATTCATCCACCCTACCTTTATTGGATATATTGAGATGAATAGGCAGTTGTAGCCACTCAACATTGAAGAGGGGGCCATAAACACTACTCTTAGTGATGATTATCACCCTTATTAGTTTATCCCTCATGTTTTCCCCATTTTAATTTCAATCTATTTTGTTTCTATGTACTTATATACCCACATTTTTTATACCTCTCCTATTTTATGGAATAGATATGAATTTTTTCCTACTGTTAATATTATGGTTTTCTCCTTTTTCATCATGTGTGAATTTGTGCTATGTCCATCTCTACTACTTCCTCTATCACCTTTAGTGAACAATCTAGGATTCCCTTTGGACTTATTCATTAGGTATTTACAATAATTATTTAAATTTAGTGACCACCTAAATCGATCAATACAAGAGCTTAATAGATATTCCTTTTGGCACATGAGTGGTTTTGTACAGTTATTCCTGAGGTAGTGAATCCTCCAAAGAAACATTTAGAGATAGAAGACATAACATATAGTACCAGTAAGAGGCCACATTACTCTAATCTGATGGAATGATCTAAATAATACTTATACATCTTTCTAGCTAATAATTTCATCATTAGTACTTTATGGGAGGCAACCAGTAGTACAATCTTTTGAATCTTAATTGTGTTTATTTAGGTCCTTTATTTTTCTTGGAATTTTATTCCTAGTTATTTATTAGGTAAATTCATTGTACTATAGTTCATACATATATGAGATGAAATTATTTTTTAATTCAGTGTTCTCCTACCTCATTTACTATTTTCATATTTGATATATATTTTGGACACAAAAATTCCCCAGTGTGGGTGTACTTTTTCTCTAACATTTTTGAATGTAGTTCAATATTAAACACATATTATGAAATTGTCTCCTTGACATTGTATTAAATTCATATAGATCTATATTTCTAGTATTTTTTTCATTATTTATATAAAATTTTATTTCTATTATCATTTCCGTAACTTATGCCTCAATTTCTAAACAATGAAGGCACTGTTTACTTTTAGGTGTGAGGAGGGAATATTCTAATTATTTACTTGTATTTTTTCCTATTTTAATTATTATAGGAGAAATTTTTCTTTGGAATCTTGATTGAATATTAAATATCATCTCACCCATGATAATAAAAGTGAAAGTTCATATAGAAAATTTTAAAATCCATTATTTTTACCAGTTTAGAATTTTAGCATGATTACTGAGTTGAGAATTTTAATTCTAATTCAAAATTCCTAAAATTTATTATTTATTGACCTATTAATTGTAACTATACTCAGGTTTATTACCCATTTTATTTTCATTCTCATTCCTGATAGGATTCTAGACTTACTTTTTCTAATTCTTTCATGAGTATATTTCTTAAGAGACGCCTAGGACATATAAACTGATCAGATCTTGAATTGGTATCTTATCAAGGATATAATTGAACAAATACACTTCTAAAATGATTATATAATTTTTCTTATTGATCCCCTTTTCCCCAGAGACCTACCTATAGGTCAACCTTACTTATCCCATACAATCCATGAATGACCTGTTAAGATTGAGATGTATTTCAAGCCCACTTTATCCCTTCTCACCCTACTATTTTGTATATTTCATGATTTTAACATGAATAAGTATAGGGGAATGGTCATTTCCACTGGAAACTATATTCTAAATATTAATTAGATGTGTGGTGTTGTTTTCACTAGATTTATGTGATGTGGTTCCTAATTAATTCGGATGTACTTTTATGATTACACTATTTTCATTTTCTTAAAAAGAAAAAATATAGGTTATGTATTAGAAGGGTCAAAAATATTTATTACCAGAATAATGATTCTCAAGACAGAACATATGGGGTTAGGTGGTGGATTTTATATCTATCCTGAACAAAACTTTAGAAAAATAGAAAAATAAAAAAAAGAGAAAATATAAAAACATGGTAACTTTATTATGCTTTCATGACAATCCATAGACCTTATTTGATATTTTGGGAGTGTATAAACATTAATTTTTAGAGGAGGTTCTTTATTTCACTAATCATGATTATAATTTATGATGTTATAGAGTTACCCTCCTTTTGAGCTTGATTTTTATCATCTACCCACCTACCCTTAGCCTGAGAGTCATTTGAATAGTAATGTTAAGTCCTCATGATCAATTGTGTTATTTTATTTTATGGAGTGGAGATATTATATCTGATTAAATATTATGGTTAGGGACATGTAATCAATTTATTATCATAACTCCAATACTATTTTAGATTGAGTGATGAGGGAAAATTCATAGTGAGGTTAAATTACAACATCGGTATAGTCATCCATGGAACAATTAAGAAATTATAATCAAATAGAAGGATTTTAATAAGTTACTTGACTATGAGGAATGAATAATTTTCTCTTCATGAATGGTTTTAGAGGCCTAACACCTTTCTGCTAACACTTGGTTTAATTTTCATGGTTGTAATGATTTTTTTATTTTTAAAAATTGTTTCTTTTGCGATCCTTATTGAGATTATTTTTTCTTGAGGACAAGAAATTTTTTAAGTATATGGTAATTTTTTATATTAAATTATTATATAAATATTGGGTTTTATGAATTGAGTTTTATACATATTTTATCTGTGATTTTTGGTTTATTTTTGTAGGAAATTGGATGTTGTATTATGAGAAGGATGTGTTATAAAAACTCTTGAAATTATATACATTTCACGTTATGAATATTGATTCACAATGTGTATTTCTAGGGATAGAAGAACTTTGAAAGATAAATTTCAATACCATTATATGTCAACCCAGTATTATCTATAAAATATTAGGATGAATAAAACTTAAGGTGTGAAATATATTCACCTTGTGAATTGTTTTTCCTTTATTTTTAGTCAACCTCTATAAAGCCCTCTAAGATTTTTCAAACATGATTAAAGATTTGAATCACAAGAGATAAAACCCACTGAAGATAATGAATTTACCATTCATTATGTAAAAGCATAGTTTGTGATGTAAAATATCATAGTAGAAAGAAATCCATGAAAACTCATGATGTTAATACCATTTATGAATTGAGTTTCCCTTTCCTATTTAATTTCCAGCACCTCATATTTTTATAAAACACTCTTAATTTCAATTTTTCTCTAATTTTATTTCATTATACTATTGTTCTCATGAACCTAGAATCCATCCATAATATTTCATAGTTTTAAACCATTTTTTCTTGCAAATTGAATTTTCATGGCGCATGTTTCTTCAAAATTCAAGTAAGATACATGGTTTTAATTATATTATTTGAATTTTTATGTGATATTAGGTTGATTTCAATTACCCTTATATTTCATATGAATAATTTTTCTATTATAATGCATGAATAATCCTACTTGGTCTAGGGATCAAGTGTAGGGGTTGGATCACTTAAATAAATCCTTAATCAAACTTGGGTAATCTATTGGATATTAATTAGGTTAAGAAAAATATTCTTAATCTATTAATCTATATGTTTTGGATCTAGGGGATTACAAGGGAGGACCTTAACCTAATTGCAATAGTTTAAGTTAAGACCAATAACATTGAATTGTTTTCCACCCTTAAATGTTGTGCCTAATACATCAAGGTTGATAATCACTTGTAGACCAAAGAGTGTTTGTCAACCTTAGTATATCCAATTAATTAGACTAAATCAATTAGTTATTCTTGAAAAAAATTTCATCCTAAGATATCATATCTTTTTATTTTACATTTAGGGATATCTTATTCATAAGATCCATGAAATTCATCCTAAACCCTCATTTAATCAACTACAAGTTAATTCAACTATTTAGTTAAAATCCAACTCCAATGAATCTTAATGAGTAATACACTCTAGGTTCTAATACTTAGGTCTTAACTATCATTTTAACTTCCATATAGAATCAAAACCTATTCTAATTTCCTTGAAAACCCTCACAATAGTGTTAGTTGGGCTAAAACATAAATTTCTAATATGGTCAACCAATGTGAAATTCATGAAACTATATGGGTGAAACAATAGGAACTTCTTTGTCACACTCCATGTCTAATGTGAGAAAATAAATAGGAAAATAGAGCTTACCCACACTAACTAACAAATCATCAACATATATTCTTATGTGAGTAATGGAATAGTCTACCAGCTACAAGACAGTTGTGGTGGGTTGTAAAACACCTAAGTACAAGTTTTAAGATAAATTTAATGGTATAAAATTTATACTTTCACCATGGTCACACAAGAATTTAAAATTTCCACTAACCCCTAGGGTAAAAGTGATAAAAAATTTCCTAAATCTTTATGTTTAAGAGGTATCTTATTTTAAATGAAAACATCTAACTCCTTTAACATTTTATATAAAGAAAATTATACTAATGTTTTTTTATTAGAAACAATTATCTTAAATAATTTGAAATAAGAAGGAATATAAACTAAAAAATCAAATAAAGTGTTATTGATTTTGAGTGTCTTAAATAGTTTAATAAATTTTAACAACTTAAGCTCTTGATTCCCATTTTTAGTTATTTCAAGAAAGGGAATGCATGGAGCTAAATTATTTAAAATAGTTAGCTTTCCCTCAATAACTTCATCCACATTTTTCTTCCCATTATTCAATTTTTTTAGTCTTTATCCTTTTTAATTTCCACTGGAATATAATGTTTTAAGATATTTTCTATGGTGATATCTATATTTCAAAATTTTATAATTTCTATATTTTTATGTTTAGATTCAACCAAATTTTTATTTTGAGGAGGTTTAGGTTCTTTGTTAACTTACTGGTGAGTTTTTAAACCACTCCTAGTTTAATACCCATTAAATGTTCCATTGGATCAACTTAAGTGGTGTTAGGTAATTTACCTTTTTCTCTACTATTTATTACCCAAGACAATTTACTCATTTTTAATTATATATTTTTTCATTCTTGCATCATATTGAGATTTATTTGAATCAAATTGGTCTATTTACTTATCAAATTTAATTTTTAATATTTCATCTTGAGAATCTATTTTTCTTATAATTTGACCCATTTTAAAAAAAATGTGACCCTATAAATTTCCATCTATATTTGAAGACTCTACCCTCTATTGATTTTTGAAAGGATTCATAGGTTTTTATTCGAAACGAGGGGGAGTAAAAGTTCTAAAAACCCATGCCATTTCCATGATAGATTAGGATGATTTCTATATCCCTAATTGTAGTTAATAGAAAATAAATCATCCCTTGTATATATATTAGGACCATAACTAGTAAATATTACATTTTTATATTTTTGGGAAGAAATATCAATGTTCAAGAAGTAGGTTTTGGAATGTCCAAACATACCACAGTGGTGGTATCGATCCCTAAGAGTGTTTTGTTATTTTTCATTATAATACCAGAAACTTGTTCCTCAGATTAGATAATAATATTGTTTTATATCCTAATTATGGTTCATAATATTGAGAATTTATGTTGTGAATTATGCACATGTTTATTGAATTTTGTTTCCAACTCTTTAGCAGTCTTATCACTATAATCTCCACTAGAATATTTATCAACCAAATTTTGATGGGGTGATACTATTGTAAAAATTTTTCGTAAGGAACTATGGTTGACACTGATGATTTGGAATATTCCAAAGTATACCTATAAACCTATCCTAAGATTTAAGGAATATCTCACCCTCATCTCTAATAAAACAAATGAACTTATTCCATATCTGATTTTTCATTCTTCTTGGATAAAATTTAATATCAAAAGTATTAAAAAATTGATCCCAAGTACTCAAAACTTCCTCATCCATTTTTTGAAACAACATAATAAAATCTTCTTTAATATAGAATAAGAAAACATTAAGTTTTAATTCTACTTCACTCAAAACTCTTACAGACTCCTGTTGTAGGGTGTGGAAAAAGAAAATTATTTTCCTAGTGCAACATAGTGGATAACCAGAGTCATCTCACTTAGGTTTGGTTTTGGGTTAAATAATTACTATCCTTTATTTGTTTAATTTTAGTTTGATAATAAAAATATGAAATATCATTATGAATTACTATTATTTTTGTTTATAAATAGTGTAATATTTGAATGCCTAAGTAATTTCAATACCACCTCCTCCTGTAATCAAGGTTGATGACACACCTTGGTCGAGGTGTTCTATCTTCCAGGATTTGACTACATCGATATCATTTCATCCATTGATTCACTCGACTTCATCATATGAAGAGACAGATAATGAAGAGATGGAAAATATATTAAAAAAAAGAATAAAAATAGATTGAGTGCATTCCATGGGGGACAATCACCACACCAGGGATATTCATCACACCCATGCATGCTACTTATATATACCACAAGCGTAAAATTAACTTTAAATAAAATTCAATAATACCTTGTCCTCCCCTAGTATAAGACTCAGTTCATCCCCTAATTGTCAAGGGTAAGATATAACTTTGGTGGATATGAATAAGAGAATAATAAATAAAAAAATAAAAAAAGAATAAAGAAAGAAGAAGAATAAAAGAATAAAAATAGATAAAGAAAATAGAGAGAGAGAGAAATAAAATTGAAAATAAAAGAATAAATATATATAAGAGTGTTAAAAGAATAATAAAATAATATAATAGAAGAAGAAAAATAATAATTGAGAAGAATAAAAAGGGGTGGAATACAATTGGATGAAGAAAAATGCATGAACTAATTTATTTAATAAAATAAAATTAAAATTATAATAAAAAGGAAAATAAAACAAAAGAAATAAAAGAAAAGAAAAATAAAATAGAAATAATATGCAGTATCTTGGATCTCCTCGGTGGAATTCCTCCTTGGTGTCGAAATCTCTTTGGTAGTGGGGGTGGTTTTTTTATAGGCAAGGGTGAGATTTTTGGATCCATAATTTTCCTTAAATTTTTTTACTTTTGGTAGACCCATTTAATGACCAAATTTAAAAATTGATTATGCTTTAAAGTTGTTCCAAAATTTCTTGTTCATTTGAAATAATAATTTTAGATTCATCCATTACATGTAGAAGAATTTGTATCCCATTTAATATGAAAATTTATTTTGGATAGAAAAAATATTTGAATTTCATAAATCTGATTTACCATGTATTTATCGACTTGATATCGATAGAATCAAGTAAGTACATATTTATTAAAGTTGTGAATTTGTATCTTATCTTTATAATTTTCTATTTTCAACTCCACTGTGCTAGTCATTTATGAGATATAGGCCGAACTTCAAAAATATCCATATATGTGTACATATTTTGAGGCCTGACTTGTGAGCTTATTTTGGGCCTCCAAATGTTGGATTCTTCTCTTGTTCTAGAAGAATGAAATGAATATCAAGATGTTTATAAAACTAAAAAAATGAATTTAATAAATTAAATTAGTATATAAAAAGTTATTTCCTAAAAATAGAAATAAATTAAAATTTTTAGAATCCAAAATTGGGTCATTTTTGCAATTAAGATCAAAATGCTTCTAATACCATAGAATGTGACAATTCACCTTAAAATATAAATTTTATGGGATTAAAACCATTTAAATATGTTTACAAATATTCATGAAAATTGAGTGTTCCAATACCCCTACACTTAAACCATACTTATCCTTAAGTATAAAATCTCAACATTAAAGATAATAGGGCACCAATGTTATCATCATTCAAATTTCAAGGAAATAAAATTTTAAAATTTAACATCAAATATCAATTAATTTTCCTATTTTCCAAAGAAATACTCAACGGTGGAACTTATTCTTTCATTCATTTAATCTCATTAATTCATTATTATTAAACATGTCAAACCATGATCTACCTATCTTTTTAATATTTTCACTCATCACTCATGATATTATTTCAATAGAGTTATAATCATATCATTAATACATTCTCCTTATCCATAGGATTGTAAAGGAATTACTTTCTCCACTTTGTAAATAAAAAAGACACATGAAATCATGAGTATTGCATTAAAGGTTCAAACGACTTAGAGGCTTAAGGTTGGTAGGAATTGACGTTTAAAAATTAAGGCTCAAGGATAATGTCTCTCTCTTAAATATAATGCATTATATAAAAAATTAATGTTTAATGGAATTATCCCCTTCAAATTAGTAACTCTAATTTCCCCTAAAACTCAAAGTAAGGTCATGATCAAAGTAAAACATAATGAATGATTTTTTCATACTCTTGATTTTTTCACTACTTTTATACTCTTGTTTATTTTTCAAAGAACTTTTTCATTTTTTTATTTTTTAAAATTTATTCTTATAATAAACCTCACATCCACCACCTAACCACATATGATAAAAAATCATAGGTTTAGTAATGGTTATTTTTGGTTTTCCCAAATCACAACTATTTTTTTCATTTTTTTGGTTATTTTTTTTCATTTTTTATTTAAGAGGGGAAAAATAATATAGTACAATGTACAAATCAAAAACCCTTTTCAATATCCACGGTAGAACCCCCACACATTTTCCTTAAAATGTAAATCACTCTATTTACCATGACTACTTTCACCCCCCACTTCAAAATAAAAATATCATGAAAATAATTAATAGGAGGGTAGGAATGGATAAAAAATGGCTTTAAAAATGGATCATTAAAAACAAGTTCATGCATGGTTTCAATGGGCTAAAAAAGGATTGATTTAAAGGTGGTATTTAAGGATAAAATATTTTGAAAAGATTCCTAAATAATTTTAAATGTTTTTTGCACATTAATAGATTTGAAAAGTTCAAATTAAATTTATAGAAGGTTTCATGTCCCGAGATCACTCAAGAAATATGCTCAATAATAAAATAGGAAGTACTTGGTCTAGAAATCCTTTCGAGAATGGAACATATGATTTGGGAAAATCACTAAAAGTACGATTGATAATAAAAAATCAATTCACATGAATTTTAGAAATTAAATGCATGAAAAATTATTGATAAATTTCATTTACAAGAATCAACTAATTCTTTCAAACCTTGAGTCCTCATTTTAATATACATACTTCAATTTAATCATCCAATTTTCTATTTTAATCATTCAATATTATTTACATTGAAGTATAAAACATGGAATAATAGGATTCTAAATAAACTCATGTCTCCTATATAAGTCAATTAAAGCATAAATCCAAGTTTGGGTATGAAATTTTATAGTTTAAAGATCAAAACATGTTGTTGGAAAAAAATATTGGGAGTTTAAAAGATAAACATAAAAAGTGAACTCCCTTTCCCATGAAAAATCATTCCTTTTTCTCCACCACTTGGGATTGAATTCTTTCATCATGAACCTATAAAATAAAATTACTCAATTAAGAACAAGGATCATTTCATTTAACTTAAAAATATAAGATGGAGTGAGGTTTCATGCTGGAAAAATTCCTAAGATTGAATTTGAAAATTTAAATTCCTATAAAAATAAAAGGATAAGTCTTGGTATGATCCCCCAAGTGGGACATAAATTTTTACTACATCAAGAGGGAATTATTATCTATTATCCAAAGTCAGTTATTAGATGAATATTCTTTGATTTGAACCACCACATATGGCTTTTCCCAGCTTATGTTTTTTTCTTCTTGGTGAGGAATAATCCATGAATAGAGTATACCGGACCCCCATTCACAATTAAGTACATCTTTCATAGTGATGGTAGGGTGAAGTATGAATCATCCTCTTGTTTTTTTCCTACTTGTGCTACCTTCTCTTGCTCTCCCAGTGCTGGCTCAAAATGGGTTTCATGAATTGAATGATCAAAGGGAGAATAAGCAGGTATTTTTACTTGAACAAAATTTAAAATTAAATTTTTAATAAGTAATTTATCTCTTTAAATGTGACCAGACTATGCCTTGATTTCTTTAGGCTCAGATAATTGGTTTTCTTCATGGGATACCTCAAATTCATGTTCATTGAAATTAGGGAGCTTCATGTTTTCATTAGTAAGTTCATGTGTTGTTTCTTTATCCTCTTCTAAAGCATGTCAAAGATTTTATGAATATGAAAATTCATAGTATTGGGAATTAATACTCAATTCAGATTGAATAAAATCAAATGATATAGAGTTTTAGATAATATAAACTCCTTAAATGGGTTCAGTTTCAATGTTTTATTCAGTGGTGAGTGCCTCTTAGATTTGGATAGTGGTAAGTAGAGGTAGGTAGTCGGGATCCTCTATCTTTACTTCAAATTCCAAAACTTGGGTGGTGTCTTCCTTTAATGGTTATAACTATTTTTCTTTGTAAGGTATGGGGATATCATGTAATTCCTTACATTCATTCCAAAATTCATCTAGATATTGTTGATCTACCACATGCATCTCGACATGAAAGTATTCTTCCTTATCATCCTTAGGTAAATCAGGGAAGAAAAGTGGATCTCCTTCTAGCTCAGGTTCAAGGTGCTCAGTTGATGCTTGGAAATATACAGTTATCCAATTAATTTTTCTCTATATATCTTTCAACATCTCTTCAAATCTTGAATATCATATTTTAGTTTGTGTTTAGCCACTTTCTCTTGGAATTTTTCTATGGGGACTTTTTCAAAGGTGTTGGGAGGAAACAAGAAACACTCTTCTTGTGTATTGACCACTTTTTAATAAAATTCAGTGAATTAATCCCATAATTTAGTTATATATATAGCCAATCCTTCAACCAATGGTTGCTTGAGATTCTCTTTGCAATGTTGTATGATGTCCTTGAATTCATACTCTATGCTAATTTAGCCCTGGGTTCCCCTAATCTATCTATTACATAAAAAATACTTTCTTCTATAGACTAGAGTGATTCAGATACTGGTTCTTGCACCCATGAGTAATTGTCAGTCCATGCAGAATAATAATCATTTGAATACATCATGGAAAATTTTATAGTTTTTTAAAGAAATTTAAAACTATATAAAATATGAAAATAGAAAAATTAAGAAAATAACATATTGACTCCCTGAAAATAGTTTCAGTTTTGAAGCATGTCTGTCATAGGGCATGAAAAAAGAAAATTATTTTTCTAGTGAAACACAGTGGCTGAAAAAAGCTAATCACTTGAGGAACTTATCAATTGGTTCATTCACTTAATCTTTTTCACCTAAACTAATTATTTTTGTTGTTTCAATTATTTTATTAAAATAAATGGATAATGTTTTAGTTTTTTATTACTTTTATAAATAATGAAATTACATGAAAGATTGAAATTATAAAGTTATACTAAGATGAAATTCTAAACTGAATGTGTTAAGTAATAAAGAAATAACTTGGTTTTGGGTTCAGTTTTGGGTTCAATCATTATTTTCATTTTTTTTAATTTTAGTTTGATAACCTAAACATGAAATATAATGATGAATTATTATTATTTTTATTTTGAAATTGTGAAATATTTTAATGCCTAAGTAATCTCAATACCACAATATCCAGTAATCATGGTTGATGACACACCTTGGTCATGGGTGTTCCATCTTCTAGGATCTGGCTATCTATGTCGTTTAATCCATTGATTTTCTCAACTCCATCATATGAAGACATAACCAATAAAGATAGGGAATATATTGAACAAAAGAATATAAATATATTGAGTTTCATGTTATGGGGCATAATCACCACACTAATAACATTTGGCACACCATGCATGCTACTCATATCTACCACAAATGTAAAATAAACTTTAAGAAAAATTAATGAACACCTTGACCACCCTTGGACCAAGCTTTGAATAAGCTCCTTATTGTCGAGGGTAAGAGACCAATTTTGTTGATATGAAGAAGAGAAGAAGAAATAAAATAATAGAAATAGAATAAATAAAGAAAAGAATAAAATAATAAAAATAGAAGAATAATATGAGAGAGAGAGATAAAATAGAAAAAAATAAATATATATAAGAGTGTTAAAAGAATAATAAAATAATAAAATAAAAGAAGAAGAAGAAGAATTGAGAAGAATAATGGTTGAAATACAATTGGTTGAAGAAAAATTAATGAACTAATTTATTTAATAAAAGAAAATTAAAATTATAATTAAAATAAAACTAAAAAAAATAAATAAAAGAAAATAAAAATAAAACAAAAATAATAAATTGTAGCATCTCGTCTCTCCTAGGTGGAATCCCTACTTGGTATCAAACTCTATTTGGAAGTGGGGGTGGCTTCTTTTTATAAGCAAGGATGATATTTTCGGATCTAGAATTTTCTTCCAAAAGTTTACGCATGGTAGAACTATTTAATGACTGAATTTGAAAATATAGTATTCTATAAATTAGTTACAAAAATTTCTTTCACGTTTGAACAAAAAAATTTAGCTTCATCCTCCATCTATAGAAGAATTTATATCCTATATATTCTGAAAATCTATTCTGACCAGGTAGAATTTTAAATTTTATAAATCCTATTTCCCATGCATTTATGGCCTTGATATTAGTAGAATAAATTAGGACCATAGTAATGAATGTTGTTCCCTATGATTTTATCTTTATCATTGTTTAATTTCATCTCTGCTGTGTCATATATGTACTAGATATATATCAAACTTTAAAAATATCCATATCTATGCACAGATTTTGAGGCCTGACTTATGAGCTTATTTTGGGCCTCCAAATATTGGATTTATCTCTTGGTCTAGAAGAATGAAATGGATAAAAAGATGTTTTAAGCCTAAAAAAGGAATTTAATAAATTAAATAAATTAAATTATAAAAATTTATGGCTGAAAAACATAGATAAATTAAAACTGTTAAAATCCAAAATTAGCCTGTTTTTCAATTAAGATCAAAATGCTTATAAAACCATAAAATGTGACAGTTGACCTTAAAATATCACTTTTTTTGAATTAAAACCATTTAAATGTGTTTAAAAATATGCATGAAAATTGAGTGTGTCTCTCAATGGTAGTTGCTGCACCACACAACAAAAATCCTTGATGAAGTCAAGTGAGTCTTCATTTGGTAGTCCATTATATGATAGAATAATAGACAAACCTGATTGATTAATTTCATAATTTTGACCCTTAGGGGTTTCCCTAATACAGGATGGATTTCTAGGAACTGTAGAAACTTAAAACTCCCAATTTACAACTCTCTCAGGCATTTTATTTCCATATTAATGTTGACTATTGTTTATATTTTGATTATTATTCAGATTTTCTAGATGATATTCTATTGTAGTTTTTCCTTTATTTTATTTAATATAAATTAAGTGATTGTTAATTTTTCTACTGAAAGGATTTATATTTTCACAATAATACTAGTTGAACATACAAAAAATAGTTTAGATTTAATATTTTGTATATTTATTTTTGTTTTTGTGAAATATTTTAATTTTTAACCAAAATTTTCTGAAGAATTTTTTTAGTCTTGATCAAATGTTCTATCCCCAACAACAATGTAAAAGTTTTTACTATATATTTCATCTAATCTTGGTCAATTTTTTTTAATATCCCTATTATAACCAAGTATAGTTAACAATAGGAGTCAATCCCACAAAGAAGGGAATTTGTGAATGTGTGCGACCAAGTATGAAACAAAACTCCCATTTTTTTACAATAAAATCAAGAAACCAATATGAGTTTTTTATGTTTTTTTTGTATTTTTTTTAAATGTGTACAAGTTAATTTTTTTAAAACTATGCATGAAAGGCAGTAGGCCCGCTGCTGCCTTTAAAAAAATAATTTTTTAATTATATGTTATTATATTTATAAATATATAGATTTGTATATTATGATATATATATATATATATTGTGTTTTTTGTTTTCATTTAGAATTATGTAATTAACATTTGAAAATGAAAATGTTATGTTTTTAAGCAATATATTTTGTGGAACTCAAATTTGTATTCAAATACAAAAACCAAGTATATTTTGAAATATCACATGAGGAGAGGCATATTTACATGTTTCTAATAGAAGGAGGTTGGTTGCTATAGAAATTGGATCTCACCACCACATATTTCTACCATTAATTATTTTGGTTTTAAAGTGCTGTTATTTTATTCTCAGTTTTACCAAGAATATCATATCCATTTCTTTCCATGACATGGAATGATTTATTTTCAAGTTTTAAAATAAATAATGATACTTTTATAACAATAACATTTTTCATGGTATATCACAACTCAGTAATGGTGTTTATATATTAAATTATGAAAACCAAGTATTGAAAATTGATAACAAATTAAGTTTTCATGACTCATTTCAGACCCTGTAGTGGAATCACCATATTTGTTATGTAAAAAATAAACATTTTTCAAAGTTCTATGAAGAGGATTAATTATAATTTTTTAAGCTAAAACTAAATTAAAAATGTCACACTTGTTTACAAGTAAAAATAACCGAAATACTATTTTTTGGACAAGGTAAAAGGGTTATATAGATTCTATAATTGGTAAAAATTGATGTTCATGATGAGTCATGCAAGTATTTCAATATGATTTTAGAGATATTCATTACAAACTCCATCATACAAACTAAACCTTATGCCAACCAAAGTTCCAAATGGTATCCCATACCAGTTATATATGGAGTGGGAAGGAATCTATTTTTCCAAACATGCATGCATGGGGATTTGAGACAATTTTTAAGGACTTAACATTAAACAAAATTAGTCCCCAAAGGCATAAAGTGTATATTTATAGGATATCCTAATAAAACTAAAAGATATTATGTATACAACCCTTTAGATAAAATAATTATGATAACTAAAGATGGTGACTTCTTATTGGTTGAAAATAATGACCCTCTTTCCTATAAGGAGGAAATAAAGAGATCATAAGCTACAAGATAGAAATAATCCATGAATTGAAAAATGGATTCCATGTATTAGAATTAAGTATGGATTATGGTTAATATTCATGTTGATATAAATATCATTGGTTGAAAATGGTTATTTAAGAGACAAATGGCCATGGAAGTTAAAGTTAATAGATATAAAGAAAGTCTAGTGACTAAAGTGTATAAACAATAATAAGGAATTTGATACAATGAAAACTTTTATCCATTTTCCATGTTTAAATACCTCAAAAATATACTTTTCATAGAAAGTATTCATGTTAGAAGGATTCAATATCTAGGGTTAGTTTGAATCTATAATGTTCTAACTTTATCAATATTTTTTTAAAAATAAATTTTAGTATTGTTTTAAACCATTACAATGGTATTTATAATATTTTTTTACATTCCTTTCATTTTAATTTATTTATTATATTTATGAAATTAATTTTATTTTTATAAAATTTTTAGATATTTAGGCTATGCTTTTAATTTTATTTTGATTAATTTTATAAAATATAATTTACAAACTTTTAAAGTTACCTACTTGAAATTTAATTAGTTTTCCTATCTTTCATGTAGTCGACTTTCAAAGATGATAAATTATAAATTGTAAATAAAATATTAATGAAAATTGAAACATTGGATAAACATGTAAAAATAGATGATAGTAATAACAATATCTTCATTTCAATAGACAAAAAACATATATATAAAAAAGTAAAATCAATATTTATGGGGAGGATATGGTGGTATGTTAAGGGTATGCTCATATCAAGATCGCTGAGCTCCATGCTAGGGTGGAGTCTAGTGACCTAGAGAGGGCTGATCCTTGGGAACTGGAACGTCGAACATCGCATGATCCACCTATATGTTAGTGCGAGGAGGTGTCCACTGCATTTAATACTACGGTATCAATCCTTCTCCCACTAGGGTAGTAGAAGTACCTGCCATAATTATTGTGGAGAACCAAGGCTACAATGTATTTGGACCCCAAGTTGGAGATAACTATGGATATCCTATAAAGAAAGACGAATCCTAATTCAGCTAATGCACATACACAATCGGCTGAGGTTGGAATGCTAGAGGGCTGACCTATGCCTATATAACAGGTGGGGGCTCACATGTAGGATGATGTGGCCTACTTCGTAATCATCATTGTGGCTCCTTAGCACCGGCAGATGCTGGAGGATGTTCCTGAGTAGGAACCTCCACTCCCAGGGTAGGAACCTCCACTCTCTGGGATGGATTCTTGAAAATGATACCGTGAATCACATGATAAGATGACCTTAGATCCAACACTGTAGCATGGATCACTTCCCAACTAAGGACCCCCCACTCCTCTAGATCACTCATGTGAATAACATGCTCTGAGTGAGTATGCTATAAGGAGATTCAAAATGAATTAGAAAATAGTTCAATAAAGAAATTGATGGAAATTTATTGACTTAACATATTATGAAGCTCTCTGCCATGTCGGGTAAGATACAATATAGAATTCAATCTATACTATGGATCATACTTGACCTTATATGAAAGATAGAATCACATCATAGGTACACCCTGGATATTAATCTCTTCACATATACCTCAAAGTTTGAGATAGTCAGTATGTACTCGACGCTAGTCTTCATCCTGTCTCCCTATCTGCTTCACGTGATGAAGTCTCTCTGTCTGTATTGACTATAATGGAATCAGATGAACACAACCAAACTATCACATGACTCTATCAGAATGATACCACTCAATAATATGGAAGTTAATGAGAGGTGATACATCCATAAAATCATGAAGTCCAGTAGTGTAGTATGCTGGAAACTGGTCCAGTATAGCCTAGTATGGAATTCATGTAACCTGAAATGACATGTGACCTTTGTCAAAAAATATTCTTACTAAAAACCAAAATTGAATCTATTATGAAATTTGTTAAACAGTGATATATTTTATATACTTACCTGGTTGGGTAGTAGACTATCCAACTTCAGGTGGTATGCACCCAAATGGTGTGTCAGAACTATGAAAAATATGTGTCTCTAACTCCACCTGTCAAATACATCATTGAAAGTGATAAATAATAAGAAATTGAATTCAATAACTCATACTAGCATTAGAAACCAATAAATATGAGTGATCGTACTAAAATATACGCATAACATCATCCAGTACCTCTTTTAGTAGCGGTGAACCTACAAGAATAGGGTATAATGAAGGGAT
Organism: Viscum album; assembly: GCA_963277665.1. Taxonomy (NCBI): domain Eukaryota; kingdom Viridiplantae; phylum Streptophyta; class Magnoliopsida; order Santalales; family Viscaceae; genus Viscum; species Viscum album. The sequence continues at coordinate 1,190,095,844 of OY728143.1, read as the reverse complement.
GTGTTCCCATGCCCACATCTGAAGAAGGATGACACATCCTCCGAGATCTATGCGGTCTCTGCGGCATACTGTGCATAATGATTTGTATGTGTATTCCAAGCAGGATGATCCCCATATGTATACCCCATCTCGACCAAATTATTTTAGTAGGCCTAGTTATATCATGTTCACATACATCCCTGAGTGATCAGCACATAGGGTCCCTCCAATGTGTAGTAATATATATGTACGAGCATAACACATGATGGTCTAGTTGTCAGTATCATTGGGTATATGTCAAAACTATCCAAACTGTTGATCTATCTAGATCATAGATATCGACCCACCATATATATCCCTACGATAGGCCAAAATTTTGATGCCTAACAATTTCTGAACAAGGCCAGACTAAGATGCCCAGGTGGGTCCAATAACAGATTCCCTCTGGATAGGAATACCGAGAAGCATTACCACATCCTCGAGGGTGATGGTCATATCTCTCTCAAGTAGGTGGAATGTGTGTGTATCTGGTCTCCATCTCTCTAGGAGGGCAGTAAGTAGGTGATGGTCAAAAAATGTGAAATTTGATACTCCAATGCCATATAATCCAACACAGAGCATGTATGGTATAATGGAAGGTGGAGGTAGCATGTGATGAAAATAGTTCACTCGATTCACCTTGATATCTCAAACATCACCATCATATAGTACGACTTGGGAAACATGCCTATCCTACTCAGTGATTAGTATGGTATCATGCATCTGTATGTAAAAAAATTAAATGATTCATAAGTGTAAAATGTAAGTATAGCGTTATGGTTAGCAGATTGTTATGACTTATAGAATTTAAGATATGACATGTTTATCCACATTCTTTTATGATTTTATTTCTTACCAAAAGAAAAGGTAATGTCTTAATGTTTTTCAAAGCATATTACTAAAATGTTTTTGAGAAATGTTTTTACTTAGAAAAAGGTGTTTTGTAAGATATGGTATTATATATGTATATATGTAAAAATTCTGTATTATTTATCTAAAATTTTACAAGAAAATGTTGTGATTTGTAATTTATGTATGATTTCTCACATGATGTAATGTTCCATGATTATTTTATCACATGTTTTCTTTATGGTTTAGCCATGTAAAGATTTATTATGTGTTAATTTCACCTCAAATGCACTTGTCATATTATTTTTAATGTGAATATGAAAGGATTATTATTATTTGATAATAAAAGTATTTGGTGATGGCAGACAATTATAAAAAATGAAGAATCTTATGATAACACCATATAATTAACAATATTAGAAGCTCACATAAGAGACAAAACATCATTGTGGATGAAAGTGTGAACTCGATCCAGCAATGTTAGGGCATCATTTTCAGTTATGACCTTCTTGATGAAATATGATGCATCTCAAACTTTTCCCTTGTTCTTAAGGCCAATACATCTCATTCCGCATCCTAATAGAATTTAGTCTCCCTCGCTTACACAACCCATTGATGTCAGGTATCACTATCTCCTAGCCTTCAAGCATTAGGAAATATCAAAACTCTCCAATAGGCATCCATGGTGCAACATAAAAGTTAGAAATGGTGTCCATTTGGTACATTGGATCAACATATGATTCCCATGATATATTTATAGATGCACATGTTGTGATGGAATGTGTTCATGGAAACCATAAGGCCTAGAAGTTTCCACATTGTCATTTCCTCACTTCTAGTAATACCACCATTTTTTCACCAATTCTATTTGTGATGGGGTTTGAACGCTCTTAAACCTCAAATTGAGAGTCTTCTCAGCAAAAAAGGTAGACATGATAACCAGAATCTTCTTCAATGTTCTTTTAAATTTCTCTTTGAAAGTTCCTTCCATACCTTATCCCTTTATGAATCCCATCTGAGGATAGTTTTTTTCTATCAACAAAGTATTTCACGCACTGATACAATGTCTCCTAAACTAAGGAATTTATAGGTAACTTGTGAAACCCCTTGAAGACACCACTGTTGCACTCCACAATTTTTGTGGTCATGTGTCCATACCTCCCCCTATCATATACCGATTTCCATTTTTCTTTTTGGAATCTATATCATATAATCATACAATTCTTAATTATCCTTGTAGATTTGTTCAAAACGTTCTTTAAACCACCATTTTTCTGGATCATATTCTATACAAAAGTGAACATATTTCAAATAAATTGATTTTATCTTTATGTTAAAATAATAGCGAATAAAAAATAAATTACTTACCTATCCTTGTGATTGAATTATTCACAATTTCATTATGGAATGTTTTTCTCACATTACTATCAATTTGTATAATGTAGTAACAATGATTTAAATTTGGGGGTCTCTATATATCAGGGTCTACATTGATCTCCTCATTGATTTCTCGATGATGATCATATATCAAATAGACACCATGAATGTGGGTGAAATGGTTGCTGATTCATACCAAAAACCAACTCCATGATTTATAGTTTTCCTTATCCACAATTCCAAAGGAAAGTGGAAGAGGTAAATGGTTTTTGATCTTGGGTTTCTGTAATCAATAATAAACCCATGTATTTTCTATATAGAAACGTTCCATCAATATGTATGAATTTTTTACTAAAACAAAATGTAGAGATATCAGGGAGGAATGCCCAGAATTACTAATAAAATTGAACATAAGATGGATCAAGTAGGTTATCTTGATACACATGTTCTTTCATTTGAATTTGGAAGAAAACTTGGTTGTAGTGTCTCAATATGGATATCAATTGTGGAAACACCTGATATGAGTCATCCTAATCACCATAGACCTTCACAGTTGACTTCTGTTTCACCATCCATGCCTTATTATATGAAATCATATAACTGAATATTTGTTTTATCCTCTCTTTAACAAGGGATATAGGAATATATTAGCATGTCCTAATCATCTTGATGACAATGGATGACAAAAATGCAGAATCCAATGAGGTATCATCTTATTTCGGGCTTGGATGAACACAAGTATGAGTTGCCTCAATCCTAGAGATTCTCCAACCTCCAAATGAAATGTCTACAATCACCCTCAAGAAGAATATACAATCATCCCCATACTTCTCACAGTGTATGAGATATTTATTATGGATTGATTTTTGAACTATATATCTACAGTTCCTATCAACGTGAAATCTCTTTAGCATGATTTTTAATGCATATTTACTTGGAAACTTCCTTCCAATATATAAGGTTTTTTTCAACTCACTTACCCTATATGGTATAACTTCGAGAAAAACAATTGCGAGTATGGGAACATTGCAGTCAAATTTAGGCACACATTTCATTTCTTCTGACCAATATGAAAAGAGTGGTGGATGATTTATTATGGTTCGAGGATGTTGTAAAACTAATGAATTTCTAGAAAATTCCTCCCCAAATTCCGCAGATCCCTCCTCATCAGCACTTTTTCACCATCTATTCCATCATTATGAAAATCCTCATCAGAATTCAAATTTACATATATATTCAAGAGATCATCTAGGTTTTCTTATTCTACATCATTTGGTATAGGCTCAATTTCATGGGGTAGACCATCTTCAACCACTCTTGTATGTCAAAATCTTCATACAACTAGATATTTTTTTTGTACAACAGAAACATCACCATATAACACTATCATGGTACTATCTGACCACTAAGAAAATAAATTTATTACTTGGACCTACTGTGCATCAGAAACCAATGAACAAGCTAGATTCCACAGTGTATCTGAGAATTACAAATTTCTATAGCTCATAGACTTGATCTATTGATCGGGTCCCAAATTTAAGGAACCATGAATTTTTTCTTGAGGTTCACTTAGTGTTACAAAATTAGTTGTACTAACCACTATTTTTTGTTGTGTACTATAAGAAGCTCCTTGCTCAGTTTGGATAACCTCCCCATGATAGTACACACATGAAAACATGACTCTCTATGTCAAAAATGTGTTTTGTTCAAGATTATGACAGTGAAACTAATATTGATAATGATGGTTGACCATATAATATGTAAAGACAAAAATTGTCCATGTAATTTTTTTAATTATATGGAATTATTACGAGTATGTGAAAATTGACGGCACATGATTCTGAGGCCTGGAGTGCTTGGAATGAATTTATGAATATTTTAAGGTACGTTCAGTAAATGCATGAGAAAAGTTTTCTAACTTCTGAACTGGTGCTCGGATTAAAAATCTAAGGGCACCATTGAATTTGTAATGCCGGGATTCACTTAAGAGAGACTTTACTTTAACCATAGTAGGTCTGGAGAAAAAGTTGCGTTTTGTGAATTTTTAAAAGAAATAAAATAAAATAACTTTATTATTTTATTTTCTTTCATATCTTCCAAAGGACAAAAAGAGTGTGGGACCAACGATGTGTCAATCCATTAAATGGCTTGACCTTTATTTCCTATGTAATAGTATCATTGGAGAATTGGGAATCTTCATAATTAATGAACCCCCATTAATTCTTCACATCGTTACTTACCCTCCCCATATCCTATTTATACGGAGCTTGGGGAGGGGTATCGACATAGCTTTTCCAAGCAACGAAGTGATGGAGTACCGAGATGCCAAACCCTTGGAGGATGGAGCTTGTTCTGGCGAGCGGTGACGAGAGACACCAAACCTCGAACAGAAGGATGACGTGCAAGAAGAATAGTTGGAAGCCTGTGGCGGAAATGAAGATCACCGTCCCCTTCCACAAGCATGAAGGCTCTCCAACAACCTCAGATAGGGGTTTGGATTCTCATTTATTTCAAGTGGATTTATTGAACCCTTTATCCTACCTCTTTTTACAAGCTAACGCGGAGGGCGCAAGCCTAACGAACCCGACCCAAACCCTCTGATACTTTGCTACACCCTTGAATTCTCTATGGAATATCGCCAGTGTGGCGGCACCGACTGGCTATGAAGAAGGCATGTGCCGACGCACACCACAAGAGGAGACCGCGACACAAAGCCACGATGGTCATTGGAAGGGCCGACACCGGCCGACTGCGGAGGAGGTTCAGCGTGCCTTCGTGCGGCGCTAGTGAGCAAGGGTCCACGGATCATCAACCGAAATGATCGGAGGAGGCATCCAGCACTTCGACTAGCCGCAGAAGGAAAGACGATGTGACCAGCGCACCGCCAGCGAGTGGGGAGGTGGCGCGACTCGCACGCCACCGGCGAGAAGAAGACACAACCGAAGCCACGACGGAGGTGGAACCCATGCCTCTGGAAGGTTCTATGTAGAATGGGTGGTTCCCACGTGGCACCACCACTTCAAAAACCGAACGGCCTCCAAGACGTTCAGGAGTTCAAGAAACTCGGGGTCACAACCCCCCCTCGCCAGCTCAAGCGGATAGCGGTCAGGCCACCCCCTTGCGGGCCGCGCCTTACACGGCCGAGCCTCTCCCTTGCGGGACACATGCTATGAAGGTCTGGATGCCCCCTTGCAGCCCACGCCTTATGTGGGTCGGGTCTCCCCTGGTGGGCCTCCCTTTGCAGGCTACCACTTTGCCGGCCGGGCCGCCCCCTTGCGGGCCTCCCTTTACGGGCCACCCTTTACAGGCCGGGCTTCCCTTACGTGATGACTTTACTGGACACCCCTGCAGGACAGAACATACCTCGGCCTCAAGGGATAAGCTCGCTGCAGCCCAGCCTAGACTAGGTCAGGCTGGGTCAGTCTGACCAGATCAGACCGGACCTGGGCCCAACCGGGACCAGAAACACTTAAAGGGCCATATCTTGAGAACCGGACCTCCATTTGATGAACCCTCTGTGGAGTTGAGATCCTTGGATAGAAATGGTCATTTTGGTATAATCCTATTGAGTTTTCAAGATAGTTAGAGTATGGACGGGTTGGATCGAACCCGAATCCAACTGAGCCCCCAAAACTAAAACACTTATTACTCACAAATCGGGCATCTGATTGACGCACAGTCTGTTGCATTAGAACCCTTGAAACATGGAGGTACTTTGGGTTACTTATTTGTGGATTTTAGTGGTGGTATAAGTATGACTAATATCACGAGGGGTGGATACTACATAACTCGAGCGCACCAGGTGCAAGGAATCCAGTGGCTGGCAGTGAGGTGGAGGTTGGAGACAGGTCATACGAAGGTTAGTAATGAGTGATCCTATGTGGGTAAATACCGATCCTATGTGGGTAAGATCCTGTGTGGGTCAGTGCTCAGTGATCCTATGTGGTTCAGCGCATACTAATCCTCTGTGGTTCAGATCTTGTGTGGGTCAGTGCTCAGCGATCCTATGTGGGTTAGTGCATACTGATCCTGTGTGGGTCAGATCCTATGTGGGTCATTGTAGGGGTTATTTACCTATCAATACTGTGTGGGTCATTGAGGGGGTTAGTTACCCATCGATCCTATGTGGGTTAGATCCTATGTGGTTCATTGCGGGGGTTAGTTATCTATCGATCCTGTATAGGTAAAATCATATGTGTTCTTTGCAGGGGTTATTTACCTATCGATCCTGTATGGATCAGACTCCGTATGGTCAGCAGTAGTGCCTCTTGATAGAATAAGATAATATATCTTCACGACTAATCATATTCACTTCTATACTTCACTGAAAATCTGGTTTTATCTGAGACTCTTTTTGAGATGTATCTATTGATTTGTGCTTCGTGATTGAGATCATGCTTTGTGGTTTTCATTTTTGGAATTATGAGAGACCTTCGGGGGTTTGGGGTCCCTATTGGGTATTGTTATACTCACCACTGCATAGGCTTTGCCTGCACCTTGTTGTGTCTTGTGCAGACGACGAGTAGCTGGGCTGAGATTTGAGGGAGCCAAGACCAAGTGGTACGTGGAGGAGACGAGCAAACGTGGAGTGCTGTGGAGGTGATATGTACATACCCTTAAAGTAGGATCCTCGGAGGATGAACCAAGATCTGTTTTCCCTTTTTCAATTGTATTGTACCTTTCAGTTGTACTTGTACTTTTATAGTTGGGATTGTATTATGGCCCCTTTACTTTCAGCACTCTTTTTACTACAACAATTTAGATAGTGGTTTCTTATTTCCATGTTCTTAGACTATGTGTCTATAGAGGTTACAAATTAAATTCCTTCCCATTTTAGGGATACGCCTTTTTGGTGTTAGTCACCATCCCCTGGCCTATGGAAGGCGGACTTGGGGTAGTCACGTCACGGGCCCTAAGGGACGGGTCGTGACAAAGTGGTATCAGAGGAGTCAGTTCAAACGAAGAACTAGGACTCTGATATTTTCAATGTAGTAATAGTGTTAAGTGTTATAAGTATGGTTTTGAGTTTGGGGAGTCCGGTGTTGGTGCGGCGGCCAACTTATCCATACACCAAGACCCTGAATTCTGATTTCTGACTCAGTACACAGAAGTACTGATTGCATGTGTTTTTGAAGAATTTTTCTTGTGATTTATTTGAGTCATCTCACTAGGTATAACTTATTAACCATGGAACACATATCTTATTTCAGGATGCTGCTATGTAGACATACAACCAGTATTCCCGAGAGAGTATGCGATGATGGCCCACCGAGCGATGAGGCCTCGGTGCAGGGCCCTCTAATAGCATTACCACTTTCAGGTGGTATACCAGCAGTACCACTACCCATTGGGAAACCGTTGCCACCAGCCCCACCAGCAGAGGGTGCACGTCGACTGAGTGCATTTCACGAGTTTCAGTGGCAGAGGACTCTAAGGTTCTGAGGCAATACGGACCTGAAGGCGGTTGAGGACTGGTTGGTGGCTATAGTCATAGTTTTCCACTTGATTGGGACACCGACAGACCTTATGGTGATCCTAGTAGACAGTCTCTTCCAGTAAGAAATAGGGAGATGGTGGATCTTGATGCTCCAGATACACGATGAGGTGACCCTCATCTGAATAGAATTCGAGATACTTTTTAGGGAAGATTTTATCCTAGAAACATGACGCTTTGTGCGTATACAGGAGTTGCTGCACTTACAACATGGCATCATGACTATGGCCCAGTACTCGGTGTGGCTCACTGATCTCTCCTGCTACTCCACTTACATGGTACGAGACCCTTTCTTCATGGCCTGGACCTTTGAGCAGAGTCTCTGATGGGAGATCAGAGCATCGATGATATCACTCAACATTCCGACGTAGGATGGGGTGATAGAGCGAGTGCTTTTTGTGGAGAGCTTCCTAGCTGAGCAGGCACCAACAACGAGACCCACCAATGGGGAACACGTAGCAGAGTCATCTATGGATGGTATCAGGAAGATGAAACATAGTTCTAAGTGGACCAGACCTTCTGGTGGATGGCCCCGAGATGCAAGGTTGGAGGTGCGGGGCTCGCGAGGCAGAGGTGGTCAGACAAGGGACAAACAGTGCTTCACGTGCAGTAGGCAGGGTCACATTGCTCGCGATTGACCAACCCACTGTACAGATGACCAGAAGTCGGTCGAGGGACCACAGAGACAGAGGCAGAGACTCGAGCGAGGAGGTCCGCAGATAGGCAGACATGGTAGGGTATCTCGCTGTGCAGCAGGCGGTGGGCGGAGATTTGAGATTCTACCTCCACCACCACCAGGTGGCCCACCACGACCACAAGGAGCAGGTGGACATGGGCGAGATCAGCTCTAGGAAGCTGAGGCCTTCAACCATGACACTCCAGAGATGATTATAGGTATAATATGTGTCTACTCCACCTTAGCTACTATACTTATATACACAGGTACTAGTCACTCTTTTGTTTCCACAACCCTCGTTTGGATCTTGGAGATTCCAGTGGAACCATTGGCTCAATCCTTACAGCTAGAGACTCCTACAAGATAAGATTCAATGATTAAACACTAGTACTGGCAGTGTGAGCTTACTCTAGGAGGCGAGAGATTTGGCTGGGATCTTCTAGTAGCATATTTGAGGCCTTACGATGTCATCTTAGGTATGAATTGGTTATCTAAAATACATTCTCAAATTGACTATATTAGGCGCAAAGTGCGGTGTGTCCATGAGGATGAGACTAGGTTTTTCTTCACTAGAGAGAAGGGAACCTTTGAAGCACATGATGGACTTACTCAGAGAAGGGTGAAATCGAACACTCATTAGTTGGCAAGCCTTACCCTCAGAGTAGTTGATGTTGAGAGTCTGAGCTATCCTATAGCGGTGGACCAGTATGCCGATGTCTCTCATGATGATGTTTCGGGACTACCTCCACTTAGAGAGGTATACTTTTACATCGACCTGCACCCCAGGAAGACACCGATATCTACACTAGCATATCGAATGGATCCCACAGAGCTTTCTGAGTTGTGGGTATATTTGGAGGACTTGCAGAGAAAGGGGTTTATAAGGCCCAATGTTTCTCTATGGGTAGCCTCAATTTTTTTCACCAATAAGGCAGATGTGAGTTTTAGACTCTGTGTGGACTATTGATGCTTGAACTAGGTGACCGTTAATAACAAGTATCCACTTATGAGGATTGATTACATTTTCAATCAGTTGAAGGGAGATCGTTGGTTTTCAAAGATAGACCTCAGATCAGGCTATCATCAGCTCAGGGTATGAGATGAGGATGTGCAGAAGATGACCTTTAGATGTCGGTATGTCCACTATGAGTTCTTGGTTTTGCCTTTCAACATGACCAAATCCCCTACAGTGTTCATGGGACTCATTAACTGGATCTTTCATTCATACCTCAATCACTTTGTGGTGGTCTTCATCGATGATATCTTGGTGTACTCAGTGACGGAGGAGGAGCATGCCTATCATTTTCAGATAGTTTTGGATACAATCTAAGAGTAAAATATTTATCATAATCTCTCTAAGTGAAAGTTCTATATACAAGAGGTTCACTTCCTAGGACACGTTATCTTAGAGGTTGGAGTTGCTGTAGATCTGGCAAAGATAGATTATGTTGGGCAAAAATCCCTCAAGGTAACATTGTAGTATTTTTGGGTTGATTGTGTTTGTTGACAAAGCAGGTTTCCCTGGAGAATTGTCGAGTTCCCGAGAAGTTGTTGACATTCCATGTTGACAAAGAAATATGACAAAGGAAAGGATGATCTGGAGGCGGTACAAAAGAGCAGTACAAGGTGGCGCCGTTTCCCAGTGTTTTCCAAATTTTTGTGGTCCAAAATTTGGATTTTGGTGAGCATCACAAAAATAGGATTTCCATGAAGAGCATAATTTAATATGGCAAAGGCATGAATTTCTCGAAGATAGGATACATGGTTTGGATTTCGCGAAGACCAGAAGAATGGAGGTGGTGAGTCTTCGCGATTACGTCAAGCTTCACGAACGGCAGAGGCTGAAGCGCATTGCGGTGGTGAAGGGATTTGTGAGGGAGCTTCACGGCGAAGGCGCGGAGGTATGTTAACGGTGATTCTTCGCGACTACGTCAAGCTCCGCAAATGGAAAATTGCCGTGGTGCTTCGCGATTTGGACAGAATTCCGGCGGAAACTTTGGAGCTTCGCGATTTGAGATGACGTGGCATTGACTTCGCGCGGAAGGGATGAGGGTCGGTGGAATCGCCTATAAATAGAGGCCGAACCCCTCGAGAGAAGAGAGAGAATTTTCAGAGAAAATCCATTGCTCTCGGTTCGCAGAGGTGGTTCGCGAAGGCAGTGTGCTTCGCGAAAGGGGAGCTTCACGGCGGCTATTTTAGCTCCGCGAAAGGTGTGTGTACCGCGTTGGCTCATTGAGCTTTACGGAGAGGCAGGAGCTCCGCGACGACCTAAGCATTGCGAAGGTCTGTGCATCACCAGAGTGCTTCGTGATAGAGCTTCGTGAAAAGGCAGGAGCTTCGCGAAGGCTTGTTTGAGCTTCGAGAAATTGGGCGCCTAGTGAAGTAGAGTGCTTCGCGAAGGTGTTTCCAAAGTGGTTTGCCCAGTGGATAGTGGAAAAGGGGTATTCATCTACGGGTGAAAGTTGAACTTCAACAAAGCATCTACATACAGAGAAAGATGCATTCATTAATGGAAATGAAGAGACCTACAGGTCTATAAACTGTGAGTGAATCCCTTCTAGAGCAGTGAGTTTAGGAAGAGGAAGTAGGTGATCCTCTCCACCGACAGTGAGCCAGAGAGAGAGAAACAGGGAGTGACCCTTGGGAAAGCAGTGAGCTGACCCTAAACTTTGTAAAGGCAGTGATCCTGGGCATAGAAGTGATCTAGCCTGAACTTTGTAATCCACAACTAGTGAAGTTTAGTGGAATTGGTATGACCGACAACTTGTCGGCGTATGCTCCTTGGACGTAGCCCTTTACAGTGAACCAAGTAAAATTTCTGTCTCCTGTACATGCTTTACTTATGGTTTACTTTGTGCAATAGGAAAGAGAGAGAAGATTGGTTTGCTTAACAGAAAAACAAGATTAGAATGGGCGTTAATTTTTAATCAGTCATACCCTGATTCACCCCCCCTCTCAGGGTATTCAGCCCTGTGGACCTAACAATTGGTATCATAGGGAAAGGTTGATATTAGTTCTTCTCTCAATGGAGGTTACTATTCATAGAGGGATTCCGATCTTCGACAGATGTAATTTTAAGATATGGAAGAATCGAATGCAACACTATTTCCGATCTTTGGGAATAGATGTATTTTCAGCAGCTATGCATGGTATCACAGCTGATATTACTAGTGGTGCATTATCAGAAGCGGAGCATAAATAGTTGGATGCTGATTCCAAATCAATCAATGCCTTAGGGGGAGACCTTTACAATCCCATATATACAAAGGTGATGTCATGAAAAACATCACATACTATGTGGGAAAAGCTTTTGAATATTTATGAAGGGGATACAAAAGCCAGAGAGGCAAAGCTGCAAGTGTTGTGGAACAAGTATGAAGATCTGAGAATGAACCCGAATGAGTCTGTTGATGCATTCTTTGACAGGGTAAATGCTGTGGTAGAAGACATGCGGGGTCTTGGAGAAATTATCTAAGATATAAAAATTGTGAAGCGCATCTTGAGAAAGATTCCACCTTGGTTCAATCCGAAAGTTTCTATTTTGGAAGATAAAGATCTGAAAGAGCTGACATTGGATAACCTACACAACACTCTTGTTTCATATGAAATGAGAAATGATGACAACGATGCTGTGGAAAAGGGGAAATCCAAAGAGGTGGCATTTAAGGCCATGAAGAGGCTCACTATTGAAGATTCTCAGGAGTAAGAAGAGTCAGATGAGGTGATGTCGTTCCTTTCTTCAAATCTGCAAAGAGGAAAAGGAAAGTTTAAAGGGAAAATTCCACTAGAATGCTTCCGATGTGGAAAGGTTGGTCATATTGATGCAAGATGCCCCAAAATTTTTCAATAAGAAAGTGATGAAGATGAAGTTGAGATTCCCATGAAAAAATCTTCAGCCTATGTGAAAGGGAAGAAGCAGTTCAAGAGAAATTTCTTTAAGAAGAAGAATCTTCTTTCACAAGAAATAGACAGTTCAGCTAAGTCTGAGGGTGAAGAAGTTGAAGAGATAGAAAACTGAAAAGATTGTGGACAAAATGTGATGGTGGCTGTTGCCAGTAGTGCTCTTGAAAAGAAAGAAACCGAAACTGATGAAGAAGAATAAATTGAAGGGAGAGTTGACATGAAAGCAAAATTAGAAGCAGCTCTTGAAGAGATAGATGTTTGGCGAGCAAAAACAAAGAAAGACAATAAGATAGTATGTGATGCCAAACTCTACATGCAACAACAAGAAGAAGAGAAGTCTGAGCTTGAGAAAGAAATTGAAAATATTAAGTATTCTAGGCCAGAGCACACAGAAAAGGTTGATGATCATAAGCTCAAGATTGAAGAGCAGAAAAGGGAGATCGATTTCTTGAGTTGAAAAGTGAAAGATCACATCAAGCGTATTGAAGAGCTTGAAGAGGAAGTTGTCGGTCTATGGAGAAAAGTTAAAGACTAGGAAAAACCTTTGAATCCCAAAACATTCTTGGGAAATCAGGTCGTTACGAAGACTGAAAAGAAAAAAGAAGAGCCAAGTAGTTCAGCAGGAAAGAAGCAGTAATTGAACTCAGAAGTTAAGGCTGATTCATGGCTTAATCAGAAACAAAAATCTGTGGTAGTTGAAGTTAGACCGCAAGCACCTGTCCCGAGATTGAAAGTGGATTTGAGCACAAAGCAGAATCATAATACTCAGAGATCCCAATGGGAAACTCATAGTGCTGAAGTAACATGAAGGAATGCACCTTATATCAGGTGTTATTGTTGTGGAAATATGGGACATTCACAGTATGTGTGTTCCATAGCCAAAAGATATCTAAGGGAACAAGAACAGAGATGATATCCAAACAGAGAATGGTTTTCTAGAACATACTTTGAAGGACACTGTTTTTGGTGTGAAGGATTTGGACACATGGCTAGGTACTACACTCCAACCATTCAGAAAAATGTGCCAAAGAAGAATCAAAATGTTCGCAAGCAGCAGATCAGTAAACCGACAAGTGAGTTAAAAGTTCAGAACAGATTTTTAGTTTTTCAATATGAAGCTGGTCCATCATACTCTGAGAAAGAACAAAAGCCTCAATCCATGATGAGTATGAAAGAAAAAGTATGGACCAGAAAGAAGAAAATTGAGAAGGCCGTAGTTGCTGAAATTGCCCTTAAAGCATCAGATCGTTCTGGTGTGTGGATCCTTGATAGTGGTTGCACATCCCACATGACAGGCAACAAGGATCTAGTTACAGGCATAAAATATGACAAAGAAGGAGTTGTCAAATTTGGAAATGATGAAGTCCTGAAGATTGTTGGCTCAGGAAAATCCAAGTTTCGGGGCAAAGAAATGAGACATGCTGATGTCTTGGTGGTAGAGGGTCTCAGTCATAATTTTCTTAGCGTCAGTCAACTATGAAACTCTGGGCACTCTATCCTATTTACCAAGAAGATGGGTATTGTTAAAGGAAAATATGTAATAGTCATTCTATAGGGAAAACGAACAAAGGGGAATCTTTACCTTGTAGGTGGGGAAGAAGATTCATGCCTTTTATCCAGAGAAGAAGAAAATCAGCTGTGGCATAAGCGACTTGGTCATCTATGTCAACCATCTATGAAAGATCTGGTAAAGTGTGATGCTGCTAGAGACCTTCCCAAACTATCATGTGATCGCACTCATACGTGTGATTCTTGTTAACAAGGGAATATCATCAAGAAGACATACAGGACAAAGGAACAAAAAGCAACTAGAGTGCTCGAATTGGTGCATGCTGATGTATGTGGACCTATCTCACCACGAGCTATAGATGGGAAAAGGTACTATGTTCTTTTCATTGATGACTATATAAGAATGGCCTGGGTATTCATCATTACCCATAATACATAGGTGTTCAGTTGCATAAAGAAGTACAGGAGGGAATCAGAAAAGATGCTTGGGCAGAAAATTCTGAAGTTTCATACTGATAACGGTACGGAATTTAAAAACAGTTAGGTTGAAAACTATCTCGAGAAACATGGGATAAGGCATCAAGTTTCATCAGTAAGAACTCCCCAACAGAATGGAGTGGTTGAAAGGAGAAATCGGATCATCAACAACATGGCCAGAAAATGCTTATTGATAAGGACCTACCAATGAAATTTTGGAAGGAAGCAGTTTCGACATCGGTATATGTTTCAAACAGGTCCCTGTTATGTCCAAATCAAGGGAAGACTCCGTATGAACTATGGTACGGAAAGAAGCCAACGTTGAAATACTTTCAAATCTTTGGAAGTAAGTGTTTAATTCTTAACAAAGAACATCATAGGAAGTTTGAGTCACGAGGAGATGAAGGGATATTCCTTGGCTATTCAGGGAAAAGCAAAGCATATAAATGCTTCAACAAGAGGCTGGGAAAAATTGTTGAGAGCAATGATGTCACTATAGTCGAAAATGAACAGACTACTCAACGACCTAGTGAACAGTTTCTGGATGAAAGTGATGATGACGTAAGCAACACAGGGGGAGTAGAAGTGGAAGAGGTTGACTCAAAAGAAGATACTGATGATGAACAAGAAAGTGTCAAGTCTGTATCTGCGAGGAAGCCAAAGAGTCGAGCTGAAATTGATTGGCAAAATATCATTGGTGATCAGACAGCTCCAGTTCAGACTCGAAGAATGAAATCATTACAGAAAAAATCGTTTTTATCTCAGGTAGAGTCGAAATGTTTTTCTGATGCAGCTGAAGATGAAAACTGGGTTCAGGCTATGAATGAAGAGCTTGATCAAATTGAGAAGAACCAGACATGGGAGATTGTTTCGAGGTCAGCAGACAAGAATGTCATCGGGACTAAATGAGTCTATCACAACAAGATGAATGAATATGACACAGTGATTCGGAACAAAGCACGAGTAGTGTGCAAGGGGTACTCCTAGATCGAGGGAATAGATGTCGATGAGACATTTGCACCGGTTGCAAGGATGAAGACAATCAGATTATTTTTGGCCATAGCAGTGCAACGAAAATTCAAAGTGTTCCAGATGGATGTCAAATCTGCATTCTTGAATGGGGTTCTGGAAGAGGAGGTGTATATTGAGCAGCCAGATGGTTTTCTCATTCATGAGGATGAGAACAAAGTTTTCAGGCTGAAGAAGGCATTGTATGGGCTGAAACAAGAACCAAGGGCATGATACTCAAGGCTTGATCAGTACTTGAAGAAGCTTGGTTTTCAGCGTGGAGGACTTGATTACAATCTCTATTTTAGTAATGACAGTAATCAAAGGATGATGGTGTTGGTTTATGTCGATGACATAATATTTGGCGGATCAGATGAAGCTCAGTGTAGAAAGTTTTCCGAATTCATGAAAAATGAGTTTCAAATGTCAATGATTGGAGAGCTAATGTTTTTCCTTGGTCTATATTTGACACAAGGAAGGACTGGAACATTCATTTCTCAATATAAATATGCCAAGGAGGTCCTGAGAAGGTTTGGAATGGAAAATTACAAGGAGATGAAGACTCCGGTTGCCACCCGGATGAAAATATCCAAAGATGAAGATGGCAAGGCAGTTAATATCACAGAATACAGGCAAATTATTGGAATTTTGTTGTACTTGACTGCAACAAGGCCTGATATTGTTTTTTCCACATGCCAAGAAACAAGATATCAGAGAAATTCCAAGGAAAACTACATGCTTTCAGTGAAAAGAATACTTCGGTATATCCAGGGCACAGTGGATTTCGGCTTGACATATACTGATAAATCTCAGACAGAGTTATTGGGATATACTGATGCAGACTGGGCCGGTTCAGCAGATGATAGAAAATCAACGTCAGGTGGTGAATTCTATCTTGGTGGATTGTGTATTTCATGGTTAATCAAGAAGCAATATTTCATTTCATTGAGCACCACAGAAGTTGAGTATATTGCGGCCACTCAAGCATGCACACAGTTATTGTGGATGAAGCAACAGCTTGAAGATATGGGAGTTGAAGTGAAGTCTCCGATTGGAATCATGTGCGACAACTCAAGTGCTATAAATATTAGCAAAAATCCTGTCCATCATTCAAGGACAAATCACATTGAGATTAAGTATCATTTTATCAAGGAGAAGGTTGATCAGGGCATCGTGAAGTTGGAGTACGTGCCTACAGAGCTACAGGTTGCAGACATTCTGAAAAAGGCCTTACCCAAGGAAGCTTTTGAGAGGCATCGATTGGCTCTGGGAGTTCAGTCGATTCCCCACACTTTAAATAGTGTGGATGTGGGACCCCCCTCTCCCCGAGGTATGATGTGTTTTTCCCTAATGTGCTGATATGTGTTATCTACTATGTTACAGGCTCCAAAGGAGTGACCTATGGGTTCGTTGACAAAGGGGGAGAAAATAGTGTTTGTTCAAGGGGGAGAAAATAGTGATTGGGAGACAGTGTGTCTATTTGAGAAATCATGACAGATACGGGGAGAAGCTGACAGGTGGAGCAGCCAGAAAGGGGGAGCAATGAGAAAGGGGGAGAGCGTTTTAAATCTGACGATGCTAGAAGTGATCGATCAAAGCATAGAAATCACGACAGCTGAGGATCATGATAAAAGCAGAACAGTAGTGTTGGAATGGTGTGAGACGGTGTCCAGCTATCACCAACTGGTATCAGTGTGGTTCAATAATTGGTATCAACTTAAGAATTCACCAATTGGTATTAGTGTGGTTTAACAATTGGTATCAATTTAAGAATTGGTATCAGGGTGAAATTGACAATTGGGTCTGACATGAAGTGATTCATTGATAAACTTTTCATACTACTCCTGTTTCTCACACCGAGCATTGCTTATGTGGGATTAGAGTACGTGTTAAGTGAATCCTTGAATGCTATCAGAATCGTAAGAGGCGAATGGTGGTAGCGGCTGGAAGAAGACTCAGTGAGGTATCAAAGTGCAGAAAATCATTCCGAGTAGAGTTGTGAAGAGTTGTCAACAAACCCAAAGTGGGAGATTGTTGGGCAAAAATCCCTCAAGGTAATATTGCAGTATTTTTGGGTTGATTGTGTTTGTTGACAAAGCAGTTTTCCCTGGAGAATTGTCGAGTTCCTGAGAAGTTTTTGACATTCCATGTTGACAAAGAACTGTGACAAAGGAAAGGACGATCTGGAGGCGGTACAAAAGAGAAGTACAAGGTGGCACTGTTACCCAGTGTTTGCCAAATTTTTGGGGTCCAAAATTTGGAGTTTGGTGAGCATCGCGAAAATAGGATTTCCATGAAGAGCATAATTTAATATGGCAAAGGCATGAATTTCACGAAGATAGGATGCATGGTTTGGATTTCGCGAAGACCAGAAGAATGGAGGCGGTGAGTCTTCGCGATTACATCAAGCTTCGTGAACGACAGAGGCTGAAGCGCATCGCGGCGGTGAAGGGATTTGCGAGGGAGATTTGCGGTTAAGGCGCGAAGGTATGTTAACGGTGATTCTTCGCGACTACGTCAAGCTCCGCGAATGGAAAATTGCCGTGGGGCTTCGCGATTTGGACAGAATTCTGGCGGAAACTTTGGAGCTTCATGATTTGAGATGACGTGGCATTGACTTCGCGCGGAAGGGACGAGGGTCGGTGGAATCGCCTATAAATAGAGGCCGACCCCCTCGAGAGAAGAGATAGAATTTTCAGAGAAAATCCATTGCTCTCGGTTCGCAGAGGTGGTTCATGAAGGCAATGTGCTTCACGAAAGGGGAGATTCGCGGCGGCTATTTTAGCTCCGCGAAAGGTGTGTGACCCACGTTGTCTTAGTGAGCTTCGCGGAGAGGCAGGAGCTCCACGACAGCCTAAGCATTGCGAAGGTCTGTGCATCACAAGAGTGCTTCGCGATAGAGCTTCGCGAAAAGGCAGGAGCTTCGTGAAGGCTTGTTTGAGCTTCACGAAATTGGGAGCCTAGCGAAGTAGAGTTCTTTGCGAAGGTGTTTCCAATGTGGTTTGCCCAGTGGATAGTGGAAAAGGGGTATTCATCTACGGGTGAAAGTTGAACTTCAACAGAGCATCTACATACAGAGAAAGATGCATTCCTTAATGGAAATGAAGAGACCTACAGGTCTATAAACTGTGAGTGAATCCCTTCTAGAGCAGTGATCTTAGGAAGAGGAAGTAGGTGATCCTCTCCACCGGCAGTGAGCCAGAGAGAGAGAAACAGGGAGTGACCCTTGGGAAAGCAGTGAGCTGACCCTAAACTTTGTAAAGGCAGTGAGCCTGGGCATAGAAGTGATCTAGCCCGAACTTTGTAATCCACAGCTAGTGAAGTTTAGTGGAATTGGTACGACCGGAAACTTGTCGGTGTATGCTCCTTGGACGTAGCCCTTTGCGGTGAACCAAGTAAAATTGCTGTATCCTATATATGATTTACTTCCGGTTTACTTTGTGCAACAGGAAAGAGAGAGAAGAGTGGTTTGCTTAACAACGAAACAAGATCAGAACGGGCGTTAATTTTTAATCAGTCATACCCTGATTCACCCCACGCTCAGGGTATTTAGCCTTGTGGACCTAACAGATGATGTTCTAGCTTGGGAACCACCCAAGTGTGTGACCGAGGCGCATAGTTTCCTGGGGTTGGCTGGGTACTATCGGAGATTCATACCTGAATTTTCTGGAGTTGCAGCATCATTGTCAGTGTTGATGAAGAAGGGACAAACCTATGTATGGATAGAAAGATGCCAGTAGAGTTTTCAAGAGTTGAGGCAACGAATGACAAGTGCCCCCATCTTGAGGCTACCAGAAGAGGGCGTTGGGTATGTAGTCTACTGCAACCTGTCAGGGACCAGACTTGGGTGTGTCCTGATGCAGGAGAAAGCAGTGATCGCCTATGGCTCACGACAGCTGAGGAACCATGAGCAAAACTATGCCACCCATGACCTGGAGTTAGCAGTAGTGGTCTTCGCCTTGAAGGTGTGGCGACATTACTTGATGGATGAACATTTTACAGTATACTCTGATCAAAAGATTCTTAGGAATATCTTCTCTCATAAGGACCTGAACCTGAGACAACGGCAATGGCTAGAGTTCCTCCAAGATTATGAATTTGAGATAGTCTATACTCCTAGGAAGGGGAACTTGGTATCAGATGCACTCAGTAGTATGTCTAGTCTACAATTGCTGAGTGAGGCGACAGATCAGCTATCCATGTTGTAGATATCCTTCATGGGTAGAGATGGAGCATCTTACCTCCAGTCTATGACAATCACTCCCCCACTCCTTCAGCGAGTCAGGGAGGTGCAGCTTGGGTACATTGACTGCAAGGCTTGACGGGCTCAGATAACTTTAGGACAGACACATGATGGATTTTTTGAAGGTGGGGAGCACGTCATTCTCTTTAGAGGACGTACCATGGTACCAGTGGTTCTATGGGAGGAGGTGTTGAGGGAGTTTCATAAATCCCCTCTAGTGGTACATCCTGGTGTGGAGAAGATGTACCAGGACCTCTGGCGTCAGCACTTGTGGCCAAGGATAAAGAAATCAGTGGCAGAGTTTGTTTCTCGATGCCTTACTTGTCAGCAAGTGAAGGCCGAGCATCAAGTTCTAGTAGGATTAGCATAGCCACTAGAGGTTCTGAAGTGGAAGTGGGATGAAATCTACATGGAATTTGTGATAGGGCTTGCACGTACATCCATGGTACATGATTCTATCTGGGTGATCATTGACCGAGTCACCAAGTCGGTCTACTTCCTACCTATCTAAGAGTAGGGATTAGTAGAGGGATTCAAACGACTCTACGTACATGAGATTATGCGACTCCATGGGGTTCCATCAACGATCGTATCTGATTGTGACACACATTTTACTTCTTGGTTGTGGAAGGGTTTGCAGGAGTCGTTCAGGACTCAGCTACATTTGAGAACCACCTTTCATCCTCAAACGGATGGTTAGACAGAGCGGACCATTCAGACGCTGGAGGACATGCTTCGTGCATGCGTCCTAGATTTTGGCTATAGTTGGGAGGATCACTTGCTTTTGGTGGAGTTTTCATACAAGAATAGTTATCACTACACTATAGGTATGGAACCATTAGAGGCCCTATACGGTTGACCTTGTAGATCACTTATATGATGGAAAAACCTTGGGGAGTTAACACTTATGGGTCTAGAGTTGGTACGAGCTACCATTGAGAAGGTTCAGGTCATCCAGGAATGGATGAAGACTACACAGAGCAGAAAAAAGACTTATTCTAACAGGAGATAGAGACCTTTGGAGTTCTAAGAGGGGGACCACATATTCTTGTGAGTCTCTCCTAAATGGGGACTATAGATATTTGGTCGAGGTGGAAAGTTATCACCGAGCTTTATCAGACCATTTCTGATACTTTGTAGGATATGTGAGGTGGAATACCGCTTGACACTTCCACCGTAGTTGGAGAGGGTGCACGACATCTTCCACGTATCCCAACTGAGGAGATATGTGCATGACCCATCTCACATCATCAACCAAGGTGTGATGGACTTTTATGATGGGGCAACATTTATGGAGGTTCCAGTAGAGATTGAGGATCAACATGAGCAATTTCTTCGTGGGAGATCGATACCTCTGGTGCGCGTTCGCTGGCAGCATGTGAACCTCCAAGAGAGCACATGGGAGTGGGAGGCTCATATTCATGCTCAGTACCCCCATTTGATTCCTTAGTCTGTGTTGTGGATTTTGGGGATGAAGATCCCTAAAGTTGGGAGAATGTAAAGACCCATATTTTCAATGTATTTTATTTAATTTTATGGAATTATTACAAGTCTATGAAAATTGACGGTGCGTGAATCTGAGGCTTGGAGTACCTGAAATTAATTTTTGAACTTTTTTTAATGTAATTTCAGTAAACGCGTGAATGGTGTTTTATAAATTTTGAATCGGTGCTCAGATTAATAATCTGATGGCATCATTGAATCCACAGTGCCACGATTCAATTAATGGAGACTTTACTTTGACCTCAGTAGGTCTAGAGAAAAAGTTATGTTTGGTGAAATTTTAAAAGAAATAAAATAAAATAACTTTATTATTTTATTTTCTTTCATATCCTCTAATAGACAAATGGAGTGTGGGACCAGCGATCTGTCAAGAAATTAAATGTCTTGATCTTTCTTTCTTATGTAACAGTATCATTAGAGAATTGGGAATCTTTATAATTAATGATCTCCCATTAATTCCCCACGTCATTACTTACCCTCCCACTCTCCTATTTATGTGGAGCTTGGGGAGGGGTATCAAAACAGACTCTCCAAGAAACTAAGTGTTGAAGGAGTACCGAGATGCAAAACCCTTGGAGGATAGAGCCGATTCTGGTGAGCGATGACGACCTAAAACAAACCCCAAACGGAAGGATGACGTCTACCAGCATCGTTGGAAGCCTATGGTAGAAACGAAGATCACTGACCCCCTTCCACATGCATGGAGGCTCTCCAACAACCTTAAGTAGGGGTTTTGATTCTCATTTATTTCAAGTGGATTTATTGAACCCTTTATCCCCCCTTTTGTTATAAACTAACATGGAGGGCGAAGGCCAAACAAACCCGGCCTGGACCCACTGCTACTTTGCTACACCCTTGCGTTCTTCGTGGAATACTGCCAGCATGGAGACACCGACCAGCTACAAAGAAGGCGTGAGCCGACGCACACTAGAAGAGGAGGCCATGACACAAATATGCGACAGTCATCGGAATGGCCATCACTGGACAGCTGAGGAGGAGGTGTGGTGCACCATCGCGTGATGCTGGTTAGCAAAGGGTTGTAGCTCGTCAACCACAACGATCAGAAGAGGCGGAAAACACTTTGTCTGGTCGTGGAAGGAGAGGCAGCGTGACCAGAATGCCTCCAATGAGAAGAAGACATGGATGAATCCACAGTGGAGGAAGAACCCGCACCTCTGTAAGGTTCTATGGCGACTGAGTGGTGCCCACATGGCGTTGCCGCTTCACAAACCGAACGACCTTCAGGCTGTTCAAGAGTTCGGGAGACTGGGGGTCACACCCCCTCCCCATTGCCATCTCGGGTGGATAGCGGCCAGGCCAACCCCTTGCGGGCCATTCCCTACGTGGGCTGGGTCTCCCCCTTACGGGCCTCCCTTTGCAGGCCTCCCTTTGCGGGCTGCCCCTTTGCGTGCTAGGTTTCCCTCATGGGCTGCCCTTTGCAGGCCACCCTTTGTGGGCCGGGCCGCCCTTGTGGGCCATCTTTCTGTGCCACCACCATGCGGGCCAAGCTGGACCTTGGCTCAGTGGGCCGAGACCGCCGTGGCCCATTCCAGGCTGGGTCGGGCTGGGTCAGACCAGACCCGAGCCCAACTGGGCCCAAAAACACTTAAAGGGTCATATCTTGAGAATCATACGTCTGTTTGATGAACCATCTACGGCATTGGGATCCTTGGATTGAGACAGTCCTTTTGGTATACTCCTCTTGAGTTTTGGAGACAGTTGGAGTATGGACAGGTTGGATCGAACCCGAATCCAATTTCCCCCCGGGAACTAAAATGCTTATAACTCACAGACCGAGCGTCTGACTGATACACCATCTGTCACTTTGGAACCCTTACGACATGGAAGATCTTTGGGTTACTCCTTTTTGGAGCATAGTGGTGGTCTAAATATGAACGATATCAAGAGGGGTAGATACTATAGAACTCGAGCGCACTAGGTGTGAGGAATCCAGGGGCTGGCAGTGTGGTGGAGGTTAGAGACAGATCATATGAACGTTAGTACTGAGCGATCCTATGTGGGTCAGCACTGATCCTGCATGGGCCAGATCCTGTGTGGGTCAGCACCGATCCTATATGGGTCAGTGCATACCGATCTTGTGTGGGTCAGATCCTATGTGGATCAGCGCTCAGTAATCCTATGTGGGTCAGCGCGTACCGATCTTGTGTGGGTCAGATCCTGTGTGGGTCATTGCAGGTGTTAGTTACCTATCGATCATGTGTGGGTCAGATCTTGTGTGGGTCATTAAGGGTGTTAGTTACCTATCAATCCTGTGTGGGTCATTATGAAGGTTAGTTACCAATCAATCTTGTGTGGTTCAGATCCTGTGTGGGTCATTGAGGGGGTTAGTTACCTATCGATCCTGTATGGGTCAGACTTCATATGGTCAACAGTAATTCCTCATGACAGAATAAGATGATCTAGCTTCGTGACTAATCATCTGTACTTCTATACTTCACTGAAAACCTGGTTTGAGATAAGACTCTTTTTGAGCTATGTTTATTGCTTTGTGCTTGGTGATTGAGATCATGTTTTTTGGTTTTCCTTTTTGTAATTTTGAGAGACCTTTGGGGGTCTCGGGATCCCTACTGGGCATTTTTATACTTACCCCTGCACGAGCTTCGCCCGCACCTTGTTGTGTCTTGTGCAGACAATGAGCAGCTGGGATGAGATTTGAGGGAGTCGGGACTAGGCGGTATGCGTAGGAGACGAGCGGATGTGGAGTGTTGTGGAGGTGATCTGTACCTACCCTTCGAGTAGGATCCTTGGAGGATGAACCAAGAGTTGTTTTCCATTTTTCAGTTGTATTGTACCTTTCAGTTGTACCTGTACTTTTATAGTTGGGATTGTATTCCAGACCATTTAATTTCAACATTCTTTTTACTATAGGAGTTTGTTAGTGGTTTCTTCTTGTCGTGTTCTTAGACTATGTGTCTGTACAGGTTAAAATGGCAATGAATTCCTGTTTTAAGGATACGCCTTTCTGTTGCTAGTCGCAAGCCCCTGGCCTATGGAAGGTGGGCTTGGGGTAGTCACGTCACGGGCCCCAAGGGACGGGTCATGACATAATATTTATTATACTGAAATTTTGAAATGACTTTTTATACTCTAAGATATGATACCAATGTTTCATTATATAAAAGTTTATTAGAATATAAGTTATAAAATGTTTTTAAAAGTGAGGTAAAAAGAATAGAACACCAAATCAGTTTAGTTATCATTAATAAAATGACAATTATGATCATATAAAGTTAAATGGATAAGAACAAACACATTAAATAACACATGAATGATTTAAAAAATACAAGAAATACCTTCACATTTTTCAATAGAACATATTTTGGATGAGATGAGCCTCAATTCAGATATGAGGTCAAATCAAGCTTATTTTCAGTTGGTATCTTATTAAAATCTTTGAAAGGTATGTACTTAACTTTTTAATTTTGAAAATATTTCATCCATTATACAAGAAGTATTTGGTATCTTATTAATATCGTCTTCACCAGTTAAAATAATTCACCCTTAAAACATATATATTTAAAATCATAGAATCATTGGTGAAACCCTCATTCATGCCATTGATTTGATTCATAATTGTAGGTAGATCATATATTCATCGTCTTATCTACTAACAACCTTGTTCAACCGGATCTCTATCCAATCACAAATTCATATTTAACCCTCAGTTTCAACACTTAGAATTAAATTCCTTCAGCCTATAAATCAATCATCATCACTTGAATTGACCTCTACATCAGAGTGATTTTCTTTAGTATGGCTTACATCAACTTCAACTAGAACTTGTCCCTCCTTTATCCTTCAATGAGTGTTGTTAGGTCTTATCAATGTTATAGATTCCACAAAAATAGATAATCCCCAAAAATAAAAATTAAAAATTCAAATTGACATGCAAGAGACTTGAGTAAGATTAAACTACATGCCTTACACATCTCGCAATGCCAAGAAACCATGTTTTGACCAACCATCTCCTCTTAAACATTGGTTTCATGTGTATCGTAGGTCTAACAATTCCATGACCACCACCACACATGACAACACCACTGAACACCCATGATATATACTAGGATTCCACCATAAATTACCGAGAAACACTAAGAAGAAACAAACTATGTGCATAATAGTATTGTTCAATGAGGAATTACAAATATCACAATTGGAAAAAATAAAAATAAGAATACCATACTTTTACCATAACACACTAGTAAATAGATTCAAAACTAAATCCATAATAATCATGAATAATGTCCATTATATTCAAATCCAAAAGGATCCAATTTTGTTCTATGAAAGTCACTAACATCGGCCGTTTAATAGTTGATGAACTTGACTGCACCCACTGCCACCAATACCAAATGCTTTTGAAGCCTACAACACATTGAACCTCAACCCTAAAAGTTGAACCAGGAGCCTCAAATACTACGTGGTTGATTCAATTCTATTTTGGGTGGTAGGATTTACCAAATAGGCTAAGTGGTTCATAGAAAAAGGGACATGATATTACCTAATGTAGAAACACTACCCTGGACAAGGACCCACATAGGAATGAACACCAAAGAAACACCTAAAATGGGGGATTAAAACATAAGAGGAGGCCCAAGGAAGCCACTAGAAAGGAAGAGTTAAGGGAAAGAGTAAGGGGAGGGGAAAAAATCATGTAATAATAATAGAAAAGGATAATAATACAAATGGGAAACCATCTAAAACATGAAATGAAGCTGAAAAAAATACAAACAAATCATCTCAAGTTCATAAGAAATGATGTGACAAGGGAAAATATAGAATGGGGGATCCATAACCAAAGGGTTCATATATCAATATACCACTAATTGTGGAAGGATAATTCTAAGTCATGTAAACCTAAATGTAAATTCTAGGGATATACCAAGAAGGGTATTTAGACTATCCAAAGCTAAAAATATAAGGTATTTGAAATGTTTACTTATAAGGTTAAATGACAATGAAACCCTTTCAACATTAAAAGGTGATAAAGCCCAAAATATTTTAAAATTAGTTCATCAAGATACATGAAAAATATTTCAAGTAGAATCTAGTGGTAAATTTATTTATTTCATGACATTCCTTTAGGATATTAAAGGAATATAAAATTTAAGTACATAATTTTATTGGTAAAGGATATGTGATGCTTTGGGTAGGTGAGCCAAATAATATATTAATAAAACATTCACCAATAATTAAAATATAGAGTGAATTATTCATAAACTCACATTACCTTATACACATCAGAGTGATGATGTTAATAAAAAGAGGATTAATGATGAGTCTTATAAGTATTATAATTATTCCAATATTCTATTTAGGAAAAGCTTCACAAATAGTGGCATTAATACTTAATAATATAACAATTATAATGAAAAATATATATTATATAAATTATTATATGAATTAAATCTATTATATCACGAACACATATTTTTAGATTCAAATCATTTTTAAAGTTTATTTTAGAAACAAACTTACATAAAAAACAAAAAGTGTATCACAATTAATCAACCTAAGTCACTAAGGATTTTAATATTCTTGGGATTTAAAAATATTAGTAAAGTGAATTAATATAATTATATAAGAGTGAATCATATCTCTATTTGAGATTGAAGGATAAGATAGACTTTATTGAAATAAAGGCTTAATATGTACATAATGACATTACCTGACCCATCATGGCCCTACTTGGACCATCAGTAAGCCGAGTGTGCCACCCCAAGTCTAGATCCAATAATCTATGGGATTCTAACTAGAACCAAGTGAAAATATCACACAATATGGGAGTCCATATCCAAATATACCAGTACACAACTACCAATCTCCACATATGATGAAAATAATGCAATACTTGATAAATAAAAAACCAAAATATATATAAAAATTCATGTTCTATGCTTATATCTATAGAGTGGTACTAAGTACATAATCCATAAATTAAAGGTCCAATATATATGCTCATAAAAATCCAAAGGAAAACTAAAATCATGAAATTGAGGTAGGGGATCTATGTAAATAGATAGCTCCAAACATGAACATTATCTAGTAATATTAACTTTGGGTACTAATAAACTCCATCAACTTTGGGTCCACTAAAGTAAATATCAAATTTTTTATATTTTTCATATGAAACGACACATTTAGTAAAATATATCATGTAGTGATGAGTATATACATATAAAATAAGACTCTCCAAAAACCACAAAGGAACAAGGAAACAAAATCTTAATCATCTGAGAACCTCAAAGGTAAAGGATAACCTGCTCATAGGATAATAACACAGATCCACTAACCAAAAAGAACTATATGATTACATAACAAGAACCCTCAACATTAATTATCATTCTTAATAAACTATTTAATTAAAATATTGAACACCGTGAGAAACTATGATATGAACTACATAGTAAATCCATAATTACATCATCTCACCAAATGTAATGGTGGACTCACATATCTTCAAAGTAAGAATCACTAATGGGAATTATAAACCACTAATAAAGGACCCATTTCTTTTAAAATTAATAAAAAAGGTAGAAAATAATTCTATATATAGAGTACATGTGCCTTGATGATCTATAAAAGATTGATTGAGGGAGTAACATGCTCAATTGACTCTATAGAGGACCAACAACTTGTAGAGCATAGAGGAGTACTGACTCCATACCCAAACTATAGAGGACATATTCCTAGTTTATGTGGTGGAGTTTTAAACTCTATAAACTTATGGGGGGATTCCCTATCATCAACATGACTCACTAAGAGTAATTAACACCAAGGAACACTCTATTCATCACGAATAAACCCCAATGTCAACCCTATATATCTAAATCCTAAAACTGCATATATCTCCTAAAAAATGGACTTTTATGACCAAATTAACTATTCCAATATTATTTATGTTTATAAATTCTCAAGATAGGTTTTTTGTTTTCCTAAAACTGGTGAAAAAATAAAGTAAAACAACGCATAGGCATATAATAGGACACGTGGTGGCCTCCAGGAACACTATGTGGCTTGCTGGGAGAGGAGGTGCGTGCCCTTAGTGAACATATGCACTAGATAATTATAAAAATTATGGGTATATAATTCCCATGCATGAATCATGTATTGTTCATGTTGGGTCTAACATACTTAACCCACCACTCCCACTTGGCTGGTTAATTAGGAAACTAACCACCCCAACCTAGCTCTAATAAGTATATGGGATTAGTCCCACAAGGTCTATAATACTAGACTGGATTATGAGATGGGATATCTACATCACCCATCCTGGATGTTGGGATTAACTAGCCTGTGTCTGGTGAGAAAGCTCACAGAACAACCCCCCAAAACTATGCACTAGGGCACACTGAGGCTATCGATGTCGATCAACCTTGCTACCCTAATACCATTCCATTAAATAACCTCCCACTCCCACACCACCATTAGACACCATAATTCCTTTTTCCACCTTTACGTTGATGTGTTGTCACATATCAGTCTCCCCCTTTGTGTTCTAATTCCACAAATCACCATCATCTCTTGATCTACCATCAGATGTCTCCCAAACAATCAATAAAAAATTAGAATAAAATTTATAACCATATATTTCCACAGTGTGAAGGATTAAATCCAAGGATAAAGATTTTACAATTATATAACCATAAATAATATACAATAAAGGAAAAAAATTAGGATTAAAATATATAATTTAGGTATTTCATAACACTAGAAATGAGTAAAACAAGAACAATGATTAAAATTACGAAATGGGGATTTAAAAAACAAAAAAATAAATCTTCAAGAATATGATATAAATATTTTAAGAATAGGGTTATATATAATTATTCCAGTTTGAATCATAAATAATAAATTAATATTACAAAATAAAAAACCCTACATCATAATTAGATTAACCATTAGTGAATATCATGACTGCATTGGGTTTTCATTTGTCATTTTGTGAAGAATAAATTCTCCATCAGTTTCATTATCCAAATCCCCTCTCACTATCAATATCTAATTACAAATTTTATGGTAGTTATCCCTATATTAGAACAAGGATATTTAAATAGAATAAATCTTAGGATTATGGTATTTAATTAAAATACTCGACACTAGGATCAATCCTGGGAACTACTGAAGAAACCCCAATTTATATCACCAGTAGGGTCATCTCATTAATATAAACTCAATGGTGGTGTCAAAATTATTATCCAATTATCCTTTTTGGAAATATAAGAAATTCATAATAATTATGCATATGTGAAGCTAAAAAATATTTTATTTTTAATATATTATTTCTTAGTCATCATGACTTTCAATAATTTAGATTAGCTTAGCAACCATCCATAGAAATATTTTTAAAAATATTTGAAAGGATCATGATGAAGTTTTTAGATCACTATATCTTACCCACCTTCAAGTTTTTTTACCTTGAAAATCATATCCTATTGAAAAATATGAGGGTATTGAGATCATATCTAACCCTCTCACATATAATATATCTATTAAAGATTCACATGCTACCATAGAATAAGCACCTATTATGTCATCCAACATTTTTGGGTCTTCTCGTATCGGTCCTCAATAACCACTAGGTACTCCACAAGGGTTGAATCGTCCTTCATGTCAAACTCTCCCTGGTCAATTATGAGTGATAGATCATACACATACCTCCTCAACCATGTCATATAGAAGATGTTGTTCACCCAATCTAATTACATGGGTAAATCTAGGAAGTAAGAAACCTCATCTATCTTACACATGATCTAGAAAGGTCTAATGAACCTAATAGAGACATTTCAACCTTTTTCAATCGTCTATATCCCACAACATGGTGATATATTTAGGAATATATGATCTCCCACCTCAAAATCCAAAGCCCTTTATCTTCAATCCAAATAAGACTTCTAATAGATTTGATATGTCCTTATCTACTCCTAGATCACTTTCAATTTATATATCCTTAGCCATAGGAATTCAATTTCTATCAGTGATGAATCTCTAATCCCTTCCCAACATAAGGTCAGCCTATAGGGTCTCTAATACAATGCCTTGAAATGTGTTGTGTTGATAGTATAATCATAGTAACTATTATACATAAAATCCCCCAAAGTTATATGATCCTAAAATATCTAACCAAAATATAGCCCACAGGCCCAAAACATATCTTCTAGAACACGAATGGTTCTCTATATCCACCCTTCCACCTGTGGATGGAATATTGTACTCAACTAAAACTGAATATGAATCTTCAATTTCTCCTACAATATCATCAAAAATAAAGATGTGTATTGAGAAACTCATTCAAAAATGATCATAGAGGGTACCCCATGCATCTAGACAGACTCATCTACACATAATCATCCAAATCATTCCATCAAAATCTACTGTTAAATAGAATGAAAGTGATATAACTTGGTTAGTTGGTCAATGACCACACTGATCATAACATTACCATTCACTGAATGTGGAAGTTATAATATAAATTCCATCGATATACTATCCCACTTCAACTTTGGAACCTCAGTGAATTGGGCCAAATTTTTTGGAACTAGGCTCTTGGATTTCACCTATTGATGGGTAAGATTCCATAAGATAAACTCATCAACACTCCTCTTTATACCTATCCACCAAAAATGATGTAAAATATCATGGGGAATCTTCTTTACACATGAATATATCATTAATGTGGAAGTATGAAACTCTTGTAGAACCACTTATCATAGCATGACTTATACCATTGTACATCTTAAAAAAATATGACTTTCTACCCTCATTCACAATATAAATCTAGTGTATCACTTGAGGATATTTAATCATTAATTGAATCAAAATAAATGTCTCCCAATTGAAATTTCCTCAACTATAGAATATATAGAGCAGTCATTTCCATCAATTAATGATAAGACACTTCTCACTCATCCCCTAAGGACAACTACATCATCTAAAACTGCTCAGATTATGCCTCTATTAATTGAGATCAATATTTTTTATTAAGGTAATCACCCCCTACATTTACCATTTCTATAGTATATAAAATATTGAAGTCACAGTCTTATAGTAACTCTGAAAAAACCTCTACCACAAGTTAAAATCTCTCTAGGAAAATATGTATTAGAGGCTATTATGGTCTATGAATACTATGAATCACTCACTAAAAGGTTAATGCCTCTAAATCCTAAAGGTGAATAATAAAATTATAAAATTTAAATCATGGGTCATGTAATTCTACTTGTGAGGTTTCAATTTTTTTTATCCAAAAAAATAATTGCCTATCTCTACATCATGACACAACTAAGACCAGATTCAAACTCATTGTATAACATCATATACTTAACTCCTTCCTATAGAAACCATAGTCGTAGAGTACTAGTCAACCTCATAGTTTTTTTTAAAATCTCCCTAGAATCAATAATACTAAAAAAAGGATTCCCTTTATAGTTAATGATAGTTAGGGGAGTAAAAATCCTAGAAAATTCAGAAAAAAATATTCAGTAGTATCTAAAAAACCTATGGAAGCTTTGTACCTCATACATGCTCTTGTGTGGGTCTTAATAAATAAATAGATAAATGTTAGTTGGGTCTACAACAACTACTCCTGATATTAAATTCATTAAGAAGTTAAATCTTGAATCCAAAAATCACACATCTAGAGATTACCATAAATCCAGTTCTCCAAAACCAGGTCAATAATATCCCTTCGATTCTCAACATACTCATATTCTAAAACCAAGTATGAAAGAAGGTATTCAATGAACACAACCATGAAAAAATCTTATAAATGATGGACTATCTTGTTCATAAGGACCATAAACATATTTTGAGCTTTCATCATAGTAAAATGAGTCACTAAAAACTTATAATGTCCATCACGACATAAAAATTTCATATTTAGGATATCTTCTTCATGAACCTAAAATTAGTAATAGTGGAACTTAAGATCAAAATTTTAGAACCACTTTGATTTTTTTTAGTCAACTAGATCGAGGATCCTCTCTAGTGGGTGTTTTTCTTGAATTTCACTCGATTCAGGTAATGATTGTTAATATAAAGCCTCAATCTCTCATCCACCATCTTATAGAACAACATTGGGGATACCTAATTGGCTACACTGGGTTTGATAAAAAAATTCCCCATAAGTTCCTCAAGGTGATCCTTTTTCTATTTGAGCTCAGTGGGGTCCATCTGGTATTCCATATATGATATCAAGGTGGCCTCTGGGTGCAGATAAATATAGAAATAGATCTTTTAAAGAGGATTTATTACTGGAAAATATTCAAGAATAATGTACATATAATCTTCAATAGGGATATGAATTTTATTATCCGAAATGTCTAATGAACATAGAGACAATCTCACCAACTGATGGGTGATTTCCCATGACTTACAAAAAAATGGCTCTGTTCATCTAGACTGGAGGTCCCACTTTCCCATAAAGTAAATCATCAATTAATCATCTTAAAAACACATAACTCCCTAATGAAAAAAGTATATCTAGGCATAGTTCAAGGATATCCAGTTAATTCCAATTATAAAATTATATGAATTCATATCTACAACCATGAGTTCCTATAAAACTCACTCTCTACTAAGTACTAGATCATATCATTGAAAAATGTGGGTGAATATATAATCAATTCTAGTACAAGTATCTAGATCTATAGGTTTGGAAAATGGATCCAATGAAATCTATAACTCCCAAACTAAGGATAAAGTAAAAAAAGGAATCATTTTTATTAGTATCTATAAGTACAATATCTAATGTAGAGTAGACACAAATCATGCCTCAGACCATATTGGGAGATTCTTAGTCATAATCCACCATAGAATGCATCTGGCCACATCCTTAAAGATCAACTCATTTATACTAGAATATACCACCTAGGGGTGGTAGTATAATAATTGGATCAAAATTTATTCCACATTTATATACTTCTTTTATTTCACCATTAGATCCAATGCCAAAGAAGTCTCTTCAAGGACCACCTTATTTTCCTTGAGGAGGTCCCTAGTCATTTCGCTACCTCTAACATGGGGGGGGGGTATCAACTACTTAACTATCCTTTTATATACATCGGGAAAAGAAATCACAATCCATATGAACTTTTCCTCTATAATCATAGAAAAACCGTTATCGTAGCATTCCAGATACTCTTTGAGACACTTCAATTACTAATCCATGAGTCTGAGATCATGTCTTAGCATTCCCTTAATGATTCAACCCTAATGTATACCAACATCATTCCATGGCTAATGATTGTTCTCTTGGTGACTATTTTAAATCATGAACATATTTTTATCCTCTAATAATTTTTTTATCAAAGACCAAGGCCCTTCCCACAACCCCAAAATATATGGGGATGCACATTGAAAAAAAATCAGCCTAGATCTCTCTATAAAGGAATCACTTAAACTTCTATGGTTGAGTAAATATATCTTAAAGTACACCGAGGGAGTACTTATTGATCCTAGTGAACCTAAATTCATAATCTGAAATAAACATATAACCATTCCAAAACTCTAATAGTTCTTGGATTCAAAAAAAATCTCTACATAACTAGGTATATATACTCATAAAAGTGGAACTCAAACTCTTCCTAGGTTAGATTAACCTCATCATTAGTCTCGATAACCAAATTCTACCTATGAATCACTATATCATGGAGAAGTATGAGTGATTGCACCACTATCTAATTTTAGGGTGACCATATTGTAGGTTCCGAGTGTAAAGAAAGCGTGCAATAGGTTGTGCCCAATTTTTGCTTTTTTCATGATCGATGATCAATCCGAGATTTACCCAACAATAAACATCATGATCTAAGGAATTGAATAAAATAATATAGACAAGGGATAGAAGGACAAAACTAGAGAGAGGATCATCAAATATTATTTATAATCAATTTATTTAATTAAATAATTACCTTGTTGGAATTATTTATTCATTGATGGATTTGAAAATAGATATGCATTATACCAATGTTGTGTTGTAGGAATAAAGAGAATATTCCCTCTAGAGGCAATCCACACATGTTCCAAAAATATCTGAACATTATCGTAGGTATCTTTGAGTGCTAGCATAGTAGATCCTATCGCTTGTGTTGCCCGCCTTTGATCACCTCAAGAACCACTTTCAAAGAATTCTCCTTGATTTTTATTGACTTGGGAGTGGCAGGTGGAGGAAGATCATTCTCCATTATTGGGAGCATTCTTGGATAAGGGATATCTATAGGGATTGAGATGATTCCCCAAATCCATTGCACACAACAAAAAAAATGAATTGGCACTCTTAGAAAATAATATAATTGAGTTTATATATCACTAGGGTTAAAATTAAATAATTTCACAAATTCCCGTTATTATTTATTTAATCCACATAGAACCCCAAGTCAAATAATAATAATAATGTTATTATTTCTCAACATGAACTTAACTTGTGAATTAAATTAAATATTAATTAATCAAATAATATTCAATATTTATTATTTCACATTGAACCATTAAACTCAGTTTTCCATTCCTCTACAATATTTATCAGGCCTTGAATATTGACTATTTATTTATTAAATAAATATTACTTCATTATTATATAATAAATAAATAAATATTATATCCACTAAATAACAAAAAAATATTTATTAAATATTCTGATCACATTATATTCTCTCGAATAACTAGTGATGGAATATATTTGATCAAGAAAATATGACTAATTATTAAACCACATGTGGGAATAATTTTTTTAAAAGGTTGGGGCCGAATCCTCTTTGATTATTAAATCAAATGAATGACCTCTTTAACTGGTAGAGGGAGACCCATTACATAGCCCGAAGGACCAGTGGGCATTTAGCCCATTACATGGCCCGTAGGCCCAATTTTTTAACCTGAGGCCCATTCTGTGAATAGTAATGCTACAGTACCTGCGCTGCTACAGTACCGCACAGTACCCGCCGTTGCTACAGTACCATGCCACCGCTACAGTGACCTACTACCACTACAGTGCCACCTCTGCTATAGTAAGCTACAGTACTACTACATTACCTATTTCCAATGGGTTTTGAACCCCCATTTTTCATGTAGTATTATGGGGTGCTTACCACTAAGACAAACCCCAACTACACTACATGTGGGAATAATATTTGTTCAACCTGTTAAATAATAAATAATAATATATTATTTAATTGAGATTCTAGATACACTTAGCATGTGACCCTCTAAGCCTCTTTCTCAGTGGTATTAGGTGAAACAACCTAAAGTCCGAGGTTAGCATCTAGAAACATGCCAAGGCACCCATAGAGAAATAAGTTAATGTTGAAATGAGATAATACCTCATATAGAAACTTATTGTGTTATATAATCCCTTTATCATGATGTCTCAAATCAAGCATGTTGCATGCTAGTGCCATCAACCTATGCGCTTGATGTATCTTTCTTTGACTTCCTATAAATAGAAGTTTCCTATAGAACCCCATAGAAATGGATTTATTTAGGATATATCATTTCCATAAAAGGGCCTAAGATATCAACTTCCATTAAATAGTATAAGTGAAAAATCCTTTCTTGTATTATTAATTAATGAAATATTACTCATGACACACCCAACGTATCCTACTTCACTGTGAACATTTATCATTATAGTTTTCATCAATACATAAAAGTATGCGAGTCATAATACTAATTAATAATAATATTAAATTATAAGGATTAATAATCATGTATGCAGATATGAACATCCATCGACACATATATGTGGATTTCCTACTGGCGGGTCTTGTTCTCTTAATATCGTACACTGGATATTACCAAGGTCATACACCATGAGGCCATTCCTCAAAGTCGTATAAGTCTCCACCCATGATAGCCTATATCATTTGTTTCCCTTAAATGATATCATTCGGCTATAGAGTATATATTTAAGAATAGTTTCATAGCACCTCTGGGTTCTCATCATAGTGGGGAATTGCTATAACCTTTTAGTGAGACAACTACTCTTAGAAAATTATCATATAATATGTTATGTAGAAGAAAAATAATGTTGTGATAATCAGTTTATTAATATTCCAAACTATGAATAAAAGTTATCATAAAGTACATAGAAGTTGGTTCTAGGGAACCGACTTCAACAGACTCCCACTTGCACTAGAGCCAACTGCTAACAACCTTCAATCCACTAGTGCTCACATGATACTCATGCTTCTGTTGAGATAGGCCTTTATTCAAGGGGTCTGCCAGGTTCTCTTCCAGGGGTACTATGCTTACTGTAACTTCTCCGCTTTGATAAAAATCTCTCAAGAGGTGATACTTTTAGAGTATATGCTTTGTCTGTTGATGTGACCTTGGTTCTTTTGAAAGAGAAACCGCGACAATATTATCACAATATAATATGATAGGGTATTTATTGATAGGTACCACATCAAGATCCTTGAAAAAGTTCCAGATCCAAATGGATTCCTTGGATACATCAGAAGATGCTATATACTCGGAATCTGCTGTAGACTCAGCGAAAACTGGCTACTTTGAACTATTCTAGCTCACACATCCTTTATTGAGACTAAAAACATATCCTAACTATGAATTAAAATCATTTTGATATGTCTAAAAACTAGAATTAGTATATCTTATAATAACCGGCTCCTCATCTCCTCTATACATCAGGAAAATTTCCTTAGTTATTCTAAGATACTTAAGGATAACCTTAACAACAAACCAATGTTGGTCTCATAGATCTTATTGATATATGTGTACCATGATAAATTCATAGGAAACATCAAGTCTAGTATATAACATAGAATACATGATTGATCCTATCACTGAAGAGTATGGGGTATTACTCATTTTATCTTTATCCTGGTATGTATGAGGATCCATTTTCATATAAAGATGTAAACTGTGTAACACTGGAACCAATCCCCTCTTGGATTGTTCTATACTAAATCAATTTAGTATCTGAGAAACATATATACTTTGACTTAGTCCAATCATCCTCTTGGATCTATCAAAAATGATATTGATCCATAGAATATAGGTTGCTTCACCTAAGTCCTTCATAGAGAAACACTTGTTTAACCAGTCCTTAACATACTATAAGAATGGTATTTCATTTCCAATAAGTAATATATCATCAAAATGTACTAATAAGATAATGAACAAATTCCCAATAAATCTATTGTAAATACACAACTCACATTCATTCTTAATGAAACCAATTTTTTTTATGAATTCATCGAATCAAATGTTCCATGGCTTCCATAAATGGATATATATAACTTGAAAATACTTTTGGAATCACCTAGAGTCACAAAACTTTACGGATGTTTCATATGGAAATCTTCTTGAAGGTTCCCATTAAGGAATACAGTTTTGACATCCATCTGCCAAATCTTATAGTCATGGTAAGTTGCTATAGAAAGTATAATTCTGATGGATTTAAAAATAGAAACTTGTGAAAAGGTTTCATCGTAGTCAATTATTTAATTTTGTTTAAACCCTTAATACAATATCTTTACTTTATAGGTATTTAATTTACCTTCCATGTCAAATTTCATATTTAATACCCATTTGCATCCAATGAGATTTACATCAACTGGCACATCGACTAGAACCCAAAATTGGTTATGATACATGGAATCCATTTCAAAATTCATGGATTCTTAGCATCTTTTAGAGATCTATACTACCTCTTTATAGGAGATAGGTTCATCATTATCAACCAATAATATGTCCCCATATTCGATGACTAGAAAACCATATCTCTCTGGTTCTCTTACATCTCTTTTGCTTCTACGTATTACTTGTGTTTCGAGAACTACTTCTTCCATGGGGACTTGTGAAATATATTCCTTTACTAACTCTTATATATCTTGAGCATCAAATTCATAGAAGTCAATATTTCTCCCACTATCCCTTTGAGGATGTTCTCCCTCTTAAGAAAGATGGCTTGTCTAGAGACAATCACTTTCTTGTCTGAGGGGTTGTATATGTAATATCCCTTTGTTTCCTTGGGATAACCTATAAAGATACACTTTTTTCCCAAGGATGCTAGTCTGTTTCACGATAAGACCTTAACTAAAACCTTAAAACCCTATACACGTGTGTGAAACAAAATGGGTTTCTTTCCACTCTATATCTCAAAGGGAATTCCATTTTCCACTTTAATTGGTACTCAGTTTAATGTGTATGCATCAATTTTTAATGCATATCCTCAAAAGGATAATGGAATATCTACATGATTCATTATTGACCTTAACATGTATAACAAGGTATGGTTCCTCCATTCACTAACACCGTTCCACCACGGTGTGTAAGGTGGAGTGAGTTGAGATAGAATCCCAAACTTAAATATAAATTCAATAAACTATTGGTTAAGATATTCACCCCTAGATCCAATCAAAGCTTCTTTATATTCTTACCAAGTTGATTCTCTACTTAATTATCGAATTCCTTAAATTTCTCAAAGGAATCTGACTTATACCTCATTCAGTAAACATATCTATATCTAATTAAGTCATTAGTAAAAGTTATGAAGTAATAATATCCACCTATAGATTCTACCAGAAATGGTCCACACACATTAGTGTGTACCAATACTAGAAGCACTATGGCCCTTTCACCCTATCCACCAAATGGTGGTTTAGTAATTTTTCCTTATAAACAAGCACTCCATATTTCAAGTGATTTTAGCTTATAAGATTTTAAATAACCATCTTGATAGATATTTGTCAAATGCTTCTCATTTACATGACCAAGATGGTGATGCAATAACTAAGTGTTATATGAGTCATGTGAACATGATTTGTTATCAATTTAAAATATTTGTATTTAATAATTTAATACATATATTCCATTATTTAAATGTTATACACCATAACATATGTTGTGTTTATAAAAGAAAAAACTTTTATTTCCAAATATGAAAATAAACCCATCTGGATTTAAGAATGATAAAGAAATTATGTTCTTAGTAACCAAAGGTACATAATAACAATATTTTAAAACCAAAATCATTCCTATTGGCAATGAAAAGTTGTAGTCACTAATAGATAGTTCATCCAACCTCACTCCATTAGTAGCTCTTAGATCTACCTCTCCTATAGAAATATTTTGAAATTTACTTGGTTCCTACATTTGGATATAGATGTGAGAACCAAAGGATATATATAATACCAAACGTGTAGATATTGAAAGATTACAATTGATAATGAATTCACCTTTAGCATCCCCTTTCATTTGGGTGAAGTTCCTCTTCTAATGGCCTTTATTGACACATGTAAAGCATGTTACCTCCCTTTCCCAACCCTGCCTCTAGATCTTCCTCTTCTTGGAAGGATGATGCTCATGAGATTTAGACTTGTTGTGAGTCTTGGGCCCCTTTGACTTTTTTCTTCATTTTCTTGTTCCCCATATGGACCATGGGTTTATCACACCCCATATAATTATCCACTTATAGAATCAAATTAAGAATTTTCAAAAGATTCATCTTATTATTTATAATATTGTAATTAAAAATAAAACCAAAGAAGATCTTGGGAAGTGATGAAAATATGATATCTGTACAAAACTCATCTAGGAATTTAATACCTAATATTTCTAAGAATTCAATGTAACCAATAAGCTTGACTACATGAGGACAGATAGTGAAGAATCTCCAAGCTTATTTGTGAACAGAGCATTGGAGATCTCGTACCTCTTTTGTCTCACCTTCTCTTGATAGAGATCCTAAAGGTGAGAAAACATGATATATGCATCCATGTACTCATGTTACTTAAAAAGATCATTGGATATGGATGATAAAATGAGTCACTAAACATCTGTATAATCATTCAAATGTTTATCATAGATAGATAACTCTTCATCACTTTCCTCATTACCATGCACATTAGGAATTGGTTCTTCCAGAACATATAATTTCCTTTCACGGTGAAGGATAACACGTAAGATCCTTTTACACTATTGAAAATTTATCCCGCTGAGAAGGTTATACTCCTAAAGTATGGATCCTAATGATATATTTGAATTCATTTTAATTCTGTTTCTACAAATAATTTGAGCAGAATTTTAGTACTTTAATTGATAAAATTTATAAAAATAAATTAATATTAAATTTATTAGTCTCCCACTATTTTATCGAAACACAATAGCCCTCACCATTATCTTTAGAATATACCGTTTCTTGGACTTTCAATTAAAAATGATCCATACTCCCCTTCTCATTACCCCAATTTTGGTTGGTCAAGCTACTTGAATGGTTTTAGGCAGGAATTCAAAATGCCAACTACATTAACACATAGTTCCTTTATTTGTTTAGTGGACTCCCCAATCCTAAAATCCTAAAATTGGATTTCCTCAACCCTTTCTTCTCAGTTACACCAAGTCTTGCTTTAAAAGTCAACCCTTGACGTGAACTAAGTTAAGTCTACCCAAAAATTACAGGAAAATTCCCTGATAATTGAAATCACCCCAAACTTTGTCTGGTCAAGCACTTTGAACTATGGTTTGATTTTAATTAAAGTAGTGGAAGTATATACCAACTTAATATATATAATTGAGGTATTTTATCCTTTATGTGTAAATTTCCAATTATTATATTTCTCAAATTATTTTCAATAATAAGTGGATTTACATAAGTGATTAACCATGTCTTATATAATATTTATTCATAAGATAATTTATTTTAGTTCTATCTACATGCTCGTTAATTTCATTAATTCATGTGATCACAATAAAAACATTCATAATGAAATAACCATGAAACTTGATAAAAATAAAATAATAAAGCGATATGATCATGAGATTTTACTAATTATTAGTTTATCTAGTAGTTTATAAACTAACCATTGATCTAGAAAAAAACCTTGAACCAATTAAGTTTCATGTTACAGCTTTCCACCTTTCCACCTATGTATCTCTCTTGGATTGTTTTCACCTCAACTCCAAACTTGAACCACATCCACTATCTTAGGAGCTCCATCCATTACATATGCTTTTACTCACACACTGGTAAGGGGAAAATGGTTTACATAAAAGAAACCATGGGAACACAGTCCCTTACATAATAAGAGGAGAGAAGGCATGCATGCCAACAATTTAATTTAATAATAAATTTAAAGGAAACCAATATCATACAAAGTTCTAGTCTATACTCATGATTATACATATGCATGCGACTAATTATGGATTTAATAAAAATATCATTCAATTATTAATCGTTCTTATTTTAGATAAATCACCCTCAAATCAATTAATTATCATCTTTAATTAATCAATTATTTTATCTTAAATATCATCCAAATTTACTTTATATTCTCATCCATTATAATTTTAAACAAATTAAATATATTTATTTTAAATTAACTATGTATATAAATGTACCTTGGAGGAAATATGGTGAATACCCGTCTAAATCTACCCAACATATATTATACTCATATACAATTTATTCTTTATGAAATATTACATACACGACTTATCATG
The DNA here is from genome assembly GCA_963277665.1 of Viscum album. Classification (NCBI taxonomy): domain Eukaryota; kingdom Viridiplantae; phylum Streptophyta; class Magnoliopsida; order Santalales; family Viscaceae; genus Viscum; species Viscum album. The sequence continues at coordinate 1,190,054,312 of OY728143.1, read as the reverse complement.
TAATTTCATGACATGTAGTATCAACTTAATTATTACATGAATTACATGATTTTTCTATAACATTCCATGCTTTAATGCATGAGGAGTAACAAATGTAATGTTACTCATACATGATATGAAGATATAAAAATCATGTAGATATTAATTAAACACACACACACACACATATTAAAACCCATCACATGGCATGTCCTATCAACTTAATGACCACACACAAGAACATGTTGAAAAGGTTTATACAACATAATAAATAAACTTTAAATCTGCATAATTTGGTATAAGTACATGGTGTGTAAAGCTAAGCTACATGGAATGTACATGTCTCACCATGTATTCGAGGCACACTCTTAGGGATTCGACAAGTAAACTGTTCCCTAGAAAATTGGAGTACACAACATATATAAGAGACTATGCTGTGTGTGGTCTTTGAGTTACATAGTCATCAATCTGGTAGGCTATATATAGTGACACAGGGCCTGCCTATGACTAAAAGGGACTAAATATCGTGTATGTGGGCTACACAGTGTGTACTCTGACTAACCGTGTGCTACTCTGGCCTGATCAACATGAGGTGTAAGAAATAAATACATCACATATCATTAATTCACACAGTTTGAATTAATTTCTGAATTAATTTCTAATGAATTGAAGATAGGTACACAATGTGTAACTCTATTTACACGATGTTTACTCCTATGTTATCTAGCTAGAATCCTTGTTACCTCTAGATGAGTTCCATGATTTTATTTTATTCATAAAATTAATTGTATTGATTAGATCTATGAAAAATGAAGGAGGAATAAGTAGATATCAAAATTTTGATTAAAATAATGATTAAAATTTAATTGAATACTAAATATTTTTTTTAAATCATCACTGATATTTAAATAATTATAAATAATTATGTGACCCTTATCATACCACTCATAGGTTCTGAGAGCAGTGGAAGCATGTGATAGGTCATACCCAAGTTTTTTTCCAGGATCAATGATCAATCCAATATATACAAAACAATAAACATCATGATCTATATAATTAAATCAAAGAATATAGATTATGGATAGAACACTAGATTTGGAGAGGGGATCATTACATATTATTTATAATCAATTTAATTAATTAAATAATTACCTTGTTGGAATTATTTATTTGATGATGGATCTGACAATATATCTGCATTGTACAGTCATTTCATTATAGGAATCAAGAGAAGATACCCTCTAGTGATGATCCACATATGTTCCACAAATCTCCAAATGTCGCCTTATGTATCTTCAAGTGCAAGCACAAAAGAACCTATCACTTGCGTTGTACGCCTTTGATCAGCTCAAGAATTGCTTCCAAATTATTCTCTTTGATTTATCTTAACTTGAGAGAAGGAGGTGGAGGAAGATCACTCTCTATTATTGGAAGCGTTCTTGGAGAAGGGATCTCTCTAGGGCTTGATATTATTCCCCAAATCCGTTGTGCACAACCAAAACAAATGAATTGTCACTCTTAGAAAATAATATAGTGGGGTTTCTATATCACCAGGGTTAAAATTAAATAATTGCACAAGTGACCTTTATTATTTATTTAATCTCTACGGAACCCCATGTCAAATAATAATAATATTGTTATTATTTCTCAATATGCGCTTAACTTGTGAATTAATTAAATATTTTTTTTCAAATAATATTCTGTATTTATTATTTCTCACTGGATCATTAAACTCATTCCTCTATTACTATACAATATTTATTAGGCCTTTAATAATGACTATTTATTTATTAAATAAATATTACTGCATTATTTTATAATAAATAAATATTATATTCACTAAATAAAAAACAAATATTTATAAAACATTCTGCTCACATTATATTCTCTCAAATAACTGGTGGCAGAATATATGAGATCAAGAAAACATGAGTAATTGTTAAACCATGTGCATGATTAATATTTATTCAATTTGTTAAATAAAAAAAATTAATATATTATTTAACTAAGATTCTAGATACACTTAGTGTGTGACCCTTTAGGCCTCTTTCTTAGTGGCATTAGGCGAAGCTGCCTAAAGTCCAAAGTTAGCATCTAGAAACACACCAAGTCACCCATAGAGAAAAAATTTAATGATGCAATGACATAATACCTCATGTGGATGCTTACTGTGTAATATAATCCATTTATCATGTTATCTCAAATCAAGCAGGTTGCATGCTGGTTCCATCATCCAATGTGCTTGATGTCTCTTTCTTTGACTTCCAAAAATTGAACTTTCCTATAGAACACTATGGAGATAGATTTATTTAGGCTATATAATTTCCAAAAAAGAGCCTAAGATATCAAATTTTGTTAATGAATAGAAGAAAAAAAATCCTTTCTTGCATTATTCATTAATGCAATATTACTCATGAAGTACCCAACATATCCCACCTCACCACGAACATATGTCATCACAATTTTTGTCAATACATCAAAGTACATGACTCATAATACTCATTAATAACAATATTAAAGACTAAGGATCAATACACATGTGCATAGATAAGAAAATACAATGACACATATAAATGTGGATTTTATTCTGGTGGGTATCTTTCTCATAATATTCTAGATTGGATATTACCAAGGAAATACACCCTGATAAGGTTCCTAAAAGTCCCATGAGTCTCCATCCATGATAGACTGTATCATTTGTGTCCCTCAAATGATATCATCCATCTATAGAACATATATATAATAATAGTTTTATAGAACTTATAGGTTCTCGTCATAGAGGGTAACTTCTATGACCTTTTAGTGCGAAAATTACTCTTAGGAAATTATCATATACTATGTTACGCAATAGAAAAATCATTATGTGATAAGAAGTTTATTAATATTTAAAACTATGAATAAAATTTATCATAAAGTACGCATAAGTTGGTTCTTGGGAACCAAATCCAACAAAGATAAGGAATAATATCTAAATCTATACCTCAAAACAATTATCCATTACCTAAGGTTTAGGATATCCTTATAACTTGGGTGGTCACTACCACTAAAATCTTGAATCATAATTAGCCTACACACATATTCGTTCTGCCTAATAGGAAGGACTAACTGCTCTATAGGTGGGGGGATGTCTACTTGGGTTATGAGTGGTGGGTATTCTTTCTATAAAAAAAGTATAGAAACTATATAAATCTCACTCAGTGGGGACATATCATGGATTATTTGGGGATTTTACTCAAGAAGGAAATATAAATGATGAAAAACTCCTACATGATGCATATATCATTTAGTTATTACTAGAAACTAGTTACTTGGAGATCTAAGTCAACAAGTAGGTTATCTGAGTCTTGATGATTAGTTACATAAACTTCTGTACTGACACTGGGTTCCCTTAACTAAAAATTGAACCCAAAACCCTTTAACACAATTAACCCATATTCCAAAACTATTTTCAAAGAAACCTAACTCCAAACTTCATTATTAAGATATAACCTAGATCTAATACCAATATAAAATGACTCAACCCACCATGACCCCCTAGTACTAGTGGAAAGCTGGGTGTGCCACCCCAAGACCACCTCTAATAGGCTAGGGGCTAGTGACTATCACTGATTTGGAATATCATAAAATATAGAATTTTATAGCCTAATGTACATGTACACATTAAAAAATTTCTACATAGGATAAAAAATACTATAAAATATAAATAACCAACTTCAATATATATATACAAATGCACAAGACATGCTAAAATTCATAAAGGAGTTCCAGGTACATAAGCTATAAAGTAAAAAGAAAATATAAACACCTAGTAAAACCTAAAAGAAAACCAACCCAATGAAACTAGGGAAGGGGATATCTATAAAAAACTATATACATACACAAATTTTGTTTATTACAACTATATCTAGGTACTAATAAACTCCACTAACATCTGGTTGACCAAGGTTAGAACCAAACTATCCATCGTATAATAAAACACATCACGTATGGGTGAAATAAACTTGAAGTGTTGAGTATATAAATACCTAATATGATTCCATGAAAACCATAAAGGAAGAAAGAAGAAAATTCCCTGTCAGATTAGAACCATAAAGTAAAGGGATAACCCACTCAAATGATAATAACACAAAGTCACAAATAATGAATCGAGATATACTTATAAATAGATAGTCTGAGACACTAAGTATCCTTATTCATTTCCCAACTAATAAAAGGATTTTACTTTACAATAAACCTTGATACGATTAATATAATAAATCCATAACCACATGATCCCACTAAATGTATTGTAGCGACCCATGGATCATTAAAGTAAGCATTGGTTGAGGGATTTATAAACCCCTAATGATTGAATCATACCTCTTATAATAAATTCTTTAAATTTGGAAGAACCTGAAACTATAAATAGAGGATATATTCCTTGATGATCCAAAAAATAATTTTCATGGAATAATATACTATATTTAATTTGTGGAGGATTCATGCTTTTTTATATAAAAATAAGTGTTTAATAAATTAATAAACTATAGAGGACCCATACCATGTGTACATGGGGGGCATTGAACCCTATAACCCTATGATGGACTCCCACATTATCATCAATGAAAATCTAGAGAAGTAAAAAACCTTGGGGATTGCTCCGCCCATCATGCTCAAACCCCATTGCCAACCCTATGAAGATAAATCCTAAAATTAGCTATCCAACCATGAAAATGGACTTGTATGAATGAATAAAACACACTAATATGATAATAATGAAAAAAAATCTCAAGATAGGATATTTATTTTCTAAAAATTGATACACACTAAAAAAAGTCAAAAAAAATCCACATAGGCAATGAGCAAGCCACATAAAGGCCTTGGGGCACACTATATAGTGAAATGGGAGTGGGAGATACCCTATGTGTGGGATTTTCCTAACACAAATGTGTGCCACCCATATGTTCAACAAGATATAAGGTAGGTTTGATTGAGTTGATATGACTTGCCACACCCATCCAGTCCACTAGTTTGGCTTCATGGCCCCCTCAGCTGGTGCTTGGGGTGGTGTAATCAGGGTATCATGGCTGCACCCATGGGGCTTGAAACACTAGGATGGACTAGTATGCTAGGACCATGCACAACCCAACATATATATTGGGTCTGGTAATCCCATTACTAGCATGATATCCCACTATTTTTCCCTCTACCATAATAACTTATTAGCTACTTCCCTTCATGATGCATCATGGTATGTCACAACCACTACTTTTAACACTGCCATCCACCCTCATGATATAGAACCTGCTACCCCTCTATCACACCATTACATAATGGACTAACTCCATGACATCACCAAATATCATCATGCATCTTTACAGCTTCACAATACTATAATATCATGTTATGGTCTCCCCTTTTTCACCCTACTTTAAAAAATCACCATCACCACTTGATCTATCATCGGAGATCTCCCAAACAATCAATAAAAAATTAGAATAAAATATTTAACCCTTGATTTCCATGGTGTGAGGGTTTTAATATAATAAAAAGTATTTATTCTTTGTATCACCATTAAAAACATGCAATCATAAGAAATAATGATAAGAGTAAAATATCTAACCTAGGGATTTCACAGCACCAAAATTGGGGAAAAAAGAAAATGAATTAAAATTCTAAAACTAAAGGGTTAAAAAATCATGAATAGAATAAATATTTAAGAATATGACATATATATTTTAATAATGGGGTTTAATGGAATTAATATAACATGAATCATGAAGAAAAAGGAAACAATTTTAAATTACAAGCCTTATCTTGTAGTTGGATTGATTATTGGTGAAGATAATGTTCAATTCAGGTTTTTTCTAGTGATTCCTCAAAGAATGAATTTTACATTGGTCTCCATATCCAAATACTCTATAAATATACATATATAACTCTAGGTTTTATGGAAGCTATCCCTAGATTAGATAAAAGGAGGGTTAAATAGAATAAATCCTAGGTTTTCAGTGTTTAATTAAAATAGTTTACATCAGTGTTGGTATCAGAGACTTCTGAAGAAAACTCAAATTATAGTACTATTAGAGTAAACTAAACATTTTGAACTTAATGAGAATTTTATAATTACTATCCAAGGAACTTTTTATGATATATAAGAAATTAATTACGAATGTGTGTGTGTGGACATAAAAATATACTATTTTTAATATATTTGTTCTGAACCTATGTGACGCTCAAAAATCCAAAACAATTTAATAAACATCCTAAAAATTTTATTATAAATATTATAATTTCTCAAGATGAAATATTTAGTTTCATTAAACATATGTTGGGAAAAAAGAATAAAATCTATGAAACATCATGTGAAATGGTGTTCAAGCAACTTATACTGTGTATAAAAGATAAAAACGAGAGATATAATTTTATAATCACTGAATCAGATGATATATATTATTAATTGAGAATAATTATCTTCTGAAGAGAAGTAAATTCAAGTAAGATAAATTTGGAAATTTTATAAGAACTCAAAATTTGATAATATTCACCAAAATAAAGCTTGGAATTTTAATAGTATCACCAACTAATGTAAAACCCATAGAGTTTAAATGGGTATTAAAGAAAGAGTTAAACATATATGGTAAATTGAAAACTTATAAAAATGATTTTTTTCTCAAGTTTTAAGATTATTCAAGGTGTTGAAACTATAGAAACCCTTTACCCATATATATGTTTAAATATATTTGAATTTGAGTTTTTATAATAGCTTATGTAATTATATAAATGCTACAAGGATCTATTTATTGATCAAAGCAGTCATTACTTCATGGGATAATTATTTTTCCATATTTCTACAAGTGTTTAATAGGTTAATTATATTTTTACAAGTGAAATATGATGAAAAAATATTGAAAATATATATTAATTAAATAGTTCGGTAAGATTATATTGAAAATTATTTCTCCAATAAACAACAAAAAATAGTGACCCATGATCTAGAGAATAAGATCTAAAAATATTGATCTACAAGGTTTATTTGACCAATTCATAATACATATATTAATGCGGTATATAAAAATACAACATGGAATAATTTTAGAGTGGATTTTTAACACCATAAGATTTTATGATATATTTATCTTCAAATAAATTAATTTTTCTTGATAACTTGTGATACCCACAACCCTGAGTCTAAATGAACCGTAATATAGTATACCATTATAATGTAGAAATTAAGATTTTAGAGTGAATAGGAATGAAAACATATTGAAAATTATGTATATTGGTTTTAGATAAATAAAATATATTGATAAATAAATACATAATTTTTATAAAAGTCTTTATATTCTTCAAAAATATATTTTTACTCATAAATGTTTATTATTTTTATTTTGTAAAAAATTAATATAATTATTTTGTTTACACTTTTAGAAAATTTATTTGAAAAAAAACTTATTTTTTTAAATTATCATGTCAAAATTATCTTAAATTGAAAATTTTATTTTTTTGAAAATATTTTTTTAATAAATAGTGAAAAATACATACTTTTATTGAAAACTTCCTTTTAATTTAAATAATTAACAAATATAATTTTTTAAAATGGTTTTAAATGTTTCATTAGTTCAATTATATTATGAATATTCTAATTTAGACTATTGTAATTAATTTTATATAGAATTTTGATATAAAAACATTTTATACTTATGAATTTTTGTTTTTGGAAAATAACCTTTCATCACATTTTATGGGTTTAATTTTAAATTTAATTATTCCACTTCTGTAAATTGAATTTTATAAAATAAAATACATATTTAGAATCATAATAATTAATAATATTTATTAAGGTTACCTTAATTTTTGGTCATTATGAATAGTAAAAATATTAAAAATTTCTTATTGTGGCTAGAGTTAAAACGGGCTTACCGATGGGTTAAACTAAGAGATAAGGGTATGTTTTCCAAATATAATTGTATAAATATTATTTTATAGATATATTTAGGCCTTATACTATCCAAAAATTTAACACTTATCCATTTTTAATCATTTTGATTGAGTATAACTTTATTATATTTTAATCAATTAATAAATTCCATGCGTTTCCTCTCCCCCACTTATAAAAGGACACCCCTAATTTATCTTATTTAGATAAGATTGATCCATTTATGTAACGTCCTGGTCCCAGGTTCCACGAAACGGGTGCCCCGAGCCCGGTTCACCACGTGACCTCAATCAAATTTCACCAAACGCCAGAGGCTTCCGACTAGCAGCGAGGGACCAGGTCTGATAGTGGGGAAACTATGCCCTTATTTGTCAAAGTGTAGTGCATCGGAATACCCGAAATAAACATACAACAAACAGCAGAAGCAGTAAACATACACAACTGAAATGACTACAGTAGTGGATATAACCGACAGTATATAAGTGATGATGCTACATGTTCAAGTTCTAAGAAAACAGCCATAACATATTATACATCAATACAGTACAACAGAAAATAATCAGAGTACAACCAAACAAGCAAAAACAGCTGGCAGCGGCATCGTGAGCCTAGGATCGGTCCCATGCCCTCCTAATCCTCAGCAACAGTCAAGTACCTGTATAGGGACTCTTGCCCCTATCTACACCTGCAGCAACGTAATCTGTATAGGCCGAAAAACATGACCCAAATAGGGTGTGAGAAATATATCTCAGTAGGCACCCACCAAAGGCTCGTGCCCAACTACGTGTAAGCATGCAACAACAGTGTGCAGTAGTAAAATGCAATAAAGTAAGCAGTACTAAAAAGTAACTAATTACTAGTTATATTTCCATTTTATTATCTATTTAATTCATTCAACTTAGTAACATTATTATGCTCAACAGCACCAAGCCCTTAGGCTAATCAGAACCGTGCCCTCAAGCTAAAATAGTAACCACACCCTCAGGCTTTCCCTCAGGCCACACAGAATCCAACCCGCAGGTATTGCCCTCAGGAATAACAGAAATTTCCCTCAGGCGTAGGAAGTATCACCCTCAGGCACAGAAGTCAAGCCCTTAGGCACGAAAGGTTTCCCTCAGGTGAAATACAACAACCCTCGGGCTAAAACAGTCTTGCCCTCGGGCCAATCACAACAACGCCCTCAGGCCAAATACAATAATTCCCTCAGGCTAAATAGGTAACCGGGCCATACCCAACATATCAAAATGCAGTAAACAAGCAATTCCTCTCAAGGAAATTCTAAAGTTACTACATTTAAGGCATACCCTCGGGTATCCTGGCCAAACGGCTAAACAGAGGAACACACCCCTCGGGATAGTCCTGGATCCAAGCAACGATCCCAACCAGCATTTTAATATCAAGTTTTAAATACCTAATCAATTCTCGTTATTAAACATAGCCACAACCTTAGCCACAAGACACCCCAACATGGGTTCATGGCACAAAAACTCACAAAACACACAACAATTGGAAAAATAAACACAAAGCCACCTACCTTATACGCTAATGAACACTATACCTGAACACCAACTCCAGAAACAACCAAGAACGGCGTAGATCTGTCGAAGAACAAAACTCATTCAAGTGTAAATAACTTACGTTAGGAGAAGAATTGGCAAGAACGGTACCAGGATAGGAGAGGGATTACCCGTGCGGTTCCAACGAGATCGTCCGAAGCCGAAACAGATTCCAGACGAACGCTTGGTGGATCTTCAAAGATCTGGCTTCCTCCTTTGGCTCCAAAATGGCTCAAGTGACTCCTCTACCAAATGAGGAGGATACTGCCTGTTTTAAGCCGAAAAAACAAAGTACACGACGTGTACTTCCAAGTACACGGCGTGTAGTCCCTTCATTTAACTATTCCTCTGGCGGAACCACTACATTGTTCATCCGTCGACATGAGTACATGACATGTACTCCTGAGTACACGACGTGTACTACCGCCCAGCTGGCGGCCACACCACCGCCTTTCTGATTAAGCCTGCCGACTGACTACATGGCGTGTAAGGTACCACTACACGACGTGTAGTCGGTTCCTACACCCTTCGTCGCCGGCATGGCTACACACCCCATGTACTCATCCCAACACGGCCAAAAGTACACGGCATGTGGATAAAGTACACAGCATGTGTTCCAAAATTCAGGATTTTCCCCATTTTCCATATTTTCTCAAGAACACTTAAGGAAAAGGAAAGGAAGAATCCTGTACCTCTATAACAAGAACCGAGTTCTTACAAACTTCTCCCCTTATAGCAATTCGTCCCCAAATTTCCCTTTCAAGGGTGGAGAAGAGAAATCTCAGAACATCTCTAGCCACTAAGCATGTACGTCGGCCTCCCGCTCCCAGGTCTCGTCCTGCACTCGGAGATGCTGCCATAGCACCCGTACGAGAGGAACTGATCGGCCTCGGAGAACCTTCGTGCTCCTATCAACGATACGGATCGGATGGTCCTCAAAGGACACATCATGATGAAGCTCAAACTCCTCTGGATGAACGGTGTGAGATGGGTCTGAATGGTAGCAACGCAACTGAGACACATGGAAGACATCGTGCATGGATCAGTACCACTGCAGTAACCGCAACTGATATGCAACCAGCCCGACTCTCTCCAGAATCTCAAATGGTCCCACATACCTCGGTGAAAGCTTACCCTATCTCCTGATCCATTTGTGTCCCAGCCTCGGCGAAACACGCAAGAAAACCTGATCTCCGACCATGAACTCCAAAGGCCGTCTGCGGTGATCAACATAAGACTTCTGAAGAGACTACGTGGTAGCCATCCACTTCCGAATCAACTGGACCTTCTCAGATGTCTCCTGAAGGAGCTGTGGCCCCAGTAAAGCTGCCTCACCTACCTCTAACCAGCACAAAGGTGATCGAAATGACCTACCATATAAAGCCTCGTATGGTTCCATCTAAATAGTTTCCTAAAAACTATTGTTATAGGCAGACTCTACTAAGGGTATATGCTTCTCCCACGAGCCCCCAAAGTCTAGGATGCATGTACGCAGCATGTCCTCAAGCACCTGTATCGTCCGCTCTGACTGGCCATCTGTCTGAGGGTGGTATGATGTGCTCAGAAGCACCTGTGTACCCAGCTCCCTCTGAAAACTCCGCCAGAAACGAGACGTAAAGCGGGCGTCCCTATCTGAAATGATAGAAAGAGGGACCCCATGCAGACGTATGATCTCTCGGATATACAGCCTTCTGAACTCGTCAACACTGAAGGTCTCCTTGATCGGCAAGAAGTGAGCCACCTTCGTGAGTCTGTCCACAACAACCCACATGGTGTCATTGCCTCGAGGTGACCTTGGTAATCCCATTACTAAATCCATTGCGACATCATCCCATTTCCACTCTAGAATGGGAAACTGCTATAACAGCCCAGCTGGTCTCTGATGCTCTGCCTTCACCTGCTGACAGGTGGAACACCTCGTAACAAAACCAACTATCACTCTCTTCATACCCGGCCACCAGTACTGACGCCTGAAGTCACGGTACATCTTGGTAACCCCAGGATGAACTGCCCAAGCTGAAGCATGAAACTCCCCCATCAGCTCCTCGCGTATATCCCCTGTAACCCATACACGTCCATGGAAACGTAAAACCTCATCATCGCCCATTGTCCAACCGGGAGGAGGTTCCTCACTTGCCACCGAATCCCGTAGAACTAGGCCTTCTGAAACCAATAGCTGACTCATCCTCACTCTGTCCAGGAGGGTAGAATTCATAGCTAATGAGGAAAGATAAGTCTGCCCCTGACTGTCTTGTACCTCCAGATACATCTCAGAGAACAAAGCCATAAGCTGCCACTCACCACTGGACTCCTGCACTGCCTGTATCTGAGTCTTACTGCTCAGTGCATCAGCTACTGCATTACCTTTACCAGGTGTATAGGCAAGATCAAAATCGAAGGACTGTAGGTACTCTACCCACCTTCTCTGCCTCATATTTATGTCACGCTGAGTAAAGATATACTTGAGGCTTTTGTGGTCGGTGAAAACCACAAAATGATCTCCCAACAGATAATTTCTCCAACAACGCAACGCATGAACAACCGCAGCCAACTCGAGATCATGCGTCGGGTAATTCCTCTCATGTGGCCTCAACTGCCGAGACCCGTATGCAACAACTCGGTCGCCCTACATCAAAACTTCTCCCAGCCCAATCCCTGATGCATCACAGTAAACTGTATAGCTCTTCCCCTACTTTGAGAGTATCAAGATCGGTGCTGATGTCAGCCTTCCCTTCAGTTCCTGAAAAGATGTCTCGCAAGCTTTTGACCAAACGAACTTCACACCCTTCTTAGTCAGACCGGTCAACGGTGTTGCTAAGTGGGAGAAGTCCTGTATGAAGCGTCTGTAGTAACCAGCCAGCCCTAAGAAACTCCGTATCTCAAACACGTTATTAGGATGCTCCCATGAAACTACTGCTCTCACCTTCTCTGGGTCTACTGCAACTCCTGTCTCAGAGATAATATGACCTAGGAAGTGAATCTGGTCCATCCAAAAGTGTCACTTCGAGAGCTTAGCATATATCCAATGCTCTCTCAGTGTACTCAATATGATCTCAAGATGGGTTCCATGATCATGTCGAGTGTGAGAGTACACCAAGATGTCGTCCACGAATACTACCACTAATGAATCAAGATATGGATGGAACACACGATTCATTAGAGCCATGAAAATTGCTGGCGCGTTCGTCAGTCCGAACGACATAACCGTATACTCATATAGACCATACCTACTCCTAAAAGCTATGAGCGGTATATCTGATGGTATAACGCGCAGCTGATGATATCCAGATCTCAAGTCAATCTTCGAGAACACTCGTGCTCCACGAAGCTGATCAAATAGATCATCTATCCTTGGAAAGGGATATTAGTTCTTAACCATGAACTGGTTTAGCTTCCGATAATCCACACAAAGTCTGAGGGTACCATCCGCCTTCTTCGCAAAAAGTACCGGAGAACCCCAAGGAGAAGTACTGGGTTGGATAAAACCCTTCTCCTGTAACTCCTCTAACTACCTCTTGAGCTCCTGAAACTCGGGAGTGGCCATCCTATAAGGAGGAATGGACACCGGTGCTACTCCTGGCACTATCTCAACAGAGAAATCCACATCACGCACTAGAGGTAGACCTGAAAAGTCGCCCGGGAAGACATCCCTGAAATGATTAAAAACTAGAGGGAAATCCGTCTGACAAGTCCCCTGGTCATCCAAATATAAGCTCGCAATCTGGGCTGTGACTCCACCTCGCCCATGATGCTCTGGTCTAGCTCGACTCGCCTGAACATCCCACTCGCCCTTGTATAGAAACTCCTCGCCCTCTGGTGACGTGAAATACACCCTGCGACGGTAGTAGTCTACGAAGGCTCAGAAGGGAACCAACCGGTCCATCCCGAGAATGACGTCATAGCTCATCATCTCCAGGACATAGAGGTCCCAAAGGAAGTGACACCCACCAATCTCAAGGGGGAACTCCTTGTACTGACACACACCAGCTGTCCTAGTCCCCAACAGAGTGTCTAGCATCAAGATATCAGAATAAGTAGAAACACTGAGCCCAAGGATCTCCACAATGGGTACAGATATCAAACTATGTGTAACACCCGTATCAAAAAGTACTGAAGACAAGACAAAAGCTACTAGAATAGTACCTCTGACTGTAGAAGGTCTGGGATCCTGCTCCTGCTGGGTCTATTGCACTGCATATTCCTGCCCAGTGCCGTGGCCCTGCGACACAGCCTGGCTACCCTGAGCTGTCCCGCCCTGCTGCCTCTGCGATCCTGGTGTCTGGATACCACGGCCAAAAACACCATCTATGCCTGCACGCCCTGACGTATTCTAGTTCCCTGACTGGTAAGAATCCACTGGTCCTGCTCCCACACGCGGAGTCTGCACAGAACCCCTCTCACTAGCCACTGGTAGAAATGCCCTGCAAAATCGCTGCAGATGACCCATCTTGCCGCAATCTCGACACTACACTAGGTCTCGTGGACACTGAGGTCTCTTTTTCCCCTCTCTGCCACACTGGTAGCACCTGATCGGGCCACCTGAAGAAGCTTCCTGGCTGGTACTGCCACCCTGAGAGAAGTCCATCTGTCTCTTGCTCTTTCCAGTAGAAATAGTACCAGTAACTGGTGCTGAACCGCCCTGGACCACACCACTCGATTCCCGCAGGTTCCTCTCTGTAATCAACACCTGGTTCACAATCGAGTGTACAGTAGGCAACCTGAAAACATTCACCAGTGCTCAGATGTCATACTGAATACCATCCTCAAAACGTCTGGCTCTCAACGTCTCATCACCCACCAGCGCGGGTGAAAAATGCTGAAGCTCTATAAAACGAGAAGAGTAGTCCATCACCGACATAGCGCCCTTCTGTAGATTCATGAACTCTCGAGCTATATCTGCCCTCAACATCTCGAGAAAGAAGAAGTCGTAGAAGACTGCCTGCAAATCTTCCCACGCCATGTCCCTGTGATTCTCTGACTGGGTGGTAACATCCCACCACCTCTTGGTGGAATCACGCAGCATATAAGTCACGAGCTTGACCCTCCTCCCTGGAGGCATCTCAAGATGCTAAAAAATAGTCTGCATCGACCCCAACCAAGACTCTGCAGCCTGTGGTCCACCATCCCCTGAAAACGTAGGCGGATGCTGCTGCTGAAAGATACGCGTCAGCTCGGCCATAGATGTGGAAGCCTACAGTGCTCCCTGAAAGGTCTGCATGAACCGCAATAATCCTTCACGGAACTGCGCCTTCGCTCCTGTGTCCGGTATAACAGCTGCTGCTGCATTTGGCTCTGCTGGTGGATCAACTGGTAGCCCATGGCCCACCATCTCCGGAGTATAATCATCGCCGCTCTCCTAGAGAACAACTCGAGGTCGTCTAGGAGGCATGACTCTACAAGGTGAAAATCACGCCTCAGATTCAAGATTATTAATACTGAAATGAAGGAACCAAAAAGGAACAAGAGGAAGAAGGCGTTTCAAAATTTTCAAAACAAGACTACATGACGTGTACACTGACTACACGGCGTGTAATTGACTTCATTTCCCCTGCCCGGGTCCTTCTACACGGCTAAGACACACGGATTCCGTTCAACAAAACTACACGGCATGTATAATATCTACACGGTGTGTACGATGTTATTTTCCAACTGCTCGTGTCGTCTGTGACACGGCCGACTACTTGGCTTTACACTACACGGTGTGTTACACCCCCACACGGCGTGTACACCACCCCGTTTTCCAGCCACATGGCTAATGCCACACGATCTGTCCTCAGACCAGACTACACGGCGTGTCCCACAGGTACACTGTGTGTTCAAGGAGAGGTGACACTGACCCATGTTGTTAGTTACATGGCCGAGTCCCCAGGTCACACTACACGGCGTGTCTATAACTGACACGGTGTGTTCTGTCAAGGAGTTCACCGACCCGTGTTGTTAGTTACACGGCCGGACTCCGGGTCACACTACACGACGTGCATAAAAACCACACGACGTGTTTTACCGAAGCCCTTCCCTACCCTGTGTCACCACCCACAAAGTTTGTGACACGGGAAGAGACTACACGGCGTGTACTCCGGGTACACGACGTTTACTCAAAAAGTTCATTTTTCTTCCCAAACAGAAGAACACACACGACATGTATGAGGTCCTACACGGCGTGTATTCTGGGTTTTTCGGACAGTATGCCTTAGAAACTTCCCCGGAACCCAGAAAATACTGAAAAACAACACCGAAGTGTCAAATTCCGACCCGTGGGGGCCCATACTCCCCATGAATCAAAGTTTGACATCTTACCTGTGTTATAACCAATAAACAGTCAATGATCCACTAAATTCCGGTCAATGGGGGCCCATACTCCCCAAAAACCAAAGTTTGGCATCCATTCCAAAACTAAGATCAAACAAACATACCATATCACAAGGAAGGTATTTATCAAGCAGCTATCACAACAACATGCTTTATTAACACAACAACTATCACAACAACATGTGAATTTCTAATGCACCTACATGGCATGGAAACTATGCATGGCATGTGATATCTAGCATGTGCCTATATGATGCATGAGACGGCATACCCTCATCTCATCAAGTTGAAACTAAATAGAAACCACATATAAAATATAAACAACACAATCCAAGTGCGTCACCCAACGATGAAAACATATCCACCGTAAAATTGAAAAATCAAAAGAATGAAAAATATGAGGTAGACTGGATTTTCCCTGTACATGGGTTAGCTACCCCCGGGAACAACTTATTACCAACTACCATTTCTATCCTATCCCTGACTACGGCTCCAAATAGTAAGTCAAAGAAAAGAACTCTCCTTTGATACCACTTTGTAACGTCCTGGTCCCGGGTGCCACGCAACGGGTGCCCCGAGGCCGGTTTTCCACGTGACCTCAAGCACATTTCCCCAAACGCCAGAGGCTACCGACTAGCAGCGAGGGCCCAAGTCTGATAGTGGGGAAACTATGCCCTCATTTTTCAAAGTGTAGCGTAGAGGAATACCCGAAATAAACATACAAAAAACAGCGGAAGCAGTAAACATACACAACTAAAATGACTACAGTAGTGGATATAACCAACAGTATATAAGTGATGATGCTACATGTTCAAGTTCTAAGAAAACATCCAGAACATGTTATACATCAACACAGTATAGCATAAAACAATCAGAGTACAGCAAAACAAGAAAAAATAGCTGGCAGCGGCATCACGAGCCTAGGTTCGGTCCCATGCCCTCCTACTCCTCAGCAACAGTCAAGTACCTGTATAGGGACTCTTGCCCCTACCTACACCTACAACAATGTAATCTGTATGGGTCAAAAAACGTGACCCAAATAGGGTGTGAGAAATATATCTCAGTTGGCACCCACCAAAGGCCCGTTCCCAACTGCGTGTAAGCATGCAACAACAGTGTGCAGTAGTAAAATGCAATAAAGTAAGCAGTACTCAAAAGTAACTAATTAGCAGTTATATTTCCATTTTATTATCCATTTAATTCATTCAACTTAGTAACATTCTTGTGCTCAACAACACCAAGCCCTTAGGCTAATCAGAACCGTTCCCTCAGGCTAAAATAGTAACCGTTCCCTCAGGCTAAAATAGTAACCCTCAGGCATAGCACAAGAATCCAACCCGCAGGTATTGCCCTCAGGCGTAGCATAAATTACCCTTAGGTGTAGGAAGTGTTTCCCTCAGGCATATAAGTCAAGCCCTCAGGCACGGAAGTTTTCCCTCAGGCAAAATACGACAGCCCTTGGGCTAAAATAGTCACGCCCTCAGTCCAATCACAACAACTCCCTTAGGCCAAATACAACAATGACCTCAGGCTAAATAGGTAACCAGGCCATGCCCAACATATCAAAATTCAGTAAACAAGAAATTCCTATCAAGGCAATTCTACAGTTACTACATTTAAGGCATACCCTTGGGTATCCTGGCCAAATGGCTAAACAGAGGAACACACCCCTCGGGATGGTCCTGGATCCAAGCAACGATCCCAACCAGCAGTTTAATATCAAGGTTTAAATACCTAATCAATTCTCGGTATTAAACATAGCCATGACCTCAGCCACACGACACCCCAACATGGGTTCGTGGCACAAAAATGCACAAAACACACATCAGTTGGAAAAATAAACACAAAGCCACCTACCTTATACGCCAATGAACGCTATACCAGAACGCCGACTCCAGAAACGCCCAAGAACGGTGTAGATCTGTCGAAGAACAAAAATTATTCAAACGTAAATAACTTACCTTAGGAGAATAACTGGCAAGAACTGTACCAGGATAGGAGAGGGCTTACCTGTGCGGTTCCAACGAGATCGTCCAAAGCCGAAACGGATTCCAGACGAACACCCGGTGGATCTTCAAATATCCGGCCTCCTCCTTTGGCTCCAAAATGGCTCAAGTGCCTCCTCTGCCAAATGAGGTGGCTACTGCCTGTTTTAAGCTGAAAAAACAAAGTACACGGAGTGTACTTCCAAGTACACGGCGTGTACTCACTTCATTTAACTGTTTATCTGGCGGTACCACCACACTGTTCATCCATCGACATGATTACACGACATGTACTCCTGAGTACACGGCATGTACTACCGCCCAGCTGGCGGCGACGCCACCGCCTTTCTGATTAAGCCTGCCGACTGACTACACGACGTGTATGGTACCACTACACGATGTGTATTCGGTTCCTACATCCTTCGTCGCCGGCATGGCTACACGCCCCGTGTACTCATCCCAACACGGCCAAAAGTACACGACATGTGGATAAAGAACACGACGTGTAGTTCCAAAATTCATGATTTTCCCCCATTTTCCATATTTTCTCAAAAACACTTAAGGAAAAGGAAAGGAAGAAGCCCGCACCTCTCTAACAAGAACTGGGTTCTTACAATTTAGATAAAAAAATCCTACCTAATTCTCTTCTAAACTTCCATATACATGAATTAGAGGTTTGCATCTTCTTAATATTCTATTTCATGGGTTCTTAAGAAATGATCTAAATGAGGCCTACCAAAGAAGAGGTAATTTCCTTACCATCGTCTTTCAATTTATTGATTATTATACCTCCTATAAATATATGTTATTCATCATAAAATAATAAATTTAGTATGTTAAATACACCAAAATGTTATTATGATTACGTAACCACCAATATTCACCCTCTATTACAGCAAATGGGAAGTGAAAGTATCACTCGTGCGTACGTGCAGACTACTGCGTCCACATAGTGACACAATTAATTTTTTACCACAATATTTAATGGAAGGTTTTTTTATGGTTTAAGTTTTTATAAATTATATTTATTATATAATTATTCTTCTATAATTATAACATCATATCTATTTTTTCCTTATAATCTGTTGGAAAATGATAACATCACTCATATGTACGTATTGATCACCACCTCCACGAAACGATGTTATTCATTTTTCAATTTTTCTTTACATGGATTAAAACAAAGTTATATTGAAGTAATATATATTATATAATAATTATTCTATAAAGGTTAATTATTGTTTACCTTTCTTTGATTCTATCCATCAAAAAGTGAAAACAGAATTCATGCATATATATAGCCTACTGTCTCTATAAATGATGTAATTGATTTTTATATATCTACTTTTTAGGGTGACTCTAAATAAAAATATAATATATATATATATATATTTAATAACATTATTCATATGATGTAAAATTATTAAATTATAAGGGCCATAACTTATGAACTGAAATTCTCACAAAAAACTAAATAGCTAACACCAAAAAATGAAGATTTTAATAAGAAATTATTAATAATTGGTTGTTAAAATGTTATAAGTATATCATATATGATTTTTTAAGTATGTATATAATTATAATAAATTCTAACTTAAGTTAAGTGATTTATTATCTAGGAGTTTAGTTCTTTTTAATCAAGTTGAATGTAAGGTAAGAGATTTTCATCTCACTTTTATTTCCATGAGACACATGTTATATTCACCAATTATATATTTTATGTGGTTTATATAATCAAAATGAATATATTTTATTATTATTATAATGAAAATTATAGTGATATACATATACATATAATGTTATTTCTTTAATGGTACTTATGATTCAAAATTTACCAAAAAGTTAAGGTATTTATGTTAAAATCTTATTTATTACTATGATTTTCTATGATTAAATTTACGATGATGAAATTTTATGAAATATCATTTATTAATCCCTTGAATTTTATAATACATAGGTTATTTCTGTATGTTTTATGTTTTATTTTTATTTTCCACTAATTATGAACTCAAGAGGCCAAAATAATTCTTTTAAGGAAAATTGACTTTATTTCTCTCTTCAGTCAAAAATAATTTTTCTTCCATATTTATGTTCTCTAAATTGTTTTCAAGAATTTTTTACTAACAAACAATGATTATTAATTTCAATTTTACCATTATTGAGTTGTTATAAGATGGTTTAAATGGAATTTTATTATCATTTATTAAATTAGCTACTTTTGAATTTTTACTAAAAAATGTTTAAAAATAATTGTTTTTACATATAAAACATGAATAGAACTTCCCACCATCATGAATGCTCAATTATTTTAAGATTACTTTAAAAATTTACAATTTTCTTTTAAAATAAATTTTTTTCATCAAAAATTTAGAAATTTTTAGATTTTAAATTTTTGATTTTAAATTGAAATTGGTATTTTCCTCAAGAAATGTTCTAGTTATCTTTTAAATACATTTTCATATATGATAACATACTTTGATGTTACTTATGAATTATTAAGATTTTTATCCAAGTATACCATCCTTATTCTTTATCTAGGTGGTTTATGATTATGATGATTAAATGTTTATGAAAGCTATTTATTTTCCATAGGTTATTATATGATGAAATATTGAAATGTTTATGAAACTAATTTCCTTTCCATGGGTTATGATATGTGATGAATTATTAGGATCTTCCAAAAAACATATGAATGGATTAATATTGTGTGATGTGTGGGACCATAATTATATATCCCTCCAATGCATCAAATAAATATGGATATCTCATGAGATAATAAGGATTGGAATGGGGAGTGAACCCAGTTTAGTAAGGGAATATATCCACTATGATAGTCTTGGGAGTGAACCTTGACTATAGATATGATGGAATGGAAAGTAAACCCAATCCACTATTATAGTCTTGGAAATGTTCCTTGATTAAGGAAATGATTATCCATACTTATGTGTATGCCAAAATCTTATTTCTTATACCAATGTTATACTCTCATGGAACATGTTCATTAATTCATTTATGATTCCTCTCTTATGAGCTATCAATATTTATTTCATGATTCATGATTATGATATATGATATGCTGATTATGTATTTAAAAATTTAAGATCACGTTCTCATACATTTATGATCATGTTATGATTTAGTGATCATTTATATCTCTCTTTTTTACCCTTATTGATCATTTGAGGTAACCCTTTCTTATGCTTCCTTTCCCCAATTTATGAATAAAGGTGTTAAGTAATACATGTATAAGATGGGTTCTAGTTATGAAGAAATTAGTGGGAGATGATGTAGATCTCTTATAAACTAGTTGTTTATGTATCAATGTTTCTAAATACATTAAAACTATACAATTTTGGAATGGATCGTAATGTTATTTATCGAATATTATTTTAATGAGATGTAATATTTGTGTATGAAAATTATGAGTCACTATAGTGGTATCAGAGCAGGGTTTAGTTACCTTTGTAAAATAACATGAGAAAAATTTTGTGAGAACCCTTAGAATAATCTTATGTATAGAATAATGTCCTAAGTTATGGTAAATAAAAGAGTGTGGTTTTCCTAGAAAAACATCCATATCTAGATAATACAAGTGGATGTGGTTTTTTAATATATGAATTTAGAGGTAATAACCCTGAAAATAATTAGTTGAGTATATCTCGACCATCATTCGGGTGCACGGTGAGTGCACACTTACTGCACACTTGATTTGACACTCCTAGGGGATATTCTTGGACTAAATCACATTTTATTTAGGAACTATTATGAAGGATTTGAATAGATGATGGCCATGAATGACCTAGGTTAATCCTAATGTGTTAAATACTGAAAATAAGGTGTCAATATTTTTTAATTTTATGAATTATTTTCATGATTATATCACTGATCACGTTGATTGCTGATGTTTGATGGACAAGTAGACCATTTTGATTTTAATAAGGGATTGATGGTAGAACAATGAAGTTGTGGTGATAACATGTATGATCAAATATAGAAGTACCCTATTTTATCTTAGTTATATTAATTCATAAATATAAGGAAAGTTATCAAGGAATATTAATTTATATACTCAATTATTAGATGCTAAATTAGCAGTGAAAAATTCTAATATTATAATGATCACATATCAACTCTATGATTCTAATTTGATTAAATTTTATGGGAATGTGCTTCTATATGATCTCATTATTCTCCTTCTATTTTAATTTGATGTTATATTTGGCATGTATTAGATTTATTTACATAAATACCACAACAATTATTGAGGAAGGGAAGTCACATTTGATATTACAAAAAAACCTATGACCATCTATCTACATGATGATAAATATAAAATTATAATATGAATTACATATATTATATGGGTCTTGATTCCTATTCAAAAGTTTTATTTATCTCATATGGTTGGGGAGAAACTCAACATCAAATATATGCATATTTAATAAGAGTTTATTGATTTTTTTCTGTAATAGTTTCCCAATATTCCACTGAATATTGAAGTTATGTTTTCAGATTAACTAAAACTTAATGCTAAAATAATTTCAAAGACTCCATATATAATATCCCTAATTGAGTTATAGTAATTGAATAAGCAACTCCAGGAGAATATTGATAAGGTATTTATTCTACCAAGTTCATAACCATGTGGTGAAACTATTCTTTTTGGTAATAAGATGTACGTATTAATGTGACTCTATATTTATTATCAAGAGTTGAATAACAAAACTATCAAGAAAAATTATCCTATACCTCATATTTATGATTTTTTTGACCAACTACATGGAGCTCAATACTTTTACAAGACCAAAAATAGTTCTAGATATCACTAATTGAGGGTTAAGAAGAAGGATATACCAAATAAAACATTCTATATAAGGTATGGACACTATGAATTTATAATTATTCCATTTTGTATCACTAATTACACTGATATCTTCATATATTTAGTGAATAGAGTCTTTAGAGATTACCATGATTAGTTTGTGGTAGTATTTATAGATGATATTCTTATATATTCAAAGATTAAGGAAGAGAATGAAGATTACTTGAGAATTATACTAAAGAACCTATGGTAGGAGGAGTTCTATAAAATTTTTACAAAGTGTGCATTTTGGATACAAAAAGTTTCATTTTTGAGTCATATAATCTTAATAGAGGGTATATCAATGGATGCATCAAAGATGGAAGTTATTGAATGTTGGGCCAAACCATCCACTTGACTGAGATCCATAATTTTCTTGGTTTGGATGGATACTATCAATACTTTTTAGATAATTTCTCATGGTTTTCTAATACAATAACAAAGTTAACTCGAAACGGATCCAAGTTAATTTAAAAAAATCAATATGAGAAAAATTTCAAGGAATTGAAGATACGGTGAGTCAAAACACCTTTTCCTACACCACCCTATAGTGGAGAGTGGTTTTTGATCTACAACGAGGCATTAATGAAGGGACTAGGATGCGTCCTCTTGTATAATGATATGGTTATAGATTATGTCTCACAAAAATTAAAGGTTTATGAGAAAAATTACCCAAATAATGATTTCGAGATAGCTGTAATAAAGTTTAATTAATGATATGGAGGAATTATTTTTATAGAGAAAGGTGTTATATATATTCTAATCATAATAGTATATAGTATATATACACTTAGAAATAATCTAATATACACCATAGAATATGGTTGGAGTTGATTAAAGATTATGATCACTCAATTCATTTCCACCCCGATGCATATGGAAATATTAAAGGAATGGGACAAATATTATCTTTCTCAAATGAGAGTTCAATCATCTGTCCAAGTAAATATTAAAGAGAAAGAGAAAGAATATGTAGACCTAGAAAAGAAGGTAATAAATAATCCTGAGTTCAACCTTTACTAGGATGTAATGATAAGGTTTAGGAACCTTTTATGTATTCCATCCATACTATAATTTAAGAAGAATATGTTGGATTAATCTCACAGTTTATCATTATTTATTCATCTTGGAAGTATGGAGATGTATAGAGATATAAAAGATTATTTCTGGTGGTAGAACATGAAGAGATATATTACTATGTATGTATATTTGTTTTTTTAATTATATTAAGTTATGGATGAAAGATATAAGTATAACTGAATTTTATATACATTTCCCATAATAGAGTGGAAATGGGAAAACATTACCATTTATTTTTTCATTGGACTCACTAAAACAATAAGTGGAATTAATGCTATTTGGGTTGTAGTTTATTTCATTATGAAGTAAACATACTTTATTTATATCTGATAAGATTCATATCTTGATTATATTGTTATAATATAAATTAATAAAGTGGTAAGGTCTCATAGAGTACCATATTCTATTGTATCTGATTGAGATCTGAGGTTTACCTTGATGTTCTAGTGAAGTCTTTAACAAGCACTCAATTCAGAGTTGTGTTTTGGTACTTCATATCATCCTTAGATATATGGTTACTCTAAGAGAACTATTAAAACCATAGAGTATATTCTAAGGTCTTGTTCTATGTATTTTAAAGGTGTTTGGGATCAACACCTTCTTCAAGTTGAGTTTTCTTACTACAATAACTTTCAAGCGAGCATTTAGATAACTAATTATAAAGAACTATACGAAAATAAGTGTATAAATCCAATATATATTGATTTATTTGGAGAAATAAATCTATTAGGATCTAATCTATATGATTATAAGTTAGATAAAGTTATATCCATTCAGTATCACATTAAGGAAGCTCGGAGTTGACATAAAAGTTATGATGGAAATCATTAGTGAAATACAAAATTTGAAATTAGTGAGAGGGTATTTATATGAATTTATCCATGGGAAAAGGTAATTAGATTTATAAATAATTAAAAACTAATACCTAGGTATATTTGACCTATCTAGATTCTCGATCGAGTAGGGATGGTAGCTTATTGCATGGAACTTCCACTAAACCTCTCTTAATTTCCTGGTATGTTCCATGTATCTATCATGAGGAAGTAAATACCTTATCCCTAATATATACTAAAATTAGAGGTTATAATAATGTATCATGTTATTTCATATGAATAACAACCTATAAAAATCTTGTAACATAGAGATAAAGTGTTATAGATCAAGTCTACTCACCTGGTTAAAGTGCTCTGGAAGAATAAAAAATTTGAAGAAGTTACATGAGAACCCAAGGATGTGATAAAATAGATATATCATCATTTTTTATATCATATTGATGGATTTTTAGGGATAAAATAATTTTAAGGTAGGTATAATATGACACCCTAATATTTTATGATATATTTCTCTTCAAATAAATTTAATTTCCTCGATAACTTATGATACATGCTACGCCGAGTCTAAGTGAACCGTAATATAGTATACAATTAAAACCTAGTCATCAAAGTGGAAGATTCAGTAGGAGTAACCAAATTTTTAAAATTATTTATATAGGTTTTATATAAATAATATATATTTCTAAATAAATACTTAACTTCTAGTAATGTCTATATATTTTTCAAAAATAAATTTTTTCTTAAGCATTATTTTTATTTGTTTTTTTGAACAAATAATATAATTATTTTTTTAAAATTTTTGAAAATTTATTTGAAAAAATGAACCAAAATTTTCAAATAATAACTTCAAAATTTTCTTTGAGTGAAATTTTTATAATTTTCCGAATGTTTGATTTTTCAATGAATAGTGGACAATACCAATTTTGATTGAAAATAACCTTTTAGTTAACAGCATCTAAAAATTACAATAATGTTTTAAAATGGTTTTACAAGTATAATTAGTTCAATTATATTATTAATAATTCAATTTAGTCTATAGTAATCAATTTTTTTTGTTTAATTTTGATACAATACATTTTATACTTAAGAAATATTTTTTGGAAAATTGATTTTCATCGTGTTTTATGGGTTTAATTTAAAATTAAATTCTACCAATTTTGTGAATTTAATTTTATAAAATGGACTAAATATTTTTAATAAAAATAATTAATATTATTTAATAAGTTTATATTTATAATATTTTTATAATGAATAGTAAAAATAGAAAAAACATGTTACCATGGTTAAGGTTAAAACAGGTGTACCATGGGTTAAACTAAGATACAATAGTATGTTTCCCAATTAAACTTATATAAATAAAATTTTATGGAAATATTTTGATGTAATAATTTCCCAAATTTAATTATATATCCATTTATAAATATTTTTCTCGAGTATGAAAATATTATATTTTAATCTTTTATGAAATTCCAAGTGTCTCCTCTCCTCTACTTATAAAAGGACACCCATCCTTTCTCTTCCTTACACCACTTTGAGCCATCTATATAAAAAAACCCATGAAAAATTATATTATAAAATTAAATATCTATTAAATAGAGGTTATTGTCTCCTTAAAATAAAATTCCAAGGGTCCTTAAGTAAGGATCTAAAGCAGGCCTACCGAAGAAGAGGTAATCATCTTACCCAAACTCTTTCAATTTATTTCATATTATAACTCTTATAAATAAAGTTTATTAATCATAAAATTAAAAATTATGTATCATGAATATACTAAAATGTTATTATTTTTATGTAACCCCCAATATCCACCATATATTCTATCAAATGGGAAGTGAAAGCATCGCTCGTCTGTAAATATAGACCACCGCCTACACATAAAGATACAATTACTTTTCCTTCACCATATTTTATGGATGGTTGTTATGATGGGTTTAATATTAATACATGATATTAAACACATAATTATTCTTATGGAGTTATAATATCATATCTACCTTCTTACCATAAAATCTATTGAAAAATGATAATACCGCCCATGTGTACATGTGGACTACCACTTCTACAAAGCAACATGATTAATTTTTAAATTATTATTTACAAGTATAGTCATAAGGATATATTTAAGAAATATATTATATACATATATATATAATATAATAATGATTCTATAAATTTGAATTATTATTTACCTTTCTTTCACTCCATCCGTTGAAAAGTGAAAACAATGTTCATGTGTACATACGATCTATCATCTCTATGAATAATGTAATTAATTTATCTATCTATAAATTTTATGTATGGATATAAATATACATATAAAGAATATATATGATATTTATATCATTATTAAAATTCTTTATATTATTAAACCATGATCACAGTATAAGGATCAGTACTTCTAAAATGAAATTTTTCTAAAAACGAAAGAGTTAACACCCGAAAACAATGATTTTAATAAGGAGTTACTAATAAATGGGTGTTAAAATGTTATAATTAGATTATATATGATTTTATAAGTATGAATATTATTCTGATATATATTTATAAAAAATTTAAATTTATTATACAGGATGTTTGAGCACTTATGAAGTAAGTAGAACTTGAGTTAAGGGATTTTTATCTCATTTTTATTTCTATGAGACACATGCCATATTTACCACTTGTATCTTTTATGTGGTCTATATATGGACCATGAATTTAACTTATTAAACTTATTATAAAAATTATGGGTATATAAATATCCATTGAAGGTTCTTTCTTTCACGGGACATATGGTTCAAAAGTAACCTAAGTAGTAAGTGATTTATGTTACAATCTCATAGTTTATCAGGATTACCAATGATTAAGTTTATAATGATGAAAATTTATAACATATCTCTCAATAATCACATTAATTTTATTCTATTTTTTTTATTTTTGGATGTTAAATTTTATCCATTCATTTTCCTCTCTTTATGAAATCAAGACAGCGAAAGAATGTAATTAAGAAAAACCCACATTATTTCTCTCTTTGGTCAAAAATAATTTTTATTCTAAATAAATGTTTTATTAAATGGGTTTAATAATTTTTTTTAATAATATCCAATTATTTTTAATATAATTTTTACCCTTTTTTGACCTTTTACAAAATGTTTGAAATGGAACTTCTTTTCATTCTCTGAATGAGGTAGTTTTTTTAATTTCTACTGAATATGTGAAAGGCATTTTGTTTTTAAATACAAGGAATGAACAAAAATTACTACCATTATGGAAACTCAATGATTTTAAGATTTATTTATGATTTTAAAAGATTATTTTTAATTAAATTTGTTTAACTTAATATTTTAAAATTTTTAATATTTAAAATAATTGATTTCAAAGATTAAAGGTTATTTTTTTCAACAGATGTTCAAGTGATCTTTTAAAGGAATTTTTCATACATGATAGTATCATTTTATGTTAATTATTCTTTTATAGGGTTATTATCCAAATATTACATTCTTATTCTTTTTTTGATGGTTTATTATTAGGATGAGGAGAATTTTAATAAATCAGATAAATTTCCATGGGTTATGCTATGATGAAATTTTGAAATGTTTATGAAACTCATTTACTTTCCATGAGTTATAATATATGATGAATTATTTATGATATTATTAAAAACATATGAATGGATTATGACTATGTGTTGGGTGGGCCTAGAATTATATTTTCCTCCAATAAATTGGGTAAATATGGATATCTCATGAGATAATAAGGACTGGAATGGGAAGTGAACCTCATTCAGTAAGGGTTCTTGTCCACTATGATATTATTGGGAGTGAACCTTGACTAAGAATTTGATATAATGGTTTGTAAACCCAATACACTATGATAGTCTTGAATATGATCCTTGACTAAGGAAATGATTTTCCATTCTTATGTGTATGCCAAAAACTTATGTCTTATGCCAATGTTATTATCTCATGGCTCATGTTCTTTGATTACCTTATTATTCATGTCTAATGAATTTATTAGATTTCTACCATGATTCAAGATTATGATATATGATATGCTGAGTAAGGTTTTCAAATTTTAATATAATGTTCTAATACCCTTATTTTGATGTTATGATTTAGTGATCATTATTAGCTCCCTTGTTTATCCACACTAAACATATGATCTCACCCTTTATTATGTTTCCTTTCCCCAGGTCATGAAGAATGGTTTTAAGTAAGATATGTCTAATAAGGGTTATATTTATTAATAACATAGTGAGAGATAATATATATCTCTTTTAAACCATTGGTTTAGGTATAAAAGTTTTCAAAGACACTAAAACTATCTGATTTTTTTCATGGATCATAATGTTATGTATTAAATATTCATCTAATAAGTTATAATATTTATGTATGAAAAATATGGGTCACTATATAATTTTTACCTATGTCACATGTCATATGTCTCTATAATATTGTGTATTAAGTAATAAAATTATATTAAGATTATGAGTATAAATATATATGATTTAGTAATGGGATGTATCATGTATACCATGATATATATTGATTTTGAGGTTTTCTAAGCATAAATAATGATATAAAATGTCAAATAAATCAAGGAGAACTATATAAGATAATAGGAATAACTAACCAATTGTAATTGATAATGTAAAGGGTTATGAACTTAGTACTTGGAGAATAATAAATTTTAGTAATTAAGGGAACACAAAATGAGTCTACCTTTTAATCAATTTAATCAAATATCTTATTTATTCTAAGAAAATGAGAAAGAAAAGATTAATAAATCCTATAATATCCATATTTATAAATACCAATTATGTTGTAGATTTTTATAATTCTAAATAAGGAGTAAAAAATACACAATTATTTATTCCAAATCTTAGAATTATACCAATAAAGTAAAATATTAACTTAATATATATTATTTTAATCTTATGATCATGGAACTAACCAAAATTTTAAACTTATTCTAGAGAAAAAATGGAATATATTCAGGGATATAATCTCTTGAGATATTTTACTCAAATAGGTGAAGAAAATATGAGAAATATAGCCACAACATTAAATGTGAAATATTTAGAAACTATAGTCATACCTCAGTAAAATCATGAGTAACATGTGAGAGATAATGAGTTGATAAATGTCGGTAGTTTTCTCTAGTGAAATTATAAGTCTATTGGAGTTGGTTACCTAGAGACAAGTAATTTTATGCCATTTATTAATAATATATATATATATATTCATTATTATTACAAATTAATTTTTCCTCTACATAAAATTAATGTGATAATGTCCATATAATTATGATCACATCAATAGATTATATAAGTTCCTCACTATAATGAGAATCCAAAGATTCTATGATAATATTATTAAATTAATATTTTTTATGGTTGAGATATATAAATCTAATGGGACATAGATGATGTCTAACTATAAAGAGATATGGGATCATAATAATTTATAATTCTTCTTATAAAGTTATTATATGGTGATATATAAGAAGGTAAGTCATATGGAAAATCCTTATAATAGGAATTCCACATTTTTTATGTATCATTGAATATTTCTATCAATGAATATGTATATTAATCATTAAATTTGATATAATTATTAATATTCATCATGAATTATACACTTTTATGTATAGAAGAAAACCAAGATGATATATACTCATGGTGAAGTAGTATACGTTGGGTGTGTCATAAGTGATATAAAATCTATTAAATGGTCAAGACAATATTTTTATCTTTTTAGTTAAGGTAATAAGACATCTATAAGAATTTTATTGACATGAAACAATCTAAAAAAATCCTTGGTCATGTTATTTTATAAAAAAGTTCATTTTAGAAAGACAAAGAAATATAATTCAGAAATATAGTGTAATGAAATAATTATGTATCCTACATGATGATTTATTATTTATTAAAGGTATTATATTATATAGTAGCGGTCATATGATGACTATTATAATTATTACATTAAATACCTTCTCTATAGGTTCCTTTACATATTGTTAGATTCTTACCATGGACATTATGTTAGTTCCACCTATTTCTATTGAGAAAGGGGCCTAGAGGATCACATACTAAGTGTATCTAGAATCTCATTAAATTATATGGAATTTAAATCTAAGAATGAATTTATTCCTAACTAGAATAAAAATATTAATTCAAGTTAATTTGATCATAAAAATTAAATAATGAGACATTCGAGTTTAGAATATATTAGTTGAATTTTATCTCTTAATTATTTATTCATATGTTTGTGAACATGGAAAAATAAATATTTTATTCAAGTTATTTTAATATTAATATATGTATTTATTCATAGGTTAAGTTAATATAATAGTAATTATATTTTATCAATTGAATATGTTTTATTCGAGGTTAAATAAATACTATGGGAGAATATAGAACAAGTTTAATGGTCTAATGGAAAAGATATATTTTATTAAATAGTATTTAAATAAACATTAATTAATTTATTTAAAAATTTATATTCGATAAAACTCATGCATGAATTGAATAATATATATATATATATATATATATATTTTAATTTTATAATATGTGAGATAAGGTATGACTTATATTAAATAAAATGATAAGGGCCTTTATGAAATTATATTAATTTGAACCTAAGTATATAATCTAAAGTATATCATTTTACAAGTGTGAGAATAAAAACATTGGAAAAAATTATTTTAAGCTCTAGAGATAATTCTATCATTTTAAAACACACATAAATCTAGAGAGAGAGGGATAAATAATGAGATCCTAGTTCTTCTCGATATTGAACAAAGTTAATCACTAGATTCTTCTATTATCACACTCGATACATCTAAAACATCATACATATATTCATAGAGAATCTATAGATATGTCTAGAGAGATCTTTGGTTGTATTCTCTATCTTAGTGAAAATACAACATGATGGGTGATAAAAATTTTATGAAGAAGAATACCATATTTGAGGTAATTTTATATTTAAATTAATTATAAGTTAAATGTGTGTGATTCTATCTATGATTTTTTGGGGTTTTTTGATCTAGTTTTTTAGATTTGTCTACTAATTTTGAGAAAAACAAGGTCGTCCACAAAATACTTTTGTTACACCCCAAAACCTTCATAATATGCCTAAAACACAAATATTCATAGTTAACAATCCATGTAAATAACTCAATGTAATTCTTTAGTTAAATTATAAAATTTTCTCTATATTTTTATATTTTTAAAATTTTATTGAATTATAATTAATAACTTAACTACCCTTATCCTAAAAAATGATGTCAAATATTCTTGATGATTTTTGGCGTATTTTTAACTAAATCTTCTTGCAAGTTCATAAGATCTTTTCTTTACATTAAATGGTGAGTAACTAGGACATATTATTAGGGATATTGTTACATTAATATCCTTATTTACATGTATTAAAAATAACAACAATTAATTTGGTGTTCTATGTGTATGTTTTATAAATAGAATTTATATTATTTTGGTACATTATATGAAGATTCTATAATGAATGTGTATGATTATTGATAAAGAAAAAAAATGATGGGAATAAAAATATATATGGGACATATAAAGAAATTTAAGTAGTAATTTATACTATTATAAGGAATATTAATTGAATTACCATGAACTAGTAGTTACCAACATCTTTTATACCCATAAATTACTCTATAAACCAAACCAAGTATTAGTCTAGAGACCATGAGTCCTCATGAGGTTACAGTTTAATTTCATGTGAAATGATTAAATCATAATATATGATTTAGTTTACACTAAATTATAAAGTATATTTTCCCTTATAATTCAATGTTATTTTCTCTAATGTATAGTCTAAACTTCTATATTTTCTCTATCAACCTTACCCTTAGAAAAATTAACTAATGATTAATTAATTAAATCCTTAAGAAGAATAAGATTAATAACACAAATACATGATTATAATGGAAAAAAATTTCTCATATTCGTACTTTGAATTTTTCATATGTTATGGGTGTTGGGAGGATGTTAGAAGACGTAACATAGAGTTAGAGCTAAAATTTTGGCTGAATGGGTGTGTTACTAATTAGTGATACATGATACACCATGAGGATCCAATTAAATAATTGGGATATGAAATTGACATAATTTCATTTCCTATGGAATGATCCATTAGAGTTTTGTGTCAACCTATCTGGCTATCCCATTTTGGTTTTAGTGTGGTATTTAATATTTATGGTGTGAAGGGTCTTAAGGTATTCTTGGTTTACCATCTTTAAATTTTCTTATGGTGGTATTGGTTTACATTTTATCATGAAAGTTTCAAAGTTAATATTATATAGAAAATACTATGAGTTAATCTAACTCAATCACACAAGTTCATATCATGCTAGGTTTGTTATATCATGGTTGTTCAGGTCATGATGTGGAGGCACTTAGATGTTTTGGCTTGACCATACATAAAATAGGTATCATATATGATACATATTATCTGGTGGGAGTGTTATAGTGTGGTTTTTATCTTCAAAACCTGGAGATATGGGTGGTAAATTCCTTAGATCTGTCTTTCTATGGTGTATTATGACATGATTCCTTTTATTGGAATGTGGTTTGGTTTGGGGTTTGTTCGCTTCAGGTATACAAGGTCATAGATCACACTCTGACCCTTGGGATTTAGAGTTCTGTGGAAAGGTCACTTTGGTTATGTTATAGGCTTAAGTAAATGCATTTATTTTAATGAGGTATGAGTGTGATCCTTGGGGAGAGGTAAGGATATAATGTGGTGTGATTTTTAGAGTTTCATTTGAATTGAACCCATTGTAATATGACTATAAAACATCACAACATGGATCAAAATTTTCTAGTTTTTATTATAAATTTAATGTGTCTCTCAAGTTAATTAATCCTTAACTATATTCTATTGAACCATAGGTTTTTAGAGGTATGTATTTTTAGATCTATGAGCCTCATTGGTTTATTATGTATCTCGTATTTAATAGATCAATTTATTTAATATCCAAGGTTATCCCATTCCTTTTCTATTCATTATCTTTAATTATTACTTCTTGGGGAATTTTTTGTTGTGATTTTAGTTTTCGTTTATTGATTTTGGGTCAAGTGATTAATGATTTTTTATATAGGATTTTGAGTCATTCCTTGCATATTATTGACCTTTTGATTCTCTCCATCTCCTTGTCCATGTACAATGATTATTTAATCTCTGGTTGAGGTAGGGGATTCTAGACTTCTATTTCTTTATTTATGAAAAAATATTGAATTATTATACATTTTTTCATTGGGTAAATGTTATGGATCAATCTAAATAATTTAATAAACTAGAATAAATAAAATTTAATGGAAGAGGTTGAATTTGTATGTGTTTTACTTAATTTTGTGTTATTGTTTTTGTGTTAATACTTCTTTCTTGATGTTATTTCCATGGAAAACTTATTGGTTGTGGAATTTTTTTTTGAATTGCCTTCTATACTGGGTAAATAATTTTAATATGTTAATGAAAGAGATATTGTGGAAATTGGGAATTATTGACCTTCTTGTTTATTATTAAATAGTGAATAGATATGGTAGGATGCATACTAGAAGTTGATTGAAATGTTCAACTATTGTTCTTATTTATAATTGTTGATAAAAATATTATTGATTAATATGTTTTGTTGTGGTAACCTTGGATTTTATCATTAATATTATTTTCACCTTTATAATTGGATAAATCATGTAAAGTTGGGAATAAATCAATTGTGTTTAAATATGGAATTATGGTGTTGAGTTTGAAAGTAAAATTTTGATATAATATGAAATAATATTTAATGATACGTTATTTGGGATTTTTTTGGTTTAATATCCTTGTTTTTTTTATATATTAGGACCATATTTATTGTTGTTAGAGTGGGTATGGTTGGTTATTTTGGATTGTTGGGAGAATATGGTACAACTTGATTATGGTGGTGATGAATGGGTTTTTAGTGGCTATGGTGCAATGAAAAGAATGGTTATGTGGAAAGGTTGTGGTTTTATGGTAGTAATGGTGGTTTTAGGAATTGGTTGTGTGGTGATATATGCGGAAATGGGTTTAGTTATTGTGGGTATGTGTTATATTTTATCAATACCCTAAAATGTGGTAGGAATTAATGGAATTGGTAATAGGAAATGGGCTCAAATTAATAAAAGAGGGTTGGAAAATTGAAACTGATAATGGATAGAATTAATAATTTAATTATTAGATAAATTAATTAATAATGAATGAAGTAAATGTGGTTAATAATTAATGAATGTTTTTACATATATTATGAATAGATATAATAATGAATGTAATGATGCTAATAAATGATAAATATGGAATTTAATGAATGATGTGATAAAATGGAAAATTAATAATGTTGTTATTGATAATTTATGTGGATAGATAGGGCTGATTTGTGTTGTAATTATGTAAGTATTTTTTTATAGAAGATCATGACTATAAAGTTATTATTGTAGTCTATTATAGTTTTTATTTTAGACGTGAACTCTTATCCTTGGATTGTTGTTGTCTACTATGTAAATTATATTTTTCTTTTGATTTTATACATGTCACTACCTGAATTGTATAACCTTATAAACACCCATATGGTTTTGGGTTTCATGTTTTTTCCCTAATATCTAGGTTTTAATGGGAATGAATGGTTGTATAATCCATATTCCCTACTCTCCCTTAAGATTTTTTATGGTTTGTAATGGATCAAGGTAAATTTATATACATACAATCTATAATGGATAGTGGTTAGAGTATATATGTACTAGATAACTTGGTTTATTATTATGATACATGGTTGGATCATGCATTGTATGTAGAGGGAACAAGGTTGATTTCCTTTGTGTTCACAACACCCAACTATAATAAGAATATGTTATGCATTTGTGATGCAGTATGTAGTGATGGATACATGGTTCTATATTTTATATGATATGTGAATATATGGTTATAGATGGAATATGGTTTTTGTATATATAGATATAAAAGGTATTGAATCATAGAGCGTACGTAATTATGGAATGAGAGTAACCTAATCAGTGGTTAAGTGGTTATGAGGTACCTTATTTTTATATTATTTAATATTATGTTATTATACCTTTGGTTTTATATTGGATGGGTGGCCCTTAGTGAGGTTGGGAGGTAGTTGACCTAGTATAAGTATTAGTTGGTTCTTATATATTTTCATTATTTCATTAGTGTGTTTCTTCCACATTTTGATTAGATGTTTTAATACTTATCCTACCTTATATTCATGTATTCTCACCCATTCTGTATATATCTATTTTTTTTCATATTTATAAGATGACATTGCTGAATGGAATAGACAATAATATCTCATGGAATTCATTGATGGAGTTTATGAGTCTCCATAAGAGTTGTTTTTTGTATTTAATTTAGATATTTTTTATGTATTACACTGTATTCATTTTTGGGATACTAGTTCTTTTAATGTTAAATGGATTTTACTGGAGGCTTATCTTATATTATTAGTATTATTACAACAATACCTCCCATTTATGAATTATTATACCCTCGGTCATGTTTACAACTAGTGGCCTATTAGGGGGAGGCTGCATGGGTCACTGTTGTCTTCACTATGGGACCAAGAGGGGTTTATAACGAGAGTGGGTCATGATATAGTGGTATCATAGCTATGCATGAGAGTTAGTATAAATTTTTTAGTTAAGATATAGTGATATTTTATGGGCTTATTAAGGAAACAATATTAATCAAACATGGTATGTGATATAGAAAGGGAGAATAGCTAGGAAATAAGAAATTAGAAGCCCCTATGATTTGATGAAAAGACCATAATCTCACTAAACATACTAAGAAATAAGATTCTTCTTATAGTGTAGAGGCCTAGGTGTGGTACATGAATAATGTTTGTCTATTCCTATATTTGAAATGGGGTACATTTTTAGAAAGATAAAAACAATCTAATAAAATGATCCTATGTAAAATTACATGTTGTGGTATTAGTGATCCATTTCATGTTTCTGGCATATATTAAGGTTTTAGGGGGGGGGGGGGTCACTATTTCATTCCTCATTTCTATTACTTATTCTATCTTGAGATGTTTCTAGTGCAGTTTTTCCTTATGCTACGAGTAAATTGTTGTTTGTAATTATTTTTATATATAGTGATTCAATTTATGCTAATATGTTTTTTATTTTATTTTATTATATTATTTAATTGAATATAAATGTAGTATTAATTTTAAACACTAATAAGAAATGGAATTTATCTGAGGAAAATGGTTAATGGAGATCTTGGCATTATTGAAACTGACTTTGTGTTATTCTAAATGTATAATTTGTTTGTTTACCTTATAATATTATTGAAAATTATTGTAATGTTAGTAACCTAAAGGAACTTTGAATTGAATAAAATAAATTATTATAACCGTATTTTTATAATATTTTTATAATATGCAATTCATTAATACAATTTTCTTAGTTTTGGAGTTAAACCTATTAATATTTTTTAGAGGAAGAGCATGTCAGAATTGTATGAATCATCCAAAACATATGATAAATATATGTGATATTTTCTATTTTGAGATATATGATTTATTAAGAAATGAATATTTTATATGATATATAAATAATCATGTTCATCATATATTGATTTTTTTATAGTTTTCAGGTGTCTAGAAAAACATGATATGTATTTAATTCATTTAATACTGGACTATTAATATCATTCTATGCTTGATGAGTTAAATTATTTAATTATCTAATAGAGTCATGTTAATTGGTAATGAAACATTTTTTTTTATTTTTTTAATATTTGAGAATGATGTTTTAAAAACTATCCTCTACCGTGTACTAATGTGTGTATATCAATTTTAAAATATTTACTTGATTTGCCTAAATAATGATGATCTTTTTTGGTAATATGTTTTATAAAATTAATAAAATATTTCATTTACAATAAATATTTTATTTATATTAAAATTGGTCCTAAAAAAGTTTTGGGGATGTTTTATAAAGGATTTTGGTGCCTTTTTTAAAGTAATATTTAATAGTTTTTCAATTAAAAGGGTTTTGAGAAAATGAACTTTTGAGGGAAAACTTGTGGTTTATTTGAAAAATTTTAAATGTGTGGGTTCCAAGGGAAGTAATTAAGTTTATAATTAATGTTTTGTTTTAAGATTATTTCAATTATACTTTATAGTAATGAAATTTATGAAAATAAAATTGTTTTTTTCACTGGAAGGAATTATTGAGGTCCTCTCTTTAATTAAGATTTTTGTGTTCATTATAGGGTAGATAATATTAGTGGTGGGAAAGAAGGGTTTTTTTATTTATTGATGGTTTGATAGATAGATTTATTAGGGTGATATAGTAATTATGTTATTGGATAAAATTATGGAATTTATTAAAAACATGTTGATATGTTTTCATGTGGGGAAAGAGTTATTTTAGTGATTTGGGGGTGTAGGAGTGAATGTGATTCTTGTAGAGTGTTTTTCTATTTATCTACTATTGGTTTATGATTTATTATTTTAAATTATCATTTTTTATTTTGATGTTTATTTGGAAGAAATTTCTTAGAAAATAATAATGATAATGTTATCAGGAAGTGGAAGTAGGAGTAATAGAATTTGGAACTATCCATATTTTAATGGAAGTATGTACTAAATTTACTTAGTGGAGTGTTGAAACATGAGGTTAAATGGTGGTCATAATAGGTTGAGGATTATTTCAAATTGAAAAGGAATTTAAATCAATTTTGAGTTTCCTTATAATTGGGTTTTCTTCAAGGGTTAGCTTGAGTGTCTTAGAAAAAAAACCATGGTCAGTCAGAAGTGGATTCTTAAGAAGAATTATTTTTATTTCTCAAGGAGGAGTTTATCCCCCATTAGTGAAAGGATAAACATATTAATTTCCTCTCAGAGTTCCATCAAGGGAAGTATAACATGCATAATCTTGGGTTTCAAATTATTTATGTTGATTATCTAATTAATATAACTCTTATCCCATAAATATGTATGTGTATAACATTTTAAGTCCTCTTTGAGGCCATATATTCAATGATGGGTGCAAAATTTATAGTGAATGTCTTAGGTAGAGGTGAGGAATCATGTTGAGAAATTAAGGGAGAATTTACCCAAGCAGTTGTGAGTGTTGAGGATGATGCTTTGAGTTATAGTTCGTTCTGTTGGTAAATGTATAGAGTGAGCTAGTATTCTAGAGTTTGAGTGAAGATTAGAGCTATATGTTTGAGTTTCTTGAGGTGTTTTATGTTGAGTAAGCTGATGTTTTTTCATTTTAAAGTAGAGAGACAATGATAATATGAGTGCCATGTGGTTGATGGTGTTCCTAGGTTTAGGTGAAGAGTTTGTTTTATTAAGTTGTGTGGTTGGATTTTAGTTGGTAATCATTTATGGTGGAGTAAGTCTAGTCTCAGGGATTTGAGAGTGGTTTTATTTCAAGTCATTAAACTTATTAATTTTATAATAATATTTGAAAATAATCATAGGAATTATAATTTAAAATGTTTTTGGTATATTCTCACTCTATTTCTATTAATTTGATTTTAAAAATTAAAGACCATTTTTAAAAGATATTTGGTGTATCATTGATTGGATTAAAATAAAATCATATAAATGTTTTAGTTTACTTTAGAAACTTCAATGGTTTTTTAAATATATGAAAGATTTAAGAAGTTAAAAATACATGATTATTAAATTGATCTAATTTAGATATATAATCATATAAGTATGTTTTTTCATTGAAAGGGATAATGTTTTTGTAAGAGGGTAGAGTTTTAAGCTAATATAATTAATGTCACAATTCTTTTTCTATCATATCAAGATTGCTTTAGTGGCATAATTATTTTTTGAGAGGTATATCACATAGCTGATAGTTTTTGGGAAATCTATTGTTGTTGTGAAATTCTTGAGTCAAACATCATGGATATGTAGGTGTGATCATCTAAGAGAATTAAATGGTATCTACCTTGAGATATATATTATACCCTTAAATTTATTGAGTAGTTATTTGGATAGTGATGAAATTTTTTGTGAAGTATATCTTGATAATGTCTAGGTTTTTGGAATTTTATATCCTTCATCCTAGGTTGGTTTTAATTACAAAGGATGATAATTTTTTGAGAGGCATCTAATGTAATGAACTGTAATTTATCAGACCATTATTTTTTCTATTTTAGATGTTGTGGGTGTCAATAAGAGGTTAGAGGAAAAAATATGGTGTTGGGGTAGAAATTTCGGTTAGATATATAAATTATTTTAGTGTTATATGATGAACCATGAGGATCCATCTTAAGATTTGGGATGTGAAATGAATTTTGTGTCATAGCCTATGGAATGGGGCATGAGATTTTAGGGAAAGGATGTTTGTTTCATGGTTGTTCAGGTCAAGACATGGTGGCATTGAGATGTTTTATGTAAACTGTTCATAATATGGTTGTCATATAGGATTAATATTTCCCATGGGAGTGTTACATAATATCTATTACATTCACTCATTAGATACCTTGGTGGTCAGTTTCTTTGGATTTGTCTGTTTGAGCTCTTTCATTTTATGATTCCTTCTATTACATAGTGGTTTGGTTGGGGTCCTTCGGGTTTGGGGAGATAAAATTGAGGATCACACATTGATCATTTGGAGATCAAGTGTCACGACAAGGTGAATTTTTTTATGACATGACTTTAATAAAATGAAATTATTTTACTTTTTTTTGAACAAGATATTTGGAAAGAGATAAGGGGTTAACACGATGTGAATTCCATAGATTCATTTAAATTAAACCCGTTTTGGAATGACTATATCCAATCATGACATGAATAAATGTTTTCCAGTTTTTATTATAAATTAATTGTGTTTCTTGAGTTTATTATATTTTA
Organism: Viscum album; assembly: GCA_963277665.1. Taxonomy (NCBI): domain Eukaryota; kingdom Viridiplantae; phylum Streptophyta; class Magnoliopsida; order Santalales; family Viscaceae; genus Viscum; species Viscum album. Next base: position 1,190,013,912 of record OY728143.1, on the reverse strand, counting down.
TCTAACTTCTACCAAACCATAGGAAAAGATAAGAAACTCTTTGGATATCATTGAAACCTTTTCATATCTTATGTTTCTTAGAGTTAAGAGATCAATCTCCTTGAGATCAGACATGATTCAATTTCCTCTTCTCTTTATTATCTCTTTATCTTCCTAATTGGGGAATATATAGTAGTGGTTATAGTTTAGTTTGGGAGTTTTTGGGTTGAGTTATTGATAATAGTTTGTGTGTTATAGGTGTTTGAGTATTTCCTTGTGTTTTCATGACCTTGTGTCATCTCCCACCCCTCATCATTATTATATGATTTTTGAATCTTAGGTTATGGTAGAAGATTCAAGAGTTTTATTTCATTATTTATATAAAAATGTAGAACATTCATGCTTTTTTTCTTTGAGAAGATGGTATGTATTAGGATAAACAAGTTAATGAACCGTACCAAAGTAAATTGAAGGGAAAGGGTAATTTTTCATGTGATTTACTTAATTTTATTATACTGTTTATGTCTTAACACATATTGCATGATGTTATTTTTATGGAAACCTTGTTTTTTTTTCTAATGAAATTTTTTAATCACCTTCCATAATGGGTTAACATTAATATGTATATAAAAGGTATATGGTGGAATTTAAGGATTATTTATATTATTGTTTATGTTTAAATGTTGAATGGACATGGGAGTACGCCTAATGAAATTTGTTTGACAAAGTTCATTGTTGTGTTTTTTATTATTTATTATTTCAAATATGAAATTATTATTTAATATAAAATAATATTTAATGGGAATTATATTAGTTTAAATTGATAATATTTTTTCCATGTGTATTTCTTTATTAGGGTCTTTCTGGTTGTGTTTAGAGTGGTTATGGGGGTTTATTATGGATCATTGGGACATTGAAGTGATTTTTGATTATAGGGGTGATGGTTGGTATATTTAGTGGTTATGGTAATAGCGGTCTGGTAGGTTATGAGTAAATGATATATTTTTAGGGAAGAAATCCCATTTTAGGTATGGGTAATGTGGTGGTTTGTGTATCAATGGGTTCAGTTGTTATAGGGATATGTTATAGTCACTCAATCTGGTAGGTTATGAGTAAATGATATATTTTTAGGGAAGAAATCCCATTTTAGGTATGGGTAATGTGGTGGTTTGTGTATCAATGGGTTCAGTTGTTATAGGGATATGTTATAGTCACTCAAAATCATGGAATGTGGAAGGAATTAATGGAATTTTTATGGGTAGTGGGATGGAATTAATAAATGGTGGGTTTATAAATGGTAACTAATTTGGGATGGAATTAATAATTAAATTAATGTATAAATAAATTAGTAATGGCTGTAGTATATGTGGATATTAATTATTGAATGATTTTTTACTTAAAAAATTAATGAATGGTATAATGAATGAAATATTTTGTTAAATGGAAGGTCTAAAAATTAATTATTGATGTGATTAAATAGGAAATTAATATTATTTTATTATCTGATTTTTTTGGGTGGATTGGGTTGATTTTTTTTGCAATTATAGTAGTAGTTTTCAATATAAGCTGGTGATGGTGAGATGATTCTTATGGACTGTCATGGTATTGATTTTGGATGTGAACCCTTAGGCTTGTATTATGTGTGACTGTTATATACATTTTATTTTCTTGATTTTTACTACACACCACCACCCATGTCATATATCCTTACCAAAACCCATATGGTTTTGGGTTTTGGAGGATTTTCTCAATATCCAGGTTATATAGGGAATGGATGGGTGAATTCTCCTTCCCTTATCTCTCTTATGATGTATTATAAGATATGATGGATTACGGTAGATATATATACATACATTTTGTGATATATAGTTTTTAGATTATGTATATACTAGATTTCAAGCTTTGTGATTAAGATTATTGGTGGGGGTTATGCATGGTAGGAGGAGGTCATGAGGTTGATGTCCTTCAAGTTTTTGATACCCAATTATGATAAGAATTTGATGTCTGATTATGATTCCATATATAGTAGTGGTTTATTATTTGTTGTGGTGATATGTTATGCACATATGTGTTAGTGACTATAATGTGGTTTGTGACTATTTGGATATATGTATATAAAAGGGATTGAAGCACAATACGTATGTCTTTAGGGCATGAGAGAAACCAAGTCTATGAATAAGTAGTTTTAAGGAGCCTTCTTGATATCTTATATGATATTATATTACTATAAATTATAGGATATATTGTGTGAGTGGGAATTTGTAACACCACATTATTTTGGAAAAATATGGATGAGTACGGAAAGCGGGTGCTCTCTACCTCGATGCAACAATGACTCATAGGGTTCCTGTTTACTGATAGAGGTAACACACTTACTCTAATTCAAGCTTCTTACTCCTATCAGTTTTCTAATGTCAGTAGATCCTTCCATGTAGAATCTATTTTTGGGGACTCATATCACATGTGACTCTGATGTTGTTTGAACCGTTGTAGTAGAGAAGACGAAAGATTTTTCTAACCTTCAATCGATCCCATATCTAGGTATAGGCACTAGATATAAAGATGATTTGTGGGTTGAGGTTATTAGATATTCTAATATGGAGTCAATCAGCTAGAAAGATGTAATTTTGATGAAGCCTTCTGCCTTAGATGTGGTGTTTTGGGAAGATCAGGAGAATATTTTTCTGTCTCTAGGTGAGTCATGCAATTCCTATGCTAATGCAACTACAAGGTCGATTATGGGTGGAGCCTAATTGTTGGATTTGTTAAAAGATTCATTTATGGGAAAAATCCTTCGCAAGGGCTCATCTTCCCACATTGAAGCCAATCCTACAGCATTCACTGAGAGAATGGATATTGGAAAAAAATCTCTGATTGGACGCATTGTGTTACCTAAAGGTGAGAAACCTTGGAAGCTAGAAGATTTGACTCATAGAATCTTGATTTTAGGGGGCTTCTCTAATTGGAAATGTATCTCTCTTGGTAAAGGATTTTTTCACTACCCATTTCCATCATATGATTTGAAGCATCGAGCATGGGGTACTATCTCCCTACTCTTGACACCTGGTTGGCTGTATTTTCATGAATGGTATTTGGACTTTAATGTATCGCATGATCAGAATGCCTTTTGTCAAGTATGTGTTCTTCTGTATAGAATCAATTGGGTCCTTTGGCATATGAATATCTTTCATGAAATTGGCACGGCAATTGGGACCCCCATCCGACTAGACAAGGGGATAGAGGATGTTCGGTTTGGACACTATTCTAGGATGATGGTGGAGATTTATCTCAGCTACACACTAATTGACAAGGTAAACCTTTTGAATCCATATAAGAACATCAAAATTGATATTGAGTATGAAAAATCCTCTTTTATGCAATGAATGTATGGATGTTGGACACTCTTTGGAGCTATGTCAGAAGAAGATTTCTTATGAGGGATGTGGGATAAGAGGCCACTCAGACAATCTATATCAAAAGAAACCAAAGAAAGAAAATGAATACTTGTCAAAATCTATTTTCCATGATAGATATTCACCCAATGATTCAAATGTGTCATATGTATTGATTCCTGACTCTCAAGAGCCTAATGGTAAGTGAATGCTAGAGAAACCCCCGCTGAAGTAGAAATCTTGGGCTTCCATCTTCTCTGATGAGGTGAATGACAATGACACTGATACTTCTAAGAATGGAAAAAGTGTTGACTTGCAAAAAACTGAAATTCTAGCCACTCCCCAAATTATGACCAGTGAAAATGACTTGAATGAACAAGTCAAAGAAGAATAAATTCAAAATTAGGTTGACCATATACTTTCATTAAAGAGTATGACTGCTTTAGGTAATCCAAAGGGTAAGCAAATCTTTGAATTTTATTCTATAGTCTCTTCTAAATTTTTTACTTTACCTTTAAAATCAATTGTAGAAAATGAGGTTTTCTAACTTGTTTCATATAAGAAGACAAGGTATCTATTAGATCCCCAAGTGGTGGTTGAGAAACTAGGTAATACTACTCCCTACTCTGATCAAAATATTGATTGTACAATTGAGATACAAGATACAGAGTAATCAAAACTCCAGAAGATGCCACTTTAGGATGGATCAAGAAATGTAGATGGATTTATGACTTCAATGTCAAGGGATAACTCACCTGAAAAATTAAAATAGATGAAAAAGGATAGCTCTGACTCTGACAACACTGATCTTGACACCCTATATGAAAGGATTAAAGCTCTTCCTTCAAGTTTAGGAAGATCTATAGGTCATGGGCATAGATGTGGAAGAGTTGACTGGTATTACCTTCGAGTAGAAGAAATAAGACTAAGTGAAAAATTGAGGAAAAAGTTAGGTACCTAGATTTTATACTGTGGGAATTTTTATTTGTTCCCCCCATTCCCTCTTTGGATTCTTTGTTTTCTTGATTATTTCTAATAAAAGGGGTTTTGCCTCCATCCTTAAAAAAACTACATTATTTTAGCATGTACTTCCCTTTAATGATTTTTTTTTGTGATTAATAACTTTTTTCACATGAAACATAGAACGAAAAATAACCATGATATGTTTTATTGAGATAAAATATTACAAATATATACAAAAAATAATAAATTATGAGAATATAATATAAAAAATCATTAAGAAAACTAAAGGTGGAATACAACTACAATTAAATAAAAATAAAAAAAATGAGAAATTTATCATTATGATTTTACATAATGATCATTCCCACGATTATAACAATGGGATGAAGGAAAAACATTATAAATATAATATAAATTTTGGAAGATAGGTAAATGAATAAAAATAATTAATTTTAGTCAAGCATGTAAGGATATATATAGGAATGTAATATGACCATTATATATATGTTTTTTGGATATATGGGCATTGGAAATAAAGTCATTAGATATAATTGTATACTATAGGTGAATTTAAGTAGTGTATTTGTTCTTAACAAATTAAAATAATATAATTCAAAATTAATAAATAATTATAAAATTGAATAAAAATATAATAATTAATTAAAATATGTATTTTTATTTATTATATATTATTATCATTTTTAAAGAATTATCAAACAAGTCTCGCCAGAAGCAACAACTTCTAAAAAATTATTAAAGATAAAGTAAAAAAGTAGACAAAGAAAGAAGGAGGGGTCAAACAAATAGGATTTCCCTCATTGAGAAAACAACATAATTAAAAATCATAATATGACCGATCATTTTCATAATCATAATCATCAATGTATGTTTAAGTGATGATTAAATCCTTCAATCTATGTTTCATCCTCTCTATAATCATTTTTCTATTTCTTCTTCATCCACCTATTCCTAAATACGATTTAACACTTCAATAAAAAAAATTAAATCATTAATATTATATAAAAGTGATATTGATGTTATATAATATCATTTTATTATTAATTCAGTCATTATAACTTGTTCTTCTTTAGGTGGGGTTTACCACCTATATAAACTATGTTATAAAATTTTTATCGTGAATGATTAATAGAACATAAATAATTTTAATATGTTATAATAATGATAAATTTAATATGTTTTAATAAATTTAGTATGTTAATATATATATATATATATTAATAAATTTAATTATTTTTTGGAATCAAAATTTATAAAAGGGTATTTTTATGCATTACATGCGAAACCGTCATCATGTGTTCCATAATTTATCCACGGGAATACAAAAATATATAAAATTATTATGGTAAATCTTCATTAACATTCTGGATATTTCTATGATCAGGTGGCAAGGACTAGAACTACCCAACCTAAACATGTGGGGTAAAATGGAATAGTTAACCCCAAATATTAATTTTTACAAAGAATGATTAATAAATGAGTAATAATAAATAATAAGTGAATGGTATAAATTAAAATAAATTTAAATATGGTTCTTATATAGATAAAAATTAAATCTAAATTGATTATATAGGAGGTTAGTGTGTTTCTATCTATATGGGAAACTATGGTAAGGGTTTCTTTTCCAATCTCATTTTTAAATCGAGATTATTTATAACTAAATTTCTATATGGGAAAATTAATTGTTATTTATCTACATAACCCTAACTATTTTATTCCCCTATATTTATTATTTAGTTTTATATGTATTATTACCATTTCACCTTAGTTTGGTTCACAATTCTAGCTAAAGAATTTCTGTAAGTGAATCCGACCCCATCTCTTCTTTTCTGTTAGGAATTATTCTCCTTCATATCCATGTCCTTTATATTTATTTATAAACAAACCTATATATAATTCAATTATCGATTATGGATATTTTATATGGTCTTTTACTTTATTTTTCAAAATTTTCAAAGGAATATTTTTTAAGATTTTTACACGGGAAAATTTTATTGACTTTGACTCTCTTTAAAAAAGAGTAAAAATATCTTGTTTTTAATTTCATCAACATGATTTAATTTTTCCACTATTTTCTTAAATTTTGTTTGAAAATATTACTTTTAAGGTTTTCATGGTTTCCCAAGTTATTCTTATTCTCATTATTTTATGATATATTTCCTTTAAAATAAAATTTATAAAATGTAAATGATATTTTTTCTTATTTTTTCTTGATATTTTATAGTGTTGTTAAAAACTATTTTTATTATATGAAAACATGTTTTAATGATTCTTATTATTTTTTGGGAATATTATTTAATGATACCATCCACCTTATTTATTTTTATTTCTTATGATTATGTTTTTTTTAAATATTCATGAAACCCATTTTATTCTCCATAGATCATTAAGTTGTGATGGAATTATGAATGTTTTCATATTCTTGTGGAACACATATGTATGGTTTACCATTATGTGATAGTTGGGTTCTATATATTCCTATAATGATTTAGGTAAATCTCTATATCTCATGATATGAAATGTAAGGGATATAGGATTTAATCCAATCCACTGTGGAACTTTATCCCATAGGTTTATAGGAATAGAGAGTGAGCCTAATATGCTACGAGATTCTATCCACTATGTGATGATGGTATTGAAAATTATCCTTGACATAATAAATGATTTTATATTCTTATTAATGTTCCACATTCTCATTCCTATGTTATGTTTTCATGGATCATGATTATTGAATCATGTTTCCACACTCCCATTAATCATGTCTTATATTATTCGAGAATCCTTTTACCATGACTCATGATTTATGATAAATGTTTTATTAGTCAGAATATGTCTATGCATCTTGATTCTATTCTCATACTCAATTGATAATGTTAAACCTACTTATGATCTTTTTTACCTCTTAAATTTACCCTTGATGAGAATATGAGATCACCTTTTCTTATGTTTCCATTCCCCAGGCTAGGAAAAATAATTTTACTTATGATATACCTAGAATAGTATCTTGTGTAATGTTTTTTTGTGGGATATTTTGAATAATGTTTATGTGATAAGTTGGTTGTGTATATAATCTATAAAGACACTAAAAACATAGGTTTTATGGTGTGATTTTTTATAATATGTAAAGAAAATTAATATAAAATTACAAAATATGTATGCGTGTTTTAGTTTGTTCATATTCGTTGATATTATAGTGGGAATTAGTTATTTTTGGGAATTAGGATATAAATAATAATTGGATAGAACCTAAAAAAAATAGATAGATACAAAAGTGATTTATGATGAACCTAAACTGTCATAAGTTGAAATGAAGGAATCATTATTTAGAGAATATTAGGATTGAGTTTCCTTATCATATAGTTACTAAAAATAATTATTATTTCTTAAGGATCAAACCAAAGTTTTTTGAAATTATAAAATTGCTATAACTTATAAGAATCAAGTTAATAATAAGTGTTGTAGATAGTGCAATAATAATCCTAATTAGAAACCATATGGGATAGGCTCTGGAGTGAAAACTCTGATGGCTATTATCACCAAATTCTCTAAATCTATGAACACTATCATGAATCATGTAGAACTCCCAAACACTCCAAGGAAGGAAAAACTCTCCATTGGATCCTTTATATGGATACATACACCCTCCATCAGCAGGTCTTCCAAACCACTAATTGTCGATAAATGGATGAATATAATATAAAATATGTTTTCTATTATCTAGTGCTCAGAGCAGGAAAAGGTTGTTTTAGTTGTTTATCATTTTAAGGTGAATATGATCAATTATTAGATCTTATTAATAATATGAGACATGAATAAGAAATAAAATCCATGTAATTGGAGGAGTTTAAAAAGATATTATTTTCATGAATATTTTCTCTTAACTCTTTGCACTAAAATAGATAGAGAATTCATGGAGTAGAATCAAAAGGAAAATGAGTAAATTTGTAAGTATGAATAAAACTTCATAATAATTTCATGGCATGTTTTCGGTTTTATCATTGAACCTGAAATAAAAATTGATCATTTCTTTAGAGTCTTAAAACAAAATTTTCAAAAGGCATAGGATATAATGGAATTTGGTAGAAATGATGAAATTGTTTGATGTGTTATCATGGTATAAATAAAGATAGGAAATCCTATTTTCCCCATAGTTTTTAGAGAAATAATAAAAAAATAGATTCATGAAGAAACTAAAATGATAAAACCCATGGATTAAAGAAAATTAAACTTCTGAAACACTAAAATTGTTAGAAGAATCAAAGTGGAAGTTTCTATAAAGGGATAGTTAAAATAATTAAGTGTAGAAGATATGGTCAACAATAAAATGAATATAAAAGAGATATTAAGAGGATAACCAATGAAATAGTTAAAAATAAATCACAAAAAATTTTCCACACACACTCAAATGCTTCAATTTTGATGATTATGGAAATTACGCCAATAAATTCACTAATCCAAGGGTTAATAAAAATAATTTATATTTGTAACCTCATCAAACAAGGAATAAATAGAAATCCTAATAAATCATAAATACTAAAGTGTAACATAAAAATAATGTGGTGAAAAGTACACTCATCATCCACTCAATAACTAAAAATGTCTTATTTGATTCTAGCTCTACCCATTATTTTATAATTTTACAAATTTTCAAGGACATATAATCACTACGTTGATGATTAAATATTTAATATTTGGTGAAAAATCCTATTGGTGTGATGATTTCTTCCTAGTTATATAATTATTCTTTTAAATAAGTTTATGGGAATGTGCTTCTTGTAAGTTTTATTCTCTCACTAATTAAATTTTATGTGATTTTGGGCATGGATTAACCCTCTCTACATAGATACTATATAAATTACCTATATAGGGAAGTAATATTTCATATAATAAATCGACTCATGATGATATATTGGTTCAAGGATGACTATGAACTCTCTATGGAATTTAATTCCATTATATGGGTTATAATACCTAATCATGAGGGAATTTCAGTCAATTGGTTAGAGTGAAACTCAACATTGAATATAGAACTATTATGTGGGAATATATAAATGTATTTTCAAAATAGTTTTTTAGTATTACCCAGGATCATGAGTTTGAGTTAACTCATACATGTTTATATGATTATATCAAATACTCCTTATATAATGGACTGGAATAAATTAAAGAAATCGAGGAAAAAAATCTAAGAGAATCTAGATAGGGGTTTTATATTCTCAATTTCATTACTATATTGTGCACTAGTTTTCTTTTTCAAAATTAAATACAAGTAAATGAATTTATATAATGATTATCATAAATATAATAAGATCATGATTTTAACACACATATTTTCAGGTACTTTTTACTTTTAAAAAGTAATTTGATGTTATATAATACATTGGTTGATTTTTAGAAGTTTATATATAGTTTTGAAATAATTTTTAAGTTTATTTATTTGTTCAAGGTTTGATCATAGTTTGGGTAAACTGTGAACTATCTCCATGAAACCATAAAACATGGTTTTGGGAGTTACTAGGCAGACATATGGTTTTGTCAAACCTTGTGGCTACCTAGTATAAGCTATGGGGGTTGAGATCCTTTAGATAATTAAATTCACATGGTTAGTACAAGTTTTTCCAAACCATGTCACACAAAAGTGAAAATATATAGTTTATGGACAATAATAGTGCATGGTTGGCATAAAACATTGAAAATTGTGTAGCATAACACTATGAATCTCTAGTCTGGAGACATTATCATGCATACAGTTGGTGCATAGTTTGAAAAACCATGAAACATGCATTGAGTGCACCTAAAATTACAGTTTAACTATTATTAAGGCCCTAAAATTATCATTATTATCTGATTCTCTTAGGATCTATAACTCATCTACTTCCATAAGCATCCTTGGTGATTCCTCTTATTTTGGAAGAATGTTTTAGAAAATTAATATGTATTATATCTTTGAAATCATTAGTAAGAATATTTTTCTCTATTTCTATTTATATATTCTTATCATCTATCCCAAAATAATAAATCCAATATGTTATGGATAAATCAATGATCAATGATTTGTTTTTGAAGTGATTTCGATTGGATATATTTAAGGAAATGTGTTTTTAGTTTAGATCTAGAAGTTTTCTTGTGTCATTATTTTTTACATAAACCACTAAGAGGTAGGTGGATTTTATCTCTCATCCTATTATTATAGAACTTTAAGGATTAGTTTCTTATTTAATGAGCTTCTTGTTTTTTCAAATGAAATGTTGAATAAATTCTTCAAATAAACCATTTATTTTGGTTTATAATTTTAAAATGAGGTCTTTTAAAAATATGGCTTTGGAAAAATAAGAATTTGATTAGAAATTGGAAAACCAATTAAACTTGAAATTTTAAATTATGGTTTTGAAATTATCATTTTTTTGTTGGAATAAAGATACATTATGAAACGTTTTAAAGTGAAGAAGTGGTTTCTATGGAATGGAATTATATGGAATATAGCTTTAGCATACATGGTTGTAATTATTTCTTTTCATTGGATGTGACCCTAAATAAGGGGAGTATACTATTAAGGAACTTGAATATTGGTCACCTTCTAAAGACTTGGTGGATCTATAAGAATATGCTCATGAGTATGGAACTTCCACATAGTAATATTGTTTTTGTGTGTGTGTGAAATAAGGAATGGGTATACTAATTGGAAATAAATAATGGAAAAATTGATTTAGAATAATTGTTTTACTTTAACTATTTTATTAAGTGTAAATTGTTTTACTTTCAATTTAAGTAGTTTTAAATTGATAAATTGATTTTTTCTATTTTTTTATAAACTAGTTTAAATTGTGTGCTAAGATATTCTTTTAATAGTGGTGTGAGTTGAGAAGTCTATTGGGTAAGTCCTACAGAGTGTTATAATCCCTCCTACTTGGGAAATTTAGTACATTTTTTGATATTCTTTACCCTGACATAGGAAATGGAATGGTATTATACTTCTCTTGTGGTGAATTATGATGCTACTTACCTAGGTTAATTTTTATAGCATGTAGTTCTCTCTTAGATTCATTGGAGTGATACCACATATGTTCAATGACATTATATTTCCATTGGTTCCTTGTGTCATATTTTATTAATTAATCACTACTACTATGATGTTTCTATTTATTTGATTCTCCTTTGTGTTGTATCATTATTACTCATCCATTATATAGTTTGTTTTGGTTTTTTGTATTTTATCTTTTCAGGTTGTGAACGTTCTTCAAGAAAAATTTTCTCCCAATTTCTTACTATACCCTTGGAATTTATTATCGATATTTGGTGTATTGGGGATGTTACCTTTGTTTAGTAGAACCTCTGACCCATCCTAAGCTAATGGGTTGGGGTGAGATGTTATAAATGGTATCAATATATGTTGGTCCACCATTTTGGGATAGTAGTGAATAGATAGGAATGTCAAAACTTGAAATTTATAGCATAAAAATACATATATAACCTCTTTAGGATGAAATTCAAGTTATTAGGGTGGGTTAGGTAAAAAAATGATCTATGAAACTTATAGGTCTGTTGTTATATCATTATCATGTGTTTAGCTGATGAGTTTATCATATCATGCTTTAGTAGTGAGACTTTCCAATAGGACTATATTGTCCATATTATGTTTGATATTTTTTAGAACATGGTTAAAATGGTTTATTTTTTAAAGGTTGGTTGTAATGATTTTTTCTTATAATGATTTGGAATATTCATTTTCTCAAATTTCTAGAAAGTGATAACTAAATGAGGTGTTGTTTTTTCATTAGAGACATTGAATCAGGTAGACACCCTATAAATCAATAAGAAGTGGCTACATAAAAGGTGGTTACACCTAACCCACAGGTGAACTGAGAGCTTTCTCAAATCATTGTTCAATATTTTCAAGATGTTGGAAAAGGTAATTGAAATAATAAACCTCGAAAAGTGGATAATTTGATAAAGTTTCACAAAAAAACCCCACAAAACATTCAGGAGGATTCAGAAATTATAAAATAGGAAGTGTGGATCAATGAAATGAATCATATTTTTGATTTCCTTAGTAACCTATATGAGTGTATGATCAAGTTAGTGGTATAAAATCCGGAGTATCTTTAATGAAAATGGATGGATTTTTCTATCCAATATAAAGTTGACCTTGTCCTCATGTGGAGGGACTTTAAAGAATTATTCAACAAATAATTCTATCAATGTGAATTTAATATTGACCAAACAATGTATTTATTCAACCTAAAGAAATGGATTCTATTAGTGATGTAGTTTGAATCTAATCATAGGATCTTATTTCAGTTTTCTCCTCAGGTAGTTGCCGGTGAATCATTAAAGGCATTCATCTTTGAGTTTGGATTATAATCAAAGATTTATTAGAATATTATTGTCTTCTATATTATGGATTCTAAAGATGTGTTTAATCAATATATATTGGAGTAAATAGACATTACTAGTAATCCTAATGGAGGGAGCATGTTTTTCTCCTTGAGAATAGGTGGGAATTATAATGACGGGAACTAACAGAAGAGTGAAAATTATTCTCAAGGAGGTGGATCACCTCAAAAATAGACCGCTGGATTGATTAATTTTTATCCATGAACCAAAAGAAATTTGGGATCTTATTAGTGTGGTATAAAGGAAATATCAAGTGAGAATTCATGACACCTCTATCAGAGTGTCATAATTTTGGAAAGTTGGTACATTTGAAATGTTATTGTATAATGAATTTGGGGATAACTAATGAAAATAGCTTGAACATGTCCCAAAATTATTATGATCACATGAATCAATCAATATTCAATAATAATCACTCCTAAAACTAAGAAAACCAAAATGATTCTAATATCACACCAATACTAAAACAATATTCACAGTCATAACAAATCCATAAATAATTGTTGGGTGCACCTAGTTAGTAGTTGTATGGTGTCGAGAAGATGACCACATAGGATAAATTTAGTACTTTGATGGTGAAAGTTACTGTTCTCTTAAAATATACTCTCATGAAATTTATTTTTGATAATTGAACATCCCACAATTTTATTTCTTCTCATGTTTTGAATCATATGGGATTTCATGTTAAAATAATTCCTTATTTCTTGAATCTTCAAACACCTCTCAACCAATGAGAATGTCAGGAATTAAATTGTGTATCATGTTCTGTAACAATCAATGAGGTTGATTTTGTTTTTTAATTATATATTGTTGATATGGAAATATATGACCTAATTTTGTGAATGGATTGGTTAATATCCTTCAAGTCCCACATCGACTATTAAGCCCAACAAGTTAGTTTCACATCCTCGGATGGTGTTGTGCATCTCATTAAAGGATATTTGGATATGAATTCAAGTAGATAAAGACCATTATAACTAGTTTTTTATACTATATCTTTCTATTTGGTAGTATTTAATTTTTCTTATGCTGATGCGATCACACATAAGGATTTTCCACCCACCATTGACTAACTTTATGATGTCTATCTTGATAATTTTCTTAGTTACCACCAAAATGATAAGTGGAATTTATGATTTATCTCGTACCAATGACTATTACTATCTCAATTCCATCTTCTAGGATAAAACCAACCTAATTAAGGGAATTGAAAGTTTATTTGGAAGAGTTATAAATCAAAGGGTCCATTCAAACTAATATGTCTCTATGGGAAATGCGAGTTCTTTTTGTAAAGAAAGTGGATGAAAATCTTTGGTATTATGTGAATTATCGTAAGCTTGAACATGTTACAATAAGAAACCATTATCATATTCTATGAATTGAAGATATATTTGATCAATTTAGGGGATCTGTGGTTCTCTATGATTGATTTATGATCACATTATCACCAACTTTGAGTTTGGAAGGTGGATATTCCTAAGACAACTTTCATGAGCTGTTATAGTCAATATGAATATACGGTCATGCCATTTAGTCATATTGATAAATCAGTATTTTTATGGAATTTATTAATAAAATCTTTCTGAGGGATCTTGATTCCTTTATGGTGGTATTTTTCGATGATCTTTTGTTGTATTCTATGACTAAGGTTGATCATGAACAACACATGGCCATGGTGTTTGGAATATTTTGGGTACATCTCCTTTATGCTAATATTTCAAAGTCTGATTTATGAATATAAGAGGTACATTTCCATGTAAATGTCCTTTTTGAAAGATGTGTTTATGTATCCCCTAATGAGATAAAATTTTTCATCTCTTGGTGACCATCGATGAATGTCTTTGAGATATGAAGTTTTCTTGGCTTAGCTGGGTATTATCGATGCTTTGTAACTTTTTCATGGATTTCATCTTTGATGAAATTTTTTACAAAGAAATTAATTAATTTCCAATAAAATAACACTTTTCATAAACATTTTCAAGATATTAAGGATTGGCTTACATCAGCACATATATTTATATTGACAGAGTCAGGATGAGGATGTGCGGTTTATTATGATGCATCTAGATCTAGTTTGGGATTTTTTCTCATGCATATCAATCTTATTATAGATTATTTATCTCTATAGTTATAGGTTCATGAGAAGAAGTACCCAACACATGATTTAGAGTTATATTTTTTACTATATTTCATTAAAACATACAATTATTATCACTTTGGTGAGAAGTTTACAGTATTCACATCCATCCAAATATAAATTTTTATTAAGCCACATTAAGGTAAAGTGGGAAACCATAGTTCGCAAAACAAGGACCACTACGTGCTGAAAGATCTCAAAAAATTATTAAACACAAGACTAAGATTATTTTATTCAGACAATCTATATAATTCCTAGTGCAGAGTACTAACCTGGGTGTCTGGATTCTCCTTGATAAGTTCTTTAAGGTGAGAAACCATTATTTACATTGTATGGATGAATTCCTCCATGATGATGTTTCCTTGGTTGAAGACCCGAGTGATGATTTAGTCTTGCTTATATATTCACACCTCTAGCTCCTCAGTGGACTCAACCTGCAACCTTCTTTTATAAATCCTTAAAATATCCTCATTTGAAGTGTTGGTCTGAAGGACTGTTTTAGTCATTTCTTCCTTAGAGTGGAATATGAGCCTCATACACTCCCCTACCTCTTCCCAGATAATAAAATATTAGAAGAAAACTTTTTCTCAATAATATTTGAATCTATGGAAATTAATATATATAGAATATCTTCATATATTTGAATTTTACTTGTTGTATACACCGATAAAAGGTGATTATTTTTCTTATGCATTATGTAGGAATTCATATAGTTATATTTATAAGAGGATTCATATCAGTGGTAGGTAATGATGGTCATAGATGATATGAATCTGGATTGTGTTGAGAAATGTGATGTTTTAGTTTTCTTTCTAGTTTCTTTTATTACTAATTTTATTGATCATGTTAAATATACTCAGACATTTAATCCTGAATGTTTATTAATTAGGTCAGAACTCAATGGTGGGGAGACCATTAGGGGATAGATACTATATGGGATATCTATATTTCATTTTAGATATTGGATTATGGTTCCTATAAATTATTAGGAATAGAAACTTTATGGTTACTACCATTCAAGATAGGTAGTTCATCTTAGAATTAAAAATATGTATAAGGTGATGGGAGTAATATTTTGGTGAGTTGTAATAAAGATGAAAGTTGTAGAGTATGTCTCGATATGTCTCACCTATCATAAGGTCAAGGCAGAACACAAATGTTTATATGGTATGTTGTATTATTTATCCATTCTCATATATAAATGGGAGTAGATGGCTATGAATTTTCTCACAATTATATAAAGATAAGTTTGAAAACATGATTCCAAATGGGTGATTAAGGATCAACTTACAAAGTTAACTCAATCAATCCCTAATTGTGAATCCAATATGGTGGAATAATTTTCATAAATCTACATTTCTGAATTTTTAAAGTTTCACAGTGTACCAATTTTAATTATGTCTGATTGGGACCTCATATTTAAATCTTGGTTTTGAAAATCCTTATCGAAATCCCTTGTTACTGTATTGATCTTGGTCATAACTTATCATAATCAAATTGATTGAAAATACAAATAGACTATCCAAACATTAGAATACATTCTTATTTCTTTTTTTATGAATGTTGTAGGATCATGGGATAAACATATACCATTAATGGATTTCTCATACAATAATAGCTATTAAGACTAAATACTTATGGATCCTTTTGAATCTTTGTATAGTCATCCTTATCGTTCTACACCTTTTTAGGTAGAAATAGGTGATACTTTACTTATCAGACTTAGATATATTCATGAGACAACAAATAAGATTCAGTTGATCAAAAACAAGATGGAAACAACTTATAGTTGTTAAAAATCATATACCGATCATCTTATTTGGCCATTATCATTTTATGAGGGTGATCAGGTTTTCTTAAAAAACTCTCAAAGGTTGGGGAGTCATCATTTTGGAAAGCACGGAAAAATTTCTACTCAATATATTGGACCTATTAGGATACTATAATGAATCAATGATATGGGTTATTAGTTGGATTTACCACCAAATTTCAACTTAGAGCATAGTGTCTTTCATGTTTCTCAATTAATGAAGCACAGTCTTGATCCTGACCATGTGATTTTATGGGACCATGATAATATTGAGCCAAATACTACATCGATTTATGTGTTGATACAGATTTTATATAGATTATAAAATATATTTTGTGTGAAAATTATCATTTTGTTATGGTTCATATATAAAAATTGTCATATTCAAGAAGAAAAGTTGGAACGTGAGAAGGAAATACAAGAATAGTGGCTTGAGATATTCTAAAGCAACACTAGCATCCAAATTTATAAGGATGGAAAGATCAATTTTGGGGAGAATTTAAAACCTTGAGTTCTAGGTAATTTGCTCTTTTATTATTTATTTTGAAGTTATATAATACTTGGGTTGAGTTTTAGGAGTTCTTGGATAGTTTTGGAATATTTTAAGGGATTTTTCTAGTGAACCGGTTGAGGATGTTTAGGGGAAACCATGTGATATCTCCAAAAAATTGTGCAATATAGTTTTGGGAGTCACTAGGAAGGAACATTGTTTTCCAAAATCATGTGTTTTCCTAGGAAAAACTATATGGGTTTATATCCTTTAGACAATGTCATGGGCATAGTTTGTGCATGGTTTTCCAAACCGTGTAGTATAACTATACTGACATATAGTTAATGTATAATAGCAATGCATAGTTGACACACAATTTTTCAATATGTGTGAAAAAACTATGTGGATATCTGATTTCAAGACAGTATAATTCCCACAGTTGGTGAAAAATTTGAAAACCTATGCATCCTAATCATGATATGTGGATTAAATGTTCTAAAAATTATAGTTTAACTCAGATTAAGGCACTAAAACAATCAATATTATCAATTTATACCAAGGGATCAAAATAAAATCCTTCTCTAGGCATCCTTGGTGATTTCTTTTGGATTATAATCATTTTTTACTAAATAACATTATGTTTGATCTTTTGAATCATTGGTAAGAATCCATTTTTTCTCTTTCACTTTAGATCTTCTAATCTTCTCTCTCCTAAAATAATAGATAAAATTTGATATGGATCAATATATGACCCATGATGTGTTTTTATAATATTTATATTAGATCTATTGAAGTAAATGAATTTTGAGTATGTAACTAGAAGTTTCCTTCCATATCTCTCCGTTGCTTTCTAACTTCAAGAAGGAGGTGTCTTCTCTCTCTTCTCCACTTATTATAGAACTTGGAGGATTAATTTTTATTGAATTAGGTGATTTGTTTTTAAAAGTAAATGTTGATTAATTTTTTTAAAGAAACCCATTATTTGATTTATAATTTTAAAATGATGAATTTTAAAATTATGCTTTTAGGAACATGGTAATTTTATTATCAATTAGAAGAACCCTTTGAATTGAAATTTTAAATTGTGGTTTCAAAATTATGAAATTTATTTATTGCAACCAAGATGATTTATGAAATGTTTTAAATAGAAGAAATGGTTTATGAGGAATGGAATTATATAGAATATAGTTTTGGTATAAGTAGTTAGAGTGAGTTCGTTTTCATGGGACATGACCCTAAATAAGGTATGTGTGCTATTGGGGAACCCAGAGATTGGTCACCTTATAATAACTTGGTGAATCAATGAGATACCAATCATGATTATGGAACTATCAATTGGAATACTTGTGTGTTTTTGAAATATAAAATTACTATTCCAAGTTGAAATAACGAATAAAAAAATTTATTCAATTCAATTTTTTAAACTATTTAATTAAGGATAACTTGTTTTGATTTCAATTTCATTTTTTTAAATTGATAAATTTATTTTTTGTTCCTTTTTGTTATAAATTGGTTTATATTGTGTGATAATATTTTTTTCCCTAGTGTAATGATTTGGGAATTATGTTGGGAAAACCCTTTATTGGGAACTTTGGTGCATTTGCAAATGTTTTTTGTGAGTACACATGAAAGGGAAATTTATTATACTTATCTAGTGCCACATAATTATGCTACTTACATAGGATAATTCTTGGAGTTTGGAGTTATCTCTAGGAGTTTTTGGAGTGATTATGCATTGGTGTTATAGTATTGTATTTCATTTGGTTCCTTTGTGTCATCTTTTATTACCTTTCCTCTGTTAATTTGATGTTTATATTTATTTGGTTCTCATTGTAGTTGAATCATTATTACTCATGCATCGTATAGTTGGTATTGGTTTTTTTATTTAATCTTTTCAGGTTGTGAATATTATTCATGGAAAATCAACCCCCATTGTTTTACTAATCCCATTTAATTTATTTCCAGCCTTTGGTGTCTTGGGGATGTCACTTATGGTTAGTACCACCCCTGACCTGGCCCAATCCAATGGGATGGTATAGGATATTAAAATGATCATGAACAAGTATCCACTACCCCATATTGATCACTTGATCGATCAATTGTGAGGTTTTTAATACTTATCAAAGATTGAACTTTGATCTAGATATCATTAATTTAGGGTGAAAATGGAGGATATAATCAAGATAGTCTTCCAAAAAATATATGGACACTACAAGTTCATATTGATTCTAGTCAGATTTTTAAATTACCCCACTATATTTTTTGATATAATGATCAAAGTCTTTATATATTACCTCAATTATTTCATGGAAGTTTTTATATATCACATTCTCTTATATTCTAAGAGTAAGTAAGATTATTATTATCATTTTATAATTTTTTTAAATTAATTTTGAAAGGAGAAACCATAATAAAAAATTTAAAACTATGAATTTTGACTAAAAAAGTATCATTCTTGGGTCATGTAATCCCAAGTGAGGTTATATCTATAGATCCTTCAAAGATGGAGGTTATTAGAAAACAGACGAAACCAATAACTATAATGAATATATAAGGGTTTATTGGTTTAGATATATGCTATTGATTCTTTGTGAGAAATTACTCATGGATATCAAATCCATTAACCAAATTAACTTAGAAGGGAGATAAATTCCTTTGTATTGATGAATGTGAATAAGATTCCATCAGATCTTAAGAGAAGGTTTGGCACTACACTTGTAGTCACATTTTTATAAAGTTGAGTAGTGATTGTGATATAAAGTGATGTATAAAATTAGGTATTGGGATGTTTCCTAATGTAAAATCACGTAGTGGTAGAATATGATTGATTTAAATTTTATTTTAATGGAAAAATCACCAAACTTGTGGATTTTCCATAGTAACGATGATATCTGAATTAAAAATATAGAAGAATTATATTTATAGTCAAAATTGTTATATATATATACTAATCACAAGAGTCTAAACTATATATTAACATAGAAGGAGTTGAATATATGCCAAAGGAGATGGTTGGAATTGATTAAGGGTTATAACTGGTCAAGAATTTACCACAATGGGAAGGAAAACAAGGCATCTGATTCTCTTATTAGGAATGATCATGGTACCTTATCTATGATGAGGATTGAAGGGGGACCAATACTCATGGATTTTCAAAGTGTAGAACTTGAAATCATAAGGTAAGGGGATAAATATTATCTTCTCTAAATGGATACTCAAAAAACCATCCATGTAAAGAGAAAGGATGAATAAAAGAAGGATATAGTGAAACAAAAGAGGGTAAGGAGTATTATAGAGTTCAAATTTTTCAATGATAGAATTAAAAGATTTGGGGAATGAATATATGTCCCTTAAATACTATAATTGATGGATTTATTAGATGAATCACATGGATCAACATTATTTATCCATACTAGAATAAAAAATATGTATATAGATCTCAAGAATCATTTCTGGTTTGAAAACATGAAAAAGGAATTCATGGATTATATATACTGACGTTTAGTCTTCCAGTAAGTCAAGGTAGAATGACAAAAGTCTAATAGTGTAGTTTAACCATTATGCATATAAATACGTAAATTCCAAAACCTCCTAATGGATTTCATCACAAGACTTCCCAATACTTATAAAGGCCATAATTATATTTTGGTTATAGTTAATTTTCTTAAAAATTCATAACATGTCATTGCTATTAAATAATATTTCTCACTAGATCAAATTTATAGGATATACATTATGGAAGTGGTAAGGCTACATAGAGTACCAATTTCCATTTTATATTTTCATGATCTAAAATGATAAAAAAATATATTAATAATATGTTAAGATACCATTCAATGGATTTCACAGGAGGTTGGGATCAACACCTTCCCTAGTTAGAGTTCTCAAATGACAAAATTTTCTATTCTAGCATTCAAATGGAACCATATAAGTATTTATATGAAAAAATTTATAAAACTCTAAATTTTTTGGATAAACATAGAGAACATAAGGTTCTTGGACTGAATAATTCTTAAGATATGTTAAAGAAGATTCTAACCATTCATTAGCATATAAAAACTACATAGATTAAATAAAAGGTCTATTCTACCTCTCTTAAAGTTATATGGAGGAATTAAAAATTTAATAAAGAAACATGTGAACTTGAATATACAATGAGGAATAAATTACATCATTTATTTCCATTAGAATAAAAAAATTGAGGGTGAAATTATTTTTAAGAGGAGTAAAATATATAATCCAGGGATTTTAGTGTGTATTTCCCATTAAATAATTTTGGCGTGATCAATAGCTTATTTTACACACAACATAAAACCAAAATAAAATAATATATCTTTTACTGTGATAAAATATTACAATTAAAGATAAAAATAATACATTATTAAAATTGAAAATGAACTATAATTATGAAAAATAGAAGCATAATAAAAACCAAAATAAATAAAAATACGATGAGCATGAATTTTTTATCCTAATGGTTTTCCATGAGGATAATACGCCTGATTATAACTTTGGAAGAAAGAAAAATGTCAAAAATATAATATAAATTTTTAGATAAAATTAAATGAATTAAATGAATAAATTTGTGTGAATCTTGTAAGGATATATATATATATATATATATATATATATGAATGTTATACGATCTTTATGGTTTTTGATCATATGAATGTTGGGAGTATAGTTTTAGACATATGGGAATTAGATATATGATTATTGAATATACTTGTATCTAATAGGTACATTTATTCTTTATAGTTATTGGTAATAAATTAAAAATAATACAATTCACAAATAAAAAAATAATTCTAAAATTGAATAAAAAGATAATATTTAATTAAATTAAATTATTATAAAAATATATATTTTTATTTTTTATATGTTATAATAATTTTTTAAGAAGGATTTGATTTTAAAATGGATGTATTATTAAAAATTGAATGGTTGGAAGAAATGTTAGAAAAAATAATATTTTTAAACAATTATGTTTCATTATTTTGTGTATTTTTATTGATAAATTAAATTGATCATTATTGAAGAATGATTTAATGAAATTTATTGTTAACAAATACAATAGAATAATTTACCATTATTTTAATAATTATTATTTGGTACAGAATCAAAATAAACCCATTGTTGGCATTAAAAATATATTTTTATAAAAAATATTTTTATGCATTATACCTTTAATATTTTAAAATTATTTTTTTATCAATTTTAGAAATAAAATACAATAAAATATATTTTATATTTGGAATTAGTATATATAAATTAGGTAATAAGCATAATTTCTTTTTTAAACATAAAAATAAGTTACCAAGGTAAAAGTTAGTCACCACAATAAAGGTTAAAGTAAGGTATAAGTGTTAAATAAAGGGGTAACAATAAAACATTTCATAAAAATATATCTCTAAATGAGTGGATGAGGGTGTTATTAGATTCTCCTATACCCACCTCAACCCACACCTTTCTATTAGTTTACTATTGAATCCATACTCAAATACTATCTCTAACAATCATATCCCTCATTTGTGAATATTGGATCATAAGAAAGGGTCTCAGATCATTGATTTCCAAGAGTCTATTTAGATAAGATTCAAGCCTTCAATATAAGTTTCATCTTCTACATGGTCATTAACCTATATCATTTTAATTAACCTCTTCTTAATTATGATTTGAAACATTGAGAAAAATATTTTTAGAATCATTAATATTATATAAAAGTTACATTATTATTATTATTCAACAACATTCATTTACTAATAACAGCCCTGAAAAAATGAAACTTAATAGACTAAATGTTACTATGCATATCAATAAGGTTCATATTTCTTTTCTGGAGCCTGTATAATTAGAAAAATTCCATTAAGAATTCTTGTCTTGGAGTAGTGTCAGGATGGGTAACCTTCTAGGATGTTTTTCAAGGAGTGTGTAAGTTAGGACAAATCACACTGAAATAATATATGTTGGAATGTGGGGAAATTCAATACTCTAATAAGTGACCTAGTGGGTAATATCTTATGGCATGTTGGGAAGGAAACCGAGGTATTATAGGAGACCCCCTAGGTCAGATGACTAGTTTTACAACCCATCTAGATTATGTCGTGAAAAATAGTATAAGAGATAACGCCCAACTAGAAGTACATTGGAACTACCTGGGTTTGAGGTGTGGGGTTCACAAAGAGAATTTTGTTCTTTAAAGGGGTGTAGAGTGTAAAACTGCTGGAAAAAGTGATAAATAAAAGACTAAATGTCACCACCCATCTCAAAAAGGAGAACCTTTTCTTTTTGATAGCCTACCATATTAGAACTCAATAGTTAAGCATGATTGGCCTTGAATAGTATCAGGATGGGTGACCTCCAGGAATGTTTTTTACATTGTGTGTGATTGAGGACAAAGCACATTGAAATAACAAGTTTTTTTATATGGGGATATTCATTAGTGTAATTAGTAGCCTTAGTGGGTAATAGAATGTGGTGTGATGGGAAGTCAACCAGGGTATTACATGAGAACCATGGGGTAAAATGACTAGGTTCATGGCTCGTGTAATGAACCAACTCGGGTCAACTAGACAAGATACTTGAATTGGACCATCACATGATATAGGTAGAAAAGGAAAATAGAAACCAGTCATGAATATCAACAAAACCATAAAAAACAGATTATGAAGAAGAAATAGAAAAGATACCACAAATAGATACAATCCAATCCAAAACAAATGCTAAAATATAATGTAAGTCAAATCCCCAAATGAACAATAATCTCCTCTCGAATAACCCAAACCAAAAGAATTTCTACAAGAGAATCCAACATGTTACAATATTCCCTTACCATTACCCAAATACTACAATACAACATCTACAAAAATCCATAGGAAAACATAAGGTGTGATCTAGAGCCCTGTAGGATACCACTATAGTTTCCATACAAGGTCTAATATCAATAATTCAATAGTTATAGATTTTAAAATAAAATATTTTTACAAAGAATATTCATAAATCCAAACCATTTATAAATCATTTTCCATTTATCTTCCTTCATTTTTCATAAAAAAACCATTAATATTCTCAAACCAAAAATACAACAAGTAGAAGTGATAAAATAGGAAATCATATTTACACATCTATAGGTAAACAATTAAGCACATATCCATGAAAAAAACATATCATGATAATATATGTGATAAAATCTCATATAAAAACATTTGATAAAAAATCCATGATAAAAAAAAAATCATGTTATAAATAACCATAAATAAAGAAAAATCACCTCACATATGGGCTCTAGAATCTAGGAAACTGCATACTAGACACTAACAAGAAATGTATAAATAGAAATAATGTTGGATCCAACTGATATCGAGTCCTAATAGTCAATATAACAACCTATATCGAGTCATACTAGTCAATATCACAAAAGGTTACTACCTAGTGATACCAAACACACAGTAAGGATACTTGTTTCTCTTTCGTGACACACCTATTGTTCCTAATGTGATTTTTTATAAATTTCATTTAAAATCCATGCTTAAAATTTATTAAAGTATTTTTGAATCCATGAAGATCCACTTCGGAGTTTTAAAACCCATTTCCATATCAAGAAAATCCATTTTCAAATCAAGTCCCCTTTTTGAAAAAAAATTTATTTTCTTAAAAATAATTTGAAATAATTTATCATTTAAAATTAATGAAAAACCTAAATGAATTATTAAACAATGATACAAAATTCACATAATTAACCCATTGTATAGAAACACCTACCACAACATGGTAGGAACCTAGATTCCTTTGACAATAGTGATCAAAAACCAAGAGAACAACCTTTGAAAGACAAGGCACACTAAAGAAATGAAAAGGATTGATATAAAACACTATCTAATAAAAATAAGAACACAACTATATCCAAAACCATAGGTGTAATCAAAATTAAAGAAAAACCAAAAGGATTACATACCCATAGAGAATAAATCCAACCACAATGGTGATCAATCACTAAATAATGTGATATGGAAGGAAATGAGTCACCCAATCAACCTAAATACTAACCTCTTTGGACCCATAGCTCACCCTAGGTGATCAACCATTAATAATGTGATATGGAAGGAAATGAGTCACCCAAAATCACCTAGGGTGAGCTCTGGGTCAAGAGAGGTTAGTATTTAGGTTGATTGAATTAAAAATAATCCATGAACCACCCTAAAAAACAAAAATCGTAACATTTACATAGCGTTTAATCCCATTATATGTTTTTAATCCATAAAGGATGGAATCACCAAAAAACACGTTGCCTTTTTATTAAAAATATGATATTTTACATTAAAAAATGTGAAACCTATACACAACATGTAAATCTCTCATTTTATGTAACCATTTTATAGTTTCTTTCCAGTATCCATTAAATGTAATGTACTCCAATTACACTACATGTAATTTCCCAATGAGTAACAAAAACTATAGGTTTATGCTATAAATTACAAAAAATCCCTAACTTCAACATTATAGGTATCCTCCCAATTACTTTTCATAATTAAACAACTAATAGAAAAGGAAACACAAAACAAAGGCTAAAACATAACTGATACAAAGGAAACATGGTGTTACAATCTACCCACCATAAATGATTTCTTCCCCCAAAAGCTCTCAAGATCATAAATATAAAAAAATAAGGCCAATGTTTCCTCAAAAATGAATACCTCTCCCACGTGTCATGGATACCCTATCCATACTACCATAGTACCTAGACCATGGGGATCATTTTACAACGAAATACTTTATCCTGGAAATCCACAATCAAAATTGGATACCCAACCAAAGTGGTATCAGGCTCAAGATCAATATCCTCCCATCTAATCACATGGAAAGGATCTGGTATATTCCTCCTCAACTAGAAAACATGAAGTATATTATGGATAGATTTCAAACCATATAGGAAGTGAAATCGATAGACCACCCTCCACTGTCATCCAATAATATAAAAGGGGACCAAAAAACTTAGTGCCAACTTATCCTACTTACCCAACCAATGATGTCCCAAGCGAGGTGAAACTCTAAGAAAGGCATGGTCACTAATGTCAAAATGCAGTGGCTGTCACTGATGGTGTACATAGGAAATATGATGACCCTGCACCATGATTAAATACCTTTGGATCAATTTCATCATCTTTGCATCTTATAAACAACACTCAGCCCAATCAAGTCCCCAAGATGTTTTAATTTCTTTGTCTCTTTTATAGGTAAGAAATGAACTGATTTCATGAATTGATAAATGATCACCCAAATTACATCCCTCTCACCAGGAGAACATGGAAAACTAATAACAGAATCCATGTAAATATTATCCTAATTCCAAACTAGAATGGGTAAGCATTGTAATAATCCCATAGGTCTCTGGTCCTCATCCTTAATTTTCTGACAAGTATGGCATTGAAATACAAAATCCTCTATTGACCATATATTCCCTTTCCAACAATAGTAACACCTCAAATAATGATACATCTTAGTATCCCCAGGGTTCATAGAACAACAATAAAAATTTACACTATCTAATAAATCCTTCCTTATGTAAAATAAGATAAACAACTTGCTACAAAATCACAAATCTCCATTGAGAGACCAATATCACTCACCCAAGGTCTCCCCACTATAAAGGCTTTAACTAAAGCATTAGAACTTGGTGTCTACCACCTTCCAAATCTAAACTCACTCATAAAATGACATGTCAGATTTCTTCAAATATAATAACACTTTTATGCTAATCACTTTCACTTATAATATCATCTCAGAAAACAAACTCATCAGAGAACACTCCTCAACTGATTCCTTCATGACTTGTGTCAAAAATTTTCTACTCAACACATTGAAAACCACATTCCATTTCCTAGTGATTTTAGAAATATCAAAATAATTTTTTTGAAGATTATATAACCAATGTATCTATCAGAAATTCATATCCCTACAAGTAAAAATATATTTCAAGCTCTTATGATCATAATATAATATAAACCGCTTCATAATGAGATAGTGATGGCATGTTTTGTGTGCATGCATAACCAATAAAAACTCAAAATCCTGGGTAGTGTAGTTATTCTTATGAGGTCATAACTAGTGTGAGCTATATACCACAACCTGTTTCACATATGTCAAGACACATCCCAAAACCCATACCAGAAGCATAACATAAAACATCATAACCTGATCTTGGTTCCAAAAGAATCAAAACTGGTGTTAAAGTTAACCTCACCTTCATCTCCTCAAAAATATATCTGAAACTTTTCATTCCATTAAAAATTTACATCATTATAGGTTAAAAATTTCATTGAATATGTGATATTGTATAAGTCCTGAACAAACCCTCTATAATAACCAGCCAAACCCAAGAAGAACCAGATATTAAACAAATTTCTGGGATACTCCCTAGAAATAACTTCCTATACATTTTCAGGATCTACTGAGACGCCCCTCTCAGATATCACATTCCCCAATAACATTACTTCTCAGATAAGAAACTCCCCCTTAGAAATATTATGATAAAGATGATTTTCTTTCAAGGTCTGAAGAATGATACCCAAATGGTCTATGTGCTCCTTCTCTAACTTTAAGTACACCAAAATATCATCCATGAACACAACAACAAAAGAGTCAAAAAAATGATGAAAGACCTGGTTCATAAAATCCATAAACACCATTGGATCATTTGATCAGATGGCATATCCAGAAACATGAAATTTCCATATTGACTCTTAATTTTCATCTTAGGTATATCCTCTTCTCAGTCTCTCAACTGGTGATACTCTGACCACGGTTCAATATTAGAAAACCAATGATCCCCTATAAACTGATGAAATATATACACAATCCTTAATAATGGATATTTTTTCTTAATGGTAACCCAATTAAACTTTTTATAATCAATATAATGTATGAGGATCCCATCTACATTCTTATAAAAGAGGACATACAAATCACATGGTGACACGCTAGGGTGAATAAATCTTTTAGCCTCAAGGTCCTAAAGATGGAACTTAAGTTCCACTAACTTAGCAAGTTTCATACAATAATACAACATAGAAATAGAAATATTACTATGGATTAGTTTAGTAAACTCTACCTCTCTATATTGTGAAAAACTAGAAGAAGTGTCTAGAAAGGCCTTAGGGTAATCACACACAAATATAAGAGGTTGACTGCCCAAAAATTTCTTCCTAGCTTTGTCCACCTCATCCAAAGTTTCCTTATGAACCACCACCACAAAGGTTGGAAAGCACATGAATATCAACATCAACTTAATATCATACCGTAGTCCTAACTCAAACCTCTGAGTCTTCAAGTACTCATTAGTGACAAGATCCAGTGCCAGATGCACCAACTCAGTAAAGTGGGAAGAACATTCGAGAATGGAATGCTTACCTTACTCTGTGGTTAGAAAATATCGGGTCTTGATCGCATGAAATGTATCAGGGTAAAATTGTTGGTTAAATAATTTATTGAAGGAATCCTAGTTAATATTCTCATGCAACCTAGCTCGAAAAATATTGTCCCACCATCTCCTTCCTAGTACCTCAAGAATATACATGAAAAAACCCACCTTATAATATTCAAGAATATTTGATAAGTTTAATACCCTCTTTATATTCTAAAGAAACTCATTGTATTCCTTAGGTCCTTTGTCACTGTGAAATAAGGGAAGATAATGCTTAGTAAATTCCAATCCATTATCCATTACACATCCTGGGTACCCAACACCCACTTGCACCAAAGTATAAATAGTGTGGATAAGAGATTATACCAAAGTAGGGTCCACTGAAGGGTTCTCCTACGGAACCCGTCTCAAAAATTCCTCTCTAGAATTTGGAAGGTCTCTTATTTAAGGAATTTTCTAACAAAATACACAAACCAATTAGTCATGATAAAATTCAAAATCATAGGAAAAACTTCTGGTATTGATTAGAAATATTTAAAACATTAAGAATTTAAAGAAACCATGAAAGACCTTACTTAAAAATAATTATTCAATTTAGATAAACATCCTAAATAATTCATTCAATTGACCTCAAAATATAAGTATCAAACTTGGTAAAAGTCTCTAACCACCCTTGGTAACTTAGTTTTAGTCACAGATGTGACCTGGACATGCCCCTTTTCCACCCCTACTATCCGAATTATAATGGTCATAACTCTAATATACCCAAGACATAGAACCAAACTCAAGAAGTGCTCATGAAATTCAAGATGAGCATCCCTTTTATACCAAATTGTAACAAACCAACCCAGGTCAATCAGGAAAGCCACCCAAACTGGCCCGTCACATGATATAGGTAGAAAAAGAAAATAGAAAAAAATCCTGAATATCAAAAAAACATAAAAAACCGGGGTATGAAGTTGAAATGGATGAGATACCACAAATATATACAATCCAATCCAAAAATAGGATAAACCATAATGTAAGTCAAATACCCACGTAACCAACAGTCACATATAGACCAACCCAAACCAAAATAAGTATCAACAAAAGAATCCAACATACTACAAGACTCTCTTCCCTTTTTCTGAATCCTGGAATATAACATCTTAAAATTTCCAAAGGCATAAGTAGAGTGTGATCCAAATTCTAGTAGGATGCCACCACAATTTCTATAAAAGGTCAAATAATAATAATTAAATAGTTTTATCTTTTAAAACAAAATATTAATATAAAATATTTTTATAAATCCA
This sequence comes from Viscum album, assembly GCA_963277665.1. Lineage (NCBI taxonomy): Eukaryota > Viridiplantae > Streptophyta > Magnoliopsida > Santalales > Viscaceae > Viscum > Viscum album. The sequence continues at coordinate 1,189,984,018 of OY728143.1, read as the reverse complement.
AACCATTTATAAATCATTTCCCCTTTTTATTCCATTGGTTTTCATAAAAATACTTTCATATTCTCACACTAAAAATTTGATAAGTAGATGTTAAAAATAGGAAATCATATCCACACATCAAGAGATAAACACATAATCACATATCGATGAAACAAGATATCATGTGAAGCAATATTATACAACCTTATATAAAAACCTATGAGTAGTAATCCATGATAAAAAAATCATGTGATAAATAACTATAAATAATGATAAATTACATCACATATAGGCTCTAGAATCTAGGAAACTATGTACTAGACACTAACAAGTAAATCCTAAATAAGAGTAATTTTGGATCCATCTAATATTGAGTTCTACCCGTAGATATTGAAAATTATATTGAGTCTTTCTAGTCAATATCAAAAATGGTTACCAGCTAGTGGTTCTAAACAAACATTAAGGCTACCCATGTATCTTTCTTGATGAAACCAAGGTTCTAAATGTGAATTTATCTAAATTTCATTTCAAAACCATGCTCGTAATTTCATAAAATATTTTTAAAGACAATCCAATCCACTTCGGAGTTTGAAAACCCATTTTCATATCAATAAAATTCATTTTCAAAATAAAACTCCTTTTTGAAAAACATTTTATTTTCCAAAAAATCATTTGAAACCATTTATAACTTCAAATAAATGAAAACCCAAAATTAATTTAATATTAATGATATGAAATTAAAATAATTAACCCATTGTATAGAAACACCTATATCAAAATGGTATAAACCTAGCTACCTTTGTTAATGGTGATTGAAAAACAAGGGAACAACCTTTGAAAGAGGAGGCATGCTAAGAAACTAAAAAGTATTGAAATAAAACACCATATTATCACAAATCCAAATGAAACCGTAGCTAAAACCACATTCATAATCAAAACTAAAGGCAAAATAGAAGGATTACATACCCAAAGAGAAACAATCCATCCCCAATGGTGATCAATCGCTTAACAAAGTGATCAAAAAGGGAAGGAGTAACCTAAAGTCACCTAGAGTGAGCTATAGGTCGAGATAGGTAAGGATTTGGGTTGATTGAAATGAAAATCACCCATGAAACACCCTAAACACAACAAATTGAAACATTTACATGACATGTAATCCTTCTACACGTTGTGTAATTTACAAAGGATGGAATTTCCAAAAAACACATCACCTTTTTATTAAAAAACCTGATATTTTTCATTACACAACATGAAACCTATAAACAATGTGTAAACCTCTCACATTGTGTACCCAGTTCATAGGTTTTTCTCGATATCCATTACATGACATGTACTCTAGTTACACGACGTTTAATTTCTCAATGAGTAAAAAAAACTATAGGCTTATTCTAAAAATACAACAAATCAATAACTAGAACATTAAAAGTATCCTACCAATTTATTTTCCAAATTAAACACAAAAAAGGAAAAAAAGGTTAAAACATACATGATAAAAAGATAACAGGGCATTACAACATAAGGAGGTCATGTCATGACATTACTCATTAAAAAAGAATAATAATTCCATGTGAACCATCACTATAAGTTCCACTAAATGGACATGGGACTCTATAAATATATCAAATTCATATTATATATCTTCCTAAAAATTAAAGAGATGTGGAAACCATGGTCAAGAGTAATGATACAAACCACCCAATTGAAAAATGAAAAAATAGAACAATTAACACCTAAATATTAATTTTTACAAAGGATGATTAATGAATAAGTAATAATAAATTGTCGGATCGAATAAGTATGTATGTATGTCTATTAGATGGAACAATACAAGAGGGGGGTGAATTGTAGGTTTAAAAAACTTTGAGTTTTAGAAAATAAGAGATTAGTTTAAATGATCTTAAACTAATACAAATACAAACACCCACAAATGTATTGAATATAAAAAGGTATGATGTATTGTAATACTATTGTAATGTAAAACAATTGTATTCAAGACGAACACAATAATCAGAGTAATATAAAGATGAATGATTCTACCTTAAAGCGTATAGAATCAATCAATACAATATGTAATAGAATGATTGTAATTGAAACAATTACAATTGAATATGTAAAGAAGAAAGGAAACAATACAAATTCCTTGCTAATACAAGTAACAGCGGAAATGTAAAATTATTACAATTCTTCTGACCCAAAGATAAGGGTTATCCTTTCACCTAGGATAAAAGGTCTGTCTCACCAACACCTTGGTAAGCCCTCGATACGATGATCGATACGTCCGTCTGCCTATCCTTGGCAGCCCTCGATACGATGATCAGTACGTCTGTCTGCCTATCCCCGGCAGCCCTCGATACGATGATCGGTTCGTCTGTCTGCCTATCCCCGGAAGCCCTCGATTTTGTAGGTAATAGGCACCTCTATCTTTCAATCACTTGAAAGCCCTCGATATGATGATCAGACACACAAAGCACAAATCATGAGAGAAGTCACAACATCTCTCTCTAGAACTTGATAGAAGAAAAGTATCACAGTTTTATCACGCTTGTTCTCTTGTCTGTCATCTATATGTTTTTCTCAGCTTCAAATGACCTCCTATTTATAGGCCTTAGATTCCAACAGTCACATCTCCTCCAACGGTCATATTTTTCCAAAAAAATTAGAGGGACTTGGACACCTAGCATCATAATGGTCATATTGAAACATAAAGCACGACATCGTTTTGATTAGTTTGTAACTTACTCAACGACATCGTATTGATTAGAACAAGATATATGAATAAGATAATCAAGAGTACGATTTTAATGAAGAACGTGTTTTTGACAAAGTACCAACACAAGTATGTAATGAAAGATATGAGAAGCAGAGTCAATACAAATTCCATATTCAGTACGATCAACATGTCCAGTACGATCAGCATGGTCAGTACAATCAGCGTGGTCAGTACGATCAGCATGGTCAGTACGATCAGCATGTTCAGTACGATCAGCATGGTCTGTACGATCAGCGTGGTCAATACGATCAGCATGGTCAGTACGATCAGCATGTTCAGTACGATCAGCATGGTCAGTACGATCAGCATGTTCAGTACGATCAGCATGGTGAGTACGATCAGTGTGGTCAGTACGATCAGCATGGTTAGTACGATCAGCATGTTCAGTACGATCAACATGGTTAGTACGATTAACAAGACATTTGTGATTTCCAAAAAAAAACATAGAAGTTAAAAGAGGACTTTTGACTCAACAATCTCCCCCTTTTTGGAAAGCACAACACACAAAGTAAATATAACAAGAAATACTTATCTCCCCCCCTGAGTTATTGGAAACTCTTCTGAATAAGAAATTGAATACAACTAACTCCCCCTTAGGTATGGACTTTCCTAAGGATTGTATTGGTAGATTTTTCTTAAGAGTGTTGTAAAGCATTCTCCCCATTTATAAAGAATTCTCCCCCTTTATAAACATTCTCCACCTTTATAAACATTCTCCACCTTTATAAAAATTCTCCCCCATTTATAAACATTCTCCCCCTTTGTGATTTACAAAAAGAAAGGGGTAAACTTGAATTGTCTAAAAGAGTTAGAGAATAAATACAAGACAATGGATAAAAGAAATTTCATTACAATAACAATTAACACTAAACTTGAGAACAAATACAAGTCACTTGTTTTCTCTTTCCTTCTCCTTTTTTATCAACTCATGAAGAACCACCTTCATCTTTTTTATCTCCTTCTTTTCTTCAGAAATAGCATCATCCTGAGACCTGAGAAGGACTTGTTGATCCGCAAAGAGTTGATCATGATTTATAATTTTCTCTTCCTGAACTCTGATTAATTCTTCAAGAGAATCAATTATATCTTGAAAATTCTTGTTATCTTTGGATAACCCAGAGTTCTGTTTCTTCAAGAGAACTATTTCATCATTGAAAGATGATACTTTCGAAAACTCAGCCTGAAAGGCATTCATTCTCTCCTGCAAGTCTTTTACTGAAGGAACATCAGCTCGTTGGGAAGACAAAAGATTCAACCTTTCAACCGTTTCTCTATCAATATTATTGAAAGAAATTTCAAGATCATTTGACAACCTTATTATATCTTCAATTTCTATCTCATGATCATTGATTGAGCTCTATGTTTTGTATGACCACTTAGTCATTTTGTTGAAGGCCTTCTTATGAGCAACCGAACTTTCTGAAAGAACTTTCAAATAGGCTTCAACTGACAAAACTTTCCTTCTTAATTATTTTACAGAGCCAAACTTCTTCTTTTGATTTTCATTAAAAAAATAAATCTTCCCTTCTAGCCTAGGGAAATATGGAATGGTCTTCTCAACCCTTCTCAAAACATGGAAAATATAATCACTCTTCTTGAGAGAGATTGTATGTTCTGAATCAGTATCTTCATCGTACGAAGCTAGTTCATTCGATCAGCTTGAGTCAACAACTGGCTGTTTTCCTTTTTCTTTTTCTTTCTGATTTCTTTCTTCTTCCACTTTATCATTAATGACAACAACTTTATCAGTGTGAGAGGATTGAGCACCTTGCTTTTCTTGAGACGAAAATCTATCCGGAGTTCGTGCTTGATCGGCATGAGGGGTTTGTTGAACACCTTCACTCAGCTTTTGAACTGATTCCTCCCTACTCTTCTTCGAACTCTGAAGGAATTCTAAAAGAAATTATTCTTCCTCTTCTTCAACTTATTTTATTTCCTCCATCAATTGTTTTCCTTTTTCTTTCTTAGGAAGACTCTGTACGATGGGCTCTTGATGCACTTCTTCCGTCAGTTGAGCACTAGCATCCTCAACCATTTTCAAGACTTTAGATATATCAAGGTCTTGAGACTTTCTTTTCAAAACAGTTTTCTTTTTCTTTTCAGCCTTAAGGGTTTCTTCTAACCTTATTCTTTCTGAAAAATCCTCAGCCGGGTCAAGACCGAACTTTGGATCAACTTCATTTCTCTGCTCCTTATCCTTTCTCCATTTGGCTACAACCTCCTTACTGTAATTTGGATTCTTCTTAGGCCTTGAACTGGTTTGCGGATTAGACTTTTGAGTAATACCAGTAGATTGAATGTCTTTGGCTGGCATAGGTGCCGATTGATTCTGAGCCGATTCAGCTTCTACATCTCTGACAAAACGTTTTGAATTCTGATCAAAACAAACATTCAACTTCTTCATAGTACTTTTTCTAATCCAGGAGGGCTTCAAATCTATCAACTTCCCTTTCAATGGAATGTTGCAAAACTTCATACTCTCAAGAATAAACTTTGTAAGAATGCATGGATACATAATCAAATGAGATTTGATTTCCCCTGACTTTACATTCTTAATTGGTTCGAAAACATATCCCATGAGATTTACTTTTCTCATATTTACTAGATAGTCAAGCATAAAAATATCAGAAACTTTCAAAGTTTCTCTATCCCCTTTCCTTGGGATAAGAAAACCTTGAATCTATAAAGTCACAAACCGATTGTTCGGAGAAAGATGATCCACTTTTCTCTTCTCTTCATTTATAACAAACAAAGACTTTTCAGCACTTTCTCTATTAAACATACCGACTTCCTCTGGTAGTTTATGAGATGGGTAGAAAGAATCCCCTTCTATCGGGACATTCAGAAAATGAGCCTCTTGTTTCACAGACATAGAAAACTTTATATCGTACATAGAAAAATTGATAGTCATGTCTTTGTCGAAAGATATGGTTTTATAGAACTGACTGACTTCATCAAAGAGAACTGGATCTTGAGAAACAGATCTTTTAACACATAAATGTTCCCATCCTTGAAACAGAATGATTCTTCTGATTGTGGAATTATACGAATCAAAAAAGTACCGAGAAACTAACCTTTCTCTGAAAAAGTCTTTCTCTGTAAAAGTCATTAAAGACATTTTGGCGGGAGTGTTAGCAGAGGATTGAGACATAAAGGTTCTGCCGATGAAAGATCGTACGATGATTTAAAACCAGTGGAGCAGAGCTTCGCCTCAAAACCTGAAAAACCAATGTGGGTTTGGGGAGGGGGGGGGGCTATTTATAGGTGATAAAGAGGTGACCGTTGATATTATATGGTAAATATTAGAGGAAAACAGATCAATGGTTAGGATTAAAAATGAAAAAAAATAGAAAGAAAAAAGAAAAAAAAATGGAAAGTACCTGCCGGAGAATGTAAGGTTATTGTTGGTTTTAGTAAAGTTCAAAAGAAAACACAAACTTATGAAGTAAAAGAATACTATCAATCATCATTCCGATGGAAAACAAAGTCGTTACAATTAACTAAAAGGCCGATAGAAAACAATCTTGTTACCATTAACTGACAAGATGATGGAAAACAATCTCATTACCATGAACTGACAAGCCGATGGAAAACAATCTTGTTACCATGAACTGACAATACGATGGAAAACAATCTTGTTACCATGAACTGATAATACGATGGAAAAAAACTCGTTACCATGATCGGTCAGTATGATGGAAAAGAAATTGATTACCATCATTGGTCGATACGATGGAAAAGAAATTCATTACCATCATCGGTCGATACGATGGAAAAGAAATTCATTACCATCATCGATCGATACGATGGAAAAGAAATTCATTACCATCATTGGTCGATACGATGTAAAGGAAATTCATTACCATCATCGATCGATACGATGGAAAATAAATTCATTACCATCATCGGTCGATACGATGGGAAATAAATTTATTACCATCATCGGTCGATACGATGAACAGAAAAACAAAAACACATACCAAGAGAGTAAAAGATCATAAGATAAAAAGAAAAAAACAAAACATAGTAAGAGATGTCCTCCCCCTTTCAAGGGGAGTTATTTACTGTAAGGAGAATTGTAAAACATGAAGTTGATATGAATGATTATTTTAATGTAATCATTCCTAGATTCTTTTTTATAAACTCAAACCTATCAGAAGATAAAGGTTTTGTAAAAATGTCAGTAAGTTGTTCTTGTGTTCTGATAAATTGTAAAATAATATCTCCTTTTGATGTGTGATCCCTAAAAAATTGATGCCTAAAATCTATGTGTTTTGCATGAGAGTGGTGTGCTAGGTTCTTACTAAGAGCTATGGCACTAGTATTATCACAAAGAATTTGAGTTTTGGAGAAACTCAATCCATAGTCAGTGAGTGTGTGTTGCATACACAATACTTGAGCACAACAACTTCAAGCTACTACATATTCATCTTCAGCAGTGGATAGTGCTACTGATTTTTGTTTCTTACATGAAAAAGAAACTAGAGAATCTCCTAAGAAATGACATGTTCCAGATTTACTTTTTCTATCCATTCTATAACCTCCAAAGTCAGCATCTAAAAAACTTTTTAAAACAAAATCATTCCCAGAAGAGTAAAAAAGACCTAAATCCATAGTGCCTTTTAAATACCGAAAGATTCTCTTTACGGCTTTTAAATGAGACTCTTTTGGATTATGTTTATATCTCGCACATAAGCATACAGAAAACATTAAGTCGGGTCAACTAGCTGTCAAGTATAACAAACTTCCTATCATACCTCTAAAGATTTTTTGATATACTAGTTTCCCAGTTTCATCAAGATCAAGCGTACTTGAGGTACTAATTAGAGTGCTAATACTTTTAGTTTTGTCATATCCATACTTTTTGAGTAAGTCTTTAATATACTTATGTTGAGATATATATGTTCCTTCTGGTTTTGGAGAAATTTGAAAACCTAAAAAAATGTTAACTCACCCATCATACTCATTTGAAACTCAAATTTCATTAAATTTGCAAAAGAATAAGTTAAAGATTTCTGAGTTGATCCAAATATGATGTCATCAACATAGATTTGAACAATCCAAATGTTTTTATTTTCCATTTTTATGAAAAGGGTTGGATCTGATGTACCTTTTGTATAATTGTTTTGTAAGAGAAATCCTGTAAGTCTATCATACCAAGATCTAGGGGCTTGTTTAAGACCATATAGAGCCTTGGTAAGTTTAAAAACATGATCAGGATGTTTTGGGTCTTGAAAACTAGGAGGTTGTTCGACAAAAACTTCTTCTTGAACAAAACCATTTAGAAAAGAACATTTTACATCCATTTGAAATAGTTTTAAATTAAAGTATGCTGCAAAGGATAATAGAATAAGAATAGATTCAAGTCTAGCTACATGAGCATATGTTTCTTCATATTCTATTCCCTCTTGTTGATTATAGCCCTTAGCAAAAAGTCTTGCTTTATTTATTACAATGATTCTATTTTCATCACATTTGTTTCTGAAAACCCATTTTACACCAATTACAGTTGTTTCGTTAGGTCTATCAACTAAAGTCCAGACTTGATTCCTTTTAAATTCATTTAGTTCATCTTGCATTTCTTTGATCCAATCATCATCACCTAAGGCCTCACTTGGACTTTTAGGTTCAAATTGAGAAAGAAAAGAAAGATGTTCTACTTCATTTCTTAAGTAATTTCTTGTCCTTACAGGTTGATTTATATCACCAATGATGTTATCAATGGGATGATTCCTAAGAAACAATTGATTTGGGTTTTGTAAAACCTGTTCATCAACATATGGTAGAAAATCTTCCGTGGTAAATGTTTCAGGAATCCTTTCTTGAACATTTTCCTCACCAGAGTGATCTTCTAATAACGGTTGATAAGCATTTTTAGAAAACACATATGAGGATGTAGGATTGGGTTGGTTGAAAACAAATAGGATTAGTTTCATCGAATTTTACATGTACTGTTTCCTCAACAGTACTAGTGTTTTTATTGAAAACTCTATATGCCTTAAAAGTTGTGGAGTAACCTAGAAATATTCCTTCATCAGATTTTGGTGCAAATTTGTGTAGATTATCTTTTGTATTCAGAATGAATACTTTGCATCCAAAAACTTTTAAGTATGAAACTTTAGGTTTTCGGCCAGTCCATAACTCATAAGGAGTTTTATTAAGAAATGTTCTAGTTAAAACACGATTTATATTATAATAGGCAGTACTAACAGCTTCAGCCCAAAAGTTCTTAGCAATTGAGTATTCACTCAACATGGTTCGAGTCATTTCCTGAAGAATACGATTTCTTCTTTCAACAACACCATTTTTCTGAGGAGTTCTTGGAGTTGAGAAATTGTGAGTAATACCTTTCTTACTATAAAAAGTTTCAAAATCTGAATTTTGAAATTCACCACCATGATCACTATGAATAGTTATCAATGGTAGGTTTTTCTCATTTTTAACTTGGGCTCTAAAAGTTTTGAAATAGGAAAAGGCTTCAGATTTCTTTGTGAGAAAATAGACCCATGTGAATATAGTAAAGTCATCAACTAAAACAAATACATAGTATTTTCCTCCAATGCTTCCAGTTTGTGTAGGACCAAAAAGATCCATATGCACTAGCTGTAATGCATTAGAAGTTGAAACTTCATTAATTGATTTAAAGCTAGTTTTATGTTTCTTTCCAAATTGACAAGGATCACAGACTTTTTAAGAATCATATCTAAGATCCGGTAGTTCTTTCACAAGTCTTTTATTTGAGATTTTACTAAGATTTCTCAGATTACAGTGTCCTAGTCTTCTATGCCATAGCCATGATTGGTCTTCTATTGCACTTAAGCAGGGTATGTTTTGGCTCCTAAGGTCTTCTAAGTTAATAGTGTAAACATTCTCTTTCCTATGGGAAGATAGAATGAACTCATCCTTGGAATTTTGAAATAAACACTTATCATTTCTAAAATTCACAAGGTAAACTTCATCACATAATTGACTTAGAGATTGTGCCTAAGACCTTTAACAAACAAAACATTTGAGATAAGAACTTTTCCAAGAAAAACGATATTACCTATACCAACAATCTTTCCTTGAGAATTATCTCCGAAGGTAACTTTTCCACCTTTTGTTTTGATAACCTTTTCAAAGAGATCTTTGTTTCTCGGTCATGTGTCGAGAACAACCACTATCCATGTACCAAATGTTCTTATTGGTACACTTCTCATTTTTCTGAAAAAGAAACAATTAGTTTTTTGGAATCCAAACTTGTTTGGATCCAGAAGGTTTAGATAAAAGAATTTTAGAAATCCACATTTTTTTTGAAAAATGAGCTTTATGAAATCCTAAAGATTGAGTTTTTTTAAGAGAAAAATCTCTTCTCCAGTGTCCACCACATTGGCACTTAGAAAAAAATGAGGTTTTTTGAGAAACAAAATAGTTATTACTAAAAACATGTTTGGAATTAGTATAACCAGGACCAGAATGATTTCTCAAAGATCTAATTTGATAATACATCTTGTCAAAGTTTTCCTTCCCATGAGTAAAGTTTGACAAACATTTTTTCAAGGAAGAAATTTCTGACTTTAATTTTAAAACTAAATTCTTATTTTCCAAAACATTTGAATTTGAACTAGAGCTAGGCTCTAATATATTTTTATTTGAAATTACATTTTCAAGATCCTTAGAAAGTTTATCCTTATAATATTTGATTTTCTCAAGGGTTTTTAAAATAATTTCAAAATCAGAAGTTTTCACATCAAGATCTTTAGAAAGATCTGATACTTCTTTAGTTAAAACTGAAATTCTGGAATCTGATTTCTCAAGCTTCTTCTTGAGTTTAGAATTTTCATTCTCAAGTAATTTAGCAAATCTAGATAATTCTTCAAAAGAAGGTAATGTATCATCTTCTGATGATGAATATTCATCATTTGAAGTTTCATAATATCTATTATCATTATAATTTTCATTCAAAGAGACATTTGTAATAACTTCATCATTTTGTACCTTAGCCATGAGACAATGATTTTTAATTGGTAATCTGGCTAAAAGTCCAATATTTTTCTGTCCTGAGGACTCATATTCTGAAGAATCATCTGAAGAATCACTAACACTTGCACTCCAGGTATCATTTTCCTTCAATACTTTCTTTGTCTTATAAAACCATTTCTTATTTATTTCAGATTGTTTCTCCTTTCTATATTTCCTCTTCAGTAAAGGACAATCAGACTTTATATGTCCTGCTTTCTTACATTCATAACATGTTACATCTGAGTCTTTCTTATCCTTCCTATCTTTCTTTTTGAATCTATATTGGAAGTCTTTCTTTCCCAAAATCTTGTTCATCCTTCGAGCAAGATTGGCTAACTCATTATCCGAAAGATCACAATCACCTGAATCATATATAACTTTATTGGATTTGGATCTTGTAAGCCTTTCAGGTGTTTTAACTTTAGATGCAATGGCTACACTACCATTTCCATTCTTCTTCTTGTTGAAATCAGCATCTCTCTTCATTCTTGTCTCGTGCTGTAGAAGAGTTGCAAAGAGTTCATCTAGAGAAATCTGGGAAACTTTTCTATTTTCATTAATAGCTGTCCTTTTTGACTCCCATTAATTTGGAATTATATCTATAATTTTATCAACTAGATCTTCATCATCAAGACCTTTTTCTCCCATAGATTGTAATATATTGACAATTTTCATAAACCATTGTTGCACTTTACATACTGGCTCTCCATAAGGAAAAACAAATCCATGATATTCTACTCGAAGCATTGCTCTTCTTGTTTCTATAACCTTGGATGTACCAAAGTGAGTGACTTCCAATTTCCTCCAAATGCAGTTGGCTGCTTCACATGAAGATATCTGACTGTATATGTTCCTGGTCATAGAGCATAATAAAGTATTGCGTACCTTGTAATTCAGTTGATATTCTTGCTTCTCTTGGTTAGTGAAAGTACTAACTTCTTTGTCAGGAATTTTGTAACCACCAGTAAGTATAATAAAATTGTCCACGCCAGTGTTGATCACAAAAGTTTTCATACGATCTCTCCAGTAATAATAATCATTTCCATCAAAGATAGGTGGTCTAGAAGGATTTAGATTGTCTGTTGACCCAATATTCATTCCTGCCATCTAATACAACAAAAACTTTTCCACTCCACACGTTAGTATAGTAAGTAGTTAAGATAGTAATATGAAAGAAATAAAGCTAGTAATACAAATCAGTGGAAACCTCCTCTGATACCAATTGTCGGATCGAATAAGTATGTATGTATGTCTATTAGATAGAACAATACAAGAGGGGGGTGAATTGTAGGTTTAAAAAACTTTGAGTTCTATCAACAAAAAAATAAGTTTAAATGATATTAAACTAATACAAATACAAACACCCACAAATGTATTGAATATAAAAAGGTATGATGTATTGTAATACAAATGTAATGTAAAACAATTGTATTCAAGATGAACATAATAATCAGAGTAATATAAAGATGAATGATTCTACCTTAAAGCGTATAGAATCAATCAATACAATATGTAATAGAATGATTGTAATTGAAACAATTACAATTGAATATGTAAATAAGAAAAGAAAAAATACAAATTCCTTTCTAATACAAGTAACAACGGAAATGTAAAAGTATTACAATTCTTTTGATCCAAAGAGAAGGGTTATCCTTTCACCTAGGATAAAAGGTCTGTCTCACCAACACCTTGGTAAGCCCTCGATACGATGATCGGTACATCCGTCTGCCTATCCCCGGCAGCCCTCGATACGATGATCGGTATGTCTGTCTGCCTATCCCTGGCAGCCCTCGATATGATGATCAGTTCGTCTGTCTGCCTATCCCTGGCAGCCCTCGATTTTGTAGGTAATTGGAACCTCTGTATTTCAATCACTTGAAAGCCCTCGATACGATGATCGGACGCACAAAGCACAAAGCATGAGAGAAGTCACATCATCTCTCTCTAGAACTTGATAGAAGCAAAGTATCACAGTTGTATCACGCTTGTTCTCTTGTCTGTCGTCTATATGTTTTTCTCAGCTTCAAATGACCTCCTATTTATAGGCCTCAGATTCCAACGGTCACATCTCCTCCAACATTCATATTTCTCTGAAAAACTTAGAGTGACTTGGACACCTAGCATCATAACGATCATATTGAAATAGAAAGCACGACATAATTTTGATTAGTTTGTAACTAACTCAACAACATCGTATTGGTTAGAACAAGATATATGAATAATATAATCAAGAGTAAGATTTAAATGAAGCATGTGTTTTTGACAAAGTACCAACACAAGTATGTAATGAAGGATATGAGAAGCAGAGTCAATAAAAATTCCATATTCAGTATGATCGGCATGTTCAGTACGATCAGCATGGTTAGTATGATCAGCATGGTCAGTACGATCAGCATGGTCAGTATGATCAGCATGTTCAATATGATCAGCATGGTCAGTATGATCAGCGTGGTCAGTACGATCAGCGTGGTCAGTACGATCAGCATGGTCAGTACGATCAGCATGTTCAGTACGATCATCATGGTCAGTACGATCAGCATGTTCAGTACGATCAGCATGGTCAATACAATCAGTGTGGTCAGTACGATCATCATGGTCAGTACGATCAACATGTTCAGTACGATCAGCATGGTCAGTACGATTAACAATACATTTGTGATTTCCAAAACCAAACATAGAAGTTAAAAGAGGACTTTTGACTCAACATAAATAAGTAATAATAAATTATAAACCAATAATATAAAGTTAAATAAATATAAATTTTCTTTTTATATGGATTAATAATAAGTATAAATTGAACATATAGGAGGTTAGATCATGTCTAACCAAGCTAAAATCCACAGCAAGGGTTTCTTTTCCAATCTCATTTTTATATTGATATTTTTTATGATTAAATTTCCATACAGGGAAAGTATATGTTATTTATATATAAAATATCATATATTTTATTATCATCTAATCATTATTTGGGTTTACATTTCTTCATACCATTTAACCTTACTTTGGTTAACAATTCAATCAAAAGGATGCTTGTTAGCAGAGATAATATTTTGTCTTTTTTAGATTCTAAATATTTCACCTCTAGGTCTATATTATTTATATTGTTTTATAAATATTCTTATATAATTATTTATTGAGGTAATTATTCTTTAAAAAAAATTGGAATTCAATATTTTTTAATTTTTTCCACACATGTCAATTTCTATTGTCTTTGAATCTCTTTACAAATGTGTGAAAAGTATATTACCTTTTAACTCCTTCCACATGATCTCATTTTCCCACTATATTCTTAAAATTTATCCCCAAATATTATTCTATATATTTTCAAGGGCTTCCAAATAAATTGTTATTCTCACTGTTTCATAAAATATTTCCTTTATAATAAATTTTATTAAAATTCAAGGGGCACTTATTATTATTTTTCTAACAAACTATCTAATGATCTTATAATTTGTTTCATCTATGAAATCATACTTTAACACTTATAATTCATCATTTTATATATTCTATAATGATAATATACGATATATTTATTTTGGTTTATTATGGTCATTTTTAATAGAAATATTCATGAAACATATTTCATTATCACAAGTTAATTAATCTATGATGGAATTATGAATATTCTCATGTTCTTGTGAAACAAGTATACATGGTTTATCATTATTTGAAATTTGGGTTTAATATATCCCTCCAATTAAATGGATAAATATTTATATCTATTGAGATTCCATGTAATGGAATAGAGAGTGAACTTAATCCACTATGGGTATTTTTCCACTATATTTATGGGAATGGGTAGTGAACTTAATCTATTATGGGACTTTTTATACTATGTTATAATGGTCTTGTTATTTAGAATCAATATAAGAAATGATTTTATATACTTATGTTTTTCTACATTCTTATGACTATATTATTTTTTCATGGATCATAGTTATTGACTCATGTTTCTACACTCATATTACTCATGTATTAGATTATACAAAAATACATTTTCTATTACTCATGATTTTTATCCCTGTTTTATTATATTTGATTATCTTATGTGATTCTATTTAATATTTATTATGTTATCACACCCATATAATTATATTATTCTCACTTATGATCTTTGATTTTTCTACCCCATGTTTACCCTTCATGAGAATCCAACCTCACCCTTTCTTATGTTTTTATTCAACTAGCTATGAAAAAGAATATTATGTATGGTATTTCTATAAGAGTATAATGAGTAAAAAATATTTTTAATAGATGTTGAATATTGTTTGTGGAATAATTTGGATATGTATCTAATCTCTAAATATATTAAATTAGAGGTTCTAGGGTTTGATTTATTTATAGATATAAGAATATTCTTGTAAAATGATGTAATATGTATGTATGTTAAGGTTGGGTTATCTCATCCTTCACTAGTGGAAAAACACCATTAATTTTGGATTTTTAACCTTTGATCGTTGGTTTATAACTGATGTTAATTTAGGTTGTGTTGAAAGTGGAACTTTACACATTTGTTTTCATAAACCGATGTTGAAAACCCTTCCAAAAGATGAATTATAGAGGGAGTTAGATGTTGTTTTTTTATAAAAACAACATCAAAATCCTACCAAAATCCAATGACTACTAGGAGGGATTTCAATGTCCATTTTATAAAAAATAAACATGGAAAGCCTTTTGTTGGCTGTTTTTTACTAAAAACTGGCATCGAAATCCTTTCGGGATGGATTTCCATGTTGTTTTTTTATAAAAATGATGTTAAAAGTTTCTTTTTTAAAACAAATATTACAGAATTACATAACACTAAACCTTTAAAATCAAAATAAAGAACCAAAAATAGATAATTAATAGCAGAAATAGAAAAATAGAAACAGAAGTCATCTATAAATTTTACAATATTTCTTAAAAATATATAGCTAAAGAAAACTAAATATCTAAATTAGTAAAAATTAGGAAATATTATATTGGTAAATTTTAAAGGTATTTCAATTAATTGTATATATATGAAGAAATTGTTGGTTTTGGGTGTAGCATAAGTGTGTGGTGGTGGGTGATATATTAAAATTTATTTTAACAATCGTTGCTCGAAACCAAGGGTGAGGATCTAGTACGTCAAATTTATGATTAATTTATTTAAAATTTAAAGAAATAAATACCCGGTCTTAGGAATTTTTTTGTTAGTGAATGTTTATTATTTGAAAGGACCCTTTCAGATTACCTTTTTTGCACTGTGAGGATCCAAGGATATAATCTCTCTAGCGGTGATCCACAAGTGCTTCAATTATCTATGAGAAATACCACTTAATCTCTAGGTGATAGCGCAGTGAGTAGAATTTATAAAGTTATTCATTATTGATCACTCATTATTATTACTTGAATAATTTTACCTTTCATTTATTGTTCTTAAGAGAGAGAGACAATGAAGAGTTAAGAGAGAATTTTATGTGTACAATAATTCTCTATTCTCAATTTTGAATACTCTACACAATATACATTGCCGTCTATTTATAGAGTTAATATTTAAGTTAAAATATTATTTAATTTCATTTATACTATTAAATAACATTTATTACCATTAATAAACCCCATGCTACATAATAATAATTATATTATTATTATTTTGTGGAACGTGCCAAATTTTTCAATAACAAATATTATATAATGATTTTTTAAATTAATATTTTTCACCGGACTCAGTCTTGGTCTGTTCGAACTCATCTATCATTTATTTAACAAAGAAAAGAAATATTTTATTCATAAATAAATATTTATTTATAATCTAGTGAATAAATATTTATAAAAAAAATTCAATTACTAAAATAAATATTTTATTCACATTCTTACAAATAAATATTTATTTAATTTATCTGATTAATATAACTTGAAAAACATTATTCCCCAGACTTGAGAGTAATATTTATTATAATAATTAAACTCAAATAGAATTTAATTTATATCAATATAAATACCTAGTGTGTGGCCCTCCAGGATTCTTTCTCATTGGCATTATATGGGATTTCTTAAAGTCCAAGATTACTATATAGCAATTGGTCAAGGCACCCAAGATAAAGAAATTAATGTCGCAACTTCAACAACCACATATGAATGCTCACTATGTAATATAATCCCTTTATCACAATATCTCATCAAGCAGGTTTCATAACCATGTCACCAACCTATATGCTCGATATGCCTTTCTTTGACTATTTGAAATAAGCATGTCGTTACACCATGGAAATGGAATTTAATGCGATGGTTCTATTCCAATAAAAGGGATGAGATATCATCTTCTATAAAGATGGAATGGAAAAATTATTTCTCTAATTATTCATTAATGTCACGTTACTCATGACACACCCAACATATCCAACTTCTCTATGAACTGTTATCATCATGTTTTATGAAATACATCTAATTACATGAGTTTTAACATGTATTAATAATAATATTAATGTCTAAGGATCATCATACATGCTTGTAGATATGAATATCTGATGACACCAAAACATGCGGAATTCCTACTGGTGGGTCTGTTCTCATAATCTCCTGTCTTAGAGATTACCAAGTGAGAACATCATGAGAATAATACTCATCTTATTATGAGAACTTTCACCTGATAGTATATGTATTATGTGTCTCATTATAGTACATTATCCAATCTAATAACATTATTTTATAATATATTCATAGCACATCAAGGTTATCATCATAGCCGTGAACTGCTATAACCTTATCAATGTGATGTACACTATTGGGAACTATTACATTAGAGTTATATAGAACAACAAACAATATGTAATAAGAAGTTTTATTAATATTCAATACATCAAATATTCATGTAATAAAAGTAAAAATAGTTGGTCCTAGGATACCAACCCCAAAAAACTCCCACTTAGACTAGAGCCAACTGCCTACAACCTTTAGTCCACTAGACCTCACATGATAGTCATGTTTTTAATAATTCAACAATTTAGTTGATGGGTCTACCATGTTGTCTTTTGTGGAAATAATAATCACAGAAATGTCACCTCTCTGCAAAAAAACCCTCAAGAGATGATACTTATGAAGTATGTGATTCATCCGCTGATGTGCCCTTTACTCTTTTATAAGAGCCACCATTGTAGTATTATCATAATACAGTGTGATAGGATCTTTAATTATAGGTACCCCAATAAGATATGGGATTCATTTTCACACCCATACAGATCAGAAGCCATAATATACTCAGAATCTACTATAAAATATGCAACCACAACCTACTTTGAGCTCTTCTAGCTCACAACACCTCCATTCAAAGTGAAAATGTATCCCATTTGTGACTTCATGTCATCTCAATCAGTTTGGAAACTAGAATATTCATATCCTTCGATTACTATTTCCTCATCTCCTCTATAAACCTAGATCATATCCTTAGTACACCTTAGATACTTAAGGACAATCTTGACTACCATCCAATAACGCTCACATGGACCAGCTTGATATCTTAATATCACAATTAATGAGTATGCGACATATATCCTAGTACATAGCATAACAAACATGAATGAACCAATTACTGATGCATATGGAATCCTTGTTATTATATTTCTTTCCTCTTATGTTTGAGGATGAATTTTCCTAGAAATATGAATTCCATGTGACACTGACAATAATACCCTCTTGGATTTTTACATACTGAATCTCTTTAGTATATTTTCAATGTATGTACTTTGACTTAGGTAAAGAAACCTCTTAGATCTATCATGAAGGATCTTGATATGAAGAATATATGTTTCTTCTCACAAGTCCTTTATAGAGAATAATTTATTTAACCATTTCTTAATAGACTATAAGACTGGTATTTTGTTTTCAATAGATAATATGTCATCAACATATACTATTATGAAAACGACTGCACTCCCACTAAAGAGTTTATAGACACCTGACTCACATTCATTCTTTATAAAACCAAATTCCATTATGGAATCATCAAAATGAATATTAAAGGACTTGGATGATTTATTTAATTCATAAATGGTTCTTTGCAACTTGAATACCTTGTTGGAATCCTTTAGAGTCAAAAACCCTTCAGGCTATATCATATAGACATATTTATTAAGGTTCTCGTTAAGGAATGATTTTTTGACATCCATTTTCCAAATCTCATAATCATGGAAAGCCACAATGGAAAGTAGAATTATGATTGATTTTAGTATTGCAACTGGCTAAAATTTTTCTTCATAGTCAATGCTTTGACGCTGTTTAAACCCTTTTTGCAACTAGTCATGCCTTATAGGTTTTTAATTGTCCTTCCATGTCCAATATCTAAACTCTCTATTACTCATACATAGTAATTTAATATATGGGGAAACAAAATTCTTCCATGGGGCTTTGTGAAATTTTTTCATGTGGAAACTCTTATTTATCTTGATCCTGGACTTCATCGAAGTCTATCTCACTCCAATTATCTCTTTTATAGATATGATCCTCATCACGAAATGTGGGATTTCTATCAACCAAAACCTTTTTTCTGAAGTATTTTATTGTTATTATCCCTTTGTTTCTTTGGGATATCCTATAAAGATACACTTTTTTCCTCAAGGTGAAATCTTGTTACCTGAAGAGGTCTTAGAAAATGATTCGCAACCCCA
The DNA here is from genome assembly GCA_963277665.1 of Viscum album. Taxonomy (NCBI): domain Eukaryota; kingdom Viridiplantae; phylum Streptophyta; class Magnoliopsida; order Santalales; family Viscaceae; genus Viscum; species Viscum album. The sequence continues at coordinate 1,189,964,641 of OY728143.1, read as the reverse complement.
AACATGTAAGTAAGAAAACACAAGTTTCTTTATATTCCATAATTGGTATAGTATATCATCTATTTATTTAGTTAGCACTCAATTTGGTATGTATGATGCTATTTTTAATTAGTGTCCTCAAAAGGATAATGAAAGATTTGCATGAATCATCATTGATCTCACCATTTACAATAAGGTATGGTTCCTCCTTTCACTTACAACATTCCATTGAGGCTTATAAGTAGGATTTATTTGAGATAAATCCTGAAATCCCATAGATAATTAATGAATTATTGATCAAGATATTATCCAACACAATATAGTTGAAGTTTCTTAATATTCTTACCAAGTTGGTTCTCAACTTCATTCTTATATTGCCTAAATTTGTCAAAATAATCCGACTTATACCTCATTAAGTATACATATCCATATTTACTAAAATCATCAGTAAAATTTATGAATTATGAGTACCCAACCCTTGCTTTAATAGGAAATGGTGCACACACATCGGTATGAAAAAATTCAAGAATCTCTTTATCCCTTTCACCTTTCCCACTAAATGGGGATTTGGTCATTTTTCATTGTAAACATGTGTGACATTCACCAAGTGGTTTTAGTTCAAAATAATATTAATATCCATCTGGATGTAATTTAGTCAATCATTGTTCATTTATATGACCTATATGGTGATTCCAAAGTTGGGTTTGGTATGTTTCATGTGAATTAACTTCGTTATCGATTTTTATTATTTGGTTTGTGTAATCCAACACATAAATACCATTATTTAAATGTGCCTTACCATAAAAAATGATATCTTTATAAAAGAAGCAACATTTATTCCCAAATTTTAAAATAAATCTATCTGTATAAAATTTGGATGAAGAAATAATGTTTTTGGTAAAATAAGGAACATAATAACAACCCTTTACAACCAAGATAATTTTTATTTTAAACATTAGGTGATAGTCCCCAATAGCTACACCATCAAGTTTAGCTCCATTGGCTGCTCAAAGATCTACCTCTCCTCGGTCAATCTTTCTAAATCTACTTGGTTCCTATATTTGAATACATATGTGAGAACCAAAAGCTATATCTAATACCTAATTTTTAGAAATAGATAAATTTTATTCAATAAAAAATGCACTTGAATTTTCCCCTTGCTTCTTTGGATGGATACATTTTTTCTTCCAGTGTCCCTTCTTACCACATGCGAAACAGACAACATCATGTTCCATTTATTTCCCCTTGATCTTCCTCTTCTTGGAAGGGAGTGAAGAAGATCTGGCATTAAATATCTTTACTTACCCTTTTTGTTTGTTCACCATAAGGATAGAATGTTTTCCATGATTTGTATCCTTATATACCTGGTGAATAAGAGTAAGAAGACTTGACAGAGAATCTATGTTGTTCATATTAAAATTCACAAAAGAATTTGAGAATCTCTGAGGAAGTGATGCTAGAATGAGGTCGGTTCCTAGTTCTTTCAGAAGTTTAAACACTATACCCTCTAAGAGCTCAATGTAGCCAATGATCTTGACTAAATGAGTCCAACCTAGGAAAACCTCTCTAATATTTCTCTTAAAAAGAACATTGTAAATCTCAAACCATTTATATCTAGCTCTCTCATAGTAAAGACTATGGAGGTTTTCAATCATGATATATGTATCCGTGATTTTTTGAGACTTCATAGGTTTACTAAGAATCGATGAAACCACTAAATATTGAACACATACCATGTTGCTAAAATGTTTTTCATAGACAAGGAACTCTTCATCCCTCACCTCTTTAGAAGTCAGATTAATCATTGAGGATTCTGGCATGTAATATTTCCATTCATGGTGTAGCACAACCCAATGGTGTCTAAACCACTCCTAGAATTTACTACCATTAAGGAGGTTATCTTTATCCATTATTGATCATAGGTATAGGGTGGATGATGAATTTTTCATTTTATTCTATAATTAAAAAGAGAATATTATTAGTACTTTTCTTGATTATAAAATAAGTGTGATGTAATAAATTAAATGTATGTATCTATTTATTTATTAAATCTCTCACTATTTTATCAAGTCTCAATATCCCTCACCATTGTACTCAAAATATATAGTTCCTTTAACATTATAGTGGAAAGGATCCCCATTACATTTCTTAACAATCCATACTTTGTCCATGAAAACCATGATAAAGTAATTAGGTAGGTGGTCTCACCAACTGTGGATATGAAACCCCTTGGTCCATTGAGTGGATTCCCCAATTCTGAAATCTTGACTTGGATTTCCTCAACACTTGCCTCCAAATTTTTATTGAATAGATTTTGACTATTAAACTTAATACAGTTTCAGTTAAGTCAACCCAAAACTCTCATGAGAACTTCCCAATAAAAGTAAATGTCTAGACTTTGGACATGTACTACACTTAGTTCTATGGTTTCATTCCCAATCAAGTAATTGAAGGTTTAGTTTGACTTAATATTTATTTAAGGGATTTTAATTTATTATGCATAAATTTTTATCTTGTTTTATCCATTACACATCTTGTTAATATTAAGTGGATGTTACTTAATTAAGTGACCATGTTGGATAAAACATTTACGCATAATTTATTTATTTAATTTTTATTTTTGCACATTAATGAATTTATTTATGTTATGGAAACCTTGCATCCATAAAAAAATAACTCCATAGACAAAAATAATTAATTAATCAAATGACCCATTCATGAGCTTTATCTAATGGTTAATTTAATGAGTTGACATTAATTCAACCTTTGACCTAGGGGGAATTTCTCTTATTTCCGGTCTTGGTATGAGTTACAACTTTACACTAGTCCACCTATTTATCACCTAGTTGGAATCATTATGGTTTCATCTTGAACTACCTCTATATTCCTTGGGATTCTATATTAATTATAAATATTTATTACTCACACTAAGGTGAGGGGAACCAAATTATTAGTTAAATGGGGTTACATAAATATCTTTAGACACATAGGTCCTACATAATAAAAGAGGTAGGGATAACTCATATGAAATCATTTAATTTAATATTAAATAATTATAAACTCATGTAACAAATAAAATTAAAACATTCAACACATACACTGGTCTTGGTCAAGCTCATAAACGATCATACATGAAACAAATACACAAAAGTAAATAGATAGAATTCATTTATTTATTCATTATTTTATTATTTAAGATAAATTCACTTTCATTAATTAATTAATTAATTAATTCCATTTTATCTTAATGATCATCTGATATTACTTGGAGATACACATAATTAATGGCATTCATGGAAAATAAACAGTAGAACCAATATTGAAATATTAATTACAATAAATTAATTGAGTATTTAAAATTATTTAAACTAATTATTAATTTTTTAAACACACAACTATGTTCCAATCAATAAAATAAGGTTTTAATGATGAAATTTTAAAATTTAATGTAATTTTAATTTTTTCCATTAATGGGAGACTAAATAGTGTGTACATGAAACTACAGGCCATGTAACTCAGTTTTCATATATCCAAATCACATTCCTGGGGCTCCTTTGTGTTAACTCAGCCATATTACATGGTGTGTACATGCCAGCTACACACCCTATATCCACTTTTCATGTTCTAGGTTGGCCTGGTCAATACGAGGTGTGAAATTAAAGCACTATATGTAATTAATCTCCCATTGCATATAGATACAATGAGTATGAATATACAACATATATTATAGATGCACATTATGTAACCCAATTAACTAGAAAAATATTTATAACTTTCTAATGTAATCTCCAGAAGTTCTTCATTTTTTTTGAAACCTTTAAGAAAATGAAACATTGAATGAACATGATTAATATGTTGATAACATGTTAATTAAAACCATATTAAGGAAAAAATAGCTTTAAATGAATGTCTAGCCACAATTTTGAATAGATCAACAATCAAATTAATAATTTTAAATTTAAACATGACCACTATCATATCACTTGTTGGTTTCGAGTGCAGTGGAAGCATGTAGTGGTGGGTGATATATTAAAATTTTTTCTAATAATAGTTTCTTGAAACCAAGAGTAAGGATCATTCTCATAAATTTATAATTAATTTATCTAATATTTGAATAAATAAATACCCAGATTTGGGAACTTTCTTCATTGGATAATATCGACCATCATAAATGAACCTTTCATATTACCTTCATTACACTATGAGGATCCAAGGATAGAATCTCTCTAGCAGTGATCCACACATGATACTATGATCTATGAGAAACACCACTCGATCTCCAGGTAATATCATGACAAGTTTAATGTCTTGGGTTATTCATTCCTAATCACTAGTTATTATTCCTTGAATAAATATCTATTTCACTTCTCGTTCTTGAGAGGGTGACATAATGAGGAGTTGAGAGAGAATTTGTTGTGTGCAAAAATTCTCTATTCTAAATTTGGGATACTCTACACAATAGACATAACCATATATTTATAGAGTTACAATAAAGTTAAAATATTATTTAATTACATACAGTACATTAAATAACATTTATTACCTTTAATAAACCCCATGCCACATAATAATAATTATATTATTATTATTTTGTGGTGTAAGCCAACTTATGCAATAAAAAATATTATGTAATGGTCTTTTTAATTAATATTTGTCACCGAACTCAGTCTTGGTCCATTCAAACTACTCTATAATTTATTTAACAACCAAATAAATATTTTATTCATAAATAAATATTTTATTTACAATCTAGTGATTAAATAATTATTAAAATATTCAATAAATAAAATAAATATTTTATTCACATTCCAGTGAATAAATATTTATTTAATTTATGAGATCTATATAATTTGAATAAAATTATTCCTTATACTTGAGAATGATATTTATTCTATTAATTAAACTCAAATAGAATTTAATCGAGATCAACATAAACACATAGTGAGTGAACCTCTAGGATTCTTTCTCATTGACATTAGGAGGGCTTGGCTGAAGTCTAAGATTACTGTCTAGCAATAGGTCAAGTCCCCCAAGATAAAGAAATTAATTTTGCAACATCAACAACCACATAAGAACACTCACTATGTAATATAATTTCTTTTTCTCAATATCTAAGCAAGCATGTTTCATAATTGTGTCACGAACCTATATGCTCAATATGTCTTTCTTTGACTATTTGAAATAAACACGTCGTTACACCATGGACATGGAATTTAATAAGATGGTTATATTCTAATAAAAGGTTCAAGATATAAAATTCTATATAGATGGAAGGTAAAAATCCTTCCTCAACTTATTCATTAATGATAGGTCTCTTGTGACGCACCCAGCACATCCAACTTCTCCATGAACTGTTATCACCATGGTTTATGAAATACATCTAAGTATGAAAGTTATAACATGAATTAATAATAATCCTAAATTATATGGATCATCACACATGCTCATAGAAATAAATATCTAATGACACCAAAACATGAAAAATTCATACTAAAAAAATAAAAATAATAGCAGAAATTGAAAAAGAGAAACAAAACTCATTGATAACTTTTTCAATAATTTTTAAAAATATATAGTTAAAGGAATCTAAATATCCAAAGTAGTCAAAATTAAAAAATATAATACTAGTAAATTTTGAAGTCGTTTCAATTGATTGTATTTATATTAAGAAATATCATTAAAAAATTACAAAACAATGTGTTGCAAATTTAAAAAATATCATATTTTTTTAAAATTATAAGTTTTACTATGAAACTAACCCTTTCAAAATATATTGTTATTCTAGTAGTGATTATATCATAAATGAATCATAAACCATAATATCCCCATTAAACATTACCTTATTGATGATGAATCAAAATTTATGAAACAATATTTTAAAAATTAAAAATTAGATTTGTAAGAAAAACCAAGTATTCACTAATATGAAAATTATCTTCCTGAACTTTCACATAATCAATTTTTAAGTGATACTATTTAATAGAGATCCCTATTGAACCCAATCCACAAACTATTATAGTTTCAATTATTAATTATAAAAACCAATGTAAAAAGAAAAAATAAAGATAAAAAAACTAAAATCATGAAATAAAACTTTATTATTTAACAATTTGATAAATATTATTTTAACACCACCCAATAAAGATCATATCTAATATTATTTACATTATTTTGGGAAAAATATTCATAACATCCAGTTTCCACTAAAATATATAATATTCAAAATTAATAATAGTATAATGAATAGTGTTTTGTAATTATATATTTTTTCTTACCCATCAAGAAATAGGAAAATCCAATATGTGATCTTTGTGTTTTTTAGTCTTTTAGATACCTATTCAATTCTAGATTCTTGGTTCAAATATTTTACCTTTGTTGAAATTTATTCTCGGTTGATAGAACCATAAACCAAAGTGAAATAATATTGGATGAAAAAATCATGGAGATCCTTGAATAGAAATGTAATTAATTAAGTCGATATAAAATATGTCTACTTAATGAAGATAAATTAATATTTTAAATTTTCTTACATGGTAAACAACTGCAACATAGGTACACTAAGCTGATAAACCTTTACAACATTCATAACATCATTTTTAAAAATATTTATCATATATAAGTTCTACATATATCATCACTCATTAGAAAAGTATAATAATTATCCAGTATAGGAAAAAATTTGATAACTTTGTTACCTAATTAGCTTCTTGAGGACTATTTGAAGGTGTTGGAATCCTAAATTTTATTTTCCTTTATAGAGATTCCTTTGATTTCATATACTCCTGTTATAAGTATTTCTAAATTTAATGATATATAAAAATGAAAATAAACTCATACCACATATGTAAACTGACAATAATGATTAGCTGGCCAAATTAAAAGATGACCAATACTATTTACAACTATGTAAACCTCCTTAGTAGGAAGTGGCACTGGAGCAGTTGGATTAATAATATCATGTACCACTACTCTTAGTTGAACTGAATTCATAAGAAAATGATGTAAATAATCCCATTAATGATGTATAATTCTATATTACACAACAAATATATGGGGACCCCTAGCATTCAACTCATAGTATATGGTCATGTCTGAATGAGGAGGTAGCAGATCTAGGTAGGAAGGCTGTATAGGCTATGTCTATCTCATTATTTTTATAAGCATAATAGATACTGATGATTTAATCCTATCCTATATCAACTCATTCAAGTGTAACATCTCAACCTTTAATGAAACCATTTATTCACTATATTCATCCCCCATTGATGTCACATTAGGGGCACGACCATTTTTTTTTAAAATATGATACCCTCCTTATACACTCTGACATGTCGAGAGTATTCCATATTTTCTAAATCCACAATAAGAATATCCTTCCTAACCTTAGGGATAAAGGTTCCCTCTATCATTTTCTTTATAATGGTATCCTGAAATAATATTTTCAAAGGAAATATCAGTGAGATAAATTTAATAAATAAAAATATTAATGAAAATTAATAATCAATTACTTAAAATCTTATCAACTACATCATTTTTTGAATCATAAGTATACTTTCACTTTTTTTTATTTCGACCCTTTTTTCCATTTTTCATGATGAGTGTGAAGAGATGGAGGGTTGAGAGGAACTTATTTAGAGCCATTACTTGACTTAGATATTAATTAACTAAAATTTTCAGAAATCATTTGTTCCTCTAATAACGGATACCCTCCATGTGACAATTTATAAGTGTATAAATTGTGAGACTATATCTCTTAGTGAGTTTTCCTGGAGTCTAATTACATAAGAAAAAATAAATGCATCATAAATTAAAAAAAATTATTTTAACAAATAAATTTTACAAAGAAAAAAAACATACCACAAAATATTCCTCCTACCAATTGGATAAAAACTTCTAGAATGTCTTCATATATATAAACTTATACTTAAGGAATAATATTTACTCTAAAAAACATAAATTTAAGCCAAATTTTTCTCAAAATTTCTCTATCTTTTTTTAGCAAAGGATAAACACTTTTTAAATTTATTTTGTATTTTTAAAGTTAAATGTCATATGTAATTGAAAAAAATAAATATTAAGAAATGTATAATATTTAAAACATTAAAAAAATTCATAGAGATATTTTAATATTATAGACTGCCATAATAGATCTTTTTCTGAATGGTCAACACTCATCCAATTAAGATATAAAATACTTATCCTACAATAGCTTAATACAGTAAGGTAAATCCTAAACTGTGTGGCATCTGGGCCAGTTGGGAAGCCATTCTCATTAAAGGTAATTATCACCCTTTTCTCTCCATTTGTGAGTGAAAGTTTTTGTAAACATGAAATACCATGCCAACCTTATTTAGGTACTATCCTATCTAAAGAAAAACAATAACCATAAATAATTTTAATAAATATAAGTTTAATTTAAGTAAATAATTTATTTACTATAGATATATATATTTAAATGAAAACATATACATACCCCGGTTCCCCTGCCTCTATGTCTGTCATTTTGAAAGATGTATAATACCTCAACAAAATTATGTGTACCTGTATTTCATTAAAATTAACTAACTATAACAAATAAAAAATAGATTGTTCATAATACAAAACAAAACATTGGATATTAGTTTTTTCAATAAAAAAATGTGTAATTGAAACTAGTTTATATTAAAATTAACAACAATAAAATTGACAGAAATGATTATCATCTAAAAATGTGTGATTTTGTGTACCTATATTTTTTAAGAAATATGTAAATATTATAAGTAAAATTGTAATTTTTCATAATAGGAATAAAATTATAAATAATTTATTGGACAAAACTGTAAACCAATAAATTAATAATATAAAGAAAATAGTTACAAAAAAAATTATAAAGAAAACATCTTTAATAAAAAATGGATATATAAATTTAATGAATATAAAAATATTAAAAAATGGTATAAATGCCAAACATCAATATATTTAAATATCAATGTTAAAAAATAAATTTTTCAACTTTTTTAGTTAAAAAAAACAAATTACCTAATTAATTTGGAGATATATATAGGGTTTTTCTATATCCCTTCAACATGATCATTTCTTGTTGCATGTAAAATTTTCAAATTATAGTTACTGTTATCATTGGGTAATAATGTAATAGATGGAGAAATTATATACAATTATTCAACATATTCAATATTCTCATCACCCAAATGAATTTTTTCCCTTGAAAAACAATGGATCACCAATCATTTTATGGGTCAAAAAAATATTTTTTTTTGTTTTTCATGCATCTCCATGATAAATGATTTCTCCTTATAACTAAATCTTTTCAAATAAATTAGTGTAAATATATTATCATCATGTTTTACACCAATATTATTTTCAACCTAGTTATACTTAAATATAGGTACCTTAAATTTAGTATAATAAATCTCCCATATATCCTCAACAACTCTAAAAAATCATGTTGATGCATAAATTGGGTTTTTATCTTTATCACTCAAAAAATGTAGTGCTTTAGTAAAAACCATTATTACAGTATTTTGAGTGGTACTACTATCATTATGGTTTCTTACGTAAAATGTGTTACAATTAATATCAAGACAAGACCATATAATCACATTAACACTTGGTCTCCCTCATAACCATTTTAATGTTTCTAGTGTGGATGAATCAATATTGATTTTCTCCTTAAACCATGAAAATATGTGTTTTTATGTTCATTAACCAACCAAATTTCATTTATTCTCAGAAATATTACCTTCAATATACCAATATATGATGATATATACGATTGAACATCACTAATGTTGTTAAAAATATATAAATGTGAATACAAAACTTCATCACATGGAATTAAATATACCTTTAATCCATGGATCCATTTACCTTCACTATAAATTTTCAAATGTTAGTATATAGGGAGTCCAAAGTGATCCACTTCAAAAAAAATAATTAGTACCAAAATAAATTACCTCTTCTAATATATATTTTTAAACAATAAAGTCCACTGGTCATTGTAGATTCTTAACAAATCGCTTCAAAATTTTCATATATTTTTCAAAAGAATACATCTAACATAAATGCCCACATATTATTTTATCTCACACAAAATAAATCAACAGATGAACCATTATATCAAAAAATAATGGTGGAAAATGCACAAATATTTGATAGAGTATGAGGATGGATTCATTATCCAACACATCAAACAAAAATAGATCTATGACTTTACTAAAAATTGAGTTTAAAAAGTTATAAAACTGATTATAGACTTTCTGATTGGTATTGGTAATATTCCACATAATGAAAATGGTAGTAAATACTGCATCCATACATGATAATCATGATATTTCATACCTATAAACTTTAAATCCTTCAATGACACCAAATTTATTACATTTTAAGAAAACCCACTGGTAATTTAATATCATTCAAGCATTGAAAAAATTGTCATTTCACTCTTTCTTAATGTGTGACAACCAAGAGGAAAATATTTCCTAATTATTTTTTTGTGGGAGATAACTAAAAACATATTACCATGGTTATTAAGTCCAGTCTTACTTGAAATCCATGTATTTTATTTTTTTTATTTCTAAAAATGTTACAATTAGACTATCATGAATATTATTATTTATATGCATAACATCAGTGTTATGTTTCATGTCCAAAAATTTCCAATAAGGCATCTCAAATAAAATGGGTCATTTCTTCCATGTATTTGGTTAATGACCAGAAATTTCTTTCTTTAAAAATGTGAAATCAATGTTTTCAACTTAATGTAATATTCCTTAGCTGACAATGGTTTTAGGGTAGAATCATACTATTTTAAACTATTAATTCCCTTTTTAATCTTCAATAAGGATGATCTATTTGAAAAAATTATATTATTTATCATACACATTGTTTTTCTTCAATTATGTAATTGATTATTTGAAGTCTCCTCTTTAAAAACTAGATAAGATTTATATCATTTAACACTATAAATAGATATGTTTAAATATGAAAGAAATTTGTTTATAGTGAACATTATCATAACATGAAAAAAATAATATTTTTTTTGTATAAATCACATACTGCAACACCTATCTATCATAGAAATTTCAAATCACCAATCAATGGTGATAAATAAACATCAATATCATTTCAAGGTTGATTTAGTCTAGAAATAATCAATATCATCATCACATATTTTCTATTCATACATATATATGGGGATAAGTTGTAAAAAACCAATAAAATAGGCCATCAACTATGTTGGATATTGATAATATAATATAGATTCATTCCACATGTGCACAAATCCATTCCAATATTTCTAACTTCATATCCAAAATTAGTAATTTTTTGATCAAATATTTTCCATTGTGGTGAATCAGTGAGATGAAATAGGTTTCCATTAGAGATATTATCATATGTATTCCATCATAACCTCTTTGCATCATTTAAATTGGAAAAATAACTATTCCAATAAGGAATTATTGGAAGATACTAAATTTTTTTAGTGGGATGTTGGTTTATGTTCTTTAGAATGAATCAAGATTATATTTATCATCCATTTTATATCATGATGTACCACATTTTGGAAATTCTGATAAAATTTTATATTCCCTCTTATACATCATAAAATCCTTAGGTTAAACATATATCTTTTTATTCCACAATTCCATTGGACATAATATTTTTTTCCTCATAATTTGAATTTGGAAGCCTATTGCATTTTGGAAGCATTTCTTTTAATAATTAAATCAATTCAGTTAAAATATTATCACACCAACCATTTCTTAGATTAAATTTAACTAATATCGGTATTGCTGATAATAATGTATATTTAGTATAACCTAATAATATTGGTTTTTAAGAATCTCCATATAATTGTTCAACACTTGTTTTTTCAATGGTTTGAACACCAACAACATGAATTAATTCTTCAAGATGATCCTTTAGCTGATGCAAAACATATTCATCATCTTTAGATCTTTAATTGTTTGTTATTTCACCATTCTAAATCCATCATGTATAATTATAACTAAAACCATAGTAAATAAGATGGTTTTTTTTTTATTTCTCTACACCACAATTTAGTCACATTGAAGCATTTCATGCATGGATATAAAATCATATTTTTTTTTCAAGATATCATTTGGATAATTATATGAAAAGCACAACCAATTTCTCATATTCATTGATAGTTATTCATGAATTTATCCAATTACAGTTCATTAATTTCCTAAAAATAACTATATAATAGATGAATATATTAATATATATATAAATTAAAACATATATAGAAAAAAATAAAATTAAAACATATAATAATATATATATAAATAATTTAAACATGAAGAATTTTTTTAACAAATAATCTATATCTCAATTTAAAAATGAAAAAAAATCCGATAAAAAAAATCCAAAGTAATTATAATGACTAAAATAATTTATAAATTAAAAAAATTGATGAAAAATTATATAAAATACAAACATATTATAATAATAAAAAATGTATAAATAAATAATTTATAAATACAAATAGATATAATCAGAAACAAATTACAGTCCCAAAAAATTTATAATCCTTAAAATATTTATAACATTAAACACAGTTTAACAAAAAAAAATCATTGATAATAAAATTCATATAAAAAATGATTGGATTAAATCAATTTATAAACAATTAATAATTAATTTATCTTCAAAAATAAAAAAAATAACTTTTAAAATTTGGACATAAATAGATCCTGAATTCCATTGAACTTACTCAAAGGAAGTGGTAAGTGGATGAACAGTGAAAAATTGAATAGAAACATTTTTACAAATATATTAGGAAAAATAAAGAACAAAAACCTTGAAACACGGTTGCAGGTTGAGTGGATTTGGGTTTCCATGGACTGAATAATGTTGAGGATTAGGGAAGAAGGATGAAGGATGGAGGATTTATTATAAAAATGTCAAAATATGATGAACATTTACTGAAACTGGTGATTAAGATTGTTCAGGTGTCTTCATGGGTCGAGAGAACATGGATTTTGGAAATATTAAGTCAAAAAATGATGTTTCGAGGGGGGGGGGGTTAATTATAAACACTTTTAGTGTTGGTTTTATATAAAAATGATGTTACAATATTTTAGAAAATACCTTTAACATTGGTTTTATATAAAATAGAAAAATTTATATTGAAGACATTTTAATGTAGGTTTCTTTTAAAACCAATGTTAAAATGTTATCTCTTCACTTTTAACATCAATTTCTAAAAAACTGATGTTAAAATCCTAATGTGAAAGCTTCTTTTTCTACCATTTCTTGGTGAGGTTGGGTGGTAGCTGACCAAATATTGGTGTGAGTTTATTCTATTTTTTTCACCAAACCATTAGTATGTTTCTTCCACATTTTCATGAGGGGTTTTGAGGATGATCCTACTCAGTATACATTTGTGATCACCCCATTCTATATGTGTATATATATATATATATATATATATTTCTTATTATTTGGAAGGAGTTGGTGTACAGGTTGTACATTACTAATTTGTGGAGTTTGTGGCTAGAGTACATGAGTTTTTACCACATTATATGTTTTTGGTTTTTTATTTGAGTTTTTTTGTCTGATATTACATACATTTATGAGATATTGGTTTTTAAAAATTAAATGGATAAATTAGTTATATATCTTATATTATTCGAATATGAGGGAAATGCCTCTAATTTATGTTGATTGTACCCTAATCACCAACTCATTACCTATTAGAGGTGGACTTTGGAGGTCACTCTCACTATTACTACAAGAACATGAGGGGTTCTTAGTAGTGTTTGGACATGAAAATTACATAATTAAATTCAATAATTAGTCAAATTATATCCTCTACATCCTTACTAAAAGGATTATCCTCTCATCATAGATATAAAATAATAAGTAAAATAAAAATAAGTCTTCTCTAGTTTATTTAATGTTTCTATAACATCCATATAAAATTCTCCTAAAAATGATATCCCTCCCTATCCTGAAATCCAAACCCAAACCACTCAAAACATTTTTTTGTGATCCTCACATCCCTTTTATGGTCCTATTGTCATCCTTAATCTCTCTCTTCATCCTATGAATTTTCCATATTTGTAATTAAATCATATATTCTTCAACATGTCTAACTATACACTGAGATATCATAATTTAACTATTTTATTGATCATCCGCTCGTCTTGATTAAATAATTACTGGTCTTTCTATCTCCCTTGTAAATGAATCCATATATAAAAGTTGTTAGGAGGTTACATCATTTTTTAGATAGTATGTAAAAAATATTCCCCTGTGTGCATGAAATTCACACTATTTAGTCCATAAATATCCCTAATATATTCTTCTTACTTCTTTCCTCATAGAGTTTTCATTTTTACCCATTTAGAGTGTTCTTCTTTTGATAATGCTTTTAAATAATTTAATATTTTACATATAGTATTGTGATATGTGAGAATCATAAAAGTAGATAACATGGATGAAAATATCATAGATAATGATATTTTCTTACTATAAATGGTTATATAATATTGGCCTTACGATATCAATGAGTTATGGATGATTATAATCCACTATTCCTCAACCATCATTCAAAAAAGTAATGTTTTTTCCCTCTGATATACAGTGATAAGAGGAGATATAACTTTCCTCTTTAATATCAACTTACAATATAACCCTTTGTTGCTTATAATATTCTCCCATCTCCCATCATAGTAATGACTTTATTATACAATAATTGATGATCCATACTTCTAAATTCCATAAACCTAGTTATATTGATTAAATTACTTAGTTATATCCTATAATTTCCATCCCACCCCAATCATTTCCTCTAATAAGTCCGTACTATAACATATTATAGGTTTCATGGTTATTATTCTATAAACTCTCTAAAATATTTTATTTTAGAACAATTATTATTTGGATATTTCAAAAACAATGAGAGTCTCATATGTATCATTATATCAATATCATAGACCACGACATGGTAGTTTACTATTAATTTGAATAAATTATAAAGGATGACTCATATCATACACACAAATATAATTAAAATTTCTTTAGTGATATAACATTCTTCATATATATATTCTTTACTTAAAGATTACATTAGTAATTTATTGAAAGAAAAATCTTCCAGTTATATCATATGATGGGAAGTCTCTCGACATATCCTGATAAAATTATAATAAATCCAGTTTTGTCTCAGACTCGTCTTTATTAATTCATCATAAAAACAACAATAATCTAGGTTAGCCTTGATCATTAAATTCCAAATTAATTAATAAACCTTAAATATCCTCTTTTATCCAACTTTATATCATATATCCATAGTGATGAATATATATTCATTAATTACAATTAATCCTAAACTACCAAAAATTTATTAAACATGGGAAAATAGATGAATTAAAATTTTAATATATATATATACACATAAAAAATGAGGTGACTAATAGGTTTGGATTTATTAGTATGAAATTAACCCTTCATTTAACTTACCAATGTCAGGTATATATATTTTCTATTTAGGGACCTATCACTCACATCTCTTTTACTATAAATAGTATCATCTCTTTTGATTACTAATTATAGTCATCCATTTGAGAAATATCAGATTCGTCATCAAATTATAGCTTCATTCAAGGAAAAAATTCCATATTATATATGGATGTTCAGAATATTCATTAGAAAATTTTTAGTGATCACACTCTATTCTCCATTGAGGAAGAGATATGGTAATAAAAGGAAAAGGAGGACATTTACATGGCAAATGACTCTTATATTTTTATTAATGTTTTTATACATTACATATATATTACTTCTTATTATATGACTTTTTTTAATTACCTCATTCGTGAATTTCAATATTTATATTTCAGAACTGTAATATAAAAAATGAATTGGTTACAAACATTATTTAATATGGTTCCATACTCCAATTTTCTAATAAATAATTCTTAAGGACTAAATTATATTTGTGGTATCATACCACAAAAGTAATTTTATATTCTAGTTATGGACAATATTCATCAGAAAACATTTTTTTTCTCATTTATAATATATTTTATCTATGATATCTAAATTGGATAGCATCATTATGAGTTGTTAAAATCAGGGGAAATTTAAAATTTTTATTTCATAAGAAGAGTTATTTTCAGAATTATAATTCAAATCGAGAATGTAAGAGTTAGAGTGTCATTGGGAGATATTTTTGGATGTAGTATGATGTCCTAGAGGTGTATCAAGTACTTGGGTAAATTTTGGATAAGGGGCAATACAATAGACTGAGTGTGTAGAGATAGTTTTTTTTATTTGATTTCTGGTTATCCATATATAGCTTGATCCATTGGAGACACTCAATGTGTTGATATAGGCCTGGTATTAAGTATCTAGAGTTGGTCTAAGCTCATAGAGTTATTTTTTCTACCATTTTCCAAGATGGTATAATTTTGGGTGATATTACAGGTATTGAGTGTATTTTGTAATTTTTTGGTTTTATTTTAAGTTTTAGTGATTTTAGAGAAAAAAATTCCAAATTATGTGATGATTATTATAAAAGGGTTAGGGTTACTCTTATAAAATATAATTTTGGAAAAATTTAAAAAAATTATTGAACCTTAATATTTTACAAAATAAGACCCTTAAAGGTTACTGGAAGATGATTCTTGTGTTATAAAATTAAGGAATTAGAAGTCAGGGTATCAAAAATAAAGTTCTTAAGGGAAATTTACAGAGGTTGTATAATGATTTATGGATTCACAGTTGGAAGGAAATTTAAATATTAAAGATCAAGGATGGTGTATGTATAGCTATAGAGGGAATCATCTAGAATTTAAATTCTTAGAAGATAATACATAGGTGATTAGGAAATGAATTTATGGAATTTTTGGAGGTTTTAATTTCTATGAGTAATTTGGGTTTCATTATGAAATTATTTAGTATTTGGAATTTATATTTGTATAAGTCTATTACCATTATAAATTTTACCTCTTAAAAATCTTATATAACCACTTCTAAATAACCATCATGAAATGGGTTTATATACTTATGTATATTATGGAGGTTAGATGTATTGAGTAGAAAATATAGACATGGTGCACTAGAATCAGGTCCACTAGAAGTAGATAAAATAGAAGAGTATCAACCAGAAGAAAGGCCATTGTATGGAAAGGCTGAAAAAAGGTTGGAGATCCTTGAGAATTATCGGTATTTTTCTTAAGTTATTTCATTTAGTTTTAATTGAATTGGAGGTTCTAAAATGACTCAGGAAAAGTTATAGAATTTTTAGTTAAGGTGAAAATATTTAAAAGTCAATGAACCATATGAAATTTAGGGGAAATACCTATGAATTACCCCTATTGATCATTATGAAATTTAGGTTTGATCCTTATAAAGTCTCCCCATCTATCCTTATAAAATCTAGAGTTTATTCTTATAATGTTTCCCTCCTGATCCTTACTAAACACAATGGTGATTCTTAAGATGTCCCCATGTTGATCATTATAAAAAACATATAAAATACTTCTGAATACCCCCTAATGAATCTTATAAAACCTTGGTTACACTTATAAAATTATCCTCTGATAACTCATACATTTTAAAATTTCCAAAATCTCACAATTTTTTTACTCTTAAGAAATGGGTTGGGGTAATCGTTAAGCATTCAATGTAATGTTATTTATAAAGGGAGTTATCCTTTGTCTTATAAAAGTTAGGAGATCATAGGTAGTTTTTTCAGAGTTTAGAATATGGGAGGAGGATTTTTATAGAAGTTAATATACTAGAAAAAGGATTCATATGAGAAAAAAGTATTTAGGAAATTGATGTTCCTAAACTTACACATATAAATTATAAAATATTAATTTTTTTAATGAAAATTAAAAATTTGTTTCTGGTTATTTTTAATTTAGTGAGCATGCACAGTCTTCTCATTATTCATCTATATGAATCTAAGAGTAATCTCCCTCGATCATTAATATATTTGAGCAGTGTTCGATCCTGGAGATATCTTGATGTAAAAAAAGCATTCCATTTCTAATATTTATTTATTTATTATCCACTTTACCTTGTAATTTTTTGTAACCTAGGCTATGGTTTTATTTATGATTCCATTGGATCATGGTGGATTTATCTTAATATGATGGGGATTTTATTCAACTTTGATAAAAGGGATCTTGTGGGGTGGGTGTGATGATTTCACTATGTTTTGAGTGAATTTTACCAGGTATGTAACTTCCATGATTTATTTATATATTTATAAAAATTTAGGATAAATTTATGGATAAATTGAAATAAGAAATTAGGAATTTATTTTTTTAATAGTCTGGGTAAAAACTGTGGGTGGTGCACACCCCTTTTGTTCGAGGATTTTGTCACGATAAACCATCCGATGAGTATTGTTTGAGTATTCCATAGTTATTAATTACTGATATTATGTGAGATGAATAAATTAATTATCATTGTTTTATAATAAATTGAGATGGTATTCGATGGATCTTGGTATAAATGTTGACGAACAATGACTATTTTGTCTTAGATGAGATTAGTGGAGTGCGAATGAGATTTAATTATGATGAGAATGACTCTGTATGAGGTGTTTGGTCCCTATAAATATCCCCAAGGTTTATTAATTTTATTATTTACATATGGTATGTGATATTTCCACCTAGGGGTGATCATCTTTGAAGTTAAAATGAATTGTTTCCTTAAAATTTCAATTCCAAGAATGGAAGTGCTAAGGGGATCGAGGGACCACTAAAACTAGTGTGATGCATCAGTTTCTGATTACCAAGTGTTTAATTATAAATGTCTTATATATGATCCATGAAACCCATATGGTTATAAGTTATATGTAATTAATTAATATAGAGGTCCTTACGATAGTTTTTATTTGAGCCTCCTATATTTGGATTAGGTGCTCTAGGGATGATTATGAGAAATAGAGTTTCTTAGTGACTATGTAAACAAGGGGATAACGACACAAGTTAAGGTCATGGGAGACCTCAGATGGGTCCTTGATAAAAATATCATATCCATACATCCTAGGTCATTTTATTTTTTCTAGTTGGGTGGGAATGAAATGATTAGGCTTAGTGGTGATGAGTGAGATGGTTTTACATCTCATGCATGCTTGGGACACCCTATTGAGGGTTTTTTGGACTCTTGGTTGGTTTAATGAGCAGGATAAGTCCATTGATTCATAGTGAGGTATGATGGGAGGAAATATACTATGTTATAATATGAAAAATATCTTGAGGGGGAAATGCTATAATACCTTTTTAAGGGGAAAAATAAGGAATTTATTACTTGGAAAAGAATTTCCAAGGTCATCAGTATGAGATAACTCAAGAAAATACCTCATTAGAAGGAATGAGTTGGGATGTTAAATTTTAATGAAATTTTTTGTTTCCATATTTAGTCTATGATTGGATAGAGACTACAAGATTAGAGAACACTATAATATGTATATAATAATTGATGCTATTGAGTAGAGACGAGGATGAATATGGGGAACCCATTGGATTCACTTCTTAGTTAGATGAGAATGTTGAGAGGCTTGGTAAGTTATTATTATGTGACCAAAATGTTCTTAAAAAGTTTGTGTTGAGTGTTTAGATAGATTTCATGACATTCTTGAGATTAGGGACTAGTTTTGAGTGACTAGTTCCATAGAGATGAGTAGATGAGATTATGAAGGAGGATACAATACCATTTCTTGTGTATGATACATGAGGCTTTGGGGTGAGAGTGTACCCAAGGTGTGTGTGATAAATATATATTTATAGGTGGGGACTAAGTATTCCCTAGGTAGATGATTATTTGATATATTATTCTAATTAAGAAAAGTGTATTCTCCTAGGTACCTGCTAATATAATATATGGTTCTAAATGGGGAGTAGGTATGCCTTGATGCACTTAATGGTGTTATGAATTATTTCAATAGGGGTGAAGACTTAACCCTAGGTACTTGATGATGTGATATATTATTCCAATAGGGGATTGGGTTTTCCCATGGGTACCTGATGACATGATATATGATCCCAGGAACAATGCGGGAATGTCTGTGGGTACATAAAGATATGATATGTGATTCTGGGGTAAGGAATGGGTATACCCGCAGAGTTCTTGATGATTCTCTATTAACTGATTTCAGGTAGGATATTAAACCCCCCATTAGTGGATTATATATTATATTCTTGTTAAGGGATGAAAATCCCCATGTTTATGTTATTTTAGCATAGGTTTCAGAAAATACATAGTTCACTTAGGTGAATGAAATTACATTGTAGGTTTAGGGAGGAAAATGGTCTCCCTGGGTGGTATGGTAACCTTCTTAGAGATATATAGCACTAGAAAAAGCATATATGGTTGACCTTTGGTGTCACCTTAGAAACTATGGATCAATTATTGTTGATTTATTATTTTTATCCATTGTATTTATTTTTATGAACATATTAAATATGAACACAATGTATATTTAGTTCAAATTTGGAACACTATTTGTATTGGATTACTGAATTTTTCTCACACCATTATTGGTCAAACAAGGCACTCTTGTGCCCAAGAAGATATAATTATCACATGTTTAAGTATGATAGAGGCATAGTATTGGGTGATCAAGCTATAGAAATTTGTCAAATTTAGGATATGGGGACATGTTGAGGCTCGAGGATGGTAGAAAATCCTCCTTATATTTATTTATTTTATTTATTTGTATACATGATTGGGATAATGGTTGAGTATTTAGGATGTATGTCTATTTGAATTAATTTTATTTTTTTCAAATTTATTTCCATTTATGGGTTTTTATGTACTCTTATTTCATTTATAGATGTCATTTGGGTATTTTTTTCTTGTTTATACACCCAGATATGGGGGTATAACGTCCCCACCATAACACCTTAGACCCTCACTAGTTATTGAAATTTTCTGGAATATGAGGAGGTGTGCATGAGGTCATGTAGATCTTTAGTTGGGACACTAGAAGGTAGTATCAGGATGAGGTGTTACAAAGTGGTATTAGAGAATTGTATATTTATATTACTATTTAATATTTAGTAGGTAAAAGATAGGATTAGGTGGAACTTGATATATATTCTATGTAATGTTCCAGTCTAGAACCTGCATGAGCTGAAGTCCAGGTCACCGGGGGGTTAGGATTGATATTAGATCTTTTTGATGTTATAGTTGAGATATTTTTTTTATGAAAGTGATATTTTGGATTTAAATATTTATTGTCCCTTTATTTAAGCCTTGGGTGGGAAGAGGCATGGGATTATGAATCATATCAATAAATTAGGTTCACATGATATTTTAATGTTTGTTTATGATTAAGACATCAATTTTGGAAAAATAGAAAGAAAAAGAAAAGGAATAAAAATAGGGTTTGGTTAATATTTCAACAATATCCTATATAGTGTTTTCTTGTATATCTTCTTGGTGGAATTATACTTAAATGAATTGAGTAATTTTTTATTTTTATTAGTGGGTGTACATTATGATTATTATATGGAATTTGTTAAATAAAATTCTAATAACTTATTAAGTGGATTACTTTATAACTTGTGAATACTATTCATTTAACTAAACCATGGTTATGATATATTCAATATGAATTTTTATATGGTGATGTTATTATATATTTTGATATATGATATCTTAATACTTTAGGGGTAATCGGTTATCCAAATACCTATTGGGGATGTGCACCCTAGAGTGGGTAGTCAAATTGAGTAAGATATTCTTGATTTATATATGTAATAGAACCATAGAGTTGGTGTATTTGCATGTGATGTGCCTTGAGATGTATTAGATTAGAGTATAAATGGTCTCCATTAATTTTTAAACTAAATGGGATGAGAAACATGGTCTAGGTGGGAGAGCCTGGTGTCATTGAGATGTGGATCCAAATATTATTATACTAACTATTATGATTAAATAGTAGGTCAATTTCTTAATTTTATTGAGATGAGTTATGGTGTATGATTGTAAACCAAGAGCAGGGTTATCCTATGAATGTGAGTCCTTTTAGATATATAAAGAAGGGGTAACTAATTTATATTATAGATTTATATATAAGAGGTTTTATCAAATATGTGGTATAGGCATGTAGATGCCTTGGGTATTGTGAATATGCAAGCACGGGAAATGCTTATTTTGTGTTAGGTTTAGAATTTATGATAGAAATAGTCATATATGCAATTATTATAGTGAGCCTAGGGTTGATTAGATATGAACTGCGATAGTATGAGTTGAGTTTTATAGTAGGGTGACACTGGGGTTCATTCCTATCTGATTATTCTTTGTTTTTGTGATAAGGTCTATTGATAACCATTAGAAATAAATACTTATGGGATAGAACAATGTGCTTGGGTAAATTATTTTAAATTTATTTCACATGAAATAGATCATGGATTTAGTGACATTGAAATGGTTTAGATTGAGCCTCAGGATTTGATCCTACTTGAGGGCATATAAGTATGGATTGTAAGTATCCATGTTCAATCGATGGTAGATATCAGGTTGTATTGTACTCATAGATTGATGAAAAAGAAAATTATTTGTTGGGGAGTACATCATAGATTATAAAATCTCATGTAACTTATTGGAGATATTTTTTATTAAATGTTAGGAGTGATATGTATGTAATACCACCCCATATGTGGTTGTGATTTTTTGAAGATTCTTGAATGAAAGAAACCAATTTGGGGGTTATAAATGGTAAATTCCCAGACATGGGTATTTTTTTATGATTATTGGGTTGATTTAATGTGTTTAGTAACTAATAACCCATATATATGGGGTGATGGATTGTTGGTAAAACCTGTTGTATATTTTGGGAAATAACATTATGGGGTGACTATGTCTATAAGGTGTCGATGCTCATGGATAGTATGCCGACTTGTGAAATGGGATAAACCATTATTTTATGGATGTTTCCTCAGAAGTGATACCCCATGTTCAAATTATAATTGTTGGGTGATGCTCAGTTATAACACTTAGTGGGAGATAGACTAGTATAGACCAATGATGTCAAATGAGAGGGTGTGATATTGAGAAATTGGGATTTATGAAATCTACTAGAAGTGGGGCATAATATTTAAGTTATTTGAAATACTTGGGACCAATATACATGGGATTTTGGAGTTATGAGTAGTGGATATGGTGGAGGTATGGTGTCAAAATGACCTTAACCAGTGGAAAATATAGAATTTGGGTTGTGCATTGGGGCTCAATGATGGGGATTGTTCATGGAGGATGCATGAGGATACTTATCATGGATAAAAAGAATTTTAATAAAAAGAGTTTAATGACCCATGTTGTTATAGTTTGGTAAAATAATGGGAAATATAATTTTTTATTCTTGGAGTTGGTATGTTTTTAGAATTATAATTCATATTGGGAATATGAGAGGTGGATCATCTTTGGGAGATATATTTGGATGTAGTTGTAATCCTAAGAGGTGTCTTAGGTTCTTGGTTGAATATTGAATAAGGGTTAGTGTAATGGTCCATGTACGTGAAGATAGTGTTTTTAAATTTGATTTTAGGTTGTCCATGTGTAAGGAGACTCGATGGAGGCCCTTAGTGTGTCAATGTAATCTAGTTATTGAGTCTTAGAAGTTGGATAGTTGTCAAAAAATGAATTTTTCTAGTATATTCCAAGATAAATGCATTGTGGGGGAGTGTATAGGTGTTGGGTGTATTTTTTAATGATTTTAGGTTCTATTTTATGTTATATAGATTTTGGATAAAATTTGGAAAATTATGGGATTATTCTTACATAGGGGGTAGGGTGAATATTATGAAATAAAATTTTATAAAATTTGGTAAAGTCCTGACCCTTATGTTTTTTCCAAAAGATCACCCTTACATATTAATCTAAGATGATTATTTTATTTTATAGAAAATGAATCAGAAGTTATTGAATCAAAAGTTTGGGTATAAAAAATTAGATTCTTAAGGGGAAGTTTCTGAGGCTGTATGATGAGTTTCAGATGTAGATTTTTAAGGAATCCAGAAGATAGTGGATGAAATCCTATGTGTGTCCAGGTGTAGAGGGTAATATCTAGAAGTTATTTTTTTATAAGATAGTCCATGTGTGTCACAAGGATTAATTTCCATAATTTCTAAAGGTTTTAATATAGATAATGAAGTTTATTTTCATTATGAAATTATATTTTCTTGGTAATTGAATGTTAAATAAATCTCTAACCCTAACTTTCTTTTTCTCTAAAATACCTTATCGATTGTAACACCCCGAGATTTTATGGAATTTTTATTTTGAATAAATTAAATTTTCATTTATGTCTTTCAATTCACTAATTCAAATATTCCTTTCACATGGCATGAACATGGCATACATTGCACGAAACATTGAATTGGTTTATGTTACACACAACATTGATGTTTCTACAAAACATCATTATTTTGTGATAATTATTTAAATAAGATAATTGTAACCTAGAAATTAAACTTAGTAATATGAATAGTAATAACTAATTTTCAAATATTTTTCATAATGGTTTTACATAATTAAAATATTTTTATAATAATAAATATAAATTTTTATTAAGTCCTTATATGTTTTAAAATATTATTTTTTCAAATAAACTACTTTTCATGTTCATTGTGGAAAATAATAAAATTAATTTTAGACACAATTATAAATTTAATTTGATAAAATAAACTTATTTTTTTAATTTATAATGTATAAATTAGCTTAGGGTGAAGTTTTTGGATTTTTAGTGAAACTTCATTTTTGGATGAATAGTGAAAAATACTAGATTTTAATTCAAAACTTCTTTTTCATCTAATTTATTTATAAGGTTAAATTATATTTTAATTTAGTTCAAAAGTTTAATTATAATTTTTTTTATCAATTTATACAATTTTTGTAATTTAGATCAATTTTTCATTGAAATTGGATATAAAAACATAGCAAACTTTTGAATGTTTTTACTTTAAAAACCCACATTGTCAACCCGATTACGAGATTAATTTTAAATTAATCTCTACTAGTTATGTGATTAGAATTTGAAAAAATGGATTCCATATTATTTATAATCATAATATATAATTTATAATAAGTTCAACTTTGTTTTCGATTAAAACTATTAGTGAAAGTAATTAAAATTAATTACATCGATTATGGTACAATTAAGCTTAACTAAGGACTAAAACTTAAATTTAAGATCCAGAATGAATTATAAACTTATAAAAACCCCTTTTATCGAAATTATTCGGCCTTTAACATTAAATTATTTAGTTTTTTTTGGTTTTTTGTGACTTTTTTAGGTAAAAACGTGGGTACACCTAACCCGTTTTCAAAAATACCAAGTGAGTCATTTCCCTTCCCTATAAAAGGCCACCACCTCTCCCTCTTCTTCAAACCTATAAAACCACTTAGTATTAGCCAATTTAAACCCAATTCACTTAAAAACATCCCTAAATTATTTTTATAAGCCTTTCTTGGTTCATAAGTCAATCCAAGGAATCATTTTGTCATAAAACAAAAGGAGTTACCCGATTAAGAGGTAACGTCTTCTCTCAATCTCCTTTCTTTTATTTTATTTCTCCACAAAATCCACTATATTTATTAAATGATTTATAAAAAAACTTATCCTAAATATATTATGATGTTTTTATGATAATTTGTCAACCTACACTTACACACACCTCTATCCAATGGATAACGAAAATATTGTTTACATGTATGACGAACTACAACCTCTCATGGTGGACATTATTATACACACTATATTTATATATGTTATATATTATATTTATTATATATTTAAGATTATGTATTCCTTTTACAACATATATTTTGTTTACTTTCCATTTGGTGTAAATATGATAATTTCGTTTGAAAAAGTGTGGACTACTGCCCTCACAAAGCAGTGTGATTCGTTCACACACTACATAGAATGTATTATGGATGGGTTTAGTGAAATTATATGATATATATGAAATAATAATGATACTTTAATAATTATATATTTATATAAACACATATTTATTTTAATTTATTTCTTTAAATATTATAATAAAAATGGAAACAACGTTCATGCGTATGTACAACTTACCATCTCCATGAATGATGTATTCCATTTCATACTTATACATTATATAGATTATTATAAAAAAATATAATGAATATAAATTATATTTATATAATGGTTTAAATTATTTAATCATGAGATATGTATAAGGACAAAATCTATAACAAATTAAGAGACATTGGAAAAAACAAAGTGATTGTTACCCAAAGTGAAATTTTAACATAGAATTGTTAAAAAGAGGGTAAGATAAAGTCATGATCAAAACACATATAGAATTAGATATAATAATATGGTTCTATAAAATATTTATAAAATATTTATATTTATTATACAGGTTGTTTGAACAAGTATTATGAGAATCAAGGTACAAGGTAATGAGATTTCATCTCACTTTTTATTTTCGTGAGTTACATGCTTTATTCACCACCTATTCCTTTTTTGTGGTGTATTTACAAAAAATGGATGTATTAAATTATTCTTATACTAAAATTTATGGGTAGTTAAATATCCATTTTATGATCTTTCTTTCTTGGGTTTTAGTTTTCAAAAGTTACCAAATCGGTAAAATAGTTTTGTCTCAATTTTCTTTCTTTGAGACTCATGTTTTGTTATGCACATAATTTTTTTAAGGTTTATATACTTCCAATTTACATGTTATATCATGAATATAATTATTGTCATGATATTTTAAGCTTCATTTAATTTCATTTTCTTACATGTAGAGTATGATCCCAGGTATCCAAGTTGTAAGAGTTTATTGAAACAATCTCATTGCTTTTAGATATTGTTAATAATTATGATTATTTGAGGAACTATTATGATTCATATCTTGAGAACACTAAAAAAATTTCATCTCCTATGGTTATTCAAGATACCGTCATGTATTTTTACCATTTCCCACTCTCTGGTACTTAAGATAATGTTTTTAAGTAAAATATAACCATCTCTCTCTTTAGTCGGAAATCTATTGTATTCAAAAACCATGTTTTTAAAAATGTTTTAAAAATATATTTAAATCCCATTTCAAGGAAAAAGTATTATAAAAACATTTTTTGATTTTTAATGCTTCTTTTAAAAGTTTTCAAAGATATTTTCAAGGAAAAACTTTTCAAAAAGTTTATATGTTTTAAAAAGTGTTTTCAATTCAGAAAGAATATTTTCCTCAAGAAATGTTTTTAAAAGATCTTTAAAAATTATTTACCATATAAGGTAACATCCATTGGTTTTAATCATGCCTTTATAGAGAAATTATTCAATTTTTCCATTCATATTATTTCTCTTAATGGATTATGTTTTAATGGAATGATGTTTCACTACTATAAAAGCAGGCTATAGCCAGAGTTTTAAACCGTGGCAATAGGCCCAAAAACCATGGCTATAGGTTATAGACATGGTTCCCAAAACCGTGGCTGGTATTGGCATGGATATAGGGTAAAACCTATAGACATGGTTCCCAAATGTGGCTATAGACCTTTATCCATGGTTTGAACCGTGGATATAGCCCTATAGCAATGGTTCCAACCATGGAAACAACCCTAAAGCCACATTTTTCAACCTGTGGCATAGGCTAAAATCACTCATCTCATATAGCCATGGTTGAAACCGTGGATATAGACATATAGCCACGGTTAGGAACCCTAGCTGTAGACCTATAGCTACGTTTTAAAACCATGGATATAGGCCTACACATTTCGTAAAAAAACAGCACCATTCAGCCGGTGCTGTCCCCTTGCATCCTCCCTACTGCCCCTGCAAATCCCCCCCACTCTCCCCCTTGCACCCCACCTGCACCTTAAAGCCCATCCATGCACCCCTCCCTCTACAGCACCCCTTCCCACTCTATATAGACCCCACTCACCCCCTGGACAACCCCCCCCAGACAGCCCCCCCTCCTGGACACCCCCCATGACAACCCCACCCGGACAGCAGCCCCCCTGCTGGACACCCCTTGCACCCCCCTTCTGGAAACCCCCCTGGATAGAACCCCCCTGTAGACCCCTCCCTCCGGGACACTGGACACCCCCACCCTACATAACCCCCATCCCCTGGACAGCCCCTCCCCCTGGATAGCTCCCCTGCAAAGCCCCCCTCATGGATAGACCCTGGACACCCCCCAGACAGACCCGAGACACCCACCAAACAGACCCTGGACACCCCCAAGACGCTGGACACCCTCCCCCCCCAGACAAACCCTGGACACCCCCTGGACAGACCATAGACACCCCCCAGACAGACCCTGGACACCCCCCCCAGACAGACCCTGGACACCCCCCGGAAAGACCCTGGACACCCCCCAGACCTTGGACAGATCCCCCTAGACAACCCATACCTCCACTACCCTAGAAAGCCACTCCCACCATCCTGGACAGACCTTAGAACCCCCCACCCCAGAACCTGGACACCCCCATACCCTGGACACCCCCCAGAGACCCTGGACAGATCCCCCTGGATTGTCCAGACCTCCACTCCCCTGGACAGCCACCCCCACCCTCCTAGACAGACCCTAGAACCCCCTAGAACCTAGAACCCCCCCCCCCCAGACCCCCCCAGTCCTGCCCCCCCCCCCCCCCCCCCCCCCACCCTGCCTGTTTCCCCTCCCCCCTGCCCCTGTCAGCCCCCACTTGAACCCCCTACCAGCCCCCACTTGCACTCCTGTCAGTCCCCTCCCCCCTGCCAGTTTCTCCCCTACCCCCTTCCATTCCCCTCCAAATTAAATTATACACAAATGATACTTACATAATAAGAATTAAAAAATCCAAATATAAAAACAACACATAACTGCACATACATGAGTCTCCCTATAAGACAAACTATCAAAGAAGTCTGAAACTAGCTCAAAAGTACCTACAACATAAGGTAGAACATATTAGTTCTCATCCCCTAGAATTATGGTAAAACAAAACATCTTAGAATATTCAAAAATAATATAACTCAATAAATAATAATAGTGCATCCCCCCCTGCTGGACCCCCTGGACAACAACCCCCCCCCCAACTGCTGGACCCCCTCGGATAGCATCCCCCCCTGCTGGACCCCCCTGGACAACAACCGCCCATGGACAACAGCCCCCCTGGACAACCCCCCCCCCCTGCTGGACCCCCCTAGACAGCATCCCACCCCCTAGACACCCCTGGACAATAGCCCCCCTCAGATAGAAACCCCCCCTGCAGGACCCCCTTGAACAGCTGGCCCCCCTGCTGGACCCCCCTGGACAGTAGACCCCCCCTACTCTGGATGCTTCTTAAGGTTGAGGCTAGGAGATTCTAGGTTTATCCAATATAGACTTACAAATATTCTCATAGTGGGGTAATAGGTTTCTTGTGGAAGATTTTGGAGGTGAGGTTGTGAGTTTCGTATTGCTGTTTGGAATTATAGGACCTTTGAAGATGGGTTTCAGCTAGGGGTGTTGCTGTTTGGATTTTTCTACATGGTGTAGTACATGATACACTTACATGGTGCATGGTACTGGTTGGTTTGTGATTTCTACTATGGTTGGTAACATGTTTTGGGTTCATAGGGGTTGGATTTCTGGCGTTTCTTCTTTGTTTTGGATTACTATTGTAGGCTTCTGGTTCTCTTGATTGTCTAGTGTGGTGGATATAGTTTGGGGTGGGCCTTCAGGTGGTGTATGCCCAACCTTATGTTCAGGATCCAACAAGATCCACCCATTATTGATAATATAAGTCATCTCCCATGGTACCTTCATCCTCCATTCCATCATTTCCACTAGAGTTTTTGAGTCATTTTCCACTAAGTCAAGAGTCGTTCTTGAATATTTTTTTCAAGAGTGATGTTTTGGAAGGATTATGGAGATTTATGGCTTGCTTCATGGATGTGAATTAAGGTGGTGAATCCACGGATTAATGAATTTTTAATTGGTTTCAGGGGATAGATACATGTGGTGAGGAGGCTAAAGCAAACATCATGTAATTTTCTATTGGGTTATAGGTTATTTGGGAGTCTTAGAACAAAGGGTGGTAAAATAGTTCTCTCAATCTAGGATACAAGTGCGAATATGAAACCGGGTGGCTAAACTAGGGAGTATCTGTGTTGGTGGGTATGCCTCCCCATCTCATAGGAAGTTTATTCCAAGGTTAGTTCTATTAGAAGATTAAAATAAAAATTCCAATAGGGGAGAGTGGGTATGTTGGAACCCATTGTCATTTAGGCTAAAACTCAATGTGGATGGGTCATGTGTTGATGGATTCCTAAGAGGTGGAGGGATGATAAGGGATAACAAAGGGTTAGTCACTTGGGGATTTAGTGCATATTATGGACATATGAACTCTCTAGGAGTAGAGTCAAGAGTGCTGCTCAGTGGTGTACAATTGTGTACGCTGTATGATTTAGTTTGTCGCAGCACCGGCAATGAGAGGATAAAGATAGAAATTTTTCTATATATAGTCCTCTATCAGAATAGACCTATTCATCAATTTCCAAACCAGGAAATTTAGCTTCGATGTGATACATTTTCACCAGAGGGTTGTTTCCCATTCATCATTTCCATTCCTAACATGCAAACATTCTATAAGGCCACATCCATTAAAACACCATGACTTTGGAGCTATAAGGATGCATTTATCCAGTTCCTCGTTCAATACAATATTGTCAAAAATCTCAAATTGTTTATTGTTGAGCATTGCCTGGATGAGAGTCCAATACCCAGCTACTTCTTTGAAGGGTAAATCTGGTGTTGAGCAGCCTAGAATGAATAAGGGTTCCCCACTCAAGTTGTATCTCCAGTAACTGATCTCAAAACTCCCTCCATAGATCTAGTCATTCCACATCTCTCTATATCAGTGCTTCATGAATCTCTCCCAACTAGAATCCCATTAAATTATCTCCCATTAAAGCTTCGCTTTCATGGCATGCATGGTTTCTGTAATATACTGTAAGTTGACTCCCCCTTCATCAATTGGTAGTGCCAACCACTTGTAGCTCACCCATTGGCATCTACACATATCGTTGGCATCCCAAATAAACTTTTTCATGTTTTTTTCAATTCTATTGATCGTTCTGTTTGGTACCCTAATAATGGAGAGCACATGCATTTCCTTAGATGATAGCACACTATCTATCAATGTTATGAGACCCCCAATGGATATAAATACATTCTTAAAATTATATATTTGACCTGTTATTTTATATATCAGCTCTTCAAACAAACACTTATTAATTCTACAGTTTGAAATGGGTACACCCAAAAAAATCATAAGAAGAGATCTTATGCATACCCAAATTATTAAATATATCCCTGGCTTGATGTGTCCCACATTTTCAAGATATGTAAACATTGCTCTTTTCTAAGTTCATCCGCTATTGTCAATCTCATTAATCAGATAATGGATATCCTGATAGAATCGTATCTCCTCATCATCCATATCCAACCTATTTTTCGGGTAGTAAGATGGTTCTTACAGTAGAGGATTCAAATGATTAAGGTCCAAGTTTCGAGCGATAACCACATCATTAGTGAAGGATCCATCTTGAAGTTTGATATTAACCTTATATGACACCCTTTTCTCTTTAATACATGCTTGAAAATATTCCATATTTTTATCACCTTCCTTCTACCAGAGAGCTATAGCTTTATCCCTATAAGTCTTCTCAACCTCTAGCAGTTTATCATTAAGTAACCTTTGCCTGTCACTGAGATCTAAAAAAACATCAGCATCCCAACCCCATTCCAGACTACCTTTAAGCCTTTCAATATCTTTTTGAATCGACTCCAGAGAATATTCATTGTTGCTTCTTCCACTCCTCCAATCAAAAAGGCCATTTCATAGATGTTTCAACCATTTCATTAGGCCTTACTATGGACTCTCTTCAGTTTTCTTCAACCACGAGTCAGTGAAAAATTGTGTGAAGCCTTCCATCTTTGACCAAATTCTTGAGTAGATGAAGGGTTCAAGACCCCTATTCCCCCATTTTTATGTTGATCACTACCAAATAATGAATATATGGGGTTCTAGGTAGGTTCTTGATCGACATATAAGTGAAAGAATCCAAGAAATTTATGCTTCCTATGCAGTGATCGATTCTACTCCATATACACCTATTGCCTCTTCTATTATTACATCATATGAAACGTCCACCTTCATACCACAAATAGAATAATTAATTTTAAGCTACCAAGAATTTGAAGTCCTACATAGAAACATTGGAATAATCTGCACCCCCTTTGTTCTCATAAGCCTCAAAAATAGTGTTAAAATCACATGCCACAAACCAAGACATATTCCCAGTGTAGAACATTTCTACAGGCTACCATAACTCCCTCCTTCCAATGAAATCATAGTTAGAATATACAAAGTATACAAAGAACATTGTGACTCCCACATTAACATTCATAGTGATGTGTTGAGTTGAGACATCAACCCTTTCCACGTCAATGTTACGCTTCCCAAACACCCATATCTTGCAATTGCATGGATTTTCATGAAAACACCTATAAAAACCCATACGATTTACGAAGTTGATATGATTGACCGGTTGTTTAGATTCCAAAATAGTTAGAAATGATACTTGTAAATGGATACCTTCATTATAGATGTAAGAACCTTTGTCCCTCGTACCCAAGCCCATCGCATTCTATACAATTAATGAAATCATTGATAAGATAAAGGGGTGTCCTTGCAGCTCGATACTGAACTCCTATTACAGTCTGAACTAACCGATGTAGATCTTCCTATATGAGAGTGCGACCAAGATCACTCATGGGTAACTGGACCCAAGTTACTAGGGGAAGAACAAGTAAAATACACAACCTCTGCTTCATGGATCGGAAAACCCACACCTCCTTAGCTATTCCCTCAAACCCCCAGAATTGCAAAGTAATTAGTTGAGCAAACCCAATCATTCTCTCCCTCCCTAGCTGATCCTTTTGAAACCTTACCCACTGTTTTACATGTTTTTTAAGGGCCATAAGGAGGGGAGATATCTTGAGTCACCCCATTACCCGATTTATTTGCGTCCTTCTTCAGCGTGCTTCCAGAAAACCACCACTTGAAATTGATGCTAACACCTTATTCTCCATGCTCAAAAATGTGGGATCCTATTTTCTAAAAGATTTCATAACTTCCATTGGAGTGGGAACCAAGATAAAAAATATATCGGTTGTGCTAGTTTCTAGTACTAGGGACCTAGTGGTTGGTGAGGTATGAGATATAGTGGTACAATGATTCAAGGACATAGCCCACACCAAAACTGACACCTCATTTAAAAAACTCAAAAATAGAATTGGCGCATGAGGTGTGTCGGAAAAATTTGAAATCTATCGTACCCTGCTATCAACACCCTAATCTTCCGCCACAATCTCTTATGCATGCTCCTAGGAAAAGTCCTTTTTTATGAGACTCAGAATCCACAATCGACAAAATGTGCACCATTCCCCTTCCCGGTGAGACCACCTTGAGATCTCCTGATGACATCCCTACTGAAGACGAACCCAGAGAACTCAACCCAACTGGCCTTCCAAAGCCCTCGTTCCTCCTACAAAAATCTAGCGAGTTCCCTTTCTGACAATAGTGGGTGTAGAACCTTGGAGCACCCCGATAGAAGACTCTTTGCCACCCAGAAAAACCCTCACCACCTCTATTAAGAACCTATATTGGGAACTTCACAGATAAATACATCTCAATGCAGATCCATGGAGAGTCTTCCGAATGAATACAAAGAGTATCATCATCCAACAACAAGAAATGACCCAGCGCATTTCTCATCGACTGTAGAAGCAACGAGTTCTGAAACGGAAGTGGTAACACCAGTAGTTGAACCCAAATCACCGCTAGACTGGAATCCTTTCCATTTTGCGTGTTACAAGACCATCCAAAAAGAGAGAATGTCCAAGAACCACATATCCTTCCTTCTATATACAAGTCCTTCACGAAGTCTTCTCTGGAAAACAGATGGATACAAAAGGTAGAGCTGGATAATGCTAAAACTTCCTCTTGCTGATGGTGACCCCAAGAGTTCAAAAAAGATATGAAAAAGATTACGATGGTTTATCATATCCAAAGACACCAGGTTCTAAACGTGGTATTCCACTACCCCTTCAATTTCTTCTGCAGGAAAAGACCTTGTAGGAAAACCGTCTACATTATCAGTATGCCTTTGAGATACTGAAACAGAATAGATACTGGGAATCTTTTCATAATAAAGATTAACCCCCTCTAGAACCTCTTTAAATGAATAAACATCGTTGGGAAAGTTCTCAACTGGGGAACCCTCAGGCCCTACCTGAACATCGAGTGAGCAAGACCAACCATCGAATGAAGTAAATTCCCTCTTATCCAACTCCAAGGTTAGCTTTTTGGAACCAAATTAAAGGGGGAAGCACTAAACTGAGAACATCAATCATCCCTCATCCACTTTTCTCCTATTTTAATGTCATGGAAGTAGGTCCTTTTGAAAACAGTTTAAGTCCATGTTGTATGGATCATCCTGTCTTAGTTTAAGGTCATAGAGTTTCAACCTTGTGTAGAGTTTAACGTCGTGTGCCTCGGATGTAGATATATAGTTTAACATCATTTGGTGAGGAAGATAGTTTTTATATAGTTTAACATCATGAAACTAGGACACATGGTTTCCTTATGTGATTTACTATTTTAGAAACTTGGAATTGGTTGGAGGAGTAATGTGATTTCCATCCATAGTGGATTAAGTTTAGTTGGATTGTGCTCGGTTTCCCCATCTTGTGTATTCTGGTTGTTGATGGTGTAGGGATATCTATGGTGGATGTTCTAAAATTCCCTTGAGATGCTGGAAGCTGCAGGTTGGGAGGCATGTTTCTGGTAGATGGGTGGTTCTTTTTCTAGGGTGGGTGTATGTTGACTACTTGGTGGGTCTAGAGGTGTTAGATTAAGGGTGGGTATTAGCTCACATTTGGATTAGGGACTGCTTGGGGATTCTATAGTTTGTATGATGGGTTAGGCGTGGGTGATGCGGGGCACTTCGGATGGATGGTACTAGTTTACTGCTGGTTTTTTAGAATTTCTTATGGTGGGGTGGTCCATTTTGATGCAAGGTGTTCAGATGGTGATGGATGGGGCCAGATGGTGGTCTGGGGATGATTTGGTTTCTAGCTAATATTTTAGGTGTTGTGTCTACTATAGGTTCTTATTGTGGTTGGATCTGGTGTGGTTTAGGGTTCTTGTGCAAGTAGGTGTTGGTGTAGTGGCCATTAGTTGGCATGGTTTTCTAGAGGTCTTTCACTGTAGGCTTTGTTTGGATAGGGATGCTGGACTAGTTGGTTGATGTTGGTTGCGGGGTTAGGGTTTTGGTGGTTCTATTTCTTTGGATAAAGCTAGAATTTTGAATGGGTGATGGATTTTGGAAACTTATGTGTGGGTGTGTGTGTGTGTGTGTGTATGGGTGGTTGTGAGTGATTTCATGAATGTGTGCATGTTGTTGGTTTCTATCATTTGTGACTACTTCTTTTTGGGTTTTTATATTTCTCCTTTAGCCGCCTTGTTTCCTTGGTTATACTTCCCCTAGGAGTGCTTGTTGGTTTTGTGCTTGGGAGATTCTGCGATTCCTTATGCTAGTTTGTAAGTGGTGCATATTCTAGGATATTATGCTATTTGGTGGGTTTCTAGTGTGCTATTGATATGATACAATATATATATGGGGTATTCATTAGATGAAATGTGGAAACAAAAGTGATGGAAGTTGTAAAAATAGAAATTAAAAGAAGTGAAAAGGAAATAAAAGGGGAAGGGGGATAATCAATTAGAACCCCAAGGATACTTTCTCCTTAAAACCTTAATTATGAAGCACCAAAAAGGTTAATCACTTCTTTGATAATCCTTACATGAATTCACCTAATAACATAAGAAACACAAACATAATAATTTTAGAAAAACTCAAAATTCGTAATTAACCTTTAATGGGTAAAAAGAGGTGGCTATTTATAACCAAATGTGAGGGATACATGTCAAAATACCCAGACCAAAAAACATATAAACCATAACCCATGATTTTGAATTTCTTTACACATTTCCATGTATTTAGGGGACAATATATCCACTGAGAAGAATTTTTGACATCACCATAAAAACTTTGGAGATTCCCACCATGACATTGGAGGCGGGGGGCTGGTGAGGGTTGGAACTGGTGGATGGGGCTGTTTTGCAGGTGGTAGAGGGCTAACATGAGTGTTTTGTAGGAGGTGGATGGTGTGGTGGCTGGTCTGGGTTGGATTGCAGGTGGTTGGGGGCTGGTGCGGGCTTGAATGGAGGTGGAAGGGGGATGAAATGCTGGTGGAAGGGGGATGGTTGCAGGTGCTAGGGGGATGGTGTGGGCTGATTCGAAGGTGGAAGGGGGGGCTGTTGCGGGATGGAATGCTGGTGGAAGTGGGCTAAAATGAAGGTGGAAGGGGGATGGTGTGGGATGGATGTGGCTGGAGGAGGGCCAAATCACGAAATTACCATGGCGTGATTGCGGCGTGACTGCGGCGTGATCGCTGCATGACCGCGGCGTGTTGGCCTGGTCCAGCGATATCCATGGGGCATCATCTTCCATCTAGGAGAGAAGGGAGCAGGAGGAGGCGGGGCAACATTCTGGTCGTCGCCCCGCTGGCAGAAATTGTGATTAGTCAGTCTCAACAATGATTACAAGAATCGTGGAATACTATCACTGCGAACCACCGTGGGGTTTCATCCTGGAGTAGGGCTAAATCATGGCATTACCGCGGCGTGACCGCGGCGAGACCGCGGCGTGTTAGCCCGGTCCAGCGACATCCACAGGGCAACACCTTCTGGCCAAGAGAGAAGGGAGCGGGAGGAGGCGGGGAAAAATTACGATCATCGCCCCACCGATAGGAATTGTGATTAGTCAGTCTCAACATTGGTCACAAGACTCATAGAATACTATCACTGAAAACCACCACGGGGTTTCATCCTGGAGCAGGGCCAAATCACAACATTACCGCAGCCTGACTGTGGCGTGATCGCGGTGTGACTGTGGTGTGACCGCGGCGCAACTGCGGCGTGACCGCGGCGTGACCGCTGCGTGACCGCGGCGTGACCGCGGCGTGACCACGGCATGACCACGGTGTGTTGGCCCGATCCAGAGGCATCAACATGGAAACATCTTCTGGCCAGGAGCGAAGGGAGAAAGAGGAGGCGGGGTGTCATTCTAGTCATCGTCCCGCCGGCAGAAATTGTGATTAGTCAGTCTCAACATTGGTCACAAGACTCATAGAATACTATAATTGCGAACCGTCACGGGGTGTTATCCTAGAGTAGGGTCAAATCATGTCATTACCGCGGTGTGACCGTGGCGTGACTGCGGCGTGACTGTGGCGTGACTGTAGCGTGACCGCGGAATGACCAGGGCGTGACCGCGGCGTGTTGGCCGAGTCCAGTAACATCCGCGGGGTAGCATCTTTCATCTAGGAACGAAGGGAGGAAGAGGAGGTGGGGCAACATTCCGGTCATCACCTTGCCAGCAAAAATTGTGATTAGTCAGTCTCAACATTGATCACATGACTCATAGAATACAATCACTACGAACTGTCGTGGGGTGTCGTCCTGGAGCAGGGCCAAGTCATGACATTATCGTGGTGTGACCACGGCATGACCGCGGTGTGACCGCGGCGTGACCGCGGTGTGACCGCGGCGTGACCGCGGCTTGACCGCAGTGTGAACGTGGCGTAACCACAGTGTGTTGGCCCAGTCCAGCGACATCTGCGGGGTAACATCTTTCGACTAGGAGCGAATGGAGCGGGAGGAGGTAGGGAAACATTCCGGTCATCACCCCACTGACAGAAATTGTGATTAGTCAGTCTCAACAGCGATCACAAGACTCATGGAATACTATCACTGCGAACCGCCGCAGGGTGTCGTCCTGGAGCAGGGCCAAATCACGGAGTGACTGCAGTGTGACTAAAGCATGACCATGGCATGTTGGCTTGGTCCCACGACATCCGTGGGGCAGCATCTGATGACCAGGAGCAAAGGGAGTGGGAGGAGGCAGGTCAACATTCCGACTGTCGCCCCATCGAATGATGATAGAACAAATCAACTATTTAATATGCTATAACAAGGGATCACCAGAGAAGGTTGTAGCGAGCTGCACAATAACACAATGTCTAAAGGGATACAAAACAACGGAAAATAATCACACACCCTACACAAACCATTTACAAATTCATTCACTTTTCCTAAGCATGGGAATTTTATTTATAATATTCAAAGCGTGAAAAGAAGTGTCATGGTCAAGGCATATGCCTACTCGAGAAATGTAATTTGAGTTAAACGAGTATGATAATCCAATTTATATTATTCAAAGAAAACAAAAAATAACTCGCCACAAAACAAACACCAACAAGAGGCATATGAAAGACTCAAACAAAATCTAAACATGATACAAATAACTATCAGCACTCTTTGGTTTAGAAGACAGTGCACCTCCGTTGGAGGGGTTTTATTATAAAATCATGGAATTTCTTTATCACACAATTCATTTAATTATATTTAACATCTATTCTAAAACTCATTCAAGACAAATCAAATGCAATAATTTAATCAACTAGATCAACATAACTATCACTGTGAGTTTTTGCAGACAGCGCACCTCCATTGGAGGGGTTTTATTATAAAAACATGACTTTATTTATCAAATGAAACAATTATATCTAAGAAAACTTATTCAAGATATGCAATTCAATATAATTAAGCAGAATTAAGAAAGAATCTAAATTCAATTTAAAGCATTCTTGAATTAAAGATGATAGAAGAGGGATCCTACCTCAAGGTGGAACCAAACCGTCCAATTTAGCTCTTGGAGATTTCTAACTAAAAGTTGTTGCTCCCCCACTAGGTATACGCACCTTCACACACATGCAAGGACACCTAGCCCCTATGCACACACCCACATGGCCATGATCATGTGCAAGGGGATCCTTGCACATATGCTTATATGCATACACCAGTCTCCACTCACCTACGTATGCATTTATATATATATACATGTGCATACATAGCCCCATACGTACATAATCACTACCATGGTTGACTATACACGTAACGGGGGAACCCACATACATATAATTTCTTACCTATGCACATGCAGGCGAGTCGCCCTTAACTTGGCTACTCGAAACCAATGAGCAGGGATCAACGCACTACACAAAGGATATTAGGAACATTAAAACACATAAAGGATCCTACATAACCAGTGAGAAACCAACCAACAACATTAAATCCTTACCTCGATTGGGAGAACCAAATCCACCCGAACTAATACAAAATGATCCAACGCCCTACTGAAAACATAATATGGAGTCAAAAACACTGAAATCCCCAAATACATGAGGTGCAAGACAAGTAGTAACCATATAATCTTACCTCGGATCAAATCCGGCAGACTGAATCAATCTAAACCCCATTTTCCCCCCTTCGTAGAATATAATTACCCTTTTTCCATAGAAAGAAGTAAAAGACCTAAGTAGAAAATGCGATAAATAAAATAAAATAAAAACTAAACTAAAACATAGCTATCTCCTGTGACTATACACGTCACCACCCAACATATAAGAACCACAATTCCCCATGGGTCAAATCATGTTCCTACAAGAAAGGGGAAAATAGATCCATGTTTTAAAATGATACTATAAAATAGTACATTCCTATTAATTAACAATTATTCTTCCTGTTAATGGTATATAATTAGTTTGGATCGAGTTTCATCTTAATTTGGTTTTGTTCGATACAAGTTTTTATCCCAACCGATAATAAAAGTTTACTAGAGGACACAATTTCTAATCAAATAGAATATATCATAACAAAAAATGGATCCATAACTATGAATAAGGTTGAACATGATAAGAAATAATGTTTTATCATATAGTCTGATGAGTTATAAAATGATAAACCAAAAAAATGAAAAACATTGAGAGTTCTCTAATTTCTCAAGTGAATATAAAATTTTCAAACAATAATAAAAATGTGAAAGAAGAGAAAAGTGGACATAATGGCCTGTATTTTTAAAAGAAAAGGTGTTAAATCCATACCAATAACAACTAGTGGTATCATACAAAATCTGATTTGTTGCAACTAATATCAAGCCATGATTTAGTGAAAGCAATCTGTTGTAAATAGGAGGGCATATTTGGAGAAACCTAATCATGAAGAAATGGGGGAGTTAGAGATGGATTGTAATGGTTATTAAACCTTATCTAAGATTAAAGAAACCTATAGATACTAACTACACACCCTAACCCACCCCCTTTCCCCACTACCCCACTGCCCCACTGCCCAACCCCCCTACCCCCTACCCTAAAGACCCCCCTGCAGACCACCCTTTTACCCCTACCCTGCAGACCTCCCCACTCCACCCTGCCCCCTCCACCCACCCCCTGCCCCCTCCCCCCTGCCCTGCAGACCTCCCCCTGCCCTGCAGACCACCCCCTCCCCCTCCCCTACCCTGCAGACATCCACCCTACCCCCTTCCCCCCTCCACCCTGCCCCCTACCCCCTGCCCCTTGCCCCCTCCCCTTCCCCCTTCCCTCTTGCACTCTCCACCTTCCTATTTCCCTCCCCCCATTTCCCCCTTGCCCCACCCCCTTTCACCCCCCACCCGGACAAAAGATAAATCCAAAATACCAGTAGAATATATATAATCAACGAAATGGAAGATAAATCCAAAATACCAGAAGAATATATATAATCAACTGAACTGTATATAATATATGAAAGATACAGTAGACAAAAATATATATCCCATGAGATAAATACAAGTAAAATAAGACACATATATAAAAATTCTACATAATATGAAGTACTGAGAAGATCCTCCACATTTCACATACTATTCGATCACTCTTTATCTGTATTGTTGACCACTACTATCACAAATCCCCATACTCCATAATGAATCTCCTAGCATCCCCGGGCATTTTCTCTGAACAAGACACCTCAAATATATGTCTATCCAAGCCATCTCCCCACAACCCCATCTCCCAATGTACTAGCCTCCCCCTAAACCAGTCCCCTCCCCCACAACCATCCCCACACCCCCACACCCCCAACTTACACCATCTCCCCAACCCCCACCCTACACCACCCCCTAACCCCCCCTGCACCACCTCCACCTTTCTCCTGTACTAGCGTCCCCCCAAAACCGGTCCCCTCCCTCCAAAACCAGTCCCCCCAAACACCATCCCCCAACCCCCTAGCCTGCACCATCCCCCCAACCCCCTAGCCTACACCAGCCCCCCTGCACCACACCTACCCCATACCCTGTCTAGCCTCCCCCCAAACCAGTCCCCTCCCCCACAACCATCCCCTACCCCCCTGCACCCCCAACCCCCTAGCCTCTAGCCCCCCTAAAATTTTCAAAACAACAGTTCAACATAGGTATTATTCTGTAAATAGAAGATATAATTAAGAATACTTGATTAATACCAATCATGAAATGTATTACAATAAAATTAAATCTATACATATTGATTCAAAAATATAAACTCACAAGAACAAGACATTACATGGAAAAGATTTGTGTAAAAATTATAGCATCTTAACATGCTGAACAGAAACTAAAATAACCATTTTGAATAACACTAAATCAAAAACCATGATTAGTATGAGAAAACAAGATCAAATAGAAGTGATCACCAACAAAACCAATCAATATAAAGCAGTAAAGAAATCATAAAAAGGACACTGATATTTTTATGTGCTTCGTAGAATTGGAAAGAAAGAATCACCATAACCAGGTTTCTCCAAAAATAGTAGAATAAAAGATGTTAAGCTCATGGTCCCTCAGTGGTGTTGCAGTTCCCCCTCTTCACCTCTTTTTCATCATTTTTAACTCATCATTTTCCATCAAACCTAGTTTAGGTTTAACAACATATCAATTAAAAAGTTTAACTTGTACAGTTATACAATTATAAGTCAAAATTCCCCTTTTGAAGCCAGGAATGAAAATCGTAGACCACAGGCTGCACAAAACCCATTTTAAGATCACTATTTCTGATAGGTAAATATTCAATGCAAAAAAAAATGAACTACAACAGTGAAAAAATAAATGAGATGGTTTTCCAACCCATACCCTGGAAAAAAAAATTAAAGGTTCAAGATACAGTGAAAACATGAGGTGCAATGAGCATGCACCATCAAGTAATTGAAAGAGGATATAAACATGACTTATAATAAAACATCATATAATGAGGAAAAGGAGTCACCATATGAGCCAGAAAACGCATAAAAACTCCATATAGAAAATCCTGTTGCAACATCCACTTTTTCTGCTCTTTCATAATTAGAAGTGTTTCACTTCATCAACAAAAAGTCTTCATATTTCTCTCAGACCAACCTGAAAATCAAATAAATAAGCATTGTACAGCCCCCTATCCAAGTTAATCAAATGCATATTCAACTAAGAATTATTACATGAAACATAAATTTAAATCATTCTATCAGATAGGCATTAACAGATAGTCTTAAATAATAATGTACTTAAACAAATTCATGATTCGAAAAGGATGATCAAAGTGCATCATGCAAAACACCAGTGATTTCTAATTCAATAGGTAGATCTGATTAAGAACTCAAAACATGATTGCCGCTAATTTTCAACTCCAATATGAAAATGTAA
The DNA here is from genome assembly GCA_963277665.1 of Viscum album. Lineage (NCBI taxonomy): Eukaryota > Viridiplantae > Streptophyta > Magnoliopsida > Santalales > Viscaceae > Viscum > Viscum album. The sequence goes on along the minus strand of OY728143.1, from coordinate 1,189,922,010 downwards.
TACAATAGAAAATTAAAAATACTACATTTTATGGTGAAAATAGATAGGGAACCAAAACATGATTGCCATTAATTTTCAACTCCAATATGAAAATGTAATACAATAGAAAATAAAAAATACTACATTTTATGGTGAAAAGAGATAGGGAACCAAAAGTGCATGGAAGGATATAATCATTCATTCTCCTCAAACCTACACTAATATGACATTATTAATTTGAAAATAATGAAATAATAATGGAGTGGAACCACAAGTGCATGGAAGAAATAAAATAAAAGTGAAAAATGATGAATATAATGAAGGGTGCCCTTATATAATTCTATCATTAATTATATAATAATATCTTATAAAATAAATTCACCCCCATTAATAATACCCTGGAATGACCCAAGATTTCAATCCATCCACTCTCTCTTTAGTGTGTTAGGTTAGGTAGTGAAAAAATGATTTTCGATACACTAATTTCACCTACCCATGGTAATTGAGAATGATTAATAACTCCTTTATCACCCCTCACTCCCCTACACCATATTAGAAATGAATGAAAATTGTGGTAGTATTATGTGTAAAAAAAATTAATAGATAAAACCATGATAAAATTTAAAGGTGCATGGATAATAATCTACTACTCATATGGAAAAAAGGATGCCTACTATGCCACTAGGGTATAAAAAAGGTGACTCCTGAGACCCATAAATGGGGATAGAAATAGCTTAAAACATCTTCCAACAAATAAAAAAAAGTTTTTTAGTTTTTCATGATGAAAGGGAGTGTTCTGAACAAAAAGATCCTCATAAGTATCAAACATCCGAAGAAGTTACTCAATGGTCATAAAAGAAGATGAAATGGTACCAGAAGGAAAATGTATCTAATGTTTCTTTGAATGATATATAAATTCCCAATTTTTGGTTTTTGGATAGAATATGAACCTCACACAAGACCTGTAATAAAAATCTTATTACAGATATCAAATATGATAAAGGTGGATTGGTCTTGTTTTCCAATGATGAATAAATCATGATTCAAAAACTACTTTTTAAAATAAATGAAAGAGTTCTGAGAAGGTAAAAATCAAGTTCAGAAAAGAATAAAACAAAGGGGAAGACAAAAAGCTCTCACCTAGAATTATGTCGGTCTGTAATGGTGAAGATCAGGAGCATCTATGATGACCAGCTTTTCCCCCTCCCCTGGAAGTGATCTAAGACCTACGAACAGAGTAACCTATTATTCATAATTCACCTTTGAACCTAGAAAGTCCGCCACTATGTTCCTTTCATGACAAGCATGAAGAACCTTCAGGTTGTTTTCCATAAACATTTTTCTTATTCATATGGTGTATTCAGTAGTCTAGGGTGTGAGACCGCATCTGAGAAGGGAATTTAAGACCATTAGAGAATCAGTCTCAATTTCATGAAGAGAGATATGCTTCTACCTGCAAATAGTGAGACCGCTGAGTAGAGGTCATCGGGGAGGAGGGCGCCGCTGTGGGAGAGTTCGTCGGGGAGGAGGGTGCCGCTGTGAGAGAGGGCTGCATGGTGAGATTGTCAGGGAGATTTTCGGGAGGAGGAGACATCGTCGGGGAGGAGGGTTGTGCGGTGATAGGGCTACAAATCGGGGGGGGGGATGTCTACGGGGAGGAGGAGACACCGTCGGGGAGGAGGGCTGCGCGGTGATAGGGCTACGAATTGGGGGAGGAGAGGAGGGATGAAGCGAGGAGGAGATGTCGTCCGGGAGGAGGGATGTGTGGTGATAGTTGTGCGAATCAGGGGAGGAGGAGGAGGGCTGCGGATCAGGGGAGGGGGAGGATCCCAATACAGATTGGAAAAAAATGACGCCCACGATGTAATATTGATTTATCCACAGAGATTGAATTAAACCATGGAAATAAAAAAGCTATAGACACGGACCTATAAAACCGTGGCTATAGGTCCATGGATATAGCCCAAATTTTTATTAGTATTTATGAAACCCATTTCTCTTTCACGGGTTATATGGTTTTGAAACCTTCTTATTTTTATAGGTTATGTTTATTATGAAATGATTATGAAACCTATCTCTTTCCATGGGTTATGATATGATTATATGTTTATAGTACCCATTTTATTTCATTGGTTATGATATGGTTGTTAATGATCATGTGGAACATGTATGTATGATTTCACTATGAGATGGGTGGGACCTAGATCTCCTTCCAATGCATTGGGTAAAGATTTATATCTCATGATATAGACATAGATGGAATGAGACATGAACTCAGTTTAGTATTACAAGGCTGGAATGACAAATAAAATCAGTTCAGTAATATAGGAATGGAATTAGGGGTGAACTCGGTTCAGTAAAACATGACTAGAATAGGGTGTGAACCCGATTCAGTAAAGGACTTTGTATACTAAGATGGTCTCAACAATAATTCCTTGACTACTATGGAAATCATTATATATGATTATGTTTCTGCCAAAATTCACTGTTTTATTCCTATGTTATGTTTTTATGGATTATGTTCTTTATTTCCTTAGGATTAATATCTTATGAACTACCAAGATTTATTCCATGATTCATGTATATGATATTTTATTTGTAGGGTATGATATTATATTTTCATGATCATATTCTCATACCCTTATGCTCATGATTATGCTTACATATCTCCCTTATTTACCATTACTAAGCATCCTAGATCACCTTTTTATGTTTCCTCTCCCGGTTTATGAAGATATGTATTATATATAATGTTTCTAAGAAGGGTTATAGTCAATAAGAACCTAATGGGAGATAATATAGATCATTTATGTATCATTGTTTTTGTTTCCATGTTTCCAAAGAAACTAGACAAATGTTATGTAATATTAATGTATAAAAAGAAAGTGTCACTATAGTTGGTATCAGAGTAAATTCTTAGTTAACATTTGTAAACTAAGATGAGAAAACCTTAGTGAGAACGATAAGGAAATGTCTAAGGATAAGTTTAAGGATAAAGAAATGTAAAGGAAAATGTCCAAGAATTTGGGAAAAGGATAGATTAAGTAGTTTCATAGAAATGCATCCTTGTCTAGATACTAAAAGTGCATGGGGATTTGGCACAGATTTAAATAGGGTTAAAAACTCTTACATGATGTTCCAGGCCTAACACGAGGTAATCTAGTACACAAAAATGAGCCTTACTGCACACCAGTTTTCACACTCCCAAGGGATATGCTTTGGAAATTCAAAAACTCTTCATGAACCATAATGAAAAATTTAAATAGATTTTCTCTATGAATAACATAGGATAAACCTAAGGTGTCATATATTAAGGAAGGTGTCATAATTTAGACATCCTATAAGTGAATTTTCATGGTTATGTGGTTCCTCAATATGATAACTGTTTCTTACTCTATAATTTTGTAACATCGCAAGTAAATAAAGAATAATATATTTTCATATTTATTAATATTTGTGAATTAAATATTAATTTTACTTTAAAGGGGTTTCTATGTTCGATGACGTACCTAATACGCAATAACAGGTTTCTTTGAAATCTTTCGTTGCACACTAATAATATAATAATATTATTTTAAATGGTAGTTAACGCCTAACCATTGTATTAAAGGGAATGAATATAACTAACTGAAATATTATTACACATGTTTGTTAAATAATTTTTACATTTATCCAAAAAGAATTGGAGGCTTAAAATGTGAATGAATCTAATTTTAAGCATAATTTACCTTAAATGGTTGATTTACCACCTTTTGATGGTGAACCCTAATTAAATCCAGTTTTGGTCAATTTTATATGTTCTATTTTACCAAATAAAATTCTTCTTTCGAAACGAGATATCAAAATTTACTTTGGGTAATTTTTTGGTATTTTTCTGATGAAATTCATTTTTTATGAATGGTGAGAAATGTTGTATTTTAATTCAAAAGTGCCTTTTTATCTAATTTATTTATATGGTTAGATTATTTGTTTAATTGGTTTTAAAGTGTAATTATATTATGTTTTTACCATTTAATCCTATTTTGGTCATTGGAATTAATTTTATCTTGAAATTAGATATAAAAAAGTATCAATCTTTTTATAGTTATTATTTCTTAAAAACATGATATTTGTTTTGATAATGGGAATTAATTTTAAATTAATTAATCCAACTTCTATGTTTTAAATTTGTTAAAATAGAAATCATTTTTGAGTTTAGAATATCAAATATATCTTAGGCTTAATTTTTGGTATTTTTCTAAAAAACTTCAATTTTTGATGAATAGTGAAACCACTAAGTCGTAGTTAAAAAATAGACTATTTCATTTAAATAAACTTTTACTGCTTCTGTGGATTGAATTTCGAAAATACTACATACATGGTTTTTATTATTAAGTAAAATGTAATTCAATAAGATAAAAATAATTTTTGGTGAATAGTAAATTTTGATTTTTATTTACCGTGGATAAAAGAAAATAGGGTAATTAATGGTAAAAATAATATTATAATAATACAAAATTACCTTAACATTTGTCCTAACCTTATTTGTTGAGTATTTTACGACCATGGGCATATTTGGGTCAATTTTGGGACCCCATTGAGCCACTTGGGAGTGATAATGACACTTTAGATTAATTAACTTAAAGTAAAGGTAAAAATGACATAAAAAAATATCTTTTAGTAAATTAATTTTTACAAAGGGTTATATAAATTATCTTATCAACTATAAATATTAATTAGATATATAAAAATTATTTCCAACATTATGGTATTTTTTTATAATTTTTAGACATCAAATAAATTAAAATATTTATGACACAAAAATGATGCAGTATTTACCTCATTAATAAATGATTTAAATAAATAAGATTATAAATGCTAAAAAAATATCCAAAACCTGTCCAGTTTTTATTGGATGATTTTATTTTGACAATGAGTCATCTTATATTTAACTTTAATGATTTTTGGACCTTTTGAAACCGAAAATAAGTTTATAATAAAATAATTGTTTCAAACTTTCCTAAAGAGACCCTCCTCCCCCCTTATAAAAGGACACCACTTATAACCCATTAAGAACACCTCTAAAGCCTCTTGGATCATCCAAACCATGACCAATTAAACTCCCTAAATCCCTATCCTCCTCCTAGAAGCCTTACCTTAGTCATAAGGCACTTCAAGAAGTCATTTTGGTTCAAACCAAAGGAAGTTACCCAAATTAAAAGTAACAATTTATCTTAAAGTCTTTTCTTTTTTTACTTCTCTAACCCCTAAATTTTTTTTATTACTTTCTTTTATAACAACTCCAGTTTCCTCAATATAATATAATGTTATTATAAGATGTATTATAACTACACATACACACACCTCCATCTAATGGGTGAAGAACATACTGTTTCTGTGGATGGTAAACTAACTCCTCATGAAACAATGATTGTTCGATTATATCCTACCACCTATCATGGTGTCCAATAAGATGGAACTATATTTATATATGATATATATTGTTATTATATTTTATTTATGCTTCTGTATTTCCCATTTATATCATAACTTTATGGTTTCCATTATGGGTAAACGTGATAATTTCATTTGAGGAAGTGCTGACTACCGCCTCCTCAAAGTGATATGAGTCATTCATACCATAAGTGGTATGTATAAAGTATGGATTTAATGATATTAAATTATAATAAACCTATGTATAATTATGTTTTCATTCCATTAAATATGAAATAGAAATGAAAGTAGTGTTCATGTGTACGTACGGCTTACCTTCTCCATGAACGGTGCATTTCATTTATTATCTCCAAATGTTATGTATTATTATAAATACATATATATACTGAATATATATTATATATATGATATCTAAATAATTAATATCACTCTGGATATAATGAACTTTTTACTACATGAACAACTTGTAAATATAAGAAGTTCATTTTTGACTCAAGTACAAAATATCGACAAAACGACTATTATTAACTTAAATGATTACATAATGTTTATAACATGGTAATAAGTGATATAAAAGGAATAATTAACTTGAAAAAGGTTATTAATCAAGTAGAAATTAACTTTATTTTATTATTCAGAAAATTAAAGAACGAACGGGTCAAGTCGGACACGAGGTAAGGGACTTCGTCTCAATCTCCTTTCATTGAGGCATATTTTGTTTTAATACATGAATTTATTTTATATTCTTTATAAACTCTTTTTAATTTTCATTTCATTCAAAGGGAATCTTTTTCTACGAAGTGTTTTACTAAATGAAAAAAATGAATGTTTCTTTTTAACGTAAGCGGTGACAACTAACTTTCCACCACCGTGAGTATTATTTGATCTTTGGATTCATTAACAAGACGTAATGTTTTTAAAAGGAAAATAAATACCATATACTCTTTTACATATTTTGGTATTAAAAATGATTTTGATAACGGATTTTTTATGTCAATATATTTAAGTGATATATTGTGATTGAAATGTGGAAATGTTTTCTTTCCTTTATATTTGTTGTGTGTGTTATGATTTTATAATGGTACTTGGACATTTGACGGGTGGTTACGTGATAAACCAAATTATGGGTGGTGCCATGATAAACCAGGATGGGTGGTTATGTTATAACCTCCAATGCATTGGGTATGGAAGTTGGCTATATGGTTATTCCATTTAGTGATATGTGTGGAAGTCGACCGTATGGTTATTCCATTTAAGTAGGTTTATGTCCCAAGTTACCTTTATATGTTATGTGTTATTTATATGGGTTTTATGGTAATATTTTGGTTAAAAAATGGTAAGTATTGATCTTTTATTCAATGAAGAGTATTTACTACTTCATAAAGGTAAAAAGTATTACTTATGATATAGTATTCATGGTTTACTTGTTGTTTTGAAAAACTAACAGTTTTCCTTCTTTGTGTATCCCTTACTGAGATTTTTATGCTCATCCCAAGTTTTTGAAATATTTTTCACAGGACATAAAGTGGAATAGGGAAAAGGATGGGATCAAGGAAATTTCATGCTGTCTAAAACATAGAACTAGACATGACTCTTTTTTTTCAAGAGTTTTTATTTTGTGAAAAAAATGGAAACTGAGTAGATGTGTCTACATGTATTATTCAAGTCATCGTGTATATGTTATGGACCAATTCTCTAAAACTCTAAACCTGAATAGATTCTCAATGTGAATTATTCGTTTAATTCAATATTATGTAATGTTTTAAGGATGGGTCCTTATAGTTGGTATTAGAGGTTGGTTTATAAAACATTAGGAGTTAGGGTATTGTTAAATTAATATCCATAAATTATGTTATGTTAATATTGAAATGATATAGCATTTACATATTACCATGTTTCTTCACCTAAGATATTTCTGTGTTCAGAATCATTTTCCACAGAGGAAACAGGGCAGCTATGTTGGGATGACATCAATAGGAAGACAACCTTCCAAATCAGCAACCTAAGATTATCAGAATTAGAACTAAACAGTTTGTTGTAGTGATGGAACAGTTGAATCAAGCTATAAATGGTGGTGGTATCCATGCACGAAATCAGCCAGATCAACCACAGAGGAACATGTCAGTAGTGGGGCATTTCATTAGGCAAAATCCCCCATCATTCAGAGGATCATCTGACCCTGTGCTAGAAGAAGGGTGGATTAAGGCACTGGAGAAAATTTTTGATGTCATGGGGTGTTTAGAACATCAAAAGGTTAGTCTCGCTATTTACCATTTTAAAGGTGATGGTGATCAGTGGTGTTTGATGGTGAAAAATATTAGGGATTGTGAGGATATTAATTCTCTTGATTGGGATGAATTCAAAGGTATGTTTCTTGAGAAATATTTTCCTAAGGTGGTTCATCTTAGGATAGAAAAGCAATTCCTAGAATTGAGGCAGGAGGGTGACTCAGTGTTTACTTATGTAACAAAATTCACTCGACCAGAAAGGTATGCTCCAAATTTTATAAGAGATCTTGATAGTAAAATCAACCATTTTACACAGGATTAAAGCCAATGTATTGAAGGGATTTAGCTTCTCATGAGTTCAAAATTTATGAAAAACTTGTTAGTTGTGCAGAGAAGGTGGAAATGGAGTTTTCCGATGATCAGGTGTTCTTTGAAAAATAAAAGAATAAGAGGTCAAGGTTGCAGATGAAAGGGAAGAATTCTTCAAAAAAGTCTATTGGTAAGAAACTTAAGTTTTCAGTATGTGAAAATTGTGTTAAAAAGAATGATGGGGAATGTATTTTTAATTCTGGTAAGTGATACCGATGTGATAAAATGGGACATAAGGCTTGTAATTTCACTAAAAAAGATCAAGGTAATGGTAAGACAAAATATAATTTACAGTCAGTAAAATATTTTAAGTGCAATGAAATGGGTCATTATGCAAATGAGTGTCTAATTAAGAACTAAACTGAGGGGAAGTATCCAGACTAAAAGAAGAAAGGGGTGGTGAAGTCCTTTTCAACTACTTCAGTAGATGTTTGGCCGTAAAATGAAGTAGTATCAGGTACACTATTTGTTTTTTCATATTATGACAATGTGTTGTTTGATTCGAGGTTTACACATTCATTCATTTCTGAGAAGTTTTCTAGTAAATTGGGAATTACATCTCATGATATGAATACAAAACTTATGGTAAAAACACCTAGAGGAAATGTTGAGACAAAAAGAATACATAAGAACCTTACTGTCCTTGTGTTTGGGAATAATCTATCTGCAAACCTTATTGTTTTCCTCTATTAGAGTTTGATGTTATTTTGGGTATGGATTGGCTTCCTGTTTATCATACTAAGATTGACTATAGAGCTAAAGATGTTTCTTTTCAGAAAGATTTTCAGTTTGTGTACAATAATGAACCCTTTATTTTGATAACATATCAGTAAGATGAGAAACTAGTAAAAGATGGAAATGAATGTTACCTTGCACATACTGTTGAAAATAAAGGAAGTGTTGATATTAATGATGTGCCAGTGGTAAATGAGTATCTTAATGTTTTTTCTGATGAGTTTCCTAGAATTATACCGGACCAGGAAGTTTAATTTACTGTTAACTTAGTTCCTGATGCTAAGCTAATTTCAAAACCCCCTTATCGAATGGCTCAAATTGAACTTTTAGAGTTAAAGAAGCAATTGTAGGAGTTATTAGATAAAGGTTTCATTCAACCTAGAAAATCACCATGGGGTGCTCCTGTATTATTTTTTAAAACGAAAGATGGATCAATGAGACTTTACATTGATTATATAGGATTTAATAACATCACTATTAAGATCAAGTATCCCTTGCCTCATATCAATGATTTGTTTGATCAGCTCCAGAGAGCTCATTTTTTTTGAATATTGACTTGAGGTCAGGGTACAATCAGTTGAAAGTAAAGAAAGAAGACATTACGAAGACTGTGTTTCATACTAGATATGGCCATTATGAATTTGTAGTTATGCCTTTTGGTTTAACCAATGCACCTATTGTATTCATAGATCTTATGAATAGAATTTTCCTTGAGTTCTTGGATAAGTTTTTGGTTGTGTTCATTGATGATATTTTGGTTTATTTCAAAAGTAAATAGGAACTTGAAAGTCATTTAAGGGTTGTATTGCAAAGATTAAAAGAAAATAAACTATTTGGGAGATTCAGCAAGTGTGAATATTGGTTACAAATTTTTTTCCTTGGTCACATTGTTTCAAAAAATAGCATAACTGTTGATCCTACTAAAACAAAAGTTGTTGAAGAATGGCCAAGACCCACAAATATAATCGAGATTCGTAGTTTTCTTGGTTTGGAAGGTTATTACAGGAGGTTTGTTGAAAATTTTGCACGGTTATCTAGTCCACTGACTAAGTTAACTTGAAAAGGTGTTATGTTTGTTTGGAAAAAATAATGTGATGATTGTTTTCATGAATTCAAAAGAATATTGGTGAATGCTCCAGTTTTAGCACTACCTTACAGAAATGGTGAGTTTGTTATTTATAGTGATTCTTTGTTGAAAGGATATGGTTGTGTCCTTATGTAGAATGATCAGGTAATTTCTTATGTTTCACATCAGTTGAAACCTCATGAGTTAAATTACCCTACACATGATTTGGAATTAGCTACTGTTGTTTTTGCTTTAAAAATTTGGAGGCATCATTTGTATGGAATAAATGTGAAATATATACTGACCACAAATGTTTGAGGTATATATTCACTAAAAAATAATTGAACATGAGACAGAGTAGATGGTTGGAATTAATCAAGGATTATGATTTCACGATCCTTTACTATCCGGGAAAATCAAATAAAGTGACTAATTCTTTGAGTCAAATAAGTAATGTTTAATTAACCATGATATATTTGGGATGAGATCCTTTGGTTTTTTTGAATTGATAAACTTTGGCATAGAAGTTTTTGGTGCAGGAAATTCTTCTGTTTTGTTTCAGGTGTTAGGGAAGTCATCTCTATCAGATAGAATTAAGCAAGTGAAGAATAAGGACAGTGAGTTACAGAAAAAGGTAGAGTTGGTTCAAAATGGTAAGTTTCTAGAATTTAATGTTCATAATGATTGTGTTTGGAGGTTTGGGAAGAGATTATGTGTGCCTTTTGATTCACAGTTGAAGAATGAGTTGTTCTGTGAAGCTCATGGTTCTCCATTTTCAGTTCATCCTGGCAGTACTAAGATGTACAAAGATCTTCGTGAGTATTACAAGTGGGATAGAATTAAAATAGATATTTCTTATTTTACTATGAAGTGTTTGAATTGTCAGTAGGTTAATGTAGAGTGGCAGCTACTGAAAGGGGTGCTTCGGTCTTTACTGATGCCAGAGTGGAAATGGGAAAATATATCCATGGACTTCATTGTGGGATTACCAAAGACATCTCAAGGTAATAATTCAATCTGGGTTATTGTTGATCGGTTGACTAAATCTTCTCATTTCCTTCCTATTTGAGATACATTGTCTCTAGATCAACTTTCTCGGTTGTATGTTAAAGATATAGTTAGGTTGCATGGTGTTCCCCTCTCCATTGTATCTGATCGTGATCCCAGGATTACTTCTAAATTTTGGAAAGGCCTTTAGAAGTCATTGGGTACTTAATTAAATTCTAGTACAGCTTTTCATCTGCAATTAGATATGCAGTCAGAACAAAAAATTCAGACCTTGGAGGATATGCTACGTGCTTGTTCACTGGATTACTAGGGAATTTGGGACCAACATATTTTTTTGATTGATTTTTTATATAATAACATTTTTCATTCCAGTATAAATATGGCTCCATTTGAAGAATTATATTGAAAGCAGTGTCGAACTCCAGTTTTTTGGGATGAAGTAGGTGAAAGGAAGCTGATGGGACCAGATTTGTCAGAAGAGATGGTGGAAAAGGTTCAGTTGATTCAGAAGCTCATGAGAATAGCTCAGAGTAGGTAGAAAAGTTATGCAAATAACCGGAGGAAGGATCTCTCTTTTGAGGTAGGTGATCATATATTTCTCAAAGTTTCTCCATGGAAAAGTGTGATGCATTTTGGAAAGAAGGTAAAGTTGAGTCCAAGGTTCATTGGAACTTATGAAATCCTGGAAAAATTTGGATCAGTTGTGTACAGAGTGGCTTTACCTCCAAGTTTATCCTAGATACACAATTTTTTTCATGTTTCAATGTTGAGAAAGTATATTCCAGATCCATCTCATGTTTTGAGCCCAGAGGTAGTTTAGTTGGAAGATAATCTCTCTTATAAGGAACAACCAGTCCAGATTCTTGACTGAAGAGAGCAAGTGTTTTGGAATAAGGTAATTCATCAGGTAATGGTTTTGTGAAAAAACCATATGGTTTAAGAGGAAACATGAAAATCTAAAAATTCTACGAGGGATAAATATCTCCACTCATTAGATAAGTGAATAAAATTGCAAGGATGCAATTCCCAAAAGGAGGGAAGGATGTGACATCCAAAGTAAATAATGAATAATAGATTTTTATATTTATTAATATTTGTGAATTAAATATTAATTTTACTTTAAATAGGTTTCTATGTTCAATGGAGTACCCAATACACAACAACAGGTTTCTTGGAAATCTTTCGTTGCACACTAATAATATAATAATATTATTTTAAATGGTAGTTAACGCCTAGACACTATATTAACTGGAATGAATATAACTAACTGCAATATGATTATACATGTTTGTTAAATGTTTTTACATTTATCCAAAAAATTTAGAGGCTTAAAATGTGAATGAATCTAATTTTAAGCATAATTTACCTTAAATGGTTGATTTACCACCTTTTGATGGTGAAACCTCTTTAAATATATTTTTGGTCTCTTTTATATGTTCTATTTGAAAAAATAAAATTCTTCTTTAGAATTGTGACATCAAAATTTACTTTGCGTAAATTTTTGTTATTTTTCTGATAAAATTCTTTTTTTATAAATAGTGAAAAATACTGTATTTTAATTCAAAAGTTCCCTTTTATCTAATTTATTTATGTGGTTAGATTATATTTTTAATTGGTTTTAATTTTTAATTATATTATATTTTTTTACATTTAATCCAATACTGGTCATTGTAATTAATTTCACTTTGAAATTGGACATAAACAAGTATCAATCTTTTGATAGTTATTGTTTCTTAAAAACGCACTATTTGTTTTGATAATGGGAATTAATTTTAAATTAATTAATCCAACTTCTATGTTTTAAATTTGGTAAAATAGACATAATTTTATAATTTGGAATATCAAATATATATTAGGCTGAATTTTTGGTATTTTTCTGAAAAACTTCAATTTTTGATGAATAGTGAAACCACGAATTCATAGTTAAAAAATCGAATTTTTCATTTAAATGAAATTTTACCACTTATGTGGATTGAATTTGGAAACTCTGACATACATGGTTGTTATTAGTAAGTAAAATGTGGTTCAATAAGATAAAAATAATTTTTAGTGAATAATAACTTTTGACTTTTATTTATCGCCGATAAAGGGAAATAAGGTTATTCAAGGTAAAAATAATATTATAATAATAAACAATTGTCTTCAAACTTGTCTTAACCTTATTGGTTGAGTCATTTACGACCATGTACATCTTTGGGTAGATTTTGGGACCCCATTGAGCCACTTGGCAGTGATAATGACACTTTAGATTAATTAACTTAAAGTAAAGGAAAAAATGACATAAACAAATATCTTTTAGTAAATTAATTTTTACAAGGGGTTATATAAATTATATTTTATACTATAAATATTAATTTGAAATATAAATATATTTTCAACATTATGGTATTTTTTTATAATTTTTATACATCAAATAAATTAAATTATTTCTGACACAAAAATGATTTAGTATTTACCTCATTAATAAATAATTTAAATAAATAAGATTATAAATATTAAAACAATATCCAAAACCTGTAAAATTATTATTTAATGATTTTATTTCTACCATGAGTCATCTTATCTTTAACTTTAAAGATTTTTGGCCCTTTTGAAACCAAAGATAAGTATATAATAAAATAAATGTTTCAAACTTTCCTAAAGAGCCCCTCCTCCCCCTTATAAAAGGACACCACTTCTAACCCATTCCTCACACCTCTAAAGCCTCTTGGATCATCCAAACTCTAAAAACTTAAGCTCCCTAAATCCCTATACTTATTCTAGAAGCCTTACCTTAAGCATAATTCACTTCAAGAAGTCCTTTTGGTTCAAACCAAAGGAAGTTACCCAAATTAAAGGTAACAGGTTCTCTTAAATTATTTTCTTTTATTTTACTTCTCCAACCCCTAAAATATTTTTATTAATTTCTTTTATAAAAACACCGGTATCCTCAATATACTATGATTTTGTTATGATAAGTATTCTAACTAAACTTACACACACCTCTATTTAATGGGTGAAGAACATACTGTTTCTGTGGATGGAAAAATAATGCCTCATGAAACGATGATTGTTCGATTATCTCTTACTACCTATCATGGTGGCCATTAATATGGAAGTATATTTATATATGATATATATTATGTTTATGTTTTCTTTATGCTTCTTCATTTCCCATTTATATTATACCTTTATGGTTTCCATTATGGGTAAACGTGATAATTTCATTTGAGGAAGTACGAACTATCGCCCCCTCAAAGTGATATGACTCATTCATACCATACATGTTACATATAAAGGATGGAGTTAATGATATTATATTATAATATACCTATGTAAAATTATGTTTTAATTTCATTAAATACGAAATAAAAATGAAAGTAGCGTTCATGTGTATGTATGGCTTACCGTCTCCATGAACGATGCATTTCACTTATTATCTCCAAATGTTATGTACTATTATAAATACATATATATACTGAATATATATTATCTATATGATATCTAAATAATTAATATCACTATATATATAATTAAATATTTACCATGTGAATGACTTTTAAATATAAGAAGTTCATTTTTGACTCAAGTACCAAATATCGACAAAACAACTGTTATTAACTTAAATGATTACATAATGTTTATAACATGGTAATAAGTGATATAAAAGGAATAATGAACTTGAAAGAGGTTCTTAAGAAAGTAGAAATTAACTTTATTTTATTATTTAGGAAATTAAAGAACGAATGGGTCAAGTCGTACATGAGGTAAGGGGCTTCGTCTCAATCTCCTTTCATTGAGGCATATTTTGATTCAATACATGACTTTGTTTTATACGTTGTATAAACTTATTTGACTTTTAATTTCATTCAAAGGGAATATTTTTCTATGAAGCATTTTACTAAACGACAAAAATGAATGTTTCTTTTTAACATAAGTGGTGACAATGACCTTTCCACCCCCACGATTATTATTTGATCTTTGTCTTCCTTAACAAGCCGTAATGTTTTTAAAAGGAAAATAAATAACATATACTCTTTTATGTATTTTGGTATTAAAAATGGTTCTAATAATATATTTTTTATGTCAATATATTTAACTGATATATTGTGATTGAAATGTGGAAATTTTTTCTTTCCTTTATTTTTGTTGTATGTGTTATGATTTTATAATGGTATAGAGACATTTTACGGGTGGTTACGTAATAAACCAAATGAAGAGTGGTTCCGTGATAGACCAGGATGGGTGGTTACGTTATAACCTCCAATGAATTGGGTATGGAAGTCGGCCATATGGCTATTCCATTTAGTGATCTATGTGAAAGTCGACCTTATGGTTATTCCATTTAAGTATGTGTATGTCCCAAGTTACCTTTATATGTTATGTGTTATTTATATTGGTTTTATGGTAATATTTTGGTTACAAAATGGTAAGTATTGATATTTTATTCAATGAAGAGCATTTACTACTTCATAAAGGTAAAAAGTATTACTTATGATAAAGTATTCATGGATTACTTGTTGTTTTGAAAAACTAACGGTTTTTCTTCTTTGTATATCCCTTTCTGAGATTTTTATGCTCATCCCAAGTTTTTGAAATGTTTTTCACAGGACATAAAGTGAAATATGGTTAAGGATGGGATCGAGGAAATGTATTTCTGTCTAAAACATTGAACTAGACATGACACTTTTTTTCAAGAGTTTTTATTTTGTGAAAAAATGGAAACTGAGTAGATGTGTTGACATGTATTATTCAAGTCATCATGTATATGTTATGGCCTAATTATCTAAAACTCTAAACATGAAAAGATATTCAATTTTAATTATTCATTTAATTCAAGATTATGTAATTTTTTAAGGATTAGTCCTTATACTTTTGGTTTTAGTAAATGTATGGAACCCAAAGGAACCATATTAATGGTGATTACAATGAAAAATGCAATGATTTTACTCTTTAGAAACCAAATGCTATGGGATCTAGAATGAAAAACCTTATCATTATGTTCACACAACTTTCTCAAGCTATGAATCATGGTGGACTTCTAAATGAGAAAAGAAGGGAACAACATTTGGTTGAGTCTTTCATGAGGCAATGTCTAAATTCTTTCAGAGGGTCTTCTGATTCACTTGTTACTTAACAATGGATCAATACCACTAAAAAGATATTCTCTATTATTCAGTGTTTGGAGAATGAGAAAGTCATTCTAGTTTTTTATCGGTTAGAAGGCAAAGAAAACCATTGGTGGAATCTAATCAAGAATATGAGGTAGAAGGATGAAATTGAATCCAAGGATTGGGATGAGTTCAAGAACTTATTTTTTAATAAGTAATTTTCCTTGGATTCTTCATACCAAGATAGAGAAATAGTTACTTGATTTGAAGCTAATGGATGATGAATCTCTTGGTACCTATAAGGCTAATTTCATGAGACTTGGGAGGTACGATTCACGAATTATCATCCAACCCAAAAGTAAAGTTGATAGGTTCTTTAGTGTCTTAAATCCAAGTCTTAGAAGGGAGTTTTACATAAGAGACTTTATTAGATATGGAGAGATTTTGAGTTGTGAAATCAAGGTTGAAATAGAGGTTGGGGTCGCATATCAACCTCATGGTTTTGACAGGAAAAGGAAGATGGAGATTAAATGAAACTCTAAAAACCATGGAGAAAAGAAGATGAGCCTTCTTTTATTCTCTAAATGTGGGAAGAAGCATGGAGGAATTTATCTTAAGGGGTATAGTAAATGTTTTAAGTGTGGAAAGGAAGGTTATCAGGAAATTGATTTTCTAAATGATGTGAATAAGTTAGACCAAAATTCTAATGGAGAGAAAGATGCACGAAATGAACCTCCCATGATTTAATGCTATAAGTGTAAAGAGAACAGGCATTATGCTAGCCACTTCCCAAACCCAAAGGCTAGTTATTAAGATCAATGTCAACAACCTCTTAAGTCGAGGGACAAGGGTAAATCTCATGAAATAACTATTCCTAATGAAGGTCGCGATAACTATGTGATAAAAGGTACACTTACCATCCACTCTAGAACTACTCATATCATATTTGATTCTGGATCAACCCACTCTTTTGATATCTAAATAATTTTCTAAGAGTCTTAATATTCCACAAAAACAATTAGATGTGGAATTAGCAGTGTAAACCCCTAATGGTATGATGATTTCATCTCAATTATATGATTCCTCTCTGATTTCAGTTTGTTCAAATGTGCTTCCTATAAATATTTTCATTCTTCCTTTGGTATAATTCGATGTCATATTAGGCTTGGATTAGATTTATCCTCATAAATTACACATCAATTTTCAAGGAAGGGATGTAATGTTTGATATTTCAAACCCTCCTATGATCATCCGTCAATTTTAAGATAATTATAAACTTCATATGGAGATTAAATCTAGTGTATGGGTCTTAATTACCATTCAAAAGTGTTTTTTTATCTCAAATGGTTGGGGAGAAAATAGACATAGATTATATTCCTATTGTTTAGGATTTGGAGGATGCCTTTCTAAAAGTGTTTCCTAACCTTCTACCAAAACATGAAGTTATGTTATCAATAGAAGTCATACATGGTTCCACACCAATTTCAAAGAATCCTTATAGAATGTCTCTAATTGAGTTGTAGGAATTGAAGAAGAAACTCCAAGAAAACCTTGAAAAGGGATTCATTCGGCCAAGTGTGTCACCTTGGGGTGCACCTATTATTTTTTTTGAAAAATAAATATGGATCAATGCAACTCTGTATTGATTATTAGGATCTGTACAAGATCATAATCAAGAACAAGTATCTTCTTCCCCATATTGACGACTTATTTGATCAACTACACAATGCTCAACACTTTTCCAAGATTGACCTTAGTTCTATATTTCATAAATTGAGGTTCAAGAAAGAGGATATACCCAAGATGAAATTATATAAAAGGTATGGATTCTATGAATATATTGTGATTCCTTTTAGTCTTACTAATTCCCTTGCTATCTTTATGGATTTAATTAATAGAGTGTTTAGATATTACTAAGATCAGTTTGTTGTAGTCTTTATAGATGTTATTATTATCTATTCAATGATCAAGGAAGAGGATGAAGATTAATTTAAAATTTTACTTAAGAACCTAAGGAAGGATAAGCTATATTAAAATTTTACAATGTATGAATTTTGGCTGCAAAAGGTTTCCTTTTTGGGAACATAATCTCAAGATATGGTATAGTAAAATATCCATCAAAGACTGAGGCTATTAAATGTTAGCCTAGACCAACCACAGTTAATTAGATTTGTAGATTTTTTGGTTTAGATAGATATTATCAATGGTTGTAGAGAATTTCTCATGACTATATAATCCTCTTACCAAGTTAACACATAAGGGTGTCAAGTTCCTATGGATAGATGAATGTGACGAAAATTTCAAGGAACTTAAGAGAAGGTTAGTCAGTGCACCTGTGCATACATTACCCTATAGTGGAGAAAGGTTTGTAATCTATAGCAATGCATCCAATAATGGGTTAGGATGTGTTATTATAAAAAATAACATGGTTACAGAATATGCCTCATGATAGTTAAAGATTCATGATCAAAATTACCTAATTCATGATTTGGAGTTAGTAGTGGTAATTTTTTTATTAAAGATATAGTGGCGTTATATTTATAGAGAAAATTGTGATATATATACTGATCATAAAAGTATGAAATATATATGAACATAAAAGTAGTTGAACATGTTCCATAGAATATGTTTTTAGTTGATAAAGGATTATGAATTCTTAATACATTACCACCCTAGGAAAGCAAACAAGGTGGCCAATGCTATGAGTCAGAAGGATCATGCTTGCTTATCCATGATGAGGATCAAAAAAGATCCAATATTTTTGGATTTTCAAGGGATGGATCTATAAATATTTAAGGAAGGGGAAAAATCTTATCTTTATCAAATTAATGTTCAACCTTATAACCAAGTTAAGATTAAGGAGGTGTAGAAGGAAGATTTAGAGTTGCAAAAAAAATTCAGAAATGTTCCTGAGTTTAAACTTGATCATGATGGAATGATGAGGTTCAGGAACCATGTATGTGTTCCTTTCATACTATATTTGAATAAGGATATATTAAAGGATTATCATAGTTCTTCATTCTCTATTCATCTTGGAAGTACAAAGATGTATAGGGACTTGAAATAATACTTCTAATGGGATGGCATGAAGAGGGATATCACAGAGTTTGTATCTCAGTGCTTGGTATGCGAACAAGTTAATACTAAATGAAATATTTCATCCATTACCCATACTAGAATGGAAATGGGAGAACATCATTATGGATTTTGTCATTGGAATTCCCAAAACCTATAAAGGGTTTAATGTTATATGGGTGATAGTAAATTGCCTTAATAAGTTATCACACTTCATCTCTATTAAAGAAGGATTCTCTATGGATAAGATTTCTAGGATATACATTAAGAAAGTTGTAACATATTCCACTATATCACATTGAAATCCTAGGTTCACCTAAAAGTTCTGTAAAAGTCTTCAACATGAACTTGATATTGAATTGAGTTTCATCACTGCTTATCATCCACAGACAGATGGTTAGTCTAAAATAAAAATTAAAAACCTATAGGATATGTTGAGATCTTGTTCTATGTATTTCAAAGGTGGTTGTGATTAACAACTTCCTCTAGTTGAGTTTTCTTACAATAATAGCTTTCAATCGAGAATTCAGATGGAACCTTATGAATCCATATATGGGAAGAAATGTAGAGCTCCAACATGTTGGGATGAGGTTAGAGAAAGAAAGCTATCGGGACCTGAGATTGATAAAGAAATAGTCAATAATTTTAGAACCATTCATTAGCATATCATGGCAGTTCAAATCTGTAAGAAAATGTATGTTGATAACCATCAGGGCAATCTAGAATTTGAAGTTGGTGAAAAGGTTTTTCTAAGAATCTCACAATGGAAAATGCTTATGAGATTTAGGAAGAAAGGGAAACTAAGACCTAGGTATATAGGTCCCTTTGATATTCTTGATCATATAAGGAAGGTAACCTATCACTTGGAAATTCCTCCAAATATCTCTCAAGTCCATGATGCGTTCCATGTATCCCTCATGAGGAAATACATACCTGACCCTTTACATGTACTGAACTAAGCAGTTATATCGCCGAAGAATGATCTGTCTTATGCAGAAAAATCTGTTGAA
The DNA here is from genome assembly GCA_963277665.1 of Viscum album. Lineage (NCBI taxonomy): Eukaryota > Viridiplantae > Streptophyta > Magnoliopsida > Santalales > Viscaceae > Viscum > Viscum album. The sequence continues at coordinate 1,189,902,017 of OY728143.1, read as the reverse complement.
ATTCTAGACCTATCAGATAAAGTTCTATGAAACAATACCACTCACCCGGTAAAAGTTTTTTAGAGAAATCACTAATTTGAGGAAGCTACGTGGGAACTTGAGGATATGATGAAGCAAAAATATCCTCATTTGTTTTACCCAATAGATGAATTTTGAGGGTGAAATTCATTTTAATGGGGGTAGAATGTAACACCCTAAGATTTTATGGACCTTTTTTCTGAATAAATTAAATTTTCATTTATGTATTTTAATGAACTAATTCAAAGGAATCCTTTTGCCAGAAACAAAAGGAGTTACCTGATTAAGAGGTAACACCTTCTCTCAAACTCTTTTATTTTATTTTCATTCCCCACCCCCTACACTCTATTTATTCCATGCTTGTATAAAAAAGTATCCTAAATATACTATGATTTTTTTATGATAAATTTTCAACCTACACTTATAGAAACCTCTATCTAATGGATAACAAACATATTTTTTACGTTTACGATGAGCTACCACCTCACTAAACGATGATTGTTCATTTTTCCTTTAACACCTATAATGGTTCACATTATGATGGAAAATATATTTATATATTTTATATATTATGTTTATTATGTCTTTAATATTATTCATTACTTTTACAAAAAACATCTTTTTTACTTTCCATTTAGTTTAAACACAAAAATTTCATTTGAGGAAGTGTGGACTACTGCCCCCTCAAAGCGATGTGATTCATTCACACACCACATAGAATGTATTAAGGATGGGTTTAGTGAAATTATATGATATATATGAAATAATAATTCTTCTAAAATAATGATATATATAAATATATTTATTTTACTTACTTTGTTTCAATACTGTAATAAAAATGGAAACAACATTCATTCATACATACAACTTACCATCTCCATGAACGGTGTATTCCATTTCGTACTTATATATTCTATAGATTATTATAAAATAAATATAATAAATATAATAAATATAAATGATATTTATTTCATGGTTTAAATTCTCTAATAATTTTATATGTATAAGGACCAAATATACACCAAATTAAGACACATGTAAAAAATAAAGCGAATATTACCTGAAGTGAAACCTTAACATAGAATTGTCAATAAGAGGATAATATAAATTCATGATAAAAAAATATATGGTATTATAAATAAGAATTTGTTTCTGTAAAATATGTATAATAAATTTATATTTATTATAAATGTGGTTTGAATGAGTATGATGAGATTCAAGATACAAGGTAAGGGGATTTCATCTCTCTTTTTATTTTTGTGAGATACATGCTTTATTCACCACTCATTCCTTTTGTGTGATGTGTTTATTGACCATGGATTCATTAAATTATTCTTATACTAAAATTTATGGATATTTACATATCCATTTTATAATCTTTATTTCATGGTGTTTAGGTTTCAACACTTACTAAACCAGTAAAATAGTTATGTCTCAATTTTCCTTTTTTGAGACTGTTGTTTTGTTATACACCTAAATTATTTTTCGAGGTGTATATACTTCCATTTTACATGTTATATCATAAATATAATTATTTTAATGATACATTAAGCTTAATTTAATTTCACTTTCTTACATGGAGATTATGATCCCAAGTAATCAAGTGGTAAAAGTTTATTGAAACTATCTCATAGTCGTTTGAGATTGTTAATTATTAAGCTTCTTTGATGAATTATTATGATCCATATCTCAATAAAAATCATGAATTTTTCTCTCCTATGTTTAATAAATATATCCTCATGTGTTAGTTTTGTTAGGTCCACTAGGCTGAATACCCTGAGAGGGGGGGTGAATCAGGGTATGACTAATTAAAAATTAAAGCCCTTTCTGATCTTGTTTCGCTGTTAAGCAAAACACTCTTCTCTCTCTTTCCTGCTGCACAATATAAACAGAAAGTAAAGAAAGCACAGGACACAACAATTTTACTTGGTTCACCGCTAAGGGCTACGTCCAAGGAGCATACGCCGACAGGTTGTCGGTCGTACCAAGTCCACTAAACTTCACTAGCTGTGGATTACAATGTTCGGGCTAGATCACTTCTATGCCCAGGCTCACTGCCTATACAATGTTTAGGGTCAGCTCACTGCTTTCCCAAGGGTCACTCCCTGTTTCTCTCTCTCTGGCTCACTGCCGGTGGAGAGGATCACCTTCTTCCTCTTCCTAAGCTCACTGCTCTTGGAAGGTATTCACTCACAGTTTATAGACCTGTAGGTCTCTTCATTTTCATGAAGGAATGCATCTTCCTCTGTATGTAGATGCTCTGTTGAAGTCCAACTTTCACCCGCAGATGAATCTCACTTTGCACCGGATGTACCGGGCAACCTCATTTTTTTACGCGCAACCCTTACGGTGACTTGCGCGCAATTTCTATGATTTGCGCGAAATTCCTTTTTCGCGCAACCTCCAAATATTACGTGCAGCCTCGAAACTGCCTTGCGCGCAATTCACTGATTTTGCGTGAAATCCATTTTTCGCGCAATCTTCCTTTTATGCGCCAACACCAACTTTCTGCGCAGCCTTTGCTTTTCGCGCAATCTGACTTTACGCGCAAACTTTAAGTTTACGTGCAACACACTTTCTAACTTCAATTTCGCGAACCAGAGCTTGGGTATTTTCTATGTCTTGAACTCTACTGAATGGAGGAGGGTCACTTCATATTTATAGGCAAAATCGACCCCGCGCGAAAAACCCTCCTTGAGCGCGTAATCCGCTTTGATCTTCTGCGCACAAACATTTTCCGCGCACTGCTCCATAATTTCGCGCACCTCATGCCTTTGCCATTTTACGAGCTTCGGACCTCGTAACACCTCTTGCGCGAAATACTTCATCCGCTATTTCGCGCGCCACTTCAATTTTCCGCGCACGCCTCCAAAATTTTGCGCGCCTCATGCCTTTACCGATTTTCAAGCTTTCGGCCTTGAAACATCTTTTGCGCGAAATACAATTTCGCGCAACCCGCTGTTTTGCGCGCCACACTTCAAGATTTCACGCAACCCGCTAGTTTTGCGCCCCACGCTTGATTTTTCCGCACACCTCCTTCATTTCTCTCTCCTCAACCTTCGCCAACAACATATCACTCCATTTTCCATTGGCGATTTTCAGGCCCAAAAATTTGGCAAACACTGGAAAACGGCGCCACCTTGTACTGCTCTTTTGTACCGCCTCCAGATCGTCCTTTCCTTTGTCAAAGTTCTTTGTTAACATGGAATGTCAACAACTTCTCGGGAACTCGACAATTCTCCATGGAAACCTGCTTTGTCAACAAACACAATCAACCCAAAAATGTTGCAATGTTACCTTGAGGGATTTTTGCCCAACAAGTTTCATTGTCACACTCTTTGGTATTTAAGATAATTTTTTTAAAATTTTTTGACCATCTCTCTCTTTAGTCACAAATCTATTGTATACAAAAACTATGTTTTCAAAAATATTTTCAAAAATGTTTTCAAAATATATTTGAAGACCTTTTTCAAGAAAAAAGTATTTTAAAAACATTTTATGGTTTTCAATGCTTCTTTTAAATGTTTTAAAATCTATTTTCAAGGAAAATGTTTTCTATAAGGTTTTATGTTTTAAAAAGTTTTTTTAATGAAGAATATATATTTTACTCAAGAAATGTTCTTAAAAGATATTTCAAAATTATTTCCCATATAAGATAACATCCATTGGTTCTACTCATGACTTTATAGGGAAATTATTAAATGTTTCCATTAATATTATTTCTCTGAATGGATTATGTTTTAAGGCGTGATGTTTATGAAACTCATTTCTATTTTAAGGTTTATATGCCTTTAAAACCCACTAATTTTCATGGGTTATGTTTATGATTAAATGATTATGAAATATGTCTCTTTCAATTGGTTATGTTATGATTACATTTTTAGAGTACCTATTTTTTCTCATTGGTTATGATATGTTTATTTATGATCTTGTGTCACCCATTTTTATGATTACACCATGAGATGGGTGGGACCTATATCTCCCTTCAATGCATTGGGTAAAGATTTATATATCATGAGATAGACATGTATGGAACGATAAATGAAATTGATTTTGTATTATAATCTTGGAATAGGAAATTAACTCAGTTCAGTAATATAGGGTTAGAATGATGGGTGAACTCGGTTCAGTAATATAGGGATGAAACAAGGTGTAAACCTAGTTTAGTAAAGGAATTTTTCCACTAAGATGATCTCGGAAGCAATGCCTTGACTACTATGGAAATAATTATATATGCTTATGTGTCCACCAAAATTCCATGTTTTTTCCTATGTTATGATTTCATAGATTATGTTCTTTATTTCCTTATGATTCATATCTTATGAACTATCAAAGTTTCTGCCATGATTCATGAAAATAATATTTGATATGCATGGTATGATATTCTATTTTCAAGATCATGTTCTCATACCATTATGATCATGATTATTCTTACATATCTCATTTTTTCACCCTTACTGAGCTTCTGCACTCACCCCTTTTTATGTTTCCTCCCCCAGGTTATGAAGATATGTATTATGATTGATGTGTCTAAGAATAGTGCCAGTAAAGAAGGACCTATTGGGAGATGATATTGCTAATTTATGTATCAGTGTTTATGTTTCCATGTTTATAAAGGCACAAGAGTAGTACGGTCTTTGGAAATATATTTTTATACTATTTTAAGTATTCCATAAAAGTTATGTAATGTTAATGTATGAAAAGTGAGGGTATCTATATGGATCCCCCCTTTTAACCCTCAAAAAATGGTTCTATGAATTATTATGTATCTTATATAGGTAAAGATTATTGAGTATGATGTATAGACATGGTACAATGAAATAAGGTATACTAGAAGGAGATCCACCAAACGTGAATCTACTAAAAGTAAGGCAATCAAAATGAGAGGTTCGGTAAAGGATACAGAGTCTTGACGGGGAGTAGTGTTTTTATTATGTTATTTTAGTTATTTTGAATTAAATTATAGTTTATAAAATCACTCTAGAGATGTTTTGTAATTTTTAGTTAAGGTGAAAATTTGGATTTTTCAATAAACCTTATGAAATACAAGGGTAATCCTAATATATTCCCTTTATTGATCCTTATGAAATATAAGAGAGATCCTTATGATTTCCACTTGTTGGTCCTTATAAAACTGAAGAGTTATCCTTAAGATATCCCAATGTTTATCCTTATGAAATTCATGGATGATTCTTATAAATCCCCTACCGACCCTTATAAAATCTATGGGTGATCCTTATTAAGTACCCCAAATGAATCCTATGAAATTTGAGTTACTATTATGAAATTTTCCCTTGATAACTCTTACACTTGGACTTTGAAAAACTTATAAAATACTAACTATTATAAAATGAGTTAGGGTAATCCTTATTTATTATTTGTAATAAGATTTCTATAGGATGTTTGATAGATTTAATATTTTCATATTTTTCACTTGAATTTTAATGTTCAAAATCTCAACAAAATTTTAAATTTATGTTTAATTATCACATATTAATTTTAAAATTATAATTTAGGATGAATTTAAAAAAGGTATTATTTATGAATTTTAACATTTTTGATTAATCATTGATATTAATTAGTAATACCATAAATTTTTAAGTATTGTTTTAATTTGAATTTCTAATTAGAGTATGAATTTGGAAATTGCAAAGCAATTCCATTTTTTCCCATTCAAGTGCACTTGAGTATTTTTATTATAAAATATTATATGTTTTGGATATTAATTTGAAATTTTATTAGATAATTTTAAATATGTTGTGATAGATACTATCTTTGTAGACCATGAGTTGGATCATAAATTTTCATGGTGATAACAGGCCTATAATGAAATTTTGGACTGGATTCATCAATTTGGGTATCAACTCAATGATCATGCCATAATATTTTCTTTCTTTATATGATTGGATTGAATTTCGACACATGTTAGTGGAATTGAAACCAAAGCTTTCATCCAACTATATCTGTGACTGGTTTGGTCATTTGGTGGCTCAACCATACTATACACAATTTGGTATTAATTTTGACTTGATTTTCAATCTTTTCAGGTTGTAATCCTTAACCCTAATCATCCCATTAACTCTATAAAAGTTTTTTATTCAACTTTGTAGAATAAGGTTGGTATAATGGGGAGTTTAATCGATGATCTTCTATAAAACTTTGAATAATTTTTTATAGTTTATTGTTATCTTTATTCTGTATTCATGCTTACATATTTTAATTTAAGTTCTTTTATTTCTTTCTCTATTTATCTTCCCACATTCTTCACTGTGAACTATTTCAATCATGATCAGGAGTGACTAACTCAAAGTCTATACTAGGGGAGTAATCTAGTAAATAACCTACTACTTTCACATTAAATATTAACATTTATTATTATCTTAGAGTTACATTGAGGGTGATATTAAGAGGGTGAGGAACCTTTATGTCTCCACTTTTCATTTAAGTCTTAGATTTTTCTTTATTATTTTTCCTTGATTTATGTGTTGAATGTGTGGTGTACTTGGATATTATTTGACTAATGACACAAAATTATACAAGATGCTCCATTAGGCCTTGAGGTCACTTGTTGGGAAATTGGGATATATAATTTCCATCATATCACTAGGCCTTTGGGTCATTATATGTAATAAAATTTGATTGATGGGTGATTTGTATTTTCTATGGGGAGGGATTAGGTTTTAACAACCTGTGTGATTGGGTGTGTGTGTGTTTTGGTTTCTAGTAATCCCATATACCTATAATAATAATAACAACCTAGGAAAAAGATGATGTTCAGACATATGATGTAATTTGTTCATTAAGTAAATAATTAATTAATTTATGGTGATGAAGGTTTACTATGGGTAATTCACCTAGGATAATTTCATTTTTTCCAAAAATATATTAATCCTTCATTAATTTTTTTGAATTTCATATTTATTTTCTATTTTTTCATTCCACAACATCAAAACATGTGTTTAATTTCTTTCATGAAATAGAAAATAGAAAAAAATAAAATAAGTGAATTAGAAAATTTGAGTGTTTGAACTATGAATTATCCTTAAGTGAGATGACCCATTTCATACACTATGATTCATTAAAAAGATAAATAATTTATCTTTCACACCTCAAAATAGGCGTGACACCAAAAATAGGTTTTATTATTAGGTATCCATGTGTTATTTCCTTAAATATTTTATTTTATTTTTTTAATAATTTTCATTTTTTTAGAAAATATAAAAAAATTATTTTCCCTCCCACCCTCAACCATGGAGGAAATTGAGGATTTATTTAGGTTAGGATATATAGAATCAAAATTTTATTGGATGAATAATTTAAGGAAGTTATCTAAGTCCTTGAATAACCCCTTGAGTACCTTGTATTGGAATCTACATAATGATAATTTACTAATCTCTTGGAGTACATCTTAGAGTGCCATCAAGAAGTAGATGTGTCATAAAAAGAGACTCACTTGTTTCATCTTGATTTTTTTAAGAAATTCTAGAGGATGAGTAACTTCTTAAAGACCATCCACAACTAGTACTAACTCAACTATAACTAAATTAGATACCCAAAGAGTGCATCCAAGATGATACACTAATGGTGAAGCAAAAAAATTTGTAATAATCCTAGAATCACTTTGTGGAATGTAACCTACAAAATGATCTTCCCATACTTTAATAAATAATCAGTACCACCATATCATTATTTATCTTCTTATGAAAAAACCACCAAAGTGGTGGAATTTGAAGAAATATTATAGAACCCTAACTACCTTCCTCCATCCATTAAAACCGAACTCTAATAATAATTTTTCATTAAATAAGAACTTAAAGTTGAACCAACTTAGGTAGTTAATATTTTCTTAAACCCAATTTAATTTAATTTCATTGGACCTAAATTAAGAATTAACTCCCACTATTTAAATTTTTCATATTTAGACAATACTTTGGATTTACTTAGAGGATAAAGAGGACAATGACTAAGTACCTGATACAGAACACATTGGTCTCCCTAAATATATTTAATAAATTTTGGAGAAAATACATAATGATATTATGGGGGGATATACATTAAGAAACAACCTTTATAGCTTAAATGACATGGCAGATATATATTTAAATAAAAACTATTTTAATTTAATTAAAATAATATTATTATCTAAATTTACATTTGAAAATATGTTGATGAAAAATATTTTAAGCAATACATAGAAGAAGAAGAAGTGTCCAATAAGTTGTGTATAAAGAAAAGGATGAGGACCCATTATTTATCCCACCCCCACCATGAAATATATATATTATTTCAATAGGGGTAGAATTGATGTACCTTGTCTATGATATTACCTCTAACCAATATGAAAGAGGGGTGTAGTGATAGTCTAATCGTGGAGGAGTGGTACTGGTCTTCTTTATCCTACCCCCACCATGAAATATATATATTATTTCAATAGGGGTAGAAGAGGATGTGTTACTCTTTTATACATTATTTTTTGCTTCAAAATTAAAATTTTGTGCAAAATTGACCAAAAAGGTTTTAAATAAAAAATGGGTTGTAGTGAAACTCTAACCATGGGGGAGTGCCATGAGTCTTGTTTATGTCCATATGTTTTTCTTCTACTTTTAGTTTCTGGTGAATTTTAGGTTAACAATTTAAACCTAAAATTTTATTTTCTCCTATGATGAATTCCATGCTAGTCTTTAAAAGTTCATTGATTTTTATGTTATTTAATTTATATATATTTTTAGTGAACATTTTCATTGCTTTCAAGGATTTTTTTTGTTTTAGAACTAGAAAAAGTGTTTGTGAATGGAAAATAATTTAGTGGAATTAGAAATATTAAATGTGGATACTTGAATTTTTAACTCTATCTTGAGTACATTTTTTATTGTTAATAATGAAACCTCAGTGATCTATCCAAAAAACATATTCATATAAGTCCTTTTAAACTACGGTAAAATGGAAAATTGGGATCCTGATTTAAATTCTACAATATTAAGTGTTGACAATTAAAACAAAAAAATGAAATAATAAAAATAAAAGAAAAAAATATAGTTTCTAATTATTAAAAATGAATGGATTTAGGTGATGATAAATTTAACACCAAATAAAGTGGGAGGAAATTGATATAGAGTGGAATTTAGGTTATATCATGTAAATGAGAAACGAAACTTTTGTATAAGAATCTTAGGAAATAGGAATTCATGATAGTGCCACTTATTAAAAATATTAATTCCACTAAATTCCATTTTATTCACAAACCTTGAACTTGAACATTACCTTTAATTGATGTGGGTAAGTGGATAAGAGATATAGAGAAATTATGATATTTTTAATAATGAATGCATATTCTATTATCTTCTTTTATAGTCCATGTTTTTTAACCTATGAGAGATAATTAATTTGATTTTATAGGAGTTAAATGTTAATGTGTAGTGGAATTTATAGAGTAAATGTTTTCATATTTTTTAATTGAATTTTAACATTCAAAATCCCACTGAAATTAGTATTTTATGGGTAATTTTCACATATTATAATTAGAAGAATAATTTGGGTTGAATAGTAAAAATATACTAACTATGGATTTTAAAGTGTTATTATTAATATATGAAAATAATTAGTAAATCCATATTTTTTTTATGTGACATTTAAAAAAATATATTTAAATATAGATTTCATTTTGAAACAATATAAAAATTCTAGTTTCTCCCATCCAAATGCACTCTGGTATTTTTATAATAAAATATAATATGTTCAGAATCTTAATCTAAAATTTTATTACCAAATTTTACACATTTTTTCTACATATATTATTTGAATACCACAAGTTGGATCATAATATTTAGTGGTGACAATGGGTTTGAAAGTCAATAATGAACTAGATTCATTAATATAGACATCTCTTTAATGATCAGGCAATGAAATTTTATCCATTCTTAGATTCAGTTAAAATTACAAAAAATGTTTGACTACTCAAAACCAAAGATTTCATCCGACTAGGACTATAATTATTTTATAGATTTGAAGGGTCAACCAATAAGATCAAATATAGGGTTTTCTTTTGAATTGATTTTAAAATTTTACATATTGTAATATTTGACACTAAGCCTTACCTTCACTCTATAAAAAGGTGTTATTCACCGTTGGAGAGTGAGTTTCACCCACAAGGGAGTTTAGCTAACGTTATTCTATAAAAGATTAAATATTTTTATTTTTTATTTTTATTTCATATTCATTCTATACTCACACTTTCATATTTTAATTTAAGCTCTCACATTTGTTTCTTTGTTTCTCTTCCCAACTTCTTAACATTTTAAATCTTCCACTCGTGATCATAATTTAATAACTTGAGGACTTACCTAAGGGTGAGATATAATTTCAAAATCAATTATTATGAATTCAATTTTAACATTTTTTATTTTCTTAGATATAGGAAAAATGGAATCTTAAGTGGGAAAGGAATCTGTGTGTCTCAACTTTCCACCCAAGGCTTAGATTTTCCTTCAACATTATTTTCCATTGATTGAGGAAGTGTAATTGCAATGTACTTAGAGACCATTTAGTTAATCACATATTCACAACTAGGGTAGAAGAGGATATTCACAAATACTATAGAGTATATTCCTTAAGTAAATATGAACCTAATTTAAATAAATTATGGTTTTATATAGGTAATTATCCTAGGAGAATTTTCGTTCTTCTAAACTTCATTCATATTACATTCATTATTTTTTCAATTCATGTTTATATTTTAGTTTTTCATTCCAAAAAAAATTAAACCTCATGTTTAGTTTCATTAATAAAATAGAAAATATGAAAATAACACAATAAGTGAATTAGGAATGGTGAGTGTCAAAATTGTGAAAGTTACTCAAGTTAACTGACCATGGTCAACCACTATATTGTAAAAAGAAAATAAAAAATTTATTTTTCCACACCCCATGATATGTATGTTGTTAGTGTTATCCTTTTTTGTTCAAAAGTTATGATTTTTTAGGGCGGTCCACTCATAATATTGGAAGTCAAGAGTTAGAGTTGTTTAGAAGTTAATATTTCAAAAGGAGTATTTGGTTGAGATTTATAGAATGGAGAAAATGGATGTCTCAGAACTTATGTACATAATTTCAAAAAAAATATTTGAATGAAAATATAAGGGGTCTTCTTAGTTATTTTTAATGTATAGAGCACACCTAGGTTTTCATTTCTTCTTCCCTTAAACTTTAAGAATATTCTCCCTAGATACATAGAGAATTTGATAATTTTTTTATCATAGGTATATCTTACAGTAAATCTAACCTAATATTTCTTTTAATTCTCAATTTATACCCCTATTTATTAATTTTGACTTATGAAACCTGAGATATTTTTGTGTGAATGATTTCACTAGATCATGGTGGAATCATATTGATGTGATGGTGATTTTTTTATCTTGACTAAAGGGGATCTTGGAGAGACGATCATACAATGTTTTCTGTGGATTTATCAATGTATGCCAATACCTTTATTTATTTATATTTTTTTTATAATTTGGTTCAAATTTTTGGATGAATGGAAATATGAAACTAGGGATTTTGTAATACTAAGGTATGGGTGGAGGCCGAGAATGGTTTATAGACCCTTTACTTGATGATTTAGTTATGATAGACCACCTAGTGAGTATTCTTTCAATACTTAATAGATATTAATTACAAAATTATTTTGGTTACATTTATAAATTAATTATAATTGGTTTATAATGATATAATATTATTGTTTATGGAGTTAGGGCCACTTGTTGATGAATGATTGTCATTTGGTATTAGAATATCTTAGGCGTGGGTGGTCGAGATTTTCATATAATGGGAATGTCTCAGTATAAGATAGGTGGCCCTTGAACATCTCCCTAATGTTTATAAATTTTTTATATGTATGTAGTACATGGTTTCATCACCTTAAGGTGATCAAAATTGAAATTAAAATGAATTGTTTCTTTAAAATTTAAATGTCTGAAATGGATTTATTAAGGGACATAAGGTACCCTTTACACTAGTGTTATACAATTGCTACCGATGGTTGAAGGATTGATTATAAATTTGTGTTATGTGACCCATGGACCCCAAAGAAGTATAAGTTTAATGGAATGAATGAATATAGTGGTTTTTGAGATAAGGTGTCTTTAAGCATCCTATATTTAGAATAGGTTCACAAGGGATGATTGTGAGAAATGGATTCACCCTATGACTATGTTACTAAGGGGATAAAGATACTGGTTAAGGTCAATGGAAGCTTGGGATGGGTCCTCATGATTGATATGATATGAACTTAGTATAGGTAAATTTCTTATGTATAGTTGGGTAGGAATGAATTTTTGAAGACTAGTGGTGAAGAGTGACATGGTTGTACGTATCAAATATGATCAGGACACCATATTGAGGGTGGTTTAGACTCTTAGTGGGTTCCATGAAAGGGATATGTACTCCAATACATGATGAGGTATAATGAGAGGTATTAATATAGGTGATGGGATGAGGGATCTCCTAAGGGAGATATGGGATGAGACCCTAGTGAGGGTCATGAGAAGGAATTAATGACTTGGTATAGGATTGACATGGTATTTGGTATATGATAACTTTGTAAAGTTCTCATTGATTGGAACCAATTTGTGATGTTAGTTTTTAATGAGGTTTTGTATTTTACTTTTTAGAATGTGTTTAGATAGATCCTATAGGCTAATATAAAACTAGGGTGTGTGGATACAAATGGAATCTATAGATAAGAGACTAGGATGGGTATGAGGAAACCATTATATGACCTTATGATCAAGATAAGGATATCAAGTGGATCAATATTATATGATTGGGTGATTAAAAGGTTCTTAATAATTTTAGAATATGTGGATAGATAGACATTGAAGTGTTATTGAGATAAGGGGATCATCTGAGTGCTTAGTTCCCTATTGATGAGAAGGTTATATTATAAAGCGGGTTGCGATTCCCTTTATTGTCCATGATATATGAGGATCCAAGGTGAGAGTTTTACCTAGGTATTTGTGATAAATATATTATTCTTGTTGGTGAATAGGTAAGTCCTAAGTACTTAATGATGTGATATATGGTTCTGTTCAGGGATTAGGTATTCCCCAAGGCACCTCATGATATAACATATGATTCTAGGAGGGGATAAGGTATTCCCATTAGTACATTATGATATAATATATGATTATAAGATGATAATGGGTATGGCCATTGGTACCTAATGCTGTTATAATTGGTTCTAGGAGGGGAGTGGGTATTTCCTCAAATACTCAATTAAGTGATATGATTCTATATACCCGATGATATGATATGTGATTCCAAGATAGGGAGTGGGTATGACACTAGGTGTTTGAGGATGAAATATTTTTTTTATTCTGGTTAGGATATGTGACCACATTGGGTGGATTATATATTTTGTTCTGAGTAAGGTATGTGAATCCTGAGAGTATGATATTATGTCATCAGTTTTGGAAAATACAACATTCCCCCAGGTGTATGAAATAATATTTTAGGTTCTAGTGTGGGACATTGTTTCCCCTAAGTGGTATTGAGACCTTCTCAGTGGAATCTAACATAGCTTGAAGTAGTTATGGTAGACCATATGTGTCACCTTATAACTTATGGGTCAAATGTGATTAATTTATGGTGTTTCAATGTTGTATTTGTTTTTCTAATCATATCACATAAACACATGAATTATTTTTAGGTTATGATAGAGACATAATTGGTGGTGAAATTTTGAGTTTTTATTACACCTAGTTAAAGAAACCATGGTACTATGACAGTCAAGCACATTTCATGATTGCAGATTCAGGTAGGAAAGTGGCTCAAGATCAAATAATTAAGCTATATATCTTTGTTGATTTTAGGATATAGGGATTCAGTGAGACACAAAGATGGTATATACTTGTATTTATTCTTATATATATATATATATATATGATTTTCATGATGAGAAATCCATTGGTATGTATGCCTATTTAATAGAATTTTATTTTTTTTAACATGATTCTTGTTTATTGGTTTCTTTACTATGATTTAACAGTATAGTCTCTCCATGATGACAACTTATACCTTCACTGCGTGTTGATTCTCTATGGCATGTAGGGAGGAATTCCTAAGGGTAAATATCTCTCTGTTTATAACACTGAAAAGTTTCCTCAGGCTAGGGTGTTAAAACATCTATTTTAAAAAAACATGCTTCAAAATAATATTTTTATTTTCCACAAAATTATTCATAATTTATCGTAATTAATCATAAATAATTTTCAATAATGGTGACTTCCATCACAAAAAATCATCAAAAAAATTTATCTTATGTATATAGTTATCATAATAAATAAAACTATTAGTTTTCATTTATTTATTTTACTAATAGTTAATAAAAAATAAAAAATATAAAGATAAAATTTAAAATATATATAAAAATAAATAATATATAATATATAAATTCATAAATTTTAAAAATATATTTATATAAATATAATGAAATATTTTAAATAAATATTACATAATTGGTTTTAAAAATAACTGATTAATATGTAAATCAATGTTATGGGGGATTTTTAATAGGGGTAATTAATGTTATTACCATGGAGATGTGGTTGAGGATCAGTGGATATGGGTCTTTGAAAATTTATCACTAAACTAAATACAATGAATTGTTTACCATAAATACTTATTAACAATCATATAATTCAAGATGAATCTTTTGATTCGTTATGATCATCCTCTTGATGATCTCCTCATGAGATCTCAACCACTATTCACTACGAGAAGGGTCAGATGATGACCCTACCAAAATTCTCATAATGTGGTTGATGATTACATAACTAAAATATCATATAGAACATTTTTTTTCTAATATTAAAATAATATGGATCATATAAACCATATTTTTACCAGTATCGTTAATCCATGATTCCCCATCAAATAAAAAGTATCCTAAAATCTAACTATTTTAAGTATCCATTATACCATGGGTCTCGCTCTGCCTCTCTCACATAAAATAATGTTCTACCATGTATATCTCAGATAAAAACATAATAATAAATAAACTAATTAAAGTTATTATATATTTATAAAATATATTATCTTAAAATGTGTAAAAAAAGATATATGGACCACAATATTATGTTTTCTCTCACTAAAAACTTATCATGTAGTAAGGTTGGTGTACATATTATTTCACTCCATAAATCTAGTAAAATAAGGTTATTTGTCACTTTTCATAAATAAATATAGATATTATAATTAAAAATTAAAAAAAATATTGAATAAGTGTATAAGTAAAATGAAAAATGTTTTATATCATCAACTGATAATGTTATCCAAATTCTCAAAACCTATATCAATAAGTCATATCTTGATGAGCTCATTGTTTCTTCACTGTGGAGGAATTATTCTTGGAATATTCATTTATCTAGTTGGTAAAAGACTATCCCCTACTAGTTGTGAATATGGTTGGGTGAATTGTGGATGCAATTCGTTTAAAATACTCTTAATAAATCCATCAATATTTCTCACCTTTGAAGGTTATGAAAACCCTAATAGAATACATTTTTCATTATACCCTCCCATTTATATCTAAAATATAGTCAATTGGAATCCTTGATAATATACCTAAGGTCCTTCATTAACATTAAAAAAATATAAATTAGAATATGAATATATTTTTTAGTAAAAATATTTTTTCAATTTTTGTACCTTCTAATGACCGAACATTATATACTGTATATCTATGGGAACCTAGTCCCATGAAAACCAATAAAAAACTAGTTACTCACTATTTCAATATCTAGGTCAATTTACTAATGTATAAAACTGAGAAAATGATCTTAAAATTTATATTCAAACAAATTATCAATGAAAAATTCATTGTTTTTAAGATATAGTTTATCTTCCTCACATAAGGATGGAAATAAAGATATAGATAATTTTCAATATCTCTATGCAAAATCATCTACCTCATAAGGCCCCAAACCCACCAACAGTTAATATTCCTAACACTATCCTGGACCAATGGTTATAATTCAGGAAACTCAATGTAGACATCCAATAATAATTCATCACCCAACCTATGCAAAAACTCTTTAAAATTATCACATGAAAAATAAAACATAAGATAAAGAAAATAAATATTAGTAAATATCCTCACCATGGACCCTTAATAAAAATGCCACATAAAAAATTCTTATATCTCTATGTGAAATATATACATTCAAAACTTTCTATAAAAAAATTCATCGTTTTACACCTTGGTTGAATCAATTTCATTTTGAATAAATTTCTCTTTATTATATTTTATTACAAAAATTGATCAGGTTTGTCATAGAATTATAATATTTTACATAATAAACTTGATTTTAATGATATACCAATATAAAAAGTTCCTTTAAATTAATATAAAAAATATAATTTAAAAAAATAACTCTATAATGGAAGAACATGAAACTCTTTATTAGTGTCAAATTGATAAAACTTAAACATTAAAGGATCATTTTTTACCAGATCATATAACTAAATTATTTTATCCACCATTCCATAGAATAAATTTTTTCATTTAGGGGGATGATTTCCTTTTAAACAAATACTATTTGTCATTTATTTTCTAGACTAACCATATGCATGTGTATAAAATTGAAATCTATTAACCACATAATTATTATAGAATTTTACTAATATAGTTAGACGTTAATGTAGTGTGTATAATGGAGTTTCAATTCTATTTTCATATTTTGGAACATTTAATTTCATTTCTAATTAATATAAAAAGAATATGTGGTCACTTAGATATTAATGTGATGAAATATAACAAACCTATAACTGAAAATATACCAAAAAATTATGTTATTGACTTTCTTTGAGAGATCCTTGAATAATTTTTTATAATTATCTTCCAATATGATCTCCATATATTCTTTAAAAAATTATATAAGATATTTTTTGAAATATTTATAAATAAATAAAATTATTAAGTAATAGTTTCGGTTACATTATTTAAGGTGTAATTTATTTAAAGTTGAGAAGAACATGCATATGTGGTCATTGTTTTTACTTATCTAAAATCCACCAATTAATTGAATTTCCTTCTTATTAAAAACTAATAATATATTTCATTTAACAAAAAATAAAATCTCCTTATTCTATAACATCATATTATGTTTTAATAAATACTTTATTTGATAATAGTATGAAGGGAAAAAAATATTTTCCTACAAATCCTTCATATGTTGATTTTTTTATCTTTTTCTTTGAATTTTCATGAATCACTCAAATGGGTACATACACTAATATTGTAAGGTCATGGTGAAGTAGTTTGCAAGTAATCTTTGGGATGGGCCGTTCGAGTGGTTGATGGGTTCAAGGTGGAACATTCTACGTTGACTCTATCACTTATGTTTTATGAGGATCCAGTGTTGATGAGGGTGGAGCCTTTTCTAGCATGGTTATATGTGTTTTCTTCTAGTTTTAGATGTGTTTTGGTGGCTTGGATCTAGTTTGGATCATCATTGACGATTGTATGGTTTTATAGCATTGTAGGTGTTGATGAAAGTGATTGTGTAATAGGTTATATAGATCATAATAGATCTCATGGATCGTGGCATGGTTGGTTAGAGTTAGTTCCTTCAATTTTTGAATTTGAATTTTAGACTTGGATTTGGGTCATTTTTGGGGCCGAGACATGGTGGCAGATCAAGGTTGTGGTTTTTTTTAAAATTTGTGATTACTGGCGGCGTTAAACAGTGTGTGGTTTCTGGTGGTATATGAATGGTTTGGTATTTATATACACTTTATTTGGTCTATTTTCATGATTTTTAAGTGGTTCCCACTCAACCTAAATGTGGGTTTATTAGAAAATACCAAAAAAATAGTTTTGGATAGACAGTGAATGGAAAAAATACATTAGGACAATAAGTAATAAATTATCCATTATCTTATGAAAATATTAACTTTTTAATTTTTTAAAAAATAATGATAAATTAATTACATTCCCATTTTAAAATATTAGGAAATTAATTCATTAATGAAATATTTTTTTTTAAATTTAATATCCTTCTTTTGATTCATTAAACATGAAGATATATAATTTCAAAATAAATCAAATTCTAAGTTATTTATAGATATTTCAAAGACCTAACTAATCCTCCATGATATCTATTATTTGGTGTTTTAATAACCTCTAAATAATAGTGGAACCTATACCAACGGTTTAGCCGGATTACTTTTATAAGTGGCCGAAAAAAAACCTATACCAATACTTTGGTCAAAAAATTGGTATAGGTAACCTACTACAATGGTTTGAATAAATAATTGGTATAGGTGGACAAAAAAATACCTATACTAGTGGTTTGGTCAAACCATTGTTATATGTCTGTTGGTATAGGGTAGATTTCTAGTAGTGAAGTCCCAAAATGTACTTTTCTCTAATTATAATTTATCCCAATAATAAATATTCTCTAAAAGTCTACATTTAGATCAAAAATAATATCAAGTAATTAGAGACCAATAAAATCTAATTGAATAACTATTATTGTTGAGGGAGGCCTTTCACTTACGATTCTTCCCATTATAAATGATATATATATATATATATAGTATTTATAATTTATTTATATTTTAGCACACACACACACATATTTATAAATTTATGTGAGTGTGTGTGCACATCTATGTTAATTTATATATTTACACGTATTTTTTATATTTATATCTATATTAATATATCTATATATCCACAAATATATTTACACACACATATAAAAACCCCCGCTCTCTCTCCCTCTATGAAGTTTTTATATATTTACTTATATATTTATGGAATATATTTCAATACATTTATATATAGATGATGAATTTATATATTTAATTATATATTTATATAATATATTTATATAATTAATTCATAAATACATTTATATGTGTTTAATTTATTTTCATAATTTATTTGTTATGAATGCATTAATATAATATATTTTTAAAATCTATTTATATATATATGTGAAAATATAAATAAAAAATATTTATTTAATTCATTAATATAATATATCATATTTGTGTAATGTATTTTTAATGTATTTATATACTTAAATAATAAATACATTTATATGTCATATTTATGTAACGTATTGATATACATTTATAAATTTATATATATATATAATTTATTTATATAATGTACAATATTTTTATATAATTTATTTATATAATATTTTTATATAATATCTATATATATGATATTATAATATATTTAGATATTTTATATATATTTATATCTATATAATATATTTAAAAGAATAATTAAATACATTTATATAATGTTTTTGTAAATTTTATTTATGATTTTTTATAATGTGTTGATGTTTTTATGTATATTTATACAAACACACAAATATACACAAATATACATATTTAGAAACATATATGTTAATTTATATCTTTAGATATATTTATTACTGTCTTTTCCATATAACAACAGCAATGAAAAAACACCTTGTGCTTCTTCTTTGATTTTTTTTATTCATCTCTAGGTGAAACCTCAACTTTATTCTTCACATTTTCATGAGATAATATTTCCCTCTCTTTAGAAACATGATTTATGCACTTTTTTACTACGTTAAGGGGGGGGGGGTTCAATGGTGAACCCATCTTGTGTTGAAGTGACTTGTTCTTCTTCTTATTATGGTACACCTTCTCCACCCATTATTTGGACTGTCTCTCTTTTGAAAAAATAAATCACAAATCATCTTAAGGTACACCTTTTTATATACACCTTATTGTTAGGAGAGAATTGATAGTCTCTTTGTTTCACTCCTCTATCTGGTACACCTTTTCACGGAGGAGTGAACATATTTTTATATATTTCTAAATATATTTATACATATTTATAGACATATATTTGTGTGTGTATACATATATATATATATACATAATTATATATATATATATTCATATATTTACATATATATTTACTGTTAGGTTTCCGGGGCCTGCAGCGGAAGCCGGTGGGCCGGGGATTTTAAATTTTTCATCGGCGGAATGATTGAACTTGTCATCGCTGACGAACCGAGCCCCAGAGATGTCCAAGGATCTCTCATAGATTATTAAGAGCACAAAATTAAAATGGAAGCATACCCGTTTCAAATCTGAAGGCGCGGTCGACTGCTACTAGCCGATGGCGATCGTCGCTTGAGGGATCCAAAGAAGGATCACTCTTGATCATCCACACATGCTCCAAAAATATGTAGGAACGCTAATCGTCGAACTCTGGGTGCTAGCGCGGTGATCCGATGATTTTCTCAACGTCCTGAAGATCACCGCATCGAGAATCCTTCGATGCAGAAGAGAGATCACGATCCGAGCATCTTGGATCGAGTGCTTCTCTCTCTAAGAAGCGGGAGGAGAGAGAGGCTCTCAACTTTCATTCCATGCAAATGAATGAATAGTGAATTTCATACCCAAAAGAGAGAGCCTCCTCTCTTATTTATAGAGTCATTGATAAATACCCGGTAGGGTTCCCTGGCCCCCGTTAATATCAACGTTCTCTAAATAAATAATTATGACGACTTAAAACTGTGTCAATATTATTTATTTATTTTATCACATTCTTGTAATATATATATATATATATATATATATAATATTACGTGATAAAATCTGAGCCATTTAACTCAACTCTCCATCCCGCTTAATATTAAATGAACCTTGAATATTAAATAATATTTGTTCGATTAATATTTTTCTTGTATTTACTAAACTCACAAATACATTAAATAAATTCAAACCCAAATATTCATAACTTGAATATTAATGAATTTATTTAATTCATTTGGTGATTGAAAACTTGGACAATGCTCGGACCCCGTGCCGGGGCCCACTATGTCCATATACCTATTCAACTGAATAGGTGCAGATTCGTGAATACGTTGTTGTGTTTGACTTTCTAGGCCCTTATCTCAATAGTAGTGAATAAAATTCGCAGACCAAGAGAGGGGTCTAGTAACCCGTCATGGCCCCTAAAGAGATAAGGATAGTCATTCCAACGACTACCATCCTATGAACACTGACTATGTTCTATAGTCTCTTTGTCATTTGATATCTCATAAAGCAGGACACACTCTTGTGTCATCGTCCTTATCTTGATTTATTATTTGTTGATCTATCTGGATGGATTCACCTTTCTACTTCTTTGGCCAAAGACTTATGAAGGCGGCACCATCCTGATCAACCAGGCCTGAGATATACAACTTCCTAAACTTGGAAGAGACAAATTCTTTCTTGACCATTCAACCAACATCATACCACCAACGATGCACCCAACACAAACTACCTCGCCACGACATTACTGCCATGGTTTTCACCTTGCATCAAAGTACGTATTTAAATGATATACATTGGTAATGGTCTCAAGTCAGGAGACCAATACACATGTCCGTAGATAGGAACAACCAATGACACCCAAAACATGTGGTGTTCCTATTGACAGGTCTGTCCTCATGATCTCACTACTAGAGATCACGAAGTGCGAACTTCATGAGAAGAAGTCTCAATGCTTATGAGCCCCCAGCACCTGATATTCAGACATCTATTGTGTCCAGGCAGTAAAAAGTATCTAGACTATAGAACATATATTTAAGATCGATGTCATTGTATCTCGAGGTTCTCATTATAGCATGGGAACTACTATAACCTCTCGACATGACAATTAACCTTTGGAAATTACTATTATTATAGTGGATGCAGAAAAGTCTGAACTATAATGGTAAGATACCATCATGCGTATCTAACTATACACATCATATGGTAATCAAAAGTACTACATAGTTAGGTCTAGGGAACCCACTATTTCAACACCCCCACTTGCACTAGAGCCAACTTGCTAACTAAACTTGTTATCTACTCACATGATAAACACCATGCTTCTACTGAGTAATGAATTTAACTGCTGGGCCTACCATGTTTTTTCCACGTAGAATATCTGCTATATTCGACCTCATATGCTTGAGTAAAACTTCTCAAGATAGGGTATCCCCGAGTATATTACTTTTGTCCATTGTCATAACTTGAAAACTTGGCTAGTAAGAATATCAAAATTCTTATTATGATAATACTTTCCTCACTAGGTGAGAATCCAAGAACTGTGACAAATCGTTGCAATTTATAACTGCTTCTTAGCTTCCTTAGAAGCTGCAACGTACTCGGTATTTGTAGGTATGGCTACCAGTAGCTTTTATGAGCTTGAATCGCTCATCTCCTTTTACTAACTACGATACTAGATCAAATTTATCTAAGGATTACTATTTTTGTCCCACGAAAACTAGTATACCTTCCTCTCCATATTCCAGGTATATATCATTTGTACTTAACGAATTACAGATGATAGTTCTGACTACAACACTTGTAGTGCTCCTGAAAATAATTGATATCTACCTATAGAAATTATATCCTGACAGTATCAATTATTGTACATATCATGGCATATGTGATTGATCCATCTCTAAAGAATATGGTATAAATTCACAACTTTAATCTCTACACATGCTCCGAACATGTTAACTTGGAGAGATTAAGCCATGTGACATAGGCAACAATTCTTAACTTTAATTGCTCCAACTTTTATTTTTCAATACCATGTCACTCTATGTACGATTGACTAGGACCAAGCAACCTTTGGATCTACCTCAGTGGATCCTGTTCCCTAGAACCTAGGTTGCTACTTAAAGTCAATCATTGGAGAATTGTTTTTAACCTAATCTTATCTAACTGTAAGATCAAAATCCATTTCCATATGTTGCAAAATATATTTCACTTAAAAAACATTGGCGCTCCCACCAAACTTTGGTAGACACAAGGAAAATATTATTTTATAATGAATGTTTTAAGATCTTGTCACTTACTTTAATCCAAAATTGGAATTCAGTAACTTTCAACCCTTATTGGCATCATTTGATGTCATCATCTCTTTCTGGTTGCGTCTTATAGACACCTTCCATGAAAAATGATCTTGACATCCAATAAACAATAAAAGAATCTTAGAAGTTTAGCTATGACAAGTAAAACTCTAATATATTTAGACGTACTGATTTGGTATAACCAATCGAGCCTTATTGGTACCATACTTGTACCATCCATGTATCATTTCATTTGAATACCCACCACAATATTCAATTTATAAACCCCTTTTCAATTTGATACATGGAATCCATTATTGAATTTTAGTTGATCTTGTCAATCTTAGCTCATTTCCATATACTGATTACTTGTAGGATTTATTATTCTTAATGAATAATATATCACCAACCACGGTGAATATAAATCCATCACCATGGTTTCATAATTCCTACGCAGTATGTGTCTTTGTAAAATTCCTATTCCACATGCACTTGTGGAACTTGTTCCCTATGACAACCATTTGTGCATCTCGAGCATTGACTAAGTCCAAGTCAATTCAACTCCCACTATCTCTAATAGAGATGTGCACCCTTGTATAGAAATGTAGTCTGATACTTGACTACATCTTTTCTATGTTAGGGATTTAGGTAATATCTTAAGAAACTATTAGGATAATTATCTTAGATGTACAACATGTTTAACTTGATGCAGGTTTGTTCAAATCCTAACAAATTATTTGCATCTAAACACGTCCTATGACATAATGGATTTCCATCATAATATGACTCGTATGATATCCATTTTTCATTTTAGTTGGTATACTGGTTATGGGTTTAAGCCGTTATTTGCAAAGCACAATATGAAATATAATGGAAGTTTCTACAGGTTGTAACATTGATACAACTTACATCATAAATTTTATGTATAACATATGCATTTAGGAATTTCTCCACGCTACATGTTTTTTGACCAATGTTAATATGTAAGACTTTATCATCGATCCTCCTTATGAACGTCAACATGGTGATGTAGATAAGGTAACACACATTTAGGAATTACTCCATGCTATATTATCATGATTGATGATTTCTTGGTCAAGATATTCTTCGACCTGCTGATCCTAAGAAACTTATATATTTTACCAAAACTATACTTCACTATTCCTTAATGACTTAAAGGAAACTTATGAAGTATCTTTACCTATTGCTTTCTTTGGGATAGTTCACACTGTCTTGTTGAACTAGCCTCGGAAAGCTTTGGGGCATACCTTTATTTATAAAGGATTCTTTATCTAAACTAAGGGTGTCAATAATACCATAGGTGTTTATCTGTGCCGATCCTAAATACCATATTGGGTATATAGTTTACGTCTGCTTTTAGTTTTTATTAACAAAGAATCACGTTGCCACAACTGGGTAGGTCTTACATTTTATATTCATCATGTATTGCCATTGATTCAAATAGCAATGAACTATTTGTTGAGTATGTTACCAGAAACAACATTCATTCCAAAATATGGAATAATGTCTCATCATGTCCAAGCGGGCACATGAGATAAATGTTTTCGGTTATACTCGACAACTTGTTCAATTTGAATCAATCACTTGGCAATTAGAAGTTATGTGTTTCTCACTGTTGACTTAGGAATCACCCTTTCTTAGTTTCTAGGAGAAGACACTTCACTTCCAGTAATGTTTCTCTACTTTCTTGGTTATTTTATTTCAATACATATATGTGAAAAGCATATTGTATTTTAATACCCAAGAAGTATGAGAGAAAATAATACTTTTATTTGATGAATATTAACTGAACGAGGAGCAGGTACTTGCTTCTTGTATTTCTGTTTTTAAACTTCCATGAATTCATTAACTAACCAACCAATTTCCTTTGAAGGACATGACAAATGTTCCTTTGGCATAACTTTCCATAAGCCTTTTTTCCTTGTCATTCAATGTATTTTCCATAAGAATAAAAGATGGTGTTATCTCCAATATTCTTATTACTTGGAAAATGTTACCTTAAAGGTAATGAAGCGCTTACTCTATACCGTTTGTTTGTAACTTTAAAGGAAACTAGAGTAATTTGGGTGTAAAAGGTATAAGAAATGAGATGGCATGAAATATTGTGAACCGTATTTCACTTTACACAAATAGAGTGCGACCATCACATTAAAATATTGCTTCACTTTCTCCTTGAAAGGATCTTGGAGATGAGACTACATGTGATCATCATCTTAGTCTTGATGTAGCGACCACAACTAACATCAGATGCTGATGATATCATTATGACAGAACCATCATATGCTTGATTCATGAGTCTCCTGTAAGCAGTTTTACCCCCTCGCTTCCTGAGGTGGCTTAACAGGTTGGGACAGAAGCACCTTGAATTTCCATTGCAGTAGTAATGTGTTCAAGAGCCTATACTACATTTAGGAAATTCGTGCTTGTTTGGAAATTAACTTTGTCCAATGTTTATCGCAGTTTTATTATGGTATTTCTTGCCATTATCTACAAATATACTTTAGCAGATTGTACTTTTATGTGATTACCTAATATGACATTACTGATTATTTAATCATAAAATGTCTCCCACTAATTTTTCTAATTCTAGAAAAACTCTATACTAGAATCGGAATACTCTTGAGTATTCTAGTGGCAAAGATCCCTGAACCTCCCTCATAGTCTACAAGCCATGGCTACGCCACTACTCAGAGGGTCCAATGTAGGATTTTGACTAGCCAACCGCATTAGCTCATGATTCCTTGATCTGTTGAGTGAAGTCCTAGATTTAAAAAACATTTACTGATTTACTCAAGGCTTGCCTCTAAAATTACAACAAACTAGATAAGGCTATATCTTTGCTGGAATTTTAGTTAAGTCGACCCACCACACAAATAAGAACTCCCCGGTAGTAAGAGGCACCCTCAGCAGAGGCATGAACTGGCACCTCGAACACCCGGTTTTGTTCAAACTTGAATGATGGAAGGTTGTTTGTGACATAATATTTTCTTTGATGGTTTTATTGGTTTTCTCTCGAGGAATGTAATCCATTTCTATTAAACTTGTTTGTCTATATTGTCATGATCACAACTGAACTTTAATAAAAAAACACACGCCACTTCTTTATGCATTTTATTATCTATTATTTTATGTATTATCCCGCTGTTCTAAAATGCATAAAATAATAAATAAATGCATAAAGGTAAGACTACTACCCGACTGGTCTTGAGCATCTAAATGACCTAAGCGCATCGTACCTGAGTCATATACTTGACTCTTGATGCAGCTTGCCCGTTCTGTATGTCTGCTTCTCATCTGGAGCATCGCCTCATCTTGGTGAAGTCCACATCACATCTTGGATTACTGCCTCATCTTGGCGTAGTCCACGTGTCATCTTGAATCGTTTTGATCAACGTGCTCCACCTCATCTTGGTAGGGTCGACGTCGCTCGCCGTCTTCGTCCGAAGTACAAAGATACTCGCGTGCAGGCAAGGGGAACTCAGGTATAAATGTACATCATATAAAATTTGGGTGCGCATGCCCTTATACATTTTAATCATAAAAATAAAGATGATGCACAGACCATCTATTCAATTATTTATAACCATCGCACACATTTAAATAATTAAACAAATAAATAATTTAAAAGAAGACATACGGGGCCAATGCTCAAGACCAGACGTAGGGTAATTTAAAGTGCGATAAAAATTAAAATGCATAAATAAGTACGAGAGATATATAATTAAATTAAATGAATTACTAAATTTAATTAATTTAATTAATTAAAGATCCTTTAATTAATTTAATTTTAATACTTAAAATTAAATTAATTAATTTAATTTAATATATAAATTAAATTAATTCTAATCGGGTATTATAATTTATTTCACTACAATTAATATATTAATTAATTTAATTAATTAAATTAATTAATTATATTAATTGATTTAAAATAACCCGAGGGGTTGCCTGCCCACTAGGAGGACCGGGCGGCAGTCGGGTAACCTTGGCCAGGGTGCTCCCGAGGAGGAGCCGTTGCGTGGTCTGCTGTAACTAAAGGCGGCACCACCCTCGGTAGAGCGCGGGGGGTGCGCGCTATGGAACCGGGTGCACGGGGTGGTCCGACATGCAGTGCGCGGTCGGGAGAAGAACGCGGTCTGCTCGCATAGGTTAGGCAGCGGCGAACGATCAGGACTGGATGCCCTGGGAGGCGGCCAAAGCCGCTGCTGGAGCTCCGGGCAGGTGTTCGGCCAGACCGGCCGATGGCCGTGCCGCGGGTTCAGGCGCGAATCCAGGGAGCAGGCCGAGTGGGGGCCCTCAGTACAGGATGCGGCCTGGATGAGCAGCGACGCTGGCCCGCGGAGGAAGGCCGGTAAGGGGCTCGGCTGGTGTCTGGTCCGCCGGGAGAAGGGCAGGCGACCTGGGTGCAGGCTGGGCGGCCGGCGCACGGGGAAGGCCAGGCAGAGGGGCAGCCATCTGCTTCCATGGAGGTGGGTACACAGGCGGCAGGAGCTGGGCACACATGGGTCCGCGCTTGAGTGCGGAGGTGCGCCGTCCGAGAGGAGCCCCATGCGGCGCTGGGTGGAGGTGTGCTGGGTGCACAGGGGATCCAGCGTGGAGGGGGTCCGGTGTGAGGCAACAGGGGTTCGGCGGCCGGCCTTCATGGGGTCGAGTTGCTGTGGAGGTGGAGGGCGGAGACCTAGAGGGAGCGGTGCCGGCGGAGGGGTGTGGCACTGCATGCGACGCGCGGGGAGGAGAGCAGGGGGTCCGCTCGGACCCCTGCAAGTTTCATTTTTTTTGCTGGTTTTCTGTTTCCACATGGAGCAGACCCCCCCCCCCCCCGTTTTTTTGTGTTCTCTTCCAAGCGGAAGACCCACGCCCCATGTTTGTTTTTTTTAACAGCAAGACCCAAGGGTCTTGCTTCACATGGGAAGACCCCCTTTGGGGTCTTCCTTTATATTTTCTAAAGTCTATTTTAGACTTTAGATATAATAATAATAATAAGTATTTTAATATAATAATTTTATTATTATTATAATAATATTATTATAATAATATTATTATAATTATATTATTATAATAATAATATAAATTATAATAATTATAATTATATTAAAATTTTAATACCCTTGTTCAAAGACAAAACACGCTCCATTCCGAAAATTCCGAATGACAATATCTTTGTCATTCGAAATCGAATTGTATCATAGTTTGAACGGTTGCGACCAATTTTAAACCCTCTACTCACTTTTATGAAAATTAATTTTATTTGGATTAGAAAATCTATGTGATCCCTTTGATACCACTGTTAGGTTTTCGGGGCCTGCAGCAAAAGCCGGTGGGCCGGGGATTTAAAATTTTCCATCGGAAGAACGACTAAAGTTGTCGTCGCCGACGAACCGAGCCTCGAAGAGGTCTGAGGATCTCGCATAGATTATTAAGAGCAAAAAATTAAAATGGAAATGTACCTGTTTCAAATCTTAAGGCGCGATCGACTGCTACTAGCCGATGGCGATCGTCGCTTGAAGGATCCAAAGCAGGATCCCTCTAGATCATCCACTCATGCTCCAAAAATCCACAGGAACTCTGATTGTCGAACTCCAGGTGCTATCATGGAGATCTGATGATGCTCTCAATGTCCCGACGATCACCACATCGAGAAGCCTTCGCTGCATAAGAGAGATCACGATCTGAGCATCTTGGATCAAGTGCTTCTCTCTCTAAGAAGCGGGAGGAGAGAGAGGTTCTCAACTTTCATTCCAGGAAAATGAATTAATAGTGAATTTCACACCCAAGAGAGAGATACTCCTATCTTATTTATAGAGACATTGATAAATACCCGGTAGGGTTCCCCGCCCCCCATTAATATCAACGTTTTGTAAATAAATAATTATGACGACTTCAAACTACGTCAATATTATTTATTTATTTTATCACATACTTGTAATATATATATATATATATATATAATATTACGTGATAAAATCCGATCCATTTAATTCGAATTGTCGTCCCACTTAATACTAAATGAACCTTTAATATTAAATAATATTCATTCGATTAATATTTTTCTTGTATTTACTAAAATTGTAAATACATTAAATAAATTCAATCCCAAATATTCATAACTTGAATATTAATGAATTTATTTAATTCATTTGGTGATCGAAAACTTGGACAATTCTCGGACCCCGTGGCGGGGCCCACTATGTCCATATACCTATTCAACTGAAAAGGTGCGGATTCTTGAATACACTGTTGTGTGTGACCCTCTAGGATTTTATCTAAATATTAGTGAATAAAATTCACAGACTAAGAGTGTGGTCTAGTAACCCGTCATGGCCCCTAAAGAGATAAGGATAGTCATTACAATGACTACCATCCTACGAACACTGATTGTGTACTATAATCTATTTTTCATTTGATATCTCATAAAGCAGGACACACTCTTGTGTCATAGTCCTTATCTTGCTTTATTATTTGTTGATCTATCTGGATGAATTCGCCTTTCTACTGCTTTGGCCAAAGACTTATGAAGGTGGCACCATCCTGATCAATCAGGCCTGATATATACAACTTCCTAAACTTGGAAGCGACAAATTCTTTCTTGACCATTCAACCAACGTCATACCACCAACGACGCACCCGGCAAAAACTACCTCGCCATGACATTACTTCCATGGTTTTCACCTTGCATCAAAGTACATAATTAAATGATATACATTGGTAATGGTCTCAAGTCAGGAGACCAATACACATGTCCGTAGATAGGAACAACCAATGACACCCATAACATGTGGTGTTCCTATTGATGTGTCTGTCCTCATGATCTCACTACTAGAGATCACCAAGTTCGAACTTCATGAGAAGAAGTTTCAATGCTTATGAGCCCCCAGCACATGATAGTCAGACATATACTATGTCCAGTCAGTAAGATGTATCTAGACTATAGAAAATATATTTAAGATCAATGTCATTGTATCTCGAGGTTATCATTATAGCTTGGGAAATACTATAACCTCTCGACATGACAATTAACCTTTGGACATTACCATTATTATAGTGGATGCAGAAAAGTCTGCAATTTAATGGTAGGATACCATCATGTGTATCTAACTATACACATGATATTGTAATCAAATGTACTACATAGTTGGGTCTAGGTCACCCACTATTTCAACATTTACATGTGTAGCCACTAAAAAAGGCATGTCAAGCACTTTTCCAAAAAGATTCATGATGTGATCCATATCCTCGTGACATAAGATGTGTTTTTCTAAAAATATATCTCATTGTATAAAAAATATGTAAATGGGATATCCATGTGTTGCCTCATTGTTTATACATTGATGAATGTATATTATTCAAAAACTTTTCCCAATGTGATTGTGTGGTGGTGAGATCTTACTATTGGGAATGTATAATGGAACCTCTTCTAAATCATGAAATACACTTTTTAGGTCCTTCCAAGAATATTTTAAGCATGAAAAAATAGGTTATGGGTATAGACCATAACGAGGTGTAAATTTTTCTTTTAGTTTTTTATTTTATAGATTATAAAGCTAAAATATATTAAGAAATCAAAAGTTATAGTAATTTTATATTTGAAATTTTATAAAAAGATTTTTTCCACATCTACCCTGATGAACCTCACATGCACACCCAACTGAAGCGACACACATGCACCCTATTGAAACCTAATATGCATGTCCTACTAAAACCTGGTGTGAACACTTTATTAAAACCCCACCACACACCCTAATGAACTGTCACACACATGATTTTCTGATGTTACACAATTTCCATGATGAATCTCTCTTTTAAGCCTTGTCAATGTTGTGTGTACACATTATTAATGTCACATATATTGAATGAAATGAATCTTATATATCATTTTTTATGAAAATAAAAATTCACCTCATTTTTATCCAATGCTAACTTTAGGATGTTGTATTTACTATTTGTATATAAACATAACATCCAAAGATTTATGTTTTTTGAGGTGAAGTGAACCATAAAATTTCTAGAATATAGTTAGTATACACTTAACTCATCTAGAAAAATATAGGCCATGCCTTTAAATTTTTATGAACAAACCTGAATATCGCAAATGAGTTAGTTGTAATAATTTCTATAAATTGTATCCAAATCTTCTTGGAGTAAACACTGTATCTCATACAAGTCGGAACACCTTCAATCATAAAGTTTTGCATCATCTCACTACTTTCAGTACTTAGGATTGTATTATTTTCAGTGTATTATATTAAAGTTATCACTGTGAGGTTATTTATTATAAACCTTAGAGTATTTTATGTTATTATCATTATGTTGATCTTTTATGATCTAAGAGATTGAATTTTTTGAATATAGTTTCTTCTAAACTAGAATATTAAATGATGTTATTATGTATACTTGTTGTGAATAACCTTTTATCAAAGAGGGTCTTATGGATAAAGCTACCTAATATAACAGTGTGTCAAATAATTTCCTAATTTAGAACATTGAATCTTACAATGGTTGTGTTGAATAGTCTATAGGTATGATACTTCTATACCTTGAATCCATATACCAATCCTCACGCCGCTTTGGATTAAAAGTGAATGTATCATGTGAAGTGAAATTATTGGCATAATCCTTTTAATATATATTTTAATGGAGTTTAAGGAATTTTATCTCAAAATATATTACATTTTAAGTTAGTTTTTGACTTTAATTCACCACCCCCTATTAAAGGATTCCATATTTTAATATTTGGGGAAACATTTGGTATAAAATCTAGGCCCTTAATTCTATCGTAATTCTTTTTTTTTGAATTTTACTCTTTCCTATAATTTTTTAGTTATCTTCAATTTTCTTATAGTAATGTGTAGAAGAAAAAGTATAATTTATTTATTGTGGTAGGGATACCTACCAGAACTCTTGAGAATCTTATTCCAAGTCATCTAATTATTTTTTATGGTGATGACTATGAGTATTTCCATAATCAGATGAAGATATGAATCATTAATACTAAAGTTAAGAATTATTTATTGACAGTTGGAAATTAAAAATATCTTGAGAAAAAAATTTCATCATTTAATCAAGTGAGGAATATGCAATTTCGTGTGAATTATATGTTCTAGAACACCATTCTATGTTTTATGACTAGGAAAATCTACAACAAGATTTATTTATGTGAAATTATGAACATTATTTCAAAGAAGATAGAGAACACTCACTTTGTAACTACAAAAAATCTTGAGAAGAGGAGAGAGATGTTTCATTTTTACTATAAATCCTTTGATTTTATACTAGGAGAGTCATTTTCACAAATTCATTAGAGATTTATGAATATAATTAATGAACTTTAATCACTTAGTGATAATGAAACCGTGGGAAATAGCTGGTTGAAAGGATTATTAACATTTTAACTAAAGATTGGGAATCCAGTTGGACTACTATCTATGTAACTAAGAATATTACAAGTATTATTATTGAATATTTTATTAGGATTCTTATACAATATGAGTGAAAAATATATCCTCCCCTCTCTTCGTAGGGTTACCATTAGTGGTGATTTAGAGGGGGATGCAAACATGCTTCCTCTATAGTGTCTCCCCATCCAAAATCTATTTTTATTTACATTTATCATTCAATTTCTTCTTTTATATACTCTTTGTGAGTGTTGTGATCTCATGATTGATAGATTTTTCATTGGAATTTTTCATGGAGGCACTATAGGGGAAGGGTTCTATGATCTATCAAATGGTGTCGCTTTCTCTGGCGAAGGTGAAAAATATTTTTTATTTTTTATATTAATGGTAAAATTTAGGGGTTTTACTTAAGGTTGTGGATCTATCTAGTAAATGAATATACTATTTTTTATACTTGATTCTGATAGTGATGCTCAAAGGGGATTTTTTTGAGGTGGTTCTATAAAGGAAGGGGTTAACATTTTGGTGAATGTCATGGATAGATCTTGTGAAGGTGGTTGTTATTTTTTTCCCTAATAATGATGATGATGTGCATAGGTTGGGTTTTGGGAAAGGTTTGATGGTCCAAAATAGGTCATGGCTTGCTATAGTAAAGGTGGCTACCAATTTTATGCCTTTGAAATTATGAAAATTTTTTAGGTAAAGTTTTAAAGGCTCTACTCTGAAAGGTTCTGTTGATGGTCTAGAGAAGGTCATGGAAATCTATATTAAAGATAATGATATGTTTTTATCCTCGATGATGATGGGGTTTGTTCTGGTTTAGTGACAATGGAAAATTCATTCATTTTTAGTGATATATTTCTTTTGTTCACTTGTTTTATAGTTGGAAGATATTTTTTGGTGTTATTTTTTATGGAATTGATATCTTTGTTGGTTGAAAAATATGAGCATATGGTTTTTCTGATAGCGGTTTAGGAGGTGATAGTCATATATGCACTTATTCTAGTATTTTTTTGTTGAAAAGAAATTATGAGGATGTTTTTCATCATAAATGGATGTATCAATTCATGATCATTAGTTTTTTTGGGGATAGTGGCACTAGGATCTATGTGTTAGCACATGTTCTTCCAAATTTTAAAAATTTATTTTTTTTGGTCGATTTTGGTTTGAGCTTGAATATGTCATTAAGTTGTTTTTATTTCCCGTTTCATATGTGTGGGTTATCAATATACAAAAATAACTTATTATTTTCAAAAATAATAAAAGAATTTGATTGGAAGGAAGGTACATACATAAGGGTGATATTGAGAAGGAAAAGAGGAAGAATGTAGTTGATTTTCATTCATAAGTTGTAACTGTTGGAGCTACTAAACAACCCAGTAATTCGAATAAGAAGAATATTCCTAGAAATGTTTTAGATAGTTCATATTTGGAACATAGTGAATGAGAGTTTGATAAATATATGAGATATATGAATAGGATCATTTGAAATAATGACTTCCAGAAATATCATCATAAGAATATAAAAGGAAATTATAGGAAGAAATATTATTTAGAAGTTATATGAATTGAGTGTAAGAAGAAAATTCATATTCAACTTGATTTCTTGAAGAAAATTAATGAATATAAAAATTATAACTAAACTTTAAAAAGAAAAGGGAAGAAAGTGTTGAAGGATATGGACACTTCGAGTGTGATTGGATGTTTTTTTCTGAAATATTGTCAAATGATAGAGATGATAACAAAAATATTATTATATTTTATTACAAGTCTACTCAAGAAGAAATTTCTTTCATAAGAAATGTATCATAATATTATCTCACAGATTTTTATTTAGAGTTAACTTATCCCTTTTCTTTGGATAGTGAATATGAAAATCATTTAGTTAATGAGATGGATGAATATGTGATTAACCATGAGAAGACATATCAGATATTGAAGAATGAAAATGATCAGTCTGAGGTAGATCTTTCTAAATATGATGTTATAATTTATAAACTTGTATCCAAGTTATATGCTTGATCTATCTCTATTTTAACTTTTGACGATCAGAACATAGTTGTGAAACTAAAATCCTAAGTTGGTAGTATGAAGAAACATCTATCTAACTTTACATATGGTAGAGAGAACTTTTATAAGATTGTAATATTGTTTAAATCTTTTTTTATATATTTTAGAATTAGGTTTATTTCCAGCAAGTAACATTTTTAATCAAACTATTTTATTCCAAAGAGTGAACCCCTTTGAATTATGTGTCAAAGTTTCAGCCATTAGAAGAATCATTATTCCTTGAATAATGTTCAATATTTCAAAACCCATATGGATTATTTTTCTAGAGAAATTACATCTGTTAAAAGACAAAGGGATGAAAAAATATAGGTTCCTAAAGTTATATTTTGTAACTTTTCTCGACCCAACTAAGATCAGATACCAATTTTTTAACCTCTTTAATTTCAGGAAGGAAGGATGAGTAATAGTAGCTAAAATCCTTGGTACATGGACTAAGGTTATACCAAACAGTATGCATCATAGGAATAGAGACTATGACCTTGAAAATTAATTAATAAAAATATAAAAGTACATAATATGAGGTTGCGACAGAAATGATGATGCACACATCACAACAAACAAACCAGTCCACACCCACAAAGGATTGTCCTTAACTTCTATTACCCACATTCCTTGCATTACCATGACCTTGAGGATGATGAACTCTCCTCCATTTTAGGGTGACCCATGGAACACCTTAATTATCCTTTGTAATATCCTCCTTGAAGCCCCCGACCCCTGTACCATCATGATCTTGCAACCCTTGGGCAGCATCCATCACTTGCTCATGGGTATCTGTACCATCATGATTCTGCACCTCATGGGAAGCAACCACTAGTGACTGATCTTGTGTACCCTCACCATCCTGACCATGCACCTCCTGTGTAGCATCCAGCAACACCTTCTCTTGGGTACCTGCACCATCGTCCAATATAGATACATCAACACCCTCATGTGAAGTATCCTCCTACACTTGCACCTCCTGGATCCCTGTGTTAATCCCATGAGAGGGGTTCACAATAGCACCCTCAACCACTTCAAAATTAAAAGGAACTCCCCATATTTTCTTAATACATTCAGTATAAATGGCACCAAAGTTAGGGGCACTAATTTAGTCCATCATTTTAAAAAAATTTGGCAATAAAGGCTTATCAGCATGCTCCAATCCAATACCCATTTTTTCCTTTGATAGAAAAATCATCCTGTATAGCAGCACTAGTTCATCCAGAATCCTTGAAAGCCTCCACTTCTTAAATTTTATTACCCTTCTCTGATGTCTTTCTAATAGGAGACACTTGAAGTGGCACAAATCCATCTGAAACAAATTTCATGGCCTCCTGCTTGTGATTGGGTTTTGAATAACGAACCTTACCACGAAGTATTTATCCTCAATCTCTACAGAAATATCCCCCCCAACATCACTATCATGATCAACCTCCTCATTGTATTCACATATATATCCCCATATTTGATCAGGAGATTCAATCTGTTATGAATTTCCAGAAGTATGGGTGATAGTTGTGTTAGCTTTGGACCCAGAAACTACCTTAGCAAAAGATAATGGTTTAGAATGATCTAGAATAGGAGAAGTTGGTATTCCCTTCATACTAGAAGGTACAGCCTCAATACCTCTATTTTTATACATTAAATAACTCTGAGGATTTGTAGTTGTAGGCTCCTTATCAGGCCTATGGTCGATATTATCACTTGGCAGTTTAAATTTATAGTTCTCATCTATATTTCCACTCTTTTTATAATTACCAGACTTAAATCCATTAAGGAAATCATCCCTAAGATGTCCTATTCCGTAAAAATTAAAACAGAAGTCTGGAACATACCCAAATTCTATAGATAACTCAAATTTAAACTCATCAGCAACCAAAAAAATGGGAGACTAGGACACTGTAATGTTTCCACCTTTTCTAATATTTCTAAGATATAACTATTGAAAAAATGACATTAACTTAAGTTTGGGTTTTCTATATTTTATGACCCTTTCAAATATGGAAATCATTATGATTCAAGTTTCAAACCAACCAGTGAAGTATCAACTTCTTATCCTTTATAGTTAGTATACATGGATATTTTTGGGCCTGTAAAAATAACAAGAATCAGAGGAAAATAGTATGTGTATGTCTTAGTTGATGATTACACTCAGTATACATGGGATAATTTTATTTCACATAAATTAGATGAACTCATGTTTTTCAAAGGTTTTCTACATTTATACAAAATTTAAAAAAACCTACCTATTGGCACTATCCATAGTAATCTGGGTGGTGAGTTTTAAAATTTTAATATAGAAAATTTTTTGTATTGAGAAAGTAATTATTCATAATTTCTCAACACCAATAACTCTACAATAAAAAAAAGTTAGTATAAAGGAGGAATATAACACTATAATAAATTTCATGTAATTTTTATATGGATATTGTGTTACTAATAGTTTTTTGGATGAATATTTTAATACTACCTATAACACTATAAATAAATTTGTACTCTTCCTAGTTCTGAATAAAGCTATTTTGGAATTTTGGGGTGGTAGGAAGCCAAATATTTATCACTTAATATTTTTTAGATGCAAGGTATTCAAATAGAATAAAATATATTATCTATATAAATTTGATTTTAAGACCAATAAATGGAATATTTCTTATTTACTCTATCCCTATTAAGATGTATCATGTTTTCAATATATGGTAACATACCATTAATATGATGGTACATGTCAAGTTTAATGTGAACAATCCTTATGTGAAGTTAAAATTTCTAAATTATAAAAGTAATACAAATCACATTTTTGAAACCCCCTCTATTTTACCTCATAATGTTAAACCAAATCTATCGAAAGTTAACATTTCATAAGTAAGACTAATGAAGGTTAATGAAATAATAGATGAGAAAAAACCTTCAATTTTACCTATAAATATTATGATCTTGAAGAATCATCCCAATGATAATATCACTGGAGATGTAGATAAATCAATTAAAACTAAAAAATCATAGTGAAATAAATGGCATCATGTTACTTTATTATCTCAATTAAAACATAAAATATAATATGATTAATTGGTATTGGAAAGTTGGGTAATATCTATGAAATAATAGTATAATCATTTTAATAAGAATAAGGATTGTACCTTGGTTAAATGATTGAAGTATCTTTTAATTGTAGGTATCAAAATGGATCTTCCAAAATATTTTTGGTGAAATCAGAATAATTTTTCATAATTTGTATAAAATTATTTCAAAGGTTTATAATAAAAAATAGGGTATAGAATATGGAGAAAATTTTAATTTGGTAGTTAGGCATTGATATATTCTTATTTAATTGTCCTTATATTATAAAAAATCCACTCTTATATATTTTTATGTTGTGATTATTGAAAAATATGATGGTGGATGTTTTACTAGAAGTTAAATTTGTTTGATAAAGATTCTTTGATAGGTTTATTAAATTTGGTAAAGAAATACCTGCGCAATGTCTTAGAACAAACCTTGGTGAAATCATCCAGTCTATTTTGGAGTTGGTTTTGGATTTAGTTGGTGACCACACCAGCAATGGTGGGTATTTTGATCAGGGAATTCATTTGTGCTAAACATTGAAGTCTTCTATAACCATGTAGAAAGGTGTGATGAATTAGGTAGTCATATATTATCTATGGGGATTCACATATGGGCATGTATCAAGGTGTGGTGGTATAGGTGTTCACTTTTGGGAAATAGGGAGTAACCTATAGGCATAGAACAGGGTGCGGTGATCTAAGAGTTCACTTATTAGCCATGAGGAGTCTCACTATAGATGCATTGAAGGTTGTGGTTTAGAGAAAGTTTTCTTGTAAAAATAGCTTACTACAAGTGGATATGAGCATGGTGCTCATTGTGTTGAGGAAAAATAACCAAGGTTTTATCACCACACCATTCTATAAACCATTTTAGCATTAAAGTTAGAAAATTTCAACGAACTATTTTCCAAATCCTTTCATTTTATGGCAGTTGTAACTATCATTTAATGGGTGGATTCTGGTCATTTTTGGAAGTCCTTAATTTTTTCCATTAATTATCATGGGGGGAATTCACATTAAAGAGATTATTTAAAGAGGATAATATATCCTATTACTAAAATTATCACAAAAATAAAAATAAAAAGGATAATCAAAGAGAAATTCATGATCTATTCTAGGAAATATAATTTGAAGAAGAGGGTGATCCATGAGTTCCAATATCTTGATGAAAGTTTGACTTAAATATGATAAATAATAAACACCAAATTTTGTGAATATTTTTATCAATATTTTTTTTGAAAATGAAAGTTTCATCTTAAAGAGAACTGAGTTATCTGGTATGGGATATAAGTGATCTTTCCAAAAATTTATGGTAGTAAAATAGGAGGGTTAGTGAGATGGATCCAACCTTGTAAAACATTAAATAAGTGAGATTATATTATGATTGGCGTATAAGAACATTTTCATGCATTCTACTTGGAAGTATCTTAGTGTGGGTGAACCATGTAAAATTATCTGTGTAAATTACTAATATATTTTCTCTAGAAATGATTAAATACTGAAATTGAAATTTTCCACAAGTTAAGAGAACAACATCGAAAAACAAGGATCATAATGTAAAATCCGGATTCACTCCCCCCCCTTTAGGGTGTATTCCATGGTAAAGTACTAACAAGTGGTATCAAAGGTTTGGTTTGGTGGGTGACTTTACTTTTTTTCTCTCTCTCTATCTCTCAAAGGCATGACAAAAATTGACAACCAAGAAAAATTCATATTTTGTAAAACCTCTCATGTTTTGTGGGAAAAACTTATGAATGTATATTAAGGGGATCCAAAGGGTCATGAGGCCAAGTTATAGGTATTATGGAATGAATATTAGGACTTGAGAATAAATCCAAGTGAGATGGTTGATGCCTTTTTCAACCCGACTAATGCTCTTATTGAATGCATGCACAATCTTGATGAAGATCTCAAAGATGATAACATTGTGAAGAGAATCAATATAAGTCTTCCTACTTATTTAAATGAAAAGGTATTGGTTCTAGAAGTCTATTACCCAAAATAAATATCATGGTATATCTTACATATCATTCTCATGGATTATGAAATGAGAAATGAAGATAATGAGTATAAAGTGAAGGAAGATTCTCTTGAAGTGTATTTTAAATCTATAAAGAAAGTCATGGTGAATGGAGTTTTGAAATAATAAGAAATTTATGAGATGATTCCATTCCTAAAAACTTGACTTATAAAAGGTAAATGGAAGTTTAATAGGAGATTTCACTTACTTATTCCATGTGTTAAAAAGTGGAAAATATTACTGTAAAATGTCTTAAAAAATTTCAAAAGTATTATAAGGTATATTTTAAGTTTAAGATGAGTGGTTTAAATTAAAAAAAAATCTCTCAAAAAATATGTAAGATCTGATGAATGTGAAGTTAAATATGTTTATGATTTCAAGGATCTTGATGAAGACTCGCTAGTAGTAGTTAAACAAGATAATGATAGTGATGTTGAAAATGATATGAATAAAAGAGTTAATCTTTAGGTTAAACTTATGGTATCCCTTGGAATAAATTGATATTTGGAAAGTCAAGATAAATAATGCTAGTGAAGTTATTAGTGACTCTAATCTATATTGACCCATACTTTTCATACGTAAATATTATATCTTTATAGATAAATATTAATTACACTACATTAAAATCCATTCCATAATCATAATGGTTTAGTGTCTTTGAATACTAGATACAGAAACATATTATTTAGGTTCATTATTCAAAATATCTCATAACTTTCTTCCCACTATGTACCCTTTATGAAATATAATACTTAAAACCTTTATTCATAACCTAGGGAAAGTAAACATAAGAAAGGGTAACCTATGATGCTAAATAAGGGTAAACACAAAAGATATAAATTGATGATCATAAGAAGGCATAAGATAAGCATGAGTGTATGAGTTCATGATCAAAACTTACAAAGTTCATACAAAATATAACATGGATAAAAATCAAGATTCATGGAATAAAGAATTATCATTTCAAAATACATGGATCATAAGAGTGATAAATCATCATAAATAAATCATTAATCATAATTTCGTATCATAATCATGTCATAAAAGTGTAACACCATTATAGGAATAAAAACCAATTCACATTTCTTGGTTAACTATTGAGACCCTCTAATCATAGTCGATCAGGCATCAAAAAATGTTTCCCATGTCATAATAGTTGATTTATCATCATATGTTTCCCAAATAATATCATACATTACCACATATTTCCCACAGTGAATCATGTATCCCTATATTTTTTCCATAGTGGATCAAGTATCCCTAACTATCTTTCATACTTATATTATGAGTTATGAAGCCTTACCCAATTCATTAGAAGGATATATATTTTCTGGTACCATCTATAACATAATGAAAACCATAAATATGTGTTCCAAAATATCATAAAACATTCATTATACATTCATAACATAACCCGTGGAAAGGAAATGGGTTTCATAAACATTTCATCCAATAATCCTAGAATAAACCATGTAAAATAAATGAGATTTATAAAAATATCATCAAAATAATCATACACCATCTAGATAAAGAATAATTATGGTATCATTAGATCATATACCATGTAAAAAAATTAACATCAAAGGATTTTATTATAGATAAAAATTCCTTTAAAAGATCCCTTGAATATTTCTTGAAGAAAATAAAATTTTCATTTTGAAATCACTTATTTAAAATAAAAATATTTCTAAAATATTATGGAGAAATTTTTATTTGAAAATAACCAAAAAAAATTAATGTAATATTCAAATAATTCAGATATCATGATGGAAAGAAATTCCATTCATGCTTTAATCGTTAAAAATAAATATTTTGTTTACACCTTCAGTAAAAAGTGTTGAATTCATAAAAATATCAGTAGATTAATTAGATTTTTTATAAAAATTTAAAAATTGGTAAAATTTAATTTTAGAAATAATTTTTTAATGACCCAAAACATTCTTGAAAACATTTTAAAGAAAACATTGACATGTAATAAAAATGTTCCTTACTGAATAGTAAAGCATAGTCAGTTTTCCATAAAAGTATTCTTTCAGTATCTCGAGTACTTAAAGTAATTAGAATGAAAAGGAAAAATTTTATTATAAAAAAAATATCCATATAATATTAAAATTAAATATATTTATTAGATAATTATAATATAATATTCTCAAAATAAATTCAATTATAAACAATGCTAATTAAAGTGGGATTGAAACATAAATCTCTTACCACTTATGTAACTTTTGAATCAAACCCTCATGAAAGAGATAACCTTATATGGATACATAAATCCACATAATTTTATTTATAATTATAATTAAATATATTAATGTGAAAGATATACACCACATAAAATAAAAGTGTTGATTATGGTATGTTTCTCACAGGAATAAAATCGAGAGGAAAATCCCTTATCTCAAGTATTGTCTTTCTTTGTATGCGTTCAAAACTCATATGTAATAAATATTAATTTTTAATAAATATATTACATAACCAAAATAATATATATCATAACATATATTATTTAATTTTTACATAATATTAGTCATTTTTTAATAATTTATTATTAAAATCCATGTTACGGGTGATAACTGCTTCGTTTTAGTTCGGAAGTCTCAATCATTATAATTTGATCATGGATACATAATTTATATAAAGTTCATAATGAAATGGGTATAATATTTAATCATTATATATACTTTTATATCTATTCATATAAATTGGTTATGAAAAATTAATTACATCACTTTGTGGAGACGATAGTTTGTATGTATGCAAGAGTGATGTTTCCATTTTTTGGTGGATGGAATGAAAGATTGGAAAATAATAATTCACCATTAAAGAATAATTTTTATATCTTATATATAATTTATATTTATTAAACTTATACTTATTACCATACATTTAAATAATAATTGAAAAATGAATCATATCGCTTCATGGAGGTGGTAGTCTACATGTACTCATGAGCGACGTTATCATTTTACAATGAATTGGAAGAAGGTGGATAATGGTTGTTATATCATAATAATAAAAATTAATTATATTTAATATGCTTAATTAATTATTTTTAATAGAAACTATATATTTATATGAGTTATAACAAGAAATAAAATTGAAAACACTCAGTTAAGAGTTACACCTCTTCATTGAAAAACCTTCTTTGGATTACACCTTAATACTCGAAAGGATAGTACGCTGGTCAGACAAAAATATCTAGGATTTTTTTATGGGTTATAATATAATATTAAGTTATGTATTGGAAAATATATAAGGCTCAATCATTTTGAATAATTATAGAGAGTATGTGGCCTTTTATAAGTGAGGGGAGGGGCACTCTTTGAATTACTTAAAGTATTAAATTAATATAAATTAATTTTCGTGAAAAAAGGATCAAAATTGAAATAATTAAAATATAATATTGGGATGAGTTAAATTAATCTAATATAAAAAATCTGAATAAGTTTTGGTTATTTTTTACCCTTATCTATTTAGTTTTAACCCTCAATTAACCTTTTTGATAATTACCATAATATCAATGTTTTTCACTCTATAGGTTAAGAATGTTACTGAAAAGGAAAAGTGAATCATAGATTAACCATGGTTGATATTTTATAAACATATAAATTTAACTTGGACATATATAGTATTTTTATGAATTTTAAATCATTTAATAAAATATTATTTATTATAAAATATCATTATTGTTATTTTTTGAAATACATGAAATATTATAATATAAAATGTGTGTAACTTATGTAAAATGGTTCGAAAATGACATGGATTAAATTATTAGAAATATATGTTATTAATATAATCATCCAATAAAAGTTTTATAGGTTTAAATATCTTTTTAAACCTTATCACATGGTTTAACCCCTTGGTTATCCAATTTTAACATTATCCTTAATTATTAATTTTTTCAATATTAAAGGGTTAAAATTTTACTTATAAGTTAACCATTGGATCATAAATGGAAAAGGGATCAATTTTTTTGACTATTTATAATCCTAATTTTCCTCTTTAAATATTTTTTTGATTTTTGAATAATTTAATAAAATAGGTTTAATATAAAATACTATTAATGTTATTTTTAGAACTATTCACATAATTTGACATTGAAAACCACATGAAAACAATGGAAATTGAATATAAACCTTCAAAGAACTATAAT
Organism: Viscum album; assembly: GCA_963277665.1. Lineage (NCBI taxonomy): Eukaryota > Viridiplantae > Streptophyta > Magnoliopsida > Santalales > Viscaceae > Viscum > Viscum album. The sequence goes on along the minus strand of OY728143.1, from coordinate 1,189,858,411 downwards.
ATTTAATATTTGTCTTTAAAATTTATAATAAAATCCAAATCACCCAAAAAATATTATATTTCTAGTTTCTAAAATCATTTACTTGATTTTTTTACTACTTACATAAGAACTGTTTTGGTGTTGTCGAAGCATTTAAGGTAATTATTTCATCACTAAAAATTAAAAATAAATTACCATGGTAAAAAATTAATTAATATTTGAAATAAAAAATCATAACCAATTATAATTTATTTTTATCCATGTCACAAAACATTATAGATATTCAAAGCAAGAATGTGACATTTTTGACTTTATCTTTTTCTTAAATATTATAAAGGTAAAAATCAATGTAAAATGGAAAATGGTCATATTTTAGAATTTTGGATGATTATATATGAAATAGACACATAAAATAAACAAATTCATTTTTTTAATGAATTTCAATCCTTATTACAACAATTTTAACCCAAATTAACTCATTTTACCTTTACCACAGTCATAAAAATTTGCTATGAATACTATTCATAATGTATCAAAATAAAAGGGTCATATTTAAAATTTTTAAAAATAATGATTCCAAATATGGAATATATTTTACAAGAGTCAATTTCTATAAGTTTTACTAATTAATTTATTATTAAATCTAAAAACGCTATAAAAAATAGTTTTTCATAAATTTTGTTTTATGTATAAAAAGTATTTTATACCAAATTTAACCATAAAATTGATTCCAATGAACACATTTGGATTGCTAATAATATAATATGACTAATTTTACTTTTAACCCATATTAAAATCATTGGTACTTTATAAATTCTTGAAACAAAAACACGGTTTTCAATCAGTATTTTTCAATATTTACATGAGAATTAATCTTTTTAGAAAAATCCCAAAAAATCAACCTAAGATAATTATAGTATACTAATTTAATAGATTATTTTATTTTTATCAAATATTTGTTTTAAATATTATATAAATTTATTATAATATTCACTCATAATAAATAATAAAAAGAATTTTTGAAGAAACTTATTTTGAAGAATAAAATGATTACTAAAAAGTGTGTACTTATTTCATAAGAATTTATCACTAAATTTTTATTAATAATAACATTTATATATATTTAATAATTTGGTTACCTCTATTTAAACCTTCAAATTCAACATTAATGTTATAACGATCATAAAATAATAATATCTTAGGGTTAATTAAAACTTGGTGTTATAGATTATATATGATATCAAATATAGTGTTCTTTTAAAATCTTGGGTTGTTATATTCTACCCCTTAATAAATTACATCCTCATAATTCTAACTTGTGCTCCATAATAATTTTTTTATATTTTATAATTACTTTTTTTAAAACCTAAATCATAAAAACCGTTAATAAAATTTCTTCTTGAAATATGGGAAAGGGAAAGACAAAGTTCATCTGAAATAACACAAAACCAGGTTTTGAAATATAATAACAATAGTGAAAAGTAAAATTTTAGACATGGAGTAAAATATTAATGTATAAATAATAATGGAGAGTGACTAAGAAAATTTATTACAGTAAAGTGAATGATTATGATGAATTTAGTGACTATAAAACCATAAATCAGTTAGGTGTGAAAAAGTCCATTGATTCATCTGAAATTAATGTAATAGGATAAATTTTTTGTTTTAAGATAATCTTCATAGATTTGAGGAATTCCTTCACCATTTAGACTAATAACATAAGAAAATATATGTAGTTGAAAAGTATAAATTCATCCTTTAATAAATTTCCACCTTAATCTAATATTTTTTTTCCAAAAGATGGGTATTAAAAACATTTTTTTCCTGAAGAACTAAAATCAATTTCTAACAGATCACATGATTCCACAAAAAGGATATCATGATATTACTTCTATATTTATACATTAAAAACAAAACATAGTTAACATAAGGTTTTATAATTCCAAAAATGAATAAAATTTCATATTAATCTCCAATATCAAAGTTTAATATAAATAATTTCATAAATAAATAACCACACATCCCAAATAACCCTAACAATAAATAATGTTTTAATATCAAAGGTTGTATCATACCCTTAAACATATATATTTAAAAGTTTAATTGTTTTATTCCCAAATAATATTTCATGTTAAATCACATATTAAACTTAAGGGTTACATATACCAAAACCTAGAGAAATATCTCCCAAAATATCATTAATCACTGTGATAAACCATTATATAATATTATAATGTAGTGAACTTCCCCAAAATACCATGAATGAAATTTAGATACTAACTTGAAAGGCAATCCTTAACTTGACCATAAATATTTTTAAAATATCAACTTGTCAATGAATCATTTTTCAACTATCAAGTTTATATATATCCCACTATCTAATAGACCATAACTAACTTAGCATAAAATCATATAATAACTGAACGTTTTATTGAAACCTCAATAGAGTTTTATTCCTAAAACCAACTAAATGTTTCAAATTACCTAAAAATCTAATCACTTAAAACAAAAAAGGGTTATTTATTCCTTTGAACCTATGATCAACCTTATACTTATAAACCCATGATGGTATCTATAACTCTTAGGTTACTCTCATAGGAAAAAATATATGCTTCCAAAAATTAACACAATACTTATTCCTTAAATAATATCTTATACCATTGATAATATTCTATAAATCATACAATGCATTAAAATTCACCAAAGATGACCTAAATCTCTTTTTAATCAAATCAATAATGAATTTCATGGATACTAATATAATACCATTTAATTATTCAATGTCAATAATCTCTTTATCCTAATTAAACATTATCACCTTACCACTAAATATGTTTTCAAATCCTTAAATAAAATCTATTTTGGAATAATCCTTAGATGTTTCATAATTATTTAAACCAAAATATAATTTATATAAACTTCTATAACATAATTCTCAAAATAAAATCATTAACACTTGAAAACTTTCACTTCAATGATTGGCATAACATAGGTATTTCCTTGGTCTAGGAGTTAACTCTTGGATTAGGTAATTGAATTGGATAATGTCCATATTCCCCACACATAACACATTAAACTCTAAATGGAACCTTAGTATAAACTTCATATCCCTCCATAAAACCTTTTATTTTTTCTCTTTCTAATTACTTTCTCTATGACCTTATTTTCCACACGTAAAACATATTCTTGTTGCTATGACACATTCCCCTGAGTTCTTCTTCCCACTTACTAGACATACAGGAAGCTGAATATTCTTCCCTCTATGACCTTCTTACAAATAAATTTTTTACTATTTAAAGTGTAATTAATCTCACCCAAGTTGAGGTTATTAATCATATAATTGGATATCTAATTAGGTATAATCATAAGGTTTTATATTCCATCTTCTATTTCATTTGGTTTCTTATGAGTGAAATAATTCCATTGCCCATAACATTAATCTTAACATGAATGATATTAGTTTTATCCATTGACTAAAACCCAAAAGTATAGTGTGAGAAACAATAATCATGGTGAGAAATAATATAATAATGAAAAACAGTATATTGGATGCCTAAATCATGACACCTTCTTTTAAAACTATGACATCTTAGGTTTAACCTAGGTCTTACTTAGTTATTATCTATTAAAATAATTCATAATGGTTCATAAGGAAAATATGAGTAAACCCATGAATATCCTTTGGGAGTTTAAAACTAGGTGCATAGTAAGGGTACACTCACTGTGCACCATAATGGTGGTGGAGATATGATCAATCAACACTTTTTAAGGTTATTACCCCAAGATTCATTTAAACCATGACTAAATAAACTTATAGTATCCATAAAGTGATTCATTTATTGTAAAACCACATAATTTATACCCTAATAAAACATTAGGGAGTTATACTACATATATACTTATCCCCATGGTTTTCATCAAAGTTGTGTATTTATAATCTCCAAATATTGACTAAAACCTACTTTGATACCAACTATAGAGACTTATGGTTCTCACACAGTGGTGACGTTACTTCCTCTAGCATGTATCAAATTTATAATTTATAATTGGTATCAAACTTTCACTAACTATAAAGACGTAGTGTAGTGGTATTATAGGGCCAAATCCACAGGGAGACTACCATTTTATTTTGGAGAAGTCTAATTCCTAAACTTGTAGGAGTGTCATTTCTAGAAGTATTTGTTTGGGAGTTTGATCTATTTTCTATTTTGGAATGACTTTAAATGATAAATGAGGGGTTGGGATCAAGTCATGTATCTGAGTGAAGCATGTCCTTTAATTATAACCTTGGAAAGATCTTATGTCTTAGTCTGTGAAGCAAACAAGGTTCCCTAGTTGAATTTGGTCTTAGCCTCATAGTCCTACCTAGGAAGTATCTATTCGGTGGTCATAAGATAGTACAAGCCTAGGTCCTTTAATTTTGAATTATTTAGGGTAGAAAGTTTCCTCATCTATTGGTCATAGATTATTATACTCTAATTAGGATAGGGTCGTTTGTTTGACCATCCTGTGGTCAGGGACGTTTGTAAAAATGGGATAGATTTTGGGTTTATATCCTAGTTACTAATTCAATTAGGCTTTCCAAGTTTAGGTTTAAAGTGATATTTAGTTATATAGATACATGGATTGATACCTACCCCTAAGAAATTTAGCTACTCATGGTGGGGTAGGATACAATTAAATAAATGAAAGAAATAATTCTTGATGGATTGATGGACATTAATAGATTTAGGATCATATAAAGGTTTGGGAATGGTAACTGAAATGACATTCACTAAGTAGATCATAGTTATAAATAAAAGACTTACTTGAGAAAGAGAAATGGAAATTTAATCTAAATGAAATGGAGGGAATTGAATACGTTGAATAATGGAAGCTCCAAGACTCTTCGATTAATAAAAATGCACAAATACTAAGAGTTTGGGAGTTTTATATGGTAAAAGAGAAATAATTTGAAAAGGAGAGGAAAGGGATAAGAGAAACATGTTTCGGAATTTTGTAAAATGCTATGCCACTCCACTGCTTATGTAGGCATATTTTTTCATGACATGTACTGTAGGTACACGATGTGTATCCTTGATCCGCATCAGTTTCTACAAATTTTGGATATCCAACATGGAATGTTGGTATCTCAAGAATTTAAGAGGTTTGACTGGGTACATAACGCGAGAGGGTCATTCAAAATGTATACCTCATCCTTATCTGATTTTTTCATGGATTCTTCACAAATTTCTCATCTGGGGCTTTGATTGGCATCAAGATATGATTGGGTCATTCAAGACGTGTAATATATTTTTTCTTCAGGATTTATGGCATGGTCACGTCTTGGCTTCGCGACTTGGGGTAGGATTTTATCTTCAGGTACACGATGTGTACAGGCAGATGACAATGTGTAATTTTCCTGTTTTGCACCTTTTCTAACTTTTATTCCTTAGAAACCTATGAATCTATTTTTCCTTCAAAATTATACACATACTAGTTTATAATCAGGTAATTTAATGAAAATCTATAAACAATTGAGAGAAAAATATATATATAAATTAGGCTTATCAAATCCCCCCACACTTGAACAATTGTTTATCCTCCAACAAGAATGTCTCAACAAGATTTCACAAATGATAAGAAATTTTTAAAGTAAGAAATATTTGTTATTTACATACAATTAAAATTAGGTTTAAGTAAATAAAAAGTCAATTTTTAGAATTAAACTTGCATATAAAGTTAGTCATGCCTCACAGTCTAGTTTTCAAAACGAATTCTAGTCTTCTAATCATAACCATTTAAATATTCTTTAAGTTATGTGCCCAATTGTAATCTAAATCACTATTCTTTTCTCTCATCTCTAAGGGTAGAAAATGTAAGTAGAGGTATTCTTGTACCCTGATAACATGTTCCTAACCATAGGCCTTCACTGGTTCTATCATATCCACTATATAAAGACGAGTATAAGATTAATCTTGATGGATTTAAGAAATCAGGTGTTGATGACTCTACTATTGTGGGTAGGTAAGAAAAATGAAAAAAATCAGGGTCAATTAAGATGGTAAGCTTTATAGTATAATGAAATAATTGAAAGAACAAGTGTGATGACGTTCCTCCTTCTGGTCGGTCAAATTTGTACTCCATCATCTCGGGTTGGATCCATATGTGTATCAAGTATGCATTCAAAAATGATTCTTTACTTTCCCTTAATTTTTTATTTTGAATTTTTATTTTTCAAAATCCATTCCTAGGATCGATATCACATTCATCACCTAACCAAATATGATCCTTCGAGTGATTCATCGGTCTAGAAAATGGTGATTTTTGACCCTCCTAGTGCACAACCCATATCAAATTTTTCATTATTTTTAGATTTTTCAAAGTAATAGAATATGAATGAGTTAAAATAAATGGTATATGGATCACAAAATTGTAGTTAGGTGAGAAAATTTTACATCTCTTAAAGTTGAAGCATCCCATGCTATTTTAATGTCTCCCTCATACTTTTTCAAAGCTTTCCATGAGCATTGTACAAGAAGTAGGATAATGAGGGAAATATACATGAAATAGATTAATTATAACAAGTAATTCATGGAAACTCTGGGATAAATGAAGGATAGATGTCATGTGGGTCTCATGAAATGTGGCTGTCAAAGAATTACTCAATCATTTTAAATCCATACTTGTTCAGTCATCATTTTGATAAGATATCAATGAAAGTTCTAGTCAGTTTACATGCCCCAAGTATCACTCAAGAAATATGCTTAGATAAGAGTATGAAATTTAAGGCTTATAATTCTATAGGATAGTGAGAATAAAAAAAATTGGTAATCACAAATGGTATAAATCCTAAGTAATAGGTCAATTAATCATAATTTAAAAGAGTTTGAATTTGAATTAATTCTCTAAACTCAGAAATCATTCTAAACAAGTCTAAGTAGGAGTGAAACATGGTCTTTGACACTTTTCCACTAAAAGTTTTATTTAATTAAAAGTGTGTAATTATTTTTAGGGTTAAATAATTCTTATTATTTATAAAAAGGTCTATGAGACAAGTGAGAATAGTCAAAATTCAAGTGTATCATCTGTGAAACTGTGAGAAGACCCCCCCCCCCACACACACACTTAGGAAGATGCAGTGTCCGCACTGTTAATGTAATGATTGTGGGAGTGGTATGGCAGTGAATTTTAAATAATGTGGAATTTCATATTATAAAATATTAAAATAATAGGGAATCAAGAGCTCCCTGGTATAGGTGGTATGCCATGGGGTTGCTTGAGCAGTCGTAGCATGAAAATCCAATGTGCCTGTAAAAGTGTTAGAAGAGAAAATACCAAAATAGATAAAAAAAGTTATTTAATAGGTATAAATATATGAAATAGCATAGAAAATAATGAGGCACAAATATTGAGAAAGTGGGATAGGAATTTTCTTCAAATTGAGATAGTTTTACAATGTAGCTTCATGAAAGACAAAAAAAATGAAGAATGAAAAGGAAATGAAAAAGACAAGGAAATTAAAACTCAAAAAAATAATAAATGAACTATGGTTATCCTCCCATAAAGCACTAACTAAATGTTGTCATCCAGATGGGTAGACAAAGATTGTTGTCATATGGACCACCGGATCAGTTTCTCCATCACCTCTTACAACTACTAGAGGTTATGTCCTCAAGATCACGTGTTCATTTCAGTGGGTTAATCACTTCACTTGCATCCATGTTAGAAAGAATTAGGTGTGGTAAAAATGAAATCATTGGTCTTAGTAGCTGATTATTGTGGTGAATTATTAGTGATATCTCGTGAATCTATCAAGAAATATCGATGACATGCTCGGGTACCATTTGTTCTAAGAACATTGGTGGGACTGGACCATCAAGGATGGAAGATGATTCTGAGGATTTTGACATCCTAAAGATACAAAGAGAAGAAAAAGGAACTGAAAACACTACAGAACATAAAAATGAAATGGCATGAATATATATATCCAAAGTGAATATAAATTTGGAAACAAAAATTTATCAAACAAAAACCCACCCCAATTACATGAAAATGGTCCAAAAAATCCCAAAAGATAGATCAAAATCAGATCATAGATCTGCCCCAAAAATCTCCTCGAGCATCATCCCATTGCCTGGTGTCTCGATCGACTGGTTATGTATATTTGTGTCAGTAGAAGTAACAGTAGAGGATAGAGGTGTAGTGGTGGTGGGTGGTGTGGTAGTGGAGGTATGAAGATGTGATGGGTGGATTTTGGGGAATAATCGATCCATACCGGGGTCATGGGTCTAGAAGCTGGATCAATGAATAGTACATCAGGGATGGGCTCAGTGGAAACTCCCTTGCCCCTCTTGGCCTGCTTTACCAAGAATTCCTACCAGGAAGCAGGGTCGGTGAGATCAGGAGCACTACTGGAAAACTAACCTATACCAACGGTTTGGAACCATTGGTATAGGCCTCTAAACCGTAGGCAAGTAAGCCGTTGGGATAGGTCCATACCAAAGGTTTTTGGAAAACCATTGGTATATACCTATACCAACATTTTTGAAAACCGTTGGTATAAGTAATATGAGAATCTATACCAACGTTTCCTTAAAATCGATGGTATATGTATTTCCAAAAAAAAACATTCGCTGGGATTTGATCCCAGGACCTCTGGTTTATGATTCAACGACCTAACCACTAACCTAACATGACTTTTGTGAACATCATTTCATAAATATATATATGTATTATCATAATTATTTTAAATTTTGATTTATAGAATGTTCTGGTTAAGAGGATTCGATAAAAAATCAAAGCACCTATACAAACGTTGTCAAAACCATTGGTATAGGTCTATACCAATGGTTTTGGAAACTGTTGGTATAGATCCCTGGATTCTAGGCAGGGATGTTGAAATATTGGGGACCTTTCCCAATGGTTTGGCCAAACCGTTGGGAAAGGGTAGGCTTTCCCAACGGTTTGGCCAAACCGTTGGGAAAAGTGGACACAAATTGGACCTTTCCCAACGGTTTTGCCAAACCGTTGGGAAAGCCTATCCTTTCCCAACGGTTTGGAAAAACCATTGGGAAAAGTGTCCACAAAGTAGACTTTTCCCAATGGTTTTGCCAAACCGTTGGGAAAGCCTACCCTTTCCCAACGGTTTTGGTAAACCATTGGGAAAAGTGGCCACAAATGGGACTTTCCCAATAGTTTGTCCAAACCGTTGGGAAAGGGGGTATAGAAGTGTTGGGAAAGGTCACATTTCCAGTAGTGGAGGGAGGTCCAACTGGGTGTAAGGGGTGGTGAAATGGTGGAGGATGAAGGTCCAGTTGGGGCGAGAGATGGTGAATGGGTAAATTTAGTGTGATCAATAAATGGGAGATGTAGGTGTGTTGATATTTGGTGAAAATATTCCAAAATGCACTAGATATCAACCTAGAGCTTACCGAGGGTGTGAAAGGATGGTGGTGGTATGGTCGAAGGGGTGTTAGCAGAGGTGGTGGTGGGTATGGGTGTAGTAGGTGTGGCTGTATGCGGAGAATGGAGTGGCTTTTCTACTACTCTTCCGGCTGGATGATCCTGTGGTATATCCTCCTATAAGTTGGGTGCCTAGAAATAGATGTCTTCCTCTCACATGAGAATCTACATCTTGTGGAGAAGCACAAGATCAATCAGCTTGATGGGTCCAACAGAGGTGAGGTGCAGATATGCGTCAAAGAAACCCAAGTACTAGTCCAGGTGGGTGATGAAGGATCCACCCATCAGTATCCCTTGCTTCCTCTAAGTCAAGAATCTCAAATATGAAGTAAACTGGGTGGCCATATTTCTGGGTATCCCACCCATGGATGCTGCTAGTATCAAGATGTCCATCTAGATGACACTGCCATGGGTCTCTCCTTATTCAAACAAAAAATGTTCCATGGCTATATTCAATATTCCCAACGCCAAGCCCCATAGTTGAGTCGACTTCATGAGTTGAGGGTCATTATATGATTGGGGGTCATGGGCGATAAGAGGCCATAGGTTCAGTGTCGTCTTGTGGGCTGTCCGTGTCTGGAGGGTGGGGTAAACATCAGAGATAATGAACTCCTCAGTGTAGATAGCGAGCCAAACTATGGACTCAACAAAACCAAGATGGTGAGGTCTACCTCCAAGATTAAAACGTAGGTATTAAACAGTGATCTCGAACGTAGCCAAGAACTCAAGGAATAGCTCTCGGTATGTATCCTCCCATAATGTGATAATGTTGCTGATATGAAAAGTCTATAATAGGTTAATGATAGCATCAAAAACATTTAACTTGGAAATAATTTCCAAGTCCAACATTTTGTTGGTTCATATCATCTTTTCTGGAAGGTGAAGAGAATTTACTTAATGATGTGGGTTGCTAAAGCAGAGCACTTGGTGAAAATGGAGGTTCTCATCAGTGGATGGGGAGGAGGTGTCATCCTAATATTCAGACGTAGCATGGGGGAGCTTAGTAGTTGGTTTCTGGCTCTCGGAGTTTTAAGATGAGGTAGAGGGTGTGAGATTAGGCTGGGGATGCTTGGTGCGCACCATGGAAGTAGGAGGGTGGTGCGTAGGGAGGATGTTGTTGCCACACTAGAGGAGGCCTAGTTGGGAAGTTGTGGCATAGGATAAGGGAAAGTGCGGTGTGGGGTGTGGTTTTTGAGAGTTAAGGAGGGGTTCAGGAGGGGGTTGGGTATAATGGGATAAGGGGAATTAGGGGGAGATGAGGAGTCAGTGGAGATGGTGGTTTGAGTTGTGACTTGTGGGTCGTGGCCTACAATTTTTTTTAAAACACACCAACCTTGTACATGACATGTACCAATGAGTCACATCATGTATGGGGAAATAAAATTTGTATTTTTTCGGGTAAAATAGAGACATATCGTGAACATAGCATGCATGAGATGTACTACACTGTGTTTGGACCAATTTTTATATTCCTTTCGCTACTCTTGGATAAATATCCTAATCTAACTTATCTAAAAATTTTCTAACCTAGGTTTCCTCCCAGTCAGTGATTTATTTGTAGTTGGGAGATTGACTCTTTCAATAATTAATGGAACTTGAGGCTGATGACATAGCCTTCATGGAATGGCTCCTAAAATATCTTCAACCTTTGACTATTCAGCTTGAATGGTGGTTCTCTATCTCATTGAATTTCAATTGTTCCTTAAGGAAAAACTTAGACAATCTCAAAAGGACCATACCATATTGACTTCAGCTTTCTTGGAAATAGTTTTAATCTTGAATTGTATAATAAAACCTTATTCCATGGAATGAAGTTATGTCTTGTAATTCTTTCTTCATGCCATTTTTTTTATTTTTTCCTTGTAAATTCTTGTTTTTTCATACACATCTCTCTTGATTTCCTCTAATGAGGTTAATTGCAATAACCATTCCTCTCCATCCTTTTCTATATCTAGATTAATCTTTTTGATGGCCCTGAATGAATGTTGTTCTAGCTCCACCAGAAGATAAAATGGTTTACCATATTACAGTCTAAATTGGGTGGTTCCTATGGGTTTTTTACGCAGTTCTATATTACCATAATTCATCGTCCAACTTTAGGCTCCAATCACTTCTTCTGGTGTTGAAAATTTTCTCTAAGATTTGTTTCACCTCCATGTTTGACAATTCAACTTACCCACTTGTTTGTGGGTGATAGGGAGTTCTGATGTTGTATCAAATTCCATATATTTCAATAATTTTTCTCACTGGATGATTCAAGAAATATGTTCCATGATCACTGATGAGTAATCTTGGAAATAAAAAACTTTGAAACACATTTTTTTAAAGAAAATTCATGACAAACTTTTCTATGTCATGTGTTATGGCTTCAGATTCCACCCATTTTGAGACATAGTCTACTAAAACTAGAATGTAACTCCTACCATGTGATGTAGGAAATTGTCCCATAAAGTTAATACCCCAGAAATCAAAAAATTCAACTTCCAAAATGGTATTTTGTGGAATTTGATTTCTTTTACTGATGTTCCTCATTCTTTTACATCTCTCACATTGATGGCAGAATCCCCTGGCATCGTGATGCAGTGAGGGCCAAAGAAATCTGTTTTGTAGGATTTTTTCCACTGTAAGATCATGGCCATGATGTCTTCAATTTGGTGATGTGTGGAACATTTTGATGACATTATTTATCTCTTCCTCTGGGATGCAGTGTCTTAAAAGTCCATCGGCACAACGCTTGAATAGTAAAGATTCATACCAAAATTAGTGTTTGGCATCAGACAGAAACTTCTTGAATTTCTGGTATGAGATGTCATGATGGAGATATATTGTGGCAAGATAATTGGCCATATCTAAGAACTAGGACTATTTCTAGACAATTAATAATGTATCATCTAGAAAATCCACTTCAATATCAGTCTCATTGTCTTCTTTAATGATGTTCATGGGTAATCAAGAGAGGTGGTCTACAATGACATTCTCTGTTCCTTTGGCATCCTTGATTATGATGTCGAACTATTGGAAAAAAAGAATTCAATGTATCAATCTTGGTTTTTCATCTTTCTTGTTCATCAGGTATCGAAGGGCGGCATGATCTGTATGGAAAGTGACTTTGGAAAGAACGAGGTATGAACAGAACTTTTCAAAGGCATATACGATGTCTAGGATCTCCTTTTCCATAGTCGTAAAATTGATTTGGGATTTATTTAAAGTATGTTTGGAATAATAGACTAGACATTAGGAATTTTCAATGAATTTTCTAATCACATCTCCTATAGCTAGGTCACTGGTGGCACACATAAGCTCAAATTCTTTTTCCCAATTTGGTGTAATGATAACTGGAAGCACAATCAGACTATTTTTAAGTATTTCAAAAGATTTTCAATAATATTTATTGAATTATAATGGAATATATTTTAACAAAAAGTGTGTCAGTGTATTGAGACTTTAGATAAATCTTTTACGATGCATCTGTAGAACCCAACATGCCCAAGGAAACTTTTGATCCCTTTAACAGTTCATGGTTTTAGTAGATCTTTGATAACTTTGATCATTTTCAGATCAACCTCAATGCCTTATTTTGAAATCTTGTTTCCAAGTACAATTCATCCCTATACCATGAAGTGAAATTTTTTCCAATTCATCATTAAGCTGCTCTCCTCACAACTTCGGAGAACTAGTTCTAGATTTCTTAGACATACATCAAATGATCTCCCATAGACTGAGAAATCATCCATGAATATTTCAAGAAATTCTTCTGCCATATCATAAAAGATGTGTGTCATTCCTCTTTGGAACGTTTTTGGTGCATTCCACATACGTAATGACATGCGTCTATATGCGAAAGTAATAAATGGGCAGGTGAAATTGTTTTTTGGCCATTCATCAGGGTCGACTGCAATTTGATTTTATCCTGAATAGCCAACCAGGAAATAGTAGAAATCATTCCCTCTTAGTCTCTCTTTTATTTTATCCATAAACAACAAGGGAAAATGATCTTTCCTTACGGATGCATTCAAAAATCTATAGTCCATGAAAAATCTCTATCCCTTGATGGTGAGTGTTGGAATGAGTTCATTATCTTTTTTCATTTCTATTTTGAGTCCTCATTTCATTGGAACGACTTGAAAGAGACTCACCCATTCACTATCTGATATAGGAAAGATTATTCCAACATCCATAGGCTTCAATACTTCCTTTTTGAAAACCTCCTTCATTAGTAGTGTGAGCCACCTCTAAGGTTATCTTTTTGGTTTTTCATCCTCTTACAATAAAATTTAGTGGGTGAATTCTGAAGGATTGATTCTCTTAATATCTACCACTCCCCAAGAAATTTATTTTTTATGTCTTTTTAGGAAATCAAATAGTTTTTCTTCATGGGCCTGGGATAGTTCGACACTGATGATGAGGGGTAAAGAGAATGACTCTCCTAGATAAGAATACTTTAATGTACTGGGTAAAGGTTTCAATTCTAACTAGGGTGGTTAAAAGATGTATGGGATAAATGGTGGCACAGTGTATATGGTGAGTGGCTCAATAAAGATGACTTCCTCTGATTCATAGTCTTCTTCCTTTTCTAAACACGAATCATCAATCTCTTCCTCAATATCCATGTACTCCTCTCCTTTTTGAGCAAGCAAGATGACATTACAGTCTTCCATATCATCTGAATGTTGTGCATATTTTATTAGGTTAAATAATACTTTTTCTTCTCTGACTATGAAGATGAGGAATCCTTGATTGAAATCAATCAAGGCCTTTCCTGTTTCCATGAAGGGTCTTCCAAGAATGATTGATACATCTCTTTCCTCTTCCATGTCTTAAACCAGAAAGTCTGCTAGGAAAATGAATTTTCTGACTTTAAATAGAGAATCTTCAAGAATACCATTTGGGTACTTAACTAAACGATCATCTAACTACAATGATACCATTTTTAAAGTTCTTAGAGCCCTATCTTGTGGAAAACACTCATCAGCATCAGGTTAATGCTAGCTCCAAGATCATAGAGTGCTCTTCCAAATTTCCACTCTCCTATCGCACAAGGGATTGAAAAGATTCCAAGATATCTCATCTTTGGTGGGATTTTCTATTGTACAATATTAGATCATTATTTTTTTAATTAGATGACTCCCATATCATATATCTTTATCTTATTTTATATCAATTCTATGAGAAATTTTTCATATGCAGGCATTTGGGTGATTTCTTCAGCAAAATGAATATTGATATACAATTGTTTGAATATTTCAAGGAACTTTTTGTATTGATATTAATTCCTACCTTACCTAGATCTTTCAGGAAATATAATTGATGGATTTTATAGAGGTGGTTCAACATAAATTGGTTCCTTATATTTTTTGGGTCTTTCTCTTTCCCAGTTGGTAGAGCTTCTTGTGGTGCTATGGGAATTACTTCCTCTACTTCTTTCTGTTTTTGATTGGGATCTTCCTATGGACTTTTTCTATTGGTTGTTGGAATTATAACACATTTTCCTCCTTAGTAATATATTTTTATCTTCCTCTCATGGGTATGTCTTAGTTTTACTAGGAAAAGTATCTAGTAGTCTTTCAGATAAGGTTTTTGAGATCTGACCCATTTGAATATCTAAGTTTCTCAAAGTTTCTCACTGGTTTTGCATATCTGTCTCTTGTTTGGTCATAATTTGTTATTAATTTTGAATGAAATATGTTAGGAGGTTCTCTAGGTTACTTTTCATGGGTGGAGATGGTTGTTGTGGTCTTTGATGGGTGGGTGGAAATTGTTGTTTTTATTCGGGCATGAGAAAGGGTTGTTGCGAATATGTCTGTTGTTGTTGTCTCGGGATAGGGTTTATTGATGGATACCCTATTGGTCTCTATTTGTGAAACTGAGCTTGAACACTACACTACTAAAAATATCTTTTATTTTCTTGAGTCTTCTCCTGAGTAGGCCTTTGCTGATAAAATGGTTGTTATTGTTGCTGCTGAAATGACTGATATTATTGATTGTAATAAAAATAATTACAATATTGTGACTCTTCATATCATGCTTTTCAATATTGATATAAGTGTGGTCTACAAAAAATCTCGCATGACTGAATATCCATGACTATAGTAGGAGGGGGTTGTGTGGTTGTTATCTAAAATGACTCCAGATTCTTGGTTAGCGCTTCGACTTGCGCTGATAATCGGGTGGTCTCATCAACCTGGTGGATTCCACGTCACAGTGGTCTACGATCACTTTGCCATAGACTGACATTATGGGATACTTCATCCAAAATATCTCTTCCTACATCAGGTGTTTTAAAAATCTAACCTACCTCAGTGGAAGCATCGACGACCGTTCATTCCACTAGATGGAGTACTTGATAGAAGGTTTTCATTTGAATCCATGTGTTGAGTCCGTGATGTGGAAACATCTTCATTAGTTTTTTAAATAAATTTCATGCTTCCCAAGTGGATTCTATATCCATTTGTGAAAATTTATGAATATCTATTTGGAGCTTCCATATCTGAATCAATGAAATGTATTTATCGAGAATATTTTTTTTGGGCTCATACCAAGTCGTAATTAACTCAGGAGCTTGCCTTTTGAGCCAATATTTTTCTCTATCTCTGAGTTAAAAGTGGAAGATATGAATTTTTATAGAATTAGATGATAATATCTAGTTTTGAAAGGTATCACAGACCTACAGGAAGTTAGAAATATGTTCGAGGGGATCTTCTCTTTGAATATCGTTGAACTACCCCATGTTCTGGATCATGTGAATGAGTCCAAGTTTAATTTCAAATGTGTGGGCTTGTATAGGAAGGAAAACTATGTTGGGTGTCACACCATGGATCGATGGTAAACCATAGTCGATTATGGTATTCTCTTGGTGCATATGAGGTTCTCTGGGTATGAGTTTAGGGTTTGGTGGTTTGGATTCCGTAGGGTGGTGTTGCTCAGCCATTGCTGATCGGCGAAGTGATGACAAACACCTTTCAATCTCAGGATTGAATTCTAAGGGTTTGTGTGCTTCAATATTCCTTGACCAAGTCAAGGTACCTTGGTACATGCACTAAAAATAGATTAAGGGGATGTAATGGTGTCTGGATAAGAATAAATGGTATTAGAGAAAGGTAATACTAGGTTTAAAAATCAAATTTCTTTTTCTTAAAAAAATGGAGTTACCTCCCCAACAACGGTTCCTAAAATTTGACAGCTCTTACACTGTGGTGTTGTTAATTCATCTAGAATGTACCAAATTTAGAATTTATAATTGGTCCCAAACTTTCACTAACTACAGATATGTAGTGTAGTGGCGGTATGAGGTCGAATCCATAGGGAGACTGCCATTTTATTTTAGAGAAGTCTGATTCCTAAACTTGTAGTAGATTCCTTTCTAGAAGTATTTGTTTGGTATTTTGATATAAGTTATATTTTGAAATGACTTTAAATGATAAAAGAGTGGTTGGGATCAAGTAGTGTATCTGAGTGAAGAATTCCATTTAATTTTAACCTTGGAAAGATCTTAATCCTTAGTCTGTGAAACAAATAGGGGTCACTAGTTGACTTTGGTCTTAGCCTCCTAGTCCTAACTAGGAAGTAGCTATTTTGTGGTCAGGAGATAGAGACATTCTTAGTAAATTAATTTTGTCTTCTTTAGGGTAGAATGTTTCCTAAGCTAGTGGTCGTAGCTTAGTCTACTCTAATTAGAATAGGGTCGTTTGTTTGACCATCCCGTGGTCAGGGACGTTCTCACAAATGGGATAGACCGTGGGTTTATATCCTAGTTACCAATTCAATTGGGATTTCCAAGTTTAGATATAAAGGTATATTTAGTTATGCGTATACATGGATTTACCCCTACCCTTAAGAAATTTATCTACTCATGGCAGGGTACGATGCAATTAAATAAATTAAAGAAAGCATGCTTGATGGATTGATGGAAATTAATAGATTATGGATCATGAAAAGGCTCTGGAATGGTAACTAAAATAACATGCACTAAGTAGATCACAATTATAAATAAAATACCTAATTGAAAATGATAAATGGAAATTGAATCTAAATTCGATGGTGGGAATTGAATGCATTGAAGAATGGAAGCTCCATGACTCTTAGATTAATAAAACTGCACAAATACAAAGAGTTTGAGAGGGTAAAAGGATGAATAATTTGAAAAGGGGAGGAAACGAAGAAGATAAGAATATCAGAGAATTGTGAGAAATGATCTGCCACTCCGCTTCTTATATAGGTATGTTTCTTTATGATATGTATCATAGGTAGACGATGTGTAGCCTTGATCTGTGTCAGTTTCTGTGGATTTTTATATCCAGCGTGGCACACGGGTCTCTCACGAATTTAAGAGGTTTGACTAGGTACATGACTTGAGAGGTTCATTCATGATGTGTGTCTTGTCTCTATCTGATTTTTGTGCAGATTCTTCACGTATTTTTCATCCAGGGATTTGACTGGCATCACGATGTGAGTGGGTCATTCACAACGTGTAGCGTCTTTTTTCTTTATGCTTTATGGTGTGGTCATGACTTTGATTTATGACTTAGGGAAGGTTTTGATCATCAGGTACACAACGTGAACATGTGGATCATGATGTGTACTTGACCTGTTTTGAACCTTTTCTGCCGTTTCTTCCTTAGAAACATGTGAAAGTATTTTTCCTAAAAAATTAGACACATACCAGTGCATTATCAAGTAATTTAATGAAAAACTATAAACAATTGATATATATATATATATATATATATATATATTAGGCTTATCATGACCCATAATTTTTATACATAAATATTACATCTTAATATATGAATATTAATTATAAAACATTATGATCCATGATAGAACCTTAAATGTTTAGTGTATTTGGAGACTAGATACTTTAATATCTTATTTGGGTATATTCTTCAACATATCCCATTCATTTATTCTCATATTGTACCCTTATTTAGATATCCTACTTAAAACCTTTCTTCATAACTTGGGGAATGTAAACATAAGAAATTGTGAACATAGATGTTCAGTAAGGGTAAACATGGTAGATATCAATTAATGATCATGAGAAAACATAAAATAATAGTAATGGTATGAGTTCTTGATCATAAATCAAAATTTTCATACCCCATATATCATGGATAAAAATCACGATTCATGGCATAAAACTTTATCATTTCAAAATACATGAATTATAAGAGTGATAAATCATCATAATTAATCATGAACCATAAATTATGATCATAATCATTCTATGAAAGTGTGGCACCAAGATATGCATAGAAACTATTTCATATTTAAAGGTTAATTACCATAACCATAAAAATTAGTGGATCAATCATCAATACATATTTCCCATATCATGAAGAATAAGGCATCAAAACTACTTTCTCATTGTCGATTAGGAATCAAATCCCATATACAAAAGTGGATCCGGAATCCCTACCTATTTACCATAGCGGATCAGACATCCCTATTAGTTTCCCATAACTATTTAATGATATATAAATCTTTACCTAATAAATTAGAAGGATATATAATTTCTATCCCACCCATAACTTAATGAAAACCCTATATATTTGTGGGAAAATCATATTACATTCATCGTATCATCATAAAATAACTTGTGGAATGGAAACAAGTTTCATAAACATTTTATCCTTTCGTCATAGCATAACCTATGGAAAATAAAATTATTTAATAAGATTATCATAAAAATAATCATAAAAAATCTAGGGAAAGAATAAGGATAGTATCATTGGATCATATACCCAGTAAATCATAATTAAAATTAATAGATGTTATCGTAAATGAAAATTAATTTATAAGATCATTGGAACATTTATTGAGAAAAATACATTTTTCATTTTGAAATAAATTATTTAAAAATATATTTATAAAATATTATGGAAAAAATTTCTTTTAAAATAACCAATAAAAATAGTAAAGGAATCTTCAAATCATTGAGAATTCTTGATGGCGTGAAATTTTTTTCATGCCATAATTGTTAAAAATAATGATTTTGTTCACACCTTCAATTAGAAGTACCTCATTTAGAAAAGGATGGAAAGATACCATTGAATTTTTTTATAGATATTAAAAAATGGGTAAAAATTACTTTTAATGATCATTCTAGAATATTAAAAAACATTATTTAAAATATTTTCAAGAAAGTGTGGACATGGAAGAAAATGGTTCCCAGAAAAATAGTAAAACATGGTCATTTTTCCTTAAAAATATTATTTTAGTCTCTTCAGTACTTAAATTGAGGAGAATAAAATAAAAAAAATTATTCTAAAAAATGTCCAATGGAGAATAAAAATTAAATGGATTTATCATATAAGGTTCATATAATTTTCTCAATGAAAATTCATACATAAATATCACAGATTAAAATTAGACTAAAACATAAATCCCTTTCCGCTTTTGTAACTTTTGAATAAAAAAATCATGAAAGAGGGAACCTTAGATGTATATGTAAATCATAATAATTTTCATGAGATGAGTCATAATATACATTCATTTTTTGTGTATAAACCATATAAAAGAACCAATTTGTTAATATGGAAAGTGTCTCACATAAATAAAATTAAAGTGAAAATCCCACACCTTAAGCCTCATATTTCTTTATACACATTAAAAATACTATATAATTGATATAAGTTTATGATACATGTATTAAATAACTACCCTAAAATATATCATAAAATATATGATTTATGTATAACATATTACTAATAGATTGTTAACAATTTGTTATTAAAATCACTATTCCTGGTGATAACTGCATCATTTTTCATCATGTTTTATTTCAGAAGCCTCGATATTTACACTATGACCGTGGTTACATAATATAAATAATTTTAATCATTTAATTAGTATAATATATAATATTTATATATAATTTTATAACTATCCATATAAGGTTGTGATTAAAAATGAATTACATCGTTTTGAAGAGATGGTAGTCTGTACATATGCACGAGTGAGGTTTCCATTTTAGGATGGATGAAACAAAATAAAGGTAAATAATAATTCAAATTTTAATAATAATTATTATATCAAATATTTTATATAAATTCATTAAATTTATTCTTATTAAAATCCATGTAATGTGAAAGTGAAAAACGAATCACATCGATTCGTCGAGGAGGTAGTCCACATGTACGCATAAGAGATATTATCATTTTCCAATATATGGGAAGAATGTGGATAATAGTTGTTACTATAATGACCTGAGCCCGTGATTTTGGACTCATTACTTGATAATGTTGTGTAATGTTTTTTTTGTAAATGTAATTCAACAATTACACAACACTAAACACAAATGAGGACCTTTTATTGGTCTAGATTTTGGAAGATTATACAACACCTTACATTTATTAGAGTTGAAAAAAAATGAAACAAATGACTACTATGCTTCCATGAGTGATAACTCCAAAATGAGGATTTCTAAGTTATACCTTCTAATATACATGTGAAAAACTTTCAAAATAAAGGGTGAGCATTCAATTTCCTAGTAAGTGGTTTTAGAATCAATGAAATACCTTTTAGGAAATAATTCTTTAAAAAATAACTTTTAGAAATGTCTATAAAATAATAGAATAAAAATAATTTTTGAAATACCTTTTGAAAACATAATTTAAATTACTTATGTTTTAAAATAGTACACCACTTTTGAAATTATGTATATACAAAAATTACTTTAAAAGTAATCCAATAATTTTTATGAAAACACTACACAATATTTTGAAAACACAAACATTTTGGAAACTTGAAACATCGAAGGATATCTTTGGCCTACCCACTTGTTGAGGGATTGGGTTCACTACCCATTTCCCTACCATATTTAAAATGTTCAAGTGCTGGATTTTATGAATTTTTTTAATATTTCTTTACTTTTATATTCATTTCTCACTAGGTTTTCTATTTTTAAATTCATGCCATTATATTAATATACATATGTATATATGTAGTTATATACACATTTTATAGGAGGTTGTTTTCTTGATTATGTACAACTGAATCCTTCCATTTTTAAGAATTTCTTAATACATATAATGCTAATAAAAGAATATTTAACATTAAGGAAATATTATTTCATTTATTAAACTCAAAAAAACCATTTTTTATATATTACATACACATACATTTATACGTATTCATATAATAACGTATATGAGTCATGAAAAAAAATCATCGATGTATAGACATAAATCAGGAATTGTGCATGACATGTATATGACATGAGTTACATAAACTCTTCACATAAAATATTAACAATAGTAAACATATAATTTTTCCTTCTTAAAAAAATAATCATAATAAATAGATAATTTTTATGTGATGCACATGAAATTATTAAAGAAGTATTTTAAGTAAAACATTTCATCCATGAGTATTCCTCAACTATAATCTTGTACAAGATTGATGATATGAAATTTATCCCCTATTAATACTTGTTTTTCATGTACATTCAAAACATGTATCAATTGTTTAATAATCGATTCATAATATATATATATATATATATATATATGATTAATTAAACATAAAATCATAAATTAATATATATACATGGAATTTTTAATACTAATAATAGCATAATTTTTTTACACAAAACTACAATAAATATCAATATAATATAAATTTATCAACATGAAATTTTAAACTAAAAACATGCTTGTTTTTTAATTAACTATCAATCTAATGTTTATAGTAAAGAAAATAAAATTTACTTTCAAACATAAGAACAAACCCTTGATGATAAACATAAATTATGTATACATAATAAAATCAATAACCTAGGATCAAATATGAAAATAAAACTATTAAAACATACCATTTTCATAATAAAAAATAAATTTATTAACACGTTACAAAATCAAGAATCAAATCTAAAAAAAATCTAATAACACCTTTCAAATAATAGAAAATCCCTCTTACATGTTAATTATAGAAGTGATTATTCTTATTTATGGTGGAGAACTCACTCTCTATCGCATCGCCAGACTTGATCATACTATGAAATGAAGAAGAAGAGGAAGAAAATTCATGTCAGTGTTACTTATTACTTGCAGCCAAGAGTCTCCATTTAAAGACTTAATGCCATTGTATAAATATCTATATTTTATTGAAACAACACAACAAATAAAAAGAATGTTACGATCATAGACCTAATGTGAATTTAATTGGGTTGGATTTTTTTACCAATATAAATTTGAAAATTTCATATACAAAATTGAATAGAGATAGTCCGATTAATTAGAATTTTGTGTGAATTAATTCTTTGGATTTTATTAAGACATCTAAGTGAAAGATAACAACAAAGGGATTCTTTTTCAATCAATGGATAATAGAAATCATTGAAAAACGATACATGGAACATTAAAAGTACAACTATTGGATAAAAGAAAAATTCTAGATAATGATAAATGGATGTCAATAGGATGAAGTAGACAATTAAAAACCATATTTTCATAAGATTTGGAAAACGAAATCAAATAGAAAATGCACATACTTACAGATTCTAAAGGATCTCCAAATTTATGTCATTTTATCCAGATATATCGTTTGTAGTTCAGATCTAACTAGAATCACTCTTCATCAGTCTAGATCCATGGTCGGAACCCTAAATATGACTTAGATATGGTCTTCCTTCAATCTGAGCTCAGACATTTCCCTTCAGATTCCTTGGCTTTGTGACTCCTAGCTCGAACTACGTATGGCCGCCATACAACTGAGCATGCTTTTATCAGTATGTGATTCTTGCTTGGTCTCAACCTCGACTCACGAAGATGAAGACAAACCCTCCATGATCTCGATCTCAATTTCTTATACTCAACCTCACCCTTCCCATAGCGCTTGACTCGAACAGATCCATCCAAAGCTGAACCCTTCTGTTCATGAACCCTCAAACCCAATAATATCATTTTTTTATTTAAATCGTTTATTGTTTTATTATTATTTATTTTTATAAAAATTTATCTTAATTCATTTTGTTATATATATATATATATAAATAGATCAATATTCTTTTATTATTATCAATTTCATTGTGTTTTAATTTTAATTATTTATATTTATTATTTTTTATAAAATTTAATTCAAAATTTGATTAATTAACATAGTTTATAATTTCAAAACATAAACTTATAATTTTTATAATGAAAAAATATATAACATTATTAATCATTTTAATCTAAAAAATGATTTATTATTTATATTCTTTTTAATGTAATAATTATTTATAATAGTTTCATAGTCCCTTTAGATAAAAATAATAAAATATTATTTTAAATAAAGCTATGTTTATAAAATCAATATTTATAATTTTAAAATATGTAGTTAATATCAAATTTTATTCCTCCAAAATAATAATTTATTTTTAAAAAATATCATTGATGAAATAGAAACATTCATATTAAAGATAATATATTTTTATAAAAATTAATTTTATTTCTAATAGTTAAAATTTAATAATATTATTTAATTTAACATATTTAATCTTAACATTTAATTCAAAATTTATTTTAATTTATTTAATTTAAAAAAAAAATTACTTACTATTATTCAAATTTCCAGGTTGTTACATTCTCCCCCTAAAGGAATTGCATCCTCACAATTCGTTCATCGGACTTAAAAAAATTATGAATTTCCATCTTCAAAATTAAATAATTTATAAGGGAGTTTAACTATATAAAGAAACTTCTAACGTGTATATTTTTTACCTCAAAGAAAACATCTAATCTCTAAAGTTTTTTAGACTGTTCCTCTAATACCAACTATAATGCACTAAGCCCGTTCTTCTGAACTCACTACTTGATAATGTTGTGTAATTTTATTTATTAAAGTAATTTAACAATTACACAACACTAAACACAAATGAGGACCTTTTACTGATCTAGGTTCTTTAGGATTAGACAACACCTTATATTTATCATATTTGAAAAAAATGAAACAAATGCCTACTACGCTTCCACACGCGCTAAATCCAAAATGTGGACATCTGAGTTAGAGATTCTAAGATACTTGTGAAAAACATATAAAACAAAGGTTAATTATTCAATTTCCCAGTAAGGGGTTTTCAAATCATTGAAATATCATTTAGGAAATCATTCTTTAAAAAAAATAACTTTGAGAAATGTCTCTTAAATAATAGCATAAAAATAATTTTTAAAATTCCTTTTTGAAAACTTAATTGAAATTACTTACACTTTAAAACTGTATACCACTTTTAAAATTACATAAGTACAAAAATTACGTTAAAATTAATCCAGTAATTTTTATGAAAACTCTACGTAAAATTTTGAAAAAAAACATTGTGGAAACTTAAAACAATGAAGGCTATCTTGGGATGAACCACGTGTTGAGGGATTGGGTTTACTGCCCAATTACCTACCATATTTACAACATTCAAGTGTTGTATTTTCTAAAAATAATTTTAAGATTTATTTACTTTTATATACATTTCTCACAGGATTTTCTATTTTGAAATTCATGCCATTATATTCATATGAATATGTATATATGTGTATATATACACATTTTATAGGAGGTTGTTTTCTTGATTATGTATAACTAAATCCTTCAACTTTTAAGCATTTCTTAATAAATATAATTCTATTAAAATAATATTTAACATTCATGAAATATTATTTCATTTATTAAAATAATAAAAACCATTTTTTATATATTTCATACACATACATATATATGTATGCATATAATAATGTATACATGTCATGAAAATAAAATAATTGATGTATGTTCATTAATCATGAATTGTGTTTGAGATTTATATGACATGAGTTATATAAACTATTCACATAAAATATTAACAATAGTAAAAATATAATTTTTTCTTCTTAAAAAAATATTCCTAAGAAATAGATAATTATTATGTGACACACATAAAATTATTAAAAAAAATTAAGTAAAACATTTCATCCAAGAGTATTCTGTAACTATAATATTTTACAAGATTGATGATATAAAATTTATCCCATATTAATACATGTTTTTCTTGTTCATTCAAAACATGTTTCATTTGTTTAATAAGTCAATAGATATATATATATATATATATATATAATATATATATATATATATATATATAATATATATAAAATATATATAGTTAATTAATTATAAAATCAGAAATTAATATATATACATGAAATTTTTAATACCCATATTTTCATAAATTCTTTCTTACACATAACTTTGATAAATATCAATAAAATATAAATTTGAAAATATAAACTTTTAAACTGAAAACATGCTTGTTTTTTCAAGAACTATCAGACAAATGTTTATAGAAAAGAAAATCAAATTTCCTTTCAAATATAAGAACACACCCTTACTAATTAATATAAATTATTTATACACAGTAAGATCAAGAATCAAGAATCAAAAATAAAAATAAAACTATTAAAACATACCCTTTCTAGATTAGAAAATAAATTTATTAACGTGTTAAAGAACCAAGAATCAAATATAAAAAAAAATTAATAAAACCTTCAGAATAATAGAAAATATCACTTAAATGTTAATTGTAGAAGAAGTTATTATTATTTATGGTAGAGAACTCACTCTCTCCCCCATCGCTAGACTTGATCATACTATGCGATAATGAAGAAGAGAAAGAAAATTCATGATAGTGTTGCTTATTAATTGCAGCTGAGACTCACCATTTAAAGACTTAGTGTAACTGTATAACTATCAATATTTTATTGAAATGGAAAAATAGATAACATCAATGTTACAATAAGGTACCGACTGTGAATTTAATCCGGTTGGACTTTTGTAACAATATTAATTTGAAACTTCTATATACGAATTTAATAGAGATAGGCTGATTAATCCAGATTTCATGAAAATTAATTTTCTAGATTCGATTAAGACATCTAAGAGAAGGAAAAGAATAATTATATTCTTTCTCAATCAATGGATAGAATAAATTATTGAAAAAACATACACAAAACATTAAAAGTATAGCTTTTGGATCAAAGAAAAATTCAAGGTAACAATAAAAGAATGATGACAGAATGAAGTAGACAATTAACAACCATTTTTGCATAAGATTTAGACACCAAAATAAAATAAAAAAAACACACCTACTTGCATATTGGAATGGATCTCCAAATACATATGTTGTTTCCCCCAAAATCTCATTCGTAACTTGGATCTAACTAGAATATATCTTCATTGGTCTCTATCCATGGTCAGAACTGTAAAAGAGACTTAGATTTGGTTTTCCTTTGATCCAAGCTTGGACCTTCACCTTTGGATTCCTCGGCTTCGTGACTCCATTCTTGAACTTCATCCGACCGCCATACAACCAAGCATTATTTTCTTAGACAGTGATTCTCACTCAGTCTCATCCTTGGCTCACGAAGGTGAAGATAAACCCTCCATTCTCTCAGTCTCGATTTCTTCTGCTCGGTCTTGCCTTTCCCTCAACAATCGACTCGAATAGATCTTTTTAAAGCTAAACCCTTCTGTTCACAAACCCTCAAACCCGATAACATCATTTTTTAATTTAAATCATTTATTGTTTTATTAATATTTATTTTTATAAACAATTATCTTAATTTATTTAGTTATATATATATAAATAGTTCAATAACATTTTCTTAATATCAATTTCATTGTTTTATTTATTTTTATTATTTATATTTATTATTATTTTAAAAAATCAATTCAAAATTTGATTAATTAACATAGTTTATAATTTAAAAACATAAACTTATAATTTTCATAATGAAAACGTATATAACATTATTAATCAGTTTAATTTCAAAAATGATTTATTATTTCTGTTATTTTTAATTTAATAATTATTTATAATACATTCATAGTTCCTTCAGATAAAAATAATAAAATATTATTTTAAATAAAACTATTCTTATAAAATCAATATTTATATTTTTAAAATATTAAGTTAATATCAAATTTATGCCTCCAAAAATAATCATTTATTTTAAAAAAGTATAATTGATGAAATATCAACATTCATAGTAAAGGTAATATTTTTTTATAAAAAGTAATTTTATTTTTAATAGTTAAATTTTAATTTTATTATTTAATTTAACTTATTTAATCTTAACATTTAATTAAAAATTGATTTTAATTTATTTAATTTACAAAAAAAATTAATTACTATTATTCAAATTTTCAGGTTGTTATAGTTACATTAACATAATAAAAAGTAATTATATTGGAGATATCTAATTCATTATTTAATAATGTATACCATATATTTATAAGAGTTAAAACAAAAAAGAAAATTGAAAACTCTTGATTAAGAGTTATACCTCCTCATGGAGAAACTTTTTTTAGGTTACATCTTAAGGCTTAAAAGGATAGTCTTTTGGAATTACCAGAAGATATAGGATATGGTGAATGGATATAGAATGATATTATAGTTGATATTGTATGATATATAAGGATAAAAACATTATTAATAATGAATTACATGAGGTTCTCTTTTATTAGTGAGGAGAGGGGAATTGTTAGAATTACTCAAAGTATTAAATTAATATAAATTTATTTTCCCATAAAATAGATCCAAATTGATATAATTCAAAGATAATATTATGTTGAGTTAAAATTATCTCATAAAATAAAATTTTAACAACTTTGGTTATGTTCTTACCCTTATCTTTTAGTTTTAACCCCACATTAATTGTTTTGATAATTACCATAATATCAAAGTTTTCTACTCATTATGGGTTAAGAATGTTACCATGAAAGGTAAAGTGACTTATAAATGGACTATAATTCATATTTTAAACCTTATCTAATTTACATGGATACTAATATGTTTTTTATTAAATTTAAATCACTTAATAAAATATTATTTAGTATAAAACAACATTAATGTATTTTTTGGAAATACATAAAATATTATAACATAATATGTGTCTAACTCATTTAAAATGGCAAAAAATGAAATGGATTTAAATATAATGAAGATTATTTCTTAATATAATCATAAAATAAAATTTTTATAGGTTTAGAAATATTCTTAAAACTTATCTTTTTGTTAAACCATTTCCTTAACTAATTTTAACCTTAACCCTGGTAATGACTTTTTTCAATATTAAAGGTTTATAATTTTATTTATAAGGTAAAAATTGTACTATAAATGGTAAAGTGATAAAATTATATACCATTTATCATCCTAATTGTCCAACTTAAATTTTTTTATTTATTTATTTGAATAATTTAATAAAATATATTTAACAAAAAAATTATTAATTCCATTTTAATAATTATTCACATAATTTGACTTTGAAAACAGCATGACATAAATGGAATTTGAATATAAATAGTTAACAAAAATATATTATGTTATATTTATCTTAAATGTTTTTGGTATACTTTAAGTCACCAAAAAATTATTACTTTTAGAGTTTTAAAAATCATTTACTTGATTTTTTTATTGTTTACAAAATCATTATGTTAGTGTAGTATAAGTATTTAAGGAAAATATATCCTCACAAAAAATTAAAAAATATATATAATAAAAGCAATTCATTCAAATTTCAAATAATAATTTAGAACTGAAAATAACTTTTTTTATCCCCATCGCAAAATATTATAGATATTAAAATCATGAAATTGATATTATTTACTTTATCTTTTACCTAAATATTTTAAAGTTAAAAATCAAAGTTAAATGGAAAAAATGTTATATTTTTGAAATTTGGATGATTATGTATGAAATAGACTCATCTAATGACTTAAAGGTAAGTGTTGAAATTAATTTTAAGTATCATCACATTATTTTTAACCATAATTAACATATTGTACCTTTACTGTGGTATTACAAATGTATTATGATTACTATTCATAATTACAAAAAATAAAATGAATTTTTTTAAAAAAAAATTAAACTCCTGATTCAAAATATGGAATCTATTTTTCAAGTTTCAATTTCTAGAAGTGGAAAAAATTAATTTAAGATAAAATTGAAAAACATAATGAATTTGTTTCTTCAAAAAATGTATTTTTATGTATAAAAATGTTTTTATATAAAATTAAACCATAAAATAGATTCCAATGAACTTAATTGTATTATTAATAATAAAATAGAACTAAATTTACTTTGAAACAATTTAAAAAAATGGTACTTTGTAAATTCTTGAAAAAAAATATAGTTTTCAATTAGTATTGTTCACTATTTGTTAAAAAATCAATCTTTTAGATTGATCTAAAAAAAATCAATCTAAGATAATTTTTATATGATGCTTTAAAAAAAATTAATTTTTATCAAATACAATTTTTAAAAGTTCTATAAATTATTTATAATATTCAATCAAAAAAAAATAACAAACTATTTTTTAAGATAATATATTTTGAAGAATAAAATGAATTTACTAAAAATTGAATGCTTCTTTAGTAATAATTAGTCCATAATTTTATATTTATTATTATTTTTAAATAAATATATTTTATAATTCAGTTACTTCTATTTATACCCCCCAATTCAATTGCTATGTTATACCAGTCATAAAATAAAAATGATTGAAGGTTTATTAAAAATCAGTGTTGCGTGTTGTATATGATATCTAATATAGTGTTATTTTTAAATATCATGATTATGCATAAACTCTATATATATGAAAAAAATAAGAAGAGGTGTTAGAATTGAAATTATTAATTAAAAATATCAAATCTTGAAATTTAGGATGTTCAAAGAAAGAAGTTGAGTTGAAACTCAGAGATGGAGATCAAGATAGTATCCTTGATAGGTTATCTTAATCACGGAAATAAAAAGGAAAGAGAATTAAAGAGATAAAATAATAATTCATGAAATGGAAACAAAAATGTGATGATCAAGAAAGGCTTATCACACTTAGTATGGCACTAAGTATCTCAGTGAATGTTTCTCATATCAAGGCAAGAAAGTTTTTTGGGAAATTAATTAAGGAACTTATTCCCATTTCATAAGTATAATACATTAAAGATAAAGGGAAATTTTTTATGAAGTATGATATCATAAATAAGGAAATCGTGTTTTGTGATAAACCACAAACATCAACACCTCAAAATAAATAATATATTCAAAGAAATCAATGAGGTACTTTTAGAGAAATTAATATTTAGAAGAATATTATAACAATAATTTTTTTATTGTGTGAAAAGATGTTACACTCCCAGTATGATTACTTTATTTTCATGTGATATATCCCAGAATAATATTCAAAAAATAGGAGACTAGTATTTGTATTTTTCCCAACATTCATAGTGGATATTTTTTCTATTGTGAAGGGTGTGGTCATAAATTTATCTATTATGGATCTAGAGTAAATAAAATGGTTCCATGTGAATCATAGAAGGGTGGAAAACAAAATTCAGAATCAACATCCAGTAAAATAAAAGTTAAAAGTACATTCATAGTTATAGGATATTGAGAAGAAATATTTTTGGTAGAAAAAATAAATTTTATTCATCATCATTAGAGGTAGA
This sequence comes from Viscum album, assembly GCA_963277665.1. Taxonomy (NCBI): domain Eukaryota; kingdom Viridiplantae; phylum Streptophyta; class Magnoliopsida; order Santalales; family Viscaceae; genus Viscum; species Viscum album. The sequence continues at coordinate 1,189,827,541 of OY728143.1, read as the reverse complement.
ATAAAAATATTTTGTAATGAAAATAAAGTATTAGAATGATAATATAGTTTAGAATACTTTTATAGAAATGGAAAAAATAGTTTTTTAGATTTTGGATAATAGATGTACCTATTAGTGGATCGAAAATGAATTCATCATCATGGGAATGAAATATAATAAAAATTGACTTGTTAATTTTATCAATGATGAGGGTCTCAAAATCATTAGATATGCTAAATATAAATTTTTTGGTAAATATATCAAATGAATAGATGTACTCTTGGTTGAAGGCCTTAGTTATAATCTTCACAGTTTTAGATAATCATGTGACTCAGGGAATGTTTTAGAGTTTAAAAATAAGGTATTAACTATTAGATAAGGAGAAGGTTCAGTCATTCCCCAATAAATGCCATAAAAATGAAATCATTACTTTTTAGGAAAGATATTTTTTGTATGGTGTCCAAGGAAGTTGAAAAACATACTATAGATCAAACAACATGGCCACTTGATCCATAAATACTTACAAAATATAGTGAAGTAAAATGCATCTCGATACATACCCATGATTTTATATGATCATAGTTACACATGTGATTCTTTTCATAAAGGGAACATTATCTAAAAATCTTAAATGACATAGAAAGTGAAGTCAACAAGAATTATTGAACTCATGCACATGGATGCTTGTGGGCCAATTATGTAACGACCCAAAAAAATTTCAATGAAAATTACCTTCTTATAATTATGTTATATAGTATAAATAACATATAATAAAATATATAACACAATACAAACTTTATAAATGAATAATGAATTAAATAAGAAGTATTTATAAAAATTAAGGAACCTAAACCAATTGAATAGTAATATGACCTTTGGAATAGTAATGTGACCATTAAAAAAATTAACCTAACCAATAGAATAGTAAAATCACCTAGGAAAGTATAAATAAAAAAATTTACCTTATAAATGAAAATATGATATATTTATATCCTGGTATAAGTAAAGAAATATTTTAAAAATGATAAGTTAATTGATTGTATTTTTGTAAATTGAAAATAATTAATTACTATTTTATAATTAATATAATGATTTAAAAGAAAATATATTTTCATAAAATAGACTTGTAAATTAATAATTTGTTTCTTATTATTATAATATAATTTTATGAGACCATAATTAAATTTTCAAAGTGTTATAAAATTAGTTATAATTTTAAAAACGGTATTTTTTGAATAAATGATAATTTTAATTCAAAATTAAATTTATTTTATTTAGGAAATTATTTTCATTAAAAAGATTTTATTTATGAATTCTAAAATTCAAAAAATGGTTACGGTTATTTTTTTTGGATTTTTCTAAAATAGTTGAGGTTTTGGTGAATCTTGTAATATAGTAATTTATGATATAAGGTAAATAAATGCATATTTGAGCCATGCTTGAGTCGTGTATGATGTAAGTGTCCATTGGTTAGAAATCACATTAATTAGTTACTATATTTAGTCCCAAGAATCCAAACTATTCATAGACTTGATCCAAAATAATAAACTGAGTAATAAAATAATACAAAAAACACCCCTCTCCTCCATTATAAATACCACCCCTCGCTACCTCTTTTCCTCACACATATAAATCCATGAATATTGTCCAAATTATGCCCAAAACTATTTTCAAGTATCTGCCCCATGTTAATAATCCTTTTTTCTTAATAAAATACCAAACTCAAGTGCCTCAAGGAGGTTCTCAAGGAGAATAATTTAGTAGATAAAAACCTCTTCCCTTTCTTTTAGTTTATTTCCAATTTCCTTTATTTCTTATTCTCTACTCACATACACTTATCCAAGTGGCATGGTAACTCTAGTATCTCGCATATATTATAATTTTATTATTTTAATGTAATAATCCATCATTATTTCTTTCCCCTCCCTTTTTTTTTCTAAAAATGAAAACATCGTCTGTGATGTGTTAATTTATCGCATTCAAGGATGATGAGTTTTCAATTTCCTTTATCACCTTCATAGATGGTCATAAAACAATTTTTATTTTCAAAAAAATTATAATATATGTATTACATATTATTTAATGTTCTATAACTAGTATATATACATAATATTAAATAATATAACAAAACTAGTTCGTATTGATCGAAAAACCGCCAAATTAATCTAAATGATTATCATTAACATTTTATCAAATTATTCATCCTCATACCATATAAAAAATGATATATAATAAAAAATAAACTTATTTATGTTCATTAATAAAATATAATTTCAATTTTGGACAACTATTCCCATTTTTCATGATCTTTCATACACATATACAAATGAACCGATTATGAAAACCAAGGAAATGAACACTCCTGGATGATGCAATTGTATCATATAACTCATAAAAAAGGACATAAATGAACTTAATAAAATTATAATAAATAAAATAAATGTATAAAAGGTTCCAAATTAATTAATTAATTGATTTAATTTTATTATCTAGGACATTAAGATCAAGTTAAGAACACTTTTAGACATAAGGTAAGAGATTCTTTCCGAACCTCCATTTTTCCTTTGGGTTACGCTTTATCTCCCTTTAACCCATGAAAATATTATTTATTATTATTTAATTATTCTAAATTTTTTTTATATATTCTAAACTCATATATCCAGATCATTTTATCCTCCTTTTTCAGGGATATATATTTTTTAAAATGTTTCCCTTCTCAATTCTTACAAATAAGAAAGTCCAATTAAAGAGAACTTCTCGATTTATTACTCATTTTCAAGTTCATTAAATAATATCTTTTAAGAATACATAAATTATCTAAAATCAATCATTTTAACATGAAAAATTATCTTGTTACATTTCTGGTTTTATACAGACAATTATGCCTTTTTTATTTTAAGTAACCTTGAAATTTTTCCCTTAAACCACACAAAAATGTTTTGTTTTTAAAGTTTCTTAAACAATATTTTTTCATGTTTTTAATTCAGTTTGAAAAAAATTATCATTATATATGTATATTTTTCCTTAATATTGTTCATGTTTTATTTAAACTTATTCTTTTGTGGATACCATTGTTATATTCCAATTTTATATTCCTTTGACATGATTATGATACTCAATTCTTTCTATGGGTAACCCTTATATTTATATTTGATTCATTATGTATTATTATTTATATGGAAATCATATTCATGAACATGTTATTATGGGTGTTCCTAGATATCACTTCAATGTATTGGGTAATGTTTAATCTTGTGAGGCATCATGTGCAATAGTCTTGGTTGTTATCTTTGACTCGTGCCCCATGTGAAACGGTCTTGGTGGTTAGCATTGACTTGTGATAATACATGTTCAATGATACTTGACTCATGATTATTTCATGTTTTATATTGTTTTTAAATTTCTATTATTTCATTATTACTTGATTCCATGTTCTATACGTTATGCTTCCATGTGTTTAATCATGTTCCATGACTTTTTCTATCATCATGTTATGCCTTCTAACCCATGGGTTATGATTTATTCTCATGTTTATTCACTTACCAGGATTTTTAACTCATCCTATTGTTAATTTATTCCATATTTAATCCTATTAAGATGTAATGTATCAAAGGATGTTAGGTTCTAATTATGAAGATTAAATAAAATATGTCTTTTTTGGTTTCATGCTTTCTAATTATGTATCTAATCTTCCAAAGAGACTATACTTTACAATCCTTGGTCTGTATTTGAAGTCTAATTATGATTAATATCATGTAATAATATGTTTAATAAGTCTAAGGTCCCTTTTTTGGTATCAAATAATGATCTAGTTATTTTTGGAGATTAGGAATAGAGCACTTTAGTAATAATCGTAAGGATGATTCTATGACCATGGATAACCTAGATTGAAACATAGGGAATCACAAGTTAGGATATGATTTTCATTTAAAAATTTATCCATCTTTGTTTAAAGTTTCATTTTATTATTCTTATTAGGTAAATATTTAATCCTCCTAATTTTAATTTATTTTTCTTAGTTAATGGATGGAAATAAAAGAACCCATTCCAAAAATCAATGGGATAAGAATTGTAAAGATTTCCTTAATTATATGTCATATATGATTAGAATGAGTTCTCAAAACTTCATGATAGTACTTTCTCAGCTGGATCTAGTTATGGACAATAACTTGAATCATTTGGAATTCCCTCCTTCTCTTAACAAAGAAAAAGTTTCTTTCAAATCCTTTATACAGAAAAGGTCTCCCATGTTTAGTAGATCTTTTAATAACCTCCTTGTATAATAATGGATTAACATCATTGGGCATATATTATCTATATTCTAGTGCTCAGATGAAGAGAAATTTGTGCTGGTAGTTTATCATTTATATGGGGATGCTGATCATTGGTGGACACTGATCATGAACACAAAGTACAAGGAGGAAATTGATTCCATGGAATGGGAATATTTAAAGAAAATTATTTTTTAATAAATATTTTCCCCGAACCCAACATCTTAAGATGGAAATGGAGTTCCTTGGACTGAAGAAAAAGAAATATGAGTCTATTGGGGCATATGAAGTGAATTTCACAAGTATTGCAAGATACGCCTCTAGATTTTTCATGAACACTGAATGAAATGTGGATTTCTACTTTAGTAGTCTAAATAAGAGTCAATAAAAATAATTGGTGATTCGAGACTTTGATAGCTACAAAGAGATTTTCTTTTATTCCCTTCAGGTTGAAATAAAGATCATAGACTCTCAGTGGTCACATGTGAATGGGGACAAAAAGTGGAAGAAGTATTTTAATATGGGATGATCAACAAATAAATACTATGATGGAAAAAACCCAACACCCTAAATGTAATTTTTTTGGGATTAAGTATCTTGGTATTAGTCCAAAGGAAACTAGGAGATGCTTCAAATGTGGAATAATGGGGAATCTGGCTAATAACTTATGAAGGGATATAAGGAATATCTTGATGTAATTTTTCATTTAATGATTGAAGATATTACTTCAATGATTGATAACAATTGCTTTTTTACACAACATTTCAATGGGATACTTCACATAAACACCCAAATTCTCAAGATATTTTTTCATCCATATGATTTGAGTGAACACTTGAGTATCTATGATATATTCAGATTCCGTACTCCTCAAATAAATATGATCTTACTTCTTACTCATCCAAGAAATGAAAGAACTTAAAACATAAAAAATAACCACCTAAATTTGACTTATAATGATCCATTAAACCTATACAATATGCACTAGTGTATCCTAAAAACTCTCTCTATGACAATTTGTGATAAAAAATTTTGAAATCCACTATTCTATTGTTATAAATAAGAATTATTTTCACCGTTAGAATATGGATTTCCTTATGAAATATTTGGTAATTTTAAACTTTACTTGTGGAAAACTCAATGTCTAGTCTTTTTGTTATTAAGTAAAACAAACATCTAATCATTTTCCTATACTCCATGATATTTTCCTCCTTCCCACAATCATCTTTTTAAATTTTCATCTAAGGAGAATCCAATGTTTTCATGGTTTGACATATTCAATTAAAAAACTATTTAGAACTTCTTTGGAATATTTTTATTAGGAAATGAATATAACAAAATTTTCTTGAGTCACCTATATTCCAAGGAATAAGGTCAACTCACCAATCATAGAAATCTAAAACGTTCACCTCATATATTTTTTAAATAAATTTCACTATTATTCATCTAATCCTCTAAAAATTATGTCATCAACATATATGAGAAATTATGTTCTTTGATCCATATTATTTTTTATGTAGACTTTATGATCAACTTATCCTTTTTGAAAATAAAAGTTTCTTAGGTATTAATTTATACATGAATACCAAGCCCTCAGTGCTTGATCCATCTCATACAAATCCTTCTTCAACTAATATAACTTTACTTTATCTTTATTTTCAATAAACCCATATGGTTACTCCATTTACACTTACTTTATAATAACTCTATTTAGTAATTCCAATTTCATGTCCATTTGATATACCTTGAATTTCCTTTACACCAATATACCCAAGAAAAGTCAAATGGTTTCCAACCGGGATACGATGACAAATATAACATGAAAATCACTGCCTTTAATCTAAGGATACCCCTTAAACACTAATTTTGATTTGTTTCAATTAACCTTTCCATATTCATTGATTTTATTAAAAAACACCCACTTATATCTAATAACATTTTTTCATTTTTTGAAAATTTTCTCACGTCTCATTCTTTTCAATATGGTCAAGTTACTCATGCATATATTTGACCTAATTATTATCTTTGGAAGTATTTTCAAAATAATTAAGCTATTATTAAGATAAAATATTGGTTTGTTGTATATTATTCATCTTCCATGTTTTTCCAACCACCAATGATATTTTGATTAGCTATTTTACCTATATCTTTTCCAATTTTCACAACTTATAAAACTACTATGTTTTCTTCACCATAATTTTATTCTTATTAGTCTACCTCATATCCTTGATATCCCATTAGATTGATCACTTTATCATTACTTTCATCCATTTTTATCAATGTTTTTTTGACAAACATGCTCAATGTTTTGGATATTCGACTTGATCTCCACAACAATGGCATCGGTAATTTTTTTAATTCTTCTAATCCTTTTATAATAGAATTTATATGCTTTGATTTTGGATGAATATACAAGTAAAATACCTTTAACCCCATGAGATTACAACTTTTAGTTACTCTCTTTTTTTATAATAAAGAATTTACTTTTGAAAACTCAAAAGTATTTAAATATAGGCTTCTTCCAATACCAAATCTCATAGTGTGTCTTACCTTTAATATAACACAAAAAAGACCTATTGGATAAATATAATGATGTAAGAACTATTTTCTTTTAATATTACTTTAGTAGGTTTTTCTATATTAACTCTATAAGAGGAATTTTATTTATGATTCAATTCCTCCTCTCAGTAAAACCATTTTGTTGAGGTGTACTCACAACCAAAATTTAGTTCCTTATCACATATTTTTTGAGATATTCCTCCACATTAATATTATTAGATTCCATGCTATTATTTTTTAAAAACATATAAATTATCATCCCAAGTATATTTTCCACTAATATTCAGTATCTTTGAATGAATTTGAGCACTTTAGAATTGTGGGATTTAACCACCATTCATTACATCCTACTAAAAAACATTGATAAATAGAATATAGTTTCTTTTTTACTTCCATAGATTTGGGTGAGATTTTTCCAAAAACATCAAGATACACCAACTGAAGAAACTTCATAGTATTTTATTCCTTTAGATTTTATATATTCTTAATGATCTTACCTTTTTGTAAAGTATCACATATGTGAATGAGATCATGTGTAGGTTTAGTAAAATCACATGCTCCTTCATTCATTACCAATTCATCTAAAGAATTTTGGATTATAGGGAAAAGTGTTTTATGCAGAAAATAATTTTCATCTTATTTGGATATAAAGAAATTATATTCCTCTCCATTAATGAGATAGATATTCACTTTTACATTCTTCCCTTGAATTATAATAATTTCATATCTTATTTAGATGATTCATGTCATTTTGTTGAAATTAATCACATGGATCGAGTCACATAATTGACTTTCATTTAATAAGTTGTGACTAAGGCCTTCAACCACTAAGACCTCTATGTACCTTATCTCTTTTCAATCAATTTTGGATTTCTTAGGGAAAATAATATTCATACCTTCATCGTTTCAAAAGTGAAAACATCATATTTATCATATTTTATGCCCATGAAAATATCTTTATTTCCAGTCATGTGGAAATTACAACCATTGTCCAAAATACATACTCTGACTCAGTCAGTTTCTCACAAAGAAATTTCTTTAAACTTATCCTTGTAAACTTTTCTTTTCTTGATAAACATTCATTATTTCACTTAATTTGGTGGTAAATTAAATTTTTTCACCTTAAAATCCATGTATTATTCCTCATCTTACATTGTTGTGTATATATTTTTTATTTCCAACCTATTTTATGGGGATTCCAACTATTGATATTTTCTTTCCTGAGTTCCCTTTGGAATATACCTTTATACCCTTGATGAAAAATTCATGTATTTGTGTCAAAAACCATCACATAAAAATAATATACATTAAAACATATCAAGTATATGAAAATTTTCTTTACTATTTTTATTTCTCATAAGCCTTGAAGTTCATTTTTTCTATGGAACACTCATATTTTGTATGCCCCATATGTTTATAATAACAAAACAAAATGTAAGGTGAATTATTAATTTTATTCACTACTCCATATAGCGACCATAACTTTATTAGTTTAATTTTAAATAATTTTAATGATAAACAACATAAAAACATTATGTAATGAGTTTCCAAAGGATTAGTGTCTTGGGAAAACTATTAGCATACATAACATTTACAATATAAAGCATAAAAATTTATTTCATTAATTCTTCTCTAGATTCTTATAGGACCTTGTGTACTGCTTATTAAATGTAGTCACATGAGGATATACATAAAAAAGGGGTGAGATAAAATACATATTCATGTTGGACTATGGATGGGGATGAGACCTTATTGTTACATGGGTGTGTATGGGTCCCAACAAACATCAAAGAGGAGTTGATGCAAGAATTACATGCCTCATCATTGGTGTTTCACCCTTATGTCACCAAAATGTATCAAGATCTACGATGTGAGTATTGGTGGCCAGGTATGAAATGCAAGATTGATGGTTTCATCACTTGGTGTTCCACCTGTTAGCAAGTAAAGGAAGAAAATTAGTGATCGGTAGGGATTTTCAGCCATTTTCCATTCCTAATTGGAAATGGGATGATGTTTCGATGGACTCTATGACTAGTCTACCAAGATCACCCCATGGTAGTGATACAGTGTAGGTTGTCGTTGATCGTTTGATGATGGTCACACACTTCTTACATGTGTGAAAGACCATAAAAGTGGACAAACTAAGAAGGATGTATGTTAGGAGGTGGTAAATATTCATAGAGATCCTCATTATATTTTTTCTGACATAGACTCACTTCATGTCTTGGTTATAGTAGGGGTTGAAAAAGGCCTTCGGTACGTAGGTACTTCTGAGCACAACCTATCCCCCTTAGATTGATGGACAGAAAGATTTTACAATTTAGGTGCTAGAGGACATGCTCCATGAATGTGTCCTTGAATTTGTGGGATCATGGGAGAAACACATTCCCCTCTTCACGTTTTCTTATAATAATAGATTTCAGGATAACATTGATATGGATTCTTATGAATCCTTATATGTTATTCCTTTCCACTCACATATTCTCTTAGCTAGAGGTAATGGAGGAAGATATTCTCAAAACACATATCATATAGGAGACTAAATAGTAGGTCTAGATGATTATAAAGTGCATGGTGGTATTTCAGTCTAGACAATAGTCGTACACCAATAGATATTGATGGCCTCTCAAGTACGTGGTCTGAGACCGGTTTTTTTATGTGTCTCATCCAGGTTGGAGAATAGACATATTTGGAGGTAGGGTAAGCTCTCACCAAGGTTCATTGAACCCTTTGAGGTTTTGAAACAGATTAGACCATTGGATTACCAATTGGATCTTCCTCAGAGATGTCATTCAATGCATGATGTCTTTCATATATCTCAGCTTCATTGATACTATATAGACCCAACACATGTATTTCATCCAAACAAGGTATAATTGGATTTAGACACTTCCTTCTATGAGTATCCCATTTATGTTGTTGATCAGAGCATGAATTTCACTCTAAGACATGTCAGTTCCTTTAGTGTAGGTGTTATGGTAGCATGGCTGAGTGTAGGATGAGACCTGGGAACGAGAAGCTGATATTTGATCTCAGAGGTTGGAACTCTTGGCTGATGATACCTCTTTACCCTTAGAATATCAACTTGGAGATGAGTTAATTTAAGAAGGGGAGGCTTTAAAACACTATTTCTTTATGAAGGTATGGATCATTTTTTAAAATTTTAATCCTTTGATTAATCATGGTAAAGATGTGATACGACCTAAGGAAGGTCACATGAGCGTCTGAGGCTTGTTCAGAGCACGGAGTTTCAGAAAATGGGCTAGAAAAAAGGGCTATATGGTTATAATAAACCATGTATCCCAGGTAACATGGTTATTTTTAACCATGTGAGTGAAAACAAAGGTGCAGTAGGAGCCACACAATTTGTCTAAAACCACGCGAATCTAGGCGCATGGCTGTTCACACAACCTATAGTTTTAACGGTGGTTTTTCATATGGTTTGTACATTGTTTGAAAACTATGTTCCTAAACCATGATCCCCCTTATTTTGGTATTAATTTAATATTTTTTCCCTCAATTAAGTTATAAACTATCTTTTATTTTTTCCTTCTTCCTACAGTGAGAAAGAACCCCTTTCATCCTCTTTTGAGCTCAAAATCTCCTCCAATCTAGGCTTTGATACAACTCTTTTGTATTTTTTTTGTTCTTCAATATGTCAGAAGAATTGGATTAATATTAGTAATATCCTCTAATCACTCACTTCATATTTTAGTTTTCCTTCAAATCCATCGTGCTATTTAGGTGCATGCTCATTTTCCCTATTTTCAAGGTGTTGGGCCATTTCTCAGATCTCTTCCAACCTACTTTTAATTTGAGGCTGATATCAATAGAGGAGTCATCTATGGCCCTGAGTTAGGTGGTTACATTTTTTTTCCTTTGATTTTTGATGCTTTATAGCTATGTTGTTGTGCCGCATTCCAATTTTTTCTGACCACCCCCTTTAAATTGAGTTATTTATATCAAATTGATCATTATAATCTGATATAGAGTTATTGATTATTGTTTAGGTAATTATAGGTTGTATACCCCTTATATGGTAACCCCTTAGGTGTGCCAAATGGAATTGTCCTTTTTAGTTAATTGGTTAAAATGCCTGAAACTCCTCTTAGCAAATGGATTTGACTTAAAATATATTTTCCCTTAGTATGTGAACGATTATGGAACCTGAGGCACCTTCTAAAAATTTGGATCAACCTATAAAAATAATTTCCCAAGTAGGAAATTGTCTTATTTGACCATGTGGCCTTTTAAATGGATCCTTGAGACTTATGATTTGAATTTACATGCTTTAGTAAATTGAATGGATTTAATTGAATTCAAGGGAATTCTCTTTATGTCTTTCCCTGTTTTAAATGAATTATATGGATTGAATGAATGACACGTAAAGGATGGTGAAACCATGCCTTTTTATTACCTCTTTATCTAAATGAATTAAAATTCCATGTATGTTATTAAACTTGCGTAGCTTGGAACATGATAGGTAATGCCTCGTGTATTAAATTATAAATATGACTATGCCTTATTTATATGTAAACAGGAAGAACGGACATGATATGTGGGAGGTAATTCCCCATGCCGGTTATAATTATAATACACCGTTATAGAGGTTCTGACAAAATAGTAAGGGACCATTTGAGCAAGATGGTATCATGATCCCATACATTGGATGTTTAGCATAACATCTCATGCCATTGACACTAGCTAGACATTGGGATTTACGCACCAAGTTCATTTTTCGAGTGATGACATTATGTCTCACTCACCATCCCGAGTGTCGTGCATGATGTCTCACACTCTTATTAGGATATAGGTCATTTACTCTATTTCTTGAGCTTATAGGCTCGTTATACTGGTCATGGATGTCTGAGTTATGCCCTAGTCCAACCAATACTAGTATTCTAGGTATATGGAAACTTATGTTTGAACGTACTTGGATCATATAGGTGGATGCAATATATAAATAAAATATGTATATTATAACTATATATAGTAACTGATTAGACTTCTATTACGGTTTTGATCTGAAGAAGTTAGACCCTCTTAGTTTCCTTTAGGAACCTGAGTGGATTGGTTATTTATTTTAGTATTGTTTTCCTTTTATTTTTATACCTTTAGTAATGATCATTGTTTGGATTACGTGTAGACACCATTGGTGGTATCCTACTGAGATTTGTATCCCACATCTTACTCGGGATGACTTTGGTACCTGAGAAGAATATATTCCTACTGGTACGGAAAATGTAAAGTTCTTATCTATAGTTCATTGATATGCTTTTTCTTATAGATAGAGCTTAGGAGCATAGGACCAGAAATTATCTCAAGATGCTAGTGGAGTATTTTTTGTTCTTTTTGTAGTTTTATAGAATGTGTATCTTAATTAACCATGTAAACTTTTTATTTTCAGCATGCCACACATTCATAAATCATACACTGCCTAGTGGATTTTGAGATATTTATTTAGTTGTTCTGTTGATTTATGCTTTCTCACTCATCTATTATATCAATTGTATTTATTCTTCCACTATATTATTTTCTAGACTATTTACACTACTGGAATTTTACCCTTTACCAATGGTTCTGAACCATTGTTAAAGGTTAGGAACCGTTGGTATATTATAAACCAACGGTTTCCCAAACCATGGACAAGTAAGCAATTTGTATAGGCTTATACCAACGGTTCTGTGTAAACCGTCAGTATATGTGTTAAATTAAGAGATATACCAACAGTTTCACAAACCATTGATATATTTTACCCTTATACTAACGGTTTAGAACCGTTGGTATATAGTGTAAAATATACATCCAAAGGATATACCAACGGTTTTCAAAACCTTTGGTAGAAGTTTATACCAATGATTATAAAAAAATTGTTGGTATAATATACATCAAAGGGCTATACCAATGGTTTTAAAAACCATTGGTATACATATATTGTAGCTCCATAGCAGTATTAGCCAGTAGCCACCTCCAACCTACAACCTGCAACCCGCAACTCTCCATGACCTGCAATAACACATACACCAAGAATCCAAAAGGCTACATGGGATGTTTAAAATTCATCCAGAATTTAGAAATTTAGAAATTTAAAATTCATTCCTCACTCAAACCATGACACAAGAGAAAAATATAGAATCCAATACATCCATAATTGAAATGAAATAACACATGTAACACCAATACAAAATTGCAATCCAATACACCCAGAATCGAATACACATAATAGAATTCAAAATTTAGAATTAATTACCAATACAACCAGAATCCAATACATCCAGAATTCAGAAATTTAGAATTGAAATACAATAACACCCATAACAGTATTCAAAATTTATAATTCACTCCTCACTCAAACAACAACACCAATACACACAATAGAAAAAACCTACATGTTATAGGAAGCACATGGGATGTTTACTCGTGGTCTTGGGTTGACTATCTTAAAACCAACAGAAAAACTTGGGTAGAGTGGACAAGGATCATGATACCCATAAGATAGAAAATGGTAGTGGTCATGTGCTTAGACCAAGGATGAGTTATAGGAATTACATGAGATGTTTATATTCCTCTAATGACTATGTATCCATTTATAAATAGTTACTGATGTGTTAGTGGGAAACATTGGACAATCTCGACATATGAGATGGGTTACTAGAATAGCCTACATGTTTTTCATAGACTTTTCAATTGGAATAAGGGGGTATGTGGCTAATTGTAATTTGTTCTCCTGGGTGTGATGTGAGATTAATCCCCATTTTGAGTAGTGGGTATGAATATTCAATTATGTCTTTGGTATTGGGTTCCCAAAGGGACTTTGGTTTGGTCCTAGAACCCACTGTTTGAGGATGGTATTGGAATATTAAATGTCATGTGTTTTAGAATAGGGGTAGGAGTTCCTCACATGAGAAGTGGATTGTGTGAGGTTGGAACATGGATCCGTGTGCTAAAGTATAAACATAATCCAAATACGTTTGGTCAGTTTTCCATATGCAAGTTATTGTTTTCACTTAAAATCTTGTCCATTTCAAATTAAAGTGAGATATTTTGAGTGGTACCAACCAAAATGTGCCTCAAATTGAGTCCAGGTTGAATAATACATGTCACAAATGACCCATGGATCGTTTTCATAAAGTATCAATAGAATCCAAATGCATTTGGTCAGTTTTCTGTATTCCAGTTGTTGTTTTCACTTAAAATGTTGTCCATTTCAAATAAAAGTGAGACACATTGAGTGGTACTGGCCACACTGTGCCTCAGATTGAGATGGGGTTGATTCGTACATATCAAAAATGACCCATAGATCCTTGTGATAAAGTATCAACACAATCAGAATATGTTTGGTTGGTTTTCAGAATGTATGTTGTTTTTACTTAAAACAATGTCCATTTTAAACAAAAGAGAGACACTTTGAGTGATACTGGCCATATCGTGCCTCGTATTGTGGAAAAGTTGACTCATACACGTCAAAAATGATCCATGGATCATTTTTCTAAAATATAAATACAATCATAAAGTGTTTGGTCGGTTTTCTGTATGAAAGTTGTTGTTTTCACTTAAAATCATGTCCATTTCAAATAAAAGTGAGACGGTTTGAGTGGTACCGGCCACACCATGCCTCATATTGAGGCAGGGTTGACTCATACACATCAAAAATGAAGTATCAACAGAATCCAAATGCGTTTGGTCAGTTTTCTGTATGTAAGTTGTTGTTTTCACTTAAAATCCTGTCTATTTCAAATAAAAGTGAGATAGTTTGAGTGGTACCAGCCACACCATTCCTCTTATTGGAGATGGGTTGACTCTTACACATCACAAACTACCCATGGATCATTTTCCTAAAGTATCAAAAGAATATGAATGCGTTTGGTCAGTTTTCTGTATGCAAGTTGTTGTTTTCACTTAAAATCTTGTCCATTTCAAATAAAAGTGAGATAGTTTGAGTGGTACCGACCACACCATGCCTCAGATTGAGGAAGGGTTCATTCATACACGTCAAAAATGACCCATGGATCATTTTTCCTAAATTATAAATAGGGTATTAATGTGTTTGGTTGGTTTTTCGTATGCCATTTGTTGTTTTCACTTAAAATGTTGTCCAATTAAAATAAAAGTGAGACACTTTGAGTGGTACCGGCCACACCGTGCCTCAGATTGAGGAGAAGTTGACTCATACACGTCAAAAAAAACCATTTATCCTTGTGATAAAGTATCAAAACAATCCGAATATGATTGATCGGTTTTCCATATGCCATTTATTTTTACTTAAAAGGGTGTCCATTTTAAACAAAAGAATGAAACTTCGAGTGATACCAGCCACACCGTGCCTCAGATTGAGGCAGGGTTGACTCGTACATGTCACATATGACCCATGGATCATTTTCATAAACTATAAACACAATATGAATGTGTTTGGTTGGTTTTCCATATGCCATTTGTTGTTTTCTCTTAAAATGTTGTCCATTCCAAATAAAGGTGAGACACTTTGAGTGGTACCGGCCACACCGTGCCTCGGATTGAGTCGAGGTTGACTCATACAGATCATAAATAATCCATGGATGGTTTTTATAAAGTATCAACATAATCAGAATATGTTTTGTCAGTTTTCCGTATGTCTTTTTTTACTTAAAATAGTGTCCATTTTAAAAAAAAGATTCACTTTAAGTGATACCGGACACACTGTTCCACAGATTGAGGCGGGGTTGACTCGTACACATCACATATGACCCATGGATCTTTTTCCTGAAGTATAAATACAATCATAATGTGTTTGGTTAGTTTTACATATGCAAGTTGTTGTTTTTACTTAAAATCTTGTCCATTTTAAATAAAAGTGAGACAGTTTGAGTGGTACCGGTCACACCGTGCCTCGAATAGAGGAAGTTTTGACTCGTACACATCAAAAATGACCCATGGATCTTTTTCCTAAAGTATCAATAGAATATGAATGAATTTTTTCAGTTTCTCATATGTAAGTTTTTGTTTTCACTTAAAATCCTGTCCATTTAAAATAAAAGTGAGACAGTTTGAGTGGTACCGGCCACACCGTGCCTCAGATTAAGGTGGGGTGGACTCATACACGTCATAAATGACCCATGGATCGTTTTCCTGAAGTATCAAAAGAATATGAATGTTTTTGGTTGGTTTTATGTATGCTAGTTGTTTTGTTCACTTAAAATGTTGTCCAATTAATATAAAAGTGAGACACTTTGAGTGGTAACAGCCACACCGTGCCTTGGATTGAGGTGAGGTTGACTCGTACATGTTAAAAATGACCCATATATCCTTGTGCTAAAGTATCAACATAATCCAAATATGTTTGGTCATTTTTCTGTATGTCACTTGTTTTTACTTAAAAGGGTGTCCATTTTAAATAGAGCTTAGATTGGGATCCAAGATGCTGAATAAAGAGTGTGATTGTTTCCAGAATCAAGGTAGGTGGTCCTTATCCTTTCATTAATTATAGTGATGTTTTATATATATTGAATCATCGCTCTCCCAGTGTTGGTATGTCAGGTCGGGGGGTTGTCCGGGGTCCAGGGAGGAGGGTGGGGGGCTGTTCTGGAGATGTCCAGGGGGCAGTTTGGGGGGCTGTCCGGGGGCTGTCCAGGGTCTAGGGAGAAGGGTGGGGGCTATCCAGGGTCCATGGAGGAGGGGGGTGGGGTTTGTCTGGGGTCCAGGGAGGAGGGTGGGGGCTGTCCGGGGAGCTGTCTCTAGGGAGGAGGGTGGGGGCTGTCTGAGGGGCTATCTGGGAGGATGTCCGAGGGCTATCCGGGGTCCATGGAGGAGGGTGGGGGGCTGTCCAGTGTATATGGAGGAGGGGGGGTTGTCTGGGGTCCAGGGAAGAGGGTGGGGGTTATCCGAGGGGGTTGTCTGGGGTCTAGGGAGGAGGGTGGGGGCTGTCTGGGGGGATGTCCGGGGGGGGGGGGGTTGTCCGGGGTCCAGGGAGGAGGGTGGGGGATGTCCAGGGGGTTGTTAGGGTTAGGGGGGCTATCTGAGGTCCAGGGAGGAGAGTGGGGGGCTGTCAGGGGGATGTCTGAGGGGTTGTCCGGGAGCTTTATGGGGATTTTTTGGGGTCCAGGGAGGAGGGTGGGGGCTGTCCAGGGGGTTGTCCGAGGGGCTATCCGAGGGGTTGTCTGGGGGCTGTCCGGGGTCCAGGGAGGAGGGTGGGGGGCTGTCCAGGGGGCTTTCCCATAAAAATGAGATGGTATTTACATATTTTCTAAGAAAATTCTTTCAAGGTTAAAAAAATAATTTCAATATATCAAATTCTAATCAGACAATTAATTTTATATATTCCACTAAAAAATTACAATTTCATTAAAATAGATAAAAAAATAAATATAATGTGACCTATATAATCACACATATATTCAGGCACAATAAATCAATAAAAATTAAAGTTCAGTAATATCAGTAAAAAATCTAACGGATCAATTTATCCCTCATCACCATAAATATCATCACCATCATCATCACCCTCACCCTCATCCCCATCATCATCCCCGTCATCGTCCCTTCCCTCCTCATCACCCTCGTACTCAGCCTCAGCCTCCTCATCGCCCTCCTCCTCCGCCTTAGCCTCCTCCTCTCCCTTCTCCTTCACCTCGGCCTCCTCCTCACCCTCCTCCTCCACTGCCTCAGCCTCCTCCTCACCATCATCTCAACCACCTCTAGAACTGTCACTTGTTGAACTATATATATAATGCATTGATGACATATATTCATCAAAAGTAGTGATGGCCTCAAGTGGAAGTGTTGGACGTAAAAATTCCATCAATTTCATAAATGCAGTGCTTGCCCTAGTAAACTATTTTTCCGTCTTTGTGTCCCCCTTTTTAGCTTGTTCTACCTATGACTTAACCTATTGAAACTCAGTGTCACTACAAATCGTACCTGATGAGGGCCAATACCTCATCGGAACTATAATCTTCCCAGGTCGGCAGCGTACTCTACTAGGGTTCTCATCTCCCAACACCTGATGTAAGTGATCGTTTGGACCAAAATTGTCAGGTTCCTAGGCATTAAGGGCCTCTAAAGTAGTATTTTTCAAATATAAATAGATTATTAAGTTAAAAATATATATTAAAATTTTAAATCTACAAATTAAAACTTAAAATATGCTGTTGAGTTAGTTCATTAACCGCACTTCCATCTTTCTTATTTCTACTCGATCAAAACAGTTTTTCTCGAGGCACACATCCTTCTATATTCAATTTATACCTCTACAATGACATTGAATGTATAAAACCATAATTGAAAATAGGATACCAAAAAAAATAGTAATTTCATAACTAAAATTATATAACAACTTTAGCAATCGAATAAATTATGGAGGAAGCAATAGAAAGTTCAAGTCATAAGGAAAGATTATAAACTGTCATACCTATTGTCTCTCATGATTTGGAATCATAGTACATCCCAATGTGTGGACGTATTTCTTAGTATCAATGTTTTTTTATTTCTTGCAGATTCATCCTAAATAAATTTCAATAATTAGTATTAACGAAAAACATAAAAAATTTCATTTAAATACTTCTAATTTGATTAATACCGTTAATTGGCTAGTCACCTAATGAGTAATCATCTGTAAGTACTGTTCTAATGGAAAATCATCCACGACAGGGACCGCCACTAACTCTATGCCCACTCTAGCACACCATCCAACGTACAACTCATGCTTATAAGCTCTCCAAATCTCACCTAAATCCTTTAGACGTGCTGGTCATGCACCCTCACCATCGGGGAAATTAAACCGTAGGTGAAACCAAAATATTAATTCATATAAATACAAAAATTAATATATTGCATTAAATACAATATATTTTTTTACCCATATATCTACCCATGCTTTATCCTTGACTTCATTTGGCAGTTGTCTCCATGAGAGAGTGCTGATATGAATGATGTCATAGTATTTGGAAAGCATCGCCAAAAAACTCCAACATTGCTGCCCTAATTTTTCAATCATCTGACTATCTTCATTATAGTCCACCATCAACTGCGTGTGGCAGTTCCAAATAAAACGCATGCATGTACACCCCTACCCCCACCTCCTATCGGCAGATGTATCTATTATGAAAGACAAAAAAAATTATCAGTACATGTTATAATGAAAATAAATAATGGTGTAACAATTTGTTAGGGTTGAATAACTATACCTGCGGTAGTCTGATCAATGGGAACCACTGGATCCACAGAAACTGAAGGAACACCCTGTACAGATGGAGTGGGTCCCAATGCATGCTCTGTAGGGACAGACTCTGGTGGAGCAGTAGTCGAAGAATATGGAATATAAAAGCTCGTAGAGAAGGAAGCAGAAGTAAAAGAAGATGACAGGGATGGCTGGCCAAATGTTGGATGGGGAGTGGGAATCATCATCGGATATGGTATAGATGGGTGAGGAGACTTAGATGTAAAGGTTGGTGAAAACATGGGAGTTCTAAATATCCCATGTGTCCCTAATGGAACATCGGGGTCAAAATGTGGGATGGATGGTATGTCAGTGGGAGGGTAAGGGTCTAATCGGGTACGCCGACTAGATCGTCTAGCTCACTTACCACCCCCCCCCCCTCGTATGAACACACTGAGTACTGGGACCACTAATAGGATGGTCATCATATAACTGTCACCTAATATATATATCCTTAAATAATGTTTAAAAAAATTAATCACATGACATTATATATTATTTAAATAAATATATTTGAAATAAAATACTCGTTGCAGGCACTAGTGGTGGAATTCCCAGCTCCACCATGCAACGACTATTGTCCATAATCTATTTTCTCTTCAATTGGTTTCATTTTCCTGCATTTGAAAACAAATATGGAAGTAAATAGAAAAGTATAACTAATGTTTAACCCAAAAAAAATAAATGAGGGGGAATAGAGGGATTCATGGATAATTTAGCTAAACATTGTTTTAGGTGAGCTTGAACAAATATATAATAAAGTCAATAAATTGTACAAGATGTAATAAAGAAATTTAATTTTTAGTAGGATGATTATTTAATAAGTTTCATCAGTCTATTAAAATCATAGAACATTGATTCTACCAGATTCATAAGTGGTGAAGCATTTTTCAAAATTAAGGAAAAATATAATTTATTTAGCTCAGGTAGATGATGCGGGTTTCAATAAATGTTTTGCAGAAGAATAAAAACCATCATATTCATTACCTAGTAAAATGTTAAAGATAGGTCTTAGAGTCATAAAAATTTTATACAAATCATAGTTGAAGCATTGAAATTTTCTCTAAGTTAGAAATTTTGGTTTCGTAGGTTTAAATACAGTTTAATTCCAAATTACAAAATGCAATTAAAATAAAAATTCCAACCAATAAACATTGAAAATGTACATAACGGTAAAATTGGATACAAAGTATTTGTATTCAATATTAAATCAATTTGAATAGTACCAACCTTAACAACCCAACTTGAGGTAAACCAAAATAATTGAGAACATGGGTGAATGATTATATATATTTCCCACCACAACTTTAGGTTCACAATCAAATCTAACAATTGAGCTATTAGAGTCATAAAAAAAATAAATGGATTGGTTCCAATGTCATTAGGGACAGTGTCAATTCCATCATCACCATCATCAAAAATATGTCCTGGAATTACTTCAACTATGACACCAAATTCAGGTCAAAGTTGGTCTTTGACATAAAAAACTTTTTTAGCCATTGATGCCAATACATATGGTTCTTTGGTAGCAAGAGTACGAGTCATATTAATTATTCGAATTCCACAATCATTAATAAATGTGCCATGACTCATCATCGAATCAAACCAATGTAATTTCATCATCGTGACTCATCTATGAGAGTAATAATCCAATATTACTATTTTTTCAATGATTCCATAATAACCCACATTTTCAAATCATGGTCTACTATCTGATGCACTGGAATAACAATATGTTGTGGCAGTAACCATAACACCATCATGTTGTGTTCTCATGTTCTTTGCTCGTTCAGTGACAATAAATTTGTACCCATTGATAATAATTGATTTAAAGTCACGAACCACAGTATTAGGACCAAAAGCCAATGATATTATTTCCTTAGAGACAGAGTCAGTAGGAAAACTCAATATCTGCAATATAAATGAATATTAAACTTAATTAAATATTGATTTAATTATTTTAAACAGTAATATATTTACCTTCAATTTTAACCAAGTGGAAAACTCTTTTCTATGAAAAGACTCCCTCCTTCTCTAAGATAACGAATGATTCTTTCTATTTATCATTGTTTTATGTTCCATATAGATAAAAAATATTAATATATTAACAGATATATATATATATATAAGATATACATATTCAATTTAGTTACTTGATGTAGTCATCGAACAAATCAAAATTGAAAAAAACTGTGTGATGTGCCATCTCCTTCTCTTTAAGCCTTAATGTATTCAATGTATGTGATCCAGGAATTCCTCCTATTTGAGGAAGTGATGGAAAACTGGGTTCAATTTTCTCATACTTTTCTTCTTTATTTCTCATTGGTTTGTTCATTCTTGTAGTAAGATCAGACAAATACATTGAGTAGAAATCCATACATTCTTGAGCCAAGTAATCGTTCACGATAGAACCTTTGGGATGATTCTTGTTTCAGACATAAGACTTTAATGTGTACATATTTATTTCAGTTGGATACATCCAACGAAATGAAACAGGTCCTTCAAGAAGTATTTCAGTGGGAATATGGACAGTTAGATGCAACATGCATGTGAAAAATGATGGAGAAAATATTTTCTCCAACTCACACAAAATTAATGGGGCATATGTCAACATTTTTTAAAAGAAAGACTTAGAAAACTTCTTAGCACAAAGATATCTAAACAAATGGAACAACCGAATAACAGTTACCCTTACATTATTAGAAAAAAGGTGACGGATAGCTATTGGAATCAACTCATGCAGAAGAACGTGATAATCATGAGTCTTCAAAGATTTTAGATTCAACTCTCTTCTGTTGACCCATTTAGATATGTTTCTTGAATAGCCATCAGGAACTCTAATAGTCTCTAATACTTCCAGAAATTTTTTTTTGTAGGTTTTGTCACATAATAATCACATTGAACTTTCCATTTATTTTCACTGATATGCACATGATGCAATTCTGGTCTGATTCCCCAATCCACCAAGTCACACTGAGACTATAAATCATCTTTTGTCTTTCCCTTAACATTTAGAAGTATTGAAAGCAACATTTCACATATATTATATTCAATTTGAATTACGTCTAATCAATGAAGTAACAAATTGGTCGACCAATAAGGAAAATCAAAAAAGATACTCCTCTTCCTCCAATTGTAACAGGATTCAGCAGAAACAATCTTTCTCTTTCCATATTTCATTTAACCCTTCCCGAATGAAAATCTTAAATCTTTCAATTCATTAAGTACATCAGTTCCCGACATACACTAAGGTGGATCATCGGTCTCTATGGTATTATCAAATCTTCGATGATTATTTCTATATGGATGGTCCATTGGAAAGAATCATCGATGTCCCATAAAACTGAAACTACAGAGATTTTTTAGTCTTCTGGATCATGTATTCTTCATACAAACAGGACATGAGAGTTTTCTCTTCGTGCTCCATCCAAACATCATTGCATAAGCTGGAAAATCATTGATCGTCCACATAAGCACAGCACGCATCTAAAATATGTCTTTCAAATATTCCTCGTATGTTCGCACACCCACATCCCAAAAAAGTTTCAACTCATTTATTAAAGGTTTCATGTATACGTCAATATCAATGTAGGGATCAGAAGGGCCAGATATGAGTATAATCATGAAAGTGAAAGGTTTTTTCATACGCAACCATGGGGGGATATTATAAATGTGTATAAAAACTGGCCATGTGTTGTGCGAAGTAAGAATCTTCCCAAACAGATTAAAACCATCGCATGAAAGACCCAGCCTCACATTACGCATGTGAGCTACAAAATTAGGATATCGAGCATTAAATATCATCCATGCAAATCCATCTGTAGGGTGAACCAACTCATCATTAGTCTTGTTTATCTCTGTATCATTCCATCTCATTTTTATTGATATTTCATCAGACATAAAAATATTATGGAGTTTGGGGATTAATGGAAAGTGCCACATTACTTTCTATGGAATGCGGGATAGTGTTCCATCAGATTTTGACTTCTAGCAGGATGTGCCACATTTTATACAATCATTTTGTTTAGCAGTTTCATCCCAAAATAAACTTCAATCTTTTGAGAAAGCATGAATTTTGTTTCTTGAAAATCCAAGTTCCTCAACTAAATCCCATGACATATAGTGGTTTGAGGGAATATCTACATCATCTGGAAGTAAATCCTTAAAGAAGGTGATAATGTAATCGATTGTTGTATTAGAAATACCATACATAATTTTCCCATGAAACAATTAAATTAAAAATTCCATCTTTTTCATTTTATCGCATTGTCGATATACTAGAGTCATCGCAGTATCATTCAATTTTTTTCACCCTAACAACATCATCATTTTCATTAGACACATCATGTGTGATTATATCAATGTCTTCTTGGGTCGGAATCATTTCTTTTTCATGATGATGAATAAATGAAAACCGGTCATATAAAAAATTCTCCACTCCGGTCATCTCATTTGGATCATCAGCAATTTGAGTATTCATTTTCTCCCCATTGTGATACCGTACATAGTAGTTTTCTTGAAAACCATATTTGGTTATGTGGTAGCTGACTTCTTCATAGCTCAACCAAGGTCTACCAACACAAATGGAACATGGTCAGTGTATGCGACCACTATCTGAAGCATTGTGAAATGAAAAATCTAAAAAACTATCCAAATTGTTTTGAAAATAGCTTGAGATCCGATCAGTTTCATACATCCAACTTCTATCCATTCTATAAAAAAAATTATAAGTCATTTAGTAAAAATAAATTCAATAATATTGAAGTTTCATCGAAAATATATTTAAGTAAACGAGAATTGTTCACTTTATATGAAACTATAACTGACACACTAGTCTATACGAGAATCATAATATAAAATAAAAAAATATATCTTTGAAGAACTATACATGAGTGTACAAGATCATGTACACTTGTGGAGGAGAACTATTCAGGAGTTGACTAAATTTCAGATCGAAGAAATTTTATATTTTAGTAGATAATTTGAGTGATCGCATACATTTACCAAGGGGGATGGAGTGTCCAGGGGGTGCAGAGTGTTCAGGGGGTGGTGGGGCTGTCCAGGGGGTCGGAGGTGTCCAGGGGGTGGGGGCTGTCTAGGGGGGTTGGGGTGTCCAGGTGGGAGGTTATCCACGGGGGTGGTCGGGCTTTCCAGGGGGTAGGGGGTGTCCAGGGGGTGAGCGGGCTGTCCAAGGGGGTGAGTGAGGTGTCCAGGGGTGGTAGGGGCTATCCAGGGGGTACAGGGAGTCCAGGGGGGTGGGCGGGATACCCATGGGGGTGGTGGGGCTGTCTACGGGGTACGGGGTGTCTAGGGGGTGGGCGGGCTGTCCAGGGGGGTGGGCGGGCTGTCCACGGGGGTTGGTCGGGCTGTCCACAGGGGTGGTGAGGTTGTCTAGTGGGGTCAGGGGTGTCAAGGGAGTGGGAGGGGGCTTTCCAGGGGGTGGGGGCGTCCGGGGGGATGGTGGTGTCCGAGGGGTGGTGGGCGGGTGTCCGGGGGGGGCTATCCATGAGGGTGGGGGGCTGTTCAGGGGGGGTACGAGCTGTCTAGGGGGTGGGTAGGATATCCACGGGGTGGCGGGGCTGTCCAGGGGGGTCGAGGGTGTCCAGGGGGTGGGGGGCTTTCCAGGGGTGGGGGTTGTCCAGGGGGTACGAGGTGTCTTTCCAGGGGGGTGGTGGGGGTGGCAGGGTTTTCCAGGGGGTATGGGGTGTCCAGGGGGTGGGCGGGCTATCCACAAGGGTGTGGGTTTTCCATGGGGGGAGGGGGTGCCCCGGGGGTGGGTGGGGCTGTCTAGGGGGGTACGGGGTGGGTGGGCGGGCTGTCCACGGGGGGTGGCAGGGCTGTCCAGGGGGTACGGGGTGTCCAGGGGGGTGGGAGGGCTTTCGACCACTACTACAAATATGGCTTTTATCAGTGCTAGAATATTGCATTAACAGTGCTAAAAAAGTGTTGTTAATCGAGACTAAGATAAAGGGGGGGTCCGTTTTATCAGCGCTCAGAAAAGCACCGATAAAGACCCCTTTTATCAACGCTTTTTTTTGCACTGATAAAAGGGGTGTTTTATCAGTGCTTCTTAAAAGCGCTGATAAAAGTAAAAAAAATAAAAAATAATAATAATAATTTATATTCGGGGGGAGTTTTTAACAGTGCTTGACCCCCCCCCCCCCCCCCCCCCTTTATCAGCACTAGGTGGACCCTCCCACTCTCGTGCGCTGCCCTTGCCCGCGCTCTCACACATACGCACACACTTTCTTGCTTCCACCCGAACTCGAACCTGCGAACTCCCCCTTGCGCACCTACACCTTTACCACTAAGCCATTTCATTTTTTTTCTATTTAATGATACATCTATTTATTTATATATATATATATATAGTTATATTTATTTGTATATTTATATAGATTCATATTAATATAAATATATTTAGTTATATTAATACATATATGTTTATTCATATTTTAGTATATATATATTCATTTGTATATTAATATATATTTATATCTATATATATATATATTTGTAGTTACAATTTTTTATCCGTATATTTATTTGTATATTAATATATATTTATAAGATTATTTTTAAATAATTTTTTAAAATATGTTTTTTATGTGTGTTTATAAATAAATAAATACATACATACATACAAAGACACACACACACACATATTTACGAATAAATACATATATATGTGTGTGTATTTGAAAAGCCATATAATGTTAAAACAACCATAACTTATAATATAGAAGCCTGTTTCAACTTCACAACCAATAAAATAGAAGAAAATGAAATAATCTTCGATATGATATGTGGTACAAGCCTAACAGACATCCGGATCAAAATTTATACATGTTTGAATGTTAAAAAATCGGGGTATCCCGAAGAAAAACTTGGTTTTTGAGGCCTTATGGGATTTTTTTTGCCTCGAAAAATGTGATAGAGGCTTTGCCTAAGTCAACAACGCGTAGAGATCATTGCAGGCTTTGATTTGATATGTTGTAGAGCTCAAACGGACACCCGAATCAAAAGTTACGGTCATTTGAAGTTTGAGTTATATTTTCAACTTATTTTTGGTCTTTTATGAATTGTTTTTATTTTTTGTGTCCTAAAATTGTTATTAAATGATTTTTAATAGATAATAATTAGAAAATTATTAATTAATTATATTTTTTAAAATACTTTAAATCCATTTTCACTAAATTTCTTATATATTAAATGTAATAGTCTATTTATACGTATATTTAAAAAATATATATTATATTTATATCAATATAAATATACTTATATAAAAATATATTATTTCTCATGAAAATTTATTTTTGTTTGAAACATAAAATTTATCAGCGCTAGAAAAAATCACAGATAAATCCCCCCTTTATCAACGCTACTAAAAAATCGTTGATAAAGGGGTCCCGTTTAACAGCGCTAAAAAAGCACTGATAAAGGGTAACTTTTAACAGCGCTTTTTTTAGCGCTGTTAAAGGCCCCCCTTTATTAGTGCTTTTTTTAGCGCTGATAAAGGCTCTCTTTATCAATGCTTTTTTTAGCACTGATAAAAGGGTAGCGCTTCCCTTGCCCATTTTTTGTAGCAGTGCATGGGGGTGGGGGCTGTCTGGGGGGTACGGGGTGTCTAGGGGGTGGGTGGGCTGTCCACGGGGGTGGTGGGGTTGTCCAGAGGGGGTCGATGGGTCCAGGGGAGTGGGGGGGGGGATTTCCAGGGGTGGGTGCTATCCAAGGGGTATGAGGTGTTCAGGACAACCCACCCCCACCCCCTTGGACAACCAACACCCCCTCCCCCACCTGGACAGCTCACCCCCACACCCCTTGGACAGCCCACCCCCCCTTGGCAACCCACACCCCCACCTGTATAGCCCACCCAAAACCACCCCTGGACAACCCACCCCCTCGTTGGAGAGCCCACAACCCCCTCCCCTACAGCCCCCCCCCCCCTCGACAGACCCCTGGACAGCCCCACTCCCACCCCCACCTAGATATCCCCTCCCCACTAGAAAGCCCATGCCCCCCTCCCCCACCTGGATAACCCTCCCCCGGGGACAGTCCACCCCCTCCCTGGACAGTCCACCCCCCTCCCCCATATCCCCCCCCTCCCCCATAGCCCCCCCACCTGGACATCCCCCCCCCCCACACACACCTGGACAGCCCACCCCCTCCCCTCCTTGGACACCCCACATCCCCCTCCCCCACCTAGAATCCCACCCTGACCCCCTGGACAGCCCACACCCCTCCTTGGGGCAGCCCATACCCACCTTCCCCACACCCATATAGCCCCCTACCCCCCTTGCAGCCCCCCTACCCCCCTGGACAACCAACCCCCCACCCGGATAGCCCCCTACCCCTCCTACATCCCCCCTTAGGGTATTTTTATTTAAAATCATTTTATTCATTAAAAAATCCAAACTATCATGCATTAGCCATTTCACTAAACAAAAAACATAAATCCCCACTAAACATAATACATAAAACCACACTAAATAAAAAACATAAAACAAAAATAAAACAAACCCTTTACCCCCTACACTAAACAAACCCCACTAAATAGACCATTTACGATGTATGAAGTGTAAAACAAAAAAAACATAAAACAAACAAAGGGTTCGGTACTCCAGCAGTAATAACTCTAATTTATCTGAAATCAAAACATCAAACATAAAATAAAAAGAGAAAGAATACCAAAACTAAGGTAACACTTACTAATTTAAAGTGTAGAAATAATAATTTGTTTGATTGAAGAATGATCTTCAGCTGGACGGTGTTTTGAGGCCAAGAATACGTCGGGAGGAGGTCTGGATTAGGTCTGCAATCGGACAAATTGGGAGCTTGGGTTCTGGGTATTTGGGGGAAAAATTCCCAATGGTTTTTAAAAACCTTTGGGAAATCTTCCCTTTACCAACGATTTATCAAAACCGTTGGTATACCTTAGAGAAAATAGTTTTTTCCCAATTGTTTTATCAAACTGTTGGGAAATATTAGGAAGAAATACAAATTGCCAACGGTTTGTTCAAATAATTGGAAAATGTTTCTTCTTTTACACTACATCAATGGTTTCCTCAAACCATTGCTATAGTACCATTGGGAAAACACCAAGTTCTAGCATTGTTATATTGTGCTTATTTTGTTGATTGTATCAGATTTTATCCACTCTTAAACTTTGATATGATGGTATAGTCTCCCCACTATAACATCATTACACCCACTCTATTATTTGGTAGCCTCTAGCATACAGGGAGGTGTGCTTGAGGCCATGTGACCCACCAGATCAGGGCACAGGTTCAGTGGATACCAGGTCGGGATGTTACAAATGGAACCAAAATGGATCATTTCTAAATGTTAGATGATATAGTGTATAAATATGGCCATATAAAATAATTTATAAAAGTTATTAATTCATTTAATCCTTATCAATTTAGTTTAACCCCTCGATAAACCTATTTTAACCTTAACCGTGATAATAATTTTTACTAATTTTTACTATTTATTATGAAAAAAATAAGTTGACCTTACTACCTAATAATATTTATTCAAACTAAAAATATTTTATCAATTTTATAAAATTAAATTCACATAGGTGATGGAATTTAATTTAAAATTAAAACCGCAAAACATAACGAAAAACAGTTTTTTTTTTCAGAAAAATTCATTTTTAGGTATTAAAATATTTTTATACCAGATCCAAGTATAATTCTCATTAAAATAAAATTATTTTTATTATTTTTATTCAAAAATAACTAATTAAATTTTAAAACTAATACAAAATAGAATGTAACATTGTAAATAGTTGAAAAGGAAAGATAGTTTTCAATAAAAATCATTATTTTTACTATTCATTGGAAAAAACTTTTCAGAAAATTATCAAACATTTATCCTAAGTTAATTTTGATCTTTTTAATTCAAAAATTAATTTAATTTATAAAAATTAAAATTTTATAATTTTTAAATAAATCCTATAAATAAAACTATATAATGCATGAAAACCCAATTTAGTTAGAAATAAAGTTTTTTCCTTTTGACTGTAAAATTGCCTAATATTCTTATAATGAATATATCACTATAAAATATAATTAATGAATATTAATAAGAAATAAAAATTAATTATATTAACATTACCTAGGTTGTTACATTCATCCCCATTTTTTAAATTGTGTTCACACAATGTTATTCATTACTTAAATAAGTGTGGATTGTTTTCCCTTCATAACATTTTCTGATTCCCATGTTGCTTCATCAATCATATTGCTTATACAAAAAAACATTAACCTAGTAAATCACTTTATTCCACAACACTAGATCTCTGTGGTCAATAATTTTTTTTATTCCTCATAAAAATGATTTTCTTCCTACTGAACTACATCAGGGATCAAAATATGAGATGCATCTATCACATATTTCCTTAATAATAAAACATGAAATGCATAATGTACTTGAGATAAACTTGAAGGTAAGGACACTCAATAAGAAGTCGGTATATCCTTCTCTATAATTTCATTTTTTTCTAATGAAATGTGGATTTAACTTTCATTTTTTACCAAAATACATAGTACTTTTCCAGGGAGATACTTTCAGCAAAACATTATCACCTACCTTGAATGAAAATTCATTCCTCCGATTATCGGTATAAATTTTTTACTTACTCTGATTCTTACTCATTTTTTGCTAAATCATATTACCCTTAGGAACCATTTCCACTACCAATTCTAGCCCCAAAAACATTATTTCCCCAACTTCATCCCAATAAACTGGAGTCTGACACCACTTTCCATATAATTCCTCAAAAGGATCCATATGTATACAAGAATAAAAACTATTATTATAAGAAAACTTTACCAAATTCATATTTTGATCCTAACTTCTCCTATCATCCATTGAACAAGATCAAAATATATCTTCTAAAGTTTGAATTTTTTTACTTTTCTATCAATCATATTATAGATTAAAGGTTGTATTGAAATTTAATTTAGTAAACAATGACTTATGAAGTCCTTTACAAAAATTAGAGGTAAATATAGGATCATGATTAGATATAATAGAAATATAGAATCCATGTAATATAATTATATCTTTAATATAAAGCTGATATTTTTGATCCAAAGACATATTATCTTGAATGGGAATAAAATGAGAATATTTAGTTAATCAATCAACAATTACCCAAATCACATTATTATCTCAAGATTTATTTGTTAATACCACCATGAAATCCATGAATATATTCTACCATTTCTATTATGGTACTAGAAAAGCGTGAATCATCCCCTTCTGTAATTATCATTCTTCTTTAAACTATTGATAAGTTAAACATTTCATAGTAAAATTAGTAATATTTTTCTTTAATTATTCTCACTAGAAATGTTCCTAAAGGTCTCTATACATTCTTGTGCTATCAGGATGAATCAAAAATAGAGAGACATGGGCCTCACTCAATAGTTATTTCTTTAAATAGGGGTCACATGAAACATATAACCTTTTTATGAATCTCAAAACACCTTATTTTTCTATATTAAATCCATGAAACTTAATTATTTTAACCAATTATACCTTTTTCTATAAATCATGATCTTCCTTATATGATTTATTAATTATTTATAACAAAGAATATTATATTGACATCAAAAATAAATAAAATGGAGTTATTTAATGCATAATTTATAAGCCAAAATTCTTTAAATCATTAACCAAATGATCATGTTCCAAATGTAGCATAGTTTATGATGCATTGTATTTCTATATCAAAGCATCAACTACTCCGTTTTTTACCTAGATGATAAATAATTGTGCATTCATAATCTTTTATCAATTATATTCATCTCCTATTTCTCATGTTTAACACTTTCTAAGTGAATATATACTTAAAAATTTTATTATCAATATATATTTCACACTTTACCCAATATAAATGATATCTATAAATTATTAAATAAAACACTACATCCACCAATTCAGGCTCATGTGTATGATAATTTTTCTCATGAGGTCTTAATTAATGTGAAGCATAAGCAATTACCTCACCATTCTGCATTAAAAAAATGCAATCCTTTCAATTAAGCATCATTATAGATAAAAAATTCAAAAAAATTAGATGGAAGGTCCAAAACTAGATCATTAATTAATATTATTTTTAATTCCTAAAAACATTCATCATAATATTTTATCCAGATGAACCTAAATCCTTTTCATGTTAACTTGGTTAGTGGTATGGATAACCATGCAAGGTCTTCAATAAAACACTGATAATGTCTTTCCAATTTAGGAAAACTAAAAACCTCAGTAACATTTATAGGACTTAAAAATTAATAAACAACTTTATTTTTTGGTAGATAAATAGTTATTCCATATTTATTTACGATATGTATAAGGAATGAAATATTTTTTGACCAAAAATTACATTTACTAGATTTTACATATAACTTGTTGTCTTTCATGGTCTGTAGAATAATACTTAGATTTTTTTCATAATCCTAGTAATTTTTTAAATAAACCAAAATATCATCAAATAAACACAACAAAAATATTTATCCAAATATTTGTGGAAAAATCTATTCATAAGATCTATGAATACATCTGGATAATTTTTCAACCCAAAGGTTATAACCACAAACTCATAATACCCATATCTAGTACAAAATGTTGTCTTAGGGATTTCATATTCCTTTACCTTTAACTGATGGTACATGAACCTGATATTAACCATCAAAAAATATTGAGCTCCCTGGAGCTGATCAAATAATTCATTGATGTGAGGAAAGAGATACTTATTCTTAATAGTGATATTATAATTCTCTATAATAAAAGAAAACCCTCGTTGGGATACTTTATTTTTAACAAATATAACTGGAGAACCCTACAATGAAGTGATGGGATGAATGAACCCTTTACCAAGAAATTATTGTAACTGCTTTTTCAATTCCATAAGTTTTACTTGAACCATTAGATAAAGGGGGTTTTTAATTGGTTTAGCGTCAACCACTAAGTCAATAATAAATTTAACATCTCTTTCAAGTATAATACTGGGAAACTCATCAGAAAAAACAGCAAAATATTCTCTTAGTATTGACACATTATTAATCTAAATAGTTTCCTTATTTTAAACAATATGAGCAAGATAACTTCTATTTACATATTTTAACCATTTATCTACTTATTGATATGTTATGAAAGGTATTAATTCATTATTATATAAAAATTGAAATTCATTTAGAAAAATAACATCTTTGGCTCTACAATCAATCATAGTATAATAAACTAAAATCCAATACATACCAAGAATAACATCAAATTATAAAATGGTAAAGACAATACGGTTTAGAGGGAAAACCCTTCCACATATGATAAAATAAGATCTTTGTAAATTCTTATTGACTTAATATTACCCCAGATTTGAGTTATCAAAAGTCTTGACATTATTTCTTGAGGTAAAATTTTTATTTTACCAAAGAAAATTCTAAAAAATAAAATAACGTGTAGACCTTGAATCAAACAATACTTTATTATTATATGAATAAACAAGTAATGTACATGTTACCACTTTGTTCAATGGCCCAACATCTATCGAAGTAGTTTCATAGGATTTTACCACACCCTTATGCTTATAGTTTAGCTTCTCCCATCATTCATTCTCTTATTTAAACATGCATCTTTATAATAAACCATATCTTTACATTTAAAACACCTTAATAACTACTTATCAAAATTGGTCTTTCCACTAGTAAGATCTTTTTCTTTTAAATGAAAATACATATTCCCAAAATTAAAATATCAAAATAACTTAAAAATTTTATAATAAATTCCTCAGGATACTTTTTACCATGCCTAGCACAAATTGAAATCTCGATTTTCTTACCTTCAGATTTATTTGATGGATTATACCCATTTTCTTATCACCTAGACAACTTTTCCTTATTATTTTCATAGAAAACCTAATCATCAAAAAAATCTATTTCAACCCTCCCATCACAATGAACAATTTTCTCGTAACTTTTAAATTCATTAGAGGAAAAATATCATCGGTATCTTAGATATAATACTAAGTAAAACTGATTATTTTTAATATCAATATCTTGAATAGAATTTAGTGTGTATATTTTCAATTGGTTGAAGTTTTCTTCATACATGGCCATTAAATATTATTTATTATATATCAATTCTAGGAATTTCTTTTCCATCCTAAGTCAAAAAACCTTAGGAAAATATTTATTAATAAAAATATTCTTAAATTTAACTCATTCCATGGTATCAATATCTTCTATTTATCTAATATTCTTAACTGTTGAACACAATTGATTAGATTTAACTTCAAAAATGATAAATAGAAAGATTTTAATTTTGATGATATGAATAACCCATGATTTTAAATGCATTTTATAGAGCTTTAATCTACCCCTCAGCTACCACTAGTTTATAATATTTGTTGAATACTCAAGGGTGTTGTCTCATAAAATGATCCACTATCAACATGTTCCCTTTTAATGGATTGGGTTTATATCTATCATGGATTCTACCATAATTTATGTCCTACATAAACTAATCCATCATAGAAACAAACTGATCGGTTCTAATTCCAACCATTAAAGGTTTTTTATTTGGAAGGATATGTCCTTTTAGTGCCTTCCTACTTTAACATACCAGTTTCTTTTATGGAAAACCATTTTGAACAGTATAGTTTAGATGAAGCAACGTGTTAATATTCAGATTTTATATCATGATAACCACAAATTAGATTATCTTAAGGATATTTATATAATTATGATATATTGAGGGTAATTGTAACACCCCGACCCCAGCTACCCAGAGTCGGTGCATTACTTCGTAACATTGGCATGATCACAAAAGATCAAGTCTCGAAAGACCGATTAGTTTAGTAGCCTTGGAAACACTAGATACATTCATAAACATTACATTACATCATAAAAATGAAAACTACATTAACATGGTTTCCCTAGTCCACACTCATATCCTCACTGACTATTCTTGCAAGTCAGTCATAATACACTTCTTCACATCCTGGGAAAAATAAAACATTGAAAGGGGTGAGCTCAAATGCTCCGTAAGGATAACAATATAGCGGAATCTTTCATCAATAAACATTAACATTTAAGGCAATGTATAAATAAAACAAAAGCCTTATTGAACTTGAACTTCAGCATAATATGGAAAAAGTAAAATAAAATAATGCCATTACTTACTCACATGGATATTCTACTAGACGAATAATCACGTGAAATATCAATAACCACTTTCATAATGAGGGAATGTATAATGCCGGACATTCTGAAACATTTTGTCAAGGCCTCGGCCAAGACGTCTAAAATGATTAAGGCCTCGGCCAAAACCATAAATCAAATTGGGAAAGGGCCTCGGCCAATTCCACGTCTAGTTGTCTCATGAGATCTATCGATGCATCGAGGAGCTATAGCGGGCTCCACCCATCACATATTAAGTCCAATACATTCCTCATATGAATAGGTTTAAACATAACATAAATATTCGTATTAAAACTAGCATATGAAATGTCAACAATTTCTCCATAAACTATGGATGGTATAAAAATAACACATCCACAGTCAAATATTTCACAAAATTTTCAATGGACGTTTTGTATCATAAATCAATTTCAATTAAACTTAAAACCCATCAAAGGATGTTGACATGGATGAAATCAAAGCTATTTGAGAGTAATATCTCTCCTTTTTGAAATAATTTAAAAGTCCCATAATTATAAAATAATACATTTACTTTGAAGATATTCTTATAAGCTTGTTAGGGAAGCTTCGACAAAGTTATAATGGCGGAAAATAGCCGCACCCGCCGTATAAGTTAAAAAAAACATTCTTACCTTAAATTTGTCAAAGAGGTCAAAAAGTACATTGTTTAGAAAACGACGGTAAGATTACTTTCAAAAATGTATAAGGGTATAAATGACTTTAACACATTTTCCATTTAACAGTAAAAATGTTTTGAAAGACATTTTTAAGAAACATGGATGTGGATGATAACGAGGTCCCAGTAGATAATTATGTATAAACAACCTTGGATAATGAAGAGGTTGTGAAGTAAACCCTTACCTTGTACTTTTCCTTGGTTGGGGTAGGTTAACCTCCTGTATAATGGTGAAATAATTGTTATTAAATTATACAAGAATCATATACATTCATATGATATCATATATGATCTTTTAACATTGATTTGTTAACAATATCTTAGATTTATCGTTGTTTCGGGTGTTAACTTACTCGTTTTCTTTTATATGTTTTGTTACGTAAGTCATGTTTTTAATGGATAGGTTGTATCTTATTCATATACAGAATGATATCATGTCCTTAAATATTATTTTTAAATCATCAAATGATAATTATACTTGAATGGATACGATGGAGAATGAATCTCATCGCGTTCGTGGAGACGGTAGTCCGTACGTACGCACGAGCGACAATATCATTATTTTGATATTAAAATAATATATAATTGGATAGTATATCATATATACAGAATCATTATCATGTTATATTTATTATTTACATGAATTACATATCATTATTATACCCATCTAAATAATAATATATTGAATAACAATTACACCACGACGTGGAGACGGTAAGTCGTACGTACGCACGTATGGTGACATGTCATTCAAATGATGGGTAGAATACTGAATATGGTTGTTCCATATTTATAATAACATCACAGTATATAGAATATACTGGTGTTATAATTTTATAATTGAAATAATAAACAAAGAGGGAGTGGAAGAAGAAAGAAACTTGAAAGAGGGTGATGAAAATGTTACCTCTTCTTCGGGTTATTCCTTTTGATTTGATCAAAAGGACTCCTTAGAATGGCTTTCTGACTAAAGTAAAGCTTCTAGGAGTAAGAGGGGGAAGTTGGGAGAGTATTTGGGCAGAGGTTGGCCGAGCCAAATGGCTTGAAAGTGTAAATGAGGTGGGAGAGGTGGGGACCTTTTATAAGTGGAGAGGATGGGCTCTTTTGGAAAGATTTAAATGTTACATTATTATACAATGCTTTTAGGATTATAAAGGTCCCAAAATTATATAATTCGTGTCTAAGGTGATAAGTGTTCTAAATCTCCTCATCCAATAGAATTTGGACAAGTGTAAGCCTTGTATTTTGCATTATCTTCTCATTTTATTTAAATCGTTAAATAATTGGTCATCGCTGCATCATAATGATGTCATAAATAATTTAATTTATTTAATGTCTAAAAATTATAAAACAAATACTATGATGTAGGAAATATTTTTAGCTTTCTAATGAATACTTATAGTCAAACTTTGGACTTGTGTAACCCCACTTAAAAACTGTTTTAGTAAAACAACTCATGTTTGTGTCAATTTAATTTTAACATTAAATAAATATATATTAATGTCATTTTCCAACTAAAGTGGCTCCATGGGGTCCCCAAGTTGACCCATGGGTTGTCTTGGTTGGCCATGACTCATCCCATAGGAGTAGGACAAGTGTCAAGCTCATCTCATATTATTAAAACATTATTTTTACCTTAAACTACACTAATTACCTCTAATCGCGATTAAGAACTTAAAAGTTACTATTCACCAAAAAAATATTTTGATCTCATTGAACCACATTTTACTTCTTAATGACATCCATGTATGTCGGATTTTTGAAAATCAAATCACAGAAGTGGTAATATTTCATTTAAACGAAAAATCAGTTATTTAACTACCACTTAGTGGTTTCACTATTCATCAAAAATTGAAGTTTTTCAGAACAATGCCAAAATTTCACCCTAAGCTATAATTGATATTCCGAATTCAAAAATGATGTCTATTTTAAAAAATTCCAAACATATAAGTAGAATTAATTAATTTTATAATTAATTCCCGCTGTTACAACAAATAGCGTGTTTTTAAGAAACAATTTATATCAAAAGATTGGCAATTGTTTATGTCCAATTTCAATGTTAAATTAATTCTAATGACCACCTTTGGATAAAATGGTAAAAATATATTCTAATTATACTTTAAAACCACTAAATAGTATAATTTATCACTATAAATTATTTTGATTAAAAAAGTTGTTTTTAAGTAATTTTCACTATTCATAAAAATTTGGAAGTTCTCAGAAAATTACAAAAAATTCAACTTTGGATAATTTCGATATTATGAATACAAAAATGAAGTCAATTTTTAAATATAAAATTTCTATAATTTTAAAAAGTGGTTATTACTATTCATAACGTCTACTTTGATTAGTCGCGGTGTTTTAGAACTCGAAGTTGCGTACAATGCAAGCTATTGCATTATTGAATGAGAAGCGTATCATGGAAGCTCGGGGTGTTACATTCTCCCCTCCTTCAATAAATTGCGTCCTCGCAATTTGAAATTTTTCTTTGAAAATAAAAGGTTGAAAAGAGAAAATACCATTGAGGAAAACCCACATCAGAAATAAGGTTAATAAATATATAACATTAAAAGAAAGCAAGATAAGTACAAAGGTCACCTGATATAGCCCATTCTAGGATTCTATGAAAATATGGATATGGAGGAGAAACAAACCATCAAGGTTTGATGGAGAGTTATAGAAAACAGGATTAGGAGAAAGTTTAACTACAAGAAAATCACAAACTTGTGATTGGTTAAACGGTCATTGAATCCCCAGTTGGAAAAGTTAACCGACAACATTTTTGTTTTAAGTTACCTTTTATAATGTTGGGGAATTTATTTAGGAGATTTACTAAGAATGTAAGGGAATATACATACTTGTTATGTATACTTTCATTCGTTAATAAATTTGTACCACAAACCCATCTTTTACTCCAAATGGTAACAGAACTCAAAAATATTCTATTTATCCTAATTGTATAAGGTTCCAAATATTAACACATACCATTTAGATTAGTAAAACTATTTTGTAATAACCAGGGACATCCTGTAGGCTAGTGGTAGGAAATAAAGGCTTGTCGCACTATGATTGTGGGTTCGATTCCTGCAACTTTGTCTGACGCGACGGTTATGCCCCACCCTGTAGGTTGTCCTTTTCCTTAAACTATAGTATTATAATATTCCAAAAATAATATTCAAAAATGCTTTAACCTTAAACAATACTATCCAAATATCAACTTAATCCATTACAACCTTTATAGTTATCCAAAATACTTCTGTCCAACTCACAGTCCAAATTTTATAAGGAAGGTAAACATAATGAAGATCCTTTTTCCCACGTAACAACATGTGAATACCTTCATCATGTATTCTTTTTAAACATACTGAATTACCATGATCCCTTATTCCTTATAGAATACTAGATATACTCCTTCTATCCAAAAATGTATACAAAACATCAATCAGTTTCAAGGAAGTTAAGTATATCCAATATAATTTATCCAAATCAATCACGTCTTATTCCAAAATCACAATCTTAGTATCAGAACCATATTATGGTCTATCTTTCTCTCAACCATATATTTTGCAAAAATTTAATCCTACTGTGGAGTCACTTTTCTTGGTTCCACACAATCTCAAGTCCTTGATGAAATAGTACTGCAGTACAATCCTTATATACTCCATAATTATTATAACCAGTACATCATTGATACAACACTCAAATTACAAAATTATTTAATAACAACATAAGAACTCTAATCATTACTCCTCATCTGTGGTAGTATCATAACATGATTATTATCCAATAACATCATTTGGGGCATACTCTGATGATTTGGACATTGGTTTGCGTAGTGTCCCCAATCCTTGCAGAAGAAGCATTGTACATTTGAAACCATTTTCTTACCCTTGCAGTCACGCACTTTGTGTCCTTTTTCTCTACACTTATAACAAACTCCCATTCCCTTTAGGCAAGTTCCATGATATTTCTTCCCACAATTACCACATATTGGAAAATTCTTCTTTCCCCTCATCCCTTTATCCATCATTCTCTCTTCCATCCCTTTCGTCTCTTGCTTCGCTTCAAAGCCATAGGACTCAGAGAATTCTTTACTTATCTTATTAACACATGATACTATTTCTTCATATGTTGAGAACACATGGGAGACTATTTCCCTTAGAAATGTTGTCTTAATACCGTGAAAGATACGATCCTTCTTACTCTTTGGATCATACGTACTGCTGGAGTACACATTCCTTCTACTGGGCGCCATTTCTATACAATGGCATAAACTAGGTTAGTTTATGAATTACAACGAATAATTCCAAACTTTTAAAATACTTAAAGTAAATTGAATGGTTTATGGATATAATCCATAATCATAAGAATGTTTTATTTGAGGAAGTATATACTCATAAACCCTACATATTGGTTTGTAAAGAAAATGAGAATTATCCTAAGAAAATCCCTCGGGAGTGTCGTAACCAAGAGTGCAGCAAGGCCCATTGTCATGCACCAGTTCCTGTTTGAGTCTATCTCAAAGCGGTGTTTTCAGGTTTCACCCCTAGGTACATCTGTGCCAGATCCGCCTCTACCTGCTTGTATCCAGACAGGGATGTATTGCTCGGAAAACTCACAACATCTATATAATACCAAAATTCTAGGAAGCTCTTCTATACTAATCCTCGAAGTCTATCTTTGGTCTATGTGCTCTAATCAGAGTTTATCTAAATCTATCTTCCAAGGTTAGTACTAAACTGCCTCTGATACCAACTTTAACGCCCTGACCCTAGCTACCTAGAGTCGGTGCATTACTTCGTAACATTGGCATGATCACAAAAGATCAAGTCTCGAAAGACCGATTAGTTTAGTAGCCTTGGAAACACTAGATACATTCATAAACATTACATTACATCATAAAAATGAAAACTACATTAACATGGTTTCCCTAGTCCACACTCATATCCTCACTGACTATTCTTGCAAGTCAGTCATAATACACTTCTTCACATCCTGGGAAAAATAAAACATTGAAAGGGGTGAGCTCAAATGCTCCGTAAGGATAACAATATAGCGGAATCTTTCATCAATAAACATTAACATTTAAGGCAATGTATAAATAAAACAAAAGCCTTATTGAACTTGAACTTCAGCATAATATGGAAAAAGTAAAATAAAATAATGCCATTACTTACTCACATGGATATTCTACTAGACGAATAATCACGTGAAATATCAATAACCACTTTCATAATGAGGGAATGTATAATGCCGGACATTCTGAAACATTTTGTTAAGGCCTCGGCCAAGACGTCTAAAATGATTAAGGCCTCGGCCAAAACCATAAATCAAATTGGGAAAGGGTCTCGGCCAATTCCACGTCTAGTTGTCTCATGAGACCTACCGATGCATCGAGGAGCTATAGCGGGCTCCACCCGTCACATATTAAGTCCAATACATTCCTCATATGAATAGGTTTAAACATAACATAAATATTCGTATTAAAACTAGCATACGAAATGTCAACAATTTCTCCATAAACTATAGATGGTATAAAAATAACACATCCACAGTCAAATATTTCACAAAATTTTCAATGGACGTTTTGTATCATAAATCAATTTCAATTAAACTTAAAACCCATCAAAGGATGTTGACATGGATGAAATCAAAGCTATTTGAGAGTAATATCTATCCTTTTTGAAATCATTTAAAAGTCCCATAATTATAAAATAATACATTTACTTTGAATATATTCTTATAAGCTTGTTAGGGAATCTTCGACAAAGTTATAATGGCGGAAAATAGTCGCACCCGCCGTATAAGTTAAAAAAACATTCTTACCTTAAATTTGTCAAAGAGGTCAAAAAGTACATTGTTTGGAAAACGACGGTAAGATTCCTTTCAAAAATGTATAAGGGTATAAATGACTTTAACACATTTTCCATTTAACAATAAAAATTTTTTGAAAGACATTTTTAAGAAAAATGGATGTGGATGATAACGAGGTCCCAGTAGATAATTATGTATAAACAACCTTGGATAATGAAGAGGTTGTGAAGTAAACCCTTACCTTGTACTTTTCCTTGGTTGGGGTAGGTTAACCTCATGTATAATGGTGAAATAATTGTTATTAAATTATACAAGAATCATATACATTCATATGATATCATATATGATCTTTTAACATTGCTTTGTTAACAATATCTTAGATTTATCGTTGTTTCGGGTGTTAACTTGCTCGTTTTCTTTTATATGTTTTGTTACGTAAGTCTTGTTTTTCATGGATAGGTTGTATCTTATTCATATACAGAATGATATCATGTCCTTAAACATTATTTTTAAATCATCAAATGATAATTATACTTGAATGGATACGACGGAGAATGAATCTCATCGCGTTCGTGGAGACGGTAGTCCGTACGTACGCACGAGCGACAATATCATTATTTTGATATTAAAATAATATATAATTGGATAGTATATCATATATAAAGAATCATTATCATGTTATATTTATTATTTACATGAATTACATATCATTATTATACCCATCTAAATAATAATATATCGAATAACAATTACACCACGACGTGGAGACGGTAAGCCGTACGTACGCACGTATGGTGACATGTAATTCAAATGATGGGTAGAATACTGAATATGGTTGTTCCATATTTATAATAACATCACAGTATATAGAAGATACTGGTGTTATAATTTTATAATTGAAATAATAAACAAAGAGGGAGTGGAAGAAGAAAGAAACTTGAAAGAGGGTGATGAAAATGTTACCTCTTCTTCGGGTTCTTCCTTTTGATTTGATCAAAAGGACTCATTAGGATGGCTTTTTGACTAAAGTAAAGCTTCTAGAAGTAAGAGGGGGAAGTTGGGAGAGTATTTGGGCAGAGTTTGGCCGAGCCAAATGGCTTGAAAGTGTAAATGAGGTGGGAGAGGTGGGGACCTTTTATAAGTGGAGAGGATGGGCTCTTTTCGAAAGATTGAAATGTTACATTATTATACAATGCTTTTAGGATTCTAAAGGTCCCAAACTTATATAATTCGTGTATAAGGTGATAAGTGTTCGAAATCTCCTCATCCAATAGAATTTGGACAAGTGTAAGCCTTGTATTTTGCATTATCTTCTCATTTTATTTAAATCGTTAAATAATGAGGTCATCGCTACATCATAATGATGTCATAAATAATTTAATTTATTTAATGTCTAAAAATTATAAAACAAATACTATGATGTAGGAAATATTTTTAGCTTTCTAATGAATACTTATAGTCAAACATTGGACTTGTGTAACCCCACTTAAAACTGTTTTAGTAAAACAACTCATGTTTGTGTCAATTTAATTTTAACATTAAATAAATATATATTAATGTCATTTTCCAACTAAAGTGACTCCATGGGGTCCCCAAGTTGACCCATGGGTTGTCTTGGTCGGCCATGACTCATCCCATAGGAGTAGGACAAGTGTCAAGCTCATCTCATATTATTAAAACATTATTTTTACCTTAAACTACACTAATTACCTCTAATCGCGATTAAGAACTTAAAAGTTACTATTCACCAAAAAATTATTTTGATCTCATTGAACCACATTTTACTTCTTAATGACAACCATGTATGTCGGATTTTTGAAAATCAAATCACAGAAGTGGTAATATTTCATTTAAA
Source organism: Viscum album (assembly GCA_963277665.1). Taxonomy (NCBI): domain Eukaryota; kingdom Viridiplantae; phylum Streptophyta; class Magnoliopsida; order Santalales; family Viscaceae; genus Viscum; species Viscum album. Next base: position 1,189,784,985 of record OY728143.1, on the reverse strand, counting down.
CGAAAAATCAGTTATTTAACTACCACTTAGTGGTTTCACTATTCATCAAAAAATTGATGTTTTTCAGAATAATGCCAAAATTTCACCCTAAGCTATAATTGATATTCCGAATTCAAAAATTATGTCTATTTTAAAAAATTCCAAACATATAAGTAGCATTAATTAATTTTATAATTAATTCCCGATGTTACAACAAATAGCGTGTTTTTAAGAAACAATTTATATCAAAAGATTGGCAATTGTTTATGTCCAATTTCAATGTTAAATTAATTCTAATGACCACCTTTGGATAAAATGGTAAAAATATATTCTAATTATACTTTAAAACCACTAAATAGTATAATTTATCACTATAAATTTTTTTGATTAAAAAAGTTGTTTTTAAGTAATTTTCACTATTCATAAAAATTTGGTAGTTCTCAGAAAATTACAAAAAATTCAAGTTTGGATAATTTCGATATTACGAATACAAAAATGAAGTCCATTTTGAAATATAAAATTTCTATAATTTTAAAAAGTGGTTATTACTGTTCATAACGTCTACTTTGATTAGTCGCGGTGTTTTAGAACTCGAAGTTGCGTACAATGCAAGCTATTGCATTATTGAATGAGAAGCGTATCATGGAAGATCGGGGTGTTACAGTAATTACTATGATATGTGTTTCATTATACCATTGGTTCTAGTCACAAACTTAGGACCTATTATAGGCAAGATTTGGGGGTTACTCTCATCTTCTCTATAGGCCCAGGAATAATTTTCAATGGGGGTGGGTTGTGATATATGATCTCGTACAAGGTAGTTATCACACCCATGTTTTCATTTTCAAGTACAAAATGTTTTATTTATTGATTTTCATCTTTATTCTTCATTTTCTAGTCTTTTAATTCAAAAATGATAGAATTACATGGATCATTGGGTATCACATGGATTATAAATAGCTATTGAAAACCTTTCAACCAAACCATTAATATGTTTTAAATTTATTGTAGTGGTGTACACATGATTGATGCATGGTTTTTCAAACTATATAGACAAACTATGAAACATGCCCATGAAAATTCATTATCATCTATACAGTTAGTACATGGTTTGGTAAACCATGAAACCAACCCAGAATTTTAATATTGCGAAATCCCTAAACTACCAATACTTGAATTAAATACCATTAATCCCTCATTTTCACCCCAATTAGAACCCATTCCCCCCTAAAATGATAATCCACCTCTTACTTGTCTTGATTTTTTGTGTAATTTACCTGGGATCATCAAGAGAACTTGAAGTAATTGGTTCCTCTCTTCCCACTTGACTCTATTTTTCTATTTATACTTGGTTTTCAGTCTCCCATTTCAACATGGTGGCCTATAATTTAATTTAATTTATTTTTATGGTGTTTATTTTTATGTTTAGGGATTTTATATCCCTTATCAATTGGTTTATCCCATTTTATTATGGTTTCATTAATAAATATAGTTGGATTCAAGCTTACCATTTTTTAGTTGAATCTCATTTTTTTATTCTTAATAATTATATTTTGAAATGTTTTTAAAGTATAAAATTATTATTTTTGTACTTTTTAATACATTTTCAATGATTCTTCTATATGTTTGATTTTATGGATAATAAAAATGAGTTTTAAAACATGTATATTAAAATATTTTTATAAAATATATGATAAAATTCCTTTTGAATAATGGTAGATTGGATTGGTTAAACTCCATTGTAAACCCTGAGTGCTTGGGTAGGTATCCTAGTAAAATACCTTTTGAGATTATTTTCCAACTATTGAGTGTGTCTCCCTGGCTATTTAAGTAATACTATTAGTTATGATTGGACTCTGACTAACAACTAGAATATGGTAGTCATGTTTATGGTAATAGACTAGTGAGGATATTAGAAGAACATGGAATTAGTGACTTTACGGTATATCCCATGTAGTTAATTTGGAAATATTTAGTTTTAATTCTTTCTATATATCTATATTTATAAAATAAATATAAAAAGTTACTATTTTTTTAAAAAAAATGCTTGAATTTATTTCCATATAATTATTTCAAAACTAGAATACTTTTATTTTCCAAAAAAAATTGTGTATGGAACACTTAGTGGGATCCTACCAAGTTCATTATTCTCAAACCCCAAATATACCCACTGTATGTTTGAAAACCTTGTCTTCACTAACATGGGTAAAGTCAAGGTACTACTCAAAGGTGGTGGATGTTTTTATAGATATATTGGGGTTGGTGGAGGTAAAATGGTGGGATGAGTCATGTCTCTCATAGATGGGTTGCAGATATTGTTTTCTATTTTATGTATGGTTATACTCTCTTTTTATGGAATATTCAGCTTCCCAACCCATCTTCCCTTATTTTTATCACCAGTTTTACATATATTTTTTAGTATGATATTAGAATGTTACCATTTTTTTCCTTTTTAGTTACCATTATCATTATTTTATATTTTTATGATATATATTATTTCTTGTTTATTTTAGTGCATGGATCATTAATGCATGGTGAGGTCATGTAATGTTCTAGGTTAGGTCCTTTTTATGTTGATTGATTACATCAGGTGAAACCACTCCCAAAGGTGCATCCCCTTATACCCCGACATTAGTTTATATCCTATAGATAATTTTAATATCCTTTAAACAATACCACATATGGTAATGGGTTCCTAGGTCAAGGGAATCCATGGTTGATTCATGAAAAATGGTATCAAATCATGGTTTTAATTTATATTATTTGGGAATTTTTGATAGATAAGATATGGGATCTTGAATATTTAAGGAATAGGTTTGGCATTAGTGTCTAGCCAACACTCATTATAAAAATCCTTAAGTCACCATGGAATGTCATTAAATCTATTTTATGATATTTTTTTGACTTGGTTTCATATTTTGATGATTTTTTAGTAAAAATGGAGAGCGATAAGGCACTTTTTAGGTTTCAAGGTTTAGGTACATAGGCTACTAACCATATGAAAACTATGAAACCTACACCAGGAGATAGCTCTAGTGAGACATGTATGATTTACACACAGTTTATATTTTTTTGAAAAAACCATACTAGGTAGGAAGTTTTGGGATTTTGATGTTTTCATTATTTTAAATATTATTTTATAATCCCTTTGATTATTTAATGAATTTTTGTGATTTAAATTGATAATAATTACTTTTTTAATGGTCACTTTGTTTTTTCTTTTGATTTTATATTATACCATGAAACCTAAAAGACCACCAGTAAACCATTTGGAAGGATTTTTGGATAATTATACATGATAAAATCTTCCTATAAATCAAAATATTATCAAGAGGTTGGTAAAAATGGTTCAACATATAGAGAAAGGAGTATCCACTGGTCTTACTCAGCCTTTAGAGGTAGGTCTAGGTCTAATCCTGGATAAGGACTGAGCATAGGAGTCACTTCTTCATTCATCACTAACCTTTAAAAATATAAATGATTATCATGAAGTATAATATTAACTAGAAAATATAGGGAGTATCTTTGAGTTCCTCAAGACTCATGAATCTGTTCAATTGAAATATATTACATTTATTCTTGATGGACCTAATAAAAAATAATATGAATCAATGGTACAGGAAATTCTTAATAAGAATCTTCAATGGAATGAATTCATAGTGATTTTCACTTAGAATTTATACCTAGAAACTATGGAACTATTAAAATCTTGGGAGTTCATATATATTCATCAGGGTAACAATACCATTATAAAATAGGATTTTAGTGTCCCACGTCCATATAAGTGTGAAAATATCTTAATGGAATTTTATTTTTTGTGTTTAGTGGTTGGGTAATTTTAAGAAATATGATTTAGAATTAAATTTAGAGGGTTGGAACATCTATAGATGGTGTTTTTAGACTTGGTATGGAGCTCAAGAGGTTACTCAAGGGCTCATAGGAGCCTCAAGATAGATAGGGATTATGGTCGTAGCCAAAAATATAGCTGACCATCAGCTAGCTAGAAGGATTTAAAGGGAGAATAATTACAATTCTGCCACCCCCATCAAATTTTAGAAGGGGCGATCTCCCCTTCCCTTCTTGTTGGTGTGTACGAGAAGGGATTTGAAACCCTAACTTCTCTCTTATTCCTTATTAATGTTAGGGTTTTATATTGAGTATTTTACAGTGAATCTAATAGCATGTTCACCTCAATTGGTACCCATTTCCCTCCTCTATTTTCTCTTAATTATGGTTTCTATATTTATGGATTTGATACTAATTCCACTAGAGCATTGTGAACTTGGTCGATTATCATGGATATTTTGGTCATCCTATATAGTGGATATCCTGAGGTGACCTATGGGTTCCTTCATTCACCGTTTCAATAAATATACATCAACGTGTGAGTTTTTCAAGGGATTTACTTAAAATTAAATTAAATTTCCTATTGATTTAGATTTCCTTGTTGAGGATTTTACTCAACATAGGGCTAGAGATGTGATATGTTCCCTTGGGGTTACATTGGATGTGGTTCCGATGCATTGATAGAGTTTGATGAGAAATTAGTTGTTATGCCTATTTGGTTAAAAAATATTTAATTATTAATGGTTATAATTAATTGTGTTTGATTTTTTAGTGTGTCGTAGGTGTTAAGAATGCGGTAAGGGATTGGTTAATCTTAGGAAAGTTTGTGTGAGGTTGTGTAGTGAATTTGTGGGTGGTGTAAAAATGGAAAATGTGATTTAAAATGAGGTAGGTGGTCTCGTGTGCTATGTAAAACCTCAATTTTTTGTGAAATAGTTTTTTCAAATTAATTTAATCTTTTCAATAATTTTCATTTCACACAATACTTAATATAGCTTTTGTTATATGAAAAAAAACATTAAGTTTGGCTTGCGTTATACACAACACCAATATAATCTTATGCTACATGAAACACCTACTTTGCTTGCAGTATATGAAACACTATTCTTGGCTTGTTCTACACACAATGTTAAGTTCCTTTGATATCTTTTATTATATGTAAAACCGAGTTTTACCAAACAATAGTATATTATTAAAATGTAATTGTTTAATATATTAAGATATAACCTAGCCATTAAATTATCTTTTATGAATAGTATTAACTAAATTATAAAAATATAATTTTTATAATATGAATTCATTGGATAAAAATTAATTATAAATGAAAATATATACCAATAGACTATAAAGTAAATAGTTTTATTTCAATGATATCAAAGTTGTTTTGTCTTAATAAATTAAATTAATTAAAATTAGAGAATTATATTAATTAAATATAAATGTTATATATTCAAAACAATATTTTTTATATTCATCCAATAGATTTTATAGGTAAAAGATAACAACAACCCTAGTTTTTTCATAAAAACCTATAATTTTCAAAAGGGTAATTTTACTTCCTTTTATTGGTGACCCAATTTTAAATCCAATTTTTGAAAATTTTATAAATTATATTTGATAAAATAAAATTATTTTTTTAAATAGTAATATAAAAAATTAATTTGGTTTAATTTTTTTTATTTGTATGATAATTTTCATGTTTAAATAAATAGTGAAAATACTAAATTTTAATTGAAAACAAAAATTTTCATCGAAATAATTTATAGTGTTAAATTATAATTTAGATTGGTTTTAAAGTATAATTAGAATATTTTTATCATTTAATCCAATTTATTTCATTTAAATTAACTTCACATTTAATTTTGATATAAAAATGTTTCAATATTTTTCATGATTTAAGCTTTAATAACTTGTTTTCTCACCCTATCAACATGATTAATTTTAAATTAATTATTGAAAATTCGGTGTTTTTAATTTTTTAAAAATTGATTTTGTATCTAGAATAAGTGATTAAAATTTATTTAAATATGTATATTTTATTTTTTGGAATATGAATAGTAAATTTAGTAATATTTTAATTACCACGGTTAAAGATAAATCTGATAATTGAGGGTAAAAATAAAATTATAAAGTTACCATAATACTTTTCCTAATTTTATTAGATGATATATTAATGACTAAAAGAATACATGGGCCTATTTTATGTCCTCTTTAAGCCACTTGGACGACTTTAATGCATTTATAGTATTTTATTTGAAGGGATGTCCAATATTTCATACTCTTGTTTTAATAAGTATTACATTTTTTATATATGGGTATTTGAAGGATATCTTTGACTATAAATAGTAATTTTAAATATAAAATGTTGATATTAATCATGATAATTTATTTCTGTGGGACACATTCCTTATACACTACTTGTTTCTTCTAAGTGGTGTATATACTACCCATGAATGTATTTTATGAGTATTATACTTAAATTTATGGGTATTTACATATCCATTTTATGATATCTTCTTCATGGAGTTTATGGTTCAAAATATAACAAATTGGTATGGTAATTTTGTCTCCATTTTCTTTCTTTGGGACACATCTTATATTATAAACCTATATTTTTATGAGGTGTATATACTTTAATTTGACACGTTTTCTCATGAATATACTTATTTTCATGATATTATAAGTTTCATATAATGTTATTCTCTTTTCAGTCAGAAATCTGTGTTCCTTCAAAACAATGTTTTCTAAAAATTATTTAAGAGTGTTTTAAATGATCTTTTAAGAATTTGTATAAAAATGAATTTCAAAGATGTTTAAAATATTTTTCATAGAATACTTTAAATTTTTTAAATATTATTTTCACTGAAAAAAACTTTCTAAATGATTTATGATTTAAAAATAATTTTTTAAAATGGAAAGGATATTTTCCTCAAGAATGATTTCAAGTGATCTCTCAAAATTATTTTCCATATAAGATAATTTTATTTAATTTTACTTATGTTTTACTTGGGATATGATCCAATTATACAATTATTATTCTTTATCTAAATAGTTTATGTTTATAATGAATTTATTTTTATGAATTATGTTTCTTTTCTATGAGTTATGTGATGATTAAATGTTTATGAAACTCCCTTCTTTTTATGGGTTCTGATATTATTTATGTTCTTTTGACATAAATATATATGATTTTCATTATGTAATTGGCGGGACCTATATCTCCCTCCAATTAATTGGGTACCGATAAATATTTTATGAGCTCAAATGGTACACATGAGGTCATCTTAATCCCGCAAATAAGAGGGAATGCGAGAAGTTATCCAAATCCTGTAACAAGAGGGTACACAGGAGGACATCCTAATCCCACAACAAGATGGTACATGGGAGGTCATCCTAATACTAAAAGTATAAGGTACATTAGTGTCCATCCCAAGCCTGAATTAGGTGCATGGGTGATTAACCCAAGTCTAACATACTATGATTGTCTTGGTAGGAATCGTTGACATAAGATATTTTATGCTTATATGTATACCACAATTTCCATGCCTTATGAAATTATTATACTCTCATGGATCATGTGATTTGAATATCTTATGATTCATGTCTTATTAAGTGATAATATTTATTCCATGAATCATGTATATGACCTTTGATATGCAGGGTATGCTCTTCAAATGTTGTGATCATGTTTTCATAAAATTATGTTCATGTTATGCTTATGTATCTTCCATTTTTACCCTTACTAGCATCTAAGATCACCCTTTATTATGTTTATTTTCCCTAAGATAAAAAATAAAATTTTTAGGTAGGAATACTAAAGGGGAATATATTTATGGGTGATGTTTAATATATTTCACTAAATTAGAAGAATGTGTTCTAAGTTTCTAAAGTAACTAAACTTATATAGTTTTTTGGTGTGTGTTTGTGTAATGTATGAAATTTTCTACAAAAATGATGTAATTTCAATGTATATTAGGATTGGGTCATTATATTCTAGCCCTTTGGTTTATATGAATCATTTATATCGCATTTCGTGGGTGGTATCACCACTGGAGGTGATTCCCCTTAGTTAAATCAAGTAATTAAATTGAATTAAATGGTTAATTTGAAATTAAAATGTGGAATTTTTTTAACGCCATAAACAAACTTAGTTAAGTGACATGATTCGTGTGGGTCCATGGGCACTAACTTAATGTCCTGTCCACCGATGGCTAAGCCCTTGACTTTTGAGTTTCCATGAGACTACCAAACCCCTTGAGGAGTGTTATTAGACCTTATGAGATATTTTAACACCCCAAGATTCCATGGTATGCTTCTCTTTGAATAATACAATAGCTTGTGGTGTACGCAACTTCGAGTTCTAGCACACCATGACCAATCAAACTAGTCATTTAAAAAATAGTTATAAATAGTAATACACACTTTTTAAAATTTTATAAATTTTAGTTTTTAAAATGGAATTCATTTTTGGATTCAGAATATCAAAATTAGATAATGGTGAATTTTTTGTATTTTTCTAAAAACATTCAATTTTTGATGAATAGTGAAAAACAATGTGTAATTGTTTAAAACTGAATTTTATTTAAATAATTATTTTTTTTATTTAAAATTTATTTTTAATGTTAAAATAGATACATAATACCTATATTATTTCAATTTAATTCATTGGAATCATTTTATAATAAGATTATATATATAAAATTTTATTGATCTATTTAACTCCTTTTACCCACCTTCAAGGAAAATTTGCAAATTTGCATAAAACGTAATTTTCCCACTTCTGTGATATGAATTTTAAAAATACAAGAGATTCAATTTCAATCAGTATGTAAAATTTTATTCAATAGGATAAAAATAATTTTTGGTGAATAGTAACTTTTGAATTTTATTTACCACGGCTAAAAGTAAATCAGGTAATTAAAGGTAAAAATGATATTATAATTACCCTAACACATGTCCTAATTCTATTGGATAAGTTTTTTTGACCAAAATAAACCTTATGAATAAAATATGACCCTCTTTCATCCACTTGGATTAGATTAGGACATTTATTATTATTTTATTTAAAGAATGGTTAAAAGTTTTAAATTCAAATTTTAATAACTAAACCATTTTTAATACTGGGTTATACATAAGATAAATTCGACTATAAATATTCATTAGAAATATAAAAATATTTTCAAAATCATGGTATTTTATTTATAGTTTTTAGACATTAAATAAATTTATTTATTTATGACACAATGATGACGCAGTGATTACCTTATTAATGAAAGATTAAAATAATTGATATTATAAATATATAAATAAATGTAAATTGAGACTTTTGATGAATGGAACTAATTTTATAGGTTAATAAGATATTTTAGGATTGATTTAATTTATTTTTTTCAAAGTAATCAAGTTTTTTTTTACTTTCAAAAAAATCAAATAATAAATAGTGTTACAATTGACATAAATAGGTTTTTAAAACTAATACTATATTATTAAATAATATAATATTCATCAAAATATAAGGTTCAGAAAAAAGGACTTATATAATTATATATATATATATATCATTAATTAACCACTTGAAGTTCTCTTGACATTTTATAGTAAGTTTATTAACCATATAATATAAAAATACAAGAAGACATTATAAAAGTTAAATTATTTAACTAAGAGTTAAATCTAAAAGATAAGGTTAATAGGGTGACCTAAACATGTTTAAAACCTATTTTTTGAGAGGATTTTGACCCATACCCACCTTATCCTCTAAATAAATCCATTTGTAGCCATTATAAACTGAAAATTATTTTATAATAAAATTATATTTCATGCTTTTCCTAAAGTGACCCTCACCTCTCTTATAAAAGGGTACTTTCCCTTCTCTCAAAATCACACCTCCAAAGCCATTTGGATCCGCCAAAACCTGATCAAATATCCTCCCAACTACTCTCACTTCATCCTAAAGTCATTACATTGATCATAAATTCAACCTAAGAATCCATTTGTTCCAATCAAAAGGAAAAACCCAAAGAAGAGGTAATTACTTCATCACCTCTTTCAAAGTTATTTTCTTCTTCAACTTCCTCTTTCTTTGTTGTTTCCATACCAAAATAATAACTCCAGTACATTTTACATACTTATATTTTTTTATAAATATGGTACAACCATATTCATTATTCTATCCATCCTATGAATAACAAAGTCACCATACGTGCGTACGTATGTCTTACAGTCTCCACATCGTGTTGTAGTTTTTTATTCAACACATCATTATTTTTATGGGTATAATAATGAGTATAATTGATATAAATAATAAATATAAAATTTTAATGATTATTTATATTTAATATACCATCCAATTACATAAAATTTCACCATCAATAGAATGATATTGTCACTCGTGTTTACGTACGGATTACCATCTCCAAGAACGTGATGAGATTCATTCCCCATCGTAACCATTCAAGAATAATTTTCATTTGATGATTCAAAATAATGTTTAAGAACGTAATATCATTCTGGATATGAATAAAATACATCCTATCCATAACAAACATGACTTATGTAACAAAACATATAAAGTAAAATGAATCAGTTAACACCTGAAAGAATGATACTACTAAATTTTTATTAACAAAGTAATATTAGAAGATCATATATGATATCATATTTATGTATGTGGTTATTGTATAATTTAATAACAATTATTTACCTATTGTAAATGAGTTTAACGTACCCTCGACTAAGGAAAAGTACAAGGTAAGGGTTAATTTTACAATCTCTTTATGATCTGAGTTTGTTTATACGTAAGTATATACTGGGAATTATTTTTCATCCTCATTAATGTTTCTTAAAAATGTGTTTCAAAACATTTTTACTATTTCCTTGAATATGGGTTAAAGTAATTTATACCCTTGTTTGACTTTTTATAAAAAAAATTTAAAGGAATCTTTCCATCCTTTTCCAAACAAGTTACTTTATGACCTTTTTGAGAAATTAAGGTAAGAATGTTTTTTAACTTATACGGTGGGTGCAGATATTTTCTGTAGTTATAACACCTTCAAAGCTTCCCTTACAATATTATAAGAATATTCTCAAAATAAATGTTTTCTTTTATAATTATATAACTTTTAAATGATTTCAAAATAGAAAGAGATATTTCTCTCAAATAGTTTTGATTTCATCTATGTCAACATCCTTTGATAGATTTTACACCTGTTTGAAGTTGATTTATTATGATATATTATTCCATATTGTATTGAAGGTTTTGTGATATGTTTGATTTTGTATATGTTATTTTTATATCATTAATGTTTTATGGTTAAAGTATTAAAATTTCTTATGCTAGTTTTCATTCAAATGTTTATGTTATATCTCAACCTTTTCATATGAGGAATGCATTGGACTTAGTAAGTAATGGGTGGAGCTTGTTATAGCTCCTCGATGCATTGTTAGGTCTCATGATAAAAACTAATATCTTGAAACAAGGCCTTTAAAAAATATTATTTGTAGTCTTGGAAATAGTCCTTGACTATATGGTTATGATGTCCGGCATTATGCATTCCATCATTACGAAATTAGCTATTGATATTACATGTTACTATTTGACTAGTAGAATATCCATGTGAATAAGTAAATGGAATTATTTGATTTATATTTTTGATATTATGCTGAATTTTAAGTTTAAAAGGCTTTTGTTTTAGTATTATACATTTCCTTAAATGTTTATTCTTATTTATGATAGTTTCTACTATATTTTTATTCTTACTGAGCATTTGAGCTCACCCCTTTCTTATGAATTATTTTTCCCAGGATGTGAAGAATTATATTATGATTAACTTGTAGGGATAGGACAAAGGATATGAGTGTGTTCAAAGGGGACACAATTTTTTTTATTTCATGATGTAATGTAAAACTTATGTAGGTATCTAGTACTTCCAAGGATACTAAATTAATCGGCCTTTCGAGACTTGATCTCTTGTGATCATGCCAATGTTATGTAATAATACACCGAATATGGGTAATTAGGTTCAGGGATTTATAGTTGGTATCATAGAAAGTTTAGTACAAACCATGGAAACTAAATTTAGAAAAACTCTGATTATAGAACATTACCCTAAGATAGACTTTGAGAATTAGTATAGATGAACTTCATATAATTTTGGTAATGTAGATATTTTGTAAATTTTCCAAGAAATAAATCCCTGTATGGATACAAGCAGGTAAAGGAAACTCTGGAACAGATGTATCTAGGGGTAAACCCCGAAAATACCACTTTAAGCTAGACTCAAACGGGAACTGGTGCATGATAATGGGCCTTGCAGCACTCTTGGTTACAACACTCCTGGGGGATATGCTTAGGATAATTCATATTTTTCTTTAAAAAACATTATAAAGGATTTATGAGTAAATAATTCCTCAAAGAAAACATTTTTTTAATATTATGGATTATTTTCATAAACTGTTCAATTTATGTTAGGTATTTTACTAGTTTGGAATTATGTATTGCGATTCATAAACTAATCTAGTGTATTCCATTGTTTAGAAATGATGCCTAGTAGAAGAAATAGAAAATGTATCAACGCACGTAATACATGTAGGGATTTACCTTCTACTAAAGATAATTATAGTGGATCAAGTGATGCAACTGGTGTTGAATAGCTTATAACCATATAGGGACAACTCACTTAGGTTATGAATAATAACATTACCCGTATAGAGCACCCTAATCCATAATGCAGTGGATCAATGTTAGACTGCTTCATGAGTCAACAACCACCAACATTCAATGGGACTACAAATCCATTTGTAGCTTAGCAATGGATAAATTCCCTAGAGAAAATATTTCATACTTTGGGGAGTAGTGAAAGGGAAAAAGTTTCCATGGCAGATCATCACCTCACAGGAGATGTAGATCAATGGTTGTCATTAATTCGAAACACAAAGGATGATGAAGAAGTGTCAAATATGGAATAGAGGAAGTTTAAAGATATTTTATTAGAAAAACACTTTCCTTGTGACCATCGAGTGTATATAGAAATACAATTTATGAGTCTAAGGAAAAAATAGGATGAGAATGTCACAAAGTATGAGGCTAACTTTATAAGGTTAGCAAGGCAATGTGGGAACACAAGGAACTTATGATGAAGAACCACCCAAATCTTTTTATGTAGTAATATTCTAGAAATTTTTAGGATGAAATTATTTGAAGAAGAGAAGAATTTAACACCCCAAGCTTCCATGATATGCTTCTCTTTGAATAATATAATAGCTTATGTTGTACGCAACTTTGAGTTCTAGCACACCACGACCAATCAAACTAGCCGTTTAAAAAAACAGTTATGAATAGTAATACCCACTTTTTAAAATTTTATAAATTTTATTTTTAAAATGGACTTCATTTTTGGACTTGGAATATCAAAATTAGCTTAGGGTGATTTTTTTGTATTTTTTTAAAAACTTTCAATTTTTGATGAATAGTGTAAAACATTGTGTTATTGTTTAAAACCGAATTTTATTTAAATAATTATTATTTTTATTTAAATTTATTTTAAAGAAAAAATAGATAAATAATACCTATATTATTTCAATGTTATTCATTGAATTCATTTTATAATAAGATTATATATATATATTTTTATTGAACTATTTAAGGTTTTTTACCCACCTTCTAGGCAAATTTGCAAATTTGCATAAAATGTACTTTTACCACTTTTTTTAATTGAATTTAAAAAATACAAGAGACACGGTTGATATTAGTAATTAAAATTTGGTTCAATAGGATGAAAATAATTTTTGGTGAATCGTAACTTTTGAATTTTATTTACCACAGTTAAAAGTAAATAGGGTAATTAAAGGTAAAAATGATATTATAATTACCCTAACACATATCCTAATTCTATTGGATAAGTTTTTTTTTACCAAACTAAACCTTAGGAATAAAATATGATCCTATTTGATCCACTTGAATTATATTAGAACATTTATTATTATTTTATTTAAAGAAGAGTTAAAAGTGTTAAATTCAAATTTTAATAACTAAACCATTTTTAATATAGGGTTATACATAAGATAAATTTGACTATAAATATTTATTAGAAATATAAAAATATTTCAGAAATCATGGTATTTTATTTATAATTTTTAGACATTAAATAATTAAATTTATTGATGACACAATGATGATGTAGTAATTACCTTATTAATGAAAGATTAAAATAATTAATATTATAAATATACAAATAAATTTAAATTGAGACTTTTGATGAATTCCCCTAATTTTCTAAGTTAATATGACATGTTAGGATTTATTTAATGTATTTTTTTAAGTAATCAAGTTTTTTTTACTTTCACAAAAACCAAATATTAAATAGTGTCAAAATTAACATAAATGAGTTCTTAAAACAAATATTATATTATTAAATGATATAATATTACTAAAAATATAAGTTTAGGAAAAAAGACATATATAATCATATATATGTCATTAATGAACCAATTGAGGTTCTCTTGTCATTTTATAGTATGTTTATTAACCATGTAATATAAAAATACAAGAAGACATTGTAAAAGTTAAACTATTTAATAAAGAGTTAAATCTAAAAGATAAGGTTAATATGGTGAACTAAACTTGTATGAAAACTATTGTTTGAGATTATTTCGACCCATACCCACCTTATATTTGACATAAATCCATTTGGATCTATTATAAACAGAAAATGATTTTATAATAAAATAATATTTCAAGCTTTTCCTAAAGTGACCCTCACCTCTCTTATAAAAGGGTATTTCCCCTTATCTCAAAATCACACCTCCAAAGCCATTTGTATCAGCCAAAACCTCATCAAATATCCTCCCAACTACTATAAATTAAACCTAGAGGCCTTACTTTTATCAGAAAGGTAACCTAAGGAGCCCTTTTGTTCAAATCAAAACGAAGAACATGAAGAAGAGGTAATTACTTCATCACCTCTTTCAAAGTTCTTTTCTTCTTCCACTTCCACTTTCTTTATTGTTTCCATACCAAAATAATAAATCCAGTACCTTATCAATACTTAGATTATATTATAAATATGTTACAACCATATTCATTATTCTATCCATCCTATAAATGACAAAGTCACCATACGTGTGTACGTACGGCTTACCATCTTCACATCTTGGTGTAGTTTTTTATTCAACACTTTATTATTTGGATGGGTATAATAATGTGTATAATTGATGTAAATAATAAATATAAAATTTTAATGATTCTTTATATGTGATATACCATCCAATTACAAACTATTTCACCATCAATAGAATTATATTGTCGCTTTCGCGTACGTATGGATTACCGTCTCCACGAACACGATGAGATTCATTCCCCATAGTAACCATTCTAGAATAATTTTCATTTGATGATTAAAAATGATGATTAAGAACTTAATATCATTCTGGATATGAATTAAATATATTCTATCCTTAACAAACATGACTTACATAACAAAACATATAAAGGAAAATGAATCAGTTAACACCCAAAATAATGATACTACTGAAATATTATAAAAAAAGAAATATTAAAATATCATATATGATATCATATTTATGTATGTGGTTCTTGTATAATTTAATAAAAAAAATTAACTATTATACAGGAAGTTATCATACCCTCTACTAAGGGAAAGTACAAGGTAAGGGTTAATTTTACAATCTCTTTATTATCCGAGGTTGTTTATACATAAGCATCTACTGTGAATTCTTTATCATCCACATCTGTGCTTATTAAAAATTTATTTCAAAACATTTTTACTATTTCCTAGAATATGGGTTAAATTAATTTATACCCTTGTTTGAATTTTTATAAAAAAATTGAAAGGAATCTTTCAATCATTTTCCAAATAAGGTACTTAATGACCTTTTTGACAAATTAAGGTAAGAAAGTTTTTTTAACTTATACAGTGGGTGAAGCTATTTTCTGTCATTATAACACCTTAGAATCTTCCCTTACAATATTATAAGAATATTTTCAAAATAAATGTTTTCTTTTATAATTATGTGACTTTTAAATGATTTCAAAATAGAAAGAGATATTTCTCTCAAATAGTTTTGATTTCATCTATGTCAACATCCTTTGATGGATTTTACACTTGTTTGAAGTTGATTTATTATGATACAATATTTATATTATATTTAAGGTTTTTTGATATGTTTGATTGTGGATGTGTTATTTGTATACCATTCATGGTTTATTGTTAAATTATTAACATTTCTTATTCTAGTTTTAATATGAATGTTTATGTTATGTTTCAACTATTTCATATGAGGAATGCAGTGGACTTAGTAAGTGATGGGTGGAGCCCACTTTAGCTCCTCGATTCATTAGTAGGTCTCTTGATACAAACTAGTTTATTGGCACAAGTCCTTGACAAAATCTTATTTTTAGTCTTGGCACGAGGCCTTGACTATGTGGTTATAATGTTCGGAATTATGCATTCTATCATTATGAAATTAGATATTGATATTACATGTGACTATTAGATTAGTATAATATCCATGTGAATAATTAAATGGAATGATTTGATTTATCTTTTCCATATTATGTTGAAGTTTAAGTTTAAAAGGCTTGTGTTTTAGTCTTAGACATTTCCTTAAATGTTTATTCTTGTTTATGATAGTTTCCACTATGTTGTTATCCTTACTGTGCATTTGATCTCACCCCTTTCTTATGTTTTCTTTTTACCAAGATGTGAAGAAGTATATTATGATTAACCTGTAGAGATAGGCCAAAGTATATGAGTGTGTTCAAAGGAGACACAAGTTTTTTTTTGTTATTTCATGATGTAATGTAAAACTTATGTATGTATCTAGTACTTACAAGGTTAATAAATTAATGAGTATTTTGAGACTTTATCTCTTGTAATCATTCCAATGTTATGTAATAATGCAATAAATTTGGGTAACTAGGGTCGGGGCATTACAGAGATAGTGTCCCTAGAGTAGGTTCCTTGTCCACTTCTTAAAGGAGGTGTGTTGTGACTTGAGATGTTCAGCCTAAGGGGGTTAGGTGAAACCCTTGAGAAACCTATAAGAAGGGGGTGATAATTGACTTACATTCCTTGGCCAATTTGAGACATAAATTACCTTGGGTATGCCTCAAAGCTAAGGGGGCCGTGGTATTGGTTGGGATTGATCATTAAATTTTTCCCTTAATGGGACTTAGCCTATATGGATTACCCTAGGATGGAATGGGATCAGGTTGGTGAGGTAAAAAACTGATTGGAACCTTGGAACTAGTATGGGATATGATCCATCACCCAAGAATGATGTTTAAATGACTAACCCTCGAGTCCAAGAGGGTAATTTATGTGTTGACGCTACTGGGAAGAAAGACTTTTATGAGTGATAAGTGTTGTCCTGAAAGACTATTTATAACTAAGTATCCCACTAGGGATGCCTCTACTTATATGTTAACCCAGTATATCTTATTGGGTTCTCCTTTAGTGATTAGACATTGGGTGGGAATTTATAACTTTGGATAGAGATGATAGGTTCAAGTGATTATATAACCCCCTCTTATTTATTTCCCAACTGATGGTAGTATAAGTATTAATGGTAAGATCCCTTTGGGGTGGTCCTTTTATTATATATGGAAAACACACAAGGGGTGTTGTGTTATTATGCATTACATGGATGAGAAAACTTCTATAGGGTAGGTTTGTGATACTTTATGTCTTATTCCTTGGCTGATAAAACTATCTTCGGGGAGGTTGGTGTTATTATTAGTGGGGATACCATATATTTGGAGCTAGGATTGATATGGTATACTAGGATGGAGATTTCTAGGCACATTACCTAGGTCTGTTACTTATAAGCTATCCTCCTATATGATAAAACACTTATAGGGGAGTTCTATGATACTTGATACGTATACCATAGAGTCTTGGTTTTTTTATATTGGTAGGCACAATCATCTCTACATGATAAGAGACACCCTAAAAATTTCCATTCTCAGAGAAATTACAGTACCATCCAAAGTAGATATTATTGGTTGTTTGTTTATTTATTATATTGTTTTTATTTATTTATTGCAACTGAAAATGACCATTGAACATATCACAACATATACCAGCTAATATGGGACTACGTTGGTGGTTCCCAACTGATTTATGTACTCACACCCTACTCAGACCGCCACTGCACATTGGTACCTCAGAAGCTCTCACATGGTCATTGCAGACACAAGTTGGGAAGGATCCTTGAGTTTGGATTGAATATTATGGATTGGAGTTTTTATATTGAGGAGGTATGGCTCAATTTTGTGGTGGATCCAAGAGTCTTTGTTATTTTATTTTTTTATTCTATGTATGTGATCACCCAAGTGGGTGATTGATCTTTTATGCTTGTATATCCACATTTTATTTTATTATAACATGTATTATATTTAATTTTTTACAACTGAGTCTATTTATCTTATGTGTGATACTTAGTTATCTCCACTATCATTTTTACTCTGATACTGTTGGTATAACCTCCTGACATTACCTCCTTAAACCCTGACTTATAGTTGGTGGCCTTTGGTGTTCTAGGAGGCTTTCATGAGATGTCATGGAATTCTATTCTGGTTATTGTTTAGAGTAATTTAGGATTATACATTACAAAGTTATGTCATAGAAAGTTATTTTGTTTTACTCTTTGGGATATGGTAGATAGTTGACATAGGAATATGTCAAATCTTGTGATGGATAACAGACTGGTATCTCGAAAACACTTTTTCTCATAAGAATTAAAGGTTACCAGGGGATGTAATTATGGTTCTTGGTGTTCGATTTTATATTTATATATGTTTTCCACCTTGAGTGACTTACATGGATGTTTTGGGTTCTTGATTTATTATGGATTCTAGCTCTTTTCCTTAGAGGAAAGAGGTGTCTCATGTGTCATATTTGGCATATAGGATTCACATGAAATTTGGGTATACTAGTGTGATTATTATCACTGATGACTAAGTCTTAATTGTTTAAAGTGTTGGTGACTATTCATATGGAATCTTCTTATGTAAGTATTGGGTGAAATTATACTCAACTAGTCCTACTTGTGTATGTGTCTCCTTCTTAGGGTAGCTCATGTGGATCCACAGTGAGGTGCTTTATGATGATGAATTATTCCATGTTCAAAGGATGTATAGTGACCCATATAAGGTCAAAGTTGTCACTTGGTTATTTTTTGATGACCCTAGTGGGTAGATATAGGCATGTGATGCCTTAGTGTTAAAACCATGATGTTAGTTTGAGTGGTAAAGGTTTTTTTATTTAAAGTTTCATTAACAACTGATATAGTGTTTCATATATATATTGGAATGGTATTATACTTAACCAGGCCTCTCAACCTTGGTTCCTTGAAAAATATCATCATGGATGATACCCTGTGGGGTCAACCTAATTTGTGATTCTTAAGGGAGAAATCAAGTGTATAGATTCTTGATGATAATCAATTATTAGGGTGTTATGGCTTATCATGTGATGTCATTTTTATGTGTGAGAACATTGTGGATGTGTTTTCATGTGATATGTTGTATGGTTTATATATGGGGATATGAGATATTTTCCAGGATCTTGGATTTTAATGATATCATAGTTTGTGTTCTAGTTGGGAGGCCCTAATGATCATCTTGGATATGAATCAAATTTTAGTGATTCAATTTCTATTTTTTTAGGGTGACTTGCATGAGGGGATATACTGGTTTTTCTAGTGCCTTATAAGTGGGAATAATTAGTGGGTGATTTAATTTCATATCGATACATGAAGGTGTTATCGAGTGTATGATATAGGTCTAGTATGCCTTAGTTTCTTGAGGATGACAATGTGAGTGATAGAGTTTTGGTATCAAGGATGATGTTAAGGTTATGATCATTTGGATTCTTATCCTAGTTGGTTTTAGATGGACTATATTATATGGTTATAATGTTTTTGGATGATTTAGGTTTTTAGAAACATGTAATAAGGTGGTGATCTTGTGTTTCTGTGTGTTTAAGTTTCCTAATTTTGAACAGAATCTCTAAGGCCACACTGATTGAAAATTTAATGTCCATTTAATAGGGTGTGGTCATCCTGGTTTAATGATGCATGAAACTTTAATTCATCATTCAGGTTTTGAATGTCATCTACAGTGGTGTGTGTGAGATTTTTTTATTTCTTTTATGATCAAGGAGTGGTACAAGGTAATTTGTATGATGTGGGTGCTCCATTGACTACTTGAGGGTGTGACCCTTGTTGTGGATGAAATGTCGACAAGTTCCATGGGTTCCATTCTAATGAGCTATGAATGGGATATAAGAGATGTTTTGTGTTGGTTCTTTGTTATGAGTTGGATGACCATCTTTAGGCTTTGAGCTCGTTGATGGATAGGTCATGGTATGTGGTGTTAGAGAGTTAATTTTGAAAAAGTTATGGTAATGAAACTCCTATGTTGTGGAGTGATGTACCGATGGTGGGAATGTGGATCTGATTATGAAGTAGTTATGGTGGAATCTAGATATTGGAGTGCAATAAAATTTATTCATAACTGTATTTATAAGAGAATCCCATAGGGGAATCAGATATGATATTGGATCAAAAATAAGTGTTGGATTCAAACTTGGGATGGAGTTATATTAATTTGAGGGAGATTGGATTAGAGGAGCATCGATGTGTGTGGTAGGTCATGATGATGGTTTTAATGGGTTGGGTATCTAACTATGGATTTACACTGGAAGTTGTGAATTGAATTTGGTAAGTGTGTTTAGATGATCATAGGATTCCTCTTGGTGTGAAGGTATTTTTATTAGGTAAGTTGTGACACATTGGTGGCTTGAGTTGATCATTTTGATATGGGTCTTCCAGAGGTTGTTCGACATGCATTATCCTGTGAATTTGGATGTGGTGACTTGAAAACCACATAGATCCCACAATTTTGATGTGACAGGTACATTTGGGGAATTAAATTGATCATTTTGAGGTAAATTTAGGGAGCTCATAACTATATGTGAATGATAGTTATCCATCCACCTCAATTTGGTTTGGAAACGAGAACTGAGATTGGTAAGTGAATGATATTCTCACATGTGATTGTGTGTGGTAGGGTGGAAACTACTTTGGGTGCATTGTTATCATGTGAGTGCTCTATTTTGATAGAAAATTTCAATTTAGAAGCACCATAGAACTGGAATTGGTCATTATGAGATACATCCTATGGTGGAGAGAATTATTGGCCTAATGGTGTCTTATATGATTATGTGATTGTATTTTTAAATGGAAGAGCTCATTCAAGCTCCATTCAAGTGTTTTAGTAATGGTCTCAGGCATTCTATCAAGTTTGGTGGTTTAAGAATTTTGAATTAGAGGTTGTTCCTTGGATGTGTTTTGGATGTTTGGGAATGTAATGAGGCCAAATATTCAAGATTTGACAACCCAAAAAGGTTGGGATTTGTGGTTGGATGACCACGAATAATTTCTAGGGATAAGAAGTGTTATGGTAAAAAGTTTGTAATGTCCCATATCTATATGAGTGTGAAAATTTTCTGAGGAAATTTGTGTATTTAAGTTTAGTGGCTAATTAGTTTTGAAAAATAGGATTCTAAATCAAAATTGTAGGTCTATAACATCTACAAAGCATGTTTTTATACTTGTTATGAATTATATAAGGCATCTCAGGGTCTTAGATGAGCCTCAGGTGAGGTCAGGGTAGTTGCTGCAGCAAAAACTATATCAGACCACTGACTGTTCAATGGGATTTAAAGGGTGAATAATTATAATCCCCCTCCTGAATTTTATAAGGGTAATCACCCTTCCATTCTTGTTGGTGTTAAGGATTAGGGGGTTGATCCCTACCTATCTACCTTCTTCCCCATTGATGTTAGGGTTTTCTAGTGGGTGTTTTGTAGTGAATCAAGGTGTGTGTTCACCTCCATTGGTTCCTATATCTCTACTTCTATGTTCTTACTTAATTTTTGTTTTTGGATTTATGGATTTTATACCAATTCCACTAGATCATGGTGGAATTGTTCAATTATCATGGGGATTCTGTTCAGCCTAGCTAGAGGATTCCCCGAGATGACCTATGGGTGCCTTTGTTCATTGTTTCATCAAAGGTGTGCCACCATGTGAGTTTTTTAAAGTTTTTACTTAAAATTTCATTAAATTTACTATTTATTTGGATTTTAATATTGTGAATTTCACTCGATATAGGGACAAGGATGTGAGACAGGCCCTTAGGGTTCTATAGGATTTGGTTCCGACATGACGTCAATGTTCGATGCGAAATTATTCATTATTCCTATTTGGTTAAAATGGATTAATTAATTATAAATGGTTATAATTAATTGTGTATAATGATTTGGTATACCATAGGTGTTGGGAACATGGATAGTGAATAGTTGAGCCAAAGTGATCTTGGGTGAGGCTGGGAAATGAGTTTTTGGGCGATGTAAAACTAGAAATGGGATTTGGAATGAGGTAGGTGGTCTTCGGTGTTAGCCTTTTGCTTTATAATATTTATTAATGTGGAATGTGGTGGGTTGTCTCACCACTGGAGGTTATTATCCTTGGCTAAATCAAGCGATTAATTTGAATTAAATGGTTATTTTTAAATCAAAATGTGAAATTGATTGAACATCGTGAATAAACTGAGCTAAGTGTTAGGTTCCACATGGATCCTTGTGCGCCGACTTGATTCCTTGACCACCTATGGTCAATTCCTTTAATTTTTAGTTTCCATGTGACTTTCATACCCCTTGAGGGGTTTGGATGAACCTTATGAGATGTAGTATCCTTAAAGTATGAGCCTTTTCCACCTTTCAAAATATGTGTGTTGTGACTTGAGACGACGAACCCAAGGGGCTGGGTGAGACCCTTGATACACCTCAAAGAAAGAGGTGGGTATTAACATAGATACCTTGACCTATATAATCCTTAAAATACCTTGGCCATGCCTCTTATCTAAGGTTCTTGTGGTTTTTGTTGGGAATGATCATCACTTTTTCCCTTAGCAGGTACTTAGCCTAGGTGGACAACCCTAGGACGGATTGGGATTTGGTTGGGTGAGTGGACTAACTGATTATAACCTTGGAACTAGGATGGGATATGATCCACCCCCCTAAACCGGTGTTTAAGAAACTAACCCTTAAGGCCAAGAGTTCGTTTTATGTGTTGACACTACAGGGAAGTGTGATTTTTTGAGTTATGGTTGTTGATAAAAGAGACTAGTTATGACCAAGGATCCCAAGAGAGATTATTCCACTTATGTGTTAACCTAAGGGACCCTATTGGGTTCCCCTGGAATTATTTTACCCTATTTGGGAGTGTATGAATTTGGATAGATATGGTGGGTTTAGGTGTTTCTCCAACCCCCTTTTATTTGTGTCACTGTTGATGGTTGTGTATGTATAAATGTTAAATGCCCTTAGGGTGGTCCTTTTGTTATGTATAGAAAATTTCCAATGGGAAGTGCGTTATTATGTGTTACCTAGATGAGAAAACTCCCATAGTGGAGGTTTTCTGCACTTTATGGATTATTTCTTGGCTGAGAAAACTTCTATATGGGAGTTATGTGTTACTATTAGTGGGGATTCTATAGATTTAGAGTCATAGTTGATCTGTTATACTGGTATGGATAATTCTAGGAGAATTCCCTAGGTATTTTTTACTTATGGGATATGACCTTGGATGAGAAAAATCATATAGGGGAGGTCCATGATACTTGATACATATACGAGGGAGACCCTAGTCTATTATATTAAGAATCGAAGTCATTACAATGTGCTCAAATACACCCTGGCACTATCCAAAGCAGGTATGGTCGATCGAGATCATAGACCTAAGGATTTACAATGATATGGTACATGGCTTGTCATGTTCCATGCGACATGCTTATATACATTTTGGTATTGAATAAATTAGGTATTTTTGGTTGTATATTTATTTTCTACACTGCTATTAATTATTTATTTATGTTGAGAATGTAACATGAACATATCACAATAGATACCAGTTAGTATGGGACCACGTTGGTTGTTCTATATTGATTTATGAACTCACACCATGCTTGGATCGCTATTGCACATGGTTACCCAAGCAACTCTCACACGGTCATTGCAGTAACAGGATGGGATAGAGCATAAATTTTAGATCGATCATGATGGATTGGAGTTTGGAGATTGAAGATGAATGACTTGAAGTTGTGTTGGATCCCAGAGTCTCTATTATTTTATTTTTTTATTCTATATAAGTGATTGGGACAATGGTCGATTGATCTTGTATGATTTTATATCCACATTTAATTTTGTTATAGCATGTATTATTTTTTTTACTTCTTCTATAGCTTAGTATATTTATGTTTTATGTGATACTTGGTTCTTTACATTACTATTGTTACTCTAATACTAGGATTATAGCCTCCCTATAGTACCTCATTAGACCCCCGCTACTAGTCACCAGCCTCTGGAATTTAGGTATATGCACCTAAGGTCTTCTAACAATCTAGTTTAGTTACTATTTAGAGTGATCTAGGCCAGGATGTTATAATTCTAATCAGTTTTTAGAGTTAGTCCATTTTACACTATATATTATATCAAATTATAAATTAAAATCTTATTATTTTAAAATGGGCCTCTGACCATACATTCTATCTCAATTATTTTCTTTAATGCTTAAGAAACATGCAAAAGTTGTTGATCAAGATTTGATGGTAGAAATTGATCAAGTTGAAATTCTTGAGATGCTTGAAACCTCTAAAGTTTCTAATGGTAGTGAGGGTTCTTTTATTGATAGAATTAGAAAGTGAGATTATCCAAGAAGAGGTGGTATTGGTGCGTCATGAACTCTTTTATAACTGTCCGCCTATGCCCATACAAAAAGTAAGACACTTGTTTTCCATCAATGTGGTAAGGTTGGGAATATAAATCCCTCTTTCTCAGAGACTCCTAAGATGTATCATTCTTATGGGAGTATAAGAAACCTTTAGTGAATTTGTGGAGTTAATCTTTTGATGATGATTTGTTCTTGTTCATCATCTCTTATGGGATCCCAAGCACAGTTTAATACATTGAAATTGATAAGTACCCATCCTCATGGGAATGGTGGTAGAGGTAGATCATTATATGTTCAAATTCAACTGATGACTAATATCTAAGATAATATGAGGACCCAAACCCAGAATAAAGCCATGAAATTTCTTCCTATATATCCATATACTATAGAATTTGAGATGGGACCAATGACTATGTCAATTCATATTGAATCATATATGGTAGTTTCTTTATTTGATACTGGTACATCTTACTCATTTATATTTACTCATATTATGGATTTATTATATATACCCTAAGATATTATACCATATTTTATGGAGATATCAGATCCTCTTGGAAACAAGGAAGAGTGTGGTTCATGGGGTCCCTCTTGTATCATCTTCATATCCAGGGTGGAATTATATTAGGATTTTATTATCCTTGAAATGGACCATTTTGATCTGATCTTTAGTATGGAATAGATGATGAATTTTAAGGCCCATATTAATTATTATCATCTAAGAGTTTCATTCCCTACCCTAGATAGGAGTGATAACATATTTCAAGTGTAATGGGATACACGATATAGTTGGATAGGACCTCCATGTCCTAAATCCATCAAGTTTATATATTAGGTATTTTCTATCATTCCAATAGTCAATGAAGGGATTTCTATGAGTGATCTAACTTATGTGGTCAGATAATTTCCTAAAGTGTTTTTAAATGGATTATTAGGGTTAACTCCTATGTCAGAAGTTGAATTACCTATCAATTCAATCCCAAGTATGTGACTAATTTCATTACCTTTATACTATATAGAACTAGATGAATTTAAGGATCTGAGAATCCTATTGGATTGTTTTAATGATAAGGAATTCATTCAACCTAGTGTATCTCCATGGGATGTCCTGGTAATTTTTTTAAGAAGATAGATGGTACTCTCTAGTTATATATTGATTACAAGAATTTTAATTGGGTCACTATCAAGAAAAATACATATTTACTCATATCAATGATTTATTTGTTCAGTTGAAAGGGGTAAGGAGGATCTCTAAGATGGCCCATAGATTGTTTTATCACCAGTACAAGGTGAGAGAATTAGATATTCCCAATACTACATTCCAAAGTAGATATAGACATTATGAATATCCTATGATAACTTTTGGATTGACCAATGCTACTATAGTGTTTATAGACTTGATGAAATGAGTATTTTATCAGTACCTCAATTCCTTCATCATGATATTTATTGATGATATTTTGGTATACTCTACTATTAAAGGATAAAATTATAAATATTTTAAAATTGTCTTAGAAACTCTCTATAGTATCATCATTATGAAAAAATGTTAAAATGTATCTTTTGAATCTACGAAGTGAAGTTATTAGGACATGAAGTCTTAGAAAAAGGAATTTTGGATAATCTTGAGAAGGTGAAGATAATTATTCCCTTAGAAGGGATAAATAATGTAATCAAGATATTGAGATTATCAGTATTAGTGGGTTAATAACAGAGATTTATCAGGGGCTTCTCTAAGTTTTCATCACTGTTGACTGCACTCTCTCGGAAATGAGTAAAGTTTATATAGAGCTTAGTATTTCAAGACTCTTTCTATGAGTTAAAGAAGAAATTAACATTGAATCATATCTTGATTATACCTAAGGTAGTTTTCAGTTATATGGTATATGTTGATGCATTGGGTATGGTTTTGGGTTGTGTACACAAGAAGGGTGATCATGTGGTATCTTATGGTTCATAAAAACTTTGTCCACATGTGAGAAATTATCTTACTAGTATATGTATTTCATGAATATATGTTAGGGTGTTTTAATACACTAATTTATATAATTTAACTGATATTCTTACCAATTTTTGAACTATTTAACTTGGTTTTTGAATCATAGAAGGATATAAACAACATTTTGAAATAGAACAAAAAGGGATTAATTTGAGGATAAAAAAGACACTTCACGTCACGCTGTAAAGTGACGTTGAGTGACACTAGAATATTAAAGTCAGAATCTAAAATCTCATGGAACTGGAGTAGAATGAAAGACTTGAAGAAATATTTTTTCAAATCATAAAATCAGTTCACATCATGAGTTTCATTCATGGGGACAATACAAAGATATGTTTAAGTTCATGGTCCATCTCACATTGTTAAAATTGAATCCATTCATGATGTCTACACCATTAACATAGTGAGAGTATCAAGAAAAATGGTTTTAATGGAGGTCTGATGATACATATTTCATTTCATTAACTCTATTCATGATGTGAACCCACCAAAAAATGTGATTCTTATATATGCAGGAGGATGATTCTTTTTTACAGAAGCCTAGTTATTCACACATCCATCCACACATAGGAGGATCTTGGACCTTAGATATACACGGATGATGCTATTTAGAGATGTCTACACCACCATGGATTCATAAGTCCACTATTATTCTTCACTTCCATTCTTATCTAGGTATCTATGTTTCTCATCATCATCATTTCTAGAATGAGAGAGTAGTTTTCTTCTGTATTGGGTGATGTGATTGTAGGGGGGTGTTGTTAGGGATTATTTATATTTTACTTTCATGTTTTGGATTGTTTTGACTCTATTTATAAATTCTAATTATTCTTATTTTCATATTTCATGAACATTGTTTTCAATCTAAGGAGTTTCAATTTATTAAATCAATTAATTTTCCTAGCTTGTGTATGACCATTATGCAGCCCATTGTGGTTATGTTTAAATAAGGTTTTGGGTCACCTTTTTCTATGATCAAACCTACTAGATGAAAATTCTAATAGTTAGATTATAGGATTAGTGTAGGGTACCCAGACAAAGGATCCCTAAAGACCCAATTCCAATAACTAATCATGAATGAACATGTTATTAATTGAATCCCTAGCACATGAACCTGAAAATCACTGAACTTAACATAGACCATAATTTTATTTCAAAAAACCAATTTATTTACTTTTCTTTGTCTCTCCCCAATAAATAAATTAATTGAGTTTTAATTTACTTTAATTAATATAGAGCATATAAACCAACCTTGTGGTTTTCATAATCATACTTTCTAAGTGCCACATTTTTAGTTAGGTTGTCTAAGTTTTATTAATTATTAAATTTTTATCGACTTGTAGGAAATTAACGATGCCCTACGGGCTATCACTTACCCATGACATTGATCCTACATCTATTATACTGATGTGATCTAGAAATTCCCATATTTTTATCTTTTATTCTTTGAAAATACCCATACTTTTAATTCAATTACTAGGTAAAACAATAGTTTTGTGAACTCTTAAAATCTAGACTTAAATGTTAGAATGAATCAATTTCTTATTTTTATTAATATATTAACTTCTTGGAATTAATTTTTAAATCCATGCATGAATTGAAATTAGTTTTTAAAATTTAAAAAAAATAGATTTAATTAATCTCTATAATTAAATTATTAAATAGATTAAATTTTTTTAGTATCAATTATGTCGATCAATTTTAATTTAAATGAAATCCCCAATTCAAACTTTTTAAATATGAAAAAAATAGATAAAAACAAATTTGAATTTTGAGTAATTTAAACTTTTCAAATTAATTTTCCACATAATAATTTTAATTGATTTATCATTTTAAAATTGGATTGGAGAAAAATACACTGAAAAAGAACTTATTTTTGTATACAGGACAAGAAATATTAGAAAGGAAATGAAAAGTAAGCAAGCTAATCGTGCACAGTTAATCATGATGTTTGAAGATAACTACTATAAATCATCTCCATGGTTAGTATATTGATCATGGATTTCCCACTACCCACCGTAATTCCACTCACAGTCAGTACAATGACCGTGATACCAACTTGTTGCAACTCCACTCATGGTCATCATATTGACCATAAGAACCCCCTACCTGTATATTCTTCTCAAGATCACCATAGTCACCATTAGAAACTCACCACCCTACCTACCATGGATTTCATCCACCTTAACACACCACAAATTTCCATCTCTATTTTCTTCATAGCCATCCTATCTACTGCACCTTAACCCATTCACAGTCACCTCTTCCACCATTATTCAAGGAAGACCACACCACCTTTGAAGATCCATGACCTAGAACCATTGAGGCTTATTTAGACCTATGTGTCACACCTCTGGTAAATAATACCATCGCTAGATAACCATTTGAATCCTTCATATCCTAGATCCACAAACTAACTAATTCTCACTACTTCAAATCCGAGCATCACCCACTCGATCCATCTTCTCCAATGTGAGAAGGATACAAGTCAAGACAAACCAATCACCATGAGTCACCTCCAAGGATAAGATATCTATCAAGGATGTCATTCTACTTATAGATAAGGATCCATCCATTCTCAAAGTAATAATAATCCCCCACCCACCGATTGAGCCCCTACTTAAACCAAAAGAAAAAAAAGAAAAAAACTATAACAATAAAAATATAATAATAATAATAATAAGAAATATATATATATATATATATATTAATAACTATATACATATACAAATATATATAATATAATTTATATATAATAATTATATTTATATATTAATATAATTATAGAATAATATATCTATATGTATTTTTAAATACTAATTATTTTGTTTATAGTGACATCCAGAGGCTCAGGCCCAGCTTTGAAGTCAAAATTCATCCGATTCCATTCCCAATTTCTATCATGTTCAACTTACACCTTAAGGAACTATAAAAAATCTAAATGCATTTGTGATCATGAAATTGAGATAGCCCTCAAAAAATTAATCATGACTATTCACTACAACACATGGATTCCATATAGCTGAAGTCAAATCTCTCACCTCGACACTGACTGTAAGGAAGAAACTATTGTCTCACTTTATCTATAAATATCTCTCACCCTCTTTCAGTAGAAACATCTGGCCTATTTAGATTAGGTTTTTCATTAATTTTCATTTCTTTATTTCTATATTTCTAATTTAATGTTTCATTATATTTGTTAAATCATACTATGTTATTCTTTTCCCCCTAAATTTCTTTGTGTTTCTCTCCTCTATGATGTCCCAGCGACTCCTATCTCCATGACCATGGAGAGATAACCAATTACAGGTGGTCCAAAGGGGAATCATAGTGACGATCATGAATTTTTTTCATTTAATTATCAATCTATCTCCTCTCTAATTCTAGTGTGACAATGAAATTGGAATATGGAGGAGGCAATTGTCACTCAACAATATATTAACATTGTCGCACATTTTAATTGTTTCATAGAAAATTCTCCATCTATTTTGGACCACACTTAATATAATTGGATTTGTGTGGTTTGATTAGAATAATGGTATGTGATTGATATCAGGTTTGTGAGTGAGTTCATTCACTCAATCGAGGAATGTTCTTACACATTCACCTGGGAGAACACATGGAATGATTGGTCTATGCAAGGATCTATTAATAATATTAGTAGTTTCATACAAAAGGAAATAGTGGAGGGTGAATAGTTAAATGATATTGAAACAACTCATTGAATTAGATGGTTTAGAAAAAAAATTAAATAATGATAGATCTCACTAGAATTCATCCATGGGTCCATTTTCATTTATTGCATTCATTCTCTGTGAATTTTCATTTTTATTCTCTACTTTGATTCCATTAAATCGAAAACCAAAAAAACAATCACCAAGATGCTTTTAAAATTATGAAATCAAAAAAATACATGAGTGTTAAGATAGTGAGACTCCCCAACCCTTTATCCTAGAGAGATAACCCTGGTCATCCACTGGACTGTATTATGAGTAAAGTATAAAAAAACATTTTTTGACTTATAACAATTACATGATCTACTTGGTTCTGTTTCTAGGGAGAAACTTGTAATTCCCATTTTCTTTAACACATATGTGAATAGTGTTTTCTTGTTTTTCTTTTTTTTCCTTTATTTTTTCTACTTTCACTTTTTCTCCAAACTAGGAAAATCATTTTAGTGAGACCATTTTTTAATGGATCCTCACCCATATGCACAGTACACATTCCCATAGGAATCCTAGGAGATTAAATTTCAATGGAAACACCAAAAAAACCTTCTATAAACACTAATGGGTGGGAGGATGGAAATTACTACATGAATGAATCTAAAAACCATCAACAACACATTATACCACAACATCAAAATAAAGAATAACTTACACTAATGGAAATTCAAATATAATTGTCAATATTAAATGATTTTCAAGTAAACCAACAACTAAAGGAACATAGAGATTAAATAATTAAAATTTATACAAGCTACAATAACCACTTCCCTTCTAGAACTTGTGGAGTAAAGGAGGTAGTAAGAATCTGAAAAGTTAGATCCCTTTGTATTCTCTAATAAATATATCCAAGAAGAGGAGGTTGATTTTTTAGAATCATGAGACCTTTAACTATTCACCCTTGAGCACATATTCCTAGAGCTAGTGTACCGAAAAATGAAACACAAAGTTGAAATGCTTGATGGAGACTTACTTTAAAACTTTACTTTTTCTAATTATTTTAAAACCCAATTTACTTTTAATTTCTCTCTTATTGATAGTCAAATCACAAAATCAAACCAATTATTGTGATCCCTAGAGGATTTTGATGATGATAAAGTGGATGATCTTACATTTGAAGATAACATTGAATACCCAATATTACCCCCATCTACATACAAAACCTTCAAAGAGGAATTGTACTAAGTAAATGATCTACATGATAAAACTAATAAGGGGGTTACCACTGAACATAACTCATTTCTTTCTAATTATGTGTAAAATGGTTTTTCTATTAATCTCTCTAGTTATAATTTTTAAGATTCAGTCTAATTGATGTCTAACCTAAATAATGAAAATGCAGAACGTGTCATAAATATTCTTAAAAAATGGTGTTGTTGTAAATTGAGAATGAACTAGTCCAACAAGATCTAGATAAATACTAATTTGAAAATATACTTAGATTTTCTCTAGAATAAGAACCCCTAATTATTAGAAAACCTGGAACAGGATGGATTAGTAATCCTATTGAGAATAAAATCGTACAACCATCACAGGAAGTGGCTCAATAAGAAGAAGTGTCTAGACTTGTGGTGAATATACTACTCCCTCAACCACATTTTGAACACCAACTAGAGGGTGAAACTAAAAAACTAGAAGTATTCCTAGTGACTGCTGCTCATGAATCTATAGAGGAAGTAGCTGCATATGAAGGGAGAAATTTTAATTTGATCTTACCTTGTTTTAATTATTTTCAAATTAAATTACTTACTAACTCCCCTTTATGTGAATCTATCCAAGCAGCATAATTAGTTGATTCATTTGAAAAAGGAAACCATTTATAGTGTGGCATCACCTGAGTAAACCCTATACCTCATCATGTCACCCCCACTTATGAAATACACCACACTACCTAGGGGGTAAACATGAAGCACTCTATCCAAGGGGAACTCCAAGAAGAAGAGCTGAAGAATTATGTAAAGAATAGTATTTAGTGGTTCATACCACAAAAACCTCATCCCCTTATATATTGGGTATATCCAAAATATTGTCTAGCTGTTGAAAGTATAACTAAAAAACCTCTTAGGGGGGTTAAACCCAGGACTCTCACCCCTTTTCTTTTCCATTTTGTATACTTTACTTTTTAATAAAACAATTTATAATGTTTAATTTTTTTCTATAGTTTACCCTAATTGGATATCACCTAAGAGGATAGCTCTATTATCCACAGAAAGCACTCAGGGGAGAGATTACATTTAACTTTTTGAATAATAACATCAGGTTGTATCAATCATTTCTCACTAACTATTCACTAAAATTTTGTACATTCTTCTGAAAATTAAATGGGCAGTGTATTGAATAAGTGTAGGGTAGGATGATCTAATCCTGTTTAGAGTAGTTTTTAATTACTTTTTAGTTAATTTTTTAAAATATATACGTAAATTTTTTTAATGATTTTTGTAAGTTTTTAATTAATGTAAAGAAAAAAACAAAAAATGTCAAAAAGAAAACATAAAAAATTGTTTTTCTATTTGTAAAAATTGTTAATATCCTTCTTCTTTTTACTTTTTTCTTTAATTTAAAAAAACAACAAAAACATAAAAAATAACAATATATGCATTGTTTGAATAGATTTCTAATTTTCTATATTTAAATATGTGTTTTTTAATTTTTTACATACCTATTTATAGTTTTATGTTTTGATTTTTCACCCTTTTCTTGAACCACATTAATTACATATCTTGTTTGAAAATATAATTCTAAGTTAGAGTAATTCACTGGTTTTGAAGCTATGATATTTATAATATTACTAAGTGGATGATCATTACTTTATGGATGTTTGGTCTTTAAATAAAGATATGGAGTGTGAGTGAAAATATTTGTATGGAATCAATTTTTTAACTTTAAGTCACCATAATTTTGAACTTGATCTAATGAAACTTGACCATAGTGAGAAAAACACCTTAGTGATCAAATTAAATGAAAATAATATAAGTCTTTTAAACCTAGAATAAAAATAGGAAATTGGGAACCCAAAATGGATCTCTAAGACATGGGAACTGAGTGTCGTTCTATAACTAAATAAATCCATTTTAATAAGTTCTATATATAGTGATTTATACACAATTATGGCTATCGAAAATAAAATAAAATAAAAGAACCTTTTCAAAAATGAATCCATTTATTTTAGAGGAATATTGATTGCATAGAAAGAGAGGAAATTAACTTATAACACATTAATTTAAGTTTTTTCAATAAATTGTAAAATAAAACTTTGGTTTAGGAAACTTAATAGAGAGAGATAAATGGAAGTGTTTTTTGTTAAAATTTTGATTCCAATTAAATCTAATTTGATCCACTCCTGAACTAAATCTTTGAAGGAATTGAGAAGAAAAAATAGTCTGACATACAAACAAGGAATGATAAATTGAATAGTGGATGAGTCTATGTGTTATCTTTTTTTTTGATAGAAAATTTGGATATAGTCAAGATGAACTTTCTTTATTTTCCTTTTTGAATAATTTGAATTCAATGATAAATTGATCAGAATTGAAATAGTCTAAGTGAGGGGTTATGTGAGCCATAAATTCACATATTTTTATCTATTATTTTTTAAAATACTCTTACTTTTAATTTAAATACCAAATAAAACAATAGTTTTATTAAACATTAATAATTTGTATTTAAAAGTTAAAATGGCTTAATTATCAATTTTTATTAATATATTCATTTCTTGGAATTAATTTTTCAGTCCATACATGAATTGAAATTAGTTTTAAAAATTTTAAACAAATAAATGGAATTAAATTCTTTAATTAAATTCTTAAATGTATTAAATTTTTTAGTATCAAATTTTTCAATAAATTTTAATTTAAATGAAATCCATAATTTAGAATTTTTAAATATGAAAAAATGATTGAAAAAGATTTTAATTATGAGTAATTCAAACTTTTTAAATTAATTTTCTAAATACTGATAATAATTGATTTATAATTTTAAAATTGATTTTTAAAAAATACTATAATAAAAAAATATTTTTGAATGCAAGATGAGAAATATTGAAAAGGTCAGGCACAGTCAGCAAAGTGATTGTGCGTAGCTTCCTGCACCGTGTGTAGCTGCATACCACAAATATTCTAAATGGTCAGTCTACAGACTGTGGATATCCCACTTCCTACCACACTTCCACTCACAGTCAATACACTGACCATGAGACCAACCTACTACAATTCCACTCATACTCAGCACATTGATTGTGAGCACCCCATTCATATATATTCTTCTCATGATCACCATAGTGACCATGAGTAGATCACCACCCTACCTACCATGGATTTCATCCACCATAATTCAACATCAATTTCCATATCTCTCTCTGTTTCATGGCCACCCTGCTAACTGCACCTTCACTCATTCAAGTTCACCTATTCCATTATCAGCTGAGGAAGACAACACCACCATTGAATATCCATGATCGAGCACCACTGAGTCTGATTTGAACTTATGTGCCATGCCTCTGGTAAAGAATACCACTTCCAGAGAACCATCTGAATCCTTAATCACCAAGATCCATGAACCATCTACTTATCATTGCCACAAATCCAAGCATCACCTGCTTGATCCATATTTTCCAGTGTGAGATGGATGCAATCCAAGCTAAACTAATCATCATGAGTCACCTCCAGGGAGAAGCTGGATATCAAGTATACCATGCTACATATAGAAAATGATCCTTCCATTCAAAGGAAGACCCCCCCCCCCCGATCAAGCCCCTAATTAAATTGATAAAAACAAAGAAAAAAGAAAACAAATACAACAAAAACATAAAAATAAAAAAAGAAATATATATATATATATATATAATATAATGTATATATAATAATTATTTATATATATATATTAATATAAGTATATAATTATATATCTATATGTATTTTTAAATACTAATTAATTTTTTATAGGAATATCCAAAGGCTTGGGCCCAACATTGAAGTCAAAATTCATCCAATCCCAATCCCATTTTCCAACATGTGCAACTACCACCACAAAGCACTAGAACAAATCTAAATGCATGTGTGATCGTGAAATTGAGATACCCCTGATAGTATTAATTTTTATTATTTCTTGCAACACATGGAATCCATCTATCTGAAGTGAAAGATCTCTCCTCAACACTAAATACAAATAAGAAACTATTGTCTCGCCTTCTCTATACATATCTCTCACCCACTTCTACTAGAAACATTCATCCTCTACCCATTAGGTTTTTCCTTATCTATAATTTCTTTCTTTATTTATTTCTAATTTAATTTTTCATTCTATTCTTTATTAAATCATGTTGTGTTGTTCTTTTTTCCCTCAATTTCATTGTATTTCTCACCTTTTTGATGTCTCAGAAAATCTTATCTCTATGATCATAGAGATATGACCCATTTTGGGAGGTATAAATGGGAATCATAGTGATGATATTGAATTTTGTGTTTAATTTTTAGTCTATATCCTCCCTAATTCTAATAAAATAGTGAAAGTGGAATGTAGAGGAGGCGATTGTCAATTTGAAATCCATTAACACAGATCCACTATTACAACTTTTATACAAAAAAATATCCTTCTATTTTGGTCTACACTTAATATGATTGGAGTTGTGTGGTTCGATTAGAAGAATGTTATGCAATTACTTCCACATGTTTGAGTGAGTTTGTTCACTCTATTGAGGAATTGTTTTACCCATTCATCCCAGATAACACATGGAATTATTATTCTGTTTAAGGATATCTTAATAATATTAGTGGTTTCATACTAAAGAAAATAGTTAATGGTGAATAGGTGAATGATATTGAACCTACTCATCTAATTAAATGATTTAGAATAAAATTAAATGACGATAAATATCACTAGAATTCATCCCTAGGTCCATTTTTATTTCTTGCATTCAATCTATGTACATTTGAATTTATATTCTCTGCTCAATTTCCATTCAATTGAAAACCAAACAAAAACCAATCATTTGGTTTCTTTTAAAATTAATAAAAAAAACTAAAATACATAAGTGTTAAGATAGTGAGACTACCCAACCCTTTCTCATTGAGAGATGACTCTGGTCATCCACTAGGGTACATTAGGAGTAAAGTAGAAATTTATTTTGATTGTGACCC
Source organism: Viscum album (assembly GCA_963277665.1). Classification (NCBI taxonomy): domain Eukaryota; kingdom Viridiplantae; phylum Streptophyta; class Magnoliopsida; order Santalales; family Viscaceae; genus Viscum; species Viscum album. The sequence goes on along the minus strand of OY728143.1, from coordinate 1,189,748,485 downwards.
ATGAAAATCATGTGATAAAATACATGCACTTAAATGTTTACAACATTAACTTTTCAATAATAATTTTACATTATACACCGACCAAAAATTATAGAGATATATCTTCTCCCAAAAGGATTTAAACCTTTAGCATAAGCAATGGGTGGAGTACCTTTAGGTGTTTTATTTTGATCTCACCTAGATACTGGGTAAGGGAAATGTTGTCATTGATTCTCTCAAAAAAATTACATGCCATAATTTGAAATAATATAGTGGATAATGGAATCTTATGATCCTTTTAGTAGAGATGAAACTGAAAATAAAGGATTATAAGGAAATTGTGATTCTTTCTAATGTGAAATTGAAACTTTCTCCCCTTAAGCTTATTTCTCAGAAGCTTCCAATTTATGGTGAATGTCAATGTATAATAGAAACTATATATTGTGGGGAGACCACTAATGAGTGTAATTGTTCCCCAAAAGGTATTATCTACTTTAATAACTATTATATAGTTCCCTAATCCATGAATAAGGTGGTGATAGAGGGTTTACACCGATATCAGTGGGTCTTTCATCATGGTGCCTTAAAGATGTATTATGTTATGATATATTTTAATTGGTGTCCAGGAATGAGATAGGATATATCTAATTTTTTATCTTGATGTTACACTTTTCATAAGTTAAAGTTGAACATTATATTTATTCTATTTTTCTCCAACCCCTACCCATCCTTACTTAGAAATGGTATTAGGTATACGTGTACTTCATTATAAAATTACCTCATACCCCTTAGGGAAGAAATAAAATTTAGGTCATGATTGATCAACTGACTAAATATTACATTTTATATCAATCAAAGATAGTATTAATGTGTTGGGTCTAGAGAATTTATACATATAGAAAATTGAGTGGTTATATGGCAGGCCTTTTGTCGTCATTTCTGATAGAGATCCTAGATTTACCTCTTGATTTTTAGGGGCATCTAGGAGGTGATAAGATCTATAGTGAAATTTAGCATGAAATACCATCCATAAACAGAAGGAAAGATAAAAAAATATATTCATATTATAAAAGATGTGTATTGTGATTGTGCATTATATTTTTGTGGCTCACGAGACACCCGTATAACACTAATAAAATTTACATATAATAATAGCTACCTTTATTCAATCTAGATGGATCCTTTTGAGGATTTAAATGGTCGGTCATGCCACTCCCCTATTTTCTAGGCTGAGGTGGGTGATACCTCACTAGTGGGGTTGATCCTTGCCAAATATATGAACAATTAATTCTAAATTATTTAGTAGCATATTGAAATGAACCAAATTTTTTATAAATATTATATCAATTAGAATCATCATCTGTTGGAATTCACAGTGGGTGACTAGGTGTTCTTAAAGGAATCACCTTAATTAGGTCTCCACTGGCTTGGGAAGAAAGGGAAGCCTACCCTGAGATATGTGAGACACTTTGTAAATATTAAATGGGTTGGGAAGGTTACTTAATGATTGGAATTTCCCCCTTAGTTGACATCTATTCATGATGTGTTCCACTTCTCATGGTTGAAAAGTATCAACCTAACCATTCCCACATGTTTAACTAGAAATATATTGATTTAGATCCATATTTCTCAATAACCAATTAACTAGTCTAAATCATTGATTCCTAGAATAATGTGTTGTGTGAAAAATCTATTTGATTAGTTCAAGTATTATGGTATCACAAGAGTGATTCACAAGATACATAGAAACTAGAATACCTTATGAGGTAGAAATGGCCTAATTTATTCCTAGATCAAGCTTTAAGTTGAATTTATTGGGGCATAAAGTGATATGGTTTTAATAATTTTGACACCAACGGTATCATTTTTAAGTAAAAAAATGTGTTATTAATTTATTTTCATCTTTATTTTTCATTTTCATGTATTTTCCTTTACAAATTTAATAATTATGGGGGGATGGGTGTCAAGAAATTTGTGCACAGTTGGTAAAAATCAATTGACTCAACCATGCATAGTCATGAAATTTATTATAGTGTACTTTTCATGGTTGGCACATAATTTTTCAAACCGTTTAGCCAAAATATGTGACATAAACAAAACAATATAGTTCCATTCACATGGTTTGTACACAATTTGGTAATCCATGAATCCTACCCAAAATTTTAAAAATATAAAATTCTAAAACTAACCCTCCTTGAGTTAAACATCCTGAATCCCTTCCCCCTAATTCAAACCTAATCCCCCTTCACACGATGTGAACCTTTCCCCCTCTTCCTTAGCTGGATTTTTATGGATTTTCACCTAGGATCATTAATATAACTCTAAGTGGTTTCACTCCCCTTAACATTGTTTTCTTATTTATTCTTGGTTTTCACTCTCCCCACTAGACACAGTATCATACAGTTTCCTCTATCTAATTTTTATCATGTGGATTTTTATATTTAGGTATTTTCTCTGCCTTATCATGTGAATTAATTCCATTTTCTTAAAATCTCATTGATAAAGGTAGGTGGTTCAATTATCACCATTTTTTAATGGAATCTTATGTACTTAATTCTTGATAATTGGATTTTTAAATGTTTTTAAAGTGTAGAAGATTATTTTGAGGATTTTTTTATATATATAGTATGATTATCATGTGAATTTTCTTTTATGGCTAGTGAAAATGTGTTTCAAATCATGTGGATTAAAGGATGTTTATAAAATATTTGATAAAATTATTTTTGAATAATGGGGGATTGGATTGACTAACATTCATGGGAAGACTTGGGGAAGGTTAGGGATCCTAAGTTAATCCCTTTTAAGATTATTTTCCTCTAATTGAGTGTATCACCCTAACTAGTGGAGTAATAGTGTTAATTATGACTGGACTCTATATAACGACCATAATATGGTAGTTTATTCTTATTTATGGTTGTGGAATAGTGAGGATCTTAGGTGACCTTATCCATAGTGACTCTAGGGTACATCCCTTGTAATTTATTTAGAAATGTTTAGTTTTACTACTTTTTTATATCATTTTTATTTTATAAAAGATATATAATATGTTTCTTATTTTTCATTTAAAAATATCTCAATGTTTAATTGCATAGAATTATTTATAAACTATACTTCTTTGCCTTTCTGAACAGAGATAGTGTATGGAACACTTGGTGAGATCTTACTAGGATCATTATGCTCAAACATTTCATAGACCCAATGGGTGTATGCAAAACTTGTTTTCAATGGCATGGGTAAAGGAAAGGAACTAATCAAAGGTAGTGAGTGTTTGTGATAGTAATATCAGGATTAGTAGAGGATACATGGTGGTATAGGTCATGTCACATGAATATTAACATCAGATATTTTTATTTTAGTTTTTATTATAGTTATACTCTCTTTATATCGCCTTTTCATCTTCCCATATCATCCCCCTTATTTTGATTATTAGTTGTACATATACTTTTTAGTTTTATGTTGAGATATTACCATTATGGTTCCTTTTATTTCCAATTATCATTATGTTATATTGTTATGATATTTATTATTGGGTTTTATACAAGATCATGTCTCACTAATGTTTGGTGAGGTTATGCACAGTTTTTGGTTAGGACCATATTATATTGATTGATTATATTAAGATAAATTATTCCCAAAGTTTCTATTCACTGATTTCAAGACACTAGTTTCTAGCCCATAGGGATCTAGAACACCCTTTGGGCCATGCCATTGATAAATTCAGGTGTCTAGGTTAGGGGAATCCTGGGATGGTTCATAACATCAATACTACATATATCAAGTCTTTTGACTATCTCATCCTTGTAATAGTAAATTAAAAATGAATATCCTTGCATCATAAATTATTCATAGATATTTTTAATATTCATTATATTTATTTACTCTCACAATAATAGTCTTTCTTATTCTTTTTCAAAACTATAATCTCATGAAATGAATGATAAATATCTTCAACAAACTTCTTGATCACTTCAATATTTTCTTAATAAATAATTGGTTTAGTAATGATTGGGACATAGGTAGATATTTTACCTCAATAAACCACTATTTATTATAATTTAACTAAATAATTCAAAATTTCAAGATCCTCATGTACATATTCCTCAAATAAATTGTTCGATTCCGAAGAAAATAATTCATAAAAAGTCTTTAAAATTTCTTCCAGTTTAGCATCTAAGATTTTGAAATTACAATTTAAAGGAATTTACCATAATTTAAATAGCTTCAAAATATTATGACCTTCTGTAATATTTTTAACCAGAGTCACCTCTAAAGTAGAAAAAAATGCCTTTAATAAAATAAAAAAGCTCAATCAGGGATCTCTCAATTTCTTTAAGACCCTCTTTACCATTTGACTTGATATTTGAATTCAGAAACCAAATCATTCTTCAGTTATTAGAAATTATTTAGGGGAACTATGTCACACTATAAAGAATAAATTATATCATCCAACAAGTTCAAATCTGATGAAAAAATCCCTAAATTTACATTAATAAATTCAATCACTTTCAACACTAAATATGAAACATCTACTTTAAAAAGTTGTAAGTTTATAAACAATTCACTTTTAATTTTCCTCATTTACATTAGTTCATAAAAATCTATTTTTGAAATCATATGAGATTTCATTTCTTCAAAGTATAATTTTTAAATAGAATTCTCTTTCAAAATATTTAATTCCATATTATTTTATTTAATTTATGACTTTAATCCAACTATTTACTCCTTTAAATGATCAAACTTTAAAAACACTTTTTTAAAAAACATTACACCAGTTCATCGAATCCTAAATTCCTTTCAATATAATAAAAAAGTAAATCACCAACTAGTAATTTTACATTATCTTAAATTATTCTTTTATACTTCCTTATCAATGAAATTTCACTAATTTATTTTTCAAGATCTTAAATTTATTTGCTAATATTATCAACAGGTTTGGGTTTGGATTTTGGAAGAGACTGTCCTATCACAGTTTCATCAGCCATAGTTTTTGGTATATTAAAAACAATCTCTATAGAATTTTTCACTTCACTAAAATGGATTTATTTAGTAGTAGTTGAGGTTTAAATTCCATCTTGTTCAAAAAAAAGACCAATAATAATTTATGATATAGATTTTTTTTAAATCAATTATCACCCTTCTAAAATTTCCATCAAAATTTTAGGGATATCTGAATTAGTTTTAGATTTTAGTTTATCTTCTTATTCAATAAAAGGTATAATAAAATTAAAAGTTTTATTCTGAAAATATCCAATTTTATTTGACACTCCATATCTAATAATACCAAGTGAATAGAATTTTATATCTTTAATTTTATTGAAATTTATTTCCATATTCTTAAATAAAAGAGTCAAAAAATTTCAATATGGATAGAAGTTTTACTTATTATACTTTTGACTAAAGTAATTCATATATAAAATCATGCATCAAGGAAAATTTACTTTCTTATCATTTAATTGATGATATAAAATATTAAGTCTTAAAAAAATTCAAATTATCCACCTCTCTATGTGATTCCAGTTTGAACAAACTTAGAAAGAACCTTTTCTTTAGATTCCAAATCCTTTTGTAATTTCTCCTCAATGGTCGAAGTTCCATATATGAAAGTTATAATATCAATAGAAATAATATCACTATCACTAACCAAATAAATACTAAACTGAAAGCTACCTTTATATGAAATTGAAAAACTTCATACATTTCTATAGAAAAAATAGAAATCTATTTTCCATTCACTCTTGAAATAAAAAAGTCTTTATTTTTATCAAACATGAACTCAGTGTTCTGATAAAAAACTCATAATTCCTTCTCAAAAAATACTTCATTAATCTTAAAATAAAATTAAACTCACATACTTGATAATTTAAAACTTTCTCTAATTTTCAGTTCACTTCACTCATTTAAGTGATATATACATCCTTACTAAATATAAAACTTCTCTTTGAACAAGTAGTTTTAGATTTCTTCACACATCCAGAAGCACCATCATCAGTCCTCTTTATATTAACCATAATAGTTGATGGTTGAATATTCTGAGGGTTTAGGGTTTTGAATTTATATATATATATATCTAAGGGTATTCAATTAGGTAAGTTAAATTTTATCCAACCAAGTGAAATGATTAAATAGGGATATCAATCATCACTCGACATGATATTGATATAGAATTAAATAAGTATTTAATAAAATAAATAACTCAAATAAATATATTATGCATAAATAAAAAATAATCAAAAAAATAATTTAAAATAAAAAAAATAAACATAAAAACATAAAAAATAGATAAAACTAATTTAAATTCAAATAATTCCAATTTAATATAAATAAAATAAAAATAATCATGAGTAGGAGGTTTAGTGAATATATAGGCTAACTGATGTTCAGTGTAAATAAATTATAGAGAAATGTCACCCTGTCAAGTATTATCCCTTAAAAATGGTTCTAAATATCAATATGCTTCATTATAGAGTGACTTATTAGATTTTCTCAAAAACTTTATAGCACTATTGTTTTCATTTTTTATTTTTTCATGATCAAAATTGAAACTAAAATCTATCAAGATGTGTTTCATTTTTGTCATAAAAATATTGGTCCAATAAGTTTTTATTGATTTTTATGCTAAAAAAATCTCATCTATTTTACCAATAAATTTACATTTAGATAATTTCAAGTTTACACTTATCATTAAATAAATTATTTTATTCCTGGAATTTTGAAAGTATTTTGTTTTTTTTTTATCTTTATATTTTGTTTTAGAATCTCTTGAAAAATCTTATGGTCTTTAAAGAGAAATCAAGAATCACTGTTTAGAAATAATAGTAAAACCTAACTTTCGTATCCAAACCCACATTTGGAACCATGAATATTTATTGAATTCTATGTTTTAAAATATCACTTTTGTAATGGAACTCACATTCGAGTACCTCACATTTTTTATATACCCAATGTAAGTAATCTCACATTAGTGATATACCTCACATTAATAACTAAAAATTGGTATTGAACTTAATTTTTTTGAACTATACGTTTGGAACCAACCATACACTGACTACCATGCTTTTGGAATCAACCTCAAGTGGAACGATTTCCACATTGATCCAGTAATCTATTGATTTGAAATTTGAATTATTCTGATATTTTTGTTATGATTTCACTAGAGTAGACCTCTTGGTAACCCATTTCAAAGGATATATAACAACATATTTATTTTTTAAAATTCAAATGGGAAGTTATCAATTTTTTTATATTTTAAATTTCAAATTTAAAAATATGTTGAGTGTTTTGAAGTCATAATTTTTCTGGTGAATTTTTCAATTTTGTATGAACTAAATTAATTTGAGATGCTTATTTATTCTGGGTTTTCATTTGATCATCAGTGATTTTTTTATACATTATTCAAGAGTACTAAACCATTTCTTTTTATAAATATCTTTCTCTATATAGTGACAATATTTTCATGATATCATAAGAGATTTGTTCTATATGCAGTAGTTTAGTGTTCATCTTAAGCCTCCAGTTTTACATTTTATTCTTGGAAGAACAACACATGTTGTTTAATGAACCTGTGATATAACTACTATAATTTGATAGAGTTTATAATACTATGCTTTAGAGATATAAATTTTCTTTTTATTGTTGTTTTATTTTTTTCCTACTACTACAAAAAGGTTTATTTAACTGCCACTATTATATCTAAATATTTCCTATAGTTATTCAAAGTTTCTTCTTGAGGACTACACTTTGGAGACACATATGTTTCTATGAATATGTCTTCATCTATCAAATTTTTTATCCACATATGAATGATACAATATAGAATTTATTCAACTAAATTCAATCATTTATTTGTTTCTAAAAACTCGATTATTAAATGTTTTGGGTACTAGTTTTAGTCTTGTATAAAGGCCTTGTGAAATTTGTTGTAACAAGTTATAGTTGCTTTCACTCAATTCTAGAGATCCCTTGGAAAATGATTTGCTAATTAAAATAACCATGCTCATGGAGAGAGTAATGGTGGAGTGGAATACGGATTTTATTCCCTAAACAACTATAAAAATTATTGTGATCTTTTTATTTTACACTGTATAATCTAATTAAATAAAATAGGATAGATTTGTTTAAAAAGTTAAAGTGGGGTTTTTTTTATTTTCAAGTGTTTTAAAATGAAACAATTCACCCCTCTTGTGTATTTGTCATATTTTTGGGAAAACAATTGGTATCATATTCATTCTCTATTAAAGATTTATTTTGGCTCTAATAAGCTTTAGTTAATGATTCATATACAGATTGATGTCAATGGTTGATGATAAAGAATAAATTTCTATGATCAGATCTCCATATTTTAATGGTGAAAATTATAAATGTTAGAACTCTCAAATAATTAATATTGGCTTAAAATTTTATCTGAAAACTATCAAGATGTATGAAATTTCTCAAGATGAACCAAAGAAATGATATGTTATTAAATAAGTGGAGTAAGATATGAATTCAAGAGCAATGAATGTAATTATTTTTCAACTTGGACCCTATGAGTTTGATCATGTATCTCAATGATCTACTACTTTTGAAATGTGATGGACAATTTTTATTTCATATTATGGAACTAGAAATGTGATACACTTAAAATACAATACTACTAAGTTGAAATTTGATACCTTTAAAATTTATAAAGGTGAAATATCACTCAAATTAATGGATGGATAACTAAGATATTCAATGATGTTTCTAAAATTGGAATACCTATACCTAAACCTGATCAATAATTCAAAGTTATCAGAGTTATTACCTATATATGCAATGGAATTTCAGCTATAATAAGATAGTAAATGTCAGTTAAATATTTTAGGATTAAGGAATTATTTGGAAATTTTGTAAGATTATTAGATATAAGGATCTTTTTGTTTAATTTTAGAGTATATATGTGTTATTTATTTTTTATATTTTTAATATATAAATTCCTCTCAATATATTTTATTATTTTTTATAATAATATTTTTATAATTGTATATTTTTTTATAAAGTATTTTGTAGTCACTTTGTAATTCATTGTTTTTATTATTTAGTCTTTAATTATTCTTTAGATTTATTAATTAGTTTTTATTATTATTCATTTCTTTGTTTTTTATTAATCAACATTATTATTTATTCCTTAATTATTTTACTTTTTATAAAATAGTTTTTTTAGTTTTTATTTTATTTATAAGTATTTTTACTTACCCATATGTCAGTTTTGAAAATCTTTCTCCACCCTTAATCATGTCTTAGAAATCAATTTCTACCCTTACACTGGTTATATAAACCCTATGATACTCTTACGCAACTCTTATCTTACCCTTAAAAAGTGATTATGTATTTCTTATTACCTTTACACATGAATGTATATACCCTTATAAAAGTTTTATAAATCTTGTTTATATAACCTATAAAAATTTCATTTTACCTTTATGTGTTATTTAAAAATTATAGTTTACCTTTACTCGTCTATTCATTTTACCCTTACACAATGTATATAAAATGTAAGTTACCCTTACATAAGATTTATAAGATTTCAATTACCTTTAAAAAACAAGTATATTTTTAAGGTTACTTTTATTCATGGTGTAAAAACTTATTGTTACCTTTACATGATTGGAATTTTACATGAAAAATACCTCTATGAAAAACAGGTTTTTCCATATTTCTCTGATTCAAAATTTTTATAGTATTTTGAACAAATGAATGCATATGGTAATTGTTTTAAATTATTTATTTGTTCCATAAATTATAATTAATTATATAGAACCTATGTGAAGTGTTTATAAAATTTTTTAAACACATTTATCTATAGATCATGTTCTTATTTCTAAACATATATGAATGTATTCTGTAAGTTTTTGAATTTTTAATTTTAAATAGAAAAATATGATATTGTCATGGTATTTTCTTTGAAATATTTTTATAGAGTTGTTTTAAATATATTTTACTTCAATTTCAAATTTTTTTGAACTTTTATTCTTGGTTATGATTTTTTACGAGAGTTGGGTGATAATTTTTGAATGATAATCTCTCTCTCTCTCTCTAATAATCCAGTATCTATTCTTTTAAATTTGAATTTTCTAACCAATGGATCGATTGTGTGAAGTTTTTATCTTATTTAAAGAAGTTAGAACATTGTTCGTAAGGGTGATATATAAAATGCTGATACAATATTCCATATACGTAAAGTTTCATATTTTCAAGTAATGTGGAAGTTTGTGATCTCGTGTGAACACATATTCATCTATTGTAGGAACTCTCAAGTGTTGTACCAAAACTACCTTGACTTTTACTTCCTTGATGAGATGAGATGATAGAATACTCAAGAATCAATACGTGTTCTCCTTTTTCCAAATTCTATATTTTTTCTGGTTTCTTATGTCTAGAAAACTACTTCTTATCTCTCACGTGTGTTTTCTCACTTTTTATTTATGATTTTATATACAAATACTTCTTTTTCACTAGTTTTTGACTCACAGGTTCTAAATTTAGGATCATTCAGGTTATAACTCTCATATTTTAAAGTTAGTGTTACAATTAGGTTGTTACTTTTCATACAAAAGTTTGATGTCTTGGTTATACTTCCACTATAAAAAGTAGTTTGTAATTGGGTTATGATTCCCCTTCAAAAATTATTATAGTTCATAATGTATCTCTCACAAAGCTGAAAGGTATAAGACTAGAATAGGCCCCCTTTGGACCAAACCACTATAAAAAATTTTGTTTCTTGTTATTTTATTTTTCACTACTAATTTATTCTGATAATTAATTTATAAAATTAATCCATCTATTTTATAATTTTGATCTAGTCTATTCACTTTCTCCCTCTAAATCATCTATCATCACCATTTCCTACCAAATAAAAAACATGATGATGTATGAAGCTATGATGAAAGAAAAATATGAGGATTATAAAATGATCAATAATGAAAATAATTCTCTCAAATCCTCTATTCTTAAAGGATAAAAGTATTCAAATTGGGATATTATATTCTCTGATGATGAGATGAGTTGTTCAAATTTAGAAGATGAATTTTCTCAATTGGATAGAAGATTCAATGAGATTTATAATAGAAATAAAGGTTTCAATAAACTATTAAATGAATATAATAAAATTAATCATGAATTGAATGAAATTAGATACTATGAATGCAAATATATGGGGTATATCAAAAGTTATTATCCACAACTCAAGGAATGAAGAAACTTTTAAAAAAAGGAGAAGAAATTTTAGATTAAAGATGATTATCAATAAAAATGTAATAAATAAATGAGGGGTATATGGAGTTTATATAAAGATTTGATAAATTACTCCAACTCTAAATATAAACCAGAAATATAAAATTAAAAATAAATCATGTTTTTTATAGATTTTAATGATGAGGTACAATCCTATTATTCCTATATTTATAATTCTAAATCTAAAAAATTCTCATATGAAAAATTAATTTTATATTGTTACATGGTAGATGAAAAATATTTAACCTTGAATAAAGAGAAAAAATCTCTCAAAAAATCGTAATTTTGTCATTTTAGATGAAAATTCATTTTTACATCCTAACGATTGAGTGTGGGGGTTTGAATGTTACACAATAATTCACATCAGGTTCACTATTTTTGAACGTCTTCTAATGGGTTTTTTTCATGGAGTCTAAAACACCCAATGGTTCCCTTATTTGAGATGTTTCATGAACTTACTTTTTAAAGGTAGGTGGTTATTGTGGAATGGTCCAATAATTCTTAGGGACTCACATTGGTCAAGAGTATGGGAAATCAGGCTCATCGCACCCTCTTGGTGAGAATTATTACCTACTCTAAGACTATCTTATATACTTTAGACATATTCACAAATACATTATTAAATCCCAAATATAGCATGAGTTACCCTTAGGTTAAAAATCAATTAACAGCATGTATTGGAATTATAATCATCTATATGTATTCAAGGTTCTTCATTGATGGAGATATCTGTATGTATCTGAGATTATCTATCGATGGTACCCTTTTATATAAGAATTAGTGATTGTTTGGTCATTTATTATTGCAATGATGGTTTTAAGCCACACAGTGGGGTACTCTGGATTTTATCATCATCAAGGTAGATGGGATTTATTTTGGTGTCAGGATATATCCCATGATATGAGAATCCTATGTATCCTTCTAAAAGGAATCAAAACCCATGTATTTTAGTTCTGCTTAATGGTACACATCATACCTTTTAAGGTTATGTGACAATGACCAAACCATGTATTTTAATGTTATACAGTAAGAAAAACTAGGTTAAAGGTGACTAGTCAAATTTTTGTGTAGGAATTATGCTAAAGATACCCAGGGGACCTGTAAGAGATGTAGACTCCTAGTTTTGAGATGAACTTATTGGGAATGTGGCCCAAAGAAAATTAGGGTTAATTTGGTGTGTTGGGTTTGAACCTCAAGGAGGCTTCATACGTATCCCATTTTGATGGGAATTAAATCCCATGTAGTTCAATAAGGTTTAGAACCCACTTATATGGAGTCCCTTTGGTGTTTTATCTCATCAGGATATGGAACATTGAGATTGATATATATATTTAAGGAACCACACCTATGGAGGCCCTTTGAAGGAAGGTAAGAGGAAGATTTGAAAAAGGATTATCTTCTAAGACATGCATCTGATCATGAAAATTTCATGATCATTGTTAACCTCTAATCCCATGTGAGTCATTCTTGGTGTGAGAAACAAGACTAAGTGGAAGATATGTAAAACCACTTAATCTCCTTCATTCGATGGTGGATGAGGTCAGGTCTATAGAAGATAGATAAAGGGATTTTATGTGATAGTTTCCTCTTTTGTTTTCATAACCCTGGGAGATGAATGATGGGAAGGGTATGACCTACTATAAGAAAGATTATGGGATTAATCTAGGAGGGATTATTTATCCTCTATTTCAAATAATACGAGATAAGTATACAATATTAACCCTCATCAAATGGAAATTCAATTGGTCCCCCTCACTATTGTAAATGGGGAGGTCACTAATTTAGAGAATAAGATAGAAGGACAAGGCTATATCCATCATCATCTGAATGGGGAGGTCCCTAATGCTACTTCTCTATTTTTTATCCTTGTTACCATATGAATTTATGATCAGGAACATTCCTAGGATATACCTTATTAAGTTGGTTAACAATAGACCTCATTTACCATATGAATGTATGATCAAGAGGTCATGTTTTTATTCCCCATACTCTGATCATACATATCTAGAAACTTTGGAGAATACCTTGGCATATTACCCCTTATAAGAGGGATCCAAAAGAAGAGATACCCTACTATAAGTGGTATAAAGGATGGATCAATGGTGGCTCATGTAGGGTGATACTTGGGAGAGTTAAATGTGACTCATTCAATGTGGGACTAGGTGAGCTAAAGAGTTATCACGTAGGGTATATTTGGTTGGACTGGAAGTGATTCAAGTTGGGTGGGTCTATGAAATCAAGAGGTGTCTTCTTGAAGATGGATGGTCTAAAAAACAACACTTGGTTGATTCCCTTCTCTAGGATCCAAGGGTTTCCTTAGGATTCTTTGTAAGGGTCTCACATAGGTCCCAAGTTTAGGAGGAGGCCTTTACACTAGTACATTTCAATTAGAGAGGGAGTGGCTCCTCATACAGGTTTCTTTTGTTTCACACACTAGAGTAACCTTAATCCCACTATCACCCTTAATTTCCTCTTCTCTTAGGTTTTAAAGAGATACCTAGGTGGGTTTTTGGTCATGGTGAGGGACTAGGGTGAGAAAAGCTTCAGGGATGTTTTTTGAACTTCCAATTATCTCTAATGAGGAGCCCAAGGGTCCTATTTATAGGCATTATCGAGACCCTGGGTGATGGATGTGGCTTGCATAGGTGGGTTGTATTGTTCATTATACAGGTGTATGATGATGGTCAACATGTAGGTGTCTCATGTTGGTTAACATCCAGTTGTGATGTGAGTGGTTCTCCTGGGCATGCTTGTATGGGGACTATGTGGTGTTGCTGGTACATTAGTTGGACCTACATAGTGATACTGGTTTGCAACTTGTGCGGTATGACTTAGGAAAACATATGTGATCCTTGTTATCCTTCACTTATCCTTTTATTGATTTATTTACCTCTAAAATTTCTCATCCTTACATGAAAAAATAAGTGTCAACAAAATCCCTCCCCCCTCAGGATAGGATCTGATCAGAAAAAGAGGGTCTGGTCCTAAGGTAGAGAAAAAATAATGTTAACGAATCCTTCATTCACTGGAATTCACATATTCATGTACCTTTATTCTTAGGCTTAATTAAAATTACAACTTGATTATCATACAAAAGATAAGTTAAAGGGAGATATGTGTAGGTATGTCACGCAATGTTGGCAAACAGTTGGATCACACGTGTGGATCATACGGGTGGATTTCATGGGTCGACCACATAGGTGTCCCTATGTGTATATATAATATTGAATTTTTAGGTATCTATTCCTCTCATATTTGCACTACATCTCTCAGAATTCTATTGATATCTTTATGCTAGTCTGTCTGCTAAAGTTCCATTCACATAGACCAGGTAATCCCTCATCAGTATAATGCACACACCTGGGTGAGTGACTTATGTGAGGTCACCATGGAAAGTGGACTGCACAAGTCCACTTGGGTGAGTGGCTAGCATGAGGTCACCATGATGAGTGACCTACGTGAGGCCACCTGGGTGAGTGACCTAAATGAGTCCACTTTTCCAAATTTATGAATTCCAAAAAAAATCCAAAACCAAGAATTTTTCTCAGATGAAAATCTCAATAATTCCTTGAAGATTTCCAATATCCACCTAAAAGGTTATATTTTCTAATGAATATTATGATAACTGTATCAAGGATATGGTTGATTTCATCGATATATATTATTATGATTCATGTGAAACCACTTTCTCACACTTGTAGAATCACATGAAGAAGTATTATCATGAATATCTTAATAGTAACTATCTACCACTTTATGGTCACGGGATTCTAACTGACGTATTCATCCATAAGATGAGGATTTATCTCCCACCCTCATGGTTCTAAGAACACACAAACTTTACCACTTACAACATCTCATCCAAGGTCATGTATATCAATAAGGTAACGTCACACATAGCCTGCGTCAAGCATCACAACAGATTTACCTCATATTTAAAGCCTTATACCCCTGAGTTAAAACCACACTATTACTAATATATCTTTCATGATTCCAATAAAAACCAATAAAAAATGGAGGGAAGACTAGTACATCTTCTTAGGAGGGGTGTCATACCCAAGTGGGTTTGGGTATAATGGGTGTGTTAGACCTGTGCTGATTTTGCAACTGAGCTAAAGGTGGTTGAAATTTATGAGGTTTTTTGGGTGGACTAGACATATGTATACAAGAACCCAAACATTATTCTTGATCTTTTAATCCAATGTATCACACAGACCAACACCTTCCATATTATGCATGGAGAAGTTAGCATCATTCTATGATACATTTACACAATCTCTGGAGATATTATCCTCAGAGAGATGTATGATGAAGACATTCCTTATAAAACCTAATGGGAAGATTCTAAAAGGATTACTATTCTATCCTATGATCTATTAAATATATCCTAAGACATCAAGAATGAAGAACCTCACCTAAGGGGGGATTTCTATTTTGAGGCATGGATGAATACCTTACTGGAGCCCAAGGGGGAGGGCCCCACATGAAAAAATCCCATAGGATGTCCCACAATGGAAAGTGGGGAGTCCCTAGTAAATTTTGGACTACATTGGAGTAAGGGAAATAAAAAAAATGGGGATATATAGTCAAGTAAAACGTACCTACCAAGACATGTATTATAGGCTTTGTAGAAATGTGGTTAATCATTTGTATACTATTGGTTCCTAAATCGGATGGTGGTGTAAGGCCTAGGAATTTTTTTGTGACAGACAAGCTAGTAGGTGGGAGGCATATAGGGTTGGAATATCCCATATTGGTGAAGATCCATTGGTTCTTGTTGCACATGCACACAGGGAAGGACCCTTTTAGAATTATGGGGACATTCCAAGTATTGTAGGGATGGATCGTGGTACTTTTTTCCTATTATCCCATGTTGAGTGGAATCAAAGTTCATAGGATAAAATATTGACCATTTATATAGGACGTTTCTAGCATCCAACCCTTGTCTCTAAAATATAGTGAATCCTTGAATAAGTTGAATCAATTCAAATAATTTAACTTCTTCCATATAGATATTCACCCACTGGGACATTTACTAATGGTGTAATAGCTGGTGATGAACTGAGATCATATTTTATTTCCTTTAGGGATGGCTTGATAGTGTCCCAAATTAATGGTGAGGTTATTTGTAAAGCATATTCCCCTTATATATTTTCATTCAAATTCAAGTTCCTGTAAAAACCAACCTTATCCCCTCATGTGTATGTTTGATCAGAGAGGCACCCAATGGTGGCCCAATAACACTATATTATCATAACTATGTAGGTGACTCGAGTGGTAATTAAACTACCTACAATAAGTGCATCGACTAGGTTGACCTATTGGTATGTTGAAGCCTTTATTTCATCATATCCCTAAGGGGAGTTGATAATGAGAGTTCCCTAGTTTGGGGTTGTAATGACTACTAGGAAGGGGAAGTGTCATAGAAAGGCTCCACACATTCTAGAGAGTGATAGTGGTGAGGTCCCATGCTCTTCCAAGCAACCCCATGCGCTTTTAAGTCCACCAATCATGGTCAAAAGGGCAGTGTCTACTAAGTTTGAGCCTAGATAGTCAAGCCTCCATCACTAAGATAAAACTTGAGCTCTAGTATCCCACCCTTCAATTATGATGGAAAGATACATTAAGCTAGTTAAATTTAGGAGCATAGGTTTATCTTCACATCTAGACAGAACAACCTCAGATTTCATGTGACTAGAGGCATTCCTATTTTTGAAGGACATTCCTTCTAATGCCAAGGACCTATGGTCAATCCTTTACACTGGGTTACAGATTACACAGATCGAGGAATTTTGAGCCCCACCCAACCTCCACTTTGATTCCAACCCTATAGTGGTTTTAATACCCATCCAAGATCTTTAGATACTCATTTACACCACCAATAATCAGATCCCTTCTATAAGGTGAGTAGAGGATATAATGAAATGGGGGACCACTAAAGGGGTTGAGGAACCATCCACTGATAAATGGGATTACTTCATCGATCCTCAGGTTGTAAGTTTTCCCTTCTTCTTGTTTTTATCATTTAGATTATTCCTCTTTATTTTAAACAAAATTTCATTTCCAAGGGAATTTTGACCCTAATTTGTAGTGAGTAGAGGTAGAATTGGTTGGTACCTCATCACTGAAATATGCCCTGATAGGAACCCCTATGGGGGATAAGGAATCAACTACTAAATTAGATGAGCTATCCTCAGTCTAGAGTATGATGGAAGAGGAGATGGTGGGAGAATATTATCGACTACCACCTCAAATACCTATACTTAAGGAGTCAATTTCTAGACTTCCCCATCAAAATTGAAGGAACAACAGAGAGTGAAGCCCTCGTCTAAGAGTATCATTAGTCTGGGTGAGATTTCATGATATCGTTTTTTATTTATATAGACTAAATGATTATTCATTCCTATGGGTTACATAATCCACTCCCCTATCCTCTATCAATGGGCTTAGAGATGACCTTTTGAGAACTAAGGAGGACATTATAGATGATATGAAAAATCCTGTTGTCGTTTCCACCATTTTGATAAGAGAAGCATCAAGGGTTGAGGAAACATCTATTCTTCTCACTATAGAGAGGGAGTAGAATCCTAGTAATTTCAATTTTTCACCATATAGTGTCATTTTCCAATCACTAAATTCCCTTCCTTGGGATAATCAGATTCATTGCATACACCAAAGGACCTAGAGACCACCACTGTCGATCATGTAACCACTCTAGAAGGGGATGATATGGACCTCAGAACATCCAATGAAGGTGTTGGGGTTGATATTGATTTAAATGGGAATTAAAGGATATACCATTTAAAAGGATAATGGGTGCTACTAATGTATAAGAAAATTTGGGTCATGACCCAGCACCTTGTAAACCTTTACTAGTGAGGATTATATAAGATTTGATACACTATATAAAGAAATAATTGAATCACTTAATCCATATATTGATATTTTTATCTCCAAAAAGGAGTTTATGGGTATTAATAAGTATTTTAATAGACATTAGTTTCCCTCTTTTAGTGTTTTCTCTCATGGTCATCCATACATCCAATGCATTAAATCAATGATCTTGATTGGTGTAACTCTATCCTCAAAAAATGTCCCCATGGAAATCCACAACCATGAAATTAAGGTCCATCCTTCTCCTACTACTGGGGTAATGATATTCAAGGTCCCAAAGTGGGTTATTCTTGATATCCTCCATCTTACGCCCTTGGAATACTCAGAAGAATATTCCTCGGTATGAAATCCTAGTTTAAATTGTTGAGAATGGGGGGTGCTAGGAAGGAATCTGACCGAGAAACTAATCCATCGGTAGGGGAGTGCCATCAACTGATTCGATACTATTATTCCTTTCTCCTAATTATATTTCAATGTCTATGACTAATTTCATTTTCCCCTTAGTTCCATTAGCTTCAGTGGTCTAGCCCATAGGGTAATCCTCTATCCCAATGAAACTGACTACATAGGTCACTTCCATAAACAAACTAATTTTGGAGTAGACCTCTCCCCCTATGACTAGCTCCATGACAAGCTAGAAAGCTCAGGAAAATTTCCGAGCATCCCAAATTCATATGGAAGACATATGGGAGTTAGTATCAAGGAAACCCATGGTAGATCTACCTTTAAAACTCTATCATATCCATAGCATGTTCCGCATGTTGGGGTATGGTATATTTGACTATCGCATGGTCCATTGTACTGTGGGGGAGATCATTCATCGATAGGGGAAATAGCATGAGTTGCAATAGTTCCTTATCAAGGAAAAAATCTCGTCAAAACTGATGACCTCCGAGTTGCACTATCTTGGAGGAGCATAACCATGATAAGAAATTGGTGGAGTTCAAGTAGTGGGTTGATGATAAATCTAATCAAATATTGCACCTCCAAAAAGATATTGATGCTACTCAAGGGGAGCTCATTAAACTTAATCATTTTCTAGAATGGGTTCAAGCTAAGGGGGTGAATACCCATATAACCATGATGAAGGATCTTTGTCTAGCTGAGGAGGCCGAGTCTATTTAGTTATCTGAGCTTCAATAGGTTTTATATGGGGATCGAGGTACCCTCTAAAAACTGAAGATTTATATTTATGGCCTTCTATAGAATATGATAGTGAGACTCCAATTTTTGGATGATCCTTTTATTTTTTCTCCATAAATGAAAATAATTTGGTTTCCAATCATCTAGGTATTCACCATTTTTTTCCTCTATAATTATGAAATAAAACTAAATCTGATTTGTTTAACTAAATGTTCACATGCTAATGTGGTGAAATCACTATGATAGGAATGGTAGGTGATTTAATTTTTTCCTAGGTATTTAGACCTAGAGAGAATAATTTTATTATTATTAGAGTCACATTATGGACACTACAAAATTTTTTTATTTTTATGTCATTACTCTAATTGTTTAATAAGTCAATTTTAAATAAGACTTAGCGGGTGAGACTTGACATTTTCTTAGGACATCCTTTTCAGGTTTTAAACCTAAAAATATTTACGCCTTTTTAATTTCATTACTCAAAATAATTCCTAAACAATTAAGAGTTCATGTCTAGTGAGATGAGATTAAAATTTTACCTAGGGTTCCCATTTTTGGGTTTTCAACCTGGTGAGTACTATGTCTCTTTTCGTTGGGAAATTTAGAGTCTTGTAAGCTGGACTAATACAACTAGTATTTTAGGTATAAAATATTTAACCATGAGTTATGTAATGATGACCCGAGCAGGGATTACTAGCTGATAATGTTATGACATTCTTCAAATACACAAAAAAAGAATTTTGAGTCATGAATTTATAATCTTTCTGATCTGAAACATGATGTGAGACAATTATACAAGGAATGACCATGGACCATATTTGAAAAGTGGTTTCTATAATGATGTTTTCGGGTATTATGAATATAAAAGAGGTCTCTCCTAAGTATGAATGTTCCTCTAGTTAAAATATCCTTTTTTGTATAACTCGTGAAAATCCAAACTTGGGTGTATCAATATATAGTCTAACAATGGAAACCTATGATTGAAAAACCCTTTTGTGGATGAATTATTCAAATATAAACTGATTTGTATCAATTTATAATCAAAAAAAGGTTTCCATAATAATATGACATTATCTTACTGGTGGTTAGAGAAAGCTTATGGAGATTCAGATTTCTCAAGACCACAAAGTGTGGTTTGTGAAGGGAATGCATCTGATAATGAAGGGAATATATTTTTTGGTACTGTCCATGAATGGGAAACCAATCCTATAAAAATTTGGTTTATGTGTAAAGGATGGGGCATCCTATTTCAACCATAATAATTCAAAGGAGGAGTTTGGGAGAAATACAAAACTTCCTTCCTAGATTAGGGTTGTGTCCATGAATGGTAGAATATAAATGTTTTGGATTTCTTAGTAGATGGACCTAAAATAAAGAATCTAGTCATCACTAAATACCTTGATGGAATAATAATCAAGTCATATTCTGTTCTTTGGGGTGGTGAGGTGGGTGACCAACATCAAGAGAAAAGGATCCTCCCTGACAAGGGTTGAACCATCGTGCAATTTAATATCATGTGACCATGATAAGTACCATGTATTTTAACATCTTATGGAAAATATGTTGAAGGATACAATTTATGTTCATTTAGATTTTATCAAAATATGAAGGATTTTTCCTTTCATAGTAATTTATCGAAGAATGATCCATCATCTTCAAAAATGAAGGGGGTGGTTGTAAACTATAATCCAGCGGTTTTTGGAAGTGAAAAGTTATATGGGACAAGTATTCAAGGAATGATTTTAGACCATGTCCAAAAAATAGTTTCCATCAGAATGTTGTTGGGGATTACAGGGATAAAAAAGGTCTCTCCTAATAGAAAATGTGCTTCTATTTGATAGACCCTTTTGTAGGAAACTTATGTAAATACAAATTAGTGTATCAATTCATATCAAACAAATGCATCCTCTAAATGACAATCCCTTTTCATGTAAGACTTATGAAAATATAAACTAGGGTGTATCAATGCATAGTCAAAAAATTGTTTCCTCAGGAATCTGACATTATTTTAATGATGTCAAAAAAAATCTTATGGAGATTCATATTTCCTAGACACATAGTTTGGTTTATGTAAGTTAAGTTCCTGAAAATAAAAGTATCATTTCATATAAAAATTACACAATAATGGGGATAAAAGTTTCCTTATGTAGGACTAACCCATACACAAGAAGGCAGGATTTTTTTTATATTGTAGTTGTGAACAAGACATAGGATCTAAGGGTCACTATGTACTACATTCAGGTGATAATCAAGCCACACATAGTTCTTGGAATCATTACCCACACCGATTGAATTATTATGTGGAGAAGGGTATTTTTTTTAATATGAGCTCACGAAAGGGGTGAGAACCCAAATTCAACCCTCTTATGTAAATATAGATCGTACATAGGAGAGTGGTGGAATTTTTGTATTGAGGATGGACTAGGATATAGGATCCATGTATTACTATGTATCTTATCAAATATAGAATCAAGTCAAATGTAGTTCTTGAACTTACTTCATGAAAGAGATGTCATCCATGCAGTTTAACATATGCAGTGAGGAAAATTTGTGTAACTTTTAATGTCTTGAATCCAATACCATGTTAACCCTAATGTGAACTAATATGCCTTGATCATTTGAGGAATACTTTACCAAAACTCTTAATCCCATATAATCTATTCTTGGTGTGATAAACAAGGAGTGGAAAATGATTCTTTCACCACAAAAAGGTGATTAAAAGTAAGGACATAGGCATATTGATCTTTTAGTGGCTGGACCAGGATGTAGGATATATGTGTCACTACATATCTCATGGTAATGAGAATCAAGTAATATGTAGTTCATGGAAACCATGAAGTTTAAAAACATGTGGCAGTGATGAAGGTATCTTGTAGTTTTAGGTCATACAGCTAGGACCATACTTCATGGAAATGATGAGTGATATAGGGAATACCGAGCCAAATATGTTCTAAAATACTTTGCATGTGAAGAAAAAATTTTAAACCATGATATTAGGGGTTCTTGGATTAATAGAAGTTGTATGGGACAAGTATTCAAGGATTGATCATAGACCTTGTTTGAAAAGAGGTTTCCATCATAATGTTGTTGGGGCTTATGAATGTAGAATAGGTCTCTCCTTAGGATGAATGTGCCTTTGGTTGATATTCCCTTTTGTGGGAAACTTATTCAAAGCCAACTATGGTGCATCAATGCATAATCAAAACAAAGGTGTCCTTATTAATCTGAAATTTCATTACCAATAGATAAGGAAATTTTATGGAGATATAAAATTGCCCAGGACAAGAAGTATGATGTGTGAAAGGAATGTTTCCAAGAACAAAGGGAGAATTCAGACCAGCATTGTCCATTGAGTGTGTAGTTCCCAACATATATATTTGTATTTGTATACAAAATAAGGGTATTTCCTTTTATTTTTGGAAAGGACCATGAAATAAGGTCTAGGTGTCATAATATATCCCATTAAGATGAGAATCAATCCACATGTAGTTATAAAAGTGGAGGTGTTTAGGTAGACCACCACCAAAGATTATGATCTACTCAAGCACAGACTGAAATGTAATATAGTTTTTCATCATGAAACAAGGACCTGAACCATGTAGTTTTATGACTTTTAGTAAGGATGTTTTTATACAGTTTAATGTCTTGTGACTAGGATATTAGGCTATATAGTTTAAAGACTTTCAGATTGGGATATGAATACTTTTATTTTTAGGTTCTATGATTAGGACCATAAGTTACACCTTTTAAGGTACTGAATCTAAGAAGAAATGTCATGTAGTTTATCATCATGCAATGAGGATGGGATATATGACTTTTAAGGTCATTCATAAAGGATTGATGAATCTATTAAGTTTAACATAATGTAGTAAAGACGAAGGAAACCATACAATTTAACATCATATGGTAAGGATGAATTTTTTTTATCAAATGAGGTATTTCTTGAGGAATATTTCATTAGTAAGGGTTATAATAAGCTCCAAATTCATTGAGATCAAAGAATAAGATCCATTAGAGTGTACCTTGTGTATGGAATAAATTCCCTCCAACTTTGGCTCAAGATTCAGAGGTTTCCTCCCTGGTATCATCAGGGTCTTGAGGATTAGTACCATCTCTCCTGGGAGGAATGAGTGAAGGCAGTCTTTCTTATTAAAAGCTCATGTTATCCAATTTTGGTGGACCTCTAAGTGATGCAAAGTATGTAGTATTTCTCATCAAGGCCCTTCAATTTAGTGCCATTGTTCATCAATATCATATGAGGGACACCAAATCTGGTAATGATATTGGATTTCACAAATATGAAAATGATTTTGGTCCTAAATTATTTGAGGGGTATTGCTTCTACCCATTTGTAAAATAAGTCGATAGTAGTGAGGATCTATTTGAACTACTTGTCTCTAGCTAGAGGATATGGTCCTACAACATCAACTACCTATTTAGAAAATGTCCAGGATTATTTGGATGTATATAGAAACTCTAAAGGTTGATGGATGAAGTTGGCAAGCACTTGGAAAGAGTTACAATTATTAATGAATTTTGTGCAATCCTGCATCATTAAAGGCCAGAAATATCCAAGAATTCAGATTTAATTATAAATCTTGAACCCTGAATGGTGGGAATCATAGGATCTTATATATACTTGTTTTATTATAGAAACAGCCTCTTATTTTTCAATACACCTTATAAGGACTCCATCAAATCCTTGTTTATAGAGGACTTTCAGTGATTTGGGTCGTCATAAAGAGTGAAGTTGTTCACTCATCATTGGTTTTTCTCTTTTCTATATTTTTTGATGAGAGCGCTCTATTTTGAAGGTATTCTACAATGGGTTGTCATTAAAATGGTTATAGTATCATATAGTTTAGGGATGGAATTAAACTTTTTGATTTCTTCCATCTTAAGATGAAAAAATGATGAAACCATTTGATGTTGCATAAATCTGATGATTGTTTCATCTTGGTCTAGATCTACCAAATTCATGGTTTTATTCACCAATGCATCTACCTAGTCATTCTTCGATCATGGGATGTGAGTCAATATTGGATCTAAGAGGAATTATTCCATTATTCCTTAGAAATATTCAATCAGATTGATTAAATCTTTCTTTTTTATGGAATAATCACCATTTATCTACTTGATTACCAACTCTAAATCATCATTCACCTTCAAGTGGTCCACTAGCATTTGAAGTGATAATTATATCCCTACAATGAGGGCCTGATATTTTGCCTCATTTTTTCACATCCTTATAAAAATAGGAAGGAGTAGTGAATGAATTCCTTTTTTTAGAGATGATCACCACTCCCAAACCAAATTTTTTGAGCTTGGTGTCTTCTATTATCTTCCTTATTGGGATTATGGATGCGTTGACAAAATATATATCCCATATATTAGGCACCTCTTAAATATAGGAGATCAATTCATTGGAAAATTTGGTATTCAAGGATTTCATTTTTTCAGATGGATGTTATATATGTAAGTATTCCAAATATTGGCCTTTTACCTCTTTATATGGAATGAATTGAATGTCAAACTACTACAAGATCACTACCCATCATACTAAACAAGTAGCCAATATAGTACGGCTGGGTAATTATTTCATTGAGTTGTTTTAGGATACTTAATGGACCTCATAGTGTAGGAGGTAGTTCCTTAACTTCTGAACCATGAATATTAATACCAGGAAGCTCTTCTAAATATCTTAATATTGATTTTATGTATTGATTATGGTTTGATTGGGATAAAAAAGGTTTTTTTCATTCCCAAAAATTGTTCTTTTGTGTGAGAAAAGAACTCAGTGATTGTTCCTAGTATGTCACATAAAAATGGGTGGTTTCCTTTCAACAAGTGGAATTAACACTTGTGGACTCGAGAGATATTTCTTAAGGATGTTGAATTCTTCTTTAAATTCATCAATTCATTGATATGTGATCCCCTTTTTCATTAAACTAGTTAAGGGGAAACACTTACCTATGAGGTTTACTATAAATAATTATATGTAGGAAGGGTTTCCCTATAAACCCCTAAACTCTTTAAGGTTATGGGGTGGTGAAATATTGAGGATATCCTTTTTCTTCTTAGGGTCAACTTCGATTCCACAATGGTGTATGAAAAAGACAAGAAACATTCACAAGGTAACTCCAAAAGTGAATTTCAATGGATTCATATTTAGGACATATTGTCACAGTTTATTGAATATGGTCTCAAGGTTATCCAGGTGGTCAGAGAACTATCAATACTTAACCACCATATTGTAGATATAGAATTCAACAAACCTTCCCAAGAAGGGTTTGAAGATATGATGCATGACACATTGATATATAGCACCATCATTATTCAAGAAAAGGGGCATCACCTGGTAGTAGAATATTCCATAGGTGTTGAGTATGGTGGATTATTCATCTTATGGGTCCATTCAGATTTGATTATACCTTAAATATCCATCCATGAAGGAAAGATCTTAATATCTGGTCATATCATTAATCAAAAGATCTGTGATCAGGACTGGGAATACATCTTTCAGATAGTGCCAGTTGAGATCTCAGAATTCAATACAGACCATGATTTTCTTATTATTCTTATTTAACAAGACTATTTTGGCTAGGAATTTCAAATATTGGACTTCCCAAAATGAAATTTTTCTTTATATTATTATCAAATTCATCATAAATTTTGGCAGTGTGAGTCAGGTGCATCCTCCTGGCATCATGTTTGTAATCATGGTGGTTTTTTGGAAAGCTAAGGTGGTGAGTGGCCACCTCGGGATCAAGGCCTAGAATTTATATGTAATTCCAATAAAACGTGTCCTAATGATGCTTCAAAAAGGAGGTATACACCTCTTTTTCTTTAGAATAATCAATGAGGATCATGGGTCCTTCTCTGTACCCAAGTTTATTTTTCTGAGCTCATAAATAGTGGTAGAGTCACCTTCCTTAAATAATAGAGGGGCATACCTGAGGTCTTCCCCATCTTTCTCTTCATCTTCCTCTTCTTCCTTACTCTTAGGGAGAGTGGGTGATGAAGGAAATTTATTAGAATTATGAGAGGATTATACATTTTTACATCTGGAAGGTGAAGTATCTTCCTTTGACCCAACTAATGATGTGGGGTTTCTTTGAAGCTCAATAAGAGATATAAGGGATAGAGAGTTAATGTCTTCACTCTCTCTTAGTTTCATGGACACCTATTATAAATAATATTATGAGGAAATGATCTGTCAAAGATCATGATATGGAATGAGGGTGTTTTAACCTATTATTTTACCACTATCAAGAGATTCAATGACATTTTCAGTGATATCAGGCTTATTTCTCAGTGGTCATGACTGATATCATGAAGTTTGTTGAATGTGCTCCCAAATATGGTCTCATGCCTTTGACCTGATTGATAGGAAATACATATTCCTCACTGATCTTTTTGAAGGGATTGGACGGGGTAATTTCTAGGTCATTTGGGGTAGTCAATTGGGTGACACCATTAGTCATGGGTTATTTCCCTTCCCTTTGGTAAAATCCCACATCAATATATTGTGATTCGCAAGATTCAAATGGGGATTTATCACCATGAAACATCCCAATTTTCTCATTAATTAAATATTTAAGACATTGGTGGTATAAAGAGGGGAATTTCGTGTGCTGATGTAACCAAGGCCTTCCTATAAAAATTTTGAAATCCATATCTTGACAGACTACCATAAATTTTGAGTCGGATACAAGGTCCCCAAATAGGTCCCTGAGCTTGATTCTATCGAGAGGATTTTTCTCACTCTTATCATAAGCCTATATCTTTATAGTAGAGGGAGATAAGTGGGCCTCAGTATAACTCCGTCAACAAAGTGTTCATACTGGAATGAGGTTGACTCATGAGTCATTATTAATGAAATTACATCAAATATCAATGTCATTTATCATGTCAGACACATACAAAGGTTTGATGTGTCCTCATATAATAGCATCTTTGTCTTGCTCTTTGAAAGAGAAGATCATGTGAAATTATAAAAGATCAATCTCTTCATGATATATTTCAATAAAAAAACCTTAACTTCAAACTTTTGAGGGATTAATAAAGCCTCTATGAGAACTTCATGGAGGTCTTTTGATAGACTTAGAGCATCCACGGTCAACAACTTGGCTACAACCAGGGACGATTTCTTTAGAATATCATGATTCTAGGATAAAGATATACTTCCCAGTGTGAGGATACTCTATAATAGGTGCTTTAGGGACTAAATCACTTGATGTAGGTAGATCATTCCTTGGAACAGGAGTTGAAGGTGCTCATGTCCTTTGTGGGTTAGGTTGAACAGGTCTGCATTCTCACTGAGGTTAATTTGATAATGGTGCCCCTCTAATATATCCTCCAAGATGATCAGGTCAGGGTGATTCCTAACATATGTAGGGTAACTTTATTACTCCTTCTAGACTCACTGGAGGGATCTCTTATGAGTTTTGGCAATATAGATGGTCTGATACACGTATCTTCATCCCATATATTCATCCAACTCCCCACTCCCGTCTCGTTCAACCCCCATCCCATAGTACCCTCTATCCTGTAAGTGTATCCAACTCCCCACTCACATCCTGTTCGACCCCCCTTCCACATAGTACCTCCCATCCTATAGGTGCATCCAACTCCCCACCCCCCACATCCTGAAAACAACTTGCAATAGAAGTTGAACCTTGCACCTCCAGCATCTTAATAAAGAAGCGGACCAACTCACCTATTAGGATTTTGATTATATAAATGTATTATGTTATATTTATATATATATAAAGATTTCAGTATTTAAAAAAATATTTTTTATATACATATATTAATATATATATATATATATATGTTTATATTATATTATATATATGTGTGTGTTTGTGTGTTTATATTTTTTATATATGTGTTTATATTTTACATATATGTATATATTTATGTGTATATATTTTACATATATATGTTTATATTTTATGTTTATATACATTTTATATTTTATGTTTATTTATATGTTTATATTAAATATATATATATATATAAATGTTTATATATATACATATATATATGTGTGTGTGTGTGTGTTTATAGATATATATATTTTATATATAGTATATCTTTATATGTGTGTGTGTGTGCGTTTATGTGTGTGTGTATAAATATATATGTGTATGTATACATACACACATACATACATATATGCATACATACATAAATATCTATAATTAGCCATGTTTTAAAATGATTGTAAAAATGTCACTAAAATATTCATGTTTTCTTAAAAACATGACTAAATTTAAAATATTTAATTATATTATCTTATATTTATATATATATAAATACATTTCAGTTTTTAAAATTTAATATTATATATATATATATATTAATATATATGTGTGTGTTTATATTTTTTATATTTTATATGTTATGTTTATATATATTTATAAATGTTTGTATTATATATGTGTGTGTGTGTGTTTGTGTGTGTTTATATTTTACATATATGTTTATATTTTATATTATATATATTTTATATTTTATATTTTGTATTATATATATTTTATATTTTATATACATATATATATATATATATGTTTATATTATATATATGTGTGTGGGTGTGGGTGTTTATATTTTATATTTTATAGATAAATATATGTTTATATTTCATGTTTATATATTATATATAAATGTATATATGTTTATAATTTATGTTTATATATGTTTATATACATATATATGTGTGTGTGTGTGTTTATATTTTATACATATTATATGTTTATATTTATATATACATATTTGTGTGTGTGTGTGTGTTTATATGTGTTTGTGTGTGTGTGAATATATAAGTGTACGTATACATATATATAATTAGCCACGTTTTAAAACACTGGTAAAAATGTCATTAAAATATCCATGTTTTCTTAAAAACATGACTAAATTTAAAATATATATGTGTTTTTATATATGAATATATGTATATATATGTTTGTATATTTATAAATATGTGTGTGTGTTAAAATATATATAAATATCTATATTTATATATATTATATATATGTGTCTGTGTTTATATATATTAATATATATATATTATATATGTGTCTATGTCTACATCGATGCATGGAAATGGCATATATATATATATATATAATGATGTTTTCTAAAAAAAGTGGTTAAATTAGTGATGTTTCCTAAAAAAATCACCAAATTAACGATGTTTCATTAAAAATGATTCTAAATTATCGACATTTTTAAGTAAACATTGCTAAATTAGAAACATTTTCTGAAAAACATCTCTAAATTAGCGATATTTCCTGAAAATGACTCTAAATTAGCGACATTTCTTGAAAATAGTAGCTAAATCAGTTACTTTTCCTAAAAATGTCACTAAATTATCGATTTTTCCTACAAACATCCCTAAATTAGTGATATTTCTTGAAAAAATCACTAAATTATAATTTTTTATAGTGTGTATCCTCATCCCCTGTGACCTCTTCCCCTAATTCCCTAATTAGATGCAGTAAACTCGGGTTCATATCCACACTAATCATTGGATAATGGATCCATCGAGTGAATGATATTAATGGAACATAAGATCAATTCATCGTCTAATGAGGATTATGTCATGCTAATCAACTCTTATAGTACATTTTTTTGGGGCGGTGCTCATTCTTTTGGGACTGAAGGCATGAAGTATGAGAAAGTCAAAGCCAACTTTAGCCTTAGTATAGGTTCATTTTCCTGCATTTGTTTCCCTCCCTTTCGGCCATGTCTCTTTTTAGAAGACTGGACTTTATAGTATTATGGTGTCGATGGAGTCAGTTGTTCCATCATAGAAGTGTGTGGGTCATAGTTGGTTGTTTCAACTATGCTCAAAGGATAGCATGATTCTGGTTGATTTTCTTTCTAGTCATTCAATCACTAAACATTTTCACATTCTTTCTGGTAACTTCCTACCCCTCACCCTCTTCCTTTGGGTTGGTGACAGACACACATGCTACTTTCATGGGTGGTTTTCCTATCTTTACTTTCCTAGATTCCACCATTTCTTGTAGGTTGTCTTTGAAAAAAATATTGTATGTTGTTCCCCAATGTATGATGATAAGGGAAATATTTTGGGCAATCTTCAAGATTATCCTTATTAGTCCTCTTGGGCTTTCGAAACTTGAGCAAGTTGTTCTCCAAAGTTGTGATGAAGTAGCTAGGGACTTAATCATCTCAGAATAAATAAAGTTTGTTCTTTAGTTACACAAAAAAAATCACCTCTACTCCCTTCTCTCTTCCTAATGAGGCAGGAATTGTTACTTATGCTCAAGAGGTGGTGTCGTGTGATATGTTTCTGGATTTGGATATGGATCTGGTGTAGGGGTTGGATTAATCATGACTTATGCAACCTCTTCTTTACCTATTCTCATCCCTTGATCTGATATAATTACTCAGTACTAGGCCTTGGTTCACAAGATATAATATTCCAATCTTTGAGAAACTGTGGTAAGATCCCAAAACCCTTCTGTATATTTCATAGGGATGAGCGGTGTGTGCAACTCATCATGAAGATTCTCTACACACATGGACAACAATACTTCTTTGGGAAGTTATAGGTTTAGGGAGTAGGTCAACCCCTTACACTGAGAAATGAAATCTAATACCCTCTCAT
Organism: Viscum album; assembly: GCA_963277665.1. Classification (NCBI taxonomy): domain Eukaryota; kingdom Viridiplantae; phylum Streptophyta; class Magnoliopsida; order Santalales; family Viscaceae; genus Viscum; species Viscum album. The sequence continues at coordinate 1,189,717,578 of OY728143.1, read as the reverse complement.
TTTCACATTGTTTTTAGTTTGAGAGGTTAAAGACTTTTTTCTTCTACAACATTAAGCTAAATTTAAAGTGAAAATAGAAAAGGTGATCTTTACATCCCACAATTAACTGATCCAGAAAACTGGTATACCATAAAAAGGTTTCCCCTCAAATTATTTTCATAAATAACATGAGTTTATTACTTCTTGTTATACAGGGGTCTCTATTATGGGATCACAGTATGACATGAAATGCATAAAATGTTGATTGGTTCCCCTGAGTCGTTAAAAAATAGAAATGTTGGGTTCTCAAAATTTAGTGGTGGAGGGCTTAGATCAACCCATTCATAGTAAGGCTTACTTTCTAAATACACTAGTGTATGTCATTATTCTATAGCTTCTGATTGAGATATCAATGACTCAATAGTATTGAAAATCCCTTGAGGGATATTTGGTTGAATAGGATCATGAACAAGGAAATAAATAAGTAGGACCATCTGTGGAAGATCTGTTTGTACTTGCAATGGGTAGCCTATATAGGATGGTCTATGAGGATGTTTCTAACCCATCCCTAGTTGTGTACCCAAGGGAGGGAACTCCTATTATCTTTTATTCATGGTATCTAAGTATATTGGTTGTCAATACCCCAGATTGAGTGGATGTTTCGACTCCATTTCAACTGCAAGGATGAACTCTATTTGCTGAGGTGCATCAGCCAAGATCACTAGTTGAGGCTCCTCTTGTAGAATATATATAGTAGGGATGTTTTCTTATATTATTTCTATTTTGAGTATTTTTAACTCCATCATCTCTTCCTCCTGTTGAGCGAATATTTCCTTAAGTGTTAGCAGTTCAACCTCTTTGGGAAGTGGGTGGTGTGTGGACTTACCTTTACCATTTTCCTTGGTAGATTCTCATTGAGGATTTAGTAGTGGATCAGTCTAGGGAATCCTAAAATTTATAGTAAGCCTCTGATTTCAGGTACATTCTCCTTCTTCAGTCATTTTAGTTTGGACTGTATTATGAACAGAAACTTCCTCCTCCTATTCCAGTATATCGGTATCATGTTCCATAGCATTTTTAGGAGTGGTGCTAATGACATTCAATGGTGCATAATGAGTTGAAGACATTTTTTCAACTTCTCTGAGATATTTCTTTTGTTTTTTCCCACCAAAAGACTCCATCATATCCTTTTATGGTCCTCTTGTAATTTTTTTACGAATGGTGATCTGAAGGGAATCTCTAGAGAAAAAAATCATGTGTATTCCACATAAGGACACCAGGTCATGGGATAGGAAAAAATAAAAGTATTTTTCTATGGAACTCCCCCTAAATAAAAAAATTATTACTTCTATTGAGGAGGAGGAGGCTGGGGTAAAAAATCTCCCAACCCTGTGGGTTGGGGATACTCCCATTCTATTTCGGAAAACTTTCAATCTTGGTTTGCTAACCTCAAAGGTTGTGTTGAAAAATATCCCAGCCCAATGGGATGGGGTTGATCCTAAAATATCATTCTTCTACTAGTATGAATTCTTTTTTAATCTTACAGATCTTTGTTCAAACATGGGTTGGGTGCATTATATGGTTTTTACCTGAGCCACCATCTTCCAAAGATATTATTGATGCCTAATGATTGTATTCTCTTAAGATGGAAGATTTCTCAATATTTTCATATTCCTGATGCGGGAGTCTTTATATGGATGGATCTCTTTTAGCCTAATGTCTTCGAGAGTCGATCAGGGACAATTTTTACTAAGTGTACCATCTATTATGAAAATATCCCATTTTCTAAAGCTGGAATGAGGCTATGGAATGGAATGATTTCAAATTTAGTGGGATTTTCTAATTAGGTATTGTAGTGAAATGAAATAACTCATGTTCTACTCATCCTCTAATATGAACACCATATGGGGCATAGGTGATCAGATGACGCAAATATTTTAACATGTCGATACATGTACATTTAATGGATCTTTTCTGATTTTCCAATTATCCATGTCTTGTATCTAAGATAGCTTCCAGGACAATTTGATGGTGTATCCCTTCCATTACCTTGATGTGGCTTGGATATTCATCATAAGGAAATACTTTTATTTTTAAGTTATTAAGATTGGTCTATATATTCAGGTAGAAGTTTTACATACAATCTTCCAACAACACTTTTAGAATGATAAATTTGGGAGTGGATAAAGGCTATACCATGACTGGTATATTGTCATTATCCAACTATCAACTCATGAGAAACATGTCGTATTCATCATTTTAAAGAGTCTCCTTAACCTGGTCTAACCACAGTGGACGTTTCCCTACTATTTTATTGTAAACAATAGGATCAAAAGGGATTTCCTTTATCATATTTGAAGGCAGGTGATCCAAGGGTGGTTCGGAGAATGATCGTTACCTTGGTTTGTCTTCCGGTTGAGAAATAATTTCACTTATAACTGATGAGACATCAGGCATGATTGGACTCATTTTTTCCAACTTCCACGCGATAGTAGGGATTTCTCACAATTAATTCAAAAATGGAAGGACTTCTCAGCGAATACCATCATTCAGAGGACTACCATCATGTCTTGAAATATGACTACAAGGGAGATTCTTACAGTGTATACCCTGGGGAGGACCTTTGGGAAAGATGATAGAATGGTGAGGATCTCCTTGTTGTATGATTTTTTATACACGCAGAGGTTTTCCATGTTGTTCATCATAATATAGGCTCTCATGATCAATTAGATTCCTGACATGAAGTGATCCTTCATGGAAAGATGTCTAAGGAGGACCTTTGGAATTGTTGGAAGAAATATTTTGGGGAGGACCTTCACAATTTCAACTATTATTTCCTTAATTTGGTAACATGAGATTATTATCCTAAGAACATATCTTCATTTTATAATATCCTTTGGTGAGGATTATTTTTATATGATCTCTTAAGGGAGACTGAGGCCACTTGCTATGGATAGCAGCTTTCATATACATAAGCTTGTTTAATTAGCTCCCATGTCACTGTCATAATTTATTGACAGGTTTATAAAATTTTTGCAGGGGTGTGTGCCTACCTTGGAATAGCCAATGGGATATACCAATGACCTCCATTTGGAATGGGGGTATCGCCTTGATCCAGTTGTCCATATATCATGGGATTTGGCCCATGACCCTCCTAGACGAGATCAGAGAAAAGTGTCCGCTCTGGAGTGACCCTCGTTTTGTGTTTATGAGACACTCTAATCGTGGGGATGGATTATTGTGTCTTACCCTAAACCACTTCCACTTCTATTATTATATCTTGACAAGTTTTTGGGTTGTGGGCAAGAAATTTTTCTTCCCTTTCACCATTTCTAGGATATGTTGGGTGACTTCAGCGGCTGGAACTAGGATACATACCCATTCCATGTCTAGAGAAGGGGTGTGTGACTACTCCTATCATCCATTTCCTATTGGTATATACTAATAATACACAAATAAAGGGGAAAATATATGGGTATTCCCCTTATTTGTTTCTATTATTTTTTGATTGGTTTCTCTAAATAATGCCAGACTAGGCTGGAAGGCATGGTAGATACAGGTAGGTCTATGCATTTGCTCACATTTTGCTGCTATATTTGGTTGAACTTTTTTGGATGCTAATAAACTATTTTGGAAGGCTTGGTTGATTTTGGAAGGTGTTTGTGCCTTCTCATGGTTTTCCACTGTATTTGGTTAGTAGGCTTCTTTGGATGTTGTCAAACTATGTCAGAAAGCTTGGTGGATGCAGGTAGGTGTTTGTACCTACTCATTGTTTAACACCATATTTGGTTGGTGGGATTTTTTTTAGGGAACATATATGTCGTCTTATTACCTATTGACTGGTCACTACCCTTGATAGGCTATCCTGAGTGCCTGGGTTTGGGTGACCTAGGACAGACTCCCAATGGAAACACCCTTATCATGTTGAGGGTTTGTTTCCACACAAAATTGGAAGCATAGGCTAATGTAAGGAGCCCTTTGGAGGGACCCCTATGCTATATATATGAATCCTTTGGTGAAAACTTGATCTTCCTAACTAAGATAAGGTAGGAACTTTTTATTGTGTTTTAGGGATAGACACCTAAAACAATTTGAGATGATAACTAATGTATTTTTCTTATGTTCCATGATTCATCATTGAGTAGATGGTTGGTGGGGTTTCATGAGTTGTAGGTCTCTTCAAGAAACCACCAACATTGGTAAAGTACCACTTAGGTGGTACTCCTGAACCAATTCATTTGAAACCCAGCACTAAAGATGATGGGTTAGCGATGTTGTCCTCGATTTAGTTGAGGACCCAACCTATGAAGTATCTAAAGCATATGTCTACTGGAACTAATAAGACTCCATTTATATCAAAGCGAGTTCTTGTTGAAAGTTCTATGATACATATGAAAAAATAATAATAAAACCCCATCAAATCAACATCTTAATAAATGTAATCTTGTGTAATCTATTTTTTTGGATCCTTTTTTGGCCCTCTTTCGTCTTGTGAGTGTATGAAAGGGGAAAACATATGGGAAACACAATCATCCTAGTTAAGGATTCATGTTAGTTTCACCATTTTTGTTTCTGAAAAAAATACATTTTGGAGTCCTAAAGGTTGATTTTGGGGGTTTAAATGTTGTACAATCATTCATGTCAGGTTCACCATTTTCGAATGGCTTCCAACAGGTTTTGTTCATGGAGCTAGAAACACCCAACAGTTCCCTTATTATAGATGTTTCACAAAACTACTTTCTAAAGGTATATGGTTATTGGGAAATGGTCCAAAAACACTTGGGGACTCACATTGGTTAAGATGATGGGAGGTAGGGATCATTTCACCCTTTCTGTGGGAATTATTGCCCACTCTAGGACTCTCTTATAGACTTAATAAAAATTCTAATATCATTTATTAAATCCAAAATATAACACAGGTCTCCCTTAGGTTAACAATAAATTATTAGTATGTATTGGATTTAGAATCATCTGTATGTATCCAAGGTTCTTCATTGATGGAAATATCTTTATGTATTTGAGGTTCTCCATCGATGGTACCCTTTTATATGTAAATTAAAGATTCTTTAGTCATTTATAATTATAATTCTAGTATCAAGCCACGTAGTAGGGTGATTTGGAGTTTATCATCATCCAAGAATAGGGGAGTTATTTTGATGTTGGTATCAGGATTGTGAGATGGGATTCCTACATTTCCTTGTGAAAGAAATCATAACGCAAGTAGTTGGTTCCACTTAACAGGACACATAATACCTTTTATGGTCATGTTATTAAGACCAAACCATGTAGTTTAATGTTATATGGAAAGGACATCTAGGTTAAAGGTTTCTAGTCAAAATTTGGCATGGGATTTATGCTAAAGTGGCCCAGGGGACCTAGAAGATATGTACACTCCGAAGGTAGATATGATCGTACTAGGGATATGGACCAAATAAAATTAGGTTTAATTTGGGGTTCTTGGTTTGAACCTCAAGGAGGCTTCCTATATATCCCATTTATATGGTAATCAAATACTACGTAGTTCAATAAGGTTGAGGACCCACTCCTATGGAGGCATTCTGAAGGTTTGTCTCATAGGGGATATGGACCTTTGAGATAGATACATGGATTTAACGACCCTTTTCTATGGAGGACCTATAAAGTAATGTGAGTAGAAGATCCGAAAAGGGATTCTCTATCGATACATGCATCTAATTTATTGGATTTTATGATTGTTAATAATTTCTAATCCCATATTAGTCATGATTGGTGTGAGAAATAAGAGTAATTTGAAGATCCTACAAACCACACAGTCTCCTTTTTCAATTGGTGGAAGATATTGGGGATACATGATAGAGAGAAAGGGATTTTATGTTCATGTATCCATTTTTAGTTTCGTAACCCTGTGGGACAGAAGATGGGAGTGGTATAACCCCTTGTAAGAAATATCGAGGACTTACTCAAGGAGGTATTCACTATCCCCAATTTCAGATAATATGAGAGTAGGATATAGCACTAACCCTCGTCAAAAGTAAAGTCAAGTGGTCCCCCTCACTATCTGAAATGGGTGGTTCTCTAATTCAGAGATAATGATAAAAGGATAAGGCTTTATCCCTCATTGTCTGAATTGGGAGGTCCCTAACACTAATTCTAAGGTAAGTATCCTCGTTACCATAGGAATGTATGATCAGGAAAATTTTCGGGATCTACCTTATTAAGTAGGTTAACAATAGGACCTCATTTACCATAGGAATGTATGATCGAGAGGATATAATGGTGTGCCTCTTACTCTGATCATACATATCTAGAGGCTTTGGAGAAGGCTTTTTCTTGGTCCCCCTTCGATGAGGGATCCAAAATAAGAGATTCCCTACCATGAATGGTATAAAGGATGGATCAAAGGTGTCTTGCACAAGGTGAGATTTGGGTGAGTTTAAGTTGACTCGTGCAAGGTGGATCTAGGCGAGATAAAGAGGTATCATTTAGGGTACACCTGGGTAGATTGGAAGTGCTTCGTATGGGGTGGACCTACATGAGTTAGAGATGAATTATTAATGATGGATATACTGGACATAACACCCAGTCGAGGCCTTTCTCTAGGCCCCAAAGTTTTCCTTAGGTGTATTTTGAAGGGTCGCACATAGGTCCCAAGTTTGGGAGGATACCTTTATGATATTACTTTTCATCTTGGGGGGGAGTGTCTCCCCATTAAGTTGTCTTGTGTTTCAAACACCGAAGGAACCCTAACCCTAATATCCCCCTTAATTTCCTCTTATCTCGAGTTTTGGAGAGATACCTGGGTGGTTTCGAGGGCCTAGGAAAATTACTAAGGTGGGTAGAGCTTCAAGTCTTCTTATGAACTTCCAGTCATCTCAAATGAGTAGCCTAAGGGTCCTATTTATAGGAATTCTTAAGACCTTGGGCGAAGGATTCATCTCATGAAGGTGGTTCATGTTGGTCATCACATAGGTGAACAACACAGGTCATCATGTAGGTGTCTCATGCTGGTCATTATGCAGGTGTGACCTGATCAGTTATCCTGGGTGTGTCTATCTGGGGAATATGTAGTGTCTTTGGTGCACAATATGGACCTACTCAATGATGCTAGTTTGGGCCTTTCATGGTATGACCTAGGAGAACATATGTGATCCTTGGTATTATTCACTTCTCCTTTTCTTGAGGTATTTACCTCTAGAACTTCTCATCCTTATGTGAAAAAAAAGTAGTGTCAACATCTATCTTAAGTGAAAAGTATTCCATGCTAAAACATATTTTAAAATTGAAAGAAAAACTAAATAGATCAACATTAAGTTATATTGAGCATGAAAGTAAAATTAATGATTTATTTGCTGAACTGAAATCCTTAAAATGTGATTCTGGTATTTTTACCAAGGGTGGGTTATTTAAATAAAATCCTTAAAAATAATAAAATTAAGAGGGGAAATATGGAATTATAAGTAATCGTGAGAAACCTAAACTATATAGAAATTATTTTTCTCCAATATCAAAGAATCATAGAATGTTTAAAATTACCTATTTTTATTATGGTATTAAATGGGATTGTTCTAATGATTTTAGATTAAGGAATCCTCAAATAAGTAGTGTTAAGAAAGAAAATATTTATAGAGAACTGTCTAGAGTTTATTATAAAGATTCTAGTAAAGTTAAATAGATTTGGCTACCCAGATCATTACTTATTGACATTGCAGGACCCAAAATCATCTAGGCACCCAAAAAATATTAATATTTTTGTAGGTGAAAATCCATAGGGATATAATTTTTATTTAGTATATGGATAGTGGTTGTTCAATACATATGATTGTATATCAATCAACTTTCTATTTACTATCTAAATTTGATGGAGGTTTGGTTACCTTTAAAGATAAATCTAAATGTAAGATCATTGGAGTTGGGTTAGCTAGAGATCTGAATTCTATTCTAATCGATAAATATCTCTATGTTCAAGGGTTGAAGAAAAATCTGATAATTATTTCTCAGCTCTATTATGATGTTTTTACTATTTATACTTCAAATTATGTGTGATTTTTAAGAAAAAAATGATTAAATTTATAGAACTTGAAAAGGAAAATGTTTATACTTTAGACCATAGTTCATTGTATAAAAAAATGTAAACTGTTTAAATAATGAAGTTAGTGAATCTTGGATATGGAATAAAAATATTCTCTACTGTAATATATTTTCCCTATCTAAGTTATCCAAGAAGAAGTTGGCTTCTGATCGATTTTGTCCCAAATTTGATGAGAAAAGAATTTGTGATACATATCAAATAGGTTTATAGCACAATTAAACTTTTAAATCAACAAATAAGGCTTCTACATTTATACCTTTAGAACTTTTCCACGTAGATTTGTTTTTACCTTTCTAGAGTAGAAGACTGGCTAGTAGATTCTTTGTTTTTTCGTTAATTGATGATTTTTTAGATATAATGGGGTTTACGTTTTAAAATTTAAAATTGTATCTTTTATGGTTTTTATGAGTTTCTATAAGTTAGTTCAAAATGAAAAGTATGATAAAATAATTTTATTGAAAATTGATCATGGAGGAGAATTTTAGAATTAAGAATGTAATTATTTTTTCTCAAATCTGGATATTAAACATACCTTTTTTATGCTAAGGACACCTCAACAAAATGGAATTGTAAAAAGAATAAATAGAACTATTCAATAAATGTCTAGAACAATGATAAATGAGTATAGTTTACCTACTTCTTTTTGGGATAAATATATTAATACAAAATACTTTATTATGAATAAGTTTTTAATTATTTCGTTTCTCAATAATACACCTTATGAGTTGTGGAATAATAAAAAACCTAACGTTGGGTACTTTAAACTTTTTATATTAAAGGTGTATATCTTGAACACTAAAAAAACCTTGGTATGTTTGATCCAAAAGATAATGAAGGAATATTTCTTGGGTATTATGCTACTTATAAATCTTATAGACTGTTTAATAAAAATTCAAGAATATTTGAATAATTGGTTCATTTGAAGTTTTATGAGAGTAATCCCTTTGATCACAATATAACACAAACAAATGAAGTTATGGATTCTTTAAATAACTTGAGATCGGATTCTTATAATGTCAATACTGAAAATAAGTTATAGATGATAATGATCAATCCAGTTTTGAAAAAAATGAAATTTAGGATCCTGAAAGTGTCTTACCTAGAAAACATAGGACCTTGAATAACCATCCTTTTGATACTATTATAGGATACCTAAATGGGGGTGTTAAAACTAGGAGGTATGTTGAAATTTTAGTTGAATTATCTACTTTTTTATCCCAATTTAAACCTAAGTCTAAAAAATAATCCTTGAGTTATGAGAGTTGGGTAATGGATATGCAATAAAATATAAATCATTTTAAAAGGAATAAAGTTTGGGATCTAGTTGATAGGACCTCATACCATTCATCAATAGAAACTAAATAGGTCTTCAAAAACAGGCAATATGATCAAGGTGTAATTACCAGGGATAAATCTAGGTTGGTTGTTAAAGGTTGCAATTTGGAGGAAGGTATATACTATGAGCATAAATTTGCCTCTATGGGTAGGATTTAATCTATTAGAATCATTTTATCTTATGAATATTATATGAATTTTAAATTATACTAGATGTAAGACAAATAATATTTTCTAAATGAATATTTAATGGAGGAAGTTTATGTTGAACAACCCTTAGGTTTCGAAAATCATCATCATTGAAATTCTATATTTAAAAATACTAAATCTCTTTATGGTCTTAAACAAGAACCAAGGGCTTGGTATAAAAGATTGAGTTATTTTCTTTTATAAAATGGTTTTTCTATAAATTTGGTTGATCCTACTCTTTTTATGAAACCCTTTTTTCTAATATTTTACTAATATATATCTATATAGATGGAGTTATTTTTGGTTCCACTAATCAATAACTTTGTAATGATTTTTCAAAACTTATACAAAAAGAGTTTGAAATGATTATTATATAAGAATTGAATTTCTTTCTTAGATTTAAAATATTTAAAATAATGGGAAGTGTTTTGAATCAAAGTAAATATGTTATTTATTTTTAGAAAATGTTTATACTTGAAAATAGTAATCTATATACAACTCCTTTGTGTACAAATATAAAAATTGATTTGGATGAAACCTGTGAACTAGTTGTCAAAAAGTTGCATAGAGGTATGAATGGTATTCTATTATATCTTAATGGTTATTTAATAGATATTATGTTTGTTTTGTATGTGTGATGTTTTATTCAAATCCAAAAGATTCTCATTTAAAATCTATTAAAATAATTTTAAGATATTTAAAAGGAACTATTTCTTTATCTTTTTTCTATCTAAAAACTTCTGGTTTTGATTTAATCTCATATTTAGATGATGATTTTGGTGGTTATAGATTAGATAGAAAGAGTAAATTAGGAACCTATTCATTTTTAATAAAATCCCTAGTTTCATGGTCTAGCAATATGGAACATTCGTTTACATATTCAACTATTGATGTTGATATATATTTGTTAGAAGTTGCTAACACAGGTGTTGTGGATGAAACATACTCTTCTGAACTTTGGGCTTAATTTTGATCATGTTCCTATTTTTTGTAATAACACTAGTACTATAAATATTTATAAAAATCCAATAAGTCATTATATAACTATTCATATTGATATTCATTATCATTTTCTAAAATATTATGTTAAAAATGGTGATATTTCTTTAGAATTAAATAATACTAAATATCAACTTGTCGATGTTTTTACTAAACCTCTTACCACTACTCAATTTGATTTTATTAGGGGGGTTAATTTTATTTGATTTTAAATAAATATTATGTATATATTTTTTGATTATTTAACAAATAACAGTTTATTTTATTCCATTCATTTCAATTTGTTAATTTTTTTAATGTGTTACTTGGGTTTTTAATTTATCTTTTTTAAATATTATTGTGTATTAATTTAATTTTCTAATCTATTTTTCGAATTTAAATTTCCAAATCATTATACTAATAATTATACTTGAGAAACCCAAATGTCACCCAAAACCATCAGAATTTCATTTCTCTTCCCTGACCTTCAAAATCACATTTCATTGAACCCTCGATATTTCATTCACTCGATTACTCGAACCTTAAACCTTCAACAATTTTTTGAAATAGTGAAGATGAAGATAAACTATGAATCTGGTCCAAGTACTGGAAGGAGGAATAAAGTTTCAAGTTCTGAGCATTATATGCTATAGGTAAAGGTTGTAGATCTTGAGTAGCTATTTGAAATTAATCGACCAATGAAGTAAGCACTGAGCTATCAAGGTTTGGAATTTATTTTTTTATGGTGGTAATATAGAATATGTTTTCAATTAAAAAGTTAAAAGAGTTATTTGAAAATGTTCAATTTAGTTTTTTTGAAAGTGAAGATATAGTTTCTTTGAAGGTGGTAAAAGAGGAATTTTTTATATCATCTATGGAGGTAACTCAAATCTTCCAATTCCTTCATGAAATGATTTTTTGTTTTAATATGAAGTCGATTGGGGATGTGTTTTATAAGTTGGAAGACATCATGTCTTTTCTTTCTGAAACCTCTTATATAAAAAAGATAATGGTGAAGGATTTTGAGGTTGATCAGAAGGTTTTGGTGAAATTTATTCAAACTAGGTAGTACCTAAGATTATTGAATTAGATAATATTCTCTTTCCATATATATAAATTATGCTTCTTCTTTTAAGTGATATAAAGTTTAATTTATATCGGTATATTTTGTGATACATGATACATTTAAATCAAAAGGACTCTAGGATAACCTTCTATCTATATGGGAGAATTATGAATCTTATTCTCTACAAGAGATGAGTAATTTAAAATATAAGGACAGGGATAATATGTCATTATAATAATATCATATCAGCTAGAATCTTGCAAAAAAATTGGTTTTTTTGAGCATATCCAAAGGAAATATCATTCTAGTTGGAGCTAAAGTAGATGATCCCTATGATATCAATGATGAGGGGACAAAAAAGACATAATTATATTAATTTTGTATGAATTTATATAAAGTAATTTTATGAATCTCAAATTGAAGGTAGTTTTTTTATAGTTTATGGTCCTGAGTTGTGATTGGTTTGACCTAAAGTTGGTGCTACTAGTTTAGAAAATTATACTATCGGAGTTGAAAATGTTCCTTCAAGTAGAATAAGGAAGGTGGTTATGGATAAAAATATAGTTATAAGAGTTGAAAGAGATATTAATTTTTTAGGGTTTATCAAACACCATCTACTATAAGAGAAGGTCTAACTTTGTTAGTTTAGAGACCTCAAAGGATAGATCAACCTACAATATCTAAACATATGGTTGGTTTTTTTTAGAGAAGTTAGACCATCATCTCAAGATGGTTTAAAAGGAGTTGAATAAGTTTTCCATGCTGAATATCAACATAATGAACCTATTACTCATTATTTTGATAGAAAAATAACCAAAGAAGTATATTTTTTTAGACAATAAAGTTTTCTAGTCACTACATCAACCAAATTTATTGAGAATCAATTGGTTTCTTTGGTTGAGAAATATTTAGAGAAATTAGACTAGCAAGTTACTAAGAGTACATAAGTAATTGGAGAGATATTTTCTTCCATAATTGAATTTTTAAATATTCAGTCACTTCAACTGATGGAAGTGATTGAACCCTTAGGAAGAAAATATTTGGAACCCTCAAATTCTGGAGAAGTGGAGTATATTTTTGAGGACTATGCTCAAAATTTTTCCTCTAATATGTTTTCAAAATTTGATTTGTTGAAGGATGAAGTTACTAATTTGAAATTAAAACTTGAGAGTTTGAAGAAATATTTTTTAGGTGTTAAGAAGTATTTCTATTTCAAAAGTGGATTATGATTATCCTCTAACTCATTTTCAAAGTTTAAATGAAAATTCAATTTCCATAAAGGATGTTGATGCATTGAAGAGAGATATCATGGATTAGTTCTGGAAGATGAAAGGTAATCTGATGTATAAATCACATTTTAGTTTTAAAAATAATTTCTTTATATATTAGTTTTAATATATTAAGGCTACCAGTTCAGGATAAGGAATAGATTCCTTTTCTAGAGAAGATTTTTGGGATGTTTTATAAAGGTTATAGATTTTATCTTATGATATCAATTCCTTGAATTCAAAATGTCAAGCTCTATAGTGTGACAATGTTCCTCTATACATTTTTATAAACAATTAGAAAGATTTAATTGCTAAGTTATCTTCTAAAAAACCTTTTCTGAGTGATATGATCAAAAATCTAGGGAGTGTAATGAACAGATTTTTTCAGTCTTCTAAGATATTTTAAATCTTTTTGAAACTGGATTTGGTTGAGACTTTAAAGGTCATTTGGGAGTATCAACATTTGATAAAATAGTGGGATACACTTTTAAATCAAAATTTCAAGGATTTGATATAGGAGCTTCAGGAAGTTCATAAGAACATTCATGATTCTCTGACCTATGCTTCATCTTTAGAGGATTCTAATCATGATATTGGTCTTTGACCATAATCTGTTGCCCTGACCTTATTCTTGAGATGAATTATTATTATACTTAATAATTATTTATAAAATTTATTTCTCATGGCATTATTTTTTTTTTATTTCTATTTATAGGTTTTTCTTTTATTTTAATCCTATCTATTTCTAATTTCACTTATATTTAGCTTGAATAAAATTAACTTACACTTTTGTGCAATAATAACAGTATTTTATTCCATTTAATGATTTCTTTTTCATCTCAAGAAAAGGTGGATAAATATTAAAAAAATTAAAATTCAAAAAAAATAAAATGACCCATGTCTATATGTATTTGACTTAACTAATATAATATTTGATTATAAATTAAAAACCTATAAGTTTTTTGTTTATGGGTTTTGTGATCACAAAAAAGGAGGATATTTTTGGGCATATGAATGTTGATCCAATAATTTTTTCATTGATTTATAAGCTCTCAAAAATTATCATTTATTTTACTAACAAAGTTACATTGAGTGAATTTTAGGTTTATACTTATCATTAAATAAATTATTTTATTCTTGGAATTCTAAAATTCTTTTGTTCATTTTTTCCTTATATTGGGTGTGATAATATCTTGTTAAGTCTTTTGGTAGTTAAAAAAAGTCTGGAATCACTATTTAGACAGAGTATTTAAACCTAACATTGTTATACAATACCATATTTTAAACCCCATATTTTTTTTTTTGAATGTTATATTTCAGAATATTACATTTTTAAAGAACCTCACATTCAAGTACCTCACGTTTGTTACATAACTAACATAAGTAATATCATATTAGTGATATAACTCATGTTAAGAACAAAATGTTTGTATTGAAATTCATGTTCTGTAACTATATGTTTGGAACCAACCATACACTGGTTACCGTACTTTTTGAATCAACCATATGTAAAATGGTCTTCATGTTGATCATGTCATCTATAAGATTTAAAATTTCAATTATTCCAAGATTTATACTATGATTTTGTTGGATTAGATATTTCAGTAAACCATTTCAAATACCATTTCAAATTATTTAAAAAAATATATTGATTTTTTTTATTTCTAATGGAAGTTATGAATTTCCATAGAATTTCAATTTTAAATTTAAAAATATTTCAAGCATTTTGATTTTGTGATTTATCTAGAGAATTTTTCATATCTATTTGATATAAATTAATTTGGAATACTTATTTATTCTAGGTTTTCATCTAATCATTAGTGATATATGTGCGTACATGATTTAATAATAAAAATATTTTTTTATTCTGAATATATTTCTCTATATGGTGATAGGATTTTCACGATCTTATAATAGAGTTGTTATATCCACTATTGTTGTGTGTTTTCATCCTAAGCCTTCTATTTGATATTTTATTCTTGGAAGAACAACACTTTCTATTCTACAAACCTGTGATATATCTTCTATAGTTTTTTGGATTTTACTTGCCTACACTTTGGATATATAAATATTCTATTTATTGTTACTATGTGTTTTCCCTGCTACTAAAAAATGGTGGATTTAGTTGTTATTGTTGTTGTTGTTATGTTTGGATATTTTATACAACTATTTAGAGTTTCTTCTTGAGGATTAAAATTTAGAGACATACATGTTCCTCTAAATATGTATTCATCTTCCAGTTGTGGTATCCATATCTGAATACTATAATAGAGAATTTCTATAACCAAATTCAATCTTTTATTTATTTCTGAACACTTGAGTGTTGAGTGTTTCAAGGATTGGGGTTAGTTCTGCATAAAGTCCTTGTGAAAGATATTGTAACATTTTATAGTTTCCTACAATAAACTATCGATATTCCTTAAAAATTACATACTAGTGAAAATAGCTAAGCTCTAGTTGAAAGTGTGGGTAGAGTGCACTAGGGGATCTTTGTGCCCCGAACGACTATAAAATTATTACACTCTTTTTATTTTTTTATAGACTCTGAATAAATAAAAGAGGATATATTTGTTTTAAAATATCAATAGAGATTTTTAAAAAAATAAAGTGTTTTAAAATGACACAATTCACACCCCCCTATTATGACTTCTTTATCTTTTTGAGACAACATTTCATCCACAACACTTGTTCACAACAACAACTAACTAAAATGTATCCATCCTTAGTAGTGGATAGTTTAGTGTTGTTTCTTACTAGACCAAGAAATTAATTATTTTACTAAAAAATTATAGTCACCTAATGTACTCTTCTTATTAAATTTACAACCCCAAAAATCAGTATCATAATATGTAATCAAATCAAATATATAGGTTTTTGAAAAAAAAGTAAATATAGAGAAACATAACCTTTAAAATATCTTAAAATTATTTTATAAACTTTCAAATGATATTTTTAGTATTAGATATAAATATTTCAAAAATATATACACCAAGTATAATCTCTAGTCTACTTGCATTAAGATACAAAAAACTCTCAATTATTACTTTATAGAACTTTTTATCGACCGGTTTACCAACTTCACATAAATAAAGTTTTATATTAGATCTCATAGAAGTTTTATATGCTTTACTATTTTCAATTAAAAACCTTTTAAGTAAGACATGTATGTATTTAATTTGATTAAACACATTTCTAAATTCTTTTCAAAGGATTTGAAAACTAAGAAATAAATTTAACTCACGCATGATTCTCATTTCAAACTCTTATTGTACGAGTTTAAAAAATTCATTACACAAATTTTGGTTAGTTGAACCAAAAATTACATCATCAGCATAAATATCATCATACCCCAACCATTATTATTATTATTATCTTACTTAATTGTTGATTTTAGGTCTTGAGGATGAGTTTTAGGTGGAACCCAATTGAAATTTTAAATTTTTGGAATTAAGTGTTGGGCACACGGTTAGACCGAAGGATTATTCTAAACATGAAACAACCATGTGAGGGACCAGAAATTATTGATAGAATTGTTTTTCACAGTTGTTGCATGTTTAGTACAACCGTGCAGACCTACTTTGTTTGTTCCCTATTATTCCCAATTATGGGTGCATAGTTGGAACATGATTTGGTTGAACCATGTGGCAACCATGAATGTCGCCAATTTTTTAAAAAAAAATAAATTAAATTAAAACCTAAATATACACCTCACCCCTCTCCCCCTCTATATGATGTAAACTAGGAGTTTAATCCCCCCCCCAGAATGAACTCCCCTCTTCCTCTGGTCATGGATTCTGGTTGTTCCTCCAATTTCAAGTGTGATTCACTCTAGCTTACAATCCATCATATTATTCTCCCTCTTATTCTATTTTTCATCTTGGTTTTATATCCCCTTCTTTCTATTTCATCCTAAACAAAACCCTTGGTGGTGTTTTTCTTCTGATTATTGTTTTGAATTGTGATCTTAGGGTATGTGATGGGTCTATCAAGTCTTAATTCTTCTGAAATAAAAGGTTTTGTATGCTTGATTAAGGTAGGTTGCCTCAACCTTTATCCTTTGATCTGGAAATTGTTAACAGCATGAGTTTTATATTCATATTTTAGGTTTTAAATTAATACTTTAAACATGTTGATATTTTTTTGAGAAGAAAAATGAGTTTCCATGTGATTTCCATTGACTATGAAGCCTACGGGCCTTGTAATATCTGAGCCTACGGGCCTTCTAAGGGTTCCCCCTCATCCCTTGAAAGGGGGGTTATCAAAAATCAATAAAAATGAAGTCATTCGGTCCATTCGGACAATCGGATTTCAATGTTCTCTTTTGGAATTTGGAACCATTGTTTTTATCTTTTCGGATGTAAATTGGTTCTTTAAATGGATTAAAGGATGTTATAAAATTCATAACCAAATTTTATACACTTATACATGATTATATATATAAATATGTTTATGCACATATTCACACATGGATGTTTGAATATGTGTACCTTGATGAGAAATGTCTATATATTTAGATGTGTATCTGTGTAAGGGTAAATAATTATTTGGAAACCTAAATATTATGGATTAGGATTGGTTTTTTAAAAGTTGAATATTTCATTCTATATTTTCAGGCCCGGTTGGATCCTTTAAAGTAGTTAGTTTCATGAAATTATTGGAACTGTTGATTTAAAGGGTTCTTACTCTATTTTTTAAATGTTACTAAATCGGTCTTTATATGGAAAATGGAATTTTAAGGGCTTAATATGTATGGTTGATTGATTGTGAAAAAATCTATATTTTATTTGAGTAAAACTTGGATTATTTTATAAGTATTCTAGGAAATAGTACTACTCCCTAGCCTTTAGACTATACTACAACACTAACTAAACTATATTATGATATAGATTGGTTACCACTGGGAATTTGGATTCAACCTACCCAGTATATCATGCAAGGGAATAGTTTTATATGGTTCGATCATCAAGATTATGAGAATACTGGGATGAGTTCAAACCTTAGTATCCTAGGGATTCTTATGGTTCTTGATCTATTTATTTTCCATTTCAGCTTTTATTATAAAGTAAATGTTTTGTTTAATCTTAACTAAGTGAATTGATTATTTTAAACTACTGTTTCCCTCCAATTGAATGATCAGAATGAATGATTTATTAAAAATAAATATCCTATTATATTTTTAAAAGATATTTTATTTTTAAATGAATGAAAAATATTATTTTGTTTCTAAATAAAAACAATTGGGTATGATATTACTTTTACACATGTATTTCTAAACTATCATGAAATGGTTTTCTATTTAAAGGTAGATCATGAGGTGTGGTTCACTTGGTATTCCTACTGGGATTTAGATCTAATTCTTATTTAAAATTTCAAGTTCTTCTTAGCTATTATTTTCTCATGGATCTTGTTTAGTTGAGGTTGGATGGTGACTAGTACGATGATATGGATGTGCGTTACTTGTTTTGTTTTATTTTCATTTCCTTCATCACTTTATCCTAGTAGGAATTTTTACTACTCTCTATGGATGGAGGGTAGTAATATCAATTGGTGGATGAAGAAAAGGAATATTTTGATGATTTTTTTTACATTAATGAATTGCAGGGAAGGGATATTAGGGGTGAGCAGAGGGATTGTTTTTTACTTTTCTTTATTTCTTTATTTATTTCTTTATATTTGATTTAGCATGGAAATCCAATATAAAAGTGTGTCATTTGTAAATTTTAGTTAATTTTTACTTCATTTTTCTTAATTATTTATTGGGTGAAACCATTCCCAATTAGTTTTACTTTGATGATTGACACTAGTTTCTATCCCATGGTGATCTATAATGCACCTTGGGTATATTGCGGGCCAGCTCAAGTGTCCGATGGAGGGAAAACTTGGGTTGGTTCATGAAAAATATGAACTAGAAGGATATCTAAAGATGATTTTTTCTTTAATAAAGTAGTATTTTCCAAGACTATAAAAAATATCAATAAATAAATGAACCAATTCATTCATACCAAGCTCTAGATGATTTTTTAAGACTATAAAAAGCTCAATTATATTTTAAAATGGAACTTAGAAAGTAAATATTTTTAAAATCTTCAGGTTTATCAGTATAAACAACCTCCACAATAAAACCTTAAAATGTATATTTAAATCCATATAAATAAGTATGAAATTTATATAATATACATATGATAAAAATATTATAATATATTCTAACATGGATACAAGTGAAAATGTTTCCTTATAATCTATTCATTCCTCTTGATTATAACCCTTATCCACTAATATATATTTATTTCTAACAATCACTCCAAGGTCATCTTGATTATTTATAAAAACCCACTTAGTACTAATAATAGGGTAATCAAAGGGTTTGTAACTAATTCTCAAACCTTGTTCACCTTGAACTATTTTAATTTTTATTTCATGACTAAAACCTAACTCTAATAACCCAAGGATCCATCTAATATTTTTATTTCAAGCTATAATATAAAGGTTGAGATTAATAAATACTTTTAAATTTCTTTTTAGTCCACTCCCTCATCTAGTTTTCCTATAATAATTTTTAAATGGTTGTTCTTTAAAGTTCTAAGATGTCTATGTTGGAGTTGGTTCCCTAGAACCAACTTATATGTACTTTATAATAACATGTATTCATTATTTTGAATATTAAAAAAATTATTATCACATCATTATTATTATGTGTAACATAGTATGCGATAATGTACTAAGAGTATTTTTCGCATTGAAAGGCCATAACAGTTCCCCACTATGATGAGAACTGAGAAGTACCATGAAGTTATTATTAAATATATGTTATATATCTAGATTAAATCATTTGAGGGACAAAAATGATACAATATATCATGGGTGGATGCTCATAGGACTTTGAGGAACCTTCTCATGGTGTATTCCCTTGATAATATCTAGTATAGGATATTATGAGAATGAGACCTACCTGTAAGAAATAAACAATTATATGTGTCATTGAATGTTCCTATAATTGGATGTGTGTATTGATCCTTATACTTTAAGATTATTATTAATTATCATTATAATTCATGTACTTTGATGTATTAATGAAAACCATGATGATATATATTCAGTGTGAGGTGGGATATGTTGGGTGTGTCATGATTAATATTTCATTAATGAATAATGTGAGAAAGGATTTGTCCCTTATATTCTTTAAATAAAGTTGATATCTCAATCCCTTTTATAGAAATGATATGGATTAAATGAATCCATAGTCATGGTGTTCTATAAGAATGTTTGATTTCTAGAAATTCAAAGAAAGATACATTGAGAACATAGGTTGATGGTACCAGTATGCAACCTGTTTGATTAGAGATATCATGATAAAAGAATTATATTACATGGTAAGTGTATGTACGAGGTATTATATCATTGTGAAATTAACTTATTTCTCTATAAGTTCCTTGAAATATTTCAAGATGCTAACCTTGGACTTTAGGCTACTTTGCCTAATGCCATTGAGAAAGAGTCATACATAGTCACACAATAAGTGTATTAGGAATATTAGTTAAATAGTATATTATTAATTATTATTTAACAAGTTGAATAAATATTATTCCCACACATGGTTTAATAATTATTCATGTTTTCTTGATTTCATATATTTCATCACCAGTTATTCAAGAGAATATTATGTGAGCTGAATATTTAATAAATATTTATTAGCTATTTAGTGAATATAATATTTATTTATTTATTAGTGAATAATGTAGTGATATTTTTTTATTAAATAAATAAATATTATTTAAGGGATGATAAATATTTTAGAGGAGTGGAATATTGGGTTTAATGGTCTAGTGAGAAATGATATGTATATAATATCATTTGAATAAATAATGTTTAATTTAATTTGGAGTATAGAGCATGTCAAGAAATAATAATATTATTATTATAAACACAGGGTTCCACAGGGATTGTGTAAATAATAAGGGTGCATATATAATTATTATTTTATAACCCTAATGGTAAATAAACCCAATTATATTATTTTTCTAGGGATCCGATTCATGTGTTGTGCATAATAAGATCCTGAGAGAATCATATCAAACCCCTAGAGAGATCCCTCTCTAATAATTATCTCAAGAATAGAGATTATTCCTCCTCCAACACCACTCTCAAGTCTAGAGATATCAAAGAGAACCATTCCTTGAAGTAGTTCTTAGGGTGATCAAAGGAGAACAACATAAGCATTGGGGTTTACCATGCTAGCGCCTAGAGATTCCTACAGCAAAGTTCGGAGGTTTGTGGAACATATGTGGATCACCACTGGAGGGAATTTGTTCTTGATTCTTACAATGCAATGATGGTATGACATAGATATGTTTTAAAATCCATCAACGAAGAAATAATTTCCCACAAGTTAATTCTTTAATTTCTTAAATTAATTATAAATAATATGTGATGGTCTTATGCTTTGGTTCTAGCATTTATCTATTTTCTATATTCTTTTATTCAATTCAATTGATCATGAATTTTATCATAGTGTAAACCTTGGATTAATCATTGATCATGAAAAAAACCGATTTGAGCATGCCCCATATGCTACTTACACTTCACCTGAAACATAAAGTTGTATCATTGGGGTGACGTAATTATTTATTATTATTTAAATATCACTGATTGATTTATAAATTTTTTCATTATTTTTCAATTCCAATTTAATCATTATTTAATTCAAATTATGATATCTACTTTATTACACTTAGATTCTTGAAAATATAATCACATCGATTAATTTTACGAATGAAATAAATTCAAATATCTTAATTGGAGGTGTCGAGGATTTTGGATGAACAACACAAGAGTATACACCATGTAACTCGAAGGTACACACTATGTACTAGTGTTTAATGTACACTAAATTAATTCATAATTAATTCAAACCATGTGAATTTATTATACACGATGAATTTAATTATAAAACATGTGTTGACTAGGCTAGTTCAGAGCATGGTTAGCTGGAGTACACTCCATGTAACTTCCATACACGACGTGTAATCCTTTAGTCATAGACGGTCTGTGTATCCTCTTACATGACCTATATGACTTGTGACCATGTAACTTATATACCACATGTCATGTATCCCATGTACACATCGTGTACTACAACATTTTCCATGACATGGTTGAAAACTGAGTTCTTAGGTGTGTGTCGCAGATAGATGGTGAGAATAATACACACCATGTAGCTTCAATGTACACACCGTGTACTTTTACCAAATTATGTAGAATTGAAAATTGATTTATTATAATATTCAAACCTTACCAACACATGTTTATTGTGGTCATTATGTTGATAGTATAGGTCATGTTAAGGTTTTTATATAGATAAATGGCAAATTAATTTTTACATAATGTTCTGATCTTCATATCATGTATAAGTCGCATTACAGTTATTACTCTACACACATTGAAGCATAACTTCAAACATAAATACCATGTGCTCTATGTGGTCATTAATTTGATAGCACACATCATGAAATTACATGATAAGACATGTATACCACATGTCTCAAGAGTAAATAGTATACAAGTATAAAACATATTGGGTAGTTTATATAGGTACTCACTGTGTTTCATCCAAGGTACATTATTTTTAAATAGTTAATTTTAAATAAATTTATTTAATTTATTTAAAATTATGATGGATGAGAACCTCAATAAAATTCATATGATAATTAAGATCAAATAATTAATTAATTAAAGAAGATAATTAATTGATTCAAGTGTGATTTATCTTAAATAATAATGACTAGAATTGACTGTTAATTTTATTAAACACATAATTTTTTGCATGCACATGGATGATCATAAACCTATACCAATACATTTTATGTTATTTGCTTCTTTTAATTTATTATTAAATTAAATTATTTTTCTATATTTCATCCCTCCTATCATTATGTAAGGGAATGTGTGCCCATGGTTTCTTTTATGTAAACCCCTTAACTAATTATTTGGTTTCCCTTACTTTAATGTGAATAAAAGCATATGTAATGGATATATATCCTAATATGGTGGAGAAAATTAAAGTTTAGAGATGAGGAGAAACCAATCCAAGAGAGATACATAGTTGGGAAGGTAGAAAGTTGTAACATGAACCATAAATGGTTTAAGGTATTTTTACCCTACGTTGACGGTTGGTTTATCATACATTATATAAACTAACCATTAGTAAAAGATCATGATCATACCAATTTATTGTTTTATTTATGTCAAGTTTCATGGTTATTTCATTATGAATTTTTTTTTGTGATCACATGAATTAATGAATTAATAGGCGTTCAAGATAGAACTAAAATAAATTGACTTGTGCGTACACGTTATCTAATACACAATTCATCACTTAAGTAAATCCACTTAATATTAACAAGAATATAATAAAGATAATAATTTTAAATTTATGCATAAAAGATAAAATCCCTCAATTATATATACTTAGTTGATATAACCTTCACTACTTCAGTTAAAATCAAACCATAGTTCAAAGTTCTTGACCAGCCTAAGTTTGGGTGCTTTCAGTTATCGAGGAATTCTAACTTGAAGTTTTGGGTTGATTCAACTAAGTTCACATCAAGGGTTGAATGCCCAATAATGACTTATTATAACTAAGAGGAAAATGTTTAGGAAATACGATTTAAGGATTTTTGGATTGGGTAGTCCACTCAATATATCAAAGAACTATGAGTTAATGAAATTAGCATTTGGAATGCCTACCAAAACCCTTAAAATTTCTTGATCATCCAGAGTTGGGGTGATGAGAAGGTGAATATGGACCCTTACCACTATAATTTCCAAGAAATAGGATATTCTAAATCCAATGGTGAGGTCTATTGGGTTTTGATAAAATAGTGGAAGATTAATCAATATAACATTTATTTATTTATTTAAATTTTATTAGATAAAGTGTTAAAACTATTCCCATATTATTTATAGAAACAATAATAAAAATGAATTCAAAAATATCACTATGATCTATACTTGATATGGATAACCTTCTCACCGATACAAATTTCCAAGAGTGGAAAAGGCACTTATTCATTATACTACACCATGAAAGAAAATTTTATGTGTTAGAAGAACCTATTTATAATGTTCCTAGAGTTATCTCTCTATGAGAAAAATTTGAATGATTCCAGAAATATTCAGTGTTTCATGCTATCATCCATGAACAATGATATTTTGAAGCAAAATGAGGACATGGATGCATATAACATGATGTCTCACCTTCAATATCTCTATCAAGATAAGACAATATAAGAGAGATAAGATATCACCAATTCTATGTTTACAACTAATCTTAGACAGTCGGCGCTATATAGGCCTCATGTAGTTAGGATTATTGGCTACATTGAATGCTTAGACATCTTAGATATTAAATTCCCTAATGAATTATGCACAGATCACATACTTTCCTCACTACCCAAGTTCTTCTCTAGTTTTATTATTAATTATAAAATGATAAATAATGAGAATATTCTTTTGAAACTTATTACTCAGATTCACCAAGTAGACAAGGACATGGGGCCTGACAAACTCATAGTCCTTATAGTGAATATTTAAAGGAAGAACAAGGAAATGGTTCCCAAGATTCATACCAAGTATAAATCTCCCAGGAACCATCATTATAAGAAGATAAATATATAGAGGCAAGAAAATGAAAAGGAAGTAGTATGTTTTTCATGTGGAAAGAAAGGCCACTAGAATAAGAATTGCATCCAAAAGTAAGGGGAATCTAAATTTGAATTCATTATCAAGTGTAATATTTCAATTTTTATACATTGAGTATTATATATAGCTTGTGGTGATCACATATATATTCAAATGAAATAACCAAGTAGATTCTAAAATATTTATAAAGGATAAGTGGATTTGAAATCTTACAATAGTGAAAGTTTAGAAGATCTATCCATTGATAACTACCACCTTTCATTTAAAACATCAATGATATTGGTTTTATGAGATTTTTATTATGTGAAAACTGTTACCAAAAACATAATTTATGTATCATGCCAAGATGTGGATGGTTTTATTTTAAAATTTAGAAATAATTTTTTTTCTTTTATAAAGACAACATATGTTATGGTATGAAACATTTAAATAATGATCATTATGTATTAAATTACAAAAAAACAAGTATTAGCAATAGATAAAGAATCATGTTCACAAGACTCGTATAACACCCAACTATGGAATCACTATCTTGGTCATGTAAATAAGAAGAATTTGTAAAATCTTTATCAAGATGGTTATTTAGACTCTTTTAATATAAAACCAATTGAAATATTTCATGCTTGTTTATAATGAAAAATGACCAAACCACCATTTGGTGGACATGGTTAAAGGTCAAAAAATATTCTAGGATTAGTACACATTGATGTGTGTGGGCCATTTATAGTAGAATCTAGAGGTGATTATTCTTACTTCATAAGTTTTATTGATGACTTGATTATATATAGAGATGTATATATGATGTGGTATAAGTCGAAGTCCTTTGAGAGATTAAAAGAATTCGAGAATGAAATAGAGAATCGACTTGGAAAGAAGATAATGAAGATTTGATCAGATTGATGTAGTGAATATCTTAACCAAGAGTTCATAGAATTTCTACAGAAGTTTGGGATTCTATATCAACTCACTCCACCTTACACAATTCATTATAATGGTGTTAATGAAAGGAGGAATTGTACCTTGTCAGACATGGTAAGGTCTATGATGATTCATGTGATATTCTATTATTATTTTGGGGATATGAATTAAAAACTGAGGAATACACACTATGCCAAGTACTAAATAAGTGGTAAATGGAATTCCCTTCAAGTTATGGAATGGAAAGAAAAATTTTTTTCACATACAAATTTAAGATGTTGTGAGGTGTTTTTTAAGGCCTTATTATACAACAAACTATCACCCCCAAGGTATAAAGTTTGTCTTTATAGGGTATCATAATGAAAAAAAGGGATACTAACTAGAAAACACCTCATAAAATAAAGTGATTATTGAAAGATAAGTTGTATTTATTAAGAGGGAGAACATATTAAAAAAGGATAGTGGGAGAAAGATTGACTTAAATGAATTTGATGCTCATGATACACAATAGTTGGTACAGGAACAAATTCCATAGGTTCTATGGAAGAAGTAGTTATTGAAATAAAAGTACTACATTGGACCAGTAAAGAGGTAAGAGAACCATAGAGATATGGATTTATAGTCACCAAAGATGGTGAATCATTATTGGTTGACAATGATGAACCTATATACTAAAAACAAGAAGTAGAGAGATCACAAGCTGTAAGATGGAAGGAATACATGAATTCTGAAATGGATTTCATGTGTCATAACCAAGTTTGGGTTCTAGTTGACGTGATAATTTATGTAAATCTCATAAGGTGTATATGGGTATTCAAGAGTAAACTAGAAATCAAAGTTAAAGTAAATTACTATAAAGCAATTCTAGTGGATAAAGGGTTTAAACAACATAAAGGAATTGACTATAATGAAACATTTTCACAAGTTTCCATGTTTAAATCCATCATAATTCTAATTTTTATATCATATTACCATAACTATAAAAATTTTCATATGGATTTCAAAACATCATTCCTTAATTGGAACCTTCAAGAAGATGTCTACATGACACAACCAGAAGGGTTTGTGACTCTAGGTGATGTCAAAAGGATATTTAAGTTGTAAATATCCATTTATGGATTGAAGAATGCATCTAGGTTATGGAACATTTGATTTCATGAAGATATAAAATAATTTGGTTTCATTAAGAATGAATGTTATCCATGTGTTTATAAGTTGTTTGGTGGGAATGTGACTGTTATCCTAGTAGTATATATTGATGACATATTACTTATTGTAAATTATGTACCAGTATTATAGTCTGTTAAGAACTAGTTAAAAAAGTGTTTCTCCATGAAGGAATTAGGTGAAACAACCTATATTCTAGGGATCAAGATCATTTTTGATGGATCTAATAGGTCTATTAGATTAATTCAAAGTACATACATTGAAATGATAATAAAGATATTTAGTATGGAATAATCCAAGAGGGTATTGGTTCTAATGTCACATGGTATACATATTTCTAAGAAAATGTGACCTCATACACAATAAGACAAAGAGAAAATGAGTAATATCACATATGATTAAACAATAGAATTAATGATGTATGTCTGGTTATGTACTATACTTGATGTTTCCTATGCATTGAGAATTGTAGTCATATATCAAGGTGATCCAGGAGAACACCATTGGTATGATATTAAGGATATCCTTAATTATCTAAGAATAACTAAGGATATTTTTCTAGTGTATGGAGGAGATAAGGACCTAGTCATCAGGGGTTATAATGATGATAGATTTCAAATAGATCAGAATGGTCTGAATCCATAGTTAGGATATGTTTTCTATCTCAACAGAGGAGTTGTGAGTTGGAAGAGTTAAAAACAGTCAGATTTTTCTGATTATATAATAGAATATGAGAATATAGAAACTTATAATATAGACCGGGAATCTATTTGGATACAAACAAAAAATCCATGATCTTTTTGTGGTGCCTAGTAGTAAATACCCTATCACGTTGTATTTTGATAATACTACAACGGTGGCTCTTCAAAAAGAGACAATATCACACCAAGATGAAAAACACATACCCCAAAAATATCACCCCTTGAGGGATTTTTCTTAGAGGGGTGAAGTTATAGTAAGAAGAGTTCTCACATAAGAAAACATGTTGGAAACCTTGACTAAAGTCCTATCTCAACAGAAGCATGAGTATCATGTGAGAGCTGGCAGACCGAAGGTTGTTAGTAGTTGGCTATAGTGTAATTGGGATTCTATTGGAGTTGGTGAACTAGAACCAACTTATGTGTGATTTATGATAACCTGTATTATTATTTTTGAATATGAATAAACTCTTTATCAAATCATGATTATTCTTCTACATAACATAGCATGTGATAATGTCCTAATAGTAGTTGTTTCA
Organism: Viscum album; assembly: GCA_963277665.1. Lineage (NCBI taxonomy): Eukaryota > Viridiplantae > Streptophyta > Magnoliopsida > Santalales > Viscaceae > Viscum > Viscum album. Next base: position 1,189,689,676 of record OY728143.1, on the reverse strand, counting down.
CTGAAATTTCATAGTAATTTCCCACTATGATAAGAAACCAGAAGTGCCAAAAAAGTATTATTAAATATATATTCTATAGCTTGATGAAATAATTTGAAGGAAATAAATGATACAGGCTATTAGGGTTAGAGATTCATAGTACTTTGAGGCACTTTCTCAAGGTGTATGCCCTTGGTAATATCCAGTATAGGATATTATGAGAATGAGACCCTCCAGTAGGAAATCCACATTTATATGTGTCATTGGATGTTACTAGATATGGATATGTGTATTTATCCTTAGAATTTAATATTATGATTAATGAGTATTATAATTCGCATACTTTTATGTATTGAAGAAAACCACGATGACATATATTTATGGAGAGGTAGGATATGATGAGTGTGTCATGAGTAATATTTCATTAATAAATAATGCGATAAAGTATGTATCCCTTATTTTCTTTAAAGAAGTTAATATATGAAACCCTTTAATAAAAATGATATAGCCTAAATAAATCCATATCCATGGAATTCTATAAGTAATTTTGATTTATGGAAAAACAAAGAAAGAGACATAAAGCACATAGGTTGATGGGACCAGCATGTAACCTGATTGATTAGAGATGTCATGATAAAAGGATTATATTACACAGTAAGCATCTTTATGAGACATTATGTCATTGTGGAATTAACTTACTTATCTATGGATTCCTTGGCTTGTTTCTAGATGATAACCTTGGATTTTAGGCTAATTCTACTAATTCCATTGTGAAAGAGGCCTATAGAGGATCACACATTAAGTGTTTCCAAAATAATAGTTAAATAATATATTATTATTTAATATTTAACAAGTTGGATAAATATTATTACCACACATGGATTAATAATTATTTATGTTTTCTTGATCGTATATATTTCGTCATCAGTTATTCAAGAGAATTTTATGTGAGAAGAATACTTAATAAATATTTTTTTCCATTTAGTGAATATAATATTTATTTATTTATTGGTGAATAATGAAGTAATATTTATTTATTAAATAAATAGTCATATTCAAGGCCTGATAAATATTATAGAGGAATAGAGGACTGAGTTTAATGGTCTGGTGAGAAATAATATATATTAAATATTATTTTAATAAATAATATTTAATTTAATTTGGGAGTTTATCACTTGTTAATAAATAATAAAATTATTTTTATTATAGACATGGGGTTCCTTAGGGATTATGAGAATAATAAGGGTGTATATGAAATTATTATTTTTTAACCCTATTAGTATATAAAACCAATTATATTATTTTTCTAGGGAGCTAATTCACGTGTTATCCACAGTGATATTCAGAGAGAATCCTTTCAAAACCCCATATAGCTCCCTATCCAAGAACTCTCTCAATAATAGAGAGTTATCCTCCTCAACCACCATTATCAAGTATAGATAGATCGAAGAGAACCCTTCCTTGAAGCGGTTCTTGGGGTGATCAAAGGCGAACAATGCAAGTGTTAGGATTTGTCATGATATCACCTAGAGATTCCTACAGCTTTGTTCAAGGGTTCATGGAACACATGTGGATCACTTATATAGGGAATATATTCTTGATTTCTATCACACAATGATAGTGTGACATAGAGATGTTGTCAGATCAATCAATGAAGAAATAATTTCTCCTAGGGTAATTTTTTAATTATTGAAATTAATTATAAATAACATGTGATGATCCAACACTTTGGTTCTGATGGCTAAATATTGTCTGTATTATTTTATTCAATTTCATCTATCATGTATTTTATCATTGTGAGAATCTCATATTAATCATATATATTGAAAAAAATGATTTGGGGATGCCCTATCAACCACTTCCCCTATGCCTAGAACCTACAATCTAAGAAGCACACTTTTAAGTTCATCAGTTTCTAACCTTTAAGGACTATTTATTTATTGGTAATGTTATAAATCATCATCCTTTTTAATGTAAAAAGGTGATTCCAATCTCCAGATATCCAAAGAATCATTAAGATCATCAATAGAATTTTTCTTGTTTCCAAATGGATCACTTTCATCAAACTTAATGTGAATAGATTATTTGATTATAATTGATTATACTTGATTATTAATTTAAAACTATATAATATTTAAAATTAGTAGAATAACCAAGAAAGATTCCTTTATCGAACTTTGGATCAAACTTACCAAGATTATCCTTAGTGTTCAAGATATAAACCTTTTATCAAAAAAAATTAAAGTATCTAACTTTTTTTATTATTCTATAATCTATAGGGTATTTTCTTTAAAATAGGTCTTATTTGAACTATTTTTATGATATATCATGTTTTATAAATAGATTCAGCCTCAAAATAGGTAGGTATACTATATTTATTTAACTTTGTTATAGCAATTTCTTACAAAGTATTATTTCTTCTTTCAACAAATTCATTTTTTTAAGGTATTCTAAGTACTGAGATTATACATCTAAAATTAATATTTGAAAAAAATAAATTAAATCCATTGATTTAAAATCCTCCTCCATGGTCACTTCATAAAGAAATAATTCTTTTATATTTTTTTATTCTAAATATGTTTATATAAATTCATGAAGATAACATATGATTCACTCTTGAGCCTCAAAAAGTAAACTTGGATAAATCTAGAAAAATCATCAAAAAAACAAAAAATAAACTTTCATCCAAGGATAGATATTCTAAAAGGTACAAAAAAATCTATGTGGATAATTTCTAAAGTTCTCTGAGTAGTATTCTTTTTGATTTATTTGAAAGTAAATTTATGTTTATTACCCATTTTACATGCACCACAACACATATTTTCATCATATTTAAGGTGAGGAAAATAAAAAAAAACATATTAATATTACATAAATTAATCGAAGAATAAACATTACAATGTCCAAGTTATTTATTCTATATCCATGATTCAATAATTTCAATATTCAACAAGTTTAATTTCTATCTAAACATAGAATTAAGATCTAAGATATAAAAATTTTCATTTATAGGTACCTTAAATTTAATAAATTTGTCTTTAAAAATGGAACATGCATCATTAGAGAAATATAAAAAATAAATTTCATTAAAAAATTGATAAATATTTATCATATTGTTCTTTAAACCATCAATATAAATAACTTTTTTGATGGGTATAGAATCTAGATTTCTGATAGATCTAACTCCAATGATCTCAACTTTTTCATTATCTCTAAATGTTATATAACCTATATCAATATTTGATAATGAATGGAAATTTGAAAAATAACTACTCATATTCCTTGAAAAACCACTATACATGTACCATTTATCATTATTGTCCTTATGGCTCTTTTCCTACACAAATATCAAACCAATATGTGTTTTAGTATCCATAAACTTTTGGTTCCAACCATGTTTGAAACTAAAGATTCAAGAAACCATATTTTTGTGGTATGACTAGAATTTTCATCCTTAACTTTATAAAAATTATTAGAAATATAAGCATAATTAATACTATAAAATTAAGAATTTTAAAATAAATATTCCTAAGAATAATGTCTATAAATACCACAATTAAATCATGTAATAATAAACATGTTCTTTCTACTAGATCAAGGTGAAAAATAATTTCTATATAGTTTAGGTTTTTCTTCATTGATACATATCCCAAGCTTTCCTTTATTTCCTTCCTTATTTATAAGGATTTGATTTTGGTAATACTCCCCTAAGTGAAAAGAAATATATTTATTAAGTTTGAACTTCAAATACAAAATCTGATTAGATAAGTGACACATTCCTATCATGGGGTGTAAAAAAGTAATAAATTTCTTAAATTAAATTCATTATAATGGTTAACCTAGGTTGTCTCTAGGAGAGGAGTGCACACAAAACTAGTTTTCACTTATTGGATAGAAAACATGGGGTTTTGTTGAAGATTTGTTTTATTTTAAAATATAAATAAGGAAATTAAATAGTGATTTGAAAAAAATGATGAAGTCTTTATCAAGTTAGTGTTGGATTAACCTATTTCAATGTTATCCTAGTTCCTAAGGTTATCAACTATTCTTCCATTAAGCTAGTAAGAGATAGAATCCATGATCAGTTCTTATCTCTGCCTTGATCAAATGGTGATGGTGATAATAACCCTAACTAAGATCTCAACTTATTCTACACTCATTCTTATGTGTTTAAGTGTTTCAATGGACCCTCCTATTTGATTTAGGCAATTCACAATTCGGTCTTGTTATTCATAAACAACCAAGAGTTATTACTACCAATTCCATAGGTTCCAACAATCAACAAGAACTTCACCACCTAGATCCATCCCATTTCATCATATACAAACCAAAACTATGTGGAGGGAGATAATGATCATAAAATGAGGAAATAAATAATAATATAATTCAAAATCAAATATGATCGCACTTGAAAATAAATACTACTAAAGGAATATTTAAATAAATTTAAACAAAATAAAGAAATGATTTATATAATTAAGAAAATAAGATCAATAATTATATATTTTTGGCCTTCCCTTACCTTATCACTTAGATTTTACCCATCCATGAAAATGATTATCGGGATTAGAGTGAAATAAGAAGTCATTCTAAAGGGTTAAATAGAATTGAAAATGAGATGGAAAAATAGCATAAAAACTCCAGAATATCTCTTAATTATTCCATGGATCCAAGTAATTTCTCTAGTGATCCTCCTCCTCTTAAATATTTTTGGTCTACTTCCATTTTTTCCATTAAAACCCTCAATAACTTATCCTTACCTTTTAGTCTCTTCCTTTTTTTGATCTCTAAAACTCCGACGTGATTAGGCATTCTAAAAAATTTGAATCCATCCTTCTTTATTGATGATAAAAATATTATTCGTGTAAATATCCATGTGTTGTACCCTTATTTATCATATTCATGATGATGTGATAGACTTAAGTTTTAGTTCAAAGTGTAGGTGAATTTCATGAAGCCTACATGTGACTTGCACCTGATCCTCATAAATTAAATTCTGGAAGAGTGTTGGATCGACCATGAGGTGAAAAGGTCATGGATAAACCATGAGGTAAAAGTTTATATGTAGTAGGAACATCATTTAGTTGTTTTTATGGTTATGAAGTCTCATGGTAGCAGACATGGTTTATCAGGTTCTTCTTTTTATAGTTGATTTAATTACCACAACTGGTTGAGATGAACTTGTGTTCACTTTAGGAATTTTCCAAATTTATACTTGTAATCAATGAAGTGAACATTAGGTTGGTCAAATGAACATATAGTAGGTTAATATACATGGATTATTATTTGGTTATTTTTTTATTAGGTTTAGGACTTTGAAAAATTACATACACAGTCAATTCATAAAGGTACAGTCTATCAGTTTATTTCTTATGGTTGATCAACTGACCACATAAATACCTTATGGTTAAATGTTTGTATTAAATCCACATCTTCAAAAAAATAGAGTCATTGTTATTTAATCATAACACACTCCATCCACCTGATATAATTATAAAAAATTTAATTATTATATATAAACTTTATTCTAATATTTCCCAAATATCAAATAAGTAATTAAAACTCAAGTTTTAATCTATTTTCTCACCTAATCCCAAAATACTCCTATAATTAAAACATGTGAAAATTACCTAGTAAATGGTAAATTTGTGGGGTTAAAAACGTGAAAATAATAAATAAAATATATGAAATCATTGACTCTTTCAATTCTCCCCCACTTAAAACTTGTACTCCATACAAGTGAATTTCAAAAATATTACCAAATAAAAATTCAAATTCCTAGCCAATCTAAGTTCATTTTTTATACTGTGGTCCTAATTATTCTCATGAATCATTAATGTTTTTATTACATTTTATCCATTTAGTTCATCCAATTAATTCTCACTTATTTTATCTCTTTATACACACTTATACCTACCAACCTGGAATACTTTACTCAATACTCATGTTTGATTTTCAAGCAAGGTTTTTCTCATTCCAAGTTCATACAAGTTTCACCCTAAGATTTATGAATTTATTTATCTCCACTTAGTTATTCAATTATTTTATATTAATATCAATATTACTTAATCATGGAGGTTATATGTAATAATGGTTAGTGATATTTGAATGTAAAACTATTGGGACCAAATGAGAAAGCTTGGCTCTAAAATGAAGCTCAATGAATGGTTTTCATTTTACCCCAAGAATGGATTATCCATTAAATTAATATTACACTAACTTAGATTCGCTTATTTAAATTTTACATGGATAGACCACACCTTTCTATAAATTCAGCAATAGTAACATTCCCTACCCTTTTTTCCTTCAATGGTTTTTATTCTTTTTTTTTGTTATGATCTTGAAGGCGGAGGGGGATTCTAAATTTTCTTCTGGGTTGTGTGATTTATATTTGGAATTTTATTAGGAATTTTATTTCCTTATATATAAAGTATTTTAGGTCCCCACTCTCATATTTTCAGCATTTCTTCTCCACATCTTCTTCAAATAGCACATGCAAGTAGGTTATAAGTACAACAGATTTACAAACTCTCTCCACCATCTTAGGAAGTTAATACCCTTGGAATTTTAGAATCAATGAATATATTTCTTCTCACTTTAACACTTTTATATAATTGTTTCATCCAATATTCAAATATATATTTCCCTTCAGAATCATATTTTTTAGGTAAAGAGAGGTAATTTTTATCTTTAAAATAGTGGGTGGATTCCATGGTCAGCCTTGTATGATATCAAGGGAATATTTACACTATTCCCATCATGATTTTTCTCCCAAAACAACAATATAAAAGTTATAAAAAATTCTTCTTTAAATTCACATAGATTCTTACAAATAAATTTTCCAACTCCTGTTGTATTATACCCTTCACTTGAATTAAACTTAGATCATGAAAAATCTTCTATAAAAAGGTAGATAGGTATATTTGACTTATAATGTGTCTACCTATAAAATTCATTCATGACTTTTAGGGGATACAAAGATTAATTTACTAGTAGTATTGGAAATAGTGTTCATTGTTAAAGGGGGATTTTCAATAAAAATAATTCATCAATCATTTATGGCACAAAGTTCTTGAATTCTACATGGTTTTGATTAGATTAGTTATAAATTTATGGTTATAAAATAATGTATTATTTCTCTAAAAAAATATTTCATTGTAAATAAAATATTAAAATTAGTTTAGAAGCCTCTCGAGTAAGTGATTAAAGATATTGGACAAATTTTCATGGAATGATTATAAAAAATTAGTGGGTTTGTAAGAAATTCTTTCACTTAGAATTTGAAAATAATTTCATTTCAATATTAATTTAATGTAATTTTAATGGGTTAAATCATGTTCTAAATATTGGTATGGATTTTAATTTTGTAATTTCATTAAAATTAAGCTCATAGGTTTCAAAAAAATTAAAAAATGAAATATAAAAGACAACAAAAGTTAAAAAAGGCAAAAAAAATTGAAAAATAGAAAATTTTAAAATTCCTAAACTATAATATTCTCTCCCTCACACTTAAATGATATAGTGTCCTCAATTAATTAAAACTTATTTATTATGATAGAATATTTTAAATGGAATCACATCATGCGATAAAATGTTAAGGAGAGGTACAACTTGATGATATTTCATTGATAAATAGGTTGGAGGAGTGTGATATCCTCCACTGGATTTGGTGGAATGTTTCTATATGATTTCTTTTTTCCATGTCCATTAATAGTGAATGGTTCCTGCTCTCCATCCTTTATAATATGTAAAACACCAAAAGGATATACATAAGTAACAGTAAAGGTTCATTCCCATATGGAATTAATTTTACCAAGAATACGCTTGAGTCTTGAGTTATATAACTGCACTGTGTCTCCAATATATAAGGGTTTTGGTTGGATCATCTTTTCATGATCCACCCTTATTCTTTTTTTTTTAATTTTAGAATTTTCAAAATCCTCTATTTTTATTTCTTTCTGTTATTGTATCTATAATGTCCTCTCTTTTCAAGATCTATCAAGACCTAGATTCATCTTTCTCACAACTCAGTATGCCTTGTGTTACAATTCCATAATAAAGTAGAAAATTTTCCCATAATCATCATATATGGGCTCATTACTATGGGGGTTTTATAGGTTTTATTAGGATATCATAAGGTGTATTCCAAAATTTGGCTCTAATACTTCATATTTTGTTTGACACTCTTCTCCATAATTCCTTTGATTTCCCTATTTGACAATTTATCTTGGGCATTGGTTTATGGATGATGGGGTGTTGAGGTTTTATGATGTACCCATATTTTCTCATTAAACATTCTATTCTCTTATTGAAAAATTATGTACCATGATCACCAATTATGGCTCTGGGCACTCAAAACCTAAAAAATATGTTAGCCTTGAAAATCACATACAATATGAGCATAATCGGTTTTAGTGGCCCTAAATTCCACCCATTTCGAAATATTGTCCACAATGAGTAGAACATAATAATTTATGAATGACATTGGTAAAGGTCCCATAAAATCTATCCCCAAAACTTCAAAAAAATTCTTAAAATTTAATGGGTTTTTAAGTCATTTATTACCTTTTTTAAATATTCCTAGAAATCTAAAAAAATTCACATCTTTTATAAAATTCATACGCATATCTAAACTAGGTGGGCTAATAAATTTTAGATTCTAAGACCTTCCTTATTTTATTTTGAGGCATAAAGTGGCCTTTATAATCTGAAGTATGAAAAAACTAAAAAAAATAAATTTAAATTTCAAGAAATCATCTTTTTATTACTTGATCATTGCAAATTTTTCAAAGAAATAAATATTCAAAAATGTAAAATCTAAATTCATACTTTAGTTTTTAAATTTTATGGTGTTTTAAGTGAGTTTAGACTTGATATTTTACCAAATAATTTACCATTTTTGTATACCATGAAACATTACCTTAAACCAAATAGATTTGATCCCTTGGAATGAGGTTTAGAACTGGTTTGTAGGCTAGAATCTTAAATTTAGATGTATTAGGTAGTTTTCTCAAGTGATTGACCACTATATTATTAGATCCCTTCTTAAATTTTATTCATAACATGAAATCCTAAATAAGTAGCATCTATTTCACAATTATGGACTTGGAATTTGTCTTTTTTATCAAATGTTGAAGGGCTTCATAGTTAGAAAAGATAAAAACTTTAGCCTTAAAAAAATATGACTTAAATCTATCCAAGGAAATTTAAACTTAAAAAAAGAATTCTTCTATGGTTTTTTAGTTAAATTGGGTATATCTAAGGTTCTCTAGGCATATTAAATGAATTATTACCTACCCTAAATTCTTTGAGAAATTACTACCCCAACTTCTTGGTTGGAATCATCACAAAGTAGCTTAAATGGTTCTTCCCAAATTGGTGGTTATATCATTGGTGGGGTTATCAGTCTTATCTTCAATTCATCAAAGTATACCCTACACTCATTATTAAAATTAAAGTTAACATATTTCAAAATAAATCAAGAGAGATGGATATCAGTCTTACTAAAATCCTTTATAAACCTTTAATAAAAGTTGACATGCCATAAAAATTATCTAACATCTTTTACATAAGTTAAGTAATTAAAAGAGTTTGTGTAACATACCAGGTAAATAAATAATATTACTTTTTCATATTTATTAATATTTGTGAATAAAATATTAATATTACTTTAAAGGGAACACTATGCTCTATGGCGTACCCAATACGTAACAACGAGTTCCTTTCAAATCCTACGTTGCACTCTAATAATAAAATAATATTATTTTAAATGGTAGTTAACGCCTAGACATTGTAAAAGCGGGAATGAATAGAACTAAATAAAAAATGATTATATATGTTTGTCAAATATTTTTTCTTTTATCCAATAAATGTTAGAGGCTTAAAATTCAAATGAATCCAATTTTAAGCGTAAATATTCTATTATTTTTTAAAAGGTTGATTAACCGCCTTTTGATGGAGAACCCTTTTTAAATCCAATTTTTGACAATTTTATATGTTATATTGGACCAAATAAAATCCTTCTTTATAATCTGGACATCCAAATTTACTTTGTGTAAATTTTTGTTATTTTTCCAATAAAGATCATTTTTAGTGAAAATGTTGTATTTTAATTCAAAACCTACTTTTAATCTGATTTATTTATATGGATAGATTATATTTTTAATTAGGTTTAAAGTTTAGTTAGAATATATTTTTACCATTTAATCCAATGTTGGTCATTGTAATTAATTTCACTTTGAAATTGGACTTAAACTAGTGTCAATCTTTTGATATATTTTGTTTCTTAAAAACACGCTATTTGTTTTGACAACAGGAATTAATTATTAAACTGATTAATGAAACTTATATGTTTTGAATTTTGTAAAATAGACATAATTTTTGAATTCAGAATATCAAATATAGTTTAGGGTGAATTTTTGGTATTTTTCTGAAAAACTTCAATTTTTGATGAATAGTGAAACCACTAAGTGGTAGTTAAAAAACTGATTTTTCGTTTAAATGAAATTTTAACACCTCTGTATTTTGGATTTAAAAAATCCAACATACATGGTTGTCATTAGGATTTAAAATTTGGTTCAGTGGGATGAAAATATTTTTTTTGGTGAATAGTAACTTTTAAGTTTTATTAATCGTGATTAAAGGTAATTAGTGTAATTTAAGGTAAAGATAATGTTATAATAATATGAAATGACCTTTAAACATGTCATACCCTTATTGGATGAGTCATGGCAGACCAAGAAAATCCATGGGTCAACTTGGGGACCCCATGGAGCCACTTGGGTAAGAAAATGACATTAATAACTTTTTATTCAAAGTTAAAATAAAAATGTCACAAACATGTATTGTTTTACTAAAACAATTTTTACATGGGGTTATACAAGTAATATTTTGGACTATAAATATTAATTGTAAAGATAAAAAGATTTCCTACATTATAGTATTTTTTTATAATTTTTAGACATTAAATAAATTAATTTATTTATGACACTATGATGATGCAGTGATTACCTCATTAATGAACGATTTAAATAAAATGAAAATATAATGTAAAATATAAGACATAAACTTGTCAAAAACCTATTGTATGGGTGTATTTAGAACCCTTATCACCTTATCCTATAAATATATAATTTTGGGACCTTTGATATCTAAAAATCATTTTATAATAAAGTAACTTTTCAAGACTTTCCAAGAGTGCCCCTCTTCCCTCTTATAAAAGGCCCCCACCTCTACCTTCTTACCCACACCTCTCAAGCCCTTGAATTGTCCAACTACTGCTCACATTGTCTCTAAATATCCCTCTTTACTCCTAGAAGCCTCACTTTGGGTAGAATTCTTTCCAAGGAAGCCTTTGATCTCAAATCAAAAAGAGTTATCTGATTTGAAGGTAATGTCTTGTCTTATGTTCTTTTGTTTTATTTTGCTTCTCCAACTGCCTAAACTCTTTTTATTCCATTATTATGTAACAAAACAAGTATCTTAAATATATTAGGATTCTTTTATTAGTAGTATTATAGCTACACTCATACACACCTCCATCTAATGGTTAAAAACATATTGTTTATGTGGGTGGCAAATTACTGCCTCACGAAATGATGATTGTTCAATATTCTTTTAACACCTATCATGGTGGCCATTAAGATGTCACTGTATTTATATATGATATATAAATTATTTTTATTTATTTATTATACTTCTTTATTTTTAATTTATGTCATACCTTTATGGTTTCCATAATGGGTAAACGCGATAATTTCATTTCAGGAAGTGTGGACTACCACCCCCTCAAAGTGATTTGAATCGTTAATACCATATGTGGGATGTATAAAGGATGTATTTAATGATGTTATATATTATATTATAATTTAATTACAATATAACTATGTATCATTATTTTTTTCATTCCATTAAAGTATGAAATAGAAATGAAAGTAGCGTTCATGCGTACGTACGGCTTACCGTCTCCATAAACGGTACATTTCATTTCTTTTCTCCAAATGTTATATACTATTATAAGTACATATATATAAAGGATATATATGTCATATATTACATATAAATTATGGATATAATTCTGGAATTATAATATATATCTCTCTCATTTATTTTTAATTCCGTTAATATGACAAAGAAATGAAAGTAGCGTTCATGCGTACGTACGGCCTACCGTCTCCATGAACGGTGCATTTAATTTTTTATCTAAAAATGTTATGGAATAGTATAAAATGAATATATACTGGATATATATGATATTTAAATAATTAATACTATTCTGGATATGATGTACCTATAACTACATGGAAAATTCATTTCCAACAAGTTTGAAATTGACTCATGTACCGAACATCGACAAAAACGTCTAATATGAACTCACGTTATTAAACAATTATTATAACATTATAATATGTGATATTAACTGAATAATAATATTTAAATTAGTTCCTTAATCAATTACAAAATGACCAAAGTTTATTATTCAGGAATATAAAGAAACGAACAAGACAAGTCGGACTTTATGTAAGGGATCCTACCTCTCTCTTTCTTTTTAAGTACTCTCTTTTATGTCATTCCTTTTAAGATCATATTTATTATGTTGGGGGATGTTATTTTATATCCCTATTACTGTAATTTTTATTTTCATTTGATGATAGACCCTATTTGATCTCATCAAACCATTTTTTGGATGTTTTAAGTGGCGTCATTAGGCTGCCGAATTTTCGTAAGAGATTTCTTATCTCACTTTTAATTCTGTGATATTTCCATTGTTCACCACTTATTTATTGCATGTGGTGTATTTTGTACTGACCTTTCATATATATTATCATTATTCTATTTATATTCATGGTATTATGTGATTCATTTGGTGTTTATTATCTTTTGGTCATACGACTCGATTGATCACAACGAGGTAAGGGGTTTTTATCTCACTTTTTGTTCCCGTGAGATTCATGCTACATTTTACACTATTTCCTTTTGTGTGGTGTGTTTACTACCCATTATTGTATTATTTGTGTAATATAATTTAATTTATGGGTATTTACATCTTCATTGTATGACCCTTCTTTCATGGGGTGTACATTTCGAAAGTCACCCAAATCGGTAAGGGAACCTTTCACCCTCTTTTTTTTAAAAGACTTATTTTTGTTGGGTCTTTTAATTTACATATTTTTATGTTGGGATATATTCTTCTATATCCTTTTTGATGTAAATTTTATGTCCAAGTGATGAGATACCATTTTCTCTCTCATCAACTCATTTTCTGATTTTTAAAGTGACGCTGTTATGCTGTAGAATTTTTGAAAGGGAACTTCTTAACTCAATTTCAATTCTTTGGGTTAAACTTGTACTCTTTGAATATGTCATTATATGAAAATGTGTGAATTAATTTGATTGTTTTACACTTAATATCCACTTATATTGGGTGTATTTATATTTTTCACACATAATTAAGTAATTGATTTGTCCTTAATATAAGGATGTTGTATTTGAACGGGACTTCGTCTCAATCTCCTTTCATTGAGGAGTATTTTTCTCAAATACAAGACTTTATTTTATACGGTGTATAACCCCCTTTGACTTTTACTTTTATTCAAAAGGAATATTTTCTGTACGAATCATTTTACTAAATGACAAAAAGTATGTTTCTTTTTAACGTACGCGGTGACAACGACCTTTCCACCGCTGCAAGTATTATTTGATCCTTGGATTCCTCAGCAAGACGTAATGTTTTTAAAAGTAAATAAATACAATATACTCTTTTATGTATTTTGGTATTGAAAATGGTTTTAATAATGGATTTTTTATGTCAATATATTTAAGTGATATATTGTGATTGAAATGTGGAAATGTTTTCTTTCCTTTATAATTGTTTTATGTGTTATGATTTTATAATGGTACTTGGACATTTGACGGGTGGTTACCTGATAAACCAAATGATGGGTGGTTCTGTGAATACCATGATGGGTGGTTATGTTATAACCTCTAATTCATTGGTTATGGAAGTAGGTCGTATGGCTATTCCATGTAGTGATATGTGTGGAAGTCGACCGTATGGTTATTCCATTTAAGTATGTTTATGTCCCAAGTTACCTTTATATGTTATGTATTCTTTATATGGGTTTATGGTAATCTTTTGGTTACAAAGTATAAGTAGTGACCTTTTATTTAGTGAATATTATTTACTACTTAATAAAGGTGAAAATTATTACTTTCATAAAGTATTTTTGGTTTACTTGTTGTTTTGAAAAACTAACAGTTTTCCTTCTTTGTGTATCCTTTACTGGGATTTTTATGCTCATCCCAAGTTTTTGAAATGTTCTCCACAGGACTTAAAGATAAATAGGGTCAAGGATGAGATCAAGGAAAGACATGCTATCTAAAACATGGAACTATACATGTTTCTTTTTAAGAGTTTTTATTTTATGGAAACTTAGTAGAAGTGTCTACTTTGTAATCTTTTGAGATGTAATAGTAATATCCTAATTCTCTAAAACTCTAAACCTGAAAATATCCTCTATGTGAATTATTCATTTAATTCATGATTATGTAATGTTTTAAGGTCTGGTCCTTATAGTTGGTATCAAATGTCGGTTTAGATAACTTTAGAGGTTACAGTGTTCTTCAAGAATAAGTGACAAGTTGTGTATAACCACAATGGGTAGTATATTAGATGGAGTCATTGTTTTTTTTTGAAAGTTAGAATGAGTTTGAGATAACTTAGATAACTATATCTTAGTGTATATCTTCCTCATTATTATATTATGATTTCACTGATATGCTCACACTGACCTTTTTGGTTTTAGTAAATGGATGGAACTAGAAGGCACCAAAGTAATAGTGGATGTGAAGGAAACTCTGATAGTTTTCTGAGTGAGCAACTGAATGATATGGGAGATGCAATGATAACTCTTATGTTTATCCTCAACCAACTATCTAGAGTCATGATTGACCACCTAAACCTTGGTGATTTTTATAAGGCATCATATATGCGAGAAACAAATCCCTACGGAAGTTCAGGTAATAATCATAAAGGTCATTGTGTTCAAAAACCTATGTGTCAAAGATGTGGAAATAAACACCTAGGAAAATGTTTCAAAGGGATAGAAAGATGCTATATATGTGGAAATGAAGGTCATAAAGCAAGAACCTGCCATGGAAAAAGGAAGAATCCTACTTTCTCGAGGAAAGAGAAAGAAGTTCTTTCTGAGGGATCAATTGAATGTTTTAAAGGTGGTGTGCATGGTCATTATGCAAACACATGTCCTACAAAGAAGTTTTGGGAATGGGATCACCAAGATCATAAAAATATTTGTTTACCAATACCTAATGTCATTCCGATTGAGGATGAAGAAACAGACAATGACCAATCAAAGGTATGGATTATTTCTTAACATATGTTTTCCTACTTTGGAATCTTATGATATTATTCATGATTTTGTTTGTAGGAAATAAGTATTTCAGAATAAGTTGTAAAGGAATGGTTAATGGATCATGAAGAATTTTGAATGAGTAAGAAGTCAACATATAAGGGATTCAAGAGTTATGGTAGATTTTAAGATGGTGAAATTCTTAAAAGTATTAAGTCTCTTTTGATGATGGGGTTACATTAGAAGACTTTTTATAGTATGTGTAACCCTGGTGTTTGATATATGAAAATTTTATTTAAGTAATAGTTATCTATTTTTTATTATACATAGTTATAATGAACCATTTGGGTTTATCTGATCCTTACTTTTGAGATAATTATGGGTTACTATATGTTATGATGGAAAATGAAAGGCATGAGATAAAATTGAGGTTAAATTATGTTATGATTATTTTAGATGATTTTATCTCTTTTTGGGGAATGTTTTGATAATTATATAGTTTTGGAAAAAGGACAACACGTAGACCGTGTGACAACCCATCGCGTTAGACAAAGCTGGGGGAATCGAACCCATAACCAAAGTGTGACTGGTATTTATCACCTACCACTGGAATACATGAAGTCCCTGGTTAGTATGACAAATTATTTTTAGTTATATAATTTTATGAATCAATAATAAGTTGATTTTGGGTTATCTAGGAAAATATTGACCTATCATGGAGGATATATGATTAGGTTAATTACTCTTCAATATGAGACTTTAAGAGCAACTGATGTTATTTGGAGATAAATGTTAATTTTTACCTTGGAAGACTATGTGATTAAATCCTTCAAATATTTGGGTTTCAATCTTAGTTTGGTTTACTTTGAAGAATTTTATGGACAAATTTTTTATCGAATGGTCTTCGTTGAACTTTGGGTTGTGTTGGACAAATTTTGGAGATTAAGAATAGATTTTATTTTTATTAAATACTATCCTTTTGTGTATTATCTGATTTTGTTCTAACAATTTTGGTTTTGGTTAAGTTATAAAGACATGGGAAATATATAGTTCTCTTTTTTGGATTAGTTTATTCTCTATAAGTTGATTATATCACTCTTAATGTGAACAATTCATCCTAAATACTCGTCTTTTGGAGTAAAAATGAGTTTGCGTAAGAAATATAGTAAGAGATGAAAGTATAAACGATAAGAAATTATGTTTCCTTTTGATTTAGTTAAGCTCATAAATAAATTTCTCAATGAAAAGTAACTTAAAACTAAAATGTTGTCTATTAACTTTTCCTACTGGGGAATCAAATATCATTTAACCCATCATAAGTTTGTGATTTTCTGGTGGTTAACTTTCTCCTAAACATGTTTCTATCACTCTCCATCAGAACTTAACCCTTTGTTTTTTTCTTCCATATCCATGTTTTCATGGAATCCTAGTACCTATTGTCTCGGGTGACCTTGGTACTTTTCTTTATTTCTTTTAAAGTGATAGTTTAATTTACTTCGTTTCCGATGTGGGGCTTTCAATGAAGTTTCCAGACCCAATTTTAAAATTGAGAGGATGCAATTCCCAAAAGGGGGGAAAGATGTAACATCCCAGGTAAATAAAGAATATTAATTTTTCATATTTATTAATATTTTTGAATAAAATATTAATATTACTTTAAAGGGAATTCTATTCTCTATGGTGTACCCAATATGCGACAACGAGTTCCTTTGAAATCTTACGTTGCACTCTAATAATAAAATAATATTATTTTAAATGGTAGTTAACGTCTAGTCGTTGTAATGGCGAGAATGAACAAAAATAACAACAAAATGATTATATATGTTTTTCAAATATTTTTTCTTTTATCCAATAAATGTTATAGGCTTAAAATGTGAATGAATCCAATTTTAAGCGTAAATATTCTAATATTCTTTAAAAGGTCGATTAACCTCCTTTTGATGGTGAAACCTTTTTAAATCCAATTTTTGACAATTTTATATGTTATATTTGACCAAATAAAATCCTTCTTTAGAATCTGGACATTAAAATTTACTTTGTGTAAATTTTTGTTATTTTTCCAATAAAGATCATTTTTAGTGAAAATGATGAATTTTAATTCAAAACCTCCTTTTAATCTGATTTATTTATATGGGTATATTATATTTTTAATTAGGTTTAAAGTGTATTTAGAATATATTTTTACCATTTAATCCAATGGTGGTTATTGAAATTAATTTCACTTTGAAATTGGACTTAAACTAGTGTCAATGTTTTGATATATTTTGTTTCTTAAAAACACGCTATTTGTTTTGACAACGGGAATTAATTATTAAATTGATTAATGAAACTTATATGTTTTGAATTTTGTAAAATAGACATATTTTTTGAATTCGGAATATCAAATATAGCTTAGGGTTAATTATTGGTATTTTTCTGAAAAACTTCAATTTTTGATGAATAGTGAAACCACTAAGTGGTAGTTAAAAACTGATTTTTCGTTTAAATGAAAATTTACTGCCTCTGTGTTTTGAATTTCAAAAAACCGATATACATGGTTGTCGTTAGGATGTAAAATGTGGTTCAGTGGGATGAAAATATTTTTTTGGTGAATAGTAATTTTTAAGTTTTATTAATCGCGATTAAAGGTAATTAGTGTAATTTAAGGTAAAGATAATGTTATAATAATAAGAAATGACCTTGACACATGTCTTACCCTTATTCTATGATTCATGCCCGACCAAGAAAATCCATGGGTCAACTTGGGAACCCCATGGAGCCACTTGGGTAAGAAAATGACATTAATAACTTTTTATTTAAAGTTAAAATAAAAATGTCACAAACATGTATTGTTTTACTAAAAAAAAATTTACATGGGTTTATAAAAGTCATATTTTGGACTATAAATATTCATTGTAAATATAAAAATATTTCTCAAATCATAGTATTTTTTTATAATTTTTAGACATTAAATAAATTAATTTATTTATGACACCATGATGATGCAGCGATTACCTCATTAATGAACGATTTAAATAAAATGAAAATGTAATGTAAAATCTAAGACATAAACTTGTCAAAAACCTATTGTATGGGTTTATTTCGAACCCTTATCACCTTATCCTAGAAATATATAATTGTGGGACCTTTTATATCTAAAAATCATTTTATAATAAAGTAACTTTTCAAGACTTTCCAAGAATGCCCCTCATCCCTCTTATAAAAGGCCCCCACCTCTACCTCCTTAACCACACCTCTCAGGCCCTTGGCTCATCCAAACTCTGCTCTTATTGTCTCTTCACATCCCTCTATTACTCCGAGAAGCCTCACTTTGTGCAAAAGTCTTTCCAAGTAAGCCTTTGATCTCAAATCAAAAAGAGTTATCCGATTTGAAGGTAATGTCTTCTCTTATGTTCTTTTGTCTTATTTTTCTTCTCCAACCCCCTAAACTCTTTTTATTACTTTATTTTGTAAAAAAAACAGTATCATAAAGATATTGGTATGGTGTTATGAGAATTATTAGAGCTACACTCATACACACCTCCATCTAATGATTAAACAACATATTGTTTCTGTGGGTGGCGAATTACTGCCTCACGAAACGATGATTGTTCAATATTATTTTAACACCTCTCATGGTGGCCATTAAGATGTAACTATATTTATATATGATATATACATTATGTTTATTTAATACTTATGCTTCTATATTTTTTATTTATTCCATACCTTTATAGTTTCCATAATGGGTAAACGCGATAATTTCATTTTAGGAAGTGCGGACTACCGCCCCCTCAAAGTGATTTGAATCGTTAATACCATATGTGGGATGTATAAAGGATGGATTTAATGATGTTATATATTATATTATACTTTAATTACAATATACCTATGTATCATTATTTTTTTCATTTAAAGTATGAAATATAAATGAAAGTAGCGTTCATTCGTACGTACGGCTTACCGTCTCCATGAACGGTACATTTCATTTATTATCTCCAAATGTTATGTACTATTATAAGTACATATATATAATGGATATATATGTAATATATTACATCTAAATTATGGATATCATTCTGGAATTATAATATATATATCTCTCATTTAGTTTTAATTCCATTAATATGACAAAGAAATGAAAGTAGCGTTCATGTGTACGTATGGCCTACCGTCTCCATGAACGGTGCATTTCATTTTTTATCTCCAAATGTTATGGAATAGTATAAAATGAATATATACTGGATATATATTATATTTAAATCATTAATACTATTCTGGATATGATGTACCTATAACTACATGGAAAATTCTTTTCCAACAAATTCAATTTTGACTCATGTACCGAACATCGACAAAAATGTCTGATATGAACTCACATTATTAACCAATTATTATAACATTATAATATGTGATATTAACTGAATAATAATATTTACATTATTTCCTCAAGAAATTATAAATTGACCAAATTTATTATTCATGAATATAAAGAAACGAACAAGACAAGTCTGTCTTGAGGTAAGGGATCCTACCTCTCTCTTTCTTTTTAAGTACTCTATTTTATTTCATTCCTTTTAATATCATATTTTTTATGTTGGGGGATGTTATTTTATATCCCTATTACTTTAATTTTTATGTTAATTTTATGAGATACCCTATTTTATCTCATCAAACCATTTTTGGATGTTTTAAGTGGCACCGTTAGGCTGCCGAATTTTCGTAAGGGATTTCTTATCTCACTTTTAATTCTATGAGATTTCCACTGTTCGCCACTTATTTATTTTATGTGGTGTATTTTGTACTTCCCTTTCATATATATTATCATTATTATACTTATATTCATTTTATTATGTGATTCATTTGGTGTTTATTATCTTTTGGTCATACGACTCGATTGATCACAACGAGGTAAGGGGTTTTTATCTCACTTTTTGTTCCTGTGAGATTCATGCTACATTTGACACTATTTCCTTTTGTGTGGTGTATTAAATTCTCATTATTTTATTCTTTGTGTAATATACTTTAATTTATTGGTATTCACATCTTCATTTTATGACTCTTCTTTCATGGGGTGTACGTTTCGAAAGTTACCCAAATCGGTAAGGGAACCTTTCACCCTCTTTTTTTTAAAAGACTTATTTTTGTTGGGTCTTTTAATTTACATATTGTTATGTTGGTATATGTTCTTGTATATCCTTTTTGATGTAAATTTTATTTCCAAGTGATGAGATACCATTTTCTCTCTCATCAACTCATTTTCTGATTTTTAAAGTGACGTCGTTAGGCTGTTGAATTTTTGCAAGGGAACTTCTTAACTCAATTTCAATTATTTGGGTTAAACTTGTACTCCTTGAATATGTCATTATATGAATATGTGTGAATGAATATGATTGTTTTACACTTAATATCCACTTATATTGGGTGTATTTATATTTTTCACACATAATTAAGTAATTGAGTTATCCTTAATCTAAGGATACCGTCTTTGAACGGGACTTCGTCTCAATCTCCTTTCATTGAGGCATATTTTGTTCTAATAAAAGACTTTCTTTTATACGGTGTATAACCCCCTTTGACTTTTACTTTTATTCAAAATGAATCTTTTCTGTACGAAGAGATTTACTAAATGAAAAAAAAAGTATGTTTCTTTTTAACGTATGCGGTGACAACGACCTTTCTGTTGCCGCGAGTATTATTTGATCCTTGGCTTCCTCAATAAGCCGTAATGTTTTTAAAAGTAAATAAATACCATATACTCTTTTATTTGTTTTGGTATTTAAAATGGTTTTGATAATGGGTTTGTTATGTCAATATATTTAAGTGATATATTATGATTAAAATGTGGAAATGTTTTCTTTCCTTTATAATTTTTTTATGTGTTAGGATTTTATAATGGTACTTGGATATTTGATGGGTGGTTACATGATAAACCAAACGACGGGTGGTGATGTGAATACTAGGAAGGGTGGTTACGTTATAACCTCCAATGCATTGGGTATGGAAGTCGACCGTATGTCTATTCCATGTAGTGATATGTGTGGAAGTCGACCGTATGGTTATTCCATTTAAGTATGTTTATGTCCCAAGTTACCTTTATATGTTATGTGTTCCTTATATGGGTTTATGGTAATATTTTGGTTACAAAGGATAAGTAGTGATATTTTATTCATTGAATAGTATTTACTACTTTATAAAGGTGAAAAGTATTACTTTGATAAATTATTCATGGTTCACTTGTTGTTTTGAAAAACTAACAATTTTTCTTCTTTGTGTATCCTTTACTAGGCTTTTTATGCTCATCTCAAGTTTTTGAAATGTTCTCCACATGACTTAAAGATGAATAGGGTAAAGGATGGGATCAAGGAAAGACATGTTATCTAAAACAGGGAACTAGACATGTTTCTTATTAAGAGTTTTTATTTTATGGAAACTTATTAGAAGTGTCTACTTTGAAATCTTTTGAGATGTAATAGTTATGTCCTAATTATCTAAAACTCTAAACCTGAAAATATCCTCTTTGTGAATTACTCATTTAATTTCTGATTATGTAATGTTTTAAGGCCGGGTCCTTACAGTTGGTATCAATTTTCGGTTTAGATAACTTTAGAGGTTACAGTGTTGTTTAAGCATAAGTGACAAGTTTTGTATAACCACAATGGGTAGTATATTAGATGGAGTCATTGTTTTTTTTTTTGAAATTTAGAATGAGTTTGAGATAACTTGGATAACTATATCTTAGTGTTTATCTTCCTCATTATCATATGATGATTTTACTGATATTCTCACACTGACCTTTTTGGTTTTAGTAAATGGCTCAAACTAGAAAGCACCAAAGTAACAGTGGATGTGAAGGAAACTGTGACAGTTTTCTGAGCGAGAAACTGAATGATATGGGAGCTGCAATGAGAAATCTTGTGTTTATCCTCAACCAACTATCTAGAGTCATGATTGAACACCTAAACCTTGGTGATTTTTATAAGGCATCGTATATGCGAGAAACAAATCCCTACGGAAGTTTAGGTATTAATCATAAAGTTAAGTGTGTTCAAAAACCTATGTGTCAAAGATGTGGATAGAAACACCTAGGAAAATGTTTCAAAGGGACATAAAGATGCTATAGATGTGGAAATGAAGGTCATAAAGCAATAACCTTCCATGGAAAAAGGAAGCATCTAGTTGACTCGAGGAAAGAGAAAGAAGTTCTTTTTGAGGGATGAATTGAATTTTTTAAAGGTGGTGTGCATGGTCATTATGAAAACACATGTCCTACGAAGAAGTATTGGGAATGGGATCACCAAGATCGTAAAAATATTCATTTACCAATACCTAATACCATTCCGATTGAGGATGAAGAAACTGAAAATGACCAATCAAAGGTATGGATTATTTCTTAACATATGTTTTCTTATTTTGGAATCTTAGGATATGATTCATGATTTTGTTTGTAGTAAAGAAGTATTTTAGAATAAGTTGTAAAGTAATGTTTAATGGATCATGAAGAATTTTGAATGAGTAAGAAGTCAACATATAAGGGATTCAAGAGTTATGGTAGACTTTAGGATGGTGAAATTCTTAAAAGTATTAAGTCTCTTTTGATGATGGGGTTACATTAGAAGAGTTTTTATAGTATGTGTAACCCTGATGTTTGATATATGAAAATTTTATTTAAGGAATAGTAATCTATTATTTTGTGAAATAGTTATAATGAACCATTTGGGTTTATGTGATCCTTACTTTTGAGGTAATTGTGGGTTACTATATGTTATGATGGAAAATGAAGGGAATGAGATAAAATTGAGGTTAAATTATGTTATGGTTATTTTAGATGATTTTATCTCTTTTTGGGGAATGTTTTGAGAATTATATAGTTTTGGAAAAAGGAAAACACGCAGACTGTGTGACAACCCGTCACATCGGACAAAGCTGTGGGAATCGAACCCACAACCAAGGTGCGACTGGAATTTATTTCCTACCGCTAGACTACGTGAAGTCCCTGTTTAGTATGAAAAATTCTTTTTAGTTATATAATTTTATGAATCAATAATAAGTTGATTTTTGGTTATATAGGAAAATATTGACCTATCATGGAGTATATATTATTAGGTTAATTACCTTTCAATATGAGACTTTAAGAGCAACTGATGTTATTTGGAGATAAATGTTAATTTTTACCTTGGAAGACTATGTGATTAAATCCTTCAAATATTTGGGTTTCTATCTTAGTTTGGTTTACTTTGAATAATTTTATGGACAAATTGTTTATCGAATGGTCTTCATTGAACTTTGGGTTGTGTTGGAAAAAATTTAGAGATTAAGAATAGATTTTCTTTTTATAAAGGATTATCCTTTTGTGGATTATCTGATCATGTTCTAACAATTTTGGTTTTGGTTAAGGTCTAAAGACATGGGAAAAATATAGTTCTCTTTTTTGGATTAGGTGATTATCTAGTAGTTTATTATAGCGCTCTTAATGTGAACGAGTCATCCTAAATACTCATCTTTTGGAGGAAAAATGAGTTTTTGTAAGAAATCAAGTAAGAGATGAAAGTCTAAATGACAAGAAAGTATGTTTCCTAGTGATTTAGTTAAGCTCATAAATAAATTCCTCAATGAAAAGTAACTTAAAACTAAAATGATGTCTGTTAACTTTTCCTACTGGGGAATCAAATGCCATTTAACCCATCATAAGTTTGTGATTTTTTGCTGGTTAACTTTCTCCTAAACATGTTTCTATCACTCTCCATAAAAACTTAACCCTTTGGTTTTTTTCTTCCATATCCATGTTTTCATGGAATCTTAGTACCTGTTGTCTCAGGATATCTTGGTACTTTTCTTTCTTTCTTTTAAAGTGATTGTTTAATTTACTCCTTTTCCGATGTGGGGATTTTAATGAAGTTTTCAATCCCAATTTTAAAATTGTGAGGACGCAATTCCCAAAAGGAGGGAAGGATGCAATATCCCAGGTAAATAAAGAATATTACTTTTTCATATTTATTAATATTTGTGAATAAAATATTAATATTACTTTAAAGGGAACACTATGCTCGATGGTGTACCCAATACGCAACAACGAGTTCCTTTGAAATTTTACGTTGCACTCTAATAATAAAATAATATTATTTTAAATGGTAGTTAACGCCTAGCCATTGTAATGGAAAGAATGAACAGAACTAACTAAAAAATGATTATATATGTTTTTCAAATATTTTTTCTTTTATCCAATAAATGTTAGAGGCTTAAAATGCAAATGAATCCAATTTTAAGCGTAAATATTCTAATATTCTATAAAAGGTCGATTAACCGCCTTTTGATAGCGAACCCTTTTTAAATCCACTTTTTGATAATTTTATATGTTATATTGGACCAAATAAAATCCTTCTTTAGAATCTGGACATCAAAATTTACTTTGTGTAAATTTTTGTTATTTTTCCAATAAAGATCAATTTTAGTGAAAATGTTGTATTTTAATTCAAAACCTCCTTTTAATCTAATTTATTTATATAGATAGATTATCTTTTTAATTGGGTTTAAAGTGTAGTTATAATATATTTTTACCATTTAATCCAATGGTGGCCATTTGAATTAATTTCACTTTGAAATTGGACTTAAACTAGTGTCAATATTTTGATATATTTTGTTTCTTAAAAACACGCTATTTGTTTTGACAACGGGAATTAATTATTAAATTGATTAATGTAACTTATATGTTTTGAAATTTGTAAAATAAACTTCATTTTTGAATTCGGAATATCAAATGTAGCTTAGGGTGAATTTTTGGTATTTTTCTGAAAAACTTCAATTTTTGATGAATAGTGAAACCACTAAGTGGTAGTTAAAAACCTGATTTTTCGTTTAAATGAAATTTTACCACCTATGTGTTTTGAATTTCAAAAATATGACATACATGGTTGTCATTATTATGTAAAATTTAGTTAAGTGGGATGAAAATATTTTTTTGGTGAATGGTAACTTTTAATTTTTATTAATCGCGATTAAAGTTAATTAGTGTAATTTAAGGTAAAGATAATTTTATAATAATATGAAATGACCTTGACTGTAACACCCTGATATTTTATGAAAAATATTATTTTAATTTCATTAATTTCTTATGTTGTATTCTACACCAAGATTACCTTCCGCTATACGCAAATCGTATTAGCTTGCAGTATACGCAACACTATTCTTGGACCGTGTTACACACAATTTTGATAATAGTTATTCTACGCAACATTGAGTATATATATATATATATTAAATGTATAAATGAAATATGGTTGGATTCTGTTATACGAAACAACGAAGGATTCTTTCACAACACGCAACCCTGACTTGGCATGCATTACACGCAATCGCGACCTTCCTCGATAGCGTGTGTTGTACGCAATACCGGGTTTTAATAAACAATGTTATATTATTATAATATTGTCATGAACTAGCCGTTATGAATAGTATTAACTAAATTTTGAATTTTATAACATTATTATTCATCTTACACATTTCTAGAACATGGTATAAGAACAAAATAAATTTTTCGGGTAAAATAAGTATTTTTCAAAAAATGCAGTTTTGCCGCCTTTTGATGGCGCACCCACTTTAAATCTAGTTTTTGACATGTTTATAAGTTCAATTTGACAAAATAAAATTCTTCTTTGGAATCAAGAAATAAAAATTTACTTTGGATAAATTTTTCATATTATTCTGGTAACTTTCATATTTTAATGAATAGTAAAAACACGCTATATTTTAATTAAAAACAACTTTTTTCATCGTAATATCTTATGTGGTTAAATTATAATATTGAATGGTTTTAAAGTATAAATAGAATATATTTTTACCATTTAATATAATGTATGTCATTAGCATTGATTTTACCTTAAATTCGTAGGTTAAATCAATTCAATCTTTTGCAATGTTTTAAACAAAAACCCATTTTTATTCGACAACGGGATTAATTTTAATTTAATTTCGGCAACTTCTGTGTTTTGAATTTTAAAAAATGGATTCCATATTTGGAATCAGTGGGTCCAAATTATGTTAATATGATACTTTTTATTTTTCGGAATTATGAATAGTAACTACGGTAAATTTTATTTACCATAGTTAAAGGTAAATCGGGTAATTAAGGGTAAATATAATATTTTAAAATTACCCTAACAAATGTCAAAATCCTATTGGATGACTAAAAAACGACCCATATCACCTAAGGGTCGGATTAGATTAATTTAATTAAATTTTGTCAATGAAAATAATTTAATTATTATTAAAACCAAAGAATGTGACAACATGTCACTATCTTAAATCTTATAAGTATAATAATTTTAATCTAGTGATAAACTTCATGAAACTTAGAACATGAATAGTCTCCAGAAATCTAATACAATTATCTACATCATAGGAATTTATTTAGAATTTTTAGGGATTAAATAATTATCATTTATTATGACAGAAAGATGATGCAGTAATTGTCTTATTAATGAAATATTGACATAATTGATGTTATAAATGCCCAAATAAATGTAATTTGAGACTTTTTATGACTTACAATAATTTTCTAGGTTAATATGACAGGTTATTGTTGATTTAAGTAACTTGGTTTGAACTTATCATTCTGTTATGAATTTAATAAAAATCATGTACCAAATAGTGTCAAAATTGACATAAAATAGTTTTTAAAACAAATATTATATTATTAATTGTTATTTTATTCCTAAAAATCTAAGGTTCCGCCAAATGACTTAGATAAGATTATATATATTAATAATAAACAACTTGGGGTTCTTTTGGCTTGATATAGTAAGTTTATTAACCATATACTGTAAGAAAACAAAAATCCATGGTAAAAGTTAAATTATTTAACTTAGAGTTAAATCTAATTGATAAGGTTAAAATAATAACCTAAACTTGTCTAAATCCTATTGGATGAGAGAATTTCGACCCATCCCCACTTTAGCTTCGAAATAAGACCCTTTGGAACCATTATAAATTGATTTTGACTTTAATATAAAATAATATTTTGAGATATTCCTAAGGTGCCCCTCTCCTCCCTTATAAAAGGACACCTCCTCCCTCTCCTCCTCACACCAATTTGAGCATTCAAGATCGGCCAAACCCTGCCAAAATTCCTTCTCCACTTCCCTAGAATAATCCTAAAGGTCCTGGTCTTCTTCAAAGACCAATCTTAGTTCCCTAAGTGGAGGATTCAAAGAGGCGTTTCAAAGAAGAGGTAATATCCATTACCGATCTTTTCAATTTCTTTCTTCTTAAACTTCTTCTTATTTAGTTGTTTCATGATAAAGTAATAACATCAGTATTACTTACATCCTGATATGTTATTATAAATATGAAACAACCCTAATTCACCTTCTATCCATCCTACGGAAAAATGAAATCACCGCGCGTGCGTACGTACGGAATACCGTCTCCACGCCGTGGTGTGATCTATTTTCCACCATCACCTTACAAGGATGGGTATAATGGTGTAATGAGTAACTATTTATGATTATTATAATGTAATATTGATACTGAAATAATATATATATACTCAAATACAATTCCACGACCATGGGAACGATATCATCGCTCGTGCGTACGTACGGACTACCGTCTCCACGACGCGATGAGATTCATTCTCAATGATTAACCATTCATGAATGATTATAAAGTATATATAATATGTACTAATGAAATATATGACATAATAATGATACTGGATTTATTTATATATTTATATGTGTTGGATCTGAATCTACGAATTATACACAAGAGGGGGGTGAATTGTGTCTTTTTCAAATTATTACAATCTCTTTAATTTAGACAAATTCTGTTCACTATGCTTTTGCACGATTAAATATGCAGCGGAAAAAGTAAAGGCATGAACACACGGATGTATAGTGGTTCGGGGAACAGAAGGCCCCTAGTCCACTCCACCAACGCTCAAATCCACGAGCTTGGCGATTTTCACTATCTGGTCCTCGTTTCCACAGACCCGTCCACAACTGAGTACAGGCAGTTGACACCTTTACAAGATTCAGGCAAACACAGCCTTCCTGGTTCAAACACGAACCCACACAGCTTAGAACGAGAAGCTGATTACTCAAAAATAAAAAAGGTTTCGATAAAGAAACACTTCTCCAGTTGTTCTTCACAATTGCAACAGAATGCAATTGACAGTAGATAGATCGTCGTCTTCAGAAAATAAAGATCTGTAATCAAAACAGTTCTGAGTCGATCCAGTTGCAATAGATATTACCAAAAACTTCACAACTTCAGCAGCAGTAGATTCACAACAGGTAGTCGATGTAGAACACGTGAATCTGCTATCAAAATCTTCCTTCAGTAATAAAGGTCTTACGCTTCTTCTCGATCACCAGAAAAGAACGCTTTCACACAGTCTCTGTTTTCTTGCTCGTCAAAAGATCAATCTTTTTTATCACACACTTTCCTGTGCATATATATATCCGAAGTTTCCAAGATAGAACATATTTTCAAATATGAGAAAATCTTCCGCATAAATAGATCCATGAAAATCTCCTTTAGATTCGCGATATTAAATGAAATAACAAAGCCGTTGTAACTCCCCTGAAGAATCGGCATAAAAAGCTCCGTTTAAATCAATCATTAATCCGTTGTAAACCGTCTCTGATTCAGTCAAAGTCGTATTTAAGAATCAGCTCGAAATCCGCCTAATAATCCGCTTGATTGACTAATTCAAAAGGAAATATCGTCTGTCAAAAATATCCCGACGCCAAACGTAGGGTTGATGACGTGGCTCCAAACGTAGGGTTCACAAACGTAAGGTTCAGAACGTAAGGTTCAGAACGTAAGGTTGAACATACATACTTTCTCTTCAGCATTCAAACGTAGGGTTGATCATCCATACTTTGTCTTGCTTCAACTCTCCAAAGAACGTACGGTTGATTATAAAAGTAAGGTTGATGATCCATACTTTTGAGAAACAAACTCAACACTGAAAACTAACGTACGGTTTCTCTTCCATACTTTTCAACAACGAAAACGTAAGGTTCCTTCCAAACGTAATGTTCTTCTTCCATACTTTTCAACAACGTAAGGTTCATTAACCATACGTTTCAAAATAACATAAAAAGTAAACTTTTCATCCATACGTTATGTTCATCAACGTAGGGTATGAACAGTGATTCCAGTACGCGCTAAAATTGATCTCGCGCTACAGTGATTCCAGAATACGCTAAAATTGATCTCGCGCTACAGTGATTCCAGAATACGCTAAAATTGATCTCAGAATATAAAATAAAGTATAAAATCTCGTTATATAAAATAAATTCCTGCAAAATACTCAACGAAATAATTAGTAAATAATTAAGGGTATTTGTGAGCATCAAAATCATCATAAAGAGACAGAGTATTATTTAAAATAATCTCCCCCTTTAAAAAACATTATTTTGATTTGTTTAAAAACAATACATTGCTCAACAATCTCCCTCTTTTTGATGATCACAAAACCCATAAAATAATAGAACTAATTTAATTGCAATCTTGATTGAAGAAAAAAAAATTAGTTTTATAAAATTTTAGAATTTTGAAAGGATTAAAACAATATTTAACTATAAAATTTCTCCCCCATAACTCCCCCATAAAAATAAACTTTCAAATAGATAAAAGATAAATGTCGTATATATCCAAATGCTCCTATATATCCAAATTTCTTCATAGGAAACGAATGAATTTAAATGTTGTGTTTATCCAAATTCTCCCCCTTTTTGTGATATCAAAAAGAATGAAAAATTACGGATTTGAACACATTCAATATTTCACTGAACTATAAGTAAATGCTATAATTAACTGTGTATGAATAAGTGAATTGCTTATACTGGCTAACTTAATCATAAATCAATAAATAACAAAACAAAAAAGATAAGAAAAGAATTTTCATTCACAAGCTATTATATAAAAACGACAGTGATATACAGAGGAATCAAGGTGTAGGGATAAGACAGGGAAAAAGGTGTCTATCTCCTTTGAATTACTGTCTTGATCTCTGTAAACTGGTCTCGAAGCCTCTTCATCATCCCATCTCCTAACTTGATGATAAGATCTCTGTTCTCCTGAGTCATATGAATATCTTCAATCAAATTAACTCTGAAAAATTCATGCAGTCTTTCTTCTTTTTCAACAAAAAGAGCCAGCTTTTCTGATAACTGATTCAAAAGAATCCTAATCGGTTGCTCTCCAGATGTCAACTGATCTACCAAAAATTTCTGATTATCTAGCAAAACTGACAAAGGGGCACTATTACACTGAAGATCGTGTAATCTGTCACTCATATTGCTCAGTGCTCCAGTAATTGCTTGAAATCTTCGAATCAAATCAGGTGAAGAACCTGATCCACTCATAGCACTATTTGCAACAGATTCAAATTTATTCTCCATGTAAATTTTCATCTCAGACAAATCATCTTTCGTTACCATCTCTGATTTCAACTGATCAACAGCATGCAACATATCAGTCTTAAACAAATCTACTTCCTGTCTTGAAACAGTAGATTCTTTCAGCTTCTGAAACTTTAACTGCTCCAAGTTCAGAGAACTTCTGAGACTAACATTCTCAGATTCTAACTGAGAAATACGCTTGTATAACTCAACAACTTCTTCTTTTCTCGAATCAGGGGCACCCTGTGCTTGATTCTCATGTCTAGAATCAGATTGACGAAGCAGGACAAGGGGTAAAGAATCTGCATCTGATTGTTCTTTGTCCTGAAAAGGTTGATCCACTGAACTATCCTTTGAAGCCTGAAACTCTTCCACTGAAAAATCTTCCTGAAGTACCTCTGTATTAACTTCAGAAGTGTGTTCATCACGAACAGTAGTCTCTCTGACTTCTACTGAATGATCAAGAACAATATTTTCATGAACTTCTTGAGGTCGGGCCACTTCTTCACCAGGCACTGCCTCCATAAGTTGTTCTTGTGGAATTGCTTCTTCAACAGCCACAGCAGCAGTTTGAGGTTCTAGCTGAATTTCCGGTTGAGCTACTGGTTCCTCTATCGGTGCAGTCCTCTCCACAACAGCTTCTCTCACAAATGAATAAGAAATTACAGGTTCAGAAGGTTTCAAGACAGGAGAGATAATTTCTTCATCAATTGACCTCTTCCTTCTAGATTGAAGTCCTTCTTGACTTCTCTCTTCCTCAACTTCCTCCATCTCAAGGCGAATTCTTCTTGCCACTGTACTAATCCTTGATTCTGCTTGTCCCTCTTTGGACTTAGCCGGTTGAGCCTGAGCACTCTCCGAGTCTTCCTCAGCTCCAACAGGTAAGAGTTTTCCTTTAATTGTGCTCCAGAAATATCCCACTTTCCTCAAAGTTCCAGCATTAAAAACATTACTGTGGTGACATTTCACCCCAGCACTTACCAATCTGATCATTCCTCTTTTATATAAAAACAAAGAAATGAACCTTCCATATGGGAAAAAGGTCATTCTTGCTTCACTCTGACAGCAGTATCTCAGATATCTTATCATAAATCGAGGAAAATTAAACTTAATATCACTCATCAAAAGATACATTATATACATGTCAGGGTACAGAATTTTCTCCATCTCAGCCATCCTTGGTGCTAAACCAGTCTGAACAAACTTTACTAAGATTTTCTGAGCGGGCTCCAAATCTTTAATAAACATCTTCTTTATCACTTTGGTTCCAAACAGAAAAGACATAATGTCTTCAGACTTATGTACAGAATCTCCAATATTCCGTAAATCAAAATGAAAAACTCCTTCATGAGGGCAGTTAAGAATTTGACTTATCTCTACAGATGATATGGAAAAGTCCTTATCTTCTATTTGAGCCAATAAACTATCCTCCGTATCTCCAAGGCTAAACTGAACAGTTCTAAAGAAATGTCTCATTTCTGCCTCATATAGAAACTCAGAGTTTTCACTATTAAAAGCTTGCTCAAGACCTTGAAACGACAACGCTTGCTTCAACAGCAAATTAGTTTCAAACAGCCATTCTAAATCGATGACTTTACCTTGCAGTATCTTCCGACCAACTACTTTAGATTTCTTTGCAGCACTGCTCTCAGCTTCATCTGGACGCTTAGTCTTTTCCATTTCAACAACGATTTCTGAAGGTTCGTAAGTTTAGGGTTTGAAGATTCAGAAAAGGGTTTTGGAGCAGATGTGCGGTTTTAGGTTTTCGAAAGGGTTTCCGAAAAAAGGTGAAAACAATTTAGAAGGTGAAACGGTTCTGACAGCCTTGATTCCCATGTAATCACTAATCATTACTTTTATTTAAAACAAAATAAAATAACTTATAGCGAGAAACAGAAATTAAGTAGAATTCGAAAACAGAATAAGATTAAAAAGAAACTATTTAAAAATTAAATAAACCTAACTCCCCCTTAATAAATTCAAACCTTGCCGTGGGAAGTGGTTTAGTAAAAATATCTGCTAATTGATTTTCTGTATTTACGAATTCTAAAAATATATCCTTTTTTTAACACATGATCTCTTAAAAAGTGATGTCTTATATCAATGTGCTTAGTTCTAGAATGACTAATAGGATTTTTTGAAATATTAATTGCACTAGTATTATCACATAAAATAGGTGTATTATTGAAATTTAATCCAAAGTCCATAAGAGTGTTTTTCATCCACAACACCTGTGCACAGCAACTACCTGCAGACACATATTCTGCCTCGGCTGTTGACAGGGCAACTGAGTGTTGTTTCTTACTAGACCATGATACTAAAGACTTTCCTAAAAAGTGACATGTTCCTGAAGTACTCTTCCTATCTAATCTACAGCTTCCAAAGTCTGCATCTGAATATGAAATTAAATTAAAATCAGAGGTTTTTGGATAAAGCAGAGATTGATAAATAGTACCTTTTAAATATCTAAAAATTCGTTTAACAGCAGTTAAATGAGATTCTTTGGGATTTGATTGAAATCGAGCACAAAGACATACTGAATACATTATATCTGGTCTACTAGCAGTAAGATATAACAAACTACCAATCATACCTCTATATAACTTGTTGTCCACTGATTTTCCAGTTTCATCCAAATCAAGTTTTATATTAGTACACATAGGAGTTGTAAATGTCTTGCTGTTTTCAAGTCCAAATTTCTTAAGTAAATCAGTAATGTATTTGCATTGATTTAGAATATTTCCAAAATCTTTTTGAAATATTTGAAGACCCAAAAAGAAATTTAATTCTCCCATCATACTCATTTCAAATTCTTTTTGCATTAATTCTGAAAATTCATGACAAAGAATTTTATTGGTTGATCCAAAAATTACATCATCAACATAAATTTGAACCAACAAAACATTATTTTTCACAGTTTTCTTAAAGAGTGTTGGATCTGCTAGTCCAACAGTAAAATCATTTTTCAAAAGAAAAGAACTTAGTCTTTCATACCAAGCTCTAGGTGCTTGTTTAAGGCCATAAAGAGCTTTAGTAAGTTTGAAAACAGAATCTGGTTTTTGAGAATTTTCAAAACCAGGAGGTTGCTCAACATAAACTTCCTCCATTAAATAACCATTTAAAAAGGCAGATTTAACATCCATCTGAAATAATTTAAAATTCATATAAGATGCATAGGCTAAAAGGATTCTAATAGCTTCTAACCTGGCTACAGGTGCAAAGGTCTCATCATAATCTATTCCTTCTTCTTGATTATATCCTTTAGCTACTAATCTTGCTTTATTTCTAGTTATTATCCCTTGATCATCCTGTTTATTCCTAAAGACCCATTTAGTTCCTATTACTGGATAATCATGTGGTCTTTCAACTAATTCCCAAACCTTATTTCTCTTGAACTGGTTCAATTCATCTTGCATTGCTATTACCCAGCTCTCATCATCTAAGGCTTCTTCTATGGTCTTAGGTTCTTGTTGGGATAGGAAAGCAGAGAATTCAACTATGTTTCCAAAGTTTCTTCTAGTTTGAATACCAGTCTCTAAGTCACCTATCACAGATTCTAAAGGGTGATTCTTTGAGGTTCTAGACTGTCTAGGCATTACATTCAAAGGCTCTTCAGTATCATGTTCTTCTGAACTGGACTGAATTTCTTTTATATCATTTTCAAAATCATTCTTTAAATTCTCAGGTCTCATGTTTTCATTAGAATCAGGTTCATCTATTTGTTCTATCCTTTTCTCAAAAGGATCAGATTCATCAAATTTCACATGAACTGATTCTTCAACAATCCTTGACTTTTTATTATAGACTCTATAAGCTTTGGAGGTTGCAGAATATCCTAAGAAAATACCTTTATCAGATTTTGGATCAAATTTACCAAGATTATCTTTGGTATTCAAGATGTAAACCTTGCATCCAAAAACTTTAAAGTAATTTACTTTAGGTTTTCTGTTATTCCATAGTTCATAGGGTGTCTTTTTCAAAATAGATCTTATTAAAATTCTATTCATTATATAACAAGCTGTATTAACAGCTTCTGCCCAGAAATATATAGGTAGGCTATATTCATTTAACATAGTTCTAGCCATTTCTTGAATAGTTCTATTTCTTCTTTCTACAATCCCATTCTGTTGAGGTGTTCTTGGAGCAGAGAAGGTGTGTTTAATACCCATGTTTGAGCAAAAGGAATTAAATTCCTGGTTCTCAAATTCTCCACCATGATCACTTCTCAATGAGATTATATTAAAACCTTTTTCATTTTGAATAGATTTACAAAAACCTTCAAATAAACTAAAAGCTTCACTTTTAAATTTCAAAAAGAAAATCCAAGTAAATCTAGAGTAATCATCAACTAATACATAAACATATAATTTACCAGCTAAACTTGCTACTCTTGAAGGTCCAAACAAATCCATATGGATAAGTTCTAGAGGTTTAGTTGTAGCAACTTTATTAACAGATTTGAATGATGATTTGTGTTGCTTGCCAAGCTGACATGCATCACAGAATCTGTCATTTTCAAATTTGAGACTAGGCAAATCAGAAACTAAATGTTTCTTAGATAATTTATGTAAAGCATATATATTGCAATGACCAAGTCTTCTATGCCAGATCCAGGATTCACTTATATTAGCAGTTAAGCAATTTACTTGTTGTTTACACAAGGAATTCAAATCCAAAGTATAAACATTATCAGTTCTGGGTGCTCTAAACTTAAACAGTTTATCTTTAGAAACAGTACAACTATTGTTAGTAAAATCAACAGTGTATCCATCATCACAGAGTTGAGAGATACTTATCAGATTGTGTTTTAACCCTTGTACATAAAGTACTTTGTTGATTGAGACTGTCTCTGGATCTCCAACTGTTCCAATACCAATAATCTTTCCTTTGACATTGTCACCAAAGGTGACAAGTCCTCCTTCCTTTCGAGTAAGAGAAGAGAAATTAGCTGAAGTTCCACTCATGTGTCTTGAGCAGCCACTGTCCATATACCATATTTCTTTCTTTCTTTGGTGACCTGCTACCTGCAAAGACATTCAAACAAATTGCTTTGGTACCCATATTTTGTTGGGTCCAGGAGTGTTAGCAAGCAGTGATCTGGGTATCCAGATTTGCTTTGTTTTCTTAAAATTGATTGAATCATATAGATCGTTGGAAATATAAGCTTTCTTAATTCCACATATCTGAGGTTGTCTTAGAAAACAGTTTTTAGCTATATGACCTCTTGTTCCACAGTAGTTACAAATAACCTGTTTAGTGCTAGGAACAAAATAATTTTTGTATAACTTAGGTTTTTCTCCTTTACTTCCAATTCCAAACCTTTCCTTTTTAATTACAGTTTTTCCAAGTATCTCATTTAAGGTGTTTTCTCCTTTTGTAAAAATTAATGCAGCCGTTTTATAAGATTCTACTTCATCCTGTAGAGTTTTTATTTTTGATTCAAAATTAATTTTATTTGATTCAGCAGAATTGTATTTGTCAATTAATTCCTTATGTTGTTTTAGCAAAGTATTTCTCTCATCTGAAATAGCTTTGTACAAGTTCTTTATAGATTTATATTTATTAAATAATGAGTCATACCTTTCTTCAAGCATATTGCAGTAAGCTGCAAGTTTTTTATTTGAGAGGCTTGTTTCAGAGTTTGATTCATTATTTGAGTCAGAGGAATAGTATGAGTGTACCTCATCAGTTTCAGCCATGAAACACATATTTGCTTTTAAATTGGCTTCCTCCTTCTCTGAGCATGATTCAGAAGAATTACTTGAGTCTTCAGAAACACTCCAATTAGCTTTCATAGCTTTCTTGTCTTTCTGCTCATAATCATCTCTTTTGAAGAATTTCTTCTTCTTTGCATCTTTCAATTTTGGGCAATCCGGTCTGATATGTCCCATCTTTTTGCATTCATAACATCTCATTTCCTTGCTATCCTTTTTAAAGGATTTCTTGAAGTCTTTCTTCTTACTATAGAACTTTCTGAATTTTCTGGCTAGCTGTGCCAGTTCTTCATCCGAATTTGAAGAATCAGAGCTTTCTGATTTAGCACTCACTTCTCTGTTCTTCATCTTTCTATCCTTTTGTTGAGAAGTCACTTTCAAAGCAGTATTTTCCCTTTTTATGTAGACTTTATGCTCATTTACCTCATCTTGCATTTCAGCTTCGTACATCATCAGTGTACCAATCAGTTCTCTCATAGTTAGATCTTTAACAGAAGTTGATTGTCTGATTGCTGCAGAGATTCCATTCCATCGAGTAGGAAGTACTCTCAGTACCTTCAATGCTTGATCAGCCTGCTTGATTGGTTCTCCTAGAGCTGTTATATTATTGACAATTTCTGTCAATCTTCCATTCATCTGAGTGATGCTCTCTCCTTCAATCATTCTGAAAGTATCGAATTTTAACTTAGCAGTTGCATATCTCATCTGTCTTACATTATCTGTTCCTTCATAAGCAACAGCTATTGTTTGCCACATTTCATATGCAGTCGGGCATTGAGATACTCTGTTAAATTCGTCTGGTCCTAGACCACAGATGATTGCATTCATAGCTTTTGAATTTATGTCATACTCAGCCTCTGTAGTAGCACTCCATGTATCGGGATTTTCAGGAATTTCATAGGGAGTCAGAATCTTTGAATAGACTCTGTAACCAAGATTTTTCAGATAAATAATCATACGTGATTTCCAGCAGCCATAATTATCTCCATTAAAGTAAGGTGCTCTGACCATTGACATTCCCTCTCTCATATCAGCCATGATACACTATGTATAATCTTTAAATACTTCTAGCTTGATAGGACTTTAGAAATAAGAAGCTCCTCCTCTGATACCAATTTTTGGATCTGAATCTACGGATTATACACAAGAGGGGGGTGAATTGTGTCTTTTTCAAATTATTACAATCTCTTTAATTTAGACAAATTCTGTTCACTATGCTTTTGCACGATTAAATATGCAGCGGAAAAAGTAAAGGCATGAACACACGGATGTATAGTGGTTCGGGGAACAGAAGGCCCCTAGTCCACTCCACCAACGCTCAAATCCACGAGCTTGGCGATTTTCACTATCTGGTCCTCGTTTCCACAGACCCGTCCACAACTGAGTACAGGCAGTTGACACCTTTACAAGATTCAGGCAAACACAGCCTTCCTGGTTCAAACACGAACCCACACAGCTTAGAACGAGAAGCTGATTACTCAAAAATAAAAAAGTTTTCGATAAAGAAACACTTCTCCAGTTGTTCTTCACAATTGCAACAGAATGCAATTGACAGTAGATAGATCGTCGTCTTCAGAAAATAAAGATCTGTAATCAAAACAGTTCTGAGTCGATCCAGTTGCAATAGATATTACCAGAAACTTCACAACTTCAGCAGCAGTAGATTCACAACAGGTAGTCGATGTAGAACACGTGAATCTGCTATCAAAATCTTCCTTCAGTAATAAAGGTCTTACGCTTCTTCTCGATCACCAGAAAAGAACGCTTTCACACAGTCTCCGTTTTCTTGCTCGTCAAAAGATCAATCTTTTTTATCACACACTTTCCTGTGCATATATATATCCGAAGTTTCCAAGATAGAACATATTTTCAAATATGAGAAAATCTTCCGCATAAATAGATCCATGAAAATCTCCTTTAGATTCGCGATATTAAATGAAATAACAAAGCCGTTGTAACTCCCCTGAAGAATCGGCATAAAAAGCTCTGTTTAAATCAATCATTAATCCGTTGTAAACCGTCTCTGATTCAGTCAAAGTCGTATTTAAGAATCAGCTCGAAATCCGCCTAATAATCCGCTTGATTGACTAATTCAAAAGGAAATATCGTCTGTCAAAAATATCCCGACGCCAAACGTAGGGTTGATGACGTGGCTCCAAACGTAGGGTTCACAAACGTAAGGTTCAGAACGTAAGGTTCAGAACGTAAGGTTGAACATACATACTTTCTCTTCAGCATTCAAACGTAGGGTTGATCATCCATACTTTGTCTTGCTTCAACTCTCCAAAGAACGTACGGTTGATTATAAAAGTAAGGTTGATGATCCATACTTTTGAGAAACAAACTCAACACTGAAAACTAACGTACGGTTTCTCTTCCATACTTTTCAACAACGAAAACGTAAGGTTCCTTCCAAACGTAATGTTCTTCTTCCATACTTTTCAACAACGTAAGGTTCATTAACCATACGTTTCAAAATAACATAAAAAGTAAACTTTTCATCCATACGTTACGTTCATCAACGTAGGGTATGAACAGTGATTCCAGTACGCGCTAAAATTGATCTCGCGCTACAGTGATTCCAGAATACGCTAAAATTGATCTCGCGCTACAGTGATTCCAGAATACGCTAAAATTGATCTCGGAATATAAAATAAAGTATAAAATCTCGTTATATAAAATAAATTCCTGCAAAATACTCAACGAAATAATTAGTAAATAATTAAGGGTATTTGTGAGCATCAAAATCATCATAAAGAGACAGAGTATTATTTAAAATAATCTCCCCCTTTAAAAAACATTATTTTGATTTGTTTAAAAACAATACATTGCTCAACAATATGTATGTCATCTACTTAATTCCATTCAATTCAATAAGGAAACGAAAACAGCGTTCATGCGTACGTACGGACTACCGTCTCCATGAACGGTGTATTTATTTCCATTTAATGATTTATTATATATATGTATATCCTGAATATATATATATAAATCATGTTTTATGTTCTGGAATTAAGTAATCATGATCTAAGTAATCATATGAATAATTACAAGTCAAAACACGGACGACAAATGAAACAATTTTACCCAAAACGTTCTTTAACATGGAATTTACAAAAGAACGGGTAATATAAAGTCATAAGTGAACCATATATGATATCATAACAATGAATATGATTCTTTAATAAGTAAATGACATTATTTAAATCATTATACAGGAGGTTCGGACACTTACGAAGCAAATCGGACCTAAGGTAAGGGAAATATCACAATCTCATTTTTATCCGAGATTGTTTGTACTTTGAAATTTACTGGGGTATATTTTATCATCCACATCCATGTTTCCTCAATATGTAATGTTATTTACATCCACCGAAATTTGTTTAAATCCAATTTTACCCTTCGGTGAGTTTTTAGTAAAAGATATGATAGGAATCTTTTGTCGTTTTTCATACGAGGTACTTTTTGACTTTTCCGACAAAAGTACGAAGAATGTTTTTTTTAACTTATTCGGCATGAATGGATTTCTAAAAAAATTATGTCCAAGAAGCTTCCTTTAAAAGTATTCAAGTTTATTTTTAATCAACTTCTTTTAGTTTAAAATTGTATGACATGTTAAGAAAGGAAAAGTGTTTTGAAGTAGAAAGGATATTTTCCTCAAGAATGGAGTTCAAGTGTTTTATCAAAATTATTTTCCATATAAGATAATAAAGGGTTATGTTTTTATCCCTATTATTACATTGATTTGATCATGTTGTGATTGAATTATTTTTATGAATTCCTTTATCTTGTATGAATTGTTTTATGATGTCATGATGTTTAAGATTCCCATTTTTATTACATGGGTTATGCGATGATGTATGATTTATGATTATGTGGCACACATAAGAAAAGATTAATTATGAGATGGGTGGGACCTATATCTCCCTCCAATGCATTGGGTAAAGATTTTATATCTCATGAGATAGACAGGGCTGGAATGGTAGGTTATACCGGTTCAGTGAAACAGGACTGAAACGAGGGTTACTCGATTCAGAAAGGGACTTTTTCCACTAAGATAGTCTTGGAAATGAGTCTTGACTAACAAGAAATGATTCTCTATGATTATGTGTGAATGCCAAAAAGTTTCATGTTTTAAGTTATGATTATTGTGATTACATTTCACTGCCATGATTTATCCCATGTTATGAAATTATGATCTCTTTTGCAGGTTAAGATTTCCAAAAGGTATGTGCTTGTGTATATGATGTGATTGATATTTCTTTTGTTTACCCTTAATGAGCATTTGAGCTCACCCTTTTATGTTTTCTTTTCCCCAGGATATAAAAAAGGGTTTTAGGTAAATAAAAAGGGAAGATCTTTATGGGAGATATTGAAGATCTTTCACCACGATTAGAAGATTATGTTCCGAGTTTCCAAAGACACTAAACTATTACGATCCTTGTGTGTGTGTTTTTGTTATGTACCAAGTATTCCGAAAATGTAATGTAATGTCCATGTACGATAAGCTTTGGGTCTCTACAGTTGGTATCAGAGGAAAGGTTTAGTCAACCTTTGGAAACTAGGATGCGAAAACGTTAGTGAGATCCCTAGAGATATTTCTAAGGTATGTCTAGGGATGTCCCTAAGGATAAGTATACGTATAGGATATAATCCTAGAACTACGATAACGATCTTATAATTTAACCTAAGATGTTAGATATTAAGGGTACTCCCCCTTTATTATGTTGTTTTCCCTAGCATGATTTTTTCCTCTCACACTATTCTTTTTGGGTTTTAGACGATGGCTGGAACCCGAAGGAACCGTGTTGATCAATGCAATGGACAATACAATGATTGTCCTCCTGAACAAACAAATGTTATGGGATATGGAGTGCAAAATCTTATTGATATACTTACACAAGCTATGAATCATTCTGGACTTCCAAATGAGCAAATAAGGGAACAATATTCTATTGAGTCCTTCATGAGGCAACGTCCACCTTCTTTCAGTGGGACTTCCGATCCACTTGTTGCTGAACAATGGATCAGTACCACTGAAAAGATATTTTCAGTTCTTCAATGTTCTGAACATGATAAAGTCATCTTAGCAGTATATCGTTTGGAAGGTGAAGCTAATCAATGGTGGAATCTTATCAAGAATACAAGGCCAAGAGATGAAATTGAGTCCATGGAATGGGACGAGTTCAAGAACTTGTTTTTCAGTAAGTACTTCCCTCGTATTCTTCGAACAAAGATGGAAAAGGAGTTTCTTGAGCTGAAGCAGAAGGATGATGAATCTGTTGGTATATACGAAGCGAATTTTACAAGACTTTCAAGGTATGCATCTGGCATTATCATCCAACCTGAAAGTAAAGTTGATCGATTTTTCAGTGGCTTAAAACCAAGTCTTCGAAGGGCATTAGCTATAAGAGACTTTAGTAGCTATGAAGAAATTGTGTGTTGTGCTATCAAGGTAGAAATGGAAGTTGGTGTTACATATCCATCTCATGGTTTTGACAAGAAACGAAAGATGGAGTTCAAGGAGAAATATCAGAATAATGGTGAAAAGAAGATGAATGTTTCCTTATGCACAAAGTGTGGAAAGAAGCATGGTGGAGATTGTCTTAAAGGGACTAGAAAATGTTTTAAGTGTGGAAAAGAAGGTCATCGAGCAGCTGAGTGTCGAAGTAATGGAAAAAGGGTTTCTAATGATAAAGCAAACACTGCAGAGAACGCACCACCAACACTTCAATGCTTCAAGTGCAAGGAAATGGGGCATTATGCTAATAAATGCCCTAATCCAAGGGTTAGTGATGGTCAACATGAGCAACCACTTAAGTTAAAGGACAAAGGGAAGTCACATGCGATCACTATTGGCGATGTTGAATATGACAATGATGTGGTGGAATGATTAAGTGTTTATGTAATGGGATTCCAAAATAATGTTGTATATAGTATGTGGAATATTGGAATATTTATGTTTTGGTATATTGTGGTTTTCAATAATTTTATGGTACCGGTAACCATGAAAAGTGATTGAGACATTTTTGGTAAACAGATGATTTGAGCATAATGAAGGGATAAGAAGATAATGAGATGTTTGATAGTATTCATGAGCTCATGATTGATATAAGGACTAAGTGATATCATGGTTTGAGTATATAGAATTTTGAGGATTTTGATATGTAGAAAGTGTTAACTTTTAACTGCATTCATGTTTTCACTAAGGTATTCAAAAGAATACATGATTAAGGACTTTGAATGTTTGGAATGTGACCAACAAAACATATCTTATGATATATGGGGATCAACGATGGTATTAAATCTCTGGTAATCGTTTTCACTATGTTATGAGAGTGGACTACAGTATTATGGATAAGCCTAAAGATTAGAATGGATTATGTTGGACATAAGTTAGGATAAAACGTTTTTCGATATTATTGATAGGATGATATATTAATATAGCTTTAGAAAAAGGACAACCTGCAGGACGGGCGACAACCCATCGCTTCGGACGAGGCTGTGGGAATCGAACCCACAACCGAAGTGCGACTGGCCTTTATCGCCTACCACTGGCCTACAGGAAGTCCTTGTTTAGTAGAAACTAGTTTTATTATATTAAGCAGTATGATATATGAAGTATAAGTCCATTTTAGGAACCATATATGATTAATCTCACTATAGAATGACTTATGTATAACTTTTTCTAACCTT
Source organism: Viscum album (assembly GCA_963277665.1). Taxonomy (NCBI): domain Eukaryota; kingdom Viridiplantae; phylum Streptophyta; class Magnoliopsida; order Santalales; family Viscaceae; genus Viscum; species Viscum album. The sequence continues at coordinate 1,189,646,530 of OY728143.1, read as the reverse complement.
TTGTTTGAGACAGATGGAATGACCCGTCATTCTATCACATGATCTTCTAACACTTCATGAATAACAAATTCAACTTCATTTATTTAAGAGATGAAGTAGAAATTGTTCTAGGCATGAACAACAATGAGATTGTACCAAAATAAAGTAAGTATTTATTCTAATTAAAATTCTTCAACTTTAGGGAAACGATCTTGAAAACCAAAAATGTTGTCCTAGTGCTCTTATATCTGATTAATCAGATGGTACCTTAGATCGTCACAAATTTATGGATTTGTGATTGCTAGCTTTTCCATAGCCATGTTCTCTACCACTCTCCATCAGAACATGATGGTTAGATTTCTCTTCCATATCCATATTTTCACCTATGTGGAAACCCAGTGATTAGTTTATTTGGGTAACCGTTACGTTTCATACTTTTGTTTTTAAAGATAAGTTTTGGTATTCCTTTTTATGATGTGGGTTTCTATCAAAGAAACTTTCAAATAGTAAACCATTTATAACCCTGATGAATTTCGAGGGAGAAATTCATTTTAAGGGGGGTAGAATGTAACACCCCGAGATTTTATGAAAAATATTATTTTAATTTCATTAATGTCTTATATTGTATTCTACACCAAGATTACCTTGCGCTATACGCAACACCGTATTAGCTTGCAGTATACGCAACACTATTCTTGGACCGTGTTACACACAATTTTGATAATAGTTATTCTACGCAACATTGAGTATATATATATATATTAAATGTATAAATGAAATATGGTTGGATTCTGTTATACGAAACAACGAAGGATTCTTTCACAACACGCAACCCTGACTTGGCTTGCATTACACGCAATCGCGACCTTCCTCGATAGCGTGTGTTGTACGCAATACCGGGTTTTAATAAACAATGTTATATTATTATAATATTGTCATGAACCAGCCGTTATGAATAGTATTAACTAAATTTTGAATTTTATAACATTATTATTCATCTTACACATTTCTAGAACATGGTATAAGAACAAAATAAATTTTTCGGGTAAAATAAGTATTTTTCAAAAAATGAAGTTTTGCCACCTTTTGATGGCGCACCCACTTTAAATCTAGTTTTTGACATGTTTATAAGTTCAATTTGACAAAATAAAATTCTTCTTTGGAATCAAGAAATAAAAATTTACTTTGGATAAATTTTTCATATTATTCTGGTAACTTTCACATTTTAATGAATAGTAAAAACACGCTATATTTTAATTAAAAACAACTTTTTTCATTGTAATATATTATGTGGTTAAATTATAATATTGAATGGTTTTAAAGTATAAATAGAATATATTTTTACCATTTAATATAATTTAAGTCATTAGCATTGATTTTACCTTGAATTCGTAGGTTAAATCAATTCAATCTTTTGCAATGTTTTAAACAAAAACCCGTTTTTATTCGACAACAGGATTAATTTTAATTTAATTTCTGCAACTTCTGTGTTTTGAATTTTAAAAAATGGATTCCATATTTGTAATCAGTGGGTCCAAATTATGTTAATAGAATACTTTTTATTTTTGGGAATTATGAATAGTAACTACGGTAAATTTTATTTACCATAGTTAAAGGTAAATCGGGTAATTAAGGGTAAATATAATATTTTAAAATTACCCTAAAAAATGTCAAAATCCTATTGGATGACTAAAAAACGACCCATATCACCTAAGGGTCATATTATATTAATTTAATTAAATTTTGTCAATGAAAATTATTTAATTATTATTAAAACCAAAGAATGTGACAACATGTCACTATCTTAAATCTTATAAGTATAATAATTTTAATCTAGTGATAAACTTCATGAAACTTCGAACATGAATAGTCTACAGAAATCTAATACAATTATATACATCATAGGAATTTATTTATAATTTTTAGGGATTAAATAATTATCATTTATTATGACAGAAAGATGATGCAGTAATTGTGTTATTAATGAAATATTGACATAATTGATGATATAAATACCCAAATAAATGTAATTTGAGACTTTTTACGACTTACACTAATTTTCTAGGTTAATATGACATGTTATTGTTGATTTAATTAACTTGGTTCGAACTTATCATTCTTTTATGAATTTAATAAAAATCATGTACCAAATAGTGTCAAAATTGACATAAAATAGTTTTTAAAACAAATATTATATTATTAATTGTTATTTTATTCCTAAAAATCTAAGGTTCGGCCAAATGACTTAGATAAGATTATATATATTAATAATAAACAACTTGGGGTTCTTTTGGCTTGATATAGTAAGTTTATTAACCATATAATGTAAGAAAACAAAAAGCCACGGTAAAAGTTAAATTATTTAACTTAGAGTTAAATCTAATTTATAAGGTTAAAATAATAAACTAAACTTGTCTAAATCCTATTGGATGAGAGGATTTCGACCCATCCCCACTTTAGCTTCTAAATAAGACCCTTTGGAACCATTATAAACCGATTTTTACTTTAATATAAAATAATATTTTGAGATATTCCTAAGGTGCCCCTCTCCTCCCTTATAAAAGGACACCTCCTCCCTCTCCTCCTCACACCAATTTGAGCATTAAAGCTCGGCCAACCCCTGCCAAAATTCCTTCTCCACTTACCTAGAATAATCCTAGAGTTCCTGGTATTGTTCAAATACCAATCTTAGTTCCCTAAGTGGAGGATTCAAAGAGGCGTTTCAAGGAAGATGTAATATCCATTACCGATATTTTCAATTTCTTTCTTCTTCAACTTCTTCTTCTTTAGTTGTTTCATGATAAAGTAATAACATAAGTATTAATTACATCCTGATATGTTATTATAAATATGAAACAACCCTAATTCACCTTCTATCCATCCTACGGAAAAATGAAATCACCGCGCATGCGTACGTACGGAATATCGTCTCCACGCCGTGGTGTGATCTATTTTCCACCATCACCTTACAAGGATGGGTATAATGGTGTAATGAGTAACTATTTATGATTATTATAATGTAATATTGATACTGAAATAATATATATATACTCAAATACAATTCCACGACCATGGGAACGATATCATTGCTCGTGCGTACGTACGGACTACCGTCTCCACGACGCGATGAGATTCATTCTCAATGATTAACCATTCATGAATGATTATAAAGTATATATAATATGTAATAATGAAATATATGACATAATAATGATACTGGATTTATTTATATATTTATATGTATGTCATCTACTTAATTCCATTCAATTCAATAAGGAAACGAAAACAACGTTCATGCGTACGTACGGACTACCGTCTCCATGAACGGTGTATTTATTTCCATTTAATGATTTATTATATATATGTATATCCTGAATATATATATATAAATCATGTTTTATGTTCTGGAATTAAGTAATCATGATCTAAGTAATCATATGAATAATTACAAGTCAAAACACGGACGACAAATGAAACAATTTTACCCAAAACGCTCTTTAACATGGAATTTACAAAAGAACGGGTAATATAAAGTCATAAGTGAACCATATATGATATAATAACAATTAATATGATTCTATAATAAGTAAATGACATTATGTAAATCATTATACAGGAGTTTCGGACACTTACGAAGCAAATCGGACCTAAGGTAAGGGAAATATCACAATCTCATTTTTATCCGAGATTGTTTGTACTTTGAAATTTACTGGGGTATATTTTATCATCCACATCCATCTTTCCTCAATATGTAATGTTATTTACATCCAACTACATTTGTTTAAATCCAATTTTACCCTTCGGTGAGTTTTTAGTAAAATATATGAAAGGAATCTTTTGTCGTTTTTCATACGAGGTACTTTTTGACTTTTCCGACAAAAGTACGAAGAATGTTTTTTTTAACTTATACGGCATGAATGGATTTCTAAAAAATTATTTCCAAGAAGCTTAATTTACAAGTATTCAAGTTTATTTTTAATCAACTTCTTTTAGTTTAAAATTTTATGACATGTTAAGAAAGGAAAAGTGTTTTGAAGTAGAAAGGATATTTTCCTCAAGAATGGAGTTCAAGTGTTTTATCAAAATTATTTTCCATCTAAGATAATAAAGGGTTCTGTTTTTATCCCTATTATTACATTGATTTGATCATGTTGTGATTGAATTATTTTTATGAATTCCTTTATCTTGTATGAATTGTTTTATGATGTCATGATGTTTAAGATTCCCATTTTTATTACATGGGTTATGCGATGATGTATGATTTATGATTATGTGGCACACATAAGAAAAGATTCATTATGAGATGGGTGGGACCTATATCTCCCTCCAATGAATTGGGTAAAGATTTTATTTCTCATGAGATAGACAGGGCTGGAACGGTAGGTTATACCGGTTCAGTGAAACAGGACTGAAATGAGGGTTACTCGATTCAGAAAGGGACTTTTTCCACTAAGATAGTCTTGGCAATGAGTCTTGACTAACAAGAAATGATTCTCTATGATTATGTGTGAATGCCACAAAGTTTCATGTTTTAAGTTATGATTATTGTGATTACATTTCACTGCCATGATTTATCCCATGTTATGAAATTATGATCTCTTTTGCAGGTTAAGATTTCCAAAAGTTATGTGCTTGTGTATATGATGTGATTGATATTTCTTTTGTTTACCCTTACTGAGAATTTGAGCTCACCCTTTTATGTTTTCTTTTCCCCAGGATATAAAAAAGGGTTTTAGGTAAATAAAAAGGGAAGATCTTTATGGGAGATATTGAAGATCTTTCACCATGATTAGAAGATTATGTTCCGAGTTTCCAAAGACACTAAACTATTACGATCCTTGTGTGTGTGTTTTTGTTATGTACCAAGAATTCCGCAAATGTAATGTAATGTCCATGTACGATAATCTTTGGGTCTCTACATTGACACATGTCCTACCCTTATTTGATGATTCATTACCGACCAATAAAATCCATGGTTCAACTTGGGGACCCCATGGAGCCACTTGGGTAAGAAAATGACATTAATAACTTTTTATTTAAAGTTAAAATAAAAATGTCACAAACATTTATTTTTTTACTAAAACAATTTTTATATGGGGTTATACAAGTCATATTTTGGACTATAAATATTAATTAGAAATATAAAATTATTTCCTACATCATGGTATTTTTTTATAATTTTTATACATTAAATAAATTAATTTATTTATGACACCATGATGATGCAGTGATTACCTCATTAATGAATGATTTAAATAAAATGAAAATATAATGTAAAATATAAGACATACACTTGTCAAAAACCTATTGTATGGTTTTATTTCGAACCCTTATCACCTTATACTAGAAATATATAATTTTTGGACCTTTTATATCCTAAAATCATCTTATAATAAAGTAACTTTTCAAGACTTTCTAAGAGTGCCCCTCCTCCCTCTTATAAAAGGCCTCCACCTCTACCTCCTTACCCACACCTCTCAAGCCCTTGGATCATCCAAAATCTGCTCATATTGTCTATCCACATCCCTCTATTACTACTAGAAGCCTCATTTTGGGAATAAGTCTTTCCAAGGAATCCTTTGAGCTAAAATAAAAAATAGTTATCTGATTTGAAGGTAATGTCTTCTCTTATGTTATTTTGTTTTATTTTTCTTCTCCAACCCCCTAAACTCTTTTTATTACTTTATTTTGTAAAAACACCAGTATTTTAATTATACTAGGATGTTTTTATGAGTATTATTCAAGCTAAAATCATACACACATCCATCTAATGGTTAAATAACATACTGTTTCTATGGGTGGTGAATTACTGCCTCACGAAACGATGATTGTTCAATATTCTTTTAACACCTCTCATGGTGTCCATTAAGATGTCACTGTATTTATATATGATATATACATTATGTTTATTTATTCCTTATGCTTATGTATTTTTCATTTATTCCATACCTTTATGGTTTCCATAATGGGTAAACGCGATAATTTCATTTTAGGAAGTGCGGACTACCGCCCCCTCAAAGTGATTTGAATCATTAATACCATATGTGGGATTTATAAAGGATGGATTTAATGATGTTATATATTATATGATACTTTAATTACAATATACCTATGTATAATTATTTTTTTCATTCCATTAAATTATAAAATAGAAATGAAAGTAGTGTTCATGCGTAGGTATGGCTTACCGTCTCCATGAACGTTACATTTCATTTCTTATCTCCAAATGTTATGTACTATTATAAGTACATATATATAATGGATATATATGTCATATATTATATCTAAATGGTGGATATTATTCTGGAATTATAATATATATCTCTCATTTAGTTTTAATTCCATTAATATAACAAAGAAATGAAAGTAGTGTTCATGCGTATGTATGGCCTACCATCTCCATGAACGGTGCATTTAATTTTTTATCTCAAAATGTTATGTAATAGTATAAAATGAATATATACTGGATATATATGATATTTAAATCATTAATACTATTTTTTAGATGATGTACTTATAACTACATGGAAAATTCTTTTTCAACTAGTTCAATTTTGACTCATGTACCGAACATCGACAAAAATGTCTAATATGAACTCACATTATTAACCAATTATTATAACATTATAATATGTTATATGAAATGAATAATAATATTTAAAAGAGTTACTTAACCAGTTATAAATTGACCAAAGTTTATTATTTAGGAATATAAAGAAACGAACAAGACAATTCGGACTTGAGGTAAGGGATCCTACCTCTCTTTCTTTTTAAGTACTCTCTTTTATGTCATTCCTTTTAATCTCATCTTTATTATGTTGGGGGATATTATTTTATATCCCTATTACTGTAATTTTTATTTTCATTTTATTAGAGACCCTATTTGATCTCATCAAGCCATTTTTGGATGTTTTAAGTGGCATCGTTAGGCTGCCTAATTTTCATAAGGGATTTCTTATCTCACTTTTAATTCTGTGATATTTCCATTGTTCAACACTTATTTATTGCATGTGGTGTATTGTGTAATGACCTTTCATATATATTATCATGATTATATTTATATTCATGGTATTATGAGATTCATTTGGTTTTTATTATCTTTTGGTCATACGACTCGATTGATCACAATGAGGTAAGGGGTTTTTATCTCACTTTTTGTTCCCGTGAGATTCATGCTATATTTGCCATTATTTATTTTTGTGTGGTGTATGTACTGCCCATGATTGTATTATTTGTTTAATATACTTTAATTTATGGGTATTTATATCTTCATTGTATGACCCTTCTTTCATGGGGTGTACGTTTCGCAAGTTACCCAAATCGGTAAGGGAACCTTTCACCCTCTTTTTTTTAAGACTTCTTTTTGTTGGGACTTTTAATTTACATATTGTTATGTTGGGATATTTTCTTCTATATAATTTTTTATGTGAATGTTATTTCCAAGTTATGAGATACCATTTTCTCTCTCATCAACTCATTTTATGAATTTTAAAGTGACGCCATTAGGCTCTCGAATTTTTGCAAGGGAACTTCTTCACTCAATTTCAATTCTTTGGGTTAAACTTGTACTCATTGAATATGTAATTCTATGAATATGTGTGAATGAATATGATTGTTTTACACTTAATATCCACTTATATTGTGTGTATTTATATTTTTTACACATAATTAAGTAATTGATTTATCCTTAATCTAAGGATACCGTCTTTGAACGGGACTTCGTCTTAATATCATTTCATTGAGGCATATTTTGTTCTAATACAAGACTTTCTTTTATACAGTGTATAATCCCATTTGACTTTTACTTTTATTCAAAAGGAATATTTTATGTACGAAGTGTTTTACTAAACGAAAAAAAGTATGCTTCTTTTTAATGTACGTGGTGACAATGACCTTTCCGCCGCTACGAGTATTATTTGATCCTTGGTTTCCTCAACAAGACGTAATGTTTTTAAAAGTAAATAAATACCATATACTCTTTTATGTATTTTGGTATTGAAAATGGTTTTGATAATGTATTTTTTATGTTAATTTATTTAAGTGATATATTGTGATTAAAATGTGGAAATGTTTTCTTTCTTTTATAATTGTTTTATGTGTTATGATTTTATAATGGTACTTAGACATTTGACGGGTGGTTACGTGATAAACCAAATGATGGGTGGTGCCGTGAATACCAGGATGGGTGGTTACGTTATAACCTCCAATGCATTGGGTATGGAAGTCGGTCGTATGGCTATTCCATGTAGTGATATGTGTGGAAGTCGACCGTATGGTTATTCCATTTAAGTATGTTTATGTCCCAAGTTACCTTTATATGTTATGTGTTATTTATATGTTTTTGTGGTAATATTTTGGTTACAAAGGATAAGTAGTGATCTTTTATTCAGTGAATAGTATTTACTACTTCATAAAGGTTAAAATTATTACTTTGATAAAGTATTCATGGTTCACTTGTTGTTTTGAAAAACTAACAGTTTTCCTTCTTTGTGTATCCTTTACTGGGATTTTTATGCTCATCCCAAGTTTTTGAAATGTTCTCCACAGGACTTAAAGATGAATAGGGTCAAGGATGGGATCAAAGAAAGATATGCTATCTAAAACATGGAACTAGATATGTTGTTTTTTAAGATTTTTTATTTTATGGAAACTTAGTAGAAGTGTCTACTTTGTAATCTTTTGAGATGTAATAGTTATGTCCTAATTATCTAAAACTCTAAACCTGAAAAGATCCTCTATGTGAATTATTCATTTAATTAATGATTATGTAATGTTTTAAGGTCGGTTCCTTACAGTTTGTTACTTCAATTTTTATTTATCCATTTAAATTAATTATTTTTAAATGATATTCTCTAGTAAAATTACTCTTGCCACCTAAAATTGTACTTTTTAAAATTCAAAAAAATAATTTTTTCATTGTAAGTTTTCTAAAAAAAATCTAGATTTTTCAAACAATGGTCAAAATAATTTCCAAAAGCTGTTAAATCATCCAATAATACCACAAGTTAATCATAAATGTGATCTAAGATTATACTTATCTTGCAAATTTTAAATATATGTGGAGTATTAAATAATTCAAATGGAATCCTCTTGTAAGAAAAGGTGCCAAAGGGACATGTGAAAGTGGTCATCTCTTGGTCTTCTAGAGCAATGGTAAGCTAGATACATTCTTGAAATTCACATTATAATCAAAGGACTAAAAATTTTATTATTCTTGGTAAACTAGACACATACTTTAAATTCATATTATAATTGAATACATAAAATATAGAAAGTTTTTCTTTTATAATTCCATCATTCCTCATAAATTATCCCTACATATCAATCCCAAAACACTTCTTCATATCCTAGGGAAACTAAAAAATAAGAAATAGGTGAGCTCAGATTCTTAGTAAGGGTAAGAATAAAGTATAATATAACATGAATAAAAAATAGTAATCAATATTTCAAGGTAAATAACTGAAACACAAACCATTTTATCAAAAAAATTATCACAATATGGCATAAATAAATGACGATCAAATAAATCCATATAAATAATCGCATAAGCTTGAAACTTATCCATGGATATTATAACTCATTGAATAATCACATGGATATAAATAATTGGTCTCATAATGATTTAATTCATAATTATATATATATATATATATATAACATACTTTCAAGTCCTTTCATAATAAAATTTAAATCTATGGGTATAAACCCATCTAATTTGGCCAACTGATTTGTTTCATGAGACTTGTCGATTCACTAAGGGTCTATCTATAACTGGGTGCCACACATCAATTACTAATTCTAATTCATTTCTCATATAAAAGGGTTAAAACATAATCAACATAAACATTCATATTTAAAAACTAACATATGAAATTTTAATACTTACCCAAATCAAATAAACATAATCATAAACCATCCAGAATAATATGGCGAATGGTAATAAAATTATACATCCATAGTCAAACTGATCATAATCTATCCAAGTAAATAATAATGATTATATCAATACAATATATACCCATTAGATCATAAGCACAATAAATTATCTATGTCATCGATGAATAGAAATACTATAAAAACTTCATTAAAAACATTCTTGAGAAAAATAACTTTTACACTTTAAAAATCACCTTTTAAAAAAAGTTCACAAAAAAATTTTTGAAAATAATTTTATTTGAAAATAACCTATTAAAATTATAAAATAATATTTAAAAAATTGATTGGTCATTATGGTGGGAAATTTCATTCATGTTTTTCACGTTAAAACAAATATTCCTTTCACATTTCTAGTAAAATCAAAACAAGCCTTGTTTTGAAAACAACGTGAAGATTCTTTTAAAAAAATTTAAAAATTTAAAAATAAGTAAAAAATACTTTAATAAATAATTTTTAAAAATTTAAAAAAAAATTAGAAAAATTTTATAGAAAACATGGATTTTGATGAAAAGGGATTTTCGATCGAAGAGAAAAATAAAGTCATATTTTCTTAAAAACATTTTCTTAATAATTTTAAGTACCAAGGAGTTGGAAAATGGTAATATTAATTTAAAAGTTAATTAATAACCATAGGATAATAAAAAATATTGAGTTTAATATAGAAATATCAAATAATTATCCCATGGGAGACTTAAACAAAATAATCTCGAATAATGATGAGATTGTAAAATAAACTCTTACCACTTTGGTAACTTTTGAATTATAATCCCTATGAAAGAAATAACTTTAAATAAAACTTTAAATACAATTAAGATGAATATATTCATGATATAGAATATAAAAATGGGTATTATATACACCATATAAAGAAATAAGTGGTGAATATGGTGAATGTCTCATGGAAGTAAAAGTGAGATGAGAAACCCTTACCTTAGGTTTGACTTCCTTCGTATGTGTCTGAACCTCATATATAATAAATATAGGTTTATTATAAATATATTAAAGAACCATAATCATATATATCATACCATATATTATTTACTTGTAGTATTTTATCACCTGTTTATTTTCAATTATTTGATAAAATCGCTATTTTGATTGACAATTGCTTCATTTTTCATGTATGTTTTAGTTTGATAATTTTGGTCCTTTTAATTTTATCATGGTTAAATAATATTAATAATTTAAATAATGATATAAATATAATATATATTCATTATATATTTATTTATATTAATCTATAAAATTTATAGATAGAAAATGGATTACATTGTTCATGGATACGATAAGTCGTACATATGCATAAATGTTGTTTCCATTTTTCTTTCCTGATGAAATGAAAAGAAGATAACTATTAATTCACATTTCCAGAATAATTATTATATATATAATTAATATTAATAAAATTAATTCTTATTACCATTCATGTAAAAATAAAATGAAAAACAGTTCACATCACTGCGTGGAGGTGATAGTCCACACGAATGCATGAGCAATGTTATTGTTTTTCAAAGGATTGGAAGGAAAGAAGTTATATGTGATATTATATTTAAAGAAGTATTTTTATTTCATAAATATGAAATATATTCATTAAATTTATCCTTATTACCTTCCATGTAAAGTGTAAGTGAAAAGAAAATCACATCGCTTCATGAGGAGGTAGTCTGTCGTACACCTGAGCGATGTTATCGAATCCCCCCACAGAATAGTAAGTAAAATGGTATATGTGATATCATAATTATAGAAGTATAATATTACCATAAATATAATATAAATATTTTAAATACATCATTATATATATCCTTTAAAGGTGGTTATGGAAAATGAATCATATCAGTTCGTGAGGCGGTGGTCCGCCGTACACGCAATCAACGATTTCATTTTCCATTTGATAGAAGTGGAGATGGATGTGGGTTATTAAATTAGAAAAGTAAAAAATAATTATATAAGATATAATAGTTATATTAATTTTTCATATTTTTAGAATATTATAAGGAGTTATAAGAAGAAGTAAAATGAAAACACATAGTTAAAAACTTTACCTCTTTTTCGGGAAACATCTTTAGGTTTAACCTAAATCCTTTCTAGATTGATTTTATAATCTAAAAAAGTAATATATGATTTGTTTAGGGAATTAATTTAGGTATTATTTTAGGTATTTGTCTAACCAAATGGTTTTGGATGTGTGAATATGGGAGGATAGGGGGTGTCCTTTTATAAGTGGGGGCAAGGACACACATGGAATTTTTGAAATGATAAAGTGATACCTACATTATTATCATGAAAAAACCTCAAAAATGGGTAATTATAGAACCTTATATATTATATGGTCTAAATGTGTTTATATAATAGTATTTTTATAAGTTTTATGTCATTATTAACTGTTATCTTCTTAGTTTAACACCCTGATAAACTCATTTTTACCTTAACCACGGTAATTAATTTTTACTGTTTTTACTATTATTTATGGTAAAAAATTAATTTGGCCTTATTAGATAATATAAATTATTATTATTATAAATATTTATCCATTTTTTCAAATTCAATTCACATAAGTGGAAGAATTAAATTTAAAATTAAACCTTAGATGCGATGAATGGGAAGTTTTCCAAAGACAAAATACTCATAAGTATAGAATGTTTTAATATAAAAATTCAATATTAAATTAATTAAAATGAACTAAATTAGTTATATTGTAATAAAAATAAACTAATTTTACTTTAAATCCAATTTAAAATATTATTTTACTTTTTAGATAATTTAAATGAAAAGACAGTTTTCAATAAAAATCAGTATTTTTCACTATTCATAAAAAACTTAACCTTTTCAGAAAATTATCAAAAATTCACCCCAATATAATTTTGAAATGTATATTTTAAAACTGAATTTTATTTTTTCAAATAAATTTTCTAAAATTGTTAACAACTAATTTTAAATTATGTGCTCAAAGCACAACTAGACCACCTTTTAGAAAAAATATAGTTTTTCAGAAAACATTTCTCTTTCTTTAAAATGATTATTATTTTATTTATAATAAATAGATAACCATTGAATTTATTTTATACATGTGTAAACCATATAATTTTTATAATTTATTTAGTAATATTTATAGACAAAAAATTAATGACTAGGTTATAATGGTCATGTTTAAATAATAATATTTTAATAGAGTATGGTATTTCATTCAAACCCAGTGTTACGTGCATTAAAAGCTATCAAAGAGATTGAATTTATTTAAATATAAATATATCATATTACATTTGGGTTTTATATTATCTTATAATCTTGGTTTTTTATGTCATATATTCTATCAAATATGATTTTCCTCTTTTAAAATCTTAGGGTGTTACATTCGACCCCCTTAAATAAATAGTGTCCTTGTAATTTTTTCTTGATCTCAGTAATCAAGGTTTTGAAATTTGAAAATACCTTTCTTTAAATCCAAAATTATGATAAGGTTTAATAAAAAATCCTCTTGATAAGAGGGATATGTAAGTAAGAAGGTCATTTGGAATAATCACAAAACTAGGTTTTCAAGTAGGAGAATATTGATGGGAAGTAAAGATATGGACATTGATGAAAAGTGTAAATAATTATAGAGAGTGATAGAGATCACTGATCACAAGAAAGCGAGTGATAAATAAAATTATAATGACCACAAAACCATAAATATATAAAGGATGAAAAGGTATTGGTTTATCAGAAATGAAGGTATTTGGAAAACATTTTTGTTTCAAGATCCTTTTCCTAGAGTTAGGGAATTGTTTTACTATCTAAGAATATAAGGAAACATACTTACTTGATATATTTATATTTCATAATAAAAATTGCATCCTTTAGTTTGGATTTTATCAATTTCCACTTCATCTCTTATTCTAATAAATGAATATCCAAAAATGAATTCTTTATTCCTAAAACACTAAAATTAACTTTTAATAGATCGTAAGATCCATAAAAGAGTAACAAGTTATTCCTCCTATATTTACTAAAACAAAAATAGTTATAAAAAATTTATCCAATTACACAAAAAGTTTAACTTAATCCATTTTATAAATAGTTAATCTTAAGGATCATCTAAAATATGTCTTACTAAATTTATAAGAAAGGTCACTAAATCAATATTAAATTTCCCAGACAGTATAAAGTGGCTTTTAATGTCACATTCCAGATATGTGAACAATTTGATCACCATAAAACCTTAATGGAAACATGAATTCTTCCAAAATTTAAAATATCATATTGTTAAAAATGTAGTAAACTCCAGCAAAGATAACATAAACAATCAAATCACTAAACAATTTCAAGGTCAAAAATACTATCCCATAAACATCTATTTATCATTATTATCTCAACATATAGAATATAGTAATGTTTATATTTCCTCAATAATGTGTTTTAAAATAAGTTAAAATTTTCACTAAATCATTTTTCTTGGTTATTAGTACCATTCAACATATACTCTCAAATCCTTAAAGAAAAATAATGACAGTACAATCCTTATCCATATCATAATTCTTATAACTAGAATATCATTGATAAAAATAATCTTAAAGAATAATTATTCAATAAAAACACATTAAAATTAATCATTCAACTTCATCTTTAGTAATATCATAATCTTAACCTTGATTACTTAGTTTCTTCTGAGGTATATTCCCTTGATGTTTAGGGCATTTGTTTGTGTAGTTCCCCACATCCTTATAGTTAAACCATTGAATATTGGAAAATTATTTCTTTCTCTTAAAATAATGAGCATGGTCTAATTTATATCCACACTTATAGAAAACACCCATTCCCTTCAAGAAAGTATCGTGGTGTTTCTTTCAATAATTATCACATATGTTAAAACCCTTCTTTCCCTTCTTCCCTTTATCTATTTTTTTCTCTATCATCATATTCTTATCCTAATTACATTCAAATACATAATAGTAAGAGAATTATTTCTCTATCTTTATGGAACATGATATTATATCTTCATATGATGAGAATTTTTAGGCAACTAGTTCCCTTTAAAATATTGGCTTAATACCATCAAATAAACAATCATCCTTACTCTTTCGATTACATGCATTGATATGGTCTCATTACTTCTTCTATGTTCCATTTATAAATAATGGAATATACTAGATTATATCATAACATTATGTATCATAATGTATAATCCCAAAATTATTTAAACACTTAACATAAATTGAAAAAATTATGCATGGGTAATCTCATAATCATAAACATGGTTTCTTTTGGAAATTTTCCGAATCATAAAAATATTTTCAACCCCTTCATAATTGTTTGTAAAAAATATGAATTATCATAAGTATATCCCCTAAGAGTGTCAATCCAGGTGTTTAGTAGGGTCTATTTTCATATACCAGGTAATACTCGAGTCAAGACCAACATTACTTTTTTAGATTTATTACCCCTAGTTACATATGTTCTGGAACCAAATCCACTTGTAGTATCCAAACATGGATGTATTTTTAGGATAAACCACCTAGTTTATTCCTTGCTAAAACTTTAGTATGTTATTATATACTTATCCTTAAATTATATAATAGGTTTATATTATTTAATATATGTTTTATTAAATCTATTTTCCAAGGTTTCTACTAAACTTTCTCTGATGACAACCTGTAATGACCCTAACCCCAGTGGCCCAGAGTTATTGGTTACTTTATTACATTGGAAAAAAAATACAAGGCATCACATATTGAAGGACTAAATAGTTTATTATCCCTGTTAAACTAGATACATACTTGAAATTAAAATTCCAATTGAAAAAATAAAATACACAAAGTTTTTTCTTTGAGAATGACATTATTTCTCATTATGTATCCCAGCATATCAATCACAAAACACTTCCTAATGTCATGTGGAAAATAAAACATAAGAAAGGGGTGATATAATATTATTAATAAGGGTAATAATATAGTATAAGATATCATGAATAAATAATAATAATCAATAATTCAAGGTAAATAACTAAAACATAGTCCATTTAATCAATAAATTGAGCATAATAAGGAAAAAAATAAATGATGATCAAAAAGGCCATAAAAATAATCACATAATATTAAAATGTATCCATGAATATTCTAAAAAGTTGAATAATCTCATGGGAATCAAAAAATCATCAAATAATTATATAATGAATAATTTCAAACATTTGAAACAAACTTTCAAGACCTTTCACAAAATAGTTTAAATCTGTGGGTAGAAACCCATCTAATTTGGATAACTGATTTGTCTCGTGAGACCTATTAATGCATCGAGAAGATATCTTTAACTAGGCCCCACCCATTAATTAATAATTCAAATTAATTACTCATATTAAATGGGTTAAACATAATCACCATAAACATTTATATTGAAAAACTAACATATAAAATGTTAATACTAACCCTAATCAAATAAACATAATCATAAACCATCCAGAATAATATGGTGAATGGTAATATAATTATATATCCTCGGTAAAACTGATCATAATCCATCCAAGGAAAGGATAAGGATAACATAAATATAATATATTCCTATTGTATCATAATTACAATAAAGGCTTGATGTCATCTATGAATAGAAATACCTTTAAAATGTCATTAAAACATTCTTAAGGAAAATAACCATTACAATTTGAAAATCACCTTTAAAAAATGTTCACAAAAATTTTTGAAAATAATTTCCTTTGAAAATAAAATTTAAAAAATATAAAATAATATTTAAAACATTTAGTGGTCATGATAGAGTTAAATTAAATTCATATTTCACACATTAAAACAAATATTCCTTTCACATTTCCAGTAAAAGTCAAACGGGACTTATTTTGAAAATGATATGAAAATTCCTTCAATTTTTTTAAGTAAAAATGGGTAAAAAAAGTTTTTATTAAATCATTTTAAAATGTTTAAAAACATTTTTTAAAACATTTTTAGAAAACATGGATTTTGATGAAAAGGGATTTTCAACCGGAGAGAGAAATAAATTCAGATTTTCTTAAAAACATTTTCTCAATAATTTTAAGTAAAAAAAAGTGAAAATGGTACTAATACTTGAAAACAATTATTAATGACCATATTATAATAAAATATATTGATTTTTAGATATAAAATATCAAATAATTTCCCAAAGGGATACTTAAACAAAAACAATCTCGAATAACGATGAGATTGTGAAATAAACCATTACCAATTTGGTAACTTTTGAATCATAATCCCTATAAAAGAAATAAATTAAAATTAAAATTAAAATACCATGAAGATAAATAGATTAATGATATAACATTTAAAAAGGTGCATTATATACACCTCACAAAGGAATAAGTGGTGAATATGGTGTATGTCTCATGGAATTAAAAGTGAGATGAGAAACTATTACCTCAAGTTTGAATTCATTTGTATGTGTATGAAACTCATGTATAATAAATATAGGTTTATTATAGATATATTATATAACCATATATCTCATAAAATATATAATTTACTTATAGTTTTTTTCACCCATTTATTATCAATTATTAGTTAAAATCATGATTTCATGTGATAATTACTTTGTTTTTCATGTATGTTTTAGTTCAGTAATGTTGGTCCTTTTAATTTAATCATGGTTATATCATATAAATAATTTAAAAAATGATATAAATATCATATATAGTCATTATATATCTATTTATATTAATATATAAATGTTATAGATAGAAAATGGATTACATCGTTTATGTAGACGGTAAGTCATACGTACGCATGAATGTTGTTTCTATTTTTCTCAAAGAATGAAATGAAAGGAAAATAAATGTTAATTAACCTATATATAATAATTATTATGTTATATATATAATTTATATTAATAAAATATATCCTTATTTCCATCCATTTAAAAATAAATGAAAAATATTTCACATCGCTACTTGGAGGCGGTAGTTTGTCATACACATGAGCGAAGTTATCATATCCCCCTAAGAAATGGTAAGTAAGAATGTATATGTGATATAATAATTATATAATAATAATAATTTAGTAAATATAATATACATATATTAAATCCATCATTATATCTATCCTTGAAAGGTGGTGATGGAAAAATTACATCGATTCATGAGGTGGTAGTCTGTCGTACACATGATTGATAGTTTTATTTTCAAATTGATGGAAGTGGAGATGGATATTGGTTATAAAATTATAATAATATCATATCAGTATATAGGATATAATGGTGTCATTATTTTTTAATATTTTTAGAATATTAGAACAATTTATAAGAAGAATTAAAATGAAAATGAATAGTTAAAAACTTTACCTCTTCTTCAGGAAACCTTTTTAGGATTAACCTAAAACATTTATAGATTTTATTTATGATATAAAAAAGGAAAATAGAAAATGGTGAGGGAATTAAGTAATTTATTTAGGTATTTATTGTCTAAAACAAATGGTTTTGGAAGTATGAATAATGGGAGAGAGGACACACATGGAATTTTTGAAAAGATAAAGTGATACCCACATTTTTATCATGGAAAAACTCTCAAAAATGGTACATTATAGAACATTATATGTCATAGGGTCAAAATATGGCCAAAATAGGTTTTAGACAAGTTTTTGTTCATTTTTAACCCTTATCTTATTTTTTAACCCCCTGGTATATCCATTTTTACCTTAACTGCGGTAAATATTTTTTATTGTTTTCACTATTTATTATGGAAAAAAATTAATTTGATCTTATTATATAATATAAATTATTTTGATTCCAAATTATTAATCCATTTTTCCAAATTCAATTCTCGAAATTGGTAGAATTAGATTTAAAATTAAACTGCATATGTAATGGAAGAGCGGTTTTTCAAAGAGAAAATTCTCATGAGTATAGAAAGTTTTATTATAAAAATCAAACATGAAATTAATTAAAATGAACTTAATTAGTTAAATTTTAATATAACCGAACTAATTTTTCTTTAAAACCAATTTTAAATATAATTTAACTTTATAAATAATTTAAAAAAAAGGCATTTTTTAATAAAAATTTGTAATTTTCACTATTCATCAAAGAATTAATCTTTTCAGAAAATTATAAAAAATTTACCCAAAGATGATTTCAACATGTATATTTAAAAATTGAAGTTTTTTTCATATAAATTTTATAAAATTTGTAAAAAAATAATTTTAAATTATGTGTGCAAAGCACAAATAGACCACCTTTTAGAAAATTACAATTTTTTAGAAAACATTTCTTTTTCTTTCAAATTATTCTTATTTTATTTATAATCAATAGATAACCATTGAATTTATTTTATAAAAATGTAAACCATATAATTTTTATAATTTAGTTATATATATTTATACTCTCCAACTTAACATCTAGGTTATAATGGTCATGTTTAAATAATAATATTTTAATAGAGTATCATGTTTCATTCAAACCTGGTGTTTCATGCATTGAAAGAAATCAAGAGATTGAATTTATTTAAAAATAAATATATCATAAAGTATTAGGGTGTTACATTCTATTCTAATCTTGGTGGTGTATTTCATATACACTGTCAAATATGATGTTCCTATTTTAAAATCTCGGGGTGTTAGAGTTATGAACTCTCATAGGAATTAATTGATTATTTTCATTCCTCACAATGGTTAGGTTAGTTTTTTTGGGAACTAAATAGATGGTTTTGACTCATTGTGAATATGAAATTGGAAATATGATACATTATTTTAAGATCTTCTTTATTTCCTTCTCCACTCCATCCATCAATGTGGGATTTAGTCTCTTCTCAAGTTTCCTAATAGGTTTGAGATCTCCATCAAGAATAATTTTATGTGAGTATATTTTTAGACTTGTTCCTGGGATATCATCTAAGATTCATACTTATTGTTGAGAAATTATTTCCCAAAAGTTCAATAAGATTTTATTATTATTTTTAAGATAGATTATTAGAAATTATCACTAATAATTTTTCTTCTTTCATGAGGTACACATATTTTAATTTAGTTGGTAGTGGATTTAATTTCAATTTTTAGGGTTATTTGAGATATAAAACTAAATTAAGGTTCCATACTCCTAAATATTGAACTTCGTATGCACAAGTAAAAATATTGGAATATTATTCATGAAATAAATCATTATATTCACCAAAAAAATCAGATGTTACCACTTCTTCCATGCTAAAAACATAATTTCCATAATTTTGGATGATATCACCATCCCTGGAATTTTCAATAAAATTATGTTATCCTAAGGAAAAAATTTCATGTAACATACTTGAACCTTTATATGTTTCAACCTCTTCAATGTGTGATAGCGTAAAAAGTGAATGGCCATCTGAAGGGTGCCTCAAGAAGTAAAAAATATGAAAGTGGATAGTGTTGTCTCCAAACTCTATGGTGAGTATTCCTTTATGAAAATTAATCATGTTATTTTCAATATTCAATAAGGTTCTTCCCAAAATTATGTTTTATTGGCCTTTTTATCTATCTTCCTCCATGTTAAGCATATAGAATTCAGCTATAAATATCAATCCTTAAAACTCCAACTAACACATCTTTCAAAACTCATATAGGGAATATAGTGGATATGTTTGTGAGTTATACCACCAATATTGTGGGATTTAAATATAATATCTATAAATAATTAAACATCTAGTGATTCAATACATTAATTGAAACACTAAGATCGCATATATCATCATAGAAATTTAAAGATCTAATGGTGTAGGGAATAGAAAATGTCCCAAAATATTGACATTTGGTGGATAACTAAGGTGTGATCAAGGCTGAGACACTCCTTCAAAATTTGATCCCTTAATTACCTTTAATCCTAATATTATTTATAAAAATATCCTTTAAGATCTTATTATACCTTGGAATCTATTTGTGGGCTTCAATAAGGGGTATGTTAATTTCCACTTTCTAGAAAGTGTCCAAAATTTCTTTTTGAAGTGCTTCCTTGTAACGACCCAAAATTGTATCAATGAAAATTTCATTCTTATAATTATTTTAAATAGTATAATTCACATAAAATTACATAGAGAACACAATAAAAACTTTATAAATGAAGAATGAATGAAATAAGAATTATTTATAGAAATTAAAGAACCTAAATTAATGGAATAGTAACATGAACTATGGAATAATAATGTGACCCTTAATAATATTAACCCATCCAATATAAATGTAACCTCACCTATTAAATTATAAATAAAATTTGGGTATCTTATAAATTAAAATATGATATATTTATATAATGGTATAATTAAATAAATTTTTTAAAAATGATAAGTTAAGTGATTGTATTTTTGTAAGTCAAAAATATTTAATTATAATTTTATAATTAAGATAATTAATTAAAAGTAAATATATTTTAATAAAATAGGATCATAAATTAATAATTTTTTGTCTTATTATTATAATATAATTTTATGAGACCTTAATTAATTTTTCAAAGTGTCATAAAATCAGTTATAATTTTAAAAACTGTATTTTTCGAATAAATGATGATTTTAATTAAAAATTAAATTTCTCATATTTAGAAAATTATTTTCATAAAATTAAGTTCATTTTTTAATTATAAACATTGAAAAATTGTTGGGGTTAATTTTTGGGATTTTTTTAAATAGTTGATATTTCGTGAATAGTAAAATACGGTAATTTACGATATATATACATTATAAGTTAAATAAACTATTCCTTGAGTAATTGATAATGTAAGAAGCATAATATCAAACTATTATTCTCCCCTTAGTATATTTATTCATGGAATCATCACTATTTCTTTTCTTGATCCAAAATAATAAATCAATTAATAAAATAATCAAAAAATACTCCTCTCCTCCACTATAAATACCACCCATCGCCACCTCTTCTCCTCACACCTCTTAAGACTTGAATATTTTACAATTTATACCCAATATTATCCCAATAAAACACAACCTCACATTTCTAGGATCCTTTGGTATCAAAAAAAGATCAAACCAATTCCCCTAAGAAGGTTCCCAAGGAGGAGAATTCAAGAGGTAAAAACCTCTTTCTTTTTCTTTTAATTTGTTTTCAATTTAAATTATTTTATTATTCTCTAATAAACTCTCCATATACAAGTGACATGATAAATATATTATATTTTATATAATTTATTTTTATTATGTTAATTGAACAAACCATTATCATTTCTCTTCCTCCCTCCTTTTGTACTAAAAATGAAAATATCGCCTGTGATGCGTTCATTTATCACATTCAAGGACGATGAGATTTAAATTTAAATTAACACCTTAAAGGATGGTCATAAAACCATTTTTATGGTTAAAAAATATTATAATAAATTTATTACAACCTATTTAATTTTCTATAACTATTATATATATATAATATTAATTAATAAAACAATACTAGTTCGTGATGATAAAAAAACACCAAAATAATCTAAATGGTTATCATTAAAGTTTTATCTAATGAATAATCCTCACATATTAAAAAAATTGATATATAATACCATTTAATATTATTTAATTTTATTAACAACATATAATTTCAATTCTGGAAAAATATTCTCATTCTGTGTGATCTTTCATACACATATACAAATGAACTGATAATGAAAACCAAGGAAACGAACACTCCCAAATAATAAAATTGTATCTTATAACTCATAAAAAAGGACATAAGTGAACTTAATAAAATTATAATAAATAAAATACATACATAAAATTTTATTAATTAATTAATTAATGGATTTATTTTGATTATCCATGACATTAAGATCAATGTAGAACACTTTTGGACATAAGGTAAGGTATTCTTTCCGAACCTCTATTTTTTCTTTAGGTTATGTTTTCTCTCTCTTTACCTCATGTAAATCTTCTTTATTTTTATTTAATTATTATAAATTTTGTGTATATATTCCAAAATCATGTATCCAGATCATTTTATCCTTCTTTTTCAGGGATATGTGTATTTTAAAATGGTTTCCTTCTCAATTCTTCCATATTAGCAAGTCCGGTTAAAAAGAACTTCCCTATTTATTACCCATTTTCAAGTACATTGCATAATATTTTTTAAGACAAAATTATTTCACTAAAATAACTCATTTTAACATGAAAAACTATATTGGTTCATTTTTAGTTTTATACATACAATTATTCCTTTTTTATTTTTAAAGAACCTTGAAATTTTTCTCTTAAACAGCACTAAAATGTTTAATTTATAAAGTTTCTTAAACATTATTTTTACATGTTTTTACTTCAATTTGACATCAATTATCATGATATATGCCTATTTTCCCTTATTAATTTCCTTGTATGATTTAAATTCATTCTTTTGTGTACATCATTATGATATTCCTATTTGATATGCCTTTGACATGATTATAATAACCAATTATTTCCATGGGTAACCCTTATATTTATGTTTAATTCCTTATGTTTGATTATTTATATGGAACACATATTCATAAAAAATTTATGATGGGTTTACCCATATATTACTTCAATTCATTGGGTAACGTTTAGTCTCATGAGACTTCATGTGCAATAGTCTTGGTGGTTATCCTTGACTCGTGCTCTATGTGAAACGATCTTGGTGGTTAGCCTTGAATTGTAATCCTCTATGTGAATTGAGCCTTGACTCATGATTATGTCATGTTTTATGTCATTTCCACATTTATATGATTCCACTATGACATGATCCCATGTTCTATATGTTATAATTCCATATATTTATTCATGTTCCATGATTTTTTATGTCATCATGTTATGCCTTCTAACCCAAATACTATTCTTTATTAATATGTTTATTCCCTTACTAGTCTTTTATCCCATCCCTTTATTCATGTATTCCCCAAGTTACCCTATTCATATGTGAGAGAAAAATGGGAGTTATGATCTCATTATATATTTTAAATAAAAGTGGTTTTCATTTTGGTTTCATGTTTTTATCTTTATGTACCTAATCCTATAAAGACACTAGAATTTACAATTCTTGGCTTGTAATTTTATGGTTAATTATGCTTAAAATAATGAAATAATATGCATAAAAGGATAGGGTCTCTATAGTTGGTATCAGAGCATGGTCTAGTTATTTTTAGAGATTAGGACTAGAGTACTTTAGTAATAACCCTAAGGATAATTATATGACCATGGAAAATCTAGATTGAAACATAGGGAATCACAAGTTAGGATATGCTTTTCATTTTCAAGTTTATACCTATATGATCAAAGTTTCCTTTTATTATTCTTATTATCTAAATATTATATCCCCCTAATTGTAATTTATTTTTCTTATTTAATGGATAAAAATACAAGAAGTCATTCCAATAATCAATGTGATTGGTATAATGATGATTTCCCTAATAATATTCCAAATATGATGGGAATGAGTGCTCAATACTTCATGACAGTAATTTCTCAACTAGATCAAGTTATGAAGAATAACTTGAATTGTATAGAACTCCTTCCTTATCCTAATAAATAGAAAGTTGTGGTTTAATAATTTATATGGAAAATTCCTCCCATGTTTAGTGGATCTTCTGACCCCCTCCTCACATAACAATGAATTAACTCTATTGAGAAGATATTTTATGTCTTTTAGTGCATAAAAGAAGAAAAAGTTGTGTTGGAAGTCTATCATTTTGATATAGAAGCTAATCAGTGGTGTAAATTGATCAAAAACACAACTTCCAAGGATAAAATTGATTTCATGGATTGGGAGGAATTCAAGAAAATACTTTTCAGTAAATATTTTACTTGAAACCTCCATCTCAAGATGGAAAAGGGAGTTCCTCAGACTTAAGAAAAAGGAAGATGAGTTTATCAGGTCGTATGAATTAAACTTCACAAGGCTTTTAAGATATGCCTTTGGCTTTGTCATGAACATCAAAAGTAAGGTGGATTGCATCTTTAGTGGTCTAAATATGATTCTATTAAAAGAATTTATGATTCGAGACTTTGAAATCTATGAGAAGATTGTTTATAGTTCCCTTAAGGTTGAAATAGAGATCAAATAATCTTAGTGGTCTCATGGGACTAGGAAAAAAATACTTAAAATGAAGTTTAATATGGGAGGATCAATAGATAAATCCCATGATGGAAGGAAAACCCAACATCCCGTGTGTCAAAGTTTTGGGTAGAAGCATCATGGGAATTGTCTAAATGGAATTGGAAGATTCTTCAAATGTGGAAGAATGGGGCATCTTGCTAATAACTACCAAATGGATATGAAGAATCCCACTAATGTGGAAGAAAAAAGGAAGGTTTGGATTAAAACTCAACTTGTAGTGTAGTGTTTCAACTATAAGTAATATGGGAATTAGGAAAAACATTTTCAAAATCCAAGGGTCGTTAGTGGCAATTAACAACAATAGCCTACAAGGAATTAATGAAGGGAATATGTTATCACTACTACTAAGGTTGATCCTAACAATTATGTGGTGACATATACACTGGTTATTCATTCAAGAATAGAAAATATAATATTTTATTCTAGTTCTATGCATTCTTTAATATCTTTCAAGTTTAGTATATCTATTCAAACATTATCTCAAAATATAGTGGTTGAGTTATCCGTGAGAACAGAAAATGGGGAAATTATTGCATCCAAAGTATATAACTCCTCCCTCATTAATTTTTTTGGACTTAACCTCCCAAAAAATATTATCATACTTTATTTGGTGGTGTTTGATTCTATATTGGGCATGGATTGGATATCTTTATACAAATCCAACATCAACTATCAAGAAAGGGAGATCACTATTCACATCTCGAGGTATCCTCTGATTCTGTACAAGTGTAAGGAGGAGGATGAATCTCCATAAGAATAATTTTCTCAATTGTGGATATTATTGCCTTATAATAAAGAATATCTATCTAAAATGATTGAGACAAAGGAGAGGATCATGCTCAAATAAATTCCCATTGTGAGGAACTACATCGATATATTCCTTAATGAATTGTCTGGTCTTCCTCATAACTGATAATTTGAGTTCTCAATTGAAATTATTCTTAGATATATACCTATATTAAAGTCACCTTATATAATGGTCATCATTGAGCTGGAAGAACTTAAGAAGCAATTACAGGAGAATCTAGACAAGGGTTTTATATGCATGAGTGCTTCACCATGGGGCACATCAGTCCTCTTCATCAAGAATAAGGATAGATCAATATTAATTTTTATTGATTATAATGATCTCAATAAAAACATGATAAAGAAAATGTATCCCCTACCATGGATATATGACTTATTTGATCAACTCTGTAGGGACAAGTATTTATCTAAGGTGGACCTTAGGTCAGGATATCACCAACTAAAGGTGAAGAAGGAAAATATTCTCAAGACTATATTTCAAATGAGGTATTGAAATTATGATTTTATAGTGATTCCCTTCAAACTCACTAATTCTATAGCAATTTTCATGGATTTAATGAATAGAGTCTTTAGATATTACCTCGATAAATTTTTTGTAGTCTTTATTGATGATATTCTAATATACTCTAAGAGCAAGGAGGAACATGAGGAGCATTTGAATATTGTGATAAAGAATTTTTTAAGGGAGAAACTATATGAAAATTATAGTAAATTTGAGTTATGGATGGGGAAAGTATCATTCTTGGGGAAATTAATCACCAGAAAAGGGTTATCTATGGACCCTTCCAAGATAAAGACAATCTAAGAGTGTCCCAAGCCAATATCTTTAATGGAGATCTGTAGTTTTCTTGGTTTAGATGGGTATTATCGATGATTTTTAAATAAATTCTTATGATTTTCAAACCCACTAACCAAGATTGCTTGAAAGGGAGAAAAAAAATTAGACCAGTGAATGTGAAGACTTCTTTAAAGAGTTTAAAAAGAGGCATATCACTGAACTAGTGCTTACACTACCGATAATTGGGGAACTCTTTATGGTGTGAAAAAATTATTTAAATAAGGTTTTACATTTTATATTGATGAAAATGATAAATTGATAGCCTATTCCTCAAGGAAGTTGAAAATTCATAAGAAAAACTATCCTACGCATGATCTAGAGTTGGAAGTTATGATCTTTGTGTTGAAAATCTAGCAGCATTATATCTATGGGGAGAATTGTGAGGTATATACTGATCATGAGAGCCTAAAATATATATTCACACAAAAGGAGCCTAATGTGAACCAATTAATATGGTTGGAGCTCATCAAATATTATGACTGGTCAATCCACTACCATCTTGGTAAAGAAAATAAGATGGTGGGTGCTCTAAGTATAAAGGATCATGTATCTTTATCAATAATGAGAGTTGAGAAGAATAAAATATTCTTATACCTTTAAATGATGGACATGGGAATAATTAATTAAGTAACATCATCAATCCTTTCTCAAATGACCATCCCTCATGGAGAATGCTCAAAGAAATGATGTGGAAATTCAGATGAAGGTGGAATCCATGAGAAAGGGTAAATCCTCAGAGTTAAAAATTGATGAGGAAGGAGTTAAAAGATTTGGGTCATGTCTATGTGTACCATACAATATATAGATAAATAAGAGGATTTATAATGATGTGTGTAGCTTAATCTTCTCTATTCACCCAAGGATCATAAAGATGTATTGAGATGTCATAGAGAACTATTGGTGGGAAAAATATTAAGAAGGAGATCACTAAATATACATCAAAGTGCATGGTATGTCAGCAAGTGAAGGATGAAAGGAAAAATTCTAAGGGGATGATGCAACCATTAAACATACTAATATGGAAGTGGGAAAACATCAGCATAGAATTTTTCATTAGAATTTTGAAGAAATACATAGGACACAATGCTATATGAGTTGTTGTGGATCCTCTCACAAAGATAGATCACTTTATCACAATTCAATAGGACTTATACCTGGATTAACTTACACAAATATACATTAGATAAGTAATAAGTCTTCATGGAGTACCACTATATATTTTATCTATTCAAGATCTAAGATTCACCTACAAGTTTGGAAAAGTCCCCATTATGCTCTAAACACTAAGCTGAAATTCAGTATGACCTATCATCCTCAAATTGATGGTCAATCTGAGCAGACTATTCAGACATTGGAAGACATGTTGAGAGTTTTTTATATGTACTTCAAGGGAGGATGGGACCAACATCTACTTTTGGCTAAATTCTCTTATAGAAAAAGTTTCCACTCAAGCATTCAAATGGTTCCATATAAAACCCTTTATGGGAAAAGATTTAGAACACTGGCATGTTAGGATGAAGTCAGTGAACATAAGATTCTAGGACCTAAAATGGTCTAAGAAATTGTATAAAAGGTTAAATCCATTTAGAATCATATTCTGGAATCCCAAAGTCAATAGAACAGTTATGCAGATAATCATCGATGAGACCTGTAGTTTAAAGTTGTAAATATGGTATTCCTCTGCATATCTCTATGGAAGAGGATCATGATATTTGGGAAGAAGGGAAAGATAAATCCTAGGTACATCGGCCCCTTTGAGATTCTTGATCATGTTGGAGATGTGTCCTATAAAATGGAACTCCCACCTACCATGTCTCAAGTGCACGATGTATTCCATGTATCCCTCTTGAGAGAGTACATACAGGACCCCCCACATGTACTAAATTCATAGGTGGTACAATTGGAAAATGATCTCAATTTTGAGGAGAATCTAATGAATATCTTGGATCATAGAGATAAAATTATACGCAACAAGACCACTCACTAGGTCAAAGTACTATGGTGTAACCATAAGTACTAAGAGGCGACATTTGAACTAGAGGAAGTGATGAAGGAAAAGTAACCTCACCTATTTTCCTTATAGTTTGTACACTAGTATAAAAACTGTCTTTTGTAGTGTAGTTTTTATGTCAGTTATTTATAACTAACATGAAAATTTGGTCATATTAATTTTTCATGTTGGTTTTTATCAAAACTAATGTGAAAAAGTACATATTCTTCACTCTTTCATGTTAGTTCTACAATATAACTGATGTAAAAAATCTTTTAAAATTTATGTATTGATCGAGGGTTTCATTACATGGGATGCCTGTTTAATGATGGGTCTCTCATTTCTATCTCATCAATGCCCTAACTTTATGGTATCTTTAATTTGGTGGTCAAAATCTCACCTTATGATCTAAATAGAACCATAGGGTTTTGTTGGCCTTTGGTTATGCATCTGAAGTAAGACTCAAACAATTTGGTTTCTCTCTTTTCAATCATTCTTTGGATTCAAATATCTAACCTACTATTGTTCAATGAAATATTATTAATTCTCGTATTACCATATTCATACATTTAGGTTTTTTCATCTTCATTATTTTGTGCTCGGTTATAGATATTCTTATCTCCAACTAGCTCACCTGAAGGTTTGAATTTTGAATTTGATATACATTTTTCTAGGTTATTCAGGTGTCTTTATTTGGATTTATGGTGTTTGATTCAGATTATGTTATATAAAAAACATTTGAGTTTTCATGAGTTTTGTAATGAAATAGAGGATAAATTAGAGGTGATTTGTTAGATTACATGGTCAAATAAACCATATAGAGACTAGAAAAACAATTCTACAAATATTTCATAGGCTATAATATGATTCAAAATGATCCATCAAACTATGTGTGCAATACATGCATAGTTATTCATCCCTATTGTGTTTGTTAATTATCCTCATTTTACTCTCAAGTTTATCCTAATGATGTTAATCCTTCATTGAGGTGAATTAGAGATTGGTTTTATGATGATTTGATGATATTAGCTTGAATTTTGTTTGATTTTTTGGTATGTAGTTGTTTACATGGTCATTATAGAAAAAAAAATTATTAAAAGTGGATTTGGTAAAATGTTATTGGATTTAGAATTAGACCTTATGGGTTTTTAAATAATGATCTTGAATTTGTGTGAGTGTATCTGATTTTATAAATATATATAGTTAGTGTTTCAGAATAATGAATGATCATTGATTTTCAAAATAAATTTGGGTGCTTTTATAGTCTGTTGAATTGATTAAAAAGGTTTATCAATATTTATACTATTTAATTTTTTGAATCAAACATGATAATGCATTGTAAATAAATCTAAGTAAAAAAATTACTATCCTAGTTTGGGATCGGAAGCTTTTTATTTATGATGGCTTCAAAGTTTTAGTATAATAGTGTATCCTCTAAATTGTTGACGATGTAATATAAATTATATTTTAATTTATAATTCCCTTTTTTGTTTTCCCATTTGATTTATTAAATCAATTATTGCATTAAACCCATATTTACTCTCAATGGGAATATGTTTGGAGTTGCATCCCACTCCTCATAGAAGGCGAACATTCCTACCCCTAGCTTGTAATACCTTATCTAAGAGGGATAAAATTTGATTTTTGTCAATTTATTCATGATATAAAAGTGCCACATGGTTATTATTCAAATGTAAAAAATTGTTATGTCTTTAAAGGATTTGAAGTTGATAGGTATGAAATATCATGACTTTCACGTCATAATGAAACAACTCCTACAAGTTTCATTGCGTGGAATATTTCCCACCTATATCATAATGACTATCATAAAGGTGTATTATTTTTTTAATTCAATTTTTAATAAGTTGATTGATTTGAATGCTTTGATCATTTTGGGGAACAAAGTGGTTTCTATACTTTTTCAATTGGAAATGTATTTTCCTCCATCCTTTTTTTTTGATATCATGGTGCATTTAATGGTTCATTTGGTGTGAGAGATAAAGCTTTACGGACCTGTATATCTATGTTAGATGTATCATTTTGAAAGTTATATGAAGATATTGAAGGGGTATGTTAAGAATCTATATTGACCTGAAGCATCCATTGTTGATAATTATATTTCTGAGGAGGCTGCAGAGTTTTTTACAAGCTATTTTTATGACGTGGAGAACATCGGTTTGCCTACATCTTGTTATAAACGATTTAATTTTGGGCAAAAGGGGATTCATGGCTTGAAAGTCAAATCGTTGATAGGTGAACACATAAATAAGGTATATCTATAAATCTTGAATAATGTAGATGATGCTCAAACATATATAACTTTTCATATTAATGAGTTGAAACAAAGTTATCCAAAGAAGAAAGATATGTGGATTTTGAATGAGCATAACAGAACTTTTTTTCCATGGTTTAAAGAAACCATGAAACTAGATGCATCAAAAACATTGATATGGTTAATGGGTGGTCCAAGTTTAAATTTTATAACATGGTCCAGGTATGACATTAATGGTTATACCTTTCATATGAAATATCAGGACAGTAGAAGTGTGATTCAGAATATTATTGTGTCGGTGTTCACAGAAGCAATGCATTTTTTAATTTCTAAAGACAAAAACTCAATCTCCACATCAACCGCATATTATAGAGTCATTGAATAAATATGGGAGGTTGATTAAATTAAATTTCAAGTTCACATGTTTAAGTGTAATTGGTTTATCGGTAACAACAGTGTCTGAAAAGATGAATTTGGAATGACACTAGTTAATCTAAATAAATTGGATTACACAAATGATCCTTTTATCATGGAAACACATGAAAAACAAATTTTATATATTCTTGATCAATTTGATATGTAGTGGGATATTATTTTACAAGGAAAAAAATAGTATGTTGGTGATGATAAACTTGAAGAAGATGTTGATTTATGTGAGATCCCTAGATCCATGGAATGATTAACAAATAATATTGATAAACGCATTGAAGACATGGTTTATTCATTGTACATTTTTTTAAAAAAATCATATTTTTCAAATCGTTTATTTGATAACTGATGTGAAAAATACACACGCACTATTTTTCACATTAGTTATCCTATAACTGGTGTGAAAAATCATTTATCGCATCGGTTATTTAAAATAACTGACGTGATAAACGGTTCATAAGTTGTTCACTTTGGTTATGGGATAACCAATGTGAAAAAAAAATTATATCAGGTTTTTTACATCGGTTATTCAATAACTGACATGATAAACAGTTTTTAATTGGTTTTCATGTCAGTTATTGGATAACCGACATTAAAAATCATGTATAAATTATTTATAACATTGGTTTTAAGTAACCGATGTGAAAAAACTTATTTACCATGTCCCTTATAACCACATCATATATCAACTGTTGTGAAAAATAATAAAAACCCAATGTAAAAACCCTATATGCACTAGTGATAAAATGAAATTTTGAGGGAGAAATTTCATAAGGGGGGAAGAATGTAACGACCCAAAATTTTATCAATGATAATTCTCTTCTTATAATTATGTTATATAATATAAATCACATAAAATAACATATAGAACACAATACAAACTTTATAAATGAATAATGAAGGAAATGAGAAGTATTTATAGAGATTAAGGAACCTAAACTAATGGAATAGTAATATGACCAATTGAATAGTAATATTACCCTTAAGAATAGAAACTCGACCAATAGAATAGTAACATCATCTATGAAAGTAAAAATAAAATTTTGGTATCCTATAAATGAAAATATGATATATTTATATCTTAGTATAAGTAAATAAATGTTTTAAAAATGATAAGTTAAGTGATTATATTTTTGTAAGTTATAAATATTTAATTATAATTTTATAATTAATATAATGATTTAAAAGAAAATATATTTTATTAAAATATAATCATAAATTACTAATTTTTTTCCTTACTATTATAATATAATTTTATGAGACCTTAATTAATTTTTTAAAGTGTCATAAAAT
Organism: Viscum album; assembly: GCA_963277665.1. NCBI lineage: Eukaryota > Viridiplantae > Streptophyta > Magnoliopsida > Santalales > Viscaceae > Viscum > Viscum album. The sequence continues at coordinate 1,189,613,963 of OY728143.1, read as the reverse complement.
CAGTTATAATTTTAAAATCGATATTTTTTTAATAAATGATGATTTGAATTAAAAATTAAATTTTTCATATTTATAAAATTATTTTTATAAAATTTAGTTCATTTTTTAATTCTATATGTTAAAAAATGGTTAGAGTTATTTTTTTGGGATTTTTCAAAAATATTTGATTTTTGTGAATAGTAAAATATGATAATTTACGGTATATATACATTATAAATTAATACACTATTCCTTTATTAGTATATGATGTAATCACCATAATGTAGAAAAAGCATTCTCTCCTTACTGTATTTATTCATTGAATCATTACTATTTCTTGTCTTGAGCTAAAATAATAAACTAAAGAATAAAATAATCAAAAAACACCCCTCTCCTCCGCTATAAATATCACCCCTCACCACCTCTTCTCCTCACACCTCTTAAGACTTAAATCTTGTCCAGATTATGATCAATACTCTCCCAAGACTCTCCCCACACTTACATGAGCCTTTTTTCTCAACAAAATACCAAAACCAATTCCCCTAAAGAGGTTCTCAATGAGGAGAATTTAAGACGTAAAAACCTCTTTCTTTTTATTTTAATTTATTTTCAATATCATTTCTTTTATTATTGTCTCCTAATATACCCTTATCCAAGTGACAATATAACTCCAATATATTTTATATACTATATTTTTATTGTTTTAGTGGAACAAACCATTATCATTTCTCTTCCTCTCTTATTTTCTACTAAAAATGAAAACATTGTCCGTGATGCGTTGATTTATCACATTCAAGGTTGATGTGTTTTCAATTTACATTACCACCTTAAAGGATGGTCATAAAACCATTGTTATGGTTAAAAAATATTATTATAAATTTATTACATCCTATTTAATGTTCTATAACTATTATATATACATGATATTAATTAATAAAATAAGAATAGTTTGTGATGATCAAAAAACTACAAAATAATCTAAATGATTATCCTTAATGTTTTGTCTAATTAATCACCATAAAATATAGAAAAAATTGATATATAAGACCATTTAATATTTTTTAAGTTCATTAATAACATATAATTTCAATTCTGTACAAATATTATCATTCTATATGATCTTTCATACACATATACAAATGAACCAATTATGAAAACCAAGGAAACGAACACTCCTGAATGATAAAATTGTATCTTATAACTCATAAAAAATGCCATAAATAAAATTAATAAAATTATAATAAATAAAAAACATATATAAAATCTTCTGAATTAAATAATTAAAGGATTTAATTTGATTATCTGGGATATTAAGATCAAGTACAAAACACTTTCAGATATAAGGTATGGGATTCTTTCTGAACATCCATTTTTCCTTCGGGTTACACTTTCTCTCTCTTTAATCCATGTAACTCTTATTTTGTTTTATGTAATTATTCTAAATTCTATTTATATTTTCTAAAATCATGTATCCAAATCATTTCATCCTCCTATTTTAGGGATATAAATGTTTTAAAAAGGTTTCCTTCTCAATTATTCCCAATAATCAAGTCTGATTAAAGGGAACTTCACTATTTCTTACCCACTTTCAAGTTCACTAAATAATTTATTTTAATCCACTGTTATTTCTATAAAATCACTCATTTTAAAATTAAAAACTATATTGATTCATTTTTGGTTTTATATAGACAATTATTCCTTTTCTGTTTTAAAGAACCTTGAAAATTTTCTCTTAAACAACACTAAACTTTTTTTTCTAAAATTTATTAAACACTATTTTTTACATGTTTTTACTTAATTTTGACATAAATTATCTTTATTTGTGACTATTTTACATTATTAATGTCCATTTATGATTTAAATTCATTCTTTAATGGACACCATTATGACATTCCCTTTTTATATGCCTTTGACATGATTATGATACCCAATTCTTTCCATGGGTAACCCTTACGTTTATGTTTTATTCCTTATGTATGATTATTTATGTGGAACACATATTCATGAAAATTTTATGATGGTTTCACCTAGATAGATCTTAAATTCATTGGTTAATGTTTAGTCTCATAAGACGTCATGTGCAATGGTCTTGGTGGTTAGCCTTGACTTATGCTCAATGTGCAATGATCTAGGTGGTTAGCCTTGACTAGTGATCCTCCATGTAAGATGAGCCTTAAATCATACTTATGTCATGTTTTATACTATTTCCACATATCTATGATTCCATGATTACATGATCCCATGTTTTATATGTTATGATTCCATATGTTTATTCATGTTCCATGCCTTTTTATTTCATCATGTTATGCTTTATAACCCATATGCTATGATTTATTCCTATGTTTATTCCCTTAATGGGATTTTATCTCATCCCTTTGTTCATGTATTCCCCAGTTTAACCTATGAATATGTTATATCACAATGTTAGTTAAGATCTCATTATAAAGTTTAAATAAAATTTGTTTCCATTTTGGTTTCATGTTTTCAGTTTTATATACCTAATCCTCCAAATACACTAAACTTTATGATCATTGGATTGTAATTTGATGGTTAATTATGCTTAAAATCATGTAATAATATGTTTAGAAGGATAGGGTCCCTATATTCCTCTTGAATATTCTTTTATTATATCATTATTGGATGGAATGGTGGGGGTAAGTATTTATTCTCCCTTTATTTTATTTTTAATTTTGTTTCTATTATCTTCCTCCTTAATTCATCTTTCTCCTCTTCCTATTTCTTTTCTTCTTTTAGGGATGTTTTTCAATAATCTACCTAGAATTTTCATAATTCCTAGCCTCATACTCCACTAGTTTGGGTTTAATTGGTTCAGGTTCAGGTGTGTCTAGTGGTGGGAGATATTTTCCACTTATTTTTGTTATCACACTAATATTTACATTGGGTTAGGTATTATTTGATCTAGAAGTTTCCCTATATTTTTTATAATACTTCCATAATTTTTCTTATCTCTTTCATTTTAGTCTTAATCTCATCCACCTTTGAAGTTGGTTATTGATAGATATATGGTGGTTCACTGGTATATGACTATTCATAAGGTCTATTTTGCTGTAAAATGGAATTTTGGTACATTGGTTGGTTATAGGTCTGCTTATAAGGATGTTGGAAGAGTAGTGGGTAGTGTAATTGTTGGTTTTTTATTGTAATAGAGTATGTTGTTGATACTGGTTTTGGTATGGGTTCTATATAGGTTTTATTGGTTTCTTAATCCATATTGGATTTAGTTAGTCGCTACTCATCCTTCAATTTTTTGGAATTATCTTGGATGAAAAGTGACTACACAACTTCCCACATCCCACACCTCATCAATTGGTCAGTGAAATGGCTAGGTGATGAGAAAAACCCACATACCTTAGTTGGTGCTTGTTATTTATGAATGATATTCTAAATAAATACCATGGATTATATTGGTGAATTATCTATCAAGGATCCTATAGATGATGCATACAAAATATTTCTATCATTATAAAATAAAACATGGTATAAAATATAAGAAATTGGTTCACTTCTACTACTTGATGTGGGCAACTGGCACATAACTTCATAAACCTTTACCAATACTCATAGAGTCTCTATAGGTTCTTGTTTGATAGAAAATTTATCTTTATTTATAGATGTTCTCCTAGAGGTTAGGAATAATCTTTGAAGTAAATGTTTGTGATATTCATACTAGTATTAGATCTCTCTTGCTTGTAAGTTATACAACTATTACTTTATTACACCTTCAAGTGGGAAAGAAAATTACATCCACTTCACTTCATCCTCATCTACTCCTTAGGGTTTAAAAGTGGATCAGAAAAATTTGAACTATTTAATATTGTTGTTTGGTTCTTCTAGTTTTGTGCATGTCCTCATGTGCAACAAATATACAAACATGACAAAATCATTTTTACTCACCAACAGATTTTAAAATTTTGTTTTCTCCAATCAGGGGAGGTTTAGACTATTTCACTCATCCATTTTGAATTCCACCACAAGTTGTTACAGAAACAATGTTCCAAAACTAATTCATTTTTTCATGCTCAAATTTAGAAATGGAAAATGTGGACACTCAAAACTCACACCTCTCAAGATGATAAAATTCATTTGTGGAGGTTCACTCTTTCACCAACCAAAAGTGAAAATCATAGAGTTTGAAAAGAGCTCTCAGCTTCCAATCCCTATCTAAAGTGAACAAGAATAAAGAGGTCTTTTAAAGGGGTTTTTCTGTGGCTATGGGACGGTAGGAATATAATGTCCAAGAGAGAGAAGAAGAGGGTTAAAATACCAACATAGAAAAAGCAATTCACATTTTTTTTGCAATAAAACATGGAAGGAAATGAAAACACATATTTACAAGGGAATGATTATGTGAATAAAGACACGATAGAGGAAGAAAATATGAAGGTAATGAGAATATGGAATATTTACAAAACAAAAAACTTCTCCCAATAAGAATATAATGCAAGTGTTCTTTTTTTTCTTTTCCTTTTTTTTCTTTGTTTTTTCAAAAGTTGACCTTGAAACAGATCTCACACCCATATCCCAACCCATGTTTGATCTCCTCACAACACTAATTGTAATAGTTGTAACAAGATCAAAGGTTGAGGAAGAGTGATTTTTGACCTACCCAAGACACAACCCATTTTTTTATTTTTCTTTTTTGATTTTTTTTTTTTTGATTTTGATTTTTTTTTCAATTTTTTTTTTTGAACACTTTTCAATATCATTTGTACAATACATTCCCAAATACCACTGAATGAAAACCTCCCCCCCCCCACACTAAAATGGATGCTTGCCCTCAAGCATATGGTAACACACCAGAAAATAAGGAAATGATACCCAAAAATGAAATCCATTCCCCCCCACACTTAAATTTCAAAAACTTATGCAATGAAAATCCATGTTGATATTAGGTGGGATAAGGTATTGGGATTGTAATGTGGCTATCAAATAAAAGGTTTTCATAGGCTTGAAGTTTCTTTCAAAATGAGGATTAATGTAAGGGAAATGGGAGGCTATTTGGCTGTTGTGATTCTCATGTGGTTCAGAAAATGCCTTTATCATATTAATACACACTAAGGTAGGAAATTCAGCTCGAAGGTCCACAAACTCAAGAATCACAAAAGGGGGTGAAAATACACATTTTGAAAATATGGCCATAGGTGGCCTTGGCATGAAAGAAAATGTTTGTTCTCACAGTTGGGGAAAATCATTTTCCAAATCAAAAATTGAGCATTCAAAATGTGTTGGTTTTGACACAAAATTATTTATCCAAAGTCATAATGAAAATACAAAATCTTTTAGATGAAAACATTTCTGTTAACTCCCCAAAATGGTTGTACAAAATTTCAAAACTCGATGGTGAGTAAGCATGACTTATAATGTTTTTGTATTTTTTAAGTGATTGTTTTTTTGGTTTTTCTTTTTTTTTAGGTTTTTATTTTTGTAAAGATACACCCACACAAAAGAGAAAGTGAAAAATAAAGGTTTTGATAAAGAAAATGGTAAAAAAATGAAAGAGAGAGGATTAATAAGAAATAGGTAGAGAGAGGAAGATATAGAGAGAGTTAAAGGGAAAGATGTGCCCCCTGGTTTGGATTTGGCAGGTCGCCTTCTCCATCTAGTGGTAGGTCAGCTAGAGAAGTTGGGGATCCAGTGGAAGTAGATGTTGATCCAGGATTGTGCATCCTCTCATGGTGATGCTTTAACCGATGTCCATTAACCGTAAATGTCCTTTTGGAAGAGGGTTCTTGGACTTGCACTTCACCAAATGGGTAAACGTTAGTAATAACAAAAGGACCTTCCCAACGAGAATTAAGCTTACCTGGGTGAAGCCGAAATCGAGAATTGAAGAGCATTACCTTTTCACCTTCATGAAATACCTTTATCGGGATGTGTTTATCATGGAGTGCCTTGGATTTTTCTTTGTAGAGATTAGAATTCTCATAAGAATCAAGTCGAAGCTCCTCCAGTTCATCCAATTGCAACAGTCTTTCTTCACCAGATTTTTCACAATCAAAATTATAGGTTTTCACGGCCCAAAAAGACTTATGTTGGATTTTAACTTGTAAGTGACACACTTTACCAAAAACTAGCCTAAAAGGAGACATCCCAATGGGTGTTTTATAGGCAGTTTAATAAGCCCAAAGTGCTTCACCAAGTCTTTCAGGCCAGTCTTTTCTGGTCAGTTTTACAATTCTCTCAAGTACCCTTTTCACTTATCTATTAGAAAGTTCATCCATTCCATTTGTTTGAGGGTGATATGCAGTTGAAGTTTTATGTACAACCCCATTCTTTTTCAGAAGAGATTCCATGGTTCTATTACAAAATGCATTCCTAAGTCACTGATCAAGGAACGTGGTGTGCCAAATCTTTGGAAGATGTGGGTCTTTAGGAACTCACTAACAGTATGAGCATCATCCTTCCTAGTGGGTTTGGCCTCAACCCACCTTGAAACATAATCGACCACAAGAAGAATGTATGATAATCCATTAGAAGGGGGAAATGGTCCCATGAAATCGATGCCCCAAACATCGAATATTTCACAAAATATTAAAGTCTTTTGGGGCATTTCATTTCTTTTATATATTGTGCCAAACTTTTAGCAAGTGGGACATGATTGACAGAACTCATGTGAGTCCTTGAAGAGTGAAGGCTATAAGAATCCAGAGTCTAGGACCTTTCGGGAGGTCCTTTGTGGTCCAAAGTGGCCACCTCCGGGAAGTGAGTGACAAAATTCTAATATGGAAGAATGTTCATTTTCATCGACATATCTCCTTATTACTATGTGAGCCCCAGTTTTCAAAAGTTTATTTTCTTCCCAAAAATAGTATTTTGAATCACTTTTCAACTTTATTTTTTGTTCTTTAGAAAAATTTTCAGGAAAAACACAAGAAACCAAGTAATTTACAATTGGGGCATACCATGGTATTTTTGGAGTGAGAGATGAAAGGTGCTCAGTGGGGAATTCAGGATCGATGATTTCAGATTGAGAAGAATTAGAAATTCTACTCAAGTGATCAGCCATAGGGTTTTCTTTTCCTAGTCTATCTTTAATTTCAAGGTCAAATTCTTGGAGCATTAGGATCCATCTTATTAGCCTAGGTTTGGAATCACTTTTCTTTAGTAATAACTTTATAGCAGAATGGTCTGTGAATATTATGATTTTGGCACCTAAGAGATAGGACCGGAATTTATCTAAGGTAAAAACCACTGCTAGAAGTTCCTTTTCAGTGATAGTGTAGTGATATTGAGCTTCATCCAATGTTTTTGAGTCATAATAGATGACATGAGGAATTCTTTCTCTTCTTTGACCAAGAACATCCCCAACAGCTCTATCAGAAGCATCACACATCAACTCAAAGGGTAATGACCAATCTGGGGGTTGGATTATTGGGGCAGATGTTAGAGTAGTTTTGAGTTCAACAAAGGCTCTCTTGAAAACCTAATCAAAATGGAAAGTGACATAATTTTGGAGCAAACGAGTGAGTGGGGGGGGGGAATTTTACTAAAGTTATGGATGAATCTCCAATAAAAACCAGCATGACCGAGAAATGAACGGATGTCTTGAACAGAGTTGGGTTTAGGAAGTGATTGGATCACTTCAATTTTGGCAAGATCGAATTCAATACCATATTTTGAAACTATGTGCCCTAGAAAAATCCCATTTTCAACCATGAAGTGAAATTTTTCAAAATTTAACACAAGGTTACACTTGACACACTTTTGAAGTACTAGAGAGGGTGAATACAAACAAGATTCAAATGACTCACCATAAATGGTGAAGTCATCCATGAATATTTCCATGCAGTGTTCAATGAATTCTGAAAAGATACTCATCATACACCTCTGGAATGTTGTAGGAGCATTGCAAAGTCCAAAAGGCATTCTTCTATATGCATATGTTCCAAAGGGGCATGTGAAAGTAGTCTTTTCTTGGTCCTGAGGTGAGATTAGGATTTGAAAATAGTCGGTGTATCCATCAAGAAAGAAATAGTGTGACTTTCCAGAAATGGCGTCATTTTAAACATGCGGACGATTGTCACCTATCGACCAGTCAAGGTTTCGGTGCTCTGCTAATGTGTATAGGAGCACTCGAGTCGAATCCTCAGTGATGGTACTTCGTAATAGTCGATTTTTTTTAGTTGATTGTATTTTGATTGGGGGGTTTGTTGGCAGAGATTAATTGAAATGTTTAATGGATGATGTTTAATTTAACAAGTTGATAAAAATTGGGGTGAGTTCATCATTAGGGAGTTAAGCATGTTATATCCTTGAGCTTTTCTTTATATTGCATTAAATTAACACCCACATCAAAAATTGATGTTGATTGGAATTCCCAAGTGTTAAGCCTTTAATCCAAGCCTTAACTTTAATTAGGGTTCTAATATCAATCAGTTCTTGATTGTGGAAGTTTATTTATGGTTCCAATAATCCATGTAACCCACACGTTGAACATAATATTTCAATAATCCATGACATGTTAAGTCCAACATACACAATGTTAAATTAAAGAATACTCATCGAGCAAAACCTCTCAATCACTTAACATCCCTAAATTATAACTCACCCCAATAAGATATTTACTCATCCATTTAAATTATTATTAATCTGTTCTATTATGTTTAAGGTGATGAATTACAAAGAGAAGAAAAAGAAAGGGATAAGAAAAGAGTTGTGCGCCGAACACACACACGAACGATGATGAGAGTAAACAAAACTGAACTTTTTATTGAATAATAAAGTAAAATAAGATGATGGATTTCAGATTTATTTAAACTAAAATAAGAACATTAATATTTAACTACATAAGGTGGATGAGAATAAGAAATTAAGAAGAAGAAAATTGCATGAAAACAAAATTACAAAGACAAACACTTGCAAAATTACAATGAAGAAAAATGAAAAAGTAAATGAAAACAAAGAGAGGAGGAAGGGATTATCAAGTGAAAACTTGAGTTTGGAAGATCCTACCAAGCCTTTTTTAGTTCATTGGTACTTCCAATCAATCCTCCTTTTCTCTTAAATTCCAACCCCTCTCAAGGAGAGAGGGGGAGAGTATTTATAGCCCAAGGAGTGGACTGTTTGCATTCCCAATATGTCCCTCCAGTTGCATCGCCAATTTGGATATTCATAAAGCCGAATATCCAAATATATCCTTCTTAAAAGTTGTATATAATAAATTTTTCCGACTACTGTCAAAATTTGGAGGCATTTGGACAAGTGTAGCCAAAGTAATGGCAGTTTTATTAAACAAAGGTAAACTTTCCAATTCTATCCATTCTTTTTCGATGGCCGAAATGTGAATGGATTTTGTAATAGGAAGATGCCCTAAAATACGAATTCCTTATTCAAAAAAGTCGGTCGCCTATATATACTATTTCACACTGAAAAATATCAGCTCGATTTGATTCTTACATAATGAGATATTTCATGAATACTATACTGATTTTATTTCTCGGCCAGAATAGTGGGCTGGAATTCAAAGCTTCATTTGAGCCTCTTGTACTTGGATTTGGGCCTTGAAATTTTTATCCAAGATGACATCTAGTGTCCACAGAATTATGGTGGAGAGTTAATGTTTTTGGACTTCTGTATTGAGCCCAGTAAATCAATCTTCAAGGCTGGTCCAGTTTGTTCACAGATTCTTTGGTCTTGTTAGTGAGGACCATATGACCCTTGAAATGGAAGAATTGGCTCATGGTACCTTCTAATGAAATGTTTTATATTGAAAGGAGAATACTAAAAAATAATAACAACAAAATTTAGATCAGTATAGTGATATTTATTATTAAAACATTAAACTGACTCAATTGGACTACTTCTAAAAATGCTCAAAAATTATACTTAATATTAAAACATTAATATTTCACACAAATTATGAACATTTCATATAAAATAAGTAAAGAGGGAATATAATAAGTCATTAAAATATTAATAACATCATCTTCTCCTACTTATCCATAGAAATTAGGTATTAATTGAATTAATCTAGTTTTCATCTCAAAGTAATTTTGTAATATGGGCATATCAATTTGATTACTTTGATTTATGAACTGTGGTGCATAGGGGCCTTTGAGGGTCTTTTGATATTTCCAACCATGAGTGTAGGATCAAAGTGATCACTCAAATTATTACTTAATTTTGAAATTTTATTCTCTTAAAAATATTATTTTAAAGTGAGGTTTCTAATTTTATTAAAAGTTATTTATATTTCAAGGTCAAAATGAAACAATTTGTTATTTAAAAATCGAGTTATGAAAATTATGGGTTAGATTTTTGGCACTACCTCCCCAGAAAAAAAACTAATTTTTGAAATTTTTCTATCATGGGGTGTGGAAAAATCAATTAATTTCTCAAGTTAAATTCATTATAGTGGTTAACCTAGGTTTTCTCCAAGAGATGAGTACACAAAAACCCATTTTCACTTATTGTTTAGAGAAAAGGGGAATTGTTGTTTGAGATTTTTGTGATTTTAAAAACTAAATAAAGAAATGAAACAATGATTTGGAAATCAATTGATTAAGTAGTTATTAGGTTAATGTTGGATTAACCTATTTCAATTATATCCTAGTTCATATGGTTATCATCTCTTCGTCTACTAAACTGGTAAGAGATGGAATCCTTGATCACTTATTCTCTCTCCTTTGATCAAATAGTGATGGTGAGAATAACCCTAACTGATATCATAGATTGGTATAACCTTATTCCAATGTGTGTAAGTATTTTATTAGACACTCCTAGTTAGATTATTCAATTACCAATTGAGTCTTATTATTCCTAAATATCCAAGAGTTTTCACTTCCACTTCCACGCATATCAGTAATCCATGAGAACTTCACCACCTAAATCTAGCCAGTTCAATCATATATAAACTAAAACTAAGCTAAGGTAGATTATGATCATTTCCCAAGGAAATAAAAAATAATATAATTCAAAACCAAATACAATCTCACTTGATAATAAAAACTATTAAAGAAATATTGAAACTAATTTAAACATAAGATAGAAAGGATTTATCTCATTAAGAAAATGGACTTAGGTATTAAAAAAGGTTATCCTTTCCTTCCCTGATCACTCATATTTTACCCCTCCATATTAATAATATCAAATATGAGAGTTAAATAAGTATTCATTATAAAGTGTAAAAAATAAATTAAAATGATAAGGAAAAGAAGCAGTAAAAATCTAGAAAATTGTGTGAGTGGTCTAGGGATCCAATTCATCTCTCTAATGTACATCCTCCTCATCTTAAAAAGACTTAGTCTCCTTACCTTTTGGTCAATAAAACTCATGATATTTTATCCTTTTTAATATTTAAATTCTTTCCTTTTTTCCAGATCTCAAAATATTCAACGTGGTTAGTTCTTAAAAGAAATATACATCCCTCCATCTTTAGTGACAATAAAAATAGTATGCATGTATGTATCCATGTGGTATCCTCTTATTGATCACATGCATATTGATGTGAAAACCCTAAGTTTTATTTTTAAGGTAATGTGAGTTTCACAAATCTTTCACTTGACCTATGCCTGATCCTTATAAGTTGATTTTTGGAAAAGTTTTGGATCAACTGTGAGTTGAAAATATCAAGGATCGACCATGAGGTGTGAGTGACCATGTGGCGGGTACATCGTGTGGTCAATTAGACAGTCATGTAGTCACTTGGGTATAGGCATGTTCAATTGAGTTTTTATTATTATAGTCAATGTGATTTCCATAGTTAGTTGAGATGAATGTACGATCGCTTCAATACTATGAAATTTCTATTTTTAGTTGGTGGAGTGAAAACATGGTTGATCAAATGAACATGATATAAATCTTGATGCATGGTTTATTATATGATTCTTCTTATATTAGGTTAAGGACTCTAAAAAATTTCAACCATGGTTGATTTGAAAAGGTATAGTCAGTTATTTTTCTTCTTATGGTCGATTGACCGAGCACATGACTGCCTTATGATTGAATGTTTGTAGCAACTCTAGAACTCCCAAAAAACAAGATCACCATGATTTCTTTAGAACACACTCCATATACCTGAGATAATTATCAAAACACTAATTATTAAATGAAATAATTACTCTAATATTTCCCAAATATCAAATTAATAATTTAAACTCAATTTTTAATCTGTTTTCTCACCTAAGCCCAAAATATTCCTATAATTTAAACATGTGAAAATTACTCATTAAATAGTAAAATTTTGGGGTTAAACCATAAAAATACTCAATGAAATATATTAAAGTATTGAATCTATCAATAATACAACTTTTTTACTAAGATAATAAACATAAATTATTTTTGGGAGATTTATGCTTCTTCTTTAGAGAGTTGTATTTATCTTTTAATAGAGAACTATCCATTTAGTTCATCAAAGGGTCAATTTTTACATTCAGATTCCAAAATAAAAGATTAAAAATTTCATACCTCCTAAATATAAGATTTTAAACACATATTATCATTTTTATTTGAATGTTTATCTTCTGATTTGGAGTTTGAATTATCACTAGAGACTTCAAAAGCAATCTAAGTGGCTTTAATAACTTTCTTAGTTCTTATTTTAGAATCTATATTTGAAACTTCTTCTTAGATTTCTTATTATCTTTAAGTTTAGTGAAATTAGTCTTGAAGTGTAAAATATTTTACATTCATAACATCAAACTTATTTGTTATTCCCATAATTCTTCTTGAATTTATTAAAAAACTTCATAAATCCCCTTCTGATCTTATAAAATATATTTGACTTCCTTACTAACTGAGAAAGTTCATCACTAGAATTAGAATGGTTGGATTCTCCTTCATTAGATTAATCAAATAAAATCTACTTATAATTTTTCTCATCTTTTGAAGTTAATTATTTAAGAGCGATATTCTCTTTTATAACTATTCTATGATCATATACTTCAGCTTGTATTTCAGCTTCATACATCATAAGAGTTCCAATAATATTATTTATCTTTAAATCTTTAATAGGTGTAGATTATTTGATAGATATTGAGATTACACTCCACCTAGTAGATATAACTCCAAGTAATTTTAGATCATGAATAGATTCTTTCATAGAATCTCTCAAGGTCGTGCCATTATTTATAATATATATAAGTCTTCCATTCATATAAGTAATGTTTTATCCATTAATAATCCTTAAAATGACAAACTTGAGTTTGGAAGTATTATACCTTAGATGTATTAAATTATTTATTCCTTCATATGAAACTATAGTCATTATCCACATATCATATTCTATTAAATAGTGAGATACGGTTAAATTCATTGGGGCATATACCACAAATAATAGCATTCATGGATTTAGAATTTAGATCATATTGAATCTCTTGGTCTACCCCCATAACTCTGGTTATCCAAAGTGGATTTTATATGGTTTAACAACTTTCATATAAAGCATAAGTTCAATATTCTTCAAGTAAATAACCATCCTAGATTTACAAAAAACCATAATTATTTTTATTAAAGTAAGGAGATTTATCCATTGACATGCCTTTCCTCATATCATCCATTATAACTAGAAATTTTTTTATACTTCCAATGGAAAAACTTGAGAAGTCAAAAAATATTTTTCTTTGATACCAAGTGTTATCCTGTAACTATTGTATAAAAACTTGAGAGGGGTGAATTGAGTTCTTTAAATTTCAAATCAATTAAAACTTTCCTCTTCTTTAATCAGATAAGTTTATTCTTTTACTTTATCAGATATACTGAAAAAAAGTAAAATGAAATTAAATAATAGACACATAATATTTTTATATTGGTTTAGATCTATAAGAAAATATCTTGGTTTACTCCATTAACACTCGATGTGATTTTGGTGATTTTTATTATGATACTTTTTTTGGGGATCACACAGTTGAGTGAAAATAGTTGTTACTTATTTTAAAAATGAATAAGATATTTTCTTATGATCTCTCTCTACAATACTTATATGTAGTCTTCATTATAAACTTAGAAAAAAGGTGTGGACTAATAAAAAATTATATAATAGATATAGAATAAAGATTTATAGTTGATGGTGCATAATTATATATTTCAGTAATAGAAAAAAGATAAAATATTCCATAGAATGAGTCAGTATTAAAAAGTAGATCTTGAAATTTTTCTTTGACTATAGTATAATTCTTCATGAGATTATAGGTATTATTGAAAATTCTTATTTGTGATTAATAGAAATGGATTGAGTGTACATAACATAAGAAGTTCACAATTTTTGGAGTCAGAAAATTTGATCACTTATTTTCTATTTTTTAAATTTGAATATCATGTGAGTTTAGTGTCATGTATTAAGTTAGTATTTTTCATACGATTAAGATAATATATATATTACTTTCAAAAATAACCTTGGTAAAAGTGTTTTCTAATAATATCCATGATAATAGTTATTCATTCAACCATTTAAGTAACTTCAGTCTTCCTTAAAATTAGCAATTAGTTTAAACCTGGTCATAACACCTTAAAATAACTTTGAATTATATTATAACACCCCATGAGAAATATTCTATGTTAAATAAATAATGTAAAAAACCCTCAAAAAATATTTTAAATTTTAATTCTCAACTTGTATTTTATATATTTATAAATACATATTCATGTGTACAAAATAGTTATAATCTCTATTTTATACATAAGATGTATGACATAGAAAAAAACCATATAGGATACATAAAATATTTACTTTTCAAAAAATACAACATATAAAAAGTCTATAAATACATAATAAATATATAATATTTTTCTGAATATGTAAGATGTTTTCCTATCCAAAATATTCAATACATAAGAAGTTCAAAATATGGCCTCATATATATGGAATTTTCTCCTTTACTAAAATCATGATACATAAAAAATTTACCAACTTCATGTGATGTGTAATATGTCATACTTAACCAAATTTATGATACATAAGAGGTTATATTTGGTACATATAAATATAATTTCATATGTAAGAGGTGATACTTTGCTAAATCTTTAATACGTAAAATAATAATGCATCTCTATCGTAATATGTAATACATTTTAATTATACAATTTTCTAGAATGTAATATATTTTTTCAAGTTCTTTTGAATGTGTAAAAAATGTCTCCATATACAAAATATTATACCTAAAAACTTATTTAAACTTTAATATGACCAACTCATAATAATAACTCTATATAGAAAAAACTTTATAAAACATTAAAAAATATCTTGAAATTCACTCAAAGTAAACTCATTAGAGAAACATGAAAGGGATTTTTTGAGTATAAAAACCTTGGATTGATTTGGAAATTTTGTACAACATTATATTTCTAATAATTTATCCACAACACATGTATGTACAACACTTCAACATAATTTGTTTTAGTGTTTTCTTATATAAAAAATAAAAACAAACCAAAAAAACTAAAAATAAAAAACACATAGTCAAAAATTTAAAACATAAATGTAAAACCACTAAATAGAAAATAAATTGACAAAATAAAAAAAAAAATTCCAGTTTGTAAAGTGTTTTATGATTTTTTTATTTTTTCTAATTTTTAAATTTTCTATTCTAGGATTTTTTTATCTTCATTTCTTATTTTTTTTTACTTGTTTATTTTTTATGATTTATTTATTTTTATATTTTTCAAAATAATAAAAAAAAATTGAAATATAATTTAAAATGGATTTTTTTTTTACTTTTGAGTTTTTTTATTTACCTTTTCTCATATCAGGTGGGATTAAAATAAAAAAAATTAAAACTACTAAAAACCCAAAACAAAAAATGAAAGTTTGGGAGGGGTTTTAAAACTATCTGTTAATGTTACTATGTAAAATCCTCCACCATGGTTAAAAGGTGCTTATATATAAACAAGTAACTTGAATTTTTTTACTTTAGAACCCTAGGGAATCAATATATAACACCTTTTTAAACCACTGAATAAATTATTAGATTTTATATATAGAAAGGGGTATCAAATAGAAATTTTAATTTGAGAATTATAAAAAAATTGAAATGATGGAAAATAATCATAAGCAATCAATTAAAATGGATCACTAAACTTTTTCACCATGAAAATGATATTTTGGAAATCCAGTTCAGCAAAAGGTGTCATTCCATTATTTATTTTTCCATAAAATCCAAAATTACTCTCAAAAATCACTATTTTATTTTTAATAGATGGGGTGAGTGATAAAAAATCTTGATTAAATGAAAATGAATTATGAAATACAATTTCAAAATCGAAAAATTAGTCATAAAAAGAATTAAAAAAACTCTAGTTTCTATTTGGATTTCTATTGTTTGTCATTTTTATGATCTACAACTCATTACATATTTCCAAGAATTTAGTATATTTTTGTTTGAACCTATATTTGATTTGGGATTTGTACATTCAATTTCATTTTCCTTTTCTAGCTTGTAATTTCAATCTTACATTGTTTGTTGGTTCTCTAAAGTTTAATCTTATGAAGATTGGATGAAGAGAATTTTAATCTTACACTTTAAATAAGTCTTGTTTTTAATATTATTTATTAGTTAGGATAGGGAATTGATATGATCCTCTAATTTTCTCATTTAATAAATAATATGTAACTAGGCAGTTTTCATTTAATCTTAGATTTTATTTGAATGAGTATCTCACTTAAAATGCACATATCAAACAATAACATGTGTAATATTAAACTAAAGATTTTATAATATGTGGAACATTAAATAGGTTGAACAAATTTACAATTCTACAGATTATATTAATTTTAATACTAAATTTTTATATAATATTAAACTGTTATTAAATTAAAATCAAGTTAAGTAATATTAATATAAAAATTACACAAGTTAGAAAATTTTTATAGATTACTTGTTTTTAAACTGAAAATTTCAATATAAATTTAAAATGGAATTTAATTTAATGAAATATTTATTTTTTTATATATTATTAAATTAAAAATAATACGAACATTAATATAAGCTATACAAAATTCAAACTGATTGATTCACACTAAACTAGGACTAATCAAATAATTTTCCTCCAAAAATAATAAAAATAACAAATATTATTTCTGATTAATTAAATATTAAAGAAAACTATAGAACACTCAAATATATTTAAGAAAAATATAAGATTAAGAAAAATATACTTACAGAGAATAAATAAAACTAAAAATACTTACAAGAAAATAATAACTTATTTATAAAATATTAAAATATTTATAAACTTAATATCCAATATAATAACTACAAAATATAATTTTATAATAAATCCATAAAATTAAAATTAATAAAATTAAATAATAAATTTACTAAATATTACTTAAAATTATAAAAACATGAATATAAACCATAAAATATTTATTATATTAATAGTTATATTTATGAAATAAAAATAACTTAAAATATTAATAAATCAATAATAAAAATAACATAAAAATGAGAATTACCATATGTAAAAGATCATTCACATAAATTACATTGGTTTTTTTCAATTTATCTATTTATAGACCCTTTTTACCATTTCCTTTGATTTTTAGAGCTCTATTATGTCCAAAGGGAACTATGCAATCCACACACTTCTTCATATTCTTCAAAAAACGTAAATTTCATATCATATGAGATAAACACTCGCTATTAAGTATCCATGTACTACAGTAATTTTTCACTTTGAGTTCAATTTTATCCAAGATAACCTTCCCATTATTCTTAGTTTACTTCCATAAAGCTCTGAGTCAAGCTAAAATATAAACAGGTCTCTCTCTATTCCTTTCAGTATATATTGTGGTGAAATCCTCCTCTTCTTTCAATAGAGAGAATTTATTCTCAAATGGAATAGTTTTCAATGTTTTTGTTTCCAACTTTCATGATTCTACATTGAATTTTTTTTCTTTTTCTTATAAACCTTCAAT
Source organism: Viscum album (assembly GCA_963277665.1). NCBI lineage: Eukaryota > Viridiplantae > Streptophyta > Magnoliopsida > Santalales > Viscaceae > Viscum > Viscum album. The sequence continues at coordinate 1,189,596,112 of OY728143.1, read as the reverse complement.
CATAATCCTTATAACCAAAATTCATAAATAAAAAACATTCATAAAGGAATTTTTCCTTTATAGTTTAAGGTATGCTCTCATCCTCCTTTATTGACTTTCGAGTGCCTCTCACTATAAATAGATCATTGGGTCGTTATAATTGGTCATGGTGTGGCCCAAGTAACCATATAATTATAACTCCATAAAGGGGAATATATTATCACTTTGAAACCATATATTTTCTGCATATAAGTATATTTTTTTTATTTTTGAATAACATTATATAACTAATTTCTAGAATTATATCTAACCTTTTTTAATTCTTCCATTGATATAACTATCTGATTTTTGAATGATACTCTTTAAAATCCAATCACATTCTTACATATAGAGTTGTGCCTTTTATCATTATAACATTTATCAAAACCCCTTATGCCGCTTTTAGATTTTTATTTGACTTCTTCATCTAAAAACATCCCAAATTGAAATTTCTTCTTGGAACATCCATATTTAAATTTAGTTTCTAACTTATTTTTCAAGTACATCGCCTATTCTTATAGTGTTTTAATCATATTTCCTCTCTCCCAAATACAAGCATTGAGTTCATTGATTACCATTGTCCATTCCTTAATATTTAATATAAAATCAACAACTTATCCATATTTTCCTTATACAAACACTTGATCTTCCACCATCATCTCTAAAAGAGGGATTTAGTCATTTAGGAAATCAACATACTCAAAATTATCTTTAAAAAATTCACTAATATTTCAATTTTCTTCCTTTTGATGTCTAACTCTTTAAGTGAACCTTTAAATTCCACCTTAAGATCAACTTATCCTCTTGATTGATATTCCTTCTTTATTTCAGATTAGGTAATTTGAACCATCACCATCATATAATCCCCTAACTTTGATTTTAATTTCATTTCACCTTCTTTAATACAAATATAATCATGTTCTTCTTCCTTATTCAAAAAAATCTTCCATTGAAACTTCCTTATAGATTAATTTGTATATTTAATTTTCCTTTTAGGGGGAATTTTTCATTATTTATTTTGTGAGAAATTAAACACACCATCACTACCATATTTTTTTTCTAGGATACCTTCCTATTATATACCCAACTTTTCCACACTTGATTCATGAAAATTATATCTTTATTTCAAAACTCTCTTTGCCTTTATTGAACTTTTTAGTAATAAATGAGAGAAATTTATCACTTGTTTCCTATTTATTTCCTTTATTATGGTTGAGATCAGGGTTTTATATAATTTTAAAATCCATATATTTAAATGAGTGTCTTATTAATCCTTCTAATTTCATATGAATCTCATAATCCACCAAGATACATTATAAATCATTAAGTGAAATATTTACTAAATTCCTTTATTTAAAAGCTAAGATATTTAGATTATAAAAAGGTGGTAATACTCTTATTATTGTCTTAAAAATATCTTCATCCTTAATTTTATCTTTATGACCACATATTGATCTAATAACCTTAATAATATGATTGAATAAATAATAAATTTTCTCATTTGGGTAGATATTTAAATGATCAAACTTATTATGTGAAACTTATACCTTCACATCTTTAGCCTTATTAACTCCTTTGTATATATTGGATAACTTATCCCAATTTTTTGTGAGCATAAAACCCATATCTTTTATGTAAATTTGATTATAAAGTGATCTAGATAATACATTTTTTTATGTTGCATCAATATTGATTCAATAACATCTTGATGTGATCTTTTACTTGAATTCCATGCATAGAATCAAAGAAAACATATAAACTAATAGATAATATATGTGTTATCATGAGATTCTTACATATTTGATAATTAAATCAATATAAAATTGCAACTCACTTCATATTCATTGTGTTCTCTATATCAATACAGTCATTATAGTATATTCATTAACCAATTAAACTTGTTGCGACTACAAGTCCCCAAATCACCCGAAGAGGAGAGGGGGTAAGTTAGTGTGATAAAATTTATTTTTTTAATTATATATCGTTATTATGATATAAATGACACTTAAAATTATAATTTCAATTCAAATATTCACAACATCCAAATATTTAAATTAAAACACGTTGACATAATAATTTCACTCAATTCACCCAAAAATGGGCTACATCCAAGGAGCATGCATTTATAATGTGTCGATGTACTAAGAAACCACCAAAACACTATTATGATTACAATTCATAGGATTATTTCACTACCAATTCCAAGGTTAAACCCCGTTAAGTATCCCTCCACTCATTATTTTAAGTTAAGGACATGAATAATTTGAAATGAAATTTGTTATAGTGAAATATTCACAAGAAATAAATACACCAAAACATTAAAGGTGTTTTTCTTTAGATTTATATTCAATAGTGAATGAAAATATTCAATAAATTTTAATTTAAAAAATCATACAAAACTCTCTATAATTTCAAATTAGTTAAATTTCTTCCTCCCTGGTTTCATTCTCTCTTATAATTCCACCACACACTCTAAAACTCTTAAAATAAACGTTTAATATCATCATAAAAAATATATAACATGTTATGTAACATATCACATATTTATTGATACTTAAAAACATCCTTAATTTTTAAGTTAAATCTCCCATTAATCAAGTAAATATTATTGTATTTTAAAAGTATTAAAACTTGTAAAATATTTTATCTAAAAAATCATGGAAGAATGATAACCATTAAGATTTAATATCTTTAGGTAACCATATAAATTTTAAGACATTTACTAATAGATAATTTAAACTCTCAATATCAAAACATTCAAAATTTGATATATTTTCCAAACCCACATGTTATTACATAATAAAAATGATTATGATATAATCATTTTCTTTTCACCAAATCATGACCGTCGATTGTGTCATGTCTCTTAAGTCATAATCCATTACCCTGCTCACTTATTCTTTAAAAACTTCTTATTCACACATCATGGGTTCATGTTGTGGTGTGATTTATAACTATCCAAATCATGATAATTATTTATGGCATAATATACTAGTCATAATCAATAGACATAACATTTTTTCTCAAACCAGCTTCACTTTGCAGTATGAACCTCTAGTCGTAATGCACCTTGTTATACCATTTCTTCATCCTCTAACCATATATGTCATATATATAGAATCATTATTTACACTTCATAGAATAATATTTATTCCACTACTAAAAAATCCAACAACAATAATGTCATGACCATTAATATTGTGGTGTGACTCTTGCTTCTTATTGGTCTCTATCAAGGAAAACACCTTGTGAGGGGGTGAATCAAGGTATTATACCTTTATAAATTATTCCTTGATAATGATATTGTTCTCCCTTTAAGAGTAAACTATTCTCTCCCTCAATTTCACTCTTCAGTGATGAAAGAAATAAAAAAATCACATGTGATTTTACTTGGTTCACAAAAATGGGCTCATCCAATGAGCATGCATAAAAATTTTCCTATGTTCCAAAGAAACTAAATCACACTGATTTTTATTTAGTTACATAATGGAATGGCCATGTGGACCCTATAGATTTACAATCCTCACTAAAAATTGAAGGACGTAATGTTTCTACTCATAGAGAGAAACTCACTGCTCCTCATGTGAACTCCTTCTCAATAAACTACATATGAGAAAAATATACTAGGTTGGTGTATTGCTTAAGCACTATGTATACAAGATTTTGGCAAGAATAACTTCTAGAAAACACCCACCAAATAATCTTAAAACATCTAGTGTGCAAGCCTATAACTGCAACCTTCTTTTTCAGTCATGAAAAAATTGGAATTCACACCTCCTTCTCTCTTTACAAAAGTGTAAAAAAATGCAAAAAGACTCTCCCTCTTCTACTTTTCTAGAATCCATATGGAAATTCTCCTTTTTTATCTCTAAAAACTCAATCCAATATTTTTGTCTATATTGTTATTCTTTTTCTGATTTAGGCTAAAATAATTTCTTTTTCTTGAAATATTTATAGTTTCCACATGATAAACTATTTTCACAGTCAACAACAAGATTTTATCCAATTTCAATTGCCTATAAAATCACCTAAAATATTAAAAATGATCTTTTCTACAATATCCAGTAAAAAAATGTATTTAAAAATACATATAATTATAATTTATTTAACCTTCATGTCTCCACATTCATTTTTATATGGTGTGTTGAATGGATTGTGAAGATCCACTAAATCAGCCTTAATCATGTATTAAAATAATCAAAACACTATGTCTTTATTCTCCCTTTAATCTCAATTAGCTTCTATTTATTCAAATTTTTACAATTTATTAAACATATTTAATGATTAATAAAAAAATTGTAACTATTTTAGCTCGAAATTATCTAGAAAAATCACAAAGAGTGTGATATTTATACAAAATTCCCTTGGTATTCTACATGACCTCAAAAATTCACCAAGTCAATGAACCTAATAAAGATCAGTATTTATCTTTATGCAGTTAATCATCCTTATAATGATCCTTATGAAGACCCTTACGGTATTGGTCATCCTTATGATGACTCTTTCATATGAATACTTTTACACACGGTTTCCATTTCATATGAAATCAAACCTTTTAAATGTGCATAAATTCTTTAATACATGCATAATAAACTTTCATGTTCATAGATAAATCCTTTCATGCATACACAAGATCCTTCTATATGTGCAGTGATATTTCATACATGCATAAATTATTTCATACATGCATAATAACCTTTCATATGCATAAATAAATTATTTTATACACTTAAAAGATCCATTCATACATGTATAGATCTTTCACGTGCATAGAGGAACCATTTCATATGTGCACATAAATATGTCATATGCATGGAGAGACTTCATGCCTTTGTAAAAACTCATTAATCTACTCCATAACCAAGTTTGAACAATATACTTCCAAAACTAAGTCAAATAACTTCTATCCTTCAAGATATAAGTTCCATTATACTACTCTGAATATTCCTTCCACTTTCTTGTCAATTAAATCAACCCAAAAAATCACCCTTGGGGGATTTTTGCTAAAAACATCTCACTTTTGTTTTGTTGAAAATTCCAAAACATTCTAAAATCAATTTTATACTTATCCATTCATTTTTTTTATAAATACCAAATCTTACTAGAATACACAATCTAAACTCCCTTCCTTCAAGGTGTATAGAAATTAATCACTAGTCACCAACTTTTAGCCCAGTTGATCCATTCTATATGTGAGAAGAAAGAGTTGAATGAAAATATCTTCATAAACACATACCTTAATCTATAAGTGGTTCAACCTTGATCTCCAAAAACCTTCAACCTATATTCCAAATATTTCTCCCCTTGATTAAACATTCAAAAACTTATTCTCAAAAATAGATATTAAGGAACACTTCTCCCCCTTTCTCAATATAGGAATAGTTCCCCCTTCACGTAGATATTGATGAACAATTCTTCCCATTTTTCAACAAACCCAAAGAAAAAATCTCTAAAATTTCATAAAATATAATTAGTAGCTCACACATGAAACATAATAGAGATACCATAACTTTCCCCAATGAGAAATTTCCCATAGGGGGTTGGGGTCCCTTGTCTAAGGCATATAGTTAGAGGGAATTGGTTAGACTCCAAGAGCTAACTGAAACTTTCAAAATATTCCTTGTGTAGTTCCTAGGTTATAATATATGATATTTTAAGCTTGAGTAGACACATAATCCAACTTTAACACCTGTTTATCAAATTTATAATTTCAAAAATGATACTTAATTTTAATGTGATTTGTTCTCAAATAGTGAATGGGATTTTTTTATAATATTTATTACACTTGAATTTTCACACTTTATAGGAATGATAGATTCCACATCTACTCTAATGTACTTTAGTTATTTATTCATCTAAATAAATTAGGTACAAGATTTAGTGGATTATATATATATTTAGATTCTATCAGGATTAAAGATATTAAATCTTACTTATTATTTAGACAAGAAATACAAGAACTGTTAATATAGAAATAACCAACCTAAGTTTACTTATACTCGTCCATTGAACCTTTATAATCTACATCAGTATATCTCAATAAATTCTATTATGTTATGATATAATAAATTAATTAAAAATCCATAGTATGATTAATATATTTAAGTATCCTTATTATATAAACCATGTGACTTTATTTGGGATATATTTGATAGTGGTAATCTTGATATGTGGAAAAAACAATTTCTATATGTGTGGTTTTCAAGTATAGTAAGCTCCCAATAATCTACCTATATTGAGTCACAAAAACCTCTTGGACATACTCATACTTTGATAATTTCATATGGTTGGTTTCAAGATTTTTCATTAGCATTAATTATTCCATTTGAAACCTTTTAATAAACTCCTTGGAATATTTAGTTTGATAAATAAAAGTACCATACTTTCTTTGAATCGCCTACAAGATAAGGAAAAATGTCAATTATCTAATCAATTACATTTCAAACTTGCACCTCATGAATTCTAAAAACTTATTATACTATGAATTATCCAAGCCTACAAAAATGATGTTGTCCATATAAATAAGCACCATCATCTAATGATCTTTCTGTATTTTAATATAAAGGTTCTAATAAACCACTCCTCTTTGAAAACTGGCCCTCTTAAGGTACTAATCCATCCATGAGTTCCAAGACCTTAGTTCTTTCCTTATATTTTTCAACTGGAACATTTTATCTTTATATTTATTAATAATAAAACTATCTATATAATAAATATATACTTTTCCTCAATAATTCCATTGAGAACTGCTAATTTAGTATCTATTTGGTGAACTTTGAATCCCTTTTTCACTATCATGGCTAGGTATAACTATACAGTCTCCAAGAAATCCATGGGTGAAAACATCTCATTCATTTTAATACCTTAAATTTGGGAATATCCATTTTATACTAGGCATGACTCGTTCTAATTAACTTTCCCATCTTCATTGAGTTTGTTTCAGAACACCCAGTTGGTTTTGATGATGTTATTATATTTCAGTCTTAGAACAACTTCCCGTATATAATTTGTCTCTATTTAGTAAAGTTCTTCATTAATATCCCTAATTAAAATATCATCCTTAGTATATTATTCAAAAAAAGTTTATAACTAAGATAAATAGGAAGATTTATGTTGGGAATTCATTCTTATAGCATCAACTGGGGTTATCCTATCACCAACTATATCGTTATTAGTGATTTTTTCCCTGATGGATTTTCTATTTTTATATGTTATTCCTACTATATTTTCCCCATAATTAGGGCTTTCATATGAGTCTTATATAACTCCTTGATCCCCCCCCACCCCCACTCCCGAGGCACACACTTCCTCATCACTTTATTCTTTAAAAATTGGGATGTCCTTAAAAGAATTATTCTAACCAATTTCAGAAATATACTCACTATATTTTAATATATTCTCATCCTCAATGATGGTTACATATTTACTTTCAATTATTTATCCCAACCATTTTTTACATCACTTGTATTCTTTACTATTGGATAAATATCCAATAAAAATTTCTACATAGGACACCAAATAAAACACTTAATTCTGAACACTTGAATGCACTTGGGTGTTGATTTCTTCCCATACTAAGGGGTCTCATCTTAATTTGAACATAAAAAATCCCTATTAGATATGTAAAGTAATTTAATAAATTCCTCCTTCAAATATGTATCTATAATTTTTTTTCTAAAGTCATTTTTATGCCATGATATACATAATTTAGTTCCTCTTATCAATGACTCTATTGTGATGAGTCCTCACTGCTGAAACTTAATATTGAATCCCATGCTTTTCAAGATAATCCCATTCCTGGTTATTAGTAAATTATGTGCCATTTTTTTGTTCTTAATTTCTAGATTTCTACACCAGCCATGTTTTTAAATAGTCTTCGATATCAAGTAATGAATTTGAATACCTCATATTTGTGGGTAATCACCATTATCCAAGCCATTATGATATAGTCATCAATAAATAAAATTTAATACATTTTCTATCCAAGTGTTTAGGTTTCATCATACCACCCACATCCACATGAAATATCACAATAAACATAGATTATTTTCCTTTATTCATCTTTGATATCTTAAGAAAATATTTACCTTTTGATAAGCATTGCATGTATGTGTGTGATAAAAAGTAATATTAGGGATATCTCAAGAACCATAATTATTTATTAAGTTTTTAAAATATTTTTAGCTCAAATGGTCAAGCCACTTGTTCCATAGCTGGTTTTTATCTTCTTTATATAGAATGTTCTTATTTTCTTCACTAATGAGGTAAATATTTCCTATGGTCCATCTCCATTGAAAAATAACCGAGCAGTATATTCCTTGCATAGTGATTTTCTTTTTATTGTAATCCACCACATGTACTGATTCACATAACTAACTTACACTTAGTAATTTGTGGCTAAAGCCTTAAAAAACAAAATATTTATGTGTTTTAGGTCTGTATCACCAACTTTTGATTTCCTGGAGACAATAATCTTCATCCCATCATTGTTTCTGAAATAGAATACTCCATACTTATCATATTTTAATCATGTAATAAGGTATTAACTTCCCATTATATATGAGGCATACCCACTATCCAAAATATAATTTTTGGACCTATCTATAGACTTCAATGAAATTTTAGAAATTTTGGATTTCTCGGATCTTCCCTCATTTATCCATGACCAATGGTTCATCTTATTTGATAAAGTATGGATTTTTTGTTCCTCCGGTTTCATAGATCCTTCTTCATTTTGAAGAATTGAAAATCTATTTTGAATTTTCATCTTGTAAGATGATGCTTCTAGTGGCTATTTTCCAATTCCTTAGGTCTCCTTTGGCACCTTTCTTTACACTCTTGGTGCAAAATTGATCATTATATTCCCAAAAACATCACACCAAAAGAAATAAACATTAAAATTATATGAAACATAAGAATTTATGATTTCCTATTTTTGATGTTCTTCCTCTCAAAAAAATCCTTTATTAATAGAGAACACATATTGGGGAAAAACCTGATTTTTTGTGTATTTTTTTCGCCTTTTATGAATCAAAAATGGTCATTTGAGTGTTAGGAAGCTCAATCTTCTATTGAGATGTTACTGCTTGTGATTTTTTACCTACTACTACTACCTTATTTTTGTGATCGCGCATCACAAATAATTTTCATTTTTCATTGAACCACTACACATGATGGTATTCCTTATTCTTTACAAAATAATACCCATGAACTTCTTTAGCCTTATTAGGTATTGATGCACTTTAACTCTCTGATGTCATTCTCATAGTAAGAATTATTTCTTGATATTTACACTTTTATGTCTACAACATAACTTATCCTTCAAGTTCCTCTATTATCTTGAATATATCTTTTACAAAATCAGCTAGTCCATTAATGAATCAGTTTTGTTCCTGAATTTTGAGCCTAATATTAACCTCTTTCTCTGAATTTCTAGATTTTATAGATTTAAGTTTTTTAATTTCAACTTTCAATTATAAATTCTCCTCCTCTTGTTGTTGCATATAGAGATTAAATTCATGTATAACTCCATTATCATTCTTTTATTTAGCCCTATAAAAATAAATTTCTTTAAGGGTTTCCTCAAATTCATCTTCATGATTTAATCTACCTTCAATTACAACACCTTCGCCTTAACTTCCATAAACTTGTGACCTATCTACAAAATACACAAAAAATTATTCATTGAGGTCTCTATAGTCCTCTGCCACTTTCACTTCTATCTCTTCTGAGATATCATCTTCTTGAGAGAGTAAGTTCTTTATTTTGAATAAGTTTTACTGAAATTTTCACTTACCTTTCACATATTTGTTTGGTTTCTTTATGGGAGATTCATTTTCATCATCATCATGGAATTTCATTTAACACCTACCCATACGGTTCCCAACATTTTTGTATATAAAGTAATCATGTGAATTCTTTCCATTAAATTTCCCTTTCCCTCTTTTTAGATTTGAATACAGAAAAGATAATACCTCATCGAATTATTCATCTTCAAGATACCTCTTCACTGAGATTTTCTTCATAGTCTTTAATGTAAAATCATAATAATTATCCTTTGAAATAGAATCATTGTCAGTGTTTATCATCTTATATTCCACAAGAGTACTATATAATTTGTCCAACATCACCTCCTTATAATTTGTATCCTAAAGAACTGATACCTTAGGATAAAATTGTGATTATAGTCTCCTAGGTATTATTTTTCAATTTTTTATCATCAATAATCTCCTTAATACTATTCATATCCTTTATAATAATATTCACCTAATCAAATAAAATAATAATTTTTTTAGAATCACTCTCGGATCTTCATATTTGTTCCATAACACCTAAAAATTTGATTCTTGGCCTTTTGAATCACCTTTATAAATATTCAAAAGCTTCTCCCACATAGCATGAGAGTTATTTCATTACATAACCCTGGTATATAATGGTTTTTCATTGTTCCCCCTAGGTAATTAATTTCCTAAGAATCTGTATCCAACTCTTTATGATCTATATCTGATAAGTTTCCACTATCCATGATATTTTTGATCCCAATTGATTCTATGTAAACATCCATGCCCAATGACCAAAAATAATGTTGCATTTAGTTTTTTCAAAATTGTAAATTTCTTCTTTAAAAAATGGATATTTATTTGTGTTTGAAAATTTTTTCCATGCTACCAAGAGAGATAGATATCTCCACCCCTAATTTTTACTCTGATACCACAAATTGGTCCTTATCAAGGAAAATACCCATATGTGGTGAATCAATGTATTGAAACTTTTTAAATTATTCCTTAAAATGATCTTGTTACTGATTTAAGAGGGAAACTATTCTCTCCCCCACTATCACTCTATAGTGGTGAAAGTAGTAAAATAAACACAAGAATTTTTACTTGGTTTTCCCAAATGGGTTAATCCAAGGAGAATGCATGGAAATTTTCCTATAAACCTAAGACTACAAATTTAAATCATTTTTATTTGGTTATGCATTCAAACGGTTTTATTTACCCTTTGAGTTTAAAACCCTCACTAAAAATAGAAGAAGATATTGTTCTTACTCATGGATAGAAACTCACTAATCCTCTTGTGAACTCCTTCTTCTCCATGAACTGAAGCTGAGAAAAATATATTAGGTTATTATAGCACTTCAGCACTATCTATATGATATTTTAGTATGAAAAACTTCTAGAAAACACCTACCTCATCATCTTCAACCCTCTAATGTGCAATACTAGAATTTCAACATTCATTTACAGTCATGAAAAAACTTAAATGCACACCTCCTACACTCTTTAAAAAAGTTTCAAATAAATATATGCATAGAGATTATCCCTCTACTAATTTTATAGTATTATTCTAGAAATTCTCATTATTCAACTCTAAAAATTGAATCTACTATTTTTTTATCACTATTTTGATTATTTTTCCACATTAGACTAAAATTATCACTTTTTCTTGAAAGATATCTAGTTTCTCTATGAGATCCCATTTACATAGTCAACAGTATGATTTTATCTCATTTTAAAATGCCTATAAAATCACTTAAAATATTTCAAATGATCTATCCCACAATATCCATCCAAACCATGTATTTAAAAATACACATAATTATCACTATTGTAACCTCCACATCGCCACCTTCATTTTTCCATGATGAGTTTCATGGTTAAAACAAATCCATAAAATTAGCCTTAATCATATATTAAAATAATCAAAACATTATTTATTCATTCTCCCTTGAATCTTTTCTAGTTTCTCTTCATTCAAAACAGGATGATTTATTGATCATATTTAATGATTGATAAAAATGTCTTTATAACTTATATAGATTGCACTTCTCTATGAAAATGAAAATTTGAATAATCCTTATACAAACTCACCATGGGCTTCCACATGACCTCAAAAATTCACAAAGGTAATGACCATTGTGAAGACTAGTATTCATCTTTATACAGTTGATCATCCTTATGATGACCTTTGTGAAGACTTTTATGATATCATTCATCCTTAAGATAGCCATTTCATACAAAGTATTTCATACATGGTTTCCCTTTTATATTAAATCCACCTTTAAAACATGTATAAGTTATTTCATATGTTCATATTAACCTTTCATACATGTAGAAAAATCCTTTCATACAGACATAGAAACCTTTCATACATGCATAGATATTTCATAAATGTAGATATTCATTTATATATGCACAAGAAAATTTCATGTGTATAGAGAGATCCTTTTATACACAAATAAAAATATCTTTCATACATGTAGATGAATCCTTTTATACTCATACATAAAAATTTAACACAAACAAAGTGACTTCATGCCTTTTTCAAAACTCATGAATATGATTCCCTACCACGTTTAAACCACATACTCCTATAACTAAGTCAAATAAATTCCATCATTAAAGATATAAGTTCCATGATACTCTATTGAAGATTACTTTCACTTTTTTATCAATAAACACAACCTAAAAAAGAACTCATATGTGATATTTTATAACACTTACTTTATAAATTCAACTAAAAAACTCTTAAAAAGTAATCCAAACTCCTTAAAAACTTCACCATAATAATATTTAATAAAATAAGACCATTTAACAAAAAAATAGCCATTTTTTAAACCTACTTTAAATATTTACCTAACTTAGTTAACCTAGGTTTCAACATCACCATAGATGATACATTTCTTCTGTTCATTTGTACACTTAAAGCACACATTCCCCATCCTTACATGCTTTAAACGCCATGAAGAACACTTACTTTTAGGATGGGTAGGTTAATAACTATCAAATTATATGTCACAACCTCCCTCATCCTCACACTCATTAACCAGTTTCTATTTATACCCCAAATACACATAGCTCTTAACAACTTCCAGAGTTAAGAGACCCTCTACTTCTACTACTTATGCTTTTTTAACCACCTATATATAGGTGTATAGGTAAAAAAGAAACCATCCATACTTGTAATAATTAGTTAATGACTTTCTCAAAATAATTATCCATTATAAAATCATTCCTTTATAAGGATGATATGGATTTTAACAACCTCTAAAATTCAGTAGCATACTCCTCCATGGACTGTACCTAATGTTGGATTTCCATGAACTCCTAATACTTCCCAAGGTACACTATCTAAAGTAAAAAATATCTCATTAAAGAGAGGGTTTAACTATGGTCAAGTTATTCTATCACTCTTACCTCTCAACTAAAATGAGTTCTAATGTTCGTATTTTGTGCCTTAAAATTTAGAGATGAGTAGATACACATGAATCTTTCTTGGAGAACCAATCCATATAAATAGAAATTAAATATTCTTTATCCACTTTTTTACATACCAAAACCCAAATTCACCCTCAAAAGTTAGTTAATACTACACTTGAAAATCACGAATGGCTCTGCCATCCACTATTTATCCTTATATAAGACCCTAGTTAAAGGACTCAGAGACTTATAATATACTCACTATGAAGGACACATCCATAAGGGAACTATATTTGGGATTGAACTACAATATCACTAATTGAAGTTCCCCTGATGAGTATTAATCAAGCATCATCCTATAATAATATGTTTACTATCCAGATAACAATTCCCCTATGATTCACCAATCATAATTTAGCTTTTAAAAATCCAACCATGCACCATTCATAATATTTGTTTATAATTTACTACTAATTTCACACCACAAATCCATAACCATTCTATATTCATCTATTATTTCTAATAATATTACACACAACACCTTTCCATGATCATAAATTTCTAAAGGATAGCCATTCTGGATGATTTCCCATGATCATATTAGGTTATTCTACCCCATGTACCTCATTTATCATAAAACACTCACTTAATTACCCCACAACTAGGTGAAATAGAACTAACCCACATAGAAAATATCTCCCAAACAACCACCCAAATAGGAATACTCACTAATTATACCCTACTACCAAACCTAACTCTCACTATTTTCTAGCTCACACCCACAAAGCAACAAAAAAATTCTCACAATATTTCCCTTTAATCATAACTAGATAACTCAAAAATAACTAATAGAGTTTTTAATCCCACACATAACCAAGGTAAACCAAATACCTAATGCACCCTCTTAAAGGTTTATAAACCACCAAGGAATCCACTGAATTATACCCAAGTCATTTCATGCATGTACCAACTCATATCCCAAGCATAAAATGATTGTACTAACCCACCATATGGTTTCCATCATAATAAATATGCATATAAACCATTGTTGGAGTTAGTGAAATAGAACCAACTACTTTATACTTTACATTAACAATAAATATTCAAAGAACTAAATTTTAATTATTAATTTTTTTATCACATGATGTTAGATTTTTCCACTTCACATTAATTTGATAATGACCTTGTGGTATTGGTTGCATCAAAAGGACATAGCAGTTCCACACTATGATGAGATCCTTGAAGCTCTATAACATATTCCTAAATTTAGTCCTATGTCCAGGATAAAATTATACGACAGGGCACATAATATGTTGACTATTAAGTGCTTATTACTCATAAGTGTATGAGGCTTCATATCATGAATTTAGCACTTGGTAATATCCAAGATGAGAGATTGTGAGGATAGACCTACCTGTAGTATTCCACCTATCTGTGATCATGTGTAATGATAATTAGACTTTAATATCATTATTGATTCATATCATGAGTCGTGTACTTTTTTTATTTCCTAAAACTATGAAAAAATATCCTTTTAGTGAAGTAGGATGTGTTGGGTGCATCATGAGTGATATGAATTAATGAAAAAATCAATAAAATATTTATACTTTCTATTTTTTAATAGAAATTGATATCTCATGACCTTTGATTAGAATGTAAGTATCTAATAAAATCCATGACCATGGTATGAGATCGACAAGTTCATTTTACATAGTCAAAGAAATATAAATCAATCACATGGGTTGATGACATGAAGTATGCAACCTTATTAATTATATATATCAAGATAAAGAGATTATATTAAACATTGAGTGTTTGTATGTGGTTTTTGTTGTTATGATATAAATTCTTTCTCTATGGGTGACTTTGCACATTTCTAGGAAAAAATATTTGACTTTAGTTAAGTCTTCCTAATACCACTAAGAAAGATAATCAGAGGGGAACATGCTAAGAATATTCATGATCTTAGTTAAATTATATTTTAATTTAATAATTGGAATAAATAATATTATCATATTAAGGAATAATATTTATTCAAGATATATTGATTTCATTAATCTAATCCCTGGTTATTAGAAATAATGTACATGTGAATTTAATTATAAATAAATATGTTTTTATACGGTAATTATTTAATCACATTAATATATAAATATTTATTTATCTCTTTATTATCTACATGGTAACAAATAATTATTTATTTAGTTACTAGGATATTAAATAAATATTTTTTGGTAAATTTAGTGAATATGATATTTATTTATTTAATGAATAATATTTATTTATTTTGGGTTTAATAAATTCTAAGGATGATGGGAAGACCAAGTTAAGGGTCTAATGATATAATGCGTGGGTTAGTGTATTCCATGAGATACAATAATATAATTATTATTTAGCATGAGTAATATATTGGATTTAATATTTGATTAAGGTATTTTATTCAATTAATAATATTAAACCCTAACTCTATATATTATGTGTTATATCATTTTAGATTGGTGAAACAGACAACTTTTGGTTGTGCATAATATCTCTATCATTCTAGAGATTATCTCAAGAACATGTCTAGGGTTTATCTCAACCTCAAGTAAAATTATCCATCTCTTCATTCTTCTCAAGACAAAGAGAACAAGATATGTGATCTTTAAACAAAGGATCACTTATTATAATCAACACAAATGACACAAGGTGATCGATCCCTCTATGTTATCACCCAAAGATTCATTGGTGATGTTTTGATATTTTGGAGCATGTGAGGATCATCACTAGAGAAATTTTACTTTGTATACTCTAAGAAAAATGGTGATATAACTCAAATTGGGTTCATGTGATCAACATCATATTCAAATAAATAATTTCACAGCTAATGTAATTCCTATTCTTAAATTAATAATAAATTTAATGTCAATAGATCACCTCTCATGTTATAAGATTCCTTTAATCAAGACTATAAAGGTTAATTTATTAAATTTAATTATTCTTAATCGTGTTCTTTTGAATTATTCATTACATTAAATGAAAACCCAATGTTTGTAATATGATCAAATGTCTTCCACTACACCTAGATCCTTCAAGTTGTATCTATGTGGTCACATTCAAATTTAATTATTTAATTAATATTTTTATAATTATTTCAATTATTTTTTTATTTTTTCATTTTTGTTTGTTGTTCATAATCTATAAAGTCGACATAATATTTTCATTCACTGTCATATGGCCATAAATAGGCCAAGAATAGGTGAAGAATACATGATGATTCCATCCAGAGGTGCTAGATATTCTATAAGGTTGACATGATTACACGATGTGTAATTAGAATAACACTATATATAGATTGGTCAGCCACATGTGTATGTATTTGTGATAATCATGGCACATCATGTGGGTAATGGTACATGGGATCAATAAGACTCCATGTGTTGACCGCCCAATGGCGCACTGTTGGTCGGAGTGGACACTCAAGAGGGGGGTGAATTGAGTTCCAATTAAAATTTCTGTTAAAAACAATTTCTATTAAAATCCCCCAATTTCAAAAACAAATTAAACTGTAGTGAATTTATACAGATTATAAAGGTTCAATTAGTTTCTCAAAGATTGATTAATTCTCAGTTAACTTAATATTATCATTAAATTAACTTTTGAAAATAACTTACTGGTTTATAATAAATATAAACACTTGTGAGTTTAACTATCAAAGTAGCTTTGAAGATAAATTATATTTCAAAGTAATAGCAGCGGAATATGAAAAAAAATGTAAATAGTATGGATATAGGTTTTAACTAAAAACACAAGGGTTAACCAAGAGGTTCAGTCTCAAGCCGAGACTTAGTCCTCTCAAAATTTATAGAAAGTGATCCACACCCTGGATCTAGGTTAACAACAGTGATCACACTGTTCAGGTCAAGAGACCTCTACCACAGTTATACGTGGGATAACAAACAACAGCTCAAAGTTGTCCAGGTCACACTCGACCTCTACCACTATCCACAGTGGGAAATAAAGGATGTAAAGATTGTGAGTGAGGATTTACAAATCCTCCAGTTAGGGTTCAGGAGACAGTTTGTGTGTAATAATTAACAGGCTACACACACTGCTCGTAATACAAATACTAAATCACTTAGAGAAAGATATAGAGTTTAGAATGGCTCTAGTGATTGCAGTGCATCTCTGGACTCCTTTGGATTTGATCAGAAATGGTTCTGAGTCCTTCTCTTGTTTTTGACTGAAAAACAGAGTATCGTTTCTTCTTTCAGTGCTTCCAGTTTCAGCTTGGTTATCGGCTCAGAAAATGAAGTGTTATGTGTAGTTCTTCTTTAGCATAGATTGCTCGATGTATGCTCTGTGTTCTGGAGTATGGTAGTAGTAGTCTTGTGAGTGCAAGTTCTCCAGTTATTCTTAGCACGTTCTTAGCTTGATCGCAAGTGTGTTCTGTGTGCTCGATCTCTTCAAGTATCTTTTCTCGATTCACCTTCACTGATACATGCACGATGTTCTTGGTTTTTCTTATCTCTTGTTTTTCTTTCACATTCACCCCCTTTATAACTTTATACCTTTTTGCTGAGAAGAAGGAACAATTATATTTTTCAATCGTACTTGGTACGGTTTCCTGAAATGGAAACAGAAATCATTTAATAACCTTAAATGCATCAAAAGTAACAAATGTAGCCGTTAGTGTAATAAACAAATAGTGTCGAGGATATAGTGTCGAGAATATAGGATTTGACTCCACAGTTCATTATAGGCAGTTGTTTGTTTGTAGACATGTACAGTTGACTCTGTCTAGGATCTTCCATCGGTATCTCTTCAAACTCTTATCAGTGGCTCTTATCGGTAGGTTTTATCAGTAGCTCTTATCAGTAGCTCTTATCGGTAGCTCTTATCGGTATCTCGATGAACTTAGTTCCATCGGTTTCTCTTGACTGTCGGTAGCTCTAACTGTCGGTAGTTATCTGTCTATCGGTAGCTCTATGTCTATCAGTAGCTCTGGATGTCGGTAGCTCTAGCTGTCGGTAGATATCTGTCTATTGGTAGCTCTATGTCTATCGGTAGCTCTGGCTGTCAGTAGCTCTGTGCATCAGTAGCTCTGTGTTTATCGGTAGCTCTGGCTGTCGGTAGCTCTATGCATCGGTAGCTATCCGTCTATCGGTAGCTCTGTGCAGGTCAGTGATACATTGGACTGTCTTATGCAAAACACATCTAATTCACTTAGAATCATTTCAAAACTTATATAAACATGGATAATCTAGATTAACATAAATCAGAAATTATTTTAACATTATTATTAACTTGATCATCGATTTGAAAGAATTAAAGTGTAGATCAATAGTAATTGTGAATATCATAATATATGAACACATAATTGGGATTGTCAAAATCATATGAATACAAGATTAGGATTATCAAAACAAGTGAGGTCAACAATCTCCCCCTTTTTGATAATCACAACTTATGATATGGCCATTTTAAGATAGTGAGAATATAGTATTAGATAGTATAACATTAATATTCAATTTTATCAAAGAAAACAGTATCAGAGGAAAGAGGAAATAGTAATAGAAAGATATAGATCAAAAATTATCATAGGTAGAGTTAAATAAAATAGTATTAGAGATAAGGTTTGAAAGAATTAGTACCAAAGAAGGAAATGTAAGAAATAGTGTCAAAGGATCCTCCTTTGATCATATTTCTCCCCTTTTATATTTCTCCTTTTATATTTCTCCCCCTTTGTGATAATCAAAAAGTGGGACACCAGACATATAAAACTGATAAACTGAGACAGTGGAAAGAAAGGAATTTGTATTAGAGAGGACAAAAATTACATAAACAGAAGAAAAAAGAAAAAAATGATTCCTATCAAACATCCTTTCCACTTCATCAATCCACATCTTCAATGTGCGATTTTCCCTTGGGATCAGAAGAGAATTCATATGGGGAGGATACTGGGGAGGACTTTGGAATTCCAGAAATGATCAGAGGAGGCTGAGAAACTGATACAGTGTCGGGCCTGTAATGGGAAGTCCTTTGAGTGATCATAGGTGTGAGACTTCTTATGGCTTGAGTAGGAGTCATCTGAACCGGAGACGCAGTAGAGGAAGAGGCAGGCAAAGAAGGAGGTACAATGACCGGTCTGGCATCCACATGCAGGAAGGGAAGAAACAGGTTTCTGAAATCCATTATTATGCTTCCTCCTCTCTCCATCGCAGACACAAAATAATCTCTATTTTCAATGAATTTATCCAAAGTAGGAGTAAGCTCCCTGAGCTTACTAACCTACTCTCCGAAGTCCTGAGTCACTGGAGGTAACTTTAGATTCTCAAGCAGAAGTTTGAAATGGTTGGTCAGTTGTTGCTTGGTCTAAACCTTTTCAAAATAAGAATCCACCTTATTCTTGATTGCCTCTTGAGAAGCAGAGGCCTCTCTCATGTAGTCCTGGACGATTTTCATCATTTCTCTGGCTGAATCCCTGGTAGACAGCACAAATCAACTTAAATATGATGAGTCCACAGAGCCACTGGTTGAATAGAACCAAGCTCCTCCTTCATCAGAGCACGAAATTGATTCAGATCAATTGCAGGTTTTGGAACTAGAGGACCAACAGAGAAGGATACAGTTTCTTTGAAGCTTTTGGTCAACCCACTAATCAGATTTTGCATTTGAGAGTCCTGATCTTTGATATGATCCTTCACAGATGTTTTGAAATCTTCAAACACTGAGAC
This sequence comes from Viscum album, assembly GCA_963277665.1. Taxonomy (NCBI): domain Eukaryota; kingdom Viridiplantae; phylum Streptophyta; class Magnoliopsida; order Santalales; family Viscaceae; genus Viscum; species Viscum album. Next base: position 1,189,576,179 of record OY728143.1, on the reverse strand, counting down.
CAACTGACTTACAACGCTCTTCACATAAGCTAAATCCTTGTCAGATTGAGATTTTGAACTCATGAAAGAGTCTAAGGAAACAACAGATATCCGTAGAGCTTCAAGGTCTGCTTCTAGCCTAGAAGTTTGAGTGTGGCACTCCTTGACTTCTTCCATTATCTCACCCACAAAATTGGACAGATTGCAACCAAGAGAAATCTCAAAAGACCTTTCTAACAGCTTCATTTCTTCACCAAAACAGTGCTTCATCTCAGCAACAGAGGCACTGAAGGATTACTTCAGCTCATGCTTTAGGGATTCGAGGTCAGACTTTGTAACAAAATCAGTAGGAGCAAATATAGTAGATACTCTTTCAGAATCTAAACTGACTACAGAGTCAGTCATGACTGATTGAATCGAGGATACTAAAAAAGGTTCCATTGTCTTTACTTCTTCTACAAAACTGACTTTGAGATTTTATTTCATCACATCTAAATCATGTACTCGGACCACATCAGTAGGTAATAACTCAGGATTGATGTCATAGCTAATATTTGGTCTATTCAAAGATACTTCATTATCTGAATCAGGATAATCCAAACCAAAGACTATAAAACATGGGTCTTCTACCCAGTCTTCAGACTTGATAGTCACTGTAACATTTCCAAACTTGGTGTGATGCTCCCCCTTAATGGGTGAATTCTCATATATAGCAACTACATTCTCTGCTGGTCTTTCTTCATCAGAATCTTCCACAACAACTTCCATCTCTGCAGTAGAAAGATGATTTTCTGGAATAGGTTCAGCTTCTCCTATTTCTCTTTCTTCATCAATAGAAGGTACAACTGAGCTTCCAATTACTGGACTCAGACTCAATTCAGCAGAATCAGATGATTCAGAGACATTCTCTTCTTCCTCTACATGCTCAGAGAAAGACTGGTCTTCCTCATTAGCAGGTGTCTCCACTTCTACTAGCACTTCCTTTTCTAAAGGCATAATTTCAGCAACAGGGCTTGGAGGCAAGTCAGGATCTCCTCCATTATCCATAGGAGTTTCTTCCTCTTCTTCTTCTACTTCTTCTTCTGACTCATCACTGTACTCAGGTTCCTCTTCATCAGGTCCTAGACCTGGATCTCTTTTATCCTTTGGCCTTGAAGGATAATCGACAGGATTAAATTTATCATATACTTTTTGGTCATCATTGACCCATTCTCCTCTCCACAGATTCCAATTAATCTTCATATATTTGCAAACTGTAGTAGTGATACAAAAGTTTCTCTTCACTACAACTATCTCATCTTGAGACTCAGCTATCCCTTTCACTTTGATCATTACAGAAATCAACTTATCAAAGAATAGGGCATTAGTCTTTGATTTCGGCCTTGTCATATCTTCCATTTGACTCATCACCAATCTGCACAAATTGACTTTGACATCATGTCTCAAAAGATGTAGGAGATAGATATCCAGATATCTCAAATTAGAAAAGTCTCCTCTCCTGGGTATCAGCACATGTTGAACAAACTTGAACAGTAATCTATTCTCTCCATCCATTTCTGCAGCAACCACTTGCCTTGGAGTTCCATCACCAGTTAGTTATTTCAACGCGGTCTCATGATCAAAAATTTCACTAGTAGGTGGCATTGCTCTTGATACATATCCAGACACACCTTCATGTGGAACTTTTAAACAATCATCCCATTCTACTGATTAAAATTATATCACTTTACCATTTACAAACGAAGATACTCGGTTCTCATCCTCTAACTTCTCGAAGCTTACGAACTCGTAAAACTGTTTTACCAACTTTGGATAGTAGGGACCATTGTTATTTGAAAAGCAGTCTACCCATCTATGAGCTTCCAAAACTTTGAGTACCAACGACTTTCTGGGCAGCAACCAGTCTACACACAGCTCTTTTTCGATCACAATAGCTCTATTTTGCAGATGAGGATTTACTGGTCTCCTTCCTGACCTAGTTCTAACATCACTACTCACTTCTGGCTCGGACTTCTACCTTTTTGCTTTAGACTCAACACAGTCTTCTCGGATGACAGGAATTTTGGTTTTTTCCATCGCTGGTTCGAGGGATCTCAGGTTTGCAGAGGGTTAGGGTTCTAAGGTTCGAAGGTAAAAGGTTTTGGGTTCGGTGGAGTGAGAAGCATCTTAGACTTAGTTTTATCATTTAGGAATCATAAGTTAAATAAATAAAAATAAAATAAAGGAAAATAAAAGAAAGAAAACAGTTCAGATTCTTGATAGTAGACAAAAGATTTAAAACAGCGCTTTGTCGGTGAGGATTTCTATCGGTGAGGATTTCTATCGGTGAGGATTTCTATCGGTGAGTATTTCTATCGGTGAGGATTTTTATCGGTGAGGATTTTTATCGGTGAGGATTTCTATTGGTGAGGATTTCTATCGGTGAGGATTTCTATCGGTGAGGATTTTTATCGGTGAGGATTTCTATCGGTGAGGATTTCTATCGGTGAGGATTTCTATCGGTGAAGATTAAACATCCCCAGCTCGTGCCTAATGTAACATAACCTATCCACACTTAAGGGTTTAGTGAAAATGTCGGCCAATTGATGTTCAATGCTGATAAATTCAATAGAAATATCACCCTTTTGATAATGATCTCTCAGAAAATGATGCCTTACATCAATGTGCTTGGTTCTTGAGTGAGATACAGGGTTCTTCGAGATGTTTATTTCACTAGTATTGTCACAGTTAATCGAAACATGCTTAAAATCATATCCATAGTCCAAGAGAGTGTGTTTCATCTACAGAATTTGTTCACAGCAACTACCAGCAGCTATATACTCTGCTTCGGCAGTGGATAGAGCTACAGAATTCTACTTTTTACTACACCAAGATACTAAGGATTTTCCTAATAAATTACATGTTCCTGAAGTGCTTTTTCTATCTAATTTGCAACCAGCAAAGTCAGCATCTGAATAACTCATTAATTCAAAGTATTTTCCTTTTGGATAAAATAAACCAAGGTTAACAGTATGTTTGAGATACTTGAAAATTCTTTTAACAGCAAGCAAATGAGATTCTTTCGGGTTAGCTTGAAATCTTGCACACATACATACACTGAACATAATATCTGGTCGACTAGCAGTAAGATAAAGTAAACTACCAATCATACCCCTATAATTGGTTTGATCCACTGGTTTCCCAGTTTTATCTGTATCCAATTTACAGATTGTACTCATAGGAGTTTCACTCTCATTAATATTATCCAAACCAAATCATTTTAAAAGATCCTTTGTATATTTACTTTGATTCAAAATAATACCATTTTCATTTTGAAATACTTGAAATCCAATAAAGTATTTAAGTTCTCCCATTAAACTCATTTCAAATTCATTTTGCATACTTTTTGAAAAATCAGTACATAAAGAATGTTTAGAAGATCCAAAAATAATATCATCAACATAGATTTGTACAACTAAAACATCTTTAAAAATTCTTTTAATAAAAAGAGTTGGATCAGCAATCCCTTTAGTAAAACCTTTTGAAATAAGAAAGTTGCTGAGTCTATCATACCAATCTCTTGGAGCTTGTTTTAAGACATATAAAGCTTTAGAAAGTTTAAAAACTTGATTTGGGAAATGGGGGTTTGTAAATCCAGGAGGTTGTTCTACAAAAACATCTTCAATTATAAAACCATTTAGAAATGCACTGTTGACATCCATTTGATATAACTTGAAATTTAGATGTGCAGCATATGCAAGTAAAATCCTAATGGCTTCTAGTCTAGCTATAGGTGCAAAGGTCTCCTCATAGTCTATGCCTTCTTCTTGACTATATCCTTGTGCAACTAGCCTAGATTTATTTCTAACTATGTTTCCTGATTCATCAACTTTATTTCTAAAAACCCATTTAGTGCTTATTGTTATTGTGCCCTTAGGTCTGTCAACTAATTCCCAGACTTTGTTTCTTTCAAATTGATTTAACTCTTCTTGCAAAGCCATTACCCAGAATTCATCAACAATAGAATCATTAATATTTTTGGGTTCTAGCTGGGAGAGAAAAGCTTGATGTTCAAACTGATTTCTTAGAGAATCTCTAGTTTGTGTTCCTCTATGAAGATTACCAACAACAGCATCCAAAGGATGATTCTTTAGAATTCTTGTTGATCTAGTAAAGGTAGGACTAGACATTTCAGGTTCATCAGTAGGTTCGGGTTCGACCAAAACAGATTCTGGAAAAATTCCAGAATTGGAAGTTTTTATAACAGGTTCTTTGGATTTATCATTAAGGTCCAGAACAGACAAATCTTCTTCAAGATTCTCAAGAGAGGTTTTAGGCTCATGTGGATCGGTTTCATAGAATTTTATGTGAACAGATTCTTCCACACATTTGGATTTCTTATTGAACACTCTATAAGCTTTACTTGAAGTAGAGTAACCCAGAAAAATTCCTTCATCACTTTTAGAAGCAAACTTGTCCAGATTATACTTTGTGTTAAGAATAAAGACTTTGCAACCAAAAACTCTGAAGTAATTAACCTTAGGCTTCCTATTGTTCCATAACTCATATGGGGTTTTCTTAAGAACAGGTCTGATCAAGACTCTATTGATAACATAAAAAGATGTATTTACAGCTTCAGCCCAAAAGTAAATAGGCAGTTCATATTCATTGAGCATGGTTCTAGCTATTTCTTGAAGGGTTCAGTTTCTCCTTTCTACTACACCATTCTGATGAGGTGTCCTAGGAGCTGAAAAGTTATGAGTGTATCCATTGTTTAAGAAAAAATATTCAAAGTCTTGATTTTCAAACTCACGGCCATGATCACTTCTCAGGGTCTTAATTTTGAGTCCACTAAGATTCTCTACAGACTTGGATTATTTAACAAAGGAAGAATAAGCTTCACTTTTGTGAGCTAAGAAATATACCCAAGTATATCTAGAGAATTCATCTACTAGAACATAGACATAGTTCTTCCCATTTAAACTAGAAACTCTTGATGGTCCAAACAAATCCATGTGAACCAACTCAAGTGGTTGATAAGTTGAGACTTATTTCTTTGATTTAAAAGAAACTTTGTGTTGTTTTCCCTTTTGACAGGGATTACACACTTTGCCATTTGGGAATTCTAATTTAGGTAAGTCTCTAACTAAGTTTTTCCTAGTCAGTTTTCTAAGTGAGTGAATGTTGCAGTGTCCTAATCTTCTATTCCATAGCCAAGATTCTTTATGAAAAGAATTTAAACAAGGAATATTTTGTTTAGCTAAAGAATTTAAATCAACAGCATAAACATTTTCATTCCTTAGAGCAGAAAATACTAAAGCATTTTTGGATTTAAAAACATCATAGGAATCATTTTCAAACTTGACATTGAAACCATCATCACATAATTGAGATATACTAAGCAAGTTATATTTAATTCCATCAACGAATAAAACTTTAGAAATTAATATTGAGTCAGTGTTACCAATCTGGCCTAGGCCGATGATTTTTCCTTTAGAGTTGTCACCAAAGGTGACATGACCTCCATCAACCTTTATTAAGCTCTTGAAGCAAGAATAATCTCCAGTCATGTGTCTTGAGTACCCACTGTCTAAATACCATATCTTCTTGTGATAGCTCTTCAAGCAGGTCTCCTACAAAACAGATTTAAACAGGAAATGAATTTGGTACCCAGATTTTCTTGGGTCCAGATAGGTTAGCAATCAGGGCTTTAGGTACCCAGATTTGTTTTATTGGTTTCATATAATTAACAGAAGTAACAGATTTTGAAAGATAAACTTTATTTGGTCTATAACCATATGAATATCCTATTGAAGCAAATGAATTTCCAAAACCGGAACTAGCAATAATTTTTTCAGACTTGGGAATAAATCGGGTTCTGGTGAACTGTCTCTGTCCAGGTTGGTATCCTAAACTAGTAGCATATCTAGGTGCAACTTGCTTTCCTAGAATTTGAGTTAGAGCATCCTTTCCATTTGTGAATTTTTCTAAGTCCTTTCTGAGTTGCTCATTTGACAGTTTTAGTTCTGTATTTTCCTTTAATAGTTGAGCATTATTTTCCTTTTCTATATCAAGATCAGATTTATGCTTAACACTTAAAGCATATTGTTTCTTTAAACCTTTGTATTTGTCTTTAAGCTCATTACAGGTTTCTTCTAACATATCACAGTATTCAAATAGTTCAGATTTTGACATGTTTTCTGAATCAGAATCATCTCTAGAATAATATGAATTTAAAACAGGAGTGTCAGATGTTACCTCAGAAGTATTTGTCATGAAACACATGTTGGCTCGATTCCTTTCAGAGTCCGAAGATTCGGATTCACCTGTGTTGTCTTCTGAAGAACTCCAGGTATCCTTCATGGCTTTCTTGTACTTCTTGTCTTTGTAATCATATTTCTTTTTGAATTTTAACTTTGGACAGTCTGATTTGATATATCCTTTTCACTTTCATTCGTAGCAGACAACTTCATCAGTCCTATCAGCTTTCTTCCAATCCTTTTTCCATTTGCCTTGTTGATCATACTTTCCTTTGTAATTTGTTTTCCTAAAGAATTTATTTTTCCTATAAAACTTCTTGAATCTCCTGGCTATCTGAGACATTTCTGCATCACTGTCATACTCTAAGTTTTCACTTGTTGAACTCTCATCCTTCATTTGTATTTTCTCCTTCTCCTTACTCTTCAAAGCAGTAGACTTGAAAGCTACAGATTTTCTTTTCAGTTCATCGTCTTCCTCTTTTCTTACCCTGAGATCTTATTCATACATCATCAATTTGCCAATAAGTTCTTTGACAGGTAGAGCAGCGATGTCACATGATTCTCTGATTAAGACAGATGTGCCTCTCTATCGGTCTGGTAGACATCTCAAGATTCTCATAATTTGTTCCTTTGGTGGAATATCTTTTCCGAGTGAATTCATCGTGTTGACTATCTCATTAAACCTGAGATACATGTCAGAAATAGGTTCATCAGACTTCATTTTAAAATTATCATAATTAATAGTATAAGTGTTCAATCTCATTTCTTTAACATTATTTGTTCCTTCATGAGAAACAGCCAAGGTATCCCAAATTTCAAAAGCAGTTTTGCATGTAGAAATTATGTTGAATTCTTCATCTCCTAGAGCACAGTACAGAGCATTCATAGCTTTACAATTATTATTGTAAGCAGTCTTTGTAGGTTCATCCCAAGTATATCTATCAGTAGTGGGAATTTTGTATTCATATTCAATAGCAGTCCAAATATAAAAACTCATGCTTTCTAGATGGATTTTCATTTTAAGTTTCCACTGAGAATAGTTATTTCCATTAAATAAAGGTGGTCGGTTAGTAGCAGCACCCTCAAGTCTATTATCCATTATAAACAAAATTTAAAGAGATAAAAAATTAGAAATAACAGAAATTTTAAGAACATTAAAATACAACTAAAATCACAGTTGAAAAGTAGAGAGTAAATAACAATTTTGCAAAACACACAACCCTCTGATACCAAATGTTGGTCGGAGTGGACACTCAATAGGGGGGTGAATTGAGTTCCAATTAAAATTTCTGTTAAAAACAATTTCTATTAAAATCCCCCAATTTCAAAAACAAATTAAACTGTAGTGAATTTATACAGATTATAAAGGTTCAATTAGTTTCTCAAAGATTGATTAATTCTCAGTTAACTTAATCTTATCATTAAATTAACTTTTGAAACTAACTTACTAGTTTATAATAAATATAAACACTTGTGAGTTTAACTATCAAAGTAGCTTTGAAGATAAATTATATTTCAAATTAATAGCAGCAGAATATGAAATAAATGTAAATAGTATGGATATAGGTTTTAACTAAAAACACAAGGGTTAACCAAGAGTTTCAGTCTCAAGCCGAGACTTAGTCCTCTCAAAATTTATATAAAGTGATCCACACCCTAGATCTGGGTTAACAACAGTGATCACACTGTTCAGGTCAAGATACCTCTACCATAGTTATACGTGGGATAACAAACAACAGCTCAAAGCTGTCCAGGTCACACTCGACCTCTACCACTATCCACAGTGGGAAATAAAGGATGTAAAGATTGTGAGTGAGGATTTACAAATACTCCAGTTAGGGTTCAGTAGACAGTGTGTGTGCAATAATTAACAGGCTACACACACTGCTCGTAATACAAATACTAAATCACTTAGAGCAAGATATAAAGTTTAGAATGGATATAGTGATTGCAGTGCAGCTCTAGACTCCTTTGGATTTGATCAGAAATGGTTCTGAGTCCTTCTCTAGTTTTTGACTGAAAAACAGAGTATTGTTTCTTCTTTCAGTGATTCCAGGTTCAGCTTGGTTATCGGCTCAGAAAATGAAGTGTTCTATGTAGTTCTTTAGCATAGATTGCTCGATGTATGCTCTGTGTTCTGGAGTCTGGTAGTAGTAGTCTTGTGAGTGCAAGTTCTCCAGTTGTTCTTGGCACATTCTTATCTTGATCGCAAGTGTGTTCTGTGTGCTCGATCTCTTCAAGTCTCTTGTCTCGATTCACCTTCACTGATACATGCACGATGTTCTTGGTTTTTCTTGTCTCTTGTTTTTTTTTCACATTCACCCCCTTTATAACTTTATACCTTTTTGCTGAGAAGAAGGAACGATTATATTTTTCAATCGTACTTGGTACAGTTTCCTGAAATGGAAACAGAAATCATTTAATAACCTTAAATGCATCAAAAGTAACAAATGTAGTCGTTAGTGTAATAAACAAATAGTGTCGAGGATATAGTGTCTAGAATATAGGATTTGACTCTGTAGTTCATTATAGGTAGTCGTTTGTTTGTAGACGTGCACGGTTGACTCTATCTAGGATCTTCCATCGGTAGCTCTTCAAACTCTTATCGGTGGCTCTTATCGGTAGCTTTTATTGGTAGCTCTTATCGGTGTCTCTTATCGGTAGCTCTTATCGGTAGCTCGATGAACTTAGTTCCATCGGTTGCTCTTGAATGTCGGTAGCTCTAGCTGTCGGTAGCTATCTGTCTATCGGTAGCTCTATGTCTATCGGTAGATCTAGTTGTCGGTATCTCTAGCTGTCAGTAGCTATCTGTCTATCGGTAGCTCTATGTCTATTGGTAGCTCTGGCTGTCGGTAGCTCTATGCATCATTAGCTCTATGTTTATCGGTAGCTCTGGCTGTCGTTAGCTCTATGCATCGGTAGCTATCCGTCTATCGGTATCTCTGTGCAGGTCAGTGATACATTGGACTGTCTTATGCAAAACACATCTAATTCACTTAGAATCATTTCAAAACTTATATAAACATGGATAATCGAGATTAACATAAATCAAAAATTATTTTAACATTATTATTAACTTGATCATCGATTTGAAATAATTAAAGTGTAGATCAACAGTAATTGTGAATATCATAATATATGGACACATAATTGGGATTTTCAAAATCATATGAATACAAGATTGGGATTATCAAAACAGGTGAGGTCAACACGCACAAATAGATAGTATTACACAATGTATAGCTAGTGTGCATGTCATGTAATCCCACACAATTTGTGGTGAAACCATGTGGTTAACAAAGAGACATGGGGAAAATATGATTATATTACATGTAGATGGCTTTCACATCATGCAACTTATTTATTTCCATGATTAGACACGGAGTCCTAAGGCATGTAACATGGATGACTAGTGAGGATTACATGCCATTTAATTTATTACAAATCATGTAATTTATTACATTTCATATATATCCAACCAACTCTCATAATACACACACTAAAATCGGCATGTCATGTGAGTCAACACATGTAATTATGTATTAAATACAAACTACATGATGTGTAGCTGGTTGTACACATCTTATGACAGATATTAATTATCCCAAGGTACATGATAATTATTTATCACCGTTTCTAGTGAATATTAAATTATTAATTAAATTTACACATTATTATGAAATATATACATCATGTATATTTGTTTTACACACCGTATACTACATGTGTAGAACCAGTTGTACACACTGTGTATATTAATGGTGTGTCATGTGGTCAATCTTGTCATGATCATTACATGGATTGACCCAAGGAATTACATGTAATATAATATTGTGACATGCCGAGTAGGATGACATGTAATGTAAGTACACAATACATAAACAAGAGTATAATGGTACACATCATGTTACCACCAGTACATGTTGTGTAAGTTATTAAATTCAATGCTGAATTAAATTTGACCAAGAAAAGTACACAACATGCACTTGTTCAGTACACAATATACATATATAATTTAAATAAAATTTATTTATTTATTCTGATTAAATTATATGAGGGAATGGGAATATTATGTATCTCCATGACTGCTTGGATTAATAGTTAAGATAAATAATTAATTAATTAATTAAAAAACTAATTATTAATTAAAGATAAATTTATCTTAATTAAAAGAAATTTTAAATGAATGTTAGCTTGTATAATGAAATTTAATTGTATGTATGTGACTGATAATGAGCTTAACTAAACAATTCATGTGTTGGGTTTTATTTAATTTAATATTATTTCATTTTTTATTATGTGATAAAGTTTTATTAAAATTAAATATAATTATCTATGATTCATCCCTCCCACCTTTATGATATAGGACCTTCTTGTCTATAGTTTACTTTATATATCCACTTCCCTCGATTCCCCTCACCTATATGTGAGTAAAATATATAAAAAAGATGGAGCTCCAAGGAGTGGAGGCGGTTTAGAACCTGAGCTAAGTTGAAATAAACTAAGAAGATACAAAGTTTGATAGTGGAAATTTGTAAAAAAATCTAAGACTGGATCAAGGAATTATTCCCCTATGGTCAAATATTGATTTATCATCTGCTTGATAAAATCAATCATTAGAAATCTCATGATCAATTTACTTTATTTATTTTATTTTTTATTATTCATGGTTATTTATATATGGATGTATGTTAGCATGATAATGAAAATTAAATAACAACCATGCCCATATAATAATAGAATAAAAGGATAATGCATAAATTATTTTATCATGACATGATTAATTATTTATGTAAAATCCAATTAATATTAACAAGACATGTAAAATGATAAATTAAATAAATTTACACATGAGTAAATAAAAATCCCTCAACAAATATTAAGTCAGAAAACCTTCCATTACTTAAGTTATAAATGTAACCATGGTTTGAAGTTCTTATATTACCAAAGTTGGGGTGCTTTCAATTATTAGGGAGTTTTAACTAAATTTTTAGGTTGACTAAACCAAGACACCATCAAGGGTTGACTGAAAAAGCAGTACTTAGTGTTACATAAAGTAAGGTGTTTAGGAAATATAAGATAAGATTTTAGGATTGGGGAGTCCACTCAATGGGTCAAGGAGGTGTCAGTTGGCAGTTGGAAATACTTATTATTTAAATACCTTCGAATAATTTTCCAAGCCAAAGTATGGATCATGGTAAGGGAAATATATACCCTTTACACTGGAATTTCCATGTGATGGGACATTCCAATCCAATGATGATGTCTATTGGGACTTTATAAAATATTGGGAGACTAATAAGATAATAAAATTTATTACATATCACATATTTTTATGATCATTATAAAGTAATTAATATCTATTTTATTTTTTATAGAAAATAAAAAAATTAATCAACCTTGATATTATCCATCCAACGGCCCAAAGGCCTTCAATTTTTTTATTATTTTGATAAAACTCCCTTTTAAGGGAAAAAGTGGGAAACCCGTACAGAAATCATGGACATAATACAAATCACACCTGAAAGATAAGAAAGTAAAAACCAGACTGAAAACATGGAGCTCCCCTTCCCTAGCATTTAAATATGATGAAGCTCTCCAATGTTGCAAGGTAGTTTGGCAAGAAAGTGTCCTTTGTCAAAGCACAGGCCCAATTCGATGGAAAATTTCATACCCTATCAAACAACCAAATCTGTAAAGATTTGAAAAGATGAACCTCTAGATCTGAATCATCCTATATGGATTGTTCAATGTGGTCAATCTGGATGCACTATCTTCCCACCATTAGGATCATTGGAAAGATCACAAAAAAAATCTTCTCAAACCCTTTCACCATTCAAAGGATAACTGCCATCATGACAAGACGAACCCCATCACACTCCAAAAGACTCTTGCCACCACTGCAATCACCTAAGTGGCTGAAATACAATCTAGGGAATGCAAAGCCAATCCATCACCACCTGGGACTGATGGCTCAACACCACACCAAAGGAACATCACTAATGAGAGGTTTTGGGCCGTTCTGAACAAGAAACGCCACTTGGGGAATGAATCCACTCCAATAGGAACCACAAACATACCCTCATAAAATTCTGACACAAGAAAACCATATATGGGAAGAAAATATAGGGAGTGATGGACACACTCATCGCATATAATTCTAACAGAATCACCATTCCAACAGAACCACCACTCCAACAAAAACACCATTCCAGCGCAATCAGCAAATAACATAGAAAACAACTAAACCAAACTAGTAGAAGGAAATTAAGAACACTAGAAGAGAACCAAGGGCCCTCCCCCCTCTGTGCCACTCTGAGGCTGACACCGATCTGATAACCACCAATGAGATGTGGCAGGACCACACTGATATCCTTCAAGCCAACGACTAGAGAATTCATAGCCAGAGTCTCGTGAAGTCGACGCCGAGCCAAGAAGGAGCTGAAAGCTCGACTTTAACCGAGTCAAGGTGAATCTGAAGCCTCGCCTGTGTAGATGAAGCTGAAAGACTCCACACCTCACAAGTTCTATTCCGAGCTGATCATAAGCCTAAGGCTCATCCTTCACCGAGCTGAGTCGCCATAGCCTCACCTAAGAAGATAAAGCTTAAGGATTCCACACCAAGCCGCATCGATGCCAAGTTGAAGGATTTGGTCACTAATCTGCATGATCTGAACCGGAGGAGAGGAGGGGAATAAGGCCAAACAAAAACCTATCCCTATGGGTTGGAGAAGATGTCGCCGGTCAGAGGAGTTTTTCCACATATAAACATTGATATTATCACTTTGATCATTCTTTAACTTTGATAATTTCCCCATAGGTGAAAATTTCTTATAGTAGGCATATATTTTTATACAATAACTACTAAAATAAAAATTTATTTCATGTGTTAGAATCCCCTATTCCTGATCAGACTCTAGATTAATTGAGTGAAGGGGAAAAATTCCTATCAGAGATATATAGAGGATTCATCCTAAATCCTTTGTATCATGCTATCAATTATGTATAGAAAGATAATGATGCAACATAAGTACATAGATGTCATACCATGATATCTCATCACCTATCACTTGAGAATAAGAATAAGAGGCTAAAGATAATGAGATTATCATTACACTATATTCAGTTAAATTGAAAGAGGGGAACTTAGTTACTAATCATGCCTTAAAAATGTTGAAGTACATTAATCATTTAGGAAATTTGGGCTTCTATTTGGATAATAAATTACCCATAAATATCATATTATCATATTTACCACCAAGTCTATCCTTATTCATCTAAGGATGTATGAACAACATAGATAAACTTCTCAGAATTATTTTTATCATGCTTCACTAGATAGATAAGGTTTTATAAGAACATGGTTCCACATTCCTTGTAATGAATGGATTAAAGTACAAGGTTAAAAATACCTTGATAGATTTAAAATCCAATGGTTCCTTTATAATTTACTTCAAAGATAAAAATGATTCCAAGGTTGAGCAATGAAACGGAGGTTTTCTACTTCTCATGTAGGAATAAAGGTCATTGGAAGAAGAACTATAATTAATTGAAGAAAAATAAAACACTAGTATCTACTTCAGTAATATTCATCTTTATGAGTAATATATCTATTTTACTTATTGGGTGTTTAAAATTTAATATGATTTACACATATGTATTTAAATTGAATGTGTCAAGTGAGTATAGAAACATTATAAGAAGTAAGGTGTATTCTCAAGTGGTTGAAGAAGGATTATTCCTAGATTAGTAAAGGGAAGGAAACAAACTTCATTATTTTTAAATTGTACTGATTTATGTTATACTATGGTTTTTTTATTGTTCCCAAAGAATTTATCTCATTGTAAATTGGACGTAATGAGGCATTATTTCATTTTGGAATAAATATCATTACGGTACTTCATACTTATCCAATGGTTCTATAATTATTGAATCATCGATATCCAAACAAGAAATAAATTATGAATATATGGATCATACCTCTTGTGTAAAGATAATTATTTGTTGATTAAAATTGATAATAGTTAAAAAAATATATATCCAAAAAAGTGTTTAGTCACTTATGAACTAAAACAGTAGGTATACTAATAAATTTATAAAGTTTTAGACAAATAAACCTTTAGAAATAATGGTATTCCACAAAGCTTCTAGATTTATTTCAACATTATCACATGAAATATTATAAAATATAAAGGTATTCTTAATATCACATTACCTTATACACATATATACTTGATGGTAGCAAAAGGAATGTTGAAGAAGGAGTCTTATATTCATTGTAGTTCTTTCATGATTTCTTCCAAGACATGTTTTGAAAATAGAGGTGAAACATCTAACCATATACCGACTCATTGACTAGTAGATATCATATTAATTATGTTATGATTATAATCTATTATATTGCAACCTCATGTGTTTTATGGGAACTGTTTTTTAAAGTTGACATTAGCTAAAAACATACATCAAAGAAAACACAACATGTGCCTCTAGTATTAGTCAAATGACTGCATTTTTTTCATATGGAAGATTATATATTTAGATATAGTGATATAAATATAGAAATAATTAAATTGTATGCTATGGATACACAAGAGTTGGTATAGAAAACTAAAATCTATTAAGATTAGTGGGAGGAATTGTTCGAGAGACACATACTATATAGGATGGTTAAAACTAAAATGTGGTTTATATTCACTGTGGTGGGTGATATATCATCTATTAAAGAATAATTAATCCTAAAAAAGGTATTAAATGATAATATACTATGATTATAATGATATTACAATTTCAAAGATGGATTCTATGTATAAAAATCCAATTTTGTATTTTGGAGGTTTCTATAATTGATATTATTGATGAGAATTCATGAGAAAATAGACATGGATGGTACAAGATGGTACTAATAAAGCATGATTGATTATTAAAGGTTTTATTAGAAATGTCTAGAAATGGTCTATGATGAGACCTTTTCATCAATAATCGTGTTAAATCCATTTTGAATTATACTTGTTATAGCAATTCTATGATCATTATATTGGGATATTAGTTGTCATGGACACTTTCCTTGAAGGAAACCTTATAAAATATACCTATAATGTGCAACTAAAAAAGAGTTAGTTATACTAAATAAATACAATAAGATATAAAAATCTCACAAATCTATTTATGGATAGAAGAAATCATAGTGATCATAGTATATTTTTTCAGAATAAAGGTGTGTCTTGTGTCTAAAAGAGATTAGTGGGAGAACTATAGTTTTCCAAGACATATATGTTGATAAAAAATGGACAACCAATGTATTACAAGTTTGTAAGAGGAAGGAATGATTATATCCAAGAATGACTTAAATAAGCAACTAGAATTATAAGGATTGAGATCTATTGTGATAGATCCTAATAACTACTTAGACTGGGTTTGGGTACATACATTGACAAGTTACTAAAGAGATTCAATATAGAATAGTCTAAAAGGGTATCAATTCCAATGTAATATAGTATATATCACAATAGTAAAATGTGTCATCAGAAACATGATGATAGATAGAGAATGAGTAGAATCCCATACACGTTTGTGATAATATCTATCATATATGTCATTCTATATATTGGGATTAATATTTCTTACGCCTTGGGGATGTTAAGTAGATATTAAGTAGACCCAGGAGAAAACCATTGTATGGTAGTCAATATTATCCTAAAATTATATAAGGCATACTAAGGATATGTTCATGTTTTATAGTGGAAATTATGAATTGGATATCAGGGAGTATACTAATATTAGTCTCCATATATATCAAAAGATCTCAAAATGAAATAAAGATATGTACTCTTCTTTTATATATGATTTTAGAGATATAATATCTCAAGGTAGCTAATGGTAATTATTTATATAATATAAGTTTGACTATATTTTGGCTTCTGATATAGATTAAGAATCAATTTTAACACACAAATCCATCCAAGAGATTGATGTGGTTCTGAGCAGTAAAGATATTTTCACATTATATTGTGATAATAGCAGTGTTATTTATTTCTAAGGAACTAAGGACATATCAATGGATGAAGTATATACATTAAAAGTATCATATATTGAGGGATTTTATTCAAAAATTGATGTCATTATTATCATATTTACTATAGAGACATATGGGAGACTATTCTTAGACATGGAAGTATGTGGTAGGATCAGTAGTTATAACCATACTCAATAGAAGCATAAAAATTATTTGAGAGCTAGGAAACTGAAAATTCATTAGTAGTTAGTTTTAATAAAAGTGTAAGTTTATTGGTGTTGGTTCCCTAGAACCAAGTACTCTATACTTTATATTACCTGTACATATTCAAATAATTGAATATTAATTATTAATTTTATTATCAAAAAAAGATAGATTCTTCTATTTTATATTAATGTGACAGTGTCCATGGGGTATTGGTCACATCAAAAGGATATATCAGTTCACTACTATGATGAGATCCTTAAAGTTTTATGACATATTCCTAAATTTAGTCTTATGATCAGGATAACATTCTATGATGGGACACATAGTATGTTGATAGTTAAGTGATTGTTATTTAAAAGTGTATGAGACTTCATCTTAAGAAGTTATCACTTAAAAATCTCTATGAATTGTGATTATGATGACTGACCCACCTATAATAATTTTATATTTTTGCGTGTAATTGGATATTTCTATCTGAAAGAATGTGTAATGATACTTAGACTTCATGATTATTATTGATGAATATCATGAGTTGCATGATTTTATGTATTTCCCAAAACCATGACAAAAAAAGCCCACAATGAAGTAAGATACATAGGGTGCATCACGAGTGATATGAATTAATGAATAATTTTAGAAATAATTTTCCCCTTCTATTTTTAATGTAAGTTGGTATCTCAATAACTTTGATTGTAATGTAACTATATGATAAAACCTATATCCATGGTGTGACATTGACGAGCTCATTTAATATAGTCAAATAAAGGGAAATTGAGTGCATAGGTTGATGACATGAATTATGCAACCTACTTGATTTGAGATATCAATAAAAATGGATTATATTATATAGTGAGAGTCCATATATGGTTTTTATCATTACGTCGTATTTTATTTCTCTATGGGTGCCTCAATATATTGTTGACACTAATCTCATACTTAAAAAAAGTCTGCCTAATATCACTGAGAAAGAGTCTTAAAGGATCACACACCATGATATCAATTAAATTATATTTGAATTTAACAATTGGAATAAATAATATTCTCATATCAATAAATAGTATTTATTCAGGATATATTGATTACATTAATTCAATCACTGGTTATTAGAAATAATGTAAATGTGAGTGGAATAGAATATATAAATATTTATTTATATCTTTTTTATTTTCAAGGTAGAAAATAATTATTTATTTGGTTACACAGATATTAAATAAATATTCATTCTCTAATTTAGAGAATATAATAATTATTTATTTAGAAAACATATTTATTTGAGGTTCAATAGATACTGAGGATTGATGGACCAAGTTATGAGTTTGGTGATATTATGTGTGGGTCAGTTTGTTCCATGATATATAATAATATTTTTATTTTTATTTTTAATGGGGAATATTTTGAATTTAATATTTTATTAAGGGAATTTTTCAATTGAAAAATATCAAAACCTAGCTCTATATATTCCATGTTATATCATTTTAGAGAGTTAAGACAGATAACTTTTGGTTGTACATGATATCTCTTCCATTTTATATATTCTCTCAAGAACATATCTAGGGTTTCTCTCTACCCTGAGTGAAATGTTCTATATCATCATTCATCTCAAGACCAAGAGAACAAGATACATGCTCTTCAAACCAAGTATCACTAATTACGATCAACATGAACGATACAAGTAGATCAGTACCTCTATGACAGCACCTAGATATTCATTAGTGATATTTTGAGATAATAGAGAATGTGTGGATCACCATTAGAGGGATTTTACTTTGGATCCTCTAAGAATAAATATGGTATGACTCAAATTTGGTTCATGTGATCAACATTTTCTTCAAAAAAATAATTTCAAGACTTAGGTAATTATTATTATTAAATTAATTATAAATTTATGTGAAATGGTCCCCTATTATGTTCCATGATTCCTTTTATCAAGATTATTTGGGTTTATTAATTAGAATTTATGATTATCCATCATGTTATTTTTAATTATTCATTGAATTCGATGAAAACCCATTATTGGGCATGAGCCTGGAGGGCTTTTTCTATGCCTAGAACTTTTAACCATATCATAATATGAAATTGATAAACAATAAAACCATCACTATTGGTTTTAACTAATTATTTTGAACCCAATAAGTTATTTATTAAATTATAAAATAATTTATTATTTACATTCTAATTAAAAAACCTTTTTTAAAATATTTTTCTAAAAACCTTTTTTAATTTTTTTTCTAAAACATTTTTTTAAATTTGTTTCTCAATCGCACATAGTCATTCATATGTCATGTAAGCCTACATATTAGATTTAATTCATGTAAACATGCCTATTTACACCCTATAAAAAGATTAAAATAATTAATTAATAACTAATAACATCATACTTTATCAAACAACTCAACTATAATAGTGAAAAACTATAAGCACAATATCAAGTACATGGTAACCTAGACTTTCCACTGTATAAGTTCTAGTTAAGAACAAAAAACATGTAAATTACAATTTACAATAAGTTATACCTTTATCTAATGAGTTTTTAGATCATAAAACAAATAAAATAATGCCTTGGTGCCATTTTGTAACATCCTTGGCTTGGATACTGCTCACATGATCGAGCCAAAAACACTACTTGACCTCAATCATGCCTTCCTATGTGCTAAAACTTGGTGACTAGAGATGAGGAAATAATAAAATCATTAAAGAGACTATACACTTAGTAGCATCACCATAAAATAAAAATAATATAACATAAATATACATATTGGAATATCATAGTAAACATGTGTAATTTTATAGTATAAAGTTGACGATATGAAAATAAAACATGCCATCATGTAATATTGAAATGAAATCATGTTATAAAAAATGAGTTATATAACTAGAATATCATTACTGATTTCATGATTATATGCATAAATAGATAAAATAATAATGTAAATATTGATAGATGTTGTAATAAAATCTCAAGCCTTGCCGTAGTACCACCTTAATAACCTCGTCAAACTATTTTGTCTTAATCACCAACATACAAGCCCTAGATCGGGCATGTATATCATACTATAACAACCAAGATTTGTATGATAAATTTTTTGAGAATATTTGAATGTTTATAAATATGGATGAATGATATGAAGAGTTTGGTAGATATAGATAAAGGATATGGAGAGGATGATTTGTTGATAATAAATAAAGGCTGGTGAAGGATGTTTGTTTCTTTAGAGGTTAAGAAAAAAACTATAAATTGAGAAGTCGTGTTATGTTTTGGAAGTATAAGAAATTATGTTCTAGAAGTAATGTGTTACTATGAAATTAAATAACTAGAAATTTTTTGTATTTTTCCTTCATATGTAAAGAACTAGAATTTGTGTTTCAGAATTAAATTAGTAAAGAGTAGAGATCTAGAATTCATTCTAATGTTGGAAGTTTTATAAGAAGAAAATAATTAGAAGTTGTAGTTATTAGAAGTTTATAGGTTGGATTTGTAAATCTGGAAGTGAAGATGGGTCAAAACTTAAAATAAGTTAAAAGAATATTTTAATTTGGTAAATTCATGTGATATGTAAGATTTTTATATTCTTATGTAAGGTTTTTCATTTAGAAAGAATTTAATAAATGAAAACCTTAAACTCCTTGTTTATGTAAAGATTTTTAGATAAGAGGATATAATAATTAAAAGTGTTGAACACACTTTACATGTAATATATCTGAGTATATGCATAATATTTTTCTAACATCCCAAGTTTTAAGAAAGAAACACTATATTTTATAGCGTACATGATACGCTACATCGAGCTTAAATGAACAACTAAATATTATTATTTAAATGTTACCATTATAACCTAGTCGTTGGAATGGTGGGAATTAATAGTATTAACTAAATTATGAAAATATTTTTTAAACATGTTTATATATTGATTCATTGGTTACCAAATTAATTAGAAATGGAAATAAAAACAAATTAAATATAAAGGATGCGTATTTATGAAAAACTATTTAAATGAGAATAATTGTGTTTATAAAATAATAATGTTACCATTTTTGGATTATATTAATGAAATATAAATTAAATATTAAGTTTAAAATTCATTTTATATGTTTTATATACATTATATAAGAACGAATATAATTTTATAGATAAAATGAGTGTTTTTCTAAAAATGCAATTTTACCGTCTTTTGATGGAGAGCCAATTTTAAATATAGTTTTTGACTCTTTTATAAGATATTTTTCACAAAATAAAATTATTATTTGGAATAGGGATATTAAAATTTACTTTGGTTTAATTTTTGATTTTTTTTGATAAAATTATTATTTTAATGAATAGTTAGAAATACTATGTTTTAATTCAAAACTGTTTTTTTTTGTCTAATTTATTTATATTGTTAGAAGATCCTTTTAATAGGTTTTAAAGTATATTTAGATTACGTTTTTATAATTTAATAAAATTTTGGTAATTTTAATTAATTTCAAATTTAAATTAGATATAAAAACATTTCAAACTTTTGAATGTTTCACTTTAAAAACTCGCTTTTTAGTTTTGTTTTCAAAATTAATTTTAAATATAATTTTCCCAATTTTTTGAATTGAATTAGGTAAAATGGATTCCATATTTGGAATAATAAGGTAAAAATTAGATTTTTAGGTCAATTTTTTTTATATATATATAAAAATTACCATGGTAAAAAATTATTTACTGTAGTAAAAGTAAAATTTTGACAAGGGTTAAAATTAAAAGTTAAAAGCTTAACATACCTAAAAACTACAACATTTAAAGGGTGTTTGAGGTGTGTCTCAACCCTAAACAGACTATAAAACATTAATTATAATCAAAAGTATTGAAATTTAATTCAACCTATATATGGTTATCTTTTAAATATAAAATAATCAATAAATTAATCACTTGAACCCCCCTCTCCTCAAGTATAAATACCACCCCCTCACCTCCCCATTTTGACCCAAAAATCCTTGTAGCTCCTAAAATATATTCCCAAAGCTCTTATCCTCAATCTCCCCACATCCAAGTTCTTCTGGTATCACAAAAAGACCAAATCCAAGGTCCTCAAGGGTCTTTCAAGGAGGGGATATTCAAAAGGTTATTTTCTAAAAGTACCACTCTTAATTTCTTTTCTTTTTCTAATTTCTCTTCACCTAATTCATCCATAAATTCATGATAAATAAAGAATAATTTAAATATTTTATTTTTATTTTTCTAATTGAATATATCATATCCATTCCATTTCCCACCTCCTCTTATTCAAAGAAATGAAATTGTTGTCTAAGTTATGTTGGTTAATCACCTTCGTGAATAATGTTTTTGTTATTTTTCCTTTACCGCCTTCACGGATGGTATTAAAACCATTATTCAGATAAAATAATATTTTAATATATATATTATTACCTATTTAATATTATTTAAATTTTATATTAAACATACCTTCATGCTTTCCAAATTATGTAAATGTGATAACTTCGTTTGGGGACATGTGGACTACTACCTCCTCAAAATGATTTGATTCGTTGACACATCACACGTAATGTATTAAATATTGTTTTAGTAAAAATATATTATATAAATGAAATATTAATTCTACTTAAATGATATTATATATTTATACATATTTACATATATTTCATTTAATGTTTGTTCTTTCAATATGATAGGAAAAACAAAAATAGCATTCATGCATACGTATGGCCTACCGTCTCCATGAATGGTGATTTTAGTTTTTCTTAAAATATTATTATAAATACTTATATAATGAATATATAAGATATTTATATCATGTTTTATATTCTAGAGATTATGGAATTATGACCATATGGATTATTGACATCATACCAAGTTCATTTTCGACTTAAGAACCGAGTATCGACAAAACAGCCAATATGAAATTAAATAATTGTGTAATTATTATAACATGGTAATAGGTGATATAAATGGAATAATAAAAATTAAAAAGGTTCTAAATAAAGTATAAATTAACCTAATTTTATTATTAAGGAATAACAAGTAACATATGAGATGAGTCATACTCGAGGTAAGGGAATTTCTTAACCCAATTTCCATTCTTTGGGTTAAACTTCTACTTCTTGATTATAATAGTCAACTCTTATGTGTGAAATTAATTTTTAATATATTATATTTTATTTATAATTTTTTTATGTTTATTTATATTTAAAATTCATAATTGATATATTTTGTTAACAAAATGATCTTTGTAATGGATTTCGTCTCAATCTCCTTTCATTGAGGCATTTCATGATAATATGAACCTTTATTATTTTATAAGGTGTATATACAACCACTATGAAATTTCACATCCATATTTTATCTATAATAATTTTATTTAATTTCTTGTTAAATATATTAATTCATGGAGATTAATATTTAAATGTTCAAAGTGGTATGGGACACCTTGAACGTTTGAAGATTTAATTATCAAATATTTTTATTAATGATATTAATTTACATATTTATTATATGGATTTAAAAGTATTTTAAAGAAAATTTTTTATATATTTTTAATTTAATTAAAAGGTTTTAAAAATAAATATTTCTACGTGTTTTATACAGAATTTTTTGACAAACGAAAAAAGGAATGTTCTTTTTAACGTATACGGTGACAAAAACTTCTTTGTCGTCATGACCGTTATTTGATATCTGGCTCCCTATGCAAGCCTTAATATTTTTAGAATAAATAGAAATCATTTAACCTATTTTTAGGTGTTTTGGTATTGAAAATTTTTTTGAAAGAAGATTTAATGTTACAATATCTTTAAATGATTTCTTGTAATTGCAAATGAAATTTTATGAGTGAAATTTTGATAATTACAACATTTTATGTGTAATGATTATATAATGGTACTTGGACATTTGAAGGGTGGTTACGTAATAAACAAAATATGGGTGGTTATGTGATAAACCAAATATAGGTGGTTCCGTGATAAACCAAGGATGGGTGGTTACGTTATAACCATAAATGTATTGGGTATGGAATTTGGTCATATATATATTCCATTTATAAGAGTGACATGTGTGGAAGTTAACCGTATGTTTATTCCATTTAAAATAAGATTATGTCCCAAGTTTCCTTTATATGTTATATGTTCTTTTTATGGGTTTTATGGTAATATTTTGATTAAAAAAAGGGTAAGAAATGAACTTATATTCAGTGAAGAGTATTTACGAATTCTTAAAGGTGAAAAGTATTACTTTATGAGAAAGTATTCATGGTTTATATGATTTCGCAAGACTAATAGTTTTTCTTCTTTGTGTATCCTATGCTGAAATTTTTATACTCATACCAAGTTTTTAAATGTTTTTTGCAGAATTTAAAGTAGAATATATTCAAGTATGGTATCAAGGAAAAATTATGATGATTATACATGAAACAAAACCATGTTTCTTTTTAAAAGTTTTTATTTTATGAAAAAAAATAGATAGTGAGTAGAAGTGTCTAATTTGTAATATTTTAATTGTTATGTATGAATTATTTCCTAATTATATAAATCTATAAACTTGAAAAGATCCTCAATTTTAATTCTTGACATAACTCAAGATTATGTAATGTTTAAGGCTGGGACTTATAATTGGTATCAAAGGTCGGTTTAGATAAATTTAGAGGTCAGGATATTATATGGGTGTAGGTTAAAGATCCTTTATAACCAAGAGGGTTATTATCGTATATAAATATTATGGAGGATTGTGATAATTTAGGTAGAATTTACAAAAACCCTAAATCAACTGAGATATAAGGAGGTTGGTGGATTTGAGTATTATAAAAAAATTATGTTATCATCTTTACCCTATAGAGTATTCTTACCTTCATGTTTATGTGATGTTATTTTCAGTAGATTAAGAATCATTTGTCTATATTAAAGGAATGAGATCTTTAAAAACCTTCTTATCCCTCCACAATGATTTGATCATCACTATTATCACAAAATCTTGTTCGAATGATTTTGACATCTTCTTGACTATTCAAATCACCTGCAAGAAATTGTTTGAGTTATCCAACACCTACTAGTTTCTAAAACAATTTTATGGGTCATGGAATATTTTTCATATGATTTCAATATCTCAACTTGTCTCTCTCCAATGAAAAGTGAAATTATAGAAGTGGAGTGAACATTTACTTTTTGAAAGTAGGACAACATGCTAAAAGAGAAAGGGAACATCAAGAATATCCTAATGACCTTGAATGGACCGAAGGCCTTCATTTTTATTGATTTTTTGATAACCACCCTTTAAAGGGATGAGGGGGAACCCTTACAAGGCCCGTAGGATCAGAGATTACATGGCCTATAGGCTTAGGAGATTACATGACCCGAAGGTCTTAGGGAATTCAACCAGACTATCTACAAGGAACTGCCCCTCGCCAGCATCTTCATCTTGATAGTAGCTCTCCACCTTTGCATGACCGTCTGGCTAGGCTTCCCATGCAAGCACAGGCTGGTACCGATGGCATAGACATACCCTCTCATTCTGACAATCCATTTGGCTCTGCTCTGGTGAGTGCACCTGCTCTGAATCCTCTTCTGGGGCTGTTCCTTTTTTGTAGTTTGTCTGGGGCCTGCATTCAAGTGGCCCGAAGGCCTTAGGGTGGACCTAAGGTCTTAATGTGGCCTGAAGGCCTTGAGAATCAACTGTCCCGAAGGCCTTGGGTGGCCCGAAATCCTTGCAGGACCCAAGGACCAAACCAATGGCCCGAAGGCCCAGATGGATGTATAGTTCTGGCTACTACAGTACCTAACAGTTCCTGCTATAGTGCCTACTACAGTCCTGCTACAGTAACCCAAAAAATATGCCTCCACCCGGATTTGATCTCGGGTCTCTTGGATGCACCTAGCGAGTCCTCACCAACTGGGCTGAGGCTCTTGTGCTCAATAATATCCTAATATCTAGATTCAAGGTATGATTTATTTTCTTATCCATAAAAAATGAAACATTATTGCATTGATGTTTATAAATTATGATCATATTTGATCTATAGGAATTATTTATTAATAAATAAAGTGTCAATGCATAGTTAATGGATTTTGAAGAATGTTTAATGATTAAGATAACTACTTATAAAGGATTCATGAGTTATGGTAGACTTAAGGGTGATGAAATATTTAAATTCACTGGTACTCTTTTGGTAGTGTGATTAATTTGTGTATACTTTAATTGAGTTTTCTTTATCCTTATTTTTTCATAAAAATTCTATTTTATGAAGAATTATTTTTTTGGACATAATTATAAAGTTATGTATAACATTTAGGGTTCATATGATTTTGAGGAATTTATGGGTTTTCATATTTTGGGTTTAAAAATGAAAGGTATGAGATAAACATTGAATATAAAACATGTTATGATTATTTTTGAGGACTTTACCATATTTTAGGAATTTTATAAGAATTATATAATATTATCAAAAGAACAACCCTTAGGATGGGTGAAAACTCATCACATCCGGAAAGGTTGTGGGAATCGAACCCACAACTAAAGGGAGACATGGGTACATCACCTACCACTGGCCTATATGAATTCCTTGGTTAGTATGACTTCATACTTTTTAGTTAAACAACTTAATGGAATAAGAATAAGTTGATTTTGGGAACTTATGTGTTATCAAACGGATATCCTTAGAATCGAAAAATAACTTAGTGATTAAGTGAATAATGTTATTTCAGAATATTTTCACTATTTTGGGAAACCTGTATGATCAAGGTAAATATAAAACTATGGAATTTTATTTGAGTAATAAAGGTTTAATTATATTATGTAATAATCTATGGAGGACTTATGTTGATTTGAGTTATCTATGGAAACAGTTAACATATCTTAATTATTATTTAGACAATCACTTTTTTTTGTGAGACTTCAAGAGAAATTGATATTTAGAGATAAATGTTAAAATTTATCTTAGAATACTATGTTATCAAATCCTCTTGATTTTTGGGTTTTCAAACTTTTCTTAGATTACTTTGAGGAAATTAAGTATGGTTATTTTTTAAATAGTCTATGTTCAATTTTGAGTATCACTATTGAATTTTGGAAACTAAAGTAATTTTTCATCATATAAAGGTTTATTCATTTTGGATAACTATCTTATTGTATCATAAAAATTTTGTTTTTTTAATGTATAAATATAGGAGAAATATATAGTTCATCTTTTTTGGATTATGTGATTTTTGATAAGTAGATTATATTGCTTTAGGTGTGACCAAGTCATCTTGAATACTCATCGTTTAGAGAAAAAGATGATTTTGTGGTGGAAATTGATTAAAGGATAAAACTCTACTTTTCAAGTAATTTTATTTCCTTATTATCATAGTCCTAGTAGTAACAAAATTACATAATTCTATGAAAATGATCCTAAAACAAAAATGTTATCCGATTTATTTACATAACGGGAAATCAATGGCCTTTTAACAAATCATAGATTTATGGTTTTTTTTATTGTTAAATTTCTCCTAAAAATGTTTTCTATTACTCTACATTAGGACATGATGGTTATTTTTCTCTTATATATCCATTTTTTCCTACATGGAATCCTATTATGTGTTATCTCATGTGATCTTCATACTTTCCTTTCTATCTTTTAAAGTGGAAGTTTTATTAATCGTTTTTTGATGTGGGATTTTCATAAAGATATTTTGAAAATTCATACCTTAGTTACCAACCCCAAATTCAAATTGTGAGGATGAAATTTATTAAATGGGTGAGGATGTAACATCCCAGGTTTTAAGAAATAAACATTATGTTTGATAGTATACATGATATACTACATCGAGCTTAAATAAACAACTAAATAATATTATTTAAATTTAACTATTATAACCTAGCCATTGGAATGATGGGAATGATCAGTATTAAATAAATTATTAAAATATTTTTTACACATTTCTATATAGTGATTCATTGGTTACCAAATTAATTAAAATGGAAATAAAAACCAATTGAATATAAAGGATGTGTTTTTATGAAAACCTATTTAAATGAGAGTAATTGTGTTTATAAAATAATAATATCACTATTTTAAGATTTTATTAAATAAATAAAAATTCAATATGATGTTTAAAATTCATCTTATATGTTTTCTAGACATTATATAGGAACAAATACAATTTTACGGATAAAAGGAGTGTTTTTCTAAAAATGCAGTTTTACCACCTTTTGATAGCGAACCAATTTTAAATCTAGTTTTGAAACTTTTATAAGATATTTTTGAAAAAATAAAATTCTTATTTGGAATCATAACATCAAAATTTAATTTGTTTTAATTTTTGGTATTTTTCTGATAAAATTAGTATTTTAATGAATAGTGAGAAAATACTGCGTTTTAATTCAAAAATGCTTTTTCATCTAATTTATTTATATTATTAGAAGATCCTTTTAATAGTTTTTAAAGTATATTGAGATTATTTTTTATCATTTAATCAAATTTTGGTAATTTTAATTAATTTCAAATTGAAATTAGATATAAAAACATTTCAAACTTTTGAACGTTTCACTTTAAAAACTCGCTTTTTAGTTTTGTCTGCAGAATTAATTTTAAATATAATTTTCCCAATTATGTGAATTGAATTAGGTAAAATTAATTAAATATTTGAAATCATAATGTAAAAATTATTTTTTAAGTTCAATTTAATTTTTATATATAAAAAAATTACCATGGTAAAAAAAAATATTTACCGTAGTGAAAGTAAAATTTTGATAATGGTTAAAATTAAAAGTTTAAAGCTTAACATACCTAAAAACTACAACATTTAAAGGATGTTTGAGGTGTGGAGAGACCCTAACCATAATATAAAACATTAATTACAATAAAAAGTCATGGAATTTAATTCCACCTCTATATAGTTATCTTTTAATATAAAATAATCAATAAATTAATCACTTGAACCCACCTCTCCTCAAGTATGAATACCACCCCCTAACCTCCTCATTTCGACCCAAAAATCCTTATATATTCTCAAATATCTATCCAAACCTCTCCTCATCACTCTCAATATTTCCAAGTTCTGATGGTATCACCAAAATACCAAATCCAAGGTCCTCAAGGGTCTTTCAAGGAGGGGATATTCAAGAGGTAATTTTCTCAAAGTACCTCTCTTAATTTCTTTTCTTTTTCTAATTTCTACTCACCTAATTCATCCATAAATTCATTATAACTCCTGAATAATTTACATACTATATATTTATGTTTCTAATGTAATATTTCATTCCATTTCATTTCTCACCTCTACTTATTCAAAGAAATGAAATTTTTTTCCAATTTATATCGGTTAATCACCTATGTGAATAATGTTTTTGTTATTTTTCCTTCAACACATTAATGGATGGTATTCAAATAATTATTTTGATAAAATAATATTTTAATATTTATATTATAACCTATTTAATATTCTTTAAATTTTATATTAAACATACCTTCATGCTTTCCAAATTGTGTTTATATGATAACTTCGTTTGGGGATGTGTTGACTACTGCCACCTCAAAATGATGTGATTCGTTCACACATCACATGGAATGTATTATGGATTGTTTTAGTAAAAATATATGATATAAATGACATATTAATTATACTGTAATTATATTATATATGTATACATATTTATATACATTTCATTTAATGTTTGTTCTTTCAATACAACAGGAAAAAAAATAGTGTTCATGCGTATGTATGGCCTACCGTCTCCATGAATGGTGTTTTTAGTTTGTCTTAAAATATTATGATAAATAATTATATAATGAATATATAATATATTTATATCATGTTTTATATTCTGGAGATGATGGACTTATAACCACATGGACTATTCACATCATACCAAGTTTATTTTCGACTCAAGAACAAAATATCGACAAAACGTCCAATATGAATTTAAATAATTGTGTGATTATTATAACATGGTAATAAGTGATATAAAAGGAATAATAAACATGAAAAATGTTCTCAATCAATTATAAATTAACCTAAATTCATTATTTAGGGAAAAAAAGAATATGTGAGATGATTCAGACTCGAGTTAAGGGAATTTATTTACCCAATTTTCATTCTTTGGGTTAAACTTTTACTTCTTGATTATATAATTAAACTATTATGAGTGAAATAAATTTTTAATATATTATCTTTTATTTATACTTGTTTTATGTGAATTTATTGTGAAAACACATAATCGATCTATTTTATTAACAAAATGATCTTTATAAGGGATTTTCTCTCAATTTCCTTTCATTGAGGAATTTCTTAATAATATGCACCTTTATTCTTTTATAAGGTGTATATAAATCCACTATAACATTTCATATCCATATTTTATCTATAATAATTTTATTTAATGTCTTGGTAAATATATTAATTCATAGTGATTAATATTTAAATGTTCAAAGTGGTATGACACACCTTTAACATTTAAAAATTTTAATTATCAAATCTTTTTCATCATGATATTAATATACATATTTATTATAAGGATATAAAATTATTTTAAAGGAAATTTTTTACATATTTTTAATTTAATTTAAAGGTTTTGAAAAGGAATCTTTCTACATGTTTTATACAGAAGTTTTTGACAAATGACAAAAGGAATTTTCTTTTTAACATAGACAGTGATAACAACTTCTATGACATAATGACCATTATTTTATATTTTTATTCCTATAAATGACTTAATATTTTTAGAATAAAGAGAAATCACTAATCCCCTTTGTCACGAACTGTCCCCCAGGGCCCATGTTGTGACTACTCTAAGCTTTCCTCTCGAAGGATAGGAGCTAGCGACTAGCACCGAAGGCGTTAACCTACAGTGGGAGGCATTTTCCTAGATACCTGTATGCACACATATTCCAAACCAAGTCCCAACTCACAAAAGAAAAATAGCATACCACTGAAAAAATGAGTACAAGTATAAATGAAAGTAAAGGGGCTAGAATACAAGCCCAACTGAAAGATAAAACTACAACAGAAAATAGCTCCTGAGATCATCCATCATGGATCCTACCTAAAGGGTAGGTACATCTCATCTCCACAGATCTCCACGTCAACTAGTCACCTTTGTGTACCGCCTGGTCCTCGCTCCCCAAAGTCTCAGTCAAGCTGCTCGTCGTCTGCACAAGACACAACAAGGTGAGGGAGAAGCCCATGGAAATGTGAGTATAACAATACCCAGTAGGGATTTTGAGGCCCATGAAGGTCTCTCAGAATTTCACAAAGGAAAACTACAAAGCATGATCTCAATAACAATGCACAAAGCAAAGACTCAGCTCACACAAGGTATATTCTAGGGTAGTAATAGTAGCATCACCAGTCACATTGTTGAACACCTCAGCTATTAGAGAACTCCTACTCTATCGAGTATAGTGGGTCTGTCGGGTCACACAGAGCCGCTTCCCACTATCCTTGAACTGCTTAGGTACTACTCCTCATTGCGTACCGTGGGTCTGCCGGGTCACACAGAGTCGCTCCCCACCGTGGCCTGTTGCAGTAATCCTCCTATCAACTACCATGGGTCTACCAAGTCACACAGAGTTTCTCCCCACCATGGGCCTTCCAAGTCACACAAAGGTTCTTCCCACTAAGCCGTCGAGTCACACAGAGTCGAAAATCAGCAGTCTTTAGGTCTCATCCAGTCACAGGGGTCCATACATAGTATGCATGGGAGAACCGCTCCTCAAGCCATCTGTCTTATTTCAACCAGAATGAAGTCTCACAAAGAAGTAACCCAATGATCTGTCATGTCATAAGGGTTCTAATGCAATAGACGGCGTGTCAACCGGATGTCTGGTCTGTAAATTATAGTCATTTTAATCCTGAGGGACCACTTGGATTCGGGTATGATCCAACCTGACCAAACTCCAACTTTCTCCGAAATCCACGTAGAGTATCTAAAAAAGAATAACTCATCCTAAGGGTTCCGGCGTCGCTGACAGTTCTTCAAATGGACATCCATTTTAGGAGTTACACCTAATTAAATGTAACTGGGTCGAAAGGGGTCTAGGTCTGGTCCAACCCGACCCGACCCACTGGGCCTGGCCCAAAGGGGAAAGGCTCAGCCTGGTTCGGTCGGGCCTCGTTCGGCCCGCTGGGTCGCGGGTTCATCCCGACCCACCCGGCTAGGCGTAGCCCGTCGAGCTGCTGAATCGCATGGCCCGTTGGATGATCACGAGGGGTCCACTCCCCTCCCGAATGGCCAAATATGTTCGGGCCTTCAAGGCAGCGGCGCCGATTGGCGCCGCCTCTCCCGTCCAATCCTGCTGGAACGGTCATGCGCGAGACCCGCGGACCACCGGTCCACCATCTGATGTGGCTAGAAGCCATAGACTTCCTCCATGGTGTGGCGTCGTAGCGCACTGCCCGGCTCAACAATAGCATCGAATGGTGTCGTACTCCCCTAGGTGGTCCGTGTGGACCGGCCCACAATGGACCCGAAGGCGCGGGTCTACCCTCCACTGCAGCTCGAAGCCGTGGACTTCCACTACGGAGTGCCGCCGTAGTGCGCTGCCCTAATTCAACGCGGTCGATGCAGGCCGGCTGCCCCCTTGTCCGCCACAGTGCCTTTGGGTGCCGCCATTACTTCACGGCCTGTGGGTGTCGGCCGCTGCCTCCCTTGGTCGCTGGTACTACCATGTCGGAAAAGCCTCTGTGGGCCGCCAGTGAAGCTCTAGTGGTCCGCTTTTATTCTCGTTCATGCATATGGCCCTCCCAGGACTTCACCTACGCTGCACGGCCCTTGGTTCCACCTTGCCACCAAAACTTCCAGTTGTCCATGAAGAACGCCACCACAACCGAGTTCGGCGGAGGGTCCAGGCCTTGTTCGTTTGGCCCGCGCCATCCATGTTAGCATAACAACATGGGAAGGATATTTTAATTATAAAAACTCCCTTAAGGAAAACCCCACAATATCCTCATGCATTAAAGAATGAAACATGGATCAACCAGTTGGGTGGTTGATCCATGTTCTTCATAATATTCAAGAACGGGGTAAAGGGGAGAAATTGAACATATAAGACCGTATCTCACAAACCAGACGTCCATTTTACAAACCATTTGTGGTGCTATAATCCTTGGAACGAGAAGGTCCTTTTGAGATACTCCACCTAAGTTTTGGAGAAATTTGGAGTACAGTCAGGTTGGATCGAACCCGAATCCAACCAGGCCCTGGGTACTAAAACACTTATAACTCACAGACTAGGCGTCTGATTTATGTGTCATCTATCGTGTTGGGACCCTTTTGACATAGCGGTACTTTGAGTTACTCCTTTGTGGAATGTCTTGTAAGTTTAGGCACAACCAATATCTAGAGTATCAAGTCATTCAGTAGGTGGTAATACTTTTATTAAGGGTAATTAAATCCCAATTACACATCAATTGTGTAACCACTCCTCATTTAATTAATATGGTTCATTAATTACACCAATTAATGAACCATTATTTGAATAGGAGGATTAATCTCTTAATACAACCCTTGGGATCTTAAATCATTGGAAAAAAAAGAGGATATTTGAATGGGTTTTAATCATTATCTATATGATGTTTTTATTTAATACTCACTTGATATGATACTAACACGGATGGCGTGAGCCAAACGAATAAGGCCCGGACCCTCTACCACTTCATTTTTGTCACATTATTTGGGGGTGGATTTTGGTTGAACCTGTGACCTAGTGGGATGGACCAGGCCCAGCCGAACCAGGTTAATCTCAGCCCCTTTGGGCTAGGCCTAGCAGGTCGGGTCGGGTCGGACTGGACCTAGACCCCTTTCATCCCAGTTATGTTTAATTGGTCGTAACTTCTAAACCAGACATCTATTTGACGAACTTTCAGTGTCGCCAGAACCTTTAGGATGAGGTGGTCCTTTTGAGATACTCCACATGAATTTCAGAGAAATTTGGAGTTTGGATGGGTTAGATCATACCCAAATCCAACTGGGCCCTCGGCATTAAAATGTCTATAACTTACAGACCGGGCATCCGGTTGATGCGCTGTATATTGCATTGGAACTCTTATGACATGAAGGACTGTCAGGTTACTTCTTTGTGAGAATTTTTTCTAGTTGAAATACGGTCGATGGATTGAGGAGCGGTTCTCCCAAGCATGCTGTGTATGGAACCCTGCGATTGGATGAGACCTGAAGACTGCTGATTTTTGACTCTATGTGACTCTACGGCCCAATGGGAAGCACCTCTATGTGACTTGGTAGGCCCATGGTGGGGAGCACCTCTGTGTGACTTGGTAGACCCACGGTACTCGACATGAGTAGAACCTCAGCAAGCCACAGTGGGGAGTGGCTCTATGTGACCCAGCAGACCCACGGTACGTGATGGGGAGGAGTACCTAAGAAGTTCAAGGTTGGTGGGAAGTGGCTTTGTGTGACCTGGAAGGCTCACAATACTCGATAGAGGAGGAGTTCTCCAGCAGCTGAGGTGTTTGACAATGTGACTAGTGATGCTACTGTTACTACCCTAGAATATACCTGGTGTGAGATAAGTCTTTACTTTTTTCATTATGATTGAAATCATGATTTTTGGTTTTCCTTTGTAGAATTTTGAGAGACCTTCGGGGGTCTTTGGGTCCCTACTGTGTATTGTTATACTTACCCCTGCACGGGTTTGCCCGCCCCTTTTTGTGTCTTATACAGACAACGAGCAGCTTGGCTGAGACTTTGGGGAGCTAGGACCAGGCAGTACATGGAGGTGACTGGTTGACATGGAGAGATACGGAGAAAAGTTGTACCTACCCTTTAGGTAGGATCCATGGTGTATAATCTCAGAAGATTTTTTCTATTGTAGTTGTATCTTTCAGTTGGGCTTGTATTTTGGCCCCTTTACTTTCAGTTGTACTTGTACTTAGTTTTTCAGTGGTATGTTGTTTCCCTTTTATGAGTTAGGACTTTTTTGGGTGTGTGTGTCCATAAAAGTATCCAGGAAAATGCCTCCAACTTTTTGGGATATGCCTTTCCGGTGCTTGTCTCCAACCCTGGCCTATGGAAGGTGGGCTTGGGTTATTCATGGCACAAGCCCTAGGGGATGGTTTGTGACACCCTTTTTAGGTGTTTTGGTATTGAAAATGTTTTTGAAAGTATATTTACTATTTCAATATCTTTAAATTATTTCTTATGATTGAAAATGAAATTTTATGAGTTAAATGTTGATAATAGCAATATTTTATGTGTTATGATTATATAATGGTATTTGAATATTTGACAGGTGGTTACGTGATAAACCAAAGATGGGTGGTTATGTGATAAACCAAAGATGGGTGGTTTTGTGATAAACCAAGGATGGGTGGTTATGTTATAAGCTCCAATGCATTGGGTATGGAAGTCTATCGTATGAATATTCCATTTGTAAGAGTGACATGTGTGGAAGTCGACCGTATGGTTATTTCATTTAAAGTAAGATAATGTCCCAAGTTACCTTTATATGTTATATGTTTTTACGGGTTTTATGGTAATATTTTGATTGCAATAAGGGTAATAAATGAGCTTATATTCATTGAAGAGTATTTACTACTTCTTAAAGGTGAAAAGTATTACTTTATGATAAAGTATTCATGGTTTACATGTTTCTCAAGACTAACAGTTTTCCTTTTTTGTGTATCCCTTACTAAGATTTTTATGTCCATCCCAAGTTTTGAAATGTTTTTATAGGATTTAAAGGAGAATAGAGTCAATTATGGGGTCAAGGAAAAGTTATAATGATTATATATAAAAAAACCACATTTCTTTTTAAAAGTTTTTATTTTATAAAAAAAATGGATAGTGAGTAGAAGTGTCTACTTTGTAATATTTGAATTGTTATGTGTGAATTATGTTCTAATTATCTAAAGCTCTAAATTTGAAAAGATACTCAATTTTAATTCTGAACATAACTCAAGATTATGTAATGTTTAAGGCTAGGTCCTTATAATTTTTTGTCATGATATTTATAGAATATGGCGATGAAACAATAACACCTTGTATATGGGAGGTTTTTGGTTTTGAGTAGACTTGGAGAGAATTTGATAAATTCCATGAATAAATAAGGTTTTATTTAGATATGTAAGGTTTTTATTTTTATACAAAATATTTTTATCCTTTGAAAAAAAATTAGTAGGATTTAATCTAGTCATGGATTTATGGCCACACCATGAAGTTCAGTTCTGATAATCGATTCAATATTGATTTTCACTATGATGCATAAAGGTAAATAAAACCATAAATGAAATTAATTTTAATTTTTGGATCATATATAAGGATTATAACTTTATTTATTTTGAAGGTTTTCTTTACATGCTACAACACATAGTTTTCATTGTGAAGGGTGTTAAGAAAATTTCAGTGTTACTACCTTTTTAGAGATGTTTGCACCATAGAAGAAGTGTCACACCATAATAGGTTTTTAAGTTCAAGAGGATCACACTATGATTTATTAATTTCATCACAACCTATGTAAATAAAATATAACTACAACATAATTCTTATACTATTGAATGAAATATAGATTTGTGAAAGTTATACTTCAAGTGGTTTAATATCTAAACATAGTTCACATCATGGAGCATTATGTTGTACCATGAAATATTTTTCAGTTGAAGGAATTTGAAGAATAAACCATTAAATCATGTCATGTTGTATGAAAACATGCCATGATTTCTATAATCTGAAGAGATTTAACAAGTTTGGTGACTTGGAATTATTAGAACATTTTGGAAATTATTGAGATGATTATTAACTTTCCATTGAATTCCAATGGTGGAGATATATTTAAAAAAGATCTAAGATATAGATTTGAAGAAGAGTAATTTTTAAGTTGAGATATTAAAATATAAGAGAGAATAAATAAGATATATAAAATTATAGGGAGTTCTAAGGGATAACGAAGTAAAAAACATGAGCTTCATTGAAGTTCTAAATTAAGATAATTGCATTGGCAATGATTAAGATTATTAAAGATATGATTTTTGGATTATTGAAGATACATTCAACTTATTAAATAAATGAAGAAAGAATACATTAAAGATGACTATTATACCGTAATTATTCAATTTAGAAGATATTGTTTACTATTGTGTAAAGATTGTTTAAAGATAAAAAATTCAACTCTTATCACAAGAAGTTGAATATATCTGGTGGTGGATTTGGGAATAGAATATTTTATAAATTGAAGCATTTAATATAGAAATTATGATGTAGTTTAAACATATTATTTATCGAGTGATATTAATTTAAATAAAATAATAAGGGACCAAAAAATCTATAAACCGATAACTTCCAAAGTAGTGTACAAAGGAGGAAAATTTTGGAGTTTTTTTCCTATAACCAACTTCATAGTATGTGATAATTTCCTAAGATTAGTCGTCGCACTAAAATATCATAAGAGTTCCCCGATATGATGAGAACCCGGAAGTGATATGAATCTATTCTTGAATATATATTTTATAGCTGGATGATATCATTTGAGGGATGCAAATGATATAGGCTATCAGGGGTGAAGACTCATAAGACTTTGAGGAACCTTCTCATAGTGTACACCCTTGGTAATATCCAGTGGGATATTATGAGAACGAGACCCACTAGTAGGAAATCCACATTTCTATGTGTCATTGGATTTTCCAATCTATGGAAATTTTTATTGATCCTTAGACTTTAATATTATTGTTAATGGGTATTATGAGTTGTGTACTTAGATGTATTGATAAAAACCATGACGACAGATGTTCGTGGTGAGGTAGGATATGTTGGGTGCATTACGAGTAATATTGCATAGTTGAATAATTTAAGAAAGGATTTGTCCCTTATGTTCTTTAAAATAAGTAGATATATTAGGACCTTTTATGGAAATGATATAGTCTAAATAAATTCATGGACACGGTGTTCTATAGGCACATTCAATTTTCATAAATTCAAAAAAAGAGACATCGAGCACATAGGTTGATGAAATTGTCATGCAACCTGCTTGATTTGAGATATTGTGATAAAAGGATTATATTACATAGTAAGCATACATATGAGGCAACATGTCATTGTAACATTAACTTATTTCTCTATGAGTGCTTTGTCATGTTTCTAGATGCCAACATTGGACTTTAGGATGCTTCGCCTGATGCCACTAAGAAAGAGGCCTAGAGGTTCATACACTAAGTGTATCCAGAATCTTAGCTAAATAATATATTATTATTTACTATTTAATAATTTGAATAAATATTATTATTTCATGTGGTTTAATCATTATTCATGTATGGTTGATCACATATATCTTGTCACTATTTATTTGAGAGAATATAATGTGAGCAGAATATTTAATAATATTTATTTTCTATTTAAGTGAATATAATATTCATTTATTTATTTTTGAATAATGTATTGGTATTTATTTAATAAATAAATAGTTATTATTCAAGATCTGATAAATATTATGGAGTAATAGAGGAATGATATTTTAGGTCTGGTAAGAAATAATAAATATTGAATATTATTTGATTAAATAATATTTAATTATAATTCACAAGTTAAGTGAATGTCAAAAAATAATTATATGATTATTATTATTTGACATGGGGTTTCTCTAGGATTAAATAAATAATTAAAGTCACTTGTTCAATTATTTTATTTTAACCCTATAAATATATAAACCCAATTATGATATTTTCTCAAACAATAACAATTAATTTGTTTGGGTTGTGCAAAATGGGATTAGAGAATTGTCTCAAGCCCTTCAGATCTATATTCTCCAAGATCGCTCCCAAGAACGGAGAGAAATATTTCTCCACCAGATCAAGGAGAACGCTTTGGAAGCAATTCTTGTAGCGATCAAAGGCAGATGATGTAAGTTCAAGTATCTGTCATCCTAGCACTGGAATATTCTTTTAGCAATGTCTAGAGATTCATGGAACATGTGTGGATCACCACTAGAGGGAATCTATACTTGATTCCTACAACACAACAATGGTGCACCACAGATCTATTTCTAGATCCATAAATGAAGAAATAATTCCATCAAGGTAATTCTTATTTAATTAAATTATTTATAAATAATATGTGATGGTCCTCTCCCTATCTGGTTTCGATGTGATTACTCTTTTATAATTTCATTGATCCAATTTCGTATATCACGGTGTTTATCATCGTGTAGATCCTGGATTGGTCATAAATCATGAAAAAAAAACAATGTTGGTCATCTCCCATCGTACACTTCTACGACACCCAGAACCTAAAAGTGGTATCAGAGTGGTCACATAATTATTTATAATTATTTAAAGATTGTTGGTGATTTAAGAATTTTAATTTAGTTTTTCAATTAAAGTTTAATACTTATTTTAATCTAAATCATGATATCTTCTTCTTCCTCCTTAGTTTCTCATAGATCTAATCAATATAGTTAATTTTATGAATAAACTAAAATTGAGGAACTCATTTAGAGGTGCCAAGGATTCTTGCTAGATAGCACAGTAGTACACGTCGTGTAACTAAAGTTACACGCTATGTAGTTGCATTGGGAATTAATTCAGTAATTAATTTGAATCATGTGCAT
Organism: Viscum album; assembly: GCA_963277665.1. NCBI lineage: Eukaryota > Viridiplantae > Streptophyta > Magnoliopsida > Santalales > Viscaceae > Viscum > Viscum album. The sequence goes on along the minus strand of OY728143.1, from coordinate 1,189,537,246 downwards.
CGATGATGTGTGGTGTAGTTAATTCTCACACTATATATTGACTAGGACATATTGGCGCATAGTTAGTTGGAGTACACACCATATAGCCTAAGTACATGATGTGTAGTCCCTTTGAGTCAAAGATATGCTGTGTATTTCAATACACGGACTACCTAACTGGTGAACATGTAATTATGAGATGACATGGCATTTATCTCATTGGACACGCCGTGTACTCTAGTTTTCAAGGCATGAATTACTTGTTGAGTCACTAGGTGTGTGACTCAGATAGATGGTGAGAGTCATACACACCATGTGCTCACTTGTACACGATGTGAACTTATACCAAATTATGTAGATTTAAAATTTATTTATTATACTGTGTAAACCTTGAGACATGTAATTACATGTGGTCATAAAGATATGACACACCATGTGATAAGTTTTAATATATATAAATATAAAAATATTTAATTAAAATTTGTGTAATGTTCATATCTGCATATCATGTATGAGTCGCATTACAAGTTGTTACTCTATGTGCATTGAAGAATAACATGTGAACCAAAAATCATATAATTCATGTAATTATTTGTGAAGTACATGTCATGAAAGTATTTGATAAGTCTCGTATTCCATATGTCACAAGAGTGAAACAGTATATGAGTATAATACATGTTGGGTAGAATCGGATGGGTATTCACCATGTTGCCTCAAAGGTACATTTATGTACATAGTTAATTTTAAATGAATTTATTTAATTTGTTTAAAATTATGATGGATGAGAATCCCAAGGAAATTCATATGAGAATTAAGATTAAATAATTGATTAATTAAAGAAGATAATTAATTGAATCGAGCAGGGTTTATCTTAATTAAGAATGATTAAGAATTGAATGCTAATTTTTTTAAATGAATAATTCATTACATGAATGTGGATGATCATGATCATAGACCAAGACTTTGTATATGATTGGTTTCATTTCATTTAATTTATTATTAAATTAAATATTTGGATTTCATGCCTTCTCTCCTTTTATTATGTAAGGTCCTGTGTTCCCATTATTTCTTTTATATAAACCCATTTTTATCCTCACCTACGTGTGAATAAAAATCATATGTAAAGGATAGATCTCCCAAGCTAGTGGAGGAAGTTCACATTCAAAGCCAAAGAAAAACCAATCTAAGGAGATACATAGGGGGACAGGTGGAAAGTTGTAACATGAACCATAATCGGTTCAAGGTGTTTTTCCCCTAGGTCAATGGTTAGTTTATCAACCGCTAGATAAACTAACCATTAGTAAAGCTCATGATAATACCACTTTATTATTTTATTTCTATCAAGTTTCATGTTTATTTCATTACGGATGTTTTTTTCATGATCACATAATTAATGAATTAATGAGAATGTAAGATAGAACTAAAATAAACTGACTTATGTGTAAATATTATATAAGACATGGTTAATCACTTATGTAAACCCAATTAATATTAACAAGCATGTAATAGAGATAATAATTGGAAATTTACACATAAAAGGATAAAATCCCTCAATAAAATATTAAGTTGGCATAACCTTCCATTACTTCAATTAAAATCAAACCATAGTTCAAAGTTCTTAACTAGACAAAGTTGGGTGATTTCAATTATTGAGGGATTATAACTTGAAGTTTTGGGTTGAATTAACTCAGTTCACATAAAGGGTTGACTATCAAAGTAGGACTTGGTATAACTGAGAGTCAAAGGTTGAGGAAATCCAATTAAGGATTTTAGAATAGGGGAGTCCACTCAGCAGATCAATGAACTATGAGTTAATGAAGTTGGAATTTGTAATTTCTACCTAAAACCATTCAAGTTGCTTGACCAACAAAATTTGGGGTAATGAGAAGGGGAATATGGATCTTTTACACTTGAATATCCAAGAAATAGGATATTTTGAAGCCAATTGTGAGGGATACTGGGTTTTGATAAAATAGTGGGAGGCTAATAAATATAATATTTATTTATTTGCTAAATTTTATCAGATAAAGTGTAACGAACTGGACCCAATCAGCCACCTGAACAGTGCTAAACGGGTCAGGTGCTACTACCTTAGGCGCACCTCCCCGAACGCCAAATGCTACCGACTAGCAGCGAGGGTCTTATAGGTATAGTGGAAAGGCTATACCCTCTTAGAGGATAATAATAATGGTACTGGTCCGAGAATAATAATAAAGATGCGGTGGAAAGAACGACTCAAAAGACTCAAACCAGACCCGCAGAGCAGAAGCACATTCAATATCAATAAACAATGGAAGCAATAAATATAAACAACAGCATTAGAAATTAAACACAACAGCATGATGAAAACCACTTGTATCTACTAAACAAACAAAAAAGCATCCATAGCGAGTCAATGTACAAAAGGGCGCCATTGGCTAACCAACTGTAGCTATAATCAAGAAAGCATGTTGATACAGGAAAGAAAACAAAACAAAGTAAACTCCAGCTAGGAAAGACCTCAAGGTCCATACCATCTCCATGCAATAACTAACGTAGCCCAGCTTCAGAAGCTGGCCTCTTTCCTGCACATAAATCCATATAGTTTGCACACGTCTCGAAGGGCCCGTGCAGGGTGTGAGACTAATCTCAGTAGGATACCACCCAATGGTGCGTACCTAATATAAGTGTTTAAGTAAGCATGCATTTATAAGGAAAACATTAAACAGTACGATGCACCAATAAACACAAACTCCACTAGTGCTCAACAGCCACCATGGAGTGTCACCTACTTCAGCCAACACCAGAATCTCTGTCAGGTAACCCGGAACCATGTTCCTCCTAACACCTCGTGTCTCAAGTACTGACGTCCCAAAGGCACGCCCAAGAATAGTAACCTGGAACCATGTGCCTCCTAACACCTCATGTCTCAAGTACCGACATCCTGAAGGCACGCCCAAGAAGTAACCCGAAGGAACAGCGATACCTGTCCTCAAATAAGAATCCGGAGGGACAGTGATATCTGCCCTCAAATAAGTAACCGGATGGACAGCGATGTCTACCCTCAAATCAAGGAGAACCACATCCCCCAACCTGATAGCCTCAATGTTATCCCCTAAAGGCTCCTTACCTTTCATGTGGCTTTCTACGGCAAGCACCCCTAACCAAAATACCTAAATCGTATCTACGGGGGCCTCTACCCACATGAGTGGTCAAAACCACCTCATCACGAAGTATCTATGTGTGCACACTACTCAATGTTCCGGTTGAGCGTTAATCCCCAAAATAGTACCTAAGCCACCACACATATGACACCTCGTGTCCCTGCGACCATGACACTCAAGAGTAACACGGGCCATGCCCAACTTGATATTCATCCTACCTCAAGCCGACGTCCATGATGCCCAATATCGTGGTCAAAACCACCCATAGTAACCCCAGGTCAAGCCCAACCTGACAGTCGTACTGCCTCAAGACGACATCTATGACGCCCAATCCCGTGGTCAAAACCACCCAACAATACCTGGTCCATTCCCAACACAACCAAATGGTTCCAGCAGATGTAATTCAACAATTACATACATCACATATATTATCAAAGGAAAAATACTTAAAATAAGAAAAATAACTAAACAGTTGAATTCCATAACTATGTGTTGTCCCATACCAACACTGAGGTCTCTAAAGCCTCTATCAATTCATCTCAAGGTTTAATCAACTAAACTCAACAGTTTGAAAAAGACAGTTCAATTAAAACCTATTTGGCACCCCGGCCAAAATGCCCCATATAAGCAACGGCCTCTCGCCCGACCCTACTCAATCAAAATAGGATGAAGGGCATACCCAAGGTATCCCATAGGTATAATAAGTAACTTAATATGCAATATTATATAAACTAGGGTCTCTCTCAAAAATACCCAAAACGTGCCATAGGTCGCACCACCCAAAAGTCCATGAAAACACGAAAGAAGGTATGCACCACCTACCTCATACTAGTACAATGTTACTCCTCCGATGGCAACCTCCAATTAGGTCTAAAACGCGGTAGATCTACAAAAGAATCAAAACCGCTCTAACCCTAACAACTAGTTTTAGAACAGAAATCAAGAAACACGGCTAAAGGGGAATCAAGGCCTTACTGAGGGAGTTCCAACGCATCAAACGGTGTTTGGATCGAAGTTCAGACGAATATCCGGGAGAAAGAAGAAGGTATGGATGGCTCTCCCCACGTAAGCCCCGAGTGAAAGGAAGAAAAAGAGGAGAATGGGAATTCCCGGGAGGCCTAAAACATCAAAACCCTAATTTTAAGTGGTCGCACAGTTAACCCACACAGTTTGGAAAACTGTGTGCCAACTGTGCGGTTGCCACTGTCTCACCCAGGAACTTCGCACGGCCAACCCTCACAGTTTGACAAACCATGCGCCGCCTGTGCAGATCCCACTGTCTCACCCAAAGACTTCGCACGGTTTGTCCACACGGTTTTTAAAAACCGTGTTCCAACCGTGCGCACCTGCAAAACCTCCCTAAAATTTAAGTTTAATCCAGAATTGTCCAATTTATCTAGTTTCTTAGAAATAAGTCAAAAATTCAAATAGGGTCGGGATTTTGACCCGTTCCAAAAGCCCAGGTTCTTACAATCTCTCCACCTTAACATAGCTCGTCCCCGAGCTATCAAACGAAACCCGGAGATGGCACCAAATGTACCACCCCGATCAAAGCAACCCAGACTTCCCCAGTCACATGGTTCTGGATAAATTCCTCAAGGGGTTCCCCACCTTAGGAATCACCTAACTCGGTCTCAACCCAACAAAACTCAGAACCAGTAAAGGTTTACTAACCTGTTTCTGGACTCACAGTCCTCTCGTGACGCATCATCACCCCTGCGCCTCATTGGCACCCCGTGTCATTCCCAACACCCAAACGCATCATGCACCGCAACGGTGTCCGCCTCCACGAGGTCCCGCATCCCGTGGATGCTCAAAACGAACCTGGTGCCTAGCACCTCAAGTAACTCGCATCCTCGATGCCCCGATACCCATGGCACCTCAAGTAACCTGCATCCTCGATGACCCTGATGCTACACATCTCATACATATATATAAATATATCACACACCTGATATGGTGCCAATTCCACTAACTAGAATCTAGTAAGTCCACATAGATCATGTGCATCACATGCACTCAAAACGGACATGCCTCTACAGGTCATGCCAAAAAAGAAAACATGGAAATCACGGCCACACTCTAGGTGTACCTCTAACCGTTGTCAGCTCACCAGCCTGCTTAGCCTCTAGCATCTCCATAGCGTGCACCTGGCCTGAAGTACAGTTGCCTGACGCCTGACCTCCCTGCGGTACTACTCCAATCACCGGCCACTAACCCCTCAACTGGGTCCCGCTGTCTTTGCCACGTCCTTCGCGTGCAGTTGGACCTCGGCTACCCTCTCCTGGTACCGAACCTGAACCAACTCCAGATGCTACAGTCTGTCCTGGTCCCTACCTGTTGGCTGTCTGAGAAGGTTGCCTACAAAACCTCTCCAGATGCCAGACCTGTCCACATGCCCAGCACTCCTTAGGAAGCCTATCGCACTGAGTCCAGACATGTCCTAGTTGTCCGCACTGAAAGAAAATCACTGACAAACTACCACGAGGTGTTCTAGTTGAGTCTTTGGCCTGACCGCCCTGCTAGAACTCATCTCGTCCTCACTTCCTGCTATCTGAACCATCACTTGAAGTGGTCCTCCAGCCAACCTGGGGCATATCCCTCTGTTTTCCCTCCGCTATAAGCGCCTGATTCACTTCTTCTGAGAAGAAACCTAGCCAAAAGATATTCACTTGGACCCGAATGGCGTGTTGTAATCCATCCTCGAAGCACCTCACCCTAGTCGCATCATCGCTTACCATACAAGGTGAAAAGCGAGATAGCTTAGTGAAAGTAGATGCGTAGTCCATGACGGACATGTCTCCCTGCTGAAGGCTCAAGAACTCCTGAGATCTATCTGCCCTCAGTGTATTTGGGTAAAAGTTCTCAAAGAACCTGTCCTCAAAGTCCTTCCATGCCAACCCCTCATGCCTGCGAGCCTAAACCTACACATCTCACCAGCGCTTTTCTGGTCCTCTCAGCATGTATGTCGCCAGCTTGACCCTCCACCCTAGAGGTGTCTTGAGCTTCTCGAAGATCATCTGCATTCTCTCTATAAAGTTCTCAGCCACCTACGGACCACCCTCACCCTGAAAAAGTGGCGGGTGTTGTGACTGGAACTCCCGCGTCAGGTATTCCATAGATGGATCTGTACCCTGCGCACCTCCGTTGATCCCATGTAAGACCTGCACCAGGCTAGCTTGAAGCTGCTCGTCGATCCACGACCCGAATGCTGTCAAACCCAGCTGATGCCCTGCCTACACTAAATCCCGGACCTGATCCTGTCCCTGAGCCTGTACCTGCGGCTCTTGCTCTGCCTGCACCGGATCCTGAACCTGATCTTGCACCTACAGTATTGTACCATCTCTTGTCTGACGCTCCATCTGAGTCGCCCAAAAAGGAACCCGTTGAATACCATAAATGGTCAGACATACCACATATATATATATATATAACAATATATATTCAACGCAGATAAGAAACCAGTAAAAGGCAGCACACAACTACCACCCTTACTCTCCCCCACTGCAACCATGCCCCATGGCATCCCGGCCTCATGGCCTCCTTACCCGCCCCTAACAAAGACAATTATCAAAGTACCTCGGGCCATACCCATCCTAAAAAATAACTTTTCCTCAAACCGATGACTGATTCGCTCAATCCTGGTGATCAAAATCACCTCAACTGATAGTACCTTCCTTCTCATAAAAGAGCCAGACCCAAAAACCCTGCCACGTGTAATTTTACAAATATACAAAGTATGGAATAACACATCGAAATAAACAAGAAATTCTATCAGGAATTTCACCTATTCATATTTCAGATCATACAAGCATGGAAATTGATTTTTATTCACATGGTATTATCACTTCAAAAAGCATATGTTCAATTATGAAATTGAAATACTTTAAAATGTGCCTATCAAAAGTCAATCCAACAAGCCTTGCCATACCAGGCCAAGGTCTGATTCTCCCTTACCACACCGGGTCGAGGGTCACATATCACAATCAATAACATCACACACCAAGTGATCCACTGGGTGGAAATCATATAAACTGTAATCTGAGCAAAAGAAAACAGCAATTCCCACCCATGACAACTTGGTCAATCCCTCGTACCTGGGGCTGCACGCACCCAAGCACAAGTTAGAAACCCAGATCCAGTAACAACCTATATCCAGTCTACCATATCCCAAATAGTAAATCTAGTAGAAATAAATGAGAATCTTCAATCTCATTAGTAACCAGCAAGACACTGCTACTAAATCCCTATCAAGAACCCCTCTGATACCACTTTGTAACGACCCGGACCCGATCATCCACCCGAACAGTGCTAAATGGGTCGGGTGATACTACCTTAAGCGCACCTCCCCGAATTCCAAAGGCTGCCGACTAGCAGAGAGGGTCTTATAGGTATAGTGGGGAGGCTATACCCTCTCGGAGGATAATAATAATGGTACTGGTCCGAGAATAATAATAAAGATGCAGCAGAAAGAACGACTCAGCAGACTCAAACCAGACCCACAGAGCGGAAGCACATTCAATATCAATAAATAGTGGAAGCAATAAATATAAACAACAGAAGCGGAAAGTAAACACAACAGCATGCTGAAAACCACTTGTATCTACTAAACAAAAAACAAAGCATCCATAGCGATTCAATATACAAAAGGGCGTCATTGGATAACAAACTGTAGCTACAATCAAGAAAGCATGCTGATACAGGAAAGAAAACAAAACAAAGTAAAATCCAACTAGGCAAGACCTCAAGGTCCATACTATATCCATGCAACAACTAACTCAGCCCTGCTCCGGAAGCTGGACTCTTTCCTACACGTAAATCCATAAAGTCTGCACACGTCCTGAAGGGCCCATGCAGGCTGTGAGACGAATCTCAGTAGGATACCACCCATTGGTTCGTACCTAATATAAGTGTTTAAGAAGGAATGCATTTATAAGGAAAACATTAAACAGTATGATGCACCAATAAACACAAACTCCACTAGTGCTCAATAGTCACCATGGAGTGTCACCTACTTTGGCTAACGCCGGAATCTCTGTCAGGTAACCCGGCACCATGTGCCTCCTGACACCTCGTGTCTCAAGTACCAACATCCTGAAGGCACACCCAAGAATAGTAACCGGGCACCATGTGCCTCCTGACTCATCATGTCTCAAGTACTGATGTCCCGAAGGCACACCCAAGAAGTAACCCAGAGGAACAGCGATACCTGTCCTCAAATAAGAATCTGGAGGGACAGCGATATCTGCCCTCAAATAAGTAATCGGAGGGACAGGGATGTCTTCCCTCAAATCACGGCGAGCCTCATCCCCCAACCCGATAGCCTCAATGCTATCCCCTGAAGGCTCATCACCTTCCATGTGGCTTTCTACAGCAAGAACCCCCAACCAAAATACCTAAACCACATCTACGAGGGCCTCTACCCACACAAGTGGTCAAAACCACCTCATCACGGAGTATCTATGTGTGCACACCACTCAAAGTTCTAGGTGAGCGGTAATCACCAAAATAGTACCTAAGCCACCACACATCTGACACCTCGTGTCCCTGTGACCATGCCGCTCAAGAGTAACTCGAGCCATGTCCAACCTGACAGTCATCCTGCCTCAATCCGATGTCCATGATGCCCAATCCTGTGGTCAAAACCACCCATAGTAACCCCGGATCAAGCCCAACCTGACAGTCATACTGCCTCAAGCCAACATCCATGACGCCCAATCCCATGGTCAAAACCACCCAACAATACCTGGGCCATGACCAACACAACCAAATGGTTCCAGCAGATGCAATTCAATAATTACATACATCACATATATCATCAAAGGAAAAATACTTAAAATAAGAAAAACAACTAAACAGTTGAATGCCCTAACTATGTGTTGTCCCATACCAACATTGAGGTCTCTAAAGCCTCTATCAATTCATCTCAAGGTTTAATCAACTAAACTCAACAGTTTGAAAAATACAGTTCAATTAAAACCATTTTGGCACCCCGACCAAAATGACCCATATGAGCAATAGCCTCTCGCCCAGCCCTAATCAATCAAAACAGGACGAAGGGCATACCCAAGGTATCCCATAGTTCTAATAAGTAACTTAATATGCAATAGCAGATAAACTAGGGTCTCTCTAAAAAATACCCGAAACGCGCCATAGGTCGTGCCACCCAAAATTCCACGAAAACATGAAATAAGGTATGCACCACCTACCTCATACTGGTACGATGTTACTCCTCCGATTACAACCTCCAATTAGGTCTAAAACGCGGTAGATCTACAAAAGAATCAAAACCTCTCAAACCCTAACAACTCTTTATAGAATAGAAATCAAGAAAAATGGCTAAAGGGGAATCAATTCCTTACCTAGGGAGTTCCAACGCATCAAACGGTGTTTGGATCGGAGTTCAGACGAATATCCGGGAGCAAGAAGAAGGTACGGTCGGATCTCCCCGTGTAAGCCCCGAGTGGAAGGAAGAAAAAGAGGAGAATGGGAATTCCCAGGAGGCCCAGAACCTAAAAACCCTAATTTTAATTGGTCGCATGGTTAACCCAAACAGTTTGGAAAACCGTGCGCTAACCGTGCAGTTTCCACAGCCTCACCCAAGAACTTGGCACGGCCAACCCGCATGGTTTGACAAACCGTGTGCCGCCCGTGCAAAGCCCACTGTCTCACCCAGAGACTTCGCACGGTTTGTCCGCACAGTTTGTAAAAACCGTGTGCCGACCGTGCACACCTTCAAAACCTCCCCAAAATTTAATTTTAAGACAAAATTTTCAAATTTCTCTAGTTTCTCAGAAACAAGTCAAAAATTCAAACAGGGTCGGGATTTTGACCCATTCCAAAAACCCGGGTTCTTAGATAAAGTACTAAAATTTTTCTTATATTATTTTATAGAAATAAAAAAAATGATATCAAACATATTATTTTGATCCATACTTTAGAAGGGTATCCTTGTCACCGGAACAAATTTTCAAGAATGGAAAAGGCACCTATGTTTCATCCTTCACCGTGAAATGAAATTATATGTTCTAGAATAACCTTTTCCTAAAGTGCCTGGAAATGAGGCTAGTTATGAAGAGTTAAAACTCTATTATAATAATATTAATGATTCCATACATGTTCAATTTTTCCTATTATCATCCATTTCTAATGAGATTTTAAAGTAACATGAGGACATGGATGTGTATAGCATGATGTCTCACCTTTGGGGTCTCTATTAGAAAAAGGTGAGACAAGAGAGGTTCGAGACCTCCAATGCTTTGTTTACAACTAATCTTGGAGATTCTATGCTATTTGGGCCTCATGTATTCAATCTTATTGTATACATTGAATGCTTAGACATCTTAGGGGTTAAATTCCCGAATGAGTTGCGTACATATATCATACTTTCATCACTGCCCAAGACCTTATTTGGTTTTATTGTTAATTACAATATAATCATTAATGAGAAAAGTCTTTCGGAAATTCTTTCTTTGATTCACCAAGTGGATAAGGACATGGGGCATAATAAACCCGTAGTCCTTATTCTGAATAAGAAAATTAAGAATAAGGAAAAGGGTCCCAAGAAATATAAATAGTATAAATCTCCTGAGCATCATACTTCCATAAAGAGGAAGATACAAAGGTAGGGAAAAGAAAAGGAGGCAATATGTTTTGCATGTGTCAAATCAAGACACTGGAAGAGGAACAACATATAGAAGAAAGGGGAAGCTAAAGGTGTGTTTTTTATAGAGTGTAATCTTTAAATATCTACACATTGGGTATTAGATACAGCTTTTGGCGATCAAATCTATATATAAATGCAAGAATCATGTATATTTTTAAGGATTGCTAGAGGAGAGGTGGACCTGAGAGATGTCAATGGTGTAAGGTTGGATGCTCTGTCCATTATAGACTAACACCTTTCATTGCCAATGAGAATGATTTTTTTTTGAAATTATTGTTATTATGTGCCTACGGTTACCAAGAACATAATTTATATGTCATTCCTAGATACAGATTGGTTTATTTTCAAGTTTATAAATAAAATTTGTTTCTTTTATAAGGAAAACATATGTTATGGTATGGCACATTTAAATAATGGTATTTATGTGTTAAATTATGAAAAAAAAAGTGTTGTAAATTGATAACAAATAATGTTCACATGACTCATATAACACCCAACTTTGGCATCACCATATTGGTCATGTAAACGATAGGTGTTTGATAAAGCTCTAATAAGATGGTTATTTAGACTCTTTTGATCTAAAACCACTAGAAATATGTCATGCTTGTTTACAAGGAAAAATGACCAAAACACCATTTGGTGGATAGGGTGAAAGGTCCATAGAGCTTCTAGGATTGGTATAGACTAATGTGTGTGGACCATTTTCAGTAGAAGATGGAGGTGGATATTCTAACTTCATAACTTTTATTTATGACTTTAGTAGATATTACTATGTCTATTTGATGAAGTATAAGTATAAGTCCTTTTAGAAATTTAAGGAAATAAAGAATGAAGTAGAGAATCAAATTGGTGAGAAGATAAAGAAGCTTCGATCGGATCGAGGTGGTGAATATCTTAACCAAGAGTTCATCAACTTTATATGGGAGTTTGTGATTCTATCTCAACTCACTCAACCTTAAACACAATGGTAGAATGTATTTAGTGAAAGGATGAATTGTATCTTGTTATAAATGGTAAGGTTGATGATGATTCATGTAGATCTTCCATTATCCTTTTGGGGATATGAATTACAAACTGAAGTATACACATTAAACTGAGTACCAACTAAAGCAGAAAATGGAATTCCCTTTGAGTTATGGAGTGGAAAGAAACCCATTTTGTCGCATACACATGTATGGGGATGTGAGGAATTTGTTAAGGACTTCTCAGGAAACAAAATAGAACCTTGGGGCATAAAGTGTATCTTTATAGGATATCTTAAGGAAACAAAGGTATACTACCTATAGACCACTCAGACAAGAAAGTTATTGTTTCTAGATAAGACATATTTATTGAGAGGGAGCACATCCTCAAAATGTATAGTGGAATCAAGATTGACTTCGATGAAGTTGATGCTCAAGATACACATGAGTTGGTACAGGGACAGATTACACAAGTCCCCATGGAAGAAGTAGTTCCAAGAACAAAAGTACTGCAAAGGATCAAAAGAGAGGTAAGAAAACCAGATAGATATGGTTTTCTATTCAACGAAGATGGTGAATCATTATTGTTTGAAAATGATGAACTTGCCTCTTATAAGAAGGTAGTAGAGAGCTTAGAAGCTGCAAGATGGAAAGAATCCATGAATTATAAAATGGATTCCATGTATCATAACCAAGTTTGGGTTCTGATCGATGCACCAATTGGTGTAAATTCCATTGGATTCAAATGGGTGTTTAAGAGGAAACTAGACATAGAAGTTAAGTAAATACCTATAAAGTAAGGATAGTGGCTAAAGGGTTTAAACAACATTAATGAATTGACTATGATGAAACCTTTTCACCAGTTTCCATGTTTAAATCCATCAAAATTATAATTGCTATAAAATCTTACCATGACTATGAGATTTGGAAGATGGATTGTAACACCATAAGATTTCATAGTATGTTATCTATTTAAAGTAATTCAATAGCTTGCGCTACACGCAACACTAAGTTCAAGCACATCACAACCTATAAAACTAACCGTTTAAAAAGCGGTTATGAATAGTATTAACCACATTTTGAATTTTATATATATCTTATATAATTTTAACATTAATATTTTTTGTTTCTTAGACATGATATAAGGACAAATTCAATTTTTCAGATAAAAGAAATATTTTTCAAAAAAATGCAGTTTTTCTGCCTTTTAATGGAGAACCATTTTTAAATACAATATTTGACACTTTTATATATTCAATTTAATGAAATTAAATTCTTCTTTAGAATCAAGACATAAAAATTTAGTTTGGGGAAATTTTTGGCACTTTTCTGATAATTTTCATATTTTTATGAATAGTGAAAAATACTAAATTTTAATTAAAAACAACTTTTTTAATCGAAATAATTTATAGTGTTAAATTATAAATTTGAGTGGTTTTAAAGTATCATTAGATTATATTTTTATCATTTAATATAATTTAGGTCATTGGATGTAATTTCACATTTAAATTGGACATAAACAAATGTCAATCTTTTCATAGATTTTACTTCTTAAAAAACCGCTTTCTGGTTTTCACAACGGGAATTAATTTTAAATTAATTAATGAAAATTCTATGTTTTAAATTTGTAAAAATAGACATAATTTATTAATTTTTAATATCAAAATTATCTTAGTGTGAATTTTTGGTATTTTTCTAAAAACTTTCCATTTTCGATGAATAGTGAAAAATACTGTGTTATGGTTTAAAACCAAATTTTTAATTAAATATTTAATATTTTTATTTAAATTTATTTCAAAGTAAAAATATATACATAATACCTATATTAGTCCAATTTAATTCATTGGAGTCATTTTATAATAATATTAAATAAGTAAAATTTTATTGAACTTTTTTAACGTCTTTTACCCACCTTCTAGGCACATTTGCAAATTTTCATAAAACGTAATTTTACCATTTCTGTTAATTGAATTTAAAAAATATGAGAGACATAGTTGACATTAGTAAGTAAAATCTGGTTCAATAGGATGAAAATAATTTTTTATGAATAGTAACTTTTGAAAAAAAATCCACAGTTAAAAGTAAATAGGGTAATTAAAGGTAAAAATGATATTATAATTACCCTAAAACATGTCCTAATTATATTGGATAAGTTTATTTAGAACAAAATAAACCTTAGGACAAAAATATGATCCATTTTGATCCACTTGATTTAGATTAGGACATTTATTATATTTTATTTAAAAAAGAGTTAAAAGTATTAAATAAATATTTTAATAACTAAACCATTTTTAATATGGGGTTATACATAAGATAAATTCAACTATAAATATTCATTAGAAAGATAAAAAGATTTCATAAATCATGGTATTTTATTTATAATTTTTAGACATAAAATAAATATATTTATTTATGACGTAATAATGATGCAGTAATTTCCTTATTAATGAAAGAATCAAATAAATAATATTATAAATATTAAAATAAATATAATTTGAAAGTTTTGATGTCATAAAAAAAATTATAGGTTAATACGACATGTTAGGGTTGATTAAATGTATTTTTTTGAAGTAATAAAGTTTTTATGATTTTCAAAAAAAATACTAAATATTTTCCAAATTGACATAAATGAGTTTTTAAAACAAAAACTATTTTATTAAATGATATAATATTCCTAAAAATCTAAAATTCGTCCAAATGACTTATATAAGGTTAGATATGTCATTAATGAACCACTTGAGTTTATCTTGGAATTTTATAGTAATTTTATTAACCATATAATATAAAAATACAAGGATACATGGTAAATGTTAAACTATTTAACCAAGAGTTAAATCTAAAATATAAGGTTAAAATGGTGACCTAAACTTGTCTAAAATATATTGGTTGAGAGGTTTTAGACTCATACCCACCTTAGTCTCTAAATAAATACATTTTTATCCATTAGAAATTGAAAATTATTTTATAATAAAATAATATTTCAAGCTTTTCCTAAAGTGACCTTCACCTCTCTTATAAAAGGGTACTTCCCCTTCTCTAAAAATCATGCCTCAAAATCCATTTGTCTCAGACAAACACTGCTCAAATATCCTCCCAACTACCCTAAATTAAACCTATAGGCCTTACTTTGATCATAAATCCAACCTAAGGAGTCCTTTTTATCAAATCAAAAAGGAAACACCCGAAGAAGAGGTAATAATTTCATCACCTCTTTCAAAGTTCTTTTCATCTTCCACTCCATCTTTATTGGTTGTTTCCATAACAAAATAATAAATCTAGTAACTTATATATACTGTTATTTTATTATAAATATATTAAAACCATATTCATTATTCTATCCATCCTATGAATGAAAAAGTCACCATACGTGCGTACGTACGACTTACCATCTCTATGTCATGGTGTAGTTTGTTATTCAACACTTCATTATTTGGATGGGTATAATAATGAGTATAATTGATGTAAATAATAAATATAATATTTTAATTATTCTATATATGTAATATACCATCCAATTACATATTATTTCACCATCAATAGAATGATATTGTCGCTCGTATGTACGTACGGATTACCGTCTCCACGAACGCGATGAGATTCATTCCCCATCGTAACTATTCAAGAATAATTTTCATTTTATGATTAAAAATAATTTTTAAGAACTTAATATCATTCTGGATATGAATCAAATACATTCTATATATAACAAACGTGACTTACTTAAAAAAACTTATAAAGTAAAACGAATCAGTTAACACCCAAAACAATGATACTACTGAAATACTATTAACAAAAAAATGTTAGAAGATAATATATGATATCATATTTATGTATATGGTTATTTTATAATTTAATAACAATTATTTAACAATTATACAGAAGGTTAAAGTACCCTCAACTAAGGAAAAGTACAAGGTAAGGGTTAATTTTAAAATCTCTTTATTATTCGAGGTTGTTTATACGTAAGCATCTACTGAGAATTCTTTATCATCCTCATCCGTGTTTCTTAAAAATTTATTTCAAAAATTTTTTACTATTTCCTAGAATATGGTTTAAATTCATTTATACCCTTTTCTACTTTTTATAAAAAAAATTGAAATAAATCTTTCCGTCGTTTTCCAAATAAGGTACTTTATGACCTTTTCGACAAATTAAGGTAAGAATGTTTTTTTAACTTATACGGTGAGTGTGGATATTTTCCACTGTTATAACACCTTTGAATGTTCCCTTACAAGATTATAAGAATATTTTTAAAAAAATGTTTTCTTTTATAATTATGTGATTTTTAAATGATTTCAAAATAGAAAGAGATATTTCTCTCAAATAGTTTTGATTTCATCTATGTCAACATCCTTTGATGGATTTTAAACTTGTTTGAAGTTGATTTATTATGATACAATCTTCCATATTTTATTGAAGTTTTTATGATGTGTTTGACTATGGATGTGTTATTTTTATACCATTTATGGTTTATGGTTAAAGTACTTCATATTCTAGTTTTAATATGAATGTTTATGTTATGTTTCAACCTTTTCATATGAGGAATGCATTGGACTTAGTAAGTGACGAGTGGAGCCTGCTATAGATCCTCGGCGCATCGGTATGTCTCATGAGACAAACTAGTGTCTTGGCACAAGGCTTTGAAAAAATATTATTTTTAGTCTTGCAACAAGTTCTTGACTATGTGGTTATGATGTCTGTAATTATGCATTCTATCATTATGAAATTAACTATTGATATTACCTGTGATTATTTGACTAGTAGAATATCCATGTGAATAAGTAAATGGAATTATTTGACTTATATTTTCCATATTATGCTTAAGTTTAATTTTAAAAGGCTTTTTTTAGTCTTATACATTGACTTAAATTTTTATGCTTATTTATGATAGTTTCTGCTATATTGTTATCCTTACTAAGCATCTGAGCTCACCCCTTATGTTTTCTTTTTCCTAAGATGTGAAGAAGTATATTATGATTAACTTGAAGGGATATGATAAAGGATATGAGTGTGTTCAAATGGGACACAATGTTGTTTTTTTTATTTTATGATGTAATGTAAAACTTATGTATATATCTAGTACTTAAAAGGATACTAAACTAATCGGTCCTTCAGGAATCGATCTCTTGTGATCAAACCAATGTTATGTAATAATGCACCAACTCTAGATAACTAGGGTTGGAGCATTATAGTTGGTATCAGAGGAAGTTTAGTAAAAACCTTGGAAACTAGATTTAGAAAAACTATGATTATAGAACAATACCCTAAGATAGACTTTGAGGATTAGTATGGAAGAAATTCCTAGAATTTTGGTAATGTGTAGATTTTGTGAATTTTCTAAGCAATACATCCCTGTCTGGATACGAGTAGGTAGAGGTGGCTCTAGCATAGATATACCTAGTATTGAAAGCTCCGATAAGGAGTTTCGGGCTTGACCCAGGGTATCTTGGTACACGATAACGGTCTTTGCTTCACTCTTGGTTACGACACTCCCAGGGGATATACTTAGGATAATTCAAATTTTTTTACAAACAATTATGAATGATTTATGATAAATACTTCCTCAAAGAAAACATTTTTATTATTATGGATTATATGCATAAACTTTTCAATTTACATTAGGTATTTTACAAGTTTGGAATTATACATTGTGATTCATAAACTAACATAGTGTATACCATTGTTTAGAAATGGTGCCCAGTAGAAGGAATGAGAACTCCAGCAATATGCATGATCCAAAGAGTAAGAAGGATCATATCTTTTATGGTCTTAAGCCAATATTTATAAGGGAAATAGTCTTCCATGTATTATCATCATATGAAGAAATAATATCATGTGTTAATAAGACAAGTAAATAATTCTCTGAGTCCTATGGCTTTGAAGGAAAGCCAGAGAAGAAAAGGATGGTAGAGAGAAATATGGATAAAGGGAAGAAGGTAAAGAAGGATTTTCCCATATATGATAACTATGGAAAGAATCACCTTGGTAAATGATTGAAGGGAATGGCAGTTTGTTATAAGTGTGGAGAAAAAGGGACACTAAGTACGTGATTGCAAGGGTAAGAAAAATGTTTTAAATGTACAATGTTTCATCTGCAGGGAGTTGGGACACTATGCGAATCAATGTTCTAATCATCAGGGTATACCCCAAATGATGCTATTAGATAATAATCAAGTTATTATACTACTGCAGATGAAGAATAATAATTAGTGTTCTTATATTTTTATTAATGAATTATGTCATTTGAGTGTTGTATCAACGATGTACTGGTTATATTAATTATGGAAATAAATAAGGATTGTATTGTAGTACTATTTCATTAAGAATTTGAGATTATATGGTACTAAGAAAAGAGACTCAATAGTGAGTTAAACTTTTTGGAAAATATATGGTTGAAGTAAAGATAAACTGTAATATGGTCCTGATACTGAGGTATTGATATTGGAATAAGATATGATTGATTTGGATAAATTATATTGGATATTCTTGACTAACTTGAAACTGATTAATGATTTGTATATTCCCTTATTGTTGGAGTTTACAACATTTTTTGATATAAGGAATATATATAGTATTCTATAAGGAATAAGGGAGCATGAATGTAATCAATAAGGTTTTATGGTAATTTGGGGTGTTACCATGTTTTAAGAGAATACATGATGAAGGTACTCACATGTTATTATGTGGAAAAAAGAGATCTTCATTATGTTATTTCGAACTTCCTTATAAATTTTTGGACTATGAGTTTGGACACAAGTATTTTGGATAATTCTAAAGGTTGTAATGGATTAAGTTGGACATTGGATACTATGGTTTAAGGTTAAAACATTTCTTAAGATTTTTTTTGGATTTTTTTTATAAAAAGGACAACCGGAAGGTCGGGCGACAACCCATCATGTCCGGTAAGGCTGCGAGACTTGAACCCGCAACCAAAGGGTGACAAGGGTGCATCGCCTACCACTGGCCTACATGATGTCCTGGTTTGTATAATTTAGTTTTTTTTAAATGATCTGATGGATGAATTATAAATTCATTTTTTTGAAACCCTATACAATTAGGACAAATAGAATATTTTTGAGTTCTATTATCTTTTGGAGTAAAAGATGAGTTTGTAGTAGAAATTAGTTAAAGGATGGAACTCTACTTGCCAAGTATTTTTTTTTCTTATTCTATGAAGAAATTAATTCTTAAACTTTAGGAAAAGGATCTTAAAAACAAAATTTTTTTTTCCTAATAGCTTGTTTTTTTTGAACCAATGATATTTTAAATCATCATAGATTTATGGCTTTGAGGCCCTCAATTTGCCATTTATTGTTCACTTGTTTGTGATTTATGACCTCAATAACTCCATATAAATATTTACGTTTTTCCTCCAATTATATGTCTCTAATTAACACCAATGTTCTCCTATTCAAAATCATAATTTGGTGGTGACTATTTCAATTCCATTTCCCTCTTATTAAGACTAAATTTTATTGACCCTATTTCCAATGTGGGTTTTCCACAAAGGAAATTTTTATTTTCAACCTTTTATTTTTGAAGAAAAATTTCAAATTATGAGGATTCAATTTATTAAAGTAGGGGAGATTGTAACACCCCAATATTTCATAGTATGTTATCTCTTTAAAGTAATTCAATAGCTTGCGCTACACGCAACACTGAGTTCAAGCACATCAGGACCTATAAAACTAGTCGTTTAAAAAGCGGTTATGAATATTATTAACCACATTTTGAATTTTATATATATACTATATAATTTTAACATTAATATTTTGTGTTTTTAGACATAATATAAGAAAAAAATAAAATTTTCAGATAAAAGTATTTTTCAAAAAATGCAGTTTTTATGCCTTTCAATGGCGAAGCATTTTTAAATCTAATATTTGACACTTTTATATATTAAATTTAATAAAATTAAATTCTTCTTTATAAGTGGGATATAAAAATTTATTTTGGGTAAATTTTTGGTACTTTTCTGATAATTTTCATATTTTGATGAATAGTGAAAAAAAACTAAATTTTAATTAAAATAACTTTTTTAATAGAAATAATTTATAGTGTTAAATTATAAATTTGAGTGGTTTTAAAGTATAATTAGATTATATTTTCATCATTTAATATAATTTAGGTCATTGGATGTAATTTCACATTTAAATTGGACATAAACACATGTTAATCTTTTCATAGTTTTTACTTCTTAAAAACCTGCTTTTTGGTTTTGACAATGGGAATTAATTTTAAATTAATTAATGAAAATTATATGTTTTAAATTCGGTAAAATAGACATCATTTATGAATTTGGAATATCAAAATTATATTAGTGTGAATTTTTTGTATTTTTCTAAAAACTTTCCATTTTGATGAATAGTGAAAAACACTACGTTGTGGTTTAAAACCGAATTTTTATTTAAATAATTAATATTTTTTAAAATTTATTTTAAAGTCAAAATAGATACATAATACCTATATTAGTCCAATGTAATTTATTGGAGTAATTTTATAATAATATTAGACATATAAAATTTTATTGAATTTTTTTAACGCCTTTTACCCACCTTCTAGGCACATTTGCAAATTTGAATAAAACGTAATTTTATCACTCCTGTGAAATAAATTTCAAATATCCGAGAGACATGGTTGAAATCAGTAAGTAAAATCTGGTTCAATAGGATGAAAATATTTTTTGGTGAATAGTAACTTTGGAATTTTATTTACCACGGTTAAAAGTAAATAGGGTAATTAAAGGTAAAAAAGATATTGTAATTACCCTAACACATGTAATAATTCTATTGGATAAGTGTATTTAGACCAAAATAAACCTTAGGAAAAAAAATATGATCCTTTTTTATCCATTTGGATTAGATTAGGACATTTATTATATTTTATTTAAAGAAGAGTTAAAAGTGTTAAATTCAAATTTTAATAACTAAACCATTTTTAATATGGGTTTATACATAATATAAATTAGACTATAAATATTAATTAGAAATATAAAAATATTTCCTAAATCATGGTATTTTATTTTTAATTTTTAGACATAAAATAAATATATTTATTTATGACACAATAATTATGCAGTATTTTCCTTATTAATGAAAGAGTCAAATAAATGATATTATAAATATTAAAATAAATATAATTTGAAAGTTTTGATGCCATATACGAATTTTCTAGGTGTATATGACATGTCAGGGTCGATTCAATGTATTTTTTTTGAAGTAATCAAGTTGTAATGATTTTCAAAAAAACCAAATACTAAATAGTGTCAAAATTGACATAAATGAGTTTTTAAAACAAATACTATTTTATTAAATGATATAATATTCTTAAAAATCTAATATTCATAAAAAGGACTTATATGAGTTTATATATATCATTAATTAACCACTTGAGGTTCTCTTGTCATTTTATAGTAAGTTTATTAATCATATAATATAAAAATACAAGGAGATATTGCAAATGTTAAACTATTTAACTAAGAGTTAAATCTAAAAGATAAGGTTAAAATGGTGAACTAAATTTGTCTAAAATCTATTGGTTGAGATTTTTTCAACCCATAACCACCTTATAAACCAAATAAATACATTTTTATCCATTAGAAACTGAAAATTATTTTATAATAAAATAATATTTTAAGCTTTTCCTAAAGTGACCATCACCTCTCTTATAAAAGGGTATTTCCCCTTCTCTCAAAATCATATCTCCAAAGCCATTTGGATTGGATAAACCCAGCTCAAATATCCTCCCAAATACCCTCAATTCAACCTATATTCCTTAATTTTATCATAAATCCAACCTAAGGATCCCTTTTGATCAAATCAAAAAGGAAACACCCGAATAAAAGGTAATAATTTCATCACCTCTTTCAAAGTTCTTTTCTTTTTCCACTTCATATTTATTTGTTTTTTCCATAAAAAATAATAAATCCATTACCTTATAAGTAATTTTATGTTATTATAAATATATTACAACCATATTCATTATTCTATCCATCCTATGAATGATAAAGTCACCATACGTGCGTACGTACGGCTTGCCATCTCCACGTTGTGGTGTAGTTTGTTATTCAACACTTCATTATTTTGATGGGTATAATAATGAGTATAATTGATTTAAATAATAAATATAACATGTTAATGATTCTTTATATGTAATATACCATCCAATTACTTACTATTTCACCATTAATAGAATGATATTTTCACTCGTGTGTATGTACGGATTACCGTCTCCACGAACACGATGAGATTCATTCCCCATCGTAACAATTCAAGAATAATTTTCATTTTATGATTAAAAATAATGTTTAAGAACTTAATATCATTATGTATATGAATAAAATACATCTTATCCATGATAAACATGACTTACATAACAAAACATATAAAGGAAAATGAATCAATTAACACCTGAAACAATGATACTACTGAAATATTATTAACAAATAAATATTAGAAGATCATATTTGATATCATATTTATGTATGTTGTTATTGTATAATTTAATAACAATTATTTAACTATTATACAGGAGGTTAACGTACCCTAGACTAAGGAAAAGTACATGGTAAGGGTTAATTTTACAATCTCTTTATTATCCGAGGTTGTTTATACGTAAGCATCTACTGAGGATTCTTTGTCATCCTCATCCACGTTTCTTAAAAATTTATTTCAAAACATTTTTACTATTTCCTAGAATATGGTTTAAATTCATTTATACCCTTGTTTAAATTTTTATAAATTATTTTTAAAGGAATCTTTCCGTAGTTTTCCAAACAAGGTACTTTATGACCTTTTCTAAAAATTAAGGTAAGAATGTTTTTTTAACTTATACGGAGGGTGAAACTACTTTCCACCATTATAACACCTTAGAAGCTTCCATTACAAGCTTATAAGAATATTTTCAAAATAAATGTTTTATTTTGTAATTATGTGACTTTTAAATGATTTTAAAATAGAAAGAGATATTTCTATCAAATAGTTTTGATTTCATTTATGTCAATATCTTTTGATGGATTTTACACTTGTTTGAAGTTGATTTATTATGATACAATCTTCCATATTGTATTGAAGGTTTTTTTATATGTTTGACTGTGGATGTGTTATTTTTATACCATTCATGGTTTATGGTTAAATTATTTCGTATTCTAGTTTTAATATGAATGTTTATGTTATATTTAAACCTTTTCATATGAGGAATGAATTGGACTTAGTAAGTGACTGGTGGAGCCTGCTATAGATTCTTGATGCATCAGTAAGTCTCATGAGACAAACTAGTGTCTTGGCATAAGGCCTTGAAAAAATATTATTTTTAGTCTTGGCATGAGTCCTTGACTCTGTGGTTATGATGTACAACATTATGAATTCCATCATTATGAAATTAGCTATTGATATTACATGTGATTATTCGACTAGTAGAATATCCATGTGAATAAGTAAATGGTGTTATTTGACTTATCTTTTCCATATTATGTTGAAGTTTAATCTTAAAAGTCTTTTGTTTTAGTCTTATACATTGCCTTAAATTTTTATGCTTATTTATGATAGTTTCTTCTATATTTTTATCCTTACTGAGCATCTGAGCTCACCCCTTTATTATGTTTTCTTTTTCCCAGGATGTGAATAAGTATATTATGATTAACTTTCAGAGATAGGACAAAGGATATGAGTGTGTTCAAATGGGACACAATGTTTTTTTTATTTCATGATGTAATGTAAAACTTATTTTTGTATCTAGTACTTCTAAGGCTACTAAACTAATCGGTCCTTCAGGACTTGATCTCTTGTGATCATGTCAATGTTATATAATAATGCACTGACTCTGAGTAACTAAGGTCGGGGCGTTACATGGATGTAGAAACTAAATTCTTTAATGGGAACCATCAGGAAGATTTATATATGACAAAGCCAAAAGGGTTTGTGACTCCAAGTGATGCCAAAAATATTTTCAAGTGGCAGAGATCCATTTATGGATTGAGTTAAGAATCTAGGTCATGAAACATTAAATTTTATTAAGCTATAAAATAATTTGGTTTTATTAATAATGAATATGAGTTTTGTGTTTACAAGAGGTTTTTTGGAAATATGGTTGTTATCCTAGTAGTATATGTTGATGACATATTACTTATTGGAAATGACATACCAGTCTTACAGTTAGTTAAGGATTGGTTAAACAAGTGTTTCTCTATGAAGGAATTAGGTGAAGTAGCCTATATTCCAGGGATAAAGATCATTCATGATAGATTTGATAGGATACTTGGACTAAGTCAAAGTATATATGTTGACCAGATACTAAATATATTTAGTATAGAACAATACAATAGGGGATTGATTCTAGTGTCACATGGTTTATATCTTTCTAAGAAAATATTTCCTCATACACAACATGAGAAAGAGAGAATAAGAAATATATCATACGCTTCAGTGATAAGATCAATCATGTATTCCATATTATGTACTAGACTTGATGCTTCCTATGAACTGAGTATGGTAAGAAGATATCAAGAAGATCTAGGATAACATCACAGGTCTTTTGTTAAGTCTATCATTAATTATATGAGAAGAACTAAGGATATGTTCTTGGTGTATAGAGAAGATGAGGAGCTAGTTATTAGGGTATATACTGATGTTAATTTTCAAATAGATCAGAATGATCTGAAGTCATGATCAAGATAAATTTTTTATCTCAATGGAGGAGTTATGAGATGGAATAGTTCAAAGAAGCCAGTTGTCATTGATTCTATAGTGGATTTTGAGTATATAAAAGCTTCTAATGCAGCTAAGGAATCCATTTGGATTCGGAAATTTGTCTAGGTTCTTGATGTGGTACCTATAAGTAAAGACCCTATCACATTGTATTATGATAATACTACATCAGTGGCTCTTGAAAAAGATCCAAGGTCACACCAATGGACAAAGCATATACTCCATAAGTATCACCTCTTAAGGTATTTTCATCATAGGGGTTAAGTTGCAGTAAGAAGAGTACCCATGAAATAGAACATGGTGGACCCCTTGACTAAAGGCCTATCTCAGTAGAAGCATGAGTATCATGTGAGAGCTAGCAGACTGAAGATTATTAGCAGCTGGCTCTAGTGCAAGTAGGAGTCTGTTGGAGTTGGTTTCCTAGAATCAACTTATTTGTACTTTATGATAACCTGTATTCATAGTTTTGAATATTAATAAACTACTTATCATATCATGATTGATATTCTGCATGACATAGTATGTGATAATGTCCTAAGATTAGATTTCACACTGAAAGGTCATAACAGTCTCCCACTACAATGAGAAACCGAAAGTGATACAACACTATTCTTGAATATATATTATATATCTGAATGATATCATTTGAGGGACAGAAATGATGCAGGCTATCAGGGGTAGAGACTCATAGGACTTTGAGGCACCTTCTCATGGTGTATGACCTTGGTAATATTCAGTAGGATGTTATGAGAATGAGACCCACCAGTAGGAAATCCACATTTTTATGTGTCATAGGATATTACTATATGTGGAAATGTGTATTGATCCTTAAACTTTAATATTGTTATTAATGAGTATTATGACTTGCATACTTATATGTATTGATGAAAACCATGATGATGGATGCTCACGGTGAGGTAGGATACGTTGGGTGTGTCACGAGTAATATTGCATTATTGAATAATTCAAGAAAAGATTTATCCCTTCTATTCTTTAACAGAAGTAGATATCTTGGGCCCTTTGATGGAAATGATATAGCCTGAATAAATCCATTGTCATGGTTTTCCATAGGCAAGTTTAATTTTCAGAAAGTTAAATAAAGAGATATCAAGCACATGGGTTGATGTCATTGTCATACAACCTACTTGATTTGAGATATCATGACAAAGGTATTATATTATATAGTAAGCATCCGTATGAGGTAACATATTGTTGTGACATTAAATTCTTTCTCTATGGGTGCCTTGACATATTTTTAGATTCCAACCTTGTACTTTAGGCTACTTCACTTAATGCCACTTAGAAAAAGGCCTATAGGGTCACACACTAAGTGTATCTAGAATCTCGGTTAAATAATATATTATTATTTATTATTTAAAAAGTTGAATAAATATTATTCCCACACATGGTTTAATAATTATTCATGTATTCTTGATCGTATATATCCTGTCACAAGTTATTCGAGATAATATAATGTGAGAGGAATATTTAATAAATATTTATTTTCTATTTAAGTGAATATAATATTTATTTATTTATTAGAGAATAATTCGGTGATATTTATTTAATAAATAAAAAATAATTATTAAAGGTTCGATAAATATTATGGAGGAATGGCGGATCTAAATTTTAAGTCCGGTGAGAAATAATAAATAATAAATATTATTTGATTAAATAATATTTAATTATAATTCACAAGTTAAGCGCATTTTAAGAAATAATGATATTATTATTATTATTTGACATGCGGTTTTTCTAGGATTAAATAAATAATTAATGTCACTTGTGAAATTATTTTATTTTAACCCTAGTAATATATAAACCCAATTATGTTATTTTCTTAAACAAAAATAATTCATTTGTTTGGGTTGTTCACAACGGAATTGGAGAATTTTCTCAAGCCCTTGAGATCTCTCTTCTCCAAGATCGCTCCCAAGAACGAAGAGCAATCTTCCTCCACCAGATCAAGGAGAACGCTTTGGAATGAATTCACATAGCGGTCAAAGGTGGATGTTGCAAGCACAAAGATATTTCTTCCCACCACCAGAATATTCTTTTGGCGACATCTGGAGATTCATGGAACAATGTTGTTCACTGCTAGAGGGAATATGTACTTGATTCCTATAACATAATAATGGTGCACCACAAATATATTTCCAGATCTATCAATGAAGAAATAATTTCATCAAGGTAATCCTTATTTAATTAAATTAATTATAAATAATATGTGATAATCCTCTCTCTCTGGTTCCAATGTGATTTACATTGTCTGAATTCATTGATCCAATTTAGTAGATCACAACATTTATCATCATGTAGATCTCAGATTGGTCATAAATCATGAAAAAATTCAATGTTGGGAACCACCCATCACATGCTTCTACTATGCCCAAAACCTATAGAAAATGGGTTACACTTGGGTGGTAGTGATATATTCTATGAAGTAATAAATAGGTAGTGATCCTTGGTGATGAGTGACTTCATCTAAACTGTATGTCCACCAAAATAATTATTTTTAGTGGATTTTGGTACACAAACACAATCATGAGTGTATGATCCTTGGATGTAGCCTAGTGTTAGTGAACCAAGTAAAAATATTTTTGTTCTATTCTTTTTACATTTCTATATTTATTCTTGATATTTGATGAGATTGTGTGAGAAGATAATCAAATGTTGAATAAGTTCCTTCAAATAAGGGAATAAGATCCAAATGGATTTGTAATCTAGAAAATATTGAATTGGTAAACATCATGATTCATCCCCTTACCCTCTCAGGGTGACTTGGTTTATAACACATACATAAGATTCTCCCATCCACTGAGGTGCGTGTTTGGGCTATGAGTATAAAATTCAGTAGGTCGCCATCAACACCCCCATAAGATATGTCATAATATATAGGGTGAGTGAATGTGTGATAAGGTAAACTAGGTAGTAACACTCAACATATATATACCCATTTTAGATCATCATATGCTTACTATGAAACCACGATACCTAGCTCAACCTGCTTCAACCAATACTAGAGAATCATGTGAGTCATACCATGAATTCACTACCATGGTGCATCAAAATATCTAAGATGAATCACCAAGAAATAGGATTGATTATAAATCATGGAAGAGGTCTCAGTTTATTCGGGAAAGGGTCTACAGTACAAAGAAAATCATGCAACAGGTAGTAAAGGGATGAACTCGGCGAGACTCAAAATCATGAGAAAGGGATTAACATAACCAATTACCTCAGGAAATATCAACATAAAGGGTTCCAAAATTCACTATTCAAACCCCTAACATCCAATAATTGTTAAGAAATAATCACATGATATGGTAGTAAGGATTATCTTCGATCCCCTTGTATTTAAAAAAACTACCAAAAATAATTTTTTACACACATAAACTCTACATCACATCATAGTTAGGACAACTAAAATAAATGAAAATGCATGTTACCATATAGTTCATTCCTTAATATCAGCTGGTAACTAGCGCATTTTTATCTTCTATCTAGTTACCAACACATATAATGATTCTCACATCCTAACTCACTTTACTCAAGGCTAATTCATCCAAGACATATCCCACTATATTAACTATAAACTCTCAAAGAATCACTAAGCATGTTGGTCATAACCCATCATTAAACATTTCAACTCATAATTCATATTAAGCTTAACCATCAGTTATCTCATACTCATATAAGAAAACTACCTTACTCAACCTCCTATGATCTAACCCAGATCCTCACCATTCATTATCAAACAAGTGTAAACACATCCATGGTGATTATATATCCTATATGATTTACTCAATACCCATCCATGTACTAAGAACTCAAGGTGTACCCATCATTGAACGTCTATAAAAAAATCCCACCATAGGTAGGATACTTCCCCTTTTGATAATATGATACATGAGACCCTTTATGCTATTTATCTTGTTAGATCTAACCATTCCCATTTTAACAAAGGACCCAAGGTCTGTAGACCCCATTTTTCACTTACTAATGGTTCCCACAAGGTGAAACCATCATCGAACCTCAACCCACTAGACTACTCTAAGTAGACTCATCATAAGAATACACTAAGACTCACAAGGATTTTTAAGATTAATTCCATACCAAAACCCTTAATATCTTCTTTAATAGAGATTACAAGGTATTTATACCATGATCACTTCATTACTAAAACATTACAAAAAATAACCTCTTACCAAACTGGCCAATGAGAAGTCTTAACCATGATAGACCCCTCTAACTATCTAAATAGATAAACTCACAAGCCACACATAATTTATCTCATGCTCATAGACATATTTGGGATATAACTCACATGAAGATTTAGGGGTCACATAGTGACATGGTTTCTGAGTGATCCTATATTCACTAAATGGGATACCCATTTTGATCTTAATAGGCTCTACTTATTATATATCATAATTTTGAACCCTCCATATCCTCATTTAGATATTCATATCCCAAATGCCCCAACCTACACACCACAACATATATGATTCACACACTAAATTCAATGATATATTATGGACCAAAAACTCAATTAATTATGATTTATCTCATCTATAATTATAGATTGATTCATCCTCAATTGAGTATAATCAATGAATGTGTCAAAAATACTTAATTTAGAGATTTAGAGAAAAATTCTAAATGATGATAGAAACCTTGGATAAATGGGTTCATGAAGATAACCTTGCCTATAAGATACCAATATCAAATATATATCATGAATAGTACAAAAAATAAAGACCTGAGATCCTTAGAAGTGGAGGAGGGAGAAAAGAGATTGACTGCTTGGGACATGTATGCTGAATGAAATAATAGGGTGGTGTATTTATGTTTTTAATATATATTTTTATAATTAAAAAACTAAATTATATAACCCATAAAGTACCCAATGGATGGTAACTAGCCACTTAGTGGTCATTCTAGGGATTTTCCCTCTCCAAAATACACCTCATCGGGTACCTGATACACATTCATCAGGTACCTAGTGGTATCTACTACATTTACTAGTAATACCACACATCTCAATGGACATCCAATACACCTCCATAAAGTACCCAGTAACATCTATATCACTAATTAGGAACCTATTACACCTCTATTTGATACATATTATCATCTTTTTGCACTATAAGGATAATACCATTAGCCCCTCCTTTGTAATAAAAAACTAAAATCCCTCTAAAACCTTTAAACTCTTATAAAATAATCTTCAAATTAATGATTGATCACAAAAAAATAAATCTAAATATAAAAATTAAAATCTCCCCCAAATATAGTTCATCTTGAGCCTTGTTTTTATCTGATTACACTAACACACTAAAGCATAAGTTGTTATACTTCGAGTTTTTAAGAGATGGGAGAGATAAGGGATATGGATCAAGGAGTTTTTCAAAATGATCGAATCATAGTATTACCACACACTATTTAAAAATTATTAAACCTCTTAAGATAGGCCTCTAAGGATTATCCTTGGGTTCCCAAACATTTAAAAATAACTCAAAATTTTCATAATCATTCGTAACATTTCAATTATTTGTAACATTCAATTAAATAGTAAATGATAGGTTTAACTCTTTAAATATTTCATAAACTGTAACAAAACTCCCTTAAACAACATCATGTATAGTTGTAACTAATATATAGTAGAATACAATGAAATATGATTGAGACAAACATTATATCAAAGCTCATTTTCATGCACACAACCATGATGTAGTGGCCTTCACCACTATGTAGTTTTCTTAAGAACAAACCACTACATGGTGACGTTCATCACACTGTGGTCTCACTATTTTGTGGTATTTATTTGGTTCATAATTCTTTTAAATATCTTCAATGTGATTTCCATTATCATAATCCATTTCAGTGCTTCAGAGTAAAGTAATAAAGTCAATAAAATAACCAAAAAACTTATTATTACAAAAATAAAATCCACAGACATTAATTTTATTATATGTAAAAACATATCTTAAAAATAATCATGGTCATGGAAAAATATTCTTAGTGATTTCCATATATTTCATCACCAAAATAAAAAGTTAAATCACTTACCTTGAGGTGTGTGAAATCATCATCTGAGTGTTCATAGTTTTGGTTGAAATTTGCCTCATTTATCCTTTCTTTATGTTCTTTCTAGGTGATTTTTTTTAATTTTTTCACTTCAAGTGATTCTTTATATAATTTTCAAGGTGCTATGTGGTTTGAGTAACTCGGGTCTAATTTTCATTTTAACCACACCTATATAATGGAACTTTAAAATTCTATGGAGTATTTTAATCAATATTCTATTTATTTTAATAATCATTTATACTATGCCCTTTTTTGTAGTCATGTCCTCATGATATGTTTTTTTTATAATCATATGATCTTTGGTAGTGAAATCAAACCAAATCACATAATTATTTATCTCCAAGGAATCATATATGAAAGTATATTTTAAAAAATAGCATAAAACAACATACCAAATGTAACGGCCCAAGCTTTATGATATTTATGTGTTATATATTATATAATATTATACATGTAAAAATATATAGAAACCAATAAAACCTTATCTCATTAATGAATATAATTACATTGGTTAGTTATGAAACCACTAAAAATTTCAAACATTACAACTAGATAAAAATATAAAATAGAATAACTAAAATGGAAAAAATGGACCAGTCTAGTCTGCTAGAATCATCGCTCTAACGTCCAACACTATAGAAATGAAACAAAATATTAGTAAACTTATCAACATCTTAAGAAATTAAAATATAACCTTATGAGTAATTTTAGTGAATATTGAGTGAAATAATGAAGTGGTATTTATAGGGTATAAATGGAAATGTGACCATTGGGATTCGACCGTTATATGAATATTGGTTAATAAAATCGTTGGTAAATTTTACCATTGGAAACTATACCCATGGGTGATAATTTAACCATTATAGTTAGTGTTTATAATTAGTAATTAAAGAGAATAGTTGATTAAGAAACGAGAAATGATAGCCTCAACCAATATAGTCATGTCGTTTGAAGCCCATTTGTTAAAACTTGGGAGGGAGGTAGCATCAATGGGGGTTTCCCTTGACCAAGCCCAAGTTAAGATTCAAAAATTTAATCTTGAATGAAATCTTATATGGGATAAGTTCAAGTTAGTGATGATTATAACTTGTTCAATGTTAGTCGAGCCGCCCCATAAAACTACCACCATCACACATCTTACATATAGGGCATACGCGAGTGTAATAAGGGGTTACATATCCAGACCTTGGTTTATTAAATTTTAATTTGCTTTTTATAAATAAAATTTGAATTCCACAAATTCTATTTTAAGAATATTTTTCTTAATAAAATGTATGCTTAATTGAGATGAATTTGATAAACTGATTTTTGGATGAAAATAAAACATAATTATATTTTTCTAAAAAATATATACACTTTTATTATAAAATCAGGAATTATGAATAATATTTTTTTTAGTTAAATAGTTTTTTAAAACACTATTATATAAATATAAATGATAAAATAATTTTATAATGTCCTAGAAATTTTTTGTAAGTGTTAGAAATTTGACTGTCTTAAAAACTATTATTTTTCAATAAATAAGGATATTTATATTTAAAAGTTAAAATTATCATATTTAGAAAATTATTTTTATAAAATAAATATTATAACTGTAATCATCATGTCAAAATTAGGTTAGGTTGAATTTTTTATAATTTTCTAGAATACTTTATTTTTTTAGTGAATAGTAAAAATATAGTTTTGGGTTTTTGTATGTTTTTTGAAATCATATTTATTTCATAATGATGTAATAATTAATTAACCACAATCCAAAACCTAAAATATTTTATTTTATTAATATTATGTATTTTAATATATTTTAATCTATTTCTAAACCTATAATTGATTTTCCAAAGTCTAAAATGGAAAATTGGATTTTAAAAACATCATTTTGCGAAAATTTTACTTTTCCATGTCCAGGGAAGTAATAAAAAATATTGTTCAGTTATAATGTATTAAAATATCATAAAATGGGACTCAAATATCCAAAAACATGGTAAATCCAATGGTTTTATATTTTCCACAACCTAGATTTCCAAGACCTGTATTTGGATATTGTTAAACAATTCCACCATTTTTACTATAAATTCCCACCCATTTCATGATTCCCCTTAAATACCAATCCATAATTCACAAATTTATGGTGATTTTTTCACCTAAGAAGTTAGACCAAGGTTTCCTTAATCCCCCAAGGTTCCAAACCTCAAGTTTTTGGAACAACTCATCAAGTTAAGGGAAATCTCAACTTCTCTTTTCCATTCAAGTTTCCTTTTTGTGGTATATCTTCAAATTTCCAATATAATTCATTTTTTATACTTTATATTATACCATTACTATAATAATAGTATTTTATAAATGTTATACCCTTCTACCCTCTCATTTTAACTTTCCTTAATCCATGTTTTATACCCTTTATGCTACCAAATTTATTTCTCTCTTTAACTTGAGAAATTCTCATTTATTTTCTTTTTGTGAATACCCAAACCTATTCCTTTTTAATGTTTATTCACCTAGATGAAAAATGATTTATTGATTTTGAGATTTAAATATATGAAACATGTATTCCCTTTTCATGGGTTAAAAATTATGTAATGATAATGTCTTTAAGCACTTCTATACACCATGATTTTGATAAGAAACTTGTTCCTTATTCTCCATGGGTTATTAATAAAATGATTTATTATGATCTATTTGGATCTCATGAAATTAATAAATATGAAGGGTTCTCCATGATAGTTCTCAAATTCATTGGTTAAGTAATTTAATCTCTATAAATGACATGTTTTATGATACCTTGGTAAATAACCTTGGTAATTTTAATTTATGACGCCTTGGTGATAAAGCATGGTGATATGCTTATGAATGCCTCATTTTAATGTTTTAGACACATTTTCATATTATAATTCATGTTATTTTTATCATGATATGACTCACATTATCTTTTTTATTCTATGTTATTATTCCTTGTGTTCTTATTAGTATGCTTCATGATCACATGCTATATATATCCCTTGCTTATTCCCTTACTCGTCTTTATGCTCACCCCTTTCCTTTGATGTATGTCCCTAGGATATGAGATTCAATAAAATTAACTAATTATACACTGAAAGAGGCTAATATTTATTTTTTATATTATAATATTCATGTTCTTTATTAATTATAAACACTATTTTTAGTGCATTTTACACTTTGAACATTATTTCATATTATAATTGTAATTCCTTCTTAAAATGCACTATTACATGGTATATTTTTGAACACCATATAAAATACCCAATGGTATTGATTTTGTTTTAATATTTTATTTTCAGGTACTCTGTGATATAAGGAAGAATTAATGTTTTTGGAGCACTTGAAGATTCACATTATAAGACCACCAAAGTTGGCCTTGAATCAACAATATTTTGGGAAAAGTAAACTGGACAACAGCCTAATAACAAGAATGTCGCGGCCACAATACAATCCCAATAATTCTGAAAATTGAACTGATATAGGTGACATTAAGGGGAAAATTTCATACAATAGTTAAAATATCTAATTTTGAGTTTTAAATGGAGTTTCATGCGGCCCAATTTGGAGATAAAATTCTAGGACGGATTCTACGGCCCAGAAAAACATTCCACCATTTTAAACATATCTTGTAAACCATAAAATCTTTTTGTCTTAAACTTTACATGAGATTAGGGTACATCCAGAGGTTAATTTTATTCTACTATGTAGGACTCTAATTCAGCCATCTAAAATATCATTTAGGCACTTCTATTCGGTAGATGCAAGTTGGATGTCACCTCAGGTCAAGAGTGGAAAAGTCTAAGTTCCACAAGCTTTCCACCACCATAAGCCTACCATAATCAAGTGGGATGACTTTCAATATTAGAGTATTGACCCAAGTATCCAAAAATTCCTATTTAAGGTAGTGTTTTTGGAGGATTTATTCATCTTTGGTGCTTTGTTTAATTGTAATGTTATGCTGTGATTTTGTTTCCTTGAGTTTGTCTTTCTCTTGTAAGTTGTTCAATTCACCTTAGTTTCTTAATAAAATTTCTTCTTTTACTCTTATTTTTTTCTTCTTCATATCACATTGATACCA
The DNA here is from genome assembly GCA_963277665.1 of Viscum album. NCBI lineage: Eukaryota > Viridiplantae > Streptophyta > Magnoliopsida > Santalales > Viscaceae > Viscum > Viscum album. Next base: position 1,189,502,630 of record OY728143.1, on the reverse strand, counting down.
TTGGTTCACGGTGTGAATTTATTCACACAAAACCTTGTTAAATTATCACACAACGGTGGAGTGATCGTTATTTCATTGTCTTTTTTTCTTCTTCAATTCCTCCATCATGAGTTTACTTTCTGCTTCCATTGAAACCATAGAATAAATGGAGAGATAAATCACTTATGGTTTTATCCAATGTAGTATCAATGGTCTAAATTTGATGTTATTTTTCACTCCATTAATTTCTAATTACTTCTTTTAATTGAGAATTTTGTTTGAAGATCTTTAAACTCATTCGTCCTTGTTGAATTTAAGGTCACACACTTCAAGTGCTAATACGAACCTTTACCTTGAAGTGCTCAAAACTTTGATCCTTCAATTATATATGTGATTATTATTAAATTGTTTAGGTATTAAACCATTAATTGATGATGTTTTTTGATCTTCTTAAATGAACCCATCTCAAATATAAGAAATTGAAATAGTTGAAAAAGGAATGCATCTAATCCACCCCAAGTGATAAACTAGGATCAAATCATTCTTTTAAATTGAATTAACTTGAATATATTAGCATTAACTTAAACCCATCTAATATCAACCCAAGTTTTCCACTTCATACCCAAAAAAATCCATAGAATGTACGTTTCTGTAGATTACTTCTTAGGACTCTGAGGATTCGACAACCCAAGCTAAACTATAAGCGACCACTTAACCCTAAAATATTGGGAAAATTTGGGTGAGACCAAATTTTGGCACCATTTTCTGGGACCCAAGTAATTAATCTCAACACCCATTATATTCTCCCCTATTTCTTCTTTTCTCATCCAAATTATCTTATCTTTTTCCTTTCTTATTTTTTTTCTTTTGGCGCATGTCCGCCTATACTCGTGACCAATCAAACTGTCTAGTTTGGGTGGATAGTACTGGGGTTGGGGAGTAAAGTACACCAAGATAAATCTTTACATTAGATCATAATCTTCCTAATACTCTAAAGTCAAAAATTGATCCCATTTCAATGGAAGATAATCAAAGAAACCAACTCATAAACTCGAGTGGGAACCAAAATGGAAATCCAAATGAGGCAACCCCAAACTTGGGGAATGTAGTCGATAAAACCATGAATGACTACCTCACACCTACCTGGACCAATGCACCCTCTTGAATTAGTCATGATTCCATAGGATAAGCCCACTATTTTTTCAAACCTCATGTCCTAAAACACCTTCCAATCTTCCATGGGATGGATTCAGTACCTTCATGTCAAAGAGTTCAACAACATTGTTTAACCATGTGCCCACCACATCAACTTGAGTCATATAAGATGAGGCTCTTTCATTTATCACTAAAGTATAGAGAAAAGAATTGGTTAAAGAATCTAAGACCTGCATCAATCCACTCTTGGGACCAATTACAAAGAGAATTTTACAAAAAAATATTCCCCCCATCACAAAACAATTGCACTTAAAAAGAGCATCCAAAACTTTTTTGAAAAATAAGGGGAGTCATTTTATGAAACCTGGGAAAGGTTCAAAGACACACTCAACATGGTACCTCACCATAGATTTTCAATCCCAGAACAAGTTAGAATTTTCTATGAAGGGTTGGGCTCGGGGAATGAATAATGCATTGACATGATGTGCAATGTGACCTTTAAAAAAAAAGCCCCAAATGATGCTTATGAGTATCTAGAAGGACTGTCTGAAAAAAACCAGACATGGGGGAAATCACCTTACTTTGAGAAGCCACCCAAATCTGGTGGAATTCACACACTTAAGGAGGAGGAAATCCTTAGGGAAAAATTTGTTGCAATCACTAGGAAGGTTGAGGAGATCGATCTTATGAAGGTCCATGAAATTCAAGCAGTTGACCTTGTTTGCACAATTTGTGACAAACATGACCACAAGACCAACAAATTCCAAACTATAATTTCCATTAAAGATGTTATTATAGGAGTAACACCTATTGAAGTTAATTCCCTAAAATTCCAAAAGCCCCGATACCAAAACAGATTCAACCCAAGGTATAATGACCACCCAGGCTTCCATTGGAAAGATAACCAACAACCTAGACAACCATAATGACCAAACCCCTACCCTACACAAAATTTCCAAAACCATAACCAGTTCCAACCACAACCAGCCCAATACCAACATCCTCTTGTCCAATACCAACAACCCATCCATCAACCCATGCAACAACCAATCCAACAACCAAACTATCTTTCTGGGATAAACCAACCAGCATAAGCCCCTACTCAATATGTCCCTCTTCCAATCCTTGAGCAGTTGTGTAAACAAATGGAGAAAATAAAATCATAAGTCTCATCCCTTAAACATGAACTACAAACCATTAAAACCAGTAATGCACCCATGCCTACTCATGCGGTACCATCCTCAACTTTAAGGGGAGAATCTAGTTACACACAAAACTCTCATGAACAAATCAAAGCAGTAACTATTTTAAGAAGTGGTAAATCCATTGAGAAACCTAAACAAGACATTCCAAAACCATTAAAAGATTCAACAACTCATGAAAATGATGAAGAAACATCCACAGATTCTGAAAACCTTAATGATAATGTGAAGGAACTACAACCACACCAAACAATCAAACAACCTACTCCTTTCCCTCAACGCGTAAGAGGAAAAACTAAACCAGAACTGAATGAGACTTTGAGGAAAGTCTTCTCTCAGGTTAAGTTGAACATCCCCATTCTATATTTAATCCAAACCATTCCTTCCTACTCAAAGTAACTTAAGGAATTGTTCACTTTTAAAAGGAAATTTTCACATAAAAACCAAGTCACTTTGGATGCTAATGTGAGTACCACCATTCAAGGGACCATTCCTCCAATGTTGAAAGATTTAGGATGTTCGTACATCAATGTTGAGATAGGAGAGAACAAAGTTTTCAAAGCCCTTCGTGATCTGGAAGCCAGTGTGAACCTCATTTCTTATGCCATGTATTGTCATTTAGAGCTTAAATAACTCCAACCCACATCTTTCACTCTTCAACTTTATGATCGTAGTGTTCAAGTTCCTAAGAGGATATTAAAGGATGTTTTGGTGAAAGTTGAAAATTTCATTTACCCAGTTGACTTAATTGTCCTTGAAAATCACCCAAGCTTAGGTTATAGGAATCAAACCCCCATCATCCTTGGTCATCCCTTCTTAGCAACAATCAACTCAGTGATCCAAGTATGAAATAGGAACATGACAATAACCTTTGGGAACATGAGTCTAGACTTGAACATCTATAATGAAAACTATCAAATTGGGGATGATGAAAAGATACATGAGGTTAATTGGATTGGTAGTGTTGATAGTGAAATCAAGGAACATCAAGGAATTATTGAAGGATGTTTAAGTTAAGAATAGATTGATTTTCTTTGTTCACGTGAGGGAAATTTGTCTCCTTGGCTTGAATCTCTTTCATATAGCTATATTTATGATTTTCTAGAATCACCAATAAATGATACCATGGGTGAAATCAATAAAATTGAGTCCATAACCATTCATGACACTGCTCTGGCTAATTTAGTGGATGAAAATTCTATTCACAAGGAACCAATTCTATCAAGAAATCTGAACAAAGAAATTGAGTTCAATACAAAGTCTCATCCTTTCTTGGAAACTGATAACCAATATGATCTCAAATTTAAGGTCCTACCTTCATCACTCAAGTATGTGTTCTTAGGGGACAATCAAGCCTTTCCTGTTGTCATTTATTCCTCTATTGAATCAAATCAAGAGATGATGGTACTGGATATCCTAAGAAATCATAAGAAAGAAATTGGATGGACTCTTTCTGATATTCCTAGGATTATCCCACTCATTTGAACTCATAGGATTATTCTTGAATCTAAATCCAAACCATGTATTCAAAATTAGTAGATACTCAATCCAAATCTTATAGATGTGTTAAGGAAAGAACTTCTTATGTTATTGAAAGTGGGTATCATCTACCCCATTGCTAAGAGTGAGTGGGTAAGTCTAATTCAAGTTATCCCAAAGAAAGATGGAATCATTGTGATCACCAATGAGTATGGTGACATTCACCCCACAAGGGTCAGTAGTGGATGGAGAGTCTGTATTGACTATAGGAAGCTCAACTCTTGTACCAAGAAATACCATTTCCACTTGCCCTTTATTGATCAAGTCCTCGAGCGAGTGGCAGGTCATCAATTCTATTGAATCCTAGATGGATTCTTAGGGTATAATCAAATCAAGGTATCCTTAGAGGATCAAGGAAAAACAACCTTCACTTTTCCATTCAACAATTTTTCCTTCAAGTACATGCCCTTTGGGTTATGTAATTCCCCTGGTACCTTCTAGTGGTGCATGATGGTAATCTTCTCAGACATGGTGGGGGATTGTTTAGAGGTATTCATGGATAAATTATCCATATTTGGGGATAATTTTTAGGGATGCCTTCTAAATATTAAAAGGGTTTTGTCAAGATGTGAGGATAAGAATCTCATCTTAAATTGGGAAAAAATGTCATTTCATGGTAAAGGAAGGACTTTTTCTAGGCTGTCTGGTATTTGGTAGATGGATTAAAGTTGATAAAGTTAAGTTCGACATTATTCGTCACCTTTACTCTCCTAAAAATGTTACTGAAGTGAGGTCCTTCTTAGGACATTCTGGTTTTTATAGAAGGTTCATTAGAAATTTCAACTCTATTTCTCGACCACTTTGTTCTCTATTGGTGAAAAATACTCCATTTTTATAGACAGAAAGTTATGAGGAATCATTATCTACACTAAATTCAGCTCTTATCACTCCACCTATCATGCAATCTCCAAATTAGAAACTTCCTTTTGAGCTCATGTGTGATGCTAGTGACTTCACTGTAGGAGCAGTCTTAGGAAAACGGTGTAAGAAAACTCCATGTGTCATTGATTATGCAAGAAAATATTTAAATTATATACAAATAAACTACACCACCACTGAGAAAGATTTTCTTGTTTTTGTCTTTTCCTTATATAAATTCAGGTCCTATCTTTTAGGATCACCCATCATTGTCTTCACCGACCATTCATCCCTAAAATATCTTTTTCCAAAAACAAGATATCAAGGATATATTGATTAGGTGGTTTCTTATTCTTCAAGAGTTTGATTTGACCATTAAGGATAAAAAGGGTGTTGAATATGTTGTATCTTATCACCTCTCTAGGATGGAATTCAAAGAAAGCTCACATCACCTTTCTATGTCTGATTCATTTCTCGATGAGCACCTCTATTTTGTGAGTGATTGCCCATGGTATGCTGACATAGCAAACCATTTGGTGATGGGTGACATTCCAAAATTCCAAGGGACCCAAGCTAAGAGGAAATTCCTTTTTGATTTCAAACACTATGTGTTTGATGATCCTTACCTCTTTAATTTCTGTCCAGAAGAAATCATTAGAATATGTGTTCCTGAGTCTGAGCAAGATCCCGTTCTAAAATTTTGTCATGGATAGGCATGTAGAGGCCACTTTTCCACAAATAAAATCATTTCAAAGGTCCTCTAAAGTGGTTTCTACTGGCCTAAACTCACTAAGGATTCCTTCCAATTCTACAAAAGTTATCCTTAGTGTCAACAATTAGAATCCATTACCAAAAGGAATCAAATGCCTCTCACTCCCATTCTGGTCATCGAAATATTTTATTGTTGGGGAATTGATTTCATGGGACCCTTCCCAAACTCTAGGAGATACCTATACATCATTTTAGCTATTTATTATGTCTCTAAATGGGTTGAGGCCATTCCCACAAAGTTCAATAACCATCATGTTGTGATTCGATTTCTGAAAGAGCACATATTTTCTCGATTTGGAATTCCAAGGGTTATAATCAGTGATTGAGGAACCCATTTCTACAACCTCCCATTTTCTTCACTCATTTCTAAGTATGTGATTTCTTATAAAGTTTCCACTACCTATTATATTCAAACCAATGGTCAAGCTGAGTTAGCAAATAGGGAGATTAAGAAAATTCTTGAAAAAACAATCAATACCTCTTGGAAATATTGTTCTGAAAAACTCTTGGATTCCCTTTGGACATATCATACATCATTAAAAACCATCCTAGGAATGTCACCATATAGGTTGGTTTATGGGAAATCATTCCATTTACCTGTTGAAATTGATAATAAGGAATTTTGGGCAATCAAAAAAATGAATTTCGACATTTCTTTGGCCGAAGAAAAGAGTAAATTAGATCTTAATGAACTTAAGAAACTTAGGATGTAGGCTTATAAAAATTCAAGGATAAATAAAGCTATATTTGAAGCCTACCAATCTAGGAATCTCAAATTTAAACACTTTGAACGGGGAAAATATATGCTCTTGTATAGTTTGAAACTTCATTTACACCTAGGAAAGTTAAGGTCTGGATGGTTAGGTCCATTCATAGTGCATCATGTGTACCCCCATGGGGTAGTAGGGATTCAGGATCCCATAAGTGGTCACATTTTTAAGGTCAATTGTCATAGGTTAAAACCATTCATTGAATCATTCAATAAATAGGAAACAGAGGTTGAGTTAACTGATCTAACCTATGAAATGGGAAAAAATTGATAGATTTAGGATCCATGTCAGGATAACAATGTTAAACAAAAGCGTTGCATGGGAGTCAACCCATGGTTTTCATGTTTCCAATCTTTTTGAATCATATTTATTTTTTAAATACGATTAATAAATCAATTTTATATTTAAAAAATATATTTAACTATGAATATTTTAGTACCGTAGACTATTGACATGTTATTCTATTATGAGTATGGATGGGTATGAAAGGGGAGCACCATATTTATCTGTGTCATGTGGCATGATCCTTGAGTAATACCTTACCCATAAATTTAAAAAGAAGACAATGTATCATCAATTTATTTTTATTTTTATGGGTTTGTAAGTTAAAATAAAAATACAAAAAAATAATATATATATATATATATAAGGACACATCATAGGTCATAGGGAAAACCCCGTCACAATCGGCGAAGCCACGGGGACTCGAACTCGGGACCGAAGGGAGACAGGGGCATGTGCTTACCACTGACCTACGGATTATAGTGTTTCCTTATTATATAATTTTTATATATATAATTATATTTTACTTTCTTTATTATATAAAATATATATATATATATATATATTGTTTTGTTTTGTTTGTTTGTTTGTTTTTCCTTTTTCTACTAGGGAATTCTTAGAGCAACATGGAGATCAAGGGATTAAAAGGGAGTAGTAAGAATTTCAACTTCAACTACCAGGTGACTTCATTCCATGATCCTCATTTTCAATTTTTTTTGAACTCCCCTTCTCTGACTCTACCCCCTTCTAAATTTTTCTTTTCTTCAAACACTGGGAACAGTGTTATTTTAAGTTGGGGGGGGGAGATAAAAAAATTGATTTTTTGTGCAAAAAAATGATTTGAAAAAAAAGTGTTCCTTAATGGAAGGAAAAGTTACTTTAACCTTAAACATGATAATACACATTGCACACTTTGAAATTGAATATCAAATGATTTTTCATGCCTTTATTTTTATTTTTATTTAAGTTTAAGTTCATGTGCATAGATTTTGGAAAGTGTGGTTGTCCGATGTGATTTTTCACCGTTTATATTTTCATCCATTTAATAAAAAAACACAATGAACGTCCTCTGGATTATGGGGTATTAGTTTGAGTTCATGGGGTCCCCCAAATAAATAGCATAGGTTTGGTGATCATTTTAGTTTTAATATGAGTATTCAATAAAAAAATCAAAAAAAATAATAACAATAAATTTGCGCGTAGAGCAATGAAATGACCTAATGTGTGGATTTCAACACTTATGGATCGTGACTCTATAGTTTTTTGGCCCAAAGTTAGTAATTTTATCTCTATTTGTGGTAATTCAACTTTGTTTTTGAATGATTTAACTCGAGATAATGCCTGAGTATGTGGGCTTCACTTGGTTCCCTAAGGTCTTTGAGCCTGGGAGTCATCGACAAAGTCTTGCTACATGGGTTGACTCTATTGAGTGAAATTTCAATTACCATGGAAAAATTGAAAAAAAAAATAGAATACTCGTCTTAATGTTGAAATGTTATTCCACCTAGCGCTTCCATCATTTCCCCCCTTGAATAAAGATGAACCCCCATGTCTATTGTGATACACAATACTTCATCGTGCTTAATTGAAATTAGATGAAATGTGGAAATGAATTTGAACAAAGTAATGGGCTTGTGCTTAGTATATGCCTTTGAAATTATCTTTTTTTAAATGATTTTTATTGGTTTCATAATTTTTTGGTATGAGGACTTTTGGTGAGTAATGTGTATTAAAAAGTTTTTGGAAAAGGGAATTTGAATTTCATGTTTTTTAGATACATTTTTCTTGGGACTAGAAAAACTCAAGTTAGGGGGTGTGATTATCCACTAAAAGAGGATAACATTCATTTTTTATACTATAATATTCATGTTCTTTATTAATCATAAACACCATTTTTAGTTCATTTTACACTTTGAACATTATTTCATATTATAATTGTAATTCCTTCTTAAAATGCACTATTACATGGTATATTTTTGAACACCATATAAAATACCCAATGATATTGATTTTGTTTTAATATTTTATTTTCAGGTCCCCCATGATATAAGGAATAATTCATGTTTTTTGAGCACTTTAATATTCACATTAGAAGACCGCCAAATATGGCCTTGAATCAACAACATTCTGGGAAAAGTAAAATGGACAACAGCCCAATAAGAAGACTTTAGCAGCCACGATCCAAGCCCAATAATTCTGAAAATTGAACTAAAGATAGGGTAAATCAAGGAAAAAAATTAATCCAATAGTTAAAATGGATAATTTGGAGTTTTAAATGGAGTTTCATGTGACCCAATTTGGAGATAAAATTATGGGCCAGATTCTACGGCTCAGAAAAACATCCCATCATTTTACACATATCTCATAAAACATAAAATATTTTTGTCTGAAACTTTACATACGGTTAGGGTACATCCAGATATTCATTTTATTATTATATTGACTACTCCAATTTGGCCATCTAGAAGCTCATTTAGGTGCTTCTGTTTGGTGGATGCAAGCTAGATGCCACCTCGGGTCAAGAGTGTAAAAGTCTAAGTTCCACAAGCTTTCCACCACTATAAGACTACCATACTCAAGTGGGATGACTTTCACTATTGGAGGATCAACCGAAGGCTCCAAAAATTTAAGGTAGTGGTGTTAGAGTATTTATTCATCTTTGGTTCTTTGTTTAATTGTAATGTTATGCTGCGATTTTGTTGCCTTGAGTTTGTCTTTCTCATGTAAGTTGTTCAATTCACCTTAGTTTCTTAATAAAATTTATTTTTATACTCGTATTTTTTTTCTTCTTCATATCATGTTGATATATTTGTTTCAAGTTTTTAATTTATTCACAACAAAACTTGTGAAATTATCACACAACGGTGGAGTGATCGTTATTTCATTGTTTTTTTCTTCTCCAATTCCTCCCTCATGAGTCTACTTTCCACTTCCATTAAAACCATAGAATCAATGGAGGTATAACACAATTATGGGTTGATTAAAGGGAGTATAAAGGGGCTGGATTGGATTTTATTTCTCACTCCATTAATTTCTAATCACTTCTTTTAATTGAGAATTTTTTTTTAAGATCTTTAAACTCCTTCGTCCTTGTTGAATTTAAGGCCACACACTTCAAGTACTAATACAAACCTTTACCTTGAAGTGATAAAAACTTTGATCCTTAAAGTTTATATCTTTTTAGTATTAAATTTTGTATTATTAAACCAGTAATTGATGATGTTGTTTGATCTTCTTAAATGAACTCATCTCAAATATAAGAAATTGAAATATTTTAAAAGGGAATGCATCTAATCCACCCCAAGTGATAACCTAGGATCGACTCATTATTTTTAATTGAATTCACTTAATTATATTATATTTCACTTAAACCCATATAATATCAACCCAAGTTTTCCACTTCATAGCCAAAAACAATCCATAGAATGTACTTGTCTGTATCTTACTTCTTAGGTCTCTGAGGATTCGACAACCCAAGCTAAACTAAAAGCGACTGCTTAACCCCAAAGTTTTGGGTAAATTTGGGAGAGACCAGTAACCTAGGTTGAACCCATTAATATGTATTTCAATTTTATTTAGAATAATGTTTTTTGTGTTTATGTATTATGTTACTAATTTCCAAGAAACTAAACATTAAAAGATCATGTTTTTTGTTTCATGTAATGAAAAGTCAATGTAATAAAAAGGAAGGATGACATACCTAAAATGAACAAACAATAGCTTCTATCTTCTTCTTGGATAGATAATTTCTAATGAAGATCACAAGGACCAGTAAGTGTATGCCTCCTACCTCTGAGGGGAAAACATTGACCAATGGATCCACAAATGTTTCATGAGGACTCTTGGATTCCCAAATGGGTTCTAGCATCTTCCTAGAATGATGAATGAGCTTAGGGAAGATAAGAGAGTATCAAATATGACTAAATGGTGTCTCAAAAAAAACAATATAGTATCACATACTCTTATATATCCTTCCTTGATTCTCTTCATTAAACGAATATCACCAACCATGAGAAATGGATTAGGTGGCATCACATGGCACCCAAGCGTTACACCCATTGGAGTTTTCATTCATTGGAAACTTTAATGAATAACATAAATTTTATAAATGAATCAAATAATTTGATTCATAACTAAAAAACCATGTGTAAGGGATGTGGAAAGACACATGCATCATATGCATGAAAAACGATGATGTTGAGGCTATCGACCACGGTATCCACACACAACACTATAACATGGTATTTCCCATTTTAGTGTATATCCAACAATCTCCCACTTATACTAGAAATTCAAAATGAATTAATATAAAATTTCACAACTCATTATGATTCCATCCAAAACTCATTTTGGATATGGTTTCATCAAACTCTCTTTATTTTAGAATAAACACTTTGTACAAAACCTAATCTTTATCTAAAAGATTAACTATGTGATCTTACAAGACTTAATATCATTGAAAACAAATATGAAATCCTGATTTCATATATTTAAGAAAATACCAGCCTCTAGAAAAGCATCAGTGTTACTCAATCTAACTAAGGGGTCTAGTGTGAACTCCATCAAACATACTCATATCTCTATACAAACATGTACACCACAAAATGTGTCATATACATCATATATACACTTATATAATCCTTTTTTCAATGACAGATAGTGACCAATAGATATTTAATATTTTAATCTAGTATAGGCCTCTCATATTTTCCTGATTCTTTGAGAAATATTGATGAAGTTAATGAGTACATCACATGTCATTCATCTAACAGATGAGTGAATCATATACCCCTCATTAAAGTAGTTGAACACGTCATATGTGACTCAAATAAGAATGGGCATGAATTTACTCTATCAAATTCAATCAAGGGATGTAAGTATTTACTTTTTATACAAGTAGACAAATCCTATATTTGTTTTTCTCTAACGGAAGACATGATCAACAATATACCCTACCAACCCTTGATTAGCTAAGTTCTTATCTTGACTTATGTAAGTAGGGTATCAAAGTATGAAGTTTATCATGCTAGGTATCTCTACAACCTCAAGTAAGAAGGATCATTGGTAATAATATATCCTTAAGTATATTGATGATCGTATAAAATTCCATGAGATACACTTAAGAGGATCTATTTAAGTAATGAGTCTCTACTTATTACCTCATGAATCCATTATTCATATCTCAAATAAAACTATTTGTAATGAGAATAATAATTTATTAAAGATAATCTTATAATATCATCTCGTGGGTGGTTCGTTTTGAGATCTAGGTTTCAAAATGGGATTTAGATCATTTGAATTTCCATAAAAGGTTTTATTGGATTTTGTTTGAGGTTTGGTGGATGCCCTAAGGGTTTGAGAGAGTGTCGAAGGAAGGTCAGTGGCTGGTCTACTTCAAAATAGAAATAGAAGACTATTCACAGTGTGAACCTTTTGTTCACACCTTAAAAGGGTGATGGGATTTTTTAAATAAATAAAGGGGTCCCCCCCCATTTAGGTTGAATAGGCGTGTGCAGGTAGAGCTCTCAGTCAGCACCTCCCCCTACCTTCCTTCCTTGTTTCCCCTTGATTCTGGGTGGGTTTTATAGAGTTTTATAAGGTTCTTTCTATTATAATCCCCCATGTTTCCATCTATTAATGTAGCCCTGTGATTCCACTCAATTTTAGGGCTAGGTTTGGATTTTATTCCACTAAATCATGGTGTAATTGACTAAGATATATGGGTATTTTACTCAATATTCATAGAGAGCATCCCAAGAACACGACTTCATGTCTTCGCGTACCGTTTCCGTTGAGGTATGTTTCCCTATTAATTTTCTTGGTTTTTTACATTAATTAAATTATTTTAGTGGTTGATTTAGTTTTATGTGTCAATGAATTTTTCCAGGATGGTGTAGGGAGTCCGTTGCGGACCTTCTTTGGGTGTTTGGTTGAGGTTTCAGTACATCGGGATCACTGAGTGAGATTATAGTATTTATACCCAATTGAATAAATTTATAAATTCATTATAAATTATTTAAATATACTTAATAATTAATTATAAGTATCTTATAATTAACTATTGTATATTGTTCCTTGAGATAGTTGCTTGAGATATTTATGTGAGATTGGTTGGAATTTGATGGGGATAGTCAAGCATGATTTAAAAAGATAAAAAGGTTTAGTTTGAGTTAGGTGGTCCTTATGCATGTCTTATGGTATTATGCACTTTATTTATGGCATGTGATTTGTGGTATCACTACTTTTGGGAAATCAACCATTTAAAATTAAGTAATTTTTTTAAAATAAATGAATGTCCTTGAATGAGATGAACAAAGTGCCTAGGTCACAATGGTCCTTGAGCATTAGTTTAATTACCTCAGCTACCGATAGTCAAGTAATTAGTTATAGTTATTGACTTAAGACACTTTTACCTCAAGGTTTGTTAATTAAATTCAATGAAAATTATGTAGTAGCCCTAGTGGAGTAGCCCTTAGAGACCTCTAAGTAGAGTTTAGTGATGAGTTGAGATGGATAGCCTAGGGAATGGCCATGTGAGATACGTGAGTTTCCTTAGATCCTTCGAGCTAGTTAAGATGAGCATGGGGTGGGAATTTATTTCCCTTCTAGTGTATGATCATTGGGTGAATTGTCCTTAGGTATATTTATATTAGTTTGGGCATGTAAACTGACCTGGGATGACTTGGGTATGGATAAGGGTTGAGCTTTCTCTTTAAAAAGGTGATTTTATGGCCTTTCCTAGGAGGCTAAGGAGGATTTGGGATGATTATGATGATGTTGAGAGATGTTGTGAACACTGAGTTTTGGGCCCATACATGAGTGATGTAAATGAAATATTGGAACCCAAGTGGGGTTTCCACATTATGATGAGACCTAGGGGGGCTTTGTGGGTGCCCCAATAATATATTTACCATAGAGAGGGTGTGTATTGGAAATGGGTAGTGATTATTATGGGTCTCACCTTAGAACATGAATTAACTATTTGAGCCTGTTATGGGTGTGATGGTGAAATTATGTGGACTAGAGAGTCTGTTCATGGTTTGTAGGATGGGTTCTAGTAGATGGAAAACCCATTGATATGATATTGATAGTATGATTTTAGTGGGATGAACTGCCCACCGTGATGTATTTGAGATACATGGGATGCCTGGGACATGGTCTTAGGATCTATCCTTCATATAAAACACATAGTTTAGAATTCCTTGGACTAGGTATTTAGATCTGTATGGTGGGATATACAATCCATCGAGATACCATGATTTTAGAATCCATGGATTGGAGTCGAGAGTATCATGAATTGAACTATCATGGATTGGATTTGGGATATCACAATTTGGGCTACCATAGAATTGGATTCAGGATACCATGATTTTGGTTATCTTGGATATGTTCCTCAGATTTGAGATGATATACCACGATTTGGACTGCCATGGATTTAGATCTAGGAGTATCATGATTTGGGATGCCATGGATTTATATCTAGGAGTACCATGATTTTGGATGCCATGTATTGGAGCTGAGAGTACCATGATTTGGGATTCCAGGGATATTATCCATAGATTCGGGATGAAACCATGATTTTGGATGCCTTGGATTCAATCATTGGAGTTGAGAGAATACATTGGTTCTGAGGTTAGACATAGATCCCCCTCTCCCCATAGGTTTGGGTTGCCTTTGACTGGATCCTTGGGACTAGGATGATATTAGGTTATTATAGTTGTGTTAAGTACTTAGAGACACCATAAAATTGTCTTAAGAAGGTTTAGATTGATCTTTAGTTCAATGGAAGAACCCTAGGATTGAAAGTGGTTATTTATTTATGCTTCCAAAGCTGTATTTATTTTATGAGCATATCACATGTATACACTATATTTACTAGTTATGTATGGGACCATATTGGTAGTTCCCTATTGAATTATACTCACACACTACTCAGGTTTCCATGGGACTTGGGTGCCCGAGCAGACTTCACTGATCATAGGTTCGGGTTGGGAAGAGGCTCGGAGTAGCTGATCAAGCAAGATAACTTAGAAGAGATTAGATATGGGGAGAGGTGAGGCTTAGGGATGGTATTAGATCCTCAATGTATTTTATTTATTTTATTTTTTGTATTGTATATGTGATTGACCTAGTGGGAAATTAGTCTTGATGTTTGTATGATTGTATGCTTCCACATTTCATTTTGATATCAATATATATGTTTACTATTATGGATGGTGTTTGGTTTATTTTTAATTTTTTATTGTACACTTTTATATGGGGGTATATTATCCTCATGGTACCACCCAAGACCCCCCATTCTAGTCAGCAAACTATGGCATACAGAGAGGCACACATGAGGTCCTAGTAGTGACTCCCTCGGTTTGAGCACCGCTCATTAGTCGTGAACTGGGGGAAGGATGTTACAAAGTGGTATCATAGATTTTATGTGACTGATATCACGTATTGTATCATAGTTTTATTTTTTCTTACTCTTTGAATAGATGGTAGACAAGTGATATAGAAATGTGTTGGAGCTTATTATGGATATCAAACTGGTGTGTCATAAATATATTTTCTAGTATAAAGTCCATGTTATATATATGGGATTTCTATTCTTTATTTTCAATGTTATAGTTGTTTTATTTCACCTAGAAAGATTCACTTAGATTTTGGATTTAAGATTTATGATTTATGTGGTTTTGGATCTTGGACTGTTGGTAAGAATCATGTTTACATGAATTATATTGGGAATTTAAGATTCACATGACATTTACATGTATGTGTGTGATTGATATCACTGATGATGAGAGTTTGTTTGTTTAAAATGTCAATAAGAACTTATATAATGTGTTTTACCATATATTATGGAATGAAATTTTACTCAACTGAACCATGATATAGTTTATCCTGATGATAATTCATGTGGATCTACATGGAGATGCTCGATGAAGAAAACCACGCAGTCCCTCTGTGTAATGGATATATAGTAACCTGAGAAGGTTTATACTGTAATTGTATACCTAGGTTTTGGTTATGAAAGAAAATAGATTCAGTTATTTAAAGTGTCTATAACAAATTATATGGTGTTTTCCCATATATATTGTTAGTGATATTCTACTTAACCAGAACTTGTGGATATGGTATACTTGATACAAATCATCTAGGGTGATGTCATTGTATATATTATATGTTGATAGATGATATGTGATCCTAGAGGAGCGGATCCTATATACGGAGGCCAGATGAGGATCAACCTGAGATTGTGGATTCTCAAGGGGAATTCCTATATATGGATGCCTGATGGGAATTAGTGTCATGGGTAGGTGGTGATTTGGTATGTGATTCCTAGGATTTATAAATATTTGAGAACCCTAGAGTGGATATTTTGGCCCATGATTTCCAATTTGACTTTTGGGATAGGAAAAGAGTGGTGTTTACCTTGAGTTGTGGTTTATATGAGATATGAACTATAGGTTAGGTGGGAGATACTAGTGCTTTTTTTATGTGACTCATGATGTTAGGGAGTTGAGTTTTATTAATGAGATGAGTTGTGATGAATATGAGGGTAATCCGAGAGATAGAGGGTTATCCTAGGATTATGAATTCCTTAGATAAATATAGGCATGGTGTATCCTTTGATATCATTAATGTAGAAGGTATGGGTAGGTGCCTTTCCTTGATATTAGTGCATAATAGGTGTTGTCATATATGGTGTAGGCATGATTATACCTTGGATATTTATCAGGAAATCACCTTGAGTGCTAGTAATTTTGGTATCAAGGTTTGGTTTCGAGGGTAGGATTAGTCAAGTAACTAAACTTATTGATTTTTGATAAGATTTCATGTGTGTGGTAAGATCATGGCATGATGCTTGTAAAACAATTTCGGTTGGCAGGTGATCGTGTGATAGACCATGGTATAGGTGAAATTCCCAATTTTGAAGAGGAGTATCGAGGGTGATTATAGCTTGAAAATATTGACATGTATATGAGCATGGTCTATTGATTAGGCATGTGATCCTAGGTATGATCAGATATGACTCATAGGATCATGAGTTAAGCTATGTGATAGGATGGTACATGAGTGTAAACCTTTTGGGTTTGGATAAGATTGAGATAGCACACATTGGTTACATGTAGTTCCCATTGAATTATAAATCATTTAGTGGCCATGTGTGGGTCTAGTACTAATGGATTAATGGAACATTTTTATAAAATATGTCTTGTGATGTCAGATGAAAATGAGTGGTGTTTCCTCTAGGATAATGGAGACACTATGGATGGCACAGTTCCAGGAGTTGACAGTGGTGAGCATGGCTCAAGAGGAGTGACACACACGTGATGATAAAATCTATTGAGAGGGAACTCGAGGAGTGGTATAAGTAAATTCATATAGTGGGGAGTAAACCATTGGTCGGTTGAGGGCGAGACCCTCATTACAAATGAAATTTTAGTGATTCTCAGTGATGACATTTCTGTGAGCCAAAAACGATTAGTAATTAGTGATTCGTATTAGTGTTAGGGTATGAGTGGGATGTCCATGCCCAATCATTATGTGTGGTGATGATTGGAGAGTGGGTATTGGACATGAAACACTATGTTTATACGGTCATGGGTGTGCTAGGATCATTCATTGGATAATTGATGTGACACTTTTATGTTAGTGATCAAATGAATCTAATTATATTTAGACCTGTAGGAAATACCAGGTTTAAAATTAAAATGTTGTATTGGATGGATTTCATGCATTAACATCGGTCTTAGGATGATATTTATGTGATTCAAGGGAGATTCATGATGTGAATAACGATTCATGACATGGTTCATGGGGTAAACCATGATTCGTGACATGATTCAAGGGGTGAATCATGTGGAGAATCGTAGCGATGATGTATGTTGGGATGAAAATGCTTTAGGATGAAAGGGAAGTAGATATCGTAGTTTGGGGTATATCATATTTGGTATGATAGGATTATTTTGAGGTTTTTTCAAGACCTTTTGAGGAAAGGATAATGTATGCAGGCCCTACACATGGGTAGTGGAGAATCACCTGATTCGGTTCGAAATTGGAGACAAGGGGTGGAACTAGAATTTGAATGGTGTTGTTATATACATTTGGGTGTAGTGAGATAGAAACAACACTGAGTGTATTTTTTTACCACTAATAATGGGTTTGACTTGCAATTTTGATGGTGGGGAGAACCATGGATCAGAATTGGCACTTGTAATTTGAGTCTTGTGGTGGGGTTCCCCATAAGCTTGAGAATAAATTGTGTAAGGCCTCTCATCTGTTTGGGTGTTTGCAATTCAAGAGGAGTTTTTAACTTTAAAAATAGTAGAGGGTGATTTTTTAATCTATGTTAAAAATTGGATTCAGAGGGTTGGAACCCCTCTAAGGAACCTCTTTGGACATGGAATGAGGTGCTCTAGGGGGTTCAGGGGTCTTAGGAGTGTCTCGGAGGTTTGGGGCTCGGATTTCAAGTTTTTGGAATTGTAGCCTAGGGTATATAGTTAACACATGATTAGTGATAACCATGAACCAAAACTATGAGGTTTTATTAGAGGAAGAGAACGGTTTCTTAAACCATTTGAAGGAGGAAGGAAATTATGTAAACACCTGCAATAAATTTCATAGTTGTTTTTCATAGTTAGTGCACAGTTTTTCAAACTATACACCTAACCATAAAAAATGGAGTGTTTCTAAGTATAGGGGAGATTATCACATGGTTATCACATAGTTTGGAAAACTTCACATCCAAACCATTTCCCCTTTAAAATTTGTAAAATGACTGTTTTACCCTTATGATTTTAGGAAATTTTTAAGCCCCATTCTTCTCCAATTTTTGGCTATCAGTCATACATGAGGCTCTCGTTCCCCTATCCTCTATTCCATGGTTGATATCCTCTATTCGATGTATAAATCAACTTATGTATGTGTCATTGGAAATTTCTAAGTGAGCGTAAGTGTCATATTTCTCCCTTTCTTAGTTTCTTTCACTGTCAAGTGTTAATGCATTATTTATGTGGGTTATACCCTATTTTCAGGGCATTTGTCCAGTTCTTCAATTTATCCCATTTTCCATCGAAATGGGGGTTGATATCAGATGATTATACTCCTACAAGGATAAGGTAGGTGGTATTTTTAAATTTAACCCATAACCTTACTTGTTTTTTTAGTGCATGCATGGTGTGATTAAGTCATATTCACCATGATTGACTCAATTTTAATTAAAATGTTGAGTTTGAGTCTTACTTAGATGAATGTATCATTTATCGTGTCTTGAACCATAGTAAAAGATAGTATCAATTGGGTTTCTTTGTGAGGTAATTAACCTTGAGTGGATTGAGTCCATTAAATGTCTAAATTATGTTTTAAATAGTTTAATAGGGAATTTGGTTTAAATATATAGTTTTGAAATTCCATTTCACAACCATCGATAATTGTAAATGGTCTTGACCTTTAGGTCATTCCTAATGTAATAATATGGAATTAAAGGAATGGTTTATGAATCCCAAAACTTATAAAATGGAACTGAAGTGGATAAATGATACTTGATATGGGGTAATTGTATGATTTCCATGGGAAAAGTGATAAAACCTATTTGGAATGGGAATTGAAATTATATGATATCTTGAGTTATAATAATAGTAATCGGTGTAGGTATTGGTGAGATAAAATGGTAATTCCCCATGTGTAAATTTAGGTGAGACTTTTTATGATAATTTAAGTTGTGTGTATAATTTAAGCCTTAGAGAAATGGTATAGCGGTGGCCTTGGTCCAAATTAGAATTAAATGAAATGAAAGGTCAGTTAATCAAATGATTAAAAATGATTCCTAATATTTAGGAATGTCGGGTTGAGCACCTGGATTTCATATAACATATGTTACTTGGGAATGTCATGATGAGTGTATGGATTCCATATAATACTCAATGGATGGTAATTCTAGGATGAGTGCTTGGATTTTGTGTGATCAATAGAGACTCAGGGAGGCTAGGAGGATTTCCTAGACCCATGTGATACTTAATTATTTGGTAATATCAGTATGAGAGTTTAAATTACATTGAAATGAAAAGATGAGCATCTGGATTCCAAGTGATGACTGATAATAGGTAATACTGGGATAAGAGCTAGTATTCCATGGGAATACTAGGATGAAAGTCTAGATTGTATGTAATTATTGATGACTAGGTAATTCCAACATGAGAACATGGATTCTATATAACACTTAATGATGCATAGGAATATCAGGATGACCTCCTAGATTCCATGCAGATATTTATGGTTGGTTTGGTCATCGAGACATGCTCAGAGACACGCTGACACTAGCCGAAGCAAGTATAGTCTATCATGATCCTGGACCGAGTGATTAAAAATGGTATATCTGACCTTAGGTTTCACCATGAACCTAGCACATTGATAGTTGTTATTTATTTTTACTTAAATTGATTTAAAACTACTAAATTATTTAAATTTTTTTATTTATATCACTTTTTCATGCACTGCTGACCAGACTAGTTATTTTAGGGGTGTTGTTGACGATGGACTACTGAGTCATACTCACACCCTTCTCGAGAGCCATAACAGGGTGCCTGAGAAATACTATTATTTGTCACAGGGATAGGTATAGGTCAAGGCCTAATGTTTATTATTTATTTTCTTAGTATGTAAGGATGGGTTATGGATGATGGGACTAGGTAGGACTCAGGACCAATTGAAGATAGGATGTTATCCTTAGTTTACTTTTATTTTTATTTTTTACTATTTGTGTATGGTCCACCCATGGGGGGTCCTGTATGTATGGAACATTCATTTATTATTACATTTTATCTTGTATTATTTTATTAATGCTCTCCTGGTTGGATGTTTATATCCAAATTCTATTTTTTCATTTTATTTATATTGATATTATTCTCTAATATAAGGGAATAGTCTCACTACGATAACATCTCAGGATCTCTCCACTTGTCGGCAACCTCTAGGGTGTGGGGAGGCACGCTTAAGGCCATGTGGCGCACTGGCCTGGGGCACCGATTGAGTAGCCTCTAGGTTGGTATGTCAAAAAGTGGTATCAGTTATGTTTCTTTTATTTTTTCTTTCTATTTAGGAATGTTAGATAGGATACTAGTATATTTTCAAATCTTGGTAATGAGCTCATGTATGGGTTCCTATAGCCCCACGTATGGGGGGAAACTAAGTTTCTGGGAGTGAGAATTGTTGTTCTTAGTTTTATTTTTTATAGTTTACTGATTTCCACCTTGAGTGTAGTACATGGATGTGGCATTACTGATTTTTGGTATTTCTACTCTTGGATGGTATGAAAAGAGGGTGTGTGTGTTCATACATCATGATAGGCACATGGTATTGATATGTCATATACATATTTTATGTGATTAATAGCTTCCTGAAATTCATATGTCCTGGTATTTTATTTACTACTTGTGTTTTATTTCTTATAGGCATTTATATCTACCTATGGTTTTAAATAATTAAGATGGTTTGGTATTTAAAGTGTTCACATCCATTTATATGGTTTATATATAAGTGTATAGTGGAATTATACTTGAAAAACTCCTCAAGTGGATTTTGGTTAATAGGTAGGTATGGATGAGTTATAAAGATATGGTTTTGGTTAAATAAAGTTCAGTAATAAACTTATGAGGTTCCCCTTATAACTTATAAATGACATTTTATCTAACCAAAACAAGGAATGTGAAATCTAATAAAGTTTGAGAATTTTAAAATGATGAGTTGTAAAATGTTTTAAAATGTGAATCCTTGG
The DNA here is from genome assembly GCA_963277665.1 of Viscum album. Taxonomy (NCBI): domain Eukaryota; kingdom Viridiplantae; phylum Streptophyta; class Magnoliopsida; order Santalales; family Viscaceae; genus Viscum; species Viscum album. The sequence goes on along the minus strand of OY728143.1, from coordinate 1,189,481,310 downwards.
GTTGTAAAATTAAAAAATATAAATAAAGTGAAATAATAGATGTTGATTTGTAACCATTATGTTGTTAACTAACCTTGTGTGTGGGTAGTTTAGGGATAGATAAAGATCATGACTGGTGAGACCTTTGGATATGATTTGTGAGACCTTGATGGTTTTTGGTGTGTTAGATAGAAAGGTATTTCTTACTGTGCCTTTATTTGGGTTGTGGCCTTGAGGTTGTAAGGTTTCATATTGTGTTTTTGTTTCTTATGACCCTTATGGGGTTTGACCCATTCAGGTTGTGTGTAGGACCCTGGAGCAGGTGTCTTGACTTGTAGTGTCATTGATAATGGATGTGTACTTATGGGTGTGTGGGACCTAAAGTAAATGGTTGTCCTTGTAATGTTATACATTGTGTGTTTTTGAATGTGATGCATGAGAATATGCTTCAACGTGTGTAATCGATGCACAAAAGGTGCTGGTGAGTTTTGGTAAAGGCTTGATTATGCCTTGAATCTTCTTAGGGAATCACCTTGAGTGTTTGTGTTTTGGTTTTAAAGCTAGTTTTAAAGGGATAAAATCATTTAGGTGTTTGTCCCTATTGTTCTGATGTTGTCTTAACATGGTGACCGGTGTTGACCCTAGGTGGACGGGTCTAGGTTTGTTAGAGAATAGTTAGATGCTTTCAGTTTAGAAACGACGCCCGTGTGACAGGTGATCATGCAGATGGGTTTGAATCATAAAGAATGCCAGCTTGTTGGGTGTGAACATTGAGTATTCCTTGAGTCCAATGATACTATCATGCCAAGAGACATGTTTAGGTGCTTGAGTGGATGTTAATCATAGTTTTGGTAATTCATTACTCATGGATTCTTGAGTCAGTTTTGGTAAATTATCATAGGGGAGTGTGCGACCCTGGGGTTTTGATAATGTTGAGGAAGCATGCACATACTAGAGATACAAAATGTTGTTTGGGGTATGTAATTAAGTGTATCGGGAGTAAGAACCCATTTCTTTTTAGTGAGAATAAGGTGATATGATCTGGCCATTCATGGGAACTATTGGTCCTTGAGGTAGTAAACAAACCATCTATGATCCTTTGAGAATAATTTGGGTCTCAAAGGAGCTCAAGTGGTGTGGTGGCAGTGGTACCGCTATAAAAATTAGTTTATAACTTCTTGGTAGAGAATCATAAAGCTACAGTGAATTTTATTTAATGATTCCCTCTATGGGTAAGGTGACCGGGAGTGGTTGAGATGCTTACGGGTAGGGAGGACTGATGATTTTGAATGGATTTTGAGATTTCCCTTCAATGAAAGGTGACATCTTAGAGGGATCGGAGTGAGGTGGCACAAATGATTGGGTTTGAACTAGATAGAGGTACCAGGTGTTGATATATTGTCATGGGTGTCATTCTCAGAAGTTGAGAACATGTGGTAGTTTATATTGTATGACCGATCAGGTGGTAGTGGGACAACCACATCTAATCCTTGAGTTTGATGATAATTATAACATGGGTTATGGTTGTTGGGAGTTATTAAAGTAATCAGTGAGAATGAAACTCCTATGGTTTGGAGTGATATAGCGGTCATAGTCATACATCCCTTGTCTTGGAAGGTATGCAGGAGTGTGAAATGGATCATGGAGTAGTCATAGTGGCACAGGGATGTCAGTGTGTATCGAATGTGATGCATACCTAGAATTCCTCTGGTAGTGATGAACGGAAGGTCATATGCATTGGTAGGTTGATACTAAGTGTTATCTTTAGGCTCAGTGAAGTATTAAAGTGATCCAAGAATGCTTGGATTGGAGATGTTTCAGTGTGTGCGGCAAGACATGATGACTGTTTGGATGGTTAAGTATCTAACTATGGTATATAACATCATGAATCATGATTTCAGGTACTTACATTCCTTTGTTTTGATAATATTTTTCTAGGATCTTTTCATGGATTGTTTTCAGTGACTCTTAGAAGTTTTTAGAATTTTTTGGGCCTGTACACGGTTGGTATATGGTTAGGGAAAACCATGAAAGTTTTCCCATGAAACCATGTATCTTGGGTTGGAGTTCTAGAGGAGGTTATATGGTTAGGTTAATTGTTAGGAAAAACTGTACATCCTTACCATAAAATTATGTGACCTAGGATATAGGCATTTTTCATAGTTAGTGTACAGTTTTTTAAACCATGTAGCCAATTCGTGCAACTCTTCCAATATCCCAGAAATTGGTGCATGGTTGGTGCATGGTTTAACAAACTATGTGATGTGGTTTTAATTAATTTTAATTTTACTTTTCAAACTCATAACACATATGTTTCCTCTCATTCTTCTTTTAGTGGGATATACTCTTGAACAAGGAGACTCCTCTTGGAGATTTTTGAGATTCCTTGACTCCTGGTAATTGATTTAGATGGATTATTGAGTATTGGATATATATTTTTGAAGTTATGTTCCCATTTCTTATAGTTCTTCATTGACCTTATATATCCTTGAAAAAAACTTAGATTAGGGATTTTGATTCTATATCTAAGTTTTTTATTTGATCTAATTGAATTTATAATATATCTATTGTGGAATTGGGATTTTTTTCTTGAATCTTCATTGTTCATTGTGAGTTATTTGGGAATCATTAAGGTAAGTTTTTTATCTCTTTACCATTATTCTAGAAATAAGAAATTTGTTAATCTTATTCAATATTTATAGCTCTAGGATTCCTCCTTATTTGATTCTTTTCATTTAAAATCTCCAATTGAGAATTCCTTATTAGTGATTGGCGATATCTTGATTGAGGTGGGTGGTTTTATAAGTAAATTCCTATTAATTCAAACCTTTAATGATTGTTTATTTTGAATTGGATTTCTAAATTATTTCCAAATATTGATTTGATTTTTTGTATTAATGTTTTCTAAAAGGTGTGGTGTGTGAGTTTTGAACCTCTTGGGTATAGATTTTCAAATAAAGTGTTGATTTTTGGAAAATTAATTTGATTTTAAATGGATGATTTGAAGAGTGAATTTGATGATGTTTTCTTGAGAAAAGGAAATATCAAATGATTTATGAATTTGAAATGAGATGAGTTGTTTTAAAAGGAATGAGTTTTTATGAAAACCATTTGATTTTGGTTTTTGAAATGGAATAGAATGTTTTGAAACTTAAACTTGGGGTCGATTGAAATTATTAAATTAAATGATTTGATATTGATTGAAATGAATGATATCCCCAAGTATGATTGATTTCTTTAAATCACTTGATATCCTGGGTAGTTAGGTGGGTGGACTTGGATATACATGTTATACATGTATTAGCTCTACCTAGAAAAGTATTAATGATGAAAATGATGACTAAACTTATTTATGGTAGTGGGGTCATTCTTTGGGATGGATTCTTATTCCCACTAGGCTTGATATCCAGGGAGTGTGCACACCTGTAGCTGTATTTCATAAAGATTGTGTGGAACCTTGAGCCTTGAACTAACCAATTTTGGGTCTCTTAACCATGGTGTTTCGATTGAAAATGATTTAAAATGGATTCTTGGGATATGATTTATACATTCAAATAATTATAAAAAGGTTTATTCATGCTTGTTTTGAAGGAAATAAAATTTTATACCTATTTTATACTTGTTGTGGAAATGATTTAAAAACATTTTTTATTATGAATTTTGAAAAGATTGCTATGATGTATTTTATTTAAAATTGAGTATATTTGGTTTATTTGATACGTATTTCTTATGGAATTCTTGGTGGGATCCTACTAAGCTAGTGTTTCTCAGATCCTACTTTTTTCTTTGGGAGTTTTCAGACTTTCTGATGCCGAGTCCAAGAAAAGGAAAGGTGTCACTTAGAGGTGATGGGTGTTCTTGATAGCGGGACCTTAGAGAATAGTGGTGATTGGTGGATAATGTGATCCACTTGTTATAAGGAAATATTATAATGATTTCTTTGATGGTTATGTGATGACCTAGGTTGATACACCATTTTTGGGATTTTTAATTGTCTGTTTATGGTACTTTTATCTTGATGAGTGTTTTGGAATACTGATTATTTATGTATTCTTTCCACTAATTTTTTTTTCTTCTTTGGAAAAATTGCCCCCTCTTTTTTGATTTTGATACCCAGGCACTATTTTCCAGTCCGTGGGGATTGGGAATACCCTTCGTACCATGTAAATATTTATTCGAGTACCAATTTAGTAGGTTATCTAGTTTGGTTTGTAATAAATTGGTATCAAATGTAGGATGATTCTCTTCTTGAGTGCTAATATGCATTTTGGTATGTCTTGGTAGATAGGTAATAGGATTTTTTGGACTTAAGGGGTAGGAAATTTCATGGACATCTCCCATCGCAACGAGCCTTAAGTTACTATGGGAAGTTAGGAAAAAGTGTATTTGGAGAGTTGTTTGATATGATTATAGACTTTTCCCCAAACTTTGATCTAAGATTCATATTCCCAAGTTGAATTCTAAATGATATAATTGATGTTCTTGAGTCTCTTGGATAATGGTTCTTTATTATCTATTGATTTTTTGTAGTACCATGTCCCTAAGAAGAAGTCTTAACAGACTTTAAGAGGGAGCTACTGATGAACCACAATGATCAAACCATCTGATTGACTAGATCCTTATATAGGTTGTAGTGTGTGCGGTCCAAGTTATGGGATAAGGGGTTTTACCAACCCTCTATTAGGTTATAGATATTATACCTTGGAGGGAAGATAATAGAGATCGTTCCCAGGATTTCCTTTGGAAAAAACCACAATCTTTACAGGGTTCAAATGATCCTCAAGAGGTATATGATTGGTTAAAAAAGATTTATAAACTCTTTAAGTTCATGTAGATGCCATATTTGATTATGGTGAAATATTCCATCTTCAAGGTTAAGGGTCCTAAAAAAATGTGGTGGGATGGAATGATTTTGGAAAAGAATAATGAGGTATTAGAGTGGAAAGACTTCAATAATTTTTTTATGAAGCAATTCTATCTAGAATCAATGGTATTGGAAAATTCCATATAGTTCTCAAATTTCATTAAGGTGATTGGATAGTGACTCAGTATGCCAATAATTTTTCTGAACTTTCTTGGTTCTCACCTGAGGTAATGTTGAATGACAAGCTAAATTCTAAGAGATTTGAGATGGTTTGTTGGTCAGATATATGATCTCAAGTCTTTATGCTAAATCTAACCTCATATGTTGATGTTTTGGATATGATTTAATGGATAAAATTGACCTGGATGGTAATTTAGGGTTGAATGGAGTTCCTTATACTTCTAGTGGAAGGTTCAGTGGTTCCTTTAATGGAAGTAGTAAGTATAATGAATCTTCTTATAGAAAAAATTGTGGTGGTCCTCGACAACATAATTCCTCTAAACCTTCTGCAGTATCTAGTAAAGTACCACTGACATGTTTTCAATGTGGAAAAGTTGTCCACTCGAATCATGCTTGCGTGGAGGCAATAAATATGAATAGATCTTGTGGATTCTCATGTAACTTACAAAGGTTTTTTCATGTTTTTACCACTCTGTGCAGTGTTACTGGCTTGTCGGTACCAAAAGGATCTGCAACACAGTCAGATGCTTCAAGAATAATGGGGTTCTATCCATTGTAATTAATAATGAAGAAAATTTATGCATTGGATGGGAATTTAGTGAGAAATGTTGTGGGCCCTACAATAGTGAGAGGTACCATTACTATTGTTTCATCTTTAGTGATTGATTTATTTAATACTAGTTTATCCTATTCTTTCATATCAACTTTCACTATGGATTTGTTGAATCTTCCTATAGATATCATACCTTATGTGATGGAAATTACAATGCCTCTTAGGATGAAGAGAGAGTAGGGTCTTTAATTCCCATATTATGCTTTCTATTTATTATAAATCAAGCTCGTTTGGGAATTTTTAGTTCTTGATATAAAACCTATGGATGTCATTCTTGGGATAGATTGGTTGGTTTATTATAAATTTTGGATTGACTATTATCTTTAGCAGGTCTCCTTTTCTACCCCTGATGGGGAGTTCTGTATTTTTTAGTAAGAATTGGACCCAATTTATAGTTGATCCATACATCCTCTTATATATCTAGGTATGATGATATCTATGTATGATTTCAAACTAGAAAAAAGTATTCATATGATGATCTTACTCCAATAGATATTGAGTTTCTTGATGTTTTCCCATCATACTTTTCTGGTTTTCCGCCATAGAGGGAGGTAGAGTTCTCTGTTGACTTGGTGTCAGGTACTAAAACCATATTTATCCCCATATTTCCATATATAACTAGCTAAACTAAAGGATTTAAATGATTAATTAGATGACTTGATGTCCAAAGGCATCATTTGACCTAGAGTTTCGCCTTGGGAAGCACCTGTACTTTTTTCCAAGATGTTCGACATAACCCTTCACTTGTGTATTGATTATCGAAATATCAATCAGGTTATGATCAAGTACAAGTATCAATTACCCTGAATTGGTGATTTTTTTGATCGGTTGAAATGGTTAAAGTGGTTCTTTAAGATTGATCTTCAGTTTGGTTATCACCTATTTAGGATCAAGGAGTGTGATATCCCGAAGATCACTTTCAAGAGTATATAGGGACATTATGAGTAACCTATTATGCCTTTTTGTCTAACCAATGATTCTGCTATGTTTATGGAACTGATAAACATTATTTCCCACCAGTACCTCAATTTTTTTGTTTTGGTATTCTTGGATGAAATCTTGGTTTACTCTAAAACTGATATGGATCATATACGTCATTTGAGAGCAGTTCTGGGTATCTTGAGGAATCACTGAATTTATGGAAATCTATCTAAGTACTAATTCTATATTTGGTAAGTAAGGATTTTGGGTCACATGTTCTTGTAATATGGTATCTTAGTTGATTCAAAAAAGGTGAAGCTTGTCGTGTCTTGGGAAGAACCGCATAATATTTTTGAGATTCAAAGATTCTTGGGATTAACATGGTATTATCATAAGTTTTTAAAATATTTATTAAAGTGTTATTATCCTTTGACTTCTCTCACTCAGAAGTTATTGGAGTCCATATGGGATTTAAAATGTTAGTCTTCTTTTGATTAGTTGAAGTGATGTTTGACTTCAACTCTAGTGTTGACTCTTTTAGAGTCTAGGTAGGGCTATGTGGTCTTTTGTGATGCATGGGGATTAGTTTTGGGTTTTGTTATCATATAGGGTGATCATGTTGTGTCTTATGGATATAGTTAGCTTCGACCACATGATAATAACTATCTCACTCATGATATAGAACTTGAAGTTGTGATGTATTCTCTTTAGAGTTAGTGGCATTGCCTTTTCATAGAAATGTTTACCATTTACTCTAATCATAAAATATTAAGTTATATATTCTCATAAAAATATTTTAATATTTAACAGAGATGATGGGTAGAGTACCTGAAATCATTTGGCCTTGACATTTCTTATACCCTTGAGAAGGGGAACATAGTTTTCAATGCTCTGAGTAGGAAACTACCATCCCATGTTGCAAAAGAATCATTAGAAAAATAGAATCTCATGGATCTCTTTGCTCATATTCATTTGGAAGTTTGAGAGGATGAGACTTAAGTGTTTTTATCTAGCGTTTGGTTGACACCCTCTCTTCTTGAGATGGTCCTCTAGGAATAGTATCTTGATGATGAATTCTGAGGCATTAGAGATTATTTATATGGTGGGGAGACCATCAGTGAATAATATCCATCTTTATAGGGTATCCTTTGCCTCTAAAATAATTATGTAGTTTTATTTATTATAAAAAAGGTTGTGTTGGGGAGTTTTCATCTTTCCTGTTGGGAAGTTCACCCAAGAAAAAAAATATTTTTTAAGATATGAGGCATAAATTTTGGTGGCCATGTATGAAATGGGACATCATTGTTTTGTTACTTATTGTTATACTGATCAAATGGTAAAGGTAGAGCATCATAAGCCTTCAAGTTTTCTTCATCCCCTTCTTGTTCCAACTTGGAAGTGATATGAGATATCATTGGACTTTGTGGTTGGGTTTCTACATACACCTAGAGGAAAGAATGTGATTTGGGTAGTGATTGACTAATTGACCAAATTATCTTACTTTATTCCCATTCATGGAACAACTAAAGTTAAGGACTTGGGGAATATATATGTATAGAAGATCATCATATTACATGGGGATCCATATTCCATTGTTTCGGATAGGGTTCCTTGATTCAAATCCTAATTCTAGAGAGGGCTCCAAGAGGTAATGGGATCCCGGGTAAAGTTGATCACAACATACTCAGACAGATGGAAATATAGAATGGTCTATATAGATTCTAGATGATATTATTTGTTCTTGTGTCATTGAATTTAGAGGATATTGGGACTTACATTTGGGGTTGGTCGAGTTTTCCTATAATAATAGCTACCATTCATCCATTAAAAAGGCACCCTTTGGGGTTTGGTATGGTCAGCCTTGTAAATCTCCACTATGTTGGTCAGAGATTAGTAAAGCTTCCCTTATGGGAGCTAGTTTGGTCTATGATATAATGTTAAATATACAGATCGTTCAAAAGATATTATTGATGTAATAAATCCAATATATGTCTTATATGGATCATCATTAATGTTTGTTATAATACTAGGTGTTTTTTAGAGTCTCACCTCGGTTGGGTCACCAATAGCTTGGAAAATAGAAAAAGTTAGCACTAAGATACATGGGACCTCTTGAGGTTGTTGTGTGGATTGTAAAGGTGTATTTCCATTTGTATTTTACACCTCAGATCACATCAATCCATGATGTGTTTCATGTGTCATGACTTAGAAAATATCTTGAAGACTCATCTCATGTTTTGAGTTAAGAGTACCTTGATGTTGAACCTGATATGTCCATAATTGATAAGCCAGTTTGAATTGTTGATTCTCATATGAATATTATACATGTAAAGTCTATTACTTTTGGTTCAAGTTTTATAGAATCATGGTTCTAATTCACATGCAACTTGGGAGCATGAGGTGGTGATGAGGGAGTAGTGGCCTTATATCTTTATAGACTGGTATTATTGATAGGCTTTATGGGGGAAGAAAACATTTATGGTTGGGAAAATTATAGCATCCCAACTCATAATTGTAGGTACTTACATTCCTTTATTTTGATTATCTGTTGTCTGGGTCTTTTCATTAGTTGTTTTGGGTGACTTTTGAAAGTATTTAGAAGTTTTTGGGCCTATACATGGTTGGCACATGAATAGGAAAAACCATGTGAGTTTTCTTAGGAAACTGTGTAGCTTGGGTTGGAGTTTTAGAGGAGGGTTCATGGTTAGGGAAAACTATGAAACCTTCTCATCAAACTATAAAACATAGTATAAAGATGTTTTTTACAGTTGTTGAATGGTTTTTCAAACCATGTGTCTCTTCCAATAGCCAAAAAATGGGTGCATGGTTGGCACACTATTTGAAAAATTATGCGGCCAAACCGTGAAACAAGATTTTAATTAATCCAAATTTTTCTTTTTAGACTCAAAATGCCTATGTTTTCTCCCATTCTTCTTCTTATGAGATGTAATATTGACCAAGGATACTCCTCTTGGAGATTTTGGAGATTCCTTACCTCTATGTGATCAATATTATGGATCATTGAGTATTAGATCAAGATTTTAAAAGTTACATGCCTGCTTATTTTCATTCTTCATTGACCTTCTAGACCCACACTTCTTTCCTTGAACAAAACCTTAGATCAGGGTTATTGATGCTAGATCTAGGCTTTGAGAATTGATCTAATTAGATTTCTTATAGATCTATTGTGGAATGGGGATTTTTTTCCTAGATCTTCATTGGTCATTGTGAGTTATTTGGGAATCATCAAGGTGGGTGGTTTCTCTATTTCTAGTTTTTCTATAAAAGTATTTAGAGATTCTTAGTTAAGATTTTTCTTTCTAGGATTCCACCTTGTTTGATTTTATCCCTTTTGACTCACTGATTTTGGATCTCGTGTTAATGATTGGCGATAACTTAGTTGAGGTGGGTGTTTTTGTAAATCAATTATTATCAATTTAAACCTTTTATGCTTATTTATTTTGAATTATATTTATAAATTATTTACAAATCTTTATTTGAGTTTCTTAATTATTATTTTCTAAAATTCATGGTGTGTGAATGATGAACCTCTTAGATATAGCTTTTTAAATAAAGCTTTGATTTCTGAAAAATGAATTTGATTTGAAATGAATGATTTAAAGAGTATCTTTGATGATGATTTCTTGAGAAAATATGACATGAAATGATTTATTAATTTGAAATGAGATGATTTGTTTTCAAAGGTATGAGTTTTGATGAAAAATATTTGATGTTGGTTTTTGAAATAGAATAGAATGTTTTGAAACTTTAACTTGAGTCTGATTGAAATTATTGAATGAAAGGATTTTAGATTGATTGAAATGAATTTTATCCCTGAGTATGATTGATTTCTTTGAATCACATGGGATCTTGGGTAGTTAGGTGGGTGTAATTGGATATACACACTAGGCATGTATTATCTCTATATATAAAAAGATTGATGATGACAATGATGACTAAACTTATTAAGGGTATGGGGTTCATTATTTTCACTGGTGGAAATCCCACCTATACCAATGCATATATCCCAACAGTTTGGAAAAACCATTGGAAAAAGTAACATATACCAATGTTTAAGTGAAACCATTGGCATAGGCCAATGTAATATTGATTTTCCCAACGGTTTGAGAAAATCATTGGGATGGGCAAAGAATTCCCAACGGTTTTATACGATTGTTGGGAAAGGATCAATGTGGAATAGGTATCCCAATGGTTTGTAGAATCCATTGGGATATATCCTCTATCCCAATGGTAATTAAAAACTATTGGGATAGAAAATCCCCAAAACCAATCACCCCTCTTCCTCTGTCCAGAACCGATTTGCCCAAGGGTTTTCCTAAGATCTCTCCCTCTTGTGAACCCTACTTGCTGAGCCCACTTCCTCTAGAAATGATCTATCGAGGCTGCCAAACCTACTTCCCAAGTTCAATTACTCTATAACCCAGATCTAACATTTTTCCTTAAATGATATTTCTCCAGGTTGATAACCCTACTTCCTAACCGGTGATATATCTTTGATTCAAGTAATTTTTGTTCTTCCACTTCAAATCGATATGTTGTAACTGAGTTATGTCTTTTACCTTCATTTATTTTATCTTTTTTCATTCGATTTCATTTTAATCTTCTTTATTTTACCTATATTATGATCCCCTTATAAACATAATCCATATATCATTTTAGGTTGTGGTTTTATTGTGGTTTTGTTGTGATTTATCTTTATAGAATAATTTTGACTAATATTGAAGACGTCAATATGATCATGAGTTATTTTATCCTTGGTTTATTTTAAATTTAAGTTTTATTGACATTATTTCATTGGTTATACATAAATACATCTATATAATTTTTTACCCTAGTAGGAACGACAAGATACTCATGCATTATGAATCTACCCTTAAATGTTGTCTTTGAAATATCACACTCTAACTTTAAGATGATGATACCCTCACTATAAGTCGTTCATAAATAACCACTATGGGAAGGTTAATACTATGTTACATGTAATGTACTACTAAGTGATACTTCAATTTATGTTATAATGTCAACTTAAATCATAAGTATTGTGGGATTTTGAAAGCTGGTGTTTATAGATATTTTTAAGAACTATTAAAATCCAATTAAATTAGAGTAATTATCATAAAAATTTTAGTAAAGTTTCTCAATGGTTATTTGAAGATGTTTTTAAATATCATATCTATTTATATTATTTTGACCATGATTATTTCCAATTTAATTTTAAGTGAAATTCATCAATGGTTGTACTATTTTCATGGAGTGATTTGTGGATCTCTTTGATCCAACTGTAGTAGAAAGAATTATTTTTTTTATTGTATATAGAAGAAGTAATATTGTGATATAATTGAAAAATGCTTTATGTTAATACTGTTTTATTTAAATATTATATTATAGTGAAGAATATTTTCAGAACTACTACTTCTTAAAGAATAATTTTTTGAAGAAGATTCATTTACTATTATTTGTATAGACAACTATGTGCTAAATATGATCTCTATTTTTATATCTCATATATTTCTAGTATAAGTTTCAGTTACTTGTAATTAGATTTAGATTAAAGTTCCAACTAGTTTTACTTATTTGTGAGGTCCCCAATAAAAGGATTTGAAGTCCCGACAAAAAACTTGTTCGAAGTATTTACTGCTTCACTCAGTTGTGAGATATCTAGTGTAGAGCCCATGTTGGTTGGTACCACTGAGAGGGGGGTGAATGAGTGGTACAGTTTTTATGATTTATTTTTAATTAAACTTATTGTACTGGTTAATTTCATGATCCTTTTAATATTGAATCATCTCATCCTCACCTCATATGAAACATAAATAGAGAAATCCCAATCTACAAGGGTTTAAAAGGTTCGGGCTCAAATGCACACTCCTTTCCATGATTGGTTAGTCATCCCAATTGTGTATTCTCAACTATAAACCCAAGTGGTTGCACTAAGGACCTCTCAATCCTATAATAATATATATCCACTATGATTTTACTCTAGAGTCCCACTAATGGATTCATATTCCCACTAACCAATAAAATGTATGATTAAAATAAAATAAGATCTCCATAATCTCTAAGTTTCTTCTGCACCACTTGATGTAGATATACCTACATGAACACACACTAGTGGAAAGAGGCTCTATACCAACACTTTTATGATGTGATTATTTGATATTCTAATTTTTGGTTTTGACACTTGGACCATACATGAAAGAGGCTTGTGTACATTCATCATATGTGGCATGTAGGATTCACATGATATTTATATTCTTATGTGTGACTAAATTTTCTGATGACATAGGGTTTAGTTGTATAAAGTGTCCATAATGAGTTTTATATGGGTTTCCTATATAACTTGTTAGTGTAATTATACCCACCTAAACCACAATGTTTTCTGAGGAAAGAACATGTGGATCTTATTTTGGGATGTTCTCTGATGATGTAAATAAATTTCATTGGTGCAATGGATGTATTTTAACACTTGGTGGTTCATTTAATAATTTCATGGATTTGTAATTGTTTAAAGTATTAAAGGTAATCATAAAAATATGGTTCATGATGGGAATGATTCACCTTGATTATTTCGATACCCTTATGATGGTAAAAGTAAAGAAATGTAGAATTATTTCTAACATTTTAATTGAAATTACTTGAATTAATTTAGGAATCATGATTATATGAAGAGGTAATGATTTATTACATACCTAGAACTATTGATTTTAGGTGTGTTTTTTGATGAGACAGTTGATTTTGATCTGATATGGTTGGATCTAGTATGGATAGAGCATGCATATGTTCTTTTCAGTTTTGTAGTAATTTCTGAGTGGCTAGTGATCATTTAGTAATCCATGGAATGAGTGTGATTCCTTAGTATTGTTGGGAAGGAAGCACAAAGGGTGGTTTTTTCTAGATAAAATTGACATGGATGAGAATCATGGTCACTTTTTAGTTGAATGAGCCTAGTTTTTATGGCATGTGACTCATTAGAGAATGATCATGGTGGTGTGATCGGGTGATATGGTAGTGTACACTCATTGGGTTTGTAACACCTTGAGTTTTAATGAATTATTATTATTTTTGAATAAATTCAAATTCATTGGTGGGTTGCATTGCATGTTATACCAAAAGATTATTAATATGATTAATGAATATATTACCATTTAATGAATATCTTACCATTTAATACTTTCAAAAAATATTATCAATATGATTAATTAATTATGATTATTCCTTAGTGGATAATATTTTAGTAGTTGAGTATAAATTTGATAAAGCCTAAAATGAAATGGGTGTATGAAACATATGAGGGTACTGTGTTACTTACTTCTCCACATAACACTTTGTTTTCTGAGATTTATTAGCACACCCAAGAGAAAGATTCATTGGATAATTTAATGTTATATGGGGTATATATTTAAAGATTATTCATAAACCAAAGTTGATCTAATACTGAGTTGTATCAAAAACTCAATACACTATTCACCCTTTATGTTTCATTTTACATTTGAGTTGTACCTATGTTTAATGTATATTTACTTATCACTTATCTTATTCTTTAAAAGTGTTTACTCTGATACTCCTTGTTCCTTATTTTTACATATTTTTCACATGAATAACTACAATAGAGGTCGGTTGTATCCTAGACTTCCTAGTGTGTAGTTATTGCATGTAAAACCTGATCCATGTTATGGTTCATTTTATTTTTTTAATAAATGTGCTTAGTAGTGTGTTACTATCATGTGTAGAGGACTATGTTCTATATTGGAACTAAACCTCCTATTTTTTTTAATTCCACTATATATCATTTTGTTTTCTCTTACACGGTGATTATCCACTAAATGAGGATAATATTCATTGTTAATATATATTATATTCATGTGCTTTATTATTCATAAATACCATTTTAGTGCATTTTACACTTCGAACATCATTCCACATTATTATTGTAATGCCTTCTTAAAATGCACTATTATGTGGTACATTTTTTTAACATCATTTAAAGTACCCAATGATTCATCTGATTTTAAGGAATGTAATTATCCATATTTTAATTTTATATTTTCGTAAATTGATCTACACTTAAATATGAACATGTTTAATTCAGGGATCAATGGATAATTCATGGAAGAAGATGGGGATATTTTGTGATGAAAGGAAGCAATTTTAGAGAAGGCAGATTGGACACCATCCCACTGATTCGAATGTGGGTCCCACCATACAGTCCCAATGAATCCCAAATTTTGTGGGATTTTAGAAGACATGTATAGGAACAAATAACTCTTCATGATAAAATGCTAATTAGGCCTCCATGGTGTCCATTTAGGTGGCCCAATTTAGAGATAAAATTCGGGTCCAGATTCTGCGGCCCAGAAAAACATCTCACTAATATGATCATATCCCGGAATACAAAACGCCAAATGGGCCCAAATTTTACATCCAGTTAGAAGACATCCGGGGATACATTTTATTCTTCTATTTCCCACTCTAATTAGGCCATCTATAAGGCCTTACAAGCACATCTGTTCGGTGGAAGCAAGATGGCTTCCACCTCGGGTCAAGGGTGGAAAAGTCTCTTCTCCCTTACTTTCCACCACCCTAGGCCTACCATACTCAAGTGGGATCCTTTGTATTATTGGAAGCTTGACCCAAGGCTCACAAAATTCCTATTTAAGGCAGTGGTGGTGAAGTAGTTTTTAATCTTGGATGCTTTGTTCAATTGTAATGTTATGCTGCAATTTTATTGTCTCAAATTTGTCTTTCACATGTAAGTTGTTCAATTCACTTTAGTTTCTTAATAAAAGTTCTTCTTATACTCTTATTCTGTTGTTATACATCTCACTTTGATACCGTTTTCTCAAGATGTGAATTTATTCACACCAAATCTTGTGAAATTATTCACACAATGGTGGAGTGATCATTTTATTTTTGTTGTTTTCTTTACTTCTCCATGTCCTCTCTCATGAGTCTACTTTCCGCTTCCATTGAAACCATAGAATCAATGGAGGGATAACCCACTTATGGGTTGATCCAAGGGAGTATCAAGGGGTTGGATTGGATGTTATTTTTCACCTCATTAATGTATAATCACTTCTTTAATTGAGATTTTTATTTGATGATTTTTAAACTCCATCATCCTTGTTGAATTTAAGGCCACACACTTCAAGTGCTAATACAAACCTTTACCTTGAAGTGCTCAAAACTTTGATCCTTATAGTGTATAGGTGATTAGTATTAAAGGGTGTAGGAATTAAACCAGTAAGTGGTGATGTTGTTTTATCTCCTTAAATTAACCCATCTCAAATATAAGAAATTGAAATCATTAAAAAGGAAATACATCCAATCCACCCTGAGTGATAAACTAGGATCAACTCATTCTTTTAAATTGAATTCACTCAAGTCTCTTAGACTTCCTTTAAAATCATATAAAAGCAACCCAATTTGGCCACTTCATAGCCAAAAACAGTCCATATAATTTACGTGTCTATAGGTTACTTCTTAGGTCTCTGATGATTCGACAACCCAAGCTAAACTACAAGGACCGTCTTACCTTCTTCTCTTGGGTAATTTTGAGCGAGAATCAAATTTTGGCGTCATTTCTATCATGTGTAGAGGACTATGTTCTATATTGGAACTAAACCTCCTATTTTTTTTAATTCCACTGTATATCATTTTGTTTTCTCTTACATGGTATCAAATCGATGTTGATACAATACTATAATTTCCAATTCTATGTTTCAACATGTATCTACATATTGTGTCAGTTATGGTTTTATATAAAGTGAACAATTCTCATTTACTTAAAAATATTTTAGATTGAAATTCAATATTATTTAATTGCTTTCATGAAATGACTAATTAAATTTTTTTTACAAAATGGATAGAAGTTGGATATATGAAAGTGATCGGATCTCAAGCAATTTTCAAAACAATTTAGAGAACTTTTTAGATTTTACATTTGACAATGCTTCAGATAGTATTTACATACACTGCCTGTGTTATAATTGTGTTGGAAGACCTTGGATGATCCGTGAATAAGTTATCTACCATATAACCAAATATGGTTTTCAAATAAACTATTATGTGTGGTATCACAATGGGGAGAAATGGAATCTCAAAATGCTGATGGTCCAAATGAGAGGACTGGATTGGAGAATTTGATATATGAACGGTTTCTATTTATTATTCATCATGATAAGGAAAGGATTTCGACCCAAGAAGACTTTGATACGAGCACACATGATGCGTCTAATGAAAATGATGATGTTGACATAGTGAAAAAATTGAATGATGTTGCGATGAATCCAAAATATCGACAATGTGGTAAAATGAAAAAGTTGGAATTTTTAATTTGATTATTTCGTGGGAAAACCATGTATGGGATTTCTAATACTGTCATTGATTACATTCTTACCTTCTTGAAGGACTTACTTCCAGATGATACAGATATTCCCTTAAACCACTATATGGAATGGAAATTAGTTGAAGGACTTGGATTTTCAAAAAACAAAATTCATGCTTACCCGAAAGATTGCAGCTTATTCTAGGGGAAACTGCTAAAAGAAATGATTATGTCAAATGTGGAACATCCTGATGTAAGACAAAAGCTGATGGAACACCATATCGTGTGCCATAGAAAGTAATTTAGAACTTTTCATTGATCCCCAGACTCCAAAATATTTTCATGTCTGATGAAATATCAATAAAAATGTGATGACATGATACTAAGAGAAAGAAGAATAATGAATAGTTGGTTCACCCTACAGATGAATTTTCATGTCAGAGATTTGATACTCGATATCCTGATTTTACTGCTGACGTGCATAATGTGAGGTTGGGTCTTTCATGTGATTGTTTTAATCTATTTGGGCATATGCTTACTTCACATAGCACATGGTCGGTTTTCATACACAGTTATAACCTTCTCTCATGGTTGTGTATGAAAAAACCTTTCACTTTCATGAGTATACTTATATCTGGCCCTTTTGATCCTGTAAATGATATAGAAGTATACATGAAACCTTTAATAAAAGAGTTGAAAATTCTTTGGGATGTGGGTGTGCATACATATGATGCATGTTTGAAATACATATTTCAGATGCATGATGTGATTATGTGGATGATCAATGATTTTCCTGCTTATACAATGATGTATGGATGGAGCACGAAGGGAAAACTGTCATGTCCTATTTGTATGAAGAATAATCGATCCAGAATACTGAAATATTGTTGTAGTTTTAGTTTTATAGGAAATAAATTATTCTTTCCAATGAACCATCCATATAGAAACAATCGTCGAAGATTTGAAAATACCATGGAGACCAAGGATCCACCTCACTGTATGCCTGGAACTGTTGTGCTTAATGAATTGAAAGATTTTAGTTTTTCATTTGAGAATGGTCAAATGAAATCTAGAAATAGAAATAATGTTTCCAATGATACTTGTTACAATTGGAAGAAAAGGATTATCTTCTTTTAGTTGTCATATTAGTCAACCAATTTGTTACATCATTGCTTAGATGTAATGCACATTGAAAAGAATATATGTTAAATGTTGCTTTTTATTCTTCTAAAAGTCAAGGGAAAGACAAAATATGATTTATGATATCAGCGTGACTTGGTGGATTGGGTAATTAGACTAGAATTTCATCCTGTGTGTATCAGTAAAAATAAATGGAAAGTTCCATGTGCTTCTTATGTGATGATACCTTTAGAAAAAAATCAATTTCTAAAAGTACTAGATACTATTAAATTTCTTGATGGATATTCAAGAAATATATAAAAAATGTAAATAGAATAGAGTTGAAGCTAGAATCTTTGAATAATCATGATTATCACATCCTACTACAAGAGTTGATTCCAATGGCAATTTGTCATCTTTTATCCAATAATGTAAGGGTTTTAGTTATTCAGTTGTGCTGTTTGTTTAGAGATCTTTGTGCTAAGAATTTGTCAAATTCTTTCTTTCAAAAAATGCTGGAAGAGACACAATTAATTTTGTGAGTTATAAAAAATATTTCCTCCATTATTTTTCACATGCATTTTGCATCTGACTGTCCATATTCCAATATAAATACTTCTCGGAGGACCTGTTACTTTTCTTTGGATGTATCCAACTAAAATAAATATGTACACATTGAAATATTATGTCTGGGACGGGAATCATCCCAAAGGTTCAATCGTGAATGGTTAGTTCTCTCAAGAATGTATAGATTTCTACTCAATGTATTGTTTTCATCTTACTGTGAGAATGAACAGACCAATGATAAATGAAGAAGAACAATATGAGAAAATTAAACCCAGTTTTCCACCACTTCCTAAAATAGGAGGAATTCCCAGATCATATACATTGATGACATTAAGCCTTGAAGAGAGGGAGATGGCACATCACACGGTGTTGTTCAACTGTGATTTGTTTTATGACTATATCAAGTAATTAAATTGAACATGTATATCTTATCTCCTCTCTTGTAATTTTACATATCTATTAAACTATTTCTATTTTTATCTACAGGGAACATAAAGAAATAATTAATATAAAGCATTGTTCTTTATCTTTAAGAAGAAGAGGGATTTTTCATAGCAAAGAGTTTTTTACTTGGTTGAAATTAAAGGTAGAAATATTATTGTAATAAATAAATAAAATAAATATTTAATTAAATTTAATATTTGTTTATATTTCAGGTATCGAGATTTCCTAAAGAATCTATTTCTGAGGAAATAAGAGCTTTTTATTTTGGTCCTAATACCGTGGTTCGTGAATGTAAATTAATTATGATCAATGGGTACAGATTTATTCTCACTGAACAAGAAAAAAACATGAGAACACAACATGATGGTGTTATACTAACTTCCACAACAGACTGTTATGTCATTGCATCAGATATTAGACCTCGTTTTGAAAATGTAGCTTATTATGGATTCATTAAGAAAATAATAATATTGGATTATTACTCTCATGGTTGAGTCACGATGATGAAATGTCAGTGGTTTGATTTGATGATGAGGCAGGGAACCTTTATTAATTATTATGGATTTCGAGTTATTGACATGACTTTCACTCTTGCTACCGATGAACCATGTGTATTGGAATCAATGAAAAAACAATTTTTTTATGTCAAAGATCATATTCGACCTAAATTTGGTGTCATTATTGAAGTAATTCCAAGACATGTTTTTAATGATGGTGATGATGGAATTGACACCATACCTACTACCATTAGAACCAATCCATTTATTACTTATAATGAATCCAATAGCTCAATTGTCATAGTTGATTGTGAACCCAAAGTTGTTGTGGGGAATATATAGAATCATCCATCCATGTTCTCATTTTTTTTGGTTTAGCTCGACTTGGGTTGTTAAGGTTGGTACTATTCAAATTGATTTAATATTGATTAAAAATGTGTTGTATCTGACTGGAAATGTATTCAAACCAATGAAACCAACATTTCTAACTTGGTGAACATTTTAATGCTTTATTGACCATGTATAAAATTAGTATAAATCTAATATCCACATTTAACATTTCAATGCTTTATTGACCATGGATGCTTGACCCCAGAACCGATGAATCCCCCTATCCCCTCTCATATAGTTTGTTTTTTGGGTTACACATTAGTTATCATTTTTTAATTACTTCCATATTTGTTTTAGAATGCAGGAAATTAAACCTATTGAAGAGATGTGACAAAAAAGGATTATGGAAAACAATTGTCGCATGGATGAGATTGGTGTTCCTCCACTAGTTCCTATTTTGAGTATTTTATTTCGAATATATATATTTAAATAAAATATAATGTCATGTGATTAATTTTGTTTTAAATGTTTTTGTAGGATCCACCACTAAGGTGACAGTTATTTGATGAGCATACTAGTAGTGGTCCCAATACTCAGGCTGGTGGTACGAGGGAGGGTGGTACGATAGATAGGCGATCTAGTTGGCATACTTAATTAGACCCTACCCCTCCCACTAACGTATCATCTATCCCGCATTCCGATCCTGGTATTTCATTAGGGACACACGAGATATTTAGGCCTCCCATTTTTTCACCACCCTTTTCATCTGAGCCACATCACCCTTTTATACCATATCTGATGATGATTCTCACACCTCATACATATCATGCATTTGGCTAGCCATCCATGCCATCTTCTTTTACTTCTACTTCCTTCTCTCTAAGATTCTATATTCCATCTTATTCGACTCTTTCTCTGCCATAGTTTGTGCCTGAGGAGCATACATTGGGACCTACTCCACTTGTACAGGGTGTTCTTTTAGTTTATGTGAATCCAGTAATGCCCATTGATCAGACTGTCACTGGTATATTTATAGATTCTTAACTAATTTTTATACCATTATTTATTTTCATTATAACATGTATTGATATAATATTTTTTTTCTTTAATAATAGATACATCTACTGGTAGGAGGTGGGGGTGATGGCGTACACACATGTGTGCGGTGTCGAACTACTGCATGCAGTTGATGGTGGACTACAATGAAGATAATCAAATGATTGAAAAAATAGGGTAGCAATGTCGGAGTTTTTTTGCGACGCTTTCCAAATACTCTGACATCATTCCCGTCAGTTCACTCTCATGGATACAGTTTCCAAATGAAGTCAAGGATAATGATTGGGCACAGATATGGGTAAAAATAAATTTTATTTAATGTAATATATTATTTTTGTATTTATATGAATTAATATTTTTATTTCATCTTCAGTTTAATTTTCCCGATGGTGAGGGTGCACGTCCAGCACGTCTAAAGGTATTAGGTGATATTTTAAGATCCAATAAGCATGAGTTGTATATTGGATGGCATTCTAGAGTTGGAACAAAGTTATAGGCATTACCTGTCATGGATGATTGTCCGATAAAACAGTATCGACAAATTATTACTCATTGGATGAATATCAAGTTTAAGGTATTAATCACATTTGAGGTATTTAATTTAAAATTTTCATGTTTTTAATTAATACTATCTTTTTTATTATTGAATTTTATTTAGGAATAATTTGAAAAAAAACATTGATGCTAAAAAATACCTCCACACATTGGGACGTACTATGATGTCAGATCATGAGAGAAAGCAGGTATGATAGTTGTTTATAATTTTTCTTTATGACTTTCACTTTCTATTGTTTCCTCCATAATTTATTCGATTCATAAAGTTGTCATATAATTTTAGTTATGAAATTAATTATTGGTAACCTGTTTTTAATTATGTTTTTCTATATTCAATGTCATTATAGAGGCAAGAATTTAATATTGAAGGATGTGTGCCTCGAGCAAAACGGTTTTGCTCGAGTAGAAGGGAAAAAGATGGAAGTGCGGTTAATGAAATAACACAGTAGAAGATTGTAAGTTTTAATTTGTTGATTTAAAATTTTAATATCTATTTTGTAACTTAATAATCTGTTTATATTTTTAAAAGGCTTCTTTAGAGGCCCTTGATGCCCAGGAACCTGACAATTTTGGGCCAAATGATCACTTACATCAGGTGTTGGGAGATGAGCACCTTGGGAGAGTACGCTGCCAACTTGGGAAGAGTATAGTTTTGATGAGGTATTGGCCCTCTTTAGGTACCATTTTTAGTGCCACCGAGTTCGAATAGGTTAAGGTATGGGCAGAACAGGCGGAAAAAAGGGCCACACAGGTGGAAGAATGGTCTGTTAGGGAAAACACTGAATTTATGAAACTGATGAAAGTTTTATGTCCATAACTTCCACCAAAGGTCATAACAACTTGTGATGAATATATTTCATCGATGTGTTCAATATATAGTGCATCGGGTGGTAGTTCTGGTGGTGGTTGAGATAATTTTATTCCTGTCAATGACAATGGTGAGGAAGAGGTAGAGGATGAAGATGATGTCGAGACCACAGCCGAGGATGAGGCTGAGGCTAAGGGAGAGGCCGAGACAGAGGATGAGGCTAAGGATGAGGATGAGAATAAGGACAGGGTAGGGATGATGATGAGGATGAGGTTGATTATGACGGTGGTGATAGTGATGGTGATGGTGATGAGGGACAAATTGATTCTTTACATTTTTTACTGATATTACTGAAATATTATGTTTTCTGACTTTTTGTGCCTAAATATATGTGTGATCAAGTAGGTCACATTATTCTTGACTTGGGAATTCTAAATACTATATAGTTTTAATAACATCACCTTTTAACAATGTATTGTCATCTATTTTGATGGTGCATGCTTTTAGTTTATACCTCCTCCCCTTTTTGTTTTCAGTTAGAATAATGACAATAGATGAATCAACACTCCTTATTTTGGGATTTCTATAAGAGTAATTAGGGAATGCTTTACTTTAATAATATTTAAGATTTTTTTATTTTTTGAGAACTGTATGTTGCTTTTTGGATTTAGTAGATGTGTTTTGTTTAGGTGTTCTATTGAGTCCCTTTTGATTGGAAGCATGGTTAAAGTATTATAGTGATATTTTAGTGATGTTCTATTATATTGATCCACCATTCTAGTGAGTTCTTAAATGGTAGGGAGACCTACTATGGGTCTCCCTTTCATAATTTATTTTTTGAGGCAATGGTATGGGGGTTGTTTAGTGGGAGGGTGGGGGTTTTTTAGTGGGAGGGGGGTTGGCTATAGGGGGTTGTGCAGTGGGAGGGGGTTGGTTGTAGGGGGTGTGTAGTGGGAGGGGGTTGTCTATAGGGGTTATGCAGTGGGAGGGGGTTGGATGTGGAGGGTGGGTGCAGTGGGAGGTGGGAGCAGTAGGGGGTGTGTATTGGGAGTGGGGGGGGGGCTGTGTAGTGGAAGGGGGGTTGGTTGTAGGGGGGCTGTGCAGTGGGGGGGCTATAGGGGGGGTGGCTGTGCAGGGTGGGGGCTGTAAGGGGTGAGGGGGATGTACAGTGTGGGGGTGGGGGCTATAAGGGTGAGGTGGGGGAGGGGGGCTACAGGAAGGTTTTAGGGTGGGAGGGGGATGTAGGGTGGGAGGGGTGGGGTTGTGCAGTGGGTTGGTTGGGCTACAGGGGGGCTGTGCAGTGGGGTTGTGGCTGTAAGGGGGTGTTGTGCAGTGGGGAGGGGGGGTTGTGCAGTGGGGACTGTAAGGGGTGTGGATGTGCAGGGTGGGGCTATAGGGGGTGAGGGGAGATGTGCAGTGTGGGGGTGGGTTGTAGGGGGAGTTGGGGGGATGGGGGATACAGGGGGGATGTGCAGTGGAAGGGAGTTGGCTATAGGGGGTTGTGCAGTAGGAGGGGGTTGTGCAGTAAGAGGGGGTTGGCTGTGGGGAGGTGGGAGACTGTAGGGGGGTTGTGTAGGGTGGGGGTGAGGGGGTGAGGGGGGTTGTGCAATGTGGGGGTGGGGGTTTTAGGGGGGAGGGGGGAGGGGGTTGTGCAGTGGGGGGGGTGGCTGTGTAGTGTGGGCGGGGGTTGCAGGGGATAGGTGTGTTGTGTAGTGGGGGAAGGGGGTCGTGTGCAGGTAGGGGATGCATGTGGTGAGGGGGTCTGTGCAGTGGGGGGAGGGGGTTGTAGGGGGTTGTGTAGTGGGGGGAAGTAGGGGGAGGGGGTTGTGTAGTGGGGGGGCTGTAGGGGGGTGGTTGCGTAGGGGGCTAGAGGGGGTGAGGGGGGAATTGCAGTGTTGGGGTGGGGGTGCAGGGGGGAGGGGGGCTATAGGGGGTGGTTGTGTAGGGGGGTGGCTGTGTAAGGGGGATCACACACCACTAGTCATGGCCTTTAATGCCAAACACCTTCTTTATACCCATGGTCAACCCCATCTCCTATGTCGCATAATCTACAGAGGTCTCCACCCACAAAGAGTGGTCAACACCACCTCAATGGGTTGTATCAAATGTGCACATGAATTGGATGACTATATTGGATAACCATAATGAGAGGCATCAAAAAATCTTAGCCTACACCTTTGGAAACTTCTTTCACCACCTGTGAACCATTTTTTCCAACAAAAAAATGGTTAAAACCATCTACCTCATCCTGAAAAACCATGTCACTTCACTTTTAATGATTAACATCACCCATAGTCACATGGTCCTTTCCCAACACATGCCCATAGAACCGTCTTAGTGATCACATCATGAAACAATTTCCATACCCAACATCATCATTACAAACTAAAAATAGAGTCATAAATTGCACCTACCATTCCATAATTGGCTCCACTATAACATTTCACACATGAGACAACCTTATAGTTTTTTCCTAATGACCATAAAAATCTTAAGAAGATCATAAATAGTCTATCCTAGATCATCCCTCTCACACCTATTTACTACACCTCACATAACACACATATAAATTTAGAAAGAATCTATGTCACACCTTCATTATAATCATATATTCCTAGTCATAGAAGACTAAACTCTAAATCGATTTCAAATAGGAAGAATCAAAAAGGCATATGAAAATATAAAAATAGGGAATAATATTCATAAATACTTTAACACCTCAAGTAATTGAGATAAATAATAGAATAATGGATATATAACATTAGCCTTTATCTAAGATACTTTCTAATTATAATGATTCCAAAATCTAGAAGGAAAAGAGTAAGATCCCTCTCTCGGGACTCAGAATGAAGGATAAAGAGGAGTACGCTACTATCTTAGCTGAATAGACAACCATAAAACCCCATTTTAATATCAAAATAAGCACCCTTTTTCTTTCTCCTAGAACTATTCACAGTGTGAACTGTATATTCATTCCATGGGTCATTATGACCACCCCCACCTCTTTATAACTATTTCATTCCATGGCACATAGTGTCACTCTGTGAATGGATATAGACCAACATGAATCTCCCAAACCTCTTCCTTGTACACTCCCAACCCTCAAAGCTTTTAAATACATGAAAAATACATGTGCCTTGTCATATTCCAAACATATAATAGATCATCCCCATGCTATTTTGGTTATACACAGACCAAAACTCTCCTCCATCTCAAGTTCCCAATCTTCATTGTCCCAAAATTTTATATGACATTGAATGTAGATGTATCATTCCCACATGCCTGGAATACCCCAAATACTCAATATAATTAATTGATCCATTCTTTGGGAACTCCCCCCATAGTAATTACCTACCTGATCACTTCCCAACTCAAGGACTCAATATCCTGGTGGTTCCACACCAACCATCACCCCATAACACCCATATTAGAACCATCATACACCATCATTTCCCACATCCCATCATATTCTCATTTCACAATCACACCATACATGATGCCCATAAAATACCACATCAAACTCAATGCTCATACAAGTCCTACATCACTCTTGATACCCATATATTAGCCAAACTTTTTTAATTCAATTATCACACATACCCCTCATGCACCAATTTCCATAATAAAAAGTTAAAAACCATAGTTACATGCTCAAAATGTAACTCTAACTATCATGGGCTCTCTGAAAGGTGAGTGGCCTATCACAATTATGAGATGTCTACACCAAAGAAATTGAAATGGGTTAGTTGGAAGAGTGGTTGTCATGTGAAGATTTAAATGGGGAAAACTATGTTGTGGTACATGCCATGGTTGGAAGAGTATGCTATTTTATGTGCTATTTCAGGTGTTGTTTTGTTCTGTTTTAAGTTTTGTTTTCAAGTGTATGAAACGGAGGGGATGGCTGGATGCTATACAGTTTTCTAGAAATATACTATACTAATGGTTTAAATTCATTGGTAAAGTGTATTTTGAGAATAGTTTTACCAATGGTTTGAATAAACTGTTGGTAATACACTATACCAACGGTTAAAATCTGTTGGTAAAGTGTATTTCCAGAATAGTTTTACCAACGGTTTTAATAAACCATTGGTAAAATATATATACCAACAGTTTATTAACCGTTGGTATAAATATATACCAATGGTTATTGTAAAACCATTGGCATATTGAAGGTTACACTACCATATACCAGCGGTTTGAGAATAATCGTTAGTATAGGCCTTTCCTAATGCCTTACTAACCAATAGTTTTGCTACCTATACCAATGGTTCGAAATCGTTGGTATAGTATGTATTTCCAGCAGTGTTGGGATGGATCCCCATTCCCCCTGGTCTTGAGATATAGGGATGTGTGCACACCTGGAGACATATTTCATAGATATTATGTAGAACATTGAGCATTGAACTAACCAAACCTATGTCTATTAACCATGGTTCTATGATTGAAAATGATTTAAAATGGATTCTTAAGAAACAATTTATACATGCATATGATTATGAAATGATTTATTCATGCTTGTTTTGATGTAAATTCTCTTCTATACTTATTTTATACTTTTTGTGGAAATAATTTGAAAAACATGTTTTTTATGAATTGTGAAAATATTGCCATGCCATGTTTTATTTAAAATTGAGAATATTTGGCTTATTTGATATGGATTTCTTATGAAATTCTTGGTGGGACCCCGATGGGATAGTGTTTCTCACACCCAATTGTTTCCTTTGGGTATGTGTAGAATTTTTTATGCCAAGTCTAGGAAAAGGAAAGGCATTTTTTTGGAGGCGGTGGGTGTTCTTGATAATGGCACTTTAGGGAATGGTGGTGACTGGTGGATCATATGACAAACTTTTTATAAAGAGATCTTATGATGATGTCTTTGATGGCTATTTGATGGCATGGGTTGATACACCATTTTTGGGTCTTGTACTTATCTACTTGTGGTACTTTTCTCTTGATGAGTGTTTTGGCATACCGATTGTTTGTGTATTCTTTCTGTTTTTTGTCTTCTTATGGAAAAATTGTTCCCTCTTGTTTGATTTTAATTCTTAGTTGCTAGTCTCTAGTCTGTGGGGATCAAGAATGCCATTTGATTCATATCATGATAGGTTCAGGTACCAGTTTAATGGGTTATATGGTTTGGTTCATTACATGGGACCTCACCGAGAGTTGAGTATGGACTCCAGTGAGTGTGTTCAATTGATCATAGGATGCCTTCATGTGTGAATACATTGTAATCAGGTGAATTGGTAACACATCGATGGTTGGAGATGGGTGTTTTTTAGACAAGTCGGCAAAGGATGGTTCAACCTGTATTCACTCATGGAAACTAGATAAATTGAGTTAAAAACCACATCTAGTGTGTCCTTTTAGAGATGATGGACATGTTTTAGGAATAAAAATGGACTTTCTAGGTAAAACTAGTTTATTCTTAGCTCATATCTAGATGACAATTATGCATCCATCCTAGTATTAATTCAGTAACAAGGATGGGGAAAAGATGTTTAATTATTTTTCTTGTGGATGTTTGGGTGCAATAGGTTGAAAACCATGTTGGTCATGTCATTGGAACATAAGTGTGGTGTTTCAATAGAAAAATTCAATGTCAAAGGCACCAAAGCATTAGAATTGGTCATTGAGAGTTGAAGCTTATGGTGGGGAGAAGCATAGGCATGGTGGGTAAACTAATGATGAAACTATCAATGTTCTGAGATAGATATCCTTGGGTGAGTTCTATCTTGGTGTTTAAATTTTGAAGATGGGTGTTGGCTTGGGTTTTGGCAGTTTGAGCGCCTTGAATCAGAAGATGTTCCTTGGGTGTTCTTTGGGTGTTTGGAAGTGGTATGAGCCTATTTAGCTTTAAATCGGCGACTGAAGTAGGTTAGTTGATATGGGTGTATGACCACTAGGGCTTCTCAGGGATGATAAGTATTATTGTGGGGAGTTTTTAAGGCCTTGCATCTATTTGGGTGTTTGGAACTCAAGATGAATTTTTTAACTTTCAAAATAGTTAAGGGTTTGATTTTTCAATCGGTATTCATATTCATGTTCTAAAGGTTGGAACCCCTCTAATGAACCTATTTGAATGTGAAATGAGGTTTTATAGGGGGTTTAGGGTTATCATGAGTGTCTTAGAGGCTCTAGTCTTGGAGTTCAGGTTTTTGGAGTTATGGCCCGAGACACACATTTAGTGTATGGTTAGTGCTAACCATGCACCACAACCATGAAATTTGATCAAAGGAGAATTATGGTTTGTTAAACCATGTGAAGGTGGGACAAGAAACCATGAAAACACCTGTAGTAAATTGTAGAGTTGTTTTGTATGGTTTTTCATACCATGTGTCTAACTGTGTAAAATGGAGAGTTTTTAGGAAGAGGGGATTGTTCTACTAGCACATGGTTTGGCTAACCATGCATCCAAACTGTGCACTCTTTAAAAAGTAGAAAAATATTATTTTTATTTTATAGTTTTAGGAAGGTTTTAACCCCCTTTATTCTCTCATTTTTGGCTAGTAGCTACACATGAGGCTCCCCTTCCCCTCTCCTCTCTTCTATGGTGGATCTCCTCCATCTGATGTTTCGAATAAGCTTCCTTCTATGGAGTTGGAAATATTTGAGTGACTATAAGAGTCATATTCCTCCCTTTATTAGTTTCTTTCTTTTTCAAGTGTTCTCGTGTCATTTATATGGGTTTTTCTCTATTCCTAGGGTGTTTTTTAGTTCTTTTATTTCTCCCATTTCCTCTCAAACCAGGGTTCGATATCAGATGAGTAGACTCCTACGATGCTAAGTTAGGTGTTCCCTTTAATTTAACCAATAGCCTTGATTGTTTTGTGAGTATGTTCATGGTTCAGTCAAGCCGAATTCATTATTTTAAGATCCATTTAAATTAAAATGTTTGAGATTGATTCTGCCGTAGATAAATGTATCATTTAGCATGGCATAAAAGTTAGGGAAGGATAGTTTCGAGTGGGTTTCTTATAGAGGAATTAACCATGAAATATATTGATACTATTGAATTGCTAAATTATGTTTTAAATAGTTTAAGAGGAAATTTGGTTGGAATAGATGGTTGTGAAATGGAATTTCACAATCATAAATAATTGTAAATGATCTTGACCTTTAGGTCGTACCTAATGTAATGGTATGGAATTAAAGGAACAAATTGGGAATCCCAAAACTTATAAAATGGAATTGAAATGGATAAATGATAATTGATGTGCAGTAATTTTATGATTGCCCTAGGAAAATTGATAAAAACCTATTTG
Source organism: Viscum album (assembly GCA_963277665.1). Taxonomy (NCBI): domain Eukaryota; kingdom Viridiplantae; phylum Streptophyta; class Magnoliopsida; order Santalales; family Viscaceae; genus Viscum; species Viscum album. Next base: position 1,189,451,767 of record OY728143.1, on the reverse strand, counting down.
GAATAGGAATTGAAATTATATGATATCTTGAGTTCTAATAACGATAATTGGTATGGGTATTGGTGAAATAAAATGGTAAATCCCCAAGTGTAAATTGAGGTGAGCTGTGTTTTTAATAAATGAGGTTGTGTGTATTTAATATAAGCCTTGAAGAAATGGTAAAGTGGTGGCCTTGGTCTAGATGATAATTAAATTAAATGAATGTTTAGTTTATCAAAAGATTAAAAATGATGCTTAATGCTTAGGAATATCAGGATGAGCATCCAAATTCCTCATGGAAGATGTTACTTGGAAATGTTGCGATGAGCATTTGTTTTCCATATGATACTCGATGGATGGTAATATCGGGATGAGAACCCAAATTCCATATGATAAATAATGACTTAGGGAGGACATGAGGATTGAATAAACCCATGTGATACTTGATGATTTTGGAATATCGGGATGAGCATTCGAATTCCATTGGAATTATAGGATGAGCATATGGATTATGAGTGATGACTGATGATGGGAAATATCAGAATGAGAGATTAGATTCCATGGGAATTCCAGGATGAAAATTTGGATCCCATGTGATAATTGATGACTGGCGAATTTCAGGATGAGAACTCAAATTCCATGTGACACTTCATGATATTGGGGAATGTCAGCATGACCTCTTGGATTCCATATAGATAGTTATGGTTGATGTGGTCATTGAGGAAAGCTCAGAGACACCCCAACATTGGCGGAAGCAGGTATGTTCAATCATGGTCATGAACCTAGAGATCAAAAATGGTATAGCTGACCTAGGGTTTCACTGTAAACCTGGGGCATTTGTTGTTATTATTTTTTTTATTTAAATTACTTTAAAATTGTTAAATTATATAAAATTATTTTATCTATAACACTTTTCACATGCATGTTGCATCTGACTGTCCATATTCCAACTGAAATTCTTCTCGAAGGACCTATTACTTTTCATTGGATGTATCCAACTAAAAGAAATATGTACACATTGAAATCTTATGTCTGAAACAAGAACCATCCCAAAGGTTCAATCGTGAATGGTTACTTGGATCAATAGTGTATGTATTTCTACTCAATGTATTGTTTTGATCTTACTACAAGAATGAACAGACCAATGAGAATTGAAGAACAATATGAGAAAATTGAACCCAGTTTTCCATCACTTCCTCAAATAGGAGGAATTCCCAGATCATATACATTAATAACATTAATCCTTGAAGAGCGGGAGACGGCACATCACACAATTTTGTTCAACTTTGATTTTTTTATGACTACATCAAGTAAGTAAATTGAACATGTATATCTTATCTCCTCTTGTAATTTTACATATTTATTAAACTATTTCTATTTTTATCCCTAGGGAACATAAATAAATAATAAATATAAAGCATTGTTATTTATCTTTAAGAAGGAGAGAGACTTTTCATAGAAAATAGTTTTATACTTGGTTGAAATTGAAGGTAGAAATATTGTTGTAATAAATAAATAAAATCAATATTTAATTAAATTTAATATTTTTTTATATTTCAGGTATCGAGTTTGCCTATAGACTTTGTTTCTGAAGAAATAAGAGCTTTGTATTTTGGTCCTAATACAGTGGTTCGTGAATGTAAATAAATTGTGATCAATGGGTATAGATTTATTATCACTAAATGAGAAAAAAACATGAAAACACAACATGATGGTGTTATTCTAACTTCCAAAATAGATTGTTATGCTATTGCATTGAATATTAGACCTCGTTTTGAAAATTTAGTTTATTATAGAGTCTTTGAGAAAATAATAATATTGGATTATTACTCTCATGGTTGAGTCACGATGATGAAATGTCAGTGGTTTGATTCAATGATGAGTCATGGCACCTTTATTGATTATTGTGGATTTTGAGTTATTGAAATGACTCACACTCTTGCTACCGATGAACCATGTGTATTGGCACCAATGAAAAAACAAGTTTTTTATGTCAAATATCATCTTCGACCTAAATTTTGTGTTATTATTGAAGTAATTCCAATACATGTTTTTGATGATGGTGATGATGGAATTGACACCATCCCTAATGCCATTGGAACCAATCCATTTATTATTTATGATGACTCCAATAGCTCAATTGTCATAGTTGATTGTGAACCTGAAGTTATTGTGGGAAATATACAGAATCATCCATCCATGTTCTTGATTTTTTTGGTTTAGCTCGACTTGGGTTGTTAAGGTTGGTACTATTCAAATTGATTTAATATTGATTACAAATATGTTTTATCCGATTGGAACTGTATTCAAACCCATGAAACCAACATTTCTAACTTGGTGAAGATTTCAATGCTTTATTGACCATGTATAAAGTTAGTATAACTCTAAGATCCCATTTAACATTTCAATGCTTTATTGACCATGGATTCTTGACCCCAGAACCCATGAATCCCCCTATCCCCTCTCATATAGTTTATTTTTTTAAGTTACACATTAGTTATCATTTTCTAATTACTTCTATATATGTTTTCAAATGTAGGAAATGAAACCTATTGAAGAGATGCAACAAAAAAGGATTACAGACAACAATTATTGCATGGATGATATGGGTGTTCCTCCACTAGTTCCTCTTGTGAGTATTTTATTTCAAATACATATATTTAAATAACATATAATTTCATGTGATTAATTTTGTTTTAAATGTTTTTGTAGGATCCACCACTGAGGTGATAGTTATTTGATGAGCAACCTAGTAGTGGTCCCAATACTCAGGCTGGTGGTACGAGGGAGGGTGGTATGAGAGATAGGTGATCTAGTTGGCCTACCTAATTAGACCCTACCCCTCCCACTGACATATCATTTATCCCACATTCTAATCCCAGTGCTTTATTAGGGACACACGTGATATTTAGTCCTCCCATGTTTTCACCACCTTTTTAATCTGAGCCACCTCACCCTTTTATACCATATTTGATGATGATTCCCACTCCTCATCCATATCATGCATTTGGTCATCCATCCATGTCATCTTCTTTTACTTCTACTTCCTTCTCTCTGAGCTTATATATTCCATCTTCTTCAACTCTCCCCCCCCCATAGTCTATGCCTACAGAGCATACACTGGGACCCACTCCACCTATACAGGGTGTTCCTTTAGTTTCTGTGAATCCAACGACGCCCATTGATAAGACTATTGTAGGTATATTTATAGAACCCTAACTAATTTTATACCATTATTTATTTTCATTATAACATTTATTGATATAATATTTGTTTTTATTTCATAATAGATACATCTACTGATAGGAGGTGGGAGTGGGGGTGTAAACTCATGTGTGTGGTGTGTAACTGCCACACGCAGTTGATGGTGGACTCCAATGAAGACAATCAAATGATTGAAAAAACAGGGCAGCAATGTTGGAGATTTTTGGCGATGCTTGCTAAATAATCTGACATCATTCCTGTCATCTCACTCCCATGGAGACAGTTTCCAAACGAAGTCAAAGATAATGATCAGTCATAGATATGGGTAAAAAATAATTTGTATTTAATGTAATATATTATTTTTGTATTTATATGAATTAATATTTTGGTTTTAGCTTCGGTTTAATTTTCCTGATGGTGAGGGTGCATGGCTAGCATGTCTAAAAGAGTTAGGTGAGCTTTAGAGAGCCTATAATCATGGGTTATATATTGGATGGAATTCTATAGTTGGCACAAATTTAGATTCATTACCTATCATGGATGATTTTCTGATAGAACAATATCGACAAATGATTACTCATTGGATGACTATCAAGTTTAAGGTATTAATCACATTTGAGGTATTTAAATTAAATTTTTCATGTTTTTCATTAATACTATATTTTGTATTATTTAATTTTATTTTGGAATCATTTTTTAAAAAAACATTGATGCTAAAAAATACCTCTACACATTGGGACGTACTACGATGTCATATCATGAGAGAAAGCTGGTGTGATAGTTGTTTAGAATTTTTCTTTAGGACTTTCACTTTATATTGTTTCCTCTATAATTTATTCGATTTCTAAAGTTTTTATATAATTTTAGTTATGAAATTAATTATTGGTAACCTATTTTTAATTATGTTTTCCTACATTAAATGTCATTGTAGAGGCAAGAATCGAATATTGAAGGATGTGTGCCTCAAGCAAAACTGTTTCGCTCGAGTAGAAGGAAAAAAAGATGGAAGTTCGGTTAATGAACTGAAAAAACAGTAAATTGTAAGTTTTAATTTATTGATTTCAAATTTTAATATCTATTTTTTAACTTAATAATCTATTTATATTTCTAAAATTCTTCTTTAGAGGACCTTGATGCCCAGGAACCTGATAATTTTGGGCCAAATGATCACTTACATTGGGTGTTGGGAGATGATTACCCTGGCAGAGTACGTTGCCAACCTAGGAAGAGTATAGTCCCAATGAGGTATTGGACCTCTTTAGGTACCAGTTTTAGTGCCACTGAGTTTGAAAAGGTTAAGGCACGGGCAAAAGAAGCTGAAAAAAGGGCCACACAGGTAGAAGAACGGTCTGCTAGGGAAAACACTGAATTTATAAAACTGATGAAAGTTATATGTCCAACACTTCCACCAGAGGTCAGAACAACTTGTGATGAATATATTTCATTGATGTGTTCAATATATAGTCTACTAGGTGGAATTTCTAGTGGTGTTTGAGACAATTATGTTCCTGGAAATGACAATGGTGAGGAAGAGGTTGAGGATGAAGATGATGTTAAGAACATGACCGAGGATGAGGTTGAGGCTAAGGGAGAGGTTGAGGGAGAGGCAGAGGCCGAGACAAAGGATTAGGGAGAGGATGAGGCCAAGGATGAGGTTGAGGATGAGTATAGGGTAGGGACAAGGACAAGGATGAGGCTGATGATGACGGTGGTGATAGTGACAGTGATGGTGATGGGGGAAAATTGATTCGTTACATTTTTTACTGATATTAATGAAATTTTATGTTTGCTTATTTGTTGTGGATGAATATATGTGTGATCAAGTAGGTCACATTATGCTTGACTCGGGTATCCTAAATACTATATAGTTTTAATCACATCACCTTTTACCAATGTATTGTCATCTGTTTTGATGGTGCATGCTTTTAGTTTATACCTCCTCCCCTTTTTGTTCCTAGTTGGAAGAATGTCAATGGATGACTCAAAACTCCTTATTTTGGTATTTCTATAAGAGTAATTAGGGTGTGATTTCCTTTAATAATATTTAAGATTTTGTTATTTTTTGAGAACTGTATGTTGCTTTGTGTATTTAGTAGATGTGTTCTGTTTAGGTGTTCTATTGAGACCCTTTTGATTAGAAGCATGGTTCATATCTTATATTAATGTTCTAGTGATGTTCTATTATATTGATCCACCATGATAGCGAGTTCTTAAATGGTAGGGAGACCTACTATGGGTCTCTCTTTCATAATTTATTTTTCGAGGCAATGGTAGGGGGTGTGCAGTGGGAGGGTGGGGGTTGTGCAGTGGGAGGGGGTTGGTTATAGGGGGTTGTGCAGTGGGAGGGGGTTGGATGTAGGGGGGTGTGCAGTGGGCGGAGGGTTGTTTATAGGGGGGTTATGCAGTGGGATGAGGGTTGGCTGTGGAGGGGGGTTCAGTGTGAGGTGGGGGTAGTAGGGGTGTGTAGTGGGAGTGGGGGGGTTGTGTAGTGGGAAGGGGGTTGGCTGTAGGGGGGATGTGCAGTGGGGGCTGTAGGGGGTGGATGTGCAGGGTGGGGGCTGAAAGGGGTGAGGGGGATGTGCAATGTGGGGGGTGGGGGCTATAAGGGGGAGGGGGAGGGGGTTATATGGGGGTTGTAGGGTGTGAGGGGGTTGTAGGGTAGGAGGGGGTGGGGTTGTGCAATGGGTTGGATGGGCTACAGGGGGTTGTGCAGTGGGGGTGTCTGGGGGGCTGTGTAGTGGGAGGTGGGAGGGTGCAGTGGGAGTGGGGGGGGATATGTAGTGGGAGGGGGTTGGATGGGGGGGGCTGTGCAGTGGGGGTGGGGGGTTGCGAGTGAGGGGGGTTGTGCAGTGTGGGGGGTGGGGCTTTAGGGGGAGGTGGGGGAGGGTGGCTACATGGGGTATGTTTAGTGGGAGGGGGTTGTCTATAGGGGGGGTGTGTAGTAAGAGGGAGCTGGGGGGGTTGTGTAGTAGGAGGGGGTTGGCTGTGGGGAGGGGAATGTGCAGTGGGAGGTGGGGGACTATAGGGGGGTGGGTAGGGTGGGGGATGCAGGGGGTGAGGGGGTTGTGCAGTGTGGGGGTGGGGCTGCAGGGGGGAGGGGTGTTGTGCAGTGGGAGGGGGAGTTGGTTGTGCAGTGTGGGTGGGGGGTTTCAGGGGGAGGTGGGCTGTGTAGTGGGGGGAGGGGGTTGTGTGCAGGTAGGAACTGCATGGGGTGAGGGGGTCTGTGCAGTGGGGGGGGGTTGCAGGGGGGGCTGTGCAGTGGGGGGCTGCAAGGGGAGGGGGCTGTGCAGGGGGGGCTGTGTAGTGGGGGGGCTGTAGGGGGGTGGTTGTGCAGGGGGCTGCAGGGGGTGAGGTGGGCATTATAGTGTGGGGGTAGGGGTTTCACGGGGGAGGGGGAGGGGGCTATGGGGGGGGTTGTGTATGGGGTGGCTGTGTAGGGGGGTTCACACACCACTAGTCATGGCCTTTAATGCCAAACACCTTCTTCATACCCATGGTCAACCCTAACTCTTATGTCGCATAATCTACAGAGGTCTCCACCCATAAAGAGTGTTCAACACCACCTCAATGGGTTGTATCCTATGTGAACATGAACTGGATGACTATATTGGCTAACCATAATGATAGGCATGAAAAAAATCCTAGGATACACCTTTGTAAAACTTCTTTCACCACCTGTGAACCATTTTTTCCAACAAAAAAATGGTCAAAACCATCTACCTCATCCTGAAAAACCATGTCACCTCACTTTTAGTGATTAACATCACCCATAGTCACATGTTCCTTTCCCAACACATACCCATAGAATCGTCTTAGTGATCACATCATGAAACAATTTCCATACCCGACATCATCATTCCAAACTAAAAATAGAGTCATAAATCGCACATACCATTCCATAATTGGATCCACCATAACATTTCACACATGAGACTACCTTCTAGTGTTTTCCTAATAACCATAAATGTAAAGCCCCGACCCCAGCTACCCAGAGTCGGTGCATTACTTCGTAACATTGGCATGATCACAAAAGATCAAGTCTCGAAAGACCGATTAGTTTAGTAGCCTTGGAAACACTAGATACATTCATAAATGTTACATTACATCATAAAGTGAAAAACTAATGACAAAGTATTCATAGTCCACACTTATATCCTCTTCTGACTATCCCTGTAGGTCATTCATAAAATACTTCTTCACATCCTGGAAAATATTAAAACATTGAAAGGGGTGAGCTCAGATGCTCAGTAAGGATAAAAACATAGCGGAAGCTTTCATAAATAAACATTAACATTTAAGGCAATGTATAACTAAAACAAAAGCCTTTTAAACATGAACTTCAACATAATATGGAAAAAGTAAAATGAGATAATTCCATTTACTTATTCACATGGATATTCTACTGGTCGAATAATCACATGCAATATCAATAACCACTTTCATAATGATGGAATGCATAATGCCAGACTATCATAATCACGTAGCCAAGGCCTCGTGCCAAGACCAAAAATAAGATTTTGTCAAGGCCTCGTGCCAAGACACTAGTTTGTCTCATGAGACCTGCCGATGCATCAAGGAGCTGTAGCGGGCTCCACCCGTCACTTATTAAGTCCAATGCATTCCTCATATGAATAGGTTTAAACATATCATAAACCATAACATAATCGTATCACATAAAACATGCATAAAGGAAACATAACATTTCCACATTTCAATCACAAGATATCAATACAACACATTGATATAATAAAAACACTTTCAAAACCATTTTCAATGCCAAAATAAAAGAAAGTTAAAACTTTGTATTTATTTTTCATTAAAAAACGTTATGGCTTGTAGAGGAAGCCGAAACACAAATAATGGTCACGGCGGCGGGGAAGTAGTTGTCACCGCATACGTAAGACAAAAACATTCCTTTTGTCGTTTAGTAAAACGCTTTGTAAAAAAGATTCCTTTTTGAATAAAAGTCAAAGTCAAAGGGGTTTATACACCGTATAAAAGAAAGTTGTGTATAAAACCAAATATGCCTCAATGAAAGGAGATTGAGACGAAGTCCTTAAAAGATCATTTTTTAAAATAAAATAGATCTATTATGTGTATTCACTATAAGTACACATAAAGAAAGTACAAATACAAGATAGGACATAATAATATCAGGACATAATTTGAAAGTAGGAGATTAACCCAAAGAATGGAAATTGGGTTAAGAAATTCCCTTACCTCATGTCCGACTTGACTCAACCATTCTTTAACCTCCTGAATAATAAACTAGAGTTAATATCTACTTTATTAAGAACCATTTTAAATTTCATTATCCTTTTTATATCACTTATTACAATTTTATGAACGTTATGTAATTATTTAAGTTAATAACGGTCGTTTTGTCGATCTTTGGTACTTGAGTCAACAATAAACTTCTTATAATTACAAGTTGTTCATGTGGTGAAATATCCATTATATCTAGAATTATATTCATGATGTAGATATCATATATATCATATATATCCAGTATATACATTCATTCATAATATTACGTAACATTTAGAGGTAAGAAATGAAATGCACCGTTCATGGAGACGGTAAGCCGTACGTACGCATGAACGCTACTTTCATTTATATTTCATATTTAATGGAATGAAATCATAATTATATAAAGGTATAATATAATTCCAGTATAATATAGTGTATAATACCATTTACTTCATCCTGTATACATCCCACATATGGTATTAACGATTCAAATCACTTTGAGGCGGCTGTAGTCCGCACTTCCTAAAATGAAAATATCGCGTTTACCCATAATGGAAACCATAAAGGTATGCCATAAATGAAAAATACAAAATCATAATGAAAACAAAAACATAATATATATCATATATAAAAATAGTTTCATCATAATGGCCACCATTAGAGGTGTTATATGAGTGTTGAACAATCATCGTTTCGTGAGGCAAAAATTCTCCATCCACAGAAACAGTATGTTCTTTAACCATTAGATGTAGGTGTGTGTAAGTTTAAACCAAATCCTTATCATAAAAACATCCTAGTATATTTCAGATACTGGTGTTGTTACAAAAGAAAGGAATAAAAAGAGTTTAATGGGTTGGAGAAGCTAAATAAAACAAAACAACATTAGAGAAGACATTACCTAAAAATCGGGTAACTCTTTTTTATTTGAGCCAAAGGCTTCCTTGGGAAAAATTATGCCCAAAGTGAGGCTTCTAGGAGTAAGGGAGGAAAGTTGGTATGGTATTTGGGCAGAGGTTGGCCGAGCCAAATGGCTTGAAGGTGTGAATAAGGTGGGAGTGGTGGGGGCCTTTTATAAGTGGAGAGGAGGGGCACTTTTGGAAAGTAATGAAATGTTATTCTATTATACAATGCTTTTCGGATTCTAAAGGTCCCACACTTGTATAATTAGAGGATAAGGTGATAATGGTTCGAAATATCCTCATCCAATAGGCTTTTGACAAGTGTAAGCCTTGGATTTTATATTATCTTCTCATTTTATTTAAATCGTTAAATAATGAGGTCATCGCTGCATCATCATGATGTCATAAATAATTTAATTTATTTAATGTCTAAAAATTATAAAAAAAATACTATAATGTACGAAATCTTTTTATATTTCTAATTACTATTTATAGTCAAAAATATGACTTGTATAACCCCATGTAAAAATTTTTTTAGTAAAAAATTTCATGTTTGTGTCATTTTTTACTTTAACATTAAATAAAAGGTATTTATGTCATTTTCCAACTAAAGTGGCTCCATGGGGTCCCCAAGTTGACCCATGGATTGTCTTGGTCGGCCATGACACATCCAATGAGGTTAGGACATGTGTCAAGCTCATCACATATTATTAAAACATTATTTTTACCTTAAACTACACTAATTACCTCTAATCGCGATTAAGAACTTAAAAGTTACTATTCACCAAAAATTATTTTAATCTCATTGAACCAAATTTTACTTATTAATGACAACCATGTATGTCAGATTTTTGAAATTCAAAACACATAAGTGGTAAAATTTCATTTAAACGAAAAATCAGTTTTTACAAGTACCACTTAGTGGTTTCACTATTCATCAAAAATTGAAGTTTTTCAGAACAATGCCAAAATTTCACCCTAAGCTATAATTGATATTCCGAATTCAAAAATGATATCTATTTTATAAAATTCCAAACATATAATTTGCATTAATTAATTTTATAATTAATTCCTGCTGTCACAACAAATAGCGTGTTTTTAAGAAACAATTTATATCAAAAGATTGACAATTGTTTATGTCCAATTTCAAAGTGAAATTAATTCTAATGACCACCATTGGATAAAATGGTAAAAATATATTCTAATTATACTCTAAAACAACTCAATAGTATAATTTATCACTATAAATTATTTTGATTAAAAAAGTTGTTTTTAAGTATTTTTCACTATTCATAAAAAATGGAAGTTCTCAGAAAATTACAAAAAATTTAACTTAGGATAATTTCGATATTACGAATACATAAATGAAGTCCATTTTGAAATATAAAATTTCTATAATTTTAAAAAGTGGGTATTACTATTCATAACGGCTACTTTGATTAGTCGCGGTGTGTTAGAACTCGAAGTTTCGTACAATGCAAGCTATTGCATTATTGAATGAGAAGTGTATCGTGGAAGCTCGGGGTGTTACATTATCCCCTACTTCAATAAATTACATCCTCGCAATTTGAAATTTTTCTTGGAAAATAAAAGGTTGAAAATAGAAAATACCTTTGTGGAAAACCCACATCGGAAATAAGGTTAATAAAATTTAGTCTTAATAAGAGGGAAATGGAAATAATAAAGTCACCACCAAATTATGATCTCGATAAGGAGAACATTGGTGGCAATTAGAGACATATAATTGGAGGAAAAACGTAAATATTTGTAGGGAGTGATTGAGGTCATCAATCACAATCAACTGTCAAATTGAGGGCCTCAAAGCCTTCAATCTATGTTGATTTAAAATATCATCAATTCAACAAGACATAAGGTATTAGGATAACACATTTTTTTGTTTTAATATCCCTTTACTAAAGTTTAAGAATTAATTTATTCATTAAATAAGAGATAGGTATATATATATTTATGCTTGAAAATTAGAGTTTCAACCTTCAACTCATCTTTCACTCAAAAAGATAATAGAACTCAAAAATATTATACTTATCCTAATTGTATAAGGTTCCAAATTTTAACACATACCATTTAGATTAGAAAAACTATTTTGTAATAACCAGGGACTTCACGTAGTCCAGTGGTAGGCGATTAATCCCAATCGCACTATGGTTGTGGGTTCGATTCCCACAGCTTTGTCCGACGCGATGGGTTGTCACTCGATCTGCGTGTTGTCCTTTTTATAAATATCCAAAAATAACCTTAAAAATATTATCCAATGTAAAATATAATCCATTCCAACCTTTATAGTTATCCAAAATACTTCTGTCCAACTCACAGTCCAGATTTTATGAGGAAGGTAAACATAATGAAGCTCCTTTTTTTCTGCATAACAACATGTGAACACCTTCATCATGTATTCTTTTAAAACACTGCAACATACTGTATTACCATAAATCCTTATTGATTACATTCATGATCCCTTATTCCTTTTAGAAAACTAGATATACTCCTTCTATCCAAAAATGTATACAAATCATTAATCAGTTTCAAGGATGTTAATAATATCCAACATAATTTATCCGAATCAATCATGTCTTATTCCAAAATCACTATCTCGGTATCAAAACCATATTATGGTTTATCTTTCTCTCAACCATATATTTTCCAAAAATTTAACCTAATGTGGAGTCACTTTTATTGGTTCCACACAATCTCAAGTCCTAGATGAAATAGTACTGCACTACAATCCTTATATACTCCATAATTATTATAACCAGTACATCATTGATACAACACTCAAATTAAAAAATTCTTTAATAACAACATAAGAACTCTAATCATTCCTCCTCATCTGTAGTAGTATCATAACTTGATTATTATCCAATAACATCATTTGGGGCATACTCTGATGATTTGAACATTGGTTTGTGTAGTGTCCTCACTCCTTGCAGATGAAGCATTGTACATTGAAACCTTTTTCTTACCCTTTAAGTCACGCACTTGGTGTCCTTTTTCTCCACACTTATAACAAACTCTCATTCCCTTCAGGCAAATTCCAAGGTGTTTCTTCCCATAGTTATCACATATTGGAAAATTCTTCTTTTCCCCCGTCCCTTAATCCATCATTCTCTCTTCCATCCTTTTCTTCTCTTCCATCCCTTCAAATCCATAAGACTCAGAGAATTCTCTACTTATCTTATTAACACATGATACTATTTCTTCATATGTTGATAACACATGGGAGAATATCTCCCTTCTAAATGTTGGCTTAATACCATGAAAGATATGATCCTTCTTACTCTTTGGATCATACGTATTGATGGAGTTCACATTCCTTCTATTGGGCGCCATTTCTATACAATGCCATAAACTAGGTTAGTTTATGAATCGAAATACATAATAACAAACTTGAAAACACTTATAATAAATTGAACTATTTATGGATATAATCCATAATCATAAAAAAAATCTTTTAGGAAGTATATACTCATAACCCTTCATAGTGGTTTGTAAAGAAAATGTGAATTATCCTAATCATATCCCCCGGGAGTATCGTAACCAAGAGTGCAGCAAGGCCCGTTGTCGTGCACCAGTTCCCGTTTGAGTCTAGCTCAAAGCGGTGTTTTTGGGTTTTACCCCTAGGTACATCTGTGCCAGAGCCGCCTCTACCTGCTCGTATCCAGACATGGATGTATTGCTCGGAAAACTCACAACATCTCCACAATACCAAAATTTTAGGAAGTTCTTCTATACTAATCCTCAAAGTCTATCTTCGGGCTATGTGCTCTAATCAGAGTTTATCTAAATCTAGCTTCCAAGGTTAGTACTAAACTGCCTCTGATACCAACTGTAACGCCCCAACCCCAGCTACCCAGAGTCGGTGCATTACTTCGTAACATTGGCATGATCACAAAAGATCAAGTCTCGAAAGACCGATTAGTTTAGCAGCCTTGGAAACACTAGATACATTCATAAATGTTACATTACATCATAAAGTGAAAAACTAATGACAAAGTCTTCATAGTCCACACTCATATCCTCTTCTGACTATCCCTACAGGTCATTCATAAAATACTTCTTCACATCCTGGAAAATATTAAAACATTGAAAGGGGTGAGCTCAGATGCTCAGTAAGGATAACAACATAGCGAAAGCTTTCATAAATAAACATTAACATTTAAGGCAATGTATAACTAAAACAAAAGCCTTTTAAACATGAACTTCAACATAATATGGCAAAAGTAAAATGAGATAATTCCATTTACTTATTCACATGGATATTCTACTGGTTGAATAATCACATGCAATATCAATAACCACTTTTATAATGATGGAATGCATAATTTCAGACTATCATAACCACGTAGCCAAGGCCTCGTGCCAAGACCACAAATAAGATTTTGTCAAGGCCTCGTGCCAAGACACTAGTTTGTCTCATGAGACCTGCCGATGCATCGAGGAGCTGTAGCGGGCTCCACCCGTCACTTATTAAGTCCAATGCATTCCTCATATGAATAGGTTTAAACATATCATAAACCATAACATAATCGTATCACATAAAACATGCATAAAGGAAACATAACATTTCCACATTTCAATCACAAGATATCAATACAACACATTGATATAATAAAAACACTTTCAAAACCATTTTCAATACCAAAATAAAAGAAAGTTAAAACTTTGTATTTATTTTTCATTAAAAACGTTATGGCTTGTAGAGGAAGCTGAAACATAAATAATGGCCATGGTGGTGGGGAAGTCGTTGTCGCCGCATACGTAAGACAAAAACATTCCTTTTGTCGTTTAGTAAAACGATTTGTAAAAAAAGATTCCTTTTTGAATAAAAGTCAAAGTCAAAGGGGTTTATACACCGTATAAAAGAAAGTTGTGTATAAAACCAAATATGCCTCAATGAAAGGAGATTGAGACGAAGTCCTTAAAAGATCATTTTTTAAAATAAAATAGATCTATTATGTGTATTCACTATAAGTACACATAAAGAAAGTACAAATACAAGATAGTACATAATAATATCAGGACATAATTTGAAAGTAGGAGATTAACCCAAAGAATGGAAATTGGGTTAAGAAATTCCCTTACCTCGTGTCCGACTTGACTCAACCATTATTTAACCTCCTGAATAATAAACTAGAGTTAATATCTACCTTATTAAGAACCATTTTCAATTTCATTATCCTTTTTATATCACTTATTACAATGTTATGAACGTTATGTAATTATTTAAGTTAATAACGGTCGTTTTGCCGATCTTTGGTACTTGAGTCAACAATAAACTTCTTATAATTACAAGTTGTTCATGTGGAGAAATATCCATTATATCTAGAATTATATTCATGATTTAGATATCATATATATCATATATATCCAGTATATACATTCATTCATAATATTACGTAACATTTAGAGGTAAGAAATGAAATGCATCGTTCATGGAGACGGTAAGCCGTACGTAAGCATGAACGCTACTTTCATTTATATTTCGTATTTAATGGAATGAAATCATAATTATATAAAGGTATAATATAATTCCAGTATAATATAGTGTATAATACCATTTACTCCATCCTTTATACATCCCACATATGGTATTAACGATTCAAATCACTTTGAGGGGGCGGTAGTCCGCACTTCCTAAAATGAAAATATCGCGTTTACCCATAATGGAAACCATAAAGTTATGACATAAATGAAAAATACAAAATCATAATGAAAACAAAAACATAATATATATCATATATAAAAATAGTGTCATCATAATGGCCACCATTAGAGGTGTTATATGAGTGTTGAACAATCATCGTTTCGTGAGGCAAAAATTCACCATCCACAGAAACAGTATGTTCTTTAACCATTAGATGTATGTGTGTGTAAGTTTAAACCAAATCCTTATAATAACAAAATAATATTATATTTTAGATACTGGTTTTGTTACAAAATAAAGGAATAAAAAGAGTTTAAGGGGTTGGAGAAGCTAAATAAAACAAAACAACATTAGAGAAGACATTACCTAAAAATCGGGTAACTCTTTTTGATTTGAGCCAAAGGCTTCCTTGGGAAGAATCCTGCCCAAAGTGAGGCTTCTAGGAGTAAGGTAGGGAAGTTGGGTGGGTATTTGGGCAGAGGTTGGCCGATCCAAATGGCTTGAAGGTGTGAATAAGGTGGGAGTGGTGGGGGCCTTTTATAAGTGGAGAGGAGGGGTACTTTTGGAAAGTAATGAAATGTTATTCTATTATACAATGATTTTCGGATTCTAAAGGTCCCACACTTGTATAATTAGAGGCTAAGGTGATAAGGGTTCTAAATATCCTCATTCAATAGGCTTTTTACAAGTTTAATCCTTGTATTTTACATTATCTTCTTATTTTATTTAAATCGTTAAATAATGAGGTCATCGCTGCATCATCATGATGTCATAAATAATTTAATTTATTTAATGTCTAAAAATTATAAAAAAAATACTATAATTTAGGAAATATTTTTAGATTTCCAATGACTATTTATAGTCAAAAATATGACTTGTATAACCCCATGTAAAAATTGTTTTAGTAAAACATTTCATGTTTGTGTCATTTTTTACTTTAACATTAAATAAAAGGTATTTATGTCATTTTCCAACTAAAGTGGCTCCATGGGGTCCCCAAGTTGACCCATGGATTTTCTTGGTCGGCCATGACACATCCAATGAGGTTAGGACATGTGTCAAGCTCATCACATATTATTAAAACATTATTTTTACCTTAAACTACACTAATTACCTCTAATCGCAATTAAGAATTTAAAAGTTACTATTCACCAAAAATTATTTTAATCTCATTGAACCACATTTTACTCCTTAATTACAACCATGTATGTTGGATTTTTGAAATTCAAAACACAGAAGTGTTAAAATTTCATTTAAACGAAAAATCAGTTTTTATAAGTACCACTTAGTGGTTTCACTATTCATCAAAAATTGAAGTTTTTCAGAACAATGCCAAAATTTCACCCTAAGCTATAATTGATATTCCGAATTAAAAAATGATGTCTATTTTATAAAATTCCAAACATATAAGTTTCATTAATTAATTTTATAATTAATTCTCGTTGTCACAACAAATAGCGTGTTTTTAAGAAACAATTTATATCAAAAGATTGACAATTGTTTGTGTCCAATTTCAAAGTGAAATTAATTATAATGACCACCATTGGATAAAATGGTAAAAATATATTCTAATTATACTCTAAAACAACTCAATAGTATAATTTATCACTATAAATTATTTTGATTAAAAAATTTGTTTTTAAGTAATTTTCACTATTCATAAAAAATGTAATTTCTCAGAAAATTACAAAAAATTTAACTTAGGATAATTTCGATATTACGAATAAAAAAAATGAATTCCATTTTAAAATATAAAATTTCTATAATTTTAAAAAGTGGGTATTACTATTCATAACGGCTACTTTGATTTGTCGCGGTGTGTTAGAACTCGAAGTTTCGTACAATGCAAGCTATTGCATTATTGAATGAGAAGTGTATCGTGGAAGCTCGGGGTGTTACAATAAAAATCTTAATAAGATCATAAATGGTCTCACCTAGATCATCCCTCTCACACCTATTTACCACACATCACATAAAACACATATAAATTTTGGAAAAATCTATGCAGCCCCTTTCTTATAATCATATGTGCCTAGTCATATAAGACTGAACTCTAATTCGATTTCAAATAGGAAGAATCAAAAAGTCATATGAAAATATAAAAATAGGGCATAATATTCATAAATACTTCAACACCTCAAGTAAGTGAGATAAATAATAGAATACTGGATATATAACATTATCCTTTCTCTAAGATACTTCCTAATTATAATGATTCCAAAATCTAGAAGGAAAAGAGTAAGATCCCTCACTCGAGACTCTAAATGAAGGAGAAAGAGGAGTACAATGATAGCTCAGCCGAATGGCCAACCATAAAACCCCATTTTAATATCAAAATAAGCATCCTTTTTCTTTCTCCTAGAACTATTCACAGTGTGAATTGTATATTCATTCCATGGGTCATCAGGACCGCCCCCACCTCTTTATAACTATTTCATTTCATGGTATATAGTTTCATGATTTGAATGGATATATACCAGCATGAATATCCCAAACCTCTTCCTTGTACACTCCCAACCCTCAAAGATTTTAAATCCATGAAAAATACATGTGCCTTGCCATATACCAAAAATATAATAGATCATACCTATGTTATTTTGGCTATACAGAGACCAAAACTCTCCTCCATCTCAAGTTCTCAATCTTCATTGTCCTAAAATTTGATATGACATTGAATGCAGATGTATCATTCCCACATGCCTAGAATACCCCAACTACTCAATATAATTAATTGATACCTTCTGTGGGAACTCCCCCTATAGGAATTACCTACCTGATCACTTCCCAACCCAGGGTCTCAATATCCTGGTGGTTCCACACCAACCATCATCCCATAACACCCATATTAGAACCATAATACACCATCATTTTCCTCATTTCATAATCACACCATACATGATGCCCATAAAATACCACATCAAACTCAATGTCCATATAAGTCCATCACTCTTGATGCCCATATATTAAACACACTTTGTTAATTCACTTATCACACATAACCCTCATGCACTAATTTCCATAATAAAAAACTAAAAACCATATTCACATGCTCAAAATATAACTCTAACTATCATGGGATCTCTAAAAGGTGAGTGGCCTCTCACCATTATGAGATGTCTGCACCAAAGAAATTGAAATGGGTTAGTTGGAAGAGTGGTTGTCATGTAAAGATTTA
Organism: Viscum album; assembly: GCA_963277665.1. Lineage (NCBI taxonomy): Eukaryota > Viridiplantae > Streptophyta > Magnoliopsida > Santalales > Viscaceae > Viscum > Viscum album. The sequence goes on along the minus strand of OY728143.1, from coordinate 1,189,433,598 downwards.
AATGGGGAAAACTATGTTGCGGTACATGTCATAGTTGGGAGAGTCTTCTATTTTTATGTGCTATTGCAGGTGTTTTTTTGTTCTGTTTTAAGTGATATTTGCAGGTGTATTCAACAGAGGGGATGGTTGGCTGCTATGCAGTTTTCTAGAAATACACTATACCAATGGTTTAAAACCATTGGTAAAGTGTATTTTGAGAATATTTTTACCAACTGTTTGAATAAACCATTGGTAATACACTATACCGATGGTTCAAAACTATTGGTAAAGTGTATTTCCAAAATATTTTTACTGACAGTTTTAATAAACCATTGGTAAACTATATATACCAATAGTTTATTAACCGTTAGTATAAATATATACCAATGCCTTACTAACCAATGGTTTTGCTGCCTATACCAATGGTTTGAAACCATTGGTATAGGTTGTGTTTCCAGTAGTGTTGGCATGGATCCCTATTCCCCCTAGCCTAAGATATAGGGATGTGTGCACACCTGGAGACATATTTCATAGATATTATATGGAACCTTGAGCATTGAACTAACCAACCCCATGTCTATTAACCATGGTTCTATGATTGAGAATGATTGAAAATGGATTCTTGAGAAATTATTTATACATGCATGTGATTATGAAATTATTTATTCATGCTTGTTTTGATGGAAATTCGCTTTTATACTTGTTTTATACTTGTTGTGGAAATAATTTTAAAAACATGATTTTTTATGAATTGTGAAAATATTACCATGCCATGTTTTATTTAAAATTGAGATTATTTGGCTTATTTGATATTTATTTCTTATGGAATTCTTGGTGGGACCCTTATGGGATAGTGTTTCTCACACCCTACTTTTTTCTTTGGGCATGTGTAGACTTTCTTATGCCAAGTTTAGGAAAAGGAAAGGAATTTTTTTGGAGGTGGTGGGTGTTATTGATAATGGGACTTTAGGGAATGGTGGTTACTAGTGGATTATATGATACACTTTTTAGAAATAGATCTTATGATGATGTATTTTATGGCTATGTGATGACACGGGTTGATACACCATTTTTGGGGCTTGTACTTGTCTACTTGTGGTACTTTTCTCTTGATGAGTGTTTTGGCATACCGATTGTTTATGTATTCTTTCTGTTTTTGTCTTCTTATGGAAAAATTGTTCCCTCTTGTTTGATTTTGATTCTCAGGTGATAGTCTCTAGTCTGTGGGGATCAAGAATGCCATTTGATTCATATCATGATAGGTTCAGGTACCGGTTTAATGGGTTATCTGGGTTGGTTCATTACATGGGACCTCACCGAGAGTTGAGTATGGACTCTGGTGAGTGTGTTCAATTGATCGTAGGATGCCTTCATGTGTGAAGGCATTGTGATCAGGTGAATTGGTAATGCATCGATGGTTGGAGATGGGTGTTTTTGAGACAAGTCAACCAAGGTTGTTTTAACCTATATTCACTCATGGAAACTAGATACATTGAGTTAAAAACCACATCTAGAATGTCCTTTTAGAGATGACAGACATGTTTTAGGAATTAAATCAGGCTTTCAAGGTAAAACTAGTTTGTTCTTAGCTCATACATGGATGACGATTATGTATCCATCCTAGTTGTAATTTAGTAGCAAGGATGGGGTAAAGATGTTTAATCATTTTTCTTGTGGATGTTTGGGTGAAGTAGGTTGGAAACCATGTTGGGAATGTCATTGGAACATAAGTGTGGTGTTTCAATAGATGATTCCAATGTTGAAGGCACTAAAGCATTCGAATTGGTCATTGTGAGTTGAAGCTTGTGGTGGGGAGAAGCATAGACATGGTGGGTAAACGAATGATGACACCATCAATGTTTTGGGATAGATATTATTGGGAGAGTTCTATCAAGGTGTTTCGATTTTGAAGATGGGTGTTGGCTTGGGTTTTGGAAGTTTGAGCGCCTTGAACCAGAAGATGTTCCTTGGGTGTGCTTCGAGTGTTTGGAAGTGGTATGAGCCTATTTAGCTTTAAATAGGTGACTGAAGTAGGTCAGTTGATATGGGTGTATGACCACTGGGGCTTCTCGGGGATGAGAAGTATTATGGTGGGGTGTTTTTAAGGCCTCGCATCTATTTGGGTGTTTAGAACTCACGATGAATTTTTGAACTTTCAAAATAGTGGAGGGTTCAGTTTTTCAATTGGCATTAATATTCAGGTTCTGAAGGTTAGAACCCCTCTAATGAACCTATTTGGATGTGGAATGAGGTGTTATAGGGGCTTTATGGTTCTCATGAGTGTCTTAGAGGTTCCGGTCTTGGAGTTCAGGTTTTTGGAGTTACGGCCCAAGACACACATTTAGCGCATGGTTAGTGCTAACCATGCACCATGACTATGAAATTTGATCAAAGGAGGAGTACGGTTTGTTAAACCATGTGAAGGGGGTCCAAGAAACCATGAAAACATCTGTAGTAAATTGTAGATTTGTTCTGTATGGTTTGTCAAACCATGTGTCTAACTGTGTAAAATGGAGAGTTTTTTAGCAGAGGGGATCATTCTACTGGCACATGGTTTGGCCAACCATGTGGCCAAACTGTGCACTCTTTAAAAAGTAGAAAAATATTATTTTTCCTTTATAGTTTTAGGAAGGGTTTAACCCCCTTTCTTCTCTCATTTTTGGCTAGTAGCTACATATGAGGCTCCCCTTCCCCTCTCCTCTCTTCCATGGTGGATCTCCTTTATCTGATGTTTCGAATCGGATTCCTTCTATGGAGTTGGAAATATTTGAGTGAGTATAAGAGTCATATTCCTCCCTTTCTTAGTTTCTTTCATTGTCAAGTGTTCTCGCATCATTTATATGGGTTATTCTATATTCCTAGGGTATTTTTTAGTTCTTTTATTTCTCTCATTTCCTCTCAAACCAGGGTTTAATATTAGATGAGTAAACTCTTATGATGTTAAGTTAGGTGGTCCCTTTAATTTAACTAATAGTCTTACTTTCTTTCTGATCATGTGCATGGTTCAGTCAAGCCGACTTCATTATGTTTGGATCAATTTAAATTAAAATATTGAGATTGATTCTGCCTTAGATAAATGTATCATTTAGCATGGCATGAAAGTTAGGGAAGGATAGTTTCAAGTGGGTTTCTTAGAGTAGAATTAACCTTGAAATAGATTGATGCTATTAAATTACTAAATTATGTTTTAAAAAGTTTAATAGGTAATTTTGTTGGAATAGATGGTTGTGAAATGGAATTTCACAATCATAAATAATTATAAATAGTCTTGACCTTTAGGTCGTACCTAATGTAATGGTATGGAATTAAAGGAACAAATTGGGAATCCCAAAACTTATAAAATGGAATTGAAATGGATAAATGATAATTGATGTGGGGTAATTTTATGATTGCCTTAGGAAAATTGATAAAACCTATTTGGAATGGGAATTGAAATTATATTATATCTTGAGTTCTAATAACGATAATTAGTATGGTTATTGGTGAAATAAAATGGTAAATCCCCAAGTGTAAATTGAGGTGAGTCGTGTTTTTAATGAATGACATTGTGTGTATTTAATATAAGCCTTGAAGAAATAGTAAAGTGGTGGCCTTGGTCTAAATGATAATTAAATGAAATGAATGTTTAGTTTATCAAAAGATTAAAAATGATGCCTAATGCTTAGGAATATCATGATGATCATCCAGATTCCTTATGGCAGATGTTACTTGGAAATGTTGTGATGAGCATTTTTTCCATATGATACTCTATGGATGGTAATATCGGGATGAGAACCCAAACTTCATGTGATAAATAATGACTTAGGGAGGACATGAGGATTGACTAAACCCATGTGATACTTGATGATTTTGGAATATCGGGATGAGTATTCGAATTCCATTGTAATTCCAGGATGAGCATATGGATTCTGAGTGATGACTGGTGATGGGAAATGTCGGAATGAGAGATTAGATTCTATAGGAATTCCAGGATGAAAATTTGGATCCCATGTGATAATTGATGACTAGTGAATTTTGGGATGAGAACTCAAATTCCATGTGACGCTTCATGATATTGGGGAATTTCAGCATGACCTCTTGGATTCCATATAGATAGTTATGGTTTATGTGGTCATCGAGGCAAGCTCAGAGACACCCACTATCACAAAAATAGGTTTTTGTAGTGCCACCATTTATCAGCGCTTTTTTTAGTATAGCTGATAAAGGGGTGGATTTATCCGCACTTTTCCTAGCGCTGATAAAGTTTATATTTCAAAAAAATCACGAAAAATGATATATTGTTATATAATTATATTTATATTGATATAAATATAATATATATTTTTTAAATATATTTTAGATAAGTATAAATAGACTATTACATTTAATATAAAAAAATAGTGAAAATGGATTTAAAATATTTTAAAAAATATTATTAATTAATAATTTTCTTATTATTATCGATTAATAATCATTTAATAACAATTTGAAGACACAAAAAATCAAAAAAAAATAAAAGATCTAAAGTAAGTTGAAAATGTAACTTAAACTTCAAACCGCCATAACTTTTGATCCAGGTATCCGTTTGAGATCTACAGTATATCAAATTGAATCTTGTGATGATATCTACATGCTAATAATTGAAGGAAATATTTTGTCACATTTTTTGAGGCTTAAAAAGGCCCAGAAGGCCTCCAAAACTGAGTTTTTAGTCGGGATACCCCGATTTCTTAACATTCAAACAGGTATAACTTCTGATCTGGATTTCCTCTAGGCATGTACCACAATCATATCAAATATTGTTTCATTTTCTTCAATTTGACTGGTTTTGGAGTTGAAACAGACTTCTAGATTAAAATTTATGGTCATTTTAACATTCTATGGTTTTTCAAATACACATATATATGTATTTATTCATAAATATGTGTGTGTGTGTGTGTTGTATATATGTATGTATGTATTTATTTATTTATTTATAAACACACATAAAAACATATTTTATAAATATATTTAAAACTAATCTTATAAATATATATTAATATACAGATAAATATACGGATAAAAAATTATAACTAAATATATATATATAAATATAAATAAATATAAATTAATATACGAATAAATATAACTATATATATATATATATTAATATATATATATATATATATATATATTAATATATGAATAAATATATATGTATTAATATAACTAAATATATTTATATTAATATGAATCTATATTAATATACGAATAAATATAAATATATATATATATATATAAATAAATATATATATATTAATATATGAATAAATATACATATATATTAATATATGAATAAATATATATGTATTAATATAACTATATATATATATGTATCATTAAATAGAGAAAAAAACTAAATAGCTTAGTGGTAAAGGTGAAGGCGTGCAAGGGGGGAGGTATCGGGTTCGAGTTCGGGTGGAAGTAGGGAGGGACGCGTGGGCATGTGGGGGATGCATGGGCAAAGGTAGCACGTGATAGAGTGGGAGGGTGTCCTCCTAGCGTTGATGGGGAGGTCAAGCACTATTAAAAGCTCCCCCCCCCCCCCCCGCATTATATATTCTTTTTATTTTATTTTATTTGACTTTTATCAGTGCTAAAAAAGCACTGATAAAAGACCTTTTTATCAGTGATTTTTTTAGCACTGATAAAAGGGGCCTTTATCAGTGCTTTTCTGAGTGCTGATAAAAGGGACCCCCCTTTATCTTCGCCTCAATTAACATCACTTTTTTTAGCGTTGTTAATGCCCTTTTCTAGTGTTGATAAAGGACATATTTGTAGTAGTGACCCCAACATTGGTCGAAGCAGTTATGTTCAATCATGGTCATGAACCTAGAGATCGAAAATGGTATAACTGACCTAGGGTGTCACTGTGAACTCAAGACATCCGTTGTTGTTATTGTTTTTATTTAAATTACTTTAAAATTGTTAAATTATATAAAATTATTTTATCTATAACACTTTTTATGAATTGCAAATTAAATTGGTTATTTTATGGATGTAATTGGTGGTGGCCTACTGAGTTATACTCACACCCTAGTCGAGTAGTCATGACACTTGGGTACCTGATCAGATACTGTTATTTTTCATGGGGACATGTATAGGTAAAGGCCCAATGTTGATTGTTTGTTTTCTCGGCATGCTAAGATGGGGTATGGATAATGGGATCGAGCGGGACTTGGTACCTGTTGGGGATATGCTATTATCACTATTTTACATTTATTTTTCTTTTATACTACTTGTGTATAGTCCATCAACAAGGGATCTGATATGTATGGCACATTAATTTATCATTGCATCTAAGGTTGTATTATTTTATCAATACTCACCTAGTTGGATGTTTATATCTAAATGTTATCTATTTAATTTTATTTATGATGTCTTTATACTTAGATATGATGGCATGGTCTCCCCATGATAACCTATTAGACCCTCCATGCTAGTCGAAAACATTTAGCATATGGGGAGGCATACTTGAGTCCATGCGACGCATCGGCCCGAGGTGTTGATTGAGCGAAATCTAGCTCGAGATGTTACAAAGTGAATGGATACACCCAAGTGTCTCAAGATATATGAGAAAAGATAATAATCATATTGGTGTTTCAATGATGGTGATGAGTGGTGGCTCTATTTTTATGAAAAGTGTAGCTCGTGTTTGGAGTTACATAATGAAATAGCATTCATCATTACAAGGTAGAATGCGATGATTTGATGATAATTGACTACCCGAGTGGGTCATGACTACCAATTGAATAGTTGAATAGATTTATTATGGATAATAAGTTCTATGGTGGATATATTTTAATACTCTAGATTCAGATGGGTTATAAAATTTAGAAGGAATTTGAATTTTTCATCTTGTGGGAAATTTGTTTTGAGAATCAAGAATCATAATGAGATTATAAGAATTTGAACATATATAAAGAGTGTTATTAGACATGTTTTGAGGTTTCATGGAGGCCCTAGGGGTTCAAGATAGAATCAAAGGAAGATTAGGTGGTTGGGATACTGTAAAACTGTAACAAAAAACCATTCAGGCGTGAACCTATGGTTCACGCTGTGATAGGGTGATGATAGTTTTTTAAAAATAAATAAAGAGGGGTGTATACCCCTCTCATTTATATTGAATATGCGCACATGAGGAGGTCTCTCAATTAACACCTTCCCCTCCCTTCTATATTTCCCCTTGATCTGGGGTGGATTTTGTGGCATTTTTGTGGTGGTTTCAGGTATGATACCCTATGTTACCCTCCATTATTATATCCCTCTGACTTTGCTCAATGTTGGGGCTAGGTTTAGCATCGATTCCACTGAAGAATGGTAGAATAAATCAAGATTGATTGGAATTTTACTTAGCTTGTGTAGAGGGTGTCTCGAGATGATGTCAGCATGTCATTACGCGCTATTTTGTTTGAGGTATGTTTCCTTATGAATTTTCAAGGGTTTTTGACTTAATTAAATTATTTTGGTAGTTGATTCGATTCTAATTGTTGGGTATTTTTTCTAAGATGGTTCCAAGAGTTAATTTCATACCTTCTATAGGTTTTTATTTGTGGTTTCGATGCGGTGAGAGTGTCGGGTGAGATTATCGGCCTTATTCCTAATTAAATTAATTTTTAAATTAATTATAATTTTTTTAAATAAAATTAATATTTAATTATAAGTGCCTTAAAATTAATTATTGATTTTTTCCCTGATATATGTGCTCAATATGTTCATACGAGCAAGTTCGAGCATCGACGGGAATGGTCGAGTGTGCTTTAAAAAGGGGGAAAGGTTTCATTTGAGGCAAGGTGGTCCTTATGCATATCATATGGTATTATACACTTTATTTATGGCATGTGATTTGTGTTCTTGAAACTTTTGGTTGGTCTACCATTTAAAATTAAGTAATTTTTTTAAAATAAATAAATTCCCTTGAATGAGATAAATAAAGTGTCAATGCTATGAGGGTCCTTGAGCACTGGATTGATTGTCTCAACTACCGATAATTGAGGCCTTGGTTATAATTATTTCCTCAAGAAACTTGTACCTCAAGGGGTGTTAATTAAATTCAATGAATGTGATCTATTATCCCTAGTATAAAATCCCATAGAGACCTCTAGGTAGAGGTTAGTGACAAGTTGAGATGGATGACCTAAGTATTTGACATGTCAGATCCATGAGATTCCATAGAGCCTCCAGGCTAGTTGAGATGAGTATGGGGTGAGAATTCATTTCCCCACTAGTATATGAGAGTTGGGAAGACAATCCTTAGGTATATTAATGTTAGGTGTGTAGACCGACATGTAATGACTTGGGTATGGAGATGGGTTTGAGCCCTCTCTCTAAAGAGGTGCTTGTATGGACTTTCCTAGGAGGACAAGGAGGACTTGGGATGATTATGAGGATTCAGATGCATATTATTCCCTCTGAGTTTTATGCTTGGAATCGAGTAATTTAAATGGGATACATGAACTCGGGACGGGTTTCTATGTTATGATGATACCCAATGGACCCCAATGGGTGTCTTAGTGATATATTAACCCTAGAAAGGGTGTGTATGGGAAATTGGTAGTGATGATTTTGGGTGTCACCTTAGAACCTGAATTGATGATTTGTGATGATTTGAGTTTTTTATGCCTATAACAAAGGCAGGTCGTGCACTAGAGAGGTCAACCTCGATTTGAAGGGTGAGTCTATTTTGATGTCCAACCCGATGAGATGATATTGATAGTGCAATTTGGGTGGGACATATTTACCACCATGATGTATTTGAGATACATGAGATGTATGGGATATGCTTCTAGAATCTGGACTTCATGCCCGACACATGATTTGGGATGCCTCAGACTAGGTCCTTAGATCTGTATGGTGGGATATACAGTCTACTGAGATACCATGATTTAGGATACCATGGATATGATCAGAGAGTACCATGATTTGAGCTACCATGGATTAGAGTTGGGATACCATGATTTGGGCTTCCATAGAATTGGAGCTGGGATACCACAATTTGGGATGCCTTGGATTTGATCCTCAGAGTCGAGATGATATACTACAATTTGGGCTACCATGGATTTGGATATAAGAGTACCATGATTTGGGATGTCATGTATTGGAGTTGGGAGTACCATGATTTGGGATTCCATGGATTTTTGAACTGAGAGTACCATGATTCTGATTGTCATATATTAGAGTTGGGAGTAACACAATTTGGGTTGCCATAGATATGATCCATGGAGTCAAGATCACGCCATGGTTTATTCTACCTAGGATTCCATCCTTAGAGTCAAGAGGATGCACCAATTATGGGGTTAGATGTAGACCCCCCCCCATAGTTTTAGGTTTCCATGGAATGGTTTTTTGGTACTGAGATGATGTATGTTTGGAACCATTGTGTGACATGCTTAGAGACATCATAACACTGGATGAAGTAGGTTTGGGTTGATCCTGAGTTCAATGGAAGGATATGATGAACGACAATGTTTATTTATTCACACTTACATAGTTATATTTATTTTCTAAGCATATCAAATGTATATATTGCATTTACTGGTTATATATGGTACTGTGTTAGAGTTACCCTATTGAGTTATACTCACACCCTACTCGGGTGACCATGGAACTTGGGTACTCGAGCAGACTTCATTGATCATGGGTTCAGGTTGGGTATAGTCCCAGAGTAACTGATCGAACGAGATAAATCAGACATGATTGAATATGTGGACAAGGTGAGGCTTGAGTATGATAGTAGATACTTAATGTCTTTTATTTATTTTATTTGAGTATTGTATATGTGGTCATCCCAATAGGCAATCAGTATTGATGTATGGTTGTGAGTCTATATAATTGTATGCTTGTGCGTTTTATTTTGATATTTATGGATATGTTTATTATTTTGGATGATGTTTGGTTTATTTTTATTTTTTACTGTACACTCTAATACGGGGAGTATAGTATCCCCACGGTACCACCCTACACCCCCGTTAATAGTCGGCAGCCTTTGGCATATGGGGAAGCACGCCTGAGGTCCTAGAGGTGACTCCCTAGGTTCAGAAACTGCTCGATGGTTTCAGGTTGGGGGAAGGATGTTACAAATATTCTATATGACCTTTATGTTGTTATTGTAATAATGGTTTTGTCAACAGATCTGTTATATTATTTTGTGTAGCCACCCAACTGGTCTTTACATTTCCCCTCTCAATGATCTCTCATATGAGATGATATTTTTGTAAGATGTGTTTTGTCCTTTGGTGGGACTAGGGGGTTCATTATATTGAGCAACAACCCCATTTTTGTCACAATATAGCTCAATTTCTCCCTCAATTCCAGGAACCACTCCAAATTTGGTAATGAACTTCTTGATCTAAACAGCTCCCTTCTCAGCATCTGATGTAGTGATATACTCTGCCTCTATTTTTGAGTTTGTTATGGTGGATTTTTTGGAACCCTTCCATCTGATATATCCACCATTTAGACAAAACATGAATCTATATTTATATTTCATATCATCTTTTTCAGATTGAAAACTTGGATTTGTGTAACCTTTTACGCAGATCTCATCTTCTCCTCCAAAACCAATAACATATCCTTAGTCCCTCTTAATTACTTAAGAGTGTTCTTCATGGAAATCTAGTGACCCTCGCTAGGATTTAATTGGTATCTACTAGTTATTCTCAAATCATAAGAGATATCAGGCCGAGTACATGACATGAAATACATGATAAATCTTATGGAAGATGCATAATGAATTTTATCCATCCTTTATAACTCTTTAGAAGGATCCTGAATCTTCCTAAGATTTATGCCATGCAACATGGGTAAAGTCCCCTTTATAGAGTTCTTCATGAAAAAACCATTTTAGCACATTACCAATATATGTGTTATGACTTAATCTAAGAGACCTTTCAGATCTATCTCTATAGATATTCATACCCAGTATATAGGAAACTTCACCCATGCCTTTCATTGAGAGACATTTACATAGCCACATCTTTACAGAATGAAGTGTCGAGATTTTATTTCTGATAAGTAGTGGGTTGTCTACATACAATATCAAAAATACTATTATACTCCCACTAACTCGCTTATATATATAAGAATCATTTGTGATTTTTTATGAAACCAAACTCTTTGATTGCATCATCAAACCAAATATTTTAGCTCTGAGAAGATTTCTCCAGTCCATAAATGGACCTTTGCAACTTGAATGTCTTATCAAAATCATTTGTAACTTCAAAACCTTTAAAATATATCATATACACATCCTCAGCTAAATTACCATTAAGTAAAGTTGTTTTGACATCTATTTGACATGACCTAAATGGACTTTATCATCACTATAGGTGAAAATGTTTATTCATATTTAATACCATGAATTTGTTTGTAACTCTTTTCCACTAGGAATGTTTTATAGGTAGACACTCTACCATCCATGTCAATTTTCTTATAAAAAACACACTTACACCCTATGGGTCTTACCCCTTCAGGTGTATCCACCAAGTTCCAAACTTGGTTAGTGTACATGGAGTCCATTTTAAGATTCCATGGCTTTTAACCATTTATTGGAATCACAACTCTCAATGGCCTCCTAGTAGGTAGTAGGTTCATCACCTATGAATATTACTTCATCATCATTAGTCATATGAAATCCATATCTCTCAGGTTCTTGATGAATCCTACCAAACCTTTGAGATTCTTGTGTAACTTGAGTTGATTATTCCTCCACAACTCTTTGTGAAATCGGCTTAACCTCCATCTTAGAAACACTTCCTATTTGTTGGCCTTGAACTTCTTCAAGCTTTACTTCCCTCCCACTAACTTGTAATTCATTCTCAATAAATATACCAGTTCAATCCAAAAACACTTTGTGTTCAGTAGGGTTACAAAAATAATATCCCATGGTTTCTTTTGGATAACTAACAAATAATCACTTATCTGATTTGGGGATAAGATTTTAAAAATCCAATCATCATTCGAGTACTTTACAACCCCAAGTCACCATGAAATACATTTTTTGATGTTTTTCAATCCACGTGTCATATGGTGTTTTCATGAATGATTTAGATGGAATACGATTTAGTAATAATGCAATGGTTTCAAGAGAATAACCCCAGAATGAAATAAGAAGGTCACATAAACTCATAATTGATCAAACCGTGTATAACATGTCCAGATTCCTCCTCTCAAACATGTCATTCCATTGTGTTGTTCTAAGAGCATTGAGTTGTGAAACAATTCCACAATCACGTGGATATTTTATGAATTCTTAGATTAAGTATCCACTACCTCAATCTAATCATAGAATCTTAATACTCTTGCCCAGATGATTCAGTAATTCATTCTGAAACTCCGAACTTTTCAAAAGATCCATACTTGTGTTTCATTAGAAACACATAAACATACTAACTAAATTCATCAATAAAAGTAACAAAATACCTATTACCGCTAATTGATTGTGTACTCATTGTTCTGTATACATCACTATGTATGAGACTCAATAGTCCACTGGCCTTTTCACCTTTTCTCAAAAAAGGTGTCTATCATTTTTTCCAATAAACAAGATTTTCATATGCTAAATGATTCATAATCGAATGAGTCCAACAATCCATCTCTATGAAGTCTTTGAATGTGTTTCTCATTTATATGTCTGAGGTGTCAATGCCAAAGGTAGGTGGGATTAGAATCAACCCTAAACTTATTATTTTGAATTTTATAAATAGAATTATCCAAATCTAGAATATATAAATATTTTATTATATTCCCAATGTCACAAAACATTCATTCTTATATATGGAACAACTCTTGTTTTTTTATAACGAATGAAAATACCATCTTGTCCAAACAAGATATAGAAATCAAATTCTTGTTTATGGAGGGAACATAATAACAATTATTTAATTCTAAAATTAATCCATTGGGTAGGCTTAAATCATAAGTGTTGAATTATAATGCAGTAATTCTTGCTCCATTACTGATACAAAGATTAACTCCACCCTTCATCAATTCCCTCTTATCATTAGGTCTGTGTTTGTCAGCAAAAATGTGTGACACACACCCAGTATCCAATACCCATGATTCAAAATTGGTTAAATTTTCTTCAATAACATTCACATGTAGGGGTTATAAATGATTCTCCTTGAGATCTCTTCTCAGCCCTAATACCAATATTTAATTTTTTTTATAGGTTATACCTATTAATGATCCCGATATGATCTTCATTGAGAATTTCATAGTCTATAATTAGGACATATTAGTGGTTGAGCATCATATTTTATATATTTTTATTAAGGAATTTTAATGATAGTTCCCCCACTAAAAACGATGACCCCATACATCGTATCCATTTAGTGAGCCAAGATCCATATTTTACTAAGTTCTGGGTCGTTTTAGCATTTATCCCATTACTTAGATATTTAAGTAGGGAATCATCCCAATCATAGAAGTTATGACTCATGGATAGTTGAGTGGGTAAATATTTATCTAAATACATTATATGGATTCACTCAACTCTATTCCTCTAGTGACCTAATCCTATTAGGGTATATCATCTAGTGTAACCCAAAGAAAATATTAAAAGCAAGCTAACGAAGGACTATCCAAGGGCACCCAACTTAAGTATAACGTTCCCAATAGGACAATAAAAAGTCTCTTATTACTTGATTTCATTACAAAAGATAATCTAGAGGCACCTAGATTTAGTATGACCTACCCGGTAGGATGATTACGATCTTGACAAGTGCCACTTTGGAAGGAATCTCACACTTAGTATTTGAGGGGTTTTCATTTTATAGTCTTTCCAATTTAATGTACATCATATGAATATTAAATTAATAACTATTACATCTTATGCAATCATTATATTCTCATGTTTTATTCATTTTGTGTATGCATGATTCCATTGATTTGGTTTTAGAACCCCTATTCCAACCACCAAATTAATGTGTTCCCACCACATTAATGTGTAACTCTTTACACAACCCACAATATGTGTTACTCACCCAAAAATAGATGCCAAAACATATTCATACATATCCAAATGCATCATATGTATAAGCTACACAAACCTTTCTTGTAAATTCATAGAGTTATATGAGATTGATAATCTCTAAGTGAGTGGGTATAGAGAGACATATAGGAAACCCCATTCACTTTTCTAGACAAGGCATCAGCCTCCAGGATGGTAGGTGGTCCGACCCTAGGTCCCTCTCCCCACAGAGAATTTACTCAAGAGAGAATTCAATTCATGATATCTCTAACACATAATATGCACAAATTATTCCCAATAATTAAATTCAAGATAATAAATATAAATACAAACTGAGGTCAAGATAGATGGAAACAAAATTTTATGGAGTCGTACCTAACATGAAATGCAAGACTCTATCTCCTAAAAGCAACTTATCATATAAATTTAAGCATAGGCATTATTCATATTTCATAAATAATTTACTAAATAATAATAAATAACGAATAAACTTCGAATAAATGAACAATTCAAATATCAAAACATGAAAATAATTTATGAACCTTTTTCATAGAAAAATTTTATTATAAACATTTTATAATTAAGTTAATCATTTGGAATGTTCCATATAAACACTTTTATAAATATTCCAAAATATATTTTCTATTGTTTATAAGCAATCTATAAATAATATAATTCAATTCATAATTGAATTTTCTCAATAAATAAATAGTTTATTTTCTTATTTAAACATGTGACCAAGTATGAACTTCTTCGTGTTTGTTAAGGCTTCAAATCCCATTTTTTAAATCATGACAATTATAATTTATAGATATTTTATAAACCATAATTAAAATTTATTAAAATAAAATTTTAAATCCATTTAAGGACCACCATGGCTTGCACTGCATCATGGTCCTTAAAGAGTGGTAGTTTTGAATCCTTCATGAAAAGGTAAATCACATATTTCCTTTACATGAAGGCAGGTAGTATATTACTTTTAAGTGAACCCTTCATGTAAAGACAAGTATTTGACTTCCTTTACTTGATCCCTTCGTGAAAAGGTATAAAAGCGACCACCATAGAAAGCTCCACCCCGTGGTCATCATATTGTGGTCGTTTTGAATGCACTACGACTACACTACAAGGACTCTTAAAGAAACCTCCTTTTTATATCACTGATGGGTTTCGTTTGATCATCATATGATATTTGGTAGTATAAGTGAACCCAAACACAAAAGGATCTATCTCCAAATAATCAAACATGCAAATATATTCGAAAAAACATAGCATAAAACAACGCACCACAAATTCCCAAACAAAAAATTCTATCTTATTCATGGATATATAACATCTGATGAAGATCACGAGGAACGATAAATGTGTGTCTCCTGCCTCTGAGGGGAGAATACTGACCAATGTATCCATAGACATTTCGTGAGGAATCATGAACGCTTGAAGGGGTGCTAGCGCCTTCGTGGAATGGTGAACGAGTTTTGGGAAGAGAAGAGAGTATCAACTATGGATCAATGGTGTCTCACACACAATATGAGAGGATCACATCCTCTTATGTAATCGTCCTTGATGCTCTTCATTAAATGAAGACCGTCGACCATGAGAAATGGATCAGACGTCATCACATGACACCCAAGCGTTACACTCGTTGGAGTATTCATTCGTTAAACACTTCGATGGATAATGCACATGCCGTAAATGAATCAAACGCTTTGATTCATAACTAAGAAACCATGTAGGAGGGATGTGGAAAGACACATGCATCGCATGCATGGAAAATGATGATGTCGAGGTTGTCGACCGCAATATCCACATGCACCACTGTAATGTGGTGTTATCTGTTTTAGTGCATATTCAACACATCAACCATGCCTTCCACTACACCCATCGCAGTAACTCTTGTAGGTTCCGGGCGCAGTGGAAGCGCGTTGGTGGGTTTGCCCAACTTTAATTTTAGCTTTAAACAATGTTCAAACCAAGATCTGTCATGATATAAAACGTCGGATCTTCGGAATAGAATGAAGAACGAAAAACAAAAGAGGGAATACCAGAACCATAGAGATAGGATCATCATATGTTGGTTATAATTAATTTAATTAATTCACAAGAATTACCTTGGTGAAATTCTTTCTTTGTTGATGTGTCCGGTCACGATTCGGTGATCCGTCGTTGCGTCGTAGAATCCAAGTGTAGGATTCCTCTAGCGGTGATCCACGCGTTTGCCACGTATCTCCGGACGTCGTCGAAGGGATCACCGGGTGCTGGCGTGGAAGAACTTTCGCTTGTAATGTCCGCCTTCGATCGCCTTGATCTCTTGGTCTTGAGAGCGTTCTTGGAGGAAGGAGTTCTTTTGGACTTGAAAGAATTCTTCAAGAATTGTTGTGCACAACGATTATCTTCTTGTGGAAAAGTGTTGGGGTTGTGAGGATATTTATAATCGGGTTTGAGGTTATAGATTTATGACAATAAATAAACACGTTACGCGTTTTATTTATTTTGTTAACTCTTATTGAAAACCCTCATGTCGAATTATTAATTCCTTGACATGCGCTCACGCTGATTATAATAAATATCATTTAATAAAACAATATTATATCCCCAAAATCCCAACTGGAAAAACTACACGGCGTGTAATCATTAATAGATGTCGTGTACTCGTTTTCCATAAAACTACACGGTGTTTACTTTTATTTTCCTTCATTTACTCCACCACATTTATTAGACCTTGAGTAATGGCTATTTATTTCTTAAATAAATGTAACTGCATTACTCGCTGATAAACATATTATTTCACCCACAATATATTCTCTCGAATAACTAGTGTCGAAATAAATGTGATCAGACATCTTTAAATAATTATTAAACCACAGTCGAGAATAATCTTTATTTAACTTGTTAAATTAATATTTAACTGAGATACATGGACACACTTAGTGTGTGACCCTCTAAGCCTCTTTCTCAATGGCATTAGGCGGAGCCTGCCTAAAGTCCAAGGTTAGCGTCTAACAACACGCCAAGACACCCATAGAGAAAGAAGTTAACGCCGCAATGACATGTCACCTCATACAAACGCTTACCGTGTAATATAATCCATTTGTCTCGATATCTCTAATCAAGCGGGTTGCATGCTAGTGCAATCAACCCATGTGCTCGATTATTCTTTCTTTGACTTCCCAGAATTGAACTCGCTCATATCTTACCATGGTCATGGATTTATTTAGGCTATATCAATTCCATCAATGGGCCTGAGATATCTAATTTTGTTATGGAACAGAAGAGACAAATCCTTTCTCGCATTATCTATTAATGCGGTATTACTCGTGACACACCCAACGTATCCTACCTCGCTGCGAACAGTGTGTCGTCACAGTTTTCATCAATACATCTAAGTGCGCGAGTTGTAATACCCATTAATAATAATCTTAAAGTCTAAGGACCAATACACAGGTCCGCAGATAGGAACATCCGATGACACTATGAAATGTGGATTTCCTACTGGCGAGTCTCGTTCTCATAATATCCTCCTGGATGTTACCAAGGGCGCACACCATGAGAAGGTGCCTCAAAGTTTTATGAGTCCTCACCCCTAATGACCTGTATTATTTGTGCCCCTCAAATAATATTATCCGGCCATAGAACATATATTCAAGAACAATGTTATGGCACTTCTGGGTTCTCATCATAGTAGGGATCCGTTATGACCCTTTAATACAATAGTTGTCCTTAGGACATTATCACATGCATTGTCACGCAGAAGAACAATCAAGATGTGATAAAACTTTTATTAATGAATAAAGTACAAAGTAGTTGGTTCTAGGCCACCAACTCCAACAACTACGTCCTCTATCTTTCCCCTGTTAACGATTATTTTCTTATATGGTAAAATTTTCTTTGGGAAATGCTATTGTTGAATCAGTAAGACAAGATTGATGCTTTCTAATCAAAAACTCATTTTTTTACTTTCTACCACAAGTAATGATGACATGAGGTTGGAATACATTGTATAACCTTATAAATGATAACTTTTCCGCAAAGTTATGTGGAATGTATGAAAAGTTTTTTAAGTATATTGAAGCATATCAACATTTGCAACCACAATACCACAATACTTTAATTAAAATACAAATCAATGCATGACATGTTTATATCTATTGTTTTATAATCTTGTAAGTGCAATGTATTCCATTTATTGCGAGTGGCGTGAAAAACAAATTCCTTTTGATGATCATGCATTTCATTCAAAATCTGCAAGAACTTGAAACTCGTTTATCAAGATATTGATATTTTAACCCCTCGTCTAGATGTATCTAAGGAAGATCATCACTTTTATTTTGTTTCGAGGAGATTGTGAATTGTTTTCTTTTGATTGTTTTTGTGAAATTCATGGACTCTAGGTGCATTTTTATATCCATGATCTATGATATGTAATTGCTTCTGACGGTATTGAGGGCATGAAATTTAAGTTTGGCGATATTCAATGTGATGATAACTATAATGGGAAAGAAATTAAAACTTTTATTATTATTCCATGGCAGTACAAATTGAAATTACATAGTTAATGCAACTATGATAAATAAAAGTGAGGAATATGCAAATACAAACCCAAATACAAGTAAACTAAATACATAAGATGTCCCTCATGAATGTGAGAGTATTCAAAACGACCACTTGAAAAATTAAAAAATTTAAAACAAATTGATAATATTAAGGGGAGGGGAGGTCTGAAGGAGGGAAAATGAGAGTTAAAGTTGTAAAAAAATGTTACACCGAAGTGAATTGTGAATAAAAAATAAGTAAAATGTTTTTTATTTTTTAAAACTAAAAGAAATTTACTAAAATTGTTTTTTTATTTTACACAATGTGGATTGATTAATAAATTTTTAATGCATTTATTTTCAATGATAAAAAAAGGAATACATACGTACACTATGTTACTTGTTTAAAAATTCATCATGAGTACTAATTTATTTAATAAATAATTAAATAAAATAAACCAAATGAATGAATAACGTAAATTAATACTAAAAATCGCCTAAAGAGGTGAAAAACCAACCATTATCCTTCATAGTGGTGATAACATGTTTTAAAATTTAAAAATGAATAAAATTTATTCTACGAGAAGAGATACAAGTGATAAAACAAAACAAAATATAAATAATAAGAAATGTGAAAGGATTGAATTATATATGCATATATGTATGCATTTTTTGTTTTTTGTGTTCTTAGGGAAGAGCTAGGTGTCTCAACTCTAATAAGTACACCAAATCATGGATGATAATTATCAATCCCATCATTCATGGAAAAACGTATGGAGTAGATCATGAGTTACACCTATCAAGTTGAACTCAATTTAAAAATAAATAAATATATATAATATATAATAAAAAAACAACCACATTAAAATTAATGGCTAAAAGCTATTTAGGATATGAATTTTAAAGTATTTTATATTATTAAAATATAATTACATTAAAAGCTATATACGTTATAAAATATATAAATATTACAATATTGATGTGACCGTGGGACGAGTTGTATATTAAACTATCCAGGTGGCGATCCATCCTCCTGCGCGTGGCTTTTACACCATGCACGCGGCGCGTTAGTGAAAGAGCGGGCGAACTCGTTCCGCATAAAAATAGCTGAGCGGCCAACTGCGAGGACCCGCCAGGTGGTTTTTCGCCGCGCCTCTTAGCCAGATGAGCAATGAATCATGTTCATATCCACGCATCGTCAATGAGACGGCCCCGCAATTCTTGAATCTCTGATAACTTTGTTCCGGGGGCAGAAGGCTGCGCGAATCCGATTCTTGCCGGGGTTGTTTCGCGTTTGGATCTGGTTCGGCCGGGAAGGGGGTGATGAGCAGCAGCGGGGGGTCATCGTCCGAGAATTTGGGAGCAGGCGATCCGGCGGCGGCGGCGGCCAAGGATAAGCAGAAGGAGAAGGCTAGAGTCAGTCGGACCTCCGCCATACTCTGGCACGCTCACCAAAACGACGCTGCCGCTGTGCGGAAACTCCTGGAGGAAGACCCATCCCTGGTTCAAGCCAGAGACTATGACAGCAGGACTCCTCTCCACGTCGCTTCGCTCCACGGTTGGATCGACGTGACCAATTGTTTGATAGAGTATGGTGCGGATGTTAACGCCCAGGATCGATGGAAGAACACGGTATTCACCTCCATCACTAACCTCCATGCCATCTCGCTTTATCCTTTGTCCCTTTCATTTCTGTTTTCTTAGTCGTCTGGCTAGTTTACAATCTTCCGTTTTTTTTGTAATTTTGGTCTGCCCACTGTTTTCTATGTACCAGCCGGAGCACTGCTCTGTGATTGAGTTTAACTGAAAATGTCACTTGACCTCGTTTCCTCACCCCCTGCATTTGTCTTCTCACCCCCCTCACCGTCCGAGACAACCGTTTTTGTGGGCATTATCATGTTAAATATAAATGTTCTTGGTTGTTATTCCTTCTCACCGTTGCTCATGCGTGCCGGTTAGTTTTCTTCTTCTAACATATTTCACTTTTTAGAATTTTTCAAAACCGAGATCATGGCACTTCAAAATTAACTGGATTCTTGGGCACTTTAAGCCCCACACTGCCCCAATTACATCTCCATTTGGTTTCTTCAGTGCAACGATCCTATGAAGATTGCGTACTTATAAGCAACTGGCTAGCTCTTCTGGGGGACACGTTCAGTTTGGCGGGCCATGGTTCAGGATTTGGCATTCAGTTTTATGAACAATCTCAGAATTGGTTGTAGAATGATTTATTTTTTCACTACTGTGTTTATTATTGAGATTTCCATGTTTAGATCCCTGAAATGTTGGTACAGGATGAGCTTCTTTGGCTTCATAAAATTTGAAGTGATTAAGCTGAAGATAAAGTGAAAATGCTAAAAAAAATCTAAATTTTTTCTCAATGATAAGTGCATCACCCGATCTTCTGATGATTGTTTTGTTTACTATATACTTTGCTGAATTTTTTTAGCATCATTTGCTTTCAAAAAGATAAAATTTTGAACCCTAGCTTGCATTTTTAGCATCATTTGATTCAATGTTTGTTTCTGCCTTTTCATAATAGCCAATCATTTTGGTAAGGGAAACAATTCCACTTCATATCTCAATTTTAGTGTTATCAGTCTTGCTTATCATCTCATTTACAATTTCCCTCTTGACAGCCTCTAGCAGATGCTGAAGGAGCTAAGAAGTGCAGCATGGTCGAACTTTTAAAATCACATGGCGGTTTGTCTTTTGTAAGTTTAGTGCTTACTATTTAAGTTGTTATCATAACAATAGTTTATAGTTTATTTTCATTTTTTGTTCTCATATTTATCATGCAATTTGATTAAAACCCGTGTTTCCCTCCATTATCATCATCATTGTGCCTCAAGAGTGTTTTTTGTTAAAGTATGTTCCAGTGGATTTCAATCTTCAGGATTTACTAGTGCTGAGGGTTTAATTGACTGTTGCTTGTAGAATATGGTGCTGTACAATCAAAGGTGTATCAAATCAGATCAAATTTGCCCAACTCCTCTTCAATCACAATCTGGATTGCGTGACTAAGGGGTTGATGTTTGTTTGCAATCTAGATCATAAATTGTTGGATCCATTTGATACTGGTTTGGTGGATTTGTTATCAACCCATGAAGTGGAAACATCGACCTATCACATGGAAATACATTGAAGACTTGTTGGTGATGCATGGAGGATTATTGAAAATGATTGGCCGTTTAAGAGTATGGTTGGAAGTCTCAAAGTCCAGGGGATGGATGGATACAAGGAGTAAGATGCATATTGGATTTTATTGAAAATATGTTTATGATTGTAGAATGGGAAAAAGGAGAGCCCCGAACCCCCAAGGTATGTCTCCAAAGGAGCCCTTGGGGTGTATTTATAATGAAAAATAAAAACCACACCGGACCTCAAGTCCGATGTGGGATGCAGACTCCAACACTCCCCCTCAAGCTAGGTGAACCTAGCTTGGACACATAATGAAAAGAAAACAATAAAAACAGACGCTAACACTCCCCCTCAAGCTGGACATACCCAGCTTGATGACAAAACATGACGAAATAAAAAGAAAACTGCAAAAGTTGCTGCTCCCCCTCACGATCGAAGCTCCCCCGCAGGATGATGGATGGATGTTGCGGGCGCAGCAGATGACCATGCAGACCGGCCAGTTGACGGAACGCCAGGAATGCCGCACTAGTGGGGCCGGTCGATGAAACGCCGGGAAATCCAAACTAGCACCGGGAAAACCGCACTTGCGGGGCCGACGACGGGAGGCGGGGATTCCGCAGAAGTGTTGCGGGGCTGGCGGCGCCAATGGGGACCGAATCCTAGGTGGTCGAGTTGCTGCGCTAGCGAAAGGACGTGCCGACGGAGAGAGATGCGGCTGCCGGGAGGTGCCGGGAGATGCCGGCGAGGCGGGGATGCCGCAGGAGGAGGCCGGCGAGGGTGCAGGAGGCCGGGAGACGGCTCTGGAAGTTGGAGGAGGCCACCTGCGTGGAGCGGCCGGCACGGGTGGAGGCCGGTAGCTGGCCGGAACAGTCCGGATCTGCCCGGATCTGCCCGGAACAGTCCGGATCTGCCCGGATCTGCCCGGAACAGGCCGGATCTGCTCGGATCTGCCCGGAACAGTCCGGATCTGCCCGGATCTGCCCGGAACAGTCCGGATCTGCCCGGATCTGCCCGGAACAGTCCGGATCTCGCCGGATCTGGCCGGATCAGGCCGAAAATCGCCGGATCCGGCCGGGAAATCGCCGGATCTGGCCGGAAAATCCGGGAAGGGCCGGGAGCCGGAGAAGCGCCAGTAGGGAGAGCCGTCGGATGGAGAGCCGCCTGGAGGGAGATACGCCGAGAGCCGCGGGAGGAGGGCTGCCGGAGGAGGAGCCGGCGCGGGATGAAGCGGGAGGCGCCGGGAGACGCTGGAGCAGCGGGAGGCGCCGGAGGCGCTGGAGCACCAGGAGGCGCCGGAGGCGCTGGAGCACCAGGAGGCGCCGGGAAGCCGCGCAGAGCAGAGCCGGCCGAGGGCGTTCCGGCGGAGCGAGCGGGTGATGGCGTCGGGAGCAGCGGGAGGCCGCCGGGAGCAGCGGGAGGCCGTCGGGAGCAGCCGAGAGGCGCCGGGAGCAGCGGGAGGCCGTCGGGAGCTGCCGGGAGTCGCGGCGACGGGATGCGCGCGCAGGAGGGGCGGGCCGACGGGATGCGCAGAGGAGCCGGGAGCCGCGTCGCGCCGGGGAGCGGTGCAGCGGAGGGAGACCGGGAAAGGAGGGGGGGCCGGGGAAGAGGGCCGCTGGGATGAGAGGGCCGCCGCGAGGGGAGCGCCGGAGAAGAGGCGCAGGAGAGCCAGGCCGAGGCCTCGGGAGGGAGGGGAGACCCGCCGGGAAGCCGCGCAGGGCAGAGGCGGAGGGGCGGCGGCGGTAATCCTACGGGGCTTTGAGGCCGCCGCCCCCCCCCCCCGACGGGAAATCCGGACGGGAAACAAGGAAGGGGAAAAAAAATCACGAGGAGGGAGGGTCGGGGGTAAATACCTCCTCTGATACCATGTAGAATGGGAAAAAGGAGAGCCCCGAACCCCCAAGGTATGTCTCCAAAGGAGCCCTTGGGGTGTATTTATAATGAAAAATAAAGACCACACCGGACCTCAAGTCCGATGTGGGATGCAGACTCCAACAATGATGATGGTTGATGCCTTCGAGGCATGTTGGAGGAGCCTGGAGGTTGTTTGGAGAGGTTGGAGTTGGGCTGAGTGAGGAATGGATTAATTTTTTTTGTATGCCACACTATATGACTAGTAAGATCTCACCACACGATATAACAGTTGTGAAGGAATCACACATTTACCATTCCCCATGACAGCGCCCTATATTAATGGGAGGTCGCAGACAACGACGTAGTATATTAGACACCGCGATTAGGAGTGATGGAAAATGACAGTTGTATCGCACGACACGATTGGATATCACAACACACAATAAGGTTACTTCGCAAGACCGGGTGGAGGCGTTGAAAAGCAGATTAGCATATCGCACTCAACGACAGTCTATCAAACACAATCGTACCATATGATATAGAGCAAAATGGAAGTTTTATTCCCCACAAAGGGTATATTACACCTATGATGGAGGAGTGTCACTGGAGCGATGCGATGCTCTTTTTATGAGTCTTTTCACTTTCCATGTAGATTATTGTTGATTTAGTAATGGAGATCAAAGGGGCATTCTTGAAAATGATGCATGGAATATTTGGGGGTCATTTCAATAACTTTAAATGAAATTTACATGAGTGGATGCATTTTCCATGAATTTAGAAGATATGGCTATGTTTATTTTGAGTGACCATAATAGGATCCGGGACCTTCCGGGAGAGTGGAGGGTCTATTCTAGAAGGGGGAAGACTGCCCAATCAGAGGAGGTGGGCCAGTAGGCCACGTGAGGCTGTTGCAGAACTGCCAGAGGAGAGATAGTGGGAGGCAACCAGTTTGTCATGTAGTCTGTTATGCCACGTAGGATGGGGGGACGCGGGGGGCGGTTATAAGGGGAATCGTGGGTATGAGCAGGGGGAGGATCTTTCTATTAGTTGGGGGGAACTGTGCTGTTCCGCGGGCAGGGAAACTCCCTGGGGGAGTCCTGTATTTGATGCTTTCTCTTCCTTCCTTTGCTTGAACTCCTTTCTTCCGCCATTAATAAACATCTCCAGATTCCCAGTTCCTAACATTTGGTCCGACCTGCCTTCTTTCCACCAGGTAAACCCGAAATCAATCACGCCTTGATTCCATGGAGCAGCGGATTGATACGGTCGCCTCCTCCCTGTCCACTCTCACCTCCATGGTCGGCGATCTTCAGCAAGGGATGCAGGAGTTGCAACAAACTCATCGCCGCTGGGAGCTTGAACTCGCCGAGCAAGTCGAATTCAACAAGCTAATTCTTCGCCACTCTGAAAAACAGCCCCAGTACTCTGACACTAGGCCGCCAGAAACTTTCTCAAATTTCGGTATCACTGCAAATCTTCTTCCCCGGGTTTCCCCATCAGCTGCCGACACTTCTTCCGAGCTTCCTCTGGTGCCCCGCCGCATTGAGTTTCCCCCTTTTGATGGCTCCGATCCGCGAGGCTGGCTCACAAGGGCGGGAATTATACTTCCGCATTCACCACACTCCCGAACCGTTATGGCTCCAACTCGCACAAGTTAGTATGGAGGGTGCTGCCATCCATTGGTTCACTATTCTCACAGAGGTTTGTCCTGATTTAACCTGACCGGTTTTTCAAAATGAACTCCTCGAATGTTTCAGCGATCTAGATATCCAAAACCCTTAAGAAGAGTTGGCTGCGCTCCATCAACAGGGCTCTGTCCAGGAGTACATCGAACACTATGAGTATCTCACTGCCTTACTACCACGTCTCCCCGAACCTCAATACTTGGGATATTTTTTAAATGGATCACAAATTGACATTCGTGCTTGGGTACGAATTCATAACCTGGACACCCGCCTTCAGGCCATGCGGTTTGCACGCAATGTTGAATTAGCTCCTGGTCACAACTCGACAGGCTCTTCTCGACCCGAAAATCCACACCTCCCCATCAACGATCGTGAACCCACAACCTGGCCACCGCCCTCTCATCCTGCTTATCCTTCCACAACTGCGGTCCGCCCTTTCTCTAGATCGCCTTGGGCTGCACCCGGCCTGTCCTCGGAGGTACCTCGCCTTACAACTTCCGCTGGCCGTGGCATTCATCATTTAACTTCTCAGGAATGGGAGGATAGGTGCAAAAAGGGCCTATGTTTTCGTTGTGCGTTGCCATATTCTCCTACTCACTGCAGCTCCAACCCCAAGCTCCGCATACTTATACTGGGGGAGAGCGACACTACTCCTGAGAACACCCTTCCTGATTCTCCATCGCCTTCAGCTTTTTCCCCGGTTGAGGAGGCCGAGTGTCAACTGCTCGATTACCCTTTCCTGCACCTGGGCGACCCGGGTCAACAGATTTCCCCGAGTACCACCACCTCCATGAAAATTGAGGGTTCTTTAAAAGGCTTTCCCATTTTATTTCTGGTGGATAGTGGCGCGTCCCATAATTTTGTCTCCCCATAGTTAATCCGTTTATTGGCCCTAGAAGTGCAGACCTCTCCAACAATCCGCATTAAGATGGGCGATGGGCATCAGGCGTGGTCTCTGGGGGTGTGTCCTCAAACCCCTTTACTTATTGGCAACTACCCATGCCACTTGGACATGCGTATTTTGGATATTGGTGGTTTAGATATCATTTTGGGCATTGCTTGGCTTCGGACCTTGGGGGACGTCCAAATCAATTGGCATACCATGGTGATGTGATTTTCTGTTCCCAACCAGCACTACTGCCTGCATGATGCACCTCCCGGCTCTCGGTCCGCTGTCTCTTTACTCGGCCAGGTTAGGCATTCCCGGGAACCTAGCCCTCTTCATCTGTTGCTTGGGGGCAAACCTATTTGGCAACCTTCTTCTGCCTCACCCACTACAGCAGGCGTTCACCAGGCTTACGGTCCAATTTGAACTCATTTTCAGCGAGCTAACAGGGGTGCCACCTAAACGACCTTGGGATCATGCCATCAGACTTCTCTCAGGCCACAGTCCAATAGTAGTCCGACCCTACCGTTACCCTAATGTCCAGAAAACAAAAATTGAGTATTAAGTCCAAGCCCTCTTGCAATCTGGTCTGATTCGTTCGAGTTTTAGTGCCTACTCCAGTCCGGTGTTACTCGTTAAAAAAGACAGCTCCTGGCGCATGTGTGTGGACTATAGAGCTCTCAACAAAGCCACAATCTCTGCTAAATTTCCCATTCCACTGGTGGAAGAACTACTTGATGAGCTCCACAGGACAACTTGTTTTTCCGAACTAGACCTCAAGTTCGACTATCATCAAATTCGTATGCAGGAGGCCGATATCGACAAAATTGCTTTCTGGACTCATCATGGGCATTATGAGTACTTAGTAATGCCTTTTGGCTTTACTAATGCTCCGTCTATTTTTCAGGCGACGATGAATGCTTTATTCCAATCTCTCCTTCGTAAATTTGTGTTCATATTTTTTTGATGATATTTTGATTTACGGTCACAGTTGGGACCTCCATCAACTACATCTCGTTGCTGTCCTCCAAATCTTGTTGGACAATATTTTTTTCTTCAACCCAAAGAAATATCAATTTTTTTAGCAGTAAATCAAATATCCGGGCCATATTATTTCGGGCCAGGGGGTGGCTATGGATCCGGACAAAATCCGTGCTATTATTGAGTGGTCACAACCGACTTCCGTTAGAGGTGTTCGTGGTTTTCTGGGTTTAACCGGCTATTACCGCCGCTTTATTCGACATTATGGCAGTATTGCCCAACCTCTGACAACCCTCACTAAGATGGATAGTTTTCACTGGACACCAGCGGCTCAGCAGGCCTTCACCCACCTCGAGCAGCTCATCACACAAGCTCCTTTGCTTGTTTTGCCAGATTTTACCATTCCTTTTGAGCTGGAATGTGACGCTTCAGGCCGCGGTGTGGGTGCTGTCCTTATGCAGCATCACCAACCAATTGCCTATTTTAGCAAGGCATTGTCCCCTCAAAGTATGGAAGTATGGCTAAATCCACCAATTGCCATTCAGCACTGGCGCCCCTATCTCTTGGGCTGCGTGGTTTACTCCGATCAGCGCAGCCTCAAGTTCCTCTTACAACAGCGCATTACAACTGCCGATCAGCAATGCTGGCTTGCCAAACTCCTGGGCTACCACTTCGAAATCAAATTAAAACCGGGCCGCACAAACTCTGCTGCTGACGCCTTATCCCGCTGCTATGAGTCTGCTATCTTGGCTTTTACTCAGTCATTTTCCCACTGGGTGAATAGTCAGCAACTCCTCCAGGATATTGCCACAGATTCCCACCTCCAGAAGATAATTTATGCCTTAAACACGGACAATACTTCCTTTCTCGGTTACCACCTGCAGCACGGTATCTTATTCTACAACAATCGCCTTGTTCTCTCGGCTGCCTCCCCATGGATACCAACCCTGCTGGCCGAACATCATGCTACGCCAGAAGGGTGCCACTCCGACTTCTATCGCACTTATAGGCGGCTCGCTGCTACACTTTATTGGCCAGGGATGAAAGTTGTGGTCCAAACTTACGTCAAAAAATGCATGGTCTGCCAACGCAATAAATACTCCACCCTCTCTCCGATATGACTGCTCCAACCATTGGATATTTCGGTTGCCATATGGGAGGATTTGTCCATAGTCTTTATCACTGGGCTCCCCATCTCTCGCGGTTTTAATGTAATCTTTGTGGCGGTGGATCGCCTCTCCAAGTATGCGCATTTTCTGCTGCTTAAACACCCATACACAACCCCAAAGGTAGCAGATTTTTTTTTGAAGAAGTTGTCCGTCTCCATGGTCTGCCCAAATCAATAGTCATCGACCGCGACCCAGTATTTCTCAGTCAGTTCTGGGCAGAATTATTTTGCCTCCACGACACTCAATTGCGTTTTAGCTTTGCCTACCATCTGCAAACGGACGGCCAAACCGAGGTCCTCAACCGCTGCCTAGAAACATACCTTCATTGTTTTACGGGGGAACAACCAAAACACTGGTCTTATTGGATTCCTTGGGTGGAATTCTCCTATAATACCACTTGACATTCGGCAATTAAAACAACACCCTTTAAAGATTTTTATGGTCGAAACCCCCCCACTCTTCTCCGTTATCTTCCTTCGAAGGTCCGCATTGGTGCCGTGGCCTCTGCCCTCTAAGACCGTGATGAAGCCTTGGCTTAGCTTAAACAACACTTGGCTCGCGTCCAGGAGGTGATGCGCCTTCAGGGTGACCGCCACCGCCGTCCCGTCTCTTTTTCGGTTGGGGACTATGTCTATGTCAAACTGCGGCCTCACCGACAACTCTCCATGGCCCGTCACATCTCTCAAAAGTGATCTCCCCGGTTTTATGGCCCTTTCAAGATCCTCCGCCTCCTCGGCCCGGTCGCTTACCAACTCAAACTGCCCAACACAACTCACATTCATCCTGTTTTCCATGTCTCCCAGCTCAAAGCAGCCGGGGGCCACCACACTACTTCTTCCTCCCTTCCTCTCGAGCTAATCGGCGACGACACTACAACACCGGAACCTACAGCTATCCTCTATCGCCACTACCACCTTCAGAATGACATCTTTCAACCTCAATATCTGATTCAGTGGAAGGGCTAGTCGGCTGCTGAGGCAACATGGGAAGATGAATTCGTACTCCGTAATCAGTTCCCCACCTTCAGTCTTGCGGACAAGACTGATCCTCCGGCGACGGGCAGTAATAGGATCTAGGACCTTTCGGGAGAGTGGAAGGTCTATTCTAGAAGGGGGAAGACTACCCAATCAGAGGAGGTGGGCCAGTAGGCCACATGGGGCTGGGTTAAATCGAATAACAGTAGTGGAAGGGTGGTTCTGTTGCGGAACTGCCAGAGGATAAATAGTGGGAGGCAACCAGTTTGTTATGTAGTCTGTTATGCCACATAGGATGGGGGAACGTGGGGGGCGATTATAAGGGGAATTGTGGGTTTGAGCAGGGGGGATCTTTCTGTTAGTTGGGGGGAACTGGGCTGTTCTGCGGGCAGGGAAGCTCCCTAGGGGAGTCTTGTATTTGTTGATTTCTCTTCCTTCCTCTGCCTGTACTCCCTTATTCCGCCATTAATAAACATCTCCAGATTCCCAGTTCTTAACAGATCATGAGTTGTGATAAGGGGAATCGTGGCCCACGACAATAGTGAAACAATTACTGTGACGTAGAATGAATGCTCTACCACTTGCAATGCTATGGTATATTCGAGATATCGGTATAAATCGTGGATGACAACATGGGCTTATCAGACTAGGTGACTTGAATTGCAAGCGATAATATGATGATATTGCACCATGCAACATTGGCAAAACAAATAAAGGTAAAACAAAGAAAGGCGCGATTATCACATGTCGCGACAATGGTTATCGTACCCTGCAATATAAGGTGCGTGTGCGACTGGGTGAACTGCGCCCCGGGAGATAGTTTGTACAATCAAAGGTGTATTACAATTGGCGCGCTCATGAAATTGGTAACTTTTTTTTACCATATCATATTAGATCAAATTTGCTTAACTTCTCTCCAATCTCAATTTGGATTGCATGACGATGGGGTTTAAGCTTGTTTTTGATCTAGATCATTAAATGATGAATCCAATATGTAACACTACGAGTTTTTATGATTTTTTTTTCCGATTTAATTTAATCTTTTTGATATTTTGCATTTCACGCAACACTAAATATAACTTGTGTTATATGAAAGCATCAAGTTATTCCTGCTTTGTAAGCAACACCTAGTCGAGCTTGTGCTACACGCAACACTTAGATTAGCTCGCAGTACACGCAACACTTAGATTAGCTCGCCGTACACGCAACACTTAGATTAGCTCGCGGTACATGCAACACTATGTTTGGTTTGTGTTACACACAATGTCGAGTTATTTTGATAACTTGCGTGATACGCAAGACCGAGTTTTACCGAACTACAATATAATATTAATGTTATTATTAAAATATTATTATAGTTATCACTTAGCAGTTGGAATGAAAGTTACGAATAAGATTAACTAAATTGTGAAAATATGGTTTACACGTGTATATAAAATGAATTCTTTGGTTATCAATTAATTAGAAATGAAAATAAAAACCAATTGAATCTAAAGGAAGTGATTTTATAAAAAAACTATTTTTATACCCATAAAGGCGTTTTTTCTTAATAAATTAAATTAATCACTATTATTGAGAGATATTAATGAAATTTATATATTATAAATTCAACCAAATGTTTTGACATTCATCCTATAAGTTTGGTAGACATAAAATAAGAACAAATCCAATTTTAGGCATAAAAAATTAT
This sequence comes from Viscum album, assembly GCA_963277665.1. Lineage (NCBI taxonomy): Eukaryota > Viridiplantae > Streptophyta > Magnoliopsida > Santalales > Viscaceae > Viscum > Viscum album. The sequence continues at coordinate 1,189,402,726 of OY728143.1, read as the reverse complement.
ATTTTTCTAAAAAATAGTTTTGCCGTCTTTTAATGGCAAACTTGTTTTAAAACTAATTTTTGAAACTTTTATAATTTTTATCCGGCAAAATAAACTTTATTTTTTGAACGCGTAATATCAAAATTTACTTTGGGTGAATTTTGGTATAGTTAAATTATATTTTTATTTATATTTAGATCAATTATACATCTATTAATCCATAGGTTATTGGAATCAATTTCACATTGAAATTGGATATAAAAACATTTCAAATTTTTGAACATTTTCACTTTTAAAACCCGTTGTCTCGTCCTGTCTGTGGGATCAATTTTAAATTAATTTCTGCCACTCCTGTGATTAGAATTTGGCAAAATGAATTCCATATTTAAAATTAGCATAATTTATAACGTCTAATAAGGCTAACTTAATTTTTTACCAAAGTGATTAGTGAAAGCAGTTAAAATTAATTACAGTGATTAAGGTAAAAACGAGTTTACTTAATGATTAAACTTAGAATATAAGGTGTAAAAATGACCCTACACTTGTCTTACACCCATTGACTGACCATATTCGACCTTACCCCTTCATGGCTCGAATTTGGTGTGTTATGGAAGCCTCTTGGTTGGTAAAAATGCGGAGAGCACACAAATTCTTTTCAAAAATGCCAAGTGTGTTCTCCCCCCACTTATAAAAGGGAATCCACCCCCCTCACTAATCCACACCTCTCAAGCCCTTTGGCTCGTCCAATTCCAGCCCACATAAGCTCCCAACTTCTCTCCCTTTATCCTAGAAGCCCCCCTTTGGGCAGAAATCCAACCAAGGAAGCCCTTTGGTGAAAATCAAAAGGAGTTACCCAAAGAAGTGATAACATCATTCAACAAACACTTGTTTTTTTTTCTTTCTCTACCTCCTCAATTCTACTTATTCCATGCTTATATAATAACCTCAGTATCCTCAATATACTGAGATGTTGTTTGTTAAGGGTACGACCTACACTCACACACATTTTCATCAAATGAGATACACAATCATCATTTGTGTGTACGACGGACTCCCACCTCGCGAATCGATGTTGTTCATTCTTCCATTACCACTTTTCAAGGTTGAGAATAATGATAAACTTACTATTTTTATATGATATATATGACATTTATGATGTCTTTATGCTTCTAGAATTATTATATAACACATACCTTCATGCTTTCCATTTTGTAGGAATATGATAACATCGTTTGTGGACGTGTGAACTACTGACTTATCAAAGTGATGTGATTCATTCACGCTTTACATGAAATGTATTAAGGATAAGTTTAATAAACATATGTGATATACAACATAAGAATGCTACTGGAATGATAATATATATATATATATATATATATATATATATAAATACATATATGTCATTTACTTTCTTTCTTTCAATACAACAAGAAAACGAAAATGTTCATGTGTACGTACGGCCTACCGTCTCCATGAATGGTGTATCTCATTTTCTATTTTTATCTTTTATAAATTATTATAAATACATATATACTGAATATATATGATATTTATATAATGTTTAATATTCTGGAAATAAGGCCCCCTACAGGTGGTTGGGGTGGCGAGGGGGGTTGGGGTTTGGGGCGGTGGTCGCGGGGTCGAGTCCCCAGTCTAGCTTATTTGTAGCGTGTGTGAGCCGTTCTTGGCGGTTGTACCCTCTTAATAACAATATATTCTGGAAATAAGTAAATCATAATCTAAGTAAACAGATCAATAATAAGTCAAAGCATATACGAAAAACAAAGCGGTTATTACCCGGAACATGACTTTAATATGAAAATGTTAATAAATGGGTAATATAAAGTCATAATCAAATCATATATGGTATGATATATAAGAATATGGTTCTGTGATAGATGTATAATAAACTTAAATTTATTGTACATGAGGTTTGAACATGAATGAAGAAAGTCAAGACTTAAGGTAAAAGTTTTCTGATCTCACTTTTATTTCCGTGAGATATATGCTATATTCACCACTTATTCTTGTTGTGTGGTGTATATATTGTCCCATGACATGTTATACCATGAATTTCTTTATTTCATGATATTCAAAGTTTCAATTGATGTTATTCTTTCACGGATCTCATGATTCAAAAGTTACTCAAGTAATAAGAAGATTTCTAGTTTCATTTTTATTTCTGCGAGGCTTATGCCTTATTCACCACTCGTTTCGTTTGTGTGGTGTATATATTGCTCATGAATGTATTCTATGATTCTTATCCTTAAATTTATGGGTATTTACATATCCATTTGACGATCTCTATTTCATGGGGTTTACGGTTCAAAATCCACCAAATCGGTAAGGTAATTTTTGTCTCAATTTGCCAGACACATGTTTTGTTATGCACCTACATTCTTTTTACGAGGTATATATACTAACCTTTGACATGTTGTATAATGAATCTCCTTTCATGATATTTTAAGTTTCATGTAATGTTATTTTCTCATGTGGATTATGAAAGTTACCAAAGTAGTAATAGTTTATTGTTACAATCTCATCGTTTATCAGGATTGTTTACGATTATGCTGTCATTGATGAAATCTTATACCCAGCTTGGTACTGAGAGAGTCCAGACGAGCCCCCGGGAGGCCTTTGGTGAAGATGTCGGTAAACTGATCTACCGTCGGAATGTGGCCAAAACTGATATGCTTCTGCTCGAGGTGATGACGAAGAAAGTGACAACCCACCTCGATATGCTTCGTTCGTTCATGAAAGACGAGATTAGAAGCAATCTTCGTGGCTGCCTGATTGTCACACCAGATATGAGTTGACGTCTGCGGTGAGAAGCCAACCTCATGGAGGAGATGACGAACCCAAAGTATCTTAGTAGTGGCTATGGTCGTGGCACGGTATTCAGACTTCGCATTAGATCTAAAGATGATAGTCTGCTTCTTGCTGCGCCAAGAGATGAGGTTACCTGCCAAGAAAACGACAAACCCATAAGTAGACTTTCGGGTAACAAGACAACCAGCATAGTCAGCATCATAAAAAGCCTCAACATTCAGATGAACATGATGTGAGTACCAAAGACCACAAACAAAGTCTTTCTTGATGTATTTGGCAATGCAGAGGACAACATTCCACTGAGAATTGGTCGGATGCTCCATGAATTGGCTCACTTTGCCAATAGCGCAGACAATGTCCGGTCGTTTCATGGTGAGGTAATTAAGTTTGCCCACAAGATGACGGTAGCTCTTTGGGTGAGAAAAGGGTGTTGTGTAGTCATAGAGAGAACGTCCTCAGGCTCAGGAGGAGTGTCCACGGCAGTTGCTTGACTCAAACCCGCATCCTGCAAGATATCAATGACATTTCCGTTGGTATAAAAAGATGGTGTTCGTAGAACGGGTGACCTCGATGCTAAGAAAGTATGTGAGAGGACCGAGATCTTTGATGCGGAAGTGGTGGTGAAGATGCCCCTTGAGTTGGGCGATTCCAGTGGAGTCGCTTCCGGTGATGATGATATCATCAGCATATACCACCAGCAGGATGCAGCTGTTGGGCGTCGTGCGGTAGAAGACAGTGTGGTCCTTCATACTGTTAGAGAGCCCAAATGCGGTGACAACGGTGCTGAAGCGGCCAAACCAAGTACGAGGAGACTGCTTGAGACCATATAGAGAGCAACGAAGTTGACAGACATGAAAGTCGGCTCCTGAGGCACTAAATTCAGGGGACTGCTGCAGATATACCTCTTCTTCAAGAAAGCCATGAAGAAAGACATTCTTGACATCCAATTGATGAAGCGGCCAGTGATGATGAGCGGCCAGAGAGATGAATAATCGGACTGATGCCATCTTGACAACCAGAGAGAATGTCTCAAAATAGTCGATGCCATATGTCTGAGCAAAACCCTTTGCCACAAGTCGGGCTTTGAGGCGATAGAGAGTGCCATCGGCATTGAGACGGACTATATAAATCCACTGGCTGCCGACCGTCAGTTTGCCTTTTGGAAGGGGGACTGGATCCCAAGTATGGTTGTCATCCAGAGCCTGCAGTTCATCTCGCCTCGCTTGTAGCCAACTGAGGTGAGATTTGTCGTCGCCAACCGTGCGGGGAATAGATATCGTCTCCAGAGCGGAAAGACCCCTGTATGAGGATGTGTACAGAGGAGTATCCTGCCAGGAATGAGTACCTTTTCGGAGTGCAATGGGCAAGTCATCTGGAGCTGAAGCAAGAGTATCAGATGAGTTTGAGACGATGGTATCCTCGGCCTGGACGAGGGATACAGTCGACGAGCGGCGGGAGTAGACAGTGCCAAACCGGTGACCATCAGAGTGGGGCATCGGAGATGGGTGGATGATGAGTGGAAGACAATCATCGATGGTGGTGTCTGGATGGGGAGAGGGTAGAGTGAAAGAAGAACTTTCAACAAATGACACATCAACAGAGATTATATATTGCCGTAAGTCGGGAGAGAAACACCGATGTCCGCGCTGAGTGCGGGGATATCCGAGGAAAATGCAACGAAGGGATTTGGAAGAAAGTTTGGAGAGGTTGGGGCGAGTGTCCCGAACATAACACAGACACCCAAACACACGGAGTGGAAGTGAGTGAGGAGGGAGAGAGGAGAACAGAGTCCGAAAAGCAGTCTCTCCCCTGGAGGATAGAAGAGGAGTCGGTTTAGGAGGTAGGTAGTAGTCAAGTTGACATCGAACCAGAAAAGGAGAGGGACTTTCATGTGGAATAAGAGGGCACGAGCGGTCTTCAGAATATGACGATGTTTCCGCTCGACACTCGATTCTGCTGAGGTGTATCGGGGCAAAATGTTTGATGAATGATGTCTTTATCCTCGAGAAACTGCTGAAAGGAAGTGGATATATATTCCCGTCCATTGTTGGAGTGAAGACATTTAAGGAAGGTGGATAATTGAGTACGAATTTCATTATAAAAGGTCTGAAAAGTAGAAAAAACTTCAGACCGATCACGAAGAAGGTAAAGCTGAGTCATGCGTGAGTAGTCATCAATAAATGATATATAATAACTATACCCGAACTGGTTAGGAACCCTGCAAGGACCCCATACATCGAAATGAACAAGGTCGAAAGGACTCGCTGCACGCGGTTCTAGTCGAGGAACATACGTCACCCGTTGATGTTTCGCAAATGTGCAGGATTTACAATGGAAGGAAAGTTGAAGACTAAATTGGGGGCAAAACTTATGTAGGACGGAAGTCGATGGATGACTAAAGCGAGAATGTAGGTCAAGGGCACAAGTTGAGGTGGATGAGCAAACAAGTGATGGTGGGGTATCAGACATGTAAACCCCATTCTGAAGTTGACCTTGACCAATTTTCCGATTCATCGTCCGCTCCTGAAAGACAACACCGAAGGAAGTAAAAGTAGAAACGCAATTTAAGTCTCTGATGAGTTTGCTGACGGGGATAAGATTAAATGGACTGTGAGGAACATGTGCGACCGAAGCCAGGTGAATAGATGGTGTCAAGGGACGTGCCAAATCCGGTAATGGGGATTATTGTTCCATTAACAACAATAATTGTGTGTACGGATGATAGGTAGTAAACATACCGGAGTCCCCTGTGAGATGTTTCGACGCACCAGAGTCGAGCATCCAAACTGTCGGTTGATGAGATACACAAGCAGTAGAACTGTCAGTCTGAGCAATAGAGGTCGGAGAAGAGGACAGTGGCACAACAACCCGATAAGACTGTATCAAGGCAACCTCCTCCGTTGAGAGCGCCGTTCTGTAACGGGTACTGGATGAAGGGGGACCGCCTTGTGGGAGAGCCGATGACAGAGCATGGGAAAGCTGGTCAGACAGACACACATACACACGGATGAAGCGTGGGGTTGCCGTGTGGGAAGGTCGGGATGTTGCCGCAAGAGGCGGGTTGAGAAACTGTGAAGGAGGCAGGGTCCGAGAGACCGTGGGAGGTGGGCCGGGAGTGCCGAGGAGGGAAGAGCCAGGATGCATTGTCGGACACGGGCCGAGTAGCGCCGAGGAAGTCGGGGCCAGGATGCCGGGACGTTCGGGACATGCCGCAGGAAAGGCGGAGGCTGGTCGCGCCGCGACGATCGGGAAGGAGGGACGCGGTCGGGATGCGCAGAGGGAGGCCTCAGGAGGGTGGGTCTCGGCCGGTCGGGACGACCGCCGTGGGCAATAAGGGCGATGGATGGCCGCTTCGATCGGGAGGCCGACGAGCAGGTGAGGCCGGGAGATCGCGGTGGGAGGGGCTGTGGTCGGGAGCTGCGGTGAAGGCTGGTTGGGACGCCACGCGAAGGAGGCGGAGATCGGGAGTGCTGAGGAGGCGGGTCGTCACGCAGAGCCGGTCGGGAGGGCGGGGCCAATCACGACGGGAGGCGGGGGCTGGAACCGCGACGGGACGTGGGGACTGGGAGCCGCGACGGGACGCGGGGACTGAGAGTTGCGACGGGAGCTGGGGCCGATCGAGGGGAACTCGCTCGATTGGGAGGGAGGGTCGCGGAAGAGGTGGGCCGTGAGAGCGTCGCGGGAGGGTGTCATCGCGCGCGGATGAGGCGGATGGACGGTGAGGGCGTCGCGAGCGGGAGGGAGGTCCTTGGGCGGGAGGGTGCCGTCGGGAAGGATGGAGGGCCGCCTGGTCCGTCACGGGCAGAGGAGGCCGTTGCTGGAGGGTCCGAAGAACGCGTCCTGGAGGGAGTCGGGAAGGAGACGGGCCGACCATAGTTGGGAGGCCAAAGGGAGGGCGGGGCCGAACGAGACTGGGAAACCGTAGGGAGGGCGGGACCGGACAGAGCCGGGAGGGAGGAGCCGAAATTGCTCTAGGAGGGATTCTTCGGGAGGAGGGAGGGCAGCGGAAAAAAATATCGGGATATTTTCCTTTGATACCATGTAGAAGCGAATTCTCCTTGCCTCAAGGTGAGACAAAGACATTCTTTTATAGATGGGTAAAAAAGATTACACGGTGGAGTATTCCGATGTGGGATTCGGAAATACCCTCTATAATAAATAGGGTTCAACAATTATTTCCAAAGAAAATAATTTCAATGATTTCAAAGCATCCTTTATAAGTTTTCAAACCTATTTTCAAAGAAAAAGGTTTTCAAAAAGGTTTTATGTTTAAAAAGCATTTTAAATGATTTTCAAAGCTTCCTTTATAAGTTTTCAAAGTTATTTTCAAACAAAAAGGTTTTCAAAATGTTTTATGTTCTAAAAACCGTTTTTCAAAGCAAAAATGATATTTTACTTTATAAATGTTTTAAATGATTTTTAAACCATGCTTCATAAGTTTTCAAAGAAAAGGATTTTGAAAATGTTTTATGTCTAAAAGGAATGATTTTCAAAGAAAGGTTATTTTCCTGAAGAAACGCTTCGAGTGATCTTTCAAAATCATTCTCCATGTATAAGATGACATCCTTTGATATAGTTTATGCCTTACCGGGGATATGGTCCAAGGACACCATTCTTATTTTTTCTCTGAACGATTATGCTATTAATGACATGTTTATGAGACCTGTTTCTCTTCTACGGGTTATATCTTGATAAAACACTTATGAAACCCACTTCCTTTCACGGGTTATTCTCTTATGAAATGACTATGAAACCTGTCTCTTTTCCACAGGTTATGATATGATGTTTATGATATCCATTTCTTTTCATAGGTTATGATATGATGTTTATGAAACCCATCTCTTTTTATGGGTCATGATATGATGAATGTTTTATTATCTTGTGGCACACGTATGTATGATTTCATTATGAGACAGGTGAGAAATATATCTCTCTCTAATGCATTGAGTAAAGATTTATATCCCATGAAATAGACATGGTTGGAACTGGGAGTGAACTCAGTTCAGTAACGGATTTTGTCCGCTAAGATGGTCTTGGAAGTGAACATTCACTACTAAGATGGTCTTGGGAATGAACTTTGACTACTAAGATGGTCTTGGGAGTGAATCTTGACTATTAAGATGGTTTGGGGAATGAACCCATTCCACTATAAGGAAAGGGCAACGACTAGGGATGGTGGTGTGTCCCGCCCAGTAGGTGTAGCCCCCATGAAGTGCCCTGATAAGTTTTGGCAACGAGCCTTGACTTATAGGGAATGATTTTATATTCTTATGTGTCTGCCACAATTCCATGTTTTATTCTTATGTTATGCTTTCATAGTTTATGATCTTGATTTTATTATGATTCATGTCTTATGAACTGTCAATCTTTATGCCATGACTCATGATTATGATCTTTGATATGTAGGGCATGATCTTAAAATGTTATGCTAATGTTCTCATACCTTTATGTTCATGTTATGATTACTTATCTCCTTTATTTTCCCTTACTGAGCATCCGAGCTTACCTTTTCTCATGTTTCCTTTCCCTAGGATATGAAGAAAGGTTTTAAGTAGGAGTACTAAAGGGGAAGATCTTCAAGGGGATGTTGAATTTTTTTTCACCAAAATAGAAGATTTTGTTTCCAAGTTTCCGAAGTCACTAAACTATTACGGTATTCAGGCATGTACTTTTGTAATGTGCTGAATATTCATTTAAAATGATGTAATATCCATGTATGTTATGCAATAGATATTGGTTTGTTGGATTTATTGTCGACCTATTATGGTGATGCATGGAGGATTATTGGTAATTAATGAACGTTTAAGAGTACAACCGAAAGAATCTCGAAGTCCCAAGGGATGAATGGATGCAAGGACCGAGACATGTGTCGTGTTGCATTGAAAATATCCTTTTTTTGATGATGGTTGATGCCTTTGAGGCATGTTGGAGGAGCCTGGAGGTTGCCTTGAGATGTTGGAGTTGGGTTGAGTGAAGAATGAAGTAATTTTTTCGTATGCCACACTATATGACTAGCAATAATTTTATTATATGATATAGAGACTGTGAAGGAATGGCACATATATTGCTCCCTACAATACGGTTTACCATGTCTTATGATTGGCGCAATGGCAAAGTATTAGATGCATGGGAAGTCGTAGCCAATGACATGGTATATCGCACACCGTGTCAAGGAGTCACAAGCAATGACATGGCTGTATCGTACGACGTGATTGGATATTGCAGCAGGCGATGAGGGTACATCACATGACCTGGTGAAGGTGCTGAAGTGCAAATCGGTATATTGTACTCAGCGACAGAGTTTATCAGTCACAGTGGTGGATATCACATCCGATTAGAGCGTTACATCTTACGATACAGAGAAATAGAAGATTTGTTTACTGCAAAGGGTATATCACACCCTAAGGCTTACAGAGGTGTCGCTGCACTTAATCTATGCTATGCTCTTTTTATGAGTCGTTTCACCTTCCATGGAGATCATTGTTGATTTAGTAATGGAGATTAAGGGAGCAAGCATGGAAACCATGCATGGATTTTTTTGGGAGTCATTCCGTCGGCTTTAAACAAAATTTACACGTGTGAATACATTTTCTATGAATTTAGAAGATACGGTCACGTGTTTATTTTGAGTGACCACGAGCTGCGATAAGGGTAATCGTGGGTTACAAAAACAGTGGAATGAGTATTGTGACGTAGGAGGGATGCTTGACCGTGCAATGCTATGGCATATCTTAGATAGTAATATAAACTGCTGATGGCGACATGGGTTTATAAGGCAAAGCGAAATGAACTGCAAACAGTGATACGATGATATCACACCATGCAACATAGGCGAAACAAAGGAAGATGTGATTATCACATGTCGCGATAGTGGGCATCACACCCTATGATTTAAGGTGCATGTGGGACAAACTGAATCGCACCCTGCGAGATATGCTGTAACCTACAGCATGTGCATATCGCCTTATACGACATAGGCAACTTGTGAAGACTTCCCTCAACTTAGATATATCGCCCCATGATTCATGTATACCATAAAGCTAATCGGAGCCACCTGCTTTGATGCCAAACCTGTCAAGAGTTGAGCTAAGACTTTCAAGCTTGTTTATGAAGCTTCAATGAAGGATGAAGAAGCTACGAAACACGGGGAAAAGGAAGTCGTTGGAAGAAAAAGGAAAGTGTCCGAGAACACGATTTCATGAAGGCGATGTCAGTGGATAGCCACTGGTGGCATCTTACTGGTTGTTTTGACTATCTTTCACATTTTCTTTGTCTGCATCACTTTTATCACAATGATCTTCCTTTGACAATCTTGGATTTTTTGAGAATTTTTGTTGAACTTTTTCACTGTTGTACTTTTTCATCAACTTCTTAGGCAACTCTTCTTCAACATCTTGGTCTTTAAGTTTCTTAGGATATACTTGGCAGCAAGATGCTCCACCTTTCCACATCTGAAACAAGCTAGAGACAACTTCCCTTTACCTTTCCTATGGTTCTTTGAGTGAATTACCCTCAATTTCATCACTTTCTTTCTCAGGTTCATCCTTCACAGCGAACTTCTCCATGGCTTTAAATGCAATTTCTTTGGAAGTTTTCTCATGTCTTGATGATTCGTCATGCATCCGTATCTCATATGCTACCATCATGCTTTGAATGTCATCAAGGGACGCCGTCTTTAGGTATTTTTCTTCTATAACTGACACTTTTGGGTTAAATTGAGTAGGGAGTTTTCTCAGTATTCGTTTTACGAGTGCCACCTCTTCAATGTCTTCTCCAAGTCCTCTCATGGACCCAACGACATCAATCGATCTGTTGAAAGGTGAGCCGACATATTCCGCAGGCATCATCTTTAGGCCTTCGAACTGATTTCTCAGAACCTAGAATTTTGCTTCTCACTTTTGTGTCACCCTCTTAGATGTTGATAAGTGTAGTTGGGTGAATTCCCCTTCCCTCAATGTGAGGTGGGGATCCTCTTTTATAGAGAACTAAAGACTAATTACATGTTGTTAAGTCCAATGTGGGACTCATAACAGAAATACCCCTTTAACCTTAAATGGGGTCCAACACTCCCCCTCAAGCTGGACATGCCCAGATTGGATAGAGTCCCACAAATAGAAAAAGACAACAAAGACACAGGACCATCTCAGACTCCCCCTCAAGCTGGGTCAGGGAGGCTGTGAATACCCAGCCGGGTAGTGAGAAACTCAAGGCGAGCTCCGGGAAGACCTTTGGTGAAGAGATCGGCAAGCTGATCGGCCGTCGGGATATGGCCGAAGCTGATATGGTGCTGCTCCAGATGGTGGCGGAGAAAGTGACAGTCCACCTCGATATGTTTCGTCCGTTCATGGAAGACGGGATTCGAGGCAATCTTCGTGGCGGCCTGATTGTCACACCAGATATGAGCAGGAGTCGATGCGGGGAAACCGAGCTCATGGAGGAGATGACGAAGCCAGAGGATCTCAGTAGTGACGGTGGCCATGGCTCGATACTCGGCCTCGGCACTCGACCGGGAGACGACAGTCTGCTTCTTGCTGCGCCAAGAGATGAGATTGCCGGCAAAGAACACGGCGAAACCCGAAGTAGACCTGCGGGTAGCGAGGCAGCCGACATAGTCCGCATCACAGAAGGCCTCAACATCCATGTGAGCATGATGGGAGTACTGAAGGCCACGGGCATGGTCTTTCTTGATGTATTTGGCAATGCGAAGGACAACATCCCACTGAGAGCGGGTGGGATGTTCCATGAACTGGCTGACTTTGCCAACGGCACAGGCAATGTCAGGACGCGTCATGGTGAGGTAGTTGAGTTTACCGACCAGGCGGCGATAGCTCTCGGGATGAGGAAAGGGTTCCGAGTCGGAATGAAGGGAGCGTTCCCCAGGCTCAAGGGGAGTGTCCACGGCAGTGGCGGTGCTCAACCCGACATCCTGCAAGATATCAAGAGCATACTTGCGCTGGCAGAGAGAAATAGTGTCCGCAGTCCGGGAGACCTCGATGCCAAGGAAGTAAGTGAGGGGACCAAGATCCTTGGTGTGAAAGTGCTGGTGAAGATGCGCCTTAAGGCTGGCGATGCCTCTGGAGTCGCTCCCTGTGATGATGATGTCATCCACATAAACCACAAGCAAGATACAGCCATGCGCCGTCGTACGGAAGAAGACGGTGTGATCCTTCATACTGCGAGAGAGACCAAAGGCTGTGACGACCGTGCTGAAGCGGCCAAACCAAGCCCGAGGAGACTGCTTGAGGCCGTAGAGGGAGCGACGGAGACGGCAAACATGGCGGTCGGCACCAGAGGCCGAAAAACCAGGAGGCTGCTGGAGGTAGACTTCTTCATCAAGAAAGCCATGGAGAAAAGCATTTTTAACATCCAGTTGATGAAGCGGCCAGTGATGATGAGCAGCTAGCGAAAGGAAAAGGCGGACCGAGGCCATCTTGGCGACTGAAGAGAAGGTCTCAAAGTAGTCGATGCCATACGTCTGAGCAAATCCCTTGGCGACAAGCCGGGCTTTGAGGCGGCAAAGAGAGCCATCGGGATTGAGACGGATAGTGAAAATCCATTTACAACCGACCGCCTGTTTGCCCACCGGAAGTGGAACAAGATCCCATGTATGGTTGTCATCCAGAGCCCGCAATTCATCCCTCATAGCGGCAAGCCACCCGGGGTGAGATTTTGCTTCACCGACCGTCCGAGGAAGCGACACAGTCTCCAAGGCTGACAGACCCCTGTAGGAAGATACAAAGAGAGGAGTAGTCTGACAGGAGTGAGTACCTTTCCGAAGCGCAATCGGCTCGTCCGCGGGAGCGGGGACAGGAGCATCAGACGGAGCAGGAACAAGGTGGTCCTCGGCCGGGATGGGAGGTACAGCGGATGGACGACGGGAGTAGGTCTGGCCAAAGAGATGACCGGGAGGGGGAGATATCAGAGGTGGGTGAACGAAGAGCGGAAGGCAGTCATCGATGGTAGTGTCAGGAGAAGGAGAAGGAGAGGGGAGAGTGAAAGAAGAAGTCTCGACAAACGATACGTCGGCAGAGGTGATATACCGGCGGAGGTCTGGAGAGAAGCATCGGTACCCGCGCTGAGTGCGGGAATATCCAAGAAAAATACAGCGAAGAGATTTGGGAGAAAGTTTGGAGAGATTGGGGCGAGTGTCCCGGACATAACAGAGACATCCGAAGACGCGGAGTGGAAGGGAGTGAGGAGGAATAGAGGGGAACAGGGTATGAAAGGGAGTCTCCCCCTGAAGTATGGAGGAGGGAAGACGATTCAGAAGGTAAGTAGCAGTGAGGATGACATCCCCCCAGAAGAGAAGAGGGACCTGGCGGTGGAAGAGGAGGGCACGAGCGGTTTCCAAAATATGCCGGTGTTTCCGCTCGGCCACCCCATTCTGCTGAGGGGTATCAGGACAAGAGGTCTGGTGGATGATGCCGTGGGCGCGGAGAAACTGCTGAAAGTGAGTGGATAAGTACTCCCGCCCATTGTCAGATCGAAGACATTTGACAGGGATAGAAAACTGTGTTTGGATCTCATGAAAAAATGTCTGGAAGGTGGAGAAAACCTCTGTCCGATCGCGAAGAAGATAAAGCCATGTCATCCGGGAATAATCATCAATGAAGGAAATGTAATATTTATACCCAGATTGACTCGAGGTAGCACAGGGACCCCGGACATCAGAATGAACCAAATCAAAAGGTTTGGCAGCCCGTGTGTCAACTCGAGGAGGATAGGAGGTGCGATGATGTTTCGCAAAACGACACGACTCACAAGGAAAGGAAAAACGGGGACTAATATCGGGGTAGAGTCGATGAAGTGCAGAGGCGGAAGGGTGGCCCAACCGGGAATGGAGGTCAACGGCATGAGCAGGGAGAGACGCGCAGGCGATGGAAGGCGGGCCAGCGAACATGTACACTCCATCCCGAAGCTGGCCTCTACCAAGTTCCCGGTTCGTCGTCCGCTCCTGAAACAAAACAGAAGACGAGGAAAAGAGAGCAGTGCAATTGAGATCCTTGGTCAGTTTGCTGATGGAAAGCAGGTTAAAAGGACTCCGGGGGACATGAGCCACCGAGGAGAGGTGAAGGGAGGAGGTGAGGGAACAGGAGCCAAAGCCGGCGATAGGGAGAGTGGACCCATCAGCAACAGTGATGACAGAGGAGCCACTATAGGGACGGTAGTGGGAGAGCATACCTGCATCGCCGGTGAGGTGGTCGGACGCACCAGAGTCAAGCATCCATGCCGGAGAACGATGACTGACAAGGGCAGTGTGACCACCGGAATGGGCAAGAGAAGCTGACGAAGGGCCCGCGATGGAGGTGGACCGGTAATCGTGAATCAGTTGGAGCTCAGCCAGGGAGAGATCCAACGACGAGGGAAGAGTAGCAGCAGGTGAGGGCGCATCACGGAGCACAGTCTGGCCCCGGCGGGGGTGCGACTCAGGACGACCATGCAGGACCCAGCAACGGTCCACCAGATGGCCGAGCTTGCCGCAATGCTGGCAGAGGGGGCGAGGTCGGCCGTCCCCACGGCCGCGCCCACGAGGGCCGGGAGGACGACTACCGCCACGTCCGAGGAGCGCAGTGTGATCAGGAAGGGGGACGGGTGGTGCAAGGGCCCGATGTGCCTTCTGCAGGCGATGATAGACCTGCGGGATATCCAGTGTAGACGGGCTGGCAAGCATCTCGGTGGCCGTCGTGGCATAGTCCGGGGCGAGGCCATTTAGGAGGTTGAATAGGCAGAGCTGGTCCCGCTGAGTCTGCGCTTCGGCCGGAGTTTGAGGAATCGGCCAGAGTTCCTGTAGTTCATCGCGGAGACCCTTCCATTCCATGAAGTAGGTGGGGAAGGTCCGATCCTGCTGGCGGATATGGGAGAGACGTTGGAGAACGTCAGAGACCCGGGCCAAGTTATTGGTCTCGGAGAACATGACAATCAAGGAATCCCAGAGCTCCTTGACGGTGTTGGCAGTCCGGGTGACATCTTTCACGGAGCGGTCCATGGAGTTGACCAGTAGGGCGAAGATTTTGCTGTCCGCCAGCTGCCAAGAGTCGAACTTAGGATCAGTGAGTTCAGGTGGGGGTGTCTCAAGATGAGAATGAAGCCCCATGCCGCGGAGGGACATCAAGACCGTCTTCCGCCAGACGGAAAAATTAGTGGCATCCAGCCGGTCATCGACAAGCCGGGAGGAGGCCGTGATGAGGGACGGAAGAACGGAGGACGCATCCATGGCGGGCGGGCGCTGGACCTGGTCGCCGGGAGGCGGGCGGTGGAAGGGAAGCGGCCCGGAGAGGTGTCCGGAGGGAGCAGCGACAGGGGGTCGCGCTCAGGATGGTGCGGCCGGGCAGGGGCGGCGGGGGTGCTGGGGCAGGAGCGCTGCAGGGCCGAGAGCAGGGCTGGTCCTGGGCGCGCCGGGCGCTGGAAGGCCGAACCGGGAGCAACGCCGGGAGAGGGCAGCGGGAAGGGAGCTGCTGGGCGGGGGGGGGGGGGGGGCGGCGCCGGGACGGCGGGGCGAGCCGGGAGCCGGGAGCCGGGTGAAGCCGCCGGGAGCCGGGAGCCGCGAGAGGCTGAGGGCGGGGCGCGAGGGCGCGACGCCGGGAGGAGGTGCGCCGGGACGGCGGGGCGAGCCGGGAGCCGGGGAGCCGGGAGCCGGGAGAAGCCGCCGGGAGCCGGGAGCCGCGAGAGGCTGTGGGAGCAGAGGGAGGCGCGGGAGGCGCGGGAGGCGCTGGGAACAGCGGGAGGTCGCCGGGAGGGAGCGCGCAGGTGATGGCGTCGGGAGCAGCGGGAGGTCGCCGGGAGCAGCGGGAGGCCGTCGGGAGCAGCCGGGAGTCGCGGCGACGGGAGGCGCCGGGAGCAGCGGGAGGCCGCCGGCGGGGCGCGCGGGTGACGGCGTCGGGAGCCGCGGGGAGCCGCGGGGCGGGAGCGCCGTCGGGGAGGAAGGTCGTCGGGCGGGGGCCGGGAGCAGCGCAGGGCAGCCGGGAGGATGGAGGGCGGTGCGACGGGGGGGCCGGGAGCCGCGGGCAAGGCGGCCGAGCGGGGCGCCGAGGGCGGGGCTCCGGGGTGAGGTGCCGAGGGCGAGGCGGCTGCCGGGACGCCGAGGGCTGGGAGCTGGGGCGATTCGCTGAGGGCGGGGCGCCGGCGTGGAGAGGAGGGCAGCCGGGTGGGAGCGCCGGGAGGATGGAGGGCAGCCGGGTGGGAGCGCCGGGAGGATGGAGGGCAGCCGGGTGGGAGGGCCGGAGAGGCGCCGGAAGGGTTAGGGCAGCAGGGAGAGAGGCGGGGCCGGGAGGACACCGGGAAGCCGCAGAAGAGGGAGGGTTTGGGATAAAAATCCCTCTGATACCATGTAGTCGGGTGAATTCCCCTTCCCTCAATGTGAGGTGGGGATCCTCTTTTATAGAGAACTAAAGACTAATTACATGTTGTTAAGTCCAATGTGGGACTCATAACAGAAATACCCCTTTAACCTTAAATGGGGTCCAACAATAAGTTTATTCCACATGACTTTTGATGTCTTGCATCTCACCATTTTCACATTCACAGGATCTGACAAAGCTTCTCTTAAGGAATTTAGTGCCTTTGCAATTTGCCTAAGTTCTCATTTGTCGATCTCTGTGACTGCAACACTGGATTTGCCAGGCAAAACTATTCCACAAAAAACATGATATACTTCAATCTCGAGAGGCCTAAAAAAGTGTAGCATTCCTTCTTCCAGAGTTGAAAATTACGGCTCTCAAAGATATGAATCCCTTTGTGGTTTCTTGGGTTCTCCATCTTTGAGAAAAAAACAGCAAGCGGGCAGATAAAAAAGAAACACAATTGATGACTCTGATAACAATTATTGGTAGCAAAGCCACGTTCCCAACAATGGTATGCCTTGAGAGGGAGGGTGAATCGAGATATAAAATATTCTCTAAGCTTCTTCATTACTTTTAACGATGACCATTCTCAGTCATATGCCAAAAGGGGAAAACAAGCAAACTAGACACAATTGTTTACTTGGTTCACCTTCAAAAAGGATTCCATGGAGCATAGAGTCATTGTTGCATATTTGAGTCACTATGAATGATCAATATTTTCGCATACAAGTGGTGAGACTCACTGCCCATCGCAAGCGACACGACTCACTGTCACATAACCCAGAACACGTATGAAAATAGTGTATGTGAGCAAAATAATAGGTGATCTTCCTTTAAACCTTTTCACCTTTTTTTCCTTCCCCAAAATTCTCTACTTCCCTGTATTTCCACGCACTTCACTGCAGGTCATTGTGCCCTTTTCTTCATTGAAAGTGTTAGAGGGCACTATGATCAATCCATGTGTCTCTTCCGTCATCTTTATTGTAACAACTTCTCTTTATGTTGGGGACACATCATGTGGGCCCTCACACGTACGATCATCAATTCTTTTTTAGGAGGGACCACTGCACCTTTTCAACACCACATCCCGACAACCTTTTACCGATGATCACCTTCTTTTATGTCCCCCCTCTTTGTCAAATATGAATGGAAGATTCATAAAGATTGTAGATTAACCCGATCGAATCACTTTCCATATACACGTGACTTGTATCTTCACTGCATAAGTCGTTCATGTCCTACATTATCCATAAGTTGCTTGTGATATGGGTTGATAAACACAATCCCATAGAATTCAACATAGTGAATCATGCGATACCTCATATTGCCGCATGCAATATCATGGGTGTTTTCTCCGCGTTCTGCGATGGGATTGAAATGCTTCTCGCACTACCAATGCGTCTGGCTATATACTTCCTATATACTTCTTTGCTCACGTAAACCCCACATGCTTGTTGTTTCCCAATGACGATCCAATAATGATTTTTCACTGTCCCACACCGTGATAGTTCTTGTGCCTCTGTCACACCCTGTGATCCACCATGTCACCATTGAAGAGCTTTGTTGCTGGGTAACGATATCCCTTGTTCGTGTCAACCACAAACAATGAGAGGTTAACCCAAAGTCATAAACCCCTTAAAAAACATAGCATCAACACATGGACAACGATATCACTTAATTGCTATATGGTGCATGCCAAAATTCAAAGGAAACCACTAAATTGCAATGTGTGATATATCATGTCGTTGCTTGTGTTTCAATCTTGACCTATGATATCACATAGTGCCATTCGTGATCTATGTCACTGCCCTCCACATTGACATGTTGTCGCCTGCAATGAAACTCCTCGAATTCATGATTGACGCTTCTTGCGATATGGTCAAATCGCTGTGCGTGATATGTTTGTTTAACAACTATTTTCTTGAAGTCGCCATTTCGCGGTCAGTGCTATGTCGGGTTGTTGTGAAAAATGTTTTCCGGCTAAGTCAGCATACCTTCCGAAAGTTGTGATTCTCGAAATATGTTAGCAGTGGAGGTATGAGCAGCGAAACCTTGGTAGTTTAAAAGCGGAAGTTGGAGCAAGCGACAATGACTACCAGATGATGAAGTGCAAAAGAAGCTCTGGCTTGTGCAGGAATAACTATAAAGGGCTTGCGTAAGAATAACTGGGCCATTTGCAAAGGCTACGTAAGATTCTTCAAGAGGGGTATGTAAGGATAATCAGTTAGCTTGCATTGATCATCGGGTTTGGAATGTTAAGGCGATGCATCAACCGGTGGTCTTGACCGGGTGGTTGGTTGCTTGCATAGATTAGAAGGCGGTGGAGATTGGCCACATAGATCGGGTGGCGGTGGCACCATATCTACAAGTGACTCTTTTATAAATAAGAGGGTGGGATCATTTGTTGGGATTGTGCAATCTTGTAATCATTCTCTTTCGTTAGTAATAGAGTAACAGTGTTTCTCCCATGGAATAAGATTAAATTCTGAACCACGTAGATCCTTGTGTTGTTTTGTGTTGTGTGTGAATGCTTTCATTCTTCCATTTGTGTGTGTTCCAAAACGTATGTAGGAGATTAAGACGATTTGGCATAGGACGTTGGAGTTTAGTTCCCTTAACCTGACGTTGCAATCGAGTGTTGCCGAACTTCTGAACTTCCGACATTCCACAAGTGAGTTTCCTGAAGGGGTTTTGAAATTTGGGTTCTTGGCACAACAAGTGGTATCAGAGCTTGGTTGCAGACTTTTGAAGGTTTCTTGTACTTTGTGCCGATTCAGTGGGAGCTCATTGTTTCGAAAGGAATGACGTTGGAAGAAGACAAGATTCAGATTAAGAAGTTCTACAGCTTGGCGTCGAATTTTGGAGAATGCAGATTGAAGAAGATCTATATTAGGAGCTTGGACTTCCGTTGAAGGGTGTCAAACTGGAAACAATGAATAAAGCGCAATGAGAAAGTCTTGACCAAAAAGCACTTGGGTTGGTTCGAATGACATTGGCTCGAAACATGGCCTTTAACATTTGGGAGGCGATGACGACCGTTGACTTGATGGTAAATTGACATGAAGATATTGGAAGGAAGATTGGTGGCTGATCATTGAACGAGTTCAACGTTATTCAGAGTCAACTGGAGCCCGTTGGTGCGAAGTTCGCTGAAGGTGTATGGGCTTTAATTCTTCTTTCATTGCTTCCAAAATCTTGAGATGCGATGGTTATTGTTGGAGTCTGTATCCCACACCGGACTTGTGGTCCGATGTGGTCCTTTTTATTCATTATAAAAGAATGCCTCCGCCTCACTTTGAGGTAAGGAGGCAAGGGAGTTTCTCAACTTACATGGTATCAGAGGGTTTTCTAACCCGATCCCTCCCTCCCGTCTAGGGTTTTCCGACGTCAAGTCCCCCGCGGGGGGCGGCGGCCTCGGTGGCCATAGGTTTTATGCTGTCGCCCCTCCGCCTCGTGGCCCTCCTGCCCTAAGCGGATCTCCCTCAGCGCCCGACGCTTCTTCCCGGAGGTTCTTCCCGGCGCTTCTTCCGGACGGTCTCCCTCTCTCCCGGCCTCGCGTCCCGTCGCGATGGCTCCCTCCCGCGGCTCTCTCCCAGCGGGTTTGCTTCGCCTCGATGGGATCCCCGCCTCCTGCAGATCTTCCGCCCGACTCCTCCCGCAGCGCGACTCTCCTCGGCGCGGCTCTTCTCCAGGTGACTCTCCCGACGTGACGGTCCCGTCATCGGCGCGACTCTTCTCTTCCCGGCCGACCTACGCGACTCGCGTTCCTCCGCTCCCGACCCAGGCGCGGCGACGACATCTCTTCCCGACGGATCTCCAGCGCTGCTCCCCGTCCCGGCTTCCCCTCGGTGCGCCTTCCCTCCCGGCGCGTCTCCTCCCGAGCGCGACCCTCCCGACGCCCCTCTGTACGGATCACCTCCCGGCTCCAGCGGCGCCCGCCTCCTGCGGCTTTCCCCGGCGGTTCCCCCGCGCCGGCCCCTCAACGTCCGGCTGCTCCCTTTCCGACGGCCGTTCCGCCTCCCGCAACAGCCAGCAACGGCTCCCGCATTCCCCGACGGATTTTCCGGTTCCCCGCAACTACCAGCTCGCTCCCGTATCTCCCGGCGAGAAGGACGGCCGGCTCCCGCATCTCTCGCTCCAGCGCGTCAGATTCTTCCTCCTGTGCGCGCAGCACGGCCCGATGCCTCTCTTCCCGACAGCGTCCCGATCTCGGCCTCGCCTTCCGCAGCGGCGACTCCTCTCCCGGCTCCCTGCGCGCGACTGCAAGCCACTTCCTTGCTGCTTCCTGCGCGCAAAGACCGGCTCCCTCCCGGCGAACCGGTTCAAACTGCTCCCTCGCCGGCCTCTCCCCCTGCCGGCGCCTCCGACAGCCGGCCTCATTCCTGCCGGCTCCTCCAGCAGCAGCCGACCTCAAGCCTCGCTGGCCCCTCTCTACGCGACAACCGACCTCCATTCCCGGTCGGCTTCCAGCGCCGCCTCCCGCTGCCTTGCGCCCTCGCCGGCCTCCTCCTGCGCTCCTCTTCCGGCAGCCAGCCGGCTCCAGTTTCTCCCAGCGGCTGCCCTGCTTTAAGTTACGGCTCTCCGGCACCTCCTGCGACATCCCCGCCTCGCCGGCATCTCCCGACGACTTCCGACAGCCGCATCTCTATCTGCCGGCACGCCCATTCGCTGGCGCAGCAGCTCGACCACCTAGCATTTGGGCCCGTTGGCGCCGCCAGATCCCGCAACAATTCTGCGGAATCACCGCCTCCTGTCGCCGGCCCCGCAATTGCGGTTTTCCCGGTGCTAGTTTGGATTTCCCGGCATTTCATCGATCGGCCCCACTAGTGCGGCATTCCTGGCGTTCCGTCAACCGGTCGGTCTGAGTGGTTTCTTCTGCTGCACCCGCAACATCATCATTCTGAGGGAGAGCTGCGACCGTGAGGGGGAGCATCAGTCTTACAGCCTTTTAGTTTTATTTTATTTCGTCTTGTTTTGTCATCAAGCTGGGCACGTCCAGCTTGAGGGGGAGGTGTTAGCATCTGTTTTGTTACTTTCTTTTCATTATGTGTCCAACCTAGGTACACCTAGCTTGAGGGGGAGTGTTGGAGTCTGTATCCCACATCGGACTTGTGGTCCGATGTGGTCCTTTTCATTCATTATAAAAGAATGCTTCCGCCTCACTTTGAGGTAAGGAGGCAAGGGGGTTTCTCAACTTACAGTTATTGTTGTTAGTACTCCAGCGGCAAGAATGATTTGATGTTTGAGGAAATCCGATATCTTGTTCTAAATGATGAGATTTGGAAGGAGGCTCAGGGAGATACCTAAACAACATTCAGTGCAGAAGGTAGGGGATGTTCCAGTTGAAGGGAAAACCAAAGTCAGAAGAATGGGAATGAGAAGACAGAAAGGAGTCTATAGAAATCTGCTAGGCCGAGCCCCACATATTGACATTGTGGGAAGAAGAGGCACTTGAGGAAAGATAGCAGGGACAAAAGGTCATATTGTGGAAGGTTTGCTTTCGGAAGTTCTTCTGTAAACACTGAGGTTGTGGAAGAAAGCAATTTATTGCTAAGTGTTGCAAGTTCGTTGGAGTCATGGATCATTAGTTTCGTGGCTTCATTTCACTTAACATCCGAGAGGGGGAGCATGCAGAATCATGACCTCGAAAGATTCAGAAAGGTATATCTTGCGGATGATGAAACCCTCAAGATTGTTAAAAAAGGTGATGTGAACGTCCAAACCAGGAGCAGATACTTACTGAAGTTACAAAGGGTGCGATACATACCTGGGTTAAGGAAAAATTTAATCTCCGTTAACCAAGTGCATGATGCGGGTTTTTATATGAATTTTGCAGGAGCATGGAAAATAACATGCGGTTCTATGGTGGTGACCAAATGAGTGAATGTCGGAATGTTGCATCTTACCAGGAGTTCGGAAGATACAACACTTGTCAGAGCAACAACTTTTAGAATGTTGAAGTTGCGACATGATCATGAAGGACACTTATGTGAGAAAAGGATGAAGATCCTGGTTGCACAAGGAATGTTGAAACTTGACAGTGTGGAGTATGAAATATGTGAAGAGCGCATCCTAAAGAAATAACGGAAGGTGTCTTTCAATATGGAAGGAAGAATGCCAAAGAATCAGAAGTTAGAGCTTGTGCCATACGAATGTATGGGGGCCGACTTCAGTTTAATCTCATAGAGGGTCATTGTATTATCTTACTTTTATCGACGATACGACATGGAAGGGGTGGGTGTTTTTCTCAAGCACAAGTCCAAGGTATTCAAAACCTTTGTTTGATGGAGAGCCATGGTGGAAAGAGTGGTTGATTTAAAGCTTAAGTGCTTGAGTACGGAAGCAAAAAGTTCCAATGATTTTGCTGGAAGAAAGGAATTCGTTTTGAGAATACGGGTGCTTGGAACTCCAGAACAAAATGGAGTGGTGGAGCGGATGAATCAGACGCTATGTGAGAGATCCAAAATCATGATAATTCATTCTGGGTTTCCCAAGGTGTTTTGTGCGGAAGTAGTGAATTGTGCAATGTATCTTATAAATAGAAGTCCTTTCGCACCACTGGGGCAAGAACCTCCGGAAGAAAGGTGGATCAAAACAAAGGTTGATGTGTCCCTTGGGCATATTGCCTATGTCTATGTTGATGCCCACAAGAGGGACAAATTAGAAGCAAAGTCCAAAACCTGTTTCTTTGTAGGTAAAGACTTTGGTTTTCGGTTGTAATAATGACCTTAGGAAGGTCATCAAAAGCTGAAATATTCACTTCAATGAAGGGAGATCCTTTGGAAGGATACCAAGCAGAAGATGTAGATGGGAGCAAAGAATCATCACATGCAGAGGTTCGTCTGAATGGAAGTTCGGAAGCTCCGATTAGTTTAGGAAGCACTCAAGTTCTGGAAGAACCTAACAAAAGTGGAGTTTTGGATGGAGATCGGATTCTGGAGGTTCGACTAAGGTCGGATGTACTAGAAAGCTCAGGCGCCGCGAAAGCTCGGGGAAGAGTTTCGGAGAAAACTGTTCCGGAAGGAGCACAACCTCAAGACTTGAGGCGATCTACTAGATTTAGAAGTCCAGTGCAAAGTTTCGGGTCCGTCTTACATTATTTACATCTTGTAGATGGTGGAGGGTGTGAAAGCTTAAAGGAGGGGGCAAGTCTTAGTGATGCAAAGCAATGAGAGTTGGCGATGAAGGAGGGGGCAAGTCTTACTTTCGGCGCCCAAATTGAATTTTTCCCAACTCCACAATTAGTATAGTGATAGTATGGGGTTGATCCTCAGGGAATTTTTTTGGGTATTTATCAATTTGAGTCCTCGGTTAGCTAATTGAAGATTTAATCCAACAGAAATGAAATTCGTTGTGTGACGTTTTGTACGAACTAATTATGGTTTTAGTTGACCCAATTCCAAAGCCTTTAAAGGATTTATGTAAATAAAAACAGAATAATCACAAAAACAGACTTTAAAACTTGACAATGGAAGTGCGTCGGGGCTGTAGCCTTCAATGGGGATTGTTGTTATCTCTCTACTGTGGGTGTCGTGTTGTTCATATTAAATTATCTCTACCAGGATTCAATTGTAGCAAAACCTCCTTGGTTTGGAAAGGTTTTGATTAAGTTCTTGAAAATCGATTTCTTGGTTCGATAACAAATTTCGAGACATTTTATGAAATCAGTACCTAAAGCGACGATGATTACATCGAATGATCATAGGTGTATTTGCCGTAATTCCTTCGGAAGCCCCTGGATATGTCGTTCATGGTCCGACACTACATATTCAGTAGGTCTGTGGACTTTTATTGCTTTTCACGGCGCTTTCGGTAGGTTTTATGTTACGTCAATTTGAGCTTGCTCGATCTGTTCAATTGCGACCTTTTAAAGAAATCATGAAAAGATTGTGAGAAAAATATGAGATCAACACAACACACCATAACAAATCAATCAAACCAGCAAGCCTCCATCATCCACAACCCCAACTCAGGAGGAAAATTTGCTACTCATGCTTACCCATGGAGTTCATTACAACAACAAGAAGAGGGGGGAGTACAAGCCACTTCAAGAAAAATCTCCAAAATTGCCTTAGTATGAGTTTCAAGCTCCTTCCAACCAAGATGATTTCCTCCCGGATGATAGATACCCCCTAAATGGGTCAGACCTCCTTAATTGCTCAACCCTTGGTGTCTAGGGGTGGTTAGAGGTCCAAATCCCCGAGTCAATGAGTGGTTATGGGAGTAGATGAGGGTGGGTTGCTGGGTGTTGACTGGTGCACGATTAAAGCGCATTCTTTGTTTAACTGTGTGTATGACTCTGTCCATCCTGACTTCGAGCTGCACAATTACTTGGGAGAGGCACACAATTTGTTTAACTGCACGCAGACCGTGTGCTCGGTTCTATCTCCTCCAAGCTCTATCTCGCATAGTTTGGGGGCAAGTCTGCACGATTTGAATAATCGTGCAGAGACCGTGCAATCGTCACTTTCTCTTGATGTCATGACCTACACGGTTTCCTGGGTTGGGACGCACGGTTTAGATGTTTTAGCAAAAACTGTGCACCATGGAAAATGGGTCCAAACACCTCCAATTTTCCTTCGAAATGCTTGGCTCATGCCAAATTTTATCGGTTTTTCATTGAATGCCCAAAATCGACCTATCAAAACATGTAAAGGCTGTAAACATGTGACAATTGACAATAAATCCCATTTTCAAGGTGAGATTCAATGTGGATTGAGCCATGCACCCTAGTGCATCACATGGTGCGATAGTGGATACCCCACCTTGCGATATAAGATGCGCACTGCGACAGACTGAACCCCACCTTGTGAGTATGCCGCAGCCTAGGACATGTGCATATCCCCCTATATGATAGAGGCGGCTTGTGAAGACGTCCTTCGACTCAGGCTCACCCTACAAATCAGGTATATTTTAGTGCTAGTTCGAGACTTGTTTTGATGCCAAACTTGTCTAGAGTTGAGCCAAAACTTTCAAGCTTATTCAAGAAGCTTCAATGAAGGATGAAAAAGCCACGGGTGATGTGGATAAGTCATTGGAAAAAAAAGGAAACTGGCCAAGAATGTGGTTCCATGAAAGAGATGTCAACGTGTAGTTGGCATATTCAGGGTCGGCCCGGGCAATATGAGTGCCCAAGACCGGTGTTCAAAATACTGCCCTTTCATTTAGTTAAAAACAATGGTAAAAATCAGAAATTCAGCAAAATCCAAAGCATTGAAATAATAATGATTGAAATAAGCAACAAGGGAGAGGGAGTGGAACTATACCTGCCCATCGTCTAACGCAGCAACAGTTTCCAGAGAAGGAGTGCACGAAGCAGTGAGGTTTAGCTGGCGTGGTCGGAGTCGACAAATGTGAAGCGGGTGTTGAAGATGGCGCGGGTGGAGGTGGAGGAGATGGAGAAAATTTCAACCCTACACTGAGCAGGGAGGAGGCGAGCTGGGGAGGCGGATCGTCGAGGCGGTTGCCCCTGCTCATTGGTTTCCCTAGCCTGGGGGCTCGTTGGGCTTGCCCTCAGGCCGGCCCTAGGCATATTACACTGAAATGAAAAATACAGTCTTGAATATAAAGACGCGCCTGACATTGTCCATATTCAGATAATGGTTGTTGGGTACAACAGATGAGGCTTCTTGGAGTCATCACCTGGATGCATGGAAGGTGTGTACTGCTTGCATGGCTTGCACATAAAGCCAAAGGAAATCAACTGAGGTAAAGTGAGAGAAGATATGAAGAGAGAGACAAAAAAAGTGAAGGGCACTGTTATACTGGAGCTGAGCCAGAAGGTGAAAGGCGAGAGCCAACCTCTGCAATGAGTGAGCTGGCCACATCTGCTGCAGCACTAGTGTGTATTTATTTGGCTAATTTGGTTTAACTTATGCTTGTTTTTTGCATCTCCTCTACCCTCTTCAAATGAAAACATTTTTTTTATTCCGAATGGAAACACTTGTTTTATAGGAGCAGCCATGCTTTTTATGCAATTGATGAGTGCCAATATCAATTGATACATCTTGTTTTTGCGATGTTTAGAAATTAGATATTCATGATACATAAAATGCGCAGATATGCACAGCTTGCTCACTCACACAGAGGATGGCTTTTATTGTTATTTTTAATTGTAACTGAGAGGGGGGAAAAATGAAGAGGGAAATGGGGATGCAACCCCAATAACCCACAATGCTTAGGTGGTACATATTTATAACAAAATGTGTTTTTTTGAAATTCGTTGATGATATGGCCCTTCTCTCGATTTTTCCAACTAGTGTTGATGCCAGCTCATATGAACAAGCTGCTCTATATAAAAACTAGCATCGCTAACAGATTAATTTTTCTTTCATTTAATTTTGGTTTAGTCATTCATGAAATCAAGGTTTATGGGTATAGATCCATGTTTTGATTTCCTCCTCTATTCCTTGTTTTCATGGCTTCTAATTCTCGGTTTCTTTTCATGTAGGGTCAAACTGGAAGTCATTTTGAACCTAAGCCTGTTCTGCCTCCCCTCCCAAATAAGTGTGACTGGGAAATTGAGCCCTCCGAGCTTGACTTTTCAAATTCAAGTATTATTGGGAAGGTGAGACTTTTTCTTGAGGTCTATGGTTAATCGACCAGGCCAATAGGAGTCCATGTCATGCAATTTTTTATTGACTTCAATGTTAAGAATATCGATAACTAGAATTGCATGTGAGGATTTCAGTTCATTTGATGATTGAAAACTTTATTTAAAATGGTGTGTGCGATACGGTACAGTTTATATGCTTTTCATTTTGACGGACGTTTCATTGCGATCTATCTATTAGTGTGATGAGACAATCTATTATACTCAGTTATGATTTATTTGTCTATAATGTTATGCATGAAATTTGGTGGAAATTTTTTTCATTCAACCGAAGCAAAACAAGGGTTCCTTTTGTTTGTATCAGATGATAATCTATGTAAGAGCTTAGGGAACTCTGTTATGAGCTTTCTGAAAGAGTATTTGGGCCAATTTGGCTGTCTGACTTCCAGTTTCGCTGTCATTTCGTTGGAGCAAGTAGTTTCTGCAAAAGCCAACAACACTGGCTTCTCCACCAGAGGAGTCCATTTTACTATTTTGCTTGAAATGCACTGCAAATCTTACCTTTATTATTTTTGACAAGCTTCCACAAACCATCTTCTTGGTGGCACGCTAATTCTGCTAAAATATTTTTTCTGAAATGCTTGTACTGCTGTTTTTCCTTTTCTCTGTGTGACAATTGTATCTACTGATGTTGGTTGGTTCTGCTAGGGATCTTTTGGTGAGATTTTAAGAGCCTATTGGCGTGGGACACCTGTTGCTATCAAACGTATACTTCCATCACTTTCAGATGATAGATTAGTGATGTGAGTACTGTCATGTTTTGTACGCTTGATGACGAATTGTTGTTCATATTGAACTGTGGTCGTATAATCTGCTGGAGCCCCATAATTTTTGGCATTCATTATTATTTGGAGGTGTTTTGCTGTAATTGTATTTTTTCATGGGATTTTATCCAATAAAAGTGCTTGCAGTTGTTTAGCATCATAGGTTTAAGATATGCCTCTGGCCTCATCCTCATCTTCCAAGGAAATGTATCTTTAAATTTTTTTGGTTCTCCCAAATGTCCATCCTTAGATCAATTCATTGCATCTACTTGATTACATTAAATGGGAAACCTTCCTTTGAACGCAGTTGATTTATTCACTGTTTTGTTTTATATTCTGTCTTTTCAGTCAGGACTTCAGGCATGAGGTAAATTTGCTCGTGAAACTCCGCCACCCTAATATTGTCCAATTCCTTGGAGCTGTCACTGATAAGAAACCTCTAATGTTAATCACTGAGTATTTACGAGGGGTATGTGCAGGTTCTAAAAGATTTCTCTAAATGTTTTTTTAATTATATATATATATTTTTTGAGATTTCTTTTCTAATTTTATTTTTTTTCGTTCTTTTTTCCCACATTTACAGGGTGACCTGCATCAGTACCTCAAGGAAAAGGGTTCACTTAGTCCATCAACAGCCATTAACTTTGCATTGGATATTGCCAGGTAGGTTATCTGACACTAGTTGTCACTGTGTATTTTCTTTTAATATGGGTATGTGTTTTGGCTAGAAAAAATGTAAGGGCATTTCTTCTTGTTTCTAGACTGTTATTATTTTTAGTATCAAAAGAGAAAAAATAGCTGGTGATTATAGAAAGAGTAGGCCTAGAAACCATTCCTCTTGAACGAGGATGAATCACTATTTATAGAGGCTGACATCCGATGCAAGACTCCATGATATATAAGAAATACAACATTCAAACTACAGGAAGAGATAGGATAGATGTTAGGAACGCGGGGCTGCCAGTGTTATTAATGTGTATGGGGTAGGTTGAAGTGGGTAACTGCCTAGGGGCAGTGTAGTCTTTTCCCTATTAGTTGTTGGGGGGTGGGGGGTTGTTGGTTGGCATGTGGGATAATAAATAAGGGAGAAGCAAGTAGAGAGGGGGGCACATTATTCATTCTGGAGATTTCTGCTTGGCAGCAACAAGGGGTTACCTTGGGTTGTTTGGCTTGGTTCCACTGGAAGTGCTCTTCCAGGGGAGCTTTCTTCTTCCCCGTCTCCTTCTACATTTTCTACCTCTCATCGCATTGTAATTTCTGTTTTCATTCCCCACTACTGGAATAATAGTCATTGCTGAACCGTTCATTCTATTCTTCCTGAACTGTTCATTCTATTTCTTCCTACCTATTTCCTGTCATGAGAACCATTGTTAGGCTGAGAACTTGACAATTTGGCGCTCTAGTTGAGAGCTGCTGTCCATTTCGAACTCATGGTGAGAGAGACACGATCGCAGTTGAGTGGTGTGTCGGCAGTTCATTCGATGGACGGTGCGGCCCCCTTTGTCAAAGGGGGGCTGGCAGTGGAGGCGTGTGGTGGGTGGGTGGCCAACCCCACCAAACCCACCAGTAGAGAAGAGCAAGAGTGTGGGGGGGGGGAGATGCAGCCTATAAAAGGGGATCTCCCCTAACGTTTTCATCTCATCAACTTCACGAAGCTTACCATCACCGACAATTCTTCATTTTGAGTGGTATTTTTTGAGGCGGTTTTCCCACTTATTCAAGAGAGATTTTACGATGGTTTTCTTCTTGTAATAGTGAGGGAGTGTGTACCAACTTTTACCCATAGTGATCCTTCTATTTGCTCGTGGTTCTTTACTCCTTTCATTTTGGGGGTTTTTCTACGTTACATCTGGTGTCCTTTTATTTCCACATTTTGCACTTTATTTTATCTCGTGATTATTGCTGCACTGGTGGACCAATCATTTACGGTTCCAACAAGTGGTATCAGAGGAAGGGGGGCTGGCAGTGGAGGCGTGTGGTGGGTGGGTGGCCAACCCCACCAAACCCACCAGTAGAGAAGAGCAAGAGTGGGGGGGGGGGAGATGCAGCCTATAAAAGGGGATCTCCCCTAACGTTTTCATCTCATCAACTTCACGAAGCTTACCATCACCGACAATTCTTCATTTTGAGTGGTATTTTTTGAGGCGGTTTTCCCACTTATTCAAGAGAGATTTTACGATGGTTTTCTTCTTGTAATAGTGAGGGAGTGTGTACCCACTTTTACCCATAGTGATCCTTCTATTTGCTCGTGGTTCTTTACTCCTTTCATTTTGGGGTTTTTTCTATGTTACATCTGGTGTCCTTTTATTTCCACATTTTGCACTTTATTTTATCTCGTGATTATCGCTGCACTGGTGGACCAATCATTTACGGTTCCAACAAGTGGTATCAGAGGAAGGTTTTAGCCTGGTGTTCACTTTTTTTGGGTATTAATAATTTTCGTAAATTTGAGTATACTCTGTGATTGTGACTCTGGTTGATCTTTCACATCAGAAAAAAATTATTGAGATTATTAAATACACCGTTGTGAAATACAGGAGGTTTTGGACCGACGACGTGTCCAGATGGCGGCGAAATTCGAGATCAAAAAATTCAATGAGAATAATTTTCTGTTGTGGAAAATGAAGATGCAAGCAGTGCTACGGAAAGATAATTGCCTACTGGCAATTGACGAACAACCGACGAGTGTGACGGAGGAGAAATAGAACGATATAGACGTGAATGCTTTTGCCAACATCCATTTGGCTTTGGTAGACGAAGGTCCTATCGAGCATTGTGGAGAAAAAGACGGCGAAAGAAATATGAGATACTCTGACGAAGCTATACGAAGCCAAGTCACTACACAACAAAATTTTCCCGAAGAGAAAATTGTATTCTCGAATTACGGAGTCATCAACAGTGACCGACTACATCAACAACCTCAATACTGTTCGCTCAGCTCATGGTGTTAGGTTATAAAATTGTGGATACTGAACATGCAGAGATTTTGCTCCAGAGTTTACCAGATTTGTATGACCAACTCATCATCAACCTCACCAACAATATCCTAACGGATATGCTGCCCTTTAATAATGTTGCAGCCGCTGTTCTTGAAGAAGAAAGTTGGCGCAAGAAAAAGGAGGACAGACAGACGACTTCACACTAAGCGGATGCTCTGTCAATGGAGAGAGGAAGGATGATGGAACGTGGTTCCAGTGAGAGCCAAAATCACGGCAAGTCCAAATCGAGGAGTAAGAAGAAGAATGTCACATGTTTCAATTGTGGCAAGAAGATGCATGTCAAGAAGGATTGTTGGAATAAGAAGAGCAGTGAAAAGAGTTCTCAGGGAAATGTGGCGAGTACTTCTGGAAATGGAGACATTCTTGTCAGTGAAGTAGTGATGACTTCTGGAATCAGGAAGCATCTCAATGATGCATGGATAATAGAATCAGGAGCAACATGACACACGATGTCTTGACGGGAATGATTTGACCAATATGAAACTATCCCGAAAGGACTTGTGTACATGAGAAACAATTACACCCTGATGATCATTGGAGTCAGTACCATCAAACTGAAGATGCATGATGGTATTGTTCGAACCATTCAAGGAATACTCCATGTGAAGGGCTTGAAGAAGTACATATTGTCTTTGAGACAATTTGATGACATCAGATGCAAGACTCGCACCAAGAATGGAGTGATGAGAATTGTGAAGGGTGCGCTTGTGGTGATGAAGGCAGAGAAGATCTTTGTTGACGCCAAAAATGTGGCCCGAAAGGAAGGAACGAAAAAGACAGCCGGCGCGCTGCCTCGCGAAGCACAGCCGCGAAGAACAGCCGCGAAGCCCCGCCGCGAAGCGCCCCTACCATGGCGGCGCCGCGAAGCACCAGAGGCGGTAATCCTCCGCGAACCCGTTTGACGTTCGCGAGTCGCCGCGAAGCCCCACAGGCGGTAATCCTCCGCGAACCCGTTTGACGTTCGCGAGCGCGCCGCGAAGCACCGGAGGCGGCGCGCGAGCCCTGCTTCACGGCGCCCCTTTCCTATAAATTCTGGACTCCCCCTGAGTCCAAAGGACGGACAATCCGACCTTTCGGCTTCTCCTCTCCCGAATCGCGAAGCACGCTTTGCCCCCGGGAATCATGAGCTCCGCGAGGTATTTCTACTTCGCGAGACGACTCTGCTTTGTCTCGTTTTGAGCCCCTCTTCCGAGAGGGATGCCCTTCGCGAAGCTCAAGGGCGTTCGCGAAGGAAGGGGATTCCCAAGGGAACCCGGGCAGCCGCGGAGCACTTCTGCTTCGCGAAACACCCAACCCATACGAGTGATCCCTATGCTAAGGCAGGACCGCTCCACTTCGCGAAGCACACTGCTTCGCAGGACCCTGCTTCGCGAGGCACCCATTCTTCGCGAGGCAGTGCTCCGCGAACACTGTTCCACTTCGCGAAGCACCTCCCACTCACACCAATGCCCCATGCTAAGGCCAAGGCACCCCACTTCGCAAAGTACACTCCTCTGCTTAGCGATTCCTCTTCCCGTGCGGCCCTCCAGGCTTGCACGATGTCATTTCAAAGTCCCATGGACAATATCACCCGTAGCGTTGCTTCGCCTAATGCTTCTTCGCATAGGCACGCTAATGGCTATTGCTTCTTCGCATAGCCACGCTAACGTGGACCCCTCGATGGTTCGTCCCACGACCCCCCTTTACCATGGCCTTACCGGCACCTTCCCTTCCCCAAGGACCAGAGGGTACCGGTTATGTAAGCCCTAGGGGTGTGGAGTGAACCCACCTCGTCCGAGCTGCAAGACGTTAAACTGCCAAGCACCACGTCCTCAACACATGGCGTTAAACTGTGACCCAACCTCGTCTCCCTCACGAAGGGTCCCCCCAACTCGAACATTTTTTACACCACTCGTCTCCACGGGAATGGAACTCTTCCGCACATGGAATGAGATCCTCATTGTCGGAGTGGTGTATGTTCGCAGGGGAAGGGTCGCCTCAGAGCGTAAGCCCCTAACCTTTGGTACGGATGATTGCACCCGTGCATCTCTGTACTTCCCCACTACCAAGGTCGGTGGAGGACGTGATAGGGAACGAGGCACCTCCCTATGGGCCTCCATCCTGGAGTAAGTCCCAACACCATGGGCCGCCCAACGCGTAAGCCCCTCTTCGCTTCTCACGGACGCACCCTTCGTGACGTGATCGTCAGGTCCTTGCAACCTCTTGTTTCTCACACCGAGCATGACTCACGTGGGCTTAGAGTGAGCACCGACCCTGACCCCCTCCTTTTGAACTACGAGGTCTTTGATCCATGTCAAGGCATGGTACGTAGGAAGCCTCCACGAGGTTCAAGCCCACCAATAGTGGACCAAGGTCTACTTTCACGTCGGTTCACCGACAAACCCACCATCCGAACTACGAGGTCTTTGATCCATGTCAAGGCATGGTACGTAGGAAGCCTCAACGAGGTTCAAGCCCACCCGTCGTTTATTCACGTCAGGGTTCACTATCGTCCCGCATGACGTTAAACTGTATTCTCCGAACTACGAGGTCTTTGATCCGTGTCAAGGCATGGTACGTAGGAAGCCTTTATGAGGTTCAAGCCCACCACCCATTGGACCAAGGTCCACTTTCACGTCGGTTCACCGACAAACCCATCCGAACTACGAGGTCTTTGATCCGTGTCAAGGCATGGTACGTAGGAAGCCTCCACGAGGTTCAAGCCCACCAATAGTGGACCAAGGTCTACTTTCACGTCGGTTCACCGACACATCCCATTTGAACTACGGGGACTTTGATCCGTGTCAAGGCATGGTACGTAGGAAGCCTCCACGAGGTTCAAGCCCACCCATCACCCAATTCACGTCGTGTTCTACCTACGTCCGGCATGACGTTAAACTACATTCTGGTCCAGTGGTAAGCCATTGCGACCCAACCCCTTTTGAACTACGAGGTCTTTGATCCATGTCAAGGCATGGTACGTAGGAAGCCTCCACGAGGTTCAAGCCCACCATTAGTGGACCAAGGTCTACTTTCACGTCGGTTCACCGACACACCCACCCGTCATTTCTTCACGTCGGGTCCCATCTTCGTCCAGCATGACGTTAAACTACACTCTGGTCCAGTGGTAAGCCATTGCGACCCAACCCCATTTGAACTACGAGGTCTTTGATCCATGTCAAGGCATGGTACGTAGGAATCCTCCCAGAGGTTCAAGCCCAACTCCCATCGGACCAAGGTCCATCTTCACGTCGGTACGCTGACGATGCCCATCGGACCAAGGTCCATCTTCACGTCGGTACGCTGACAACATTCATCGGGCCAAGGTCCAGCTTCACGTCGGTTTACCGGCACCATCCCGAACTACGCGGACTTTGATTCCCTGCCACGGGGATACGTAGGAAGCCTCGTCAAGGCTCAAGCCCAACTTCACTGTCGCCCCCCCTGCGATGGTTCCACTTCACTCTCCTTCTACTCCATTCACTGTCGCCCACGGGCTAGCCCCGGTGTCGATATCCCTTCAAGGAGGATCCCTCAATCTGATTTATCCCAGCTAATGCTCTGGTTGGGTTGATCCGTCTCCGCTGGACGTTAAACTCGCGACATACCCTGTGTTGAGCACGGGAAGCTGAGGAAAACCTCAGACATGTGTCTACGACATGTAATTCCCCGCGCCCGATGTGGGATGCCTCGGGCTTCCACGCCCTCGAGAAGCCTTGTGATCAAGGATAACAGACAGACATGCCAGGTACCCCAGCATCCAGACACGCTACTGATGCCTCAACGTGACTACTCCCCTGACCGAAGGTTGCTGCCCTGATTGGACCCTTTGGAATGTCCCGACAGAAGCAGTGTAATTAACCGGTGTCCATGGAAACATGACACTGGGAAGAGTTTCACGAACTACGTATTAAATCTATAAGGGAGACCCGGACTAGGTGACGAGTTCTGAGGAGGAATCCACAGGAGGAAGAACCGACATCCCATCATCCCGTTTCGATCAAGGAGCAGACGTCCCTGAATAAGGAGCGAATGCCGCCCGCCCTTGGAAAGCGGGAATGCGGGGCAACAAAGCCGCGCGTCCTCCGCGGACGGATGCGCGCGCCCCGACGAAAGCGTCGGAAACAGAAATGGTGAACCCGACGTGAAATTCTTCTCCTCAATATGGAGATTAGTAGCGTTCGAGACACCAGTAGATTGACGTGTCACCAGATCCAGATATCCGGTGCCTGGTCTCGCCAAGCAAATAGCGGGCCTATCGTGAAACTCACCGGAAGTCGGGGTAGTAGAACTTGATGCACTCCGCTCTGCAGCGTGTTGGCGTGGATCCTTCTCACAGACATGGAGGATGGAAGAACGCTGGGGCACTGGCTGTCAATCCTTTTCCTCTCAGTACTGATGAGTTGATCCCTTCGCTTGCCAGGAACCAGGTTGCTATTTCGGAGATGCGGTCACCATCCGCTCCTCGCCCGCGCAGGGGCAGGGGCAACACCACGACGACCACTCCACATGGCGCCACTACCGCCACGATGGCTGCCACGTCACGGAATACGGGACGCCCACGTCCCCTTTCCCCATCAGAGATCATCCAACGAAGGGTGATCAACAGCCTCGTGCGCAGGTACGAGGAAGAAGGGGTCATCCCAACCCGGGATATGGCCCGCCTGGACCTGGAGGCCTCCAGGCCCCGCCATCAACGCCGCCCTAACAGGCCGCGCAGGGAGCCCCTGCTCCCCACCTAGACATTCAACCGTTTCGGGAGCCTATCTCCGGAACGCCTTGACGACTCTTCGCCTTACGCTGAAGAGGCAGGCGCTGTCCGGCTCAGTCCGCTCAGGGCCCCGACCCGGGGCCCCCAGGCGAGAGCTCCCGTCCGGCCGCGTCAGCGCCGCCGTCCGGCCCCGCAGGAAGAGCAGGCAGACTACGTCCCTGCACCACCTGCACCGGCTCGCCTGACCCGACGTCAGCGCCGGGCCCGGGCTGAGGACGCTCGCTCAGGCGCATCCACGTCGACAGCTACAGTGGCCCGAGCCACCGCCGACGCGCATTATGAAGCCCCCGCGTACATTGAGCAGGGGGCACCCCTTCGCCCAACCAAGATCGAGACCCCAACCGCCTCATGGGCAGGCTGGGTTGACTCTCCGGGTTGCAGGCCCCAGTGGTGATCGCCGCGAGCTAGCCCGCGGTGATGCCACCCCGTACGGAGGTCCTCCCCGTACCACTACTCCACAGAGCGTGGGCCTTCCCTGCTCCGAGGTTCGTCATGGAGGCATGCCTCGTGCTGCCCCCATCCTGCAGGAAGACCTGCCCCGCGGCAGTGGTGCTCAGCGCGGAAACATTTCCCGCGCCCGCTATACAGGGTATGAAGTTCACCCTGCTGAAGGCACCGTCCATCCGGTCCTCCCCCAACGTGGGGGGCCTCCCTACGTCCTCTCTGCAACCGGCGAAGGTCCTCCTCGCCCCAGCAACTCGAGGAGTGAAGGTCCTCCTCGCTCCACTCGCATCGACCATGGAGGTCTTCTCCATGCTCCTGCCAGTTCCAACAGAGGCCCCGCCCACATGGGTACTGTTCATGGAGGTCCTCCCCATGTACCCTTTGACATTTGCCCTGGTGCCCCTCGCACCCCGGCTGTCTCGAGTGGGGGCCCTCTCCGCCACGGCGCCAGCGCCGCCCCAAGGCTGCCTGATAGGGGTCAACCCTGTCCCGAAGAGCCACCCAGGGGCAGAAGAGCGGGTCGTCACCGCCACAAGAAGAACCCTGGGAAGGCCCAGGTGGAGATCAAACCTGCCCGCTTCTCTGATTAGGAAGCGGAATGCGATTCAGCGATGGAACCTTCTCCCAGCTCCTCCGTATCAAGGACTGGGGCAGGAACCAGACGCATCAGCCTCGTTCTCCCAGAATTTGAGGCCCACCGGATTCCCGTCTCTCTCCGCAGGTACATTCAGGAGGAAGAAATCCTGGGAATTCCGCAGGTCTCGGCCACGCAATCATTGCCCCTGTCACCAGAAGAGCCCTCTACCTCTACCAGGGATCACGTAGAGTTATTTTGGGGGCCCACGACGGTAGAGCGACGACACGACCCGTCGCCGGTAGCCGCGGCTCCTGTTCCGGAAGCTGTGATTATCAGCCCGTCGTATCGTGACATCGTGGCCAGGTCACCTCACTCTTCGGAGGATGGCCCGGAATTCGACGACCAGTCAGCTCGTTTGCCGTATTCTCCACCGCCGAGCTTATTATCCCAAAGGTCCGCCTCGGTACCGCTTCCGGTTCCTCAGCCGCCCCCCGGTTGACGAGTGGGGCAACACAGGGCCAGACCCTGAGTCCGAGCCTAGGAGCTTCTGGAGTATCCTTGCGGCGGATTACTTCCCGGAGAGAAGTTCTGGCCGACGGCGACACTGAATTTCCGCGTACCAGAGTCTCTTACCCCTGAAGACGTGGGGTGCCTTTGCCGAACCCTGTGGGCGACACACTTCCGCCTCCGTTTTGAACTGGTGGTGTACCCCAGAAGTCGTGAGCACTTCGAAGAAATCGGCGAGCAATGCCGCCTGATCGATGCAGCCGCACTTCTTGCAGCCCAGCACCCTGAGTCGCCAGGCCACCAGAGCGCCCTTCAACGAAAATGCGTTCAGAGTCTTAAAGCACTCCGCAGAATCGTCAGGGAAGCCACCCCCCATGTGCAAGTCCGTGGTTGGGGACGCTATGCCGCTCTCCTCTTCGACCCTATCCGACGACAGCCCGATTCGCTATGCGACATTGAGGATATGCCCTCAAGAGGGGTCACAGTCCACATGGCCGACGTTGTGGATAAGGAAGATGAGCTTGAATTCCTTGATGGAGACTTACCATCCGAGGGCGTACCGCCGCTTCTTGACCCGTCAGGGAGAGTTACCCGTCAGCAGAGGAACCTGCTAGGCCTCCCCGTACCCACCGAGTCGCTGACACTCGGTCGAAGCACTGGCAAGGGTAAGGAGCACGTCGGAATAGTCAAGCACTCCGACCCGTCCGCCTCTGTGCAGAAAACGGACGAAGATCCTGAGAAGGCCACGTTGCGCCAGCAGCTTGCTGAGCAGAAGAGGCTGGTTGACGAACTCTTGGCTGAACGCGCCGCAGAGCGACGACCCGACTATGGTAATCCCAGGCCGGGGCAGCAGGGGCAGGAACAACTTCCCCCCGGCGAGATGCCTCCGGGCAACCCTGATCATGCTACTGCCGCGGACAGGGCGGAAGCCGGGACATACGGCAAGAGGGCGCGATACGTCTCGCCAAACCCCCCTGAGCGACGGGGCAATCTGAAGAATCCAACCCGGGTTCCCCCAGTCGCCCAGCAGGTCGTCCAGCCAGTCGACCCGCGAGCAGCCGAAGCCGTCTACCGTGTTGAAGAACCTGACAATGCGCTTGTGGTTAGGGATCCCGTCAAGACAGGGACCCCCACCCGGAGGACCTTATTGCGGCACTCACAGCCCGCCTCGAGGCGTTGGAAACACGGCAGGTGGCGGTCCCACCGGATGGCAAGCCTTATCCCGCGTGGGTGGATGATATGCCCGCGCCTCCGGGTTTTGGGAACCCCACTTTCTCACCTTTTAACGGGACAGGGGACCCACCCCAGCACTTGGCTCATTTCTCTTCCAGGTGTGGCCCCATGCTGGGGACCCCGGCTCAGCAAGAAGCCGCCAAGCTCCGATGTTTCGTACAGACATTGGAAGGTCCGACATTCGTCTGGTACAGCCAGCTCCCTATCGGATCAGTGACCGGTTGGGAGGATCTTCGCCGGCAGTTCTTATACCAGTTCAGCTCCACCACGCGAAAGACCAGCATTGCGGACCTCTTCAAGTGCAAACAGAGGCCTGATGAGCGGGTTGCAGACTTCATCGCCCGGTGGAAAGGACTTACGTATTCCCTCGATATGCCACTGACTCAGGAGCAATTATTGACGATGTGTGTGGGGAACGTTAAGACAGAGCTGGTACCCTCCTTGATTACCCAGAACTATCCTGGAGGGTTCAGAGATTTCTCGGATAAGGCCCAGCGCCTCGAGGAGGCCCTGCAACAGGCTAGTCAGGCACGTTTGCTGCCCC
The DNA here is from genome assembly GCA_963277665.1 of Viscum album. Classification (NCBI taxonomy): domain Eukaryota; kingdom Viridiplantae; phylum Streptophyta; class Magnoliopsida; order Santalales; family Viscaceae; genus Viscum; species Viscum album. Next base: position 1,189,364,145 of record OY728143.1, on the reverse strand, counting down.
CTATGATCCCAGCCAGGAGGGCCGCCAGGGCTGAACCCGCCGCAGTGGCTCAAATAGAAGCCCCGAGGCGGCTGGAATTGCTGCCGGCGGCACCACCCCCGCAACCCCGCAGAGGTCCTCCACCTCAAGCACAGACTCCTGCCCAGCAGCGACCGCCTCAGAACCGACAGGTTCCCCCGCGCAATGCGCCATTGCCACCTAGGTGAGACAACCAGGCGCCGCCTCCTCGGCAGGCCCCTCCGGTCCCTCGACAGGACCAGGCCCCCAGGGCCCCCTATCCGGAAAGAAGGTACCAGACCTATTCGTTCAACGAAAATCAGGTCCCTGGCTACTTCTGAAGTGCTCTAGAGCAAGGGATTGTGCGTCTGCCTGAATGCAGAAGGCCGGCAGAGGCACATCTCACCGATCACCCCAACTACTGCCCTTATCATCGGATCCTGGGGCACACCCTCAAGCGATGCTATGTGTTTAAAGACTGGCTTCAGGACCAGGTCAACAACAACATAGTCAAGTTGGGCCCAGCGCCAGCGCAAGTGGCAGGCGTCTTTGCGGGATCAGAAATCGGCAGCGACGGCGAAGGTGAGTGGCAGCAGGTCCCTAACCGCGGGTCCCAGAAATACGACAATTGGATGGCTCGAAAAACCGTCGTCCGTGCCCAGGGTATCATCCGGGCACGCCTGAAGCAGTCGGAACCTTCAGAAGAAGTAGCCGGTGCCTCAGCATCGTCTTCACAGTCGACCTCTGCCCAAAAGGGCAAGCAGCGGCGACGCAAGAAGAAACAACGTGCACCGCCAATGCCGTCGTCATCCCGCACTCTCGGCGACTTTATGCCTCCCAAAATGGGCATTCCTCCCAGAATCCGCCCAGCGGTGGATGACTCTTCGAGCGACAGTCAAGGGTACGCTTCGGTTAACACCGTGGAGCTGGTAAAGCCCTATATGACCCCCGACGAGGGGGAACCCCAGGCAGACCTCCCCAACGTTTCCAGCCGACGTCAACGTCGGCGGAATCGCAATCGCGCCGGTCATCGAGGTACGTCAGCAGGCACTTGTGACCAAGCCGTGCACGCTACCGAGACCAGGCAGCAGGCTCAGCGCAGATCTCAGCACGCGCAGACCCATCCGGCACCCTCGGCTCTACCTCCACCGCCGTTCGTGCTGCTGGATCGGGGAGAGCCGCCTCGTTCGTATCACAGCCAGTCTTGCCCGGCGACAGGCCAACCTCCGCTGTCCGATCTTAGTCCGGCGACTACTCTTCAGGCTGCTACTGGTAGGCAGCAAGATGTACCCAGTACTAGTTACTCGCCGGTTCAGCCAGCCGGACCCGCTGTGCATCCAAATGCCGAACGACCTCCTGTAAGCAGAGGTTCGCGTTTGGCACGAAAGTACGATGTTCTGAAGCATCTGGCCGGCATCCCGGCGAGGCTTTCCATCCTCGAGGCCCTTCGCCTGTCTTCTGAAATGCGCGAGGCACTTGCCGAGGCCCTAAGGAGCCCCCTCCAGTTCGAGACGGAAGTGGCAGCTGCAGAAGCCTTCCATACCGAGACGATTGAAAACGTCGAATGTCAGGCGGTTATCTCGTTCTCCGGCGAAGATGAGGACCCCCCTATACAGGGGCACATTCGCCCACTGTATATCACTGGCCACTTCAACGGTGTGGAAGTCCGCCGATGCCTCGTTGACACGGGTTCTGGAATCAACTTAATTCCGACCCGGACGCTGCGAAAGCTGGGTCTGTCCGAAGGTGATTTAACTCCCTCTGACCTCAGGATCCAGGGGTACGACAGGACAGAGCAAACCCCAGTCGGCAAGATCCGCCTGAAGACTCAGTTCGGTGGCTTAATTGCCAGCACCGAGTTCATGGTTGTTTCTCAGGACACCGCCTACAACGCATTGATGGGTAGGCCATTGCTTCATCTGCATGCAGCGGTCCCCTCATCGTATCACCAGTGCCTTAAGTACTCGCTCAACGGTCGAGTAGGCGTGCTCCAAGGAGACGCGTCCCCTTTCGCTTCTTGCGAGGCCCGCTATCTGGATGCGGGTTATTACAAAAGTAAGGACAAACAAATCCTGGTAAGCGAGGATGAGCCTGCCCCGATCACAAGTGATCCCTGGGCAAGCATGGACTACGCCTACATCCTCCCGATCCACCGGTTGGAGGCCACGACCCCCGACATGGGACAATGTTTCGTTGTTTCGGGTACGCAAGGAAGTCATGTTCCCGTGTCCAAGCGACGGCGGAAAATCACCTCGTACTCCTACATCAACCAGGCTCGGGTCATCCCGGAACCTCCTACCCCTGTACGGTACCGGGACGTCAAGCTGATGACAACGGCGGTGCGCCATACGTGTCTCTTTCGTCGGGCTGGAATTAACCGACTCAGGCTGACGCGCCACCACTGCTTTGATATCATCAAACGTGGCCCCTTAGGCCGAAGGCCAGATGGGATAGGATCAAATGCATTCATTGCTATGGTCTCAACGACAAGTGAGTCTCCTGATGTGATGACCGCTGCTGCCCAAGCCGGCACCAGCTGCCCCTCGGGTTTTGAGAGCCCAGAAGTATCTTCCGTCGCGGGAAGTCCCCCCACGGCTGGGGAGGAAGACTTGGAGGATGCTCCCCCAACCTTTGAAGAAGGCGTCTCTACCACGGTTGATGAACTGGTACAGGTGAACCTTGGTAGCGAGGCAGATCCAAGACTCACATTGATCAGTGCGGCCATGTCCCTCGAGGAGCGACAGTAGTATGTAGACTTCCTCAAACAGCACCGCGATGTGTTTGCTTGGAGTTACGATGAGATGCCAGGGCTGGATCCCCAAGTGGCCGTCCACCGTCTGGGCCTCCCAGCAAAACATCGTGGGTTCAAGCAGCCCCCCAGGAAGATGCACCCTTCCCATGGCGCTATGGTTGAGGCCGAAGTTGATAAGCTAATCAAAGCCAACTTCGTCAAGGAGGTCCAGTACCCCAAGTGGCTTGCCAACATTGTGCCAGTCAGGAAGAAGAATGGGCAGATCAGAGTCTGTATCGACTTCCGCGATCTTAATCGCCACTGCCCAAAGGATGACTTTCCACTCCCGGTGACGGAGCTGTTGATTGACGCCACGGTCGGATTCCAAGCCCTCTCTTTCATGGATGGGTATTCCGGGTATAACCAGATCCGGATGGCCCCCGAAGACGAGGAGTCCACTGCCTTCAGGGCTCCCCAGGGTATCTTTTGCTACCAGGTAATGCCATTCGGTTTGAAGAATGCAGGTGCCACTTATCAGAGGGCCATGCATCGCATATTCAAACCGATCCTCGGGACATTGGTGGAATGCTACGTGGATGACCTTGTAGTCAAATCACGCCAGCGCCAGGACCATCTCAAAGACCTCGAGAAAGTGTTCGGTTTCCTCCGTTCCCGTCACCTGAAGATGAACCCGCTGAAGTGTGCCTTCGGAGTCACCTCCGGGAAGTTTCTAGGCTTTGTTGTCAGATACCGAGGTATCGAGATCGACCCGGAGAAGATCAAGGCCATCAGCCAAATGCCTCCCCCGAGCAACATTCGGGAGCTCCGAGGCCTTCAAGGCCACTTAGCCTATATACGCCGATTCATTGCGAATTTGGCTGGCAAGTGTAAGCCCTTTTCCCGGCTCATGAAGAAAGACGCTGCCTACGAATGGGATGAGGAGTGTCGGGCCGCCTTCGAGGAAATCAAGCAGTATCTGCTCCAACCTTCGGTCTTGATGCCACCCGTCTCCGGAAAGCCGCTGGTCCTTTACGTGACCGCCCTGGAGAGATCCCTCGGTGCGCTGCTCGCCCAGAAGAATAACGAGGGCACTGAGAACAGTCTCTACTATCTCAGCCGCATGCTTCTCGATACGGAGGTCAGATACTCCCCTATCGAAAAGAGCTGCCTTGCGCTCGTCTTCGCTGTGCAGAAGTTGCGGCACTACCTGCAACACCACGAGGTACAATTGATCTCTCGGGTAGATCCGCTGAAGTACATCCTGAACCGCCCCATGCTGACTGGCCGACTAGCACGGTGGGCGGTGATTCTCCAGCAATTTGATATCAGGTTTATACCTCAGAAGGCCATTAAGGGACAGGCATTGACAGACTTTTTAGCTGCCCATCCAACCTCCGCGGATCAATCCCTGGACCTGGATTTCCCCGACGAGACGATCCTCTCAGTCGATCATGCTGTCCCGTGTTGGCAAATGCATTTCGACGGCGCCTCCCGGAGCCCCACCGGTAGAAGGCTCAACGACCCCAAGCTCAACAGAGTGGGTCTGGGTATTGTCTTCATTACCTCGGCGCAAGCCGTCCTGCCGTACTCGTTCCTGTTGTCAGAAGGTTGTACAAACAACGAGGCAGAGTACCAGGCTCTCATCACCGGCCTCGAGTTGGCCCTTGAGATCCATGTTCCCCATCTACATGTGAAGGGAGATTCCGAGCTGGTAATCAGACAGGTTAATGGCGACTACGTCGTCAGGAAGCCAGAGCTTGCACCATTGCTGGAGTACACCCTCCTCCTAATGGCCCAGTTCTCTCCTCGGCCAGAGGTTACCCATGTCCCACGATCGCAGAACGGCCAAGCGGACGCCCTGGCTGGCTTAGCCGCGTCGCTCGCAGAACCCGAGCAAGATGATTTGGTCATACACGTGGCCCACCGGAGAGTCATTGCTCCCGTCACCCAAGAGGACCGTGATAGCCTGCGGGTAAGTCATCTCACCGCCGGACCCTCCATATCGGGAGTCCCGGGTTCGTCAGACGCAGTGGTTGAAACCACCCCCGACTGGAGAGCACCTTTTGTCGAGTATCTCCAAAATGGTCAGCTCCCGGACGACCGGGCCGAACGCGAGCGAATCCGACGCCGCGCGCTGCAATTTACCCTCCAGAGCGGCCCCAGTCTTGAGCAGATCCTCTATAAACGGAGTTTCGATGGTGTCCTCCTCCGTTGCATCCAAGGAGTAGAGATACCTCAAGTTATGCAAGAGGTTCACGCCGGTTCCTGTGGCGCCCATCAAGCTGGGCCGAAGCTGTCCCAGCAAATCCGGAGGTTAGGGTACTTCTGGCCCTCCATGATCCACGGTTGTATTGGATACGCCAAGAGATGCCACGCGTGCCAAGTACACGCCAACTTCTTGCATCGGCCGCCAGAACCCCTCCACCCCACCAAGTACTCTTGGCCATTTGCGGTATGGGGACTTGATGTAGTGGGACCGTATCCGCCGGCCACAGCCCGCCAGTGCAGGTTCATCCTGACTGCTACAGATTTCTTCTCCAAGTGGGCAGAAACAGTTCCGCTCAAAGAGGTCAAGGCCCGTTTCATCGTTGACTTTGTGAGCTCCAACATTATCCACCGGTTTGGAGTCCCTCACGCTGTCCTCACCGATAACGGCACCAACTTCCGAGCAGCTGAATTGAAGAAATTGTACGCTAAGTACGACATCCGGTCGAACCATACCTCCCGCTACCACGCGCAGGCGAATGGACAGATCGAGGCGTTCAACAAGACCCTCTCTAACATTCTGCAGAAGATGGTTGGTCAGAACAAGAAGAGTTGGCCGGACAAGCTCCCCAACGCCCTCTGGGCTTACCGGACGACGACTCGCAACTCTACCCAGGTGACCCCATATTCCCTGGTGTATGGAGCTGAAGCCGTCCTACCCATTGAGATCCAGCTGCCGTCGCTGCGCACTGCAGTTTATGATCACCAGACATCAGATGAGGTAGCCGAGATCCGTCTAGCTGAATTGGAAGCACTAGACGAGAACCGGCTCCGTGCCCTGCACAATCTGGAAAGGCATCAGGACAAGATAGTGAGAGCCTTTGACAAGAAGGTTCGTCTCCGCTCTTTTCTGCAGGGTGACCTGGTATTGGCCCTTCGAGCGCCAATGATTCCCGGTAGGAAACCGCCCAAGTTAGAACCCAAATGGGAAGGGCCTTATATCATCCATAAGGTTTACCCCAATGGAGCATACTCTTTGGTGACCACGGATGGAGAGCGTATAACCCCTCCTACCAATGCCAAATTCCTCAAGCGATACTTTGCCTAGGGCAAAAGATGGTCCTGCACGACCCTAAACTGCGAGAGGGTCCTGCACGACTCTAAACTGCAAGAGGGTCCTGCACGACCCTAAACTGCGAGAAGGTCCAGCACGACCCTAAACTATGAAAGGTCCCGCACGACCCTAAAACTGCATCCCCGTCCTTACTGCAAGACGTTAAAACTGCAAGCCAGTCAGGCCTTCTTGACTGATACCTGACTTTAGGCCCCCTGGCCTTCTCGGACCTCTCCGCCCAATCTCTTACCAGGGGCGTACGGTGTGGTGTAGGGCTACGTCCTCATTCACGTCGGGATCATGTACCATGTCGTACGCCCCCCCTCTACGAGGCTCGGCCTCAGGCCCCTTGGCCTCCTCGGGCCCCCGGCCCCGTCCTTACTGCAAGACGTTAAACTGCAAGCCAGTCAGGCCCCTTGGCCTCCTCGGGCCCTCGGCCTCGTCCTTACTGCAAGACGTTAAACTGCAAGCCAGTCAGGTCTCCTTGACCGCGGTTTGGCCCCTAGGCCCCCCCTTCTTTTTTCTTCCCGACTTACCCTCTTGCGGGGTTGTACGATATGGTGTAGGACTACGTCCTCATTCATGTCGGATTACTTGTCGTACCGTACATATCCCCAAATGAGGTGCTCCCCATCGTCCTGCATGACGTTAAACTGCACTTCAAGAACTACGTATGGCTTGATTCTCATCCTTATGAGATACGTAGGAACGCCCAGACATTTCGTCCGTTGGCCCAGCCCAAAAGCCAAAATCTTCCCCTCGGGTCAAGACATGGCAGGGTGCACACTTTTGCCCCGAACCACGTCGAGCAAGCCTCGACCCGGCTGCACATTCCCCCTGGAGGTGTTTGCCCCTTTCGGGGATGGATGCAACTAAGCTTCACCCACTCCTTGACTGAGATTCTGTCACCTTTCACACCCGGAGGGACCCCCGGTAACGGCCTGGATACAATGCCCAAGGGCTCTCCTACCGATACGGGCCAACGCCCCCGAGGGTTTTCAAGCAACAAATCGATACAAGTCCCGCTTTACGAATTTGGTCAGCGGTCGACGCTCATTTGTTGCCCCCATACGGGTCACCATAGGAACGCTGTGTTTCGAATATGGTCAACAGTGTCCTGGATCTTCGGGTCCACCCCGAGATGCCCCAGGCATCGAGAACAGTGATTCATTCTGCCCCATCCCGAGGTGACAAACTTCCCCCAGGTGGTGCTAGCGATCCGGGCCACGGCCCAGGATTCCTCATAAGGGTGTACGGTGTGATGTAGGACTACGTCCTCATTCACGTCGGGATCATGTACCATGCCGTACACCCTCCCTTTACGAGGCCTAGCCTCAGGCCCCTTGGCCTTCTCGGGTCCCCGACCCTCGTCCTCATGTAAGACGTTAAGCTACAAACCAGTCAGGCCTTTCTGACTGATAACTTCCCCTTTTCTCCGGGCCACGGCCCAGGATTCCTCACCTGGAGTGTACGGTGTGGTGTAGGACTACGTCCTCATTCACCTCGGGATCATGTACCATGCCGTACGACTCCCCTTACGAGGCCCAGCCTCAGGCCCCTTGGCCTCCTCGGGTCACCGACCCTCGTCCTCATGTAAGACGTTAAACTGCAAGCCAGTCAGGTCTTCCAGACTGATGCCTGACCTTAGGCCCCTTGGCCTTTCCGGGCCACGGCCCAGGCCCCCTCTTACCCAGGGTGTATGGTGTGGTGTAGGACCACGTCCTCATTCACGTCGGCTTCTTCGCCATACCGCACACCTCCCTTGTTTCAGAGTATATTACTCCTCTCCTCGTCCTGCATGACGTTAAACTGCACTTCAAGAACTACGTGTGGCTTGATTCCCATCCTAATGGGATACGTAGGACCACCTGGATGTCCAAGATTCGGGTCCAGCCCCATCTCTCGGGAATCCTCATCCCATCTTGGCCCCTTGGCCCATCCTTCCTCCATGAGGGGATCATATGGTGCGGTGTGGGATTATGTCCTCATTCACGACGGTCTCGTGATGACCACGCCATGCTCCCACCCCTTACTGAGTTGTTTCGTCGATCCCTCTTTTTCGGCGGTTCACCAATGTACTTAAGAGTACTCTGTTTTATTACCTGGAATGCCAAGCTCTACTCGGACACGTCCGCACTCGCTTTCCAGGCTTTGCATATCCTCGCATCAGGGCTTTCATCATCTTTCACACCCGGAGGGACCCCCAAGAACGGCCTGGATACTACGCCCAAGGGCTCTCCTACCGATACGGGCCAACGCCCCCCAGGGTTTCGGACAACAAATCGATAAAATCTCGCGTTGCGAATATGGTCAGCGGTCGATGCTCGTTTGTTGTTCCCACCTCAGGCTGACGCGATATGGACACTGTGTTTCCATCATGGTTAACCATTTCCCTCTATCGCCACGTCAACCCATTAAGCCCAAATGCCGGGTACACAATTCACACCCTTCATCACTTCATCATGTCCAAGTAGAGTCTCGGGACTCTTGGTACTTTTCCCCCGTACACATCTGCGTGTTGGAGGAACAAGCTACGTCAAAAGTGTCTTTCGGAACTCTCTGCTGACTCCCCTTTGATGGACGCCCCAAGTATTGCAATGGGGATACCCCCCTTGTTTCCCACACCGAGTTTATCTCACGTGGGCTTAGGGATTGGGTTAACATCTGTGCTTACTCGGGAGTTGTCACCATCCACGGTCCGAGCTCTAAGACCATAAACTAAGACTCTCATCTGGAACTACGTTCAAGACCCCTTGTCTTCGGACCCAGCTTGAGTTCAGCAAATTTACCTCTCTAATCCTGCCTTCAGGACCCTGATCACAGGGCTGCATGGCGCAGTGTAGGACTACGTCCTCATTCACGTCGGGTTTGCAACAACTGCACCACGCACGCCCCCATTCTGAGGTTCAGTCCTCCTATTCCCTGTCCTGCATGACGTTAAAAGGCACCCTTCAGAACTACGTGTGGCTTGATTCCCATCCTAATGGGATACGTAGGACCACCTGGATGTTTAAGATTCGGGTCCAGCCCCACCTCCTGGTGATCTCCTGATCTCCCAGTCACCTAGGCCACTTGGTTTATCCCTCTCCAGAAGGGGGATGTGTAGGTATGATACAAGGTTTTGGGCACCACGCCCCCTTCCCCCGAGGACCTGCCATCTCTCGGTCACCCTCAAAGTTGAGTCCCTTGACTCCTTGCAGTGGTTCACCCATGTATTAAGAGCACTCTAGTCTAGGACCAAGAGTGTCAGATTCAACTTGATCAAGTTCCTTCCACTTGTCAAGCTTCGTGTTCCCCTCTATTCGGACTTCCATCATCTTTCACACCCGGAGGGACCCCCAAGAACGGCCTGGATACTACGCCCAAGGGCTCTCCTACCGATACGGGCCAACGCCCCCCAGGGTTTCGGACGACAAATCGATAAAATCCCGCGTTGCGAATATGGTCAGCGGTCGATGCTCGTTTGTTAGTCCTCATTTCAGGCTAACGCGACAGGATGCTGTGTTGCGAACATGGTCAGCAGTAATCCTCTGTCGTCACGCCAGCCCCTTCAGTCCTTGAATGTTGGTTGCATGATTCACATCGTCTTCCACCCCATCATGTTCAGGTGGAATCTCGACACTTTTGGCGCTATCCCTCAGTGCACCTTTGCATGCTAGGGGGACAAAGCTGCAATCTGGCGCCCCTTTGGGGCTCCCATGGTCCGAGCTCTAAGACCATAAACTAAGACCCATTCGGGACGACCTTCAAATTCCCATCCTCATGGGATACGTAGGACCGCCCAGACGCCCTGTCTCCGGGTACAACCCATTCAGGAAGCCAGTCTCTCTCCCTGTTTCACCTCTGTGTAGGCCCCTCGGCCTAAGGTTCCCCTCTCTGGATGGCGTACAATTTGATGTGGGATCATGTCTCTGTCAATTGTGTTTTATAACACTGCGCACATTTCCCGCCTAGCATCGTCTCTGCTACGTCTGCGCTGCATGACGATAAAATGCATGCTTGGTCCTATCATACGATCCTAAACTGTGACATTATCGTCCTGGCCGCACGACGAAAAACGGCACCGCATTGTGGTGACCTCGCTGTAGAGGACATCACGTTGGGTATTGATCACGTGCCATGCCATTTGTCAACGCCCATCACGACTTGATTCTTGTGGCGACATCACGACCTACTGTTCTAGGCCTGTCGCTTCACAAAAAAAAAAAAACCATTCACCTTAAAGAACAAACAAGATACATCAAATTCCGCTTCTTTAGTACAAGGGCTATGCCCACACTTCCCTTTTCCCCTGGCACTGGTACCTTACCGTGCCACCTTCCAGAACTACGTATGGCTTGATTCTCATCCTTATGAGATACGTAGGAGCGCCCGGGTACTTCGCCGCGGGCCCAGCCTAACCCTGGTGTTCGGTCCCTCGACTCGAGCATTTCCCCAGAGAATGCATGGTAAGTAGGATTATGTCCTCATTCACGTCAGGTTCTGATGTCATGCGTCCCCTGATCCCTTTACCCATCTATGGTCCGAATTCTATGACCCTAAACTAAGATCACCCCAAGGGAAAGGAATCTGCTCCCTCTCTCTAATACGTTTCGTTGACGTATTTAGATGTGTTTTGACAAAAAGCCCGAAGCATGGGATTTTCACAGGGACATTCCCCTCATCTCATGACCAAGCTTCGTGAGCTCGTTATTTGGATCCTCATCCTCTTCCACATCCAAAAGGACCCTCGGACGACGTGGATACTAAGCTTAAGGGCTCTCCATGAATGCTGGACCTAAGGGCCCTTCAATCGTTTCGGGCCAACGTCCCTACGGATATCTGACAACATTTGTGACATGGTCCCGTGTTTCGAACATGGTCAACGGTCGACCCTCATTTGTTTGTCCCCATTTCAGGCTAACGCGACAGGATGCTGTGTTGCGAACATGGTCAGCAGTAATCCTCCATCGTCACGCCACCATCATTGTGATCTGAATCTCGAGCATCATGATTCACACATTTCCACTTCCTCATGTTCAAGTGGAATTCCGTCATACTCGGCTCTTTCTCTTCGCGCATCTAGGTGCGCTAAATGATCGTGTTAGTGTCATTGGGCCGGTAGTCACCGAGTGTCCCTTTGTCCTAGCCTGCCCCCTTTGTGTCGGGAAATTCCCACCACTGCTGCTTGTTTCCCACACCGAGTACGACTCACGTGGGCTTAGTAGTTTTGGCAGGATGTGTACCAACACGGTTAGGCCCCTCCCCGTCCCACATGACGTTAAACTGCGCTTCAAGAACTACGTGTGGCTTGATTCCCATCATCACGTGGGATACGTAGAGACACCCAGGCATTTCGCCTAGGGTTCAGCCCCTGGAATCACGAAACCTTGTTCCTCCCCATTTCCAGCCCTCACCAGAGAGGCCCTATCTGGAAGAAAGAACGATTCGTGATCAGGCCGATGCGCCCACCTGGCGTACTCCCACCACGGTGGTGCAACTACCGAAGTGTTGGATTCTGTTTGAACAAACCACCATTCCATGTTCCACGCTTTGCGTGCCCCTTATTCGGACCCTCGTCCTCTTTCATGTCTGAAGGAACCCCCTAACGGTCTGGTCTCAAGCCGCATCGGCTCACCTACCGTCCTGGGCCAACGTTCCGGAAGACTGGTCATGTTTGGTCAGGGACCCCCAATAACGGCCTGGATGCTACGCCCAAGGGCTCTCCTACCGTTACGGGTCAATGTCCCGAAGGATTGATCGACAATAAATTGATAAAATCCCGCGTTGCGAATATGGTCAGCGGTCGATGCTCATTTGTTGTCCCCATTTCAGGCTAACGCAGTAAGGATACCGTTTGTCTGCCACGGTTAACGGTTGTCCTTTATTGTCACGCCATCCCCACAGTGTTCCGAATTTGGGTATCGTGATTCACACTTCCCATTTTCATCTGTTTGAACCGATTTCAGCGCCCCTGGCGTTGCCCCGTTCGTGCATAAGAGCACGTTGAAGAAACGGTAATTCGGCTATCCTGGAAGTTCCTCCTCCGATCAAGCCTTCCCCATCTTTCGGGAATCTGGACTGGCTTGAGGAATTGTCGTCAAACGTCCCGCAAACATTGTAGGGATGTAACAAGGCAATTCAACAGTGGAAATCGTGCGTGTCACGACACTCAAAACAAAGGAGAAAAAAAGAGTTGAAGCACAAAAGTGTTAATAAAAGTTTCTTTCGGGTTTGTTACAATACTCGGGGGTCGATTTCCCCCATGGACGGGTTGACCCCGTCAAAGGAGCGTTGCAGCTCCGCCACCCGTTGACTTGCGGCGTCCAAAGCCTGTTGCCGCTGATTCAACTCCCGCTCCTCTTCAGCAGCGGCGGGGCGTAGTTCGTCAACTCTGGCCCTGGCCCTTTCTACCTTGGCCCGGACGGCAGCCATCCTTCCAGAGGTCTGCCCCATATGCTCCTCAGCCTCTGCCAGCTGGGCCTTCAATCGTGAGACCAGCTCAGACTGCACATCAAGAGTGGCTGAAAGCTCGTTGGCCCGGATCTGCATCTGTTGGACCTTGCCTTCAGCCTCCCGGAGCTTCCTGATGCTGGTCGCCTTCCTCCGCTGCCATCCCACGCTCAGCCCACGATCATGCTCCCGGATCTTCTCAGCCATGAGGTCTCGGATGAGCGCGTGAGGGCGTTGGGCATCCACTCCCCCGGCACACAGTTCGCGCAACCGCGAGCGGAGCCTGTCCATTTCGGCCATCCATTGCGCTTGGGGAGTGTCCCTGATAAAGCGCGTGATCAGCTTCCACGACCGGCGACGGACTATGCTGCTGTCTTCCTCATCGGAGGCCGTTTCGTCCCAATCCGCGCGGTTGGCAGGCTCGTACGCAGGATACGCCTGCAGGAATTCTTCAGCAGGATCTGCGTCCGGTGTTGAGTCCGGTACGACACCTGACGCCGACGCAGGCACAACAGGACTGGGACCGACCGGTTGATCCTCTTCTTCAGAGTCCACCTCGATGACTTCAGGTACGGCCCTGCTGGTGGACCCGCCAGTGATGATGTGCGTCGCAGCTTGAGGAGATGGAGGGACTATTGCCACCATCACCGGCATGCCCCTAGGAGGGACGCCACCAGACATCCCGACCAGCCTCGCTGCAGCGGCCCACGCCAGTTGAAGAACTGCACGACACAGAGAGACATAAACGTTAGTTGGCATGACCTACATGTGACAACGAGGAGACCGGTGGGAGAGACTTACGAAGATCGACCTCCGAGCGCTGCTCCTGAGCCGGTACTGACGGGACCCCGAGACGAGGCCCCCCATATACTGTTGGAAGGTCTGGAGATTCCAGAGGAGCAGCCTCAGACCCCCTGGTCCCACCAGACGCAGAACTGGACGCAGCCATATGCGCGGGTTCCGAAGGTCCCGCAATATCACCCGCCAAGGAGCGAGAACAAGGCCTACGAACAAGTTCCTCCTGCATGGCTCAAACATTGGTGAGAAGTCCATAGGGATTCAAGGACAGATCGTAAGAAGAGAAGTTCGGAATGCTACCTCGAGAGCCTCCGCGAAATCGTCGGATTCTGAGCCTCGGTCTCCGACCTCGCCCTCCTCCAGCGGGCTCCCTCCTCCAGCCTCATCCTTCCGAGAGGAGCCCTCTGATTCCTCCGGCAAGGGGAAGCGCTCCCTCAGATCGGCAGCCGATAACTATGGGGGGACCGTCTGATTCAACAGTACCCTCACCCGGTCTGTCATTGGGCGAGGGACACCACTGGAGTGGACGTAATCCTCCAGCTCGTCCAGGTATTGCTCCGCCTCCGCCGGAGACACCATGAATCCAGCCCGAACTGGGCCTATGCCCGACAATTCCATCCCGAGGCGATTCAGGTGGGCCCACATCTCAGGTGGGCTGAGGAATTGCCGGTTGACATCCCAAATGTCCCAAGCTTCCGGAAAGACGACATCTTCTGCCATGTCGATGTGACGCAGCCGCTTCCCCGGAGCCTGAGTGGATATCCGACGGAATCCCCTCGGTGGCCGCCCCTCCGAATGACCCTGCTCTCCCAGAATCACCGGATCCACCGCTGCTGCCGAACCCTCGGCCGGTGCGGGTCTCGCCGCCATGGCAGCCCCGCTGTCGCGAGCGGCCCTAGCTGCCCTCCGACCCCGACCTCGAGATAAAGGAGGCCCACCGTCACCAACCCGGATCGTTGGCTGCTTTAGCATCTCCCCGGGATAAGCGGCCTCCCAGCTGATGGCGTACTCCTTCACTAAGCCGAAGGCGGCGGGGGACGGAGGCAATGTGATCTGCATCTTTCCATCCTCACGTGTGAACATGAGTCACAGCTGCCTCATCACACACGGGTGCTCCTCGTGACGCACCTCCCAGTATACCTGCGGGGTCAGCCGCTGGAGGCACCGGAATTGCCTCGCAAAACGATGCGGGGTGTACGGTTCACAGATTGGCTCACGATCTATCCGAGCCACCAAAACTCCATCTCGGAAGGCCAGGAGGTAAGCCCGATGTTCTTCCGTTCCCCGTCCATCATCAGTAAGCCTCCCCGTCGGCAGTGGGAAGGGATGAAAGTTGAACTCGTCCGCCCTCCACACCCTATTCAGCACCATCGGAACGGCCAGTTTGAATGGGAAGCTCCCAACTGCGTTCAGAATGGAGGGGCGAAAGTCTGATCCCGGCGGCGAAATGGAGTTTGGATACTCGTAAACCCCCCTGATATGCGCCGCGATCCACCCATACAGGAGGTGGAAGGGCCCGCATATTCTTGGCGGCTTCTTGCCCTCGCTAATATGCCGCAGCATTCTGTACAGTTTGGTGAGCATCGGGATCCCCAGGTTGACCCGCTGCCCCATGACCAACATCGACGCCATGATGAACGAGCTGGGCCGTACCCCCATGCTTGTATCTCTCACTGGTAGGATCCACCCACAGATGAGAGCCGCGATGAACGCCGCCAGCCTGACTATTGGCTGTTGTTCGGTGCTGACGCTGAAACCCCAAGTCTTCCATTGATTGTCCTCCAAAACCCGCCAATACGAGTGCCCCTTGCCCCGTTGGGCTGCCCTTGGACAAGTTCGAGGCCTTGGAGGGAACTCTCGATTCTCTGGGAAGTTCAGGAAGCATTTGAACCACCTCTTGAAGTGGACGTCCCTCACTGCCTCCTTGTCCTCTCCAGGGACGAGCGCCATCAGCGCCGACGCCAATCGCGGCATTTGCTCCGGATCCCCCCACGCGCTGGCAACAGGGAGGAACTCGTCATACATGGCCCCCAAGATCGGGACCCCGAAAATCTGGTGGACATCCCACAGGCTGATGCCCACCTCCCCGTGATGCAGGTGAAAAGTGTTGGTCCTGGACGACCATTTACTCAGCAGTTCCGGCATCAGCTGCTTTGGCTGGTAAATGTGGAACTGGCCCATGCCGCCTCATACAATCCCACTCTCCTCAGCTCGGCCCCAAACTCCTCGCATGAGGCGCCTACCCAGTAGGCCCAGACCCAGTCATCGGTAAAGTTGCCGCCCTGGCGCAGGTCCCACTCATCGGACCATCCCTTTTTCGGATCCTGCAGAGCCGCCTTCAGCATGATGCGGTAGAGAGGAGGGGACGTCTCCGGTTGCAGTGGCTTTCCATCGATATCATTCACATGATTGTAGAGACAGTCAGCGGTGATGGGTGTGAAATCCTCCCGCGCATGACCATCGGCCGCCCTGAACCATTGGTGCTGGCACGGTGTGCTCCTGAACCAGCAAGCTGGTTCATCCCTTCTCGCCTCAGGGATGAAGACGTCGTCCCTCAGCCCGAAGCCGTACAACGGCAGTTTCTTGCACTGCGGATAATTCTTCTGACCCTCCGAGAGCAGATCCGTCAAGGAAGTGTGGTCCGAGTGGCTCCGGATCATCTCCCCTAAGCCCGGACGGTTGGCCATCTCATCCCGACGAGCAGCATCTGCAAGCACTCCCAGCACAGCCTCTTGATGGGCCATTTTGATGCCGACCCTCAGAAAAGTTTTTTTCCCCCTCGGATCGCGAAGCTCGGCCGCGAAGTTGGATCGCGAAGTCCGGCCGCGAAGTGGAAACGCGAAGATCGGCCGCGAGACCAAGTCGCGAAGTCTGGCCAAGGCCGACAAGAAGTTCGCCTAGCGCGGACGCGGAGTCGGAGACTCGCGGTTCGCCGCGAAGCTCGATTCGCGGAGTGCTGTCACGGAGTACGCGGAGCTTCGCGAAGTCGAGAGCGCACAAAAAGACAAGGCACGTGAAGACAAAAGAGGGTGGACCCCCTATTTATAGGCGGCAACCCCAGAGCATCGCGGCGCGCCTCAACCGCGCGAAGCATCGCGGCGCGTCCGGCCCCGGCGAGCATCGCGGGGCCTCTTCGCGATGCCGCATCGCGAACCACCAACAATTTTGGCGATTTTCCCTCAGACTTCGACCCTTCGCCCTCCGCGGCTCCAAGTCTGAGGGGGGGCATTTGTTGACGCTAAAAATGTGGCCCGAAAGGAAGGAACGAAAAAGACAGTCGGCGCGCTGCCTCGCGAAGCACAGCCGCGAAGAACAGCCGCGAAGCCCCGCCGCGAAGCGCCCCTACCATGGCGGCGCCGCGAAGCACCAGAGGCGGTAATCCTCCGCGAACCCGTTTGACGTTCGCGAGCCGCCGCGAAGCCCCACAGGCGGTAATCCTCCGCGAACCCGTTTGACGTTCGCGAGCGCGTCGCGAAGCACCGGAGGCGGCGCGCGAGCCCTGCTTCGCGGCGCCCCTTTCCTATAAATTCTGGACTCCCCCTGAGTCCAAAGGACGGACAATCCGACCTTTCGGCTTCTCCTCTCCCGAATCGCGAAGCACGCTTTGCCCCCGGGAATCATGAGCTCCGCGAGGTATTTCTACTTCGCGAGACGACTCTGCTTTGTCTCGTTTTGAGCCCCTCTTCCGAGAGGGATGCCCTTCGCGAAGCTCAAGGGCGTTCGCGAAGGAAGGGGATTCCCAAGGGAACCCGGGCAGCCGCGGAGCACTTCTGCTTCGCGAAACACCCAACCCATACGAGTGATCCCTATGCTAAGGCAGGACCGCTCCACTTCGCGAAGCACACTGCTTCGCAGGACCCTGCTTCGCGAGGCACCCATTCTTCGCGAGGCAGTGCTCCGCGAACACTGTTCCACTTCGCGAAGCACCTCCCACTCACACCAATGCCCCATGCTAAGGCCAAGGCACCCCACTTCGCAAAGTACACTCCTCTGCTTAGCGATTCCTCTTCCCGTGCGGCCCTCCAGGCTTGCACGATGTGATTTCAAAGTCCCATGGACAATATCACCCGTAGCGTTGCTTCGCCTAATGCTTCTTCGCATAGGCACGCTAATGGCTATTGCTTCTTCGCATAGCCACGCTAACGTGGACCCCTCGATGGTTCGTCCCACGACCCCCCTTTACCATGGCCTTACCGGCACCTTCCCTTCCCCAAGGACCAGAGGGTACCGGTTATGTAAGCCCTAGGGGTGTGGAGTGAACCCACCTCGTCCGAGCTGCAAGACGTTAAACTGCCAAGCACCACGTCCTCAACACATGACGTTAAACTGTGACCCAACCTCGTCTCCCTCACGAAGGGTCCCCCCAACTCGAACATTTTTTACACCACTCGTCTCCACGGGAATGGAACTCTTCCGCACATGGAATGAGATCCTCCTTGTCGGAGTGGTGTATGTTCGCAGGGGAAGGGTCGCCTCAGAGCGTAAGCCCCTAACCTTTGGTACGGATGATTGCACCCGTGCATCTCTGTACTTCCCCACTACCAAGGTCGGTGGAGGACGTGATAGGGAACGAGGCACCTCCCTATGGGCCTCCATCCTGGAGTAAGTCCCAACACCATGGGCCACCCAACGCGTAAGCCCCTCTTCGCTTCTCACGGACGCACCCTTCGTGACGTGATCGTCAGGTCCTTGCAACCTCTTGTTTCTCACACCGAGCATGACTCACGTGGGCTTAGAGTGAGCACCGACCCTGACCCCCACCTTTTGAACTACGAGGTCTTTGATCCATGTCAAGGCATGGTACGTAGGAAGCCTCCACGAGGTTCAAGCCCACCAATAGTGGACCAAGGTCTACTTTCACGTCGGTTCACCGACAAACCCACCATCCGAACTACGAGGTCTTTGATCCATGTCAAGACATGGTACGTAGGAAGCCTCAACGAGGTTCAAGCCCACCCGTCGTTTATTCACGTCAGGGTTCACTATCGTCCCGCATGACGTTAAACTGTATTCTACGAACTACGAGGTCTTTGATCCGTGTCAAGGCATGGTACGTAGGAAGCCTTTATGAGGTTCAAGCCCACCACCCATTGGACCAAGGTCCACTTTCACGTCGGTTCACCGACAAACCCATCCGAACTACGAGGTCTTTGATCCGTGTCAAGGCATGGTACGTAAGAAGCCTCCACGAGGTTCAAGCCCACCAATAGTGGACCAAGGTCTACTTTCACGTCGGTTCACCGACACATCCCATTTGAACTACGGGGACTTTGATCCGTGTCAAGGCATGATACGTAGGAAGCCTCCACGAGGTTCAAGCCCACCCATCACCCAATTCACGTCGTGTTCTACCTACGTCCGGCATGACGTTAAACTACATTCTGGTCCAGTGGTAAGCCATTGCGACCCAACCCCTTTTGAACTACGAGGTCTTTGATCCATGTCAAGGCATGGTACGTAGGAAGCCTCCACGAGGTTCAAGCCCACCATTAGTGGACCAAGGTCTACTTTCACGTCGGTTCACCGACACACCCACCCGTCGTTTCTTCACGTCGGGTCCCATCTTCGTCCAGCATGACGTTAAACTACACTTTGGTCCAGTGGTAAGCCATTGCGACCCAACCCCATTTGAACTACGAGGTCTTTGATCCATGTCAAGGCATGGTACGTAGGAATCCTCCCAGAGGTTCAAGCCCAACTCCCATCGGACCAAGGTCCATCTTCACGTCGGTACGCTGACGATGCCCATCGGACCAAGGTCCATCTTCACGTCGGTACGCTGACAACATTCATCGGGCCAAGGTCCAGCTTCACGTCGGTTTACCGGCACCATCCCGAACTACGCGGACTTTGATTCCCTGCCACGGGGATACGTAGGAAGCCTCGTCAAGGCTCAAGCCCAACTTCACTGTCGCCCCCCCTGCGATGGTTCCACTTCACTCTCCTTCTACTCCATTCACTGTCGCCCACGGGCTAGCCCCGGTGTCGATATCCCTTCAAGGAGGATCCCTCAATCTGATTTATCCAGCTAATGCTCTGGTTGGGTTGATCTGTCTCCGCTGGACGTTAAACTCGCGGCATACCCTGTGTTGAGCACGGGAAGCTGAGGAAAACCTCAGACATGTGTCTACGACATGTAATTCCCCGCGCCCGATGTGGGATGCCTCGGGCTTCCACGCCCTCGAGAAGCCTTGTGATCAAGGATAACAGACAGACATGCCAGGTACCCCAGCATCCAGACACGCTACTGATGCCTCAACGTGACTACTCCCCTGACCGAAGGTTGCTGCCCTGATTGGACCCTTTGGAATGTCCCGATAGAAGCAGTGTAATTAACCGGTGTCCATGGAAACATGGCACTGGGAAGAGTTTCACGAACTACGTATTAAATCTATAAGGGAGACCCGGACTAGGTTCCGAGTTCTGAGGAGGAATCCACAGGAGGAAGAACCGACATCCCATCATCCCGTTTCGATCAAGGAGCAGACGTCCCTGAATAAGGAGCGAATACCGCCCGCCCTTGGAAAGCGGGAATGCGGGGCAACAAAGCCGCGCGTCCTCCGTGGACGGATGCGCGCGCCCCGACGAAAGCGTCGGAAACAATCTTGAAGAATTTGTACGTGCTTATGGGTGAAATGTACGTGGAGGCAGAGATAATTGTCGCATCAACTACCTCGATGGAAGCGTTGATGACGTTATGACATCATAAGCTTGACCATATGTCAGAACGAGGCCTGAAGATTCTTGTGGATCAGAAGTTGTTGCCTGGGTTTACAAATGCATTCTTACCATTTTCTGAGCATTGTGTTTTGAGCAAGCAACATAGGTTAAAGTTCGGGACGTCAACAGTAAGAAGTCAGGAGATCTTAGAGCTGATCCATTCTGACATTTGGCAGGTTATATCCCTTGGAGGAGCAAGGTGCTTTGTATCATTCATTGATGATTATTCCGGGAGATGTTGGGTGTACCTAATCAAGAGGAAGATGAATGTTTTTGAACTCTTCAAAACATTCAAAGTGCGGAAGGAACTTGAATATGAAAAAAAGATTAAGTGTCCAAGGACTGACAATGGTGGAAAATATACAAGCTGGGAGTTTGATACTCTCTGTCAATAAGAAGGAATCAAGAGACAGTTCACGGTGGCGTACACTCCTCAGCAGAATGGAGTGATAGAGCGAATGAACAAAGCCCTGTTGGATAGAACAAGGTCGATGCTGAAGACTGCAGGAATTGCCAAAACATTCTGGACAGAAGCAGTGAATTCCGCCTGTTATGTGATCAATCGATCTCCTTCAATGACGATTAATCTGAAGACACCGATGAAGATGTGGACTGGTAAACCCGCTGACTATTCTCAGTTACATACTTTTGGAAGTCTTGTATATGCATTGTTTAATGATCAGGAAAGATCGAAGTTGGATTCGAGATCCAGAAAATGTATCTTCTTGGGGTACGTTGATGATTTGAAGAGGTATCGTTTGTGGGACCCCACTGCCTGCAAACTTATCATCAGCAGAGATGTCATTTTTGCAGAAGACAAGGTGCAAATGACAACTGATCGAGACATGGTGAAGGAGAATACAGAAACTACAACAGTCGAAGTAGAGGACAAATCCAAGGAAGAACCGGTTTCCTTTGAGGCATTACCAGAGCACGAAGATCAAGTACCGGTTGAGTCTGGATCACGACGGTCAACTTGGGAGAAAAAAGTACCAGTATGACACTCAGACTATGTCACTGAGAGTAATATTGCGTATTGTTTATTGACAGAGGATGGAGAACCATTTACTTTTGTGGAGGCGACCCAGAGTCCAGATGTATCGTCATGGATGGCGGACGACGATGTAGGAGGAACTTGAAGCCCTGTACAAGAACAAGACTTGGGATCTTATTCCATTACCTTATGGAAGGAAGGCTATCGGAAAAAATGGGTCTTTTAGATCAAGCAGAATGAAAATGACCAGGTGGAAAGATATCGTGCACGATTAGTGGTAAAATGATATGCTCAGAAGGAAGGTATTAATTTCAATGAAATATTTTTTCCTGTTGTTAGACTGACGATTGTTCGGATAGTTCTGGCGATGTGTGCTACATACAATTTACATTTAGAGTAGCTTGATGCGGAGACTGCTTTTCTCCACGGTGATCTTGATGAAGAGATCTATATGCTCCAGCCGAAAAGTTTTTTAGAAGAAGGTAAAAAGAACTTGGTTTGCAGGTTGAACAAATCTGAATGAAGTATGATGTATCCAAAGCTTATGATATAGAAATCAAATCACTTGTACCAACACCTCAGGGGTTCAGATGGTAATGATTTCACCATTCTTCTGTTGTATACGGATGACACGTTGGTTGCAGGCCCCAACAAAGACCAGATCCAGCAGACGAAGACACAATTGACTAGGGAGTTTGATATGAAGGACTTGGGATCAACAAACATGATTTTTGGGATGTAGATTTATCGAGACAGAAATAATGGGAAAATTTGGCTATCGCAGAAGAATTACTTACGGGAAGTCTTGAAACGCTTCAACATGCAAGATTGTAAGTCAATCTCTACCCCACTTCCTGTTAATTTCATGTTATCCTTTACGATGACTCCTAGCAGTGAAACAGAGAGGATGAAGATGTCTCGAGTACTGTATGTATCAGCAGTGAGGAGTTTGATGTTCGTTATGGTTTGTATTAGACCATACATTGCACATGCAGTGGGAGCAGTCAGTCAGTACATGACGAATCCAGGACAGGAGCATTGGAGCACAGTGAACATGATCTTGAGATTTATCAAGGAGACCTTAGATGTTGCATTATGTTATAGAGGATCAGATTTCACTATCAGTGGCTACGTTAATTCAGATTTTGCAAGTGATTCTGACTGGAAGAAATCCACTACTGGTTATGTGTTTACTTTTGCAGGAGGAGTTGTGAGCTGGACTTTGAAGTTGCAGTCAGTTGTGACGTTATCCACGACGGAGACAAAATACATGACAACTACAAAGGCTTGCAAAGAGGCGATTTGGATGAGCAGGTTGTTGGAGGAGCTCGGATACAGACATGAGCAGATTCCATTTTTTTGTGACAGTCAGAGCACCTTACACATTGCAAGAAATCCATCTTTTCATTTCAGGCCGAAACACATTGGGGTACAGTATCACTTTGTCCGAGATGTGGTGGAGGAAGGAAGTGTGAACATACAAAAAATTCACACTAAAGAAAATCTGGTAGATTTCCTGACGAAGATATTTTACTTTGATAAGTTCAGATGGTGCAGATCCTCGAGCGGTTTCGCAGAGACGTGAACAACATGGTTTGACAGATAAAAAGGATGTGTGGAGATGTGATTGATTCTCAATCAATCTCCAAATGGGAGATGTGTCGACAGTTCATTTGATGGACGGTGTCGCCCCCTTTGTCAAAGGGGGGCTGGCGGTGGAGGCGTGTGGCCAACCCCAGCAAACCCACCAGCGGAGAAGAGCAGGAGGGGGGAAATGCAACCTATAAAAGGGGATCTCCCCCAATGTTTTCATCTCATCAGCTTCACCGAGCTTACCATCACCGACAGTTCTTCATTTTGAGCGGTATTTTGTGAGGCGGTTTCCCTACTTATTCAAGAGAGATTTTACGAGGGTTTTCTCCTTGTAATAGCGAGGGAGTGTGTACCCACTTTTACCCATAGTGATCATTCTATTTGCCCGTGGTTTTTTACCCCTTTCATTTTGAGGGTTTTTCCGCGTTACATCTTGTGTCCATTTATTTTCGCATTTTGCATTTTATTTTATCTCGTGACTATCATTGCACCGGTGGGTCAATCATTTACGCTCCCAACATCGCGATCACAGGAGAACGCGCAAGCTGGGAAGAAAAACAAAATTGGCGTGTGCAGACGTTCAGAGCTTGCCAAACGTTGAGAAAAAGATGTGCGGATGATCGGTCGGCTGCTGGACACAATCATTGAATGGTAGTCCTCAGGTGAGGACAAACGCCGCTGTACGGATGACAAGAAAGAGTTTACAGTTTGCGGTTTGCGTAGGAGTTGGCCGATCAGAATGACACCAAGAGTTGAGCTGTCTCCGTTTTCAGGAGAGGATCCTTTGGGTTGGATCTCTAGAATAGAGACTTCAAATTCAGTCGGATGTTGGCAGATATGAAAGTTTATCAGGTGCAGATTTGGATGGAGTACAATTCTGAATTGGTTTTTGCCGTGGTTGAGTGCTAATCCAGGTTTGGGATGAGAGTAGCTGAAGCCAACGCTGATAGAGAAATATGATAGGGAGCAAATGGAGCTTTTCCGACGGCAGTCTGAGAAGCAGCATTCCACGCAACTTCTGGAAGACGTTAGGAGGTGCAGCCAGTTCCTGGACTGCGTTCGATACCTCTAGCCGTGGAAGAACAGAGACCGCGTGTACTGCCCGCTGAACATTTGTTGCGGGGTGCAGAGAACGATACTTCGCTTTCTGCTCTCAGCGACAAGGAGGGACGGCTTGAACCTCATCCACATTCGAAACCTCGTACTGCTGATATTTCGTATCCGGAACAAAAGAAGCAAGTGGAGAATGGATGTGACACTGCTGTTCTTAGGAACTCAAGAGGTCCAATAGTGTAGGATTCTGGAGAACCAAACGAATCCAGTCCAAAGCCACTGTCCTCGCATGCAATGCTTGAATTGAGTGGCTCATAATTAATTGAAGGCTTGGACAAGGGCAAACAGAGTGAGGACAGCAAGGGTGAGGATAAAAATTCGATAGAAGGGGGCGCAAGTTGGGAACTGGAGGAGCAGTTTGTCTACGAACCTGTTCATTCTAAAGTGGAATCACGACTTCCAAGAGTACCTGGCGAGCTGTATGCAGAAGGCTGATCATGCTGTGCTGCTGTATGCATATTGGGGCTAGGAGTGGAGGCAGTGCAACAATAACCAGCTATTGCCACGAGGCATGGAGAAAAGTGCCTCGCCTCTTACTCTTTACATCAAGGAGAATCACTGTTCTTTTCATAGTGTGGGGCGTGAGGAATGCAATGAGGAGGACGTCTTAGCTCTGGGGGTGCGGTGCGAGGCGGAAGCAGGGAGTGTTATTCGCAGCACTAGTGAAGGCAGATCGACAGACAAGCTTTCTGTGCTGCTGTCTACTTTGGTTCCTTTCCGGAGCGGCCAGAAAAGGCTTGGAAGTATGTTGCCAGCAGCTGTCTAAAAGTGGAACTATGGGTGGAAATGGACGGCTCAGTTGGTGTGGGAGTTACGTTGGAAGGAGGCCTAGGTTTTTCATAATCGGATCTCCTTATAACGGCTCTTGCCCCATTCTCTCAAGGTTGCAGTCCATAGACTATGAAGCTGTTCCTGATTTCTCATCTGAAGCATTTGTTTGTGGGTGGATCATTGAAACGAAGTATTACTCGGCCAATGTTTTTGTTTGGACTGCTCACCTCCACGATCAATTTTCTATCAGACCCCTTTCTTGCTTTCACTCAGTTTCCCTGAAGATGATCTTGGATTTGGGTCTGCTGGGTTCTCTTGCTGTTCTTCGGCAGTGGTTTTCCTGCACCGAAATCCTCAGACGGCGCCTGCAGAGGCTGTTGGATTCCGCCAATCGGTATGGGCTGTCAGAAATTGAAGGATTCATTTTTTTGGGCAACGAGGACCCGCAATGGGAGATCATGAGGTCTTGCTTAGAATGGAGCGGTGAAAACCATTTTGAGTTCGTCGAAGCCTGGACAACTCTTCCTGACGTTGATAAGACTACAGTTATCAGTTGCTACGTTACAGGAAGCAAGATCAAATGGTTAAGCCTGATCAGGGATACTACTGTTCAAGTGGGTAAGCTTGCTTCATTGGCCTCCATTATAGAGCTTTGGTTTTACCAGAGGCCAGCGGATGAGACACGAGTTTGCATTGCCCATGTTCAGGTGATGGTTACTGGATAGTTTGTTGGATTTTGTTTCTAAAGAATTGCAGACCCAAGATACTGTTGCAGCCGCTGCTGGAATAGCAGCTATAAGGGACTGTCACCTGAAGTTCCCTGGGAAAAAATGGCTACTGCTGTACTGAGCAATTCTGGAAGAGCTACATGTTCAACGGATGGTTCAACATTCCCCTTTCTGTTGATTCTTTCCATGAAAGACAACTCAATTATTTTGGCAATGCCCGGAGGCAATGGAACACCCTGCTGCAGCTGCGGAGGTTGTTTCAGTTGCAGAACTGGAAGACTTAATAGTTGCTGCGTTCATGATTGCTGTTCTGCTGAGTTTGAGGGAGTTTGGCAAGAGGAAGTTTTAGTTGCTGCATTGTTACTTTAGGCCACCGCCGGAACCTTTACCAAGGGTGCAACTTTCATGGATTTTCAGACTGCAATGTATGCTGGAAGAGACAAGATATTTCAGCCTATAACTCAAGCAGATGTCAAACTTATGGTTTGAGATTGCGCTGCTGATATTCCCGGATTTTGTGGAGGTGTTCATGAATTTGAGTCAGAAGATTTTGCTATTGACAGTTTCAGAGGGGAATTATATTGGAAACACTATCCACCTACTTCAACTTGTGCGGTGGGAATTATATTGGTGACTCGTTCGCGGCTGGGAGCGCGTCCAATGCGCACGAAGCCACCGCTGAAGCCACCACTAGGGGGCTGCTGTTCCAGTGCTAAAGCTTCCGAGCAGTGGTACCAGAGGTCCACCTTGAGGACAATTTTTTTTTTCAAGAGGGTGGTAATGTTAGGAACGTGGGGGCTGCTAGTGTTATTAATGCGTGTTGGAGTCTGTATCCCACATCGGACTTGAGGTCTGATGTGGAGTTTAATATTCATTATAAAATAACCCCAAGGGCTCTTTTAGAGAATACACCTTGGGGGTTCGGGTACCTCTTGTTATCGCTCTACATGGTATCAGAGGAAACTTAATCCCGAACCCTCCCTCCCCCCCATTTTATTTCTTTCCCGTCGGCCTCTAGGGTTTCTCCCGGTTGGGGGGCGGCGGCCTCCAGGGCCAGCAAGCCGTAGGTATTACCGCCGCCCCTCCTGCTGGCTATCTCCCCTGCCGGCAATCTCTCCCAAGCAGCGGATCTCCCCCTGCCGGTTCTTCCTGCCCTCTGTCCGCCGGCACGCCCATGCGCTGGCGCAACAACTCGACCACCTAGGATTTGGGCCCTTTGGCGCCGCCAGTTCCCGCAACACTTCTGCGGAATCCCCACCTCCCGTCGCCAGCCCCGCAAGTGCGGTTTTCCCGGTGCTTGTGTGGATTTCTCGGCGTTTCATTGTCCGGCCCCACTAGTGTGACATTCTTGGTGCTCCGTCAACCGGCCGGTCTGAGTGGTTTCTTCTGTTGCGCCCGCGACATCATCCATCCATTATCATGAGGGGGAGCAGCACCCTTGCAACTTTTTCTTTTATTCTGCTTTGTCTTGTTTTGTCGTCAAGCTGGGTATGTCCAGCTTGAGGGGGAGTGTTTGCACCTTGTTGCTTGCTTTGTTTTTTCTTTATGTGTTCAAGCTAGGTACACCTAGCTTGAGGGGGAGTGTTGGAGTCTGTATCCCACATCGGACTTGAGGTCTGATGTGGAGTTTAATATTCATTATAAAATAACCCCAAGGGCTCCTTTAGAGAATACACCTTGGGGGTTCGGGTACCTCTTGTTATCTCTCTACAATGTGTATTAGGTAAGTTGAAGTGGGTAACTTCCTTGGGGCAGTGTAGTCTTTTCCCTATCAGTTGTTGGGTGGCAGGTGGGATAATAAATAAGGGAGAAGCAAATAGAGAGGGGGGCACGTTATTCATTCCGGAGATTTCTGCTTAGCAGGAGCAAGGGGGTCGGCCTTGGTAGGTTCGGCTTGGTTCCACCGGAAGTGGTCTTCCAAGGGAGTTTTCTTCTTCCTCATCTCCTTCTACATTTTCTACCCCTCATCTCATTTTAATTTCTTTTTCTATTCTTCACTACTAGAATAATAGTCGTTGCTGAACTGTTCATTCTATTTCTTCCCACCTATTTCCTGCTGTGCGAACCATTGTTAGGCTGAGAACCTGACAATAAACCTAGTCAATACTCGGTCATCGAAGAAGGTGTTGGAACAGGCATAGAGAGAATGCCTAGAAAGGTAGCCTGGAGAGGACACCTAAAATGGGTCGTCTGAAGAGGATGCCTGAAACGGTCGTCTGAAGAGGATGCCTGGAATGACCATCCTAAGAGTACGCCTGAAAATGGTAGTCTGAAGTATGATGCCTGAAAAAGGTAGTCTGAAGTATGATGCCTCGAAAAGCTTGTTTAAAGTATGATGCACCATCTTCAAAAATGTCGCGAAGAAAATGTGTGCCATCAAATATGGCAAGTACAAAGAGGCCTGGGTAGTGGCATAGAGGCCCAGCAGAGGTTTGGACACCAACAGAGAGGCCTGGGCAGCAGTGGAGAGGCTGGGCTGCAGTGAAGAGGCCCAGGAGAGTCTGAGCAGTGGCGGGGAGGCCCCAGGCAGCAGTTTGCAACATTTTCTTTCGGAGGATGACATCTTCCCTTAAGGTCTGGTGCCATCAACACAGAAGTTTGGGGCTCAATCGGTGGCTGGTTGATGCGTCTGGAGGAGAGAGGGCTCGCACCTGGCGGAGTCGCGCTTGGAAGGCGAGCGCAAGGGGCACTGCAGGGGCACAGTCTTGTGTGCTGCATCACGCACTGCAGCGGGTGTGCTTGGACTGCGTGCAGGTGCTGGCGCATGTCTTGGAATAGCAGGGTCTGGGGCGCATGAGCAGTCCTCTCCTCAAAGGGAGAGGCGCTCACAACAGAAGAGCGGGGGCTGGGGCACAGTCTTGTGTGCTGCATCACGCACTGCAGTGGGTGTGCTTGGACTGCGTGCAGGTGCTGGCGCATGTCTTGGAAGAGCAGGGGCTGGGGCGCATGAGCAGTCCTCTCCTCAAAGGGAGAGGCGCTCACAACAGAAGAGCTGCGGGGCCCTAGGCAGGCCGCGCATGAGAGGTGTGTGCGAGTCGTGAGGCTGGTATGCAAGCAGGGACTGCCCGGGGCTTGGTTGTGCTCGTAGGAGGTTGCGTGCCTTAAACGGGGTCCCTGGAGCTGATCTGTGCCAGATCTGGCAGAAGCATGCAAGAAGCATATTTGGAAGCAATCAGATCTGGTGGCCCAAGCTGGGCTGCACGCATGTGCTGGCATGCAGGAGATGGCGTGCAGTCAGATCTGGACAGAAAGATGCAGCGCACAGGCGGCGCTTTTATCCAAGTGACCTGGTTGCTTGGGGCTAGTGCAGAGACGAGACTCTGATGTGTAATGTCTGGATGAGGCATGCGGCAGTGCGCCGACTAGCAGGGGCGGCCACATCTGAAGGTTCTGCCTGGAGGGCATGAACAGAAGGCTAAAAGTGCTTTGGACACGCAGGAGACAGGGCACGATCTTGCACAGGAGGCCTTGAGGACAGCAGCTGGGTGCCCAGGCATAGGGACGCCTGGCCTTGAGGACAGCAGCTGGGCGCCCAGGTACAGGGACGCCTAGGTGCCAGGGTAGACAGACTCTAGGGTTTTACTGGATCTCTGACACCATGTAGAAAGAGGAGGCCCAGAAACCATTCTTGTTAAATGAGGACGGAACACTTTATTTATAGAGACTGACATGAGATACAAGACTCCAAGATGGATAGGAAATACGAAATTCAAACTATAGGAACAAGGATATAAGATATACCTTGTCAATACCCATATCCTAATTATTTAATTACTCTACAGCCACTGAGTCAATGTTTTTGTTGAACTCCGGTTGGTTGTTGGAGTTGGATTTGTTGACAACATTGATTTATGGAGATTAAGGAGATTTTGTTGGAGATATGCACTAAAGTCTATCGTATGTGACGATATAAGCAGGTCGTAGGATGACATGCATGCATGCATGGTATATTGTATGCCTTGGTGATTGGGCTTATTGTAAATGCATGATATATGATATCGTGCTAGTGCCAACTAAGTGTTAACGAGTTAACATTTAACTTATCTACCACATAAGCTATCATTTACGTTTCATGAAAAATGAAATGCATGGGTGTTGGTTCGGCTGTGGGGTTACAAAACATTTGTAAACCACATGCGTAACTCATACGTTATATAACATGAGTTATTGCATGGATAATCCGGGAGTGTCCCGAGAAGCTTATATAAAGTAGCTTGCAGCCATACGATGGCTGTATGATTGCTTTCCCAAGCTTCTGCCGAGCCCCCTGCCCTTAGCTCTCATCTTCTTCCTCCTTTGCACCATGAGGCACTAGCATGCCGTGAAGGGTGGAAGTGTCCTGCTTGAGCGTCGAGCGATTCAGCCGGCCCATGGATACATCACGGAGAGGGGAGTCCAATGACTGACCTTAATGGATCTTCATCTAGCATATGGGATGGAGACAGTAGCTGCGGCATCTTCAGTGTAAGGTATGCCTAGTTCTTCATTTTACAGTGCAGGGTTTCGGGTTTCATGCACGATCGATTCTGGTTTAAGGTTTCTAATCCGTCTCTGCTGCCTAGTTTAATCGTTAAACTACCCTAAGAAACCTAACAAATTTATTGCAAACAAATAAAGAAATAAACAAGTGGCGCATGCAGTGGAGTGAATTCATGCACTGTATATAGAAAATGGGAAGACGTGCAAAAGGGAGAGGCGCCTATTTTAGTGACGCGTGGTATGTGAATTATTGGAGTGTAAAATATCACCCACCCATGCCCACTTACCCACCCACCCACCCACACATGCATATATGTAGTATAAAAATTATTATATGCAGGAGAGGCGCATGGGGCGTTGGAGTGGGTGAGAAAAACAAGTGGAGTAGCATCCTCGCATGACATCAACATGGGATTTGTTTTCATTTGCAAGATGCGCTGAAATTCCACCAAGCAAGAACCGTGCATCTCCGGCTCCGCATCGATTGTGTAATGGTCTACATTGACCGGACCTCATCAAATCAATTGTGGAAGGCGCTACTTTGGATGAAATGGATGAGTACAATATGCTGACATCATGCTATGCAACATGCCTCTCCATTAACCATACAACGCCCGGACCCAGGAGTGCTGTAGGCAAATCGACTGAGCTTTGTGCTTCCATCGACTTAGCTTTAGGTGAACAATGACTGAGCTTTAGGCGCATGATAAACGAGCTTCAGACCTTCATCGACCAAGCTGTGTCCTGCCGTTGGCCAACCAAATTGCATTGCAAGGTGTCATCATTGGAATTGCAGGCGATCTCATTTATTAGTTTGCATGAGGGCAACCGCATGTGGAGTTGCACACTGTAAGGGCGCAAAGGAGGTGCGTGGCAACGCAAATCACACAAAAACGGAAGAAAATGGAAGAATGCTCGGATTTACGTGGTTCGGCAGGTTTGCCTACATCCACGGGAGAAACGAGGGCTAATTGATTCTCTCCGAATCTCGTCGGAGGTTCACACAGATTTCACCAATTACACACAATACATCTCATGGGATTTGATGCCGTTTTAAAGAGGAAGAAAAATTAAAATTTCCTTCGGTGGTTGGGGTAGCTCATCTACTCTTGAAAAAATTTCACCGTCACCTTCTGTGCACCAATGCTGCTGCGCATTGACTGCCCATCAAAGAAGACATGCATGAAGAAAATTGTCGCCGACAAAATCTTTCCACTAACCACTCCCATATTAGGAGTGACCCCCACAAATCTCCCCCTCACAACTAATTTGCGGTAAAAGCTACACCCGTAATCTTCTTGCAGGCATTGAAAACTTCATCAGCAAGTCGAACACGCTTCTTCACGCCAGATGACGTGACACTTGCATTTTCTTCAATCGATCTCGGGCTGACTACAGTTCCCATCAAATGATACAACCCTTGGGACTCTTTTTTAGTAAGCATCGCTGCATCCCCACGTGAGACTTCCAATACTCCACCCGCTATGAAAATCTTTCATCCTCTCGCATCAAACCTACTTAATGATACCAAGTTTCGTCTTATCCTCTGAACGAATTTCACGCCACTCAGTTTTCGTACTGCTCCATCAAGTGTCTTCAATTTCACCATCCCGACTCTTCGAACCTCGCATGTTGACCCATCACAAAGTTTCACCGAATTTTGCACCTGCTGAAAAGTATGAAACGCATCTTTCGTCGTACATATGTGTATCGAGCTCCCTGAATCCCAAACCCATCCGCCTTCCTTTGGATTTTGAGCCTGCTCGTTCTTCTTTTTTAGAAATCAACATTCCCACTTCATGTGCCCGTATCTTTTGTAGTAATGACACCGCACTTCTCCCTGTTTAACTCTCCCATATGAGTGCAAGATTCCCGGTGTCACACATACTTCATCATCTGCCGATAATTTTGTGATGTTCGCAACCTTCTCTTCATCTTTGTCTTTCCCAGCAACGTATCTTTTGCGTTCTCCATAGTTACTTTTATAGTGACTCTTTTTCTCGCACCAGAAATACGTGATTTCTTTAGGATCACATCCTCTCGATTTTGGCCGCCATTCTTTACCTGCTGATTTCTGATGTCGGTTCCTCCCACGTTGATCATCTCGCATCACTATGATTTGCTCCCCGAAATGCGTCGTAGGTCTTCGGAATGTCTTCGAATCTTGAAGCAACGCCATCATCTCGTCCAACTTCAATGTTTCCTTCCCCACGAGTAATGCAGTCTCAAGCTTATCAAATGAGCTTGATAGAGATGATAAAAGCAGAAGTGCTTTATCTTCCTCTTCAACTTTCACACCGAGCCCCAATAATTGTGTCAGAATCTTGTTGAATTCGTTGGTGTGATCCAACAAATTTGTTCCCTCGTCCATCCACAACTGGTATAATTTTTTCTTTAAGAATAATTTGTTTGTGAGCAAGTTTGCCATATATCGCTGTTCCAACTTATTTCAGATCTCTTTCGATGAGGTCTTGTCCAACACCGAGTACTTTACGTCGTTCGCCAGACACAGTAAAATTGTGCTGACGACCCGTATCTCGAGCTCTTCCCAATCATCATCACTGGTTCTCTCGGGCTTTTCTAAGATTAATGGTCTGATCATGCCCTGCTGCACAAGAATGTTTTTCACCGTGCTTTGCCACAAGTTGAAATTATTTTGACCATCGAACTTCTCGATATCAAATTTTGCCAGTGCACTATCACCAGCTATTGTCGATGTCGCAAAATGCGATTACCACAGTTGATGTCGCACCCTTCTGAAACCACTTAATGGAGTGCAAATTTTGAAAAACTAAACCCACAGATGCGTCTGGAACGATCGAAATTTTGGAAATCGACTCCTGAATCGTCGAAATTGGACACCAATTGATCAAGATATGACCAAAACAGTGTCAATGGTCGAGATCGTCCGATGACGTGGCGATGACGAGGCACGCCAGAGCAGCTGTCGGAATCTCGCCGGAAATTTCACCGGCGCCGGAACAATACCTTCTTCTCCGGCAAGGGGTACTGTAACACCTCGGTTTGACCAGAACTTTGATCGGGCGTACCAGGCTCGTTTCACCTCCGTTTTTGACGTGGCTTGCATTGTTGGAATCGTCTCGTTGTCCTATTCACGGATCTGGCCTTGAAAAAATTTTCTGACCAACTTCAATTTTCCGGTCACCGGAAAACTCGCCACCGCTCCGTTGTTTCGAACTCCCTCGCTCCAACTCTCTCTGATACCACTTGTAAGGGCGCAACGGAGGGGCGTGACAACGCAAATCACACAAAAACGAAAGAAAATGAAATAACGCTCGGATTTACGTGGTTCGATAGGTTTGCCTACATCCACGGGAGAAACGAGGACCAATTTATTCT
Organism: Viscum album; assembly: GCA_963277665.1. NCBI lineage: Eukaryota > Viridiplantae > Streptophyta > Magnoliopsida > Santalales > Viscaceae > Viscum > Viscum album. The sequence goes on along the minus strand of OY728143.1, from coordinate 1,189,331,110 downwards.
CTCCGGATCTCGTCGGAGGATCACACAGATTTCACCAATTACACACAATACATCTAATGGGATTTGATCCCGTTTTAAAGAGGAACAAAAACCCAAACTTCCTTCGGTGGTTGGGGTAGCTCATCTACTCTTGAAAAAATTCCATCATCACCTGCTGTGCACGAATGCTGCTGCGCATCCACCTTGACTGCCCACCAAAGAAGACACGCATGAAGAAAATTGATGCCGACAAAATCTTTCCACCAATCACTTTCCCAAATTGGGAGTGGCCCCCACACACACTTCCTTCATATAATGCCTGGAACGATTGGGCAGGCTCTCTTCAGTGATTGTGCGGACATGGGGCAACGTGTTAGAGTTGGTGTCCTGAGAACCAACTGTTTATACTTTGATTACGTGAATATACACTTATATATTGTTCATTGTTCTGCATGACTATAATATAATAATGTCCTGGAATATTTGTTGCATTAATGAGGTCATGGCAGATCCCCGCTATGATGAGAACCTTGAAATGTTATAACAATATTCTTAAATAAAGTTCTACGGTTGGATGACGTATTATGATAGGACACGTAGTATACAGACCGTCATGTTCGTAAGAAGACGAGACCCTCTCTCATAGAGTTCGCACTTGGTAATCTCCAAGATGGAAGATTATGAGAACAGACCGCCAGTAGTAATTCCGCATGTCTTGGTGTCATCGGACATTACTATCTACGAGCGTGTGTAATGGTCCTTAGACTGGAAGATTATCATTAACTCATGTTATGACTCGCGCACTTAGATTTGCTGACGAAAGCTGTCACGAAGACGGTTGGCGGGAAGTAGGGTACGTTGGGTGCGTCACGAATGACATGTTGTTAATGGATAAGTCGAGGAAGGATTTGTCTCTTCCATATTTATGGAAGTAGATATCTCGGGCCCTTTGATTGAAATAGAACTGTCGCCCAAATTCCATGGCCATGGTGTAACGACGAATTTATTTCTGGAAGTCAAAGAATGACAAATCAAGCATATAGGTTTATGACACTGCCATGAAACCCGCTTGATGAGATATTGAGACAAAGAGATTAAATTACACAGTAAGCGTTTGTATGAGGTGACACGTCAATGCGGCGCCAACTTCTTTCTCTTGGGTGCCTTGACCCGTTGCTAGACAATAATCTTGGACTTTAGACAAGCTTGCCTAATGCCAACGAGAAAGAGGCCTAGAGGGTCACACACTAAGTGTATCCACGTATCTCAAGTAGAATAAAGATTATTCTCGTACGTGGTTTAATAATTATTCAAGGAAGTCTAAATCATTTTAATGTTGGAGGAAGAATAAAATGAAAACAAGGACACGACGTGTATTAATGATTACACGCCGTGTATTAATGATTACACGCCGTGTAGTTTTTTTTTATGAAAAACAAGTATACACCGTGTATAAATGATTACACGCCGTGTAGTTTTTCCAGTCGGGATTTTGAGGATATAATATTGTTTTATTAAAAGATATTTATTATAATAAGCGTGGGCGCATGTCAAGGAATTAATTATTCGATATGGGGGTTTTCAATAAAAGTTAATGAAATATATAAAACGCGTAACGCGTATATTTATTGTCATAACTTTATAACCTCAAACCCGATTATAAATATCCTCACAACCCCAACACTTTTCCCCCATCGTTGTGCACAACAATTCTGGAGAATTCTCTTAAGACCGAAAGAACTCATTTCTCCAAGAACGCTCTCAAGACCGAGAGAGAGATCCTCCTCCATTGGATCAACGCGTTCTAAGGCAGACAACGCAAGCAAATGTTTCTCCACACTAGCACCTGGAGACTCCTTTGGTGACGTCCAGAGATACGTGGTGCACGTGTGGATCACTGCTAGAGGAAGTCTACACTTGGCTTCTGCGACGCAACGACGAATCACATCGGAGCGTGATCAGAAATATCAACGAAGAAAGAACGCCACAAAAGGTATTTCTTGTCAATTAATTAAATTAATTATAATCAACCTGTGACGATCCTCCTTTGTGGTTCCGGGACTATTCTTCTTCTTTGTCAATTTATGTGATTCGATCCGTGGAGTCTGGCGTTTATCGTCGTATTGACCTCGGATTGATCATTGATAATGACAAAAAGCCAAGTGGGCACATCCACCCACGAGCTTCCGCTGCGCCCGGAACCTTCACAACGATCGCGGGGATATCTGTCAGATGTGTAGAGATAATAGATGCAACACCTATTGTGAGTGGATTTCAAATGATGTATGCAGCATTGAATGTGTTGACATATGGAATGCACCACTGTACCACTTTGAAATAATGGGAGTTGTGGGTTCCTCTAGTTCATCATTTGCATGATGATATCATGAAAGCAACCAACATCTATTGTGATTAAGAAGTTTAGGGGCCTGCATCAACCATGCAGTGGCTGCTTGAGGACCATCTGCACGCAACATGATGATTGTGACCTTCAAACAAGCTAAAGAGATGCGTGCCTTGTTGTATGGGCATCAATCATGTAGAAGTTTATCATTAACCGAGCTGCACTCATCCCAGGCGACATGTTAATCTCACTAGATGCTACGCAACCTCATATGGGCGCAGTTGAGATTTTTTGTAGGGAAGAGTTTCACAAGTTGCAGAATAAATGATAGTGTAACAACGTGGTTGAGTCGAGATGAAGCAGAGGTAGGGGGTGCCACTTAGTCTGTGTTGCGACAATTCTTCAATTGAACATTATGACTCCAATGACCGTGCAGTTGAAGTATGTTGACCGTGCAGAGTAAATCGGTGCGAGCTTGAAGAGGTCCCGCATCGACTGTGCTATTGAGGCATGTCATGTCAACCATGCTATTGAGTTAAAATGTTTGTGAAAATCAATTGAAAAAAATACGCTGTGTATGATAAAAATGAAAGTGATGTGTCCACTAGATCGGAAGGGACATGCGCCATGAAAAAGACCAATAAAAAGTTACCGAGGGATCATGGAAATTGTGGAACACGTGGCAAGCAGCAAGCTATGGACAGGAAACCGTGGATCCTTAAAAGAATATTTGAATCATTGATCATGGAAATTGTGGAACACGTGGCAAGCAGCAAGTTATGGACAGGAAATTGTGGATCCGTAAAAGAATATTTGAATCATTGGTCATAGGAGCGTAAAGCTGTTGTACAAAGATACATCCATGTGATAGTTTCTCCCGATGATTGGAGTTTATTATAGAAAATGCAAAGTGTCTTAATGACCATTTGGAAACATGGAAAAAGGTGTTGCGAAGGAGAAAATAGCATAAGCAGCAAAAAGGAACATTTGTGATCATGGAGCAAAAGCTATTTTAACCATAGGTTGATGTGGTTAAATTTGGAAGGCTCCATGGACAATTGGAAGCATCACGACAATAGATAAATGGTTAGATGATCATTTGAGTGGGAGGATATTTCCAGAAGCAAAGTGGAAATACAGCAAGCCTATAGATATACATCTGAGATAGTGGATGAGAAGAGAGAGCCATATTGGATTTCCGTGAACCTCCGATTGAGGGTGTGAAATACAACGTATTTTATTGTACATCCGAGAATTGCACCAATACAGAGGAGGTGGTATATGAAGGAACATTGAAGATTAGGATGACGACAGTGGATGCTATGAAAGCTTGTTGAAGATCCGGGAGTGTAGATATCTGTTGAGTCCACTTTGTGTGAGTTGTATTTGTTGTCAATGGTTGTCAATGAAGAAGGATTTCATTGATGGAAATATGCTGGAGATATAGTGAAGAAGATGTGCGTGGATGTTGATGGATATGGTGATGATGAAATATTGATTATGAATAATGAGGAATCCAAACTTGTTAAAACAGAGAAGAAGTTCCCAAGAAAGTGTATACTTGTTTCCAAGTGTTTCAAGGTGGGAGGACATATCTTGGATGATTGATTTGAAAGTTGTTTGAAGATTAGAAGTTTCATGGAGTATAAAGATTTATTGATGAACTTCTATATCTCTATGATTAAGCTCTTTGAAGAAGGCTCATCCATGAGAATTGGATAAAGTTTTGATGGTGTTTGGAGAGTAATTTAAACTATGCTTGAACTGGTTTGTAACGATAACATATCAAGGATGGAGAAACCATAATGCGAGCCGGAAGATGCCGGTAGAGATCACGCTGCAAGCTGTATACCACGTCGTGGAAATGAAGGAGAAAGGAGGATCACGCCACAACATATTGTCCACGCCGTGGAGATGCTGAATTAGGCAGTGGGATGAAAAATGGTCTATAGGACCTCAAGTCACAAAGTGAGTGACCACACCGCAGGGGGGGCTCGATCAGAGGTCTCCACGTTGCAGTGAAATTGATTGTGCCACAAGCAGAATATAAAGGAGGTGTTTGTGTCGTAGAACGAGCTCACGGCGCAAAGCAGCCCGGAACAGGATTTTAGTGGCCTTTGAAAATCCGGGACCTCCACGCCGCAGGGAAGGTCCATGCAACAATGCAAGACAAGCTGTGTTTCAGGTGTTCCTAGAGAACTTGAGATCTCAACACTGGAACTCATATTCCACGTCGCAGTCAAGAGAAAATGTGGAGTACCGCGCCGCAGTGTATGGATCATGCAGCAAGGGTGTTCGATGGAGTTTTGGTGCTACTGGACTTTGGAAGACCTCCACGCCGCAGTAGGTATCCTACACCGTAGTGTTCCAACATTTAAAAATAACTGTTTTGAACTTCAATCCTACACCGCAATGGGGGAGTTTGCCTCGCAATGAGGGGTTTTCTGGGAAAATCTGGGTAGTTTGAACAACCATGCTGATTTGGCTTCATTTAAGTGATTTGGTGGTTATTTCAGCCTATTATAACTATTAATTCGAATTTAATGGTCAAGATTAAGATGGTAAGGGCTGTGATTGAAGGAGATTTGAATTTGAAATTCAAATTCAAATCTGAATTAGTAGAAGTATGTGCTGCTGTGCAGATCTGAAAAATATGGGATTGAAGATTTGAGAGGGTACGACACAATAATCTCAGAGATAATTTCTGTGTGCCAAGTGTGAGAAGATCTGGTATTAAGATTCTATCAGAGAAATCCTTTGGTATCAAAGTGGGTTCACCTCTATTGGATTCTCAATATGAAATTGTTCTCTTTGAAGATTAAAAGTTTGTTTCCTGAAATTATAATGAAGTGCAGTTTTGGAGAAATTCTTTCTATGTCAGATCAGAACTCGGTTTCTGCCAAAACTTTGATAAACAGGAAAAAGAAAGAGAAGAAGAAGTTGAATAAGATGTTCCTACTGTCAAAAGAGGAAGAAGTTTCATGTGCTCCAAGCAAGAAAGACAAATCTAAATTGGGAAGGAAAGAACTGGTGGTTCGATGTACCACCAAGGATATGAACAATGTTATTACCTCTGTGGGATCAAGGGATTCAAGTGATCCCAAGGTATGTGAAGATTCTCTGCGCGCCCCCCTAGCTGGTCTCTCCCTCTTGCTACGCTGCAAAACGGGTCCCTCTCTCCAGGTGGACTAGGCACCCCTCTCTATTCATTCTCTGTGTGCAAGCGCCTCGGAGTCCTTCGACACCAGGCATGCCTATCCGGGCTTGCATCCCCCGGGCAGGAAGCAGTCTTCAGCTCCCACCATCCATCCAGGTGGGCGCCTTCTGTGACATTGGGACTCCATGTGTGCGCAGTGCTCCTAAATCTCCTTCTCTTGGCACACCAGCCATCTGTCGGGGCCTCTTCACTGCTGCTCAAGGACTGCCCACTGTTGCCTGATTTCCATCGGGCTTCGTTGCTACTGCCCTGGATCGCCATCGGTACTATTTGCTGCTGTCCTCCTTTGCTGGCCTCCTTGTTGCTGCCTGGACCTCCACTGGGCCTCTTTGCTGCTGCACCACCACTGCAATGACCATGATGCATTTCTCTTCTTCTTTTCTTTTTATACTCAGCCTCTCAACAGATCATGTGGGTTTGTTCCCCACGATCCACGACCTCTTTAATTCTCAATTACTTCCCATGATCTCAGAATATGTTTTCCAAATAGACTGTCTCAGCTGATTTTCCATAAACATCCACCTCTTATTTCAGGAAAATATCTCAGTTGTGATCTTTATAAATGATTTTCAAATATTTGAATTTGAAAATCCCAGGATTATTGTTTAAAGTTCCTATCAAAATTCTAGTCGATTAATTATCCTCAGTTCTCAGTTTTTATTCTCTTTTGAATTTATCCCACAATTGATGCTTCTTTCCCCTTTTTGGGTCTGCTATTTGGGTGCTGTTCCACCAGGTTTTTTTGGGTCTGTTATTTTGGCGTTGTTTCACCCGGCCTTCTTGGGTCTGCTATTCGGGTGCCGTTCCACCTGGCTTTTTGAGTTCACCATTTGGGCGCCGTTTCACCTGGCCTTTTGGGTCCGCCATTTGGGTGCCGTTTCTGTTTCACCTGACTTTTTTGAGGCCGCTTGTCAGTCACTGTTTCATTTGGCATCTTCAAACACTAATTGTCATCAACATGAGAGTTTGATGAGTATAGAGGTGTAAAGGGAATATGGGGAGTACTTTAGAAGGGGAATGCCCAGCTGACATGTAGGGAATAAGGCGAGGAGGTTATAAATAATCGGGAGGGGCTAGAGAGAAGGGGACACAGAGGAAAATATTCTGTTGGAGTTTGGGCTTGGGACATCGACCGTTGTTGGATTGGGTGGGAGTGTGACAACGTTTCTCGATTTCTTCTTCTTCCTCCATCCTTCTTGCCTGTTTCTTCTTCCACCCACCACCTGTAATTCTGCTGTTAGTTGTGATCACATTCTATAGTCTGTCTGTTATCTTATACTTTTGGTTCAGATTCTTATCATTTGGTTCGATCTGCCGGATGCCTATCGGCTCCTCAAAGGAGGCGCACTACCGGTTTCATCGCATCCAGTGTTAGCACACACCACAGTGCTGAGAATTTACACGGAGGAGCCGCACTAGGCATGCTCGCCTCTCCTGCCGAAGGCGCGTGCAACTGTTTTCATTCCGCACGGGCAACACCGCCCTGTCGAAACGACGACTATTTTTACTGACGTGCATCGTTGGTTTCTTCATCGGTGGAGAACGCTGACCACCGGTCGCGACGTTAGGAAGAGTCGTGCTCTGCCTGCTTCGTTTGAGGTGACACGCATGACCGGCGCAACTTCTATTCACTGGTGCGCACCATTCAGTTCTGCATCTTTGGTTCTGCTTTGACGTAACGCGGCTGACTGAAACGCGTCGGTTTCTCTGGACACTCGAACGCGTCGTCAACTGCTGCGACTTCACTCCACAGTGATGATTGTTGCAGGAAACACCCCCGCACCAATGAGGCTTCACTATTTCTCGTCTTCGCTTCAACGCGGCCAACAACAGCGGCCACAACCGTGCGCAGTGAAGGGATTTTGTTTAGAGTCAACTCCTCTTCTGTTCATTGGAGGTGCACGGCCCGTTCAAAGAAGGTGCACACGGCCTGCTTCTGCAAAAAAAAAAAAAAAATAGAGAAAGCGTGCCTACCAGTCCGTTACATAACTCAAAAAAAAAAAAAAAACAATACAGGAGTCTACGTCTCCTTTTTTGGAGTAGAGGAAGCACACAACACTATCAAAGAGTTTTTCTGTGGAAAGCGTGCCGCTGTTTTTTTTAAGAATAGGAGAATGGGTGCTCTGGTGACGGAATCAAGTTTCGACGCTCGTCTCGATAGAGCGGAGCGGTATAGCGACCTTGCCTTTTCTTACATTACTATTACATCATTATAAAGATAAACAACATAATAGTATTACACTAAGGATTCAGATGTTTAGTGTCTTGGACAAACTAGGACCAAACATAACATTTACAACATCAAGCATAAACATTTATTTAATTCCTTCTTCTCTAGCTTCTTATTGGCACTTGACCTTTCCTTACTACATGTAGTCACCTGAGGATATACATCAAAAAGGGGTGAGCTAAAAGCCCAGTAAGAGGATAGATAAGAACAATATAGCATGGGGTGAGCATAATCGTAACATCATCATCCAAATCATGAGAGGAAACTTTAATAAAAGACTTGAAATGTGGTAATGCATAAAAATGAAACATCATGTCTTAGTGGTTATCTACCACACATAGTTGTGAAAAAAGCTAGCATCATGTTCACACATCATTTCACTTTAACTCATGAAGTTCATCACTTTACCCAATGCATTGGAGAGCTGTATAATTCTGGGCGCACCCGTCACATTCAAACATTCATATTGCGCTATATAATTCCTGGCGCACCCGTCACATCATAACATTTTCATTATCATGCATGCCACATAGAACATATATCAATCATAACCATGGAAAGAAATGAGTTTCAACTCATAAGAACACATTCATAAACTTTGGGTTCCCAAAAGAAAGAGGGAATAACATACTTGATACAAGAACCATCAATCTTGAGTGAGAAGTTAAAGTGTGTTCTTGAAAGAAGAGTTCTTTTGGAAAACATTGTGTTTGACATAAAATCTAGTGGAGAACATGTATAACCCTAGAATAGGTAAGATAATGATGAACAAATGATTGTTAGGAGTAACCATACCAAAAATGAAGTGAAAGAGGGAGAACCCGAAGAAAGAAAATTGGGTTCGAGAATTTTCCTTTACCTTGTATCCGAACGCTTTCTTCATTTTAAAGTTCTGTATAACCATATTAGATTCATTAATTAACAATTCCAGAACCTTTTATACATTAATAAGCTTCATTAAGGTTTTATTAAGTTCATTTATGGGCTTTTGGATGAGTTATTTAATTTAAATTCATTGTTCGGGAATGTTCGTTTTTATGGTTTTTTTGAACGGTTCACTTGTATTTATGAATGGAAGTTCGTGTAGAACATGGATAAACATTCAGAACTGATATTACATGTTATTAATGATATTACAAGAGTTTAAATGATCTTACAATGAATTATGTTATATACCATGTGGATAATCATTAATTAAGATTTAATGATGATCATCTTAGGTTACTTTGGGCGGTTTTTGAATCACAATGAACATGTTTTGATTTATCATTTAGTAATATGTACATAAGTTAGTTCCAGAACATTAAATAGGATATAATACATATAACATAATCTGGTTCAATCATAAAAATGGTTTCATGACCCGATTTGAAGGCGGTAAAGGAAATTGAAAACATGTCGTTCTTGAAGGCGATAAATTAACACCTCACGAACAACGTTTTCCTTTCTAAAATAAAATAGAGGAGAAGGGGGTTGGATGATATAATATCCCATTTGTATCATAACATTATGGTACATGTATGATACTGGAGTTACCATACCATGTGGATGAAGATAGGTGGAGAGAGAATAAGAAAAGAACTTGAAATTGAAAGAAAATTAAAGGAAAAGAGAGAGGAATTACCTCTTGAGTTATCCTCTTCAGATCCTCCTCAAGGCACCTTGAATTGGTCTTTTGATGAGACCGGGAGCTCTTGGACGTGGGAGAGGGGTTAGGAAAGATGTTTGAGCAGAGTTTAGACAAGGCTTGAAACTTGAGAGGTGTGGAGAAATGAGGGTGTGAAGGGTTGTATTTATAGTGGAGGAAGAAGTGTTTTCCAAATATTATAATCATTAATTTATTATTTCTCCACAAGACAAGGAATAGTTAGTGTTCCATGACTAAATACAGTAATTTTATCATGTGAATCCGAACTATATGTGCTTACATTAGCAGAATATCACCCATGACTCTATAATTCATGAATTTTACTTATTTTGTAATTTATCGTATTTCATTATTCATCAAAAATCCAAGTATTTTAAAAAAATCTTAAAAATTCACCTCAACCATTTTTCGATGTGTCGAATCAAAAAATGAAGTCAATTTTTCAAAAATAATTTTCTATATATGAGGAATTTAATTCTTAAATAAAATATTTTTTTATTCAAAAAATAACAATTTTAAATAAAATAATATTTTATTCAAAAAATAACAATTTTAAAACATTTATTTTCTTATTCTAAGATATAGGTAGATCATACTTTCACTAAAATTTTATATATATACTATCATAGGTAAGGTTACTATTTATTAAGGTATGCCACTATTCGTAAGGATAACATTACTATTCACCAAAAATTAAGTTCTATTAGATTCCAAAAATCGCCTTGAACACAACCGTGTATGTCTTATTTTTGAAATTCAAAACACAAAAGTGAGGAAAATTATGTTTAATGGTCACATAGTATTTAGTATCATGATATGTTATTGTGATTCCCAATGAAGGGAATTCCATTGATAAAACTTTTGGTCGTTACAAGCAGTGCTTGGACCCCATCGACATGACAATGGCAAAATTGAAAGTTTCTATAGATAAGATGGCCTCAACGATGGTGACTCACGCGCAAGAGCAAAAGGAATTTCGTAAGTTCTTAGCTAGAGCTATGCATCTTTGCTCATGGAGGAATCAGAGGCGGACTCCGCTGCTTCTGGAGCTGGCGACACTGAGGGTAAAACAAGGTCGTTAGGTCGTGCCGACATTGTTGTGCTTGAGCCGACACTTGGACGACCTGTGGATTTAATGGAAAAACAAAACATTGGTGATATGCTTGGGAACGATGACGACACCACGGGGCCTCACATGGAGTACCCAACTACTACTGAATATACTGCCGCCTTCCTGGGAGGAGATTTGGCAGTCATATCGAGGCAATGGAAGCACGATCATTCAGTCCTGACAAGCAGACTTTGTCTACAATGCATCAACACACTTTGGCACGTTCAGAGGGCAAACAGTCATATGGATTTGAAGAATGGGACGCCTGATGGTTTTGGCAAGAGCAAGATGATGGGTCATGCATGGCGGTTTGCATCGAGGAACACGGAGGGGGCGCCCACAACTATTTCATGCGGGATGCGGGTACTCGGAGGCAGACCTCACAACATAGTGGGCACCAACACACACAGTTGGTCCACAACACGAGAAGGACCATTTGGGAGATTGCCTGGAGAGTGGGTGCAGCCAGGGTGTATCGCCAACAAGAGCTGCAGGCCAATGGAGCAGGGCGGACCATTTGGCAATTCTATGAAGAGTGGGAACACCATATTCAGTTTCTTTTCCTCAATCTTGAGGACAAGACTGATTTCTCAAGACGGTGGGAGTGATAGATACCGAGCATAAAGGTGTAAAGGGAATATGGGGAGTACTCTAGAAGGGGAATGCACAGCTGGCGGAATACTCTAGAAGGGGAATATACAGCTGGCACGTAGGGAACAAGGCAAGGAGGTTATAAATAATCGGGAGGGGCTAGAGAGAAGGGAACACAGAGGGAAATATTCTGTTGGAGTTAAGCCTTGGGCTTGGGACATCGGCCGTTGTTGGCTTGGGTGGGAGCGCAACAACGCCTCTCAATTTCTTCTTCTTCCTCCATCCTCCTCCTCGCCTGTTCCTTCTTCCACGCACCACCTTTAATTCCGTTAGTTGTGATCACATTCTATACAGTTTGTCTGTTATCTCTGTTGGTTCGGATTCTTATCAGAGTTTTTCGGTGGATATCTTTTCTTCAACAGCAGCGTTTCTTTCTCAATCATTTCTTTCACTAGGAGTTCATAGAGAACGGAGGAGAACAAGCGGGCGGCGCATATTGGGATGTTCTTTATTTTAGTTTTTTTTTTTGCAACCAAGCTAGACATGTCCAGTTTGAAGGGGAGTATTAGGAGTTTTTATTTGTTTTATTATGTTTCCAAGCTAGGTAAACCTTGCTTGGGGTGGGAGTGAGTATTTTAGATATTTAGATATTTAGGTCAGGTTTGACCAGTCAGGCTTATCCCATGTGTTTTAAATTTCAAACTTTTATCTTTTGCATCGGGTTCACTATAAATAAAGCCTCCGGCATCACTTGAGTGACACTGTTTCTGGGTCTCTCTTTCTACACTTAAATAATGTCAAAATATTATGTTTAGATGAATATATTTAGATCATCTTTCTGGCCCCCTGAATTTTAATTTCATGAAACCAATTCCTCAGCAGCTGAATGAGACTAAATATAATTAAATAAAAATTCGTCATAAATCCACTTTTTGTCCCAATGAAACCTTGGTGTGTTGCTTTCTCCTTCAAAAAATTATGTTGGTAAACCATTTTTGTTCTTTTATGGTGTGTATTTAATATAATAATGACACGGGAGAGGTTTATTCATTTCCTAATTGTTATTTGTATTTTACAATTTGATTGAAATAATGCTATAAAAATGATTCACATACACACACATGCATGTTCCTGTCAGCGCAATCTTAATTGCTTAATTATCTGAAGAACAGCATGTGGTTTAGTTTATATGGAAACTGCTATTGTTTTTCCTCGATGGCGTGGTTCATCTCATATTTTGCCCCGTTCTTTATTATTTGATTTTAATGTGGACAGAGGTATGGCTTACCTTCATAATGAACCCAACGTTATCATTCACCGAGACTTGAAACCTAGGTGAGTTGGTTTCCGTCCTAGATGTTTTATAATTGTGTTGATTAATCACCCTTCGTCACAATGTGTAGGAATGTTCTTCTAGTGAACTCCAGTGCAGACCATTTAAAGGTTGGGGACTTCGGATTGAGCAAACTCATCAAGGTTCAAAATTCACGCGATGTCTACAAAATGACTGGCGAGACCGGAAGTTGTGAGTGTGTCTCCTCTTTTAATGTTTCTTTTTTTAAAAGTCGTATTGAATTGTTTGTTGAATAGATCGATACATGGCACCGGAGGTGTTCAAGCACCAAAAGTATGACAAGAAGGTGGATGTATTTTCTTTTGCAATGATCCTGTATGAGATGATTGAAGGAGAAGCTCCAATGGCGAACTGCGAACCTTATGAAGCAGCTAAATATGTGGCTGAAGGCAGCAGACCCAGTTTTCACGCAAAGGGGTACACACCAGAACTGAGAGAGTAAGTGAATGTGAGGAGGTTGTAAAGATTGATGTTGTAAAGATTGACGGTGTAAAGATTCATGTTTTAGGTTAACGGCGCAGTGCTGGGCTGGTGTGATGAGCAAAAGACCCCCTTTCCTGGAAATTCTCAAGAGGCTGGAGAAGATCAAGGAAACCCTGCCCTCCGACCATCACTGGAACATCTTTAATCCTTGATCTTGCACTTGTATAAAAGTCCTTGATTCATTAGGTTTCATGTGGGTCGCCTACGGAAAAAATAATTTTGTTTAGTTCATACCTTGTTAATGTAAAGAAGGTTTCGAGTTTGAAAACACTGAATCCTTGTTACTGTAAATGAGGATACTTGACAATTGAAGTGAAGGCTGTGTTGTGTAACATCATGGTGATGTGAAAATATATGAATTTTAGCGGTAAATGTAATGTGTTGGAGGCTGTGTCTCATATCGGATTTCAGTGTTGTAATCTTTATTTTTTATTATAAATAGACACCAAGACTTTCTTTAGAGGCTTTTTGGGTATTTCGTTCATCCTTTTATCAATTAACATGGTATTAAAGGAGGTATAACCCAAAACACTTCTTCCTGTTTTTCTGCTATTGTTTTAGTTTTCCAAGCGATTTCCCCCTGTTGGGGGGCGGCGGCTCTAGGCCCTTTGGCCACCGTCAGAGTAGCGCCATCCCCTGCGTCTCTCGGTGCAACCCCTCCTGTCGGACATGGGGAACCCTTTCCGCCCTGATCTCTAGCGCGACAACCTCCCCTCTGTTGTTAAACCCTCCTCCCAACCGGGTGACAGTACCCCTTCCGTTTCTAAGACCCTTTTCCCGTCGCCTTCCCATGAGAGGTCATCTCTAGTGGGCAACTTTCCATGCGACGACTTCTTCGTGGTGAATCCCAGCGCGACGACCTCCCCTTTCGCCCTAATCTCCAATGCTTGAGCCCTTGTGCACCGCCCCCTAACCTCTCTGGTGTGTGACCTTTGCTGCACCAGCTCCATTCCCGTCGCCCCTTCCAGCCTATGCGACCCATGCGCGATGGCCCTCCCACAGCGCTAACTCCCATTCCCGCCGCCCCTTCCACAACGATGGCTCCTGACCCGCCTCATTCGCGACACCTCCCTGCGCTGCACCAGGGAGCTCACACTGCACCTCTACCCAAGCAATGTGACTCCTCTTCATCAACGGACGAGCGACTCCCCTCTCCCACTCTCTTGGTTGCGCACCACCGCAACACAACCAGACCAGCGGTGGACTCCCAACGAGGGTCACCCTTTCCAGATCTAGGCGTTGACCCTCTCCTTGTAGACCATAACGCATAGGCAAGCGGCCTCCGCCTCATCCCTCACTGCATAAGGCAAACCAGGCAGAACACCCCTCATCTCATCTATTGCGCACTAGCGAACTAGTAGTGAGCTGCACCCTTGGATGCTCTCCACTGCCAGCATCGCATCATCTCCATCCGCCCTTCATCGGTCCTCTACGGCTGATCTATGCATGCCGTCAAACCCATCATCACCATGCCCAGGTTAGATTATCTAAGCAAGGCGAGTCAGGTAGTGGCGACATTGTCCACGAGTGTCTCAAGCGAACTGACAACCATTGCACTGCATGTCGCCTCTTCTGCGCACAAACTGCTACAAGTTGAATTCTTTGCCTCTATCAGGTTCTCAATTGCTCCTTGTTGTTACCTTTGTTATCAAACCAAAATCATTTTGGGTTCGTAAAGTTGGACGCCATATCACCCGATCTTTGGGGTCCACAAAGTTGGATGCTGTATCACCTGGCCTTTTGGGTATGCAATGTTTGATGCCATATCACCTGACTTTTTGGGTATGCTAGCTGGGCACCGTTTCACCCAACCGTTTTGAGACCGTTTGTCGGTCACCGTTTCATCCGGTATCTTGAAGCAAAGGTCGTCCTCAACAAGGGAGCATGAGAGTTCTACGATGGTCATTTTTCTTTAGCAGACATGGGCGGGAGCGCAACAGGTGGAACACATCCAGTGGACAATGTATTATTGAGGGGGAGCAGCCATGACAGTTTATCTTTTTTTTTTTATGTTTGTCTTGTTCTGTAATGAAGCTTGGTATGTCCAATTTGAGAGGAAGTGTTTGCAGCGTCTGTTGATTGCTTTGTTTTCTTTGCTTTGATTTCTTTAATTATGTGTTCAAGCTAGGTAGATCTAGTTTCAGAGGGAGTGTTGAAGTATGTGCCCCTCATCAGATTTCAATGTTTTGTCATCTTTATTATTCATTATAAATAGATACTAAGACCTCCCTTAGAGAGTCATCTTGAGTATTAGGTTCACCTCTTTATCATTTAACATAATGCATGTATAATAAAAAATATAATGCATTGAATACATAAATTTATTAAAGTCTAACACAATTACAAAACAATCTTTTTTAGCTGTGCTATAGTTTGGTGCATGAGGCATATGTAATGCTATATGGAGCTTGATGATCACGTTGTGATGGAAGTGTCAAACATCAATATCTTTTTTATTAGTAGTAAATAAAACAATAATAAAATCCATCATGATATATTTAAAGTTAAATATAATAATAATAGTATTATTATTATATCCCATGGCATGTGTTTCTAATATCATTTCTTAAATAAATATATATACACACACACACTTAAATGAAATTTAATAAAATATATCATTTTCATCGGATCATTAGACTCCATCAATATCCTCCCATAAAATTATATTCACTAAAACTTGTAAATAAATATTTATTTTATTATTCATGTGACTAAATAAATATTTATTTTAATCTATTCGCTAAACTGGTAAATAAATAAATATTTATTTATTAGCATGTGAATAACGAAATAAGAAATAAAATTCAACTCACATATTCTAAACTCAAATATCTCTTGATTGAATTTCTACGATCAACATTTACTAGAATAAATACCATTCTGCAAACCAATGAATAAATTTGTTATTATATTTAAATTCAATAGAATTTAATGAGATTCCAGATACACTTAGTGTTTGTCCCTTTAGACCATTTTCTCAATGGCAATAGGTGAACTTACTTAAAATCCAAAATCAGCATCTAACAACATGTCGAAACACCCATAGAGAAAGAAGTCAATGTAGCAACTGCAACAATCTTCCAATGATGATATTGTGTAATATAATCTCTTTGTCAACCGATATCTCATCAAGTTGGATGTAACACCCCCAGATTTCATAGTACGTTATTTCTTCAAAGTAATTCAATAACTTGCACTACATGCAACACCAAGTTCAAGCGCACCACGAATTACCAAACTAGCCGTTCAAAAGCGGTTATGAATAGTATTAACTGAATTTTGAACTTTATATAATCCTTATAATTTTAGAACCCATATTATGAGTTTCTTAGACATAATGTAAGAACAAATTCATTTTTTTTTTCAGATAAAAGAAGTATTTTAAAAAAAAATGCAATTTTAACGCCTTTTAATGGCGAACCCTTTTTAAATCCAATATTTGAAACTTTTATATATTCAATTTGACAAAATAAATTTCTTCTTTAGAATCGGGACAAAAGAATTTAGTTTCAATAAATTTTTGGTGTTTTTCTGATAAGTTTCATATTTGGGTGAATAGTGAAAAATACTATATTTTAACTGAAAACAACTTTTTTAATCAAAATAATTTATAGTGTTAAATTATACATTTTAATGGGTTGGAAATATAAATAGATTATATTTTTACCATTTAATCTAATGTTGGTCATTGTAAGTAATTTTACTTTGAAATTGAACATAAACAAGTATCAATCTTTTGTTAGTTATTATTTCTTAAAAACACGCTTTTTGGTTTTCACAACGAGAATTAATTTTAAATTAATAAATGAAACTTCTATGTTTTTAATTTGGTAAAATAGACTTAATTTTTGAATTCAGAATATCAAAATTA
Organism: Viscum album; assembly: GCA_963277665.1. Taxonomy (NCBI): domain Eukaryota; kingdom Viridiplantae; phylum Streptophyta; class Magnoliopsida; order Santalales; family Viscaceae; genus Viscum; species Viscum album. The sequence continues at coordinate 1,189,314,279 of OY728143.1, read as the reverse complement.
GTTTAGGGTGAAATTTTGGTATTTTTTTCAAAACTTTCAATTTTTGATGAATAGTGAAAAACACTGAGTTATTGGTTTAAACCAACTTTTTATTTAAATAATTATTTATTTTATTTAAATTTATTTTAGGTCAAAATAGATACATAATACCTATATAAGTTTAATATAATTCATTAGAGTCATTTTATAATAAGTTTAGATATATAAAAATTTTATTGAACTTTTTACCGTCTTTTACCCACCTCCTAGGAGAATTTGCAAATTTGCATAAAAATTAATTTTACCGTTTCTGTGAGTTGAATTTCAAAAATCCGAGAGACACAGTTAACCTCAGTAAGTAAAATGTGGTTCAATAAGATGAAAATAATTTTTGGTAAATAATAACTTTTGACTTTTATTTACCGCGATTAAAGGTAAATAGAGTAATTCAAGGTAAAAAGAATATTATAATAATACAAAATTACCTTAACACTTGTCCTAACCATATTGGATGAGTCATGACCGACCATGGGCATTCTTGGGTCGATTTTGGGACCCCATGGAGCCACTTATGAATGATAATGACACTTTATTTTAATTAAATGCAAAAATGACATAAACAAATATCTTTTAGTAAATCAATTTTTACATGGGGTTATATAAGTCGTCTTTTCGACTATAAATATTCATTGGAAAGATAAAAATATTTCCTACATAATGGTATTTTATTTATATTTTTTAGGCATTAAATAATTTAATTTATTTATGACACAATGATGATGCAGTAATTACCTTATTAATGAAATATTAAAATAATTGATATTATAAATATCCAAATAAATGTAATTTGAGACTTTTTATGAATTACACCAATTTTCTAGGTTAATATGACATGTTAGGGTTGATTAAATTATTTTTTTTCAAAGTAATAATGCTGTTATGAATTTAACAAAAACAAAATAGCAAATAGTTTCAAAATTGACATAAAAGAGTTTTTAAAAAAAATATTATATTATTAATTGATATTATATTTCTAAAAATCTAAGGTTCATCCAAAGGCCTTAAATAATATTATACATGTCATTAATGAACCACTTGAGGTTTTCTTGGAAGTTTATAGTAAGTTTATTAACCATATAATATAAAAGTACAAAGAGACATGGTAAATGTCAAACTAATTAACTAAGAGTTAAATCTAAAAGATGAGGTTAATATAGTGACCCAAAACTGTCTAAAACCTATTGGTTGAGTAGTTTTCGACCCATCCCCACATTAGCCTTGAAATAAACCATTTTGGAGCCATTAGAAACTGAAAATTATTTTATTATAAAATAATATTTCAATCTTTTCCTAAGGTGCCCCTCACCCCTCTTATAAAAGGGCACTCCCCCTTCTCTCAAATTCACACCTTCAAATCCATTTGGCTCACCCAAAACCTGCCCAAATATCCTCTCAACTATCCTCCCTTCATCCTAGAGGCCTTCCTTTAGTCAGAAATCCAACCTAAGGATCCCTTTTGATCAAATCAAAAGGAAGAACCTGAAGAAGAGGAGGTTAACGTACCCTCGACCAAGGAAAAATAAAAGGTAAGGGTTAATTCTACAATCTCTTCATTTTCTGAGGTTTTTTATACATAATTATCTATTGGGACCTCTTTATCATCCACATCCATGTTTCTTAAAATATATTTCAAAACATTTTTACTATTTACTAGACAATGGGTTAAAGTCATTTATACCCTCATCTGACCTTATATGTTTTTGAAAGGAATATTTCCGTCGTTTTCCAAACAAGTTACTTTATAACCTTTTTGACAAAATTAAGGTAAGAATGTATTTTTTTAACTTATATGGCGGGTGCGGCTATTTTCCTCAGTTATAACATCATCGAAGCTTCCCTTACAAGCTTATAAGAATATTTTAAAAATAAATGTTTTCTTTATAATTAGGTGACTCTTAAATGATTTCAAAATAGAAAGAGATATTTCTCTCAAATAGTTTTTATTTCATCTATGTCAACATCCTTTGATAAATTTTACACTTTTTTGAAGTTTATTTGTTATGATACAAATCTTCCATATTTTATTTAAGGTTTTGTGATATGTTTGACTATGGATGAGTTATTTTTATGCCATTCATGGTTTATGGTTAAAGTATTGAAATTTCGTATGATAGTTTTAATACAAATGTTTATGTTACATTTCAACATCTTATTAAGTTGAATGTGCCAAACTAGTATGTTTCGGGTTGGGGACTGGTAAAAGTAAGCCCTCCGGGTTGAGGTCCGGTTATAGAAGACCCTCTGGGATAGAGTCCAGTTACAGAGGCTCTCTGTGATGAAGTCCGGTTACAGAGGCTCTCCGTGATGGAGTCCGGTTACAGAGGCTCTCCGGGTTGGAGTCTGGTTACAGAGGCTCTCCGGGTTGGAGTATGGTTATAGAGGCTCTCCGGGTTGGGGTCCGGTTACAGTTAGACCCTAGGTCTTGACATGAGGCCTTGACATAGAAATTAAAGTCTGGTACTGTACATTCCCTCATTATGAAATTAGTTATTACATGTGATTATTCGACTAGTAGAATATCCATGTTCATGTTTATATGGTAATGTTTGATTTATTTTTTCCATATTATGTTCAAGTTTATGTTTAAAAGGCTATTGTTTTTATTACACATCTTGCCTTAAAAGTTTATAGCTTCCGCTAAATTATTTACCCTTACTGAGCATCTGAGATCACCCCTTTCTTGTGTTTTATTTTCCCAGGATCCCAAGAAGTGTTTTATGATTGAGATGCAGGGTTAAGATAAGGGAACAATAACATTCTCAAAGAACTATATATGCTGTAATGTATGTTAGAAAGTGTAATGTAACATTCATGTATGTAATCTATTTTCCAAGAATACTAAACTGATCAGTCCTCCGGGACTTGATTCCTTGTAATCATGCCAATGTATTAAAATAATTCACCGACTCTAGGTAACTAGGTTTGGGGTGTTACATAGGATGCATGCTCGTGTCATCACCCCACATACATGATTTATCTTTCTTTGGTTTTTCAAAATGAACTTGTCTATAAACTACCATGACCATGGATTTCATCAGACATTTTCATTCAAATTAAAGGATTTGGGATATATTCTTTCATTAATACATAAGGGATAAATCCTTCCTCGACTTATTGAATTAATGTTATATCACTCATGACACAGCCAACGTATGGTACCCCGCTACGAGCATATGTTATCACAATCTTCATCCATACATCAAAGTACACAATTCATGATACATATTAAAAATAATCTCAAGTTTTAGGATCAATACACATGTTCACAAATAGGAATACCCAATGAGACATTAAACATGTTGATTCTCTATTAGTGGATCTGTCCTCATGATCTCCCTTATTGGAGATCATCGAGTGAGAATTTCACAAGAAGAGTTCTCAATGTCTTACGAGCCTCTCACACATGACAATTAAACATTATCTGTATCCTATCAGATTGATGTATCTAGACCATATGACATATTTATTTAAGAATACTTTCATAACATTTTTTAGTTCTTATTATAGTGGGGAACTTCTATAAGCCTTCAATGGAACGAATATTATAAAGATATTATCACATTAATGTTACACATAAGAACAATCATTATGTGATAAGATATTTATTTATATTCTAATAATAAAAAATACAAAGTCAGCTAGTTTTGGGTAACTAATTACAATATATCCCCACTTACACTAGAGCTAACTGTTAAAAACTCTTTACCCATTAGACCTCACATGATGTTCATGCTTCTTCTGAAGTATGACTTTAATTAATGGGTTTTCCACATTTTCCTCTATGGAAACTTTACTAACCATGACTTCAAACCTTTGAGAAAAACCTCCCTTTGAGAAAAATCTCTTAAGAGGTAATACTTATAAAGTATATGCTTCATTCATTGATGTGACTAAGGCTCTTTGGCCAGAACCACTACTGTAGTATTATCACAATACAGAGTAATATGGTCTATACTTTTAGGTTACACCGCTAAGATCTTGGATAAATTTTCATATCCATATTACTTATTTATATGCATCAGTAATTGTAATATACCCAGACTCTGTTATAGAATCTTCAACCACAAGCTGTTTAGAACTCTTCCAACCCACAACTCCTCCATTGAGGAAAAACAAATACCCCAACTATGATTTTAGATCAATATGATCTGTTTAGAAACTAACACTCATGTGTCCCCTCACAAACAGTTCCTCATCTCCTCCAAAAACCAAAAATACATCCTTTGTATGCCTAAGGTACTTCAGGATAGTCTTTACAGCTAACCAATTTAGTTCTCCTAAGTCTGCTTGATATTTTCCTACCATGACATTCATGATATATCCAATCACAGAAGTGTAAGGGATTATACTCATTCTTTATCTTCTTGTGTTTGAGGAAACATTTTCTTAGAGAGATATATACCATGTGAAATATCCAAAAATCCTCTTAGATTTGTCCATATTGTATCTTTTCAATACCTTGTTAATATATATACCCTGACTTAGTCCAAGAAACCTTTTAGATCTATCTCAATGGATCTTGATCCCAAGAATTTTGGTATCTTTACCTAAGTATTTCATAAAGAAACATATAGTCAAACATTTCTTAACTAAATATAAGACCAATATCTCATTTCCCATCAGTAACATATCATCAACATATGTCACTAGGAAAAAAATAACTCTCACTAAACCTACTATAGACATAGGGATCACATTCATTCTTAACAAAACCAAAATCTCTTATGGATTGATCAAAATGAATATTCCCTAATCTAGATGCTTGCTTTAATCCATAAATAGATCTTTGCAACTTTCATACCTTATTGATAGCCTTTGGTGTCACAAACCCTTCTTGTTGTGTAATATAGACATCTTCCATAAGATTTCAATTAAGGAAAATCGTCTTGACATCCAATTACCGAATTTCATAATCACGGAATTCTACTATGGAAAGTAGAATTCTAATGAATTTTAACATAGTGATTAGTGAAAAGGTTTATTCATATTCTATACCATGATGTTTCTTGAAAACTTTAGCAACTAGTCATGCCTTATATGTACTAACTTTACCATATCTGCCTAGTTTCTTCTTGAATAACCATTTGAACCCAATGAGATTTATATCAATTGGAGGATGTTCCAAAACCCAAACTTGATTTTGGTACTTATAATCAATTTAAAAATTCATATATTTTTTCCACTTTTCAACTTCTGAGTTGTTTACTTCTTCCTTGTAGGATAGAAGTTCATTATTTTCAATGCATGTCATGTCACCCTCCTTAGTGATAGGAAAACTATATCTCTCTAGTTCTTTAATTTCTCTAGTACTCCTACACAGTACTTGTATCTCTAGAATAACTTATTACAATGGGTCTTGTGAAAATTTTTATTGCACAAAATCTTGTACATCTTGAGCTTCTACTTCATTTAAGATTACCTTACTCCCACTATCTCTTTTGGAGATGTGTTCTCTTTCATGAAAAGTGGAATGTGTGTCTACTATAACCTTTTTATCTTAGGATATACTATAAAGACGTACCTCATGACTCATGATGCTAGTTTATTGCTAGAAAAAGCCTTAATAAATTCCACACATCCCTATATTTGAATGTTTGACATAACATATTTCTTTTCATACCATAAATCGTATGGAATTCTACTTTCCACTTTGGTTGGAACTCAGTTTAGTATCTATTCCATATCCCTAAAAGGATAATGGAATATCTATGTGACTTATCATCAATCTCACCATTTTTAACAAGGTGTGGTTCCACCTTTCATTGATACCATTCCACCATGATGTATAAAGAGGAGTGTGTTGGGATAATATCCCAAACTCTTTTAGATAATCAATGAATTATTGGTTAATATTATCCCCACCACTATCCGAGCGAAGTTTCTTTGTCTTATTTCCAAGATGATTCTATACTTCATCCTTGTATTCCTTAAATTTTTCAAAGTAATTAAACTTATACCTTTTCAAGAAGATATATCCATATCTACTAAAATATTTATTAAAAGTAATGAATTATGAGTATCCATATTTATATTATACTAGAAAAGTTCCACACACATTAGTGTGAATCAATTCAAAAATCTTTGTGGATCTCTAATCCTTTCCACTAAAAAGTTCCTTATTCTTTTTTCATTATAAACAAGAATACAATAAATCTAATGATTTCAATTTAAAAGAATCTAAATACCCTTATTGATATAATTTTTTCAAACGATTTTAGTTTACAAGTTGATGATGCCACAACTGGGTGTGATATAAGTCACACGAACTTGATTCATTATCAATCATCAAGACATGATTTTGATATTGCAGTATGAAAATATTGTTATTTAAAATTTCCATATCATAACATATGTTATCTTTAAAAAAGTAGATCCATTTATTTTTAAACTTGAAAAATAAAACTATCTATGTCTAAATTGGACATAAATTACACATGACATATAATAATTATTCTTCAAAATTAAAAACATTATAGTTGGTAATGTGAGATGGTAGTCTCTTATAGCTAGCACAACTAGTCTCACCCCATTAGTAGCTCAAAGATCCACCTCACATTAAGTGATCTTATAGAATCTACTTGGTTCCTATATTTCAATAGAAATGTGAGAAACATATGCTATATTCAATACCCAATTTATAGAAATAAAAACATTACACTTGATAATGAATGTAGATTCCCATTACTTCTCTACCAATGTATAGTTCTTCTAGTGGCCTTTCTTTCCAAAATCAAAACATACGACATCTTTCTTCTTAGAACCCCTCTAGATGTTTCTATTCTTCAAAGGGTATTTTGAAGGTGAATTTGAATTTGAACCTACCTTAAACATTTTCTACTTTCCTTTACTTTTGTTCACTATAAGTCTAGAAGGTTTTTAATGCTTAATACCTTTATCCACTTGGAAAATCAGGGTCAAAATTTCTAGGAGAAAATTATATATATTATTTTTGTTGAAATTCACAATAAAGCTTGATAAGATTGAAGGAAGTGAGGAGTGGATGAGGTTTGTGCTCAGTTATTTAGGTAGATTGAATCATAAAATTTCTAAACTCTAAATATAACCAATCATCTTAACTACATGAGACCCAATTGAAACTTATTCTCTTATATTTCATGTAAAGAGTTCCTTGAATATTTCATACCTATTTTTTCTTTCTTTCTAATAATATAGATTATGGAGATGCGACAACATGGAGAAAGCATATATGTATTCATAAATATTCTAAAGTAAATTAGTCATGGATGATAACATGAGGAATTGGACATCCAATTAATTATCTATGTGTTTCCAGAAGATATTTTTATACCCCTCACTTTCCTCTTTAGATGGCCCAATAGGAATTGGGGATTCTAATACATAAAACTTCCTCTCTTGACATAGTATAATGTGTTGATGCCTGTACTACTCTTGGAAGTTTGCACTAATGAGGCGATTATATTTCTCCAAAATTAATCATAGGGAAAATGATGTAATCAAGTTACTTTCCATTATCTACAAAAAATAATAATAGATTTAAATACTTTATCTTGATCAATAATTATGAATTAATTGATAATTTAATTAAGTCTCCCAATATATTATCAAATCCCAATATCCCCCACCATTTTATTTAGAATATCCAATCACTTTAATATTATAGCATCGAGGATCCATATTTCCCTTCTCATAACCCATACCATGAATATGAAAATTACTCAAAGGTATTTAGGTAAGATTTTATTTCCAACTGCATTAACTCATAGTTCCTTAATCTGTTGAGTTGAGTACCCAATCCTGAAATCCTATAGTCATATTTCCTTAACATTTTCCTCCAAATTGTATTAAATAGGCTATGAATATTACCCCAAATACAAATATGGTTAATCCAACCCATTATATTTGTTAAAACTTTATGATAATTGAAATTTTACTCAACTATGTCCAGACTGAAAGTTTAACTATGGTTGCATCATAATTTAGAAAATGTAATTCATTTTGATGACTTAATATTTAGTAGAGGTATTTTTTTACTTATGCACAAATATCCTTTATTTTATACTTAACATGCTTTTTAATTTTATACGAGATTTATATAATGCTTAACTATGTCTTATAAAATAATTTATGTTGGGAGGTGAAGTCTGTTTGAGTTTATTAGAATTTCATCCATCAGAATTATGTTCATCAAAATTTAATGCATTGGATGATGGGCCATACATGATATTAGGTCCATTAGAAGTTTTCATCTACCGATTGTTGTATGAAGGAACACTGAAACCCTGAAAGTTAAGCAATGATGAAGGGTCACCAAGTTGGTAATCAAGATCAGGTGGTCATTCTTAGTGGTCCATGATTTCAGGTGATAAAGTATTGCAGGTTTACCTAATGACACTTAGTATATAAGTTTGTGGGACCTTCAGTATAGAGTAGAAACAAAGAGAGAAATTAATGGTTATTCAATTGATTTTTTATTGGAGAGATAAGAAGTTAGAGAGGATTAATTTTCTTTGTAATATGTTTGTAATCACCTATAATATTTTAGTTATAATAAAATAAAATAGTAGTGTGTTTCCCCCATGTATTTATGTCATAGTCCAAATTAAGTTAAATTCTTTTGTTCTTTCTTGATTTCTATAATTATGTTGCATTTTCTAAAATTGAATGTATTTCCAATACTTTGAATGTTTGCGAGTTTCTGGTGTGTATATGGTCAAATTTGTATGGTGGGTAGGGTACTTTGACTTACTACTTTTTGTACAATTAGTTAAGAGGAAGAGTATTTCTAAAGATTAGTTTTCCATTGTGCAAAGTCTCCTATGTACTATCTTTTAGTGGATCAATGTGTGGAGTCCCAATAGTTTTACCAAAATTACATGAGATTGGATCCGTCCTTAACAAGTGGTATCAAATCTTCAGGATCGGAAATTAGGATAGTATACTAGTAGTATCTCAGATATAGAATCAAATGAAGGGAAGATCTGGATTGATAAATTCAATGGATCAAATTTTGGCTTTTGAAGAATGCAAATTTAAGATTATCCAATTCAGAAGGATTTAGAATTTATACTGTTTGGATTGAAGATAATGTTGATGGATAAAGATAACTAGAAGTGCTTGTATATAAAGGAATTAACATTTCTAAGAATATACCTGGTAAGGAATGTTTCCTTCAATATTTGGTGGAAGAAACCAATAGTTGTTGTTATGAAGGCCTTAAGGGATATGTATGAAAAATCATCGGCCCTTAACAAACTTTTCATGTTTCAATGGTTGTTCAGAATAAGGTTTTTAGAAGGAATATCAATGAAATATCATGTGTATGACTTTAACAAGATCCATGATTATTTCTAATTAGTAAAATTTCAATTTTATGATGATGTATGGGAACCACTACTATTATCTTCACTTCTTAAGAGCATGGATTCAATGGTTACTACAATTAGAAAATCTAGTAGAAAAACATACTTAGTGTTTGAGGATATCATAAAATTTATGCTCAATGAATAAATTCAATGGAGGGAAGTCCAAACACTATCTTATAATGATCTCAATTTTGATGGATGAGTATGGTCACCCCCTTAGAAGTAGGACTATTAGAAGAAGCCATCAAAATAAAAAAAATTGTAGAATAGCTAAGGAAAATTGGTTGGTACTATTATAACTTGATGGAAGTGTGGGAAGAAAGGAAATATGAACAAGGATTGAAAAATTCACAACGATAACACTAAAAGGCATCAAACTCTAGTAGTTCAATTTTTTTTGGTTTACTATAAGGAATTAGTAACTATTTCCTAAGTGTGAAAACTATAGTAGAAGCATTGGTGATTGAATTTGATACATATTTCCATTAAAACAAATATCAATGATTCATAATAAAATATATATCAAGTAAATTTGGGAAATTCCATCTGGAAGACTGTGAAATCCTAGAGTTGTTGGGGAAGGAGAGTTTAACATCTAGATAAAGAGTGAAGGATTTCTGAAACTATCAGATGTTCTCCAAATTTCTTATTTATGGAAAAATATTATTTCCATTGGATAATTGGATGATGTAGGCTATAGAACTAAATTTGAAAACGGGTTATGGAATTTTACCTAGGGTTCCATGGTGGTTTCAAAAGGATTAAAGGACATGAATCTTTACTTGAACCAAAAATTAGATAGAATTGAAATATTTAGATGTTCAACTTATGATGATCTGGAAGTATGAAATTGTAATTTCGTCTACCTCAGTGAGAATAACATGAAATTTATAAAGTATAATGGTACACTAAATCTTGATTACATGGAAATTGTAATGTGTGAAAGTTGTATGTTGGGAAAGTAGAAAAGTGTGTCTTTCAACTTGGATGGTCGGAAGCCCAAAGACTGAAATTTGGATCTCATACACCCATATTTTTGGGGACATGTCCCTATTAAATCCTTTGGTGGTTTCATTTACTTTATTACTTTAATTGATGATGCTATAAGGAAAGTATGAATTTACTTCTTAAATAATAAAATTGATACATTTCAGGTGTTTGTTCAATTAAAAGATTTGATAGAAAGGGAGTGTGGTCAGAAATTGAAGTGAATTCAGACAGATAATGATGGTGAGTATACTATATAGAACTTATGAAACTTTTTCTAAATAGAATTAATAATGCATGAGATTATGGTTCCCAAAACTCCATAGTATAGTGGAGTATCTGAAATAATGAATATGAATCCAATGGAGAAATCTAGGAGTATGAGGCTGCACTTGGGAAATCCTAAAGTGATTTGGGTAGCGACACTCAACGTGATGGATTATATCACCTATAGAAGTTTGGAATCGATAGTTGGGAAAAAACTTTTGAAGGAGTTGTAGTCTAGAGATTACTAGATTTTATCATCTTAGAGTATTTGGTAGTTTATCATATGTACATATAAATACTAAGGATAGAGAAAACCTTTAATCAAAACCCAAAATGTGTTTTTTTAATTGGATATAGAGATAAAAGTTTTGGATATCCATTATGGGATGGTTAAATAAAACAAATCACCTAATGAATGAATGTTCTCTTTAATGAGAATATTATATGGAAAGACCAAAACTTAGCAGAGAAGGAAGTTAAAGGAAAACAAATCATTGAAGTCTAGGTTGACCAGAGTATCAAAAAACTAGAAAATATAGAAAAATCATATTTGAGTGATGAAATCACTAGAATAACACCATTAAGACCATAAAAACTTGAAAGTTCAAGGTAAGTTGAATCTCGAGTGGGAGAATCAAAATTATGGGTCCCGAAAGTTTAGGTACAAAAATTCAAGTATCAGTCGAGAGAGATGAGTCGAGCAGTTCAGTAAATTCGATTTAGTTAAGAATATCAACCAAAATAAGAAGAATATTTCAAAGGTATGGGGATGATATGAATTTTATACTCCTAACAGATGTTGGAGAACTTGAAAATCTAGAGGAATAAGCTTTTCTTAGTAACTCCAAGTAGTGTGATTCATTCATGAATGGGGAAATGGACTCATTAATGTTCAAAATATATTTGAAGATGACTAAAATTTTAAAAGGTAAAAAGGAATTTGAGAATAAGTGGGTTTACCTGATTAGGATGATGGAAAGAAAAGGCACAAATCACAACTAGTGGTGAAAGTATTTTAATAGAAAGGAGTTGATATTTCATAAATCATCTCCCTGATAGTTAAGCATGATACTTTCTAAATAATGCAAAGAATGGTTGAATCAGAAGATCTATATCTGGAGAAGATGCATATTAAAACTTATTTCCTTTATGGAAATTTAGAGGAGGAAATCTATATGAAACAACTAATAGGTTTACCAGTAGAAGGTAACTAAAAATTGCTTTGTAATATGAAGAAAATACTATGGGATAAATCAAGATCCTCGACAATGGAATCAAAAAGTTCATTCATTTAATTTTGAAGAAGGTTTTACAAGGTTAAATACAAATCAATTCTATTACCCGAAACAATGGAAAGATGAGACATTCAAAATATTTATATTATATGTGGATGAAATTTTGATAGCTAGACTAGATGCTTGGAAAATCCAAAATATGAAGTGTGATTTGTCTAAATGATTCGAGATGAAAGAACTATTAGGACCAAGTTGTGTTTTGGTTGTATTTTTTGTCAATAGATTAATATGTGGAATATGTTAAAGGAAGTGAGAAAAGTAATCAAACAACTTACTTGATGAGAAGTTGCTGAAAATCCAGACAATGAAGGGTTTTTAAAAAAATTATCAATCAAACCCCCATCAGATCCAGTCCATTGGCATGGGAAATCAGATCTAGTCCAGTGGTACGAGACATCAGATCTAGTCCATCGACATGAGGAAATCAGATTCATGACATCATATTGAGAAAAGTTTAAATGTTTTTGATATTTGAAAGAGAAGTTGGGAAGTCATAACACTTCTACATTAAATTTTATGATGCTTTCCTATTTATTCAAAGTTTCAAAAATCATGAAGAAGTCACTACACAAGCAGAAGTATGTGGAAGAATAATTTTTGTGGAGTTTGAAGTGTTGGTGAAGTACTGACTGTCTGATCCAATGTACTATATGATCCACCAGAAGAATCTATTAATAGGATAAATTTTCAGTTGAAAAGTCATTGGATAGGCACTGTCATCGATACATCGGAATGGAAACTGGTACTAATCAATCAATATGACATTGATTCTGATCTATCAGACATTAAGCAGACACCGATATAACAGAAAACATTTGACATTGATAAAACATTGGGTGAAAAATATCATTTATACCAGAGTTGATGACATCGATTCATTTACCCAATCATAGACAAAGGGGGAGTTCATTTTCGAAATCATAATCATTCAATTGATTTTAAAAAATGTGTGAAGAGTTTCATCGAAATGAGGAAGCAATTAAAAATTTGAGAAATGGTTGAGTTGCTCCAGAGCGATTGAAGATGACTGAAGTCTAATAAAGGCGCAACAATTCTTATGGTATAATTGTTTTGAAAGGTTTAACTAGAACAAATAATCAAAGTAGGGAATAAATTGATTGTTTTACATTGGGTCAAGGGAAAAGGTTTTGAAGCCATTTATTTATTGAGTCAAGAGAAAAGGGAGCATAGTTTGGTGTGGTAAACTTATACTGATCCATTAGACGATCATTCCATTAGGAAAATTTTCTTTAAGAAAGTCCATCATACTAAGATTTAGGTAGAAACATCAATCAGAGTTACAAAACAATGTATGATCAGACTCAAGTAATCAAACTAAAGAATTGTTTGTAAATTCGAAGAAGTCTGAATTTTTGAGAAGTTTTATGAAGATTATATAAGGCTCTAGAAGTATTGAGAAGAGTTGAAGAAGTCAAACATGAAGCTTAAATCAACATGAAATTCAGAGATATTAAATTTTTTTTGAGTGGGAAGAATTTTTTCCCCACCTTTATCATTCTAGGATGCCTATAAACAGTAAGCACAATACATTCATACCTAAAACTATTCACATGTGCTCAAATATGAAAATATAAAATTTTTAGGACATGTATTTAGTTTCCATCAAGATTTTTTTAGGTTGACGCTGAGGAAGATCCATTGGAACAAGTCCATAGGAGTAAGTTCCATCGGAACTAGATCTATCAGAGCGAGCCCTATCATACCGAGTTCCATCGGATGGAGGAAAAGTGTGTTTCCAATTGAGTTTCTACTCAATTGAAGCAGTAAGAGAAGAAGTAGAATCAGATGAAGCATACCAGATGAAGTCCATTTGACTGATGTTACCAGATGAAATCCATTCAAACTAACTTTTTCTAAGGAAGTTTTCCAAACAGAGATTCTAGAAAAAGTTTCAAGACCAACAAGTTCTTCAAAGAATTGTTGAAGTTCTTGAAGATTGCACATAGGTGAAGTTTTATTTAGCTTACCTGTGAAGAAAGTGAAGAACTTTCTGAAGTTGAAAAGAAAATAAGAAGGAAAGTGAAGCTTGTAGCTATGGATACTTACTAGTCACTAAAAAGGATTTTTTTCTGGGGTGTATAACCAACTGTGGGAAAGTGGATATGAAAAGGATAGTTAGGAGGGTATAACCAACTATACTAGAAAATTTTCTACTAGATTGTAGAACTATATTTTTCTTTGTATCCTAGAAAGAAAGATAGTAAAGGAATGCACATTGGTTGGACTATCCAACATGGAAATAAGTAGGTCATTGTACCGAACCTTGTAAATATTGTGTGTTACCTTCTCTTTATATTTGTTTCATATGAAATGTAAGGTTGAAAAGTTATAGTGGATTGGATCATAAATCTAACAAGTTTCATGGGTTAAGAAAGTTTACTAAATAATTTAAGAAACATTCTTATAAAAATAAAAAATGAACCATTGATTCACCCCCTCTCAGTGGTCTCGATCCTATTTGGGAACTTCAATTGATATTTGAGTTATAGATCCTTTGAAAGATCCATCTATGAGAATAGAGAATTTTAATTCAGTGAAAAATAGGGGTGTTTCTATTTTTGATGAAAAAAACTATCGTAGTTGGAATAATAGGATGTTACCCTATCTTTTATCTCTTATCCTTGAAGTTAGAGATGCAACAATAGTGGGATTTCCTTCTATCAATGAAGTTTCTATGAAAGCTTCTGATAAGAAAAGTTTAGAGGATGATGGAAAAGATCAGAATGCTTTGTTTGTGGCCCTTAATGATAATGTTTATGTGAATATTATGGGGTTTACAATAGAGAAAAAACAAGGGATAAGTTTATAAATAGTTATGATGGAAATGAGAAAGTTAAGGAATCCAAGTTACAAATCTAGAGGAGTAGATTTGAAGATATGAAAATGGATGATTATGAAAGTATTGGTGGTTAATTTACAAGGTTAAATGATATTGTGAGTAACAAAAAAAGTTTTGGTGAGAATTTGGATGATTCTACAATCATTAAGAAACTAATGAGAAACTTTCCAGATAGATTTGTTGCCAAAGTTTCAAATTTAGAAGATCATGAAGATTTATCCTTGGATAAACTTCAAAATATTCTTGTGGCATATGAAATGAGAAAAGCCCTTGATTTTAAGAAAAGGTTTTATAATTAAATAGACTTAGGAGCTTTTTTAAAAGAAAATAACACAGATAAATAAGTTGAAGAATAATCAAGTGATTCAGAGGTGGAGGAAGAAGCTGAATATTTTAACACAATTATTGCTCTACTTTTTAAGAAATACAATAAGGGGAAATGGAAAAGAAAAACTCTCAAATATTGGAATTGTGTAGTGAAAATAATTTTTTCACAAAATTTTCTTAGGAATAAAGTTGAAGAGTATGAGTAAAAATAAGGTAATAAGAAATATCATAAATAATAATGGAAGAAACATAAGGAAAGTTTTCCTTACAAAAGGAAGAAGAAAAGTTATCTAAGAGGAGGAAATATGGATGATTTCTTATCCAATGATGAATTTGATCATCAACTAAACTTCATTGCTTAAGTTAGAAATGGAAGTAATTATTTAGACCATGAATATTATGGTGATGAGATTATAGAAAAGTAGTGGATTCTTAAAACAAATTTGGAAAAAGCAATTGAGCAGAATACTCAACTCAAGAAAGAAAGAAGGAAGTTAAAGAAAGATATTGAATATATAACTCTTGACAATTATGATTGGATCAAGAAAGAGGATAAAAATCTTAATTTGATTAGATCTTAAAAAATGAAAATTGGCGAGCTTGAAAGAAAATAGAAAATTTGTGAGGAAAAATCAAATAGTAATGAGAATCTCAGCATGATAGAATCTATACTTACTGAAGAAAGTAAGAAGAACAAGTTGAATATAGATGAATCTAAAAAGATGATAGATGTTCTAAAAAATAGGTTAGATAATAAATAATAAGATTTATATGAAACAAAATTCTTTCTTCTTACTACACAAAGTGAATTTAGAAAGATAAGACACAATTTCATTAAAGAAGTTGAGGTAAAGTGTGAAAATTATAAAGATAGTGAAAAGAAGGGTCTATAAAAGTAGATTATTGAGAAAAAATATTTCAAAAAGAAAGAAAGGAATTATTCAAAAAGGAATCCTCTTGTGTAAAGTGGTCCACAACTTATGAAAAAAACAATAACATAATATTTTTGAATAATTTTACTATCAGTCTAAAAAATTAAGATTCAGAGGTCACTGTTGGTTTTGTGGAATTTTTAGACACAAATATTTTTATTGTTGGTAAAACATGTCTCTACCAAGAAATAGGTATGAATCAAGGGGGAGATATGGTGAGAAAATAAGACCAAATTTTTCTAAGAAACTACTAGAACCAAAAAAGTAAACTCATAAGGTGAAGAATATTGAAGCCTCAGTAAAGAAAATTAAGAAGTTGAAGAAAGTTGAGCATGTTAATAAAGTTAATAAAATTAAAAATGATGGGTCCAAAAAGAATTAATGGTTGTTTATCTGGATAGTTTAAATTGACATGGATAGAAAGTTATAAGAATCACAAAAATCATCTAAAGAAAAAGGGAAGAATTTTTTTTTTTGAGATAAGAGAAAAGTTGATAAAAAGATATCAGCATATTTTGATTTGAAAACTCAAAAAATGTACAAGAATTGGATAAAAAGGCCATGTTACTAAAATTTGTATGACTATATTGCTAAAAAAAGAGGAAGACATGAAGAATTTGTTACAAACTCATTATAACAAAAAGTTACTAAAGTTGATGAGAAGTTGACAGCTCCATCTAAAGATTCTACAGGTGAAAAGAAACTTGTTATAAAATCTGAGAAGGATGAAAAAAAGTAATAAAGTACATCCAATGTAAAATCCAAGAAGAAGAAGAAAAATTCAAGACTTATAGATAAATCTCATTTCAATTGTTTCTTCTACTAAACAACTGAGGCTCCTCCTTATTCCCCAAATATTTATGTATTTTTACTAACTTGTAGGTAATTGAAGGAGTTAAAGTTACTATGCCGAGGAGTGAGTTTCTTACCTTTCTTGCAAAAGAAAGTAATGAGGTTACAAAAGAAAATATTTTTTGGAAAGTTTTATTTTTACACTTGAACTTTTTTGATTTATTTGTTGAGATGGGTGTGGGATATTTTATCTTAAATAAATTTTCTTAGATTTACCCAGATATGAGAATACTAAAAGGAGCATGAAAAGGTATTACATAAAAGTTGTGTTATAAAAATCATTGATAACCTCGATTATTCACTCTTGTATTCTACACTGGGTTCACCAACATAGACTTAGATTTGTTTAGTTAACGAATCTGTTAAGAACCTCATGGTGATACTTATGTTATCCTGAAGAATAATTTAAAAATTTTGAGATAAAGAGTTCCAACCCTTGGAAATGAGATAATTTTTCAATAAAGGGGAAAATTTTTCATGATGTCCCCTTTTAATTTGATGGTTAATAAGTGGGAGAAGACATATTAAGGGGGATAATACACATTAATGGGGATAAGTTTATGACCGGGGGAGAATACATATAGAGTAGCATGAGGAAATTGTATTAGATGAGTATTGTTTTGATATTTTAAAGTTGGTATTAAAAAAAACACAAAGGGGGAGATTTCTAGGACCAATTTGTGTTTTGGTTGTATTTTTTGTCAATAGATAAATATGTGAAATATGTTTAAGTAAGTGAGGAAAGTAAGAAAATAACCTACTTAATGAGAATTTTCTAAAAATTCGGATGGTGAAGGTTTTTTTTTCAAAAATATCAATAAGAACCCTCATCAGATCTAGTGCATAGATATTAGACATCAGATTCAATCCATCAATATGGGAAATAAGATCTAGTCCATTGGAATGGGACAAAAAATCTAGTCCATCAACATGGGACATCAGATCTAGTCTATTGGCACAAGGACATCAGATTCAGGACATTAGATTGAGACAAGTTGGAACATTGTTGAAATTTGATAGAGAAACTGGGAAGTAATAGTACTTATAAATTAAATCAGATGATGCTTTTATGCTCATTAAAAGTTTCATAAATCATAAATAAGTCATGATATAAGTAGAATTTTTTGGAAGAAGAACGTTTGTGTAGTTTGAAGTGTTTTTGAAGTACTAACTGTCTGATCCACCATACTGTCTGATCCACCAAATGAATCTATTAATAGGATCAATAATTAGTTGGAAAGTCATCATATAGGTGCTAACACTGATACATTGGATTAGAAATTGGTACCTATTAATCGGTATGACATTGATGTCGATCCTTCAGACAGGAAGAAGACACTGATCTAACAGACAATGTTTGACGCTGTTAAAACATTGGGTAAAAAACATCATATGGAAAGAAGTTGATGAAACTTCCAAGTATAGAAAAAGGAGGAGTTCATTTTGTTAATTAGAATCATTCAATTGGAATGAGAAAATGTGTAAATAGTTTCATTGAAATGAGGAAGAAATTAAAAATGTAAGAAATGGTTGAGTTTATCTGGAGTGATTGAATATGACTGAAGTCTAATAAATGTGCAATAATCCTTATAGAAGAATTATTTTAAAAGGCTCAACTGGAATAGAACATCAAATCAGGAAATCAATTGATTATTTTTTACTGATCCAAGAGAAAAAGTTTTGAAGATGTTTCTTTATTGAGTCAAGAGAAAAGGGAGAAGATTTCAGTGTGGTAAAGTTATAGTGATCCATTGGATGATCATTCTATAAGAAAGTCCATTAGACAAATTTTCTATAAGAAAGTCCATCAAACTGAGGCCGAGGTAGAAACATCAATCAGATTCAAAAAACAATGAATGATCAAAATCAAGTAATCAAATTGAAGTATTTTTTGTAAATTTGAAGAAGTTTGAAGCTTTGAGAATTTTTGAGAAGATTTAATAAGTCTCTAGAAGTATTGAGAAGCATTGAAGAAGTCAAATATGAATCTCAAATCAATATGAAATTTGGAGATATGAAATTTTTTTTAGAGGGAATACAAATTTATTTTCTTGCCTTTATCATTATTGGATGCCTATAAATAGAAATCATAGTACATTCGTACTTGAAACTATTCAAGTGTTCTCAAGCCAAAATAATGAAATTTGTGGGATATGTATTGATTTTCCAACCAAACTTTTTTTTTTGAAGTTGAATATGAGGAAGATCCATCAGAATGAGTCCATAAGAGTAAGTTCCATCAGAACCAGATCTATCAGAGCAAGACCCATCAAAAATATTTCCTTCAAAAAGAGGAAAAACATGTTTCCAATTGAATTTCTACTCAATTTAAGTAGGAAGAGCAGAAGAATAATCCAACAAATCATACCGAATGAAGTCCATCAGACTGAGGTTACCGAACAGAAGCCAAATAGACTGAATTTTTTTGAAGAAGTTTTCTGGATAGAGATTCTGGAAAATGTTGCAAGACCAATAATTTCTTCAAAGAATTGTTGAATTTATTGAATATTGTACATAGGTGATGTTTTATCCAACTTACTTATGAAGGAAGTGAATAACTTTATGAAGTAGATTAGAATAAAAGAAGCAAAGTGAAGCTTGTAGCTATGGATACTTACCAATTACTAAAAAGTATTGTTTGTTGGGGTGTATAACCAGTTGTGGTAAATTGGAAACGAAAAGGATTGTTTGGGGGGTATAACCAACTATAGTAGAAAAGTTTCCACTGGGTTGTAGAACTGTTTTTTTATTATGTATTTGTAATCTAGAAAGAAATATATCAAAGGAATCCATGTTAGTGGGACTATCCAACATGGAAATGAGTACATATTTGTATTGAACCTTGTAAATGTCATGTGCTTCCTTCTATTTATATTTATTTCATACAAAAGGTAATATTGAGAATTTATATTTTAGTGGATCACAACTCTAACAAGTTTTAGGGGTTATGAAAGTTTCCTAAATAAGTTAAGAAACTTTCTTATAAAAATAAAAAGGAACTATCTATTCACCCCCTCTTAGTGGTCTTGATCCTATTTGGGAACTCAATACATTGGAAAAGAAATGAGGATTTTGGGGATGAATATATAAAGAGATAGTAGAGCCATAAATTTGGTTCTATATCATAAGGATTATATCCAGAAGATCATCGAAAGGTTTGGGATGGCTGGAAGTAAACCAGTCTCAACCCCTCTTGTTGTTCACTTCAAATTATCCCAGTCATAGGAAAAAATAATGGAATTTGAGTACAAGTACATAAAGAAAATACCATATGAATTAATGGACATAAGTTTTATGTATGTAATTATTTTCACTTGGCTAGACATTTCCCATGTAGTGGGAGTTGTGATTCAGTACATGGAAAATCTGGGGAAAGTACACCGGGAGGCTGTGAAGTGGATCCTTAAATATTTGATAAGGTAAAAAAATTAAGAAATTATTTTTGGAACCAATGATACATTACTAGGATTTATGGACTCAAAATTTATGGATTACAAAAATATAAGGAAAAGTACAATTGAATTTGTGTTTACTTTTGGAGGAAGTACTATAATCCAGTCATCAAAGTTATAAAATATTGTTACTCTAAGTTCAATAGAAGTTGAGTATATATCTGCAACAGAAGTTGGGAAAGAAATGGCGTGGTTGAAGATATTTTAAAAGGATCTTAGAATGATTCAATAAGGATAACTAGTTTATTATGATAGCCAAAGTGAAATTCACTTGGCTAAAAATCCAGTGTTCCATGCCCGAATGAAGTATCATTTATCATAAATTTGATGGAGGAAAAAGAGATGGAGCTATGAAAGATAGTAAGAATCCAAAATCCATTAGATATATTCATCAAGGCATTATTTTAAGAAATTTTGAAGCACCATCTAGCCTTAGTGGTACTTGGGTGAATGAAATAAAGGAGAATAGGGAATGCTCATGCATTACAAGTTTTGGAGAGTTTCCAAAGTTCCCTAGAACAAGATTCAAGTGAGAGATTGTTTTGAGGTGAAGTCTATTTTAGTTTTTCAGATTTTTATCCATCAGAATTACATTCATTGGAATTTTGTGTTCCATATGATGAACTATATGTGAGGTGCATATAGTAGTAGCATAACTTCTCCAATGGTAGTAGGACCATCAAAATTTTTCATCTATCTATGGTTGTATGATGGATCACTGGAAGTCGAGAAGTTCAGCATGGATGAAAGGTCACTGGGTTGGTAATCAAGATTGGGTGGTGATTCTCAGTGGTCCATGATTTTAGGGGAGCAAGTATTATAGGTTGAATATATGAATCTTAGTATATAAGTGCGTAAATTAGTAGCACAAAGAAAAAGGAGTAGTGATTGAATTGACCTTTTATTGGATAAATGATTTTTTTTGAAGATTACTTGTGTTTTTAATATATTTGTAATCACATGTAATCTTATACTTATAATAAACCTAAGAAGTAATTTATTTCCCCTTTGCATGTAGGACATAGCCTGAAGCATGTAAAATTCTTATGTTCTTTCTTTATTTCTATAATTTCATTGCATGTTCTACTATTGAATCCATTTTTGTAAATTTTTATGTTTTTGAGTTGTGGGTGTGTGAAAGGTCGACTTTGTGTGGTGGGTAGGGTGATTTGACTTCCTAATTCCAGTATACTCAGTTGAGGGGAATCATACTTCCAAATATTAGTCTTATACTATGGAGAGTCTCCTATGTGTGATATTCTGATGGATCAGTGTGTTGAGTTTCAGTAGTTATACTAGAAGCATGGGATATCATATCTGTCCCCAATAGTTTGCACATATGAATTTTACTTGTATAAGTTATTATATTTTATCCTTTTTTAATTACTATATGCAGATATTATATAAGTAATCAACTATACTTGATAAAATAAACTTTTACAATTTATTTTATTTTATTTAAGAATGATTGATAATTTATTTATATTATGCTATCATTTTTTGTAATGACCCGAACCACTGGGGCTCATCTAGTCGGTGGAAGACTGGGTCACCATGACCCCAAGCTCGCCTCCATTGGCCAAGGGTTAGTTACAAGTGTTGAGAAGGCATAACTAAAATGGGATGAATTTTCTTAAAGTACCTATATTCATGCACCCAACCATCTCCATAAAGAAGTAAAGAGGAATAATAATAAAATACAATAACATATAGAGTGAAAACCATGCATGTAATAACCTTTAGGGAATAAAAAATAGTGAGACAAAGTAAACCAAAAAGAAAAAAGAAAAATAAACGCCCACCCAGAAGAGATGTCCAATATGACGACAATTGGAAAATAAATATTGAGATATCCCATCTCCAGATCTCTAAGAACGACTATCATATGTGGTATATACACCAGAGTATCCCTATGATCCTATAAAATCATCGTCGACCTATCCTTCATCTTCATTAGACACAAAACATGCAAGAAAAGTCTATATAGAGGTGAGTATATACATACCCAGTAGGATTCCAAAAAAAAAAACAGAGGGGGATAAATAGGAGACACAATATAAGTAGTCAGATCAACCCAAAGTAAGAGGGAAATGAAACCCAACAACATAGATATATATGCTCATATAAGAAACTCATATGAGAGAGAAAGGGTATATCTATCTCACAACCCATCCCAGGATGATGATTCTGCCTACAAATCCAAAGGTCCATCATTGATGCCTAGTTTCTCATGTCTGTCTGATGCAGTCACCATGTGGAGGACCCATACCTCTCCACTGTGCCACACAATCTAGGAGGAACAATCTCTAAGTAGAGGACCCACACCTCAATATTATAATGGGTTTCCACTCGATAGGTAGATAGAGGAACCACACCCTAGTGTGTTAGGGGGTGACACTCAAAAGAATAGAGGAACCACACCATAGTGTGTCAGGGGGTACCACTCAAAATAATAGAGGACCCATGCCTTAGTACATCAGGGGTGCCACTCAGTAGGTAGAGGACCCACACCCTAGTCTGATGTGGGGGGGGGGGTTCCACTTAGTAGGTAGAAGATCCATGTCCTAATCTCTTATGGGGTGCCACTTAGACCAGTGTGAGGTGTATGGGGGACCCACACCATGATATAAAATGGGGTTTCTAACCCAAACCTCTCTCATATGATCTTGCCTAATCACTGCCATCGTCAAGAGTTTCCTAAAGAAGTATCATGCTTGGAACATCTGACATAATATCTTAAAAGAAACTATGAAGGCCACTATCACATTCTATGTAGAAAAAAACTCATGATAGGCTACTCACATGCCAAAATTTGAGTCAAAACAATTGAGATACAAGATTTAGAGGTTTCATAAAGAAATACATGACATGTAAGGGGTTCACATGATGTGTGACCCTACCTCATCTCCTGATTATGTATCATTTGGACATGTATTAGTGTCCATTTAACCATACATAGCACGTGTGGGATCCACACATCATTTCTCAGTCACTCAAGGCCTGCTCGTGTGCTCCTGGTTGTGTTTATGTCCTTCGGGTCGTGCCTGTGTACCTAGACATGTACCTGGCTGTGCATAGGTACCGACACATGCCTGCGTACATGTCAGTGTCTGTATGCCTGGCCATGACCATGCCCGTGTACTCCCATAGTACACACTAGGCTATCAGCACCGAGTCACATGGTGTGTGGTGTCCCCACACAGTGTGTGATACTTATCTCCACCCGGAAACCCTAGCCGCTATAGCCAGGGTACCACATGGAATGTGTTTATCCTAGTACATTCCATGTAGTTAGTATTTTTTCAGAAAGTTAGATCTTTCATGTGGATTTCAGATCCTCCACTTTTTCTTCCTTTTTACCACCCAAAAATGGTGGTAATCACCTTTGGCCATCAATTCCAGCCCTTTATTGGCTCGAAATCAGAATCTGGTGATTCCCTTGAAGACTGCAACACCTATATCGCCTGTAGCACCTCATGTTTCCAGCCATCTCCACTTAGGATCCAAGATTCATGAATGAACACCCACAATCCATCTTGATCTGTCCGTATAATAATGATCCGGTCATTATGTGTACATTCACTACAAATTTGGGGGTTTGATCACGGTCGAACCCACCCGACAATGTCAAACAATGGCCCCATATCCCAAAGACGAAGAATGTGAAGAATCGATGGGTGAAAGATACAAGAAGAAAGTTTCATCAATATTTGGAAAAAATTTCATGTCCTAATATCATAGATTGGGGATATTAAGGGTGAGAAATATGACATACTCGTGAATAAATTTAATAGACAGTTTATTTCGACAAAGGAGCTCATACGAAGGGTGCGTAATTACCAACAAGAGACAAGAAGACTAAATTCATACATTAAAAAATTAAATCAATTGGGAAAAAACACAAATAATGATTCCTACCTTTATTATGGATTGATCATTGGTGAAGAATACATTCTCTAGTGATGGGGAATATCGTTGCGTTCACTATCTGTCGATTCACCTCGATCTGATCATCAATCGTTGTCTGATCTCGATCCGCCAATGAAGAAGGTTGAAACATACTCTCAAAAATCTTAGGGTTATGAGTATTACCTTGTAATTTTTCATAAGATTCTATTTAAAGAGGAAACATGGGTTTGAGCAATAAAATAAATAAATAAATAAATAAATAAATAAATAAATTCACTTAACATACCCACCAACGACTGGCTTATCCAAAATTCCAATTCCAACCATATTTAGGTTGTACCTAGGGTAAATCCAATGCTTCAAATTCAACCGTGTTCTTAGATTTTTGATCTAATACTCTGTTCAGGAGATATTATATTACTTCTAAAAAATGTGTATGTGTGATATAAAATATATTTAATATTTCTATAAAATTAATTTTGGGCTAATCAGGCCTTTGAATCTCATACCGTTATAGTGTCTAGCTTTGAAAATATTCCTCAATATATTTCAAAGTCTCATAAGGGAAAATCAGAGTCTCTACATTATTCCATAATTTAAACATTTTCATCTAAAAAAATCACAAACTAAGAAAAAATGTGGGGATAATGATCCCAAATATGGATCTTCAACTCCCAGGAGTTCTCTTGAACACTCCCATGATTCTATAACACACAAACCAATAGAATAATCCATCCTTGTAGGATCCTCTCTCATTGATCCTAAATCACCACCAGGAACTCCATGAAGGTGTCTCCATCCTTGATTTATAGCTCACCACATTCAATAACATGTATAGAATCATGAAAGTATCTCATCAACTACAACACAAGGATGAATATCATGCACATTCTCCAACTATGGGGGTAAGGCTAGGCGGTAACCAATATTTCCAACCCTCTACATGATCTCAAATGACCTAATGAACCTTGAGGATAACTTACCTCCCTAGCTAAATCTCTACAATCCTCTTTATGGGTAGATTCTTAGGAAAATATGGTCTCCCACTCAAAGGGCCTACAATGTCAATTTAGATAATATTTTTTCCTACTCTAGGCGGTCCTCATCCACTCACGAATCACCTAGACCTTCTCCGTCATCGCCTACACCATCTATGTCCCAACAAGAGATGTCTCACCGATCTCAGTTCAACATAATGGTGACCTATAGGGTCTCCCATATAGGGCATCAAAAGGTTCCATGATGATAGTAGAGTGATATATATTATTATAAGAATACTCTACCAAAGATAAGTGATTCTCCCAGCTCTGGATGAAGTCTAACACATAACACCTTAGCATATCTTCCAACACTTGGATAGTGCGCTCGAATTTCCCATATGTTTGGGGGTGAAAACATGTACTCATCCCCAACTGGGTCCTGAATGCCTCTTACAGGCCTTTCCACAATAATGATGTGAACCATACATCATGGTCAGAGACAATCCTCAAGGGAACCATATGGAGGTGAATGATTTACCGCACATATAACTACCCCAAATTCTCTAATAAACACTACTCCCTGATAGCAAGGAAGTGCACCGACTTAGTAAGTTGGTCAACTATCACCCAGACCGCATCATGGAATATCACTATATGTATAATCTCTGTCATAAATTATATGGATATACCACCCCACTTCTACTCTGGGATCTCAAGAGGATGAAAAAAACCTACTAAAACCTAGTTCACAACCTTCACCTATTGATATGTGAGACACCAAGAGATGAACTCGGCCATGCTATGCCTCATTACAGCCTATTAAAACTACCTTTGAAGGTCTCTGCACATATTCCCTACACTGGGATATATGAACAAAGGAGAAGTGTGAAAATCTATCATCACCTCATCTCACAATGTGATTGGAACCACTATCCGTCCCTAGAAAAGGAGGATGTTATTTCCTCCTTAATAGAATCCATCAAGTGAATATCCTAAGGATATATAGTTACATAGGACCTCACAGTCAATGTCTCATTACTTATCCTCCCTCACACGTTTAAGTAATTTAGGAGTCAACACCATATAATGAAGATAATCTACACCCCTATCCTCTACTAGGGATAGCTATAATGAAGCCAACTACTCAGACACCTCCTCCACCAAGCGAGACCAATACTTCCTACTAAGGGAATCTTCCACCACATTTTCCTTCCCAGGAGTATAGACTATCTAAAAGTCATAGTCCTATAGTATCTCTAACCATAACCTTTATCTCAAGTTTTGATCTCTCTACATAAAGACATACCTGAGACTCAGTGCTCACCCAGAAGATAGTGCCTCCACATCCTCAAAATGAAGACCACCACTTCCAACTATAGGTTATGAGTTACATAGTTCTTCTCATGGGGTCTCAACTACCTTGACCCATATGAAATCACTACCTACCTTTTCATTAACATGCAATCGATACCATCTCCACAGGTATGGAAATACACTAAACACTCCATGGAATCCTTTGGTAGTCTTAAAACATGATCACTATTCATTCTCAACCTAAACTCCTCAAAGGATCTATGATACAAATCAGTCTAGGTAAACGACTACCCTTTTTGTGTTAGGTAATTTCAAGGGGCTACAATCCTATAGAAGTTTGAAATGAACCTCATGAAGTAACCTTCCAAGATAAGAAAACTTCACACATTTAACACACTCTTAGGTGGATCCCAAGCAATAACCGCATCAATATTTTCCATATTCATAGATAATCCATGCTCAGAAGTGACATGCCTTATAAAGTGAAACTTGTGGATCTAGAATTGTAACTTCAAGTGCATACCATAAAGTTGGTGCTCGGAAGAAAGGACCATCCTCAAGTGCTCTGCGTGCTCCTCCTCTAACGCAGTGTAGATGAATATTATAATGACCCATAATTTACATACATGGTTATTACTTTAGAATTGAAGAATACTTATTACAACATATAACAAAACCATGATAGGACCGTATAGGTATAGTGTCTTTAGAAACTGGGAAACATAAACAACTGATTCATAAATCATCTACATTGTCTCCCATTTATTTCATCATATCTAGAGTCCCTTTTGGTATATCCAACTCAATACCCTTCTTCCTGACCTGGGGAAAATAAAACATACAAAAGGGTGAGCTCAAATTCTCAGTAAGGGTAAACAAAAGAAATATCAATCATATCATATTCATAAGAACATAATATTTTGAAAAACTTAACCTGCAAAAAAGATCATAATATCATAATATGGGATAAATCATAGTAGTGAAATGTAATCCCAATAATCATAACTTAAAACATGAAACTTTGTGGCATACACACATAATCATAGAAAATCATTTCATATTAGTCAAGGCTCTTTGCCAAGACCATCATAGCGGACGAAGTCCATTACTGAACCGAGTTCACTCCTCGTTCCAGTCCTGTATCACTGAACCAGATTAACTTTCTGTTATATCCATGTCTATATCATGAGATATAAATCTTTACCCAATGCATTGGAGGGAGATATAGGTCCCACTCATCTCATAATTATACCATTCTTATGTGTTCCACAAAATCATAAATCATACATCATAGCATAACCCATGTAATAAAAATGGGATTCTTAAACATCGCGACATCATAAAACAATTCATATAAGATAAAGGACTTAATAAAAATAATTCCATCACAACATAATAAAATCAATGTAATAATAGTGATATAAACAAAACCCTATATTATCTTAGATAGAAAATAATTTTTATAAAACACTTGAACTCCATTCTTGAGGAAAATATCCTTTCTACTTCAATTTTTTTTACTTTCTTAACATGTCATAAAATTTTAAACTAAAAGAAGTTGATTAAAAATAAACTTGAAAACTTGTAAAGGAAGCTTCATGGAAATAATTTTCTATGAAATCATAAAAATCCATTCATGTCGTATAAGTTAAAAAAACATTCTTCTCGTACTTTGGCCAGAAAAGTCAAAAAGTACCTCGCACTAAAAACGAAAAAAGATTCCTTTCATATCTAAAAACTCACCAATGGGTAAAATTGGATTTAAAAAATTGTAGGAGGATAGAAATAATATTACATATTGAGGAAACATGGATGTGGATGATAAATATCTCCCAGTAAATTCTGAAGTATAAACAATCTCTGATAAAAATGAGATTTTGAGATTTTCCATTACCTTAAGTCCGATATGCTTCGTACGTATCCGAACCTCCTATATAATGATTTAAATAATGTCATTTAATTATTAAAGATTAATATTAATTTTTATGATATCATATATGGTCATATTATTATCTTCTTATTAATAATATTTCATTTCTATTTGTTATTCGGGTGTTCATTACTTTATGTTATTATGCTTGTTTTATCGAATAAATTCTTATTATTATTTTTAGGTTATAGATACATCATTTAAATAATGTTATTAGTATAATATACATCATATTTATTCATTAA
This sequence comes from Viscum album, assembly GCA_963277665.1. Lineage (NCBI taxonomy): Eukaryota > Viridiplantae > Streptophyta > Magnoliopsida > Santalales > Viscaceae > Viscum > Viscum album. The sequence goes on along the minus strand of OY728143.1, from coordinate 1,189,285,546 downwards.
ATTCATTTATATAATCATTATTCAATGAAGATCATGTAAAACGAGTCGCATCACATCGTGGAGACGGTAGGCCGTATGTACGCACGAGCGATGATATCATTCCCATAATCATGGAATTGTATTGAAGTGTATGTATACTATTTCAGAATCAATATCACTTTACATTAATCATATATATTTATTCTTTACACCATTATACCCATCCAAGTAAGGTGGTGGTGGAAAAAAGATTACACCACGGCGTGGAGACGATATTCCGTACGTACTCACGCGCGGTGATTTCGTTTTCCGTAGGATGGATAGAAGGTGAAATAGGGTTGTTTCATATTTATAATAAAATATCAGTATATGAGTGATAATTATGTTATTAATTCATAATGAAACAACTAAATAAGATTAAGTAGAAGAAGAAATAAATTTGAAGGAATCGGTAACAGATATTACCTCTTCTTCAACACGCCTCTTTGAAACCTTCTCTTAGGGCACTAAAATTGGTCTTTGAAGAAGACCAGGACCTATATTATGTTTATAGATAAGTTTATAAGGGAAATGGTCAGGGGTTGTCCGATCTTGAAGGCTCAAAATGGTGTGAGGGGGAGAGAAAGGAGGTTCCCTTTTATAAGGGAGGAGAGGGACACCTCAGAAAAAACTTAAAATATTATTTTATAATAAAGTCATATTCTATTTATAATAGCTCCAAATTGATTTATTTAGAAGCTAAAGTGGGTATGGTTCTAAATAATCTCAAAAAATAGGTTTTAGAAAAGTTTAGGTTACTATTTTAACCCTATCATTTAATTTTAACCCTAAGTTAAATAATTTAACTTTTACTGTGTCTTCTTGTTTTCTTACACTATATGGTTAATAAACTTACTATAACAAGCCAAACGAACCCCAATTGGTTCATTATTAATATATATAACCTCATCTAGTAATTTTGTATAACCTTATATTTTTATGAATAAAATAACAATTAATAATATAATATTGTTTTTAAAAACTATTTTATGTCAATTTTGACACTATTTTGTAATTGATTTTTGTGAAAATCATAACAGCATGATTAGTTATAAAAAAGTTAATTAAATCAATAATAACATGTCATATTAACCTATAAAATTATTTTAATTCATAAAAAGTCTCAAATTAGATTTATTTGGGTATTTATAATATCAATTATTTTAATATTTCATTAATTAGGTAATTACTGCATCACCATTGTGTCATAAATAAATTAAATTATTTAATGTCTAAAAATTATAAATAAAATACCATTAGTTAGGAAATATTTTTATCTTTATAATTAATATTTATAGTCTAATTTATCTTATGTATAACCATATATTAAAAATGTTTTAGTTATTAAACTTTGATTTTAACTATTTTAACTCTTCTTTAAATAAAATAATAATAAGTGTCCTAATCTAATCCAAGTGAACCTAAATGGTCATATTTTATTCCTGATGATATTTTTGGTCGAATTAAACTTATCAAATAGAATTAGGACATGTGTTAGGGTAATAATAATATCATTTTTACCCTTAATTACCCTATTTACTTTTAACCGTGGTAAATAAAAGTAAAACGTTACTATTCACCAAAAATTATTTTTATCTTATTGAACTATATTTTACTCCTTGATATTAACCGTGTATCTCATATTTTTAAAATTTAACTCATAGAAGCGATAAAATTAAGTTTTATGTACAATTGTAAATGCTCCTAGGAGGTGGGTAAAAGACGGTAAAAAGTTCAATAAAATTTTTATGTATCTATATTATTATAAAATTACTCCAATGAATTACATTGAAATTATATAGGTATTATGTATCTATTTTGACCTAAAGTAAATTTAAATAAAAAAAATTATTATTTAAATCAAAAGTCGGTTTTAACCAATAACTCAGTGTTTTCACTATTCATCAAAAATTGATAGTTTTCAGAAAAATACCAAAAATTCACCCTAGGCTAATTTCGATATTCCGAATCCTAAAATGATGTCCATTTTGAAAGATAAAATTTATAAAATTTTAAAAAGTGGGTATTACTATTCATAACGGCTAGTTTGTATAATATTTTAATAACATATCATTGTTTAGCGAAACTCGGTATTGCGTACAACCCAAACTATCGAGGAAGGTTGCTCTTGCGTGTAACGCAAGACAAGATAGTGTTGTGTGTAGTGAAATATTCCGTTGGTGATGTATATAACATAAAAACAAAATATTTCTCATAAAATATTGGGTGAACATTCTACCCCCCTTCAAATGAATTTCTCCCTCGAAATTCATCACTTTGTAACAAAAAGATGAGGATACCTCTCCCTAATCATATCGTGAAGTTCTAATGTAGCTTCTTCTAATTGGTGGTTCCTCTATAAAACTTTCACCAAGCGAGTGGTCTTGTTTCATAGAACTTTTTCGCTACGATCTAGAATCTCTATCGGCTGTTCTTCATAAGAAAGATCTTGCTCCAACGGTACAACTTCTGAGATTAGTACATGTGAAGGATTGGGTATATAATTTCTCAGGAGAGATACATGGAACACATCATGAACTTGAGATAGATTCGGTGGAAGCTCCAATTGGTAAGCTACCTTCCCAACATGATCCAGTATTTTGAAAGGACCGATATACCTAGGGCTCAGCTATAAGGCCCCAGCCTTAAACCTTACTTAATCTTGAGTTATTACAAGATTACACATTGAGGATCTTTTCGGGTTTAGAGTTTTAGAGAATTAGATCATAAAACTTGCATTACATTCCACATATAAACAAAGTGGTTACATAAAGATAGTATTCTTCATTCCCATCAATGGAAAAAAATTTAAAATAAAACATGGATTATTTCTTGACACATCCTTGACTCTATCATCTTATCATGTACCTTTCCCTTAACCTGTGAAAAACATTTCAAAAACTTGGGATGAGCATAAAAACTCAGTATGGGTTATAAAAAAAACATGGAAAGGAAACATGAGTTCATATATACATAAGAATGAAATCATACTTTACCCATAAAACATAGGCACTTTAACATACCTCATAAAATCATGAATAAATCATAGAAATCATAAGACATAAAGGTAACTTGAGGCATTCATAACATTCTTACGTAGGGAGTAACCCTCTTGGTTACGTTTGGAATACCCATCACAGTATATTCCCTAAAATCTCTTCGGAGAAACCTTAACGTTTCACTCCTTCGCGTTACCCAATGCATTGGAGAGATATAACGGGCTCACCCGCCCTTAGTTTATCACGAAACCACCCATCTTCATAATAATGCCCAAGAACCATAACATAATCATATCACATAAAACATGTATAAAGGAAACATAAAATTTCCACATTTCAATCACGATATATCAATACAACACATTGATATAAAAACATTATGAAAACCATTTTCAATACTAAAATAAAAGAAAATTAAAACATGGTATTTATTTTTCTTTTAAAAAGAAGGTATGGCTTGTAGAGGAAGCCGAAACTCAAATAACGGTCACGACGGCGGAGAAGTCGTTGTCGCCGCATACGTACGACAAAAACATTCCCTTTTTTCGTTTAGTAAACGATTCGTATAAAAAATATTCCTTTTGAATAAACGTAAAAGTCAAAGGGGTTTATACACCGTATAAAAGAAAGTTGTGTATAAAATAAAATATGCCTCAACGAAAGGAGATTGAGACGAAGTCCCATACCTCGTATCCGACTTGACCCGACCGTTCTTTAATCTCCTGAATAATAAACTTGAGTTAATATCTACTTGATTATGAACCTTTTTCAAGTTCATTATTCCTTTTATACCATGTTATGAACATCATGTAATCAATTAATTCCCGCTGCCAGAGTAAAAAGCGTGTTTTTACAAAACAATAAGTATCAAAAGATTGACACCAGTTTAAGTCTAATTTCAAAGTGAAATTGATTCCAATGACCACCATTGGATAAAATGGTAAAAATATATTCTAATTTCACTTCAAAACCAATTAAAAACATAATCTAATCATATAAATAAATTAGATTAAAAAGCAGTTTTGATGTAAAATGCAGTATTTTTCACTATTCATTAAAAAATGAACATTGTCAGAAAAATACCAAAAATTCACACAAGGTAAATTTTGATGTCCCAATCATAAAGGATAAGTTTATTTTGACAAACATAGTTTATAAAATTGTCAAAATATAGATTCAAAAATGGTTTGCCATCAAAAGGCAGTAAAACAATCTTTTAAGAATATTAGTGTATTCCATGCATAAGATTGTATTTATTTTCATTTTAAGCCTCTATAACACCATCTTAATCATTAATAGACATAGATAAAAATATCTATTATTAATTACTTAATTGGGATGTTACATCCTTCCCCCCTTTAGAAAATTGCGTCCCCGCAATTTATTTACTTATCGAATAAATGGGGGTACTTATCCCTCATTCCATTTTCAGATTCCCATGTTGCCTCTTCAATCATGTGGTTTTTCCACAAAACCTTTACCTGCTTAATCACCTTATTCCGTAACACTTTCTCCCTGTGGTCAAGAATCTGGACCGGTTGTTCCTCATAATATAGGTTCTCTTCCAACTGAACTACCTCTGGACTCAAAACATGAGATGGATCTGGAATATACTTTCTCAACATCGAAACGTGAAAAACATTGTGTACCTGAGATAAACTCGGAGGTAAAGCCACTCGGTATGCAACTGATCCAACTCTCTCCAGAATTTCGTATGGTCCAACAAACCTTGGACTCAACTTTCCTTTCTTACCAAATCTCATCACGCTTTTCCAAGGAGAAACCTTGAGAAAAACATGATCACCTACCTCGAAAGATAGATCCTTCCTTCGGTTATCCGCATAACTCTTCTGCCTGCTCTGAGCTGTTCTCATGTGTTTCTGAATCAGCTGAACTTTTTCTGCCATCTCTTCTACCAATTCTGGTCCCATCAACTTCCTTTCACCCACTTCATCCCAGAAAGATGGAGTTCGACACCGCTTCCCATATAATGCCTGAAATGGCGCCATCTGTATACTGGAATGAAAACTGTTATTATATGAAAATTCAACCAAAGAAAGATGTTGGTCCCAACTTCCCTGATAATCCATAGAACAAGCTCGTAGCATATCCTCCAATGTCTGGATTGTTCGTTCTGACTGCCCATCTGATTGAGGATGAAAAGCTGTACTAAAATTTAATTCAGTACCCAACGACTTCTGAAGGCCTTTCCAAAAGTTAGAAGTAAACCTGGGATCACGATCCGATACAATGGAGAGAGGAACTCCATGTAACCTAACTATCTCTTTAAGATACAAACGGGAAAGTTGACCAAGAGAGAAATTATCTTGTATAGCAAGGAAATGAGTACATTTGGTCAAGCGATCAACAATAACCCAGATTGCATTATTACCTTGAGATGTCTTCGGTTATCCAACAACAAAGTCCATGGATATATTCTCCCATTTCCACTCTGGAACTGGTAAAGGCTGAAGCATCCCTTTCGGTAACTACCGCTCTGCTTTAACCTGCTGACAAGTCAAACACTTCACAGTAAAATCAGCAATATCTCTTTTCATTCCATCCCACCAGTAATACTCCCACAGATCTCTATACATCTTAGTACTGCCCGGATGAACTGAAAACGGAGAACTATGAGCTTCACATAACAACTCTCTCTTCAACTGTGAATCACAAGGCACACACAATCTCTTCCCAAATCTCAAAACACAATCATTATCAATGTTGAATTCAGGCAACTTACCTTTCTGAACCAGCTCTACCCTTTTCTGCAACTCACTGTCTTGCTTCTGTGCTTGCTTGATTCTATCTGATAGAGATGATCTCACTGATACCTGAAACAAAACAGAAGGACTTCCTGCACCAACAACTTCTATGCCAAAGTTCATCAAATCCTTAACCAAAGGATCACGTTCTAAACGCAACATTGTTAATGAAGCATTACTTTTTCGACTCAAAGCATCAGCCACTTTATTTGCTTTTCCCGGATGGTAATGAATTGTACAATCATAATCCTTGATTAATTCCAGCCATCTCCTTTGTCTCATGTTTAACTCTTTATGAGTGAATATATACTTTAAACTTTTGTGATCGGTATATATTTCACACTTTACTCCATACAAATGATGCCTCCAAATTTTTAAAGCAAAAACAACAGTAGCTAATTCCAAATCATGTGTAGGGTAATTTACCTCATGAGTTTTCAACTGTTGTGAAGCATAAGCAATTACCTGATCATTCTGCATTAGGACGCAACCAAGTCCTTTCAATGAAGCATCACTGTACATAACAAACTCACCATTCCTGGAAGGTAGTGCCAAAACTGGAGCATTCACCAATCTTCTTTTCAATTCCTAAAAACAATCATCACATTCTTTTTTCCAGATAAACTTAACACCCTTCCGAGTTAGCTTAGTCATTGGACTAGATAACCGTGAAAAATTTCTAACAAACCTTCGGTAATATCCCGCCAAACCAAGGAAGCTACGAATCTCGGTTACATTTGTGGGTCTTGTCCATTCTTCCACAACTTTTTTTTTGCAGGATCAACAGTTATTCCATCTTTAGAAACAATGTGACCAAGGAAAGAAATTTGTTGCAACCAAAACTCACACTTACTGAATTTCCCATACAATTTCTTTTCTTTTAAGGTTTGCAAGATAACCCTTAAATGTTTTTCATGCTCCTCTTTACTTTTAGAAAACACCAAAATATCATCAATGAAAACCACCAAAAACTTATCCAAGAACTCATGGAAAATTCTATTCATTAAATCCATGAATACAGCAGGTGCATTGGTTAGCCCAAAAGTCATTACTACAAATTCATAATGGCCATATCTCATACGGAACGCGGTCTTTGGAATATTTTCCTCCTTTACCTTCAGCTGATGGTACCCCGATCTCAAGTCAATATTTGAAAAAAACTGAGCTCCCTGGAGCTGATCAAACAAATCATCGATATGAGGCAAAGGATATTTGTTCTTAATAGTGATATTATTCAAGGCTCTATAATCAATGCAAAGTATCATAGAACCATCTTTATTTTTAACAAATAAAACAGGAGCACCCCATGGTGATGTGCTAGGTCTAATGAAACCTTTCTCTAATAAATCTTGCAATTGCTCCTTCAACTCTAAAAGTTCAATTTGTGCCATTCGATAATGGGGTTTTGAAATTGGCTTAGCATCAGGAACTAAGTCAACAGTAAACTCAACTTCCCGATCTGGTATTATTCCAGGCAACTCATCAGGAAAAACATCAGGATACTCATTTACCACTGGCACATCATTAATCTGAATAGTTCCTTTATTTTCAACGACGTGTGCAAGGTAACATTCATTTCCATATTTTACAAGTTTCTCGGCCTCTTGATATGTTATCAAAAGTAAGGGTTCATTCTTGTAAACAAACTGAAAGTCTTTCTGAAAAGAAACTTCTTTAGCTCTACAGTCAATCTTAGCATGGTAAATAGAGAGCCAATCCATACCCAGGATAACATCAAACTCTACTAGAGGTAGAACAATAAGGTTTGCAAGTAGGTTCTTTCCACAGATAAGGATAGGAAGATTCTTATAAATTCTTTTTACCTCAACATTCCCCCCAGGTGTTTTTACCAAAAGTTCAGGAGTCATTTCTTGAGATGGTATTCCCATTTTACTAGAAAAGGTTTCAGAGATGAAAGAATGTGTAGACCCCGAATCAAACAACACACTGGCATAATCTGAAAAAACAAACAAAGTACCTGATACAACTTCATTTGATGGCCCGACATCTGCTTAAGTAGTTGCAAAGGATTTCACCACCCCTTTCTGCTTGTAGTCTAACTGCTTCCCATCACTCAAGCTCCTTGTCGGACACTCATTTGTATAGTGACCCATCTCATTGCACTTATAACATTTCACTAAATGTAAATCAAATTTGTTCTTACCTTCACCTTGATCCTTTTCAGTGCAATCACAAGCCTTATGTCCCATCTTACCACATCAGTAGCACTTCCCAGAATTCAGAAGACATTCCCCAGCATGCCTTTTGCCACATTTATCACAAACTGGAAACTTAGTTCTCTTACCATCAGACTTTTTTGAAGAATTCTTACCTTTCTCCTGCCACCTCGGTCTCTTCTTTAGCTGGTTGTTATAGAACACTTGTTCATCGGCAAACTCCATTTCCACCTTCTCAGCACATCGAACAAGCTTTTCATAACTTTTAAACTCACGAGAAGCTAATGCCCTTCGATATTTTGGCTTTAATCCTGAGTAAAAACGATTGATTTTACTATCAAGGTCCCGGATAAAATTTGGAGTATACCTTGACAATCGAGTGAACCTTTCTTCATAGGCAGCCACTGAGTCTTCCTCTTGCCTCAATTCCAAGAATTGCTTTTCCATCCTAAGTCGAACAGCCTTAGGAAAATACTTCTCAAGAAACATACCTTTGAATTCATCCCAGTAAAGAGCATCAATCTCATCGGCGTCCCTGATATTTTTAACCATAGACCACCACTGATCTTCTTCACCCTCCAAACGGTAAATAACAAGACTAACCTTTTGATTGTCTGAACACCCCATGACATCAAAAATCTTCTCTAGTGCTTTAATCCACCCTTCAGCTAGCACAGGGTCAGATGGTCCTCTGAATGATGGTGGATGTTGCCTTATGAAATGTTCCACCACTGACATGTTCCTCTGCGGTTGATCTGGCTGATCTCGTGCATGGATACCACCGCCATTTATCGCTTGATTCAACTGCGCCATTACTGCAACAAACTGTTCAGTTCCAATTCCGACCATCTCAGGATGCGGATTCGGAAGGTTATTTCCTTCTGTATGCCTTCCTAGCACTGCTTCCCTGTTTCCTCTGCGGAAAACCATTCTGAACAAACATGTCTTAGATGAAGCAACATGGTAATCTTTAAATGCTATATCATTTCGAAAAAAAAAATATTTTTGGATAATCATTTAATAGAATTCTAACTCCTAAAGTTATCTAAACTGACCTTTGATACCAACTATAAGGCCCCAGCCTTAAACCTTACTTAATCTTGAGTTATTACAAGATTACACATTGAGGATCTTTTCGGGTTTAGAGTTTTAGAGAATTAGATCATAAAACTTGCATTACATTCCACATATAAACAAAGTGGTTACATAAAGATAGTATTCTTCATTCCCATCAATGGAAACACATTTAAAATAAAACATGGATTATTTCTTGACACATCCTTGACTCTATCATCTTATCATGTACCTTTCCCTAGACCTGTGAAAAACATTTCAAAAACTTGGGATGAGCATAAAAACTCAGTATGGGTTATAAAAAAAACATGGAAAGGAAACATGAGTTCATATATACATAAGAATGAAATCATACTTTACCCATAAAACATAGGCACTTTAACATACCTCATAAAATCATGAATAAATCATAGAAATCATAAGACATAAAGGTAACTTGAGGCATTCATAACATTCTTACGTAGGGAGTAACCCTCTTGGTTACGTTTGGAATACCCATCACAGTATATTCCCTAAAATCTCTTCGGAGAAACCTTAACGTTTCAATCCTTTGCGTTACCCAATGCATTGGAGAGCTATAACGGGCTCACCCGCCCTTAGTTTATCACGAAACCACCTGTCTTCATAATAATGCCCAAGAACCATAACATAATCATATCATATAAAACATGTATAAAGGAAACATAAAATTTCCACATTTCAATCACGAGATATCAATACAACACATTGATATAAAAACATTATGAAAACCATTTTCAATACTAAAATAAAAGAAAAGTAAAACATGGTATTTATTTTTCTTTTAAAAAGAAGGTATGGCTTGTAGAGGAAGCCGAAACTCAAATAACGGTCACAACGGCGGAGAAGTCGTTGTCGCCGCATACGTACGACAAAAACATTCCCTTTTTTCATTTAGTAAACGCTTCGTATAAAAAATATTCCTTTTGAATAAACGTAAAAGTCAAAGGGGTTTATACACCGTATAAAAGAAAGTTGTGTATAAAATAAAATATGCCTCAACGAAAGGAGATTGAGACGAAGTCCCATACCTCGTATCCGACTTGACCCGACCGTTCTTTAATCTCCTGAATAATAAACTTGAGTTAATATCTACTTTCTTATGAACCTTTTTCAAGTTCATTATTCCTTTTATACCATGTTATGAACATCATGTAATCAGTTAAGTTAACAATGTTCATTTTGTCGGTATTTGGTTCTTAAGTCAAAAATAGACTTCTTACATTACATGTTGTTAATTTGGTCAAAGGTTAATTATATCCAGAATGGTATTCATGATGTAGATATCATATATGTCATATATATCCAGTACATACATGCATTTATAATATTACATAATCATTTAGAGGTAAGAAATGAAACGCACCGTTCATGGAGACGGTAATCCGTACGTACACATGAACGCTACTTTCATTTCTATTTCGTATTTTATAGAACGGAATCATAATGATATAAAAGTATATTATAATTCCAGTATAATATCATATATAATATCATAGTTCCATCCTTTATATTTCCCACATATGGTATTTAACGAATCAAATCACTTTGAGGGGGCGGTAGTCCGCACTTCCTAAAATGAAGATATCGTGTTTACCCATAATGGAAACCATAAAGGTATGCCCAAAATGAAAAAAACATAATCTTAAGGAAAACATAAACATATTATATATCATATATAAAAATAGTGACATCATAATGGCCACCTTTGAAGGTGTTAAATGAGTATTGAACAATCATCGTTTTGGGAGGCAGAATTTCGCCATCCACGGAAACCGTATGTTCTTTAACCATTTGATGTAGTTGTGTGAGAGTGTAGCTCAAATAAATATTATAACAACATCCTTGTATATTGAAGATACTGGTGTTGTTACAAAATAAGTAAATAAAAAGAGTTTAGGGGGTTGGAGAAGCAAAATAAAACAAATGAACATGAGAGAATGAATTACCTTAAAAAGTGTAACTCCTTTTGATTTGAGCCTAAAGGCTTCCTTTGAAAGGATTATGCCCAAAGGGAATACTCTAGGCCGAGGAGAGGGATGTGGAGAGAGTAAATGGGCAGGGGTTGTCCGAGCCAAAGGCTTGAGGAGTGTGTGAAATGAGGTAGAGGTGGGGGCCTTTTATAAGAGGAGAGGAGGGGCACTTTTGGAAAGTAAAGAAATATTACTTTATTTGAAAATGTGTTTCGGTTTTAAAAGGTCCCACATTGATATAATTCGTGGATAAGGTGATAAGGCTTCTAAATCCACTCATCCAATAAGTTTTGGACATGTGTAGTTCATATATTTTACATTATCTTTCCATTTTATTTAAATCGTCAAATAATGATGTCATCGCTGCATCATTATTATGTCATAAATAATTTAATTTATTTAATGTATAAAAATCATAAAAAAAATACTATGATGTAGGAAATCTTTTTAGCTTTCCAATGACTATTTATAATCAAAAATCTGATCTTTATAACTTTATGTAAAAATTGTTTTCCTAAAACATATTATGTTTGTATCATTTTTACTTTTACATTAAATAAAAAGTTATTTATGTCATTTCCCAACCAAAATGTCTCCATGGGGTCCCCAAGTTGACCCATGGCTTTTCTTGGTCGGCCATGACATAACCAATAAGTTTGGGACATGTGTCTAGGTCATTTCATATTATTAAAGCATTATTTATACCTTAAACTACACTAATTACCACTAATCGCGATTAAAAACTTAATAAGTTACTATTCACCAAAAAATTATTTTAATCTCATTGAACCACATTTTAATTCTTAATGACAAACATGTATGTAGGATTTTAAAAATTCAATACACATTAGTGGTAAACTGTTATTTAACTGAAAAATCAGTTTGCTTGATTACCACTTAGTGGTTTCACTATTCATCAAAAATTGAAGTTTTTCATAAAATTACCAAAAATTCACCCTAAGATATATTTGATATTCCGAATTCAAAAATGAAGTCTATTTTACAAAATTAAAATCATATAAGTCACATTAATTAATTTAATAATTAATTCCCGCTGCCAGAGTAAAAAACGTGTTTTTACAAAACAATAAGTATCAAAAGATTGACACCAGTTTAAGTCTAATTTCAAAGTGAAATTGATTCCAATGACCACCATTGGATAAAATGGTAAAAATATATTCTAATTTCACTTCAAAACCAATTCAAAACATAATCTAATCATATAAATAAATTAGATTAAAAAGAAGTTTTGATGTAAAATGCAGTATTTTTCACTATTCATTAAAAAATGAACATTGTCAGAAAAATACCAAAAATTCACACAAGGTAAATTTTGATGTCCCAATCATAAAGGATAAGTTTATTTTGACAAACATAGTTTATAAAATTTTCAAAATATAGATTCAAAAATGGTTTGCCATCAAAAGGCAGTAAAACAATCTTTTAAGAATATTAGTGTATTACATGCATAAGATTGTATTTATTTTCATTTTAAGCCTCTATAACACTATCTTAATCATTAATAGACATAGATAAAAATATCTATTATTCATTACTTACTTGGGATGTTACATCAGCTTTCCCTTCTTTCCAAATCTCATTACTCTTTTCCAAGGAGATATTCGTAAGAAAACTTTATCACCCACTTCAAACTCTAGGTCTTTTCTTCGGTTGCCAGCATAACTTTTTTGTCAACTCTGAGCTGCTCTTATGTGTTGTTGAATAGATCTGACCTTTTCTACCATCTCATCAACACGATCAGGTCCTAATAGCTTTCTTTCCCCAACTTCATCCCAACAAGTTGGAGTCCTGAATTTCTTTCCATAGAGAGCTTCATAAGGAGCCATCTGAATACTGGAGTGAAAGCTATTATTATAAGAAAATTCCACCAAAGGTAGGTGTTGATCCCAACCACCTTTTAAATCCATAGATCAAGCTCTCAACATGTCTTCTAGAGTTTGAATTGTCCTCTCAGACTAACCATCTGTCTGAGGATGATAAGTAGTGCTGAAACTCAACTCTGTATCTAGAGTATGATGAAGACTTCGCCAAAACTTCGTAGTAAACCTCAGATCCCGATCAGATATAATGGAAAGTGATACTCCATGCAATCTTACCACTTCCTTTACATATATCATGGAAATCTGATCCAGAGAGAAATCTTCTTTAATAACAATGAAGTGTGCCGACTTCGTAAGACGATCAACTATGACCCAGATAGCATTATTGCCTTTGGATGTTTTTGGAAGTCCAGTGAAAAAGTCCATAGTGATGTTTCCCATTTCCATTCGGGTATGGGTAATGGTTGTAACATCCCCTTAGACTTCTGTCTCTCAGCTTTAACTTACTGACAAACCAAGCATCGAGAGACATATTCAACAACATCTCTTTTCATGCCATCCCACCAGAAGTACTCTTTCAGGTCCCTATACATCTTCGTGCTTCCAGGATGAATAGAGAATTAAGAAGTATGAGCCTCATCCAGTAGTTCCTTCTTTAATTCTGGGATGGGAGGAACACAAACCCGATTCCTAAAAATTATTATCCCATCACAATCAAGGTTGAATTCAGGAACATTTCTCACCTTCTTTTGTAACTCTACATCTTCTTTTTGTGCCTCTTTAATCTTCACATGTATAGATGGTTGAAAATTATTTTGAGAAAGATAATATTTTCCCCCTTCCATTATAATCCCAAGATCCATCCTTTGTAAATCCATAAATATTGGATCTTTTGTGATCCTCATCATGGCTAAGCTAGCATGGTCTTGTCGACTTAATGCATATGCCAACTTGTTTTCTTTCCCAGGGTGATAATGAATTGAGTAGTCGTAATCCTTAATCATCTCCAAACATCTTCTTTGGTGCATATTCAGCTCCTTTTGTGTGAAAATATACTTTAAACTTTTATGATTAGTATAAATATCACACTTTTCACCATAAAGATAATGCCTCCATATTTTTAATGCAAAGATTACCACGACTAACTCCAAATCACAAGTTGGGTAATTTTGCTCATGGATTTTCAACTATCGTGAGGCATAAGCTATCACCATATCATTGTGCATGATAAAACACCCCAGTCCCTTCTTGGATGCATCACTGTAGATCACAAACCTTTCTCCACTACACGGCATTGTGAGAACAGGTGCACTGGATAACCTTCGTTTTAACTCTTTGAAATTCTCTTCACACTCCTCTGTCCACACGAACTTAACTCCTTTCCGAGTCAACCTGGTGAGTGGATTAGATAACCTTGAAAAATCTTTCACAAAACGTCGGTAATATCCATCCAGACCAAGAAAACTTCAGATCTCAGTTATTGTCGTTGGTCTCGACCATCTTTCAATAGCCTCTATTTTTGTTGGATCCATAGATATCCCCTCTTTTGAGATTATGTGACCCAAAAATGAAAATTTTTGAAGCCAAAATTCACACTTAGTAAATTTGGTATAAATCTTCTCCTTTCTTAGGGTATTTAATACAATTCTTAAGTGATCTTCATGTTCTTCCTTACTCTTTGAATAGACAAGAATATCACCTATAAAGACTACCACAAACTGATCAAGATAGTCTCTAAAGACTCTATTAATCAGATCCATGAAGTTAGCAGGGGCATTAGTAAGACCAAATGGCATCACTATAAATTCATAGTGTCCATACCTTGTACGAAAATCCGTCTTTGGTATATCCTCCTTTTTGACCCTTAATTGATGATACCCTGAACAAAGATCAATCTTGGAAAAGTATTGAGCTCCGCGTAGTTGGTCAAATAAGTCATCGATGCGTGGGAGAGAATATTTGTTCTTGATAGTGATCTTGTTAAGTTCTCGATAATCAATGCAGAGTCTCATTGATATATCTTTCTTCTTAACAAACAGAACAGGTGCTCCCCAAGGTGACGCACTAGGGCGTATGAATCATTTATCAAGATTCTCTTGGAGTTTCTTCTTCAATTCATGAAACTCAATTGGGGCTATTCTATATGGTGTCTTTGAAGTAGGCATAGCACCCGATATGAGTTCTATTGAAAACTCAACTTCACGATTTGGTGGAAGACCAGGTAATTCCGCCAGAAATACATCATCAAACTTCCGTACAATGGGAATATTCATAATCGTGAGTTTCTCTCCAACCATTTGAGATAAATAACCTTCATTTATTGGAATCAAGACCCATAATATGGAAGAAATTTCCACTAGAAGGTTATATTCATCCTTGCATCGATAGATGATAGTAGATTGATCGAGAATATTAAATGTGATTTACATTATTTGGAAATTGATATGAGATCCGTATAAATAAAGCCAATACATTCCAAGTATCACATAAAATTACACTATAGGAAGGATCACAAGATTTACAGGAAGCACTTTCCCACAAACTTCAATCAGAGAAGAATTGTAAACTTTTGATGTGACTGTTGTGCCATTAGGGGTTGTCACAGCTAACTCAATATCTAACTGCAGAGGTAATATGGCGATACCTTTAGAAAATTCTTCAGAAATAAAAGAGTGGGTGGATCTAGAATCGAATAAAACATTTGATACTTTAGAGTGGATGGTAAGTGTACCTTTCACCACTTCGTTATCATACTCCACATCGCTGATAGAAATTGCATGTTACTTTCCTTTTTCTTTGGCCTTAAGAGTTTGTTGACGTCAATCATCATCAACAACCCTTGGATTAAGGCATTGATTGACATAATGCCCCATTTCCTTGCACTTGAAACATTGAAGTGTAGGAGGTGCATTCTGTGTATCCCTTTCTTTGTTCGCATCATTATACATCTTCTTCCCATTATTTCGATATTCAACTACCCGATGACCTTATTTTCCACAATTAAAACATTTACTTGTCCCTTTAAGACAATTCCCTCCATGTTTCTTTCCACACTTTGATAATAAGGGAAAAATCATCTTGTTTTCAGTGTGGTCTTTATATTTTTCCTTGAATTCCATTTTTCTCTTCTTATCAAACCCATATAACTGATGGCTTACTCCAATATCCATCTCAACCTTGAGAGCACATAGAAAAATTTACTCGTAGCTATTGAATTCCCTTATGGATAATGCCCTTCAAAGACTTGGTTTTAAGCCACTAAAGAATCGATCGATCTTACTCTCAGGTTGGATAATAATTCCGGAAGCGTACCTTGCAAGTCTTGTAAAATTTTCTTCGTAGGTACTAACCGATTCATCATCCTTTTGCTTCAGTTCAAGAAACTCCTTCTCTATATTTGTTTGAAGAATACGAGGGAAGTACTTAGTGAAAAATAAGTTCTTGAACTCGTCCCATTCCATGGACTCAATTTCATCCCTTTGCCTCATATTCTTAATAATATTCCACCATTGATCAACTTCACCTTCCAAACAATATACTGCTAAGATGAATTTATCATGTTTAGAACATTGCAGGACTAGAAATATCTTTTTAGTGGTACTAATACATTGTTCATCCACTAATGGATCAGAAGACCCGCTGAATGATGGTGGACACTGCCTTATGAAGGATTAAACAAAATTTTGCTCCTTCCTTTGCTCGTTTTGAATTCCTGTATGATTCATAGCTTGAGAAAGTTGTGTGAGCAAGGCTACAAGATTCTTCATTCCAGCTCCCATAACGTTTGGTTGCTCAGGGGGACAATCATCGCATTGCCCATCTCATTCAGCATTAACATGGTTCCTTCGGGTTTCAACCATTGACTAAAACCAAGAAGCATAGTATGAGAAATAATAATCATAACAGGAAAACCACATAATCAAGAATAAAATTTCACACTTTAGGTCATATCATAGGTTTTTCATGGCCATTTCTAAAACACTAATATTGTGTTCTATGTTTAGATATATCCTTAGAGTTCTTACTAAGGCTTTCACATCCAAGTTTCCAAAGGTTGACTATACCTTTCCTCTGATACCAACTATAACAACCCATACTTTACATACATGGTTATTACTTAAGAATTGAAGCATACTTATTACAACATATAACAAAACCATGATAAGACCGTATAGGTATAGTGTCTTTATAAACTAGGAAACATAAAAAACTGGTTCATAAATCATCTACATTGTCTCCCATTTATTTCATCATATCTAGAGTCCCTTTTGGCATATCCTACTCAATACCCTTCTTCCTGACCTGGGGAAAATAAAGCATACAAAAGGGTGAGCTCAAATTCTCAGTAAGGGTAAACAAAAGAAATATCAATCATATCATATTCATAAGAACATAATATTTTGAAAATATTAACCTGCAAAAAAGATCATAATATCATAACATGGGATAAATCATAGTAGTGAAATGTAATCCCAATAATCATAACTTAAAACATGAAACTTTTTGGCATACACACATAATCATAGAAAATCATTTCATATTAGTCAAGGATCTTTTCCAAGACCATCATAGCAGACAAATTCCATTACTGAACCGAGTTCACTCCTCGTTACAGTCCTGTATCACTGAACCAGATTAACTTGTCGTTCCAGCCATGTCTATCTCAGGAGATATAAATCTTTACCCAATTCATTGGAGGGAGATATAGGTCCCACCCATCTCATAATTATACCATTATTATGTGTGCCACAAAATCATAAATCATACATCATAGCATAACCCATGTAATAAAAATGGGATTCTTAAACATCGTGACATCATAAAAAAATTCATATAAGATAAAGGACTTCATAAAAATAATTCCATCACAACATAATCAAATAAATGTAATAATAGGGATATAAACAAAACCCTATATTATCTTATATGGAAAATAATTTTGATAAAACACTTGAACTCCATTCTTGAGGAAAATATCCTTTCTACTTCAAAAACATTTTTCCTTTCTTAACATGTCATACAATTTTAAACTAAAAGAAGTTGATTAAAAATAAACTTGAAAACTTGTAAAGGAATCTTCATGGAAATAATTTTCTAGGAAATCATAAAAATCCATTCATGCCGTATAAGTTAAAAAAACATTCTTCTTGTACTTTGGCCGGAAAAGTCAAAAAGTACCTCGTACTAAAAACGACAAAAGATTCCTTTCATATCTAAAAACTCACCAATGGGTAAAATTGGATTTAAAAAATTTTAGGAGGATAGAAATAATATTTTATATTGATGAAACATGTATGTGGATGATGAATATTCCCCAGTAAATTCTGAAGTATAAACAATCTTTGATAAAAATGAGATTTTGAGATTTTCCCTTACCTTAGGTCCGATATGATTCGTACGTATCCGAACCTCCTGTATAATGATTTAAATAATTTCATTGACTTATTATAGAATAATATTAATTGTTATGATATCATATATGGTCATATTCTTATCTTCTTATTAATAATATTTCATTTCTACTTGTTATTCGGGTGTTCATTGCTTTATGTTCTTATGCGTGTTTTGTCGAATAAATTCTTATTATTCTTTTTAGGTTATAGATACATCATTTACATAATGGTATTAGTATAATATAAATCATATTTATTCATTCAATTCATTTATATAATCATTATTCAATAAAGGTCATGTAAAACGATTCGCATCACATCGTGGAGACGGTAGGCCGTACGTACGCACGAGCGATTATATCATTCCCATGATCGTGGAATTTCATTGAAATGTATGTATACTATTTCAGAATAAATATCAATTTATAATAATCATATATAGTTATTATTTACACCATTGTACCAATCCAAGTAATGTGGTGGTGGAAAACAGATTACACCACGACGTGGAGACGGTATTCCGTACGTACGCACGCACAATGATTTCGTTTTTTGTAGGATGGATAGAAGGTGAAATAGGGTTGTTTAGTATTTATAATAACATATCAGTATATGATTTATACTTATGTTATTACTTCATAATAAAAAAACTAAATAATAGGAAGTAGAAGAAGAAATAAATTTGAAGGAATCGGTAACGGATATTACCTCTTCTTCGAGACGCCTCTTTGAAACCTCCTCTTAGGGAACTAAAATTGGTCTTTCAAGAAAACCAGGACCTCTAGTATGTTTCTAGAGAAGTTGATAAGGGAAATGGTCAGGGTTTGGATGAGCTTGAAGGCTCAAAATGGTGTGAGGAGGAGAGGGAGGAGGTGCCCTTTTATAAGGGAGGAGAGGGGCACCTTAGAAAAAACTTAAAATATTATTTTATAATAAAGTCATATTCGGTTTATAATAGCTCCAAATTGATTTATTTCGAAGATAAAGTGGGGATAGGTCTAAATAATCTCAAAAAATAGGTTTTAGACAAGTTTAGATTACTATTTTAACCTTATCATTTAGGTTTAACTCTAAGTTAAATAATTTAACTTTTATTGTGTCTTCTTGTTTTCTTACACTATATGGTTAATAAACTTACTATAACAAGCCAAACGAATCCCAAGTGGCTCATTATTAATATATATAAACTTATATAATTCATTTGGCCGAACCTTATATTTTTAGGAATAAAATAACAATTAATAATATAATATTTGTTTTAAAAACTATTTTATGTCAATTTTGACACTATTTGATAATTGATTTTTGTGAAACTCATAACAGCATGATTAGTTCGAAAAAAGTTAATTAAATCAATAATAACATGTCATATTAACCTATAAAATTATTGGAATTCATAAAAGGTCTCAAATTACATTTATTTGGGTATTTATAATATCAATTATTTTAATATTTCATTAATTA
Source organism: Viscum album (assembly GCA_963277665.1). NCBI lineage: Eukaryota > Viridiplantae > Streptophyta > Magnoliopsida > Santalales > Viscaceae > Viscum > Viscum album. The sequence continues at coordinate 1,189,265,824 of OY728143.1, read as the reverse complement.
GGTAATTACTGCATCACCATTATGTCATAAATAAATTAAATTATTTAATGTCTAAAAATTATAAATAAAATACCATTAGGTAGGAAATATTTTTATATTTATAATGAATATTTATAGTTGAATTTATCTTATGTATAACCCTATATTAAAAATGTTTTAGTTATTAAACATTGATTTTAACTATTTTAACTCTTCTTTAAATAAAATAATAATAAGTGTCCTAATCTAATCCAAGTGGACCTAAATGGTCATATTTTATTCCTAAGGTTATTTTTGGTCTAATTAAACTTATCCAATAGAATTAGGACATGTGTTAGGGTAATAATAATATCAATTTTACCCTTAATTACTCTATTTACTTTTAGCCGTGGTAAATAAAAGTAAAAAAGTTACTATTCACCAAAAAATATTTTTATCTTATTGAACCACATTTAACTCCTTGATATTAACCGTGTATCTTGGATCTTCGAAATTCAACTCTCAGAAGCGGTAAAATTAAGTTTTATGTACAATTACAAATGCTCCTAGGAGGTGAGTAAAAGACGGTAAAAAGTTCAATAAAATTTTTATGTATATATATTATTATAAAATTACTCCAATGAATTACATTGAACTTATATAGGTATTATGTATATATTTTGACCTAAAATAAATTTAAATAAAAAAACGATTATTTAAATAAAAAGTCGATTTTAACCAATAACTCAGTGTTTTCACTATTCATCAAAAATTGAAAGCTTTCAGAAAAATACAAAAAATTCACCCTATGCTAATTTCGATATTCCAAATCCAAAAATGAAGTCCATTTTGAAAGATAAAATTTATAAAATTTCAAAAATTGGGTATTACTATTCATAACGGCTAGTTTATATAATATTTTAATAACATATCGTTGTTTAGCGAAACTCGATATTGCGTACAACACAAGATATCGAGGAAAGTTGCTCTTGCGTGTAACATAAGCCAGGACAGTGTTGTGTGTAGTGAAATATTTCTTCGGTGATGTATATAACATAAAAACAAAATATTTCTCATAAAATCTCGGGTGTTACAAATATGTCATCAATGAAGACAACCAAAAATCTATCTAGGTATGGCTTGAAGATTTGGATCATTAGATCCATAAAAATAGTGGGTGTATTCCTCACACCGAAAGGCATAAACATGAACTCATAGTGTCCACAATGACATCAAAATGAAAACTTCATAATATTAGCCTCACAAACCCTCAATTGGTGGTAGCCGAACCTAAGATCGATCTTATAGAACAATCTTGAACCTCAAAAATGATCACAGAGGTTGTAAATCCTCAACAAGGGGTACTTATTATTTTCATGGATTGGTTCAAGTGATGATAATCGATAAAAATACACAAGCTCATGTTTGCCTTTTTCTTGAACAAAAGTAGAGCTGTCCAAGGGGACACACTGGTTCTGATAAAACTCTTATTTAGAATGTCCTCCAACTACAAACTTAGCTCACGAAGCTCAATAGAGGCTATTTGATATGCTGTAGAAGATATCAGAGCGGTCCCAGGGTGCAAGTCGATGAAAAAATCCACCTCAAGCCTCAGAGGTAGTCCTAGAACATCTTGGGGAATATGTCCATAAAATCCTCCATGACCAAAGGAACCCATATGCTTGAAGAGTCTGCTGCACCAAAGGATAAACTTTCCAACTTATGGATGATGGGATGCAACTTCCTTCTCACAAGATCCACTCGCTCCACCATGAGATCTCTATCACCCAAAAAGGAGAATCTCATCCCATCAGCCCAAAGGCATTTGAATCATTTGCAGTGATAGTTGAATTGGGGTCAGAATGTGGAAAACTAGTCCATATCTAAGATGGCATCATAAGGTATCATCATGATGACCAAGAGGTCCCATGAGAAACTATCTCCACCAAGTGATAACTTATATTACCATAAAATAATTGATATAGAATAAAAATTCCCCACAGAAACCCAAATCCAAAGTTATTGGGATAAAGCCCCATCTCTCACAACAAGAGTTAGAAGATGGGGGAATGAATCACACCTATGTTTACTAATATTGAATAAAGAGTATAGTAAACATAGATCATACCTATAATCATCTCGTGAGCTATGAGGTCATAAGCCTCCATGGACTGCAACTGCCCGTGGCCCTGATCACCATATCCTTGAGTCTGACGTGGGATGCCTGGTGGTGGTGGTGGTGGAAGTAGCTCATAAATTCATCCACGACCAGCAGATCCTCCTCTGATATCCCCACATACTCCTCTGTCAACTCTACCTCATTAGGGACACCCTGGCCTCCCCTGGGAGATCCATGATCATGGTGTTTCCTTTTCCATAGAGGTCCATCCACTACCTGCCTACCCTTCTTAGCATGTCGGGTTGGGAGATCACATACCATGTGACCTCACTAGACATATTCATAACATCTCCCCATTTCGGGCTTCCCTAATTTTTTGTGCGGTCCATGAGATGCATATGCACATTCTTGAGTCCGACCATGAGAAGGTCTACTATGACAAGACCCTACCAATTAGAACCTTCTAGCTGCTAAAGATGACTCAACCCCATGATGTCCATTGCTAGCTCCAGCTGCATGGAGTCTCTCAGATAGAAATATCCCCATCATTAGCACCTTCTCTAGAACTCTAGAATATGTGGAAATTCATAGGGGTACCACAATAGTATGGATGTATTTGTGAAGACCCTGGTTGAACTTCCACATCCATAATTAACCATCTCAAATCATGTCGAGGGAGTATCGTGTAAGGTCAGTGAACCTCACTACATAATCAAAAAATGTCATCCATTCCTAATGAATCTCTAAAATATATTGAATCCGAACTAAGAGTAATCACAAGGAGTATTACTCCTCATGAAAAAACTACTAGAATTTGGACCATGAGAGTACCGACTCATCATGTGTCTGCATGACTAAACTCTACTAGCATCCCACTGCTCCATGGAAAAGTCTAGCTACAAGTTTAACCATATGATCTACCAGGGTCTGCACAAGTCTTAAAACTTAGATCACCCACTCAAGAAAATACTTCTCTTATAGGGGATCAAGCTCATCTCAAAACCTCATATGCCTCTGGCATTAGAACTTGAGGTGTGTTCTAAGACTGTGTGCATCCTCAGTCTAATCTGCTGGTATAATCTGTTACTCGACAGGCAGGGGTGTTACTACCTGCCTTCCTAGAGGAAAGATCTCATGAGATGGCCCTTGAACTGAGGCCTCATAACCCATTGAATTATCATCACAATCCTAAATTGGAAACCTGGTTGGATTTATTTGCATAAGAATCCTAAAAGTTAATCAAGACATACCATAGTAAGATGAGAATATATATACGGGGACCTGACTCAAGAAGAATAATTAAAGGACTCAATCCTATATGATGCATGTACTAATGTTCCTTGCAACCAATGTATCAGTATTCCGATTCGATAAGCAGGAAGTCAGAGTCCTGTAGAATGGATATGTTGGCTGGAACACTAACATTGGGTTTCCTGGCCCGAAAGCCACACTTGAGACACTTTGATACCATTTTCCTAAATTCACAAAAAAATATTATATGGGGAAAAATACAAACACTTTCCCAAGATTTAACCACCTTTGATACCAATATGTAATGACCCGATCCACTAGGGCCCATGTGGATGGTGGAATACTGGGCCTCCATAACCCCAAACCCACCTCCACAAGCCATAGGTTGGTGAAAATCACCAAGAAGGAATAATTAAAATGGTAGGAATTTTCCTAAAGTACCTATATGCATGAACCCAACCATCTCCATATATAAGTGAAGAGGAATAATAATAAAATACAATAACATATAGAGTAAAAACCATGCATATAATAACCTCTAGGGAATAAAAAAGAGTGCGATGGAGTAAACCAAAATGGAAAGGAAAAAATACATGCCCACCCAGAAAAGATGTACCAAACTGAAAAAGGAAAATAAATACTGAGAGACCCCAACTCTAAATCTCTAAGACTGAACTCCGTACATAGGCTATACGCCTGAGTATTCTTATGATCCTATAAAATCAACACTAACCTATCCATTATATTCATAACACATGACACATGAGGGAAAATCACATGCATGGGTGAGTATATATTTATCCTGTAGGATGTCCCAAAAACTAGAGGGGGAGTAATAGGATACATGATAGAAATAATCAGCTCAACCAAAAGAAAGATGGAAATGAAACCCAATGACATAGATATATATATGATCATATAAGAAACCCAAAATAGAGAGAAAGGGGATCTCCATCTCACAACCCAGTCTAGGATGATGAGTCTTCTTGTATCTCCAAAGGTCCATCATCAATGAACATCATCTCATATGTTTTTATGAAGAAGTCACCATGTGGAGGAACCAAACCTTGCCACTATTCCACACATTTGAGGGTAAAAAATCTCTATGTAGAGGACCCACACCTTAGTGTGATAAGGGGTTCCACTCAATAGATAGAAAAATGACCCATGCCTTAGTGCGTTAAGGGTGTTACACTCAAAATAATAGAGGACCCACACCCTATTGTGTTAGGGGGTTCCACTCAAAAGAATAGAGAATCCATGCCCTAGTGCGTCAAGGGGTTACACTAAATAGTTAAAAGGTCCCACTTCCTAGTCTATTAGGGGGTTCCACTCAGTAGATAGATGACCCACACCCTAGTCTGTCAGGAGGATTCCAATCAGTAGGTAGAGGATCCACACCCTAGTCCTTTAGGGGGTTCCACTCATACCAGTTTGAGGAGTATGAGGGACCCACACCTGATATGATAGGGGGTTACTAACCCTGGCCTCTCTCTGATGATCCGGTCTGATCACTACCATCGTTAAGCATTTCCTAAAGAAGTTTCAAAATTATAAAATCTCACATTGTATATTAAAATCTACTATGAAGGCCACCATCAAATTCTATGCATTAAAACACTCAATATAAGCTACTCTCGAGCCAGAATCTGAGTCAAAACGAAGGAGGTATGAGAGGTATAAGTTTCCACAGTTAGTTTTTTTGAAAAAATTTAGATCTATCATGAGGATTCCAAATCCACCACTTATTCCACCATTTGAACACTCAAAAACTACGGTAATTTCCTCCATCCATCGATTCCAGCCCTCTATTGGCTGGAAACCGGAATGCAGCGATTCCCTTGAAGACCACAATGCCTTCGTCGCCCATAGATCCTTGTGTTGTTGCCCGTCACCACTTAAAATACAAGATTCATGAAGGAACACCTAAAATCCATCTCAATATATCCAAAAAACACCGATTCAGTTGTTTTGTGCACATACACTATGAATTCGAGGGTCTGATCACGCTTAGACCCACCTGAAAACGTCAAACTATGGCCCCAGAGCCCAACAGTGAAGAACACAAAGAACATGTGGGGGAAAGGCATAAGAAAAAAGGTGAATCAATCATTGAAAAAAAAGTCTTGGATGAAGATCATATATCATATATATTCAGGGTGAGAAACATGGCATACTCATTAACAAATTGAATAAACAATTTAATTCGATAAAGGGGATCATGAAAAGGGCGTGAAATAGCCAATAATATATAAACAAATCAAATTAATGATTTAAAAATTTAATAAAGAAATAAGAAACCATGATTTACAATTCCAACAAATATTATTGATCAATCATTAGTGAATAATGCATTTTCCAATGATGGGGAAGATCTGCCATGTTCGTTGTCTGTTGATCCACCTCAATCAGATCACCGATCATCATCCGATCTTGATTCACCAATGAAGAACAACGAAACATCATCTCAATAATCTCAGGGTTATGCATCTAACCCTAGATATTTTCCATAATAGTCTATTTAAAGTGGAAAAATTATTTTGGCATTAAATTAATTAATTAATCAATTCACATAACGTACCCGCCAATGACTGTCTCATCCTAACGTCCAACACTGACCAACTTTAGGTCACGCCTAGGGTAAACCTTGCACTCCGAATTCAAACATGGTCTCATATTTTTTATTTGTGACTCTTTTTAGGATATATTTCATTATTTATAAAAAACTATTCATGCATGATATAAAATATATTTAATATTTTTATAAAATTAATTCCAAACTCACCGAACCTCAGAATATCATGTCGTCTCAACACCTGAATTTGAAAATATTTATTAATATACTTAAAAGTATTACAAGGAAAATTTTTTCTCTACACATTTAATCATTTAAATAATCTATGCATCACACAAATAAATAAACATGCACATATAAAATAAAATAAAGGCATGATATGATCATGATCTTTTATCCATTGATTGGTTTATCACATTGTGATAATATAACATTTACCCTAGTTGAATAAAATCCTTTATCCTTAGCTTTGATTGAGTTATAACATTCAACATTATTCTATGTATCTCCTTGGTTGGATTTATCTCATCTCGGGTCCTGAACTGAATCCTCTAGTTGGGAACTCCATGCTTTATGAATACGTGCTCACATGAAAGTGAGGGAAACCAGGGGTTTATGATTACATAAACTAATAAAAGGACATAAAACTCCATATATAATAAAGGAGGTAGAGATGATTCACAGATCTTCACATTTAATTTAATAATAAATATCATATAAAATTATGTAACAAATAATTAAATTAAATTTAAAAATCCAAAACATATACAATCCAGTCAAAGCTCATGATCATTCACAACATATAATAAAAAACACATTTAGTATCTTTAGAATTAATTTAAAAGAATTATATTTAAGATAAATTCACTTGAATAAATAAATTAATAAACTAATTATTAAATTAAATCTCTATTCTTAAATTCTGTCCAACTTACTATCCTTGAGACATAATAATAATCCAATCAATTATTATTTTATATAAATTATATAAGTTACATATTATTTTTAAAATAATTTAATTACACAACCTATAATTTGGAGGCTGCATGATTTGTATTTTCAGTGTTATATTTAACCCATTTCTAGAATTTAATATTTACACGACATGTATTGTAACTCAACATGTCTAGTGACACACGTTGTGTATGGTATTCATCACATACCATATACTTACATGATATATTGACCTAGAAAACATGTTATGATATAAATAACATATAGTTATATGTTTCCAAATATCATAGTCTTCAGGGCATGTATAACTACATGATACACTATAAATACACACAACCTACATCGTTGGAAAAGCGTGTGAAGTACATAGTGTGTATGATGATCATTACACATAATGTAATGATATAATTTACATAAAATTAATTAATAACATTTTTTGACCCATAAAACCCATTGAAAATTACTTGTGTGTACTTGGTGCGGAGTGAAATGTGTCACATAGCGTGTATAACCAGTTACACATCGTGTAATCCATGTCTCACAATGTTTCCAAACTAATAGTCAATACACTGTGTGTAATGACATAGTGTACTAACCCACATGGCGTACCTCAAATTACATGGTGTGTAATTCATACATGGTTATACGAAATGTACATTCCATTTGAAAATGCTGTGTAGTCGCTGAAAAGTTGCATGTCACACTGGTAGTCAATTTAAGACATGTAATGATTCAGTGAATTCACTCACACAACATGCCACAATTTAAGTGGAATGTTCCTTATATAGGAAAAAACCACTTACATTATGTGTAATTTACTATTACATGTTGTGTAACTGTGTTATGAAACCAATGACCTTGGCACCTATGGATGAGATATTTGAGCATTCTTTAAACATTTTCGGCCCATTCATAGTCATATGAACTCAAATTGACCTGTTATTTTGACAATTGGAACATAAAAAACAAGAATAATAGAAAAAATATATAAAATTAATTAAATAAATTATAAATAATTATAAATTATAATGTGACCACTCTAAGACCATTTTAATATTCTAAGGCATAACAAAAGTGTTGCGAAGGTGACTAATTTTGGTTTTTCATCAAAATCATTGGATAAATCCAAATAACTAGAGAAAAAACCAAAATTTTATAGATAGTACAATTCAAATTTACTTAATAATTAATTTAAATTAGAATTACCTCATATGTGGTAATATACTTGATCAAAGTTTTGTCACCACTCTTGTTGTGTTGTTTATTGTAACAGAGAATCTAAGTGGGGATTCATATATATATATCCCCACATGATCAATGAATCTCTAAACAATGTTCTTAGAAATATGGGTGTTATTATGGATGATTAAACATCTCTATTCCATTCATCATCATTCCCAATAATGCCACTTATCCTCTCTATGTTCGTGAGAGGGAGGAATGAATGGTTTTCTCCCATGGGATTGAGAGAATTCTAAAGTGAGTGTCTCTGTTATTCCTAGACCTCTTTTTTGAAAATCAATATATTTTGGAATATATACTTAGGTTTAAATTATAACACATTGTAAACATATTATGTAAGATATTGATTTAATTTTTTCCCAACCTCTTGGACTTTAGTGTTTTTGGGATGTTGGATGTATTAATAAAGGATCAAGGGTTGGTTTTGGGAGTTTGAACTAGGTTTAGACTGAAAATATATTATAATTCAAAGGCCATGATGTATCCTATGATTCTATGCTATGGAAAGTGGATTAAATATGGTTAATATGTTACAAAGGTGATTGGTTTCACCATGGCCTTAGGGAACTACATCAGGGTGAGTCTTGCATAAAAATAGTTTTTTAGGGCTTAAGGAAACTGAACTACTATATAAGGTTTTGAGGCATGGAAAAAACTATGTAGGAGTAACATTATATCCTATATAAGGTTAAATTTTCTTTGTGGGAAGATTTCCAAGTCATAAACCCTTGGTCTAGGTCATAAAGGTCTAACCTAGGGGGAGGTGTTGTGATGTAATACTCTTGGGATATGTTGTAGAGGCCTGATTAAGGGGTAGGTGTTACACTATGATGATATTAAACTACTCTGTGAATCCCAACCAATAGAGGAGTACTGCACCACAAAAGGGTGGATGTGCCATGAATATCTAAGCCTTAAGTTCTTGGTTCTTTTGGGTGAAGGGTACTTCATCGTGGCCAGAGGGGCCATGCCCCAATAATGACCCTAGGGGGAGATTATACCATGACCATTTTGGTTGCACTGCAACACATGTTTTTAATAGATATTTATTTATTAAATTAAATTTTATTAATATTAAAATCATATGAAATGAGGTTTCCCTCATTTACAACTAGTATGTTCATATCCCTTTTCTCTACTGGGTTATTTCCCTTTTCCTTGAGATTTCTTTTAGTTGTTCTTGGATTTGAGTTTTGTTCATTCTAGGTGATATTTAGAGGTAAGACTATCACTCCTCTTTGATCTATTACTTTCTTCTTCCATTGATTTAATGTGATCACTCGTTTATTCTTTAATTGGGAGTTTTTTTTTCAGATTTTGTGATTTCTACTAACTGAATCTAATTTTTCTAGTAGTACTCATTGAGTAGGATTTCATGACTGATTTAGGTGGTCCTTAACTAATCATGAATGTTTTTACTCATTTAATGTGAGGTGTGATGTGTGGTCTATCCTACCTTGTGTGATTGACCTAGAATTAATTTGAAATGGTTTTCTTTGAACCCAATTGGGTAGGGTAAGGAAATTTAGGGCCCTGATGGACCCTTTGATTATTAATCCCATGAGGTCCTAGATGTAAGATGGCTAAATGGTAAAGAGGGGGTGTATTGAATTTCTCTAAAAATTATATTTATAATATTTGAGTTAATTATTAATGTAACAAAATTAAAATAAATAATAGCCTAAGGTATTTTTATAGTAGTTTGGATCAAAATAATCCTACTATACTCTTCACCCCACTCAAACATAGAGAGAGATGGAACCCATTAACTATATAATATTTTAGTTTTGATGGAGAGACACAACCCTTACACTAACCTTTTCACACCTCAGGTCACAACCCAATTACACTAACTTTTTCCCACCTGGTGGCAAAACATAAACTAATCCTTCATTTTTCTACCTGGAGGTTCAACTAAACTGACTTTTAAAGGGGAGTCACACCCACTAAATCAAAAATTTTAATGATAGTCACAACTCAACACTAAAGCATACATATTAGGATAGAAATAAGTAATACATAAAAACTAGTGTAGACAATTAACATCTAAATGTTGAGTCAGTAAGGGTCACCTTAACAGTAAAGGTGTTACACAATGAAGTAAAACAAAATTTTTCACACAAATAGTGACCACATAGTGTATAGGAAAGTTATAACACTTCATAGTTTTTATATCCTTAATATTCCTCTCTTATCTGTGCTTTGCACTGGTCCTACCAAACTCCATTTATAGATTTTCTTTATACAAACTGAATTAAAAAAAAGTCACATGCTCTCATGACCCCCTCCCACCAAAGATACCGCAATGAAGGGAGATAGATAATGACCCTCAAGTCCCACCTCCAGTAGGCCCTAGGTTGGAGAATAACACTGAAGGTATACAAATCTCAAAATATGGAAGGAATTTCCCTCTATAAGGAAAAAAGGTCAGGGGATAAGATGAATCGACCACAATCAACTCCATGATGTATATATAAAAAAACCACCCCACAATGAATGTGTAAATAAAACTAATACTGATAAAAAGTCTCTATAGTAAATACCCAAAAAAAAACTAGAGTAATGACACAACAACTATCCAAGGGTACAGACTAGTAAAGTCCAGCATATCCCATGGAGTCCTCTTGGAATCCAGAAAATAGTTTTATATATGTAGGGTGAGCATACAAGTATACTCAGTAGGAAAACCAACTTATCTCATGCACATGTGAAAAGAGATAACTAATGCACCCATGTAAAAGCAGTAGAACCAAATAGAACTTAAATAAGCATATTAACAAAAACCCCAACCTCACCAAGGCTCACTCACTAAACAACACATCCAAGAATATAATATAATATAAATCACATCAATGATAGGGTACCCACACCTCTTTCCAATTGATTTTCCGCTCTCACACCCCAACATTGTACGTCCTGACACTCCCACCCCTTCTGAGTAACATCACATCACATCACATCCCACCCGCACACACTTGGGCCATAAAAACACATCACATCCCACCCACACACTCCTGGGACATTACATATCATCACATCATAATTCGATAGTGACACTTTTGACTTCTGGCTATCACACCCCATGCACGTACTTCTCATATCCTCAAATAGGGAGCGAGGAAGAGTGGGTAGCCAACCAGCCATCCTCCCACCAGGATGTTGGAAAAAACTCCCCCCAAATGACTATGTGGGTTTCAAAACATAGTGATTGACGAGGGTGGGGTGCGTATAGAAATCATAATAACATACAGAGTATATACATATAGATAAACAACACACAAGCCCCATCCCAATGGTTTATAGCCAAGGTATAAAACATTTCATAGAATATTCCACTTTTTTTTGTAGAAGCTAAACGCACAACCCCCATAAGAAAAAAAAACCCATAGTTCATATTTCAATATTTGATTATCATTAATCCATTTTCCAGATTCTCCATTACCAACCCATTCCTATAAAACATTATCTTTTTCTTATCACACAATAAGAAGCATAATAATTATTCATTAAACATGCCCAATTTTATTGTTTATTTCACTATCCATTACCAACTGGGAAACAAACAAATCATAGAACACAATAATAAGAACAAAATAAAATCCCAACAACCACATATAATTCTAATTTTTGTCATATCCCCGCTATATAACCACATCACAGCTACCATCACAGCTACCATCACAGCCCCACTATACCACCACACCATAACAACCATCATATCCCCATTGCACAACCATATCTCATCCACTACCCCACACACATCACATCGCATAACACAGTACAACACACTTTCATATTTACCAAATGGTCACTTATTTAATTTCACTTTTTTATTTAAGGGTGTTATCACAAAATCCATTGGATCCTAGGGAATCCAATCTAGTAACCAAATATACATGGTTAACCAGTTACTTATGATGATATCATACAATAAAAAAACAGAGGTTTCATGAAAAAGTCAATACAACATAACCAATCCACCAAAATACACAATTTTCATCAATCTATTATGCCAATACAATAAAAATATCAATAAAATAAAATAAAATAAATAAAAATTTATAATATCATACTTCACATTTCTCATACCCCTTTAAATTCAATTTAAACCAATTCGTTATCTTTTTTAATATGGATAAAAATATATTCATAATAGATATCAATAATAAATACATCCCACATAGTATACATAAGGAGAAATGAAGGAAAAAACTACTTGGAAGAAATAATCTTTTCCCAAATCACTGCACTCAAACAGGGGGCACACATATAAGAGTGGAATGCTTCGAGGGGAACTCAAACCAACTGTAGAAACAAAGTCCTATAACTCCTAGGGAAGAAGGATTTAGAACCTCTAATACCAAAATAAATAATAATTGAAGTAATGAGGGAATGATATTAAATTTATAATGATCATATTCAAAACTAGTGGGATTTAAAATGGTTTATATTGTCCATTAAAGGCAGATCCCATCAATTTACACGGTTTACACATTTAAAAGGTCTATGGACTCTTTATAATTTAAGAATGTGATTAATATCCATTGAAATGGATTTAAAACACTAATTAAGGCATTTAAACACATTTTTAATTATAAAAGACATCAACATGGCAATTCTATAATTTTTTAGAAAATTGGTAAATTTTGGAAAAATGGAAAACTGTTGAAATGTCTCACCGTTGGAAATATCTCACCATCAGAAATGTCTCACCATTAGAAATTTCTCACCATTGGAAATGTTTCACCATTAAAAATGTCTCACTAATGGAAATGTCTCACCATCAGAAATGTATCACCATTAGAATGTCTCACCATTGGAAATGTCTCACCATTGGAAATGTATTATAATTGGAAATGTCTCACCATTGTAAATGTATCACCATAGAAAATGTCTCACCATTTGAAATGTATCACCATTGGAATGTCTCACTATTTGAAAATGTATCACCATTGGAATGTCTCATTATTTTGGATTGTCTCACCATTGGAAATTTATCACCTTTGGAAATATCTCACTGTGGGAAATTTATGAAAAAATGGAAAACTATTGAAAGGTCTCACTATTTGAAAAACTCACATGTCCCAAAAAAAACCTGAACTTTCCTCAGACACCCAAATTATTAGATTTTTGGATAAGTAATAGGTTAAAATGTTTAGGCCATTATATTAGACACCTCTCAAACTATTCTCACCCTTGAGAATTCAAAACCAAACTAAAATGAAGAAGAAAAAGTTTCCAAACAACCATCCCCCCAAGATACCTCTCAAGGATGTCATTACACCTAAAACAAGACCATCAACCAAAAATTATATCCCAAATTACCACAAAAACTAAACAAAACATACTTCCCCCAAACATAGGAATCATGGAATTTCATCCTTCATGTCAAGATACTATTCGCTCTGGGTGGAACTGACTTGCCCACATAGGTTTAATCGCATCATAGTAAATTGCATCTTAATTAGGAATATGGTATTCCCTTTTTACCATGTTAGAACATTATCACACATCACCCAAAACACATCACATTAAGGAAAAAACAACATATCTCATAAAACACGAAGGTTTGAACAACACATCACAAAGAAAACAGAGAAGGGAAAACTCAAACAAAACTTTGGGTAATGGGATTGCATATATGTATCAATCTCCCAAGTAATATACTCCAAGAAACCATGCCTCCATAGCACCTAAACTAGGGGAATGGTCTATCCTTGAGAATAAAAAAAAACTAGGAAGAAAAGGGAATGGTGGTCCGAACAACCAACCCATGGATTTCCTCTTAAGTTTCTCGATGTATTTGAAAAAAAAACCATTTGGGAAAAAAATAAGTGTAAATATACACAATACTAAAAAATACAATCTCCCAGGGGAGATAGCTCTCAAACAAGAATAAGGTAACATATATGTTCTTAACAAACACATAAAACAATACATATTAACTAATTATGAACAAAACATTCTTTTCAACTCAATTATTCATTAATAATTTTAAACAAGTACATGCCTTTCAAAATCACCCTTTATTTAAAATCAAATCACTTTTTATTTTATAAAATTCTTTTCTACCCAATATTTTCAAAGCCTTTAAAATAATGTTTTATTTCACAATTCCATGCCTTTTATTTCAAAAAAATACATTAAATGAGTTTCCCTCTCTTCATATGTTTGAGGTTATAACACATTTCATCAACATAAAATCAATAAAAACAAATCAAACCAACAAGGTAGTAGTCAAAAATTCCCATAACTTCCTTTATAAAAATATTTACACATGGGAGGTAAGCCTATCCTCATCAATTTTGAGATTTCTAAAATGACCATTTTATTTTATTATTGAATTTAAGTGATTATCCTTTTTATGGGAGGTGAGATATTCCATAAACACAATCACACTACAAAAAAACACAATTCATATTACCACAATAACAAAACATATCATTCACTACACATCACCGCAATTTCACAACACAACCACCAACCTAAACTCACCAACCAACAAAAACATCCACCAGAAATTTCACACAACCACATCACCGCACCACTTTATTATCTACATGAAACCACCATTTTCACATAACCACTTGTTCCATATCATCCTCCAAATTTCACTAACCAACTATCACCACTACCATCACACATCAAATCACCAAACACACAAACAAAATAATTCCCTTCCCCTCATCGAGATATTATCTGCTTTGGGCAGCACTGACTCACCCACATGGTTTCAATCGTGTCAATGTATAACACATATTGATTAGGGATTTGGTTTTCCTCTCTCAATATTATTGAATTTTTTAATCACACATCTCACAAGGTAACCAAAATAATAATAACGAAACATAGCAACAATAAATTCTAGATTCTACAATTATTCAGGGGTTCATATTACTTCACCTCATTATTTAGCATGAGTATCAAAAATTTAAAATTTTCTATGGGGAATTGGTTAATTAGACTTATATAATTAATTATTATTTTAATACATGGTGATCTTAATAAATCAGTCACACCAAGGGTCTTATAATCCATGATAATCACAACGCAAGTAAGGTTTCTAACAACTGTTATTTTCAGCAAGTCATAACAACACTTCAATGGAATAATAACAATACAACAACAAAAAAACTTCATTTGAAAATGTTTTCATGCTAGGTTATTGTGTTTAATTCAAATACCCCATCACATATTCAACATTATTTCAAAATTTTCAAAATAAAACACACTCCCATATCATAAAATTAAAACTACACATGTTATATTACTATATTTCATGCTTCATAATGCTCAAAGTAAAAATTCTTTAATCATTCCATTTCTCAGGAAAACATGCTTATATAATTAAATAAGGATAACATTATTCTACTTCCATATTTAAATACAATATATTTAACATGCTAAATGCTCAAATCCCAAATAAGAATATTTCCATAATTACCACACAAATGTTTCCAACATTAGGCATGATTTCCATAAAAAAATAATCATGAATTAACTTGTAAGGTAATGTTATTTTAGTACTTAAAAATTATTAACAGTAAAAAAATAATAATTTTAATATTTTAAACCTTTATAAGTTTCAACATGTTACCACAAAGCATGGTTCTCATTTTCCAAAATTTAGAAATAAATGTCACAAGAATTTTTACTCTACACATGCTTACAATATATGGTTATATCAATACTATATAACTATAATCAATAAAAAATAAGGAGCAAGTTATTCTTATCAAGGTTTTCAAATTAAAAGGAATTATCAATAATCAAGATGGTCATTTTTAGAATCTTTAGACTTTTAATGTCAAAACCAAGTTTTACAACAAGTCTATTACACATTATCATGATAAATTATGAATGGAAAGAAATACATGACACATTAACTCACATGGAAACAAGAATAATTACAATAATGGTTTGAAAAATATTCATTTTATCATGCTAGTACAAAATCTACTCGAGGTAACATGTTTATAATTATTGTCAAAATTAAGCAGTTTTTCAAAACAAAATACACTACACATGCTTTTCTAACAATCTTAAACATTAGGAAATCAAGATGGCATGTTATAAATTTCAAAAAAGGAAGAAAAATTCAATTCATTAATAATAATACTATAATAGGAAAGAAAAAAAACATTTAAACCTTAAGAATCTTTCAAACAAACTGCCCACGCCAGTTAACAATCATTTTACTATTTACTTTTAGGTTATACGAATAATTCAGAAAAAAATATCAATTTATTATCAATTATAGAAGAGGAGAATTCATAAAAACACAAATAATATTTCATGATTTACTTAATTCATTTTAACTTCACAATATCAACCAATTCAAACAAGAACACAAATAATCATGATTCATATACCTCTCATAGTTTTTTACCCTGCAAGCAGTGCCGCCTCACTTGGTCATTCAGTAGGCACAAAGTATTTGCATTGGGTCATAGGTGGCCCTAAAATCTCATGTCCTAGCATGTATTCCCTATCCTATGTCATGCATAAAGGTCAACTAACACCATTTCCCTACCAACCCATGCAATCCTCATTGTGACTAACTTCGTTCTTCATTATATCTCTCAACCATCAACTCTGATACTTCACTATCACAACCCCTCCTACCAATGATACTACAATAAAGGGAGAGAGATAATGACCCCTGAAACTCGTATTCAGTAGGCCCTAGGTTGGAGACTAGAATAGACGCTATAAAAATACCACAATATGGGAGAAATTTCCCTCTATATGACAACACAATCAGGAGATAGGACAAATCAATGATAATAAACTCTATGATGTATATATATGAAAAAAAACCACCCCACAATGCATGTGTAAATAAACTGATACAAATAAAAAGTCTCCAAAGTAAATAAAAAAAAAACTAGAGCAATGACACACCAACTATCCAAGGGTACGGGACAGTAAAGCCCAAGATAGCCTGGAAAGTCTTCATGGAATCTTGAAAATAGTTTTATATACATAGGGAGAGCATACATGTATACTCAGTAGGAAAAAAAATTCTCTTATGCACATGTGAAAAGAGAAAACTAATGCACCTGTGTAAAAGTAATAGAACCAAACAACACCTAAATAGGTATACTAACCAAAACCCTAAACTCACCAAGGCTCTCTCACCAAATAACGCATCTAAGAATATAATATAATATAAATCAAATTGATGATAGGGTACCTCCTACCACTTTTTCACTGATTTTCCACTCTCAAACCCTAACGTCGTACGTCCCAGTGCTCCCACCCCTTCCAAATAACATCACATCACATCAAATCACACCTGCACACACTTAGGACATCAAAACACATCACATTCTGATCGCACACACCTGGGACATCATATATCATCACATCAAAACTCGATTATGACACTTTTAAATTCTGGATATCACATCCCATGTATATCCTTCTCATATCCTCAAAAAAGGAGCAGAGAAGAGAAGGTATCCAGCTATCCATCCTCCCACCGGGATGTTGGAAAAACTCCCCCCACATGACTATATGGGTTTTAGAACATAGTTATCTATGATGGAGGGGTATGTATAGAAATAAAAAGAACATACATGGTATATATATATAGATAAATAGAACAAAATCCTTATCCCAATGTTTCACAACCAAGGTATAAAAAATTTCATAGAATACTTCACTTTTACTGTAGAAGCTAAATGTACACCCCCCCATAAGAAAAAAAGACACAATTCATATTTTAATATTTGATTATTATTAATCCATTTTCCAGATTTTCCGTTACCAACCCATTCCTATAAAACATTATTTTTTTCTTAGCACACAACAAGCTGCATAATATTTATTCGTTAAACATGACCAATATTATTGTTCATTTCACCATCCATTACTAACTAAGAAACTAACACATCATAGAAAAAACAAGAGGCATAAAAAAATCCCAATAGCCACATCCAGTTCCACTAACTGTCATATCCCCACTACTTAACCACATCACAACTCCCATCACAGCCCCACTGCACCATTACACTATAACAACCATCACAACCCCGTTGCACCATCATGATATAACAACCATCACAACCTCTCTACACAAGAATATCTCATCCACTATCCCCACACACATCACATCACATACCAAAACACAAAACACTTTCATATTTAGTGAAGGGGAACTTATTCAATTTCATTTCATTATTTAAGGGTGTTATTATAGAAGCAATTGGATCTTGGGGTATCCATTGCATTAACCAAATATATGTGGTTAACCAGTTATTTATGATGATATCATACAATAAAAAAAATATAGGTTTCATGAAAAATTCACTACAGCATAACCAATTCACCAAGAGAAAAAATTTTCATCAATCCATTACACCAATACAATCACAATATCAAAAAAAAAAATCAAATCAAATAAATAAAAATCTATAAGATCATACTTCACATTACCTTACCCCTTTAAATTTAATTTAAACTGATTCATTATCTTTCTTTATTAGAATTAAACCATATTCATAAGAGATATAAATAATAAAACCATCCCACATGATACACATAAGGAGAAATGACAGAAAAAATTAATTGGAGTAAAGAATCCTTTCCCAATTTGCTGCACCAAAACAGGGGATGTACATACATGATGGGACTAATTCGAGGGGAACTGAAACCAAATAAAACAAAAAAGTCCTACAACTCCAAAGGAAGATGTATTTTGAACCTCTTATCCCAAAAGAAAGATTAAGTGGAGGAACAGGGGAAGGATCTTCACTTTAGAATGATCAGATATGAAATTAGCAAGATTTGAAATGGTTTAGATTGGACATTAAAGGAGGATCCCATCAATCTATGCAGTCTATGCATTTAAAAGATCTCTAGACTCTTTATAAATTAATTATATGATTAATCTCCTTTTAAACATCTTTAAAACCCTTAATTAAGACATTTAAACCCATTTTTCATCATAAAAGACATCAAAATAGAAATTTTGTAATTTTTTGGAAAACTAGAAAATTATGGAAAAAAGGAAAACTGTTGAAATATATCACCATTAGAAATGTCTCATAATTTTAAATGTATCAACATTGAAAATGTATCCCCATTTTAAATTTCCCACTATTGGAAATCTCACCGTTGGAAATGTCTCACCGTTGGAAATGTCTCACTGTTAGAAATGTCTCACCATTGGAAATGTATCACTTTAGGAATTTCTCCCCATTTGGAAATGTATCACCGTTTGAATTTATCACAATTTGAGAATGTATCACTGTTTTAAATGTCTCACCATTGGAAATATATCAACCTTGGAAATTTTTGGAAAAATGGAAAACTGTTGAAATGTATCGCTATTGGAAGAACTCACATGTCCCAAAAAAACACCCAAACTTTCCCCAGATACCCCAATTATCATATTTTTGGAAAAGTAATAGGCTATAAGGTCTATGCCATTACACATTCATAGCCCTTTTTACCAATTACCATGCATCCACACTCTTCTCTCAATAATAAAAATCTATATATCTCAAAATGGATTATAAAGACCCGACTTTAAAACATTACATAATCTTGAATTTTAAATAAATAATTCATATTATTTCATTCCTAAAGACCTTTTAAAGTTTATAGGTTTAGATAATTAAGCCAAAAATCATACATAATAAACCCAAACATTTAAAAGTGGTCACTTTCACTCAACATCCATTTTTTCCATAACACAATACTTTTAAAACAAAACACTTTTCTTTTCATGAAAAATATTCATGATTTTCAACTTGACTTCATCATTTTTTCTACTCATCCTTAAACCTTATGATTTTTTTGAAAATGTGGGATGAGAACAAAAAACTCAGTAAGGGTAATATATAAGGTAAGAAAGAAACCCATTAGTCAATTTAAAAACTATGAGATCATATAAGAAAATTTTCCTTGAAAATAATAAACTTTGTGCTCAAATAATTATTTATCTACACATGAAATAAACTATATGACCCAAATTTTTTCATAAAACACTTTATAAGAAAGTATAAAGGAAAAATCATAATCATGAGGGTTTCTTAGAAAACATGAGAACCCATGAAAATCATTTTCCTAAAAACAAACCCTTTTACCCTTAAAGGGCATAATAATTCCTTTAAACAAAATATCATTATATTACCTTATGAAATTAAAATATTTGCATGAAAAATAATTATAAATCATAGAAAAGTCATGTATGTTCCTTGGGACATCATCTTCATAGTACCCTTACAAATGGAATAACCTACTCGGTTAATTCCAACCCAATTCTCCAAAGAATATAATCATTACCCAATGAATTGGAGAGCTATATCAGGTTAACCTATCATCATAAACAATTTCCAAGGACATAACATATATAATACATATAAAATATTTCATTACAATCATCAAACTCATAAAAATATACTTTTGAACCCATAAGAAAAACATTTTCAGATATTGATATATCCTTTTCCTTTAAAACCCCATTTTAAAAACTAAAATACCTACAATAAAGGTAAGAAGGGTCTTTCTTGAAAGAAAAAATATAATATTGTAAAGTAATCTAAATATAAAATCTTGGTTGTGGTGGAGTAAAATCCATTGACGTCGTATATTGTCACACCCCTCTCTCTAAAGACACCCCTCCTAGGATGGCAATGAATAAAGGGAGGTAATGAACCCCAAGTCCCACCTCTAGTAGGCCCCGATGTGGAGACAAACACCAAGGGTATAAAAATATCACAAAATGGGAGGCATTTCCCTTTTTATAGGAAATAATATCTAGAGATAAGATGTATCAACCTCAAAACATCTTCAAGTCATGCACAAAAAAAATACAAAATCCATCCCACATGAGTGTTTAAAATAAAACTGTTACAAATGAAATAAAACTACAAAGTAAGTACCAAAAGTAAGTATAGGCAGTGACATGACAACTATCAAGATCCAAGCTAGTAAAGTATATCATGGTTCACAAAGTCCTCTTAGAAACCTGAAAACAATTTTATATACATAGGGTGATAATACAAGTATACTCAGTAGAAAAAACCTAAGTCTCTCATGCACATATGAAAGGAAGCATACTAATTCACCTACGAGAAAAAAAAATGACACCTTACAAGGTATACTAGCCATCCCATCCCCACCAAGGCATGATCACCAAGTAACACAAGTAAATTAAAGTAACATAGTAATCACATAAATGATTTGGGTACCCCACACCACTTCCCATTGGTTTATCCACTCTCTCCAAATGGAAAACATCCTCACACTCTCACCCCTTTTGAAGAACCACATCAAAACCCTCCCACACACACCTGGTTCCCACAAACCATATCTCATCCCTTCACCTAAGCTAGAGTCACATCACATCTCATCCGTAGACACCTAGGCCATAAACCACATCTCATCCCATCACCTGAGCTCGAGTCACATAACATCTTGCCTGCATACACCTGTGCCACAAACCACATCACATCCCACCTACAGACACCTGGTCCAAAAACTACATCACACCCTCCCACAGACACCTGGGCCTCACAAACCACAACCTCATTCCAAAGACACTTGTAAACACACAATACATCTCACCCCAAAGACACCTGGGAAAGCATAACACATCTCATTTTGAAGACACCTGGGAAAGCACAACTTACCCGCACGCACTTGGGCCTTAAAAACCACAACCTGCCTGAATAATCTTGGGATATCACTGCCTGGAAGAGGGAGGAGGGAAGAGCGGGTGGTCATCCATCCATCCTCCTATTGGGATGTTTAGGAAAGACACCCTATCCCATGATGATGGGTGTGTTCGGCACATAGTGCTCAACTAGGGTGGGGTGCATTAAGAAATTACAAGGAAGATACAAGTATATTCATATAGATACCAAAAACTCAGCCTAACCTATTGTTTTTCAAACAAATGACTAAGTCACCACATGTCACCTTTGGTGCTACCTCTAAATTCACAACACCGCACAACAAGCCACAAATCCAATCCATATTCCCAACTAATTCATTTAACCGATTCCACTCTTTATTTAAAAATTCATTTATTTTTTTATTAACCACACCAACCCAAGATAATTCCAAACCTTATTAATCAATCATTGATTCATTTATTCCATTAATATATGAGTAACTACCAAGCATAAAACATTACAAACAACACAAAAAAATTCACACATAGAGAAACTATGGGTGAATTACCCATACCAACCATCACTGTACTTCTTCAAACTCATCCTACTCAAGTCATGTACCAACAGAGACAACCCCTACTCATGACCCCATCCGATAACACATAACCGCACAACTAACTTTGCAGCCTCACTACACCACATTTCTCATACATTCTACAATCATACAATCTCTCAACCTAAGATTCCATCACACTTTTCGAACCACCCCACAATACACAACCATGCCCACAACTGAAGAACCACACAAATAAAAAAGATCCCAATTCCAAATTTAATAAGTCATTCCTTATTCATATTCCACTTGTTAATTCAAGGGTTATCACATAAGCTGTAAAATACTGGGGAATCCATTTATTATCTAAGTGTACGCGATTTACCAATTTCTATATACAAAAGTTCATTAGGAACCAACCAACATGCTACTTGTTTAGTACATAAACAAGGACCACCAATGGCCATGATTTTCAATGGGGGTTCTTAGCCCATAAAATTTATAATATCATAATAACATCAAGCCATAAAACATGAAATTTGAATCCCTATACCCATTTCAATTTCATTAACCCAGTTCTTATATTTTATTAGTGTGGCGAAAATATGATCCATAGGAAAATAAGAGTAAGTCCCTCCCACATGATACACAATCAAAGATAAATGAAGGAAAAGTCCCTACCTTGAAGGGTGTCAATGTTATTTTCATGGGAACATATAATGAAACGGTCCTTCAATAACCTCTCCCGCAAGATCTGCATCCACCTGAGGATACAACGACACCATCACACCAATCAATGACCAAAGAAGAACACATTAAAAGTATAGTAGAACGTTTTCCATCACATGGAAAGGAGAGCAGTAGGAAAATAGAGACCAAACCAAAATAAATAATTGAAACAAAGGAATAATGTACCTCGAGTTGAAAACTGATTGATACGGATCAAAGATGGATGCTTGGTGATCAATTTATGTTGAAGGAATCTCTAAAACTCCATGAAAGGGAATGATGGGTCACCTAGGATGAGAGAGATCACTGCATCCATAGGGTTTGTGAAAACCTGAGTAGATGGAATGTTTAAAACATTATAGCATTGGGTTAATAAATGACATGCAATCCCCTTTCACGTCATGTAATATCCCGAGGTCCACTTTCACTAAAAAATGAACCGCCTCTTGATTTTATTTTATTTTTCAAACCCCAAAGAATTTTATGCTATGAAACTTCCCAGAAAAGCCGTAAAACAAAGTTTCATGTTGTGTAATCCCATTACATGATGTTTAATGCCCCTTATTACAGCCTTCAACAACCAAACTCCTCCAAACTCATTCCAAGACTCCTTCGAGCACCTCCAGTGACCAAAACTCAAAAAGTAACAGTCTGGGAGGATATAGAACATTACATTAGATACCTATCAAATGATTCTCACCCTTGAGAATCAAAATCCAAGCCCAAAAGAAATAGGGGTCTGAAAAACCACCCCATGAGATACCTCTTAAGGTTATCACTACACTTGAAACATTGCTAACAACCAAACACATCAACATTTAATGATAAACCAACCTATGTTGTTGAAAATCTAGGGTGGAAACCTTCACATACAAGAACACCTCCTCCAACATCTTCTAACCCAAATGACCATGTAACACATCACACAAGCTCAATGACCATCTCATCTCAAATACACGAATCATGAAATCCCGTCTTCCATGTCAAGATACTATCCTCTCTGGGTGGCACTGACTCTCCCTCACATGTTTAATCACATCCCAATTAATGTGTCTCAATTAGGAATCTAGTTTCCCCCCTTTCACATGTTAGGAATTTATCTCACATTGCACCACACACATTTCAACCCAAGGGAAAACAAAACAACTCATATAAAACAAGGTTCAATCATCACATCATAAAGTAAAATAAAAAAAGTAAAAACTCAAAACAAATCTGGGTACTGGGAACACATCTACATTTCCTTCTCCCAAGTACTCTCCTCCAGGACACCATGCCTCCACAACACATGAACCAAAGGAATGTTCCTTCCATGCAGTACCTTCTCCCAATTATCACATATCTCTATTGGCCACTCCACATATGTTGAATCATCCCCAATATCTAACTCTCCCCTATAAAGGACATGGGATTCATCATGAAGATACTGAAAAAGATAGGAGATAATGAAGACATCATGGATCCTCTCCAACTATGGTGGAAACACCAATTGGTATGCTACTTAACTAACTCATCCCAACATCTTGAAGGGTCCAACGAACCAGGGAGAAAGTTTAATTCTTATTCCAAACCTCTGATTCCAACATAGAGGGGAAACCTTCAAGAATACATGATCCCCAACCTCAAACTCCAAGTGCCTCCTTCTGTGTCCAACATATGACTTCTACCGATCCTGCGCTTCTTTCTTCTTCTCACGAATGAGCTAAACCTTATTTTTCATGCTTTGTACTACCTCGATACCAAGAAAAGGTGTCTCCCCAACCTCTGTTCAACATAAGGGTGAACGACATGGTCTTCCATACAAAGCTTCAACAGAGCCATGAAAATGGAATAGTGATAGATGTTATTATAAGAAAACTCGACCAAGGGTAATTGTCGCACCCAAGTTCCACCAAAGTTCAAGATGCATGCTTGCAGTATATACTCTAGCATCTGGATAGTCCGTTCTATCTACCCATCTGTCTGAGGGTGGAAGGCAGTGCTGAGGTGTAACCAGGTTCCAAAAGCATACTACAATCCCCTACAGACTATCGAGGTAAAATGTGTATCCCAATACGAGACAATGAATCTTATAACTCCATTAAACTGTACCACCTCATCAACATACCTCTGTGCTAAGGCATCTACTACGCCTGACTCCTTAATCACTAAGAAGTGAGCGGATTTCTTAGACGATCCACTATCACCCATATAGCATTGTATCCTCTCTGATCCCTAGGTAATCCTATGATGAAAATCATTGGGATTTCATCCAACTTCCACTCGGGAATATCCAAGGGTTGAAACAAACCACTGAAATCATGATGCTCAACCTTCACACTACTAAAAATATGGATTTTAAATGCACTAGAAACCACTTTTAACAATTCTAGAAAAGTGCTGTTAATAGTGGAAAAGATAAGGGGGGGAGTCCCCTTTAATAGTGCTAAAAAGTGCTGATATAAGGGTCCCTTTATCCGCACTAAAAAATGTGCTGATAAAGGTCCCCCCTTTATTAGCGCTCAAAATAACACTGATAAAGGCCTAGTTTCCTGGGATGTACTATTTATTTAACAGCACACCCAACACCTGCACACCTACACATGAACAAAGCACATAAGAATGAAATAGTGCACACAAGAGTTTCGCAAAAAATGCTATATACATTTACTTGACATCATGAATACAAAAAAATACACTGCTATATACATTTCAAACAATGTTTTATATGGTTAAAATTATAATTATCTAACAAATAGTTAAAAACATTAATGTTTCATCCTTTGGAATCCGTGATCCCCTATAAAAAATTGTTGTCCATGGCATTAGTTTCTGAACAAATCATTCAAAATCAAGAAAAAAATTCCACCTATATAAGAAAGCAAATATTATGTTAGTAATACAACAATGAAATAAATTAAACATTAATATAAGAGAATAAATTAATAAAATGATATAAAATATTGAAGGATGGAGGATCAGGACTCCCTCACTCCAGTTTTCTCCAACAGACATGCTGTAATAGAAAACACTAGAAGTATGAATCTGTATACCTATGATTCCCTTTGTGTGGCTACGCATCAAGAAAACTATTTGAGGCACACTATGGTGAAAGATAGAGGGAACTTGACAGCCTTCACAGGTTCCATTGTTGGTTATTTTGTGGCTTTTAGCGACCACACAATGCAGTGTATTATCCAAAAAGGTACAATGGCCTATGTATCAGCATCCAACAACACTATTTTAGAAAGGATAGATATCTATAAGTTCTTGATCATGGCTCGAATCAACCTATCGAAAGGAATGAAACCGTGGAAACTTGTAGATCTTGTTGACCGTCTTACAACCATTTGGGGGTTTGATGATTTTAAATGATTTTCTTTAGGCTGTGGGTTTTTCCACATTCTGTTTCATTTTATAGACTTGAAAGGGAAATCTTGGAGCACTGAGTTAATCAATTTGAGGCCAAGAACTTTGAGATTACATGATCGACATCTAAATTTATACCTGTCTAATTTCAAGGAGACTTATGCCCAGGTTTGGGTAAAAATACAAGGCTTAAACTGGATCCTATGGCATCCATAAATTTTATTTGACATCACATATTCATTAGGAGTACCCATAAGGATGTACAATTCCACAAAAATGGTGTCTTTTGGCCATTTTGCTCGTATTCTAGTAGAGGTTGATCTGATTATTCCAAGGATTGGTAATATTGTGCTTTCTAATCCATATGATGATATTAATATTATAGTGGAATATGAAAAAATGCCTCTATTTTGCGAAGAATGTACTATTATTGCTCATACTACCTCATATTGTAGAAGAAAACTGATTTTTTCTAAATGTCATATGAAGGGACATGACTTAGATCACTGTAGAAGAAGAGACAAGAGTGCTACACTTATTAATGTGGTAGAGGAGAATGTATATGTTGGATTAGTTTCACCTCCTATCCTAACTCCATCTTCAAGTTCTATTAATAATGTTTCTATCTCATTACATGATAAGGATGGCCCAATTTTAGATTGCACTAGGTTATAAAAAGAAAACTTAGAAGGTATCCAGTCTAGGAATGTTGATCCAAATTTTGATGGTACATTGTGTACTACTATCTTGTCTATTCCAGAAAAACTAGTAATATCCTGGACTTATTTGGGATCAAATGAATATAAGGACATTGTTTCTTTCAAGGACATGCTATCTAGAGGTCTGTATGATGACCAGGTTGATAAATAATCAAAGGATAGTCAAATATCCATGGAATGTTTCACCCAGGAGGTAGTGGACCTCAACATATGGAAAGAAAAAAATATGATATATGATAAGAAATGGGAGGGTAATGCTAAAATAGATGCAATCTATTTTCCAAAGACTAGATCTGGAGGATATCTCCCATCCAAAGAAACCCCTAATTAGGGGAGGGATTTGATTACACCTGATTATGACTCAAAATTTTCTGCAGGGAAAGTGATTGGTGATACTCCTACTACCCCTATTTCTTGTAGTGTTCCCGAAACCTCTGTCCCTTGTGGAAAAGGATCGTCTCCAACCCTTTTTTCAGCCTCCCAATCTGATAAAGATGAAGGGGGATTATATGAAAACTCTAATATAACCTTGGAACTAGTAAAAGTCTTGGACAGTAAAGGGAATAAAATATCTCTTCCTGCTCACCATTTTAAAGAAAAGGTTAAAGCGAAGGTATGCACTCATAATCCCTTTCATTTATTGTCTTATGAAAACAGTGTGGGATATTGTGGTGCACCTAATGTGAACAAAAAGAAAGGAAGATGGAGATATTATACACTCTGATGATTGTGATGGCCCATGGGTTCTTGTAAAAACTTGGCGAAGGGGTCTCCACCCTCATTGCCAGGGTGGAAGATCCTCTTGTCACGGTATGAGCACTCGCTCTCGAGTTTGTTGAGATGCATTTGGATTTGTTTTTTTGTTAGTCAGTTTGTGTCCTCCTAATTTTTGTACTTTCCCACTTTTTTACTTTTCCATCTTTCTTAATTTAAGGGGTCTCGTTCCTCATTCAAAAAATAAATAAATAAATAGTAAAATGTCAATTTTTAATAAAAAAGACACATTTGGAGTTATAGCGGTCACATCGTGCGTCGTATTGAGGCAGGGTTTATTCCTACATGTCACAAATGAGTTATATATCATTTTTTTAAAATATTAAAACAATTCAAATGGGTTTTCTCAATTCTGAGTATGTCACTTGTGTTTTTTTCTAAAATTAATGTCAATTTTAAATAAAAAGAGACACTTTGAGTCATACCAGTTGAATTGTGAATTGAATTGAGGTGTGTTCGATTCCTACATGTCAAAAATTACTTATGGATCATTTTAATAAAGTATAAAAACAATCCAAATGCGTTTGCTCAGTTTTTAGTATGTCAGTTGTGATTTTTTACTAAAATGTCATCTCAAACTGGAAATACGCATTTTGAGTCATACTGGTCACATAATGCATTGGTTTGATATGATAATGCTTCATAAACATCACAAAAAAACTTATGAATCATTATCATAAATTATAAATACAATTGGATTGGGTTTTCTTGGTTTTTAGTGAGTGACACGTTTTGAGCTAAAATGTCAATTTTAAACTGATAACATACACTTTTAGCCATAATGGTCACACCGCACGTCAGATTGAGGTGTAGTTAATTCATACACATCAATAATGACTCATGGATAGTTTTACTAAAGTATCAAAATAATACGAATGCGTTTTCTTGGTTTTCAATATGTCACTTGTGTTTTTTTTCTAAATTTAATGTCAATTTTAAATAAAAAGTGACACTTTGAGTCATACCAGTCGAATTGTGATTTTAATTGAGGTGAGGTCAATTCCTACATGTCAAAAATGACTTATGGATCATTTTCCTGAAGTATTAAAACAATTCTAATTTGTTTACTTAGTTTTTAATATGTCAGATTTGTTTTTTTACTAAAATGTGATTTCAAATTGGAAACACTCATTTTGAGTCATACCGGTCGTATCGTGCATTTGTTTGATATGATACTACTTCATAAACGTCAGAAAGAACCCATGAATCATTATACCAAATTATGAATAAAATTGGAGAGAGTTTTCTTGGTTTTCATTGAGTGACATGTTTTGAGCTAAAATGTCAATTTTAAACTGATAACAGACACTTTTATCCATACCAGTCACACAGTGTGTTGGATTGAGGTGAGGTTGATTCATACACATAAAAAATGACTCATGGATCATTTTACTAAAGTATCAAAATAATAAGAATGCGTTTGATCAGTTTTTAGTATGTCACTTGTGTTTTTTTCTAAAATTAATGTCAATTTTATATAAAAAGAGACACTTTGAGTCATACCAGTTGTATTGTGAGTTTAATTGATGTGTGGTTGATTCCTAAATGTCACAAATGACTTATGGATCTTTTTCTTAAAGTATCAAAACAATACAAATGCGTTTTATCTATTTTTAGTATGTCACTTGTTCTTTTTACTAAAAATAATGTCAATTTTAAATAAAAAGAGACACTTTGAGTCATACCAATCACATCGTGTGTCATATTGAGGTGGGGTTGATTCATACATATTTAAAATGACTTATAGATCATCTCCTTAAAGTATCAAAACAACTAAATTCATTTTCTCGATTTTGAATAGGTCAGTTACTCTGATACCAACTATAATAACCTAAACATTCCATACATTGATATCATATATGAGTAGATTAATATTCCTTACATAAAAGAAATAAATCAAACATAAATATGAAAAAATGCATTAGTTCTATGGACAATGATTTTACTGTGAAAACATAAAAATTACCTCTGTGATTGAGAAGACACAACGTCGTTTCTCTTCCTGAAAAGGCATGTCACATGGACAAAAATCTTCTAAAATAAACAAACCCTACAAGGAATAATGAAAATCAAATCAACATTTCATTATATAATTTTTCATTAAAATAGATATATTATATCATAGTATTACATTTACATCTTTACAAAGGGTTTATTTGGTCTAGATATAAGCTAATAACAATACTAGTGATTCTTGGTGCACTTCACTACTGTTGGTTAACTACCTCTTAGCATAGCATCTGATCTAAAATTACGATATGGAATCCCTCTAAATGGGTGTAGGAAGAGAAGGAAAAGTTAACTCTGAATGATGATATCATAGATATGGTGTCGGATGAGAGCATCATGGGGATGCCGAATCGAAAGTTCAGATCAGATTCTATGCTAAGTGGTAGTTAACCAACAGTAGTGAAGAATCCTTAGTTTTATTATTAAAATTGTGAGTGTTGCACAACCAATATTCTTCCAACACACTAAATCAGTATAAACAGAAGCATAAATGACCAAAATATATAATATAAATGATCCATTCCATAATATTTTAGGTCCAGTGCTTTTGGAAACATGGAAACATAAAGAACTAGTTTATAAGAGTCTCTCATTAAGTTATTCTCTAATAGAAAGACAATTCATTTCTAAAACCATTATTCATAACCTAAGTATATTTGACATAATAAAGGGTGATCATAGATTCTCAATAAGTGTAAATAAGGGAGATATCAATGATCATATAAGGATAACATAAGTAGTAGTAATTAACCTTCATCCTATTTGTGTATAATATTCTATCAAGTATGTTGTCCATTCTTCTCTAAACAGATCTATATCATCTTGTGAATATGAGTTTTTGAGACAATAATGGTAGTACTGAAAAAATATAAATACACAAAGGATTAATAAATATTTTAAATTAACTAGTAATTATTTTCAAAAATACCTCTTTAGGGATGCTAGTTTGTTGATGAAATATGATCTCTTTCATAAATTTACAAACATAATAATCACATACCTTTTCATTTTTTTGTTTTGAAAATAGTAGAAACATCAAGAAAAATAAATAATTTGTTTTGATATGTGTTTGGATAGTGCAATCTTATTATATATACCATGATACTTGTCCAGTTGTAGATATCATGGGCGTTCTTGTCCTTAGGCCCCGAATTCATTCCATGAAGTAGATGATATTGATGCACCACCCTATCATAATAGAATCCTCATTAAAAGATAATATAAATTATATAACTATATGTTTAGTTCTAAAATGTTGGATCTAGTGTATTTAAAATTGACAAATGCCATCATGCGTGGTCAGTTTTTTGGATATCCATGCATTGAATCCAGAAAATAAATATTTAGAGTATCCAAATTGACCTCAATGAGCATCCAATACTGCCTAAAAACAAAAAAAGGAATAAGTAATGAAAGAAATGAAAATATAGTTGATATGATTAAATTGTAGAGTTTTACCCCTATATCGTTGGTATTAAAAATATTCTTTCATCCATAATTTTTTTTCAAACAATTTGATCAGGGATGAAATTATTTCACCCTCTTTATCAGAATTTATTTCTTCTTTTGAAGAGGTTTTGTGAGGACTAACAAGTCCGAATTTTTGTTCATGGGGAAATACCTTAAATTGTTTTTCATATATACACCTACAAAAAATATGAAATCTATTTAGTCATAATTATCATAGTATATCATCTTTTGTGAAATCAAATCATGAAAACATACCTCATGTATACATTTACAATTGAGGTGCCTAGCCATTCATACTTGAGGATTTCATTTAAATTTTTAGCACTAATATAATCTGATTCTTCCTATCTGTATATATATTTTTTTAAAATCAACTATGTGAGTATTTCCGTCTATCAAATTTGTATCCACATGAGCTTGCAATGATATTAAATGTGGATATAGAATGGGTGGGGTGAAGGTTATCTCAATAGATGGTTTCAATCGGTTTATTGATACTTGAGATAGTTTTGATCCGATCATTCATTTCACCCGCTTCTATTTTTCATTTTGTAATAACATTCCTCAGTTCAAAACTTTTTTAATTAAATGTTAAATGTTCATCTTGAAAAATAAATTGGAAATGAATAACTCCTTGTTGAAATGTTTTTTTACAAGATTTGAAGGCCATGTGACGAATGTTCCAACTGTTTATTTGAATGTATGAATTTCGTCATAGTCATTTGGAATAGGTAGATTGGCGCTTGAATCATGAGCTATGTTAATCTATACTCTGACATGATTTGTTGGAAGTGGTCTACTGTGTAGCATGTCGTTCTGCATATTGAACACCATATCCCTATCTACAAGGCAATAGGTTGGAGTTGATAGATATTAATAATAGTCATTTTCACCCTATAGAATATTAGTATAGGAAAGGTATCAGTGTCTATGTGATTCGAATTTCATAGAAAAAATTATTAGAACATTGATTACCTTAGCTAAGTTAGGTTTTTTAGGGGAATGGATCGCCTCAAAACTAGTGAGGGGTGGGGTGGGATCTTCATGCACAAGTTGTTCTTGATTTATTTCTTCTCTTTGCCTACCCCCATCAAACTTTATATTAGCTCTCTATGGTATTGTAATTATTCTTGAAACATAGCTAATTATTCTCTCATATTTTTCATTTCTTTAGTTTGATCCTTCACTTTTTTTCTTTCTGAAAATATGTTCAGGGTGTCACACCAAAACCCGCACCTCTAACGCAGCCACACTGTTCTGGATTCTTCAAGGCCGCTAAAATTATGTCTGCATCTGGTGTAGGTGTTATTGATTCCTGTGACTACGTCAGATAGAAAATATAGGAAAATACGTAATTATTATTATGTAATAGCAATCTAAATCAAAACAAATTTATATTATGTCATACTTACATATGTTTCCTACACTTTTTGTGTGTTTTAGACTATCAGTATCCCCTCTTTATTTACAAAATCCTCCTTCTATAACACATGGCATGGAATGAAAGTGACTTTTGATTTTGATTCATCAATTTGTGTATAAACAGAGGAACAAGGTTATAGTGTTGTTTTATGTCACATAAAAGTATTACAATAGATTTAAAATACGTACCAATTTTTTCTCAAGTGAAGTGTAACCCATCCTTGCTTTACGGTAGAGGTACACTGGTTTTTATACTCATTCCTTATTTTCAACACTTAGTTGTTGTTTCATAAATAAAATATTTTCAATTAAAGTGACGAATATAAGCAATGTCAAACAATTTATTACCAGAAACAATGTACCAGAAAAGTCTGATCCACATGATGGCTGCTAAACGCATCCCACACTCCTTGGGATATCAAGTGTTCATAAAGAGGAGGTGGGTGCATCTGGATTTTCCATTTATCATCTTTAAGATGATATTTCATTAAAATTGTTTGAAAGACTCTATGAATCCTTCCTGTAAATCTTAATACATATTCCTTGTGTGAGGAATATATTATAAATGCACTATGAAATGGATGATGTAGAGTAAGTCAATGTTTTAGTATTTTATTTTATTTTAATAAATCAAAGAAATGATATCATAATGTTAGCGTAATCTCTTCCCACATTAGTGTCTTAATCTCAGTGACAACATGGTGCCACAACTGTACATTAATCAACACACATTTCCAAGTGATGATTCCAATGTAGCTACTAAAGATGGATTTGTTGGGGTTAACATGTTGGCCTCGCTTATTCCATCCCACCTAAAATTTGATGCCTTTTGCTTTTTCCTTAAGGATTTTGGATAACAATGTCAAAATACGACACTCTTGTTTTTTTGCACCGCCAGAGTTTCATTGCCTACCATTTCCTCAGTTTCAGCATCATCATTATTTTCCTCTATATCACTAGTATCGGCATTGGGACCAGCAGTAACAGGTTGAGAAATCTATTGTACCTCAGCACTAGGACCATAAGCAACAGGTTGAGAAACCTATTGTTCCTCTATACTGGGACCAGTAGCAGTAGGCCGAGAGACCTATTGTGCCTCGAGATTGGGCGCATCAGCAGGTGGAAAATTTATTATATATATAAGTGGTTTAAAATTTTATTTAGATTACATAAAAGAAAAAATGAACAGATAATAAAACAAGGTAACATAATGCATATTACAATAAAAAATAACCTGATTATTGAACTCTCTTTTTTTAACGGCTGAAGAGATTTGACCCCTCTATCGAATATGTAAATCCATCCATTGTGGTCTCTTCTGGCATACAAAACTCCGTCTATATTGGGACCACTGTGAAATGATTGAAAAGTCCCAATGAAAGGGACATCCTCCATTGAATTTTTAACTGACCATTCAATTGTTTTGGTTGATAACAAAATAATTGACCAGTTTCAGTTTGCGGGATCTAGAATATAAAATACTTGTACTGCCTATGATTCCATTATAAACAGTTCATATTTCTCCCCTTCCTTACCAAAATCAACTTTCACGAATCCTAATTCATATATTTTAACATAAATCCTATTATCAACCCACTTTCATTGAAAAATCGGCACTTGGAATTTTGTATAATCCAACTCCCATATTTTTTTGATGATGCCAAAGTATAATATATTCAAATAAATTTTTATTTTTTTCCTTAGAACCGGAAACATACATCGCTTCATCCACAAGTGTAACCCCACTATTCTTCATGGTATTGTCTTTATCATGTTCATTATTATATAATGTATAACCATTAACTATATAAGAATTATAAGATAATACATACACACTTGGTCCTCTAGTTAGCCATCAAAGTCGTTCTGAAATTGAATTTATATTTTCATCTGACTTCTTAAAAATATGGTCCCGAAACCATCCTATAAACTATCAATTATATGTATCCGATATCCATTTTTATCCCTAGATGGATTTAAATGCCTAATAATTTCTTTGTGGGTTTGAACACATGGGTCAACATAGAAACTATTATAAAAAACATAAAGGTGGGTTGCTCCCAATCTGTAATATTGATTGTGACAACCTATTTTCCTGAAATTCCTTCACCCTCAATCCACCCAATGTGATGAGATTTTGGTAGGCCAATGCTTTCCACACCATAAATTTATTCAGTATAGAATTCAATGGATTCCTTAACAATATATCTCCCTACAATATAACCCTCTGGCCGACTTCAATTTTTGACACACCCTTTCAAAATCATCATATACCGTTCAATGGGGTACATCCATCTATAATATGTAGGACTACATAGTTGAATCTCTATCACCAAGTGAATCATAAAATGAACCATTATATTAAAGAATGTTAGTGGGAAGAACATTTCCAATTCACCTAATATGACAGTAATTTATCTTTCCATAGTTGGAAATTTCGCTGGGTCTATAACTTTGCTGCATATAGTTTTGAAGAAGAAACAAAGCTTCATTAATGTATGGCAGACATTCTTGGGAAAAAATTCAATGTAAAGATATAGGAATTAGATCTTTCATCAAAACATGAAAATCATGTGATTTTATACCCTTTAAATTTAAATCATTCATTGATATGATGTTCATGATATTAGATGAATACCCCTCTGGAACCTTTATGTCATTAAATAAGTTTCAAAACTGACATCTCTCCTGCCTGGAAAGAGTGTAAGCAGTATAAGGAAGAAATGTTCATTTTTCACCCTTCACTAGTGAAAACTCTTCTCGTATTCTCATCTCAACCATGTCCAACCTAGCCTTAATTACATCATTTGTTTTTCTGGGTGCATTTAGCAATGTGCCGATGACGCTATCACATACATTTTTTTCAACATGCATAACATCAAGAAAATGTCTAACATAAAGACAATTCTAGTATGGTAATTAAAAAAAACTGATCTCTTTTTCCAAGTTTTCGTAAGGATTTTCAAAAATGTTTTACCAAAAGTAGTGTCCATATATTTTAATTTCTCAAAAAATTGATGACCTGTTAGTAGAGATGGTGCTGTATATTCTTCTGAACTTCCATCGAATGATTTCATCCAAGATTGGTACTTATGTCGTCAGGGTAAAAATCTGCGATGTCCTAAAAACATGGTTTTCGATGAATGTTTCAACCTAATTGACTATGTACCTTGTTCATAAATGGGATAACCTTGAGCTCCTTTAATTATATATCTTTAAAAAGTTTCATATGTAAAAAAGTCATTTATCATCCTGTACAACATGGCTCTCAAAGTGAAATCTTAATTTTTGTAAGCATTATACAACGTAACACCAGAATCCCATAATAATTTCAAATCCTCGATTAATGGATCCAAATAAACATCAATATCATTACCTGTTTTTTTGGTCCTGATATAATCATAGATACCATGATTTATTTTTGTTTCATGCATAAACACAGTGGTAAGTTATAATTTACCAACATAACTATCCATGTACTGTGAGTGATTCTTTGATAACCAAAAGGATTCACTCCATATATAGATAACGCAAGACAAAGGTTTCTTGGATTGTTTCTAAATTCAGGATACTCACGATCAATTATCTTTTACTGAGGAGAGTCTACCGGATGATGTAGTTTCCCATCTTTAATTCTTGTATCTGCATGCCATGTTAATTGTCTTTCAGTCTCCTCACTTTTATATAAGATCTTAAACATTGAAATGATTAGAAAGTACCATACAACTTTTATAGGATTGGATTCATCTTTCTTTTATCAAGAAGCACCACACTTTGGGCATTCTTTAATTGATTTGTGGTCCTAGAGAAAAATTATACAGTCATTTGGGCATGCGTGTATTCTTTTAGAGATCATACCCATCGAGTGAAGCATTTTTTTGACATCATATGTTTGTATTAGGAGCTCATTATCTTCTAAAAGCATGTCATTCAGGAGATCAAGTAGTTCTGTAAAACTAGCACCACTCCACTCATTGCTTGCATTCAAATTATACAACTTTAGTATAGCTGATAATGCTGTATATTTAGTGGAACTAGCATACAATGACATCTTTGCACAACTCTTTAACTTCTAAAACAATTTTGGGTAATCAAGAAGTTCATATTCAACTATCCTTATCATTTCCTCAATATGATATTCATCATAATTCACATCTGTAATCACATCCTCCATATGGTCATCTTTATTGTTCATGCTTGTAATCATATCAGATGGTCCATAAAACGCAGTGATATCCCATCCACTACCTATATTCATTTTTACCCATGTTTATTATAACATGTACAACTTATATCTATTCCATGATAGATAAAGTTTTCTTCCAACTTCTCTAGACTAATTTGTCTTGAATAACAACAATGTAAACACAAACAAAGGATTTAAGAAGGGTCATTTGCATGATCTTTTGAAAACTTGATAAAATCTTTCATGCCATCTTCATACTCTTTTGTTAACCAATTGGCATTCATCTATTATTTATTCATATTCATCCTATTTGATTTAGTAATATTAATATTTAACAAAATAATTACACAAAATATGTTCAATGAGGGTCATAATCCAACTATAATCAATAGAAATAGCTACGATAAACAATACCCTTACCTCTCCATGAATTACTCAGGACCAAAGTAGATCACACCCATATTCCAAACTACCTGATCAATGGAACTAGCTATGAGAATCCCTTGCAATAGAATATTTTAGTATCCCACATGTGATCTATATGCATTGTTGTAAACTGGTTTTTTTAGTGTTTCTCAAGAAACATAATGTCTCGAGTCAATAACTATGGTACTAAACTAATAGATGGTATGATTTTCCATAGAGTTATTGTGGGTGGTAAAATTAATTACATGTTTTGTTATGGTTATTTGACTAGGGTGTCCATAAAGTGTCCTATAGAGTCCTCTAGTGAAGTGGTTTTCTAAGATTTAGTGGAATTTCACTAGTAACAAAGTGGTGGTGCCATTGAAATGGGTAAGGTTTGGATTGATATTCAATGGTGGTGGAACTAAAACATGGAAAAAATGGAATATTAATCTTTACAACAACTGCAACACCATACAAACACACAATCGTGCTCATAATTGCAACACCATACAAACCAAACAAACACAATTTCAGATTTTACAAAGCATCCCTTATTCAATTCCTCTTGTTAATTCAGGGATTATCATAGAAGTTTTATAATCCTAGGGCATTAATTCATTATCCAAGTATATGTAAATTACCAATTTCTATATTTAAATGTTCAATAGGAACCAACCAACATGCAATTCATTTAGTGCGCAAACAAGTACCACCAACGACCATGATTTTTAGTGGGGTGTTTAGCCCATACAATTCACAATATAACCATAAATATAAAATAGTAATAAAATTATAACAATAGGAAACCAATGAGTAATAGGATAAAACTCACTGTGAAGGTGTCGTTCAGCATGCAGCGAAGGTGCGTTCGCAGCGGAGGAGAGGCACGCGGTAAATGAGATTTCCAATTGAAAAGAAAACATAAAATGAGAACTCATATGTTATACCTATCCAAAATAGGTCCATTGAGATTTAGGAATGGGACATGTCTAGTTAAATAGTTTTATTGGTCAATAGTGGGATTTTATTTTCTATCTATGATATCTGCTTCCTATTTATTTATTTTTTTCTTATCTACTATTTTACTAGATGTTCAACTTATGAATGGGACATGTATGGTTTTTAGGAGAAATATCATTTTTAATTTACTCTAATTTAGGGGTAAAATATTCCACATTAATTGTATCTTTTTACCAGGGGATCATTTCTATCCTATAGGAATCATGAACGCCTCTTAGGTTAGTGGAAAGTCAGGTCAGTTGTTGGTTATGATACCATCCTGGGCCGTATCATTACATTTCCAATTGTAACTGACCCATGTCCATTTAAATATAGGATTGGGGGGGGGGGGAGGGGCCAAAAACTAATATAT
Source organism: Viscum album (assembly GCA_963277665.1). Taxonomy (NCBI): domain Eukaryota; kingdom Viridiplantae; phylum Streptophyta; class Magnoliopsida; order Santalales; family Viscaceae; genus Viscum; species Viscum album. Next base: position 1,189,227,106 of record OY728143.1, on the reverse strand, counting down.
TCCCAACTACACTAGAGTTCCTATGAGGGTGGGTCCTGGTAGTATCATATCTGATAAATCTTTTATAGATTGGACATTAGAGTAGTCACTACTAAGGATTTATTTATTTGTATGTTAGTAATGTTTGTTGAACCTAGTGTGTGAAGTAGAAATCAGAAACTAATAGTAAATATTTTACAAACCCCATTGAATATTAATTGGTTTGGTTTCATTCATTATATAGTTACAAGTGATGTGGAATGTGTAAATAATAAGCTTGGGGGGGGGGGGGGTGAATGATGTGGAGATGTTGATGGAAATGATGATGTGGAAGTTTGTTTAAATATTCATTGTATATTTTTCATTAGAATGAGGTTGGTTTAAGTAATTATATTTAGGTCAATTGCGTTATTCCATCATGAGGTTTAATAAAAAGAGGTGCATCAAGCATCCCAGCATCAAATGGACTTAATCAGAAAGTACCTAAATATAAGGGAGAAAAAGACATGCATCACAACACAACACATAGGGAATCTAGGAAAATATGCATCACAACACAACACATCGAGCCAGGCCACAATGGGTCCCAAATGAGAAAGAACTACGATACATAGGATATGGCAACACCATAATGGTTCCTAGTAAAAACACATATAGAATCCACATGCATGGTAAATAATGAGATCATATAATCTATGGGAAAGGGACTATGATCCATTGGTCATCACTACACCATAAACTCTAATCCCTCACACCCTTCACAGTGAAATGATACCAAAATTGGAAGAATTTTGTGAACTCCACATTATAGGACTTCACACCACAACCAACACTCCATGACAAAACTATTAAAAAAAAACTAGAACCATAAAAACTATCTTCCACACCATAGTTCCCCAACCAGGACAAAAGAACAACCTCCACGATGTAGAATATTCACCATATCATGGAATCTAGTTCTATTTTAAAAATCACTTCATCTTCCCTCTTTCACCTTCGAAACCAACCCTAGGTTATTATTTAAAATAAAAGGGTGTCACATAGATATGCATTAGATAGACCTCACTTTTGAAGGAGAGTGTAACTATTTAATATCTATCTTTCACCATACCAAATAATGAATAAAAACCTCTTTCCTTTTACACACCTAGAGGCATAACCTAGACATATGCCTTTTTTACAATGACAAGGTACAACTTGTGATATGCTTTTTGGTTTAGTTAGCCTAACCAAGTCACATACCTTTTAATATAGGTATAACCAGTGTGTGATTTGATATGAACTATGGCCAATGGATTTTTTTTCATGGGAAGGGAATGGGAAAGTACTAAGGCCACGATCCATATATATAGTGGTGGTAGGAATTTCCTATATCACCTATGACCATAGTTGATATGGACTATGGACAAAGGTTTCAGAATCCATGACCATTTTTCTTTTCTAAAAGTATAATTATTATAGTTATAAAAAATCACACACACACACAAACATATATTTATATATGTAGATATATAGATATGTATATATTTATAAAGATAGATCATTGTAGATTATTTTTAAAGTCTTAGATAAATTATAGAAGTTGTCCTAAGATCAAATCTCATCATTTTGTATAATATTTAGAATTATATAAACACATTAATAAACCATAGCTGGAGATACCTCTGTATATGGTCCACCCATGGAAGTTGATTCCCTATGGAAAAGGTTAAAAACTAGGGCTATAGGTTCCCTATAATAGGGACTACATCCACAAGCATTGTCTATGGTACTAGACCATCCAACTATGGCTATTTTCGGTGGGATATGGAAAGCAGGATAACACCCATGGGTGTCCTGATAGTGGATATAAACTATGTTCATTTTCAATTGGTCTATAAACACTGTCATAACCCATTACCATTGCCTAATTTTCAACTAGTGTGAGAATCGGGCTGGGTAGATTGATGGGTGCTGGTATAACCCTAGTGAGTTTTGGGGATGGAATAGAGCCCTTATGAATTTTATTCTTCTATTTATTTTTTATATTTGATAATACCAATAGGTGGTTGTTGATACCAAATTACTTTTTTTGGTATTTTTTTTCAATGAACATGAAGTGTCAATAAGCTTGATGTCAATATATAATAGAGAAGGAAAATTTGGAAGTAGGTTGGAGAGGCCAATATTATCGACACAATTATATGAGTTACTAATAAATTCATTATTATGTGTGATGAATTGTGAATATTAAAAGAGGATTTAATATATACCTTTTTCCATGGAATCAATTCCGATTAATTCCAATTCAATTTAGATGGAAAGGAAAAATAAACTCCTTGAGGAGTATATAATATATTTGTATATTACTAAGGGGATTTTAAAAAGTAGAGAGATGATCCAAAAAAGTTTTTATTTAAAGTTTGTTTCTATTATATTACTCAAGACTCCAGAATTTAAGAAAATAAGATAAAGACAAAATATTGTCCAACTCTAAAATATAGACACTACTAGAGAAGCTATCCATCATAGAGGTTGCCGAACGAGCATAAAAGTAGGATCTATCCAAAAGTAGCATGTATGTAGGTATAAATATTTAGAATAGGTCTATGTAGGTATAAAGAGCACGTGGAAGCATAAGTGATAGAACAACCATATGAATTTAGAGGGGATATGAATTTATCTAATAAGAATCTCCACCATAATAAAGAATAATAAACTATATACTAAGAGAGGAATAAGTAATTATCAAAATAAAAATAATAAAATTGAGAGGGGATATGAGTTTATCAAAACATAGACAGAGTGGCAAGGAACCATTCAACCCATTTGATAATTACCAAATCTAATAAACTCTCCCAAAATTTGAATATCTATCCCCATTTTTGTATGATAAAAAAGATAAGAAAATTAAGAGGAGTACATTGAAAATAAAAATAAATAGAGGTAATAAAAAAGAAATGGAATGGAATATATCTAATAAGAATCTCCACCTAAGTTAAATAATAAAGAACAATAAACAATAATAATCAAAGAGTGAACAAGAATACTCAATAGATATACCAACAATTAGATAAAAAACTCCCCCAAAACTCAATGATATACCAACAATCAGATGAAAAACTCCCCCAAAACTCAATGATATAACAAAAATTAGATAAAAAACTCCCCCAAACCCTATACACCCTATGGAAACCAGAGAAACCGCAATAGAGACTCACCGGGGGGAACCCATGCACTGTAGAAGAGGCTGCTGGGATAGTCGTTGGATGAGGAGGGCGTGTTGGAGTAGGTTAGGTGGACAAGGGGGCCACGCAAGGAGGAGGAAGAGAAAGAGGTAGAGGAGGATGAGTTGGCGGTTGGGGAGGAGGAGGAGGAGGCAACAACGGTGGAGGAGGCATCGACGATGGAGGAGGAGGAGGAGGGGATGCATAAGAGGAGGAGGAGGCAGCGGTGGTAGAGGAGGAGGAGGAGGGGTCACAACAGAGGAGGGGTTGTGGTGGAGGAGGGCTCGATAGTGCAAGGGGTCATCTTCCGCGAAGGTTTGAAAGGGTGTGAGGGAGGAGGATCCTATTAGGGTTCTTTTATAAAACCCACTGGAACCTTTATCAGCACTAGTTAAAAACACTGATAAAGGTATTTTTTATCATTGCTAAAATAAAAAGCGCTGATAAAACATACCTTTATCAATGCTAAAAAAACACTGATAAAAGACATATTTATCAGTGTTCTAATTTTAGCACTGATAAAAGACATATTTATCAGTGCTAAAATTTCAACACCGATAAATATGTCTTTTATCAGTGCATTTTTAGCACTGATAAATGACATCGTTATCAGAACAATTTCATAACCAATTAAATAGTTATTTAAATAAATATAAATTTATTTGTATTTATTTATAAATATTTGTATATATTTATAAATATATCTATTTAATTATATATTTATAACTTTATAAGTAGTATAATAAATATATTTATTATAATTTTATAATTATTTACACACACACACACATATATTTATAATTATAATTATAACTATAAATAGTATATATTTATAAATATTTGTATATAATTGTTAATATATATATTAATAAAATTATAAAATTATATATATAGTTATAATTATAATTAAAAATGTATTTGAAAAGTATTTATATATATCATTAAAAATATTATAAAATATATTTATTATTTAAATATATTTAATTTAATTTTATAAGTACATTTTTTAGAACATATACAGTTCATATGGGTAACATTATGAATTAATCAATATACCACATCAATGGACAATGTGATGTAATGTATAAATGAACATTCATGCATGATACATGCATAACATATATATACACATGATCAATATATTCATTGACCAAATTCATTGGAAAACACATATATATATTCAATAATTTTAATTATATATATATATATTAAAAAGTATTATATATTTATAAATATAATAAATATAATAAATATATTAAATATAACAAATATTACAAATATAATGAATTAATCCAATAAATCTAATAAATCTAATATATTAATTAATCTAATAAATCTAATACATCTATAATAAATATAATAAATATAATAAATATAATAAATATAATAAATATAATAAATATAATAAATATAATAAATATAATAAATCTAATAAATATATTTATTATTTAATGTAATTTATTATAATCTTATAATTATTTAATTATATATATATATATATATAATTATAATCTTAGAAATATTTTTTCAATTAAAACATTATATATATATTTTCGAATTATTAAAAAATATATATTAATTATAAACATTTGTTTTTTATTTAATGTATACAAATAAACATTATTTTTGAATATAAATATAATAATTTTAAATAAATTCATAATATTTTTTATTAAAAACTTTTATCGGTGCTAAAAAAGCACTGATAAAGGGTACACCTTTATCACAACTTTTTGGTGCTGATAAATGTCACATTTATCAGCGCTTTTAGCTAGCACTGATAAAGGACCACCCCTTTATCAGTGCTTTCTGCTTAGCGCTGATGAAAGGTAGTGCTTCCCTTACCCTGTTTTGTGGTAGTGTCACCTACAGGCAGACCAAGCATCTTTCCACAAAGTCTACTACTGCCCGCTTCATCTCGAGCCACCAAAACTACATCTTCAAGCCATAGTATATCTTAAAAATTCCTAGGTGTACAACTAAGGGTGATTTATGGAACTCATGAAGGACTCCCTCACACATCGTCATCGGAACAAACAAACTTCCTTGGAACAACATCCAATTTTGACCATCCTCCAACCATCCCTTCAAATAATCACCATGGCCAATACGATTGCACAACACTTATGCATCTGAGTCTCACCATTCAGACTCCTCCACCTACTGCATCAAGGAAGACTGCACTATCATCTGGAAAAAAAAACCTCTGCCACCATCCATTCCTACATCTAAGTGCAAGGCCGGTAACTCCTCCATCGCTTTGCAAGCGTCCACAAATTCTTGAACAACTTCCTTCTGAAACTTTCTGCTCAAGGCATTAGCCACAATATTCCCCTTTCCTAAGGTGTAAGATATCTCAAAATCTTAGTCCTAAAGAAAATCCATCCACCTTCGCTGTTGCAAGTTCATATTGCGCTGGGAAAAGATATACCTCAAACTCTTGTGATTTGTGAATACCAAAAAGCGCTCCCTAATGAGGTAATTCCACCACAACATCAGCACAAACACGATCGCTTCTAGCTCCAGATCATGGGTGTAATAGTTACACTCATGGGGGCATAAATTCCTAGACCCATACGAGATCGCTAATCTCCACTGCATCAAGACACATCCCAAGCCCATACGAGAATCATTACAGAACACCTCAAATATCACCCCTTCCTTAGGTAACCGGATCCCTAACCAAGTTCCCCTTCAAATAACCGAACATTTCTTAGCATTTCTCATTCCACAAAAAATACTGATCTTTCCTATTCAATGTTGTCAATGAGAATACAACTCAATATAAATTAAAAACAAACCTCCGATAGTATCATGTGAGACCGAGAAAACTGCGAACTTCTACCAAATTATTTGGTGTTTCCCAAGAAATGACCACTTCAACCATCAACAGGTCTACTGCCACACAATTCTATGACACCACATGTCCAAGGAAATGCACCTATCATGTCCAGAACTTACACTTGAAAAAATTTCCATAGATATGGTGGCATCAAAGGACCTGTAAGACAGTTCTGAGAGACTCGACATGCTCCCCCTCTGACTTCGAGTAGATTAGGATACCATTGATGAATACGATGATGAAATAGTTGAGTAAATCACCAAAGGAATAATTTATAATCCTCATGAACATGTATTTTGAGTTCATAATGCCGAAGGGAATGACCAAAAACTCATAGTTTTCATACCTATATATGAAATCAGTCTTCAAGATATCGCTCTCCTTTACCCTCAACTGGTGATATCCAAACCACAAATTGATCTTAGAAAACCAACTTTCCCCTCTCATCTGATTGAAAATATTTTCTATCATTGGGAAAGGGTAACAGTTCTTAACCGTCACCTAATTCAACCTATGGTAGTCTATACACAACCTCATACCACAATTTTCCTTCTTCACAAACAAGACTGGATCACCCCATGGAGACACAATAGGCCAGATAAAACCATTCTTCATGAGATCATCCACTTGGATCTACAAATCCTATATCTTATAAGGTTCTATCTGATAAGGACCCATCAAAATTAGGGAATAAATAAGATGTATGTTTATCCTGAACTCAAAATCACGTCAAGGGGGTAGTGTCAAAACCTCCCCAAGAAAAACATCTGGGAACTCCCAAACAACTCTAGGAACCCACACCATCATAATGTCTGTTGATTCTACTAAAATCTCAGCCAACAAGGAAATAAGGGGCTCCATACGCCAACTACCTACCTGAAAGCTCCGCTCACCGATGAAAACCACATACCGACCATCCATGTCTGAAAACATAACTGTTCTTTAGAAGAAATTGATAATAGTATATAGGAAATATAACCAGTTAATGCCAAGAATGAAATTGTATGGCTGAATCTATAGAAATAAAAGATCACCATGGGACTGATGTGGTCCCATCATTAGTATACATCCATGACACACATCAAACAAGATGGTCTGGTCTCTGACTTTCATACTCAGCACGAGGTTCATGGGAAGCCTCTATATGAATATTCCCAAAGCATGGTCTAGAGAGGGTAAAAAAAGAGTGATAAGCTCCCGAATCAAACAAATCACAAGCAAGGGTACTGAACAAACTGATTATACATCTAACAATCTATGGACCTGCTAGAACTATTGCCTCTACTGTATGAAACTGACCACACTCAACTCCTCTACCCCTATGATAATAAACTCCCCTACGAACACACATGGGTCTACGTCCCTGAGGAACATCATGAGGTTGGTCTCTACCTACTCCATCTACCCTCGGTGGAGCATGAGCATGCTGTCCCTACTACCGAAATGGTCTGGATGGAAACTACTACTGAGGCTGGCATTGGACCTATCCACCTCTTCTATACTGAGATCAAATGTCTACTAGAAACTAATTCTAAAGATGGCCATGGACCCCATAGATGAAGCACCTCATTCCCAAATTCATGGGAAATTTATGAGAACTTCTAGCACTAGAAGCTTGAAAAGGGTGCTACTAGAGACAACTACCTGCCAGCCGAAACCTCGGAGGCCTTGGCACCTGAAACCTGTTGCTGGAAATATTACGTCTAAAAGAACTCTACTGTTTCCCCTCTCATGGTATACCTCCTCGTGAGTGCATCTTCTCAATCACCTCCACCTTCTTCTGAACTTCTAAGTATGTTGTCAATGTAAATGGGGTAACCACATACTGTATGGAAGGAAAAAGCGCCTCCTCTAGGTGTCTCGTATGTGACTCCTCATCTGAAAAAAGATCATGGGAATAATGAAGGAGATCCTTGAACTTAATCCCCATATCCCATATTGACATAATCCCCTGCTGGAGGGAGATTAAATCCCACCTCTTCTTAGCCTTCATGGTCGATGAAAGGAATTATGCTCAGAACTCCTTCTCAAAATCGACCCACAAAATGTTAGCTTCCTTCCTCTCCCCCAGTTATAGCATCCACCACTAATGTGAAACTCCCAACATCTGACTCACTGCTAAAGGAACCCAATACTCCATCGGAGCCCGGATCAAACTAAAGGTGATCTGAAGCTCCTCAAGCCATCTCTCCATCTTCATATCTGAAACACTACCCTCATACTTTACCATGGCCTACTCTTGGAAATCATGTAATGTTCTCTACCACTGGTCATCCTCCTCCACTGGATCAACCCTCCACTGATCAATTAGATCAGCCTATTGAGCCTCAACTACCTGATCCACATGCAAACGATGAACAAGAGCCATAACAGAAAGGTAAACAAGGAATTTTAAGCCTGAATAGTATGAAATTTTAATAAAATACATTTTAACTTTTTAACTCGTTATTCATTTCAAATTTACCAAAAAAACCAATTCAAATAAGAACACAAGTCATTGTGATGTATGTACCTTTACTAGGGTCTCTACCCTACAAATGGTGTAGCCTCACTTGGTCGTTCAGTAGGCTTAGAGTCCTTTCTTGGGATCACGGGGGGCCCTAAAATCCCATGTCCTAGCAGATCTTCCTTGGCCTATGTAATTCACCAAGATCACCTAATACCGTTTCCCTACCAACCCATACAATCCCCAGTGTTCCTAACTCCAAAATCCATCCTATCTCTCAACCATAATCCTCTGATACCATTCTATCACAATCCCCTCCCTCCAAAGATACCCCTCCCAGGATAGCAAAGAAGAAAGGGAGATAATGACCCCTGTGTCCCACCTCCAATAGGCCCCAGGGTTGGGACCAACACCAAGGGTATATGAATCTCACAAATTGGGAGGAATTATCCATTTTATAGGAAAAAAGATCAGTATATATATGTATCAACCTCAAAAAACTCTGAGATATACATAAAATAAATTCAAAATCCATCCCATATGCTTGATTAAAATAAAACTATTAAAAATGAAATAAGTCTTCAAAGTACCAAAAATTAAGTCTAGGAAATGACACAAAAACTGTCAAGATATGATCTAAATAAAGTCCATCACAGTCCGTGAAGTCCTTCTAGAAACCTGAAAATAGTTTTATATACATAGTGTTAAAATACAAGTATACTCAGTAGAAAAAACCTAAGTCTTTCATGAACACATGAAAGGAAGCATACTAATTCCCCTGTGAGAAAATAGTAGAACCAAAAAATACCTAACAAGGTATACTAGACATCCCATCATCACCAAGGAACGCCCACCAAGTAACACAAGGAAAGTAACATAGTAAGAACATCAAAGATTTGGGTACCCCACAACACTTCCCACTAGTTTAGGTGATATTTCCTAACATAAAACATCCTTATTCTCCCACCCCTTACAAAGAACCATGTCACAACCTTCCCAAACACACCTCATCCCCAAAAACCACATCTCATCCCATCACCTAAGCCTGAGTCACATCACATATCACCTGAAGACACCTGGTTTGAAAACCACATCTTGTACCGTCACCTAAGACTGAGTCACATCACATCCTTCCTATAGACACATGGGCCTCACAAACCATAACCTCACCCTAAAGACACCTGGGAAAGAATAAAAAATCTCATCCTGAAGACACTTGGTAAAGTATGATACATATCATCCTAAAGACACTTGGGAAAGTACAAATCTCCCACACACACTTGGCCTCACAAACCACAACCTACCCAAAGAATATTGAGCTATCACCACCTAGAAGAGGGGGCAGGGAAGCATGGTTGGCCATCCATCCATCCTCCAACCGGGATGTTTGGGAAAGGCACCATCCCCTGTAACGATGGGAGTGTTCGACATATAGTTCTCAATTAGGATGGGGTGCATTTAGAAATCACAAGGAAAATACAATTATATAAATATAGATACCAAACACTCAACTCAACCTATGGGTTTTAAAACAAACGACTAAATCACCATAGGTCACCTTTTTTGCTACATTTAAATGCACAAAAACACATAACATGCCACAAACCCAATCCATATTCCCAACCAATTCATTTAACTGATTCCACTCATTATTTAACAATTAATTTTTTGTTCATTAACTACACCAACCAAATCCAATTCCAAACCTTATTAATCAACCATTTATTCATTTATTCCATTATTATCTAGGAAACTACCAAGCACAACACACAAAAAACAATGTAACAAAAGTCACACATGGAGAAAATCTAGGTGAATTACCCATACCAACCATCACTATCCTTATTCAAACTCATCCCGATCAAGTCACATACCAACATAGAAAACCCCTACTCACAACCCCATCTGATAACACACCACTGCACAAAAAGCTTTACGGCCTCACTGAACCACATTTCTTATCCATTATAAACACATAAAATCTCTCAACCTAAGATTCCATCGCACCTTCTGAACCACCCCACAATAAACAACCATTCTCACAACCACAACACCACACAAACCAAACAAAACATATTTCCAAATTTAATAAGGAATTATTTATTCAAATTCCACTTGTTGATTCAGGGGTTATCATAGAAGCTATAAAATTCTAGGGAATCCATTTATTATCCAAGTTTAAGTGATTTACCAATTTCTGTATACAAAAGTTCATCAAGAATCATCCAACATGAAAATTTTTTAGTGTGCAAACAAGTACCACCAATGGACATGATTTTTAGTGGGGGTGCTTAGACCATATAATTCACAATATCATAATAACATAAAGCCATAAAACATGATATTTGAATCCCTCTATCCCTTTTAATTTCATTTATTTGGTTCTTATCTTTGATTAGTGTGGAACAACTATGATCCGTAGGCAAAAAAGAGTAAGTCCATCCCACATAATACAAAATAAAAAAGAAATAAAGGAAAAATACCTACCTCAAAGGGTGTCAACATTATTTTTGCAGGAAAAGATCATGAAACGGTCCATTGATTTCCTCTCCTGTGATATTTGAATCCACATGAGGATTCAACAGCACCATGGAATCGATAAACGATTGAAGAACACATTAGAAGTGGGGTAGAACATTTTACATCACATGGCAAGGAGAGTGGGAGGAAAAGAGAGACCAACCCAAAAGAAATAATTGAAATGAAAAGAACATACCTTAGGTCGAAGAAGGATTACTATGGATCAAAGATGAATTTTTGGAGATCGATTTCTATTGAAGGAATATCCAAAATGCCAAGGAAGGGACTAACAGGTCACCTAGGACAAGAGAGAGCGCTAAAACCATAGGGTTTTTGAAAACCTGAGTGGCTAAATTGTTTTAAAACATTATAGAATTAGGGTATTACATGATGTGTAATACCCTTTCATGCCATGTAATACCCCAAGGTCCACTTCTTTCAAAAAACGCATCACCTCTAGATTTTATTTTATTTCTCAAACCCTAAAGTATTTCATGTTTTGAAACTTCCTAGAAAAACCATGAAACATAGTTTTATGTCGTGTAATCCCATTACATGATGTGTAATCCCCCTTTTTCCAGCCTTCACCAATAGAAATCCTCCAAACTCCTTCTGAGTCTCCTTTAACCACTTCAAATGACCAAAACTCACAAAGTAACAGACCAATAGGACACAAAACATTACATATATGTTAAAAAACACTCCTTTTATACTTTGTAAAGAAAGTCCAACATTATATATGAAATTCACAAAAAAGATTCCTTTTGAAGACCTTTATTTGAAATTCAAAATAGAGGTAAAATGAAAATTTTAATTCATTTATTTAAAGTTTTACACATACATCAAAGAATATCGATATAGAAGAAAAATATTAGAAATAAATATTTAAAAAAAATTAAAACTTCGTTTTAAGATAAAATATCTCTTACGACTTGATAACCTTTGAACCGATGAAGTATTGAAGGAAAGAAATTTGAATAGATTTGTAAAAATTTTAGTTTTTAGATTATAATGATAAAATATATCTATAAGGTAGTTTATACCCAATAAAAAATAAAATATGTGGTAAAAATAGCTTAAGTCTCAAAGAAAGGTAATTGAGACTAGAAATCCCTTACCCCGAGTCCGACTTGTCATATAAGTTATTTATCTTCTTAAATAACAGAATTATGATAATTATTTACTTAATTAATAACATTTTTAAAGTTTATTATTCCTTTTGTTTTACTTATATCCATTTTATACTTAATTACTTAATCTATTAATTCCACGCTAGATATTTTGAGAACATTTGACTTATAAGTTAGAAATGGATTTGGTAGGTTGACTATGGTAAAATTGATCATGATTATATCATTTTAGGAATATTAATCATGTTATAATTATAATTTTTATACATTATTATACTTTTATTATCAACTATGTAAGGTGTTATGAAAAATTAATTGTGTTACAATCATGGAGACAATAGTCCACACGTACGCATGAGTAACATTTCCATTTTTTCAAAGAACATAAGGGAAAAAGGTAAGTATTATTTAAAATTTACAAAATGATAATTATATAATAAATAAAATATTATTTCTTTAAATATACCTATATATATTATCCATGTGAGGTGGTGGGAAAAAATAAAATACATCAGTTCACAAGGTGGTAATCCACATGTACACATGAGTGATGTTTTTATTTTTCATTGGATGGTAAAGAAAGAAGTAGAATATTTATTTACCATTACTGAATGAAATTTATATCATATATATATATATATCATATTATTTAATTTAGATCCATCATTATGACCAACATTAATAGGTGGTAATGGAAAATGAAATACATCATCTTGTGAGGCGGTAGTCCGCACGTACGCACAAGTGATGTTTTTTTATTTTACATCAGATGGATTAGTAGAAAAAATAGGTTATACCATAAACATAATGAAATTTAAGTAAATAAGAAATATTGATGTTATTATATGAAAATTTATAAGATAATTTTAAAGGAGTTAAAATAAGAAATAAAATGAAAACACTCGGTTAAGAACTATACCTATTCTTCAGATAACCTCCTTAACTTTATACCTAAATCCTTACTAGGATGGTATTATAATAAAAACAGAACCTTTAAGACATGAATAGGGACGTTATAAAGGTATTTGGATAGGTATTGGTTGATATAATAGGCTCTTAAATTGTGGATAAGTGAGGATAGGGGGAAACCTTTATAAGTGAGAGAGAGGACACACTTGGCAGTTTTTAAAATATTAAAATATATTGATTTATCACTCAAGGAAAATGGATCCAAAATGGACCATATTCAAATAAGGGAGGGGATATGGTTTAAATATGACTGTAAAATAGTATTTATATGAGTTTTTAAATCATTTTAACCCTTATAATTTTAATTTTAACCCTTTTAACATGTTTTAACTCTTATCATGGTAACTAGATTTTTTTACCAAATATACTATTCATAATGAACAGAAATGAGTTAAAATATTTACCAAATTTGAACCTCATGATTTAATATATTAAATAAAATTTTCAATATTAAATCTCTAAAGGTGGTAAAAAGTACTTTTAAAATCAGAACGCTTAATGTGATGAAAAATGGTTTTAAAAGAAAATGTCTCTTTAAGTAAAAAACGTTTTTTCTACAAAAATCAATTGTAATGTTGATTCCAATGACATTGATTATATTTTTTTAATCAAAATTAAATAATTAATTTTAAAAACCAAACCAAAATATGATGTGACTTTATAAATACATGAAAAGAAAATACAGTTTTATTAAAAATCGATATTTTTTTACTATTCACCCAAAAACCAACTTCTTCAAAAAATTCCCAAAATTTCACTCTAAAATAATTTTGGATTGATGATTTAAAAAATTAATTATATATTATAAAATTAAAATTTTATAATTTATAATTTAAACATTTTAAATGAAACCATATAATACATGTAAATAAATTTAGTACGAATAAAACTATTTCATTTTTGTTGAAAAACTACTTAATATTCTTATAGTAAATATAAATATATAAATTATCATTTATAAATATTAATAAGAAATATGATTGATCAATTATAAAAATTTAATTGGCTATTAAATTATTCCCCCTTTTGGAAACTGAGTCCTCACAATTTTATTCATTACTTACATAAGTTGGGATATTTTTTCTTTATATAATTTTCTAATTCTCATGTTGCTTCTTTAATCTTATGGGTTATATATAAAAACTTAACATAGGGAATCACTTTATTACTCAAAAAATTCTCTATATTACCAAAATATTAACTTGTTGTTCCTCATATGAAATATTCTCTTCTAATTATACTACTTCAAGCCTCAAAACATGATATGCTTTTGGTATATATTTTCTTATCTATAAAACACGAAACAAATCATGTACCTGGGATAAAATCAAAGGAAATTCCACTCAGTAGGAAACTGATCTAACCTTCTTTAAGATTTCATATGGTTCAAGGAACTATATACTTAACTTTCCATTCATTACCAAAACACATAACACTTTTCCATGGAGATAATTTAAGAAAAACATGATCACATACCTAGAATAAAAGAACATTCCTATGATTATTTGTATAACTTTTATTCCTAATTTGATATTTCCTCATATGTTGTTGACTAATATTCACCTTTTCAACCATTTATTATACCAATTCTAATCTCAAAAAATTATTTCCCTGAATTCATCCTAACAAGTTGGAATTCAACACTATTTACTAAATAATTCCTCAAATTATGCCATCTGTATACTGGGATGAAAAATTTTATTATAATAAAATTCAAACATTGATAAATACTAATAAAAAAATCCATGGTAATCCATAGAAAAATATTGAATCATGTATTCCAATGTCTAAATTTTTTTCTCTGACTATCCATCATATTGAGGATGAAAATTAGTACTAAAATTTAATTTATCACCCAATGAATTCTAAATTCCTTTTCAAAAATTATAAGTAAACCTGAGATCATGGTCAAATACAATAAAAATAGGGACCCCGTGAAATCTGATGATCTCTTTAACATAAATTCTATAAATATAATTCATATTCATATTATATTTAATAGGAATAAGATGTGCATAATTATTTAATCTATCAAAAATTACCCAAATTAAATTATTACCTCAAGATGTATTTGGTAATCCCACCAAAAAATTAATGGATATATTCTCTCATTTCCATTCTAGCATAATAAAAGGATAAACCGTCCACTTTGGTATTTTTTGTTCAACTTTAACCTATTTAAAAGTCAAGCATTTCGTAGTAAAATGTCTCTATACATCTTAGCGCTACTGGGATGAATAAGAAATAGAGAACTATAAGCTTCAATCAATAATTCTTTCTTAAATTAGGAATTACAAGGTGCACCTAATATTTTAAAAAATATAAAAACACATTATTTATCAATGTTAAATCTAGGAAACTGAAATTTCTTAACAAATTATACCATTTCTTATAAAACATGATATTCCTTCTAAATTTTCTTAATTCCACCTGAAAAAGAAGACTGTATTGAAACTTAAAACAAAATAGAGGAAGTTCATGCGTTCATAATTTTTAGAACAATATTCATCAAATCATTTACCAATGGATCATTCTCTAAAAATATTATAGTTAATGAAAATTTATATTTTCAACTTAAATCATAAGCTATTAGGTTAGAATAGGATGATGGGAATTCTAGAGGGGGGGGGTGAATATACCAGATTAAAATTTAAATAAATGGATTAATTATCAAATTTAATTATCATATTTAATTATAAGAGTTAGTTATTAACATAAATAAAAGAAAAAATACAAGGAAATTTTATATTGGTTCAGTCCAAAGGGGACCTAGTCCAGTCATATATCTATTTACTTTATGAGATATATGTTGTACAATACCTAATTTTTAAAGGGGAATCATAACCTGATTATAAACTCTTTTTTTATAATGGAAGAATAACCAGACACCTAACTTTTGTATGGAGAGTCACAACCCAATTAAAAACCTGACTTTAGATATCAGGAGTCACAACTCGAATAGTCCTGAATTCAGAATCTGGGAATCAAAACCTAAAGGACCTAACTTTAGATATTAGGAGTCACAACCCTCAGATCATGAATTTAGAATCTAGGAGTCACAAATTTAAGTAAGAAAATGATTTTTTTATGTAAAATCATAATGGGAAAGTGAGAGTGTGTAAAAGATGGGAATAAGTGCTATAAAATCAAGAAAACAGATGAAATAGATAGAATAAGAATAAAATGTAGGTACTAATTCTTGAGTGTTTGATCATCTTGATCATCTCATTAAGGTAGTATAAGTCAAATAATTCTTTTTCAGCCCTTTAGAGACCATCTAGTAGTAGTAAAAATAGTGTACAGGATCACTTGAAGGTTTGTAGAGTATGACACTTTTTGTCGCTTTTATTCATATATACTCATCATGTCATAATTGTATAAGTATGTGTATTTATTCCATCCATCCTTGAGTTCTTTAAACACAAATCTATATAGACTACACACTTGATCAAACTGTTATAACAATTCAAAATAATAAAAATGATAAAAATAGATTATCGAAGAGAGAGAAAGAGAGAAAGATATTATCATTGAATAAATATCACTCAACTCATGACCAAAAATTATAACAATAAATAATAATTCAAACCAACTTGAAATAATCCAATCAATTATTTTAAATTATTTCTATAATAATATATATATAAAAAATCCCATGAAAATAGAAAGTTTTCATTTTAAATAAGAAATTATGAAATGTTCAGTTAAAAAAAAAGTAAATATGAAGATAAAGTTAAAAATTAATAACACCACATTAAAAATATTAATTTTTTAATTAAATTAATATCATATAATATTAATTTATAAAATAAATGAAAAAAACTTTAAATAATAAAAATGAATTTTGAGTATTTATGCTGTATGTTTCATGTGTGAATATAGAACAAATTGTGATATTCACAAAAACATGTTTAAAATAATAAAAAATAGTTTTAAGGGTTCTACATAATTAATATGATTTTATAATTTCATTAGAAAAATTTAAATATGTGAACTAAACATGAAATTTTTTGAATATGAAATAAAACATAAAATAGAGCATTATTTTCTATAGGAATTTCAATAAGCTATGTAGGGAAAAATCACGTATGAGTTTTTCACATATTAATTTTTCTCTACATAAGAAAATTGAACATGTAATAAAATCACGTATGCGATTCACTATATAGAAATTTCAAAAAGGGAATAATGTAAGTGATTCACTACATAAGGAAATTTCACATATCCAAATTCATCACGTAGGAGGTTTTATCTATGTAGGTGAATTAGCCATGTAAGGGAATTCAATGTTGGTGATTCATCATATAGTTAATTATACATAGGAGATTCATCATGAAAGTGATTTTCTCATGTACGGAGATTTATCACATAGGAAATTCAACTACGTAAGTGAATTATAAAAAATTAAAAATAGATTTCCTTTTCAAATTTCAAAGATAAAAAGGACATAGATAAATACAGAATTGGCTTTTGGACCATTATAATTATATTTAGATAATTTAATTATATTTATAAATAAATAATAATTACCTTAATCGGATAAATATAACACAAGTTATCATAAAAAATAGAGGAAAAATAGTTCTAAAAAACTACAGAAATCAGATATAAAATTTGTAGTGACTTCAGACCTAATTTAGTACATGAAAGAGATTGATTCAGAAGATTATATATTCTGATGAAATTTATAAAATATTATTATAATTACAAAAAAATCACTAAATTTTTAGTTTTTTATCTTTAGATATTGTTATAATACATAGATAAATTGATTATGGAAATTGGCTATGTGGATTTCAGAATTGGCTACATGATTAATGAATTGGATATGTGGTTAACAAAAGAGATACATGGTGTACAATTCATTTTTTTGTATGTAATAGTATAAAACATATATAAATGATATATTAAGGTTATTAATGACTTATTTATCCTAATAACTCAAAATAAAACTTACAAAACATGTTATGATCTATCAAAACATGAAATCTAAATAATTTTTAAGTATAGAAATATTATGATATAATCAAGATTAAGTATACTTTAAATAAAACAAAATTAAAATATATAATATAGATAAAAATATTTAAATAATTTAATATAAATAAACATTTAAATGTATTCTAATATTAAATAAATAAGAGAGGAGTTTTAATCAATCAAAATAAAAAAACATGCAAAAAATATACACAAAAAATATCCCTCTTCTTATTTGATTACAAAAACTGAACATCAATAACCAAAATAATTCTCCCCATTTTTGTAAGCAAACAAAAATATTTTTTTAAATATGTATCAAATTTCCATGATAATGTCATCGACTTTTAAAACTTAGAATTAAATTCAGTAATCAATTTTTTTCAAAAACTATTTGAGAAAAACAAATAGAATTTTTTTACAAAATAATATTTTATGAAAAATAAAAATTTAAAAAGAAATTTAACATTATATAGGATGTATTATAAGTTTTAAAATAGTAATATAATTAAAAAATAAGTATAGAAATTAAATAATAGTAATATGAAAAATAGATTACAAATTTTACAGATTTAAAAATTTGAGCATATAAATACATTAAAACTCCCCCTAAACACATGAAAACATAAAAATATAAAGAACATGATATGAAAAAATATAATTTAAATCCACCCTAAAAGGAATAGAAAATAAATATAGAAGGAAATACCCCCCCTTAATTTATGATTCAAAAAAAAATTCCACCATTATAAAATGGTTATAGAATCTAATTTTTTTAAAATATCCCCTATATCTTAATGAAATGAAACTTTATTTTGAGAGTATAAAACCATTTTATTAAATATTTAAGTATACATGGCTGAGTCCTATAATAATAAAATATTTAGACCTTTTGGAACCCTATCCGATTTGGGTCCAATTGGGGTACTAACAAAATTTTTCGGTACTCAGGCATATTTAAAACATTTATTATTAGGTGCATGAGAATATAAATTTTTAGTGATAGAAAATATAGTAAAACCAAGAGATTTAGGGAACCTGAAAAAACATTCATCAACATAATTCCTTGAAAACAACATTTGAAATAAGTAACTTTAGAAACCCTTCATGTATAACTCTTAACAAATAGGTCCTGAACATTCTAGTAATCTAATGATTATAATAAATACATTATTTATATCTATTTGGTTTACTAATAGATACCATATTATCATAATTTTTTATGCCTTGAAAAAAGGTAGATATAATTTCATTCAAATTTACAATTTCTCTTTTCAGATTACCATTTTATTTCTGAACAATATCAATATCATCATAGACTTTATCTTATGTAGGTAAAGCATAATTTCTTAAACTATTATTATCCATTTCAAGATTTGAGATATTTTTCTCCATAATCTTTATTTTCTATTTTTCCTTACTAAAAAAAATAATAGTATTCTTTAAACATTCATTTTCAGCAAAGAAATTTTCTTTTATTCTTTGAGAATATCATTCTATTTACTAACTTTCTTACTTTCCTTGATTAAACTTTTATTCCCATATTTCAAAACTTTATATAGTTCACTTACTCTTAAAACATCTTTTTATTTTTTTATTTTCTTTATATAACTCATCAAATTTTTAACCATAAATATCATAATAATAACTACAATCAGAATTATTACTAACCTCATTTGTATTCATCTCTATCAAGCAAAGTTTATCTCTTTTTTTTTAATGTTTAGATTCATCACTTGAGAGTTTGATACTTTTGTGAAAATCTATCCATCATGATATGAAAGTTTCAATTATTACTTGTATCATTTTATCTCTACCATCTTTATTCATCTTAGGATAATAGGGTTTTATGTGACCCTTTTTTCTACATTCACAATAGGTTACATCTAGACTATATTTAGTACCCATTGTTTCTTTTAGACCATTATTCTGATATTCAATGGTATATTATTATACCTTTTATGTCTCATCATTATTTTATAGATTCCATTGGTTATATTTACCATTTATCATTTATCAATTTATTGAGATTTGGATTCAGAAGATTTAGAATTAACATTTATATGAGACTCAAAAGGAATAACTTTCTTCTTTGAAGTCTCTTCTTATGAAATATTCTTCAACTCAAGTTTATATTAGAGTAGTGATATAATAAATTCATTGAGAGTGAACTCTTTAAATTTCATTCTTTAATTAATGGTGACCTTATTTTCATGAAATTTATTTGGTAAATTTCCTAGGACTCTTTCTACTAGCATGAGGTTATTAAAATATTCTCTAAGGAAATTCATCCCATTCACAATGCTTGTGAATTAGTGGAACATTTGACTTACTATTTAATCTTCACCCATCTTAAATTCTTGGTAGTTATCTTGAAGCATTCCATTCTTGGTTCATATCAATCTTTCTAATCCAAGGTGAGTAACTTATACAATCTTACAAATATCTGGAGTTTCAATACAAGAAGGCACATTGATAAAAACACTTATGTTAATAGCATAGTATAAAATATTAATAACTTTGTAATTAAACAAATATCTAGTATCATAATTTATAATAATTGTATCTGGGTATGCTTCTAGTAGTGTGTATGATTTTTCCATGATCAACTAGTGTTCTATGCTTAATTGTTAGAGGTATGCCTCTATTTTGGATCTCTAATATCCATAACCATTGCTATCGAAGTGTGGCAGATTCTATACAATCCGAACATCATTTATGTTCACTCATACCATATTAAAGTTCTCATCCTTAGACCGTGAAGTCTAGGAATTGGTAAGTATAATAAAAAATATATAGAATCTATATAAAAATTGGCTAATTCCAAAAGAAACAACCTATGATACCAATTTATTGGTATTAGTAAAGATAATTATAGGGATAAACTATCCTTAGGAATCATCTACCTCTAATACTAATTGTTAGGTCATAATAGGATGATAAAAGCTCTAGTGGGGGATGTGAATAGACCAGATTAAAATTTAAATTAATGGATTAATTATCAAAGTTAATTAGTAGAGTTATTTATAATAGTCAGTTAGTAGTGATAATAAAATAATGAGCACAAATAATTTTTATACTGGTTCATTAAAAAGTGGAACTATTCCAGTCTTATACCTCTCTACTCGGTGATAGATATGTTGTACACTACCTGATTTTTAAAGGGAAATCATAACCTGATTATAACCTTTTTTTTCTAGTATAAGAATAACCAGATGCCTGAATTTTGTATAGGGAGTTAAAACCCAATCACAAACCTGACTTTAGATACAAGGTGTCACAACCCAAAGAGTATTGACTTTAGATTCCAAGAGTGAAATCCTGGAGGACCCGAATTTAGATACAGGGAGTCATAAACCTTGGATCCTGAATTTAGAATCTAGGAGTCACAACCCAAAGAAATAAAATTATTTTTTTATATAAAATCATAGAGAGAAAGTGAGATTACATTAAAGATGTGAATAAGTGTTATAGAATCAAGAAAATATAAGAAATATATAGAATAAGAATAAAACATATGTACTAGTTCTTAAGTGTTTGATCAACTTGATCATCTGATCAAGGCAGTAGAATTTCAAGAAGTTTTTGTTCATCCCTTGAGAGATTGTCCAATAGTAGTAAAAATAGTCTACATGATCACTTGAAGGTTCACAGAGTATGAATGCTTTTTATATCTTTTATTCATATTCACTCACTATGTTGTAATTGTATAAATATATGTATTTATTCTAGACATCCTAGAGTCCTTTAAACACAAATCTCTATGTAATACACACTCGAGAAAACTGTTAGAATAATTCAAAATAATAAAAATGATAAAACTAGATTATCAGAGAGAGATAGAAAGAGAGAAAGATATTATCATTGCATGAATATCTCTCAAATCATGACCAATAATTAAAAAAATAAAGAATAAGTCAACCCAATTTAAAATCAACTGATCAATTAGTTCAAAATACTTCCATAATAATAGGTCAATAAAATATCCCATGAAAATAACAAGTTTGAATTTGAAATACAAAATTCAAAAACGTTCCATTTAAAACAAGAAGTAAATATACAGACAAAAATAAAACTTAGTAACACTAAATTAAAAATATTAAAATAAGTTTGAATAAAATTAATATCATCTAATATTAATTTATAAATAATAAAATCGATGAAAACAACTTAAAATAATAAAAATAATTTTTGAGTATTCAAGATGTATATTTCATACGTGAATATATAACAACATGTGATTTTTATAAAATTATGATTAAAATAATGAAACATAGTATTTATGGGTTCTACATAATTAATATGAATTTATAATTTCATTAAAAAAATTTAAATATGTGAAATAAACACGCAAAAAATTGGAATATGAAATAAAACGTAAAATATAGAATTATTTTATGTAGGAATTTCAATAATCTATGTTGGGAAAAATCACATACGAGTTTTCGTGTATGTGTTTTTATTTAAATAAGCAAATTTACTAGTTATAAAAATAATGTAAGAAATTCACTACATAGGTGGTTCACAAAAGGGAATCACACATGCGATTCACTATATAAGGGAATTTTATGCATCTGAATTCCTCATATAAGAGATCTTCTCTATGTAGATGAATTAGCCATTTCAAGGAATTATACATAGGTGATTCATGTAAGTAATTCTACATAGGTGATTCATCATGTAAGTATTTTTCTCATGTATGGGAATTTCTCACGTAGGCAATTCCACTACATAAGGGAATTCCAAAAAACTAAAAATAGATTTCTTTTTCAACATCCAGAGCTAACAAGGACATAGATAAATACATAATTAGATTTTGGAAAATTTTTATTATATTTAGATAATTTCATTATATTTATAAAGAAATAAGAATCATCTTAATCAAATAATTTTAACTAAAGTTATCATAAAAAATTAGAAGAAAAATAGTTATGAAAAACTGATGAAATCAGATAGAAAATATGCAGTGACTTCAAACCTAATTTAGTACTTGAAAGAGATTGATTCAGAAGTTTATGTCTTCTAATTAAATGTAAGAAATATTCCTTTATTTTTAAAAAATAATCACTCAATTTGGAGTTCTTTATCTCTAAATATTGTTAAAATATAGAGATAACTTGATTTTGGAAATTGGCTATGTGGATTTCCGAATTGGCTATGTGAATAATGAATTATCTATGTGGTTAAAAAAAGGGATACATAGTTTACAATTCATTTAGTTGTAGAAAATAGTATAAAACGTATATAAATGATATAGTAAGGTCCCTAATGACTTATTTAGCCTAGAAAGTCAAAATAAAACTTGCAGAACATGTTATGAGCTATAAAAACATGAAATCTAAATAACTTTTAAGTATAGAAATATTATGATATTAACAAGATTAATTATACTTTAAATAAAAAAAATTAAAGATATATAAGATATATAACAAGATTAAAACATGTAATTGAACATAATTAATCATTTGAACATATGATAATATTAAACAAGCATGAGAGGAGTTGTAATCAATAAAAAAAGATACAAACAATCACATGCCTAAACATGACCTTTCCTTTTTTATTTCCCTAGATGGAAACAAATCATGTAGTCATAATCATTAATCAGTTCCATCCATATTCTCTTCCTCATGTTCAAATCATTCTGCGTGAATATATGCTTTAAACTTTTATGATCATTATATATTTCACACTTTACTCCATATAAATTATGTCTTTAGATGTATAAATAAAAAACCACATTGGATAGTTCTAGATCATGTATATGATAATTTATCACATGAGGTTTCAATTGAGGTGAATCATAAGTGATTACCTGATTATTCTTCATTACAAAACAACCAAATCCCTTAAAATAAGCACCATTTTAGAAGAAAAATTCACTATTTATAGATGGTAGGGATAAAACTGGAGCATTTACGAATCTTATTTTATATTCTAAGAAACATTCATCACACTCTTTCAGCCAGATAAATTTAACTACTTTCAAGTTAAATTAGTTAGTGGGATGGATAATTGGGATTTATTTTCAAAAAACCATCGGTAACAACCCACTAATCTAAAAAAAATATGAATCTATGTGACATTAATAGGTCTTGACCACTTTTCAAAAAAAAAATTAGTTTTAGTTGGATCACTAATTATTCCATATTTATTTACAATATATCCAAGGAAAGAAATCCATCACAACCAAAATTCATATTTACTAAATTTTCAAAATAAATTCTTTTATTTCAAGGTTTTTAAAATAATCCTTAGGTGTTTTTCATGATCCTCATAACTTTTTGAATATACTAAAATATCATCAATGAATAAAAATATAAATTTATCCAAAAAATCATGGGAAACTTTATTTATAAGGTCTATAAATACAACTTTATATTCTTTCAACCTAAAGGGAATAACCATAAACTCATAATTCCTAGAACTAGAATAAAATTTTGTCTTTAGAATGTCATCCCCCTTTACCTTCATTCGATGGTACTTAGAACTAAGATCAACCTATGAAAATATTAGTCTCCCTAGAGCTAATTAAACAAGTCATCGATATGATGTAATAAATATTTATTCTTAATAATGATGTTATTCAGTGCTCTATAATCAATATAGAGACTCATGGAAACACAATTCTTTTAAAAAAAATATGATCACCCCTAGGTGAAGTTCTAGGACAAATAAAACCTTTATCAAGCAACTCTTTTAACTTCATTTCCAATTCCAAAAGTTTTACTTGATCTATTCATTAAGGAGGTTTTAAAATTGGGTAAGCATCATATACTCAACCATTAATAAATTCAATATCTCATATTGGTGTAATATCAAGTATTTCATCAGAAAATACATATATATTTTCATTTACTATAGGAATATCACCAATTTTAACAAATTTATTCTTCTAAAAAATATGTGCAAGATAAATTCAATTTCTATCTATAATCAATTTCCCAGCTTCCTAATATGTTATCAAAGGTATGAATTCATTCTTTTATAAATATTGAAACTTATTCTGAAAAAAAACTTCTTTAGCTTTAAAATATATCTTAGCATGATAAACATAAATCGAATACATACCCAAAATAACATCAAAATCTACATTGGGAAAGATAACAATATTTACAAGAAAATCCCTTCCATAAATGATTAAAGAGATATTAATATATTTTATTTACCTTAGTAATTCCCCTAGGTGTTTTTACCAAAAGTTGTGGCTTCATTTCTTGAGGTGAAATTTCCAATTTATCAGTAAATTTATCAAAAATGAAATAATTTTTAGACCTTGAATAAAAAAAATATTGAAATAATCTAAATAAACAAGAAATGTACATGACACCACATCATTGTATGGTCCAAAATTAGTCAAATTAGTCACAAAGGATTTAACCTCACCTTTATACTTGTGATCTTGAAAACTTCCATCCTTTATTCCTATCTCTATACAAGTACTCACATAATGGACCATCTTATTTTAATTAAATAATTTTACTGTCGACTTTTCATTATTTTTATAATCATTTTATTTGGAGTAATGAGACACATTTCCAAACTTTTTATATAGAAAAAAAATTATAGTATTAAAAAGACATTTCCCATGATAATTTTTACCACACTTATCATAGAATGGAAACTTGATTTTCTTACCTTCATATTTATTTAATGGATTCTTTCCCATAACCTACCATATTGATCTCATTTCTTCTTATTTTCATAGAATACATGATCACCAAAAAAATCCATTTATACCATATCATCAAATCGAAAAATATTCTCATAACTTTTAAATTCAAAATAATATAATTCTATTTAATATTTGGGATTCAACCCTGAGTAATACCAATTAATTTTATTATCAAGATCTTAAATACTATTTGGTGTGTACCTTTCTAATCAGGCGATATTTTTTATATACATGGATTCTAAATATTCATACTACTACCTCAATTATAAGAATTTATTTTCCAATCTAAGTTGAAAAAATTTAAGAAAATACTTCTTAAGGAAAATATTATTTAATTCATCCCATTCCAAGACATCAATATCTCTAATTTATTTGATATTCTTAACCATTTACCACCACCGATTGACTTCACCTTAAAATGGTAAATATAAAGATTTAACTTTTTTATGTTATAAAAAACCCATGAATTTTAATATCTTCTCCAAGGATTTAACCCAACCTTCAGCTATCATATGGTCAGATGATCCATTGAATACTAGAGGGTTCCATTTCATGAAATACTTTACAATGGACATGTTATTCTATGATGAACATGGTTAATATCTCACATGGATACCAACAATGTTTATAGCCCACATCAACCAATCCATCACAATAAAAAACTACTATATTACAATTCAAACCATTCTAGGTTATTGGTTTGGAAGGATATTGTCCTATGGGTGCCTTCCTACTTCATCTCCCTCATTTACTCTATATAAAACCATTTCGAATAGACATATCTTAGATAAATAAACATAGTAATCTTCAAATGTTATTTAATGTTAAAATAACCAAAATTAGAATATTTCAATGGTATTATATTAATATTATCCTAACCCTTAAAGTTATCTAAACCTTTCCTTTAATACCAACTATAAATAAACAACCTTAAAAAATTACATAATATTGAGTTTTAAATCAAGAATTCATTTTATTTCATTCCAAAAGTCCTTTTCTTTTTTAGAGTTTTAGAGAATGAGGTCATAAATCTTATATAATAAACCTAAACATTATAAATCATACAATTCCTCTCAATGTCAATTTTTTCCACAATACAATACTTTTAAAATGAAGCATGTTTTCTTTTCATGATAAATCTTCATGATTTTCAACTTGAATTTATTATTATTGATACTCATTATTAAACCCTATGATTTATTTTGAAAACATGGGATGAATAGAAAAATCTTAGTAAGGGTTATATAAAAAGGAAGAAAGAAACCATTAGTACATTTCAAAACCATGAGATCATATAAGAGAGTTTTCCTTTAACATAATAAAATTTGTGCTCAAATAATTGTTTATTTACACATGAAATCGATTTTAATGCCCATAGTTTTTCATAAAACACTTTATAATAAATTATAAAGTTAAAATCATAACCATGAGTGTCTTTTAGATTACATAATAACCCATGAAAAACATTTTCTTAAAAACATACCTTTTTATCCTTAAAGATCTTAATCATTACTTTAAATAATATATCATTAACTTACCTTATGAAATAAAAATATTTCCATTAAAACTCACTCACAATCATAGAAATTTAATGTAGGTTATTTGGAAAATCATCTTCATAGAAACCTTACAAGAACCCTGAAAAATGGAATGACCTATTCAGTTAATTTCAACATAATTATTTAGAAAACATAAACATTACCCAATGCATTAGAGTGCTATATCGAGCTCACCCATCATTATAAACAATTCCCAAGGAACATAATATTCCTAAAACATATAAAATTTTTCATTTCCATAATCAAACTCATAAAAATATTCCATTGAATCCATAAGTAAAACATTTTAGGATATTGATATATACCTTTCTTTCAAAACCCAATTTTCAAAACTAAAATACCTAGAACAAAGGGAAGAAGTGTTTTTATTTGAAGAAAACATGGAATATTGTAAGGGAATATAAATACCAAATAATGGTTTTTGTTGAGTAAAATCCATTGATTTCATATATATTAAAACAACACTATTTTCTTACTTTGTAAAGAAAGTTCAAAATTCCATATGATATATGAAAAAACATTATTTTCAAATAACTTTGTAAGAAATTCAAAGGAGAGGTAATATAAGAATTTTAATTCATTTATTTAAATATTTATACATCTATCAAATAATATGGATATAGAGTAAAAATATTAGAAATAAATATTCAAAACATTTTAGAACTAGGTTTTAAGATAGAAAACCCCCTATGACTTGATAACCTTTTAACTAATAAAGCATGAAAAGAAATAACTTTGAATAGATTTTTAAAAACTTTAGTTTTTAGATAATAATGATAAAATAAATCCATAAGTTATTTTATACACCATGAAAAATAAAACTTGTGGTGAAAATATCTTAATTATCAAAGAAAGGTAATTGAGACTAGAAATCTATTACCTTGAGTATAACTTGTCACATACATTATTTATCTTCATAAATATTAAATGTATTTTATTTATTTAATCTATTAATAACATTTTTTAAAGTTTATTATTCATTTTATATCACTTACAACCATGTTATACTTAATTAATTAATCGATTAAGTTGATATCATGTGTTTTGAGGACATTCAGCTTAAAAGTTAGAAATGGATTTGGTAGGTTGACCATGGTAAAATGGATCATAATTATATAATTTCAAATCATGTTATAATTAAAAATTATATTTATTATTTATTATTTTATAACCATCCATGTAAGGTGGTTATGAAAAATTAATTATGTTATAATCATGGAGACGATAGTTCATACGTACGCATGAGTAATGTTTCCATTTTTTGATGAATATGAGGGAAATAAGTTAAGTGTTACCTAAAAATTATAGAATTATAATTATATCATAAATATTTTATTATTTATTTAAATATTACTATATATACTATCCATGTGAGGTAGTGATGAAAATAAAATACATCAGTTCACGAGGCGGTAATCCTCACGCATACACAAGAAATGTTTTTATTTTTCATTGGATGGTAAAGAATATAGTGGAATATTTATTCACAATTAAAGAATGAAATTCACACACACACAAGAACACACACACACACAAACACAAACACACACACACACACACACACACACATATATATATATATCATATTATTTTATTTGGATATATCATTATGAACATCCATCATATGCGGTAATAGAAAATGAAATACACCGTCTCACGAGGCGGTACTTCGCACGTACACACGTGCGATGTTTTTTTATTTCCCATTAGATAGATAAGTAGATGAAAAAGGGATACACTATAAAAATAATAATATTTAAATATATGAGATATATTTATGTTATTATATGATAATGTTTAATAGATTTTTTAAGGTGGTAAAATAATAAATAAAATGAAAACACTCAGTTAAGAACTATACATTTTGTTAGATAACCTCCTTAGGTTTATACCTAAATCCTTTCTAGGATGGAATTCTTGTCAAAAAAGGAACTATATAATATTTTGAGGGATTTTAGGAAGGTATTTGGCAAGGTATTTACTAAGATAAGATGAAATTTAAGTATGGATAATAGGGTACAGGGGGTGTCCTTTTATAAGTGAAGGTGATGACACACTTGAAACTTTTCAAAAGATTAAAATATATTAGTGTCTTAATCAAGATAAATGGATCCAAAATGAACCATTTTCGTATAAGTGAGGGTATATAGTTGAAATATGACTAGATAATAGGATTTAGATAAGTTTTTATGACATTTATGCCCTATCATTTTATTTTTAACCATTTTAACCCATTTTAACACTTACCATGGTAACTAGATTTTTTTATAAAAGTTACTATTTATAGTAAAAAAATGAGTTTGAACTATCTAAATTTTTTTAACCAACCAATCAAAAATATGAAATAAATTTTTAAATATTAAATCTATAAATGTTATAAAAATTACTTTTAAAATTAGAGCATGTAACACAATGAAAAAGAGTTATCCAGAAAAATTCATTTTTAAGAATAATTTTTTATACCAAAATAAAGTGTAATGTAGATTATAATAAAATTGATTTAATTATATTTAATAAAAACAAAATAATGAAATTTAAATCCCAATCCAAAATAAAATTTTACTTTTTAAATACATGAAAAGATAGTTTTCTTAAAAATTCGTATATCTATTATTCACCCAAAAATAAATTATCTTATAAAATTACTAGAAATTCACTCTAAGATAATTATTTTTTAATAATTTAAAAAATAAAGCTTATTTTTTAATATTAAAATTATAAAATTTAAAAACTACACTTTTTAAATAAAACCATATAATGTATGTAAACAAATTTATTATGAATAAAACTATTTTATTTTTGATTGAAAAATTACATAATTGTTTTACAGTGAATATATATCTATAAAATCTAATTCATGAATATAAATAATGAATGAAATTGACCTATATTTATCAACATTATCTTGGTTGTTACATCTACAATGACCTAACCCTAGAAATCCTGAATTCAGTGTCATGCTACCATTACATTGGCATAATATATAAGTAAATCAAATCCCAAAGGACTGAACAATTTTGTAGTCTTGGTAAACTATATGCATACATGAGTCTTGTTTTACAAATGAATACACTAATTACAACATAATTTTTTTGAGGACAACTTTATTTCATCAAGTATATCCTTTCGTATCTTTCTTAGTATACTTCATGGAATTCTAGGGAAATGAAACAAAATAAGGGTGAGATCAAATGATCAGTAAAGGTAAAGTATATTGGAATAAATAATGAATTAATGTGTATAATAAATATAGAAATGTAATAACTAAACAAAAATGCCATATAATCAATGAAATGATTTGGTAGTATATAAATAATATGGAAAAGTAAATAACTGAATACACATTCCATTTAAAATAATTGGATAAGCCATAATTAATATGGTAAGGTAAATAACTGAACACACATTTCATGTAATCAATAAACTGAGAATGAAAGTGCATCCATAGATAATTTCAAAGCAATAATCTCATGGATAATAATAATAAATTTATTCTGAATAAATGAAATTCTTAATTATTAGACACCATGTTTCCTAGGCATATGATACCTTTACCGTTAAGATCTTCCCTCAAGATAGTTTAAAACATACTGGATACAAACTGATTTGGTTTGTCCAAACATAACAATAATATCAAGACCTTCCACAAGACAATTTAAAATTGCTTGGAAACAAACAAAAAGGGGTTTTCACCAACTAAATTCATCCCATGAGATTACCGATGCATTTAGGGGCTTGCATTAATCAGTCCCCAACCCGTATAGTGCATGTTCAAATAATTCCTCATATATCAAACAATTGATTTAATTAATGAACAATGTGCCTTATAAAATTAATTTCCATATGTAAAAATGATATATGGTTTAGGAAATAAATATATCCATGATAAATAATATAAATATTTAGGGTAAATTTAATGTTTAATGATCATATAAAATTCAATATTTTAAGGGGACTAAAAGGAATCAAGAAAGTGAATATCAATACTATCCTTGGCCAAATCAATAAAAAACCATCCAAAGGAAGAATAAGGATGGTATTAATAAAAAATATCCCAAATGGAGTAAGGGTAATAGGTTTTTGTCATTGATTAATGGAAATACTATAAAATTTTATTTTGAAAACATTCTTGCAGAAAATATCCTTTTCATTTTGATTTTTTTTGAAAATACATTTCTTTGAAAATAACTTTAAAAAAAATTTCTTTAAAAAAATTAACCTTTTAAAATTGTAAAGTAATCTTCAAGGAAACAATGGAAAGTAATTCCATAAATTCCATACAATTTAAAAATAACATTCCTTTTGCATGGTAAAAAGGTTATAAAAGTACCTTGTTCAAAAAAGTGACAAGAAGATTACTTTGAAAAAAAAAATTAAAAGAAAAAAGGGTTAAAATGTATTTATTAAATAATTTTTTAAAGGTTAAAAAAAATATTTGAAATCCTTTTTATTAAACAAGGTTTTTAGAAGAAAATAACTTCTCTGAATAAAGAGAGAAATCAAGTCAGATTTTCTTAAAAACATTTTCTAAAACATTTTGAGTACCAAAGAGTGGAAAAATGGTACTATTATATGAAAAAGGTCATGAATAACTATAGGATAATAAAATTAAAATTTTTATTAAATAATTAACATATAAATTCTTTTAATTTAATTTTAAGAATAAGTAATCTCGATTATAATGGGATTGTGAAATAAACCCTTAAAAAGACCATAACATTGATGTGAGAATAAATAAATGAATATATTATGAAAGTAAAATTTAAATCCAGTTAAATAAAATGAAAATACAAATAATATATAGTAAAAAGTTATTATACACATAATATTATAATATTAATGACAATGAGGAAGTAATATAACCCAATGAAAAGGAATTTGGTTATGAAATTTTTTACCACTTGGTAACTTATAACTAAAATCCACTTAGAAGAAATATTTAAAATTGAGACTTAAAATACCATAAAAATATAATAACTAATGATATAATTTATCAAAATAGTTATTAGATACATCGTACAAAATAAGTAAGTGGTGAATATAATAGTTATCTCAAAGATGCAAAAAGTGAGATGAAAATATCTTACCTTGCGTTTAATTTTGGGTAAACATCCTTTAACATAATATATAATTGTTTTAAACATGTAATTAAATTATACTAGAAATATAATCATATTTATAATATCATATATAGTCTTATTATAATATCTTATTACCTCTTTGTTAATAATATTTCATTATTTTAACTATTTTGGGAGTTAATTGCATAGTTTTTCGATTATGTTTTGACTTGTTAATTTTTATTATTATTATGTAGATAATTATTTAATAATATAAAGGATTTAAACCATGATTTAAATATCATATATATTCATTATATATGTATTTAGAATAATTTGTAACATTTGGATATAGGAAACAAAATGCACCGTTCATGAAGACAGTAGGTCGTACGTATGCATGGACACTACTTCTATTTCTTTATCATATTTAAAAAGTAAGTGATATATATGTATATTATCATTACAGTATCATATTTATTTCATATATCTTATATATTTTTATTAAAACAATATTTTATACATTCCATGTATAGCATTAATGAATCACATCTCTTTGAGGAGGCGGTAATCCACATGTCCACAAATGAAGTTATAATATTCCTAAAAAAATGGAAAGCATAAAATTATGTGTTATAAAAAATTACAGAAGCATAAATAAATAATAAATATAATAAATATAATATATAAAATATAAATCCTTCATTATTTCTAACCTTGAATGGTGGTAAATGAAAGAATGAATGAAATTGGTTCATGAGGTGGTAGTTCATCGTACACACGAACAATGATTGCATATCCCATTTGATGGATGTGTGTGAAAGTGTAGGTAAAACTATTAGCATAAAAAAATATCAGAATATTGAATATATTGATGTTATTATATAGGAAATATATAGGAATAAATGAAGGGGTGGATAAATAAATGAAATGAAAGTAATCATTGAATAACGTTACATCTTGTCCGGGTAACTACTTTTTGTTTATACCAAAATAATTCATTGGTTTACATTATAACCATGGTTATGATTCTAATATTAGGGAATTGATAGAAGGATATTATTTGAGTATAGTTTGGATGATCCAAATGGATTTAGAGGGGTGAATAAGTGGGATGGGTGAGTGCCTTTTTATAGTGGATGAGGAGTGACATTCTTGTAAGTATAAAAAGGTAAAAACTATTGGGAGGTATACCTTACATAATGTACCCCAATAATAAAATAAATTATTGAAATGGGAGTTTATGGTCTAAATATGTACATAAAATATGTTTTTAATAAGCTTATAGGTCATTTTGTCTCTTAAGTTTAAGGTTTAGTCCCTTGTTAAGCTTAATTTTACCTTAATCGGTGTAATTAATTTTAATTAATTTCATGAATATTTTTGTTCAAAAACTAAGTTAAAATTATTAGATAATATAAATTATTCTGATTCCAAATATAGAATCCATTTTTCTAAAACAAATTAAATTTAATCCCACATGTGGGGCGACAAAGCTGGTTTTTAAAGTAAAAATGTTCAAAACTTGCAATGTTTTTATATCCAATTTCAAAGGGAAATTGATTCCAATAACCAAAAATGTATTAAATGATATAAATTTTTTATAATTAGAAATTAAAACCAAATCAAAACATAATATAACTATATAAATAAATTAGATGAAAAAACAGTTTTGAATTAAAATTTAGTATTTTCACTATTCATCAAAAAATGAAACTTCATAGAAAAATACAAAAAATCCACCCTAATATAATATTGACATATTTATTTCAAAAATAAAGTTTATTTTGACATATAAAATTGATAAAAGTTCCAAAAATTGGATTTAAAATAGGCTCTCCATTAAAAGGTGGTAAAACTGCATTTATAAAAATATAGGTTTTTATGCATAAAATTTGGTTTGTTCTTATCTTATACCAATCAAATATATTGGATGAATATAAAAAATATTTTATTGAATATTTAATATATATATTTAATTAAAATCATTCACTAATAGTAATTTATTTAATTTATTATGATAAAACACATTTGTGAGCATAAGAACATTTCTTTTTATATTCATTTAGTTTTTATATTCATTTATAATTAATTGGTAACCAATGGATTCATTTTATATTTGTCTAAACCATATATTTTCATATTTTAGTTAACACTATTCATAAATACTAATTTAATTACTAGTTTATATCTTATTATATTAAATAATAATATTTTAATAATATATTTTTGTTATGTAAAACCCAGTCTTACATGTAACACAAGTTATCGAAGAAACTCATTATTACGTGAAATATAAGATAACTTTGTATTGTGTTCATTGAAAGATAAATAATATATTAAATTTATTTTTAAATATTAAATATACCATAAAGTCTCAATAGGTTATATTCCTTTCCATATTTAGTGTTGCATGTCATACAAGCTATCGAATAAAAGTTACTCTTTTAGAATTTTCAGGGTGTTACATTATCTCCACCTTAAATAAATTGAATCCTTGAAATTTAAACTTGATCTTGGTGATATATTGTTTTATATTTTATATTTTGAAATCCCACATCATGATAATGGTTCATAAAACATCCTCTAGAATAGAGAGAATGAGAAGTAAAAAGATCATATGGACTAACATATAACTAGGTTTCTACATACGAGAACCTTAGTGGCAAGTGAAAATATGGACTTGGATGAAAAGCATAAATATTTATAGGGAGTGATGAGGTCATCAATAAAAAACAAGTGAATTATTAATGTAAAATTGAGGGTCTCAAAGTCGTAAATCTATAATGATTTAAAAAACCATCAGTTCAACAAAAATTAAGGTATCAAGAAAACATTTTTTTGATAATTTTCCTAATTTTGAGTAATTCTATTACTACCTAAGAATATAAGGAAATATACTTACTTGACATAATTTTATAAACACAATTTTCATCCTTTGTTTATTCTTTGATCAATTTCTAATTTATCCATTACTTCAATAAATAGATATATAAAAATTAACTTTGATTCCTGAAGTACTAAAATACACATTTAATAGATCATAAGGCCTATAAAAGAGTGAAAGATATTTACATTTGTCTCTAAATATTATATAAAACCAATATACATTAATCTCTAAACCAAAAAAGTAAAACTATAGGTTCATCATTAATATTTATTCATCAAATTTTTTAACTAAAAACAATTATATATTAACCAGGGCATGGCGTAGGTCAGTGGTTGGCGTTAAAACCTTATCATCCTTTGGTCATGGTTTCAAGTCCCATGACCTTACTGGACATGATGGGTTGTCACTCAACATACAAGTTGTCTTTTTATAAAACCATATTAATATAATTTCTAAAATAAATATGATGGACATCAATTAAATGAAATTAATCATTAAATAACCTTTTTAGTAGGGTTTTCAATACAACCCCAATACATAATACATTATCCATTTATTTACACATAGGTCCTTCCTTGGTCTAAGGTTTATCCTTTATAAGAGGTCATTTTCTATAACCAAAAACCATAATGTGAACATCAACTATCATATTGTAAAAACCATATAGTCATTTTTAGGATGTCTAATCGATACATTATTTTCAATCTAACACACCTCAGGTTTAACCTAGGTCATTCATTATCATTATCTATTCAAATACTTCATAATGGTTTGTAAATATAATTTTAATTATACTAATCATATTCCATGGGAGTGTTACACCAGGTTCACAATAAGGCCTATTTTTTTGTACCAGGCTATGCTCAAGTCAGTCCCAATGCACCTTTTCAGAGTTGTTACCCCTAGGTACATCTATACCAGAACCACATTAACTTTTAGTATCCAGACATGGATATATTTCTAGTAAGACACACATAATATCTACCTTATCAAAATTCTAGTATGTTCTTCTATACTTATCCTCAAATAATATCTTAGGGTTATGTTTCCTAATCTATGTTTTCTAAATCTAGTTTCCAAGGATGATAATAAAATTGATCTGATACCAACTATAGTGACCTGAAACAACAAACCTAGAGTCGGTGTCATGATACCATTACATTGGCATAAGATACAAGTAAATCATGTCATAAAGGATCAAAAAATTTATTAGTCTTGGTAACCAGATATATACATGAATCTTGTTTTACAAATGAATACACTAATTACAATAGAATTTTTTTTGAGGATAAATTTATTCCATATAGTATATCCTTTCATATCTTTATTAGTACACTTCTGGTATCCTAGTGAAAGGAAACAAAATAAGGGTGATCTCAAATGATTAGTAAGGGTAAAGTATAACAGGAGAAATAATGAATGAATGAGAATACTCAATATGGAAATATAATAACTAAACAAACTTCCATATAATCAATAACTAAGTAGGAAGTACATAAAAATTATGAAAAGCTAAACAACTAAACAAAAATTCCTTTTCAAATAACTAGATAAAGAATAATTAATATGGTAAGGTAAATAACTGAACAAAAAATCCATGCAATCAATAAACTGGGAATGAAAGTGCATCTATTGATAATGTCAAAGCAATAATATCATGGATAATAATAATAAATGAATTCTCAATAAAGGGAATTATTAATTATTAGACATCATGTTTCCCAGGAACATGATACCTTTATCATCAAGATATATCCTCAAGAGAGTTTAAAACATACTGGGTACAAACCAATTTGTTTTGGCCAACCATAACTATACTGTCAATTCCTTTCAAAAGACAATTTAAAACTTCTTGGAAACAAACAAGAAGGGTTTTTTTTCCAACTGAATTCATCCCATGAGACTACCATTTCATCAAGGGGATTTTATTAACCGGTTCCCAACCTATATAGTGTATGTCCAAATCATTACTCATATATTGAATAGTTTATTTAATTAATGAAAAATATGCCTTATCAAATATCCGTATTGAGTAAGGAATACAGATTTATAAACATTTCCCCAAATAATCAAATAAATATCAAATTAATTATTGTATATACAAATGGTATATGGTTTAGTCAATAAATATATCCATGATAAATAATATGGATATTTAGAATAAATTTAATGTTAAATGATCATAGGAAATTCAATATTTCAAGGGGACTAAAATGAATAAAGGAAGTAAATATCAATACTATCCTTGGACAAATCAATAAAAAACCATCCAGAGGAAGAATAAGGATGATATAAATAAAATATTATCACAATTGGAGTAAGGATAAGGGATTTTTTTCATTTATTAATAGAAATACCATAAAAAGATATTTTGAAAACATTCTTGAGGAAAATATTATTTTCATTTTGAAAATTCTTTTCTTTGAAAATCAATCAAAAAACAAAATTTTATTTTAAAAAATTTAACCTTTTAAACTTGTAAAGTAAGTTTTAAGGAAAAGATTGTGGATAATGTTGTATATGCTATACAATGTAAAAAAAAATTTCTTTTGTATGGTAAAAAGGTTAGAAAAGTGCCTTGTTCGGAAAGCGAAAAGAATATTCCTTTAAAAACATTAGTAAAAGAAAAAAAGGATAAAAATTTCCTTAATGAATCATTTTTTAAATCTTAAAAACATTTTTTAAAACCTTTTTATAAAATAGTTTTTTTAGAATAAAATAGGTTCTTTGAATAAAGAGAGAAATGAAGTCAGGTCTTCTTTAAAACATTTTCTAAAAGGTTTTGAATACCAAAGAGTAAAAAAATGGTACTATTACATGAAAAATGTCATGAATAACCATAGGAGAATAAAATTAAAGGATTTATTAAATAATTAACACATAAATTCCTTTAGTGGAATTTCAAGAATAAGAAATCATGATTAGAATGAGATTGTGAAATAAACCCTTAAAAAGACCATAATGTTGATGTGAGAATCAATAAATTAATAGATTATGTGTGTCAAATTTAAATACACCTAAAAAATTGTAAATAAAACAATATAGAGTAAAAATTGATTACAAATATAATCTTATAATATTAGCAACAACATGGAAGTAATATAACCCAATTAAAAGGAATTGGGTTATGAAATTCTTTAATACTTGGTAAATTTTAATTCAAATCCACATTGAAGATATAACTCAAATTGAGACTCAAAATATCATGAAGATAAAATAAATAATGATATAATATATCAAAATGGGTAGTATATATGCCACAAAAAATAATAAGTAATTAGTGAATATGACATTTATCTCACAGATGTAAAAAGTGAGATGAAAATCCCTTACATTGTGTTTCCTTTTGGGTGAATATACTTTAACCTCATGTATAATGGTTTTAAATAGGTCAATTAATTATACCAGAACTATAATCATATCTATAATATCATATATATATTTTTTATAAAATCTTATTATCCGTTTGTTAATTATCTTTCACTATTTTCATTATTTTGGGTGTTAATTACCTAGTTTTTCGAGTATGTTTTGACTTTTTATTTTTGATCTTATTAATTAAATATTGATTTAATCATATATATGATGTAAAACATGATTTAAATATCATATATATTCAGTATATATGTATTGAGAAGAATCTGTAAAATTTGGATATAGGAAATTAAATGCACTATTCATGGAGATGGTAGGCCGTATATATGCATGAACACTACTTTCATTTCTTTGTCATATATAAAAATAAAGTGATATATATATATATATATTATAATTAAAATATCATATTTATTTCATATATATTACGTATGTTTATTAAAACCATCCTTTATACATTCCATGTATAGCGTGAACGAATCACATCATTTTGAAGTGGTGACAGTCCACACATCCACAAATGAAGTTATCATACTCAAAAAAATGGAAAGCATAAAAGTATTTGTCATAAAAAATTAAATAAAAATAAATAAATAATAAATATCAAATATAAGACATAAATCCATCACTTTTTCTAACCTTGAAAGGAGGTAAATGAAAGAATGAATGACATCAGTTCGTGAGGTGCTAGTCCGCCTTACACACGAATGATGATTGTGTATCCCATTTGATGGATGTGTATAAAATTTTAGGTAGAAATATTATCATAATAAAAATTTCAAACATTTAATATAATAATTTTATTATATAGGAAAGATATATGATGAAATTAATGAGTGGATAAAGAAATGAAACGAAAGTGATTGTTGAAGAACATTACATTTTATTCGGGTAACCTCTCTTGGTTTATACCAAAAGACTTCCTTGGTTTTCTTTATTACCAAGTTTATTCTTCCTGGATGAGGGTATTTATTTTGGGAGATTATTTGAGTAGATTTTGGATGAAAAAAGGGAATTAGTGGTATCAAAGAAATGGGAGGGGTGAGTGTCTTTTTATAGTCGAGGAGGAGTGTCATTCTTGTACATATAAAAAGGTAAACACTATTGAGAGGTATCTCTTAGATAATGTGACTCCAATAATGAAAAAATTAGATAACATTTAGGTTATGGTAGAAATATGTCCATCCAACAGGTTTATGAAAAGTGTATAGGTCATTTTGGCCCTTAATTTTAAGGTTTTGTCCCTTATTAAGATTAATTTTACCTTAATCGGTGTAATTGATTTTAATTACATTCAATAATATTTTTGTTCAAAAAATAAATTGACATTATTATATATTATAAATTATATAAATTTTAAATGGAATCCATTTTTCAAAATTCCAATAATAGAAGTGGGATAAATTTATTTAAATTTAATCCCACAGACAAGAGGACAAATAAAATTTTTAAAATAAAAATATTCAAAAGTTTGCTAAGTTTTTATATCAAATTTCAAAGGTTAATAGATTAAAATAACCTAAATTGGATTAAATTATATAAAAATGGTATATTTATACTTTAAAACCAGATAAAAACACAATTTAACTATATAAATAAATTATATTAAAATGTAGTTTTGAATTAAAATTCAATATTTTCAGCATTCATAAAAAAATGAATCTTCACAGAAAAATACAAACAAATCACCCTAAGATAATTTTGACATTAAAATTTCAAAAATAAAGTTTATTTTTACATATAAAATTTATAAAAGTTCCAAAAAGTGTATTTAAAATAGGTTCTCCATTAAAAGGTGGTAAAACTGCCTTTATAAAAATATAGGTTTTTATGCATAAAATTGGGTTTGTTCTTATCTTATGCCTATAAAATATATTGGATGAATATAAAAAATATTTCATTAAATATATAATATATTTATTTATTTAATATTATTCACAAATATTAATCTATTTAATTTATTTTTATAAAACACATTTTTGAGCATAAAAACATTTCATTTATATTTAATTGGGTTTTATATTCATCTACAATTAATTAGTAACCAATGAATTAATTTTATATTTGTATAAACCATATATTTTAATATGTTTCTTAATAGTATTATTAAGTTCTAATTTAGTTTATAGGTTATAATTTTATATTAAATAATAAAATTTTAATAATATATTGTTGTTTTGTAAAATTTTGTCTTGCGTGTAACGCAAGCTATCGAAGAAACTCGTTGTTGCGTACGACATAAGATAACTCAGTATTGTGTAAATTTTATGTTATAAAATATATTAAATTTATTTAAAATATTAAATATACCATAAATTATTGATATTTTAT
The DNA here is from genome assembly GCA_963277665.1 of Viscum album. Classification (NCBI taxonomy): domain Eukaryota; kingdom Viridiplantae; phylum Streptophyta; class Magnoliopsida; order Santalales; family Viscaceae; genus Viscum; species Viscum album. The sequence goes on along the minus strand of OY728143.1, from coordinate 1,189,186,147 downwards.
ATTCTTTTCTACGTTTGGTGTTGTGTTTCATACACACTATCGAATAAATGTTACTCTTTTATAATTTTCAGGGTGTTACAATATCTTTCAACCCTTTTAGATATTGCATCCACATAAATTTATTAATTACTTAAATAATTAGGTATATTTTCTCTTTAATTTATTTTATGATTCCCATGTTTATTCTTCAATCATATGGTTTTAAAAAAAACTTAACCCGATGAATCTCTTTATCCTTCAACACCTGATCTTTATGATCAAGAATCTGAACTAATTATTCCTCATATAAAAGATTATATTCAAATTGTATCAATTTTGGGATAAAAACATGTTATGAATATGGTATATATTTTCTTAATAATTAAACATGAAACATATCATGTACCTGGGATAAAATCAGAGGTAAGGACAATCAGTAGGAAACTAATCCAACCTTCTATAGGATTTCATATAGTCTAATGAACCACAAACTTAACTTTACCTTTTTACCAAAATGCATAACAATTTTTCATGGAGATAATTTATGAAAAACATGGTCAACTACCTTGAATTAAAGATATTTCCTACAATTATCTATATAAATTTTCTTCCTACTCTATTCCATCCACATATGTTACCGAGTCATCTTCACCTTCTTAACCATTTCTTCTACCAATTATATTCCTAACAATATTATTTATGTTGATTTATCCCAACATGATAGAGTTTGAAACTTATTTTCATATAATGCCTCAAATGGTACCATATTTATACTGTAATGAAAAATTTTATTGTAGGAATATTAAATTAATGTCAGATGATGATCCCAACTTACCTAGTAATATATAGAATAAGTGTGAAGCATGTATTCTAATTCCCAAATATTTCTCTGTGAATGTTCATCAGATTGATGATGAAAACTTATACTAAAATTTAGTTCAGAATATAATTATTTTTTAAGTCCTTTATAGAAATTAGAAATAAACCTGGGATTATATTCAAACACAATAAAAAGGGGGACCCTAGGAAATCTGATGATCTCTTTAACATAAAGTCTTAAAAAATTATCCAAATACATATTATATTGAGTAGGTGGAAATTGTTCATATTTAGTAAATCGATCAAAAATTACCCAAATTGCATTATTAAATAAATATTTATTTGGTAATCCCACAAAAAAATCCTTGAATATATTCATACATTTATATTTCGAAATAGGAAAAGGATGAACCATTCCCTTCGGTAGTTTTCATTTAACTTTAACCTACTAAAATGTTAAAACATTTCATAGTAAAATCAGAAATTTATTTCTTAATTACTTCCCAAAAATATTATTCTTGAAGGTATTTATATATCTTAGTGCTACTTGGATGAAAATAAAGGAGAGAACTATGATCTTCACTCAATAATTTTTTCTTCAACTGAGAATTACAAGGCACATATAATTTTTTTTCCTGAATGTCAAAAACACATTATTTGTTAATGTTAAATTTAATAAACTTATCTTTCCTGAAAAATTATACCTTTTCCTATAAAAAATCCTACTTCCGAGATTTCTTAATTATATCTAACAAATATGACTTCACTAACACTTGAAACAAAATAGAGGAAGTTCATTCATGCATAATTTCTAGACTAATATTCATCACATCATTTTCTAATAAATCATGTTCTAAAAGTATAATAGTTAATGAAAATTTATCCTTTGGACTTAAAGTATTAGATACCCTATTTTATTTTATTTTATAGTAATGAATTGTGAAATCATAGTCCTTAATTAGTTTCATTTACATTCTCTGCCGCATGTTCAACTCATTCTGAGTAAATATATACTTCAAAATTTTATGATAAGTATATATTTTATACTTTACTCTATATAACTGATGTCTCCATATATTTAAAGAAAAAACCAAAAAAATATAATTCTAGATCATGTGATGTATAATTTAACTCATGAGGTTTCTATTTATGTGAATCATAAACAATTACCTAATAATTTTTCATTAGAATAAAACCAAGTCCCTTCAAAGAAGCATCACTATAGATTAAAAATATACCATTTATAGATGGTTGGGAAAAAATGAAGTATTCACCATTCTTCATTTTCATTCCTAGAAACATTCATAAAATTATTTAATCTATCTGAATTTAAGTCCTTTTCAAATTAACTTAGTTATTAGTCTAGATAATTGACTAAAGTTTTCAACAAACCATTGTTGGTAACCCACTAATCCAAGAATACTACAAATCTCTATCACATTATTAGGTGTTGTCCACTCTTTAATCAATTTAATTTTATATAGATAAATAATTATTATATATTTATTTAAAATATTCCCAAGGAAAGAAATATTTTACAATAAAAATTCACATTTACTAAATTTTTTATATAACTTCCTTTCTTTCAATATTTTCAGAAAAATCCTCAGGTATTTTTCATGATCCTCATAACTTTTTGAATATAGAAAAATATCATCAATGAACAAAACCATAAATATTTCCAAAAACTCATAGAAAATTCTATTCATAAGGTCTGAAAATATAGATTGATAATTTTTTAACCTGAAACACACAACCAAAAACTCATAATGCGCATACCTATAATGAAATGTCATCTTTGGAATGCAATCCTCCTTCACATTCAAATGATGGTACCCAGAACCGAGATTAACCTTTGAAAAATGATTATATCTATAGAGATTATCAAATAATTCATCAATATGAGGAAAACATATTTATTCTTTATAGTGATGTTATTTAATGTGCTCTAATCAATAGAGATCCTAATGGAACCATCCTGACTTTTAACAAACAAAACTAGATCTCCCCAAGGTGAAGTTCTAGGATGAATAAAACCTTTATCAAGAAACTCTTATGACTAATTTTTCAATCCCAAAAGTTCTAATTAACACATTAAATAAGGATGTTTTGAAATTTGATTAACATTAGTTAGTAATTCAATAGTAAATTTAATCTCTAAACCAGTCATAAAACTACTAAACTCATTAGGAAATAAATAAAAATATTCATTTACTATAGGAATATCACTAATTTTAAGAGTTTACATCTTCTTAATAATATGTTAAAGATAAATTTCATTTCTATCTTTAATCAATTTCCCATCTTCTTGATATGTTATCAAAGGTATGAATTCATTATTGTATACAAGCTGAAACTCATTCCAAAAAACAAATTCTTTAAATCTAAATTCTATCTTAGTAAGATAAAAAGAAACCCAATCCATATCTATAATAACATAAAACTATTCAAAGGAAAATATGATAAGGTTTTTCGGTAAATTCCTTCCACCAAGGAAAATATAAAGACTCTTACATTTTTTTACTTAATACTACCCCATCTATTTTTACCAAAAGTCTCGACTTTATTTCTTGAGGTAAAATTTCCAGTTTTTTAGTATAATTATTAGAAATGAATGAATGTGTAGACCCTGAATAAAAAAATACATTGATATAATCTGAATAATCAAGTAATGTACCTGAAACTACATCATTGGATGGTCTAACATCTATTGAAGTAGTATTAAAGGATTTAGACACACCTTTATACTTATGATCTTGATTAATTCCATCCATTATTCCTATTTTTGGACAAGTACTCACATAATGACCTATATCATTATAATTGGAGAATTTTACTATCATATTTCCTTTATTTTTATGATCATTTTATTTTTATTCATGAGCCACATGTCCAAAATTCACACATCGAAAACACTTTTCATTCTTTAAAATACATTCCCACTGATTATTTTTACCTCACTTAACACAAAATGGAAACTTGATTTTCTTACCTTCAGATTTCTTCGATGGATGCTTTCCCATTATTTTCCATATATACCTATTTTTCTACATGTTTTCATGGAATACTTGATCATAATAAACTCTATTTATACCTTATTAGTACATAAAATAATCCTCTCCTAAATTTTAAATTCATAATAATCCAATACTCTTTGATATCTGGGCTTTAATCTTGAGTAAAATCGATTAATTTTATTATCAATATTCTAAATAAAATTTGTTGCATACCTTTCAAATCATGAAAAGTTTTCTTCATATGTAGATATTGAATATTACTCCTTTTTCCTTAATTCGAAGAATTTATTTTCCATTCTAAGTTGAAAAAATTTCAGAAAATAATTTTAAAGGAAAATATTCATAAATACATCCAATTTCAAGACATAAATATCTTATCTTTATTTGATATTATTAACTATTGAGAACCACTAATCAGATTCTATTTCAAAATGGAAAGAAGAAAGAGCTACCTTTTGATGTTATGAATAACCCATTACTTCAAATATCTTCTCCAAGTATTTAACCAATCATTTATCTATCACAAGGTTAAATGATCCACTGAATACTAGAGGGTGGTGTTTTATAAAATTATATACAATGGACATGTTTCTCTATGGTGAACATGATTTATCTCTCACATGGATACCACTATCGTTTATATCCTAATTCAATTGACCCATCACAATAACAAACTAATCTATTTCAATTCCAACCATTCTAGTTTTCCGATTTGGAAGGATATTATCCTCTCAGGGCTTTCCTACATCAACATCCTTGTTTTATTTACAGAAAACCATTATAGATAGGCATAGATTAGATAAATAAACATAGTAATATTCAAATGTTATATCATGACTGCATAACCATAAATTCTAATCTCTTATAGGATTTATATTAATATTATTATAACCTCTAAGGTTATATAAACCTTACCTTTGATACCAACTTTAAAGAAACGACCTTAATAAATTATATAATCTTGAGTTTTAAATAAATAATTCATTTTATTTAATTCTTGAATACCTTTTTAGTATTAGAGTTTTTGAGAATTAGGTCAAAAATATTACACAATAAACCCAAAAATTACAAAGTATACACTTCCACCCAACGTCCATTTTTTACACAATAAAATACTTTTAAAATGAACCAAATTTTATTTTCATAAAAAATCTTCATGATTTTAAACTTGAAGTCATAATTATTACTAATAATCCTTAAACCCTATGAAAAGATTTTTAAAATTTGGTATGATCACAAAAATATCAGTAAGTTTCATAAACAAATTAAGAAAAAAACCTGTTAGTATATTTAAAAACCATCAGATCATATAAGAGAGTTTTCTTTTAACATAATAAACTTTGAGCACAAATAATTGTTTATTTACACATTAAATTATCTTTACTACCCATAGTTTTTCATAAAACACTTTATAAGAAAATATAAAGGAAAAATCATAATCATGAGGGTTTCTTATAAAACATGAGTACCCATGAAAAACTTTTTCATAAAATCATACCTTTTTACCCTTAAAGGGATTAATCATTCCTTTAAACAAAATATCATTATATTACCTTATAAAATAAAAATATTTCCAATAAAACTCATTTACAAGAACAGAAAAGTCATGTATGTTCCTTGAGACATCATCTTTATAGAACCCTTACAAGAACCCTTATAAATGGAATAACCTACTCATTTAATTCCAATATAATTATTTGGAGAACATAATCATTACCCAAGGAATTGGAGAGATATATCTAGCTCAACTATCATCATAAAAAATTCCCAAGGACCATAAAATACATGAAACATATAAAATATTTTATTTATATCAATTAACTTATAAAAATATACTTTTTAACACCTAAGAAAAACATTTTCAGATTTTGATGCATCTCTTTCCTTTAAAACCCCATTTTCAAAAATAAAATACCTAGAACAATGGTAAGAAGGGTTTTTATTTGAAGAAAACATGGAAACTTATAAAGTAAGACAAATATCAAATAATGGTACAATGGTATAAAATTCATTGACATCATATTCATTAAAAAACACTCCTTTTATATTTTGTAAGGAAAACCCAACATTCCAAATGAAATATGAAAAATTTATTCCTTTTGAAGACCTTTGTTAGAAAGTCAATTGATAGGTAAAATTTCCTTTTTAGTTAATTAATTTAAATATTTACACATAAATTAACCACTATATATATATAGGAAAAATATTAGAAATAAATCATCAAAACATTTTAAAACTAGGTTTTAAGATATAATATACATTAATACTTGATAACCATTGAACCAATGAAACACTGAAGGAAATAAATTTAAATAAAATTTTAAACAATTTATTTTTAATATAATAATGATAAAATACATCCATAAGGTAGTTTATACACCTCAAAAATGAAAACATTTGGTGAAAATATCTTATGTCTCAAAGAAATTGAATTAAGACTAGAAATGCCTTACCTCGAGTTTGAATTATCATGTATGTTCTTTATCTTTTTGAATAATAAAATTCTTTAAATTATTTAAATTCTTAATAATACTTTTCAAGTTTATTATTAGTTTTATTCCAATTATATCCATGTTATACTTAATTATTTAATTTATTAAGTTTATGTCATACATTTTGAGAACATTTATATTATAAGTCGGAAATAGATTTGGTAGGTTGACTATGGTAAAATGAATCATGATTATATTATCTATAGAATCTTAGTAATGTTATAATTATAATTTTTATACATTATTTATACTTTTATAACCAACTATATAAGGTGGTTATGAAAAATGAATTATGTTACAATCTTGATGTAAATACCCTGACCCCAGTTTGCTGGAGCTAGTGCCTTACTTCATTTCATTGGTATAATACACAAGGAAGTCACATCCTGAAGGACTGAATTGTTTATTAGTTTTAGAAAACCAAATAAAAACATAGGTTTTACATTAAAAATTTAAAGGAAACACAATATATAAATTCCATTGGAAACATCCATAACTCCTATATTATCCTTATAAGTCAATCAAAATATCAATCTTCACATCCTAGGGAAAAATAAAACATAAGAAAGGGGTGATCTTAGATGATCAATAAGGGTAATAAATACAAAATAATCTAATATAAACAATAAGGTATAGTGAATGACTAAAATCAAATGCCATTAGAAAATAAACTTGAGCATAATATAGAAAGAATAAATACTGAATAAATAATTCCATAAAAATAATCACATGAGAATGAATCTTAAGCATGGATATTCTACTAGTCAAATATTCACATGGATTATAAATTACTAATATCATAATGAGTGAATGCATATGATTGAAATCATAAATATACCACTAAGACCTCCAAAAAGACATCTAAAAATAAATGGTTAAGGAATCAACCAAAACCATATCTTAAAATGGGAAAGGCACTGTCCAAGTCCATATCTGTTTTGTTCCATGAGACCTACTGATGCATCAAGGGGCTATAAAGGGCCCCACCCTATGTAGTATTATGTTTCCTCCTGGTCCATTACTTTGTTGATTTTTGGTTTTTGGATATTTTTATAGGAGGTTTCAAGATTTTTGATAGGTGTTGGGGGTGTAATAAAGCTACTGTAGGGGATACAGATCGTGTAAGTAGATTACACAGCAAGAAGTTTGGTTTCATGGTTTGTTCTGGGTGGTTTATAATGTATAATGTTTCAGGGTATTAAAAATAAAATAAGTCGAAAGGCAATGGGTTTTTCCTCAAAAGTAGACCATGGGACATTACATGGTGTGAAAGGGCATTAAACATCATGTAATACCCAATTGTTGCAATGTTTTAAGCATTTTATAGCCATTCGAGTTGTCAAAACCTATGGCTGCAAAAACTCTCCCGCGAACCTAGGTGACCTAACAACCACTCATTGGAGTTTTGAGGATTCCTTCATCAAGGATTGATTCTTATATTCTCTCCTTTGATATGTAATGATCTATCTTTGATATAAGATGCGTTCTTTCCCCATTCCTATAGTTTCTTTTGGGTTTATTTCCTTATTCCTCCCGTTCTTCTTATCATATGATGGTAAATGTTCTCCTCTAGTTCTAATGGGGTTATATTTAGTTGTTGTTGATGTGGTGGTGCCATGCCATCCTTGAGTGGATTTAGATATTGTAGGAGAGGTAATTAGAGGTTTGTTATGTGATTTTTCTAGTACAAAGAATGCTAAAACCCTTTTGAGGTAGGATTTATTTCGTTTCTCTTCAAATGTACATCATGTGGGATGAGTTTTGTTTTGTATACCTATAGATATTTTTTGTTCCAAATTAACCAAGGATAATAATTTGCTCAACAAAATTGAAAGGGGTATAAGGGTTTGTTTTATATGCCTTTACAACATTTTTTTTATTGTGATATTATGATTTGTATGGGCTAACAACCCACTAAAAATCATGGTTATTGGGGGCCCTTATTTATGCACTAAATATATTATTGAATGCATGTTTTTTGACTTTGGTTGGACACTTATATATGAAAATGGATTAATCATGTATATTCATCTAATTAATGGATGCACGAAGATCATACAGTTTATATGATAACCCCTAAATTAACAAGTGGAATTAAAAAAGGGATGCCTTATTAAATCTGGAATTTTGGTTTTCCTTGGTATGTGTGGTGATGTGATGTGTGTGTGGGTCTATTTTGGTTGGTGTTGTAGGTTGGTTGTGACCATGAATTTGTGTTGTGGGATGGATTGTTTGGTGTAATGGAATATCATGTTGAGAGATTGATTGATTATAGAATGGATGCAAAGTGTTTTTCAACGAGGCTATGAAACTGATTGTGAGGTAATGTGTTATCGAATGGGGCTGTGATTTGGGGGTTGGTTCTATTGGTACGTGACCTGAGCAGGATGAGTTTGAATAAGGATAATAGTCATTTTTATGGGTAATTTTCCTGGAGTTTTTCCATGAGTAACATGTTGAAAGATTCACCCAATAGTGAGAGGTTATGGAACAATGTGTCTTTAATGTGAAGCCACATTCATTTATGAGGGCTCTTCACCTAATAAAAACTCTGTTTCTTGTTGTATGTTGTGATTGGAAGTTTCCCAAGTAGTGATGTAATACATAAATAATTGATTAATAAATCTTGGAATGGTTTGGGTTGGTTTGGATAATAGGATGGAAATAGTTAATTAATTTGGTTGGTAATGTGAATTGGGTTTTGTGGCTTGTTGTGTGGTGCGGTGCATTTAGAGGTAGCAGTGCATTTGGAAATGTTGTGAGAATGTTTGTTTGAGAACCCATAGGTTGGGCATGAGTGTTTGGTATCATATATGTATATAATTTTATTTTCCTTGTGATTTCTACATTCACCCCACCCTAGTTGAGCACTATTTTCCAAACACCCCCATCATCATGGGGAAGAGTGTCTTTCCAAAAAATCCAGTTGGGAGGATGAATGGATAACCACCCACTCTTCCCTGATCCCTCTTCTAGGTGGTGATATCCCAAGATTCTTCGGGAAGGTTGTGGTTTTTGAGGCCTAGGTGTGTGTGAGTGAGTTATACTTTCCCAAGTGTCTTCGGGATGAGATGTGTTATGGTTTTCTAGGTTTCTTTGGGTGAGGTGTGGTTTGTGGCCTAGGTGTTTTCTAGAGGGTTGTGATATGGTTTGTGGCCCAAGTGTCTACATGTGGGATGTGATGTGGTTTTTGAACTAGGTGTATATGGGCGGGATGTGATGTGGTGTGTGGCCTAGGTGTCTATGGGTGGGATGTGGTTTGTGAGGCCTAGGTGTGTGCGGGTGGGTTGTGACATGGTGGATTTTGAAGATGTGAGAGCACCGAGATGTTCTCCATTAGGGTATGAGAGGATAATCATCTAGAAAGTGGTGTGGGGTATCCTATCATTAATGTGCATTATATTACATTACTTGAATTGCATTATTTGGTGAGCATGCCTTGGTGAGGTTAGGATGGTTAGTATACTTGTTAGGTGCTATTTGGTTCTAATGTTTTCTAATAGGGACATTAGTATGTTTCTTTCATATGTGAATGAGAGACTTTGGTTTTTCTACTAAGTATACTTGTATGATCAACCTATGTATATAAAATTATTTCAGGTTTCTAGGAGAATTTTGCAAACTGTGCTGGACCCTACTAGCTCAGATCTTGACAGTTGTTGTGTGGCTGTTTAGATTTACTTTTGGTATTTACTTTAGAGACTTTTGTATTTGTAATAGTTCTATTTTATGCATGTATATGGGATGGTTTTTGGATTTATTTTCATATGTTTCTTGGAGTTTTTTTGGGGATGAACCATCTTATCTACCGATATTGTTTTCCTGTAAAGGGTAATGCCTCCCATTTTGTGATAATTTTATACCCTTGGTGCTAGTCTCCAACTCAGGGCCTACTAGAGGCGGGACTTAGGGGTCATTATCTCTCTTTCTACATTTCCAACCTAGGAGGGGCATCTTTGGAGGGAGGGGGTCATGAAGAGATGGTATCAAAGGGGATGATTGAGAGATATGGTGGATTTTGGGTTAGGCATAATGAGGATTTCATGGGTTGGTAGGGATGTAGTGTTATGTGATCTTGTTGCGTGACATAGACCAGGGAAGAATAGCTAGGACATGGGAATTTAGGGACCCCATGATCTGATGAAAGTACTCTGAGCCTACCTAATGACCAAGTGACGCTACACCACTTACAATATAGAGACCCTAGGAAAGGTACATGCATCATAATGACTTGTATTCTTGTTTGGATTGGGTTGTTTTGGGAAAGTTGAAATGAATAAAAAAATGAATTAAATGAGTTAAAATGAATCTTAAATAAAAAAATTCCATACGACTCGGGCTTAGGAACTATTTTTTTACCTTTCAGCTATGGCTCCTGGTTATATTCTGCATGTAGCTTGGGCAGTGGAGGTTCAACAGGATGATCCGATTGATTATCATAAGGTTGATCCAGTTGAGGAGGATTACCAGTGGCAAAGGGTGTTTCATTCATTCTAGTGGAAAGATTTGGGGAAGTACATGGGAAATGTTTCAAACATGGAGATGGAAAGTAGGCTTGGGGAGATTGAGATCACATTTAGTTTGACCCAGGCCCTGACAGAGTACTGGGAACCTTTGGTAGTCAGTTAGATGTGGGGAGCTACACATAAATAGTGGACTTTGTACCTTGGGATGTAGAAAGAGATATAAGTTTTATGGGTTGAATTTGAGAAGGAGTTCTGAGAAGAGTTCCTTTCTTCAAACATGAAGTTTTTAAAGAGGTGGGAGATACTCAACCTTTAGCATGGGATTCTGTTAGTGTGGGAGCTTTGGATCAAGTGAAAGGACCTTATTTTTTTTCTCTAGATTTCTTTCCATATGAGGTGTCTAGTGTGAGATGTATTGAGGAGGCACTCTGTCATTCAATCTAGTATGTGGTTACTCCTTTCACATTTTTAACATACTTAGAGGTTCAGATGAAGGAAAAGGTGATTGAGTGAATGAAATCGATAGGAGTTCTATCGTGATAGGGGAGCTAGCAGAGTTCTTCAAGAGGCAGGGTTACTAGTAGAAGGTATTAGGCTCCAGGACCTTTGAGGTTTCAACAAATAGGAAGTCGAACTCTATAGCTTCTTTTTTGGCCTTCTAGTTTCAGTGGTTCTAATGATTTTTATGGGCTTGGGGATAATATGTTTCTTCTATGGATTTCACGACCATATTCAAAACCAATGTCCAAAAGCTATTCGAGCTCAGTATGGTGGAGGTGGATAGGTTTCACACCAACATCAGTAGTAGTTGCTGGTGATACCATTTCAGAAGCAGGGAGAATAGGATTTTTCTCCATCGATGGGAGACGAATCATGTAGAGGTTGACCTTAGGATGTTCCTCGTGTTTAGGGGCCTCTACCTAGGTGTGGTCATGAATGTGTTCATCAGTAGAGAGGTAGAAGAGTCTGGCATGGCTAGTTTCCCACAAAAAGGCAGCAGTTCCAGTAGGGATAGAGGTTTTCAGAGGTACTATCAATTTTTTTAGTACCATTTCTTATGATTTGATTAATTTAGGATCTTCACACTCCTTTGTTTCACCTACTCTATCCCATGATCTAGGACTAGACGTAGAATGGTTTCCTGTTCCCCTAGTGTTGAGTACACTATTCAGATGCCATACCGACACGTTTGATGTGTGTCAGGGATGAAGACTAATGACGGGGTAGCATGAATCCCATGGGGATATCTTCTTACTATAGATGAAATAATAAAATGTCATTATTGGCATTGAATGGTTATATTCTGTGCATGCTGTTATCAACTACTTCTGAAAGAGGGTCTTGTTTTTAGACGTTGATGGCCAACATGCGATTTTTTTGTGGATAAGAGTTTTTAGATGGGAAATAAATGTTTGGAAACCCTTCTCTCCTTGTTGGATGAACTGTAAGTGGAATAAGTAGAAGTTGGGATGGTGGAGGTCCCCAGAGTCGTTGGGGAGTTCCTGGATATTTTCCCCCAGGAGGTTGTGATGATACCCCCTCTATGCAATGTCATGTTTAGGATAGACTTACAACCCAATGATTCTATGATTTCAAATGAATCTTATCAGATGACACCTTCTGAGCTACATGAGTTGAGGATTTAGATAGATGATTTTATGAATAAGGGTTTTTTTCCAGCCTAGTGTGTCGTCGTGGGGTGCTCTAGTGTTATTAACGAAGGAGGATGGTGGTATGAGGTTGTGTATAGACTATCAGAGGCAGAATTAGGAAATGGTAAATAACAGTTACCCCTTACAAGGATAGAAGATATTTTCAACCAATTGAGAGGGGTGAGTTGGTTTTCTAAGATTGATCTATAGTCAGGGTATTACTGGTTAAGGTTGAAGGAGGGTGATATCCAGAAGACTGCCTTTAGATGTAGATAAAGGTACTTCAAGTTCATGGTCATTCCATTTTGTGTTAAGAACACACCAGAAATGTTCATGGGGCTTATAAAATACATATTTCATGATTTACTAGACCAATTCATCATCGTGTTCATCGATGACATCTTGGTTTACTCGAAGTTAGAGGAAGAGCATGTCGAGCATCTCAGAACTATTTTGTAGGTTCTTCGATGCCACCAGATCTATGGAAAGTTTTCCAAGTGAAAGTTATGGACATGAGAGGTTCATTTCCTTAAGAATGTGGTGTCTCAATAGGGTGTATAAGTATTCCCTTTGAGGTTTTAAGTAGATGTTGCTTTGGTATCACTCAAGAAATTGGCAGAATTTCACAGTTTCCTTGGTCTTACAGGCTATTATCGAAGGTTTTTTCCTGATTTCTCTTGAGTTTTAGCCCCGTTGAAAGATTTTAATAGGAAGGACCAAGAATTTTTATGGATTGAGTATTTCCAGGTATAATTAGGTTATCTAAAGGGGAGGTTGTTTAGTGCTCCATTTCTCTAGTTACCTAAGGAAGGGGTGATGTTTGAGGTGTTCTATGATGCTTCCTGTATGTTCTTGGTATATTTATTGATGTAGTAGTGAGTAGTGATATCTTATGGTATAGGTAGTTACTTCCCCACAATTTTAACTATGCTACCCATGATTTGGATCTAGCAATGATCATGATATCATTGAAGTTGTGGCAAAATTACCTCATTGGAGATCACTTTGTGGTCTTCACAGATCATAAGAGTTTTAGGTATATATTTTCTCAAAGAGATATGAACTTACAAAAATGGTGTTGGATTAAGTTTCTTTAGGACTATGATTTTTAAATCTACTATACCTTAGGAAAGGGAAATGTTTTGGCCATTTATTTGAGAAAAAGGTCACATAAGGAGATCATTCAATAATTTGAGGATGCATGAAGAGTGATGGATGAGTCTGTAGATTTTCAATTGTATGCAGGAGTTGAAGATGGTAGAGGATATTATTTCAGATGATAGTGAAATATTTTATGATATAGTATGTGGTGGAGTCTCAGTGGGGAGACCTATAGGCAGAGGTGATTCATGATCATGTTGGCCATAGTGATACTCCAAAGGGATGGTCGGAGGATGGTTGAAACTGGATGTTGTTTCATGGAAGGTTGTTTGTTTTGGTATTAATTCATGATGGAGTCCTTCATGAGTTTCATATATCACCTTTGGAGGTAAACCCATTATTTTTCAAGATGTAACATGGATTGAGGATGTAGTTTTGGTGGGCCAGGATGAAATGGGAAGTGGTGGAGTTTATGGAAAAGTGCTTGGTTTTTCAGCAGGTAAAACTTGAGCATCATATTCTTGGTGGTTTGTTACAACCCTTGGATATTACTGAATGGAAATGGGATGAAATATTAATGGATTTTATCACAGGGTTACCCAAATCTCAAGGAGGTTGTGATGCTATCTGGGTAATAGTGGATCAGCTGATGAAATCATCTCACCACTTAGCGGTCAAGGAGACGAGCATAGTGGATACCTTGGACAAGAGGTATGTGGATGTGGTGGTGCAGCAACATGGAGTTCTGAGATCCATTGTCTTGGACCATGACACTCATTTTACCCTGTAAGTCTGGAGGGGATTGCAACATTCTTTTGGAACCTAGTTACACCTCATCACTACTTTCCACCCTCAGAAAGATGGGCAGACAGAGCAGACTATCCAGATGTTGGAGGACATATTGCGAACATGTGTCTTGGAATTTGGTGGATCTTCAGTGCAACACCTGCCCTTGGTAGATTTGTCTTATAATAATATATATCACTCTTCCATTGGAATGTATCCATTTGAATCTTTTTATGTAAGGCTCTGTCATTCACCATTGTGCTGGATAGAGGTTGGGGAGACAATTGTTATGGGTCCCGAGGTGGTGCATAGCATGAAAGATAAGGTAAAACTTGTTCATGAGAAGATGAAAATATCAAAAGAATAGAAAAAGTCTTATGTCAATCACAAAAGAAGGCCCTTTTAGTTTGAGTTTGGAAACCATGTATTCTTAAAGTTTTCCCTTGAAATGGGTAGCGAGGGTTTGGCAGAGGGAGTAAGCTTTCTCCCAAATTTTCCAGACCCTTTGAGGTGTTGGGGTGAGTTAGTGAGGTGGCATACCCATTGGAATTTCCACCGTGGTTGGAGAGAATCCATGAAGTCTTCCACATCTCTCAACTCCATCGGTTTTTTCATGATAAATCTAATATTCTTGAATGGGGAGAGATGTATATCAAGGATGGTGTGATGTTTTTGGAGAAGCAATTTGAAATCCAGGATCATCAAGAGAAGGTGTTTTGTGGGAAGACCATTCCCTTGGTTCATGTGTTATGGAGGCATGGTGGTCTATAGGAGAGTACTTGGGAGCTAGAAACACAGATTCATTTCAGTACCTAGAGTTGTTTTGAGTTTTTCCTTTCTTTGTTATATTTTGAAATGTGTTTTTAACCTTTTTTATAAGATGACCTATTTTCCCTTGGTTTAAGATGTGTGTAGTGTGTTATGTGATAAATTCATAACATAAAAATAGGGGAGGACCAAATTCCTCATCAAGACACGTTAATTGTGAAATGATTAAACCTATCTGGGTGAGTCAGTGACACCCAAAGAAGATAGTATCTGGACATGGAGGATGAAATTCCATAATTTGTGTGTTTGGGATAGTATAGTTCATTGGTCATAGCGGTTGTTGGTTTGGGATATGCAGAGGTTGAGATAATTATTTGGTGGTTTTGTGGAAGTGTGATTTTGTGAGAGGATATGGATTGTGGTTGTGGTGGTGAGGTTGTACAGTGTGTTTGTGGTCACTAGGGTTGGAATGTTTGGCTGATGTTAATGTTTGAGGAGTGGTGAGAATCTTGAGAGGTATCTCACAGTGTGGTTATTCGGACCCCTTTTTCCTTCTGGGCTTGGTTTTGGATTCTTGAGGAGGAGAATCATTTGATAGGTATCTGATGTATTGGTATGTGTCTTCCCGGACTGTTAATTTTTCAGTTTTTGGTTTTTTTAGATGTTTAGAGAAGATTTTAGGAGTTTTCATAGGAGTTGGTGGTGCAACAAAGCTACTTTAGGGGATACACATCGCGTAACTAGATTACATGGCATGAAGTTTGATTTCTTGATTTTTTCTGGATAGTTCATGACAAGTAATGTTTTGGGGTATAAAAAATAAAATAAATTGAAAGATGATGGATTTTTTAGCGAAATCTGACCAGGTGGCATTACACGACATTAAAGGGTATTACACATTGTGTAATACCCTGCTGTGGTAATGTTTTAAGTGTTTTTCTATCCTTTTGGGTTGTTAAACCCTATGGCTATAGCAACTCTCCCTCGACCCTATGAAACCCGGTGACCCAGTGACACCTCTTCAGTGTTTTGAGGATTCTTTTATCAAGGATTGATTCTTAGATTCTCTCCTTCGATCTGTAGCGATCCGTATTCGGTCTAAGGTGAATTCTTTCCCCATTTCTGTAGTTTCTTCCAAGTTGATCTCCTTATTCCTCCCATTATTCTTATCATGTAATAGAGAATGTGTTCCTTTGGTTATAATGGGGTTCTATTTGGTTGTCATCAATTTGGTGGTGTCGTGACATCCTCTAGTGGATGCATATATTGTGGGATAGGCAACCAAAGGTCCGTTACATGATCCGTTCTCATGAGAAGAATGTTGACACCCTTTTGAGGTACAATTTCCTCCGTTTTTCTTCAAATGTGCATCATTTAAGAGGGGTTTGGTTTTTTCTACTTATAGATTTTGGTTGTTCCAAATTAACCAAAGATACGAATCAACTAAACAAAATTGAAAGGGGTAGAGGGGTTTGTTTCATATTCCTTTACAACCTTGTTGTTATTGTGATATTATGATTTGTATGGGATGACTACCCACTAAAAATCATGGTTGTTAGGGGACCTTGTTTTCACAAAAAATAGATTATGGAATGAATTTTTTTCCTTTGGTTGGACAATTATATATAAAAATGGATTAATAACATATATTTAGATAATGAATGGATTCCCCAAGATTATACAGTTTCTATGATAACCCCTAAATTAACAAGTGTAATTAAATAAGGGATGCCTTATTAAATTTGGAATTGTGATTTTCCTTGGTGTGTGTGGTGATGTGATGTGTGTGTGGGTCTATTCTAGTTGGTGTTATAGGTTGGATGTGAGCATGAATGTGTTTTGTGGGATGTCTTAGGTGGTATAATGGAATCTTAGGTTGAGAGATTGATTGATTATAGAATGGATGAGAATTTGTGTTCCATGAGGCTGTGAAATTGGTTGTGTAGTAATGTGTTATTAAATGGGATTGTTATTTGGGGGTTGGTTCTGTTGGTATGTAACCTGAGCAATATGAGTTTGAAGAAGGATAATAGTGATTGGTATGGGTAATTTTCCTGGAGTTTCTCCATAAGTAACATGTCAAAATCTTCACCTCGTAGTTGGAGTTCATGGAACAATGTGTCTTTAATGTGAATCCACCTTCATTTATCAAGGCTCTTCACCTTCTGAAAAATGTGTTGCTTGTTGTGTGTTGTGCTTATTAGTTGCTTGGGTAGTGATAGAATAAATAAATAATTGACTAATAAATCCTATAATGGATTAGGTTGGTTTGGATAACAGTATGGAAATGGTTAATTAATTTTTTTGGGAATGTGAATTGGGTTTTGTGGCTTGTTTTGTGGTGTAGTGCATTTAGAGGTAGCAGTGCAATTGGAAATGTTATGAGAAGGTTGTTTGTTTGAGAACCCATAGGTTGGGCATGAGTGTTTGGTATCATATATGTATATAATTTTATTTTCCTTATGAATTCTATATGCACCCCACCCTAGTTGAGTACTATGTTCCGAACACACCCATCATCATGGGGAAGAGTGTCTTTCACAAACATCTAGTTGGGAGGATGGATGGCTAGCCACCCGATCTTCCCTACTCCCTCTTCCATGTGGTGATAACACAAGATTATTTGGGAAGGTTGTGGTTTGTGAGGCCCAGGTGTGTGTGAGTGAGTTTTTCTTTCCTAGGTGTCTTTGATATGAGAAGTGTTTTTCTTTCCCAGGTGTCTTCAGGATGAGGTGTGGTTTGCAGCCCAGGTATCTGTAGGAGGGATGTGATGTGGTTTGTGGCCCAGGTGTATGTGGGCGTGATGTGATGTGGTTTATAGCCCATATGTATATGGGTAAGATGTGATGTATTATGTAGCCCAGGTGTCTATGGGTGTGATGTGACATGGTGTGTGTCCCAAGTTTATATGGGAGATATGTGGTTTTTTAGGCCCAGGTGTGTGCGATCGGGTTGTAATGTGGTGGATTCAGAAGTGGTGGGAGTTCCAGGATGTTTGTCGTTAGGGTATGAGCAGTTAATCAGTGGGAAAGTAGTGTGGGGTACCCTATCATCGATGTGCATTATATTAAATTACTTGAATTTCAATATTTGGTGAGTGTTCCTTAGTGAGGTTGGGATGGTTAGTATACATGTTAGGTGTTGTTTGGTTCTGTTGTTTTCTCATAGGGACATTATTATGTTTCTTTCATATGTGCATGAGAGACTTTGGTTTTCCTACTAAGTATACTTGTATGCTCACTCTACGTATATAAACTTCTTTTAGGTTTCTATGAGGATTTTTCAAACCGTGCTGGACCCTACTAGATCAGATCTTGACAGTTGTTGTGTCATTTTTTGTCTTTACTTTTGGTATTTACATTGAATATTTTTGTATTTGTAACAGTTCTACTTTATGTATTCATATGGGATGTTTTTTTTGGATTTTTGTTCATATGTGTCTTGGAGATATTTTGAGGATGAACTATATTATCTCCCGATTTTGTTTTCTTATAAAGGGTAATTCCTCCCATTTTTTGATAATTGTATACCCTTAGTGCTAGTCTCCAACCCGGGGCCTACTGAAGGTGGGACTCGAGGGTCATTATCTCCCTTTCTACATTGAAATCCCAAGAGGTGAATCTCTAAAGGGAGGGGGTGGTAACAAACTATCACTTTATAAGTCTAATTAATTCCTCATATGAATGGGGTTAAACATAAAATATATATACATATGAAATATAAATAAATTTCCCTAATATGTAAATGTAATCACTAACTATTCTGAGTAGTATGGTGAATGGTATTAAGATATCACATCCACAGTCAAACCGATCACAAACCATTTAATGAAATATGGTAGATTATAATCATAAGAGATCAATCTCAATAAAGATTAATATTAAATGGATTTATTGAAATAGATGAAAATACTCTAATAAAATCATATAGGAATTCTTGAGAGAAATACCCCCTTTTACTTTTCAAAGAAGAGTTCTTTTCGAAAAATCATTTTTATTTGTCATAATTGTTTATATAAAACCAAAAATGAAAAAAAATAGTTTTTAATGAAAAAATTAGTGATTTTTTAAAATAATAGTTTCTTAAAATATATTATGGATGGTACTTTAAAATAGTTAAGACATCGAGGCATTCCCTTTAATTGGGCTTGCATATCTGGAATAATTAAGAAGGGAACCTTGAAAAAAAAATGTATTTATTAAAAATGAATGATGAACTGATATGGAAACATGAGTTTGTAATGTATACACAGAATTTAGAAGAAGTATATAAAAAAATGAATAATTACATTGGTGTATAGAGGGATAAAGCATAACCTGAATGAAAGTGGAGGTTCGGGAAGAAACCCTTAACTTATGTTCAAAAGTGTTATGCACTTGACTTTAATGTCATGAATAATCAAATTAAATCCATTAATTAATTAATGAAAAACTTTTTATACATATATTTAATTTATTATAATTTTATTAAGGTCATTTATGGTTTTTTATGAGTTATAAGATACAATTTTATCATTCGAGAGTGTTCGTTTCCTTGGTTTTTATGTCCGGTTTACCTATATATGAGTATGGAAGTTCATGTAAAATGAGTATAATTCTCCAGAATTGGAATTATATGTTATTAATGAACATAAAAAATATTAAATGGTATTATATATTATTTTGTTTCTATATGTGATTATGATTCATTGGATAGAACTTTAGTGATAATCATTTAGATCATTTTGGTGGTTTTTCGATCGCTACAAAATAGTTTTGTCTTATTAATTAATATCATGTATATATACTAGTTATAAAATAAAAAATAACTTAAAATATTTATAGTAAAATATTTTTTAACCATAATTATGGTTTTATGACCATACTTGAATATAGTGAAGTAAAATGAAAACTTATCATCCTTTAAGGTGATAAAACAACACCTCAGGGACAACGTTTCCATTTTTAGAATAAAAGGGAGAGAGAAAGGAGTTTGATGATATATCTTCCATTAACATGATAACATTAAAGTATATAAATGATAATGGAGTTATCATGTCTCTTTGGATGGGGGAGGTGAGGTAAGCATTAGAAAATAAAATAAATTGAAAGGAAAATAAAAGAAAAGAAAGAGTATTTTTTTCTTTTGAATTATCCTCCTAGAGAACCTCCTTAAAAGAATTGATTTTGGAATTTTGTTTATACCAAAGGATCCTAGACATGATGGAGAGGATTTTTAAGATTATTGGGCTGAAATTTTACAATTCTAAAATCTTTTAAGGTGTGATGAGAAGAAGTGGTGAGAGGTGGTACTTATAGTGAAGTAGAGGTGCAATTTTCAAAAAATTTATTCATTTGTTTATTATTTTGGATAAAGACTATGAATAGTTTGAGAATTATCACAAAATATATTTAAATAATTAAGTATAGTTCGATATTATGGGCTTAAATCATACATACATCACCTATGACTGTATAATTCATGTATTTTGTTAAATATCGTAAATTACCGTATTTTACTATTCACCAAAAATTCTACTATTTTAGAAAAATTCCAAAAATTAACTCTAACAATTTTTAGATGTTTATAATTCTAAAATGAACTCCATTTTATGAAAATAATTTTCTAAATATGAGAAATTTAATTTCTAAATAAAATCATGATTTATTAAAAAAATATTGATTTTAAAATTATAACTGATTTTATAACACTTTGAAAAATTAATTAAGTTATCATAAAATTATATTTTAATCATAAGAAAACAATATATTAATTTTTGAATACATCTTATAAAAATAAATTTTATTTTAAATCATTATATTAATTATCAAATTGAAAGTAAACATTTATGTTTTATAAAAATATTAACACTTAATTAATAATTTCTAAAACATTTATTTACTTATACTATGATATAATTAGATCATATTACCATTTATAAGATGCATAAATTTTATTTATAATTTCATAGGTGAAGTTATTATTTTAATTTCCACATTAATATCCCTAAAATTCATATTATTATTCCAAAGTTCATATTACTACTCATCAAAAATGAAACCTACCAGAAAAATACAAAAAATTTAACCAAAGTAAATTTTAATATTACGATTTAAAAAATAATGTTTATTTTGAGAAATATAATTTATATAAGTGTCAAAATTTATATTTAAACCATTTTCAATTAAAAGTCAAAAAAATTATGTTTAGAAAAATACATCTTTTTATGTGTAAAATTTGATTTATTCTTATCTTATGCATATGAAATCATTTGGCTGAATGTAAAAACATTTGATTAAATATATAATATATAGATTTCATTAATACTATTCATTCATACTAATTTAACTATTATGATATAATGACTATTTTAAAATAATGATATTTAATTGTATATAATTATTCATTTAAGCTTGGTGTTGTATGAAACCTATGCTACTGAAGAAATTAAATTAAAAAAAATACATATCATAAAATCTTAGGGTGTTGCACATGAAGTTGATAGTCTATACATACAAATGAGTAATGTTTCCATTTTTCAAATAACATGAGGAAAATATGGTAATTATTATTTTAACTTTCTAGAATTATAATTATATCATAAATATCATATTATTTCTTTAAATCCACCTATATGTACCATCTATATGATGCAGTGGTGAAAAATTAAATACATCCATTAGCGATTCGATTATTCTTAGATACACATGAGAAATATTTTTATTTTTCATTGGATGATAAAGAAAGTAGTAGAATACTTATTTACCATTCCAGAATGAAATTTATGCCATATATTTTATATTATTTTATTTTAATCAATAATTTTAACCAACCATAAGAGGAAGTAATGGAAAATTAAATATATCGTCTCATGTGGTGGTAGTCCGCATGTACTTACAAGTGATGTTTTTTTTATTTTCCATTAGATTCACAAGTAGATGAAAAATGGTAATACCACAAACATAATAAAATTTTATTATATGAGAATGTGTAAGACATTTTTGAAGGAATTAAAAGAATAAATAAAATGAAAAAACTCGGTTAAGAACTATACCTCTTATTTGGATAACCTCCTTAGGTTTATACATAAAGTCTTCCTAAGATTTATTTTGATCAAACCATAAAATATAGGATGTTGGGAGGGATTTAAGTAATGGATTTGGGTAGGGATTGGCAGAACTAAGTGACTCTTTAAGTGTGGATAAGAGAGAAGAGGGTGTGTCTTTTTATAAGTTATAGAAAAGACACAATTGAGATTTTTTAAATGATTAAAATATATTAATATCTTACTCAATTAAAATGGATATAAAATGGAACATTATCAAATAATAGAGGGGATATGGTCAAAATATGACCAAAAAATAGGATTTAGACAAGTTTTTAATTCATTTTAACCCTTATCATTTTAGTTTTAACCATTTTCACCCATTTTAACTCTTACCGTGGAAACAAGATTTTTTTCACCAAAATTACTATTCATAATGAAAAAATGAGGTTTAAATATTAAAATTTTTAAAAAATATAGATTATAAACATGAAACATATATTTTTTAAATTTAAATCCCTAAATTTTGTAAAAATTACATTTAAAAGTAGAACACGTAACGTGATGAAAAATTGTTTTCTAGAAAAATTACTTTTTTACTATAAATATATTTATACCAAAATAAAGTGTAATGTTGATTAAAATGAAATTTATTGGATTATTTTTAGTAAAATTAAGTAATGAAACTTTAAAACCAATAAAAAATATAACATGTCTTTTTAAATATGTGAAAAGAAAAGATTGTTTTCTTAAAAATTGGTATTTTTTATTTTTCACCCAAAAATGAACTATCTCAGAAAATTTCAAAAATTTCAATATAAGATAATTTTGGCTTACAAATTTCAAAAATAAAGTTTATTTTATCAAATAAAATTTCTAAAATTTATAAATTATTATTATTTAAATAAAACCATATAATATATGTAAACAAATTTTGTATGAATAAAACCATTTCATTTTTGAATTACTTAATATTCTTATATTGAATATAAATATATAAAATATAATTCATGAATATTAATAAGGAATGGATTTGATCTATTATCAATGTTACCTAGGTTGTTACATTGTTATATAATAAAAATCAATATAAGAATTAATACCACAATTGATGTTCCATAAAAAAAAGTTTAAGACTCATTGGAATTATCCTAGAAAGAATGTGAGATGAACTCTTCATATTCAAAATATTTCAAATTACAAACGCACATTTTTCCAAGAACGCAACATGGATTTTTAAACCACTTGATAATTAATTAAATGTATCTAAAATACTTTCAAATTAATTTCTCCACACTCAAAATAATTAATATATAATTATAGAAAAATTAAATCAATAAAAATAGATATAAAAAATATGCAGTAAGTTGAAATATCAAAGAAGGATTAAAACAGAATATGTTTTCCATTTTTTACATAAGTATGTGAAAAATATATATACCATGTAAAAAATTCTCACTATATAGGAAGTTTTCATTTAAGTACAATTAATCACATAATAGAATCTATCTATGTAACAAATTTTATATATCCAAAAATAATTTACATAACCAAATTCTCTTACATAGGGAAATCCACGTATCCAAAGTTTTTATATAACCAAATCCACATAACTAAAATTCTTCACATAAGAAAATTTCACCTATCCAAAATTCCCATTTTATAAATTTTGAACATATTATAGTTTTTATGAAATATAGATATTCTACATACAATGTAACCATAATAAACATATATAAAACATTAAAAATATAAAAATAAAATTTTAAAATCTATAAGAAATTATAATTATCCAATTTAAGAATAATTAAAACACTAATACATATAAATTACACATATTAGTGAGAATATAATATAATAATGTTTTGTAATTATCAGAGATATAAAGTAGATCAAGGAGTTACCTAACAATGCCCCATTTTTTATAATTGAAAAACAAAGCTTATAATTTCAAAAACAATCTCCCAATTTTAAAATAATCAAATATATTAATAGAAAAATTTCTACCCCTTTATATTGATAAAAAACAGTGGTAAAATCCTACTAAATTTGGTAATAAATATCAGGAAAGTAACTAATAGTTCTCAATTTTCCAAAAAATTGATTTAAGAAATTTCAAATTTGATTTTATCTTTTATTTTGTAAAAAAATTTCAACTTCCATTTACTTGTGATAAATTATTTGATGAAAAATAGTGTAAAATCTCTCTTAAAATGACTTTTAAATCTATATAACAAATAAAAAATTAAGTAGACATGATTAAAAAGCCACTAAAAATGTTAAAACATTAAAATAGTGAGCCAATTTGTATAAACATTATTAATCTCTTATGATAAAAATAGATTCTATAATTAAATAAATTTGATAAATTTAGCTTACTATACTTATTCAAAGTCCCATAAAATATATTCTATAAATTTATAATTCTATAATTCTAGGTTAAAATTTGTTTTTTATCCAATATAGATAAGTCCAAAGTCTTAGTAAAAATATCAGCAAGATGATTTTTAGTAGAAACAGATTTAAGATGTATATTTTCTTTTTGAACATGTTCTCTAAGAAAATGATATCTAACATCAATATTCTTTATCTGAGAGTTCTGCCAAGGATTTTTATAGATTAAAATAATAAAGGCATTATCAAAATAAAAAAATCCTTTAAAAATTAAAACTAAAATAAAAAATGCTTTTTTAATCTATAATTATTGTGTGAAACAAGATGCAAAAACTATATATTCACTTTCAGCAATAGAAAGAGAAACATAATTTTTATTTATTTGAAATGTAAGAAACTAAAAATTTTCTAATAAAATGACACATACCTAATGTTATTTTTTTATCTAAATTTCATCCATCAAAATAAAAAATAGACTAACTAATCAAATCAAAAGAAGTTTTATCATGGAAAAATTAACCAAGATTTAAAGTTCCTTTAAATTATCTAAAATTATCTTAATAACCTTTAGATTTCTTTCTTTAGGGTCACTTTGAAATCTAGCACATGAGAAAAAATAAAACATTAAATCACACCTCAAAATAGTTAAATATAATAAACTACCAGTCATACATATAAAATATTTAATATCAAAATATTTTAAATTTTAATATAAATCTAGTTTTCAATTAGTATTCATGGGGGTAATCATACATTTACATAAATATTACATAATTTTTTTACCAACTCTTTAGTATAATTTGATTGATTAATAAATATGACATAATTTCTTTAAAAAATTTTAATACTAAGAATTAATTTCAACTCTCACATCATACTCATATTAAATTAAAAAGCCATCAATTTTTAAAATTATTTACAAATATTTTGAAAATAATATCCAAATATAATGTCATAAATATAGATTTTCACAATCAAAATATAATTATAAAATTTTTTAATGAATAAATTATGACAAAAAATTCACATTTAAAATCAAATTTTCAAAAGAAAACTTGATAATATCTCATACCATGTTCTAATATATTATTTTAAACTATATAAAGCCTATGAAAATTTAAAAATATGATCAATATGTTTATCATTATCAAATAATGGGGTTCTTTTAACATATACTTCTTATGAAATGTAACCATTTAAAAACTAACATTTGATATCCATTTCAAACAATTTAAATCCATGAAATACAACATAAAATAATAGTATTCTAATAGATTCTAACCCATTAAAAGTTTAAAAGGATTTTTCAAAATCAATGTCTTATTCTTGATAATATCCTATAGTAACCAATATAGATTTATTTTTAATAATATTTCTAGATTCATCAATCATATTCCTAAATATCCATTTGGTTCTAATTACATGAGAAACATTAGGTGGAGTAACCAAAGTCCACAAATTATTTCTGGTAAATTTATTTAATTCATATTGTATAACCAAGATCCAATTTGAATCATTTAAAGACTCTTCAATATGCTTAGGTAAAAAATATAAAATAAATTCATGAAAACACAAATATTCATAAAATATCTTCTTATTTAAAAATTTAATTATATATTTCAAATTACTTTATATAAAGGTGGATCTCTACGAGTCTTCTAATATTTTTCAAGAATAGGTTTAGTTTGAGAAGGAATATGTTCCCCCCTCAACATTCTCATCCATATCTTGAGACTTTTATTTACCAAAATTAAAATATCGAAATTTATCCTCAATTTGATCTATATATTATACCCTATTACTCAATGATTTTTTATCTAACTAATAATTAATTTATTCTTTAACAACTATGTTTCTTTTATTATAAAATCTGAAATATTTACTATTATTTCAAAATAGACACTTTATTTACAAAAATTTAAAAATCATAGACTATGGGATTCACCACCATAGTCATTTATAATTGATTTAATCAAATACCCTTTTTTATTTTTAACTGATTCACAATGAGTAACACACTTAAGTGAAGTTTCAAATTTAAATGCAAGGAAATAAACCCATGTATATCTATTAAATTCATTAATAATGAAAAACAATATTTTTTTCTATCTAAACCAGTAGATTATATAGTATCATAAAGATTAAAATTAATGGCATCATGAGTGCATATAGTTTTTACCTATTTAATAGGTTTAAAAGAGCATTTTTTTTCTATTTACCATTTAAGTGAGATTCACAAACAAAGGTGTTGTCCATATTTAGTTTGGGTGTGTCTAAATATTTCTGTTTCTTGGAAATCTTGTTTAACAACCTAAAATTGACATGGACTAATATTATTTTCCACAAAATGTTATCATATCATACAACATTTAAACATTTAACATTTTTATCACATAATTTAGAAAAATTAATGTTATAAATGTTTTATTTTTAGGTTGTATAAAATGAAAAATATTTGTTATTATAAAAAATGATCTTATAAATTTTAAATTTAACATGATTCCATTATCAAATTATTGTGAAATAATTATCAAGTTATGTTTTAACAATTCAATATATTTAAATTTATAAATAATAATATAATTTAAAATTAAAACCATGACAAAAACTTTTACATTTCCTTTAGAATTATCACCAAAGGAAACATTTCCACCATCATTCTTTTTAAATGATAGAAAATTTGAAGCATCACCTTTCATGTGTCTTTAGAATCTACTATCCATGTATTGGATATATTTATTGTCACTTCCAAGGCCTAATTCCTACAAAAATATATTTAAGAAAGTTTTTATACCCTTGAAAACTTGGGTCTTATAGGATTATTATGTGAGTTTTTGGGAACCCAAACTGATTTGAAACACTTATTTATAGGTTATCTAGAAGATAAATATTTCTAAATAAAATATTTTTTATGTCCTAGATATTGTGTAAATCTAAAGGAATAATCATTTACATAATTACATTTCATATGAAATTTAAAACAAGTAATGGTTGATTCACTTCCCTTCAAACTCTTAAAAAAGAAAGTCTTATATATCTTAGGTAAACCATTATTATATCCAATACCATCTCTATTTTAATTAATTATGTTAAAAATAATTATTTAATCAATTTTTCCTTACCTTGACCAAACGTGAAAAAATTTGATTTGAAATTTTCTATTTCTGATGCAATCCTTTCATTCACATCAAGAACAACATTAAATTTTCTTAGTTCAGCCTCATTGCATTTTGATAAGAGACCAATTTTTCTTTCATTTTATTCCTTAAATTTTTTAATTTCAACATCTGTATATTTTAATTAATTGTGATTGAAATTTAAATTATCTCAAGAATCTCCCAAATAAAATTTAATTTCAATAAAATTTTATTTATTACAGTCTAAAGCTGTTTTTATGAAGATATAATTTTCATCAAGAACATCCCTATATTTTCATTTAATACCTTTATATAAACCAATAACATTTTAATGTTTATGATTAAGTATATAATTATCCTTAATCATTTCATTAATTGTAGGTATAGAATCAAATTTATAAGAAAAGCAGTAATAAGATTTAATTACCTCTTTAATTAAAGCCATAAGATAAAAATTTACGTATTCTTTTCCAAAAGAAAATTCCACACTTGAATTATAATTTGGGGTGTAACTCTAGCCATTATCTATAGATTTATTCTCTTTATTGTATTTTATATATTTTTTTGTCTTTATTAAAACATAGGAAACCAGGTTTGATGTTCCCCTTTTCCTATATTCATAACAAGAAACTTATTCATCATCAATATTACCTTTCCACTTTTCCTTATAAATACCTATTGGATAAAACTTTCTATATATTCTTACTTGAATGGTATGAAGGCCTTATTTTTATTCATTTTTTATAATCTCCCTTATAAGGTTTTAAAGGGAACCCTTACATGTCCTATAGGCTTTGTGACATTACATGACTTGGAGGTCTTAGAGGAATTCATCTAGACTATAAATACTTGAAACTGCCCCTCCCTAGCATCTACATCATCATGTCAGCTCTCCACCTTCGCATGAATGTTTTCTAGGCTTCACTTTCATGAAAATTCTAGTCCCAATGGAAATTTTCATACCCTCTCATTCATCAAAATCCATTAGCTCTACTATGGTGAATTTCCATGCTCCGAAACCTCATCTGGAGCTTGTTCCTTATAGAGGCTATCTGGTCTATTTAAGCACAGTTTTCATGTGGCCCAAAGGCCTTGAGGTGGCCCATAAGACTTACTGACCAATTATTATTTTGATATCATCCATTTACTACATGACCAACCTCATTCTCACCACTACTTTGAAATTATCAATTCAAATAGTTAGTGGAAACATTTGACTTAAAAGAAATTATTTTTTTTAATTTTATTCTTCAATAATATTTTTTAATTCTAATTCATATTGAAAGAAGGAAAAAAATAATCACATAAAGTTTATATTGTTTAAAATTATTACTTTTGTTAATATAAACCATTTTAGCACGACACTTATTATGTAGTGCTCCAAGAACCCTTTCAAATAGAACTAGATTATCTAATTCTTATCCAAAAGAACTCATACAATTCACAATGATAGTAAATCTAAAAATAATTTGATTTATAGTTTCATCATTACCCATTTTAAATTTTTGATACTCAGCCCTTAATATGTCTAACTTATTTCTTATAATATTATTTGATCCAAGATGTGTAACTTACATAATTTTTTAAATATCATGTTCAGTTTTATATAAAGATATTGAAATATACAAATTCTTATTGATAACACAATATAAAATATCCATCACCTTGTAATTGAACATATACTTTACCACATCATCACTAAATAAAGTTTTAGGATCAACATCATACAACTTGTATAGTTTTACCATGATAATTCAATGACCAGTGATAAGTTTCTTGAGAAAGGTCTCCATATAAGATTTCCAATATCCATAGTCCATGCCATTGAAATTAGGAGGTATTTGAGTAATCTATCCATAATTATAACTTATTCCTATAATCTAAAATAGATTTTCCCCTTGATGATCATGTCATGAATTTTTTAGTATAAATAAAATTATAAATAAAAGTGACAGTTTTCAAGCTTTGATATTAATTGTTTGGTCCTAGATGTGAGATAGACAAAAAAAATAGAGAGGGAAGTGAATTTAATTTTTCTATAAATTCTAATGATAATATAATAATTAACAATAAATGTAGAATAATTAAAATAAATAATTGAATAATGGTTTTTATAATAGTTTGGGTCAATGTAATCATATTATACTCTTCACCCCTCTCAAATGTATATATAGATGACACCCAAATAACAATATAATATCTAAATTTTGTTGATGAGTCAAAACCCTTATGCTATATTTTTCACACCCTGAGTAAAAACCCAATTAAACTACCATTTTACCACTTGGAGGAACAAAACAAACTAATCCAGGGTTTTTATGAAGTGTCTAAGGATCATGCAGTCACATTGGGGGGGGGGGGTGAATCAGGTGTGGCCAGTTTTACTGAATTCTTTTTCACCTTTTAATTCAAACCTTTATCACCCATTAGGATGAGTGGATCATGCATAAAACGAAGATAGTAAATAAAACACATCACACTGTATTTTTACAAGGTTTAGTACTAAGACCTATATCCTTACCAAGTTGGTTAGACCCCCCAACATGGATTATCAACTATAATCTTTTTACCAATTAAAATGTTCCAGGAAGAAACTAGTTATACACCCTAGTAATTAATCCTCCAATTGATCCTTGTTATACTCCCTAATAATCCAACTCTTTAGCCTTGGTTGGTTAGACATCCCAACTATTTGACTGGTTAGACCCCCAGTCTATCTCAAGCCTCTTCAGCAACTGATTAGACACCCAGTCACAAGCTCCTTGTTCTTCTTGATCTGATCCATAGACAGGATGATCAGTTGATCCTCCTCCATGATATTATTGGATCAAACTGGATTGTATACAATTCAATTACCATTTCACTGATGCCGGTATTGTTCATATAAACTCTGGTTACTGAATATAATCAGTCGTCTTAGTAAAAAACTGCTCAGGAAAGAATTTATTCTTCTGTTGAAGACCCGACCTCACTAAACACTAAAAACTTGGTTACATAAATATTAGGAAACAATGATAGAAACACTAATCTGAATTTAGTCTTAAAACACTTCACATTGAATATTCAATTTATATTACACATGAACTTTTTCAAACTTCATGCATACACATGAATACATGGATGTCTCTATTTATTCATGCATTATTTCATGTGCATGAAATTACCCTTAATAATTGTATATTTCCTAAGAAAATATACATTTTCTTCTTATTTCTTCAAGTGGATATATAATCACATGTGTATAATCTTATACACATGTATTTCTCACATTAATTGCCTTAATTTTCTTCTCCACTACTCAATTTTATGCATGGATATACACACTGTTCATTTCACAAAATGAATACATCAAAAACCACACACACTATTGTATCTCAATATATGTGTATCATGCATATGCATGTACACTATACATTTCTTCTGTATTTTCTCCTTCGTGCAATAAGTATTCACACATAAAAAATACCGATGTATGCACACTACTCTTATGAACACAAATAAACCGCACATGCTGTCGTACTTTGAATATGCCTCATGTGTGCTACACTATCACACACAATATGCACCTATTGTTTCTCAAACCCTTTACGCGCACACACCCAATGCATGAAAAAACACAAATGGTTGTTGGCTGTGAAAGTGCTCAAGTATTCTTCACAAAATACAGTGCAAGTACACATTGTTATGTGGAAACTCAAAACCTTCACGCAAACAAAAGAAACAAAGAACCCAATTCATCACGAGGATATCTTAGTATGAAAAACATATGTGAAATAGTCATGGCCTTTAAGTCTTATTCATGAAAACACAAACACCACAGAACCTTTCTTAATCTTCGCAAAGAATATGATCTGCGCTAAACTTATCTTCCATGAACCAAATTCTCACGGTGATTCAATTTCTTCTAAAAATGAAGATCTCTCAAACTCAGCAACAAATCAATCAAGTACATGCCTTAGTATTTATATGAAAAAAATATCATCTTGTAATCTTCTAGAATCATTGAGATTATTATTTCATGTTTCTCATACCGTCATCATCACCGGAAAAAAGCATTTTGCATTTCAATACAAATCCACAGGTAAACTTAATTTTACCATGAAAAATAATCAACATATGATTTAGATATTCCTTGGATTTTCTTAATGATGAAACATGAAGATAGGCCTTTTATGGTTCTTTAGTTGACATAGTTGGAGCTTCAGATGAACAGGATCTTGGGAGAGGATTCCTAGAGAGGAAAATGAAGATGGATGAATCAAATTGTCCAAATAATTAATGGAATGGTATTTCGACTCAAATGATTGATAGCTAGGATGAAAAATTCAAAAAATCGGATGACCTTGGTTATTTTGATACAACACCACATCGAAATGGGATGGTATTGATTGCCTCTTAATAATACTCAATGCGGAAACCATTATCAAGAATTGGTTTCCCCCTAGACTCTGCTCCTACTGGCACCACCCCGTGCTGCCTTTCATGTTAGTGTTCAGTGATTTATTTCACATGATGGAAATTCTTTGACAATATTGATTTTAAATTTAATTACTCTTGTTTTCTATACAGATCATTTCTCATATAGACTTAGAGTTGATGCCAATAGCCTTATATGATGGACATCTTTCAAGATGTAAAATATTAGTTTTGATAAATTTAGGTCTCCCCTGAATATATGATTCACCTTCAATTACCTTAATGAAAAATGAACACAATATATATGGGAATAATGTGGTTGTTCAATGCTCTTCAGTTAGAGAAACAAGGATGAACGTTTCTCCTCAACCCAAAAATATTCTTAGATGAAAAAGGCTTCTTCAAATTTGATAACAAAGAACTTAGAGTTGATGCCAATAGACTTCTATGATGGACATCTTTCAAGCTGTAAAATATCAGTTTTGATAAATTCAGGTCTCCCCTGAATATATGCTTCACCTTCAATTACCTTGATGAAAAAAACACAATATATATGGGAATAAGGTGGTTGTTCAATGCTCTTCAGTTAGAGCAAAAAGGATGAGAGTTTCTCCTCAACCCAAAAATCTTCCTAGATGAAAAAGGCTTATTCAAATTTGATAACAAAGAATTTTCATTTCTATCTGATTAATCTATATTTATTGCCTCTTCCAACTATTCTAGACATATGATCAAACACTCTTTAGAAACATGCTTAGTCTTCACTCTCTATGTAGACTTCTTTTTCCCCACATTTGAAGTTAAAGACGTTTTGTCATTCTTCATCCATAATTATTTTTGACTAGATTTACATGTCAAAAAACTTTTACCAGAATGTCCATACATTTTACATCTGTCACACACAACATTATAATTCAACAAATTACACTTTTAGGCACCTTTTCAGATTCTTCATCAGAGATGTCTTTCACCAAATCAATCTTTTTATTTCTTTTCTAGACTGATTTTTTATTCTAGCTTGCTTCATTTAGTATGAATGTTCATTTCCAATTGAAAATGGTTTATGATGTGACCTTTCTTACCACAATAGAAAAATATTTTCTTTGGCGAGACACTATTCACATCATTCTCATAATCTTCTTGGGAGTTTCTTATTTAACAATCTTCTTATTTTGTTCACATGCCAAGGTTATCCTATCTTCTTCATTTCTTACCTAATTCACTTTTTATTGTGATCTTATATTTATATCAATAGATGATTTGTGCATGATTGGTACATACCATCACTCATTATAACAATGACCACTTCTAGTTAAATAATCACAGAAACTTTCAAATTAATTATATCTATTTTTAATAAACTGATTCTCATTATATGAATTCTATATCTATTGTGCAGGTTTCAAATTTTATTCATCTTTTCTCCCCTTAAATATACACATTATTTAATTTTTATACAATGAAATATTATACCAACAATTTCTTTCTTTATTTCCAAACCTCCAACAATATCCAAAAAATATTGATTTCTTCTTTTGTAACACATTCTAACTGTTTTCTAAATTTTATTAATTTTTGGTAGAACATTTCTTCTTCTATGCTCTATTTGGGGAATAAGAATTTCCACACTCCTTCACACCCATTTTTAAAGATGTCATGGATTCTTTAGTATTTTAATTCACCCATGTTTTTCTAGATTTAAATATTGAATCTACACTAGTTAATAAAACAACATTAGTACACATAGATTTATGAGGATATAGGGTTACCTTATTCAGTGAGACAATCGTATATTTATCTTTAGATAGTCTTAATCTCTTCCTAAAACTAGTTTGATTCTTTTTAGAAATAGTACTCTTATAAGATGAATCCTTATAAATACTTATTTTCTCAGAAACTTGGGAAGTTTTAGCTTGTGTATCTTCCAAAATTCTCAGTTTCATTTCTATCACAATACACATTAAGTTGATAGAAATCTTATCATCTTCAACAGATTTCATGCCTTCTTCCCACTGAATATTCATATTCTGAGTCTCTTCTTCATGCATCCGATTTTCCTTTAATAACAAATTTTCAAGTTCCTTGATTATTTCTTCTTTATCATTCAGCTGAGTATATTTGACATTCATAGATATACTATGTAGATTTTCAAGTGCATGAATAACTTCTGTAAAAACAATTTCAAAAGTTTCTTTCTAACAAATATTAATTTATAATTCTTCAATAGATTCAACATATATTTCTTTATAAAGATATATTATTTCTTCCTTTTCTTTCACAAGTCTAGTGAGATTGTTGGAAATGCCAACCTTTTTAGTTAATGATTCTTCTATAGCATTTTCATCTTCTTTTAGCTATAATTTTTCATCCCAAAGTTCCTTGAAAACTATGGTCATACATGTGACCACTTCTTTGGGAAGTTTTTTCATATGTTTTCTGAATTCAGAATTAATCATATCAACATCACATCTTGAACTTAATTTATTAGAATTATATCCAACTTATTTTACTAATTTTTTTTTACTCAGAGTGTATTCAGATAACAGTTTATTTTCATTTGTCTTTGAATTCTTATTCAGCTTCTATGCCACTCTTTTTTATCTATTTTTCTATAATTTTACCGAAACCTCAATATTTCTAATATCAGGGGTAGAGATAGGATTTTCCATCTTAAGCGCTTCTAAATTTTCTTTATACTAAAATATAAAATTAATATACTTCTAATAAAAACAACTAGACAATTTATAATAGATTCAATTAGAGGTGGCCTACCCTCTGATACCAATTGAAGTGTCCAAGGATCTTGTAATCACACTGAGAGAGGGGTGAATCAGGTTTAACAAGTTTTACTAAATTCCTTTTCACCTTTTAATTTGAACCTCTATCACCCATTAGGATGAGTGGATCATGCATGAAATGCAGAAAGTAAATAAAACACAAAACACATAATTTTTAGAAGTTTTGGTACTAAGACCTACATCCTTGTTGTGTTGGTTAGAACACCTAACATGGATTATCCAATATAATATTTTTATCAATTACAATGGTTTAGACAACAACTGGTTATACACCCCGGTAATTGATCCTCCATTTGATCATGGTTATACCCCATAATAATCCAACTCTTCCGCCTCTGTTGGTTAGACACGCCAACTATTCGACTGGTTAAACCCCCAGTCTCTCTCAAGCCTATCCAACAACCGGTTAGACCCCCCAATCACAAGCTCCTTATTCTTCTTGAATTTGATCCACAGATAGGATGATCACTTGATCCTCCTCTATGATATTTCTGTATCAAACCAGATCATGTTAAATCCAAGTACCTTTGCAATGATGTTGGTATTGCTTAGATAAACTCCGATTACTAAATATAATCAGCTATCTTAGTACAAAACTGAACGGGTAAGAATTCGTTGTTCTTATGAAGACCCAACCTCACTAAACACTGAAAACTCAGATACAAAAATATTCTAAAACACTGATATAAATACTACCTCATCTTTAGTCTCAACACACTGTACACTGAATATTCAATTTATATTTCATGTGCACTTTTTCAAACTTCATGCTTAAACATGAATGCATGGATTCCTCCCTTTATGCATGCATTATTTCATGTGCATGAAATAAAAATTTTAATTGTATATTTTCTATGAAAATATACATTGTATTCTTGTTTCTGTTGTACCTCTCGAACCCCTCAAGGTTTTATTTTCATGATCACAATCACCCTCATATTTATCTAATCCTTTTTCAAGTGTTTTTGGATGATAGGAATCAATTCAGGTGGCCAAGGAATTAGGCCAAGAAAGCAAGAAGCAAAACTGGACTGAAATTCAGTCCACCGGCCAACCGGTGGCTTCACCACCGGTCGACCGGTGGACCCTGGGAAGAAGGCAGAGCCACTGCCTCACCACCGGCCAACCGGTGGCCGCAGCACCGGTCAGCCGGTGGCACCTGCACAGAATAGTGTTTGCTACTGTCTTTCCACCGGCCAGCCGGTGGCTCCTCCACCGGTCAGCCGGTGGAGCCTGGACCAGAATTCTCCTCCTCTGCTAAGGCACCGGCCAGCCGGTGGGACTGTACCGGCCAGCCGGTGGAGCCAGTCAAACTAGCCATTGCAGTTTGACCAGGCTGGCCCACTTGGCTCCCAACGGCTCTTTAAGCCTCTCCAACGGCTCCGAAGCCTCCCCAAGGGTTCCATGCCTATAAATAAAGGCCAAGGAAGCCCCGGACACCTACCGGAACTATACCCAAGCCACCGGACACATTGTTGATCATTTTGGCGAACCTCCGGCGGATTTCCTCAAGGAACCCAACGTGCTCCAATCCAATTCCACATCCAAGAGCACCTTCAAAGAAGCTTGGAAGCGGCCTTCAACATCTCCAATCAATCAAAGGCGCCCAAGGCTTCTCCAATTACGGGTTTTATTGTTTTTATCTTTTTGAGCTTAAAATTGGGTTCGTGCCTACAAACCCCAAACTCTTTCTTCCTCCCTTTCTTTTGGGTTCTCACACCACCATTAAGGTGTGAAGAGGTTTCTTCAAGCCTTTCCTTTTAAAAGGCTTGAGTTTTCGGTGAGCTAGCCTTCACCCGTTAAAAAGGCTAGTGGGTTCTTGCTTAACCAACAAAAGCAAGTGGGTTCTTGCTAAACCAATAAAAGCAAGCTGTAATAGGTCCTAGTGCTACCTCAAAGCCTAGTGGGTTTCTTGCTAAAACCATTGAAAAGCAAGCGGTAGGAATCTCTCAACAGTTGAGTTGGGAGCGGAGACGTAGGCCGGGTTTTTGGCCGAACTCCGTTATCAATTTCTTGTGTCTTGCCTTATTTATTTCCGCTGCATTTCAACTTTGATTTTAATTTGTTTATCTTTTTGTTTAAAAGGCAATTCAACCCCCCTCTTGCCATCTTTTTCCCCGTTTTGTTCCGACCTAACAATTGGTATCAGAGGGAGTATTTGAATAATTCCTTAACCGGTTTCAAATTAAAGATCCTATTTTTTGATGGCTTCTACCGCTTCTTCCTCTCAATCCCCCGAAGGACATTCTTTGGATCGT
Organism: Viscum album; assembly: GCA_963277665.1. Classification (NCBI taxonomy): domain Eukaryota; kingdom Viridiplantae; phylum Streptophyta; class Magnoliopsida; order Santalales; family Viscaceae; genus Viscum; species Viscum album. The sequence continues at coordinate 1,189,149,040 of OY728143.1, read as the reverse complement.
GCTCCATTGTTTGATGGAGCCGATTATACTTTTTGGAAAACCCGCATGTCAACTTTTCTTAAAAGCATTAGCTATCCAATTTTTAAAATTGTTATGGAAGGATTTTCCCTCTCCTCTCCCGATGAGTCTAAATGGACCCCCAATGACATTGCTTATTTTGAGCTTGATGGAAAATCCATGAACGCTCTTCATTGTGGTCTTGACCGTGATGTTTTTAATTGCATTTCTTCTTGCACATCTTCTCATGATATTTGGAAGCTTTTAGAACTTACCCATGAAGGCACTAAGAAGGCTCAAAAGCAAGAACCCGACAACAAGCAAGAACCCGATGAAAAATCCGTGCCCAATTGCCCACCTCACAAGAAAAGGGCCAAGAAGAAAAAGAAGAAGGCTTCAAAGGCAACATGGAGTGATAGCTCCACCTCTTCATTCTCCTCCTTCTCCTCGAGCGACCAAGGTAAAAAATGCCTAATGGAAAATCATGAGGTATCATCTTCCGACTCTTCTTCCTCGACTTCTAGTTCTTCAAATTCATTTAATCATCTTTCTTATGAAGAACTCTCACACGCTAGAGACCAACTTGAAAATGGTTTTCATGAGCTTTCTTCAAAATTTGTCGCTTTGAAAAAGAATTTCAAAAAGCTTTCCTCCGAAAAAGAACAACTTCTCAAAGAGAAGGAGGAACTCACCCTTAAAATCCAAAATTTTCCAAATGTTGATTCTATGGAATCAACCATCAAAGACCTAAGGGAGACCCTAGCTAAGTTCACCCAAGGGGAACAAAATTTGAACAATCTCCTAGGTTCCCAACGAATTTCTAGGACCACTCAAGGACTTGGCTATACCAACCAAGCCTCCTCCTCCCATGCACCAACTGTTTTTGTAAGGGGGAGCTCTTATTATAAATTTTGTAACTATTGTAAAAAACCCGGGCACCTCATATATGAATGTAATTGTAAAAACGCCCGGTATGGGCAACCCAAAAGTTTTTTCTTTTCGGACGAATTTTATAGGAGAAGACCCGCCATGAGACAAGTATGGATTGAAAAATCCCTTCTAGCGAGTCTCTCCGGGCCTAAAATTGTCTCTTTTCAAAATCCCTCTCCCCGGTGACTTTTTGTTTTTATTTAGGGGGAGTTAGGTTTGTTTAAGCTTTTTGTTTTATTCAAACTTTCAATTTCAACTCTTGGTATCAAATTTTTCAATTCAATTTTTTCAGAACTTTCAATTCAAATTTCAAAAATTTCATTTGGTTTCAAATTTCAAATTTCAATTGGTTTTTGATTCAAAACTTTCAATTTAAACTGTTATTCAATTTTTGATTCAAAACTTTCAATTCAAATTTCAAAAATTTCAATTGATTTAAAATCTCTCTTGTTTTTTCAACGTGTTTCCCTCAATCAAGTCTTATGCCCCGTGCTATTTTGATAATCACAAAGGGGGAGAAATTTCTTGATTGATTGGGGGAGAATCCTTTTCTTCATGCTTAGCATTTCCTTTCAATTTCAGTATTTTACTTTGATTATTTTGGTGATTGTGATCATCAAAATAGGGGGAGATTGTTGTACCTCTCGAACCCCTCAAGGTTTTATTTTCATGATCACAATCACCCTCATATTTATCTAATCCTTTTTCAAGTGTTTTTGGATGATAGGAATCAATTCCGGTGGCCAAGGAATTAGGCCAAGAAAGCAAGAAGCAAAACTGGACTGAAATTCAGTCCACCGGCCAACCGGTGGCTTCACCACCGGTCGACCGGTGGACCCTGGGAAGAAGGCAGAGCCACTGCCTCACCACCGGCCAACCGGTGGCCGCAGCACCGGTCAGCCGGTGGCACCTGCACAGAATAGTGTTTGCTACTGTCTTGCCACCGGCCAGCCGGTGGCTCCTCCACCGGTCAGCCGGTGGAGCCTGGACCAGAATTCTCCTCCTCTTCCAAGGCACCGGCCAGCCGGTGGGACTGTACCGGCCAGCCGGTGGAGCCAGTCAAACTAGCCGTTGCAGTTTGACCAGGCTGGCCCACTTGGCTCCCAACGGCTCTTTAAGCCTCTCCAATGGCTCCGAAGCCTCCCCAAGGGTTCCATGCCTATAAATAAAGGCCAAGGAAGCCCCGGACACCTACCGGAACTATACCCAAGCCACCAGACACATTGTTGATCATTTTGGCGAACCTCCGGCGGATTTCCTCAAGGAACCCAACGTGCTCCAATCCAATTCCACATCCAAGAGCACCTTCAAAGAAGCTTGGAAGCGGCCTTCAACATCTCCAATCAATCAAAGGCGCCCAAGGCTTCTCCAATTACGGGTTTTATTGTTTTTATCTTTTTTAGCTTAAAATTGGGTTTGTGCCTACAAACCCCAAACTCTTTCTTCCTCCCTTTCTTTTGGGTTCTCACACCACCATTAAGGTGTGAAGAGGTTTCTTCAAGCCTTTCCTTTTAAAAGGCTTGAGTTTTCGGTGAGCTAGCCTTCACCCGTTAAAAAGGCTAGTGGGTTCTTGTTTAACCAACAAAAGCAAGTGGGTTCTTGCTAAACCAATAAAAGCAAGCTGTAATAGGTCCTAGTGATACCTCAAAGCCTAGTGGGTTTCTTTCTAAAACCATTGAAAAGCAAGCGGTAGGAATCTCTCAACGGTTGAGTTGGGAGCGGAGACGTAGGCCGGGTTTTTGGCCGAACTCCGTTATCAATTTCTTGTGTCTTGCCTTATTTATTTCCGCTGCATTTCAACTTTGATTTTAATTTGTTTATCTTTTTTTTTAAAAGGCAATTCACCCCCCCTCTTGCCATCTTTTTCCCCGTTTTGTTCCGACCTAACAGTTTCTTCAAGTGGATATATAATCACATGTGTATTAGCATATGCACATTCATGCACACATGCATTACCTCAATTTTATTCTTCACTGCTCAATTTTATGCATGGATATACACACTGTTTATTTCACAAAATGTATACATCACTAATCGCACACACTATTGTATCTCAATATATGTGTGTCATGCATATTCATATACACTATACATTTCTTATGTATTTTCTCCTTTGCGCAACAAGTATTCACACATATACAATACTGACTTATGAACACTGCTCTTATGCACACAAATAAATCATGCATGCTATTGTACTTTTTTATCTTCCTCATTCAAACTAAACTATTACACATAGTATGCACATACTGTTTATCAAACCCTTTACTTGTACACACCCAATGCATGCAAAAACCTGAATGGTTTTAGGTTGTGAAGGTGCACAAGTCTTCTTCACAATATACAGTGTATGTATACACTATTATGTGGAAACTCAAAACCTTCACGTAAATAAAAACTACACAAAACCCAATTCATCTCAAATCTATCTGAGTATACAAAGAATATGTCAAATAGTCATGGCCTTCAAGTTTTCTTCACACAAACACAAACAGTGTGAAATATTTCTTCAACTTTACACAGAATAGGATCTGTGCATAACTTATCTTTTGTGAACCAAATGCTCATGGTGATTCGATTTATTCTAGAAATGAAGATCTCTCAAACTTGGAAACAACTAAATCAAGTATAGACCTTGATATTTATAGGTAATAAAGATCAAATTAGAATATTCTAGAATCACCAAGATTCTTCCTTCAAGTTTCTCATACCATCATCATCACTGGATAAATGTATTTTTCATCTCACTGCGAATCCATGGTTAAACTTAATTTTAACATGAAAAATAATCAGCAGATAATTAAGATATTACTTGTATTTTATGAATGATAAAACTATGAATATATTACTTTAATGGTTCTTTGGTTGATATAATTTTAGCTTTGGATGAATAGAAGCTCAAGCGAGGCTTCTTAGAGAAGACAATGCCACTAGATGAATCAAACAGTCGATATAATTCATGGATAGATCAGATAGCTCAAAAGATCGATGAAAAGGATGAAAAATTAGAGCAATCAAATGATATTGGTTATTTAGTTGAAATCTCACATCGAAACAGACCGGTATTGAGAGCCTCTTCACAATACTCAATATAAAAACCACCATCCATAATTGGTTACTGCATAAACTCTGCTCCTGCTAGAACCACCCCATGCAAGCTCCTTACTGATGTGCCACCCCACATTATTGTACTCTCCCATCTCTCCCATGCACCCCTATGGGTGAACTCAACACTCAATATGTTAACGGATGGCCGAGGGTAGAGCTTAACTTCCCTTGTGGTGTTGCTATTTTCTAAGGACCATGTACTTATACAAATTCCAAAAAAAATATAAAATATAAATTCCTCTTTAAATAAATGAAAAAACCACTTTCCAAACCTCTTTATGTAAAATTAATCATTTTTATATGGAATATTCGATTTATTATTTGAATCATTGTTAAAAACAATGTGTCAACCCAATTTGACCACAACTGATAATTGTCTTTTGAACTAAAAAACCAGCTCTGCAATCGTCACATTTAACACCCATTAACCTTTTCATATTATTAATTAATTAAAAAAAATTTCAACCTCAACAAATCATTTGGACTCTTCATTTTCTATCTCGAGGAATAAACCAAACAGACCTGCCTTTTTATATATAGAACTATAACCTAAACTAATTTTGAAAGGGGAGTCACAACCCACTCAATATCGACTTTAATAGGAGTCACAACCTGACACTAAATCATACAAACTAGGATAAAAAGAAGTAACATTATAGAACCATATAGATAATTAAGATCTGAATGTCGATGTTGAAAGAACCACTTCATCGGTAAAGGTGATTCATGATGATGTCTAGAAAAAATTAGCATGATAGTAGTGATCTCAAAATGTATAGGAAAGGTACAACACTGCATATTTTTTTTTTATTTTCAACATATTTCTCTGACTAAAAATTTAATTTTTATTTGATTTTTAGAAGGCTAATTTGTGGTTGAGTGGTAACCAATACTCCACTATGAACTTCAAAATAAAAAAACACAAAGAGAAACAACAACCGAGAAGATCAAATTTCAGGATTCACCCACATCAGTTGAGTCCCTTCACTACCATCATCATCTTGAGTCACCACCATCGATGCCATCCAATACCACTGCCATCGTCACCATCTGAACAACACACCAGTCACTGATTTTTTGTCTTTCGTAACCATTAGAAAACAAAAACACCATATCATCGCAAACTATAAATAGAAAAAACACCAGTATATATCTTACTCACATCATTAAAACACAAAATCCAAGGAACCTTTACCAGAAACAACACCATCGTGAACCAATGACGGATTCCACCATAACCAAAATAGAGAAAAACCAAACCAAAAGCACTATATGGACCTTCACCAAAGAAGACTCAAAAAGATCAATCACCAATGAAAAATAATCAAAAAAAACTTCACCAAAAACCAAAACAAACTATGTGAGGGGAACTGTATTCTACTATACCCCACCTTCTAAAACCTTTTTGGAACCACTGCTTCAGATCCAACTCAAAGAGACGTAGAGGGGATTGAGGTTAGGGAAGTGATTTAAATGGTCAAGGGCTCTGAATTTTGGTAGTTTAATGAGACTAATACCAGAAGACAAAACCAAGATCGATCCAAAACAAAAGTGCCTGAAGAACCAAAGATTACTGAAAAAATTATCCTAAAACCACTCTATTACCATCACTCCAAATATGACCTAGAGAGGAGTGGTTGAATGAGAGATCAGAGTAGGTTTGTAGTAGCTATAGGATTCAATGGTGACTACCTTTGGTTGGACCAATGAAATACTCCCAAGAGACGTACAACAAGATAGCCTCCCCACCAAGAAAGAATAAATGGTTGACATTGTCATGAATAAAAAAATAATATATTGGGAAGATGGTTAGAGGATGAGAAATTGGAGAATAAAAGAATAAATAAGAGAAACAATCTGACACATAGCCTACCCCAGGAGGAGGGTTTAAGAGGGAAACCCTATATGAGGCCAAGAGGGAGAGGGGTAGAGACTGTATAGAAGGGTTCCATCTAATTGATTCTCTCAACAATTATCTATTATTAATTTTTACATTTGTCCTTACAAACTCTATTTATAAATTCTCTTTATGTGCATAAGCTTTAAAAAAATCAAAATTTTCCTGCATAACTATTGTTTTGTACCATTTCCCAGGATACCACACACTTCTCTCAATAAAAGTAGAAAGGAATCTACTATGAAATATATATAACATACAGAGATAACAAGACAGGTAGAAACATTGAGTCTTTCTGGAGTTTCTTTCGATAGGTATTGTTCCAGATATCATTTAGAAGTTTAAATGTCAAAGAATGAGTTATTCTAGGAGTCTCATCCTCATGGTAAATCAATATTATTGTTCTAAAAATAATCCCCAATGTGATTCTATGTACATATCATTCTTATGTGAAGAAGGAGTATTCAATAGATGGAGCAGTGAGTTGTTTGTTGGAGGAGAGTAGTGAGTTCTCTAGTTGTTTGTGGTAGTGAACTAGGAGGGCCAGTGAGACCACTCTGAAATTATAACTATAATACAAGGATATTTTAGTGAATTTGGTGCACTGAAGTATTGTCTTGCATTATCTTTTGACATAGCCCAGTGTTGGGTGAATGAAGTTAAATCCCTCGTGTTATTTACTTCCTTCATATCTTTTTGAGGGGAAAGATAGAGAAAAATAGAAGTGTTCTTCAGGATGATATGACATGATCCTCATTCAGGAAATAATTTCATAAACCTCAATTCAAACCCTCTTAGGGTCTTATCATATATAGGATTATAACAAGTGGTATTAGAGGGGTGTTTATTCTTCTTCTCTCTTGGAATTATGGGGATAATTTTCAACCATAAAGGTATTTCTATCTTTGAAGGTAATAATTTATAGTTATGGAAAAACTTAGATTAAACATTATTTCAGATGACTGGGCTTGTATTTCTATATAGAATACATCTATTTAATCAATTAAAATATTGAAAGTGGAATCTTTATGTAAAGAGATCATCAAGAATTTGATTAGAATTCTGAAGACATTAATACTTTGGGTAGTTATATTTATAATCAAATATTCACAATGTCAATTTCTTAAAAAACCTCTCATGTTATGTGGGAAAATCTATTGAATATTTATGAAGGGGGTTAGAAGGGTTTGGTGGACAATATGTAGGTTATATGGAATAAGTATTAATATTTGACAATGAATTCAAATGACAAAATTAATGCCTTTTCAATTATCTAAATTTTCTTTTTGAAGATATGCGAGGTATTAGTGAGGATCTCAAAGATGAAAAGATCATGAAGAAAATCATGAGAAGTCCCCGTCCTCATTTTAATAAAAAATGTAAGCTCTAGAAGACAATGATCTAAAAGATATCTCTCTTGATATCTTTCATAGAACTCTGGTGGATTATGGAATAATAAATGAATAAAATGATTCAAGAATAAATGAAAGTACTCAGATGGTGGATTTTAATTCTTTAAATATTCTATGAATTATATAAAATTCAGAAGTTAATAAGGAGATTTCATTCTTGTCCTCTAATATTTATATAAAAAGAGGGAGGTTTAAGGGTAAAATTTCAATTTCTTGCTTCAAGTGTAGAAAGGTGGGACATCTTTCAGCCAAATTTCCCAAAAACTATTAAGAATATGATGGTGAAGACAAACCTCTCATAAAAATGAAAAAAGGTTTAAAAAATTCTTAGTGGCGGTCCATCAAAATAAGAAATATTATTTATAAAGAAGAAGATAGTTCTAGAGAAATTGAGGTATAATATGTTGAAAACTATAAAGATGAAGGTGTATTGATAGATATTACAAATAACACAAGAAATTATAGTAGTGATGTTGAGAATGAAGGAGTTGTTGGAAGGGTTGATCTGCATGTATAACTTGAGGCATCCCTTAAATAAATTTATGTGTATAGAGAAAAGAATAAGAAGTACAATGAAATAGTGTAATATCCAAAGTATTTAAAAGAAAACACTATGTTAGATATCACATATGATACACCACATCAAGCTTAAATGAACAACGAAATAACATTATTTAAATGTAACCATTATAAATTAACCGTTAGAATTGCAAAAATGAACAAGATTAATTGAATTATAAAAACATGGTTTACATATTTAAATATAATAAATTATTTGATGACCAATTATTTATAAATGAATATAAAACCCTTTTTAAAATAAAAGGAAATGTTTTTCTAAAAAACTATTTAAATGCACATAAGTGTGTTTTATACCAATAAAATAAAAAAATAACACTTTTTAGATTATATTAATGATATATATAATAAATTAAATATATTTTTTAACATTAATCCTATGTGTCTTCTATACTTGATATAAGAACAAATCCAATTTTATGCATAAATGAAGTATTTTTATAAAAAGATATTTTTACCACATTTTGATGGCATACCTGTTTTAAATGTATTTTTTTTACCACTTTTATAAATTACATTTGAAAAAATAAACTTCTTCTTTTAAATTTTTATATCAAAATTTAATTTTATTGAATTTTTGGTATTTTTTTGATGAGTTTCATATTTTCATGAATAGTAAAAAAATACTGAATTTTAATTGAAAATAGTTTTTTTGTATAAATATTTTTTAGTGTTGAATTATATTTTTGATTAGTTTTAAAGTATAATTAGATCAATTTTATATCATTTAATCCAATTTAGGTTATGAGAATCAATTTCACATTGAATTTGGATATAAATACATTTCAATCTTTTGAATGTTGTTACTTTAAAAACCTGTTGTTTCATCCCATATGCATGATTAATTTTAAATTAATTTCCAAAAATTATATGAATTGAATTATAAAAAATGGGTTTTATATTTTTAATCATAAGTTACAAATTTATTAAACATGTCCCTTTTATTTTTGGACAATATGAATAATATTTTAGTAATTTTTATTACCACAATTAAGGGTAAATCGAGTAATTAAGGGTAAAAATAATATTATAAATATTATAAAATTACCCTAACACTTGTCCTAATATTATTAGATGAGTGAATTTCAACCAAAATCATCCTTGGGATGATTTTTTGTCCTCTTGGATCCACTTCGATAACGTTATTCCTTTTATAATATTTTATTTTATTAAAAGTCATATAAGTCACACTCATGTTTTTAATAAGTATTAGATTTTTAATATATGGTCATTCAAAACATATCTTCAACTATAAATAGTAAATTTAAAGATAATTTTTTCATCTTCATCATGATGATTTATATTTAATTTTTAATAAACAAATAATTACATTAGAGGCTTACACAATGATGATGCAATAATGGTTTAATTAATAGAAATATCAAATAAATTATATTAAAAATATTAAAATAAATATTATTTTAAATAATTAATATTATAAATGGTTTTTATAGATTAACTTTACATGTTATTTATATGTTTAATAATTGACTCAAATTTATCTTGTTTTTATGATATTTTTTAAAAAGTCAAGTAATGAATAGTGTCAAAATTGACATTAATGATATTTTAAAATAAATAATATTTCATTAAATGATATTAAGTTCAAAAAAATATAAAATTAGGATAAATAATTGGGATAAGGTCTAAATAATCATCCATGATTAAATTATGGCATATTTTTCATTTTATATTAACTATATCAACCTTCAAAGAGTAAAAACACATGTTATCATGGTAAGAGTTAAAGAGGTTAAATAAGGGTTAAAGCCAAAAGATAAGGGTAATAATGTAACATAAACTTATATAAAAATCATTTTTTGAGATAATATTGACTCATAATCCTCTTATATTTGAAATAAAACACTTTCGAGCCATTTGGAATTGAAAATTAATTTATATTAATTTAATATTTTGAGAGTTTTCTAAAGTGACCCTCACATCAATTATAGAAGGGAACCTCCTCCCTCACGTTCTCACACCACTTTTAGGATTCTAGATCTACCAATAACTTCCCATTTATCCTCAAAAAATCCTCATCCATGTTCCATAGGTCCTTTTATTTCAAAAATACCAACCCTATATCCCTTAAGAAGAGATCTAAAGGAATTTCGCTGAATAAGAAGTAATCGTTTTTACCAACTCATCCAAGTTCATTTATTATTCTAATTACTATTCATGTGTTGTTTCTATAATAAAGTAATAAATAAAATATAATCTATATGCTTATGTGTTATTAATATTATGGGACAACCATATTCCATGATTTATTTATCTTATGAAAAATGAAAGCACTGTGCGTGTGTATATACGACTTACCATCTCCACGCAGTGGTATATTTTGTTTCCATCACCACCTTAATTAGATGGGTATAATAATGGAAATAATTGATATATATAGTACTTATTAAATGATATTGATTATTTTTAATTAATATACCATCCAATTCCATACCCTTTCACCTTTAAGGGAATGATATCGTCGCTCATGCGTACATACGACATACCGTCTCCATGATGCGATGTGAGTCATTTTCCATGTTAGCCATTCAATAATGTTTATAAAAATGTATATAATGAATAAATATGATATATATGATCTTAATACCATTCTGGACATGAAATAAATATATCCTATGCATAAGAAAAATGACTTACATGACAAAACATGCATAGGAAAATGAAGCACTTAACACCCAAAATAAAGATAATGACAAAATATTATCAACAAAACAATATAAGAGGATCATATATGATATCATAAATATGGATATGGTACTGTTATAAATTAACAAGATGATTTAAACCATTATATATGATGTTAAATTATGTTCAAATAAATAAAAGTGCTAGGTAAGGGTTATTTCATAATCCCATTATCATTCAGGATTGTTTAAGTTTAAGTCTCAACTAGGGAACATTTTTCTTTCATGTACATGTTTGATAAAAATGTTTTCAAGAAGGTTTTTACTATTATAATACATATGTTTAAAGTATTTTTATCCATGTTTTACTTTTTATAAAATGGTTTTAAAGGAATATTTTTTTCTTTTTCTAAATCGTAACGAACTGGCTTTATCCAAAGGTAAAAACCATTAATTTTTTGGTTTAAATTCATTTAAACAACCATAATAATGATGCCTAAGGGGTTGAAGGACATATCAGGCGCATATGGGTATCTTTAAAAGCCTAGATCCCCGAAATGGTAAGTAGCAAGCTGAGCCACACGGTTAGAGAAAACTATGCCACACAACCCATACGATTTTCCTAAACCATGCAGTAGAAGATAGTGGGCACCTAGGGGCCACATAATTAGTCTAAAACTGTGTAACCTAGGGTGCACAACTATGAAAACTCCTAAAGTTTTTAGATAGAGATGTTTCACATAGTTTTTACATGGTTATTCAAACCATGTGTCTAACCATGGGAGGTTCCCCTTTATAGTAGTGAATGAAACATGGTTGGCGCATGGTTTGGCCAAATAGTGCATCCAAACTGTGCACCATGTATTTTATGGGTGAAATACCCATTTTCCCTTAATTAATGATTTAAAATCCCCTTATTTATTTACTATCCCATTATAGTTGTATTTCCCTCTTCCTCCACACATGGTTCTTCCTCTCCCCCTCTCATAGATTTTGTGATAGCTCCTCCATCCATGGGACGATTCCTTTGTTGATAGAAAAAATAGAAAGCCCTCAGTAAGCTATACCTTCCACACCCTTCTATTTCAAGGTTCTTCTTCCATCCGTTGTGCTATTTTGGTGTGATGTATTTTTTCCCTATTTTATGTAATTTAAAAATACTTTGATTTATTCAATTTTAGGTTGAATTAAGATTTGATAATGGACAAGTGGAGTGTTACTTCATTGAGGTAGGGGGTCTATTCTATTTTCCATAATTTTGTAATTTTTCAAATGTCATGCCATTATGCCAGTCTCTAGAACCTTCCAACAAGTATTTTTTCTTGTTAAATAAATTATCTTAAGTGGTTTTGAATGTCTTATGTGACCTTACCTTATAGTTAAACCCATTAGAGGGTCATTCACCTCATCATTGGCCTCCCATTTGGGTATTCCCTATCGAATTACCTTTTTCCTTTTCTCTAATTGTGAACCATCCTATGTGTGTGAGTTTAAATTTAATTAAAATTCCTTAATTGATAAATTAAGTTGATATGAGTGGTGAACCATGAGTTATCCCTTGATATTCATTCCTAAAACCTTATATTTAAATACTCATGCTTCATGATCCACTTTTAATTCCATAAGCCATACATTTAATTACTTATTTCACATTGGGTGAATACCTTTCTTTATGCTATATGCCATTGATTACATTTATGTTTTTACATGTTCATTGTGCTTTATGACTCATTTTATGCTTATTTATTTATTCCATAATTGATTGGATTGGATTGAATGCTATGCTTGGGTAAGATTGTTATATATAGATATTAAAATTCCAATGATGACATGTAATTATTTACAAGCTATGCCTTGTGGCTCATGCCTCATCCTCATGCCCCGATCATATTTAATTACTTGTTTCCTTTCCATATAAATATTCCACAGTGGTTGGAGTTAATTTTATAGTTGGGATAGCTTGGTAATCATGTGGTATTGAATGTTATATGATGAAATGTGATTACATTTAAATTCTATGACTTGTGATTGTGCCTTTGTTGATATGGATCTATTGCTACGGATTGGGAGAGAACATGGGTCCTGAATTAAGGATTTCAAGGATGGATTTTCCATGCTCAATTGGGATTTAATTTATGTGTTGGGAGCTATACTTTTTCTTTCCAGGTACAGGCTCTCTAGGTGGTTTTAATTATACTAATGAGTGAGGCTAGTTCACTAGGGGAGAAACCAAGGATAGATCTGTTTAGAAAGATGGCTATGCCATGAATTGGGTGATACCTAATCCCTTATATGAGATACTTCATACTGGATCAGATTCACCATCCTTGAGTGATACAAGGGACACTTTATGGGTTGCCTTGGATGAAATTAGAGGCATTAGGTTATTTGGAGACACCCGTAGCGACCCTTGGGATTATTTTTAGATTTCCTTGGATTGGCTCAAGACTCCACCAATGGAATTGATGGGTAGATGGAATGCATGTATGATTATTTTTAAATGTTCTTTATTTATATTTTTAGTATGATTGTATAATGACATTGCAATGTGATCTCCAAGATAAAGAAAAATCTTGGGGCTTTCTTCTTTTACCTTAGTTGGTTAAAATTTTAAAGGCCCTTGCATACATATCATGACTTTTATAGGTAACTCATTCAGAATTCTGGATTAGACTAAATCATGTGGTATGGAATGAGTGTACATTTTAGAACTTGGAACAAGGTTTACATGTTTAATTTATTTAATGCTCTATATTTATTTACATATGGAACATGGTCATTTATTAACTGCACGAAGTGGATTGGTCTAGAATCATGGGTACTGGCCTACTAAGATTATCTCTCACACCCTACTTAGGAACCATTTGGTATCCAAGTATACTTTATGATCTCATGTATGGATAAAGGGAAGTTTTATGCTTTTTATGCTTTACTTACTTGCTGCTTAAGATGGAGTTCGGGTATAGGATCAAACTTATACTCAAGATGTTGTGTATCAGTTTTTGGTTTTTTTAGTTTTTGTATAGCATGAAGTATATGATTGATATCCCATGTTTCCCTATGCTCTCATTTTTTCATAGAAACATAACACCATGTTCACCTTTTTCATTTATTATTGATATTGAGCTTCTGCTTGGTTATTTATCTACCTGGTTTATTTCATTACTTCCGATGTTGTATGCTTATTTCTTATGATTCTACCATTTATTATTCTTTATTTACCACTGTTCATACTCTAATCTAGGAGTGAATAGTATCCCCATCAACACAAACAAGTCCCCCACTACTAGTCTGCATCCTATGGTATTTAGGGATATATGCTTGAGGTCCTGTGGCCCGCCATCTTGGTGCACAATTGAGTGGCACGCAGGGCAGGATTCTATAAAGAGGTATCAGAGGAACTTTTTCCTTTTCATTACTGTTTGGGTTTATACATGATACTAGGACAATGAAATCTTGAATTGACCATATTCTTGGGAATAACCAACCCATGTATAGAGAAAACCCAAACTACCTAGGGTGGGAATTTGTAGTTATTGATTATTCCATTTATAGTTGATACGACTTCACCATTGGGTGACACACTTGTTTTATAGTGTTACCATATTGGTACTTACAACCCAATGAAATGAGTTCATCAAATTAAATGCATCATACTAGTCACTATAGGACTAAAACATCATTAATTATTCCTTTCCACATTTAATTTTCATCATGAATCTTCTATTTGCATGCGATTTATAGTTTTTTCTATGGTTGTTAAGCCTTGTAATTTCTATTTTGTTATAATTATAGAAGTGTACCAATGTGACTTAAAGGAAATATGTTATGGTTTGGATTAAGTGGAAACCAATTTCAACTCATGAGGTATATGGTCCCCTATGACTTAGAATGGTTATCCACCTAATTTAGACTAATTAAAAAGATGGTTAAATATATATAGGAATTAAAAATAATTTCACCTTTAAAATGAAATGGTCACCTTATAAAATAAATTTGAGACTTTAACTTTGAAATTACATTGGAAATGGGTTGTAAGCCATGTCTCTTGTGATCCCTCTGAGGTTTTTATTTTTATCTAATCCTGGATCTAGGAGTATGCTGTCAGTTATGTTATGATCAGAGGCAGGTTTTGTACCTTTCATTCTTTATTTTCTTTATTATATGTTATAAATACTTCCTAAGGAATTCACTTATAAATTGTAGAACTATTCTTTCATGATTCCCTTGTGTTTTACACCAAGATAGTGGAGATGATTACACTCTAGAGGTGGTGGTACCTAATCCACCCTTTATACCTCCTATAGTTCCACCTAAGGCACCTCTTTCTAATCCTATTTTGGGAAATGAAGCTCAGTTTCATGAGATATTCCTTCGGTTTATGTAGTTTGTTTAGTGTGCTCCAAGGCCTACCATGATTATGGAAGAGCTAACTTGAGACTTCTAGTATTAGCATCCTACCACCTTCTTAGCGGATGGTGGAACTCATGATATAGAGTCAGGGTTAGAGGCTATAGTTTCTATCTTTTACCACCTTGATATGCCTCTAGAGAAGAGGGTCAAGATCTCTACATACATGTTACATGACTTCACCAAGCACTGGTGGGAGATCAGATCTCATTCTGAGAATTACTGAGGTATGGTCAGGGAAAACTTCGAGGAAAATTTCTTTGACCACTTATTTCCAAAGACTCTGAGAGAGAATTGTGCTAGGGAGTTCATGCATCTTTAGTAGGGATCTATGACCATGCTTGAGTATTCTTCTCTCTTCACCAAGCTCTTGTATTTTCCTCCATCCCTGATCAGTAATGAATTTACGACTACAAATAAATTTGAGGATGGTCTTGGGCATGATGTCTGATCATAGGTTAAAATTTTCCGATTGAAGACCACTACAGAGATAGTGAAAAAGACCTGATTATGGAATGAAATATTTGATAAATTGGTAGTGTAAGTCAGAGCGGTTTAGTTCCAAGGTACGGTGATGGTTCTTCTATAAATAAAAAGTTCTATTTAGAGGGTGCATGTGGGGGAGGTTCTATCTAGGTGAAATGTACTAAAAAATATATATTATTTCACTAGTGTGGTAGGCTAGGATATAAGAATACACAGAGCACAAGGAACATGATTGAGTACGAAGATTACGACAGAATGGGTCATCTTCAATGCTTCTACTATTACATTACTCCAGACTCTATTGGAAGGGGATCTGTACCAACAACTCTATTGGTTATGGGATCTATGACAACACATTAGGATATGATTTGGTATTCCACTATCCAATTAGGCCAAGGTTGCAATGTCCATGGCTGAGGTAGTCAGGCCCCAAAGATTCAAAGTCAGCAGAGTGGATCTACTCAGGCTAGTCAGGAAACATCTCAGGGCCGAGGTTCTATCCATATGTATGTAGTGAAACCAACACTAGAGAAGTAGAGTCCAAGGACATAAATGGTGAGAGGTACTGTTCTAGTAGCCTCTACTTTGGTTTCTTCCTTTTTCGATACAGGTTTTTCACACTCTTTCATATACGCTGATGTTGTTGAAAGTATTGGTCTTAAAATAGAGTAATTATATCACATAATGTATCTTGAAACACCATTAGTGGTCAAAATATAAGGAATTAACCAGTGTTAGGAGTGACCTCTTAAAATAGGTGGGTGCATTTTCTTTTGGAGTTTCTTCATCCTCTAGATGATTGGCTTCGATTTCATCCTCAGTATGGAATGGCTTGTGTATTATCATTCCCTATTAAGTTTCTATCTTCATCGAGTGTCCTTCATATCACTTGAGGCCAACAAATATGTGCACAAGGGAGAATGGTATATCAAGGTAGATCGAGCTGGCCCTAAGAGAACTGGGCTAGGAGAGTGAAATGTTAGTTAGAGAGTCTTTTTATGAGAAATAAAGTAATAAAGTTAGTAGATTTACCTCTAGTTGTGAATTATTTCAGGAACATATTCTTTGAAAATTTATTCTACTTACCTCCTGAGATATAAATTGAGGTCACTATTGAGCTTGTTCCAGGTGTAACACCTGTTTATATTACTCTATATAGGATAGAACCAATAGAGATCTGAGAACTCAAAAAGATTGTTGAAGATATTGAGGATAAGTGTTTTATCAGGCCCATCACATCACCATGGGGTTCACCTTTCCTTTTTTCAAAGAAGGAGTATGGTACCCTATGAAATGAGTGTATTACAAATGGTTGAACCAACTCACGATGAAGAACCGTTATCCGTATTGATGACCTCTTAAACCAACTTTTAGGAGAAACTGTTTTCTTCAAGATTGATATGAGGTTGGGATATCATCAAGTTCATGTGAGGCCATCAGATATACCACATATAATATTCTGAAGCATGTGCGACTTGTACGAGTACTTGGTTATTTCATTTGGTTTGACGAACACACCAAAAATATTTATGGATTTGATGAATCAGGTTTTACACATGTACCTTGATTCCTTTGTGGTAGCCTTTGTAGACAACATCTTGGTGTACTCACAATCCAAAAACGACCATTCCAATCATCTTGAGATCATACTGAGTACATTGAGATAACACTAGATATATGCGAATCTTAGTAAATTCCACTTTTGGATCAGTAAGGTTAAATTCTTGAGTCATATCATATCTGAAGTAGGCATGTCGGTTGACCTAGATAAGGTGAGTGTCATGGTTTCCTGAGAGTATCCCAAGAATGTTTTTGACATATGTGGATTCTTGGGTCTAGATAGCTATTACAAGAGATTCATTCAGGACTTCTCCCACTTACCATCACCTATTAAAACCCTGACTATGAAGGGTGTATAGTTCCTATGTTCTAAATCTTGTGAGACAGCTTCTCAAGAGTTAAAGGGAAGGATCACTTTAGAACCAATTATGATTCTACTTGAGATAGGCAGAGGTTATATGGTTTGCTATGATTCTTCAGGAATTAGGATGGGTGTAGTTCTGATGCAGGGTGATCGAGCGTTGGAATATGGGTCCCACAAACTAAGGGCACATGAGCGGAATTACTTGACACATGACATCGAGTTAACAATTATGGTTAATTCTCATCATTGTTGGATTCAATACCTATTGGGTGAGTAGTTCATGGTTTAGATGGATCTTAAAAGTCTAAAATATATCCCTACTTAGTGAGACATGAATTTGAGGTAGCGCAAGTGGGTTGAATACATGCAATCATTCAACTTTGAGATTTATTATACACCTGGTAAGGAAAATGTCATGGCTGATGCCTTGAGCCAAAAAACCAAGACCCAAGTTGTCAAGGTTTCCAGAAATGAGTGGCATATGATGGATATATTTTCTGGGTTACATTTAGAGGTTCAACAATAACATGGAAAACCAATCTTATCCGCTCTGATAGTGATGTACTCTCTTCTGGAATAGGTTCAAATGCATCAATTAATAGATTCCAAGGGCCTCATTCAGAGGGAGAGTGTCATAGGAGATAACCCACCTCCTGGTTGGGCTGTTGATGGAAGTGATACACTAATCTATCATGGTCTTGTATGGGTGCCTTCAGATTTACATAAAGATATGATGAGAGAATCTCAAGCCATTGTGTGGGTAGTTCATCCTAGGATTACCAAGATGTATATATATATATATATATATATATATGAATCATTAGTATTGGTGGATAGGTATTAAGAGGAAGATAGCAGGTATCATTACTCGGTGCTCCATTTTTCATCGGATGAAGGAAGAGAACCAGTGACATGCTAGACTTATAAATCCAATCTCTATTCTTGAGTGTAAATGGAACAATATCACCATGAATTTCATGAAATAATTTCTAAGATCTCCTTAAGGAAGAGATGTGGTATGGGTGATCGTCGATAGGCAGACCAAGGTGAAACACTTCCTACAAATTTGAGAATACATATCTGTTTATGAGTTAAGAAGGCTTTATATCTGAGAGATAATACAACTTTATGGTGTACCCCATTCTATCATTTCAGACTGAGATACCCAGCTTACTTCATGGTTCTAGAAAGGGTTTCAAAAGGCACTTGATTCACAGGTGATCTTGAGTAATTTATATCACTCTCAGACTGAGGGGCAGTCAGAGAATACCATATAGGTGTTAGAGGATATACTATGGGCCTATATTCTTAATTTTAAAAGTTCATGGGAAAATCATATTACTCTAGTTTATTTTTATTACAACAATTGTTTTTTGGAAACAATTCAGATGGATACTTATGAGGACCTCTATGGTAGGCCGTGATGTTAACCTCTATGCTAGATTGAGGTAGGTGAGGCAGCTCTATTGGGTCCTCATATTTTTTAGAAGACTTCAAAGAAAGTCCAGATGATTCATTAGTGTATGTCTACAAATCAGTATGGAAAAAGTCTTATACCAATCATTACTGCAAACCTCTAGAGTTTGAAGTGGGACATTGGGTTTTTCTGTGTGTATCACCTAGATTGGGTCATAGACAAATTAGGAGATAGGACAAGTTATTACTTCAATATATTGGGACTTTTGAGATAGTGTAGAGGGTTGGGTTGATAGCCTATTAGTTGCTATTACCTCAGAGGTACCATGCCATGCATGACATTGTCCACATATCCCATCTTAAAAAGTATCATCCAGACCTATCTCATTTGATTGATCCCAAGGATATTGAGTTAGAGGTGGATGAATCCATCGAAGAACATCCAATTCATATCACCAATCACATCATAAAGGTTCTACAAGGTAGGTCAGTTCCTCTGTTCTGGGTGCTATGAAAGAATGAGTGTGTAAAGGATGATACCTAGGAGTGAGAGGCTAATATCTATGCGTAGTGGTTGAAACTCTTCTTATATGACATCGTACCACCCTTAGAAGGGAAACTCATGGATTAGTTTTCTTAAGGAGGAGAGGTTGTAATGTCCCGACATTATCTAAATGCACAGATCATTAATTTTTTGGTTTAAATTCATTTAAACTCCCTTAATAATGATGCCTAAGGGGTTTAAGGAGTCTCAGATTCATCTAGGGATCGTTTGAAATATGGATCCCCAAAATGGTAAGAGGAAAACTAGGACACATGGTTAGAGAAAATAGTACAACCTAACCCGCACAATTTTCATAAACTATGTGGTAACTAACAGTGGGAACCTATGGTCCACACGGTTAGTCTGAAACCCTGAAAACCTAGGTGCATGGCCGCGAAACATCCTAAAGGTTTTAGAGATAGAGGTTTCAAATGATTTTCAAACAGTTAGTCAAACCGTGCACCTAAATATGCGAGGTGCCCCCTTATAATAGTGAATAATGCATGGTTGGTGCATGGTTTGACCAAACCTTGTGTCCAAATATTGCACAATGTTTTTTCTGAGTGAAATACCAATTTTCCCTTAATTAATGATTTTAAATACCCTTCTTTATTTTCTCTCCTATTCCAATGGAATTTCTATCTTCCTCTACGCATAGAGATTCCTCTTCCCCTCTCCTAGTTTTTGTGATATCTTCTCCATCCGTGGACCGATTCCTTTATCATCATAAGCAATGGAAATCCCTTGAAAAGATCTTCCTTCTAAACCCTTATATTTTAATGTTTCTCATCCATACTTTGTGCTATTTTAGTGTGATGGTTTTTTCCAAATTTTAGGTTGGTTGAAAAATTCTTTGATTTCTTCCATTAAGTCTAATCAAGCCTCAATAACGGATTAGTGTAGCATTAATACATAAAGGTTTGGGTTATATTCTCTTTTCCATCATTTCATCACATTTTAGATGTCGCACTATTTTTCTGCTCTCTAGAACCTTCTAATGATGATTTTTTCTTGTTAAATAAATTATATAATGTTGTTTTCCATTCCTTGTTTGACATTAAATTTTGGAGAAACCCATCCGAGGGTCATTCTCTTCATCGTTGGCCTCACCTTTTGATTTTCCCTCTTGAATGATATTTTCCCTTTGCTCTAATTGTGAACAACCCTATGTGTGTGAGTTTCAGTTTAATGAAAATTCCTTAATTGATAAATTAAGTTGATATGAGTGGTGAGCCATGAGTTATACCTTGAAATTCATGCCTCAAAACTCATATTTAAATACTCATGATTCATGCTTCAATTTCAATTCCAAAATCCTTAAATTTAATTTCTTATTGCATGTTGGGTGAATACATTGATTTATGTTAAATTCCATTGCTTAAATTTATGATATTCCAAGTTCATTATGCTCTATTACACATTTTATGCTTATTAAGTTATGCTATAATTTATTTTATTGGATTTAATTCTATGCTTGGGTATGCTTGTTATCTTGAGATATTGAAATGCCAATGATGACATGCAATTTCTTAAATGTCATGCCTTGCTTCTCATGCCACATTTTTATGCCTTTCTCATATTTAATTCCTTATACCATTTCCATGTAAATGTTTTTTAGTACGAAAAAACAGATGAGCATGACCCGCACGCAGACGAACCCCTCGCTGGTGAACCCTAGCCCACAGCTGCGCTCCTTTGCTGATTTTGTCGCCAGAAGATCATCAGAGGTACCTATTTCTGGCCTTAAAGACAACACAGTTTTGGATCTTGAACTTAATCCAAAGTATTTTTGACACCGCGAGCAGCCTGTGATTTCCTTTTCAGATTTGGAGGTGAGTTCTCTTACCTCATATTTACACCTTGTTTTGTTTGGTAACTTTCCTGTTCGTAGACCTTCTCTGAGTTTCCTTAGAAGAGCATTAAAAGGGATTGGGTTTTTAGAATTCAGCATCGGTCTGGTTAGGTCACACATAACTATCTTCCTATTTTCTTCTGAGGATGAATACTATAGACTTTGGTCTATAAAATCTTGGTTTTTTGGTGGATACCACATGAAAATACTAAAATGGACCCTGGATTTTGACCCATTCAAGGAATCCACAATTTTTCCACTCTAGCTTGGTCTCCCAGGCCTACCTATGCACTTGTTCAAACAACTTTCCCTCTTCCCAATTTCAAATCTCATTGGAACCCCATTAAAGATGGACTCAGCCACTAGGAATCTCTCAAGGCCTTTAGTTGCACAAATTTATATTGAGACTGATGTTTCTAGGGAATTTCCTTCTCAAATCTAGATACAGAATGGAAAAACTGGTTTTTTCAGGATGTTCTTTATGAAATTTTACCTTCTTACTACCAATGTTGCCTTAGACTAGGACATACCTCAAAGGAATGTGGAATCAAAGATGATTTTCATGAAACTAAAAAGAATATTTGGATTGAGAAAGGCAAGACAAATCAACCACTTCCTTCAATATCTACTCCCTACAGATTGAAATATGGGGTTCATACCTCCCCCAAGGAGGTTCCACCTATGGTTGTGGAATCAAATAACCATTACAGTTCACCCCCACCTCTTGAGGATGTGCCGACAGTGCAAATACAAGATGATACTCAGGAGGATGAAAACGAAGGGTGTGAACCATATGAAAATAGTGATTCACCTCATTAGGAAGAAGATAAAACTACTCCTATTGAGGAATATTATTTGTGAGCAATGGCCAGGAAGGTGAAAAAACCAATAGTTGATGCTGATGGGTTCATCACCCCTAACCCCAAAAAAATGATGAAACACAAAGACTACTTTCAACTTGAAAGAACCATAATCACACATTTAATGGACATCTCAAGATAGGAAGTCTCTACCACTAACACAACTCAACATGTAGGGTCCCAACAACATGATAAAGGGGACAATTAGCATAATGTGCCTTGTTGTGAAGATCCTAAATCTACGGAGAAGCTTTGAGATGAAATCCTATATCAATCTTTTAAAAGAGGAGAGATTTAAAAGGATACTTACTTAGCTATCAAGTCGGATATATTCAATGAAATAATGAAGAAGGAGTTTCAAAAAACTCCCTAACTCATCTTATTGGTCTAGTGGAAGCTAGAAGACCTTGATTATGGGAGTAAATTACTGTCTTGCTCTAGTATGATCTTTGGAAATTTTTTTGATATGATCTTGTTGTTTATTATCTAGAAACTGTGAATTTATGCTTCTCTGTCTGGACTCTGTCTGGTTGGATCCTGTTCACACTGTACCAACTTAAGTGGTCCAGTTCCAGCTCTGTTTTTGTAGATATTCTTGATTCTGACACTTTTCTTCTTGATCATTGTACCAGCTCTTCGGTTGCGGCTCTGCCTTGCTGAGGAGCTATCCTGGAAGCGCATAAAGAATGGAATTTCTGCTCTACCATCCTGATATGAAATTTTAGTTGGATGGACTTTTGAGGATCTGATTACCTTGACAGAATGAAGGCACTATTGCCTCTATTAAGAGTATTTTGGTTACTTGACTTATCTCTCTGTATCTCTATATTTTCTATGTTGGTGTAAGATCTTTACACCTCGTGATTGTAATGTTACTTTATTTTTTAATAAATTCCTTTGGGGCATGAATTGGGAGACTCAAAAAAAAAATGTTTTGTAGTACTTAGAGTTAATTATATAGTCGGTATATATTGGTAAGCATGCAGTATTGAATGTTATATGATGGAATGTTATTATATCTAAATTTTATGCCTTGTGATTGTGCCTTTGTTGATATGGCTCTCTTGATACGGGATGAGAGAGAACATGTGTCCTAAATTAAGTATTTCATGGATGGAATCACCATGCTTAGTTGGGATTTACTTGATGTGATAGGAACACTACTTTGGCTTTCCAGGAATGGGCTCTTTGATCGGTTTTATTTATACTCATGAGTGAGGCCAGATCTCTAGGGGAGTAACTGAGGATGGAACTATTTGGTAAGATGGATATTCTATGCCTTGGGTGATACTCAGTCCCCTATGTGAGATACTTAGTATGAGCTCAGAGTCACTATCCTTGTGTGATACAAGGGAAGCCATATGGGTTTCCTTGGATGGACTCAGAGGCATTGGGTTATTTGGATACACCCATAGAAACCCTTAAGAATATGTTTTGATCTCCTTAGATAGGACCGTGACTCCACCAATGTAATTGAATACTTGATGGAATTCATTCATTATTCTTTTGAAATTTATTTATTTATATTTTTAAAATGATTGTATAATGACATTACAATGTGACCTCCATGATAAAGCACAAGATTGGGGATTTTTCTTTACCTTGGTTGGTTAAAATTGTAAAGGCCCTTATATACATATCATGACATTCACATTTATCTCGTTCAAACTTCTAGCTTAGGATAAAGCAAGTGGTATGGCACATGTGTCCATTTAGAAACCCAGACCATGGTTTACATGTTTATTTTATTTAATTCTCTGCACTTATTTACATATGGAACACAATCATTTATTTACTGTATGAAATGGATTGGCCTAGACACCGCGGGTGCCAGCCTACTGATATTATATCTCACACCCTGTTCGAGAACTATTTGGTACTCGAGTAGACTTTATGATCATAGAAATGGATGAAGGGAATCATGATACTTACGATTATTGATTTACTTGCTTCTTTGGATAGAGGTGGGGGTATAGGATCGAGCCTATTCTAGAGATGTTATGTAGTAGTTTTTGGATTTTTCCTAGTTTTTGTTAGCATGCAGTATATGCTTGGTATCCCCTATTTCCCCATATGCTCATTTTTGTATAGACACATGGCATCATGTTCAACCTTTTTATTTATTATTTATATTCATCTTCCAATTGGTTATTTATCTACTTGGTTTATTTCATTAATTTCATTGATGTTTTCTTATTTATTATGTTTCAGCTTTTTATTATTCCTTATTTACTGATGTGCATACTCTGATTTATGAGGTCGTAATCTCCCCACAGACACAACCAAGGCCCTCACTATTAGTCGATAGCCTCTGGAATTCGGGGAGATGCACTTGATGTATTGTGTCCCACTATCTTAGGGAACGGTTCAGTATAAATTAGGGGGGCACTACACAATTGATGTATTTTTTGACTTCTTCAGAAAATAAAATAAAGAAGCAATAGTTTTTTTAAGTTATGCAACATGAATAGATTTTTCCACCGTCATGATTCCATAATGACTTGAAGCTTCCTTTACAAGTTTACAAGGGTCTTTTAAATAAAAATGTTTTATTTTAAAATTCTGTGGCCTTTTAAATAAATTATTTCAATGTGAAAAAGTGGTATTTCTATCAATAATTTTCAATGATTTTATTATATTATTATCTTATATGTTAAAATAATTTTTTTAATTTTATGATTCATTGAGGTTGATATATTATGATGTCATATACCATATTTTATTAAATGGTTTATTATCATTTTGACCATGTATGTGCTATTTTGATACCATTAACCATATTACTCAGAATGGTTTGTGATTATGTATATTGATTAGGGAAAGTTATTTAAATTTCATATTTATATATTTTTTATGTTTCACCACATTCATATGAGTAATGAATTGTACTTAGTAAGTGATAGGAAAGGCCCACTATAGACCCTTGATGCATCGTTAGGTCTCATGTGACAAACTAGTTTGGGTATTGGCTAAGGCCTTACCCATTTATGTATGGTGTCTTGGATGAAGCCTTGAAGGCATGTTTATGATGTCTGGAATTATGCATTCTCTTATTATAAGGTTATTTATTGATATTACATGTGATTATTTTATTAGTAGAATCTCCATGTGATTATTTATATGAAATTATTTTATTATCATTTATTTTTTTCCATATTATGCTAAAGATTATGTTTAAATAGATTGTGTTTTAGTTATTCAACTTGCCTTAATGTTTATGCTTATTTATTCATGATAGATTCCATTGTACGCTTACCCTTACTCAGCATTTGAGCTCACCCCTTAATTATGTTTTACTTTTTCCCAAGATTCCAAGAAGTTTACTATGACTGATATGAAGGAGTAATCTAGAAGAATAATGGTGTTCTAAAAGGATTATCTATGTTGTATTTTATAAATTAAATTGTAATGTAAGATTCATATATGTAATCTAGTTTTTTAAAACTGCTAAACTGATCCGTCCTTTGGGATTCGAATCTTGTATCTATAACAATGTAATAAAGCAAGGAACCAAATCTAGGCTACTCGGGTTGGGGTCTTTATAGTTGGTATCAAAGTAAATTTAGTATAAACCTTGTTAATTAGATTGATTATAGAATAAAACCCTATAATAGTATTAGTAAATATATCCAAATAAACTAAACTTATTATTTAGAGATTAGTTATTCCTAAATTTTTAGTTTATGTTATGTGATTCACTAGTCTTGAGATTATACATTATGTTTCATAATGTTATGATCTAATATAGTATATTACATTTTTTAGAAATGTCACATAGCGTAAGGAATGGAAACTGTATCAACACACATAATTCATGTAGGGATTTCCCTCTTATGAAATATAATGATGTTGGAGTTAAAGATGAAAGTGGTACTAAAAAACTTATAACCATACTGGGAAAACTAAATCAGGTTATGAACAATAAACATACCCATATGGAGTATAATGAAACACAACATAGAGGAAAAATGTTATACTGCATCATAAGATAACAACCTTAATCATTCAATGGGAAAAAATCCATTTGTTTATGAGTTGTGCATAAGTTCTTTATAGAAGATATTTCTTTCCTTGGGAAGTAACAAAAGAGATACAGTTTTCATGGAAGTTTATCACCTCTCGAGAGATAAGAATAAATGGTGGTCATTTATTCAAAACATTAATAGTGATGAGGAAATATAAAACATGAAATAAAATTATTTTAAGGAACTTTTCTTAGAAAATATTTTCCTTGCGAACAATGAGTGAATATGGAGAGATAATTCTTGAGTTTGGGACAAAAAGTGAATGATAATGTCGCTAAGTATGAATCCAAATTTAGAATATTATAAAGTAATTCTGAGGACTAAATACATAACCCAAGGAGTAATATTGATATTTTCTTTGATGGATTAAATCCATTTAAACGAGGGGAACTGGACTCCCAAACTTTCTCATCATATGAAGATATAGTCTCATTGCTATTAAGACAAAGAGATAATTATCTAATTCTTATGATTTTAAGAGAAATCAATAAAATATGAGAATAACTGAGTAAGAGATGGATAAATAGAAAAAGGGAAAGATATATTTTCCCATATATGATAATTGTAGAAAGAAACACCTCGGTACTTACCTGAAGGGAATGAGCGTTTGTTACAAGTGTGGATAGAAAGGTCATGAGGCTCATAATTGCAAGGGAAAGAAATAATCTATAAATGTGAAATGTTTCAACAGTAAAGAGATGGGTCGCTACACAAATGAATTCCAAAAGCATCAATGACATATACCAAAGAAGAAGATAAGGAATCATGTTCAATCTTATGCTATTGATATAGACAAAATAGAATGATTTTTTTCTTGTGTTTTTGTATCCAATAAATATATTTTATGGAATTATCATTATAGGAATTATGAAACATATAAGTATTGTATTGTAGTACTTATTATTTAATGATTAGAGAGAATATTTTTAATGATACTGATGACCAGAAAAAATGATTTAGTGGAAAGTTTATCTTTTATAAAAAAACGTGATTGAGGCATAATATTTAAAGGTTGAAGTAATGTCTTAGGGATCTTTCATTAAAAGTTCTTTAGAAATAAAAATCCATATTGAATATCTATATCCAGGTGTAGGAAATGAAGTGAAAATAGATAAAAACACAACCAAAGGATGATATTATGCTAATGGCATGGAAATTAATCATGTAAGTTTATTATCTCAAGTGATTATATGAATGATTTTCTCAACTCTAGGGAAAATATTTTGAAACAAAAATGTTATCCGTTTACTTTTCTTACTAAGAAATAAACGTCTTTTTTAACCCATCATAGATTCATGGTTTGGTGATTATTAAATTTCTCATGAACATGTTCTATATCACTCTCCATTAAAACTTGATAGATAGTTTTCTCTTCCATTTCCACGTTTTCCTACATGGAACCCTAATATGTGTTATCTCAGGTGACCTTCATACTTACCTTTTATTATTTTAAAGCGGAAGTTTCATTAATCATTTTCCCGTTGTGATATTTCTAGAAAGGTATTTTAAAAAGTCAAACCCTTAGTTTTTGATCCTGAGATAAAATTGCGAGGAAAAAATTTATTAGGGTGTGGGGGGATAATATATAATCTTGAGTTTTTAAAAGGAAACACTATGTTCAATAGTGTACATGATACACCACATAGAGTTTAAACGAATAAATAAATATTATTATTTAAATGTTACCATTATAACCTAGTAGTTAGAATGGTGAGAATGAATAGGATTAACTAAATTATGAAAATATGTTTTACACATTTAAATATAATAAATTATTTGGTGAAAAATTATTTATAAATGAAGGTAAAACCCTTTTTAAATTTAAATGAAATATTTTTCTAAAAACTTTTTAAATGCGCACTAGTGTGTTCTATACCAATAAAATAAAAAAATTAAACTTTTTATATTATATTAATTAAATATATATATATATATAATATTCTATATAATATTTAAAAATCATACTATGTATTTTTTAGACATGATATAAGAATAAATCCAATTTTACGCAAAAAAGATGTATTTTTATAAAAAGGTAGATTTACCGACTTTTGATGACGTACTTGTTTTAAATCTAGTTGTTGAAACTTTTATAAATTATATTTTAAAAAATAAACTTATTATTCTAAATTGGGATATAAAAATTTACTTTGATTGAATTTATGGTATTTTTTCTGATAAATTTTATGATTTGTTGAATAGTAAAAAAACTGAATTTTAATTGAAAAAGGATTTTTCATCTAAATAATTTATAGTGTTAAATTATATTTTTGATTGGTTTTAAAGTATAATTATATAAATTTTATATCAGTTAATCCAATTCAGGTCATTGGAATTAATTTCATATTGAATTTCGATATAAAAACATTTCATTCTTTTGAACGTTTTTACTTTAATTTTTTTTGTTTCATCCCATATGCAAGTTTATTTTAAATTAATTTATAAAAATTTTGTGAATTGAATTTTGAAGAATATATTACATATTTGTAATCATAAGGTCCAAATTTAGTAAATAGGTCCCTTATATTTTTGGACAATATAAATAGTAACTTTAGTAATTTTGATTACCACAGTTAAGGGTAAACCAGGTAATTAAGAGTAAAAATAATACTATAAATAATAAAAAATACACTAACACTTATAATAATATTATTAGATGAGTTTTTTTCAACAAAAATAATCCTTGGTTCAATTTTATGGCCTCTTGAAGCCACTTGGATTAATTTAATCCTTTTATAGTATTTTATTTTATGAAAAGTCAAATATGTCATACTCATGTTTTTAATAAGTATTAACTTTTTAATATATTATTATTTGTCACATATATTCAATTATAGATATTAATTTTAAATATAAAATGTTTATATTCATCATAATAATTTATTTTTATTTTTTAAGAAATAAATAATTACCTTAAAGGCTTACATAATGATGATGCAATAATTGTTTAATTAATGGAAACATCAAATAAATGATATTTAAAATATTAAAAAAATAATTTGAAATAATTAATTTCATCCATGGTTTTTATTGATAACTTTTACATGTCAGTGAATTTTTATAATAATTGGTCCAAATTTATCTTGTTCTTATGATATTTTTTAAAAATTCAAGTAATGAATAGTGTCAAAATTGACATTAATGATATTTTAAAATAATTAATATTTTATTAAATGATATAAAATCCGTAAAAATCTAAAATTTGTCCAAATTATTGGAATAAGGTTGAAATAATCATCCATGATTAAACTATGGTCCTTTTGGCATTTTATAGTAACTATATTAGCCTTCAAAAAGTTAAAACACATGTTATCACGGTAAGAGTTAAAGAGTTTAAATAAGGATTGGAGCCAAAATATAAGGTTAAAAATGTGACCTAAACTTGTCTAATAATTATTGGTTGAGAGTATTTAAATCCATCATTATATTATCTTTAATATAACTCACCTTTTATCAATTTGGAATTAAAAAGTAATTTATATTTATTTAATATTTTGAGAGTTTCCTAAAGTGACCCTCACCTCAATTATAAAGGGAACATAATCCCTCACTTCCTAACACCAATTTGAGCCTTCTAGATCAACCAATCACTGAACATTTCTTCTCCCAACATCCTTATCCAAGTTTTGGAGGTCCTGGTCTTCCAGAAAGACCAACCCTAGATCCCTAACAAGATATCTAAAGGAAGCTTGCTGTAGCACCCCCTAGTTTTTGGTAAGTAGAACTTTAATTGTGTTTTTAACTATATAAAGTATATGGGTGAAGTTTGGGAGAGTTTGAATAAAATTTTTAGAGTTTTTTGGGATTTTTTATAGGTTTGTGGTTTGTTGAAATCATGAAATACCCATAGGAAACTATGCATTGTGAGTTAGGGGGAAAAGGGAAGGTGCACAGGAGGCGCATGGTTTTCCCAAACCATGTGTCCACTAAGGAGAAATCATGTGCTTTGAAAAATGGATATGGTCATTTTTAGATAGAAACTTCATCATGTTTAGTCCATGGTTTGAATATCGTGCGATATAACTATGTGAGGATCATCCTTAAGGTAGTGCAAAACACACGGTTAGCGCAGGGTTTGCCTAACCGTGTGACTAAACCATGCACAGAAAGGAAACTAAATCCAAAAAAGTGGATCTAGGTCAGTTTAATGTTTTAATGCCTTGTTTTTTCCTCAAAATGGACCTAACTCGTGATTTCTCTCTCTCAAAGGTCAATTAGGGTTCTTATATCAATCTAGAGGCGATCCGAAGGCTTCCCTTGGTGAGTAGAAGCCTATTCCTCATGGTAAGTGATTATTCTTGGTCATTATTGATGTTTTCTTAGATCTAATTTTCACTATATCATGGTTTCTAATATCTATGCCCACTGTGGGTATATATAATGTTGTTAATGAAAAATATGTTTAGATTTGGTCGTTTTAATGATAGGGGAGGAGATATAGGACGGGTTTATGGAGATTCAACCCAATTTTGTGATGTTTTTTATTCCGTTTATCTTTTTCACCAAAACTCTAGAGGTAGGTGGATTCACTCTTTACTCTTATTGTTAGAAATTAGTGTATTAGTTTCAATTTGATTTAATTGATTGAAATTTATTGTGAAATTTTGGTGCAAAGCATGATATAAATCATCTTGAGTAACGATTTATGGGTTTTGGTGAAATTGTAGAATTGTTGTGATTTGTTGTTAAAAGTGATTTCGTTTATTAATTTTAAAATTTCGATTTTAAAATATAGATTTGATGTATTTTTGAAATAGTTTGTTAGAAAATGGGTTTAAATAAAAAGGGTGTTTTATTTGAATAGTTTTTTCACATTTGGATTTGCTTGGTTTTTTAGCATACTTCGTGTGTGTGTTCATATTTCATTTATGAGGCTTGGTCAAAATATGAAATTGCGATCTGTTCTAAAGGTGTAATGGAACATGGGATATAATTACCTTATGATGACTTGGAAGATTGATGAGAAACTGCTCATGTGTATGGAACTGTCATAATGATGCATGCATGGTTGGTTGAGAATGTGTGGAATATAATGGTTATACTAAAGGGAACTTGTGAAATGGGTTTAAATAATTGTTTGGTTTCATTCTTTGAAAAAAGTATTTTTGTTTGGAAACAGGTTAATATGGAACTTGTTTATATTTATTTATAAAATGTTTTAGAAATAATTTTATATAAACTGTTTTATATAAATGTTTCCAACTCTTCTATCCTAGTGGTGTGAGTACAGAAGTCATTAGGGGAAAACCTACCGAGATTTAGTACTCACCCCTACATTGAAACTTTGGTGCTTTTATACATTTCATTGACCTATACATGGGTAATAGTAAAGTATCACACGTCTTTAGCACTACTTCCTGATATTTGGGTTGTTTGGTGAAGTTGGTGCATGGAGCTTGTGGAGCTTTAGGTCTTATCGTTGTCTTGAAGTTTTATTTGTTTTTCTTATGCTGTGTACTTTGATAGTATATTCTTCCACAATATTACTTGATTTTTTTTATGATTACGATAAATGAAATGTTTATTTTTCTTTCATTGTTATCATTCATCATATATTGGTTTGTTTGGTTATGGATTCCCCAGTTAGTTGTTTTATTCTTATACGGAAAATCATCCCCCACATGTATTAAATCCCATTGGAATTTATTTACAGCCTTTAAAATCTTGGGTATGTCTCTTAAGTCCATGTAAAGTATCACCACCCTCTTAATCCAATGTGAAAGGGTGGGATATTACACCCACTGAAGAAGATGTAATTGTTTTTACCAACTCATCCAAGTTCATTTATTCTCCTACTTCCTCTTCATTTGTTGTTTCTATGATAAAGTAATAACTAAAATATCATCTATATGATGATATGTTATTAATTTTATGTAACAAACATATTCCATGATTTATCCATCATATGAAAAAAGAAAGCACTGCACGTGCGTATGTACGACTTGCCATCTCCATGCTATGGTGTAATTGTTTTTCATCACCACTCTATTTGGTTGGGTATAATTATAAAAATAATGAATATATATAGTAATTATGACATGATATTGATTCTTTATAATTAACATACCAACCAATTATTTACCCTTTCACCATTAAGGGAATGATATCGTCACTCGTGCGTACATATGACCTACCATCTCCACGACACAATGTGATTCATTTTCTATGTTAACCATTAAATAATGATTATAAAAATGTATATAATGAATAAATATTATATCTATGAACTTAATATTATTATGGAGATGAAATAAATATATCTTATTCATATGAAACATGACTTACATGACAAAAATTTATAGGAAAATGAAGCAGTTAACACTTGAAATAAGGGTAATAAAAAAATATTATTAACAAAACAATATAAGAGGATCATATATGATATTATAAATATAGATATGGTTATAGTATAAATTAATAACATGATTTAAACCATTATACATAAGGTTAAAACATGTTCAACTAAAGGAAAGTTCATGGTAAGGATTTTTTGTTATAATTTCATTATTTTTTAGGATTTAAGTATCCACTGGGGAACATTTTTATTCCATGTTCATGTTTTATATAAATATTATAAAAAATGTTTTTTCTATTATCCTAAAAAAAATTTAAATTCTTTTTACCCTTGTTTGAATTTTTATAAAACCACTTGAAAGGAATCTTTTTGTTTTTTTCCAAATGAGGTACTTTATGACTTTTTTGATAAAAATATGGAAAGAGTGTTTTTTATCATATTCAACATGAGAATATTTTTATACCTTCATGACAAATTAATATATTAAAGCATACTTTAAAAGTTTAAATGTTTATTTTAAATGAAAATGTTTTATTTTAAAATTGTGTGTCCTTTTAAATAAATGATTTCAATGTAAAAAATGGGTATTTCTATCAATAATTTTCAATGGTTTTATTAGATTATTTTCTTTTATGTCAATATAATTTGTTGAATTTTATGCTTAATTGAGGTTGATATATTATTATATGATCTACCATACTTTATTAAACATTTTATGATCAGTTTGATTATAGATGTGCTATTTTGATATCATTTACCATATTAATCAGAATGGTTTGTAATTATGTTTAGTGATTGGGGACAATTATTTTAATTTCATATATATATATATATTATTTATGTCTCACCCATTAATATAAGTAATTCATTGGACTTAATAAGTGATGACAGAGGCCTATTATATCCCCTTAATGCATTGGTAGGTCTCATGAGACAAACCAATTTGGGTATTGGCTGAGGCTTTACCCATTTATATATGGTGTATTGGACAAAGCCTTGACAATATGTTTATAATGTTTGACATTATAAATTTTATAATTATGAGATTAATTATTAATATTCCATTTGATTATTTAATTATAATAAAATCCATGTGATTATTTATATGTAATTATTTGATTATTATTTATTTTTTCCATATTATTATCAAGATTATGTTTAAATGGCTTGTGTTTAAATTATTTACCTTGCCTTAATGTTTATGCTTATTTATTCATGATAGATTTTATTGTATTCTTACCCTTACTTAGCATTTGATCTCACCCCTTTCTTATGTTTTATTTTTCCCTAGGATGCCAAGAAGTTTATTATGACTGATATGTAGGGTTGAACTAAGAGAATAATGGAATTCTCAAAGGATTCTGTATGGTTTATTTTATATTTTAAATTATAATGTAAGATTTATATATATAATATAATTTCAAAAACTGCTAAACTGATTGGTCCTTTAGGATTAAAATATTGTATCTATGCCAAAGTAATAAAGTGAGGCACCAACTCCAAGATACTGGGGTTGAGTTCCTTACAAGTAGTGCACAATTCTAATATCTACATGCAATAACAATAAGAGGAAAAATTAGTGTTAAAGTATGAAATTGAAAAAATTAGAAAATTTATGGAAGGAAGATAAAATGAATCATAAAATTTAAGAAAAACCTGAATCATTGATAGTTTGGATAAAACTATAAATGAAATAGTGAAGATAATTGAGGAGATAGAAGAGGATGTTATAAATTTGTGATAAAAGTGTCAAGATAAAAAATGATTATTGACACCCAGAATGATGATAGGAAGTAAACATACATCATAATCAAGTCAAGCCAATGTAATTCCTAAGGAAGAACACATGGCTATTCCTAAAGTTCAGCAGTTCAAAGATAGAAAAAAATTAGTGATTTTTTCAAAACCTTAAGCATCAAATCCTTAGAACAAGGTTGATATTTGAAATAATGTAAAGGAAACTAACCACGTGGAAAATATGAATTCCAATACTTCAAGAATTAGATATTTTTTATGAGGAAATCTGGGACACACTTACCATGTGATCTCTATTCCTAAGAGATCCTTTTAGGATAATAATCAATCCAATTAAGAAAGCATAATTTCTAATCATTCTTTTGATTTTAATGTTTATTGTTTTTTTGTAAAGGATTCATGAATTAGGAATCTAATAGTGCTTAAATAATGAAATAATTGTAATTAAGAATACCTCAAAGTGGAAGAAATAAAAAACTATAACTTTCACCCAAGCACATTGAAACAAAAAACAAATTTTTTATTTTTTCAAGAATAAGAAGACTTCATAGAGCCAATTACTAAGAATTTAAAATCATCACCAACATGGGTGATAAAGGGGAGTTCTTATAAGGATAATGTTGTTGAGAATTATTTTAGAGAAATGTAAAATTTGAGCCTACGGATATTGGCCAGTGGATAATAATCACATATAATTGAGAATAAAGACCCTTTTGTGAATTTTAAGGACAAAAAAGATAGAATAATTAAATTTGGTAATAATAAAGGCCTTAAGATTATTGGTTTTTGAAAATAAAAAATTGGAAGAAAAGTCCTTAGGTGAACTAACATTATCTTAGTTGATGGGATGAGTCATAATATTCTTAGTTTCATCTAATTGTGTGAATATGAAAATGCGGTGGAGTTTAGTCAAAAGGCTTATATTTTTAAAGCTAAATATGGCTCACTTATTATCTAGGGAAAAATAAATAATGGAAATCTATAACTTTATAGAGAGAAAAACTTATGTATGTTGTCCAAAGAAGAGGAGAACAAGTTATAACATATACTAATTGGACATTTGATCCAAACAACTCTTTAGATATTGGTAAATAGTAATGAAGCTTTTGATTTTTCCCATCTCACATATGATCACACTCACATATGTTATTCATTTCAAAAAGGGAAGATTATCCAGAAGTTCTAAAATCTAAAGAAGATGAAGGCATCATGGTTTCTTGAACTTGTGTATATAGATGTTTGTGGGATAATTTCAATAAAAAAATAGATTTAATCAGGTATTATGTGTTATTTATAGATGAATATAGCAAAACATAATATATTATTCCTACCAGAAACACAAATGAGGTATATAGATGTATCAATCTATATCAAAAGAGAGATAAAAAGATGCTTGGGATGAAGATCTAGAAGTTTAAATTTGTCAATGGGACCAAACTCACAAATCATAAAATTGAAGAATATATAGAAAATCATGGAATTCAAAATTAGGTATAAAATATTAGAACCACCCAATAAAATGGGGTTATGGAAAGAAGAAATCATATAATCAACAATATGGGTCAAACAATGTTGATTTAAAAGTCTGTTTAAGAAGGATATTGTAAAGTATTTCTTACAATGGTTTACGCATCCAATATAAATTTTTATGTGAAAAAGAGATATATCCATATGAAATGTGGTATGTAAATAATTATACACTCAAATAATTATGATATTTTGGAATTAAATGTTTTATTCTCAATAAGGAAAAGTGTGGAAAATTTAAAGACTAGGGAGATGAAGGAATATTTCTTGGATACTCATCAAAGAGAAAATCTTATAGATGTTACAATAAAATAATTGATAATATAATTGAATGAAATGATGTTGTTGTGGTTGAAGATGAAAAAATGATAGAATTATATGAGAATATTTTTCTTGAAAACCACTAAATTTATAGATATGAGAGTGATAAAGAACCAATTGGTTCAGGGGGAGTTATAAGTTTTGTGAAGAAAACTATGTTGAAGACTCGAATTGTGAAGAAATCCTAGAAATATCAACACATTTATAGATAAAAAGAAGAAATGGTAGAATCACCAAAAGAAACATTATTAGAGATAGGATAAAAATAGTCTAAATTAGAAGAATGAAGGATATGCAATAATTATCTATTTATAAGAACCAAAATATTTTAAAGAGTTTGTAAATGATGATAGTTGGGTCAAAGAAATGAATGAGGATCTTAACTAAATAGAGAATAATAATACATGGGAATTTATTCCAATTCTATTTGAAAATAATTTCATTGGAACTAAGTGGGTGTTTTCAAGTAAACTTAATGAATATTGTATGATTATTTAGAACAAAGAACGACTTGTGTGCAAAGGATATTCCCAAATTGAAGGAATTGATGTGGATGTGACATATGTACCTATTGCATGGATTGAAACTATATAGTTATTTCTAGCCATGTAAATTTATAAGTGGTTCAATATATATCAAATGGATTTCAAATACTCTTTCTTGAATGGTGTCCTTGAAGAGGAAGTATATATTGAGAAACTAGATGGGTTCCTCATTGATGGAGATAAAGGAAAAGTGTGTAGTCTAAAAAAGGCCTTGGATTCCCTCAAGAAAGAACCAAGGGCATGATATTCCGCACAATACCAATGTCTAAAGAATATCAATTTTCATAGAGGAGGTGTAACTTCTTGATATGTTAAAAGGAAAGACTATGTTCGATTAGGTACAAGATATGCAACACCGAACTTAAACGAACATTTAAATCTTATTATTTAAATATGACCATTAGAACATGGTTGTTAAATTGATGGGAATGAATATTATTAGCTACATTATTAAATATTTAATGGTCATACTCATTTTTAATTTAATAATTAAATATTTTTTAAATAAGTACTTGTTTTTTAGTAAAGTCATTCTAATCTTCAAAAAATATGTTTTCTTCAAAAAGAATTTTTATTTATTTTTATGGGTGATTATTTTAATTAATTTCAAGAAATTTTTTAAAAATTATTTGAAAAAAATAATTTTATTTTTGAATTAAGCATGTAAAAATTATCTTAGGATGAATTTTGATAATTTTCTTAAAATATTGATTTTTCAGAAAATAGTGATTTTTTTTTTGTTTTTTATTGAAAACATTATTTTATTTTAAAGTATTTATAAGGTAAAATTATTTTTTGGATTATTTTTAAATTTTTATTAGTTTATTTTGATTTAAAATAAACCAATTAGGTATTTAAAATGTATTTTATACTTTGATTTTGCATAAAAACATTTTATATTTTAAATTGGAATTTTTCCAAAAAACTTCTTTTCTTTGTGTTTTGATGATTTAATTTTAAATTAAATATTGAAAATTCATTATTTTTAATTTTGAAAATTTTATTCTATATTTGGAATCAGTGAGTCAAAATTTAGTAAATAGTTACCTTTTATTTTTAGTCAATATGAATAGTAAACTTAGTAATCTTATTACCATGAAAAAGGGTAAATTGGGTAATTTGGGTTACAAATAAAATGATAAGAACCATTAAATGGACAAAATACTTGAATAAATATTATTGCATGATTATATATCATCCATAATCATTCAAGGAAATAATTTAAGACCTTTGGGGTTACATAGATGATATTATGACCTTTATAAAATTTTATTTAAAGAAAATTCAAACATGTCACCCTCTTGTTTTTAATAACTAAAATATTTTTAACATGGGGTTATCTAGAGGATATTATTGAATAAAAATATTATTTTGAAATATACAGGATTCATTATCATAATAGTAATTTATTTTTATTTTTATTAAAGAATTATTTACCTTAAATACTTACACAACACCGATGTAGTAATTATTTAATTAATTGAAAAATAAAATAAATGATATTAAAAATATTAAAATAAATATAATTTTAGATAATTAATGTAATACACGAAATTTATAGATTACTATGATATATAAGAGATATAATAAAACATTTTTTTTGAATTTTATATGTTTTCTTCATATTATTAAAGTCAAATTAATGAATAGTTCCAAAAATTGAGATTATGGATATTTTATAGAAAATAATATTTTATTAAATGATATAAAATTCTTAAAAATTATATGGTTGGAAAATTGATTAGGATATGGTTTAAAAGATCAAACATGGTCCATTTATGTGTCTTTTTTCATTTTATAATAATTATATTGATCATTAATGAGTAAAAATTCATGTTGTCATGGTAAGAGTTAAAGGGGTTAAATTGGGGTTAAAACCAAAAGATAAGGGCACAAATATAGTATTGTTTAAATTTATATTATATGAGGGGATATAAAACCATCCATATCTTATATTCAAAATAAATAACTTTTGATTCATTTGTAATTGATAATTAATTTATATTAATTAAATATTTTATTAAATGCCAAGAGTGCCACTCCCCTCTCTTATAAAAAGAAACCTCTTATTATCATTTATCCACACTTAAAAAAAACATTTAGTTCAGAAATCCATAACAATATTCCTTTATATAATTTATCCTTTCATTATATATGTATTTTAGGCATAATACTAATCATAGAGGTCTTAAAGTGTTAAGAAAAAGAGGTTTTCCAAAGAAGATGTATATTTTTTATCTGCATGTTTTAGTTTTGTTTCTTCTTCAACATCCCTAAAACCTTATTAAACCTTGATAAAATAATAAATCCAGTATATTTCATATACTTATATATTAATATTTTAGTATAATGACCTATATCCATCTCTTATTCCATCAAATGAGAAAATAATTCATCGTTTGTGTGTATGGTAGACTACCACCTCACTAACCGATGTAATTCAATTTCTATAAATGTCTCTAAAGAATGATTATAATGATAAAATTTATTTTTATTATAATATTCATGACATATTTATTATTTTGAAAATATAATATATCATTTAAATTATTACATTTCCATGCACATAAAAATGATAACTTCGTTTATGTGTATGTGTAGACTACCACCTCCACGAAGAAATGTGATTCATTTTTCATCATTACATCACATGGATGATGTCACGACTCGTCCCCCGGGGCCCGTGTTGTGACTACCCAAGCCCTTCTTCTATAGGCCATGGGTTGGCGACTAGCACCGAAAGGCATATCGATATAAATGGGAAGACATTTCCTTTAAAATTGCAAACACACAGACCAAGTATATTACAGGATGCAAACTAAGAAGTAAATATTTATAGTAAAAAGGGGGTGTGTACTATAAGTAAATGAGGACAGAATATAAGCCAAAATATAAAGTACAACTATAATAAAAAAATATCTCTCGGAATCATCCTCCAGGGTTCCTACCTGAAGGGTAGGTATAACTCATGATCGGTCGTCACTGCGGCTCGTCACGTCTAGAGGTCCACCTCCGAGAACCATCCAATCCTAGCTCCCAAACATCAGTCAAAGTTGTCTGTCTTCTACACAAGACACAACAAGGTGTGGGAGAATTTCATGCAGGGGTGATTATAACAATACTCATTTGACACCCTGAGACCCCCGAAGGTCTCCCAAAGTTCCATAAAGGAAAAACTACAAAGAAAGACCTCAATCAAAAAGAACAAAGAAATAGTTATACAATATTGCTTGTTCGTTTGGCCCGCCCATAGGAGGGCGCGGGGCCTACCCTAGCTGGCACAAGGGGAAATGTCTCCCCTTTTCCGAATGGTTTAGCCGTTCGGGATTTGGAGCGACGACACCACGTGGCGCCGCCTAGTCACCCGTGGGTCCCTGCCTCCGCCGTGGCTTCGAGCTGCGGCTGCCTTCAGCGGTGTGCTGCTCTGCCTCTGTAGCCGGCTGGTGTTGGCCGCCCTACTCAACTTCCATAGATGAAAATCCACAACCTCCTCCTCCAACAGCGTGCGACGACGTGCCGCCAAAATCTCTACGGCTAGTCGGTGTCGGCTGCCTGCTGACCGCCACGACCTCCTCCTAAGGTGTGCGATGGGGCGCCGCCACCACTGTGGTCAGCTGGTGCCGACCGCTTCCATCACTGATCACTAGTGCTACCACGTCGGTGCCGCACCAGTGGTCTTCTGCGGGCCATTGGGTGAGATCTGGTGGTCTGTTTTTTTCATCTGTTCGCACCTACAGGCTTCCCGAGTCATCTCCTTCGTTGCTTGACCCTAATATTTGGGTTCCGTCCAACCTGAAAATTCACTCTCATAGAACACAATGATAAAAAAAGAGGCGGAGGGACCAATCCTTGTTCGTTTGGCCCGCACCCTTTGCATTAGCATCTTAACAAGGGAGAAGATAATTTATTCAACAACTCTTGAAATTTAAATAAGACAAAACCGTACCTCACGATTCGTTGGAGAACATCCATCATATGAAGATGGGTTGGTGCTTGTCGATCCCGAAGCAAGCCTATAATGATGCCGCTCAAATGATGAACTTTGGTTCTTGTTTGATGGATCCGTTCTACGTCAAGAGGCTCCTCCAAAATTATCCTCTCCAAAAACACCACTCCTTTGCCAACGAATTAAAAAACCAAAAAGAGAGAAGAGGGGAGTTATCTTTACAACATATAATTAAGATAGGTTCATTAATTGGTGCAATTAATGAACCTACTTAATTTCATGTAGGGTGGTTACAAATTTTCATGTAACCGGGCATTTAATGTCTTACATTAAATGCCCGACCAACCCTTGTGGTCCCCGCCACCAAAACCTAAAATAAAGGTGGATTATATTTAAAATAAATTATATTTATTTTATTAATCCTCCATGAAAACTGCAAAAACCAACTTCCTCTTTCATCCCACTGCAATTGTGGTTAAGGCTCCCTTAAGTGAATCTCGACGGTGCGAGTTCAACAGTGCCCTCAGATTTTAATTTCGAGAACCAATTCAAAATTTAGTATTTCCCACTCGAACATTTACTATATGTAACTTAAGAAAGTTTAAAATTATGTTCCAGTCACACCGGGCATCAGAATCAAACGCCGTTAGATTTTGCAGCCTCAGAATAGTTCCATATAATAAAAAAATTACATGGAAAATCTGGGTCTTTACAAATGATGTATATATAAATATATTTGAAGAATTAATATTATATTTATGATATTATTATTATTATATAAAGATAAAATAATTATTACCTTCTTTCTATAATGATTGTTGAAAAATGGGAACGTTACTCATGCGTACGTACGACATATCATCGCCATGATTATAAAATAGTTCATTTTTCATAATTATATTTAAATTTTTTATTTAAAAGTATAATTGATGAATAAAAATGTTAATTTTTATATTATTATTATTATAGAGATTATATAATTCTAACCTCTTTTACCATAGTCAATTGACCGTAGTCATTTTGGACTTAAGTACTGGATATCATCAAAACTTCTAACATGAACTTAAGGGATTAAGTAATTGTATATAACATGGAAATAGGTGATATAAAATTAATAATAAACTTTAAAATGGTTATTAATCAATTAAATAATTTACCTCAGTTTATTAGTTAGTAATATAAAGAAAATATGAAAAAATTTACGCGATAATTCAGACTTAAGGTAAGGGAATTTATTTAAAAAATCGTCTTTTAAAGTTTCCCTTAAAACTATTTTTTCTTCCATGTTCAATTTATAGTTTTAAAAAATTGTTTAAAGAAGGTTTTTATTGTTATTTTTTAATTTTTTAAATTCATTTTTCCCATTTTTTACTTTTTACAAAACATTTTGAAAGGAATATATTTTTTCAATTTCCAAATGAGGTACTTTGTGAATTTCCTAACAAAAATATGGAAGGAATGTTTTTTTATTTATACAACATGGAATGATTTTACCACCTTCATGAATAATCTTTTATTTTAAGATTACTTTAAAAAATTAAATAGTTATTTTCAATTAAAATGTTTTCCTTTGTATGAGTGAAATTATCTTTTTAAATAAATTATTTCCTCATGGAATGTTTTTAGGATACAAGCATTAATGTTTAATGATTATGATATGGTTCTTGGGAAATTTTATATGATGATGGGTGGTTCCATGATAAATGAAGGACAGTTGGTTACATTATTAACCAATGATGGGTGGTTTCATGATGAACTAATTATGGGTGGTTACGTTATAACTTCCAATTCATTGGGTTCTTTGAAGATGTTGACCGTATTTGTTATTCTATTTATAAGAGTGATATGAAAAAATGGCATACCAAGATACCTACATAACTTTTCTATGATTTATAATTTTTTTTCATAGATTTTTTTATTTTCAAAAAGACATTATAATGAACTTTTTGAAAAAAATGATTCCCTTTTAGAGGTAAAAGGTCTGATTTAAGAAATGGGTTTTCATGAGATTTCATGATTTTCACTAGACTAACATATTTCTTCTTTTTATGCCAATTATTAATATTTTTATGCTCATCCCACATTTTTAAATTATTTTCATAGGGCTTGAAAATGGACAAGAGAAAAGAATAATTCATGTTGAAAGTCTAGATGAGTTGTTCTAAAATTAAATCATTTTTTATTTTAAGAGTTTTGTTTTATGAGAAAAATGTATACCTTTCAGAAGTATCCACTTTTTAAATTATCATTTTTATGTAATATTTATGACTTAATTATCTAAAAATATAAACCTAAAATATATTTGGGAATGTAATAAAGTGAATTCTAATTAAATTCACTAGAACATGTAATGTTTAATTTTAGGTCCTTACAGTTGGTATCAGAGTAGGGTTTAGACAAATTTGGAGATTAAGACTATTTTTAAGAATATTTTAACTTTATCTATATATTATTTTAGTAAAATCCATGTTTTATAACCTTTTCAAATCAAGGAAAATCATTTAAAAATTGAAGGAGGAGGATCCAAAATAATATTTCTATCACTTCTTGATGAATTTCTTGTAATAATTATTTTAAAGTCATGTCCTTATGATTTTGAAACATTTTCTAACATAAAAATCTCCTGTAAAAAGTGT
The DNA here is from genome assembly GCA_963277665.1 of Viscum album. Classification (NCBI taxonomy): domain Eukaryota; kingdom Viridiplantae; phylum Streptophyta; class Magnoliopsida; order Santalales; family Viscaceae; genus Viscum; species Viscum album. The sequence goes on along the minus strand of OY728143.1, from coordinate 1,189,105,930 downwards.
TATGTAATATAAAACATCCCCTCTATACCTTGATACCATCATGGGTCATGGGATTTTTTAATCAAATCCTAATTTCCCAATTTTCTCATCTTTCCCAAAAAGCTAAATATTATCAATTTTTTTAAATATCTCACCCTATCTTAGGACTTTGAAGCATATTATGATTTTAATATAGTTTCTGATTAAGGAGACCCTCAGATAGCCTATCTATATTTGTTTTAACTTGTAGTTTTACTGGTTATACATATGGTATTTTAAAATGACCCTTAGTTGAAATCTTCAAAAAAAACTCGATCTGAATGTTTTACAAAAATCAAGTTTTATCATATGTTTTGAAATTATATATCATAAAAAAAATAATTTTCAAAACTATTTCTTTGATAACATCCATATGACCCAAATTTTATGAGGTGTTTTGGATAAAGGAAACGAGGTAATTTGAATAATCTCTAAATAATTTTTACAATGAATGGACCTTATATCCATGTGAACAAAATGACAATGAAATTAGTTAGACATCATCATCATGGTATGAAATTTTATATTTTTGTCTTGGAATAGTTTTATTTAAATCATAGGGTTATGAAATGTAAAATAACAGGATATAACATACTTCTTGAATTAATAAGTTGAGGTAATTATGGGTTATTACATTTTGGGATGAAAAATGAAAGGTATGAGATAACCTTTGAGGTTAAAAAATTTTCTTTAATGAAAAATATATTATGGTTATTTTTTGAGATGTTTCTCACATTTATTGGAATATTATAGGAATTATAATTTTATAAAAAGGATAACCCACAGGTCAGTAAACAACCCATCACATCCAGAAAGACCATTAGGTTTGAACCCATAACCAAAGGGTGACAAGGTTGCATCACCTACCATTGTACTATGTGAAGTCCCAGTTTGTTTGAAATTTTATTTCTAGTTAAACAATTTTATAGATGAAGAATAATATAATTTTGTGAGAATAAATTTTATTGTATACATAACCATTGTGATTGAAAAATTATTTAGTGATTAATGTTATTTTAAAATAATATCACTATAATTTTTAGGGAACATTATATGATTAAGGTAAATAGAATATTATGATATTTTTATTAAAGGATTCAAGGTTGAATTATATTTTCATAATGTGAATTTATGATTGTTCAAGTGATTTATGGAAATTATTAGCATATATTGAAGATTATGCTATTAGGGAATCATATTTTGGTATAATAATTAAATATTGATTGATATTATTTGAAGATAAATACTAGAATTAATCTTGGAATACTATGTGATCAAATAAATATTATTTTTTGGTTTCAATCTTATTCTAGTTTTTTTGAGGAATTTTAAGGTTAGTTATTTATCGAATTTTCTAAGTGAAACTTTGGGTATTATTGTTAAATTTTGAATATTAAAGTAGTTCTTACTCATTTTAAGGTTTATTCATTTCATGAATTATTTTATCATGTTAAAATAATTTTGGTTTTAGTTAATTTTTAAATATAAAAGGAATAAATTGTTTTTATTTTATGGGTTTTGTGATCCATATAAGTTGATTCTTGTGCTCCAGGTATGAAAAAATCATCTTGAATACTCATCATTTGGATAAAAAGATGAGTTTTTGGGGGAAATTTATTAAAGGATAAAACTTTACTTTTCAAGTAAGTATATTTCATTATGTTCTTAGTATAGGTAGTAAAATACTTACTCAAATTTAGGAAAAGGTCTTGAAATAAAAACATTATCCAATTACTTTTATTATTGATAAATCAATGGACTTTTAACCCATTATAGATTTATTGTTTCGTGAAGGCTAACTTTCTCCTGATCATGTTCTCTATAACTATATATTAGTAATTGTTAGTTAGTTTTCTCTTCCAAATATAAGTTTTCACTTCCATATAATTATATCCTATTTGGGAATCTATTTATGTGTTATTCCAGATGACCATCTTACTTCCTTTTCTTTCCCATCAAGTGTGAGTTTTATTAATCCTTTATATGATGTGGGATTTCAACTATGCTATTTTGAATAGTCAAACCCTAGTTACCAAGATCGAGTTAAAATTACAGGGACACAATTCATAAGGGGGGGGGGGGGTATAATGTAACATCCTAGTATTTTAAAAGGAAAGATTATGTTCGATAGAATACAAGATATGAAAGATTGATTTTAAACTAATAATATAATCTTATTATTTAAATGTGATCATTATAAACTAGCTGTTAAATTTGCAGGAATGAATAGTATTAAATGAATTGTGAAATATATAATGTCCCAACTCATTAATAATGTATTAATCAATGATTTTTAAAAAAGTACAATATTTTTAGTAAATTAATTTTATTCTTAAAAAATATGCTTTCTTTAAAAATGATTTTTATTATTTTATATGGGTGATTATTATAATTAATTTTTGACAATTTTTGAAAATTTATTTGAAAAAATTAATTTTATTTTTTAATTCATCATGTAAAAATTATCTTAGTTTTATTTCATGATAATTTTCTAAAAATATTAATTTTTCAAGGAATAGTGAAAAATATTATTTTTTATTGAAAATTTTATTTTATTTTAACGTATTTTCTAAGAAAAATTATGTTTTGGATTAGTTTAAAATTGTAATTAGTTAATATTGGTTTAAAATAATCTAATTATGGGTTTTTAAATAGATTTTATACTTTAATTTAATATAAAAATATTTTATATTTAAAAAGGATATTTTTACGAAAAACTATTTTTCATTATGTTTTGTCAGTTTAATTTTAAATTAAAAATTTTCAACTTCTGTGTTTTGAATTTTCAATTTTTTTTTTCATATTTTGAATCTATGGGTCCAAATTTAGTACATAGTTTCTTTTTATTTTTGGTTAATATGAATAGTAAAATTAGTAATTTTATTACCATGATAAAGGGTAAATCAGGTAATTTAGGTTATAAATAAAATAATAAGAATTGTTAAATGACCCAAATGCTTGTATAAATATTATTTTAAGAGTATATATCGAACATAATTATCCAAAGGTATAATTTATGATATTTTGGGGCCAATTGGATGAGATTATGACCTTTATAATATTTTATTTAATGAAAAGTCAAACATGTCACCCTCTTGTTTTTAATAAAAAAAATTAACATGTGTTTATATAGGGGATATTATCTACTATAAATATTATTTTGAAATATGAAGGATTTATCATAATCATGGTAATTTTTTTAATTTTTAGTGAAGAAATAATTACCTTAAATACTTACATAATGTTGATGCAGTAATTATTCAATTAATGGAAAAATTTAATAAATTATATTAAAAATATTAAAAGAAATATAATTTTAGATAATTAATGTAATAAACAAATTTTATAGATGAACATAACATGTTAGGGATATAATAAAATATATAATTTTTAATTTTATATGTTTTATTTATATTATTAAAGTCAAATTAATGGATAGTTCTAAAAATTGACATTATGAATATTTTATAGTAAATAATATTTTATTAAATGAGATAAAATTTCTAAAAATCTTAAATTTATAAACATAATTAGGATAATGTTAAAAATATAAACCATGATCAATTTATGGGTCTTTTTTCATTTTATTGTAACTATATTGACCCTCAAAGTGTAAAATTTCATGTTGTTATGGTAAGAGTTAAAGTGGTTAAATAGGGGTTAGAACCAAAAGATAAGGGTATAAATATAGTAAAAAATGTTTAATTTTTATTATATGAGGAGATTCAAATCCCTAATTATCTTTTATTCTAAGTAACTAAATTTTACTCTATTTTTAGTTGATAATTAATTTATATTAATTTAATATTTTGAGAAATGCTAAGAGTTCCCCTCCACTCTCTTATAAAAAGGAACTTCTTCTTCTCATTTATTCACACTTAAAAACCCATTTGGTTCAAAAAATACCTGAAAAATACCTTACTATAATTCTTAATCTCATTATTTATGTCATTTTTAGGTATAATACAAATCTTAGAGGTCTTAAGGTGTTAAGGAGAGGAGGTTTTCCAAATAAGAGGTGTAGTATTTATCTGCATGTTTTAGTTTTGTTTCCTCTTCCAAATCCCTAAAAACTTTTTTAACCATGATAAAAATAATAATTCCAATACCGTCCAAATAATTATATTTTATTATGTTATTTTCATGACCTATATCCATCTCCTCTTTCACCAAATGAGAAAATAATTTATCATTTGTGTGTATGGCGGACTACCGCCTCGCGAACCGATGTAATTAATTTTCCATCACCATATCCCAATAATGGTTATAATTATGGAATTAATTTTTATATATGATATTAATGAAATATTTATAATTATTAAAATATAATATATCATTTAACTTCTTATATTTCCATACATATGAAAATGATAACATTGTTTGTGTGTATATGTGGAATGCCACCTCCACAATGCGATGTGATTCTTTTTTCATCACCACATCACATGGATTATATATATTATATTTATTATACTATTATAATTCTTTAAATATTAAATAATATTTATCTTTTTCCATAATTATCATTGAAAAATGGAAACATTACTCATGCGTATGTACGACCTAATGTCTCCATGATTGTAACATACTTCATTTTTCATAATCATATTTAATGGTTGGATCTAAAATTATAATTATTTCATGATAATTATTTTTGAGATTATGTAATTCTTACCTCTTTGACCATATTCATTTTGGACTTAAGTTTCGAATATCATCAAGACATTCGACGTGAACTTAAGAGATTAAATAATTGTATATAACATAAAAATAAGTGATATAAAAGGAATAATATGCATGAAAAAGGTTCTTTAGAAAATAATTAATTAACCTAAATTTATAATTCAGGAAGATAAAGAATGTATTAAATAACTAACATGACAAGTCAGACTTAAGGTGAGAGACTTTCTTTTTAAAATAACCTTTTAAAGTTTCCCTTAAAAATCTTATTTTATTCTATATTCAATTTTTTTACAAAAATGATTTAAATAAGGTTTTTATTATTCATATATGATTTTTAAAGTCATTTTTATACATTTTTGACTTTTTACAAAATGGTTTGAAAGGAATATTTTTATCATTTTCCAAATGAGGTACTTTGTGACTTTTCTGAAAAAATACGAAAGGAATGTTTTTTAAATTATGTGAAATGAGATACAATTTCTACCTTCATGAATAATATTTTATTTGAATCTTAATTTATAGGTTTACATAGTTATTTTCAAAGAATTTTTTTTCATTTGAATGAGCACAATTATCTTTTTAAATAAGTGATTTTCCTCAAGGAATGTTTTTAGAATGAAAGCATTCATGATTTATGATTATGATATGGTTCTTGTTAATTATTTATTATAAAATTTTGTTTTGTAATAAACCAATGATGTTTGGTAACATTATTAACCAATGATGGGTGGTTTTGTGATAAACCAAGGATAGATGGTTATATTATAACCTCCAATTCATTGGGTTCTATAGAGATGAAAATTGACCATATTGGTTATTCCATTTGTAATATTGATATAGAAAAATAATGTCCCAAGATACCTAAATAACTTTTATATGATTGATAATGAGTTTTCATGGTTTTTTTAATTTTAAACAAGGTATGATAATGAGATTTTTTAAACAAATGATGCCATTTTCAGTGTATAAGGTATGTTTTAAGAAATTATTTTTTGGGGGATTTCATTTTTTTCACTAGAATAACATATTTCTTATTTTCATGTCCCCTATGGAGTTTTTTAGGCTCATCCCAAATTATAATTTTTTTTCATAGGGCTTAAAGATGGGAAAGTAAAAGAATAATTCAAGTTAAAATTCAAGAACAGTTTTCCTAAAAAGAAATATTGTTTTACATTAAGAGTTTTGTTTTATCAAAAAAAAAAGGATATTGATTAGAAGTGTACACTTTGTAAAAATATATTTTTAATATAAGAGTTATGACCTAATTCTATAAAACTCTAAACCTAAAATATTGTTGGGAATATATGATAGTGAATTCTAGTTAAATTCACTAGAATAATTTTGGGTCCTTACAAGAGGAGTTGATTATAATATTAATATCAAGAAGAAGAATGAAAAGTGGTTAATGGTGCTCATTATATTAAAAACATAATTTTTAGAGTGTTGGATGAATACCAATGCAAACAGTTTTTAGAACTCATGAGGTGCTAATTTGAGATTTATCTATTTAGTGAAATTTATTTTTCCTTGGATTATAGGTAGTTTAAAGAGTAGATGGGATATTTATATCACAAACTAAATATTCCAAAGAGGTTATAAAAAGATTTTAGATGTTAGAATTAAGACCCATGGAAACTATCAAGAAGAAAATACTGAAATTATCAAAATATGAGATAGGAAACAAGATCAATATAACCATGTATTAGAAAATTATTTTAAGTGTACTCTATTTGAAAACCACTCAATCAGATATATTATTTGATACTTTTCAAGGTGTATATTTTTTGCATTATATCAAGAAGATCTGCATGAAATCTGAGAAAATAATTCTTCATCATATTCATCATACAATGGACTATGGGCTATTATATCATAATGATGCACATCATAATTTTGTGGGAGTGTTTGTGGAATTGTCAAAAAACCTAAATTGTGAGATTTTTGGACAAAATCCCTTTATAAGTTTGTGTTTATTTTTTTACTAAGTGAATATGGAGAGGAATTATTTATCTATGATAGTGTCCACACTATAGTCTCATGATTACATCGTATCCTAGTTAGTTGTTCCATAAAAATAAGTCCAAACTTGGATAAGAATCCAATATGACTTGACCCCATATACACGGGATAAAGATCAACCATATAGGGGAACAATCCATGCCATCCAAACATGACAACATTAGATAGGTAGGAAAGTGTGCACATGGGGAATCATGTAGACAAACTAGTGGTCTATGCTGTAGGGCCGATAATGTAGAGGAAGTAGACTATGATGTAGGGAGGTAGCATAGATTAGGTTGGGTGCATACCCCATTACTTGCACATGGATGTTCAATTAAAAGATATAATATATATTCTATGAGATTTCCAAAGTGGAGTTTGGTGTGGGACTCAAGATTTTTAGGTTACGCCACAACCAAGGTCACCCCAATGTATAACATGTTTCAAAGGATTTCAGTTCCATTGGAGTTTTTAGGGTTCCCACACTATATCACATAGGGATACACCAATATACCCTTAGAGAGGATTTTTCACACATTATAGAATTATGGGATACACCAAAAACCCCTTGAATAGGAATGATTCCATTATGCAGCCATACCTTGTGACATGGAGTGTCTTATTTTAGCATACTCAAGTATTTGTGGATCTTCCTTCCACAGTAGGCTATGCCACAACAATTGTTTCCATGATACAACTAGTTTGGTGTGATAAGTAGTTTAATTATGAAATTTTGAAGGTTTTATGAAAGTATTTAGTCCATGTAAAAAGTGGATCTGATCAAATTCAAGTTTCCACACCATACCATTGTTAATCATACCACATAAAGTTCAAAGGAAGAAATGGTTGTTCTGATATTAAGGTGTCCACACCATATTATATGTAAAACAGGTTATACTATGGTGAAATATCTATGGCTATACTGTAGCTAGTCCATTTTCAGTCTACTGACTATTTGAAATTAGAATATTTATGGGTTTAAAGACCCAGTTTCTATTTAATTTTTATGGTGCATGATGTACTTAATAAACATCGGAGAAATTTGACCCCATTCTAATGATTTAAGGTTTAATCCCATCCTTTGTATTGAAATAAAATGATAAATGGATCTATTATGCAATAAAAATAACATATAGAGGGAAAAATAGAGGCAAACACAAGGATTCTTCCTGGAGAATATTTCTAGAGGTATTGCTCTAGATCTCATCTTGATGTTTGAAGGTTGAAGAAGGAATTATTTCAAGATTCACATCCTCACTGGAAATCAATATTATTTTGTTGAAAAGAAACCCTAATGTGGTTTTATATAAATATCATTCTTATGTAAAGAAGTATTCAACAGATAGAGGAGTGAGTTCTTTTTTGGAGGTGAGAGGTGAGTTCTCCAATTATTTATGGTAGTGAACCAGGAGGGTCAGTAAGACCACTCTGAAATTGTAACTGTAATTATGTGAGATTTTAATGAATTTGGTGAACTGGTTCACTTTAATTCATGCTCCTTGGACATATCCCAGTGTGAGTAAATAAAGTAAAATTCCTTATATTATTTACTACATTCATAACTCATTGAGGGGAAAGGTAGATATAAATAGAATTGTTCCTCAAGGTAAGAGAACAAGAACCTAATTCAAGAAATAATTGCCTATACTCTAATTCACCCCCCACAGGGTGTGATTATCTATATGATTATAACATGATGGGATGTGATGTATCTTGAATATGTTGGATTAGGGATTTGATTCCTAGGTTTGTTACTATGCTATCATGTTGTATATCCCATGTATTGATGATTATGATATCATAGGAATGTTATGCATGTTTTCTAGGATATGTTATTAGGACTCATTTCCCATGTATTGGTCATGATGTTAATATGTAATTTTATAACATTTTAATATGAATTGGGATGATATTCCCAATAAATGGATGTGATATGTTTAGAGACACACCAACACTAGCAAAAGAAGGTATTTTTCACACCTCAGTGGTTGTGAAGCACCCAATATTTTGACTTATTTATGATTTTTTTATTTCCTATATAATTTTTGGAAGTATATCACATTTTATATAAAACTACTTATACTAGATATATTTAAGGATTCCATTTGTGGTGTCTTACTGAGTTGTACTCACACCCTACTCGAGCACCTTAGTTCTTGAGTAGAATTTTTGGTTTATGATCTGGTAAGGGATAAGGACATACTATTTATGTATCATTTATGAATCTTAGTAGGGTCTAGGAAATGGGATCATGAATAGACCCAGGACCTATTTTTCTCTCATCTATAGCCTTTTTCTTATTTTGGGTCCTGAGTTACATGATCTTCACATAAGAGATAATTTTTTATATGTATGAGAGTATGTAATTGTTGCTACTCATCCAGTTATAGCATGGGAGTTTTTATTTATCTACTAATGTCATGTAGTTATGATGATTATTTTATTTTATTTTTTGATGATTGTTGTTGATTATATTACTTCCAATACGATTCATGTCTATCTATATCAAGGATGGTATAATATCATCACTTGTTACATAAACCCTTGATACTGATCACTAAACCTTAACGCATGGGAGGTGCAAATTTTTTGGTTTCAAATTATATTAAAACACTTATATGAGGTAATAAAAACAAAACAAACCCATGCAATCTGGTTCACCATGCCAATAAAAATAAAATCATTTAAAAATTTTAAATTAAGAAATTATGTTATGTTTATATCTTATAGATCATCATTACTTCTCCATAAGTTACCAGTTTAGTTAATTTTAAATAGTGATCGATTATTCAATTCTATTGAGGCACAAATAGTGGAAAGTCTAAGATCTTCCCAAAAAGTGGATAGGATTGTGAGCCTTTTGAGTTGACTAATCCAGATTTTGAATTGACTATGAATTATTGGATAAAGAAAAACTAAAATCTTAAATGAAAACCAATTAACTAAAATAGGGATCAAGAATCAATTTCATAGGGTATAATGAAAAAAATATCATTTCCATATTCATAGATTTATCAAGTTGATTTGGTCACAAAGTCATCCTAAATTTACCAAAATTTTATGATAAAATTAGTAGATTTTATCTAAGTCAATGGAAATCCCTTGTTCATATAAAATACTCCAACTCTAATTCATTACAATCAAATATTATAGTGAAATATAAATACAATCCATTGATCATGATTCTTAATTATTTTGGGGTTCCACCCTCTACACTCATCTTGATCAGATTCATGTAAAAAAATATAATTAAATTCAATACCAAACTAATTTATAACCAATGTGACTAACATGGTTAAGATTAATGATATGTTAAAAACTCAAACTCCTAATCTTAATCCATATCCCCATAGATAATTATGGATACATGAAAAAAGATAATCCCATCATACATGAAGAACACATATTAAGATATGAATGCATCAAGAAAAAGATATGAAACTGAAAGCAATTGAAAACATAACAACGTAATTTATTTTCAAAAAACATCCAATGAAAAATTAGAAAATTTAATGTCATTTTTTATTAATAATAAAAGTAAAGTAATATGAAATAGAAGGTCATAATAGGAATGAAAACTGTCCAAATTGTCTAAGTTATTCTAGGTCTCTTTAAAATTATCGATAAGATTAGCTATTGATTCTACAAACACTATTCACAGTGTGATTCAATGTACAAAATGTAAATAGATTAGGGCTCTTACAAAAAATACTCTATTTTCAACAATTCATAGCATAAAAATGTTATCACGGTGTGAATGAATATTTTACCACTTTGAGGATTTCAAATCTCCTCAAATTCATGACACACATTCTTAGGATAAAACAACTTAACTCTGAGTCAACTCATTCACAATGTGAATTCATGGAAACTATATGACTGATGATAATGAATCTTCTTCATAGTGTGAACTAGTAATCACAAAATAAATCATGTTTATGAAGTTACATCTCCCTTTGTGATCACTTCAACCACAACATGAATGGAACTTCATGGTGTGAATTATAAAGAAACTTCTCAAGCTTCAAAACCATAAGAAATTCTTAAAAAACAACCTATTAAGCATAATAAATTTCATAAATAATTTTAAAATAGGATAAAAATATAAAAATTAATTAGACATAAAAAATTCCCCCAAACTTGAGTAATTAATTTTCCTCATGCAATTAGCATCTCAATAAATATTCTAAAGGAAAACACACATTAGAAAAAGAAATCCAAAATCAAGCATGTCAACATAACCAAGTTTTATCTAAAAATAATTAAACCTAAAAAAATAATTCATTCTAATATACTAGTCATGCCTCATCATTGGACATTTCTCCTCTAATTAATCATTCCATGAATCATTATTTCTTAACCCTTATGTAAGCACCCATATACATATTTACATCTACCACACTATGATTTTTTTCTCATCACTCAAGGAAAAATTTAAATGGAGTTATACTCATACCTCATGAATATTATCCTAACCAATGGATTATATAATATCTAAATTATACACCTCATATAGATAAATATCACTTTTAATCATGATGAGTTTTCATCAAGGATCAAATGAACCTGAGGCTCTAGGTAGGTAGGTAATTGATTTTAAACAAAATATCACTCAAAATTGAGTTTAAAATTTAATACATAGATTATGATACTTAATATATAATCTCAATTATAATATCCTCTTAAAATTAAAATCACTAAACTTTCCAACTCGTGGTAGGCACTGAAAAATTTAAGTATAATGATTTATAGACTATTCTTTTGTTTTAATTTTTTTTGAAAGTTTCACTTGGGAAAAGTCTCACACTCCTTACTCAAAATGTATTTTAAATCATCATAATTTTTTTTAATATTTATAATAATATCATGGGTTGAGCAAGGTTGATTTTTAACTTACCCAAGACATGACCCATTCCCCCACCTAAAATATTCTATTTCTTTTTTTATTTTTTTCAAATTTTTTTAAGAGGGGTAAAAATGAAAAATAATGAAATAATACTAATGAACCTCCCCATACCCAATAAAATACTAATAAAAATCATCTCCTCATAAAAACCTTCCCTTTCTGATATAAAAAACCTATCCCATACACTTAATCCATTATTATAATGAAAAATACTAAGAGTAAGGGTAAATTAGGATAATAGAGGATTGTAATATGGAACTTCCCTATCAAAGTTAATTTATGACTTATAAATAATTAAAAACATGTATGAAATTTAAAATTTAGGTCTGAAGTATAGAGTTATTTTCAATACAGAATTATCCAATCATTTTAAATGCGACTTTGTACAATCATGGCTTTGATAATATTTAAATACAATTTCTAGAAGGAAATATGACCCAAGTTTCAGTTAATAAATTTTCTTAGTAAGATGTAAAAAATTAGGTCTTGAATCCTCTTAGGAATGAGAAAAAATTATATTGTTTAAATCACTCATAACATGGTTACCAAGTAAAGGGTTAATTAATAACAATTTTAGAAAATTGAAATTAGAGGTATAGATTCAATTCTGAAATCATCCAAGAATTTTCCTAAAGGGAAACAAGAAATTAATTTTCAATGAATTAGTTCTAATAATTTACTTCTATTTACATGATTATAATGAAACTATAAAGTTAATATCGTTATTCAAATTAAAAATGTCTTATAGACCAAGGAGAATAAGAAAAAAATAGGTGGGACGCTATGGAATTCAAGAATTTCACTAAACACTCAAATATAAATAGTTTCCTCACTATTTGAGATCAAATTGGGATGATATAATTGAAAAATAGGGACATAAAAAGACTTTGGTGAAGGTAACTATGTCAATGAAATCAAAATAGGGTGTGTAAAAATTATATCAAGCTGTGAGACAATGTCGGAAAAAAAATCATGTACTATGAAATTAGTGAGACCATAGAAGACAAATAATAAAAAATTAAAATGAGGAATGTTTCAAAATAAGTCCATACTTTTTGTTGATTTAGGATAAATGGTTATAAAATATAAAAAAAATAAGTGGAGACATGAACAATAAAAAAAGAGTCCAAAAGAGATAAAATGGGGGAATAGAGGAAATCCTAAGTCTCAGAAGTTATATTCCATGGCTTGCCACTGGTCACCTCTATATGTCAGGGCTATTAGATCCAGACTACTATATCAATGGTTCCTATAGTAGAAATATTAGTAATTGGAGAATATAAGTCATTAGTTTACTTTAAATATACAATGGTTGGTATTGTGACAACCAAGGGGATTCAGGTAGTATCCAAAATCTATGCGGCGGGCTGTGCAAGATAGGATCATTAAATTTTGATGGATTTTGTGTTTCTAAAATCAAGTTCAACAAGATAAAATGGATGAATGATCATTTTGTAATTTTACTTATCCTCTTAGTGATACTAAAACAATTTTGTTATGTCTTAGAGTCAGTCATATCCGTGGGGATGTACATGAAACCCTAACTGACCTATTATGGTGATACTATATTAGACTGTAGGGATGGAGTGTGAGCATGTGCAGTCCCTGAAGTTGGTGTCATAGTGGGTTCTCTATGTGGAAACATGGGGATAATATCATGTTATATAGTGGGGGATTATGGTAAAGGATAATTGAGAGGATGGGGATGTTCCATAAAGGGTATCCCTATATGCTAAAAAATATCCTTCTATTCTCATGATTTGCACGCAATGCGCTGCTACAATAATGAATCCACTCCCCGAAAATGGAGGAAGATGTTACAACCTCCAAAGGTATTTGTTTGGTTGACTCATTGGCCTAGGTTAGGGTTATCCATGTCTCAAATACTTCTTATGACTACTAATCCACCTCAATAAATGCACAATTATCCACACAATCATACATTTTCATGGTCATTTTTAGTAGTATAATTTTTTGTAAAAATATGAGGTTGATGGACTACATAGATACTAATGAAAAAATTGGAAAGGATGACTCAAAAACCCTCAAGTTACTATCTATTTGGGTGATGAAATTACTGACCTTCAGTATACTTCTAGCCATCCTAGACCACCCTTAATACTAGAGTGAAAACTAGTGGTCCATTTTGATGCTCAGTGCATAGATCTTTATCATGAGAAGTATACCTTACAACTAGATAACAACTTGTGAGAGTCTCCTTAGGAAAACCATGCATGGGAATGGGTGAAATAGATAAGTCTTAATATTATCCCTCTTAATTGGGTACTTTCAATAGTCTTGTGATTATGGGAGAGTTTAGGTTCACTGGTAATGATCACCATCCATTTCTACATAGAACCTTATTTTTTCTAAAAAAATAATTAATTATAGATAGAAGTTCTTATAAAGTATAGGATATAAATGAGAAGGCCTATACCAAATTATTTAAATGATATTTCACAATTATTTATCCTGATTATAAATGAAATCACTACTAGGATCAACTCTATAGTGATAAATAATTCTAGAAATAATTCTTTGAAATCATCATCACATACCTAAACAAGTTTAGATAAATGAATTTGTTTCAAGGATTCCAGGAACTCATCTTAAATGTGATGAATCTGCAACACCTTCATATCAATCATTTTATTTATTCACATTTCATTAGCCTAAAGGTATTCTAAAAAATATTGATTATTAGGATTATTAAAAGTCAAGAATAGATGGATATTCTTCCATGGATCCTCCCCTTGATAGGACCAGGATAGGGATGATAGAGATGTGAGAGGGATAGATTATGTTTTCATTTTATTCTTAGATAAATTTTATTAGTTTTGGGTAGATTGTTTGGTGGGGATATTGGAAGGAAATTTGGTAGGATATTTTATGGTTGGTGGGTGAGGGGTGTCTTGTTTTAGGTGGTCCATTGGGATGTGAATGATAGAATGAACATATGGGTAGAGGGTTTTAAAAGGGTTTAAGGGGGTGGGGTAATGTAATTATTGTGAAGATTTAGAAATAAAAGTGGATATAAAATGGTATGTAAATGAGAGGCTAGTTGAGAAAAATAGTAGGAGAAAGAGAGGGGTGTGGGTTAAGGGGAAATATAAGTTACATGGAGTTGGGTCGTCCATTGGGTTGAAGGATAAGGGGAGGTGACCCACAAGTGTTGGTTTCTATACCCTAGAGTTCAGTGGGATATGGGATCTCATGACCATAAATTAAGATTTTAGGCATAATATTTTAAAGTATTTCACTATTTAAATAATGAAACAATAATTCAGGATGTGAATTTTTTTCCATAAATTATATTATTCTGGTCACTGGATGATTATGGAGTGAAATGATATCCACATCATGAATAAGGATCTTTTGTTTCATATGACACCATGAAATAATTCCTCATGGTGTGAATAGTTTGAAACTCAGTGTATTTCATTTGATGGCTCAAATAAAAGCACTGGGTTTGGTTACTTAGAGTTTATAAACCTAGGAACAACTAATCCTACTTTAAATGAATATAGAAAAAACTAGAGAACTTACCTAGGTTTCCTCTTAGTATGTGATTCATTTATTATCGAGAGATATAAATACCTTGACTTACATTAGTAAAACTTTTGGGTGAGATCAAAACCTTTCTAAAAAGGTTCCACAAATAACTTTAATCTTTTACCATTGAATTTGAATTATGTTTTGTTCCCCAATTGAATTCCAACCATTCCATTCTGGAAGACTTTGATCATTATGAATGGCCCTGACTATAGTGAATTCAATTTACTTGAAAAAAATAGATATAAATTAAATAAATAATCATTGTATTTTGGTATGAATGTACTCCATCCAATGCATCAATAATTCCTTTATTTGGTTATTTATTTATAAATTGAAACATTCTCATAGGCATCTCTCTTTAACTCCTTTAGCTCATCGAGATATAACAGTATTATATTTCTTTCTTGTTGTGATTCTAAATTTATCTTCTTTATTACCTAATATGATTGATTCTCTGAATCCACCAATAAGTGACATGAATTTCCATGAAAAATATGAAATGGGGTTATACCGATTAATATTTTATAGGTTGTCCTTTATTCCCAAAGTGAATCATCCAATTTATTACTCCAATCTCTCATGCTTTATATAATAATATTTTTTTAGAATTTTATTCATTTCGTAGTTATAAAGTTCTAATTTACTACTAGTTTTTGGGTGATAAGGTGTTATTACATTCTATCAAAATCCATATTTTTTCAAAAATCCTCTCATCAAGTTGTTATTGAAATGAGTACCCTAGTCACTAATGAGAAATTAGGGGATTCCAAATCGAGAAAAGATATTATACTTTAATAATATAATTACTACCTTAGTAGTTCTTAAGGATTTTGTCTCTACTTACACCCATTTAGACATGTATTAAATGCATAATAAAATATATTTTTTTTCCAAAAGAGTTTGGGAAGGGGCCCACAAAGTCTATGCCCCACACATTGAAAACTTAAGCATTAAAAATAAGGTCTTGTAGTATCTCATTCTTTAACTAATATTGATAGTCCTTTAGCATTGGTAATAGATATGAAAAACAATTATTAGCATCTCAATGGATTGTGGGTCAGAAAAAATCCACTCTGTAGTATTTTGACCACTATATGAACAGGTCAATGGTGTCCTCTAATGGTTTATGAATGAAAAAATTATAATATGTTTGGCAATTCTACCTTGAGAAAACAAAATCATATTTAACTATCTACACAATATTTTACAAGAAGTTTTTCATCCTCAAATTAATGTACTAAATTCATAAAATATACATCTCCTCTTCCTCGTCAACATTTGATTGGTGAACCCTTGAAAAATTATCGATTATGATACTCTCAGAGCCCTTATTATCCTTAGTGATGATATCAAACACTTAATGTGAGATCTACCTTATCATTTTTTCAAATCAACATATGTATAAGGCATTGTAGAATTTAATGCAAATATATGACTTCATTAACGTCCCTTTTAAATTTATATCAATTTCAACTGATCTCTCATTGTTCATATCTAATAATCCTTATTTATATATCTTTTGTTTGGTTTCTTAATTTCCCATGATTTAAGCTGAACCAATATCCAATACTTGAAATATTGGATTGTCTATGAATATGGTAGGTGGTCCCTAATCATAACTTATATTCTTACAACTTTTTGTAAGTGATTCATTTGCGTGACCATTCTAGATTTCTCATTCTCATTATAACCTTTAAATTAAATTTTTCGTGAGGCTTTTATTAGTTAAATTTCCTTTTTAACATTCCTTGAATCATATAAAATGGTTATTTCCATGTGATATCAACTTAGTGGAGTTTTGAACTTGAATGGGATTGGTTTAAAAAATGGTCAACCAATTTTAAATATTAAATGATAACTTAAGGAATTAATATATTGTTGTGAAATATAATTTCACAACCATCAATAATTATGAATGGATTTGATCTTTGAATTAGAACATTTATTATATGAACATTGAATTTTAAGAATGATATATTGGAAATCAACATGGTATTAATGGAACAAAATGGGGAATGTTGATGTATAACTTGGAATTTAAATTGTTAGAGGATAAATTAGGTTGTGTAATTGAGTAGTTTCTATGGGAAATATTAAGAATCTTTTATGAAATATAAATTGAGATTTTATAATTACTTGATCTTAAATATTGGTAAAGTATACGGGTTTTTTAAATGTCATAATGTGAAAAGGTGAATTTCAAGAGGCATGCTATTGAATGGGATAAAAATTCCCAAATTTTAAATAGGTTTCATAGTGTAAAGTAATGGAGGATGTTGTATTCCATCAAAGTGATACTTTGAATAATGGTTTTTTTTCTTGATAGAAAATGTTCGGTTGTTAAATAAGAAATTTTTAATTGAGTTTCTTTGGATATAATGATGGGTGAAATTCCTTGGAATTCATCCTTTGGATCCAGTTATGGATATAAATGGTCGTAATTTCATGAGTGAGTATGGATTCTATTTGGGGACTCATTTGAGTGCTATGGGATGATTCTTCCTTAGATTCCAGGATGTACAAAGATAAATAATTCCATGAACTTTATTGGATTCCACACCAATTCATCTCTAGAAATTACTTAGAGAAAATCCGCCTTAGTTTCAAGTGATGTCTTATGTATTTAATACCATAGAATAATGCTATATATTCCCTTAGTGTACTCTTAAGAATGATGTGAGATGATCTCCCTACATTTGACTTGACTATATGAGGTAGAATTCATGGGTTGTGTACCTAGATTCCAATCAATAAAAAAACTCTTAATTACTTGTACACGTGTTTCCTAATATTCAATTTAGAGAATACCAAGGTTGAATTCCTTGGATTCATATGTTTTGTGAAAATAAGAATTATGTGGATAGATTCCATGGATTCTGGATGACTCAGTTTGATGGGAATTTCTAATGGATCCATTATATATTCCCTTATTGGTTCATGGATATGGTTTCTTTGCTCACACACCTTGGAACTAACTTGAGATTATGAGACCTATCACCATATTTAGAGATATTCGATATTTTCTAAAGTAGTTAGGATAGACCTCATGTGTTACTACTGAGCCCAATATTAGAGGATGTGTTTTATATATTTATTTATCTTTTTTATGAGGTAATATGTTATTATTATCACTTCTTTATGAAATTTTTTATGGCCTAGTTATTTTAGGTATTCCCTTAGTGGTGGCCTACTGAGTTGTACTCATACCCTACTCGAGACACCTTGGATCTTGGGTACCTGAGAAAAAGGATATCTATTTATAGTTTCAGGTATGAGAAAGTTCCCAATTTTGTTGATTGATTTAGTTTGGATTGCATCATAGGAGTGGGTTATGGATGATGGTAATGAACAGGACTCAAGTATAATTTGGGATAATCTTTTAATTTCATTTTATTTTGACTTTGGTTTTATTGTATATGATCCATCCCCATGGGATCCTTTCTGGCATGTATGAAAATTCCATTATTTTTATAGCATGTGATGTTTTAGTAATTTACTAGAACTTTCATTCTTTTACTATGATATTTATTTGGATTGATTTATATGATTTATTATTATATTTTCTCTTATAGATACTCTGATAACGAGGGAATAGTCTCCCCACAGTATCCTCATAATCCCTCATCACTAGTCAAAAACATTTAGTGTATGGGGAGGCATGTTTGAGGATATGTAGTGCACCAATTTAGTTGTTAATCATAGTGAGATAGTCTAGGTCATTAAAAAATGGGATCAAAGATATGTTTTATTTTTTCTTACTATTTGGGAATAGTTTATGGGTGGATATGACATATCAAGAATTGGTAATGCGGTCATTCTTAGGAGTGATCAACCCATTCATAGGGGAAAACCCGAGTTTCTAGGGAGGGATTAGTTGTTCTTATAATTTTATTATTATTGTAGATTTTGTTTCACAATGAGTGATTCACTAGATTTATGATGTTATTGGTTTATGTGATTTTTTCTCTTGTCCTAGTATGGAAATTGAGGGTGTGTGTGTTCATTCATCATGTTAGAAACATAATATTTATATGTAATCTATATGTTTCCTAGGATTAATATTTATATTATCTAGGGTTATTATTAGTATATTATTTTTTATCAAATTTATATATTTCCATGGTCTATTCTCACTGGTAAAAAGGGGTTGGTGATTTAAATAATCTTCAACACTTTATATTTGTTTTAACATATAATACTATATTATAATTTTACTTGGCTAATTACTTGGAATATTTATTGATATATAGGTATAGATAAATGGACTAATGATGGTATTGATTAAATAAAGTTCTGGTAGGAAACCTATAAGTTTTTTCCCTCATATCTTGTGAATTAAACATTATTTAATCATACTTTGGAAATTTTAAAACTTTATATAACCTAGAAAAAACAAAAGTTTAAATTTTGGAAAGGTATAAATGATTTTTTTTTAAATTATGGTATTGGTAAAATAGAGTACTATTAATAAACCTATAAGAAATTTTCATTTATAGATTATGGATTTCACACTATTTAATCAAGCCTTGGAAAATTTGAAATCTCAATAAACCTTGAAGGTTTTAAAATGTGAGTTTTTGGAAGATGAGAAATATAAACCCCGTTAAGAAGTAGTTTTTATGACTTTTTGGTTGGGTAAATCCCTTGGTGATGTGAGTTCTATGGAAAATGATGGTTTAGTTACATGGAAATTCTAGTAAGTAACTTATCATATGTTTTCCCTTATAACTTGTGAATGAAATTCTATCTAACCAACCCTAGAACATAAAACTTTTGAAATTATAAAGACTTAATAATGTAAATTTGTAAATTGATGAACCTTAAGTGAATGAAGTGACTTAGAGGACTTATATTCTTAGCTTGAACTGATGTGTGGGTAGTGGGGCTTCTATGAGCACCAAAGTTATGGGGATCTCATGTTATAGACCTTAACTATGTATAGTTTTGACAATGGTAAAGGGTAGATGGGGTTAGGTAGAGAGCTTGAGACTTTGAAATCTTTGTGATGTGTGGAGTTTTAGGTAGTAGGGTGTTATACCATGACAAATTACTTTTGAGTTTGATCCCGAGGTGGGTATTGGACATGCTAGGTGTCGTGTGAATTTGACAAGAGGGTGAGTGTTGTTTCATGAGTTGTGACCCTAGTAAGACCTTGGTTAATGGACTAGGTGGGAGGATCTATATTTTAACAGCACATTTTTTGCGCTATTAATCTGGGAAAAGTTAAAGGAGGTCCCTTTTATCAGCTCTTTTCTTAGCGCTGATAAAATTCAAAAAATGTAATTTTTTTTTAAAAAATCCAAAAAATGAAGACCCCTTTTAACAGAGCCCCCACCTCATTTCAACAGTGCTCGCCCCCCCAACTCATGACCACCCTCGCCAGCCAGCCTTTAACAATGCCCTCCCTAGCCATTTAACAGCGTTAGACCCCCCTACACCTACGTGCGCCCCTACCTCTCTCTGGATTCGAACTCAAGACCTCTTCTCTCTGTGCTGGACACTTTAACACTCTTCCATGTTACTTTGTTATCCATTTAATGAAATATCTATTTATTTATATATATAGTTATATTTATTCATATATTAAAATACATTAATATTTGTATATATTTAGTTATATTAATATATATATATATTTATATTTATTCGTATATTAATATCTATTTATATCAATTTTTATATATATAGTTATATTTTTTATCCATATATTTATTCGTATATTAATATATATTTTGTTATACATTTATTCATTTATTAATATATATTTGTAAGATTAGTTTTAAATACATTTATAAAATATTCTTTTTTTGCGTGAATTTATAAGTAAATAAATAAATAAATAAGTACATATGCAAAATAAACATACACATGTATATATTATATATATATGTGTATCTATAAGTATAATTACACACATTTATATATATATTTACATTATTATATATTATTATGTATATTTATATGTTAGAATATATAGATAATATATATCAGTTTGCTAAAACACACACACACACACACACTAATATATATATATATATGGACACACACATTATATAGGTATATAAATATTCATATTTTTTATTTTAAATAAAATGGATATTATTTTTATTTAGATAAGACTTATATATTAATAAATATATTTTATATGTAAATATGTTTAATTAATTATTAATAAAATTAAATATTTCGGTGTGAATATATAAAAAATATGTATATATTGTTATATATTTGATTATAAATAAAAATACATTATGAAAAATTATGAAATTTCAAAACAATTACATCAATATGAATGTAATACCTATTAATAAATTTAGTCCCTACAAAAAAACAAAAAGACCCCCATAAATGAGCATGAAAATCCATCAAATGTTAAAAAATCAGGGTACGCCAACTAAAAAGTTTGTTTTGGAGGCCTTATGGGACTTTTTTGGCCTAATTAACCATGATCGGGGTCCCCATGGTCATAGGGGTGTAGAGAATATCGCAAGCTTTGATTTGATATGTGGTAGATCTAAAACTGACACCTGGATCAAAAGTTATGGTCGCTTGAAGTTTGAGTAGTTTTTCAACTTATTTTAGATATTTTATTTAATTATTTTATATTAAAATTGTTATTAAATGACTATTATTTGATAAAAAACAAAAAAAATTAATTAAAATTAATTTTTAATATTAGTTCATAAGTTTTTTACTAAATATCATATATATTAAGTTTAAATTTCTATTTATCCTTATCTAAAACACATTAAAAAATATATATATTATATTTATATTAATATCAATATATCAATATATTTATATATTTATATATTAATATATTAATATATTATTTTTAATTATTATTTTTAAAAATATACACTTTATCAGTGCTAGTAAAATAACACTGATAAAGGGGGGGGGGGGTCTTTATCAGTGCTCTTAAAAAAGTGATGATAAAGTCCCCCTTTAACAATGCTGATAAAAACGTACATTTAACAATGTTTTTAGCACTGTTAAACGTAGTCTTTATCAGTGATTTTTAGCACTATTAAAGGGTACCCCCTTTATCAACACTTTTTTAGCACTGTTAAAGAGTTGGCCCTGCAAAAACCCGAATATATGGTAGTGAAGGTGGTGTTAATCTAAGAGGCAGTGAGACATTATTTGTGAAAAGATATAGTTTGGATGAGTTTGAGAAGACAGTACATATTCTTCTGTGAATTATTCATTGTTTTCTCAATACTACACATATGACCTTTAATAGGATGAAAAATTCCATTTAACAGTGCTAAAAAAGTACTGATAAAGGGGGTCTTTTATCCATGCTAAAAAAAGCACTGATAAAGGCCTAACTGCCCGCAGTGTGCTATTTATATAATAGCACACCCAGAATCAAACCTTGAATTTAAACAGAACACCCAGAAGAAAAACTTATATATACATTTAATTGACAACATCAATATAAAAATGTTCACCCATGGTATATACAAAAAACCCTACTATTTACATTTCAAACAAAATGTTTTATATAATTACATTTACAATTGGCTAACAAACATTTTAAAACATTAATATTTCATCTTTTGACACCTGTGATCTCCTATAAAAAATGTCTTCCCATGGTATCAGGATCTGAACAAATCATCTCAACCCGAGAAAAAGATTCCACCTATATAAGAAAACAAATATTATGTTAGTAATACTATAAATAAATAAATTAAACATTAATATGAAATAACACATTAATAAAATGTCAATATTTAATAAAAATGACACATTTGGAGTTATATTGGTCACACTGTGCATCCTATTGAGGTGGGGTTGATTCCTACACGTTATAAATGAGTTATGGATCATTGTCCTAAAATATCAAAACAATCGGAATGAATTTTCTTGGTTTTGAGTATTCCATTTGTTCTTTTACTAAAATTAAAGTCAATTTTAAATAATGAAACATTTGGAGTTATACTGGCCACACCTTGTGTCATATTGTGGTGCAGTAGACTCCTACACGTCAAAAATAGCTCATGAATTGTTTTCCTAAAGTATCAAAACATTCTGAATGCATTTGCTCAATTTTCAATATATTAGTTGTGTTTTTTTTACTAAAATGTCATTTCAAACTAGAAACATGCATTTTGAGTCATATCGGTCACATCATGAATCAGTTCAATGTGAGACTACTTTATACACATCACAAATTACTTACGAATCATTGTCCTAAATTATCAAGGCATTAAAAGTGAATTTTCTTGGTTTTCAGTGAGTAACACATTTTGAACTAAAATGTCAATTTTAAACTGATGATAGATACTTATTCATACCAGTCACACCATGCATTCGATTGAGGTGCTGTTGACTCTTACACATCAAAAAATGAATCATGGATCATTTTCCTAAAGTATTAAAACAATCCGAATGTGTTTGATCAGTTTTCAGTATGTCAGTTATTGATTTTACTTAAATTGATGTAAATTTAGAATAAAAAGAGACACTTTGAGTTATTCTGGCCACACTATGAATCGTATTGAGATGCATTTAATCCATAAATGTCAAAATTCAGTAATAGATTGTTTTCCTAAAATATAAAAACAATCCGAATGTGTTTTCTTGGTTTTTAGTATATCAATGGTTGTTTTTACTTAAATTCATGTCAATTTTAAATAAAAATAGACACTTTGAGTTATAATGGCCACACCATGCATTGTATTGAGGTGAGGATGATCTATACATGTCACAAATGACTCATAAACCGTTTTCCTAAAGTATCAAATCAATATGAATTCGTTTGCTCAGTTTTCAGTTTGTCACTTGCTGTTTTTACTTAAATTCATGTCAATTTTAAATAAAAATAGACAATTTGAGTTATACCATCCACACCATGCATTTTATTGAGGTGAGGTTAAGTTCTACACATCAAAATTGAATCATGGATCATTTTCCTAAAGTATAAAAACAATCTGAATTTGTTTGATCAATTTTCAGTATGTCACTTATTCTTTTTACATAAATTCGTGTCAATTTTAATGAAAAATAGACACTTTGAGTTATACTAGCCACACCGTGCATCATATTGAGGTGAGATTGAGTCCTAAACATAAAAAATAACTCATGGATCATTTTTCTAAACTATCAAAACAATCTTAATTCATTTGATCAATTTTCAATATGTCACTTGTTATTTTTACATATATTAATGTCGATTTTAATTAAAGACACATTTGGAGACATACCGGTCATACCATACATCGTATTGAGTTGCGGTTGAATCCTATACATAAATAATGACTCATGGATCATTTTAATAAAATATCAAAACAATAAAAATATGTTTTCTTGATTCTCATCATGTCACTTGTTGTTTTCACTTAAATTGATGTCAATTTTAAATAAAAAGAGTCACTTTGAGTTATACTGGCCACACCCTGCATCATATTGAGGTTCCAATGATTCAGAAACATCACAAATGACTTATAAATAGTTTTCTTAGAGTATCAAAACAATCCGAGTATGTTTTCTCAGTTTTTAGTATGTTAGTTGTGTTTGTTTATTAAAATGTTATTTCAAACTGGAAACATGCATTTTGAGTCATACCGGTCACATCATGCATCGGTTTGACGTGATACTACTTCATACAAATCAATTTTTTTTATTAATTACTTTAAATTATCAATACAATCAGATTGTGTTTTCTTGGTTTTCAGTGTGTTACACGTTTTGAACTAAAATGTCAATTTTAAACTAATAACAAATACTTTTAGTCATACCATTCAATCCATGCATCAAATTGAGATGTATTTGATTCCTATATGTCAAAAATGAATCATGGATCATTTTAAAAAAGTATCAAAACAATCCCAATGCGTTTTCTTGGTTTTTAATATGTCACTTGTGCTTTTTTCCCAATTTAATGTCAATTTAATATAAAAATACACACATAAAGTCATACCGGCCACACCATACATCAGATTAAGGTGAGGTTGATTCATACACATCACAAATGACTCATGGATCATTTTCATAAAATATAAAAACAATACAAATAAAATTTCTCTATTTTTAGTATGTCACATGCTATTTTTACTAAAAGTAATGCCAATTTTAAATAAAGACACCCTTTGAGTGATACCTGTCACTTGTTAAATGTTCTCAATTTTGATAAAAATTATAAAGAAATTAACTTAAAAATAGTAGATAAAATGATGAAAAAATTCATTAATTAAATAAGTAGTAGTAATTCCCATTTATACATTCTTGACCCATTTCCTTGTTGTTATTAGCTTAGTTGCAGCCTCGAAGTCCAATCTCTCACGGGCATGAGCATCCTTGAAAAAACTGCCCCGAATCGAACAAAGGAATCCACCTATATAATAAAAAAATTCTTAGGTGAGTAATATTAAAAATAAGTAAATTAAAAATATATATAAAATAATCCAATACTTCTATGGAAGTCACATCTTCATGCTATTTGTGTACATTCTTCCATCAGGTATGTTGCCCATTCATTTTTGAGCACATCTATATCATCTTATGAATATGAGTCTCTTATAATTCAAAGTAGTAATGTAAAAATATAAATACACAAAGGATTAATAAATATTTTAAGTGAAATAGTAATTATCTTCAAAAATACCTCTTCAGGTATGATAGTTTGTTCATGGAATATGATCTCTCACATAAATTTAAAAACATAAAAACCACAACCTTTTCAATTGGTTTGTTTCAGACAATGCAGAACCATTGGAGTGAATAAGTAATTTGTTTTGATATGTGTTTAGATATTAAAATCTTATTATATATACCTTGATATGTGTCCAGTCATAGTACTTGTCTACTTTCTCATCCTTATCCCTTGACCTCATTCATTTTTTTCATGATAGTGATGAACCACCCTATCATAATAGAATCCTCATTAAAAGATAATATTAATTTTATAACTTGATGTTTAGTTCTAAAACATCTGATGTAGTGTATTAAAAATTGACAGACACCATCATGTGTGGATGGTTTTTTGGATATCCATGCATTGAATCCTGGAAATAAATCTTTAGATTATCCAAATTTACTGTAATGAGCATCCAATGCTACCTAAAAATGAAAAAAGGAATAAGTAATGAAAGAAATGAAAATAAATTTTATATGATTAAACTATAGAGTCTTACCCCTGCATCATTGGTATTAAATAGTGTCTTTCATCTACAATTTTACTTTCAAAGGATTTGATCAGAACTGCCACTATTTAATCATTTTTGTGTGTTCTATTTTACATTATTCTATAGAGGTGATGTGAGGAATAACGAGTCCAAACTTTTTCTCATGGGAAAATCCATTAATTTTTTTCACATATATGCATGCCAAAAATATGAAATGTATTTATTCATAATTAAAAAATTATATTAGCTTTTAGAAAATAAAATCAAGAAAACATACCTCCTATGAACATTAACAACTAAACTGCCTAACCATTTATAATAAAGGATCTCAGTTGCACTCTCAACACCAATTGAGTCTTAATCTTTCTCTCTTTACATATTTTCTTCAAATTAAATTATGTTTTTGCAACCATCTTTTAACTTTGTATCCACAAGAGACTTGAATAATGATAGTAAATTTGGATATAGAATAGGCGGGGTAATGGTGATTTTGGTTGATTTTTTGATCATTTGATTAATATTTTAGATGGGTTTGAGGTAGTATTTCATTTCATTCCCTTATCTTTGTCCATATGTAATAAAATTCATCTGTTTAGAACCTTTTTCATTAATTGTTAATGGTTTAGCTTGAAAATTAAAATGGAAATGAATACCTCCTTGTGAGAATGTTTTTTTAAAATATGTGATGGCTATGCGATGAATGTTCCAACAACTTTTTTAGCTGTATTAATTTCATTCTCATGTATTGGAATAGGTAGCTCTGTACTCAACTCATGGGTACACTAATCTAAACTCACACATTTCCTGTTGGAAGTGGTCTGTTGTGTAGTACGTACTTTTGAATAT
Source organism: Viscum album (assembly GCA_963277665.1). Classification (NCBI taxonomy): domain Eukaryota; kingdom Viridiplantae; phylum Streptophyta; class Magnoliopsida; order Santalales; family Viscaceae; genus Viscum; species Viscum album. Next base: position 1,189,078,786 of record OY728143.1, on the reverse strand, counting down.
TGAACACCGTAGGCCTCACCAAAAGGTGATGGGTGGATGTTTCTAGATATAAATCACTATCATTATCACTTGGTAGAATATCAGTAAAGGAATGGTATCAGTGTCTTTTTAATTCACATTTTATAAAAACATTTGTTAGTACATTGATTGGCTCTGCTAATACATCTCTTTGAGGGGAATGGCTAGCCTCATAGTTTGTGGGGGGCGGGGTGGGATATCAACGAGGTGGTTGTTCTTAAGTTTATTCTTCTCTTTTCCTCTCTCTCATTAAAGTTTCCATCATCTCTCTTTACAATTGTAATTGTCCTTAGAGGGTAGATATTCTTTCTCTCATCTATTTTATTAATTCACTTTGATTTTCCTCTTTTTTTTCTCCAAATATATTAGGGGTGTCAACCCAAAACCCACAACTCTGACACGACCATAATTTTCTGGCTGCTTCAAGGCCATTTATAGTTTTTGTTCATCTGAAATAGGTGTTGCGGATTCCTGTGACTATGTCAGATAGAAAATATAGGAAAATAAGTGATCATTGTTATTTAATAGTGATTTAAAGCAAATTTTTTTTATTATGTAATACTTACACATGTTTCCCACACTTTTTATGTGTTCTCATATATTAATATATCATCTTTGTTTACACATTCCTCCTTCCATAACAAATGACGTGTGATGGAAGTGGCATTAGATTTCGAGTTATCAATCTTCATATAAATAGAGAAACATAATTATGGTGTTTTTTCATGTAACATTAAAATATTACGGTTGATTTAAAAAATGTACCAATTTTTGTTCAAGTGAAGCATACCCCACCCTTGAATTACGGTAGGGTTACATTGGTTTTTCTACTTGTTACTTATTTTCAGAACTCAATAACTATTTCAAAAATAGAAAAATGACAATAAAAGTGATGAATACACGTATCATAAAACAATGTATTACTAGCCACAATTTACATAAAAAGAAACATTCGTACGGCATCTAGTAAATAGATCCCATGCTTCTTAGGTTATCTAGTGTGCATAGATAACTGGTGGGTGTGGGTTTATTTTCCCTCCAACGTCTTTAAGATGGCGTCTTGTTATAATTGTGTGAAATCCTCTATGAATCCTTCCATCAAGCATTAATACATACTTATTTTGGTAGTCATCTACTATTAATGCACTCTAAAATGGATGAGGAATATTAATTCAATGTTTCATTATTTTATTTTTTAGTAAAATAAAGAAATGGCATCATAATGTTACTATAATATCTTCCCACATCAGTGTCTTCAGCTCGAGCATAACATGGTACCATGAATCTACATCAATTAGCAAGCATTGTTGAGTGATGGTTTCAATATGACTACTGAACATGGACTTATTGGGGTTAACATGCTGAACCTACGCATTCCATCCCACCTCGAATTTGATTCCTTTGACTTTCACCTTAATGATTTTTTCTAACAACGTCAAACTACAACGCTCTTTTTTTTTATGACGCTAGTCCTTCATCGCCTAATATTTCCCTAAAATCAATATAGTTAATATGTTCTGCTGGAGAGGTAGAATCATCATTGCATATGGTTGTTGTACCTCTAAACTAGAAGAAGTATCAGGTTGAGAAACCTATTGTTCCTCATGAATGAGAGCACCAACACATGCAGAAGGTCGTTCCTCTGCACTACAAGTAGAAACAGGTTGAGAGACATGTTGTTCATTAGGATTAGGAGCACTAGAATATGAAGAAGTCATTATATGAATAAGTGGTTTAACATTTAATTTAGAGTACATAAATTCATCATTAAATAGATTATTACATAAGGTAACACAATGTATATTACAAAAAATTGTGACCTGATTATTGAAACCTCTATTTCTTTTTTAAAGGATGAAGGGATTTTACCCCTCTATCGATGATACAAATCCATTCATTGTGGTCTCCTCGAACATAAAAAAACTCAGTCTACATTGGGAATTTTTCAAAATGATTGCAATGTCCCAATGAAAGGGTTATCCTTATTTGAATTTTCATCTGACCCTTTAGTGGTTTTGTTCAATAACAGGACAATTGACCACTTTTAGTTTGTGGTATCTAGAACAAAAAATACTTGTACTACCTATGATTCCATTATAAATGGTTCATCTTTATACCCTTACTTACTGAAATCAACTTTCACAAATCCTAATTCATATATTTTAATAGTAATTATATTATCAACAAAATTTCATTGAAAAATTGGAACCTGGAATGTTTTATAATAAAACTCCCATATTTTTTTGATAATGCCAAAGTATGGCATATTTGTGTAAATTGGATTTCTATCCTTAGTAACAGAAACATGCATCGCTTCATCCATGAGTATAAGTCCATTATTTTTCATGGTTCTATCTTTATCATGATCATTTGTATATAATGTATAACCATTAATAATATAACCATTATAAGATAATACATACACACTTGGTCCTCCAGCTAGCCATCTAATTCGTTCTGAAATTGAATCCATATTTTCATTCGACTTCTTAAAAATATGGTCTCAAAACCATCCTATAAACCATTTATTATGTGTATTTGATATCCATATTTTAGACCTTGATGAATTAAAATGCCTAATAATTTCATTGTGAGTTTCAATATATGGGGAAACCTCTAAAATTTTATGCAAAACATAAAGGCGAGACTGCTCTTGATATGTAATATTGATTGTGACCACATCTCTTCCATAAATTCCTTCACCCACAAGCCACCTAGTGTGACAATATTTTGGTAGACCAATGCCTTCCACACCAGATAGGCATTTGGTACTGAATTCAATGACTTCCTCAACAATATATCACTCCATAATACAACCCTCTTGCTGAATTTAATTTTTGACATACCCTTTCAAAATCTTCATATACCATTCAATGGGGTACATCCATCTATAGTGTACATGATGACATATTTGAATCTCTCTCACTAAGTGAACCATAAAATGAACCTTCATGTCAAAGAATGTTGGTAGGAAGAAAATTTCCAATTCACATAATATGATTGTAATTTCTCTTTCCATGGTCATAAATTTTGCTGGGTCTATAACTTTGCAGCATATTTATTTGAAGAATAAATAGATTTTGGTTAATTTATGATGGAAATTCATGGAAAAAATAAAACATAAATCTATAGGCATTATATCTTGCATCCAAACATCAAAGTTGTGTGATTTTAGACCCTTTAACTTTAAGTATGTCATTGAAACGATGTTCTTGATATTTGATGAATACCCCTTTGGAACCTTTACATTATTCAAGAAGTTGAAAAGCAGAAATATCTCCTTCCTAGAAAGAGTGTAAGTAGCTAGAGGAAGAAAAGTTCATTTTTCACCCTTTCACTGGCGCTAACTATTATTGTATTCTCATGTCAACCATGTCAAACATAGCCTTAATTCCATCCTTTCTTTTTCGAGTGTATTTAGCAACATGTCAATGATACTATCACATACATTTTTTTCTACATTCATAACATCAAGAAAATGTCTGGCGTACAGACAATTCGATTATAATAATTCAAAAAAAAACTGATCTTTTTTTCCAACTAGTTTTAATATAGTTTTTTATAACAATTTACCAAATGTAGTGTCCATATGTTTTACTTTCTCAATTTTTTTATCACCTATTAGTGGAGACAGTGTTGTATGTTTTTATGAACTTCTATCGAATAATGTTGTCCAAGATCGGTACTTATGTCTCTAGGGTAAAAATATTCGATTTTCTAGAAACACTGTTTTTGATGAATGTTTAAACCTAATTGATAGTGTACCTTGTTCACAGAAGAGACAACCTTGAGTTCAATTAATGCTATATCTCGAAAAATTTCCATATATAGGAAAGTCAATTATCATCATATATAAAATGGCTCTTAATGTGAAATATTCATTTCCGTAAGCATCATACAACGTAACACCTGAATCCCACAATAATTTTAAATCCTTGATCAATGGAGCCAAATAAACATCAATATCATTAATTAGTTGTTTTAGTCCTGATATAAGCATAGATAACATGATGTATTTTCATTTCATGCATAACCATTGTGGAAATTTATAATTTACCAATATAACCATCCATGTACTATGAGTGTTTCTTTAAAAACCAAAAGGATTCACTCCATCTGTAGATAATGAAAGACGAAGGTTTCTCAGCTCATTTCCAAATTCCGGATACTCATGATAAAATCTATTCCACCAAGGAGAGTCTACTAAGTGATGTCGTTTCCCATGTTTATTTTTTATATCTGCATTCCATTTTAATTGCTCTGTTGTCTCCTCACTTCCATTATCTTCTAGGAGCATGTCATTCAAAAGAGAAAGTAATTTTGTAAAACTAGCATCACTCCATCCATTGCCTTCTTTTAAATTATACAATTTCAATATGGATGACAATGTTGTATATTTAGTTCAACCACTATACAATGACATTTTTCACAACTCTTTAACCACTCAAACAATTTTTGGCAATCATTAAGTTCATCTCCAATTGTCCTTATCATTTCCTCAATACGATCATCATCTCACATCTATAATCACATACTTGATGTGGTCTTCTATATTGTCCACACTTGTAATCATATCATATGATCTATAAAATGTAGTGTTATCCCATCCACTAGTTACATTTTATTTTCCCCCATATTTATTCCAACATTTATAACTTTGATCTATTCTGTGACAGATCAAGTGTTATTCCAACTCCTCTAGAATAACCTGTCTTGAATAAAAATAGTGTAAACATAGGCAAATGATTTGAGAAGTTTCATATGCATGATCTTTTGAAAACTTTATGAACTCTTTCTCTCTATCTTCATACTCGTTTGTCAAATGATTGACATCCATCCATTATTTATTCATATCCATCCAATTTTATTCGGTGATATTAATATTTAAAAAAATAAATACACAAAGCGTTGATATAAAAATTAACCAAGGCTAAAAAAGTTATAGACTTTAAGACTCATTGGAAAAATATTTATAAAATCATAGTTGAAATCCCATTAAAAAAACCAACCATTTACACAAATTCCTCATTAAAATAAAAATCCTTTTTTTTAAATAAACCAATTAGTACAAAACAATATTTCTCAAAACCCCAATTCATTTTTAAATTATTTTAAATCTACTTAAAACCAAAAAGGGTATGCCGAACAAATATAATTTTTTAAGAAACATTTCAAAACACTAGAATCATTTTAAAAGAGTAGCTTATGCATTTTCACGAAGACATAAATACCAAGAGAGACACTTTATAAATGATACATGAATAAAAAATAACCAACATTTTATAAAATATAAATCTATAAAAGGTTTATCATGCTTCTCATGAATAAATCGAATGAATCCTATAGTTTAACCCCTTAATACAACTAAGGAGTGAATAAGTAATAGATAAAGATATAAGTGTCACTTTTCCAGGATATTTTTGAACATAAAGTCACATCTCTTCAAAGTGGGAAACCATATTCCACTTGAGATTGGTGTTTTAATCAATCTACCATTAAGATCTTATAAGGATCTCTCATGAACATCTAAGAAAAGGAACCATACCAAATTCTTGGTTAAGGCCTTCTTAACACTTCCAATCAAGAAGAATCCTAGTTGACCCTCTAATATAAAATCAAACTTAGAGAACACTCTTGCACCTCTAAGTTGATCAAATAGTCCATCAATACATATAAGTGGATATAAGTTCATTTATATCACTTAGAATAACCTCTAATAGTCCGAACATATTCTCAATAATCCATTTAAATTTTTATGGAAAAAACTAAGGTACCCCAAGGGGACATAATCATTCATATGAACCCCTTCACCTTGTAGTCATTCAGTTGAACCTTCTTCTCTCATAAGTCTACAAGATCCATATTATATGGTGGAATATATATATGATCCACACCTGGTAAGAACACAATCATTAACCAAACCCATCCCTTTGGTGGTAACCTATATAAGTCCTTGAGAAATACATCTAGGATATCAATTAAGATTATATATATATGTAAGTATGGGTCTCTATACTAGGGGTAATATTAATACTGATGATATTGACTCTTATGATAATAGGCATCAAAAAAATATAATATGATGAATCTTATAAGGTCATCCATGAGTGTAAAATGAAAATTCTACCAACATAATGGAACAAGACCTACAAAAATAAAAAATACATTATCTCTTACTTTTGAAAAATATAAGCCGACAAATCTTACCAATAACTAAGACATTTAATATCTATACTACTAGGGATACATTATCTCTTACTATTAGGTACTTATTTTTTCATCTCCTTATAGTAATCTCTATACTCATTCCTATTCTGTTAGGGACAAATAAAATGATTTTAGCTCATGTCATGTAGATTATTCCCTGATTTGACACCAATTATATTTATAAAAATTGATCATCAATCCAAATATTAGGAAGAAAAAAAAATAACAATGAACATCATACATATATTGTACCATAATGAAGGGTTCCATTAAAGAGATCATTATAGAACACACCTTCATTGAGAAAAAAAAACCAAATACTCAAATAAACTGTTAAAATTCTCATAGTTGTGATATGATTTCTTCATTTTAAAGAAACCTATGATCATATCATGAAAAAATTTCAACATCATCAAACTATTATAAAACATACACGAAGCTTATCGGCTACCCAATCCACCATAATTTCAATAAGACAATCATGAAAATTTAGATAACCATACACTATAGTATATAGACCTCTAAATAACACCTAAAAAACCCAAGCGACTATAAATACAACACTTATAATGAAATCATTCATCGTGTAGCTAAAACATCCACACATAAGACACAAAATTTCCACTATTACCACATTCTCAAAAAAACAAGGAACATGAATTCTAAAACAAACTTCACTACCCTTGATGAGCCTCTACAATACCTTAATTAATTTAGAAAATAAATAAGGAATGATCCCCACCATTAAAATATTTATTATGAGGAACAATTATTGAATTATAGAATCAAAATAATCCATAATGTAATTATTCTAAAATGGTTATCTCATGTTCATATATATAAATTGGCCGATAGAAAAACTGATGAAAAATAGTTAATGTATTCAGAAAATACCAAACATCCGAGTCTAGCTTCTCAGACCTAAAAAACATCCACTAATCATAGAAACAATTAATAGGGGTATAAGCTACCACACCACCAACATGAATTCATATATGATACCAAAATTAGTTATATATAAGTAAAAATCATGAACACTGGCCCTAAAGACATTGTGGAGAATGAAACCTGTGTATGAAAGCCAGGGGATAAGGAGTCAGTAGTGAAGGTGGTGGAGGAGGAGGAGGCAGTGACGAAGGAGGAGTCAGTAGTATAGGAGGAGAAGGAGGAGTCTGCATAAACGGTGGTGGAAGAGGAGTCTGTAGCGAAGGAGGAGGGGGAGGAGGAGGCAGGGTTTGGATTCTAAGAGATCTTGAGGCGTGTGAGAGGAGGAGGAGGGTGTTTGGGGTTATTTATAAAAGCAGGTAAATCTTTTATCATCGCTAGCTAAAAATCATTGATAAAGGTATGTTTTATCAGCACTAAAATAGAAATCGCTGATAAAACATGCCTTTATTAGCACTACAAAAATGATGATAAAACTATAATGATAATAAATTATTTATATTTTTATATATATTTATAAAATTTTATGTAAAATAAATAAATAAATATATATTTATAATAATAACTATAAATAAATAACTAAATATTTATATTTACATATTTAATAAATATATATTTATTTTTAACAATAAATTTATAATAAATATATTTATTATATTTATAATTTTTTATAATTAATATCTTTATTATAATTTTATAATTATCTAAATATATCTATATTTATTTATAATTATATTTTTATATATCTATTATAATTTTATAATTATTTAATAACTATATATTTATATATATTTATTATAAATATATATATTTTACATATTTATTATAAATATATATTTATTACATATATATTTTAATTATAGTCATAAATATAAATATATTTATATATATTTAAATATTTATGGAATTAAAATAAATATATTAATTATATATAGTCATTAATATAAATAAATAAATAAATAAATATTTATATTTATGACTACAAATAAAGGGGTGGTCCATCACCCCAGATCCGTTGTGACTTCTAACTCGTGGTTCGATTCTCATCAGAGGCCAGTCCAGATCCACACTGGAGGAGTCCGTTATGATCTAGATCTGCACCAGCTTGATGCAGGGAAGATTCGTTGTCCACGATTCCTCATCTGGTTGATGCACTACTGCGGGATCCAAGTCTGCGGTCCTTGTGGTTTGATTTTCTCTAGAGGCCAGTCCAGATCTACATCGAATCAATCCGTTGTGATTCAGATCTCTACCAGGGTTCTGTCCGTCGCGACCATTGTTGCTCCCTATGGGGATGCATCATCGTCCACGATTCATTCGGTTGACACACTGCGGTGGGATTTAATTCCACGGTCCTTGCTGACTTGCTCGATGATCATTTGATTAATGACGACTTTACTAAATTATTTCTGGGCTGGGGGTGGTTTGATTTGTATAGGTATGCTCTAAGATCGGCTCGTGCTGATGTTGATCTAGAAATTTTGTGCTCGGATGCTTGTGGTGTTCCAACCATTGCTTGTGGTGAAAAAATTGGGGTTATTGATGAGGCATCCAAGTGCTCATTCTCAATCTACAAGGGTTTGGATGTCCCTCCCATCTGTTGGAAAGGTAGTGTTGTGCACATAAAGGCAAATCTGTCTACTGCTGCATAGAATTTCAAAATAGGTGAAAACTCCATAATAGCTCGTATTATTCTACCTAGGTGTGCCACTCCACTGAAGATTGAATATTTAACTGATTGGATCTCATAAATATGGGGGTTTTCATCCTAGAAGTTAATTTCTCTAGGGTGAAGATTCTTTCATATTCTCTTCCCATCCGATGAGTTGAAGATGCGGGCATTGGGATTTGGTTCAATTTCGCTCAAACCTGGTATTATTCATATCTATGAATGGGATATAAATTTAATCCACTTGAAGTTGGAAGGTATTATATCCAAATCTGGGTAAGGTTTTATGGTCTTAACTATATTTTATGGTATCCAAAGATACTATATGATATCGTAATGTTAATTGGAGTTTCAATCAAAATTGATAATGAAACAGATACAACAAGATTTGGACACTTTTACCTCTTTTTTGTTGAATTTTATTTGAATTACACTTTGGTGGATCGTGTTCTTCTGCCCACTGATGATGATGATCTTGATTTGTGAATTTTTCATGAAAAAATGCTAATGTTTTGTTCGAAATTCAAGGTAATTGGGTATGAAACTTTTATTTTTAGGAAATCCATTGTCTGTGCTTTTTTCTCCCTATGTGGGAATGATTATAAGATGTGTCTAAAGAAAAAGAAAAATAAATCCACCCATGCTGATGGACGTGATAAGTCTTGGGTCACAACAGCCTATAATGATGATACTGGGCATGGAAAGATTGTGCATGCAACACAGGCAGATGCTAATACTAAAAAGGATTGCACACAGTAGAGGGATCTTGCTCCTGTGTTGGAGACTCCTGGAAATGAAAGTGCAGGGGTTGGACAACCAACTTATGGGACCTCTGGAAAGTTTTTAGGTGACACTAGGTGAGTGGAAGAAGGGGGTGCATCTCTTCCATACATTCAGTTCTATGGTAAAAAAAATTATGGTTAGATATTATTGCTGGGGAGAAAAATGTAGGGGAGGGAAGCTTGGATCATGTTGCTCCAAAATCCACCGAGATTGTTAGCAGACAATTAATTGATAAGAATCCATCACCTTTTATGGATATAATGGAGTTGATTGTGCATGATACTAGGGTACAAGCTATGGTGGCTAATGCTTCAAGAGTCATTAATGACTCTATATAGAAGCCTCTCACTAAACCAAAGGGGAATTTGCAGCAAACAAAAACATGGAAGTGAGGGCGGCATCTGAAAAACCATGGATGAGGATGTGGTAGAGATGACTGGGCTAGGTGTGGCTGGGATACCAGGACTTCTTCAAAGGATCTCACTCTGGAGCAGATTAAACTTAGGGAAAAGTACTCAGTGCTTTTCAGTTAGAAGAATTTTCAGTCAGAATAGGAATCTGGTGATGATATCTCTGATCAGGATTTTGGGGATGACCCTAGTTCTACCCATTTGTAATTTTATTTTTTGTATGAGGATATTTCCTTTTTTATTTATGTCATCTCTCCTTCTCATTCTTTGTCTTTTATTTTTCAATAAATTTGGTAGGAGTATGTTTGGCTGACTCCGAAACCTTTCTGGTATGACTATAATTAAATATATATATTTTTATAACTTATAATCACAATAAATATATTTGTTATAATTTTATAATTATTTACATATATATTGTTTATAATTATAATTATAAACATTTGTATATATGTATAAATATTTTTATATATTTAGAACAATATTTCTATAATTATATATATTTATAAAATTATAAATATTATAAATATAGTTATTATAGTTTTCTAATTATATATATATATATATATTTATAATTATAGATAAAAAAATTTAAAATATTTTTTATATAATTATAAATATATTTATGTGTATATATATATATGTATATTAATATATTAATATATATATTTATAAAATTATAATAAATGTATTTATTATAATTTAATAAAAAGTGTATATATAATTATAATTATGAAAAATATATTTATCATTTAAAAAATTTATGATAAATATATGTATTTATTTATAATTATAATTATAAATAAATATGTTTAAAAGGTATTTATATATAATTATAAATATAATAAAAATATTTATCATTTAAAAAAATTATTGTAATTTTATAATTATTTAAATATTTATATATTTAGTTATATATAATTATAATTATAAATATATTTTAAAAAGTAATTATATATAACTAAATATTTATAATTATAAATATAATAAATATATTTATTATTTAATTATATTTATTGTGATTTAAAGTATTAATGAGAACAAAGTAGCTTCATGGGAACATGAATGAATCATATAGACCTAGTAAAGTATAAATCTCATAAAAAAGGAGTCATCATATATATGGAAAACATGAATAGTAACAAGGGTGTAATGTATAAATGAACATTCATGATGAATACATAACATACGAACATCAATTATATTCACGCATCAATAAACAAAATTCATTGGGAACATATATTTATTTAATTATATATATATATATATATTTAATTATAATTATAAATATAAATATTTAAAAATTATTTATATATAATTATAAAAATTTATATTTAAAAATTATTTATATATAATAATAAATATATAAATATAATAAATATAATAAATATAATAAATATATTTATTATTTAATGAAAATTATTATATATATATATATATATTTGAATTATTTAAAAATAAATATTAATTATAAACATGCTTTTTTTATTCAATGTATACAAATAATCATTATTTTTGAATATAAATATAATAATTTTATATAAATTAATAATATTTTTTATTAAAAACTTTTATCAGCGCTAAAAGTAACACCGATAAAGGTCCTCCTTTTATTAGCACTTTTTGATTAGCACTGATAAAAGCCGACACATCCCTTGCCCAAATCTATGGTAGTGTCTCAAGTTTGAAAATTTGGGTTAGTGCACAAGAAAGAGGCTATGCACACATAAAAGTACACATGCATTGAAAATTCTAAATGAAAATTGTGTACATAGAAGGTGTGTGTGTAACGAAATTAATAAGTGGACAATGTGTGTGAAGAAGGTGTGTGTGTAAAGAAAATAAGAAGTGGAAAATGTCTTATATACACACTATGAAAATTAACTATTTGTATTATACATACATAAAATACACATACATGTGAGGACATATGTACTTGAAAATATAATTTTCATCAAACATGCATGAATAACATAAAATGTACATGTAAGTATAAATTTAAAAATACTATAAGCAGTATTTGTTTGAGTTGAATTGATATTTTTCAATGAAGTAAAGTAGAAGAAAACATTTAGTTCATTAAGGAATCCTTAACTATTTTTTCTAATATTACAGTGAGTTGAATTGGAAGTTTTATCTTCTACAATTCAGGAAAGTATAATAAACTGACTTTTATACTGTGTTGATTTATTATATTCAATGGTAGTTATAGAGTTTTTATGGATGTGAGAAAGTGTCAAATCAGTTTATTTCAATGGCTCAAAGAGGAAGACTAGTTTTGTATTGTAGTAGAAGCTTAAATATTTTTATGACTTTTCTCATTGTGATTGTGTTGTATTTGTGAAATACTGGTGGGATTATATTATAAAGAAAATTGGCGGGATTCCAGTATAATGAACATTGGTGGGATGCTGGTATAATTTGAGAAAAGGTTCATACCTACCCACAATGGTTTCAGGGTGATACCTGACCAACCCATATTCAATTGTTGAATGGTTCATACTGTATAATTTGTATCTCATATCATCCCTAACACAACAAGGACATAATCACCCATATTAAGGGTGAACCTTGTAAAAATACGGTGTTTTGTGATTCATTTACTTTCTGTCTTGCATGTGGTATAATTGTGTTTGTAAAAAGGGAAGATTCATTTACTCTAACATGTACAGAGGTTCAAATTAAAAAGGGGTAAGAGAATAGAAAAGAAAATTTGTAAAAAATAGTGTACACTGATTCACCCCCTCTCAGTGTACCTCCATAATCCACTGGGCACTTCAATTGGTATCAGATCAAATGTTAAACCTTTTATTGGATATATGGTGTTGTCCCATTTTTTTATATCATAATTATATGAAGTTCAGATTTGATTTTGAAGAAGTAAAAGAGCTGAGTCAGATGTAAAGTTCAGTTTCTATCTTTGTCAGTGTTAATAATGATATTTCTACAAAAACCTTGAAAAAAAAGAAAGAGGTAATAAATAGGAGAAATAATTTGAAGAAGAAAGTGGGTTCATCAAAATATAAATTTAGTTATAAAGGTATTCTATCATCAGTATCTATTAAATCAGTTGATAAATATCCTTTTGATGAGTACAGTTCAAGCGATAATGAAGAAGAATGTATTGAGTCACTCATTTATTTTTATTTAGAAATAAAAAATTATCTAAATAATGTTCCTACTGAAGTTTTTACTTAAATATATTATTTCTTCAAGGGACTATATGAGGAAAAGTCACAACTTGAAAATGAAGCTAAGGATATAGATTAGAAAATGGAAAATAAGTTTGAAAGATGTAAACTTCTCTCACAAATTACTGATTCCAAAGAAGAAACTATATCACTTCGCAATGAAAATTTCTCCTATGTCGAAGAAAAATTACAAAGAAACACATGTGAGAAATAATTTACTGAGAAGGTATTTATTGAGATAATTCACACACTTAAAGAATCTCTTAAAGATTAAATTAATATTAAGGGCACTCAGTTAGAAATCAAAGACAAGGATGAGATATTCACCAGAGTTGAAAAATATAAAGAACAATCTATATTACATTGCAATGAAAGAATTACTTTGATTAAAGATGAATTTAAAAGGACTATTTATGAAAAGGATGTGGCTGAGAAATTTTATAAATAAGTGATCCATGCATTAGAGAAACTATAAAAAACCTCCATGAATGTTAAATAATCCTAACTAGAGGATAAGAAAAATAGAATTAAAGAGTTGAATAATTATATACTGATGGAAAATCAAATTCATGATGATCAAGTTTAGAAAATGAAGAGTCAATGGGAAGTCAAATTGAAAGCTTTTGAAGATGATAAAAACTTTCTCAACATGAAGTGTCTTGAAATGGATGGCAATTTGAAAAATCTAAAGGAAACACAATTAAAAACTTCCACAAAAGAATGTGATGATATGGTGAAATCACTTGAATATTAGAAGAATTATATAATATGAAATATCTTGAGTTGGAGGTCAAGTTAAAAAATCTTGATAATATTCAAGAAGAGTCTTCACAAAATAATGAGATCAAAAAATCTTCCAAGAGTAATTCTAAAATGAGTCTTACTTCTGACAAGAATCATTTAAGTAGAAAGAATAGTTTGAGATTAACTAAAGATAAATCTATTTCAAGCTCACTTAAACAGGTAACCTTTTATCTAGAAGTTTCTATTTGTACTAATATTATTTTATCTATAAGTACAGGTTCCAAAACTAATTTTGGTCGGACATAGATGATGTATATTGAAGAAAATATACCATGCCATCAAATGTGGACATGAATAAGTGGATGAATTCTTGTTCCCCACAAATATATCAGTTGAATAATCATTCTATCCAAAAAAACAAGATGTAAAATCTATCCAAGTGGTAGCACAGAGGAAGAAATCAAGATTTTTGGCGATTGTTGGTGTTTTTGGAAATTTTGGCATCAGACTATTGAATTTTGGAACAATATGTTTAAGCATGATAATTACAGAAGGCCCAATTAAGGGGGAGCAGATCTAATGTGAATAGATATCCTGAAAACTTGAAGAGTAATTCACATATGAAAAAGAATCTACCTATAAAAAAATATTTTATTATCTTGAAAACTTATGTGACTATTTTAATATAATTATTCACAATTATAATGAGTTTTGGTATGTATCAACCATGCACAATGCATATAATAATATGGAGGAAAGACCACAATAAATGAATTGGTGAAGAAAAAATACAGAAAAGTATTCCTTGGGATGTAAATAGGAGATGAATGTTAACAAAACTATGATTGAAGCTACACCAAAGAAGAATGATGAGATTAATTTCATACCAAATAAAATGTGCTTCTATTATGGAAGTAGAGGCCATATAATAGAATTTGAAAATAATTCATAAACTTTAATGCTAATGGAAGCATTCTAAAGGAGAAAAAAAATTAAACTCATAAAAAAATATTAGGATTAATTTGTTGCATTAAAATCAGGATGAAAAACTCAAATTTCATGAGATTTTATCTAAAAGGGATAATCCTATGATTGTTGAAGATTATAATGGAAGGTTCAAAATATCAGGACATATTGCTGATAAATTCATGACATGGTTTCCTGAACAAATAGAATTAATATAGAATAAAGGTGAAGCACCTATGGCTTCTTATGTTAATAATTCTAATGTGAATAATGATTCTACACCCAAGATGAAGTTTTATCACATACTAAAATAATGTTTAGCTATATGGCTAGAGCATCTATAATTGGATAAAAAGTTAGTACAAGAATAGAATAATTAAAGTGCACTAATTATTAATGTGAAATAGCCTATTCCATGAAAGATGAAATTTTAAGAAATCAAGAAGTACATACTATCCTTAAATGATAAAAATTTTAAAGCCAAAGAAGCAATCTTGATTAATTTTTATAATTTTGGAGAAAAATTGGAAGGATTTTTTGGGTTGAGAAATAAATCTAATCCAAGTTTCTCTAACTAAAAATCATCGAAGAACAACCTTATTCCAATATATATTTTGGGTTTTTTCTTTTATTTAGGGAGTTGAAGGTGATTAAAATATTTAGGGGTATTCATAAAAATATGAGTTTTTTGATATTATACAGTATTCAGGATGCTATCTATCATGGAGTTATTTATTTCAATCGCTATTAAAATTGTTCTTGAAGATCATTATTGAATAAAGTCAGTTATGATAAAGAAAATGGATTAAGATCACCCCTCTAGGGTGAGAACAACTGAACAACTATCAATGTTGAATATCTTAACTAGTTTCATTGAATATTTGATGTTCTGGTAAGGGTTATATTTGATGAATTTAAATTTTGAAAATAGAGGCTTGTCATTAAAGAGGCATGTTTTTTAATTTTTATATGAATAACAATTCTAGAATATGGAGAAATTGATATTTTGATGAAAAAAGTAAAATTTATTGATAAAGGTGAATTGAATTATTACATTTAAAATTTTCAAATATGTTTTACAAGATGAATTCAAGAGATTAGTTGAGTAGATTTTGAACAACTCATGAAATAAGGTTTCAGTATTGAAAACATATTCTGAAAAATTTATCGATATCATTGTTATCTAAATGGATCAATCCTGTTTTCTACACCAGGTTAGCCAGTGTAGACTTGGAATTGATTAATTAAATCCAACATTGCTTTTAAAAGGTGATGTTTTCCTTCTCTCAAGTTGATCAGTTTAAATTTCTCTTAAGTGGAATCTCCTATGAAATGAGAATATTGAAGGAGGTAAAAATTCAGTAGTTACAAAATGATATGAGTTAATTTTTTTACCATAATACTATATTTGGTTTTCTTATCAAGTAAGTGGGGTAAGGGAACATTGAATTTTAAAGTAAAATGGGTATTAACAACAAATCCGAAGGGGGATATTGAAGAACCCAAATTGTTTAAAGTGATATTTGTGTTGTAATTATTGTTAACAAACTTGATTGATAAAAATTCAATGTTACAGTGTTGGAAGAATTGAGGTTCTGAATTTGATTTTTTTTATAATTACTCATAATTTGGTAAGTATTATTTGATTTAAAGAAGTTTATTTAAGTAAAGAAAAAATAAATTTAACGATTGTAGATTGGGTTTGTAATTCCGAAAAACTTGTGTCATTGGTTATTTGTGGTTGAAATAGTGTTTAAGACATTCAAAAATTAAAGTTGAGAGTTGGAATTTATTGAATTACAAATAGAATAATAAATTAGGGAATTTGTTATTTGATTTTGTTGCCTTTACATTAATTGGAATATGGAATAATTTTTTAAAGGTGTTCATCAAAAAATTAAGCTATCCTTTATCAACCAGTTGAGGGACCCAAACCATTGTTGAGGTGTCTAAGTGAAACCTCAGTTAGAGAATAGGTGGAATGGGGTGCATAGTAGGCACATAATAGGAACAAAAAAGATGTAACAAGCCACCATACGAGGTGACACAGTGGTGGAGTAGGGTCCATCACAGGGCGGTGCCAGGCGGTAATGGGAGCGGTCCGGTGATGATTTTGGAGCCACAAAAAAATGTAAGTTGTACTATAAGGGAGTGAAAAAGTGGTATTTGTTTCAATGTAGGAATGATTTTTTGCATGTTACTGTAGATCTGGACAAAATATTACTATCTAATCCTTTATATCTCACATCCTAGTCATTCGATTGCATTGGTCGAGCTTCAAAACCATGCGAGAAGTGTCATATTCATCCTCATCCATGCTTTAGAATTCTATTCACCATGATCTTAATGATACAAGATGACTGAATCTTTATCGAAGTCCTATTATTATCTTTTAAGAGTTCTAAAAATCATATCTGTTTATCCAAGCCATTCATTCTATTATGTATGTCATCATCTTCTCCACTAAGCTCATCCAAGAGATTATATTCCACAGGAAATCCACATGCGATGTCGATGAGTCATCCAAAAAAGATTTTGAGCTTCATTCGAGTGCTTTGATGATCTGAATATGATAAAAAATATATGTATAATCATTATCATGGATAAACAAGGATCTTATCGATGATAAATAGCGTGAAGTGAAAAAATGAATTTGTAGTGATATTGATTTTCCATGTCCATGGAACAGAGGTAGTGAGCATGTCCTAAGTCATGGGATCATTTCATATAAATACCTAATGAAGTGTTCATATACTGTGTGTTGAGTGTTTGATAAGATCTCATTTTATGAATAAACATAGCTTCGTGAATTTCTCTGATTCACGGAAATGAGTTCCACGAATACTCTTTTTGTGTGAAGAAATGGAGATAATTCTAAGCACTTGATTTGTTCTTTACACACTCATTTTTATTGAATAAGAACTTGTTTCTATGAATAATTTGTGATAGTGGTGGCGCCCAAATTTACCCTACTGGTAAAAGCGGTCAATGTAGTACATGTAGGGGTCGAATCCACAGAGACCGAAGAAGTAACCTTGAGACGCTATGATTTGGTGAAGGATGGGATTTGAAGTAGCCAACTTTGGTTTTGATTTTGGATGGTTTAAAGAACACTAAGAAACCTAAGTGAATTTAATTCAAAGAAAATGGGTTGATCTTAGGATTATGATCGGGGTTTATTGAATGAATTTTACTTCTTTAGACAATTTTGGTTTTATTAATTCTTGATGAATCCATTCTTCAAAAATAACACTACCTTCATCATTTTCTGGTTTGGTGCTTACTAAACACAATTAATAATCCCCTATACACTTAGAGAACCAAATTCATGATCTCTCCAAGGTATATGGTAATTTAGTAATTGAATTTAGTTTTCTCAAACACAGTAAAGATGAAGAGTAGAAATAACTGAAGAATGGATGTCTTAAATTAATTATCCAATTAACAACAATTCATTCATAAAATAACATTCAATCCAGAATTTTCATCCTCATAAGATCAGCCCATTAAAGGGTTATCCCTCCATTGATGGTATACTCTCAATGGTGGGCGGAATATGGCTAACAAGAATTGTATTGAAGAAATTAAAACCGCGGAAATAACGAGCACTCCTATGTGTGTGTGAATGAAATTCACACCTATGTGTGAACTAATTCACAACAACACAGAGATATCACTGTGATTTTTGATAATAAAGTTTTAATAAATGAAATGGAAAATATATAATAGAAATAAGTTGATTAAGAACATAAATATACAAAAAAAAAACTTTCATGGAAATGGAAAACATTACAAAGGAAATTTGGAAGCATAACCTTACAATGAAACTAGCAACAATAGTTGATAAGAAAAATATCCCCCCTATTACCTTCACCACTAGCTCCTTATATAAGAATATTAGGAGCCTTAGATCCACCCCCCACAATCAATTCACCCCCCAACAATTAATAGAGTCAAAAGGAGGGTGAATAATCAAAAGGAAATTGACGTTTCGAAGTTGACCTGGAAAACTTTCCAGATTCATCCACCATATTGACGTGTGAATTTGTAATTGAAGAAGGCAGAATACGGAGGGGTTGTAAAAGAAAAATATCTTCTTCATTCTTTCCTCTATGATCTGTAAAAATTTCAGGAAATTTGGCTCCGTTTTTTGGACGTTATGGTCGAAATTGTGGGACGGATTTCTGTGCATTAATGTCAGGTCCACCATTTAAATCTCAACTTCAGATCCCTTTATCATCATGAAAAAAATCAGAATTTGCTCTGGCCACAGTTGAATAAAATGATTCTAATATTTTCATATTTAGAATGTATAAATTTTAGCATCATTGGGCTTGGTTTGTGGGCCCCACATTTGTTTGATGGGCCTTAGCCCCATTATGATTTTTCCAGCAAGTTTCTTCCTTCAGGTGCAAAAATCTCAAACTTCACTTGTGATTCATCCATCAGACCTAAAAGAAAAAATATTCCAAATAAATTGATGAATCATATACCAAAATATCAAATTAAAATTATTAATATTGTAATTTACACAAGCAAATTATTGAGTGGGCCCAAATTGACACTTTAAGCATGAATTGCACAATGATGGGAAATGAAGTTCAATTTATAAATTGGACTAAAATTGATGTTTATGAACATTAAAATAACAATGAATATTAGCCACTTTTAGTGACTAATCACACCCCCTACTTGTGTTTTTCTAGTCCCGAGCAAAATATATTACAAATATGAAATTCAAATCCCCTTTTCCAAAAACATTTTAATACACATTCCTCATCCAAAACCCTCATACCAAAAAAAATATGAAACCCATCAAAATAATTTAAAACAAGATCGGTCCATAAGCATATACCAAGCCCAGGCCCATTCCTTTGTTCAAATTCATCGCCACATTTCATCCAATTTCAATTAATCATGATAAAGTGTTGTGCATCACAAAAGATATGTGACCCATTTTATTGTTCAAGGGGAAAAAATGGAAGCGCTAGGTGGGAATCACATTAAACCTTAAGATGAGTATCCAATTTTTTTTTGATTTTTTTGTTTTTTTAACCACAATAGATATGAAAAGAGTAACTCTAGGCAAGAAAACTATGGAGTCACGATCCCCAAGTTCCGGACTCCACACATATTGTCAATTCCATGCTCTACAATAGAGATATAAAGCCTAACTCTGGGCAAGACAACTATGGAGTCACGATCCCCAAGTGCCAGACGCCACTCATTTGAACAAAACATTGCTCTATGTGGTCTTTATTTTTTTTCAATTTTTTTTGTTTTTTGTTTTGGATACTCAAATTAAACTAAAAGTGACCCCATAACCCTATGCTATAATGAAAGGGACCCAAGAACTCAAATTTACACCCAAGATCCTATAGACATGCATTGTGGAATTTTTATTAAGAGGATGAAAATGTAAACTTTGAAAAATCACATCGGATAACCGCACTTTCCAAAAACTATTCTCCTGAACTTAAACTTGCATTAAAATAAAAATCAAGGCATGAAAAATTATTTAATATCCAATTTTAGAGTTTTCAATGTATGTTATCATGTTCAAGGTTAATGTAATTTCTCTTTCCATTCATGTTCTTATTAAAAAAATATTTTTTTAATTTCATCTCTCCCAATATAGAATAACACGGTCCCCAGTGTTTAAAGAAAAGAAAAGTTAGATGGGGGTAGGAGAGGAGTTCAAAGAGGAAATTGAAAATGATAAACATGGAACAAATTGACCTGGTTTTTGAAGTTGAAGTTCATGATGCTCTAGATTACTCCTTTTTTCTCTTGGGGGATGTTGGCACCTCCTTGATTGAACATGTATCAACCAAAATAGTTCCTGAACCATAAAAAGAAGAACAAAGCAGACAAAACAAAAAACATAATAATTTATTTAAAACCAAGTATCATCATTTTTATGATTTTCCCTTTTTTATTTTTTTTTAATTTTAAAAATCAAACTGATGATACATTGTCTTCTTTTAAATTTCTGGTTAAGGTATTACTCAGGGATCACATCGTGTGACACGGATGAATATGATGCTCCCCTTTCATACCCATCCATACTCATAAAAGAAGAACAGTTCAAGAGTCTAATTTTTTTTAACCTACAAAAACAAAAATAAAATAAACTGATGATACATTGTCTTCTTTTAAATTTCTGGGTAAGGTATTACTTAGGGATCACACCGCGTGACACAGATGAATATGGTGCTCCCCTTTCATACCCATCCATACTCATAATATAAGAACAGTTAAATAGTCTATTTTTTATTTTTTTATTTTTAAAATATCAAAATGATTTATTAATCATATTTGAAAAATAAATATGATTCCAAAAATATTGGAAACATGAAAACCATGGGTTGCCTCCCGTGCTGCGCTTTTTTTTAATGTCGTTATCCCGACTTTTACCCCCCAACTTATCCAATTCCAACTTTTGACATTTTAATTAACCCATCTTTTTCCACTTCAATAAGATTGAGATTGATTATTTTTTTGAAATTTGTTTCATGTAAAATCCTATTTTCTACAATGATTGGTAAAATCCAAGGAATATCTTAAATGGTTGATCGAGTTGCTTCTATATTCTTGCCTAAGACACCAAGGATCATTCCTACATTATTGGTTTCCTAAGATGGATGAATGAAAAGTGAAAGGTCTTGTTTGTACCCTATAAAGGGATAATTAATTGGGGATGAAAGGTTAATAATTTTGAGGTTGGGTTGATTTAATTTTCCTAAAAAAGATTGGAAATTTGAAAAATAACATTCTTCTTCAATAAATTTAGAAATAATCGGTTCATTTTGAAATTGTGATTCCTCGTGAAAATTGTTCAGTTGAATGTCAGGAATGGGTATGGACTCAATGTTTGTGATTTCTCCTAGTGGTTCAATGACTGGTGCTTTTGAAAATTTATTAATGGAGTTATATTCAGGAAACTCAATCCATGATGTCAAATTTTCCTCTTTTGAATCCAAAAAATCAATTTCCTCCTGATTTAAAGACCCTTCAAAAACACCTCGATCCTCTACAACTATCCCAAATCCTAAGGTTGGTTCTTCAATAAAGGCATGAGGGGTTTGTGTGTTACAATATTCTTCAATAAATATTATGGAAGGGATGTTTTGAGTGGGAATAGGGTCCACACAAGTTTTAATGCTTTGTAGTTCCAGTCTCAAACTTGATACATCTGAATTCATTTTTTCTATTTGTTCACACAATTTTTGAAGAATTGTTTTAGGATTAGGATTGATATATATTTTTACATTATGTACTTCCTCATTATTCATCTTTTTAATCATTCTTTATAGGTATGGAAATTGATCATTTAAACATTCATCATTACAAATTTCGTTCATGTTATCGGATGTGGGGTATTCAATAATGGTTTGGTCAATGAAATTTTCTATGTGAGGTGATTCAAAATATTGATTTTCCAGTTGATTATAGCCTTGGTATATTAATGGTTATTATTGAAGATAATCCATTGGAGTTGATTGAAAGTTGTTTTTGGGATTCCTTGGACACGCAGAAATAGAAAGGGGAATAGAGAAGAGAAATTAGGGTGAGAATAGAGAATTTGGGGTGAGAAAAGAAGATGAGTGTCTAAGATAATTACTTGGGTCCCCGGAAACGGCGCCAAAATGTTGGTTGTGCCAAAATTTACCCAACTGGTAAAAGAGGTCGATGTAGTACATGTAGGGGTCGAATCCCTAGAGACCGAAGAAGTAACCTTGAGACGCTATGATTTGATGAAGGATGGGCTATGAAGTAGCCAACTTTGGTTTTGATTTTGGATGGTTTAAAGAACACTAAGAAAACTAAGTGAATTTAATTCAAAGAAAATGGGTTGATCTTAGGATTATGTTCGGGGTGGATTGAATGAATTTTACTTCTTTAGAAAATTTTGGTTTTATTAATTCTTGATGAATCCATTCTTCAAAAATAACACTACATTAATCATTTTATGGTTTGGTGCTTAATAAACACAATTACTAATCCACTATACACTTAGAGAACCAAATTCATGATCTCTACTAGGTATATGGTCATTTAGTAATTGAATTTAGTTTTCTCAAACACAGTAAAGATGAAGAGTAGAAATAACTGAAGAATGGATGTCTTAAATTAATTATCCAATTTACAAAAATTCGTTCATAAAATAACATTCAATCCAGACTTTGAATCCTCCTAAGATCAGTCCATTAAAGGGTTAGCACTCCATTGATGGTATACTCTCAATGGTGGGAGGAATATGGCTAACAAGAATTGGATTGAAGAAATTAAAACCACGGAAATAACGAGCACTCCTCCGTGCGTGTGAATGAAATTCACACCTATGTGTGAACTAATTCACAACAACACTGATATATCACTATGATTTGTGATAATAAAGTTTTAATAAATTAAATGGAAAATATAGAAGAGAAAGAAGTTGATTAAGAACATAAAGATACAAAAAAAACTTACATGGAAATGGAAAACATTACAAAGGAAATTTGGAAGCATAACCTTACAATGAAACAAGAAACAAAAGATGATAAGAAAAATATCCCCCCTATTCCCTTCACCACTAGCTCCTTATATAGGCATATTAGGAGCCTTAGATCTTCCCCCACAATCAATTCACCCCCCAACAATTAATAGAGTCAAAGGAGGGTGAATAATCAAAAGGAAATTGACGTTTCGAAGTTGACCCGGAAAACTGTCCAGGTTCGTCCACCATATTGACGTGTGAATTTGTAATTGAAGAAGTCCGAATCCGCAGGGGTTGTAAAAGAGAGATATATTCTTCCATAGGTCCTCTATGAGCTGTAAAATTTTCATTAAATTTGATTCAGCTGTTTGGATGTTATGGTCAAAATGGTGGGACAGATTTCTGTGCATTAATGTCAGGTCCACCATTTAAATCACAACTTCAGATCCCTTTATCATATTAAAAAAATCATAATTAGCTCCAGCCACAGTTTAATAAAATGATCCTCATATTTTTATATTTCTAATTTATAAATGTGAGATTCATTGGGATTTGTTTGTGGTCCCCACATTTGTTTGATGGGCCTTAGGCCCATTATGATTTTTCCAGAAAGTTTCTTCCTTCAGGTGCAAAAATATCCATCTTCACTTGTGATTCATCCATCAGACCTAAAAGAAAAAATGTTCCAAATAAAGTGATGAATCATATAAAGAAATATCAAATTAAAATTATGAATATTGTAATTTCCACAAGAAAATTATTGAGTGGGCCCAAATTGACACTTTAAGCATGAATTTCACAATGATGGGAAATGAAGTTAAATTTATGAATTGGACTAAAATTGATGTTTATGAACATTTAAACAAATTAATATTAAGATCTTAATAATTAATATTAGCCACTTTTAGTGACTAATCAGATATTTCCTTTGGTTTGTCCCTATTACTTCTACAATGTTCACTCTGTTTCCACATGAAGTGTCACGAAGTATACATAGAACTTTTCATCCTCATTCTTGCATGAAGAAAGTGTACCACACTATTTCATGAAGAGAATTAAAACTTACTTGGTTTGTGTGACTTGTTTTGAGAAGGTTGTTCACTCATATTTGAGAATGTTTCTTGCATGAAAGAGTAATGTGCACAAAAGGATGCATGATTCAGTGAGTTTATAATCTCATGCAAGTGAAACCACGTGAAACTGAGTATCAAAGGTAGTGAAGCATAATGAATTCAATATGAATTCATAAAGATTATATGAATATTGTGTGTGAATAAAAATTGTAAAAATGGAAGTGCATGTGTATATGAGTTTGTGTGCATAAATAATTATGAAAAAATGTGCGTAGATAGTGTGTATGAGAAGACAACATACTTTCACAAAGATGGTGTAAATCCAAGAGGTCGTGAGAAATTATTTATGAAAAGATATAGTTTGTCTGAGTTTGAGAAGACCGTACATATTCTTGTGTAAATTATTCACTATTTTCTCTAGTTTTTAAAAGGGACATGGTTTGCAAAGGGACCATTCATACTTATTTAGGTTTGTGCACAAGAAAGAGGATATGCACACATAAATGTACATGTAAATTGAAAATTCTAAGTGTATAGTGTGTTTATAAAATGTGTGTGTGTGAAGAAATTAATAAGTGGATAGTGTGTGCAAACAAGGTTTGTGTGAATAAAATAAGAAGTAGATAGTGTCTTATGCCCAGCCAGTGAAAATTAAATATTTGTATTATATATAAATAGAATACATATACATGTGAGGGAATGCATACTTGAAAATATAATTATCATCATACATGCATGAATGGAATACAATTTACTTGCATGTAGAAATTTAAAATTACCATAAGTAGTATTTTTTTGAGCTGAAGTGATATTTTTCAATGAAGTAAAGAAGAATACAACTTGCAGTTCATAAAAGAATCATCAGTTGTTCATTCTGATATTGCAGTGAGTTGAATTATATGTTTTATCTTCTACAATTCAGGAAATTATACAAATCTGACTTGCATACACTATTGATTGATTATTTTTAGTGGAATTCATAGAGTTTTAGTTGAAGTGGGAAAGTATAGAATCAGTTTATTTCAGTGGCTCAAAGAGGAAGATCAGATTTGTGTTACAATGGAAGCATAAATATCTAATGATCTTTCTCATTGTGTTTGTGTTGTGTTTGTGAAATACTGGTGGGACTCAAGTATAAAGGACATTGGTGGGATTCCAGTATAAATAATACTGGTGGGTTTCCAGTATAATTTGGGAAATGGTTCATGCCCACCCATAATGGTTTCAAGGTAATACCTGACCAACCCACTTGTAATTTTTGATTGATTCATAGTAGAGAATCTGTGTCTCGAATCATCCCAAACATAGTAAGGATTTAGTCACCTACATTGGGGAAAACCTTGTCAAAATACCATGTTTTGTGATTCATTTAATTTCTATCTTTCATGTGGTATAATTGTGTTTATAAATAGTGAAAATTAATTTACTCTAATAATTATAGAGTTTCGAAATAAAAAGGGTAAGATAAGAGAAAATAATTTTTTTTAAAAATAATGTACACTAATTCACCCTCTCTTAGTGTACCTACATGATCCATTGGTCACTTCATCTTCTTCATTCAACCACTATTCTATTTTCTTACTTAATCGTTACGATTCCTTTATTGAGATTTATATTTTTCTTAAGACACGTAAAAAGTACTGTTCTGAGCTGATACTCTTTGTAAGATTCTTCACCTCCTTTTTCTTCACTATTTGATGAATCATATTTTTTTATAAACATTTGAAAATAAGGTTATGATTCTTTTGGAACATTAATCTTTTTATGAATCAATATAATCAAATTTAGATTCAACTTTCTTACTTAGCATACTTCTTATATTCTTGGTGAACTTCTTATTTCCACCAAAATACTTATTTTTTTGGAATATTTTTCAAAATTATTCCACCATGTTTTTTATTTAGAATGATCTTCAAATTCTCAAACTTTATTTTTGGGTAAATTAATATCAAAATGCTCAATTCCAATACACTAAAAAAATTTAAGAGGAAGTTTTCCTTCATAATTTCCCTCTTCCTCTTAGAGAGTTCTTAAAGATAAGAGCCAAACCTTTTTAATTCAACTCATCATCCTCATTATCTTTAGAATAAAAAGGATGAACATATTTATTATCTTCAATTTTTATCTTTTTCATAGCTTCAAAATCTATTTCATATTTCATCTTCTTTTTGAAAACATGATCTTTTTTCATTTCATAAGAAACAAGAAAGCTATTAAGTTCATCAATAGATAAGCCATATTTATCTTCTAAAGTAGAAATTTTAGAATCATACATGTTCAAAAAGTTTCAAATGAGTTTATTTAAAATTATAGAATCTTTAAATACATATTTGAATATTATAATGTTTCAAAAAACATCATTTACTACAGTGAATTACTCATCAATAATTTCTTCATCTCTTGTTCTAATGTCTTCAAAATTGATACTCTTGATTTATATCTTTTCTTCCTTAACTTTATTATTCCCATTGAAAATACTTTGGAGCTTGTCCCATATAATATTTATAGTTTTAAGACCCATAAAATTCATATAAACATTTTATTTTAGATACATTAGATTAAAATTTATATCTTTCTATCAAATTTAATATTTATCTTTTCAGAAAATGTCATAGGTTCATATTCCTCAATGGGTGGAAAACTAATTATAGAAGCATCAAAAACTTCCAGGCCAAGAGTTATGAGATATGGAATCATTCAATTTTTCCAACCATGATAAAATTTTCCTTCAAATTTAGGAATCCCTATACTATTGATATAATTGATATTTTACAAGATATGTATTTAACATGGAACCATCCCTCTGATACCAATTGAAGTTCCAAAGGATCAAATAAAAAACAAGAAGGGTGAGGGGATTGAATCAATTGTTTCTTTTTGAAAAATTTAAACATTAGGAAACTTAACCCTTGTAACATGTTAGAGTCTCTTAAATATAAAATTTTACAAAACTCAATTACATGAATAAATAGAAATGTAAACATGTCACACATGATTTACAAGGTTTGTACTCAGTTTGAGAACCTACATCCTTTCCATAGCCACTCCTGTGGGTCTAAGGAAATTTGTTATTATGAAGAAGTGAATAAAAATTGTGTCAACTACCATTGTACATATTCTATCTCATTATAGTAATGATTATAATGACTCCTATTAAATTAAAAAATTTATATAAAAAAATTTTAGCCACCAAAAATTGAAAAACATTGAAACTTTTTACTCCACAAAAGTTCTTCTGAAGACTTGGTCTAATGTAACTGCATCTGATTTCCCCATTCCAATGAACCAAGTATGATATGATCAGTCTGATTCACCTTTACTTATTCTATACGCATTATAAAAATTTATAAACTGTATATTTAAGAAAAAATATTCTTCTCAGACTTATTATCAAACAATCAGTTAGATGCCCTCGGTTCAGTAATCAAATACTTCTAAAATTTGATATTTAGACCAAATATTCTATTTAGAAACTCTTATGACACACAATATTCAACTCTTAAACTTTTTTCCATACTCTGAACAATAACAAGGTATGATAAACTGTGCACTTATATTTATAGGTTCTCCAGTTCAGGAAATTTTAGGAACTCAAATTCTTTCCCCGATCACTCAAATTTCAAAACCCTAAATTTCATGTTCCTTTGAGCTTCACTTTGACCGCTTCAATCTTCTCAACTCTTTTGGTGACTTCTTGAAACTTATTGAATCTTAAGAACTCTTCTTGAATTCTCAACTAGAAATGAATAACAACTTTGAAAAATCTCTATACAAAAATATATAGTCCAAAACATCTCATTATAGAACTCTATTCATTATTTAATTTCCATTGATCCAATTCAAAGATAGAACATTTATTTAGTATGATCAATGTTTCTCTAATCAAAATTGGAAAACAGATTCTATTCAATACAAATCCTTAAACCATAGATTAAAAACACCACAAATTATAACTTCAAAATTTCTCTATCTAATACTCTTTACCCGATAGTAATAACTCACATCTTTTCCCTTGATCTACTAAAAAAATAAAATTTCTCACTATGATTCTCTAAGTCAACTGAAAATGGTTTACTACATTGTTGCAACTTCTAAATACATTAGAAAACTAAAACCTTTTTCTGATATAAACTTCTATATGTCTCAAATTTTCATCCCCTTTATCCATTTGTTTATCTATTCTTTAGTCTAATAAAACTGTGTTTGATGGAACTTAGAATCCATTGACTTATTAGTGTCAAAATCTTATCTGATGAATCGATATCAATCATCTTGTCTGATGAATCAACATCAGATAGACTTTTAAACTTTTTAGATCTTTAAAAAACACAAGATCTTAGAAACCATAACACTTCCATATTTATGAAAACTTCTTCATATAATGATCTACATCTGGTGCCTTGGATAAACAATTCCCTTCATAAAGACTCGATAACTTCCTTCTATCCAATAGAATGTCAAAATTTTCTATATTAAGAAAAAAATTATTCGATCAACTTTTATTGTAAAAAAACTTCACACATCTTTAGATATTAAAATATGAAATCTCAATCCTCTTTAGATTTCTTTTATTTTCAACATCGTAACAACTTAGAACTCAAAAACAAAAATCCATACTTTCTAACAAAAGAAACATCCAATGATTCACATCTGATCAGGTGTATCCAATAACATGTATTTGATGAACCATGAATGATAGAAAAATTCATTTATTTAAAATTCCTCATATTCATACATCTATTCTTCTATGTAGTTGGGGTTTGGATTAATGGTAATCACCTTATAATCCTATATGAAAAATGGGGGTTCAAAACCCAATGGGTGCAGGTACTGTAGAAGTACTGTAGCGGTACTGTAGCAACGATGGTACTATTGAACAACAGGTATTGTAGTAGCATCAAGACGCTGTAGCAGTGTTAGGGCACTGTAGTAGCAACAAGTACAGTAGAAGTCAGGTTACTATTCACAGAATGATCCTTGGGAAAAAAAGTTGGGCCTATGGGCTATATAATGGGCTACATGCCCACTGGGCCTTCAGGCTATGTAATGGGTCTCCCTCTACCAAGTTAAAAGTGGTCTTTGCTTTGCTTTAATAATAAAATGAGGCTTTGGCCCCAACCGTTAAGAAAAATACATCCATTCTTCTAAGAACTTCTATGTCTAGTGATTATTAATTTAATGAGAAACATTTAAAACACTTCAAATTTAGAAACACCATAAATTTTCATTTATATTTCATTTTAAAAAATACATCTTATATAATCAATTATTTATGATGTTTTAGGAACTTTAAAGAAAAATAAATCTATATATGCATTATTTTATAAAGTTCTATGACTTCCCATCTTTTCAAGTCTCAACAACATATCAATCTTTTTTATTTTTTATATCCAATAACTTATGAATTTCCCAAAATTATTTGTCCAATGAATTTTATCTTCATACAAACTCATGCATTATAACACAAATGATGTCTGATGGATCACCCAAATTTCAAATTTGAAAAACACTTTCTTCATCTAGAGAAAATTCTCTACAAACAAGTCATTAAATTTCAGCAACAAAACTTTCACCTAATTTAAAAAAAACATTCCTTTAAAAAATTTAGTTTTTAACAAAAACAAAACTATGTTAAAAGAAAAAAAATCAAAAAGGATCTTCAATCCCCCATTTTTATTTGTTGAAAACCCTCATTAATAAGTTTTCTAACACATAAATTTTCAACACTCAGATTTTTTTACAACCCTTTTTTGAACAGTTACCAAAACACATCCTTTCTCAAAAGAGAGTGTCCTGACACCACACTTCTAGATAAAGTATCATTTTTGAAGGAATTACATACCTCAGTGGAAAGAATATTTTTTCCATGTTAATATAAAATACCCCTTAATTTTATCTTTTCCTATCACTTTTATTTATCTCCCCCCATTTTATGTTAACCATAGCTTTATATTCATTTAAGTAATAAAATTACTTCTTTCCCCTTATAGGAAAATATTATAAAAATTATACCCCATTTTCAATATAATCCAAATCATGGTGGGTGTCATCCTTAATATGTTTAGGTATTTTTTAGTTGATGTTCAATATGAATTTTCAGCCTCAATTCTTCAAATTTGTCTCTTGGCATAGCTTTTGTGAAGACATATGCAATTTTATATATTTTTTAAAATATATTACAGAAAAATATCTTCACCAATAAATTTATCTTTTATAAAGTGAAAGTTAATATCAATGTGTTTTTATCTTGATTGTTGTACAATATTTTTAGAAAGTTCAATTACATTTTGATTGTCACAAATTATATTCAATGGTTTGAAAACTTCAACTTTCAAATATTCCAATAGAACTTTCATTCATAACATTTGAGTATAAGATTTTGTATCTACAATATATTCTGATTTTTCTATGTTCAATGTTACTGAAATATATTTCTTACTATGCCAACTCACACAACATTATCACAAGAAAAACGATCTTCCTGAAGTTTATTTTCTTCCATTACAATTTCCAGCCCAATCAGCATTAATATAACCATGAAAGTTCATATCATGACTTCTTTTATATATCATCCCATATGAAGTTGTTACTTTAACATATCTCAGTATTCTCTTTGCTTCCAACATGTGAGATTCTTTCCAATCACTTTGATATCTGACACACAAAGTCATAGTATAAAAAATATTAGGTCTTGAAGTTATTATATAAATAAAACTTCCTATCAATTTTTAAAAATAATTATGATTCACACTTTTCCCATATTCATATTTACTCATCTTCATTCTAACTGAAATAGGAGTAGAAAATTATTTAGTTTCTTCCATAAAAAATATTTACAAAAATTCTCTATCATACATTTTTTGAGATAGAAAAATGTATTTTTCTTTTTATTAAACTTTTAAGCCTTTGAAGAAATTTAATTCTACCAACATCGACATGTCCAAAATATTCATTATTTATTCATAAAATTCTTTACATAATTTTTCTTCATCTCCAACAAAAATTATATCATCAATATAAATAAATAGAATATGGGTGTTGAAGTTTACTTATTTCACATACAATTTTCTATCAAGCTTTCCTTTAGAGGAATTTAACTTTTCAAACAACTGTCAAGTTTGGAATACCAAGAACACGGTGCTAGTCTCAACTGATACAAGTATTTATTCAATTTACAAACCTTGATTTAATAATTATTAAGTAGAAACCCACAGGGTCACTCAATGTAAATTTTTTCTTCAATATCACCATTAAATAAAGGTGATTTTA
This sequence comes from Viscum album, assembly GCA_963277665.1. Lineage (NCBI taxonomy): Eukaryota > Viridiplantae > Streptophyta > Magnoliopsida > Santalales > Viscaceae > Viscum > Viscum album. The sequence continues at coordinate 1,189,047,029 of OY728143.1, read as the reverse complement.
CATCCATTTGATATATTTTGTAATTTTTATGTTCAACCACTTCTAGAAACATTCTAATAGTTTCTAATCTTGTGACAAGGTTAAAGTCTTCTTCAAAATACACACCTTCCACCTGTGCATAGAAAATATAAACAAGTCTTGATTTATTTCTTTAAAATTCTCCATGTTTTTTCAACTTGTTTCTATACACCCATTTTTTTCCAATATCATTTTTCTTTGATGGACATGGAACAAGTTACCAGGTTTTTCTCTCAATATGATCCAAATATTCATTCATTTCATTAACCAATTATTTGTGTTCAAAAACTTTTGAAACTAATTTTGGTTCAATTTGTGAATTGTGTCACGACCCGTCCTCAGGGCCCGTGTCGTGACTACCCCAATACCGTCTTCCATAGGTCAGGGGCTGGTGACTAGCACCAAAGGAGTAAATCCCGATAAAAAGGGAAGGCATTGCCTTTATGAAACGTAAAAAAACACAACCAGAGTACATGCAGAAGTAAACACTAAGTAAAACTGAAAAAAAGTAGTGCTGAAAGTAAGGGACCAAAAATACCATCCCAACTGTAAAGTACAAGGTAAAAGACAAAATAGCTGGAAGGTGACAAGCAGCTCCTGGATCGTCCACCACAGATCCTACCTAAAGGGTAGGTACAGATAGCACAACTCCCAGATCATCCACCATGGATCGTACCTAAAGGGTAGGTACAGATAGCCCCCTCAGCGCCCTAGTTCTTCAATCCTCCTCTGGGTACCGACTCGTCATGAGGTCCACCTCTAGGTACCGTCTAGTCCTCGTACACTCGGCCTTCATCAGTGCTGTCTGTCGTCTGCATCCAACACAACGAGGTGCGGGCATAGCCTTTGCAGGGGTGAGTATAATGATACTCAGTAGGGACCCTAAGACCCTCACAGTCTCACTAAATCCAACAAGGATAAACCACAAAGAAAGATCTCAACATATAACCTTTACTTAGGTATATGCCTATACATATACCTAAGTTATCAAGTAAACCATCTTATTCATGAGGAAAAACAAAAAGGTCATTGACTCAGCTCAAACCAGGATTTTTATTCATGATGACGAAAACATGGATGCTGGAGAACTCCTCCTCTGTTGAGTGCAGTAGTCCTGCCACGACTCTGAGGTGCCACTCACTAACCTTAGACTGCTGAGGTACTCCTCCTGTCGAGTACCGTGGGTCTTCCACCTCACAAAGTAGTGCTCCTCTGCTATGGGTCTGCCGCCTCACAAAGTAGTGCTCCTCTGCTATGGGTCTGCCACCTCACAAAGTAGTGATCCCCCTCATAGCATACAGAGGTACTCCTCCTGTCGAGTACCATGGGTCTGCCACCTCACAAAGTAGTGCTCCTCCGCTATGGGATTGCCACCTCACCAAGTAGTTCTCCCCACTGGTCTATACAAGTCACTCCGAATCGAATCGGACAAGCAGTCATCAGGTCTCAGCCAGCTACATGGTCACCGTAATCCGTATGCTCGTCTCCGGGAGGATCCTCTCCACGAGCTACTGGTAGATACTTCCAAGTGTCACGTAATCTCACGTGGAAGTATCTCAAAGGACCGCCTTGTCATAGGTGTCTCAACACAATAGACGACAAGTCAATCGGACGCCCGGTCTGTGAGTTATTAGCATTTCCATTCCAGGGGCCCGGTTGGATTTTGGGTACAATCCAACCCGGCCACACTCCAACTGCATCCAAACCTTAGGTGAATTATGAAAAAATATCTGTTTCATCAAAAGGAATCTAATATAGTCGACGACACATCAATCGGACGTCCGGTCCTCAAGTTATAAGTGTTTTCGCTCTAAGGGCCCAGTTGGTTTCGAGTTCGAACCAACCCGGTCATACCCAAACTTCTCCAAAACCTTGAGTGTAATTTACCGAAACGCCCGTCTCGATCCAAGTAATCCTACGCAACTGAAGGTGTGTCGATCGGAGGTTCGTAGCTCAAGATATGTCCGTTTAACTGAAAATGGTCTGAAAATAGGGGGTCTGGGCCCGGTCCGACCCGGCCCAACACCCCCCGGGTCGGCCTGGTAGGGCGCGGCCCGGCTTGGCTGGTGCGGCCTGGCCCAACCAGGGTGGCCCGGCTCGGTCGGTGTGGTTCGGCCCGACCGGCGCAACCCGGTCCGCATGGCCCACCCCGGCCTGGCCGGGGGAGGTGGGCTCGGCCAGTCGGCCGAGTGGGTTGTGCCGAGCGGGGGGCGCGGCCCTCCCTGATTGATACCAGCAGCTCCTGCTAGTGCCGCCCTCCTCCCGGATCCCTCGAGGCCGCATGATCCATTGCAACGCTGCCGCGACTATTGCCGCGACGGGTTTCCTCCGGCGGCGCACCGCCGTGCCGGCGCGGCACGCCATCAGCGGATTCCGCGGACCACCAGATGCACTCCGGTGGTCTTATTTGCCCGACGCTTACGCCTATGGATATTCCGGAACCCGTTCTTCACTGTAATAGCTTCCAAACTCCGTTGCAGTCCCATTTCATCGTCGCTCGTCAATCCGCACATAGACAAACAATCTGCGGAGGGTCGTCGGGCCGTGTTTGTATGCCCGTGCCCTCCACGTTAGTCGATAGCAATAGGTCGGACAACAATGATATCAACAAAAAACATGGTACAATCTTAATCAAATAAAATTGAACTTAATTCCCAAAAATTCCCCCAAAAAAAATTATTCCTAACCCACAAATAAAATCATTCGTGGATCAACTTGATAATGAGTTGATCCGAGTTCTTTATTTTAGAAGGGAAGAATCATGGAAATATAAACATACTAAAATTAAAGCCCTACCTCAACAAAAGATGTCGAACGTCGGCTTCGCGGAAGACGGAGTCCCGAGGTGAGGATTCGTAGATGTCGTTGGAGTGCGTCCGAAGTGGAAGCGGCGTTCTTTGTCGGAGGATAGGTGTTCTTCCAAAATCTCAAGAGCTCTCCCCAATCTTCCTTCGCTCAATGAAAGTCCCCCCCCAAAATAAAATAACAGGCTTCTCCTATTATTTTATTATCACATTCAATTTAAAATTCAAATTCAAACCACTTCATTTAATTAATTGATGTGGTTGAATGCATTAAATTAAGGTATTGGCAAGAGTTATTGTGGGAGAGAGGAGGAGGTGAGAGGTCTCATAAATATGGTAGAGTTGACAAGTTTAATGGGGGGAGTTCATGAGAGGGTTATGGGATGTTGTAAGGTTGGGGATCGTGTGGGCCCTACCTCCCCTAAAACCACACATGGGAAGTTGGGTGGTTGTGGACCCCACCAACAACTTCCCATGGAAGGGTTTAACTTATAAGTATAAGAAAATAAAATTGTACAAACAATTTTATTTACTTCTCAATTAAACCCCAAATAAAAATCCCCAACCTGCTTAAAATGTAACTGCGGTAAAGGTCCCCTTAAGCAATTACCGGCGCTGCGAGTTCATCAGTGCCCTCATATTTCAATTTCGAGCACTGGTTCAAAAGATTGAAAAACCCGCTCATTCGTTTACTGAACGTACCTGAGCTAAACTTCAGAAATTGATTCCGGGCACACCGGGCCTCAGAATCATTTACCGTCAGAAACCACATACTCATAAAATTCCAAAGAAATTAAGAAAAAAAATTTCTTGAAATTCCCGGGTCTTTACATTACTCCCACCTCAGGTTTTTATGTCCCCGTAAAGCTACAACACAAACTAGGGAAACTAAAGAAGGTACCGAGCAAGCAACTGAGCCTCCTGCTCCCATGTGCTCTCCTAGATGTTCCCATGCTGCCAACGAAAGCGCACAAGAGGAATCGAATGTCCTCGTAGGACCCACTCCGGTTGATCCTCAACCTCTACTGGAACCCCCATGAAATTCTCCCCTGTCATCGATATCCAGCTCTCTGTGGTCAATGTTGATGGATAGGTCGTGAACACATCTCCTCAGCTAAGATACGTGGATGACGTCATGCACCCGGTGAAACTGTGGTGGAAAGGTCAAGCGGTAAACCACCTCACCTACCCTGCTGAGGACCTAGAAGGGTCTGATGAACCTCAGAGATATCTTACCGCTTCGGGCACATCTCCATAGACCTCATCGAGGTGAGACCCGTATAAAGACATGGTTTCCATCCTCAAACTCCAGTGGTCTCCATCTCTTATCAGCATAGGATTCCTGTCTGCTCCGTGCAGTCTTCATCCGCTACTGGATGATCTGCACCTTCTCCTGTAGCCTCAATATGGGTGCACTGGTCAACCTATGCCTCAGCTCTTGTAAAGCACTGCTGGAAACTCTCTGACCATACGAAGAGTTTCCCCTTCCTTTTCAAAGCTAAAAGCGGTGCATAAACTATGGAGAAGTATGGAAAAAATCTAGGTTTGGCCGATCCATGAGTGATCGATTGCACCCACTTATGCATGATTCCATCCTGTGCTTCCTGGGGTTTCCTTTTCGCCGACCAAGGAAAACCCATCCCATCATTGTAGGTAAACCATAACCTTTTTGCCTAATATAGTCAATCTGTGTATGAACTATATTTGCACAGTCCATACCCAAACTAACATCGTAAGGCCTCGACGCTTCCACCAAGAGGTTACAACCGAAACTCTTGACTCAAGGGTTAGATCACACCGTCGGCATAAGCATTATTATCTAGTCTCCTATTAAAGGTATCTCTAGATGTGAGGGTCAAGTCAACGGTTTAATCGGAAACTTTTGGTCTAGAACAAGATTCATGGAAGGTAGGAATGATTGGTACCTACGTCTATTGATACAGAAGCTAGTAGTAGAAATAGGCCATACTTCGAATCATTCATAGAGCCATTGGGTCCCACTTCTTGACCGTATGCAGCTACTCTCTTCCCCTGCCCTCCTGCTGCCTGATCCTGGCGGAAACTACAAAGGCAGGTGGTTGTAAGATGTAGAAATGTACACCACCTCATGCTGCTCTCCCAGCTTTGCTTCCATGTCTGCTGCTCTGCAGATTTATCTGTCCTTAACACTTTCTCTTCTTGAAACATTTTACACACCCAAGTCTCTGAGACTAGCGCCAGTTTCCTGTTTTCCCACTGCTAACATTCACTGGTTGTATCCATTCAGCCAAAAAAAAACATTCAACCACAAAGGTTCTATCTAGCACCCTATCATAAGTAGGAATGCATAGAGGAAAAGTACTGGCTCTAATGTCCTTTAAACACACCTCGTTATGAGGTCCGAGCCCTGAAGCACTGATCACATCATATTCATCAAGTACTAGGAATGGTCGGTACACCCCGATGAATAATCAGCTACCGACATGTCGTCCTGCCGAAGCTGTATAAGCTCTAGAAAACTCTCATCCACCTCCTCAAACCAGTCCTCAGCCGCCTGTGAGTCGGGCTTGCCTCGGAACCTGAGGAGTATCTGATGCTGAAACAGGTATAAGGCACTAAGCCTACATGTGTCATCTACCGGTACCGCCGGTTGTAACTGTTGACCAAAAGGTAGTGATATAGCTGGAACACTACCCGGAGGTACTATCTCAAGCATCGGTCCACATACCGAAGCCTCATCACTATGCGGACCATCCTCATGGTCACTCACTGGGAAAAAACCGGTAGCTAAGATCACCATCTACTCTACTAGTGTCTAAACTAGGTGTATAACTCTAGAAATCACCTCCAGTTAGTTCACTTCTACTTGGGAATCTGCCTCGCCTCGTAACATTGGAGGCCTCTACCTCTGTAACTCATGCAATGCGCTCTGTCAGTGTGCACCGTCCACTCGTACGGCTGGTGGCATCTGATTCCCAACGGGTGGTGGTGTTGTTGGTACACCACCCGAAGGTTCCAACATAGTAAAAGGGCCCTGCACCAGAGTCTCATCGCTCGATGGGCCGTCATCGAGTACTCTCTCAGAACATCAACTGACTGTCTGCATGGAGACATCCTGAATAGATGTAACATGGTCAAACGATTTAAACCTGGTGAGCTGTCCTAGTTGAGTTGACTTAAGGAAAATTTTTGGAAACACACACGCAATCAGTGTTTTCGTGCACTGAGTTGGAAATCAGTAGTCAGGGTCCTGGTGTATGGATACGTCAGTCGCCACACCAACACTGGACTCCCTGAACTGAAATCCACACTCGGTACCCTTAACACTATTGTCTCACAGAAAGAAAATATTAGAGTTCTATGTTCTGCGGTAGAACTGAATCCTCTAATACCAATTTGTCATGACCCATCCTTAGGGATCGTGCCGTGACTACCCTAAGCCTGCCTTCCATAGGCCAGGGGCTGGCGAATAGCACCAAAGGCGTAAATCCCGATAAAAAGGGAAGGCATTGCCTTTATGAAACGTAAACAAACACAAACAGTGTACAAGAAGAAGTAAACACTAAGTAAAACTGAAAACAAAAGTAGTGCGGAAAGTAAGGGGCCAATAGTACAAGCCCAACTGTAAAGTACAAGGTAAAAGACAAAATAGCTGGAAGGTGATAAGCAGCTCCTAGATAGTCCACCACGGATCGTACCTGAAGGGTAGGTACAGATAGCACATCTCCTAGATTGTCCACCACGGATCGTACCTGAAGGGTAGGTACAAATAGCCCCCTTAGCGCCCTTGTCCATCAATAATCCTCCAGGTACCGAATCATCATGAGTTCCACCTCTAGGTACCATCCAGTCCTCGTACACTCGACCTTTGTCAGCGCTTTCTGTCGTCTGCATCCAACACAACGAGGTGCGGGCATAGCCCATGCAGGGGTGAGTATAACGATACTTAGTATGGACCCCGAGACCCTCATGGTCTCACTAAATCCAACAATGATAGACGAAAAATAAATATCTCCACAGATAACCTTTACTTAGGTATATGCCCATACATATACCTAAGTTATCAAGTAACCCATCTCAATCATGAGGAAAAACACAAAGGTTATTGAATCAGCTCAAAACAGGATTTTTATTCACGATGAAGAAAACACGACAGCTGGAAAACTCCTCCTCTATCGAGCACAGTACCTGCCATGACTCCGAGGTTCCACTCACTAACCTTAGACTGCTGTGGTACTCCTCCTATCAAGTACCGCGGGTCTGCCACCTCACAAAGTAGTTCTCCTCCGCTATGGGTCTCCCACCTCACAAAGTAGTGCTCCCCCTCATAGCTTACAGAAGTACTCCTCCTGTCGAGTACCGCGGGTCTGCCATATCACAAAGTAGTGCTCCTCCACTATGGGTCTCCCACCTCACAAAGTAGTGCTCCCCACTGGGCTATACAAGTCACTCCGAATCGAATCAGACAAGCAGTAATCAGGTCTCAGCCAGCTACAAGATCACCGTACTCCGTATGCTCGTCTCTGAGAGGATCCACTCCACGAGCTACTGGTCGATACTTTAAAGTGTCATGTAATCTCACATGGAAGTATCTCAAAGGACCGCCTCATCATAGGGGTCTCAACGCAATAGATGACGCGTCAATCGGGCGCCCTGTCTGTGAGTTATTAACATTTCCGTTCCAAGAGCTCGGTTGGATTTTGGGTACAATCCAACCCAGCCATACTCCAAATAATTCAAAACCTCAGTTGAAGTATGCCAAAATATCTGTCTCATAAAAAGGAATCCAACATAGTCGATGGCACGTCAATCCGACGTCCGTTCCTCAAGTTATAAGTGTTTCCGCTCTAAGGGCCCGGTTGGTTTCGAGTTCGAACAAACCCAGTCATACCCAAACTTCTCTGAAACCTTGAGTGTAATATACCAAAATTATCGTCTCGATCAAAGGAATCCTACGCAACTGACAGTGAGTCAATTAGAGGTTCTTAGCTCAAGATATTTCTGTTTAACCGAAAACGGTCCGAAAATAGGGGGTTTCCTCCGACGGCGCGTCGCCGAACGCCGGCGCCGCCGTGCCGGCGTGGCGCGCCGGAAGTGGATTCTGCGGACCACCAGACGTGCTCCAGTGGTCCAATTTTCCCACCTCTTGTGCCTATGGATCTCTTGGAACCCATTCTTTATAGAGACGGCTTCCAAACACCGTTGCGGTCCCATTTCATCATCGCTCGTCAATCCGCACATAGACAAACAATCTGTGGAGGGTCGTCAGGCTGTGTTTGTTTGGCCCATGCCCTCTGCGTTAGTCAGTAGGAATAGGTCGGACAATAATGATGTTCAACGAAAAACAACGTACAATTTTAATCAAATAAAATTGAACTTAATTCCCAACAATTCCCCCGCAAACAATTATTCCCAACCCGCAAATAAAATCATTCGTGGATCAACTTGAAAATTAATTGATCCACGTTCTTTGTTTTAGAAGTTAAGAATCATGGAAATATAAACATACTCAAATTAAACCCCTACCTCAACAAAAGATGTCGAATGCCGGCTTTGTGGAAGACGATGTCGCAAGGTGAGGATCCATAGAAGTCATTGGAGTGCATCTGAAGTGGAAGAAGCGTTATTTGTCAGAGGATGGGTGTTCTTCCAAAATCTCAAGAGCTCTCCCCAATCTTCCTTCGCTCAATGAAAGTCCTCCCCCAAAATAAAATAATAGACTTCTCCAATTATTTTATTATCACATTCAATTTAAAATTCGAATTCAAACCACTTCATTTAATTAATTGATGTGGTTGAATGCATTAAATTATGGTGTTGGAAAGAGTTATTGTGGGAGAGAGGAGGAGGTGAGAGGTCTCATAAATATGGGAGAGTTTTCAAGTTTAATGGGGGGAGTTTATGAGAGGGTTATGGGAAGTTGTAAGGTCGGGGCTCATGTGGTCCCCACCTCCCATAAAACCACACATGGGAAGTTGGGTGGTTATGGGCCCCCTCAACAACTTCCCAAGGAAGGGTTTAACTTCTAAGGATAAGAAAATAAAATTGTACAATCAATTTTAATTACTTCTCAATTAAACCCCAATTAAAAACTCTTAACCTGCTTAAAACGCAACTGCGGTAAATGAACCCTTAAGCAATTACCAGCTATGCGAGTTCATCGGTGCCCTTTGATTTCAATTCTGAGCACTGGTTCAAAAGATAGAAAAACCCGCTCATTGGTTTACTGAACGTACCCGAGATAATCTTCGAAAATTGATTCCAGGCACACCGGGCCTCAGAATCATTTGCCGTTAGAATCCACAGACTCGTAAAATTACAAAGAAATTAAGAAAAAAAAATCCATGAAATTTTTGGGTCTTTACAAAATGGGTGACATTTGATTTTCAAATCTCAACCTTTATCTTGTTTGAACAAGATATTTCTAATTTCCAAGAAAATTTTCAAATTAAACATGTTTTTATAAGGTAGGAAATTTTAAATCTTCTCTTCAAACTTCACTATCCTCATCAAATGATTTCTATAAGTCTTTATATATCTATTTTCACTCACTTTCAGTTTTGTTGGAAATCTTTAGTTTTTATTCTTGAACATTTTAAACATATTTTATTATAAAATTTGGAGTTTCAAAAACTTTCACATCATAGTAATCCACAATTTTTTGTAAACTCTTATTTCAACATTTATAACTCCCACCATTGGGTGAATATCCCAAGAAAATTACTTCTTCAGCATTCTCATAAAATTTTCCAAGATATGGATTTTTGATTTTTTGTAAGCAAGATCTTCTAAAAGCCTTGAAATGATTCAATGAAAGTTTTTTTGTGACAGGAAATTTTATAGGAAGTCATGTTGGGTTCCAGCCTCAAAAAACATGTTTTGTGTACATGTAAAGTAGTACTAAGAGACTATATCCAAAATAACTTTGATAGTTTGTATTCTTCTAACATGCTTCTACCCATTTCAATTAAACTTATGTTTTTCCATTTTGAAACTCCATATTTTTTAGTGGTGTAAGGATCACTATAATTATGTTTAATTTTATGGTTCTTTAAATATTATTTAAAAAAATTTAAATTATATTCCTTTCCATTATCATTTTTTAACTTCATTATTTAAACATCCATTTATCTCTTAACTTATCTTCTAAAAACTTTAAACATTTATACTGCCTCTGACTTGTGCTTCACAAAAATAATGTTTATTATCCTGGTGAAATAATTGATAAATGTTATAAAGTAAAAATATCCTTTTGTTTATTTATCTCTCACCATCCTGCATAAATTGGAATGAATAATTTTAAGATATATGGTAGAATGAATCTCAATTTTCTTATAACTTTTACTAACCATATTTCCTTTTGAAAAGTTATACAAACATAATATTATCATCTTTTCAATGTTATAAAAATTCATATTGAATCAACTTTAGAGAGTTTGTTCATAATTTCCTTCCCAAGGTGGCCAATTATATGATTCCACAACTTATTCTCATCATCATAACATAGATAAAATGAGTTATCAAGTCCTCAAATCTGAAAAATATTTTTTCTTGTTCTTTCTCCTCTCGTAAGAATATTTCCATCTTCTACACTTTTTTATGATATAAGTATATTTTATGAAAATCACATATTTTACATCATCACCATGTTGACTTACACTATGTAAGTTATTTTTATCCAATTAACAAATAAAACTTCATTATATTTCAACTTTTATTCTTTAATATTAACCATTACAATTTATTTGATTTTTATGGAACTATCATTCCTAAAGGTAAAAAATCTCCAATCATGATTTTCAATACCTTTTAAGATTTTTGAATCTCTATTCATGTTAAATTAACAAAAACTATCATTATCCACGTTTTTTTCTTTTTTACTTTATTTAAGTATTTTATCAAAAATAAAATCTCTTTCCTCAACCTTTTTCTTTCTAGCTTCCTTTTCTTTTTTGGCATAAGAAATTGTCCCTAGAAGAGTTTTTATATGTAAGAACCCAGTTCTTATTTTTGAGGTACGGGTTTATTCTTTTTTCTTTTCCTTAAGTGTTTTGAGAAAATATGGAAAATGGGGAAAAATCTTAAATTCTGGAAGTACACACTGTGTACTTTTCCACACGCTGTGTACTTTTGGCCATGTGGGATGAGTACATAGGGCGTGTGGCCATGTCAGCGATGACGGGTGTAGGAACCAAATACACGCCATGTAGTGGTCCCTTACACGTCGTGTAGTCAGTCGGCAGGTAAATAGTAAGCTGGTGGCCAGCGGTGGGGCAACACATGCCGTGTACTCATGGAGACACGCCGTGTAGTCATGTCGTCAAGTGAACAGTGCCGCGCTGGCGGGATGCTGTCAGAGGAATAGTTTAAAAATGGGAAGTACATGTTGTGTACTTGGAAGTACACGCCGTGTACTTTGTTTTTTCTCTTAAAATGGGTAGTAGCCTCCCATGTTCATAGGGAAGGCATAGAACTGGAAGAGGGCTCGGGAGAGGAAGGCCGGAGCTTCGGAGATCCGCCGAGGGCACGTCAGGAATCCGTTTCCACCTCGGATGATCTCGTTGGAACCACATGGGTAATCCCTATATTATCCTTTAACCGGTCTTGCCAATTCTTACCCTAACAGAAGTTATTTTCATTTAAGAAAGTTTTATTTCACCTCAGATATACCTCGTTCTAGGATGATTCGTGGAACGTCGTTCGAGTATACTGATCCGGGGCATTTAAGGTAGGTGGCTTGGTGTTGATTTTCCAACTGTTGTGCGTTTTGTGCATTTTTGAGCTATGAACCCAATATGGGGTGTCGTGTGGCTGAGGCCGTGGATATTTTAAATATCTAGAATTGTATAGGTATTTAAATGTGATATAAAAATGCTATTTGGGATCGCTGCTTGGATCCAGGACCACCCCAGGGGTGCAATCCTCTATTTAGCCATTGGGCCAGGATACCCGAGGGTATGCCTTATTTATTTTGCGCATTACTTTTGACTTGAGAGGAATTGTATGTGAACTTCTTATTTACATGTTGGGCTCAACCCAGTTACTTGTGCTTGAGGACGGTGTTTTACTCTAGCCTGAGGGCATGACTGTATTAGCCTGAGGGCGACGCTTATTTCACCTAAGGGAAACCTTTTGTGCCTGAGGGCTGTGACTTCTGTGCCCGAGGGACACACTTCATACGCCTAAGGGAAAATTCTGTTACGCCTGAGGGCAATACCTGTGGGTTGGATTCTTCTTACCTGAGGGTAAGGTTTTGTTTTTCTAAGGACACTGACTGCTTATTTAGAAATTCACTGTGGTGTTTTCATAATATTAAATGGATTAAATGAATAATTAAATGGAAATATATTTTTTACGTTAATTACTTTTGAGGACTTCTCAGTTTATTGCATTTTACTACTACACACTGTTGTTTCATGCTTTCACATAGTTGGGCACGAGCCTTTGGTGGGTGCCTACTAGGATTCATTTCTCACACCCTATTTGGGTCATGATTTTCGGCTCAAACAGATTACGTTTCTGAAGGTGTAGATAAGGGAAAGGGTCCTTATACATGTACTTGATTGCTTCTGAGGTGAAGGGGAGCATGGGACCGGGCTTAGGCTCACGATGCCAATGGATGTTCTGTTTTACGTTTCTGTACTTATACTTTGTATTGTATTGTAATGCTATGTAACATGTTCTAGATGTTTTCTTAGAATTGGAAACATGTTTAATCATATATGTATATCTGGTTGGTTATATCTACTGTATTTGTTTATTTCAGTTTGTTTACGATTTACTGTTTCCGCTGTTGCTCTATGTTCTTATTATTCCGCTACACCACACTTTGACAAATGAGGGGATAGTTTCCCCACTATCAGACCTGGGCCCTCGCTGCTAGTCGGAAGCCTCTAGCATTTAGGGAAATGCGCTTGAGGTCACGTGGTGAATCGGGCTCGGGGCACCCGTGGAGTGACACCTGGACCCGGGACGTTACAAAGTGGTATCAAAGGAGTTATTTTCTTTAAATCACTATTTGGATTCGTAGCCAGGGATATGAGGAATGGTAGTTGGTAATAGGCTGTGCCCGAGCGTAGCTAACCCGTGTACAGGGAAAAGCCAATTTACCTCATGTTGTAATTTTACTAAATTTGCAAATTTACAGTTGATTTGATTTTCACCATTGGGTGATGCACTTGGAATTGTGCGGTTATATTTTTATCTATGAGTTTTATTTAGTTGCAACCCGATGAGATGAGGGTATTCCATATCATGAATCATTTAGGAACATTCTAGAAATCACATTCCATGCATAGTTTCTATGCCATGTAGGTGCATTATAAATTGCATGTTGTTGTGATAGTTGTAGTGCTAGTAAAGCATGCTGTTGTGATAGCTTCTTGATAAATACCTGCTTTGTGATATGGTATTTTCTTGTGTGATCCGATTAGTAGAATGGATGCCAAACTCTGGTTTTTGGGGAGTATGGGCCCCCATTGACTGGAATTTGGTGGATCATTAGCTTTTTATTTAGTTATAACACAGATAATATATCAAACTTTGATTCATGGGGAGTATGGGCCCTCACGGGTCGGAATTTGACACTTAGGTGTTGTTTTGCAGTGTTTTCTAGGTTCTGGGGTAGTTTCTGAGGCATACTGTCTGGAAACCCAGTATACACGCCGTGTAGTACCTTAAACACGCCGTGTATGGTCTTCTGTTCGGGAAGAAAAATAAACTTTTTGAGTACACGTTGTGTACCCATAGTACACGCCGTGTAGTCTCTTCCCGTGTCACAAACCTTGTGGGCGGCGACACGGGGTAGGGAAAGGATTGGGTAAAACACACCGTGTACCTACTTTACACGCCGTGTAGTATTGACCCGGTTTTCGCCGTGTAGCTAGCAACATGGGCGGAGGAAACCTTGCGACATACACATCGTGTCCATTATGGAACACGCCGTGTAGTCTGACCTGGGGACCCAGCCGTGTAACTAACAACACGGTCGGTGTTATCCTCTCGGGTACACGCCGTGTGTATATAGAACACGCCGTGTAGGTTGAGCCGTGTATCTGGCCGGGTGACTAACAACATGGGTCGACAAATCTCATTTAGTACACACCGTGTACCTATGGGACACGCCATGTAGTCTTGTCCGATGACAGACTGTGTGGACTTAGCCGTGTGGCTGGAAAACGGGGTGGTGTACACGTCGTGTTTGGGTGACACATGGCGTGTAGTATCAATCCGAGTATTTGGCCGTGTCGCAAACAACACGGGCAGTTAGAAAATTTCACAATACACGCCATGTAGTTATTATACACGCCGTGCAATTTTTGTTCAACGGGAGCCGTGTGGCTTAGCCGTGTCGAAGGACCCGGGCAGGGGAAGGGATGTCAAGTACACACCGTGTAGTAATTGTACACATAGTGTAGTCTTGTTTTTCAAATCTTGGAATGCCTTCTTCCTCTTGTTCCCTTTATGGTTCCTTCACTTCCCGTCTTAATAATCTTGAATCTAAGGCGTGTTTTTGACCTTCTAGTGTCATGCCGCCGAGAAGACCATGCGTTGTTCGCCAGGAGAGTGGCAACGAGTACACTACAGAGATGGTGGGCCATGGGCTACTAGTAGATCCTCCAGTAGAGCCAGATGCGGCGCCAACTATTATACCGGACACAGGCGCGAAGGCTCAGTTCCGTGGAGCCTTTATGCGGTTCATGCAGACCTTTTAGGGAGCATCGCAGGCTACCACATCTATGGATGAGTTGACTCGTATATTTCAGCAGTAGCATCTGCCTACGTTTTCAAGGGATGGCGGACCTCAGGCTATGGAGTCTTGGCTAGGATTGATGCAGACTATTTTCGAGCATCTTGAGATGCCTCCAGGGTGGAGGGTCAAGCTCGCGACATATATGCTGCGTGATTCTTCCAAGAGGTGGTGGGATGTTACCACCCAGTAAGAGCATCACAGGTACATGGCGTGGGAATATTTTCAGGCAATATTCTATGAATTCTTTTTCCCAGAGATGCTGAGGGAAGATCAAGCTCTAGAGTTCATGAATCTGCAGGAGGGCGCTATGTTGGTGATGGATTACTCTGCTCGCTTTACAGAGATTCATCGTTTTGCACCCATTCTAGTGGGAGATGAGACGCTGAGAGCCAGAAGCTTTAAGGATGGTCTTAGATATGAAATCCGAGCACTGGTGAATGTTTTCAGGTTGCCTTCAGTACATGCTATTGTGAATCAGGAGCTGATTATAGAGAAGAACCTTCGAGAAGCTAGTGTTGGGGGCCGGGGCAATTTAGCACCAGTCTCTGGTACTATTTCTACGGGAAAGAGGAAGAGATAGATGGACTTCTCTCAGGGTGGTAGTACCAACTAGATGATTTCTCCAGGTGGCCTGGTCAGGTGCTACCAGTGTGGTAAAGAGGGGCACAAGTGGCCGCAGTGTCCACGAGACCCAATGGAGTGCCGAGCTTGTGGCAAGATGGGTCATCTACAGTGCTTTTGCAGGGAGTTTCCACCGATAGCTAGTGAGAGGGGTTCTGTGTAGACTCTGTGTGTGGGAGCAGGACCAGTGGCTTCTTACCAGTCAGGTAACTGGAATACGTCAGGGTGTGCAGACAGAGATGGTGGTCATGGCCGTGGTAGCCAGACACCAGGATCTCAGAGGCAACAGGGTGGGACAACTCAGGGTAGCCATGCTGTGTTGCAGGGCTGCGACACTAGACAAGCATATGCAGTGCAACAGACCCAGCAGGAGCAGGATCCTGGACCTTCTACAGTCAGAGGTACTATTCTATTAGCTTCTATCTTATCTTCAATACTTTTTGATATGGGTGCTACACATAGTTTCACATCTGTACCAGTAGTGGAGAGCCTTGGGCTCTATGTTTCTTCTTCTTCTATTATTATGACACTAGACACTCTGTTGGGGACTAGAACGACTGGTGTGTGTCAGTGCAAGGAGTGCCCTCTTGAGGTTGGTGGGTGTCAAGTCCTTTGGGACCTCTATATCCTAGAGATAACAACCTATGATGTTATTCTCGGGATGGACTGGTTGGTCCCCTTTTGAGCCTTTGTAGACTGCTATCGTCGTAGGGTGCATTTCACGTCACCAGAGGGCGGAGAGTTTCTATACAAGGGCGAGTGGGATGTTCAGGTGAGTCGAGCTGGACCAGAGCATCGTGGGCGAGGTGGAGTCCCAATCCAGATTGAGAGGTTATATCTGGATGATCAGGGGACTTGTCAGATGGATTTCCCTCCAGTGGTTGATTGTTTCAGGGATGTCTTCCCGGATGACTTTTCAGTTCTACCTCCGGAGTGAGAGGTGGATTTCTCTATCGATATTGTTCCAGGAGTAGCACCGGTGTCCATTCCTCCTTATAGGATGGCTACACCTGAGATGCAGGATATCAAGAGGCAGTTAGAGGAGTTACATGAAAAGTGTTTTATCCGACCCAGTACTTCTTCGTGGTGTTCGCCGGTCCTTTTTGTGAAGAAGGTGGACGGTACCCTCAGACTCTATGCGGATTATCGGAATCTGAACCAGTTGACTTTCAAGAACCGATATCCCTTTGCCGAGGATTGATGATATTTTTTATCAACTTTGGGGAGTACGAGTGTTCTCGAAGATTGACTTGAGATCATTATATCATCAACTACGCATTAGACCATCTGATATACCTCTCACAGCATTTAGGAGCAGGTATGGTCTGTATGAGTACTTGGTTATGCCGTTCCGACTCACGAACGCGCCATAAGTTTTCATGGCTCTAATGAATCATGTGTTCCATCCTTATCTAGACTCTTTTGTGGTATTATTCATGGAAGAAATATTGGTATACAATCACACTTGACACGACCATGCCACCCATCTTGAGATCGTATTGAGTACACTCAGAGAGCCTCAACTATATGCTAAGCTCTCAAAGTGACACTTTTGGATGGACCAGATTCACTTCCTGGGTCATATCATCTCAGAGGCCGGAGTTGAAGTAGACACAGAGAAGGTGAGGGAAGTAGTTTCTTAGGAGAAGCCTAAGAATTTGTTTGAGATACAAAGTTTCTTAGGGATGTCTGGTTACTATAGACGCTTCATACAGGACTTCTCCCGCTTAGAAGTGCCATTGAAGGGTTTGACTAAGAAGGGCGTGAAGTTAATTTGGTCGGAAGCTTGTGAGAAAACATTTCAGGACCTGAAAGGAAGGTTGACATCAACACCAGTCCTGATACTTTCAGATCAAATTAAGAGCTATACAGTTTACCGTGACGCATCAGGTGTTGGGATAGGAGCAGTGTTGATGCAGGGCAATCGATTTGTTGCGTACGAGTCTCGGTAGTTGAGGCTACATGAGAGGAATTACCCGACTCATGATCTCAAGTTGGCTGCAGTCGTGCATGCATTGCGATGTTGGAGACATTAATTATTGGGAGAACGTTTTGTGGTTTTCACCGACCACAAAAGTCTCAAGTATATCTTTACTCAGCGTGACTTGAATCTGAGGCAGCGAAGGTGGGTTGAATACATACAGTCCTTCGATTTTGAGCTTTCCTATACACCTGTTAAAGGTAATGCAGTAGCTGATGCATTGAGTAGGAAGACTCAGATATAGGCTGTGTAAGAGGCCAGTGATGAGTGGCAGCTCATGGATTTTTTCTCTGAGATGCATTTGGAGGTGCACGATAGTCAGGGATAGACTTATATTTCATCTTTAGCTGTGACTTCTACCCTCCTTGATAGAGTGAGGATGAGACATCTATCTGATTCGGAAGGCCTAGTTCTACGGGAGTCGGTGGCAAGTGAGGACCCCCCTCCTGGTTGGACGATAAACAATTTTGAGGTATTGCATCTCCATGAATGAGTGTGGGTTCCAGGGGACATGAACGAATATCTGATGTGGGAGTTTCATGCTTCATCTTGGGAAGTTCATCCAGGGGTTACCAAGATGTACCGAGACTTGAGACGTCCGTACTGGTGGTTGGGTATGAAGATGATGTAGCTGGTTTTGTTACGAGGTGTTCCACCTGTCAGCAGGTGAAGGCAGAGCATCAGAGACCAGCTGGGCTGTTACAGTAGTTACCCATTCTGGAGTGGAAATGGGATGATGTCACGATGGACTTCGTGACAGGGTTGCCGAAGTCACCTAGAGGCAATGATGCCGTGTGGGTTGTTGTGGACAGACTCACAAAGGTAGCTCACTTTTTTCCGATCAAGGACACCTTCGGTGTTGATGAGATAGGGAAGTTGTATATATGAGAGATTGTACGTCTTCATGGGGTCCCTCGTTCTATCGTTTCAGATAAGGACGCCTGCTTTACATCTTGTTTCTGGAAGAGTTTTCAGAGGGCACTGGGTACACAGGTGCTTCTGAGCACGGCTTACCACCCTCAGAAAGATGGCCTGTCAGAGCGTACGATACAGGTGCTAGAGGAAATGTTACGTGCATGCATCCTAGACTTTGGGGGCTCTTGGGAGAAGCATATACCCCTAGTCGAGTTTTACTACAACAATAGTTTTCAGGAAACTATCGAGATGGAACCTTACGAGGATTTATATGGTAGGCCATGCTGATCACCTTTGTACTGGTTAGAGGCAGGTGAGGTAGCTTTACTAGGACCATGTCTCGTGCAGGAGACTTCTGAGCAGGTCTAGTTGATTCAGAAGCAGATGGCTACTGCAGAGTCTCATTAGAAATCTTATGCTGATCGCCGCAGATGACCCTTGGATTTCGTGGTTGGGGATCGAGTTTTCTTACGTGTTTCACTGAGGCTGGGACACAGGCGGATCAGGAGATAGGGTAAACTTTCCCCGAGGTATCTGGGGCCATTTGAGATTCTAGAGAGCATCGGGCTGGTTGCCTATTGGTTGCAGTTACCGCAGCGGTACCGAGCCATGCATGACCTCTTCCATGTGTCTCAGTTGTGTCGCTATCATTCAGACCCGTGTCACATCTTTTAGCCCGAGGAGGTTGAGCTTTAGATGGATGCGTCTTTTGAGGAGCATCTGATTCATATTGTTGACAGGAGAACGAAGGTTCTCCGAGGCTGGTCAGTTCCTCTCGTACGGGTGCTATGGCAGCATGGCCGAGTGCAGGATGAAACCTGGGAGTGGGAGACCGATGTACATGCTCAGTGGCTGGAGTTATTCATGGCTATATCTTCACCACCCTTAGAAGGGAAATTCGGGGAAGAATTGCTTTAAGGGGGGAAGTTTGTAAGAACGCGGTTCTTATTTTTAAGGCACTAGTTTCTTCTTTTCTCTTTTCCTTAAGTGTTTTGAGAAAATATGGAAAATGGGGGAAAATCCTAAATTCTGTAAGTACACACCGTGTACGTTTCCACACGTCGTGTAATTTTGGCCGTGTGGGATGAGTACACAGGGCGTGTGGCCATTTCAGCGATAAAGGGTGTAGGAACCAAATAAACGATGTGTAGTGGTCCCTTACACTCCGTGTAGTCAGTCGGTAGGCGAATATTAAGGTGGTGGACAACGGTGGGGTAGCACATGACGTGTACTCATGGAGACATGCCGTGTAGTCATGTCAGCAAGCGAACAGTGTCGCGCTGGTGGGAATCCATCAAAGGAACAATTTAAAAATGGGAAGTACACGCCGTGTACTTGGAAGTACACACCGTGTACTTTGTTTTTTCACATAAAATGGGCATTAGCCTCCCCTATTCATAGGGAAGGCTTAGAACGGGAAGAGGGGTCAGGAGTGGAAGGACAGAGCTTCGGAGATCCGCCGAGTGCACGTCAGGAATCCGTTTCCGCCTCAGACAATCTCGTTGGAACCGCACGGGTAAGCCCTCCACTCTCCTTTAATAGGTCTTGCAAATTCTTCCCCTAACGGAATTTATTTTCATTTAAGAAATTTTTCTTTCACCTCAGATCTACCTCATTCTAGGATGATTCGTGGAATGTCGTTTGAGTATACTGATCAGGGGCGTTTAAGGTAGGTGGCTTGGTGTTGATTTTCCAACTGTTGTGCGTTTTGTGCATTTTTAGCAATGAACCCATGTTGGTGTGTCGTGTGGCTGAGGCCGTGGCTATTTTAAATACCTATAATTGTATAGGTAATTAAATGTGATATAAAAATGATGTTTGGGATTTCTTCTTGGATCCAGGACCACCCCAGGGGTGCAATCCTCTGTTTAGCAGTTTGGCCAGGATACCCGAAGGTATGCCTTATTTATTTTGTGCATTACTTTTTCCTTGAGAGTAATTCTATGTGAACTTCTTATTTACATGTTGGGCTCAGTCCAGTTACTTGTTCCTGAGGGCGGTGTTTTACTATAACCTGAGGGAATGACTGTATTAGCCTGAGGGCGATTCTTATTTCTCATGAGGGAAACCTTTCGTGCCTAAGGGCTGTGACTTCTGTGCCTGAGGGCGGCAATTCGTACACCTGAGGGAAAATTCTGTTACGCATAGGGGAAATACCTGCGGGTTGGATTCTGCTTACCTGAGGGTAATGTTTTGTTTGTCTTAGGACACTGACTGCTTATTTAGAAATTCCCTATGGTTTTTTCTTTATATTAAATGGATTAAATGAATAATTAAATGAAACATAATTGTTAAGTTAGTTACTTTTGAGTACTGCTCAATTTATTGCATTTTACTACTGCACACTGTTGTTGCATGATTTTACACAGTTGGGCACAAGACTTTGGTGGGTGCCTACTGGGATTCATTTCTCACACCCTGTTTGGGTCATGATTTTCGGATCAAATAGATTACGTTTCTGCAGGTGTATATAAGGACAAGGGTACTTATACAAGTACTTGATTGCTGCTGAGGTGTAGGGGAGCATGGGACCGGGCTTAGGCTCGTGATGCCGCTGGCTGTTCTATTTTTCTTTTCTGTACCTGTACTCTATATTGTATTGTACTGCTATGTAACATGTTCTGACTGTTTTCTTAGAATTGGAAACATGTTGCATCATATCTGTATATCTGGTTGGTTATATCTACTGCAGTTGTTTATTTCAGTTGTGCATGGTTTACTGTTTCCACTGTTTCTGTATGTTTTTATTATTCCGCTGCACTACACTTTGACAAATGAGGGCATAGTTTCCCCACTATCAGACCTGGGCCCTCGCTGCTAGTTGGCAGCCTCTGGCATTTGGGGAAATGCACTTGAGGTCACGTGGCGAATCGAGCTCGGGGCACCCGTGGAGTGGAACCCGGACCTGGGACGTTACATTATAAAATCATTAGAATGATATAAAACATGGTCATATCTTCCACAAACTTCTTCTAGACATTAAAATTTGTTTTTTTTCTGGAATTGTTATAACATCTTGAGATTTTACTTTTCAAATTTTTTGTATTTTTTTAAAGCTACTCATTTTTCTTCTATTATTGTGCCCCATTACTTCACGCCTATTCTTTCGTAAAGACATACTATCCCAATAGTTATTATATTTTTTCTAAAAAAACCATCTAATCTTGGTCTCCTTTAGAATTAATATATTTCTATATAGAAAGTTTACTAAGGCTCATAAATTCTTTCTATTGTATCATACTCTGGGAATGAACCAAAATTCTTACATATATAATTTTCAATTTTTGGGAATGTGATATATTTTTCACAACCTTCTCAAATTAATATTTCCCAAAACTTTTCTCAACACTTTAAATGTTATAAAAATAATATGAAACATTATTTTTGGAAGGTGGAGAAATCACTTAATTCTTGGAATGTGATTCTTCTACAACTTTAAATGATTCATATTTTACTTTCCAAGCCTTACTAAATTTTTTGTTCAACTTTATTAATGTACTTTGAGCCTCAATAAGTTGTGATTGAGAAATTTTAAATTCATATTCATTAGCTACCAACATCTTACTGATATCTTCAATCATCATTCCCTGTTCAATAATTCTTTATTTTTAGTCTAATATCTTATGGATGTGTTCTTCTTCCTGATTAGAAACATATCTTCTTTCTCAAACAATTTTCCACTATCTTTATTCATTATTCTGATTTATTTCATGAGATTTTTCTTTTCCTCAAGACACACTACATATTCTAATCTAATATGATACTCAATAATATTCTCCACCTCCTTCTTCACAATTTGAAAAATGTTTTTTTCTCAATATCTAAAAGTAAGGTTTTGATTTTTTAGAAACTTTTATCTTCTGATGAATCAATATAATCTAAGTTAGATTATACTTTCTTACTTATTATAATTTTTCTGTTTCCAAAAACATCTTATTTATACCAAAGTACTTATTTTATTTCTTGGAATATTATTCAAACTTCTTCCATTGATGTTTTTCTTTATAATGATCTTCAAATTCACCAACTTTTTTTGGGGGTGATTCATAAAAAAATGACCGATTCCACCACACTCAAAACATTTGATAAAAAGTTTTTCTCTATATTTTACTCTTTCTTTTTGATAGTTATTGTAGATAAGAAAGATTATTTTCTCTTTCAACTCATCATACACAATATCTTTTGAATCAAAAGGTTCAAAATCAATAACATATTGAATTTTCATCTTTATTGTAACATCAAAATCCATTTCTTATTTCATATTATTTTTGAAAAATAAATATTTTATCATTTCATGAGAAATAATAAATTTGTAAAGTCCATAAAGAGATAAACCATATTTATATTATAAAGAATAAATTTTAGATTCAAACCCGTCTGGAAAGTTTCTCATGAGTTTATTTACAATTATAAAATCTTCTAAGACATCTATGAAAGCTCTGATGTTACAAACAAATTCATTTACTTTGGTGAATTACTCATCAATAGTTTCCTCATCTCTAATTGTTATGTATTAAAACATTATATGCTAGATTTTTGAATTTTATTCCTTCACTTTGGTATTCCATATGAAAATACTTTCAATATTGTCTCACGTAATATGTGTAGTTTTGAGACCCATCACCTTCATATAAAAATTTTATGATAGAGAGATAAGAGTAGCATTTATATCTTTTCCATCAAATTAAATATTTATCTTTTCAAAACACTTAATAGGATCATATTTCTAAATGGGTGGAAAACCAATTGTAGCAACATCAACAACTTCTAGGCCATGAGATAGAAGATATGGAATCATTATGTTTTTCCAACAATGATAATTCTTACCATCAAATTTATAAATCCCTCTAATTTTGATGGAATTAATATTTTCCATCATAAGTATTTAACAAGGGAACCTACCTCTAATACCAATAGAATTTCCAAAGGATCAAATAAAAACTAATAAGGGGGTTGAATCAGTTTTTTCCTTTTTACAAATTTAAATTTTAGGAAACTTAACACCGGTAACTTGTTAGAGTTTCTTCATTATCAAATTTTAGTAAAATAAAGTGTATACATAAATAGAAAATTAAACATGGAACATACGATTTATAAGTTTTTACTCAATATAAGAACAAATATATTTTATATAGCTACTTATATAGGTCTATGGATATTTAGTATTACTAATAAGTGAATATAACATGCTTAAAATCCCATTGGAAATCTGAAATCTCCCTATAAGAATGATTATATCGACTCCATTTAGTTTACAAATTTTACTTAAATTTTTTTCATCCAAAAAAAATTAAATAACTTTGAAAATTTATTATCCACATAAGTTCATTTAAATACTTGTTTCGACATACATTCATTTGATTTCCCTATTCCAATGAACCTAGTTCGATAAAATCAATCCAATTCACATTTACTTAGTCCATACCTATTACACAACTTTTTGAACTGACTTTTTAAAAAAATATGCTTCTCAAACTTCTTCTCAAATAATCACTCCAATACCCTCGATCTGGTAAGAAAATATTTCTATAATCCAATCTTTTGACTGAAGCTTCTATTAAATAAATCTTCTAACACACAAGATTTAATGCTTCCACTTTTTGTCTCACTCTGAATAATGGTATGATCTACTGTGCACTTCTATTTATAGGTTCTCCCATTTAGTAAAGGGAGGGAAACCAATTTCTTTTCCCACTCACTCAAATTAAAAAACCCCAAATTTCACGTTCATTTGATATTAATTTTGACTAATTCAAACTTCTTAACTATTCTGATGACTTCTCAAAACATATTAGATTTTCATAACTCTTCCCTAATTATCAACCTTTATCAAATAAAAACCTTTTAAAATCTATATATGAAAATATATAGTTCATAACATCTCAATTAAAAATACTGGTAATCATTTTGGTACTGTTGACCCAATTTAAATAAAGAACATTTATTCAATACAATCAATGTTTCTCAACTCAAAATTTTCAAATAGATTCCATCTCATGTACATACTTAGACCACAACATAACAACATAAAAACTTATAACATAATCACTTTTTGTTAGATACTCTTGAACTAAATGTAATTAATCACATATTTTTCCATTGATCCATTAACAAAAAATATAATTGCTCGTTCTGATGCTCTAAGTCAACTGAAAATGGTTGACTACATTGTCAAAACTTTTAAAGACTTTAGGAATATTCTATGACTATCTAGTAGCAACTTCTATATGTCTCACATTTCCAACCACTTTCTCCATCTATTCATCTATTATTCAATTTGATCAAACTATGTACAATGTAACTTAGAATCCAATTACTTATTGATTACTAAATCTCATCCAATGAATCAGTATTGATCAGTTCATCTGATTAATCGATATTAAATAGAGTTTTTATTTTTTTAGCTCTATCAAAACTGTATGATCTCAAAAAAAATAACACTTCTAGCTTTATAAAAACTAATTCATCTGATGATCTACATCTGGTGCCTTGGATCAAAACATCCCACTGTAAAGACTCAACAATCGTCTTCTTTCTGATCAAAACTTGTCAGATAGAAAACTCAAAATTTTCTATCTTTCTAAAAAATCTTCATCAAATCAGTAAAACAACTTCATAATTACTTATATATTAAAATATGAAATCTTGAGACTCTTTATATTTATTTTATTTACAAAACTAGAAAAACTCAAATATTAGAAACTACAAAGCTAGAATTTTTAACAAAATAAACGTCTAATGATTCCCATACGATCAGGTGCATTCGATGAATTTCATATGATGAATCACATTTGATAAACAAATTTTCATTTATTTAAACTCCATAATATTAATAATTTAAGTATTATGAGAGATTATAAATCTAATACTTCTTGATCTAATAAGTTTCATATAAAACACTTTAAATTTGGAGACACTATAAATTCACATTTTTCATTTTTTATACAAACTACAACTTATATACAGAATTATTAATGATGTTTTAGAATATTGAAAGAATATAAAATAATTATACAAGTTATTTTGGAATTTTATATGAATTACCATATTTTCAAGTCTCAGCAACATATAAAACATTATAAATTAGATTTCCAAAAAGTTTTGAATTTCTAAAAAAATAAATTTTTGATGAAATTTATCTTCTTACAAACTCAGAATTTCTCACAAAAATTAACTCAGATGAATAGAGTCCTATGGATCATATGATCTCTAATTTTTCATAACAATTTTTTCATCTATATCAACTTCTTAGCAAACAAGTTATAAAATTTCAACAACACATCTTTCACGTGATTTATAAAAAAATTCTTTTACAAAAAGTTAGCTGTAAAAATAAAAACAAAACTTTTCTCAAATAAAAACATCACAAAAGATATTAATATCTAATGGGTTAGATTTATATCCAATATTTTACTTGGATCCATAAAGAAAATATGAACACCCTATGCTATATTGAAAATTTTGGCATTGATACTTTTATTTTTAATATTTTTAAAATTTCTTTATCATAAATTTTAATGTTTTTTAATTTTTCCCCCATAAAATTAATTATTTTATAAAAATGTGGGTTATTTTACATTAAATAATAATTTGGAGTAAAATAGGTTAAAATTATGAATTTGAAAGTTAAATTTGGAAATTGAAAATCTTGATGTTTTTGTTTACCCTTACAAATGGCCTAGGGGCTGCGTAAGGGTAAAATGTATTTTAACTTTATACTGGAGGATTTTTAGGAGATATGTAAGGGTAAATTATAATTTATTAAGCCTATATAAGGGAATATAAGGAACTTCATGAACTAAATAAGGGTAACTATGAATTTTAAAGGGTTACGTAAAGGTAAGCATTTCACTGTGTGAAGGTATCCCATGAATTTAAAAGGCTACGCAACTATATCTCCATATTTTCCGTCACTGTATAAAGGTACCATAACCAATATTTAAGGGTAATAAGAGGTTTTATAAAGGTAATGGGTTCTTTATAAATCTAATATATATACTATTTAAGGGTACACACTGATTTCCACTGGATGCATAAAGGTATGAAAAGATATGTGAAATGGTAGTGCTCCATTTTAACACTATACATAAAGGTAAAGAAGAGCTATGAAAAGGTACCCTGGGTTTAAAAAGAATTATTCAAGGGTAAAATCATGTTAATTAATGGTTCATCCCATTAATAAGAGTAAATAATAATTCTTAAGGGTTGTGTAAGGGTCAATATTTCCATCTTTGTTAGGCCTGAGATCACCGTATATATAATCTGAAGGCATGGGCGACCACTGTGATTTTTTTTGAAGAAGAATTAAGCCCTGCTCAAGAAGAATACCACTTTACACTGATAGTTTATCCCTACCAACAAAATCTACTATCACTGTGCTGCTACTACTATCTTTTACAATTAGGCTTGATACCACTACTCGTATGTGCTATCGATGCTCGATTCTTCCACCACTAGTGAAAAAATTTCTACCAATACCTGCTACTGGTGGAGTGCTACTACCAGCCCAATTCCACCAATGTATTTTATAACTAGATTCTACCACAACTATTTCATTCATCCACTGCTTTCATGTCTTATCTTTCATCTAGAATCTCTACCACCATCACCATGAAAGCCTCCAGAGAAGAGCATTGTTGACATTGTGATAAATCAAGACCAACTTTCACCATTGTAAGCCCATATAACATAGGGGTGACAATAAAATATTGAAAATGAAATTAATTATAAATCTACATAGATGAGATCATTTTATAGATGCATGTTTCAGGAAGAAATTACATGGGTTGTACTCCATCCATGTCGAAGAATATTGATGCCAATAGTTGAAAGAATAGATAGAATATAAAATAGTTTTCCTATATCATGAACAATTTTATGAACCCATGATGAATCCCATGTTGTAAATGTGGGCTAGGTTTTGTAAAAAAAGGAAATCTTGGGGCGAGACACCTTACTCCACACAAAAGATATCCAAATTTTAATTCCAAGTCATATTTCATGTGAGATTGGAGGATTTTATGCCAAGATATGAAGAAGATATGGTCAATGGTGTAAATAAGAAAATATGAGTGGTTAAAAGCCATGTTATATCTCTCTTGTAAAATTAGAGGATAATTTTAAAACAGATCTTTGTGTGGAATTAAAAGAGTAATGGTTGATCGAATTAAAAGAGGAGAAAAGTTCAGATATTTAAAGAAAATATTTTAAGATCCAAATACCAGACCTTGGGATTCTAATGTATATAAATTAGAAGACATTAAGGAGAGGTAGACACACACACAAATATATGGATCATGTAAGAATTGATCTAATAGCCTGTATTGATGTTGTTCACTTTCTTCATTTCTTTATTTAACATGTATTCTACCCCTAAAAAATCAATTTTTTATTCTTTAATATAGGGGTAGAAACTTAGAGTGATTAGGGAAAGGGAGGTGACATGTTTTTAATGATTGAGTCTAGGATATTTATTTTAAAAAATTGTTCTAGTTTATTTCTTAATAGTTTTCAATTATTAATTTTAGAATTTAATTTGTATACAATAGTGTTTTAAATTGATTATGGTTTTTAATTATTACCTTGATTAAGGAATGTTTTTATCCCTATAAATAACATTGGATCATATTGATTTATTGGTTTAGATTCATGTGGAGAGTGTTTAGAAATTAAAAAACATGTGAGGAAGAGGTAAGGATCAAACTTGATTAACTAAGAATAACTATACCTGATTAGGTATTTCCTAATTAAATAAAGGCAGATTCATTGTATCTTTAAAACATAAGAAAGATAATAGTCCAAATAAATGAAATTTTTAGGATTTTTCTCCTCATAATCAAACTAGATCAAGGAATAAAATTGGAACAAATTGTAAAACCTTTCATTAAATCAATTAACAAGGGAAAGTTGAAAAGACTTTGAAAACATTAAAAATTGGAATCCAAACCTGAACTTGATCATTTGTCTCTTATATCTGGTGTATTATGTTTTTTTTAATTGTTTTTCTAGTCCTATAAATCGAAACCAACTTATTTGATTTTTCAACTGTGAAAACCTTATTAGATCACTAATTCTTAGAGACAACTTATATTACTAATTCTATTACTATACCCCTTAGGTAAAGAATTTATATTTTTCAATACCCCATGAAAAGTGTGGTTGAAAACTTGGTTTCATTACCAGTGAGTGAGTGATAATCTATCATAGATTTTTTATGACTAGATCTGTAATGAAGATTTATTTTATTTTGATTCGAAGATATAAATAAATGTGCTAAATAGACTTAGTAACCTTAATAACTTTGAAAAAATTAATCCAGATGGCTCATGTGATACTTATAATATTCACTCAAATCTCACAATCATATCCATAAATTGAAACCTAACTTTAAGATACATCTATTCCCTATAATTGTCCGATCCAAAAAATCTAATAACTATGTATGCTTTAAAAATGACTTTTAATTACATGTTAATACGATTCTAGTGATTCCTAAATTACATAGTATTTCTAGTGAAGATCCAAACTAACATATTCATGAATTAATCTTTATGTTTTCAAGATTCAAGAAAAAAAATTGGATGAAGATCAGGTCAAGTGGAGGGAATTTCCCTTTCCACATAAAGGAGTTTCTTAGGAGTGGTTATATAACCTACAACCTGGAGAGATCCATGATTATAAAGACCTCCAAATGGATTTATTCTAAATATATTCCAAACCTTCTAGAGAATAGTAATAAGGAAGGATCTCCATAACACCCAAAAATCAACCAAAGAAACTCTCTATGAATATTAAGAAAGATTAAAAAAGCTTTATTCAATCCTCCTTCATCAAGACAGGAAGAATAAAACTTATTAGTATTATTTTACCAAGGCCTATTGGAATGAAATAAAAACCTATTAGATGAATCATCTAGAGGAAATTTGATTGAAAATTCACCAATGTAAGATTATATTCTGATTGAAAAGATAACATAAAATTTCCAACAATTTAGAATAAGAGGTATGGGTACACAAGGGATTCATGAGGTAAAAAATACTGATTCATCACCTTTACATGGATCCATCCTTAAGTAAATGAAAAACTTATTAAGACAAATAGCTGTGAAGAAACTTAGTAACCAATAGCCCCCACCTCAGTTATGTGGATTATGTTCATCACCCAACCACTTTATTGACCAATGTATTGAATTATATGGAATGAAGAGTTATGAAGAAACATTCCAACCAATGTAATTTCAATATAATTATCCATGTAGATAAATTTAACAAGACCAACAAAGATTTATAAGCCAAACGAACTAGGATAGACCCCACCTTTTAGAATAAATACCCATATCACCCCTATAGAAATAATAGTTTTAGAACTCTCCGCCTTTCTAATAACCATAAAAACATCCGTAACAATATCAATATTTTCAACCACCTCTTTTTCAAAAAAAATCATATGGGAATCCCCTAATAAGTTCACCATCATCAGAGAATAAACAACTATAGTCCATGGTTTAATGGTTAAAAGGAACTATAAAAGATTTATCCAACAAGTTTAGAAGTATTTTGGACATGATAAAAAAAATCGAAGGAAAATTCTAGCTCAAACAATACCAAATCCAAATAAAATTGTAAAAATGATTATAAAAAGGAGTGATAATGTCACATTCATGTTTTTATTTAGAGGTAAGTTTTTGGTTTATTTTGTTCTTATATTTGTTTCATAGATTTATCAAGAGTTTTTGGTGAAAAATGGGATTTTTGGACCTGATAGCAGGTGTCACTCAGTTGGTGCATAGTTATTAAAAACGACGCACTAACCCAAGAGAAACCTTGTTCCATAGACAAGGGTACTGTATTAGCCACACGACCTAACACATGGGCGTGCGGCTAACCACGCATCCAGACCAGTGGTTATGTCTAGATAGTTTGGTCACCACATGAGTATGTGGCCTCCCCTAGGAAATCGTGCAACCTCATTCCTCTTTGGATAGAGAGGGACACACATACAGTTTGAAAAACCATGTAGCCAAACTATGCGGCCTATCCAGGTGATTAAAAATTTGAAAATTACCCCTTTTCCTTCTTAGAATTTAACCCCATTTCCACCCCTTTTCTTCCCCATTTAGGATTTTATACCCTAAGATCCCCTTCCACTCCTCTTGTATCCCTTGGGGCCTCAAATATTTGGCGTTTGGTGTGCATTCTTCAAGGAATCATCAAGTAAGCCCCTTATCCCTAAGTTTCTTACCTTTTATAGGGTTCTTCTCCCTCCCTATTTGAGTTATTCTTTATCCAGGGGGTTGGTTTCCCTAAATTGGGTTGAACCATGGTCATTGGGTTTACTATGGGTGTTTATGGTTTGATCATGCCTTTATTGGGTCCTCTTGAGGTGCATTTTTTGTTTTCTAGTGGATTTTGGAAGTTTCTAAGATTGAGGTAGGTGAGTCCATGATTTAGCATTATTAGACGAGTTTGGTATACTTTCCAGGATGCTTAAATATGTTATATGGATTATGTGGGGGCTGAGAAATGTGTTTTCAAAAGGATTTGTGTTGCGTATGGGTTGAAATATTGTTTTCTAAAAAAAAGGGGTCGTGTTTCATGTGTTCTTTCTTGTTGTGCTTATCAAATGTGTTATATAAATCATGAAAGTGGTGAAAAATGTGTTTCTAAATGGATTCTATAGGCATATAGATTTGAAAGGGGGTCTCCTATGAAAGATGATGGTTCTTCGGGTGTATTTATATTTCTTGGTGTGTGTATGTGAATGTGATGAACTATGTGTTGTGAGAAATAAAATCAAGAAAAAAAATGGAATCCTAGGTATCTAGGTGGTGGACTAGGACTAGTATACTATTTGGATCAATAGGGCTACGGCCTAGTTTCTTCTAGAAGGATTGGCGATATGACACTAACTAAACTATGATGTTTACTGGATACCACTAGAATTTTGGATAGATTCCTCTCTAGTGGCTCATGCATGAGGACTATGTGGGTCATGGTTGCTATACCATTTTCACTGAGATACAAAGTTCCTAGGGTCCCACTAGTATTAGTTCCTTTAGAGATTACCTATGGTTCTATCTTTTGATATGGTGCTTTTCGTCATCATACGATAGACCTTGCCTTGATTTTAATTCCAATGCATGATTTTCATGAAGGTTTTTTTCCTTAAAATATATTTTTCAGAATGTTTCTAATTTATTTCGAAAAACATGCATGTTAATTTGTCTTATAATGTTATATCATGGAATATTTCTTTTGGGTGAAATCCTACTGGGATTTTTCTCACACTCTATATACACCCTTGGGTGTATGTAGACCTTGCTATGTTTGACCCAGTTAAAGGTAAGATATATCATGACGGTGATGGTGAATCTGGTTTCTATTATTTCCTCTTGTAAGTGTTGGTGGAGGCGGTATGAGGGTGATTTCCCTATTGTTTTATGGAGGCTGGGTTGTGTATTTGGTCTCCCACCATGTTTTGGATTTTTTGGTTTTTGGTTAAAGTTGTTAATTTTTTAATTTGAAATTGTTGTATCTATTTTTGTTATGGATATTGATCATGGTGTGATGTTTTATTTTTGGAATTATTTATGGTAATTTACTATGGTTTAAATAATTCCCAAAAGTGTAATGTTGATACCTGGGCACTATTTTCTATCCAATGGGGATCAGGAACATCCTTTGGGCCTTACCACAGGATGGGTTGGGTGTTAGGTTGGTTGGAACCCCAACTTGGTTCATGAAAAAATGGTATGAGAATAGTTTTTCTCCCTATCTTTAGGTCATGTTATTTGGGAAATATTGGATATATAAGAGTTAGGATTGTTGGAGGATTAGGTTCTGGTTATGAGTGGGGTGTCTAGCCAACACACCTCATAATAGGCATTGAGTTTCCATGGGATGTTGGTATTTTGTTTGACTTATCCTCCATGTGAGACGTACATGTTGTAGACTATGCATGGACACCGAGAAGGGGTGAACTTGTTTGGTTGGATTATTATTTTGATCGATATGGGTTTTTTTGATTTTTAGAGGCATTTGGATTTGTTGTGGTTGCTGAAAACTTTCATAATGGTGTGTTTATGGTTTCTCTTTGTGGTTATTTATTATTGTATCATGATGCCTCTCAAGAGACTTCCTTTGAAACTGTGAGAAGAGGCTAAAAAGAGTTCTCCCTCACCAATTGATTAGAGACTAGTAGAATCCATAGTTCAGACTATCCAATATTTGGATTAGGGAACTATATTTGGGCCTACTTAGACTGGGGAAGCCGAACCAAGTCTGAGGAAGGTAAAGGATTCGGATTTTCTCAATAATAAACATCCTAACATCCAGGGTAGGATAGACCCCTATCGGTCAGAAGAGTGGATTGAGACGTTCAAAAGGATGTTTGGGTTCTTTAACACTCTTGAGGAAATCAAGAAGAAATTTGATTCATTCTTATAGGAAGGTACGAGTTGGAGGTGGTGGAACTTAGTTTTTTAGATTGCGAATCATGAGAAGATGGGTTAGAATGATTTCAAGGGTTTCTTTAATGAGATGTACTACGTAGAGACCTTATCCTTCATAACGACTTGATATTTTCTAGATCTCTATCAGGGGGATAAAATCATGTTGGAGTATACCAATCATTTCACTAATTTAGTATGATTCACACCAAAGGTAGTCTCAAATGAGTAGCTAAAGGCTCAATGGTTTGAAATGGGGTTTTGGCTGGATATCCAATATCAGGTCTTCTTGTTTTAGTTATAGACTTATGATGAGGTGGTTGATCATGCTTTGATGGTGGAGATTAATCATAGTTGAAATTATGGTTTCTAAGTATTAGTGTCATTATTGTGCTAGGGAAGTGGCAGTTCATCTGAGAAAAATAAGAATAAGGATGAAGAAGAGAAAACGAGATGTGGTATTTTAGGTTAACCTTCCCGATTTTCTTTGTTTGTGGCTTCATATGCTGAATCGGTCACGTGCCATCAGTGTGAGAAGGTGGGGTATGTGCGATCTGTGCATTCAGATCAAACCAAACCTTACCATTAGTGTGGGAATGTGGGTCACCTTTAGTGGTTTTTTAGTTCCACATGTCCATACTATGGTTGAGAAGTATTATAATATTTTAAAGGAATGTTATCCCAGTCAGAGCCATCTAGGATAATAGGTTCCTGGTTTGGTGGTCATGTTGGTAGGGTTGGTTATTCTTCTAGAAAATGTTAGGTTAAGTGATAGCCATAGGTCATTATTAGTAATAAAAAAAGATGATGCACCCTCATTCTATTGATCAAGAACCAGTGGAATCAGATGTAGGTCCTGTGAGAGTTCAAGATAGTGTTTTAGTTGCATCACCCATAGCTTCTATTCTATTTGATACAAGTGCCTCTTTTTATTTTATCTATACCCATTTTGTGGATGTTCTAAAGTTACCAAATGATCCTATGATGTATGAAATGTAGTTAGTGACGCCACTTGGTAAGAAGTGAGATCTGGATTTTAGGTGCTCGTCTTGTGCACTCACCATGTCAGGTGTTGAGTTGGAGTGAGATTTTTTGATTTGGAGATGGACCTCTTTGGTGCGATCCTTGGAATGGATTAAATCGTTCATTTCCAGGCACAAATTGATTTTTATTAGTGGAGAGTGAGTTTTATGTCACTTGATGGAATTACCCAGGTTTTCCAAGGTAAATGGGATCCTCGGTCGGGACATGTTGGACCTACACTTCCAGAGTTGGGTAATATTTTTTTTAGATATCATTTCTTATGCTGGAGTATGATGATAGAGGAATCGAGGGTGGATTACCTATAGTGGTGGATGAGTTCCTAGAAAAATTTCTAGATGAATTATCAAGGTTTACTCTAGAGAAGGACGTGGAGTCCACCATCGATTTGACATTTGGAACACAACTGATATCTCTTCCCTAATACCATATGGTGCCCAACAAGTTGACGGAATTAAATATACAATTAGATGATTTGGAATCCAAATGATTCATTCACTCATGAATCTCACCTTGGGATTCCCCTATCTTATTTTCTAAGAAGGCTAACATATCTCTCCAGATGTGTATCGACTACCAGAAGCTAAATAAGGTGCCCCTTTCTTTTCCATAGCCTACTTAATTTTAACTCCACAGTTAAGCATTCTTTTCTTGGAGTAGTGTTCTAGATGGTTGATCTTATGGGAAGTTTCTTAGGGTGTGCATGAGTGAGAAAAAGGCACATTGGAAAGAACATGTGTTGGCCTATTGGGACATTCATTAGTCTAATGATCTGTTCACGCATGCGGGTGGGACCCAGGATGGGGACCACATGTCTAAAAGGAAATTTGTGGTAATGTGGTAGCAGATTCCTTGAGTAGAAAAGTTCTAGTGCAAGCATTGAAAGAGTCTAGTGATGAGTGGACCCTAACATGGATTTCTTCACAATTGCATATGGAGACCAAGGAGCATAGTGGATGTGCGTTCCTAGCTAGTGTTTAGCTGAAACCTTCCCTTTTCAGTTGATTCAGTAAGATTTGTTGAGTTATGAGTTGTGCCAATGTTCTATACAGTTCTTAAATGGTGGGGAGTTTCCCAGCAAGTGGTCACTAACTCTTTAGGGAGTTCTTAGTTTTAAGGGTCACTTCTTGGTTCCGTTGTCATTGTAGAAGGTGGTGATGCAGGAAAACCACTAGTCATAGTGGGAAATTTATCTTGGTACTGCCAAGATGTTTTATGGCGTGCATCATCAGTTCTGTTGTCCATGTATGATACAAGACATATCTAACTTCATATATAGGTGTTATACATGTCACTAGGTTAAAGAAGACCACCAGAGACCCTTCAGTTTTATTCATCCCTTACCCATTCTTATATGATAGTGGGATGATGTCACCATGGATTTCATTATCAGCATACCTCATACACCTAGGAGTAACATCCCCAACTCAGAAGCCACTAACCGGTGCCCTGATCTAGGTCATCAAATGACCTCAAGCACGTCTCCCTACATGCTAGAGGTTTCCGACTAGAATCAAGGGTCTAAAAGTCATGTGGGGAGACTATACCCTCTTTACCAAAGTAATCCAAAATATAAAACAACTAGAATAATGAAAAACAGAGAATAACCAATGAAAATAAATAAATAAACATCTCCTAAAACATGGTACAAACCATAACCAACCATAAATATGTCATGTTATTCCATAGTTCCAAGTGAAAAAAACTCAAAATAAAGACAAAAAAATACTCCCCAAATGATCCTGACTCCCAATCCGAAACCTCATGCACACACATCATAAATCTAACTCAATTACCAAGCATGGGGCCCTTACCCTTTTCCTAACCTGAAACCATGAAATTTGGTTGGGTACCAAACAACATCTCAAGCAGGGTGTGAGTACAACTCAGTTGGCCACCACCAACAATTTCTATAAGATATTCAGTCTAATAGATAATGAATGCAGGTATGAAATAAATGATGAGTAAATAAAATACAATTTGGTGCCACTAGTTAATAATATTTACTTAACTATTACCAACCATAGTGCCAAATTAATCATGCGAATATTCTTTATTACTTTGTTCTTAATTAACATGTAATACCCATGTTAAGAATTCACATCATTCACACAAGGTTAATGGAATTTATCATCCTGTATAAGGGAATAAGTTAAGTCCTTATCTCACCTGGGGTAACATATCACAACCTCACAATATCCTCACCTCGAATCCTCAGTCCAAGTGGATGGTAACCATCAGGGGAATAGAGCTCTATCCCCTTCCTTAACCCTTGCATTGTGGGTTGACTTAGAGCATCAGTCCAACATGACCCTTGGGAGTAGCCTCAGTCCTTTATCCCACACCTCAATCCATGTGGACATGCTTATTCATCCATTCATCAAACATAAACTATATCATAACCAAACACAACCAAAATATAGAATAATCATAATCCACACCAATAAATAAGAAAGATAATATTATTCCACAACCAATTAACATATTTTCCATTTACATTACTAATCCCATTTATCCCAATTCCCATTCTCATTCCTAGCTCATTAAGCATATTCAATAATTCCTTTATATCATCATATTTCACATATTAATTAATTCCTGTATGAAACCCCATTTAAGATATTTTCATTTCACATACCATTAACAATTTAACATAATCACCGTTTCATAAACACTGACCCTCTTAGAAATTTATAATATAATTCATAAGCCACCCTTCACAATCTCAATTAACCCAATTAACCCATTTCCATTCCATGCCAAAAAATCCTTTAAGACATTACCAAATATAGATGCATTACCAAAATTAAATTTTCACTGCCAATAACATATCAACATACTCATCAAGGTCTCTATAATATCACACAATGACAGTGCACCTACTTCACCAATTTCTAGGGTTGGGAACATCAGCGCACACCATGGCTGGATGTGAATATGTCAAATCATCCTTGTTGTGTCCCATGAGGATCATGAGGGTTTCTATTCAACATTTAGATACCCATTTTACCAAACCTCACCAAAAGAATAAAAAAAAACAACAATAGGTGACCAAGAAAAAAACCAAACATGCACAAATCTAAAATGAAACTATAAGATATAACTTGTAGACCGCCTACCTTGATTCCATTGACGAAAAAACGCTCAATAGTAGCCTTAAATACTAATTCATCCACCATTTTAAGCCTCAAACTAGATGTCACTTGAAATTAAGGGTTTTAGAGCTTCAGATGTAGATAAGATAAAGATGCAAAACCCTAATCTGAAAGGGAAAGAAATGTAGAGATTAGACTTACCCGGGGCTTCAATACATAACCAAAAACACTCCAAACAACCTAGAGATGAATGATAATCACCCAAACAAGACCTTAAGGGTTATTTTTCATCACTAGGGATCAAGAGATGAAATGAGGGGATAAAATCAGGTGACAGTTTAAAATCCCATAATGGAATTTTTTAAAATTTTCCCAACTTTACTGGGCTGCACGATTTACCCGCATTGTTTTCCAAACCGTGCACAAACCAGACATGGGCCACTATCCAAGAGAAGTTGGGTCTCATGATTACCTAGTATAGTTTCCTGGTTTGAAAAACCGTGCACCAACCTTGTGATATGCAGCTGTCCAAGGTTACACAATTTTCCTAGGCAGGCCGCACGATTTAATAAACCATGCGTAAACATGTGTCTTTCACTAGTTAGCCTGGTTTTCCTTAATTTCATGTTCTGACTCTCCAGAACAACCTAGAGGGACCTAATACTTCTGGGAAACATTTCATTAACCAAAAATAATGGATTGAAACCAAAATTTAAATAAGGAAATAGCTCCATGAAGTCTATACTTTTACAACCTCCCCACCTTATAATGGATTGACCTCGAGCAACTCTTCCCAAGAATTATTGAGTTTCCAAAGAAAAGAGATCGAACCACTGAGCCCACATATCTGATTCTTAATCCCAAGTTTCATCCTGATCATCTCCATGTTTCTATAAAACTTGAACTAAGGGAACAATCTTGACCCACAAGACTTTATCACTACTATCCACAATACAAACTAGATTCTCCTCAAAGGATTCTTCGGTCTCAAACTCAATATTTTCAACATAAATCACACGAGATGGATCAGGGTGATACTGCCAGAGTTTTTGAAACATGAAAAAACCATGAATTAAACTATATCATTATAAAAGATCCAATTGGAAATCCACCAGTATGATACTCTCCAAAATCTCAAATGACCCCACATACCTGGGCACCAAATTTCCTTATTTCTAAATTCGACGGTGATCCAACCTTGGAAGCACTCGAAGAGACACACTATCTCCCACCATGAACTCAAGTGGTATATGACGCTAATATACAAATTAATTCTTCTTACTCTGATCCATTATCATGCATTTATGAACTATTAGAACACTTTAAAAAATCTCCTGCATGAGACTTGGTCCTAATACTTTAGACTCCTCAACTTCTAACCAACACAATAGAGATCTACACGGTCTCCCGTAGAGTGCCTCAAAAGGCATCATCTGAATCGTATCATGAAAACTATTGTTGTAAGAAAAAATTATGAGCAAAAAGTACTTCTCCCATGAGATTCCAAAATCTAGAACACAGGATCTCAACATGTCCTCGAATAACTGAATTGTACGCACTGATTTCCCATCCGTCTATAGGTGATATGCCGTACTAAAAAAACACCTAGATACCAAGTGACTTCTATAACCATTGGTAGAACACGATGTGAAACATGGATCATGATATGAAACTATGGTCCTTATCAAACCATGAAACTGAACTATCTATCAAACGTATAGCTCACCTAACTGACCAATTGTATATGTTTCGTGGATCGGTAAGAAATGATCCCCTTTATTCAGCCAACCCACAACCATCTAAATTACATCATTCTTATAAGGTGTATCTAGAATTCCCAATATTAGATCCATCATTAATTCATCCCATTTCCATTCTGAAATGGGTAAAGGATGCAACAAACCACTTGGTCACTGGTGCTCAGCCTTCACCTACTGGAAGTTAAGGTATATCACCAGAAAACCAGTAAACTCTTTCTTCATCCCTATCCACCAATACTACTGACAAAGATTAAAATATAGTTTAGTCAATCCAGGATATACTTACCACTTAAATGTATGGAACTCATGAATCAACTATTATCTCATATCTTTCAGCACCAAAACATGAACCTGAATATAAAAAATTCTGTCAATACCCACAACCCAACTAGAAGGTGAATCCCCATCTTTAAGACTTTCCTTCATATCCAAACACTCTGGTTCCTCAAGATGACTCTCCTTTATTTGACTCAAAAGCATGGACTCAAATTATACAGATGAAAGATTAATATACTCATGCCCATCCTATATTTATAGGTGCATCTCAGTAAACAAGGCCATCATTCTCTACTTGGAGTTGGATTTTTGAAAAACCTGATTCTGAGTCATTCAGGTCATATCATTCACAATGCTATTCCCTTTTCCTGGTGTGTAAACTAACTCGAAGTAAAAGGAATGCAGGAAATAAACCCACATTTTCTTTTGAAGATTTAAATCCTACTAAGAAAATATGTACTTAATACTTTTTTATCAATAAACATAGTGAACTACTCTCCCAACAAGTAATTCCTACAAAAAATTAAGGCATAAACCACAACAGCTAGCTCAAGATCATGAGTAGGGTAATTTATTTCCTATGGTCTTAACTATATTGAACCATATTCTAGAACCTGATCATCCTGCATCAACACTGACCTGAGTCCAACACCAAACA
Organism: Viscum album; assembly: GCA_963277665.1. Classification (NCBI taxonomy): domain Eukaryota; kingdom Viridiplantae; phylum Streptophyta; class Magnoliopsida; order Santalales; family Viscaceae; genus Viscum; species Viscum album. Next base: position 1,189,007,683 of record OY728143.1, on the reverse strand, counting down.
CATCATAGAACAAGGTTTACCTCTTACTTGGTTTTGGTAAGATCAAAATTAGTGTGGTATTCAATCGCTTATTCAACTCTTAGAAAGCATTTTTTCATGGCTATGAACACTCATACATAACTACCTTCTTGGTCAAGACTGAGAGTGTCACTGCCAAATGAGATAAATCCTTAATGAACCTTCAATAATAACCAGCCAATCCTAGGAAACTCCGAACATGAGAAACATTCTTGGGCTCCACCCAAGACACCAAATACTACACTTTCTATAGATCCACAGACACACCTTCCTCATAAATTATGTGACCTAAGGAATTCACTTTATCAATAGAGAATTTAAACTTTTAATAGCTTGGTGTGATGCTTATGCTCTCTTAGTATACTTAGGAAAATTTCAAGATGTTTGGAATGATCATCAAGAGTTCTTGAGTACACCAAGATTTCATGAACAAAGACAACTACAAACTGATCATGATATGGGTGAAATATTCAATTAATTAAATCTAAGAAGATATTCAATGTGTTATTCAATCCAAAATGCATCACCACAAACTCATTCAAACCGTACTTGCTCTGAAAAGCTGTCCATGTTATGTTATAAGGTATCATCCTTAACTGATGGTATCCCAATATCAAATTGATCTTAGAGAACACCAAGGAAACCCTCAGTTGGTCAAACAAGTCATAAATTATGGGAAGCGGGTATCAGTTCTTTACAATCATCTGGTTCATCATTCTATAGTCAACAAATAACCTCAATGATCCATCTTCTTTCTTAAAAAAACAGTATGGTAAATATTTATAGAGACATAATAGGATAGATAAAACATTTTTTTCTCCAATTCTTTCATCTGAGACTTAAGTTTCTAGAGTTCTTCTGGTGCCATCCAATATGGTGGAATGAAAACTGAATTTTCCCCTGAAATAAACTTGATTATAAACAAAAAAACCCTTAAATATGGTATCCTTAATAATTCTTCAAGAAATACATCCTTGAATAGATCCACAATAGGAAGGAAAACTGGTTGTTCCCTTCCATATTCATCTAGTACAAGACAATCCACTTGGGGCTTGAGTTCTACCAATTGTTGGGAGATTGGTCCTGTTCGGTCTGATCAAACATCCCACTCACTATGAAGGCCATAAGTGTCTCTATCAAGATACATGAACATTACCCGATGTTGGCAGCAGTTGATATGGTCCTGATACAACACTAGCTAGTCCATACCCAAAATCAGGTAAAAACATGGCATCTCAAGGACAAACATATTCCATAGGAAATGATATCCACCAACCACCAAAGAAAAACCCTTACACTACCTAATATCCTCATCTCACACCCCAAACCGAGTATCAATCAGCATATCCCCACACACCCGTTACATGGCTAGCCCCAACACAACTACGAACTAATCCGAGATAAAAGAGTGTGTGGCAACTGTGTCAAATAAAGCATTAGAGAGTATGGTATCTACAAGAATCATGACTTGATTGGTAGATGGACCATCCTTGCTATCTCTAGGTGTAGACTGAACTACTTGGAGATGGCTTATCCCTCCACCTTTGGGATCTATCTTGAGTACCCTACACTACACTTCCCACTTGTATGAATGGTATCTCCCTAGAGTTCCAAGTTCACCACACTTACCTGTATGGATTTTGGAGCTCCAACTACCTTCCCCATATGGGGTGATCAACTCCCTACCTTCACTCAACATCTTCCTATGGCCTCTATCTATGCCCGACTACTGAGGGTTATTACAGGACCTCTATATATGTTCCAACCATCATCATGATTGGAACTCGACTAGTATTGAGGGACAATAACCCCACATGTGCCCCAAATTTCCACACTGGTAACAAAATACATGATCACCACTCTGAGGGACTGATCCTATCTTTGGAATACTCTATAGAATTTTACCCTGTTGGAAATTCCCAAAACGATTCTTTCTACCCTTGATAGTTGTACCACCTATCCACCCAGATGGCACCACAATTCCAACACCTGAATCTCCCTTTAGGTTCACTTATAAGATTAAAAACCCCTGAAAACCTCTTAAGATTCAATATATTCACATGGGATCTGATCTCATACCTAAGCCTATCCTGGAAGCATTTATCCATATTTGACTCATCTCCAGCCAATGTTGTAATGAAACGGTGAAAGTTAGTGAAACGACTAGAATAATCCATCACTGATGAAACCCCCTAAGTCAAACTTATAAACTTTTCAGTCTTCTCCCACGTTAAGGTTTCTGGGTATTAATGTTCCATAAAATATTCCTAAAAATCCTTCCATTCAATTCCTTCATCCTTCTCTGTCTAAACCATAATGTCCCACCAACACTTTTACTGGCCCCATAATATATAGCCCACTAACTTCACTCAATTTTTGGAAGGAGTCTCTAAATGATCTATAATTTTCTGGATATACTCTATCTAGAACTCATATTCCTCTAGCCAACCCTCTCTAGTAAAGGTTGGAGGGTCCTACAGCTGAAACTCCCTGGTCAGCTCAACCATACTCGGTGCAACCCACCCTGGGTCCCATTCCATCATCATTAGAAAATGAGAAATTTTTTCATGAAACTTCTATTCCCTATCATCATGAACCACTGGGTCTTCTTGATCCACTAATGGGGGATTATTCTCGACAACACTCTCATGTATCCCAATCAACACACATCTTTATGTTGGCATTCCTCTACAATGAAAAATAAGAGCTTTAGAACACAACCATAATGCTTTCAAAAAATATAAAGTAAAGATCATTACTAGCCACAAACTATCCACCCAACAATCATTTTCATACCCAGATCACTAACCTCGACTATCCCTACCAAGGACATGGATAACATGGGGTAAATAAGTCAAACAATAAAAAACCTCACATTATACACCATATCAAAACTATTCCCATATCACAACTTATTTATACAACCATTTAATTCACTTACCACCCCTTAAAAAGCATGATTCATTAATTATTACTTAACATTTTTTTCTCTTTTACCCATTTGTATCATTTCATTTGACACCATTTTCATCACTTTCAAGAAAATGAAATGAATCCTACCCCTTTACATCCCACACACGCATCCCATGTGTGTGCCTACCATGATGCATGCCACTTATATACATAGGTTTTGAAAATGATGCATGAATTCACAACCTTATTCCATTCTAACAGCAATCCAAAATACCATAAAACCATTAAATCACACAACAAGTGCTTCACCGATGGTGAAATATCATTAAATATAATAACACACAATAAGAACAATAATTCCCACCCTAGGTGACTTGGGTTTTCCATTGTAATTAGGTTATCTAATACCAAGTACAAGATCATTACTAAGGACCAACACATTCCAAACCTCTGTTTTACCATTCCCAAATATAAATTCAAAGAAAATACCTCCATTGATACCAATTTGTAATATTCCTGACCCGGAAGCCACTAACTTATGTCCCGAGTTGGGTTCTTACATGACCTCAATCGCCCCTCCCTGTATGCTAGAGGTTTTTAACTAGCAGCGAGGGTCTAAAAGTCATGTAGGGAGACTATACCCTCTTTACTATAGAAATCCACAAAAACAAAAAATTGGAATAGTGGAAATAACATAAAATAACCCATGAACATACATAAATAACTATCTCCCTAAACTGGGTACAAACCACAACCAACCGTAAAATATTTCATGTTATAACATAGTGACAAGTGAACAAAACTAAAAACAAAGACAATATAATAATCCCGAAATAGTCATGACTCCCAATATAGAACCTCATCCACACAAATCCCAAATCCGACTCAATTACCAATCATGGGGCCCTTTCCATTTTCTTGACCATCAACCATGAAATCTGCTCGGGTACCAAACAGAAGCCTGAGCAGGGTGTGAGTACTACTCAGTTGGTTACCAAAAATGGTGTCTACAAAATATCCAACCTAACAGATTATGAATGCAAGTATGAAATAAATGACAAGTTAATAAAATAAAATCGGGGCCCACTAGTTAAAAATATTTACTTAACTATTACCAACCATAGGGACAAATTCATCATGTGCATATTCTTCATGACTTAGTTCTTCATTAACATGTAATCCACATGTTAGGAATTCACATAATTCACATAAGGTTAATGAAATTTATCATCCTTCATATAAGAATATGTCGAGACACTATCTTACTAGGGGTGACACATCACAACATCAAAATATCCTCACCTAAAATCCTCAGTCTGGGTGGAATAAAACCATTAGGGGAATAAAGCTCCACCCCCTTACCAAACCCTTTCATTGTGGGTGGAGTTAGAGCATTATTCCAACTAGACCCATGGGAGGAGCCTCATTCCTTTATCCCACACCTGAAACCATACACACATTCTTATGAATACATTCATCACACATATACCATATTACAACCAAACACAACCAACACATATCATAATCACAATCCACACCAATCAATAATAAAGATAATATTATGCCATAACCCATTAAAATATTTTCCATTTACATTACTTATCCCATTTAGCCCAATTCCCATTCTCATGCCTAGCTCACTAAGCATATTCAATAATTACCTCACATCATCCTATTTCACATATTCATTAATTCCCATATAAACCCCCATTTAACATATTTTAATTTCACATACCATTACCAATTTAATATAATCACTATTTCATATGCACTAACCCTCTAAGTCATTTTTAATATAATTCATAAGCCACACATCACGTTCTCAATTAACCCAATTAACCAATTTCCATGCCATTCCAAACAACCCTTGACACCATTACCAAATCTAGAGGCCTTACCAACATTTAATTTTCACTTACACTAACATATCAACATACTAAATAATGGATATACATTATCACACAATGACTATGCACTTCACCAATTTCTAGGTCTGGGAACATCGATGCTCTCCATGGGAGGCCCTAAATAGTTCAAATCTTCCTTGATGAATTCCATGGTGACCATGAAGGTTTATATTCAACATTTAGACACCCATATTACCAAACCTCACCAAAGGAATCAAAATCACAACAAATGGTGACCAAGAACAAAACCAAAAATGAAAAAATCTACAATTAAACTATTGGATATAACTTATAGACCATCTAACTTGAGTCCAATTATAAACACAATCTCAATCATAGCCTTAGATATTGATTCAACCAAACTTTTAAGCCTCAACCTAGATCCCACAAAAAAGGGTTTTATATATTTGGATGGATATAATAGAAAGATTCAAATCCAAATACGAAAAGGAATGAAAGGTGGAGATTATACTTACTCGACGCTTCGATACACAACCAAAAACACTAAAAAAAACCTAGGGATGAAGGAGAATCAACCTTATAATATCTTGAGGGATATTATTCTTCACTAGGGTTCAAGGAAGAAAATGCGGGGATAAAATTAGGTGAAGGTTTAAAATCTTGTAATGGAAATTTTGTAAATTTTTCTAACTTTACTGGGATGCACGGTTTACTCGTATGGTTTTCCAAACTATAACACCCTGACCCGAGAAGCCCGAAGTCAGTGCATTATTTTATTACATTGGCATGATTACAAGGAATATCCATCCTAAAGGACCAAGTAGTTTAGTTGATTTGGCAACAAGATGCATACATAATTTCAAAATTATAACTTGAAATTAAAAACAACAAATAAGTTCCTTTGGGAACATCCACTAATCTAAGATTATCCCTACAATTCAATCATAATATACCTCTTAATGTCCTGGTAAAAATGAAAAAAAGAAGGGGTGACATCAGATGCTCAGTATGGGTAAACATTACATAAGAATATAACATAAAAATTATGCATGGTGAATAATTGAAAACACATGCCTTTAAAAATAAATATGAACATAATGGCAGGAATATTAGATGAGTAAATACTTCTATAATAAAACATAATCATGGGTATTATACTAGTCAAATAACCTCATCAACTATGAATTTATAGCTTTATAATGAGGTAAATTCATACGGAGGAAATTCAGAAACATACCATCAAGACATCGGCTAAGACATCTAAAAAGGATTAAGGCCTCAACCAAAACCATATCTAAAAATGGGCAAGGCCTCTGCCAAGTCCATATCTATTTGTCCCATGGGACCTATCGATGCATAAAGGGGATATAGCAGGACCCAACAATCAAATACTAAGTCCAATTCATTCCTCATATAAATTGGGATAAACATAAACAACATATACATTCATATTAAAACTAACATATGAAATGTAAATAACTTTCGCCAACCATTAAGCATAAACACTAACCATTCAGAGTAAATTGGTGAATGGTTTTAAGATAACACATCCACAGTCAAGCTAATAATAAACCAATCAATTAAAATATGGTATATTATATCATAAATATTAATCCCAATAAAACATAATAATCAATAAGAGTTCTAAAACAGATGAAGATACTCTTATAAAATCATCAAGTAATTCTTGAGATAAATACTCTTATTTTGAAAAGAAAGTTATTTTGGAAAAATATTTGTATAAAACTAGAAATTAAGTAAGATAGTATTTTTATAATAAAATGTGTGATTTTAGAAATATAATGGTCACTAAAAATATATTATATAGTTCCCTTGAAAATAGGTAAGAATTTGAGAAATTCCCTTGAATTGGGATTGTATTTCAGAAATAATTTTGAAAGTTTCTTTTAAAATGTGTAACTACCCATAAAATAAGGAAGGATTTAGGTTGGTAAACATATAAAGAACAATAAAAAATAATTTATGAGGATTACATATTAATGAATAAAAATGTAATTGAGGCAAGTATTTAATAAATGTAACCTGAATGAAAATGGAGGTTCTGGTGGAAAACCCTTACCTTAAGTCCAAAGGTGTTCCTCACTTGATCTTAATGCACTGAATAGTAAAATTTAGGTTCATAAATTAATGATTAAAGAACCCCATATACATGTAATTGATTTATTATAACCTTATTAGGTTTATTCATGGACTTTTGATGGGTTACGAGATTCAATTTCATTGTTTGGGAGTGTTTTATTCCTTATTTTTCATGATTGGATCACTTATATTCATATACAGATAAACATTGATAATGAGAATGGATGTCCAAAATTGATGTTATAAGATGTTAGTGAACATATAGAATATTACTTAGTTATAAAATTTATTTTTTAATGGGATTTAAGATGAATCATTATATAAAACTTTAATTATAATTGTTTGGGTTAATTGGTGGTTTTTGATCACAACAAACTCATTTTGATTTATTAATTAATATAATGTGTAAAAAAGGTTTCTATAACCTTATATAAGTTATATTATATGTATTATAGTCTCTTTCAACCATAAAAGTTGTTTTATGACCTGAATTTAATATCTTAATGTAAATTGAAAACCAGTCATCATTGAATGTGATAAATTAACCCAACTCAGATGGTTTTTTCATTTTTAGTATAATAGAATGGGAAAGGAGAGATGATGATGAATTATTAAATTATCACAAAAAAATTACAATAAATTTAAGGTATTGGAGTTATCATAACATTTGGATGAATAGAGGTGAGGAAAAAAAAGATCAGAAAATAAAGGAACTCGAAATAAAAGAAAAGTTGAGAAATCCCTTATGAAAAATTCTACAGCCGAACAACATCACTTAAAAACTCAGAAAATATTTTGATGAGAGAAAAAGGTTTATCTCATAATTAATACATTATATGATCAGTAAGGGGGATATTTAATGACATATCCCAACATAATCCAACTGAAATTAAAAAGAATAACATAAAATGAAATCTTGAAAAAGAGAAGGGTGATAGATTCCCTTACCTTGTAGAGTAACTCATAAAACATGAATGTTGGGACCTTGGGGGCTTGAGGACACCTTGGTAGGACTCCTAGGGAAGTAAAAATACCATATAATAAAGTATTATGAGTTTTTAATGAAACAAAACAAATGAATGAGTGGGTATTCATAGTAAATGAGAGTGAGTTTTTTATTAATTTCAAAGGACACCTCATTTGTGGGTTTTGCAAAACCCTGGGCTTTACCATGGTATTTTCCCATGGTTTTAGCCACTTGGGACAAATCATATCATATTTTACTATAAAAATTCTACCAAAATTTTATATTAATTATTACATCATTATGATGTCATTAAACATACATAAAACTTAAAACTGTATTTTTTTACTATTCACAAAAATTCAAGTATTTTAGAAAAATACCAAAAATTCACCCTAACCATTTTTCAATTTATTGAATCAAAAAATGAAGTCCATTATTAAAAAACATTTTTTTAAATATGATTAAATTAATTTTTAATTAAAATCACAATTTACTTGAAAAATACAGTTTTAAAACATTTATTTATTTATTCCAAATCATAGGTACATCATACTATCACTTAAATACTATATATATACTATCATAGGTGATGTTACAATTCATAAAGGCATTTCACTATTCATATGTGTAACATTACTATTCATAAGGGTTTCTTACTATTCACCAATAAAATATGTTGGTCATATAAGACTCTAAATAACTTACTAATTGAAATTGTGTATATCAGATTTTTAAAATTCAAATCATAGGGGTGGTAAAATTATGTCTACTGGCTAGGTTATAAAAAAGTAGTTTTTGTAGAGACTTAGAGTTTCATGCATTCAATATTAAATTTATTTTCAAAATATGGGGGTGTTACATTATCCTATCCTTATAAATATTTCATCTTTGAAATTTGATATTTCACTTTTAAAGTTATTAGTTGTTACTTGAAAATTTCCCTGTGAAAAACCCATATAATAAATAGGGTTAATAGAATATCCTCCTTAAAAAGGTTAAGGGAAAATAGGTGGTAAAAAAAGATTAATAAAATAATAAATAAATTATCTTTTCGAATGAAGTGACATTGATTGGAATTGAAAACCTAGGAAAAGAAGAAAAACCAAACTATGAATGTCTAGTGATAGAAAATAGGTTTAGATGAAAGTAGATTACCACAAAACCATAAAATACAGTTATGAAAAATTTCATTAATGTTATAGAAGATTATGATAACAGAACAACATTTAAGACTCTTTTCATAGATTTGAGGTATTATTCCACTCTATAAGTGTATAAATATACATTTATATTTTATAAACATGATCTTATACTTTGATTGTTCCTTAAACTACCTATAAATTATATCTTAGCATAAGTTGCATCATGTGGTGTCATTAACCTCTAAAACCTCATACAATTATCAATATAAACCATTTCATAAGTGGTTTAACATTCCAAAAGATCAATATCCAATACTTTTGAATCATTACAATGGTAGTTAGTACTATCTAATTTATTTTATCCATATATATCATCTCTCTATTCAAAATTGATATCTCAATATTATAAACATAATAAGGGTTGTTTATCCCTCAACCATATATTTTACAAAAGTTTGACCTTTTACTGAGTTGATTTTACTTAGTACCATTAATCATATGACCTCAAATCCTTAAAAGAAAAAGTACTGCAGTAAAATCCTCAAATATTCCATAATTCTTATAAACAGTGCATTGCTGATAAAATATTTAAAATTCATGTTTCTTGACTAGGCACATTAATCATTACACTTCATTTGTGGTAGTATCATAACCTGATCTTTATATAATAACATCATTTTGGGTATATTACCTTGATGCATGGGACATTGATTCACATAGCATCCCATCTCCATGTAGTTATATCATTATACATTAGAAAACTTTTTCTTACACTTTCAATCTTGAACTTGGTGTCCTTTTTCTCCACAATTACAACTAACTCCCATTCCCTTAAATCATTTACCAGTGTGATTCTTTCCATATTTATCATATGTGGGAAAACCATTCTTTCCCTTATTCACTTTATCCATGTTTTTCTCTACCATCCTATTCTTCATTTTCTTCCCTTCAAGTCCATAGGACTCATAGAATTCCTTACATACCTTGTTAACATATGATACTATTTCTTCATATGATTAGGATACTTGGGAGACTATATTACTTTGAAATGATGGATTAAGACCATTAGATATATTAACCTTCTTACTCATTGCATCATGTTCACTTGTGAAGTTCTCATTCCTTTTTCTAGGCACCATTTCTAATCAGTTGCACATAGTATATTAGGTCATAAAATTATGAACTATCTATATCTCTAAACATAGTATAACACATAACAAAAACTTATGCATCATAAATCCTATAACTATATACTTTGGGGGGGAATAAATCCTTCATAATGGGTTTTAATAAGCTTATGAATTTACCAAATCATATCCCCTGAGAGTTTCGAACAAAGAGTACAGTAAGACCCATTGTCGTGCACCAGTTCCCATTTGAGTCTAGCTCAAAGCGGTGTTTTCAAGTTTTACTCCTAGATACTTCTGTGACAGAGCCACATCTACTTGTTCTTATCCAAATAGGGATGTATTTGATTGATAAACCACATAATATATTCCTTACCAAAATTCTAGAATGTCCTTGCATTCTTACCCCCAAAGTTTATCTTATGGTTTTGTTCACTAATATACTTTTTCTATATCTAGTTTCCATGTTTTCTACTAAACTTCCTCTGATACAAACTCTAATTCCCCACCCCAGAAGCCTGGAGTTAGTTCATTATTTCATTACATTGTAATTATTACAAGGAATATCTATCCTGATGGAGTGAGTATTTTAGTAGATTTGGAAACAAGATACATACATAAGTTCAAAATTATAACTTGAAATGAAAAACAACAAATAAGTTCCATTGGGAACATCCACCACTCTAAGATTATCCCTACATGTCAATCATAATATACCTCTTCATGTCCTGGAACAAATGAAACATAATAGGGTTAAGATCATATGCAAAGTAAGGGTAAACATTACAGTGGAAGATAACATAAACAATAAGCGTGGTGAATAATTGAAAACACATTCCTTTAAAAATAAACTTGAACATAATATGGCAGGAATATGAGCTGAGTAAATATTTCCATAATAAAACATAATCATGGGTATTATACTAGTCAAATAACCTCTTGAAATATGAATTTATATCTTTATAATGAGGGAAATTCATATGACATACATTCTGAAACATACCATCAAGGACTCAACCAAGAAATCTAAAAATAAATATAGACTTAGCCAAAACCATATCTAAAAATGGGCAAGGCGTCGGCCACGTCCATATCTATTACTCTCATGAGAACTACCGATGAATCTAGGGGATTTAGGGGGACCCACACTTCACATATTAATTCCAATTCATTAATCATATGAATGGGTATAATCATAAAAAATATATACATTCATATTCAAATTAACATATGAAACATAATTAACTTTCCCACACCATTAAGCATAAACACTAACCATTCAGAGTAAATTAGTGAATGGTTTTATGATAACACATCCACAATAAAACTAATAATAAACCATTAAATTAAATATGGTAAATTATATCATAAATATTAATCCCAATAATACAAAATAATCAATAGGAGTGATCAAATAGATGACGATGCTCTTATAAAATCATTAGTAATTCATGAGATAAATACTTTTTTATTTTGAAAAGAAGAGTTATTTTGAAAAGGTATTTTTATAAAAATAGAACTGAATTAGAATAGTATTTTCATAATAAAATGAGTTATTTTATAAAAATAATGGTTTCTAAAATTTGATGAACTGTTTGTTCCCTTGGTGAAACATCACCCATATTATACATTAGTTTTGAGGAAAACTACTTCCCCTGATAATTATAAACTTTATTTACTGTTGTATTATTATTATTATTATGGTTTTTATCAATTAATGTTTTCTTATATTTATAGTTATAATCTTAATTATTAGTCAAAATAAATTTGGAATTCTCAGATAAATCAGGTGAAGATTTTACATGTGTTAATGCATCGGATTTACAAAAACATTTATATTCTTATAAATTTAATTAAACACCCTTATCAAATTAAGTCTTCATCTTTATAAAGGTATTTTTGTAATTTATATACCTTGACTCAATATAGTTATGTTTCTCTTCTTGAGCATCTATCTTCTTTTATAATTATTTTCTAATTCTATCCTGCTCAGCAACTTTAACATTGAGAAGTTTGATTTTCTAAATATAATAGTACACTTTTCTATGAAACTAATTTTAAAAAATATTCATATTTTAAATATTATTCTTAATATATTTGGAATATTTATTTAGTTGAGTATTTCTATCAATATATACTTCTATTTCTATCCTCAATATAGGAATCATGTAATCCTCATCTACATCTTCATCTTCACTACTCGAGGTGCCTATTTTTCTTTTAACGTGTTCCATAAAGTTGGTATATTTTTTTAAAAAATTATCCCATTGATTCACTAATTGTGTAAGATTTTTATTCTTCATCTTTACTATCAAATATTTTTTTCTTTATTTTATAAAATATTTTTCTTCCTTCATTATATTTTTTATACTTTAGTAGATCTACTTTTAGAATTACTAAATACCCTTTCTTTTTTAATTATCATATTCAAAATACATATTTTTCTATTCCTTGTACAATCTAATAAATTTTTTTCCAATTTATCCAAACTTAAAACATTTAAGTGGGAGTTTTTCTTCATATTTATCTTTACTAGTTTTGATATTTTCATATATGATATCCTTTTGATTTTCATTAATTTCATTATCTTCAATTGAGTCACTTATAGGATCAACTATAAAAACCTGAACTCCAGCACCCTAGAGTTAGTGGATGTTTTATTAAAATGGTGAATATATAAAAAAATATACATATAATGCAATATTTAGGTATCCATAGTAGACCAGAATATATAAATGAATTTTACATTACATTGAAACTAAAAATACATCATCTAAAAAAATGAAAAAAATTATTATTCTCCATGAAAATACATTTTTCATATGTTGTAATTCTCTTAGATTCATGGGGAAAATAAAAAAAATAGAAAGGTGTGATATCAGATACTTAGTAAGGGAATATCATACAAAAAAAATTTTTATATAACAAATAAATAAACTAATATGCGCTATAACTAATGAGTCAGAGAGCATAAATAAATCCGTGGCCAACATAAAAATGAATAGATTCCAGTATATCAATAACTAGTCATAAAGTTAAAGGAGGAATGAAGAAATAAACATATTTAGTCCATATCATAAGAAATGAGAGTGTAAATAAATCTATGGCCAATATAACAATGAATAAATTCCAAGATTACAATAACTGATCTTAGTGTGATAGGGGGAATGAAGGAATAAACTAAGTTATTCCATATCATAAGAAAAAAAATCATTAATAAATCCATGGAAAACATAAAAATGAATAAATACCAGGATAAGAATAATTAATCATAGTGTAATGGGATTTAATGTTTTCAAACACCTTAAAACCACTACAAGGTCTTTTAGCAAAACATCTTACATAAAGGGGTAAGGAATCTACCATTACCCTATCTTAGTTGTCTCGTGAGACCTACCAATGTAATGAGGGGATGTATAATTCTGGGCCCCACTTACTGTTTTTTATCCAATTCATTGCGTCACATTATAAAATATTACATGGAATAATGTTCAAGTAATGAACAATATAAATACCTATCATAATTTATCAAATAGGGATATCTTACTCTATTTTCATATATAGAAGAAAGAATCATATGGTGAAAAATTAATTTTCCTCAATAGAATAATTAATAAAGATATCTAGGTAGTTAGAATACATGTATATTAAAAGATAGGAGAGAAAAGAAATGATAAAAAAATCCTTCAAAATGGTTTTGTAAATATAATGTAAATTAACCAAAGTATATCCCCATGAGTGTCAAACTAGGTGTGAAGTAAGGGCCTACTCATCGTGTGATAGAATGATGGTCGAGATATACCCAACATACTATTTTTATAGTTTTAATATATATATATATATATATATATATTAATTTTATCCAAAAACACTTCCACTTGTAGTATCTAGATAGAAATTTCATTACTTAGGAAAACCACACATACTTTTTACCATATTCTTGGATGGTTATATAACTATGGGATAGTCTGAGCATTCTAAAACATTAAAAAGGATATAATGAGAATGAATAATTAAAATATCATTTTAAACATATCAAATTCAATATAATACCATGGAATAAAAAAATTTAATTATATGAAAAAATAATTTTGAAAGACAATATATCAAAAGTGATGTAACTGAAAATGGAACAGGAGGATTGAGGGCCCTTAATTCGACAAAAAATGGATTAAGAAAATACTATAATATAGGGAATAAATAAAATCTCATTTAAAACATATCAAATGGAATATAATACCATTGAATAAAATTAATGTTATTAAAATAAAATAAATCTAAAATGGAAATATAACAAAAGTAATTCACTTGAAAAGGAAAGAGGAGAATAGAGGGAACCCTTAATTTGGTATAATAATAACTTAGGTAAAAAATATAATTAGAGGGAATAAATAAAATACCATTTAAAAAAGGATACATATGAGCACAAACACCTATAATTTAAATAAAATTCATAAAACATTGTATTGATAGTATATCCTAGTGACCCCCTTATTTGAAAATTATTTTAACAACCCAAAAAACATTATGGGGTACGAATCATGTTGGAAACAATGTATAAGGCAAGGTTTGGTCCTTATGTGGTTTCATAAAGAGATAATATGGGATTAAAATTCCTTAAGATGATATATTCATCTAAGGATTACAAAGATGTACCCTAAAATCCAAAGGTAATATTATAGTTCTAGGGTGACGAAGAACATAAAAGGATTTATTATGCAATACTCTAATTTTTAGTGAGTAAAGTCTAAGAATCAGTGACTTGTAGGCCTTCTACTGTCATTACCAATTCTTGTGTGGAAATGGTATGATGTGAAGATATATTTTTTGAGGTACTTTCCAACGAAAAGTTATAGTAGTGATGGAGTATGTGTTATTATAGATCAATTGAAAAAGGTTTCACACTTCCTACCTATCTAGGTAATGAGATGGTCCATTTATATGTCTAGGAGATAATATATCTTTATAGTGTTCTAAGTAGTATCATTTATAATAAGTATGTTTGACTCACATATCTCTTATTATAGGGTTTGTAGAAGGATCTTGATATTAATGTTCATTTGAAAATAATATACTATCCTTGAAAAAATGGGAAGTTTAATATGATTATCTAAATTATAGAGGATATGTTACAAGTGTGTTTCCTAAATTTTAGTGGTTTATGGGATAATCATATTACCTTATATAAGGTAACATATAACAACACTTATCATGAATTAATTAAGATAAAACCATTCAAATGTTTATATGAAATACCATGTCATTTACCTTTGTGATGGTTAGGGTCTAAAGAGTTCACTATTAGTGGGTTGAGTCTCATTATGGATGAATTCTAGAAAATTAATTTGATTAAGATGATATTATTTACTATACTGATTTTGAAACATTCATATGATGAATAGAGACACAATCCTTTCGAGTTTTAGGTAGGTGTCCATGTTATCTTTTGTGTTTGTTAATTTTTAGGTAACTATCATATTGGGGGGGGGGGATAAGGGAAGTTAGTGCCTAGGTTTAGGGTGCCCTTTGAGGTTGTTGAGAGGGTTGGTAATATGTAATTTGATTAGTTCTTACTTAGAGTTTTTTGTGCAATGTATGATGAATTTTATGCATCTTATCATAGGAGAAACCACCCCAATCATTATCATGTGAACTATGTTGATGACATAAATATGGAGCTTTATGTGTCATTTGAGGAATGACTATTTCATATTATGAACCAAATTGAGGAGACACATTATGGGAATACAATCCCTTTGGTACATGCACATTGGTAGCACGCACGTATTCAAGAATAGATGTAGGAGAGAGAGTAATATATACAGGTGAAATGGCCAGAGTTATTCACCAATGAGGCTTGATAATGTTTGGTGATGCATATAGGTGATGATATTCCCTATAGTGTGGAGTTTGTAACACTATGTATCAGTAATTGGTATTATTTTGATTTAATTGTTTCCTATCCTCGTGTATAATAATGTTTTTGGGTTATTATTGGTGTTGGTAGAGGCCCAGGGGTTAGTCTTGGGAGTTGTCCCTAGGTTTAGATTGAAAATATACTACAAGTTGATGACCATATTTTGGCATGTGTAACTATTCCATGGTGAGTAGCCTATATATGATTAATATCTTACATATGTGGTAGGTTTCACTATGAAATTAGGGCACTACTCCATGATTATGCCTACATAAGATTAGTTTTTTTTGGTTTTGGAGAAACCAGGCGAAAATGTAAGGCTTTATGACATGGAGAAGGATACATAGGTGTAACCTTATGACCTATATAATATTAAATTTTCACTCTGGATCTATGGCCATTTTCTAACCCCCTTGGATATGTTATAAAGTCCTACATAAGGGGGAGGTTTCTTGCCATGATACTCCATGGATTCACCGTGAAGCCCGACCAATGAAAGAGTGTTTCAATATGATGAGTTGGATATGCCATAAAGATTTGGGTCTTGGTTTTGTCATAATTTTAGGTTTAAGTTGTTTTATTATCGTCAAAGGCACCACACCATAATGGTTACCTTGTAGAAGGCATTGCACCATGACTATTATAGTCACTCAACAATGAATATTCTGGATTATTTTTTATTAATTAAATAAAATGGTTTTAATATTAAAATAATATGAAATTATTTTTTAATCATCTCGTGTAGCAACACTAGTATCCCATTTCTATTTTGGGTACTTTCCCTATTCCTTGGGATCTTCTTTGGTTGTGGTCAGATTCAAGTTCCATTCATTTTGGGTGATAGATAGAGGAGATTCTATCACTTTTCTTTGATCTATTACCTATTTTACCACTAATTCTATGTGTTCTAATTTTTATTAGTTAATTTAGTTTTTTTTTATATTTTTAATTTCTAATGATTAGATTCAATTCATCAGATGATACTTGAAAAGATATATTCTATTAAACCAATGTACACAGTTCCTAACTAATCCTAATAGTTTATACTCATTTCATGTGACGTATGATGCTTGGTATCACTACCCATATATGATTTACATAGAATTAGTCTGAAATTATTTCTTTTAACCTTGATCGAGTAGGTGAATTTGATGCTCTCTATGACCTGTAGGTTTTTTTTGTTGGTTGTAGGACTATTTCCAAAGGCAAGGGTCACTGAGACATACCAATGAAATAATGGTTCATGCATTGGATTGAGACTATGGGAGGTGGGGCTCATATTCACAATTATGATGGGGAATTATTATCTACTCTAAGAATCTCTTATATAATTTAATACATGATCATGAAACCTTGAAAGTGTCATTACTAATATTACTAATTACCCTTAAGAAATATATTGATAGACAACATGAATTTAAATTGTAATTTCATGTGACAATTTTACTCTCTCTCATTTTATCTAAGTATATGGTCACAATATAGTTTAACTCCCTATAGGCAGGCCCTATGGAGTTTAGTGTCGCCCCAAATGTGTTGGGTTCATGTTAAAGGATATTTAAGGCATTGAAAAGTAGGATTAGGACCATAAAATGAGATTCCTAAGTATCATTTTGATTTTAATTAGAATCCACATAGTTCAATGCCACTTAACAGGACATGTATCACCTTTTAATATCACATGATGGGAACCATAATGGTGTATTTTAAGATATTGAATCCATAACCACTTCTAAAAAATTAAAAGTCATGTATGTTGGACTATCATCTTGAGATAATCACCTAAGGAATATTATACTCATCACATAAGGCATTATATGATTTCCATATATGGAAGTTTGATCATCCTAGTATCATCACCTATGATATCATATTCTCAACAAATAATTCATCCTATTATTATGACATAAGGGATCTTAGGGTATTCACCTAGGGGTGGTTAGTCATGACCACCTATAGATCATCACCTGAGAAAGGTTAGGTTTTCCCAGGATCATAAATTGAGGAAGTTTGGGTCATCATATGCTCGTTACATAGGTCATCCCATGCTTTTCACATAGGGAAGTTGGAATTAAAACTTAATTAGGCATCCTACATATCCTGATAGATAAATAATAAAAACCAACATAGTTAAAGGTGTATAGTTTAAGGATAAGTGTTTTGACCAACCCATGCATTTTAACATCATGAATTAACGACGCTTTTTTCAAGAAAGGGGTGATAATAATGGATTGAGTGGGGTTTATGCATCAGTCTAACCTTTCTGTTATATCATGTTTATTAGTAACTAAACATGAGAGGGTATGATTAAGGAATACACCTAATAAAAGGCACATATAGGTTATGGTTGGGACTTTCAGCCAATAGGATCCACATATATGGGTATTTTTCATTAATGGAATTATAGAGTAGAGACCATTAATAAGGAATAAAAAATGAGTACCTTAACTCAAGGATTATGAAGAAACCATGTGGAGTATCTCGAATCATAGCATATATGGAAACCAAGAGAAGTGTCTTAAATCCAGGAATAGAGGGAAACCAAGAGGAATATCATGACTACATGCATATATGGATGAGATATGTGCCAAGGAAAGAGGCCTGTACAAATTGATACCCATTCAGATAGCTTGGGTGAATGGTCCCTCAGGTGAGAAATCCTAGATGAAGGGTTACCAAGTTTTGGAGGCTTGGGTATAGGGTCACCCAGGTATGGAGGCCTATGAGAATTGGTTCCTAGATGTGAAGGTTTTGGAGAAGTGTCAACAAGGTATGGAGGCCTAGAAAAAGTGTTTTCTAGGTATGGAGGCACGAATGAAGAATCACTGAGGTATGGAGGCCTGGGAAAAGTGTATCCCTGTTATATAAGTTTGGGTGAAGTGGTGCATAGGAATACTAGGGCCTCGTTGTTAGTGCTTAAGTTGGATGATGTTTAGGTGTTGGCACTTAGGAGGCTGAGTGATGAGGTGGTCTAGAAACCAACTTTGAGTGCCCAGGTGGTTTGGAAACTAGGTTTGGGCACACAAGTGGTGTGACACCCAGGTAATGTCTCCAATTAAGTATGCTTTAATGTGCAAGTTTTTTATTCCTTCCCCTTGGTTTTTTATTTTAAAACAAAATAGTGGTGGTTCTATGAAACACAGGATTGTATACTTTTGTTTTATGTGATTAGGTGTTATCGACCTAGACCTCCCTTCAAATTGTGAGGAAAGGGGGTCCTTTTATAAACCATGAGAAACTAGGGTATGGAGAAAGGTGAGTAACTAACTCAAGTTCCATAGCGGTTAAGTACTTCTTGAAGTGGACCTCAGTATGAAACACATGAACACTAGTAACTATGTTTTAGAAGTAGTAAGGAACACAAAAGGATAATAACACACTCATTGTTAGGTGAAAATGGTGTATTGTTTCAAAAAATGAGTAGGGAGTGTGTACAACTTAGCATGTGTAGAGATATGTTATACATAAGGATTAGGGAACATGCAGAGTAGGACACACACTTAGATAAGTGTGTGTACATGAAGTTAATATTAGGGATAAATTATAGAAACTTGGTAAAAATCCTTTCAACTTAAATCTATAACATCCCATGTTTTGAACGAGTTTAAAATTCCATGTGAATTTGAACCTTTCATTTAGTGGTTGGGAAGAATTCCAAAGCGAGACTCAGAATGTAATTCAATGAGTTATAACACTTAAAAGTGTTTTTTGGATGTTTTTATGGTCTAAGAGGTGTCTTGGGTGATCATATTAGCTTAAAAAACATAGGTATATGAAATCTTAGTTTCGGAAGAAATAGGTAGGGGTGCATGGTTGGTGCATAGTTAGTGCTAACCGTGCGGCTCAAACCATGAAGCATGGTTGTATAGGGGAATAATTTAATGAAAACATGTGTAACTCAAGGGGAAACTATTTGTGGTGTTGTAGGGGGTTTGTTAAGGTACCTCATATACTTTTCATGGTTTTTCAATACCATGTTACAGCCATGTAGTGGCAGTGCCACTTAGCCAGTGGGTGCGCACAGTTGGCACACGGTTTGGAAAACCATGCGGCCAAACCAATATCCCCTTAAAAATGGGTGTTTTTATGATTTTTCCCTTATATTAAGCTTCCCTCGTCCCCTATCCTTTCCATATCACACACATAATCCCCCTTAGACCATGTAGAGCTCCTTCTTCCCTCAATATTGGTTTTGAGCTATCTCGTTTGTTCTTACTCAGAATCGATCGTTGTCAGTTGAATTAGTTAACCCTCAGTAAGTATAAGATTACTATTAATTGCTTCCTTTTTTATCTTTACATATTTAATTATATTTAAATAAAATCTATAATTTCTTATTATTAAGTTTTTTGCCCAATTCTTCGATTTCTCCCATTTCATCTTGAACTAATGTCCTATAATAGATGAGTGAAGCGTCATAATTATGAGGAAGGTGGTATAGTTGATTCCTATTTTAAAGTTTCACCATTTATAAAATATTTCATCATGCCACATGTTTTAATTTCTATTAATTTACACATAAATGTGAAATTATTGAAGAATATATAAAATCCTTAATTTAATTAGTCCTTATGCACTTAATTTCATCATTATAGGTCATCTACTTTAACGTAGACCACCCTCTCAGGCATACCGCTTATATTCCATGACCACTTATGACTAACATTGGAATTAAAACCACCCTTTGTTGTGTGTTAAATATCATCTTTTAAAATGAAATGGTTAAATAGGATTACATGAATTTTAAGTGGTGTTGATGACTCACTTAGATTATAATAATTATTAAATTATGCTTGAACCATTTACCCTCTAACTAAAATGGATAATTAGAGATAGGTGAACTATTAATTGAAAGGTTTACCCTTGTCCATGATCAACTTGTTAAATGTATTTCTTTCCCCCTTAATACTTTTAAGCAGAATGAATTTTTAGGTGGGTTCAATACAACCCCTTGGTCCTTGGCATTGTATGTTCTTAACTATTATAATGGATCTACCCTAGGGTCACTTGAATTATACCATGTCATGTATGATTACGTGGCCACCCGAATTAAAAGTAATTTATTTTAAAATTGAATAATTAGGATGAATATTATTTAAATAGCATGATTTAATTCTAATGTCCTATTCTTAAATTGTAAATGTAACATATTAATGAAGGCCTATTTCACCTTAAGTGATGTAGGGTCCCTCTATATAGAAAGCCTAAGATAAGGGATCATAAAGAAATTGGGATTACCTAGGACTATATTATTGTAGAGGGACCTTATTTAGGGTTGTGGAAATGGAATTTCAATCCCCCTTGGTCAAGGATTTGGACATCGTGCTTTACACCGCTTGAGTTATTAGACATGAAGTTACACACCCCCAATTAAAATGATGGGAATTATGCTTCACATCATTGTTCATGATACTCAGGAATAGCATACCTTATTACTTGTGATACACAGGCATGAAGTTCCTTATTATTACATTATACAAATTGTCATAGATACAGTTATTTAAAATATGAGACCATTATAATTATACAATGACACTTTAGTTATGACTTGGGTTCTGGATAGTACGATGAATATATATATATATATGTATTTATACATATATAATATATATATACATACTAACTTATATATATATATATATTTATATTTATATACATGGTGTTACTTGTATAGAGACATTTCCGACTTAGGACAAAGAAGGTATGGTCAACCATGTGTCCTTGAAGAACCTGAGCCGGACATAATTTCATTTATATTTATTCACTAATTATATATTACATATTCACACAAATTTATTTTATATTCATGGTATAGATTTAATTATAGACCATTGGTTGTGGCCTACCTAGTTTTACTGACACCTTGTTCGGGTCGTCGGTTGGTACCCGAACAGATCTTTTGGGTGTGGGCTAAGCTGGATTGCGCTCTATGCTGTTTTCATTTATAGAGTAGAAATAGACATGGGAGATTAAGAGTAGTGGTTGATCATGTTCTTGGTTTGTCTTTGAGAGGACTAGTTTGGGATATACCTAACAATGAGGGGGGGGGGGGTGAATCAGTGTTGGGGACTTTTTAATCCAATTACAAATTTTTATCCCTATACATATTAGACCTATTAGGATATTGATTATCTTATACTCTTTTCCTTGTCAGATGCTAGTATATGAAATCAGTGGAGATTTAGCATGATATTTTTACAAGTTTCACAACTCAATAAAATTATCTAGTCATTGGCATGGTCAGAAATAATCATAACCACACAACCACTAGAAATAAAATACTTTTTATGTGGTTAAAATGATTAGGATATACCCTTGCACTCATGTGGAACTATGAAAGAAATCCAGTAGCACATGTTTTATAGAACTTGGATGGATATTTATACTACATCTGAAGATAGTATTCTCCTTTTTAATAAGGGTTTGTAATACCAAGAAAGTAATCCACTTGTTGATTCCTTTATGATGTCACATTTCTGATTTTTTTCTCCCACAACCTTATTCTTAAATTTGTTACATACATAGAAGCATGCAAGAAACTCCTCTTATCTCTTTCCCAATAACAAACCTAATAGATGCACAAACATCTTATTCTATTATTCATAATAATATGAATGTTTTTTGGACTGAAGAATACTAAATCTTCACTGACCGAAATTATAATAAACTAATATCAATTTGGTCACCAGATCTTCTTCTATTATTCTCACTATCTTCCTCAGTGAAAATACAACTACATTGAGATATCTTCTTCTTCTTCTTACTGGAATCAAAAAAATTCTTTGTGATTATAAAATCAATTAAGATCATCCCAACTTTACATTATTACAATTTTTTAAGTCCTGAATTACTTAATATAGATTGGAAACTAGATTATTCTTCCTACTTCCTTCTTCCTTGGTGCATAAATGAGTTTATGTGCACGACTAGTTCTTTTTCACACACACAAAATATTTTTTATTGATCTTATCTATCCATTGTGTATCAACCAGATACACAAATAGTTTTACATTAAAAAATGTGAGGGTATTATACCAAAGAACTGGTTCACAGAACCGTTTATTGAGAATCACTACAAAAGTATGAGTTGAACACATGTCGAGTGTCCTAGGATCATCCTATTTTCATCGCGTACTAAGTTCCACCACAAGGTGCAAGTGCTTCATGGATAACCTTAACTTATGTAGAAAAACTTTGATTTCACAAACCATTTCTACTTCAAAATACTACCTCTCTTATATAGACTGTCTTTGCTTACGTAGACCATTGATGCCTCATGGGCTGCATATGCTATGAAGTGACTCTTTTCTTCGTGAACTGTCGATGCTCCACAGACCACCCCTACTCTACTGATGAAATTTTCTTCACAGGATGCCTTTTAATTCACACAAATCTTATTACTTTGCAAACTATTTCTGCTTCTATAGACCATCTCCTCCTTCATGGAATCTTTTTCTATGAACTAATATCCTTTATGGAATTTCCTTCTCAAAATTCTTCTCATTCGTAGAATTATTCCCCATTAACTCTCTTAAAACTTTTACTGAATTCATAGTGCAGTAAAGATGTTCTCTTATAAAATTAGATCTCTATTAATAATGGGATCAGTATCCTTTATATATAAAATAAATCCAAAAATTTCACTAATCCGATTTACCAAATTTTTTAATGTGGTAAAACCTTCACCGCGGACTGTGCTCCTTCTATGAACCGTTTTTCTAAACACAGTCCGCGTACCGTCTTTCTTCCTTTGTGGCAGCCAATCTCTTCCAAAAGCAGATGAACGACTCTTAGTAGAAAATGAAATTACATTCCTGAATGATTGGAATTACAAGTATTAAAAGCCTCATATGAACCATGATCCTCCCACAAACTATTTTCCCTACATAGTCCGTATACTGCACTTCGTGGTCTGCGTACCAAGATTTTGTGGTCTGTATAACATTGTTATGGGGAAATTCTTCCTTTGTGTATTTTTCATCACTATTCCATGTACCTCTTATGAGGTCCACAAACTATCCTTAATGGTCTATATACTATTCTTCATGAAATCCTTTGTGAAAAGTCCTTTCTTTTCCATAAATCGTATTCATTATTTTGAGGCCCAAAAATTTGGAAAACACTAGAAAAAGATGCCACCTTAAAAATATGATTCGGTAATACCAACCATACAGATTTTTGGTCATATTAATTTATAAATAAACACATATTAATTCATAATTAAAACTTCAACCAACATCTACAAAACATCACTTTATTCCAAAACCAATCCATTTCATTCATCACAAACGACATCTGTTGTGATATTTAATCTTTAATTGATCACCTTTATTATCATCAGATTTTATGAGGTAAGTATTATAACTTCCCTATCTTCCATCAATATCATTCCTTCCAATCAAACCTGAAAATTATTGGTAGCATTTCCCCACTCTCCTTAATAGGGTTTTCTTGACATGTTATCTAAACAACTTATGATATTTTTGAAATAAAAATCATTAAAGCATTGTTATATTTTACTAAGGATAATTATTCATCCATGACATCCAATTTCATGAAATTAATCCATAAAAATTATTTATGAATAACCTTGGAACTCATAGTCTTTAAAACATTCACATGTTTATTAAAATATCAAGACTTGATAACATCATCTAAGTCCCATTATATTTGTAACTACTTACATAAATTGACCACAAAGAGATATTCTTATCTCATTAATCACCATTGAAAATCAGTTGTCAATAGATAAAATCCATACAGAAAGTGAGATCTATAATCTCCCCCATTGTATTTATTGGAAATAACTTTAATGATCTTTTCAAATGAATGTGTCAATATGTGGAACTGTTATCTTCCCTCTACCTTTTACATTTAAAACATTCATTTCACTTTCTCCCCCCTTATTGACAAGAAATACAAAGTTCATGGAAAAAAGGGTATCAGTCCATACTTAAGCAATGTGTCATCCATCATTTCACTCTAAGTATACTTGAGATATGCTTACTGTAGAAAAAGAGGATTTTATTTATAAAAAAATACATCCATTACTAGCTGATCATGATACTTTAAGAAATGATAACACATATACATGTCTTCAAGGATTATTAACTTTCATTCCATGATGAAATTACAAGATTTGATATGATTTTTTAAAGAAAACTAAATCTGAAACTCTTGAACTAATTTCAACAAATAGATCAAAAAAATTCAAGTGTAATAGACAGGATTAATAACCTTGGGGAAATTTCTTTATTCTTATGTCACTGAATAATTAAATTTCTCCCCATTTTTAAAAAGTTTTATTATTTTTGAGAACTAAGGATGATAGATTTAAGAGATACATACCTTAACCAATGGCACGATCTTTAAGTAATTTCCAAAATATTTATATTTGATACTAACTAGAATACGAATTCTAGCATATTCTTGATTTGTATCCCCCTCAAGGAATACACTCCCCATCATCTTCATAATGATGGATCTCATTAGGAGTGGATATCAAGAAATTGTAGTTATGGAGATACACCAGAATGGGTCTTTAACTTCTGATAGTCCATATTGGAAAACATTCACAACTTCGCCAAGGATGTTCTTTTGGGACATTCGTTCTTCATAATATCATAAAATATGATAAAAAAAGATATAATCTTCTTTATCCTATATTTATAGAATAGAACATCACATTATTCATCTTTATCAAAGATGATCCACTATTATACTAGTATTTAAATATCAATTAAAGAATCATTTATGGATGGTAACTTCTTCAGAATTGCTATCAGTAATTCACAACACTCACTAATTCTCAGGTTATCAACCTAAGAACTTGATTTAACTTCAATTACCTATATTATAAACACAAATAAAATACACAAATATTTAAGGGAATATGGTGGATCCTCCTTGCTTAATAACTATGAACAATAAGGTTGAGATGATCTTCTCAACTAAGTTGCTCCAATTTCCCCACTCATCATTCTTTCACATCTGAACATATATTCTAATTTATGTTGAGGTAACATGGATCTCTTGACATCCTATTCTTCTTTGTGTAGAGAATTTTTATTCTTAACCACCTTTATAGATGATACATTATTACTCCTTTTGAGGACTGCTTTTTTCTCCGGTAGCACAGCTAAAAAACCTTTTGCAATGTGACTATATTTCTTTTATCTCTCACACCAAACTTCTTTAACACAAGAGTTTCCATTTCCTGAAAAACCCTCATGAAATTTCTCTTCATCACGTAAAACCTTTTATTCCCTTTTTTCACTATCTTAAGCATGCACATCTTCCATTTTTATCATCCATGCAAAATATTCCGGCTAGATAACTAACATGTCATTAAGAACTATGGTACCATGCTTGGATATTCCACATGGGTTCTTCTGAGTGTCAACCGTTTTAGTAGTTCTTTTGGGTGCACCACCCTTTAACATCATGGATTTAGAATCCAAGGTTTGTTCACTATTCTTCTTTAGTACCTTCCTAGGAGGATTTTTAATCACAACTTTCTTTTGATATGTTCCCAATGTTTCTTCATCATCCCAAGTTATATTTTGTGATATTATTTTCTTATCATATTTGGATACATGTTGAGATGGGAATGTACCAACCTTGTGACCAAAACCATTGCATACATCATAGATGTTATCAAGCACTCAAAATATATCTGTAGTATACTAATGATTATGGACCTATGGATGTTTCTTATTTTTCTCTTTATGTGTCCCTTTGAGATAGTATTCCTTAGTTCTTTTACAATTTTAGGAATGTAGCAAAAATTTAATGTACAATTCCCAACTCTTTTACAACACCAACATTGACACAAAAATCTCAATTTCTCAATTTTTATGTATCATATTAATGAGTCTTCTTAATGATTTTTTGTTCTTTATGAGGGGAATAAAATGAAATATTCTTTTTCCTACCCACCCTAGTAATAGTGGTAACTTATTATCACCTTTATTCATCCATAACTGTTTATATTTTGTTTTATGACCTGCACTGTTCATGATAATAAGTTTATAAACATTACTACAAGATGGCATGGATGGTACTTGAATCTTCTAAGATGCTTTCGATATATAATTGAGTTAAGTCATGATATTATTAGAAATTTTTGGAGTTCTTTTGATTTTATAATATTCTAATTAATATTGAGTACTAATAGAAATTTTTTCCTTATTTTGTGAAGTCTCAATATACGTCTTCTAAAAATTTTCCATATGAGTTTTCAAATCTAGAAATTTTACATTGAGTATGATTTTTTGATCATAAATCATCATCAAATTCTCCTCATAGGGATTCTTAATTATTTAAAATTTACTGTTATGCAGATTAACTTTTTTTTAAAAAAGAGTCAAGTTCCATGATTTTCTTAGATGTTTCTTCCAAATATAAACCCTTGACTTATGTGATCTTCTTCGTATTTTATTCAAGTGAATATATCTTTTCTTTCAGAGTCTTATGGACTCCCTAGTTCTCTTCAACTTCTTTGATCCATTTTGAGGAAATCATTCCAATTCTCCTCTTTTTTTCTTTACAGGTTCCAACTTATCTCGAGAGCATTAAACATTCAATTTTTTTTTCAAGACATTCTCCAAAAAATTAGTTTCTTCTTCCAGCTGGGTGATATCTTTCTACATAAATTAAAAGACTCCAAAAACAAGGGATCATCTATCTTCTGGAATTTCATTCATAATAACTCTTAATATATCTATTGAAAATTCTTGAGAAGTTATAGATTGATCATCATCACCACAGGTGCTAACATTTACATCTTTAGGAATGATTTTAAATATACTAACACATACTTAATTATCACTAGAGGTTGGATGGTTATCCTTATTCATGGTGGAAACTTGATCCACATGCTCATTAAATTCCATGTCTGATATCTCTTCATTTTCAGTAAGGTATGGAGAAATAGATACATCCTATTCTTTAGATAAGAGGGACTTCTTCTCCAGCATTCTCTTATATTTCTTTTTCCTGTTCATCATGGTCTTGGTAAATATAGGTTTTACCAAAAACAAACCAGCTGAAAGAAACATAACAAAAACATCACTTCATTGTTGACATAGGAAATAAACTCAAGTATTCAAAAGAGAATAGCTTCACTATAGAGAATCTAAAAGAGGTAAACCTTGACTCTCATTACAATTTAGAGGACTAGTTTGGGATACACCTAACACTGAGGGGGTGGGGGTGAATCAATGTTGGGGAATTTTTAATCCAATTGAAAACTTTTATCCATGTACATCTTAGACATTTTAGGATCTTGATTCTCTTATTATATTTTCCATATTTCATGCATGTATATGAAATAAGTAAAGATTGCACATAATATTTTTACAAGTTTCACTACACAATAAGAGTATGTATTCCTTGGAATGGTCAGAAATAATCTTGACCACACATCCACTAGAAAACAATCCTTTTTATGTGGTTACAACAAGCATGATATAACTTTACACTAATGTGGCACTATAAAAAAATCCAATAGTGCATGTTTTACAAAACTTGGATGGATCTTTATACTACCTCCCATGACAGTCTCCACCTTGTTGATAAGGTTTTGTAACACCAAGAAAGTCATCCAGCTGTTGAGTCCTGCCTAATGTCACATTTTTTCTTTTTTCTTCGAAAAACCTCTTCTTCACTTTGTTACTTACAAAACAACATGAAAGAAACTCCTCTTATATCTTTCCTAGTAGTAAACATGATAGTTTCACAAACTTATTCGTCTTTCAGTCACAATAATATGAATGTGTTGTGGGCTTATGAACACTAAATATTCTCTGAACCAAATTATAAAAAGTTGATATCAATGGGGTCACCATATCTTCTTCTTCTCTTATCACTTTATTCTTCATTACAAATCCAAATGCTCTTAGATATCTTCTTCTTCTTATTACTAAAATCACAAAATTCATATGTGATTATTAAATCAATGAAGATCATCTCTTATTAGCATCATCATAGTAAGTATAGCCTAAATAACTGAATATAGACTGATCACTAGATTCTTCTTCCAACTTTCTTCTTCAATGGTACAAAAATGAGTTTAGGTGCACATCTAGTTCTTCTTCACATGAACAAAATATTTGTGCTTTATATTATCTATAAATTATGTATAAAATGGGTACACACATGAATTTACATTTTAATACAAGTGGGGGAATTATACCCAATCATTGGTTTACAAAACCTTTCTTTAAAAATCACTACAAAAGTATGATTTTAACATGTGTAGAGTGTCCTAGAATCATTCTATTTTCACAAAATACTATGTTTCATAGTGTGGTGCATTTGCCTCACAAAAAACATTCCATTTCATAGATAACCTTTGATTCTATGGACCATTTCTACTTATGCATACTGACTATCTTCCACATATTTTCTTCTCTTCCATGGAGTGTTGATGCCTCGTGGACTACCTATGATACACAATACCTCATTGTTCTGCAAACTTCTGATGGTATGTGGACCACCCCTGCTCCATGGAAAAACATTTCATCATGGGCCACATTTTTTTTCCATATACCAATTTTTCCTCTATGAAATATCTCTAATTCAGTGGACTATCTCCTCCTTCAAGGAATATTTTTTCTACGAACTACTATTGTTCATAGAATTCTCCGTCGCAAACTTCTTCTCCTTTAAAGAATTATTCCCTGTAAACTCTTTTCAAACTTTTCATGAATTCTTCTAGTAGAAAAGATGTTATCTAATAATATTTTTTCTCTATTAATGATGTTATTAGGATAATTTATATAGGAAAATAAATCCGAAAAATTTGTTAGTCTGATTTGCCTAAATTTTCAATGTGGTGCTGCATTCACCACAGACTTTTCTCTTTCTACGAACCATTTTTCCTTACACAGTCCATGTACCATCTTTTTTCCTTTGCGACAGATTATCTCTTCCACAAATAGATAACAACCTCTCAGCCGGAAA
Source organism: Viscum album (assembly GCA_963277665.1). NCBI lineage: Eukaryota > Viridiplantae > Streptophyta > Magnoliopsida > Santalales > Viscaceae > Viscum > Viscum album. The sequence continues at coordinate 1,188,977,666 of OY728143.1, read as the reverse complement.
TGATACAGAATCTGCCAATGATTTTACTTCTATGTACTGTAAGCCTCCCACGAACCATGATACTCCAGTGAACCATTTTCTCTATGTGGCATGTGTACCATGTTTCTTGGTCCACATAGTGCTACTATGGAAAAATTCATTGTTTTCCAATTTTTCATCATTGTTACATGTAAATCCTATGTAGTTTATGAACTATCCTTTATGTTTTGTGGACCATAATTCATGAAATCATTCATGAAAAATCCTTTCTTTTCCATAAAACAAATTCCTCATTTTGATGCCCCGAAATTTTGAAAACACTAGAAAACAACACCACCTTAAAAATATTCTTCGACAATACCAACCATACGGATTTGACGTCATATGGATTTATCAATAAACACATATTAATGCATCATTAAATATTACACAAAATTCTACCAAACTTCATTTCATTCAAAAACCAATCAATTTATTTCACTACAAACCCCATCTATCATGATATTTAATATTTGATCGATCACTATTAGTTTCTCCAGATTTTTCAAGAAAAGTATTGGAACTTACCTGTCTTACAGAATTATCTTTCTTTTCAATAAAACCTAAAAATGATTAGTAACATATTTTCTCCCCCTTTCTTTCATAGGGATTTCATCACAAGTTCTCTAAACAGCTTATGATATTTTTAAAATAAAAACATGAAAAGCATCGTCATATTTTACTAAGGATAATCATTCAGCCATGAAATCAAATGCCATCAAATAAATCCATAAAAATTATTCTAGAACCACCTTGAAAATCAATTTCTTCTAACCATTATCATGTCTCTTGGAATTATAAGACTTGAGGACTTCATAAAAGCTCCATTATCTTTGTAACTACTTACATATATTGAATACAATGAGATCTTATTATCTCATTGATCACTATTGACAATCCGTTGTCAACAAATACAATTCATACATGAAAGTGGGAACTAGATTCTATAGAATATAGATTCTTTATTTTTTTATTTATTTCCATTGTTATTCTAGACCTTATTAATGTATCACCTTATGTATGTATACTAATTTTATATTGTATCATGATCATGCAAGGTAATTTATTTATTTATTAATGATTTTCAATTATTATTATTGTTTGGAATTATTTATTTATGATTTCACTTTGTTTGTACTGATCCAAAGGGTATAGTATCCCCACTATAACATCATTAGACACCTGCTACTAGTTAGAAGCCTCTGGAATATGGGGAGTCATGCTTGAGGCCATGTTTAAAATCTTATCGGGACACCATGTTAGTGGCCCCTGGGTCAGGACATTAAAAAGTGATATCACAAATTCTTTTCCATTTGTATTACTATTTTTGGTATGCTAGACATAAGACTATGAATATGTCAGCACTTGGTAAATTGACAATATATAGGTTCAACCAACCAACATATGTGGGAAATATCAAGTTTCCAGCGATGGTAATGTTGTTAATGTTATTTGTTATTAAAATTGATTATTATTTCACCTTGAGTGATTGGTATATTTTTGATACTTATTGATTAATAAATTTTTAGCCTTAGCCTGATATAGAAAAGAAGTATTAATACATGCATCATTTTAGGCACATAGATATTCACATGTAATTCATATTCCATGACATCTAGATTTCATTAGTTAACTATCTGGTCTTTATTGGTTGTCCCTTGTGTGATTATTACTCATAATTTCGTTTATTCCTTACTGTTTGATAGCATTCATTATTATAATTATGATATATGATTTGTTCTTAAAGTGCCTAAATAAACATAAATGGTGATTTACTATATATATTAATGGTGGAACCTTAACCAACTAATCTTTACATTTTTGATCCATGTACAATTGGTTGCATGGGCTAAAACATTTATGGCTGTGATTAAATGGAAACTAATAAAAATTTATCAAGTGTATGGACGTTTATAAATTTTTAAGGGTAAACCTTATAATCAAACCATTATATTTAGACTTTTTATTTTCTGATACTAGAGGTAAAAATCTAGTTGCAGTTACATGAATTCCAATTATAACTTATAAAGGATAGTACCTTTATAACTTGGGAATGGAAATTCATATAATTTAACTATGACATATATTTATGTTGGATTATAATTTTCATAGAAAATTATTTCTTTGAAATCAAAATGTAAATTGTACGTTTATAAAGGATCATGACTCTATAACTTGGTAATGATGACCAATATGAATAAATACCTAAATGAAAAACTGGATCCATGTAGTTCAGCTGAGGCATGTTTCTTATAAGATAAATCCCTAAATGCATAACTAGAACGAAGTAGGTTATTTGGGCCATGTTTCATATGAGATAAACCCATATAGTTTGTTTTGAAATTTTTATAATTTAACTTTTATGGGGTCCAATTAACTAAACCAATATGATCTTGATGGGTCCTTAGTAAATTTCATTTATATTTTATTCTTTAGTTCTTGAACTCATGGGGGGTATATTGATGGTATGTGGGATGGTTATTTAAAGTGTCAAAATCCACTTATATGGGTCACGTATATATGTATGGTGGTATCTTACTAAGCTGATCCACTTTAATTAATAAATACATGTTATATTCTTTTGAGTTTTACTGATGTGATGTGTTAGTTAATTAAAATGTAAATTAAAATCTAAATATTGTTTTTCCCTATATCTTAGAAATTGAAATTTTCTTTTAACTAGGATAATTATAATGAATTATGGATGATTAAAGTGGTGATAAAATAAATTATATGATATTTTTCATATTATGCTACTTGGTTTTAGCTAACCATTTGAGAAACATTTTCCTTTATAACTGATACATTCTATTTTTATGTATCTGAGCCTTTGAAATGTATAAAAATAAAATGTGAATTGATATAATGGCTTAAATGAAAATTTTTTAGTTGTGTGTATAGCTTGGATCTCTTGTAAGGGTAGTTTAAATAGTTCCATATTTTTTCCTTAGATGGGAATGTGGATATTTCCCAGAAGTCTCAGATGACCTTTTTCTTTTATAGTGATATTTGAGGTTAGTTTGGTAAGCCTAATGACCTTTTTGTCATGAACTAGTTACAAGGTCGATTCTTTATACTTTACTAAGGGTCTTTCCCGATTTAGGTAGCAACCTATGAGGTAAAATTAGCATTGGTAAATGATTTCATTCAGTTTTATGATGATAGGTCCTATTCAGTTCCATTTGAGTCAGCTAATAATCTTAGTTTATAGAACCATCCCTGGTTAAGGTGGGTAGTCATGTGGTAGTTAATCTCTGTTATAACCATGATAATCATGTAATTATCTCATATATCCATTTTTTTGGTCATGTGACCTTTATTCTATTTTGATGGAGTATGGCTTGAGATTCGTCAGCTTGATAGTTTTTGCATGGATAACACAACTCTAAAATGATCCATGTATATGCTTCACATTCTAGGAATTCATAGTTTCTGTTACATTGCTCCGATCTCACTGTAGAACATGTTGTTACACATGGTACCCATTGAGTAAGTAAGTGATGTGTTTAAACACATTTTGTGTGTGTGATAAGGCTGAGTATATCCTTGAACTAGTTTGTTTCATGACCTCTTAGTGAAAAGTTTCATAAATTAATAGATATATGTTTGTGGGTCATCTCTAGAGTAGAGTAACCAGGGTTTAGAAACTTCTTGAGAGTGATGTATCCTTGATCTTTCGTAATAAGGATAAGTTATTCAAGTGTTCAAGATAACATTTTAAAAAGGATTAGGTACAATAACTTGTCCAATATGAGTTATTTTGGCCTATATTTGAAATACTAATGACGTGTGTAAATGCGACTTAGGATGATAATCACAGATTCATCTAAGAGAGAACCGATTTGAGAATTCCTATAAGCAGTTGGTTACTCTCTTCTCATATTAGTGATTTACATAATCATGTTGTAAAAATACATGAGCCATGTTTGGTTGAGAGGGATAATGTTTTATGGGATGAGTTTCCTTTTTTAGTAAAATAATTTTGAAAAAAATACTAAGGCGGGAAGCATCATGATGGTCAAGAGAAGTGTGTCCTTCCGAGTAAAGGGGAAAACCATAAAAGATTAATTTGAAATGATTTTAATGACTTCTAGACGATGGTGAATTTTTAAAATTTGATATTTCAAGTCTCTTTAGTGAAAATGAGCTTAAAAACTTAGGTTGTAGTTTAAACTGATTCTGGATGTAAGATTTGGGCCTGGGAGAAATAAGTGATCTGGGAGTTTGATTGGTTAATAGCCCATCTATGCTTACAGGGTAACATAATGATGAGGTGGCTGGTTTTGTAGTATACCTTTGAATAACATCGAGAGTTAGGATTTTACTTTGGATGTGGTTTAGAATTATCATGGATATAATAGTTTTTAAGGTGAATTGAGGGATCCTCCAAATTATACAACAATTTTTAAGCTAGAAGCATCTTAAATAGAATAGTCTGGAGTAATAAGATTGACACCTTGATAACTAAATCTCTATAGATGGATAAGGCATTCAAATGTGTAATGCCCCGACCCCAGAAGCCCAGAGTCGGTGCATTATTATATATCATTGTCATGATCACAAAAGATCAAGTCTCGAAAGTCCAATTAGTTTAATAGCCTTCAAAGTACTAGATACATTCATAAGGTTTACATTACATTATAAAATGGGAAACTTCAACAACATTGTTTCCATGTAAAACACTAAGATACCATATAATATCCCTACAGGTCAGTCATAATATACTTCTTCTCATCCTAGGAAAAATAAAACATAGAAAGGGGTGAGCTCAGATGCTTAGTAAGGATATCAACATAGTGGAAACTTTCATAAATAAGCATCAACATTTAAGACAATGTATAAGACTCATACAAAAGCTTTTTAAACTTGAACTTCAGCATAATATGGAAAAGATAAAATCAAATAATACAATTTAATTATTCACATAGATATTCTACTAGTTGGATAATCACATAAAATATCAATAGCCAATTTCATAATGATGGAATGCATAATGCCAGACTTTCATAACCACATAGTCAAGGCCTTGTGCCAGGACTACAAATAAGATTTTGTCAAGGCCTTGTGCCAAGACACTAGTTTGTCTCATTTGACCTACCAATGCATCGAGGAGATATAGTGGGCTCCACCTATCACTTACATAGTCCAATGCATTCCTCACATGAAAAGGTTTAAACATAATATAAACATTTGTATTAAAACTAGCATAGAAAATTTCAATACTTTATCAATAAACCATGAATGGTATAAAAATAACACATCCACAATAAAACATATCACAAAACCTTCAATACAATATGGAAGATTTGTATCATAATAAATCAACTTCAAACAAGTTTAAAATCCATCAAGGTATGTTGATATATAATAAAATGATTTGATAGAAATATCCCTTTTTCATAAAAACATTTAAAAGTCAAACAATTTAGAAAGGAAGACATTTAAAGATATTTTTGAATCATAGTTTCCCATACCACTTTGAATCTTTTGAAAGGAATTAACATTTTAAAAACATTCATGTCCATATAAATGAATACTTAAAAACCATTTTGAAAACATGGACATTAATGAGAATGATTAAGAAGAATAAATATTTAAAACATTTAAAATGATTTTTTAGTAAAAAAATGTCCCTAAAAAATAATCCATTTGAAAACTCTTTTATGAAACATGGACATTAATAATAAATATATCCCAGTAGATTCATATGTAAAAACAACCTTGGATAATAAAGACATTGTGAAATTAACCCTTACCTTGTAATTTTCCTTGGCCGAGGGTTGGTTAACCTCCTGTATAAAGTTGAAATAATTTTTATTAAATTATACAAGAATCATATACATTAATATGATATCATATATGATCTTTTAACATTGCTTTGTTAATAATATCTTAGTATTATTGTCGTTTCGGGTGTTAACTGATTTGTTTTGATTTATATGCTTTGTTATGTAAGTAATGTTTGTTATAGATAAGAAGTATCTTATTCATATCCATAATAATATTAATTCATTAAACATTATTTTTAATTGTATAATGAAAATTAGTCTTGAATGGATACGATGGGGAATGAATCTCATCACGTTTGCGGATACGGTATTCCGTACGTATGCACGAGCGACAATATCATTCTTTTGATATTAAAATAATATATAATTGGATGATATATCATATATAAAGAATCATTATAATGTTATATTTATTATTTACATCAATTACACATCATTATTATACCCATCCAAAAAATAATGTATTGAATAACAATTACACCACGATGTGGAGACGGTAAGTCGTACGTACGCACGTATGGTGACATGTCATTAAAAGAATGGATAGAATAATTAATATGGTTGTACCATATTTATAATAACATAACAGTATATAGAAGATACTGTATTAATTATTTTATAATGGAAACGACAATGAAAGAGTAAGTGGAAGAAGAAAGGAACTTGAAAGAGGTGATGAAATATTTACCTCTTTTTCAGGTTATGCCTTTTGATTTGATCAAAAGGGATCTGCATGTTGGATTTCTGACTAAAGTAAGGCCTCTAGGATTAAGGTATGACAATTGAGATGGTATTTGTGCAGGGTTTGGACAATCCAAATGGCTTTGAAGGTGTGAATTATAGAGAAGGGTGAGTGACCTTTTATAAGAGGGGTGAGGGGTACCTTAGGAAAAGCTAGAAATATCATTTTATAATAAAATCATATTCAGTTTCTAATGGCTCCAAAATAAATTATTTAAATTATAATGTGTGTATGGGTAGAAATACACTCAACCAATAGGTTTTAGACAGGTTTGGGTTACTATATTAATGTTATCTTTTAGATTCAACTCTTAGTTAAAGAGTTTGACATTTACCATGTCTCTTTGTATTTTTTATATTATATGGTTAATAAACTTATTATATACTTCCAAGAGAACCCCAAGTGGTTAATTAATAATAAAAATATCATTATATAAATATTTTAGCCGATCCTTATATTTTTAGGAATATAATATCAATTAATAATATAATATTTGTTTTAAAAACTCTTTTATGTCAATTTTGACATTATTTGGTATTTTGTTTTTTCTAAATTCATGAAAACATTATTACTTATAAAACAATTAATCTAACCAACCCTAAATATATCATATTAACCTATAAAATTAGTTGAAATCATAAAAATTCTAAAATTACATTTATTTGGATATTTATAATATCAATTATTTTAATATTTTAATAATTAGGTAATTACTGCATCATCATTGTGTCATAAATAATTTTAATTATTTAATGTATAAAAATTATAAATAAAATTACATTATTTAGGAAATATTTTTAGCTTTCAAATGAATATTTATAGTCGAATTTATCTTATGTATAAACCTATATGAATTTTTTTTTTCGTTATTAAACTTTGATTTTAACTCTTTTAACTCTTCTTTAAATAAAATAATAATAAATGCCCTAATCTAATACAAGTGGACATAAAGGATCATATTTTATTCTTAAGGTTGTTTTTGGTCTAATTACACTTATCCAATAGAATTAGGACATGTGTTAGGGTAATAATAATATCATTTGTACCCTTAATTACCCTATTTACTTTTAACTGTAGTAAATAAAAGTAAAAAGTTACTATTCAAAAAAAATTATTTTCATCTTATTAAACCACATTTTAATTACTAATATCAACCACATCTCTCAAATTTTTGAAATCCAACTCACAGAAGCAGTAAAATTAAGTTTTATGTAAATTTGCAAATGCTCCAAGGAGGTGGGTAAAAGACAGTAAAAAGTTCAATATAATTTTTTTATATATCTAAAATTATTATAAACTAACTACAATGAATTACATTAAACAGATATAAATATTATGCATATATTTTGACCTAAAAAAAATTAAAAAAATTAAATAATTATTTAAATAAAAATTCTGTTTTAAACTATAACTCAGTGTTTTCACTATTCATCAAAAATCGAAAGTTTCAGAAAAATGAAAAAAATTTACCCTAAGCTAATTTCGATACTCCGAATCCAAAAATAAAGTCCATTTTGAAAGATAAAATTTATAAAATTTCAAAAAGTGGGTATTACTATTCATAACGGCTAGTTTGATTGGTTGTGGTGTGTTAGAACTCAAAGTTGCGTACAACACATGCTATTGTATTATTCAAAGAGAAGCATACCATAGAAGATTGGGGTGTTACATTCTACCCTCCTTCAAAAAAAAAAAAATTCATCTAAATTTCTATAATTTTATGCATAAAAAGACTTGTGTGGTTCTTCATCATAAGTTCCTCGAGTTCCCACGTTGCCTCTTACATCTTATGGTTTCTCCATAGAAATTTTACCATATGAGTCGTCTGGTTTCTCAGCATTTGTTATCTTGTATCAAGAACCTTGACATGCTCTTCGCAATAAGATAAATCGGGTTCCAGTTCTAATTCCTCATAGGTGAGTACATGCGTTGGGTCGAGCATGTATTTTCTCAACAGCGATACATGGAACACATCGTGAACTTCAGAGAGACTTGGCGGCATTTCCAAACGGTAAGATACAACACCAATTCGTTCTAGAATTTCAAAAGGTCCAATGTACCTAGGAAATAATTCACCCTTTTACCGAAACATATTACACCCTTCCATGGAGATACCTTCAAGAAAACATGATATCCTACCTGAAATTCAAAATTCTTCCTTCGGTTATTAGAATAGATCTTCTGCCTACTTTAAGATGCTTTGATGTAGTTTTGGATTACCTTTACATTTTCCATTGTTTCCTCCACCAGTTCTAGGCCAACGAGTTTTCTTTCACCAATATCATCCCAACAGGTTGGTGTGCGACATCTCTTTCTGTATAACGCTTCATATGACGCCATCTGAATTTTGAATGGAATATATTATTATAGGAAAATTCTACCAGAGGTAAATATTGATCCAACAAACCTTTAAAGTCAAGTGAGCATGATATCAACATGTCTTCTAAGGTTTTATTAGTGCGTTCTAATTTTCCATCAATTTGAGGGTGGTAGGCAGTTCTCAAAATAAGTTCATTATCCATGGATTTCTAAATACTTTTCCAGAATCTTGATGTAAAACATGGATCACAATCGGAAACAATCGATAATGGTAGTCCATGAAGTCTTACAACTTCATTAATATATAGTCTTTCCAATCTTTCAAGTGGTAAATCTTCTCTTATAGAAAGAAAATGTGCTAACTTGGTAAGATGATCAACAATGACCCATATTGAATCGTTCTTTCTGGGAGTCTTTGGTAGTCCCATGAAAAAGTCCATCGTAATATTATCCCATTTCCACTCAGGTATGGGAAGTGGTTTCATGACTCCTCCAGGCTATAGCCTTCCAGCTTTCACTTGTTGAAAAACTGTACATCTTGACACAAAATTAGCTATCTCCCTCTTCATGTTGTCCCATAAAAAATGTTCCTTCAAATCTATGAACATTTTGGTGCTACCAGGGTGTATAGAGAAATTGGAGATATGAGAATCATCCAAAAATTCTCTTTTTAGATCAGGTATATCAGGAACAAAAAGTCTCTTCCCAAATTTCAAAATTCCATCTTCATACACAAAGTCACTCTATCTCCCATCATTCACAGCTTTAATATTCTTTTGATGCTCTTCATCACTGGTCTGTGAACTCTTTATTCTTTATAGTAAAGTTGGTTTGGAAACCATTTGAAAAAGTATTGATGGTTCACCTTCCATGGTGATTATCATATCCATCTTTACTAGATCCATGTATATAAGATCATTTTCAACTCTCAGATTTTTCAAAACTCCATGATCCTTTCTACTAAAATCATCTGCCACCTTATTTGTCTTCCCCGGGTGGTTGTGTATAGTGCAATCATAATCCTTGAGTAGTTCAAGCCATTGCATTTTCTTCATGTTGAGTTCTTTTTGTGAGAAAATATACTTCAAACTCTTGTGATCAATATATATCTCACATTTTCACCATATAGATAATGTATCCATATCTTCAATTCAAAGATTACAACTGCTAACTCAATATCATGAGTAAGATATTTTTGCTCATGAATTTTTAGCTATCATGATGCACATGAAATAACCCTATCATTCTGCATAAGGACACAACCAAGTCCTTTCTTTGAAGCATCACTATAAATAACAAACCCATCATTACCCGATGGTAGAGTCAATATAGGAGCATTGAATAATCTTATCTTAAATTATTCAACACATTCTTCACATTATTTTTTCCAAACAAATTTCACCCCTTTACATATGAGCTTGGTTAATGGGTTAGCCAATCAGGAAAAATTATGGATGAAATATAGTTAATAACCTACTGAACCAATAAAATTGCATACCTCAGTTATACTCATCAGTGCTGGACATTCATGGATTGCCTTGGTTTTCGAAGGATCAATGGAGATTCCATCCTTAGAGAAAATATATCCATGAAAATAAATATCCTGAAGCCAGAATTGACACTTTCTAAACTTCCCATACAATTCATGTCTTCTAAGAGTCTTCAGGATAATGTGCATGTTATTTCATGATCTCTATAGCTTTTTGAGTATACCAAGATATCATCAATAAATACCAGTAAAAAATCATCGAGATATTCCTTGAAAACTCTTTTCATTAGATACATGAAGAAAGAGGGTGCATTAGTCAATAAGGCATTACTGTAAACTCGTAATGCCCGTACCTGGTTCGAAATGCTGTCTTCATAATGTATTCCTTCTTCACACACAACTGATGGTATCCAGATCGAAGGTCAATATTTGAAAAGTATTGAGCTCCATGCAGTTGGTCAAATAAATCATCAATGCGAGGTTGGGGATACTTGTTCTTTATTGTTATAGAATTGATCTCCCTATAGTCAATGAACAACCTCATAGATCCATCTTTATTCTAAACAAAAATTATAGGGGCTTCCGATGGAGAAACACTACGGAGAATAAATCCCTCATTACTTAATTCCTCTAGTTGTTTCTTTTGTTCCACCAATTCCACATTGGCCATTCTATAATGGGTCTTCGATATGGTAGTTGATCTAGGAATTAAATTAATGGAAAACTCAATTTCTCATTTTGGAGGATGTCCAGGTAAATATTCTGGAAACACATCAACATATTATTTCACAATAGGTACATCCTCTTTTTGAACATTCCTTTCCTCACCCACAGTTATTTCATTCTCTTCCTCCCCAATAATTGAATTTAGTTGAGCTACTGGGGGTGGATCTAGATAAGAATCAGGTGGTGAAGATTCTTCTCTAAAGATAAGGTGTTCTTTATCATCGTCATCAAAAATAGTAAACTTCTTCTTCTTAAAATAAATTTTTTCATCATGGTTTGAAAGACAATCCATACTGAGGATTATATCAAATTCAATCATGGGTATGATGATGAGATCAACAGATAAAGAACATTTATATACTCTAATGGGAACTGATTCACAAAACATTGTTGCGATGATACACCCCTTATGAGTTTTGAATGAAAAATCCCTTGTTAAATCAAATTGGAAATATATTTTCTTAGAAAACTGGGAAGATATGAAACAATGCGATGATCCATAATCAAATAAAGCATTTTCTAAATTTGAGGAAACCATTAAATTACCTTCCACCATGTCTTTAAAAGCTTCCACATCAACAATAGTGATATCATAAGATTGGCCTTGATCCCTTGACCTTTTCTAAGGATATTTCCCCTGAAGCTTAAGACATTCATTTGCATAATGACCCCTTTATCTACAATTGTAGCATTCAACATCGAAAACCTCTTTCTTCCCCTTGCAATCACGAGCTTGGTGGACTTTTTCAACACACTTGTAACAGACTACCATTCCCTTCAGGCAAATACTATGGTGTTTTTCCCACATTTACTGTAGGATGGATATTAAAAATTTCCCTTCTTCCCTTTATTTACATTTCCATAGTGTTTAGTAGATCTATTATTCTCTTGATTTTCTTTAAAGTCGTAAGACTTAGAGAATTATTTTTCTATCTTGATAGCAGATAAGACAATATCTTCATACGATGAGAAGGATTGTGATTCTAATTCTTGATAGAGAAATGGTTTTGACCCATCAAATAAACAATCAATCTTACTTCTTGGTTTACGTATATAATCTGCAACAAGCCTCACTATCCTTTTAAAGTTATCCTCATACTTTGCGACATTCTCATCTACCTTTTTCCTCAGACTCAGAAACTTCCTTTCCATATCTGATCGATGGTCACGAGGAAAGTATTTTTCTAAGAAAATATCTTTAAACTCCCTCCATTAAATATTTGATACTTCATCACCTTTGTGTTTTGAATCAATGAACACCATTGATCAGCATCTCCAGTGAGTCGGTAAACTGCCATGACAACTTTTTCCCTTTCACTAATCCCTAAGGTGTGTAATATTTTCTCTAAGGAATTTATCCATTTATCAGCTACTAATGTATTTTTACCCCCATTTAATTTTGGTGGTTTTTTCCTCATGAAGAGATTTAACATTGATCCTCCATGTTGTGGATCAGGGTGCTCCATACGGGTAAGGTTATTATTCATAACCTGAATGAGTTATCCCAGTATGGTGATAAGCTGATCAGCACAAGTTGTATCACCATCTCCACTATAATTATCATGAGAAGGAGAGAAATCCCTACATGTAGTGCGTGCATTGATATGGTTTCCATTATTTCCACTAGGCACTATTTCTAAACAATGGCATACTCTAGATTAGTTTATGAATCGAAATACATAATTCCAAACTTGTAAAACACTTAACATAAATTGAACAGTTTATGGAAATAATCTATAATCATAAAAATGTTTTCTTTGAGGAAGTATATAATCATAAACCCTTCATAATGGTTTGTAAAGAAAATGATAATTATCCTAAGCATATCCCACGGGAGTGTCGTAACCAAGACTACAGTAAATCCCTTGGTCATGCACCCGTTCCTGTTCGAGTCTAGTTCAAAGCGGTGTTTTCAAGTTTTACCCCTAGTTACATCTGTGACAGAGATGCCTCTACCTACTCATATCCACACATGGATGTATTTCTTGGAAAACTCACAAAATCTCTATAATGCCAAAATTATAAGAAGTTCTTCTATATTAATCCTCAAAGTCTATCTTAGGGTAATGTTCTCTAATCAGAGTTTATCTAAATCTAGATTCCAAGGTTTGTACTAAACTTCATCTGATACCAACTATAACGCACCGACCCCAGAAGCCCAGAGTCGATGCATTATTACGTATAATTGGCATGATCACAAAAGATCAAGTCTCGAATGACCGATTTTTTTAGTAGACTAAGAAGTACTAGATTCATTCATAAGGTTTAAATTACATCATAAAATGGAAAACTACAACAATATTGTTTCCATGGAAAACACTGAGATCCCATAGACTTTCCCTGCAGGTAAGTCATAATATACTTCTTCTCATCCTGGAAAAAATAAAACATAGAAAGGGGTGATCTCAGATGCTCAGTAAGGATAACAGTATAGAGAAAACTTTCATAAATAAGCATAAACATTTAAGGAAATTTATAAGACTAAAATAAAAGACTTTTAAACTTAAAAATCATCATAATATAGAAAATATAAAATCTAATAATACCATTTACTTATTCACATAGATATTCTACTAGTCGATTAATCACATGCAATATCAATAGCCACTTTCATAATGATGGAATACATAATGCCAGACTTTCATAACCACATAGTCAAGGCCTCGTGCCAAGACTACAAATAAGATTTTTTCAATGCCTTGTGCCAAGACACCAGTTTGTCTCATGAGACCTACCGATGCATCAAGGAGCTATAGCGGGCTCCACCCATCACTTACTAAGTCCAGTGCATTCCTCATATGAAAAGGTTTAAACATAACATAAACATTCATATAAAAACTAGCATATAAAATGTCAATACTTTATCAATAAACCATGAATGGTATGAAAATAACACATCCACAATCAGACATATCACAAAACCTTCAAAACAATATAAAAGATTTTTATCATAATAAATCAACTTCAAATAAGTTTAAAATCCATCAAGGGATGTTGATATAGATGAAAATAATTTGTAAAAATCTTTTATAAAAATATTCATTTTTCATAAAAACATTTAAAAGTCACACAATTTATAAAGGAATACATTGAAAGACATTTTTTAATCAATGTTTCCCATACCACTTTGAAACTTTTGAAAGGAATTAACATTTTAAAAATATTCATATCCATATAAATAAATCCTTAAAAACCACTTTGAAAACATGGACATTAATGAGAGTGATTAAGAAGAATAAATATTTAAAACATTTAAAATGATGTTTTAGTAAAAAAAATTACATAAAAAATAATCCCTTTTAAAACTCTTTTATGAAACATGGATATTGATAATAAATATGTCCCAGTAGATTCTTTTGTAAAAACAACCTCAGATATTGAAGAGATTGTGAAATTAACCCTTACCTTGTAATTTTCCTTGGTCGAGGGTTGGTTAACCTCCTGTATAATGGTGAAATAATTTTTATTAAATTATACAAGAATCATATAAATTAATATTATATCATATATGATCTTTTAACATTTCTTTGTTAATAATATCTTAGTATTATCATCGTTTCGGGTGTTAACTGATTTATTTTCTTTTATATGCTTTGTTATGTAAGTAATGTTTGTTATGGATAGGATGTATCTTATTCATATTTATAATGATATTAAGTCCTTAAACATTTTTTTAATCATCTAATGAAAATTAGTCTTGAATGGATACGATGGTGAATGAATCTCATCGGGTTCGTGGAGATGGTAATCTGTACGTACGCACGAGCGACAATATCATTATTTTGATATTAAAATAATATATAATTGGATGGTATATCATATATAAATAATAATTATAATGTTATATTTATTATTTACATCAATTACACATCATTATTATATCCATCCAAATAATAATTTATTGAATAACAATTACACCACGACGTGGAGACGGTAGGCCGCACGTACGCATATATGGGGACATGTCATTAAAATGATGAATACAATATTGAATATGGTTGTACCTTATTTATAATAAAATCATAGTATATAAAAGATACTGGATTTATTATTTTATAATGGAAACAACAAAGAAAGTGTAAGTGGAAGAAGAAAGGAACTTGAAAGAGGGGATGAAATATTTACCTCTTCTTCGAGTTATTCCTTTTGATTTTATCAAAAGGGATCCTTAGGTTGGATTTATGAATAAAGTAAGGCCTCTAGGATGAAGGTGGGGGGATAGTTGATAGGGTATTTGGGAAGGGGTTGGCTGAGCCAAATGTCTTTGAAGGTGTGAATTAGAGAGAATGGGGAGTTCCCTTTTATAAGAGGGGTGAGAGGCAACTTAGGAAAATCTAGAAATATTATTTTATAATAAAATAATTTTCGGTTTCTAAAGGCTCAAAAATGAATTATTTTAAGGATAAGGTGGATATGGTTCTAAAAAAACTCAACCAATAGGTTTTAGACCAGTTTGGGTCACTATATTAACCTTATATTTTAGATTTAACTCTTAGTTAAATAGTTTGACATTTACCATTTCTCTTTGTATTTTTATATTATATTGTTAATAAACTTACTATACAATTCAAGAGAACCCCAAGTAGTTAATTAATTATAAATCTATCATTATATAAGTATTTTGGCCGAACCATATATTTTTAGGAATATAATGTCAATTAATAATATAATAATTGGTTTAAAAACTATTTTATGCCAATTTGGACATTATTTGGTATTTTGTTTTTTCTAAATTCATAAAAGCATTATTACTTCGAAAAAATTCATCTAACCAACCCTAATATGTAATATTAACCTAGAAAATTACTGTAATTCATAAAAAGTTTCAAATTACATTTATTTGGAAATTTATAATATCAATTATTTTAATATTTCACTAATTTGTTAATTACTAAATCATCATTATGTCATAAATAAATTTAATTATTTATTGTCTAAAAATTATAAATAAACTTCAATTATTTAGGAAATATTTTTATCTTTATAATGAATATTTATAGTCTAATTTATCTTATGTATAACCCTATATTAGAAATTTTTTAGGTATTAAAATTTGATTTAAACTCTTTTAACTCTTCTTTAAATAAAATAATAATAAATGTCCTTATCTAATCCAAGTGGACCTAAAGAATCATATTTTATTAATAAGGTTGTTTTTGGTCTAATTACACTTATCTAATAGAATTAGGACATGTGTTAGGGTAATAATAATATCATTTGTACCCTTAATTACCCTATTTACTTTTAATCGTAGTAAATAAAAGTAAAAAGTTACTAATCAACAAAAATTATTTTCTTCTTATTGAACCTCATTTTACTTACTGATATCAACCGTGTCTCTCCTATTTTTGAAATTCAACCCACAGATGTAGTAAAATTATGTATTATGTACATTTACAAATTCTCCTAGGAGGTGGGTAAAAGACGGTAAAAAGTTCAATACAATTTTTTATATATCTAAAATTATTATAAAATGACTCCAATGAATTAAATTAAAAATATATAGGTATTATTTATCTATTTTGACCTAAAAAAATTTAAATAAATTAAATAATTATTTAAATAAAAATTCTGTTTTAAACTATAAATCATTGTTTTTCACTATTCATAAAAAATTGAATGTTTTCACAAAAATACCAAGAATTCACCCTAAGATAATTTCAATACTCCAAATCCAAAAATTAAGGCCCTTTTGAAAGATAAAATCTATAATATTTCAAAAGGTGGTTATTACTATTCATAATGGCTAGTTTGATTGTTTGTGGTGTGTTAGAACTCGATGTTGGGTACAACACTCGCTGTTGTATTATTCAAAGAGAAGCATACTGTGGAAGACTTGGGTGTTACAAGATGTGCATCACATTTTGTTTAACATGCACATTAAGGGTGTGCCCCTTATAACAGTACGAGTAAAGGTATGATTATGGTTTTATAGTGTCATGAGGTGGTTGACCTAGAGTTAGACCTGGTCATACCTCATCGATAGATGTGGTGCTAATGGTACTATAATAGTAAGTGTAGCCTTTTTTAATAGATCATGGATTAGGAGAGATATACACACTTATCAATATAAATACTCAATAACGTCTTAGTGTACTACATTTTTAATGATGATAATTCCCCCTATATTGAAACCATATTGAGTATGTTTGAACAACATTAGATTTATGATGATCTAATCAAGTGAATTTTCTAGATTACTAGATAAAAGTTCTTACGAGTTATGTTCAAGGAGCATTGTTAGAAAATATGTATGGTAGAAGGGATCATGGTAGGCTATGAGAGAATGACCCTTGTTCGAGGAGGGTCATGGGATATTTAAGCCAGTCATTTTTTAATTTTTATGTTGTTAGATCTTGTAACAAGGGATGGTTTAGTCGTGAGATGTCACTAGATGCCAATTATTGACTTTGGTGAGCATACACTAAATGGCCTTATTGGGACTTGGAATAATGGCATTAAAATTTGGTTTTTTACAACATGATAGAAGTTAAATCAAAGAATTTTTTAAAATAGTCTTCCATAGGTGGTTCAAATTTAATTTTCATAGTTATTAAAATGTGTCTTGTTTGAAAACATTGTGAATATTTCATCAGAGGTGATGAGTAGAGCATAAGAGTTGGACGATGCTTCTCAATGAAAAGTCAGCATAACCAGTTTAACCATGGTTGAAAGGGATTTGACTATTACGATCTAATTGAGAACTAGGATTGGATTACTCAAGTTAAACTATGTTTTATGAGTTTATAATTATTCTAAAAGTTACATAAGGATGTTAAGTCCATGTATCAATAGGAAATTCTGATGGTGGGAATACTGTAGTTTGAAATTGTTCATGGATGGTTAAAGACTATAGTGGGAAACATTATAGGATGAATGAAGAAAGAGATAATTAAATAATAATTCCTTGAGTTATACAAGATTGGGTAAGCCATTTCTTAATATTTATGTTTTGAGTATGAGCTTTGGCTCGTGTTTTAGCGGCTTAAGTACCGTGTGCTTAGAGTAGAACTTACTAAAGTTTTGGGTGTGGGGAATGCAATGTGGCTGTTGGAGTGTAAATTCATGACCCATGTAAGATGGATATTTTTACATTTTTCTCAAAGGATTATCAGGGATAATAAGTTATAATTTGATGATATTATAATATCTAATGTTTTGAACTGATCAACAAATTCAAGTGAATTTGATCTTTTCATTCGGTGGATAAACCAACTTCCAAATGAGCTTTAAGAAGATAATTATGTTAGTTGGAACATCTAAAATATTTGTTTTTGGATGGGGTTTAAGGTATGATAGGTTTCTCAGGAGTTAAAATTATCTTTGGAAGGGCTAGGCTTCAAAATCTAGGTTTTGATAGAAACATATAGGGGCACATGGTTGGCACACAATTAGCGCTAACCGTGAAACTCAAACCATGCGCCTATTTATATAGGGGCATGGTTTGATGAAACTATATACCCCTCAAAGAGAAACTATAAAGAATTATTCATAGAGTTTATAGAGGGGATTCTTAGGCTATGTATGGTTTTCCAAATCCATGTTTCAACCAAGTATGGGTAGTCCCACGTAGCCAATGGGTGCGAGTGGTTGGTGCACAGTTTGGAAAACTATGTACCCCTTAAAAATGGGATTTTTTTACAGTTTTCCTAATCCTTATATTAAAATTTCCTCCTCCCTTATCCTTTTCACTTCACACACAGTATCCCTTTAGGATGTGGAGAGTTCCTTCATCCCTCAAGTTAGCCTTTGAGCTAGCTCCTTTATTCAGACCCAGAACCTGACGTCGTCAGTTGAGTTTTTATCCCGTGATAAGTATATGATTCCTATTTCTACCTTTCTTAATTTATCTCGCTGCATTAAATGTTATTTTAATGTGATATATTATGTCTATTTTTCAGGTAATTTGTTAAATTCATCAATTTCTTCCATTTTAGATCGAACTAAAGCCTTTTAGTGGACAAGTTAAGCATCCTAACCATAAGGTAGTTGGGCTAGGTTGTTTCCCTTTTGATTTTTCTAAATTTATAAAATATGATATTGTGCCATGTGAAATAATTTCCATGTATCACCATGAAAATATAAAATTATTAAATTATATACTAACACTATAATTAAATTAATCCCTATGCACTTAATTTCATTATCAGAGGTTATCTATATTGACTTGGACCACCCTCTCAAGTGTGTCGCTTATATTCCACGGCCCCTTATACATAGATTTGGAATCTAAACCACCCATTGAGGTGTGTTAACTAGAATTTTTAAAATTAAATGGTTAAATGGGATTACATGAATTATAAGTAGTCAAGATGACTAACTTAGCTTAGGATCATTATTGAAATAATGCTTGAACGATTTTCACCACTAAGTGAAATGGATAATTCGAGAAAAGTGAACTATTAATTGAAAGGTTTACTATTGTACATGATTAAATTATTAAATTTAGTGATTTCCCCTTAATACTTGTAATTATAATGAATTGGTAGGTCAGTTTGACAACCCCCACTTGGTCCCTATTCTTTTATGTGTTAAAATATTATAATTCATCGACCGTAGAGACACCTAAATTGAACCTTGACATGTAAAATTATACGGCCTCCAAAATTTTTAGTAATTGATTTGAAAATTGAATAATAATGATGAATATTTTTTAAATGAAATTATTTAATTCTCATTTCCTGTTCTTAAATAATAAATATAACATATTAATAAAGTCTAACTATGCCTTGAGTGATGCTGAGTTCCTATTTACAGAAATCATAAGCTAAAGGATCACTGGGAAGGTGGGATTACTTATATAGTGGATTATTATAGAGGGACCCTAGTTAGGATTGTGGACATGAAGTTTCAAAACAAGGATGTTGTACATGGTGCTTCATATCACATAGGTTGTTGTATAAGACATTCCATGCCCCATGGATTAAGATGATGGGCATTAATCTTCACATAACTATTCATGATACTCAAACACGGTGTCCCTTATTACTTGTAATACTCAGGAATGGAATCCCACATTAACCCATGAGATATATGGGTATGAAAAACCTTTTTTAAAATATGACACCCTTATAATTATACATGGACACTTGAGTTACACCTCGATTCCTTGCTAGAAATATATATATACATATCTATCTATATATTTTTTCTATATATATATATTATATATATATAAAATGATATATATATATATATATATTTATATATATGCGGTGATACTTGTTTATAGACATTTTTGGCTTTGGATGAAGTAGGTACGGTTGGACAGGTGTCTGTGAGGAACCCGAGCCTGACTTGATTTCATCTACATATACTCACTATTTATTTATTATAGATACACATAAACATATTTTATATTAATAGACTAGATTTCATTAGGTACCATTAGTGGGGTCCTTTTATGTTTTACTCACACCTTGTTTGGGCTACTATTTGGTACCAAAAAAGTTATCCTAGTTGCAAGTTAGGCTGGGCTATGATCGGTGCTATTTTCATTCATGGACTAGGACTGGACATGGGAGCTTTTGGGTAGTGGTCGAGCATGTAATCAGGATACCTTCTGGAGATATAGTATTTTTTTTTTTATTTTTTTCATTTTTCAGTCTAGGCCTAATTATTTTGTCTCCTTTTATATTTCTACTACTTATACATTGTACCATGTTCATGCATGGTAATTTATTCATTTTTTATTGATTGTTAGTTATTATTATATTTCGTTAATCAATTTTTTATCTTCTTCTATTGATATTTATTTATTAATTTTATATTTTTTCACTAATCAAGAGGGTATTATAGCAACCCATGCCTAAAATACATAGATATAACATCATTTTATATGAATATTCATCTCATTACAAAAATACATTCATGAGGACAGTAATAGTTTAGTGTCTTTGGAAACTTAGAAATATAATATTCTATCTCAATGAAAGATCTTAAAAATCTACCTTAAAGATATTCCCCTTTAGAATTACTACTTAAACCATTTATTCATAACCTTGGGAAAAGAAACAAAAGAATGTGGCGAGATTAGATTCTCATTAAGGGTAAAAGGGGGAGATATGTACGAAAAACATGAGAATAAATGTATGAGAACATGATTTTATCATTATAAGACCATACCCTGCATATCAAAGATCATAAAAATGAATCATGGGATAAATATTGGATGTTCATAAGACATGAATCACATAGTAATGAAGAGCATAATACATGAAATCATAACATAAGAATAAGACATGGAATCATGGAATACATATAAACATTTAAAATTATTTCCATAGTAGTCAAGGCTTACTTACAAGGTCATCTTAGTGGAAAAATTCATTTACTAAACTAGGTTTACTCTCCATTCCAACCCTGCATTACTAAATCAGGCTCTCTTCCCATTCCAAACCTATATTACTCAACCAAGTTCACTCCTCATTCTAGCCCTGTATTACAAAACCATGTTCACTTCTGGTTCTATACCTATCATACCGATCTGAGTTCACTCCCTATTCTAGCCCAGTATTATTGAACTGAGTTAACTCCATATTATAGCCCTGTATTACTAAACCATATTCACTTCTTATTATATCCCTATCATAATGAATCAAGTTCATTCCTCTTTCCAGCACTATTTATATTATGAGGTTTAAATATTTACCTAATGTATTGTAGAGAGATATAATCCCCACCCTTCACATAATAAAATCATAAATATATGTTCCACAAGAGAATAAAACTTTCATCGTATCATGACCCATAAAAATATATGGGTTTTATAAACATCATATCATAACCCATGAAATGAAATGGGTATCCTAAATATTTCACTATATCATAACCTATGGGAAATAAACAAGTTTAATAATAATTTCATCAATGAAAAACCCATGAAAAGAAGTGGGTTTCATAAATATTTATCATGGTATAACCCATGGAAGAGAAACGGATCTTATAAACAACATGTCATAAAATGCATAAACCATTCAAAGAAAGATTAATAATTGAACCCTTGGATTATAACCCTAAAAAATCATAAAATAAATCAAAGGATATCATTTTAAATGAGAAGGATATCAACAGATAACGTGGAGCATTTTTTAAAGAAAATAACATTTCTTTGAAAATCAATTTTTATGAAATAAAACATCTTCAAAATCCTTTTCTTTGAAAACCACTTTGGAAACTTATAAAATAAGATTTAAAAATCAGTTAAAACATTTCATGAGGAAAATATCTATTCCACTTTAAAAAACACTTTTAAAATCATAAAACATTTTAAAACCCTTTTCTTTGAAAATAACTTTGAAACATATATAGGAAGCTTTGAAAATCATTTAAAACACTTTTTAAACATAATGAAATTTTTGAAATAAGTTTTTTTTGAAAATCAATTTAAACATTGAGTATCCATTATATTATAAAAAATTTATTTCAAAATAACCTTGTAAAATTTTAATTGAATCTTCAAGGAAATTACGTCTAGGATGATGGGTAAATTTGTACATGTCAAATACTCCTTTTACAATGTAAAAAGTTTAGAAAAGTGACTTGGTCATGAAATGATAATAAAATTAATTTTAAAAACATTTTTATTAAAAAAGATAAAACATGGGTAATGATTTATTTTAAAAATAATAATATTTTTTAAAAAAAATTATTAGAAAACCTAGTTTTGGGGGAAATTATATTTTTAACCGAAAAGTGAAATAAAGTCAAATTTTATTAAAAACATTTTCTTAATCATCTTAAGTACCAAAGAGTAGAAAAATGGCACTTATACATGAAGATATCAGGAATTATAAAAGGATAATAAAATTAATTATTGTTCTTGAGATATGGATCTTAATATTTCATCAACAGAAGCATAATCATAAAAAATCCTGATAAATGAAGATATTATAAAAATAAACTATTAACACTTTGTTAACATTGAATCATAATCATCATGAGATAATAACATTATAGGAAGATTAAAATATCATTAAAATAAGATATTAATTATATAAAATGTAAAAGGATAGTATATATACCTCATATAATAATATAGGTGCATAACATGGCATGTGTCTCAAAGAAGGAAAATGAAGACAAAATTACTTTACCGATTTAGTAAATTTTGAACCATAAACCCCATGAAAGAGATATCATAAATGTATTTTTAAATATCCATAAATTTATTTATAATAATTATAAAATAAATTAATGGGTAATATATACACCACAAAAAATAATTGAGTGGTGAATACGGTATAAGTCTCATAGAAATAAAACTGTGACTAGAAATCCCCTTAAAACTTGAGTAACATTTAAATCATGATCCCCATGAAAGAATAAAATTAATTAAAACTTTTAATATCATGAAATAAAGTTAATTAATGATAAAACATGTCATATGGAAGTATATATTCCACAAAAAAATAATAAGTGGTGAATATAACATTTATCTCACATAAATAAAAGTGAGACGAGAAAACCCTTACCTAAAGTCATGAGTCTCTTTATACGCATTAAAAACAATTGTATAATAAATAAAAGTTTATTATAAATCTAAAATATAACCATGTTATTATATATAATACTATATATGATTTTATTATGACTTTATATTCCCCATTTATTAACAATTCCATGGTAAAGTTACGCATCAGGTAAAAACCGCGTTATTTTTTGCATGTGTTTTGATTTGTTATATTTTTTGTCCTCATAATTATATCATGATTTAATAACCTAAATAAAGATAAAAATGATAAAAATATCATATATATTAATTATATATGAATTTATAATAATCTAAATAATATAGATATATGGAATGGAATACACCGTTCATAGAGACGGTAGGTCGTATTCACGCATGAATACTGTTTTCATTTTCATATCGTATTGAAAGAAAGAAAGTAAATTATATACATATATATATTATTAAATTATAATTATTATTTCATATATATAATATTATTTTACTAAAACCATCCTTAACAAATTCTATGTAAAGTGTGAATGAATCACATCGCTTTGAGGCAACAATAGTCCGCACTTCCACAAATGAAGTTATCATATTCCAAAAAAATAGAAAGCATGAAGGTATGTTTTATATAATAATTGAATAAATATAGATACATAATAAATATATTATATATCATATAAAAACATAAATTACATCATTATTTCCAACCTTGAGAGGCAGTAATGGAATAACGAATGACATCGGATCGCGAGGCAGTAGTTCACTGTACACACAAATGGTGATTGTGTATCCCATTAGACGGAAATGTGTGTGAGTATAGGTAAAAAAATTAAAATAAAAACATCTTAGTATACAGGGGATAATGAGGTTATTATATAATCTTGGAATAAGAATAATTCATGCGGTGGAGAAAGAAATAAAAATAATGTTCTTGTTGAAGGATGTTGCCTCTTCTTTGGGTAACACATTTTGGGTTTTCACCAAAGGGATTCCTTGGTTGGATGTATTCAAAATGGAAGGATTATATGATTAATGTATGGAATTTTTTAACTAATTTGTGTAGTTTTTAGGAGAAAAATGGCTTGATAGGTGTGAATAAGTGGGGGGGGGGGGATGAGTTCTCTTTTATAATGGAGGAGGAGTGACATTATTTTAAATATTAAAAGGTAAACACTATTGAGAGGCTTCTCTTAAATAATGTGCATACAATAATTGTAAATTTTTGATAAAATGTATTGAATGATCTAAATACTTTCATCCAATGGATTTTTGACATGTTTCTAGGTTATTTGGCCACATAATTTAATGTTTGACACTATATAAATATGTTTTTACCTTAATCATTGGAATTAGTTTTAATTAATTTTTCTAATAGTTTATGTAAAAAACTATGTTAAAATCATTATAAATGATAAATTATTATTATTACAAATATTGAATCATTTTTTCCAAACTATAATAACATAATTTGTAGAAATTAATTTAAAAACAATCTCAAAGACGGGACAAAACATCGAGTTTTTAAAGTGAAAATGTTCAAAAGTTCAAATTATTTGTATACCCAATTTCAATATCAAAATGATTATAATGACTTAAAATGTATTAATGGATATAATATTTAACTAAATATAATTTAAAACCAATTTTAATAAAAATTTAATTATATAAATAAAATAGATGAAAAATAGTTTTCAATTAAAAATTCATGTTTTTTAATATTCAATTAAAAAAAATCAAACTTCTCAGAAAAATACAAAAAATTCACCCAAAGTAATTTTTTATATTTTTAATTAAAATTGAAGTTTATTTTTCCAAAAAAATTATAAAAGTTTCAAAAATTATATTTAAAATATGTGAGCCCTTAAAAAGTGGTACAATTATCTTTTCCACATATATATATATATATATATTCATAAAAATGGATTTATTATTATATTATACCAATAAAATATGTTGGTTGAGCAGAAAAAGAATTTATTGAATATATATTATATAAATGTTATTCAAAAAATCATCAAAAGTGTTTTTTTTCAATTTATGGATATAGAATGGTTTTTGAACATAGAGAAATAGTATTCTTAGAAAATGAATTTCTTTATTTTTAAATAGTTATTAATTCCATTTATAACTAATTGATTACTAAATTATTCATTTAATGTACTAGTTTAAATAATATTTTCATAATTTATTTAATATTATTTATAACATCAATTCCAATGGCTAAGTGGTAACTATAATAATATTTAAATAATAATATCAATATTACATTGTAGTTTGGTAAAACTAGGTCTTGTGTATAGTACAAGATATCAAAGGAACTCAGAAATGTGTGTAACACAACCCAAACATAGTTTTTTGTGTTCCACAAGCTAATATAAGTGTTTCATATAGTGCAATCCCAACATGGTGTTGTGTACAATGAAATAATAAATTTGTTCTTGCATATAACACAAGCTATATCCAGTGTTGTGTGAAATGTAAATTATCAAAATGTTTAAATTAATTAAAAAAATATTTCAAAAAATCTTGGGATATAATATTCTTCCCCGTATAAAATGAATTTCTCTATAAAATTTCATCTGGGTTATCAAATATTTAATACTTGAAAGTTCCTTTCATAGAAACTTAAATCGTAAAAATGAATAGTAAAACTTCCTCTAAAAAAATAAACTGGAACTGTAACATTTAACCAAAGTAACTTAGAACTAGTTTTCCACATAGGAAAACATAGGTGAAGATTTTGTCTTGGAGGAAAATTGTAAATAATTATCTAGAGTGATAAAGATCATTGATCACAAGAAATAAAGTTATCTAGAGAAAGTTAACAGTCACAAAACCAGAAACCAAAGAGGTATGAAAGAGGTCATTGATGTCATCAAAAAATGATGATAATAAGATTTTTTTTTTCAAAACCATTTTACTAAAGTTGAATAATTTTAATGGGAAGATATAATTACTTTATTTTATCACAATCTCACCATTTGTTGTGCCTTGATCAATTTCCACTTCATCTCTTATTCTAAGAAATGAAGGTGAATTTTATATTCCTGAAGCATTAACAGATCATGAAATCCATAAATAGAATGATGGGTCATTCCATCTATCTTTATCAAAACCAAATGGTTAGAATAAGTTATCCAATATGCATAAATCCTCATGGGTAAAGTTAATAATTTATTCTATGAAACTGCATAAGAAGTTTAACATAAACCATTCAATAAATGGTTAAACTTGTAACCCTTCTAAAATATGAAAGTACAAAACTTTATAAAGAAGGCCACTAAGTTTCCAAAAAACAGATTAACATTGATCCGCCATATATCATAAATTTTCACTTAATTTTCACATAACAAACATGTGGATACCTTCATTTTTTACTCTCTTGAAACATGGTAATAACTTAAAATACTATAAATTATTATTAAAAATATGCTTGTTTCCCTATTCCAAAGTTTATTGTTTAAATTTACTAAATCCAAAAATTTCATAAACTCCATCCAAGATAACATAAACCAATTCTCCAACAAATCAATATTCAGTTCCATGGTAATTAGTACAATCTAATTTACATTATCTATAATATTCTATTTATCCATAATAAACACAATTTTCTCAACATCAGGAACACATTAAGGGTAACCTTCCTTTAATCGAAATATCATCTTTCCATTAAATCACTTTTCCAGGTCATCAGCACTATTCAAACTATTTTTTTAAAATTGTTAATGGAAAAAATATACTTCATGATTCCAATAACATAATTTTTGAATTCCTATACATATACACTCTAATAATCCATCTTTATTCTTAAACCATTACTTATGCTTCATTATCTAATTACTTAATATCCCTTTCCTAGAATATGAAATATGAATAATTTTTTAAGGTTCCTCAACCTCAATTTAATAATGTAAAAAATACTATTAGAATATCCTATAACTTTCACATGTCATTCACAGTCTCTTTATATTCAGTAGTATAACCAATACCCATGTCACCTTCCTAATTCTATTCATGATATTTCCACTTAGAACATCTATTTTCATAATTCCCCTACTTTCCACATCTGAAAAATTCAATGTTAACCCAACTTCTTATAGTTCCCTCTTTTAACTAAGATCATAAAGCATAGTGTGAGTAACACTTAACATATAAAAAACCACATAATCATGAAAAATTGATTATTGGATACTTAAATTATGACACCTTATTTTAAATTAAAGAAACCTTAGGCTTATCCTTTGAGACATACCTAGACATATCCTTATAAATATCCCTATGGATATCACTAAAATTTTCTCATACTACTTTCCAAAGGTTGAATAAAAATTTCCTTTGATATCATCTATAGAAACTCAGGCTTAACATACATGGTTATTACATAAATTTAGATAAAAATTCTATACATTACAAAAATACAGGCCAGAGGACCGTAATAGTTTAGTATATTTGGCAACATGGAATCTTAATCTTCTATCTTGGTGAAAGATCATGAATATCCCCATTAAAGATATTCCCCCTTACTAATCCTACTTAAAACATTTCTCCATAACTTGAGGAAAGTAAACATAAGAAATGGGTGAGCTCATATGATTAGTAAGGGTAAAAAAGGGAGATATTTAATCATAACATAGGTATAAGGGTATTAGAACATGATTGTGTCATTAGAAGATCAAAACCTATAGATCAAAGATCATAAACACGAACCATGGAATAAAGATTAAAAGTTAATAAGATATGAATCATAAGAGAATAAGGAGCATAATCCATGAAATTATAACAAAAGAATAATACATGGTATCAAGGAATACAATTAAACATATACAACAATTTCCATAGTAGTCAGGGATTACTACCAAATCCCTCATAGTGGAAAAATACCTTTACTGAACTGGGTTTACTCACTATTCCAGCCATGTATTACTCAATCGGCTTCACTTCCCATTATATCCCTGTATTACTGAACCGAGTTCACTCCCTATTTCAGCCCTGTATTACTGAACCGAGTACACTTCCCATTCTAGACACTTATTACTCAAACAAGTTCACTCCTCATTCCAACCATGTACTACTAAACCACGTTTACTTCCCATTATGACCAACCAATAGACTTTTTATTTTATTAAATGGAAAAGGATAAAAATTATATACAGAGAAAGTTAAGCGGGCCTAAAATAGTGAAAACCAAGAGCATCAGAAAAAAATGCAAAACCTTAGGGGGAATGGAACCAAGGGAAGAAAAAATACAAGCCTATCATCCAAAGAAACTATATAAGTAAGGAATTCAGTAAAAAAATTACCGTAATTCTAGGTATTAAGGATGGACATCTGATTGTTCATAAGAGACTTGAACCTTCAAATTGAGTAGTCAATAGACCACATAATGGTACATTGACTTAGAATATCTTTATAAATTTTCACCAAATTAGTTTTAACCTCCCTGATTAGAATATTCTTATGATCTCAAAGTGATTATCTAGTGAGAATAGTGAAAGCCTCCACTTGAAGAGAGTCACTGTTGCCGAAGGAAGCTGAAAAATCGACCAAAATGGAGCATTTATAATCTCTGATAACTCTACCACTGCATATTAAACCCATAAAAAATGAACCTTCAGTGTTTAGATTATTCCCCAACACCAGAGGGTTCAATTTGACCTAACTCCCATTAACAGGTAAGTTATTGCTGGTACAAGGGAGTTGGGGACAAAGGATGAGGATGGAAGGTCCAATCACTGTATCCCTACATAACTTGTTAAAATCCAGCACTATGTTCCAAGTGTTAAAGAGAATACCAGGAGCAGTCCCCTGATAGGATTGGTGGCACCTGGCAGTTTTGGTTGACCAGAGGACCTAACATCCTGTTGCGAAAATCAGCGACCTTTCCTTCCTCTATGGACTAGGTCTATCAACTCCTTAAAACCAAATATGGAGAAAATAATCTGTAGAGGTAAATAATATCAATTTCCTAGAAAACTACCCAAAAAAACCCTAGGTTTTCTTCACCCATTCTCTATTGAAGAACATATGGAGAGTGGACTAACAAATCGTCATCTTGTAGCACATGTATCTAGAAGAAACGATGATCCCTCTATATTGAATCACTCCTTGGTTGGCAAGGCATTACTCCGAACGTTCCACAAAAGAAAGAAGAACTTAAAAAGAATCTATTTTCACCATATAATCTCACCCCAAGGATCCTGTACTGTAGGAACAGATTGAATATATAGAAAATATTTGATTTTAAAAATACCTATAGCTGCTCTAGTAAAGAGACAATGGTCATGGTCATTAGAAATCACTATGTTGTAAAAAACACTTCTGATTATCATTCAAAGTGGTATCAATGAGGAGGGGATATACACAAGCTTCTATGAAACTGATACTTGGAGTTGGAAAATGAGGAAAGACAAGAACAATTGCAACCCAATTTCGATGCCAAAAGCTTATATCACTATTACCAATAATCCACTGAGAATGTGGTTGAAGAATATAAAGATACTACCAGACCATTTTATGGATTCTGGAAGGCTTGTATCTAGAATGAAAACCATCATCTCCATAAGTACATTTTATAAGCTCTCCCCATAATAACTTCATCTCAATAATCTTCAAAACCAACTTGGCATGAAGTCCAGCCATAGTTCTATAAACACTCTTAAGATTGATACCACATTCATTAATTGGTTTAGCCAGCTTTCTCCAAAAATCCCAGTGATTCTTACCCTCTGAGTGCCCATACCTAAAGAAGAAAATCATGTTTCTCTATATTCATGCAATCACCTTATTTGGAACCTTTATATTTGAAAGAATATGTATTAGGATAGATGATAAAATATAATTAATCAAAATGATTCTACCTTCGAAAGATAAAAACATATTTTTCCAGTTAATAATGCGCCCTACAATATTTTAAACCACTGAATCAAAGTTCTTAATAATAAGAGGACTATGAGACACCGGATCACCCAAATAGTTTATAAGAAAGAATCCTTTCTGCAATCCAAGACTGGATTCCAACACCTTATTCTCTTCTCAGAACATTTATTAGGGATAAAGAAATTACTTTTCTCACGATTTACAATCTGGTCACTCCAATTACAATACACCTCTAAAACTTCATTAACCCCCAGAATACAACTTTTAATACCATTAGCAAAGAGTACATTGTCTTTCTCAAGAATGAGATGATAAATACAACCACTCAAATGGTTTTTATGAAAAGGAATCACCTTACCAACAACAATGAAATGATTAAAGTACCTGAAAAGGGCATATTGAGAAATGATAAACAGATAGGGGGAGAAGGGATCTCCCTACCTCAAACCTATGACTACTTTCAAGAATATGAACTTTTTTCCCATAAATGAAGTAGACACATAAGGATAGATGAAACAATGAAAGATAATATTGACGAACCCCTTAGAAAAACCCATTATTCGATGAACCTTGATAAGAAAACACCAGTCAACCCTATCACATTCCTTTCTCATGTCCAGTTTTATTACCACATTACTACCAAAAGTTTTCAAATTGATACCACTAATGAATTCATGAGATAAATTAATGTCCTCTTAGATGTATCTTCTTTTCACAAACCCATGTTTTTCCTCTGCCATCCAACTAGGAAGAAGAGGGGAAAGTCTTTTGTTAAGGACACCAGAAATAACTCAGTAATGAACATTACATGAGATTATATGCCAAAATTGATTCAGATATTGAGAATACTTAACTTTGGGAATGTGAAAAAATTTGGTAGCAAAAGAAAATCAAGGTATATTTCCTCCAAGAAAGAAATATTACACCAAACTAATCAAAATAAATTTAAAAATATCCCAAGAAGCTTTGTAAAAAGAGGCATAGAATGAATCCGGCTCAGACATGCTGTCAGACTTTGTGTCCCAAACCGCCTCATGTATTTTATCCTCACCTAGAATAACTCTCAACCTATAATGCTGAAACAAATTTAATCCTTATTTAAAACACTATTTATCTCATGATATGTAAATATTTACCCAATTAATTGGAGGGAGATATTGTTCCCACCCTTCACATAATAAAATCATATATACTTTCTCCACTAGATAATAAAACTTTCATCATATCATGACCCGTAAAAAGTGAAAAATCATTTCATAACCCATGAAATGAAATGGGTATCATAAACATGCCATCATACTATAATATATGAATAAGTGATAGGTTTAATAATAATTTAATCATATAATAACCCATGAAAAGAAGCATGTTTCATAAGTATTTATCATTGTATAACACTTTTAAGATAAACAGGTCTCATAAACAACATGAAATCAAATTCATAAACCATTCATTGAAAGAATAAGAATGGTATCCTAGGATCAAAAACCCAATAAATAATAAAATAAATTAAATGATGTCATCTTACAAGGAGAAGGATCTTGAAATATAAATTAGATCATTTTTTAATGAAAATAACCTTTCTTTGAAAATCACCTTTTAAGGTATAAAACATTTTCAAAATCCTTTTTCTTTGAAACCAAATTATAAACTTATAAAATAAGATTTAAAAATTATTTAAAATATTTCTTGAATAAAATACCCTTTCTAATTTGAAAAAGTATTGTTAAATCATAAAAAAAATTAAAACCTTTTTCTTTTAAAATAACATTAAAAACATATAAAGGAAGCTTTGAAATTCATTTAAAACACGTTTTAAACATAATTTTTTTTAAAATCCTTTTACAATGAAAACCACTTTAAAATAATGAATTTCGATAATATTTGGAAGATAATTTTATTTCAAAATAACCTTTTATACTTTCAAATCAATATTTAAGGAAATGAAAATCATAATGATGGGTAAATCCTTACATTTCTGACACTCCTTTTTCACTGTAACAAGTTTAGAAAGGTGACTTGATTGGAAAATGATAAGAAGATTTATTTTAAATTTTTTTTTATTAAAAAAGAAATTCATGGGTAAAAATTCATTTTAAATATCATATTAAATTTTTAAAACATTATTATAAAACATGGTTTTGGGGGGAAATGGATTTTTGACCAAAAATAGAAATAAATTCATATTTCCTTAAAAACATTTTCTTAATGATATTAAGTACCGAAGAGTGGAAAAATTGGTAATTATACATGAAGATATCATTAATAAACATATGAGAAGAATATTCATGATATTTATTTATATTTTCATCTTAATATTTCATCAATAGAAGCATAATCGTAAACAATATTGATAAACAATGAGATTGTAGCAATAAAGTATTACCACTTTGGTTACATTGAATCATAATACCCAGGATTTAATAACACTAAATTAAGATTAAAATATAATTTAAATAAGTATATTTATGGTATAATATGTCAAATGGAAGTGTATACACCTGAAATAACAATATAGGTGCATAACAAGGCATGTGTCTCAAAGAAGGCAAAGTGAGACAAAATTTCTTTACCGATTTTGGTAACTTTTGAATCATAAACCCCATGAAAGAGAGATAATAAAATGGATAAGTAAATATCAATAAATTTATTTATAATAATAATATAATACATTCATGGGTAGTATATACACCACAAAAAATAAATGAGTGGTGAATAAGGGATAAGCCGTACAAAAATAAAACTGAGACTAGAAATACCATTACTACTTGAGTAACTTTTTAATTATGATCCCCATTAAAGAATAACATAAATTAAAAAATTTAATATAAATAAATAAATTAAATTCAAAATATAACATTTCATAGGGAAGTATATACACAAAAATAATAAGAATAAGTGGTGAATATAGCATATATCTCACAGAAATAAAAGTGAGATGAGAAAACCCTTACCATAAGTATTTAATTTCTTTTTACATGTTCAAAGATAATTTATAATAAATATATATTTATTATAAATCTACCCAAGAAATATATTATTATATATAATACCATATATTATTCATTTATGACTTTGAATTACCTATTTATTAATAATTCCATGTTAAAGTTATGTTTCAGGTAAAAACATCTTTGTTTTTTTCTTGTGTTTTGATTTGTTATAATTTTGGTCCTCATACTTATATCATGATTTAATCACCTAAATAAGAATAAAAATTATATAAATATCATATAAATTAATTATATATTTATTTATAATAATCTATAAAATATCGAAATATGAAATGGAATACACCGTTCTTGGAGATAGAAGATTGTATGTACGCATGATTGCTATTTCCATTTTCTTGTCTTATTGAAAAAAAGAAAGTGAATGAAATATATGTATATATATTATCATTATAGTATAATTATTATTTAATATATATAATATATTTTTACTAAACACATCCCTAATACATTCTATATAATGTGTGAATGAATTACATCACTTTGAGGAGGCGGTTGTCCACACGACCACAAACGAAGTTCTTGTATTGACACAAAATGGAAAGCATGAAGGTATGCATTACATAATAATTAAATAACTATAAAAAATAATAAATAGTATATATATAATATAAAATATTAAATGCATTATTATTTACAACCTTGAGTGGTGGTAATGGAATAACGAACGACATCTGATCGTAAGGCGGTAATCCACCACCGTACACACGAAGGATGATTGCGCATCCCATTTGATGGAAGTGTGTGTGAGTGTAGGTGGAAACCTTATAATAACAAAATAAACGTATATTTAGGATAAATATGTTATTATATAATCATATAATATGAATAATTTATGGGATATATAAATAAATAAAAACAAAGTGCTTGTTAAAGGTTGTTACCTCTTCTTTGAGTAACTCCTTTTGGGTTACACCAAAGGGCTTCCTTGATTTTATTTCTTAAAAAAAGGAATATTCTAGGATGAAGGGAGGGGATTTTTAAGCTTATCTGAGTAGGTTTTTTATCATCCAATGGTATTTAGAGGTGTTAAGAAGTGAGTGTGGTGAGGTCCCTTTTATAGTGGAGGAGGAGTGACATTCTTGTAAATATAAAAATGTAAACACCATTGAGAGGTATCCCTTACATCATATGCCTCCAATAATTGTAATTGTATTTTAAAATGTATTATATGGTTGAAATAGTTCCCTAAAAGTTTTTTTCGACATGTTTCTATGTTATTTTTTAACATTAATTAATGTTTAACCACCAAGTAAACTCATTTTTACCGTAATCATTGTACTAAATATTGATAACTGTCACTAATATTTTTGGTCAAAAACCAAGTTTGAATTTTTAGAAATTATAAAATATGATTATTAAAAATATTTCATCCATTTTTTAAAATTATAATAACATATGTGGCATAAATTCATTTTAAAAGTTCCCACATATGGGACGAAACAACGATTTTTAAAGTGAAAATGTTCAAAAGTTTGAATTGTTTTGATACCCAATATCAATGTGAAAATGATTACAATGAACTAAATTAGATAAATTTTTGTAAAATTGAAATAATATAATTAAAAAACAATTTAAAAAACAATTTAACTATATAAATAAGTTTGATGAAAAACCAGTTTTCAATTAAAATTCTTTGTTTTTCACTATTCATTAAAAAATGAAACTTTTTAGAAAAATAAAAAAAATCCCCCAAAGTAAATTTTTGATATTTTTATTTCAAAAAGAATGTTTAGTTTTTCAAATAAAAATTATAAAAGTTTCAAAAATCATATTTAAAATATGTGCCCCATTAAAAGACTATAAAATTACCTTTTAGAAAAATACATCTTTTTTATTCAAAAAAATGGACTTATTCTTATCTTATAGATATAAAATATATTTTATGAGTATAATTTTTCTTATTTAGTATATAATATTTTAATTTCTTATGAAAATTCCCCAAAAGTTGTTTTATAATTTATTGAGGTAGAATGGTTTTTGTACATAGAAAAATAGTTTTCTTGGAAAATGAATTTATTTATTTTAAAATAGTTCTTAATTCCATTTATAACTAATTGATAACCAAATGATTCATTTTATTTACATTTTTAAATCATATTTTCATAATTTATTTAATATTATTTTTAAATTAAATTCCAATGGATAAGAAAAACATTAATAATAATATGAATATTACATTATAGTTTGGTAAAACTACGTCATGCGTGTAGTGAAAGCTATCAATGGAACTTGGAATTGTGTCTAACACAAGACAAAAATAGTTTTTTGTTTACCATAAAATATTCTAAGTGTTTCATGAAGCACAACATTGACACAATGTTGTATACATAGAAAGAAAAACTTGGTTCTTTCATATAACACAAGATATATCCAGTGTGGTGTCAAATGTAAAATATTAGAAAGTTTAAATTAATTCAAAAAAAAATCAAAAAGTATCAAGGTGTTATGGGTATAGTCACCCCACTGTAAAATAATTATTCCATTGCTTCTAGTTAGAATCCTTTGGCATATGGGGAGGCATTCTTGATTCGATGTGGTAGACGGGATCAGGGCACCATGTTAGTGGCTACCGGGTTGGGATGTTACCCAAATAGTCATACCTTTTGATCCAAAAATCTATTTTCTCTACAATTTTTCAAATAAAATCTCAGGAAATGGACTATTCACTTTATTATAGTTTTACCCCATAGTCGGTTTTTTCTACGGAAAAATGTGTCAATAAATCCTTAAAAAATGAGTTTTAAGGCTTCAAAAACCTTTTAATCAGCAATGGATGGAATACATGACTAACTTATAGTGTGAGGTTCTCACCACCATGTCACCATATTTATAATGTTTTTTGGATATCCATCCCTCAGTTTTTGAACATTCATTTGACACATGAATATTCCACTTGCTTCTTCCTCATGCACATAAATACTTTTCTTCCCAAACTTGACTTGAGTTTCCAAATTGATGACTATATCATGGCTTCCATAATAAAGTCCATGACACAAATTTTTTGATTCCAAAAGTTGGTTGTTGAAATTTATGACTATGATGGAACCTTTGATTATTATACCTTATTAATATGACCATCGATGACTACATGATTAACCTAAAGTGTGTGAGACATTGTATATGGGATCCTTTTTGGGCTTCCTTGAGTTGTATTATGATATAATGGACCATATAAGAGATTCATTGGTATGGTTTGATTAAGTATCATATAATAGGGATATTTTCTAGTTTCTATAAGACTTTTTGGATTATATAGTTTGAGTATGGGGTGAGGATTCCTTTCCCCTCTTAATAGTTGAAATCAGGTGGGTTTTTCCTCATTTATGTTTATGGAAATAAGTCAAGTGTGTGGGTGGTGGATTAACAGTAATTAAAATCATTTTAGATGATATAATAACCATAAAGAAAATTTTTTATATCATAATGTTAATTTTTTTAATTAATTCACTTTGTGATTTTAATTATGTTTATTGGATGACATGCCTATTATGCATATAGAGGATAATTGGGATAAAATATGCACTTGTACAATGCCTTTCATAATGAGGTATGATATGCACATTATTTTATATGTTGTAACTCAGATATTATACTTATGTTGATGGGATTTTATACCATATTATATATTATTTTTCGTGTAAGTTAGGCGTGATTCCCATGATGAGGGAATTCTATGGAAGGGGTGTAGTGACCATAAGAGAATGATCATCGTGGGATGTGATAACCTCTCTTAAAATGTGTTGTGGGGTTGGGATAGATCTTCCCTCCTGTGATTATGCCCATTAATAGGGATTTATTACCCTATTATGGTGTTGTTGGAGGTATTTTATGACACCTTTAATTGTTATCCAAGGGCACTATCCAATAATTGTAACTATGATACTCGGACATATTTTCCAAGTATTGATGATTATGATATCAAAAGGACATTATTCACACTGTCAATTCTATGTTATTTGGATTCAATACCCATGTTTTGGTCATGATTTTGATATGAGATGTTATTACCTTTTACTATGACTTAGATAAGATTCCTAGTCAATGATTATGTTAAATGTTCAGAGACACCCTGATATTGGTTAAATTAGGTGGTAGACAAACCCAAGAATCTATGAAGAACCCATGGTCATGACTTATTTATTATTATCTCCAATTTGTTTACTTTTTTAAGGAAATATCACATTTTATATACTCTTACTTATACTGGATATATTTAGGGACATGTTGGTGCTAGCCTACTGAGTTGAACTCACAACATAATCGAGTGTCTTGGTACCTAATTAGATTTTTTTCATTCATAATCTATGAATGTTAAATGGGTTTACTGTTGACGGATAAGCTATAGATCTTAGTAAGAATTATGAGATCAGACCATACATAGACCCATGACCTATTCTTTTTTCAACTCTGGTCTTTTTATTATTTTTATGGCTTGTGGAATATGATCTAATGAGGGTAGATCCTATTTTGGATATATGATTGTATGAAATTACTACTACTCATCTAGTTATAGCATAAGAGTTTTTATTTATCTACTAATGAAATATAGTTGTGATTTCTATTTTATTTTATTCTTTTCATGATGAATTTTGATTATATTAGTTTCATTACAATTTATAGAAATGTGCAACATACAGGGAATAGTCACCCCACTTTCTACATAGAATCTTTCCACTGGTCAGCCACCTTAGGAATACAAGGAGGAGCTTTTGAGGTATGTTGCTCCCAGTTTTTTCGTAGTGGAGGTGAACTGGATCAATGATGCCCCCTTATCTAATTATTTATTCCAAGCTATACCCCTAACAAAAAATATAAAAATAATATTATTATTACATCCCATGACATGTGTTTATAATATCATTTCTTAAATAAAAAAAATAAATATTTATTTAAATATTATTAAATAAAATATTTTATTTTCATCAGATTATTAGACTCGATCCATATCAACCCATAAAATAATATATTCACTAAAACTTATGTATAAATATTTATTTTAATATTCATATAAATAAATAAATATTTATTTTAATATATTTGTTAAACTAGTGAATAAATAAAAAAATATTTATTAATTTTTCATAAATTTAATAAGAGATAAAATTAAACTCATTTATTTTAAAGATGAATATATCATGAATGAAATTATATGATCAAAATTTACTTGAATAAACTCTATTTTACGAACTAGTGAATAATCATAGATGGTACTAGAAGTTACATGTAAAGGAAACAACACACATGCCCTTGATCCTGTAAGGGTTGGATAAACCCCCTCCAAGGGTTGTCCCACTCTATAGAAATCCCATACATCGATTGGATAGATGACATAGTGTTCTAAATGCCATTACATAATCCTGCACCCATTCTTATGTCACTCTCGCATCACTACCTTGTGTCTTTGATTGTGTTATTTCCTTCCTGTGTCACTGCCTGTGTTACTACCTGCATCATAAATCCCCCTAATAGGGCTGTTGGGATTCAAACCCTAGTCTCTTAGATGTGGAGGCCAGTGCTGAGTTCCACTCGACCACAGATCCGGACACAACACACTAGTGAATAAAGTCATTATTATATATAAATTTTAAAAAATAATAATGATATTCTGGATACACTTATTGTGTGACCCTCTATGAAACATTCTAAATAGAAATTTGTGAACTTACCTAAGTTAAAAGATCAACATTTAGAAACATGTCAAAGAACCTAAAAGAAATAAGGTACTTAAGTAACTATAAAAATATTTCTATGAATGACATTGTGTAATATATTCCTTTTTCTAGCCAATATCTCATCA
The DNA here is from genome assembly GCA_963277665.1 of Viscum album. Classification (NCBI taxonomy): domain Eukaryota; kingdom Viridiplantae; phylum Streptophyta; class Magnoliopsida; order Santalales; family Viscaceae; genus Viscum; species Viscum album. Next base: position 1,188,938,436 of record OY728143.1, on the reverse strand, counting down.
TGAATGTAACATACTTGTGTCATCACCCAACATGGTTTATTTATCCTTACTTGATTTTTCAAAAAAGGACTTCTCTGTAAACTAACATGTCCATAGATTTGTTTTCATATATTTTCATTTCAATCAAAGGGTCATAGATATTTTCTTCCATTAACATGGGAAGGATAAATTCTTTCTCAGTTTTTCAAATTAATTATATACCACTTATGTAACACCCAATATATGATACCTCTCCCTGATAATATAATATCATTGTTTTTATCCATACATAAAAGTATGTGATTTATGATACACATAATAATCTCAAATATAAGGACCTATATACATGTACAGAGACATGGATATCCAATGACACCTAAAACATATAGAATCCATATTAGTAGGTCTTTTATATTGATATCCCTTCATAGAGATCACAAATTGTAAACTTCATGAGAATAAGTCTTAATGTATTATGAGCCTCCAACACTATATAATTAAAAATCATTTGTGTCATGATATATTGATTTATGTAAACCATATGAAATATTTATTTATGAATATTGTTATAGAATTTATAGGTTCTTATTATAGTCTGGAATTTATATAACCCTTCAATGTAGTGAATTTTCTAAGGAAATTATCACAATAATGTTACATGAAAGAAAAATCATTATATCATAATATATTTATTTATATTTGAGTAATCCAAAATAAAAATTCAATTGGTTTTAAGGAACCAAATCCAACACATAACACCATGAACTAATGAGGTATACTCTACCTCTATCCTCTCATTAGAATTAATTACCATGATGTATCTTTATATCCATGAACTCACTCATTAAAGTCCCACTTGACCCATCGTTCATCTTAGTACCCATCCATAACCGAACCTTAGAAGATGATGGAAAAAATGACTCCAAAGGAATACAAAAAAGGAAAATCAAATCAATCCCAACCAGCAATCACATTCCAAATGAAATAAAAACCATCAATGGAAAATCCAAGAGGTTCCAAGGCATTAAATAACACTAAAAAATACCATGATAAAAATACAGGTAAAATAAAGAACAATATACAACCATATGAAATAAAAAACCAAATTCCCACACTTTGGCCCATATATTCTCATTAGTCTTCACTGGAGCTATCTACAAGACTAACTATAGAGAAGTTATATCTCAATACCAAATATCATATATACTATCATAGGGGCTATCTATCACTACATAATGATAAAATTTCTAATCTACACTATGATCACTTAATCACAAATCAAAAAAATCATCAACAACAATAAAAAAGAATCTTCCATACCCATGATTTTACCAAAAGTGGGTCCTTAGAAGGATTCGAGTCAGATCCATTTCATGCAACTCACCATCACATCCCAAGGTTCAACCACCATCCTTCCTAGAGCCTTCTTATCCATCAATCCTCATCCAGAAACCCATAGGGAATAAAAATATCTAGACGAGGACTTATCTTAAATAGATAAATAATAACATTCATGACCACATAAAACAAAAAAATACTCTTCAAGCTTCACATCATCCCTGAAGGATTTCCCTAGATTTCACCTTCCATAGGTATCAATACTCCATATATAGGTTGGTCACATAACACGATACCGGTCAGGTTTTGTGAGCAACATGTTCCTTTAATGGGGTATTTTAAAAACAATTATTTCCTAAGTTAAAATGTAGTATAATGGTTAACCTAGGTTGTCTTCAAATAGGAGTGCATAATAGTCAATTTTTTCACTTTAAATTATAGGGAAAAGGGGTTGTTTATGGTTGTTTGATTTTGAAAAAAAGAAATCAATAATGAAAGAGATTAAAATAAATGATATGGGAAGGGTTATTAGGTTAGGTTTAGTTTTCTAATTGCAATTATATCCATGTTCAAAGTTATCAAATCATCTTCTACTAAGATGATTAAAGTAAGATTCCAAAATCACTTCCTCTCACCCCCTTAGTCAAATGATAATGGTGAGAATAAACATTTCCAAAATCTTAGCTTGGTATTCACTTATTCAAATGAATGATAGAGTTGTAGTTAATACCCCCAATTGACATAAGTAATACCTGATCAAGCCTTATTTACCTAAATAATCATGTTCGGGCACTACCCCTCCCACGGGTGTTGAACGTCACTGAGTACTTCACCACTAATACTTGGTCTATTCCATCATATATAAAATTGAACCTGATGAAGGTAGATAATTATCATAATCTAAAGAAATAACAATAAGAGAATCTAAAACAAAAAAAATATACTTGATAATAAAAACTTCTATTAGAATATTGAAAACAACATAAAAAATGGAAGAAAAAGAATTTATTCCGTGATGTGAAAGAAATTAAGAATTACAATAAGAAGCTACCTAACCTTCCACAATAACTCAGAATTTTAGCCCTCAAAATGAAGTGTAACTAATAATAATATGGAAGAAGAATATATTACAAAACTAAGAAAATAAAAAATTTCTTCTTCAGAATATGTTCATCAAATGTTTTAATAATTTATTCCCAACAATTTGTTAAAAGTCACCAAGATATCATTATAAGAGTTTCTCAAAATTTTCTTTGATATCAATCCTAAAAATTTCAAATATTTTGGTAATTTTTATGAAATTTAAATGTCAAATTACCAAATCACTCATTTTCTGTTTGAACTAACTCTTAACCTTCCTCCAATTTTATGCATTAATCAACTGGATTAATGAGAAAGTTTCTCTATTAAATTTAATGTGGAAATGATTCTACAAGTAGCCTTTCATATAAACTGATAACCACCTCATTTGGTTTTATATACCCTGAGATATTACTAATTTATTGACTAGTGGTAAATTTTATTATCCAAAAATATTTTCCACATTGATTGATTGATTTGGTCCCCATGAAGTTTGAATGAAAAATGGGTCTAGTAAAAGAATTTGAATCCCACAAACAAGGGAATCATAATTTTTTAAATTGAATTAGATAAGTATTGAAAATGTTATACTCAAGATACAGAAGTTATAGAAAATAGTTAAGATTACATAATTATTTTTTTCATAATTTATCTCCAAATTCATCAATTAAAAAATTGATGTAATTCATCTCAAATTTATAAATTAGTGGGGATTAAATCATTGAAATAAATGTAAAAAATAATAAAAATATTCTTGCAATAAATTCCCTCACACTTAGAACCTGGAATCCAAGACACGTAAGCATCAAAATTAATTCAAAGAAAATTTAAAAGCACACGCCCATGAAATCCACCAATTTAACACCAAGAAACAAATGATATCACACATCCTCAAAAACCACCATTTCATGTTATCCATTCAAATCATTAAATACACACTAAAATATAACCATCCTATCTCAATGTTATAAATGGGATTTTTATCACAAAAAATACCTGATAAAGGGGTCCTTTATTATCACTAAAAGTAAAGCACTAATAATGGTCCCATTTATTAGTGATTTAGTTTTAGCAATGATAAAGGGGTACTTTATCTTTTCTATATCTTAGAACTGATAAACGATACCTTTATCAGTGCTTTTTTAGTGCTGATAAATGGGGTCTTTTATCAACGCTTTATTTTAGCACTGCTAATGTAGACATTTATCAGTTATTTTTTAGAACTGATAAAAATGTCCTTTGTCTGTAATTTATTTTAGCACTGATAAATACCATGGTACCTGCACATCATAATAAAAAACACTATTATAAAACCATATTTTAAAAATATAATCATTTTTAGATGAAAATTTTACAAAAAAAGTAAATTGAAATACAAATATTACATTGTACTATCATTTCAATTCAAAATTTACATACAAAATATTTACAATTAATATAAAAATTAAAACCAATATAAAAATCATAACACTTATAGTAGGATTTCTCTAATGATCAACCTCCATACACAATCCTACCCCTATAATAAAACCAATGTTATTTTAGTAACATTATATAAAAAAATAAACATATTATAATTTTAATGTTATGTAATCCACATATGATAAATTATACTGTTAATTACTGAATATATTAATGATATTATTAGTTATACTATTAATTATATAATTAATGATTACATTGAAAATTTTATATTAATGAGTAATTATACGATTACCTATCAATTATATTATGAATCATTAATTAAATTGTTAATTAATAATATATATAAATTATATTTTTAATTATTGAATATATTATTGATATTATCAGTTATTAATTATCTTAATTACTTAAACAATTTTTAATAATTATATCAGTAAACTAAAATGACATTTTTATAATGAAAAAACTCACTTTGAGTCACACTGGGCACAATGTAAGTCATATTGATCCATAGTCGATTTCTACATGAAAAAATGTATTATAGATCATTTTCATAAGGTTTGAAAATAATATGAGGTCGTTTATTTGTTTTGACAATGTGATAGGTTTTTTGAAAAAAAAATTAAACTTTTATATTAAATAAATACACTTAGAGTCATACCATCCACATCATGGGTTGGATTCATATGTGGTAGATTCCGACACATCACAAATGAATTATGGATAATTTTCATAAAGTATCAAGACAATATGAGTTCATTTACTTAATTTTGGTTATGTGATGAATGTTTTAGAGTAAAATGAAACTTTTAATGTCAAAACACACACTTTGAGTCATACCAACCACATCATTTGTCAAATTTATGTGAGGTCAATTCCTACACAATAAAAATTAATTATGGATCATTTTCCTAAATTATCATAGAAATAAAAGATCGTTTACTTAGTTTATACTATGTGACATGTGTTTCAGAGTAAAGTGACTCTTTTAATGTGAAAACATGCACTTAGAGTCATATCGGCCACATTGTGTATTGGATTGTGTGATGTATATTACTACACACTAAAAATGTTTTGTGGATTTTTTTCCTTAATGTTTGAAGAAAATTCAATATAATTTACTAATCTTTGCTTATGTGGAACATGTTTTACACTAAAATGACACTTTTATATTTAAAACACACACTTAGAGTCATACCAGTGAGATCGTCTGTTAGATTAACAAGTGATCAATTCCTACACATAAAAAATGAATTATAGATAATTTTAATAATGTTTGAAGATAATATGAGCTATTTTTCTTAGTTTTGTCCATATAATGTTTGTTTTAAACTAAAATGAAACTTTTATATTGAAAACACACACTTGAGTCCTACAATCCAAATTGTGTGTCAAATTTAAGGGATTTAAATTCCTACACATCCCAAATAAATTAGGGACCACTATTCAAAATTTTGAAAATAAAATGAGATTGTTTGCTCAGTTTTGGCTATGTGACATGTATTTTAAACTAAAATAACATGCACTTTGAGTCATACCAACTATATCATGTGTCAAATTGAGATTTAGTCAATTAATATATATAAAAAATGAATTATAGATCTTTTTTATAAAGTTTTAAAACAATATAAGCATGTTTTATTAGTTTTATCTATGTGGTGTGTGTTTTAAACTAAAATGACACATTTATATTGAAAATAAACACTTTGAGTAATACTAACCACATCATGTGTTGGGTTGACATAAGGTAAATTATTTAATTTCACAAATGAATTGTAGATTAGTGAACTAATATTTGAAACAATCCCAGATTCATTTATTTGTTTTGAATTTAAAATAAAATGGAACTTTTATATTTAAAACATGTACTTGAAGTATTTCTAGCCTCATAGTGTATTGGCTTGACGTTCGGTCAATTATTACATGCCAAAAAACAGGTATGGACCATTTTACTAAATTTTCAAGACAATATAATATCTTTTAGTCAGTTTTGGATATGTGATACATGTTTTACACTAAAATAACACCTTTATACTAAAAACACAATCTTGGAGTCATATTGAATACATAGTGTGTCAAATTAATGTATTCTTGATTCCTACATGTAAAAAAATGAATTCTGAATCATTTTACTAAATTCTAAAGACAATATGAGCTCTTTTGCTCAATTTTGGCAATGTGACGCATGTTTTAAACTAAAATGACACTTTTATATTGAAAATACACACTTTGAGTCACACTAGATACATAATGTGTAAAATTAACATGAATTTTATTCATACACATCAAAAATAATTTATGGACTAGAGTATTAAATTTTGAAAACAATACAAACTTGTTTTCTTGATTTTAGATATGTGAAATGTATTTTAAACTAAAATAACACACACTTTGAGTCATACCGACCACATCATGTGTTTGATGGACATGTAGTCAACTTCTATTCATAACAAATTAATTATGGATCATTTTTATAAATTTTGAAAACAAAATGACCTTTTTTCTTGATTTTGGCTATATGAAACATGTTTTAAACTAAAATGACACTTTTATATTGAAAACAAAAACATTGAGTCATACCAACCACATTGTGTGTTGTATTGATATGTGGTAAATTAATACATGTAATAAATGAATTATGGATCAATGTCCAAAATTTTGAAAACAATATGAGATCATTTTATTAGTTTTAACAATGTGATGCACTTTTTAAACTAAAGTGGAACTTTCATATTGAAAACATGCACTTGGAGTTATACTAGCCACATCATGTGTTGAATTGATGTGTGGTCAAGTCATATACACCAAAAATGAATTATGGATCTTTTACCTAAATTTTTAATACAATCAGATATCATTTAATCTTTTTTGGCTATGTAGCGTGCATTATACACCAAAATAACACTTTTGTATTAAAAAAAACTTGGAGTCATAACAGCTTCATCGTGTGTCATATTAATGTGAGGTTGATTCCTACACATTAAAAATAAATTATGGATCATTATCCTAATTTTTGAAAACAATATGAGATCTTTTCTCAGTTTTTTCGACGAGATGTGTGTTTTAAACTAAAATGACACTTTTATTTTGAAAACATGCACTTTTATTTATATGATCCACATCAAGTGTCAGATTGACATGTAGTCAATTTCTATATGTCTTAAATGAATTATGGATCATTTTCATAACATTTGAAAATAATATGAGCCTTTTTTATTGGTTATATATATGTGATATGCATTTTAAACTAAAATGACACTTTTATATTAAAAACAAACACTTTGAGTAATATTGACCACATCATGTGTTAGATTGACATGTTGTAAATTTCCAAAAATCCAAATTGAATTATTGATTAGTTTATTAAAGTTAGAAAAAAATTAAAGCTTGTTTTCTTGGTTTAGATAATGTAAAGCATGTTTTAAACTAAAATGACACTTCTCATATGAAAACACCCACTTGGAGTCATACCAGTCACATCGTGTATTGGATTGATGTGAGGACAATTACTATAAGAAAAAAAATGCATTATGGATGATTTTACTAAATTATAAATACAATACAATATGTTTTAATCATTTTCGTCTATGTGATTCTTATTTTACATTAAAATGACACATTTACATTAAAAACATTCACTTAGATTCATACCGTGCAAATCATGTCAGATTAATGTGCAGTAAATTCCTACATATGAAAATTTATTTATAGATCATTTTACTAAAGATTGAAAATAATATGATCTCATTTTCTCAGTTTTGGAAGTGTGGTGTGTTTTAGAGTAAAATAACACTTTTAATATGAAAATATGTACTTGGAGTCATATTGTCCACATCATGTATTGGATTATTGTGTAGTTGATTCTTGAATTCCAAAAATGAATTATGAATCATTTTCATAAATTAAAAAAGAAAATACAATCTCATTTACTCAATTTTGTCTATGTGATATTTGTTTTAGAGAAAAATGACACTTTTAATTTGAAAACCAAAACTTTGGTTCATACCAACCACATAATTTATGAGATTTATGTGCAACTAATTTCTACACATCAAAAATGAATTATGGATCATTTTCCATAAGTTAGAAAAAAATATGAGCTCATTTTCTTAGTTATGGCTATGTGACATTCATTTTTGAGTAAAATGAATTTTTAAATACGAAAACACACACTTGGAGTCAAAACCACCATAACATGTGTTGGATTGATGTTCGGTTGAATAGTACATAAAAAATTAATTAATTATTTTTTTATTAAAGTGTCAATATAACATAGGGTTTTTACTCAGTTTTAGCTATATGACGTGAACTTTACACTAAAATCTCACTTGAAAACCTCCACATTGAGTCATATCGGCCACATAATGTATCTTATTGATGTGAAACCAATTAATACACATAAAAATGGAATTATGGATGTTTTTCCAATGTTCTAAAAATAATATGCGCCTGTTTTCTCTCTTTCGGCAATGTGCATGCATTTTAAACTAAAATTATGCTTTTTTTATTGAAAACAATCACTTTAAGTCATACTGGAAACATCATATCAGATTGATGTGTGATTAATTCCTACACATAAAAAATGAATTATGGAGTATTTTATTATTTTTGAAAAAAATTGGATCTCGTTCGCTTGGTTTTGACAATGCAACACATGTTTTAAATTAAAATGACACTTTAAATATGAAAACATGTACTTTATGGCATACAGGACACATCATGTGTCATATTAATGCGAGGTCAATTATTACAATTGAAAAAATGTATTATAGATCATTATCTTAAATTATTAAGATAATATAAGTTTTTTTTGATTAGTTTTGGATGTGTGATTCATTTTTAAATTAAAATGACACTTTTAATGTGATAACACACACTCTGATTCATACTGGCCACATCATGTTCCATATTGATGAACAGTCAATTCCCACACATCACAAATGAATTGCGAATCATTTTTCTGAAGTTTTAAAATAATAAAAGCTTGTTTAATTAGTTTTTACAATGTGATGTTTGTTTCAAAGTAAAATGGAACTTTTATATTAAAGACACACACTTGGAGTCATATTGGCCACATCATATGTTATATTAACATGTGGTTAATTTCTATACATTACAAATAAATTATGAATCATTTTATTATTTTTTTGAAATAATCCAAGATCATTTTCTTGGTTTTGATAACATTGAACGTGTTTACAATGAAATTACCTTACACAGATCAACCAGTATCTAAAACTTTTCAACTTTAAACCCTGGTTCAGCTTCCTTCATAGTTAATTCCTTATTTCTACATTGAGAATTATACTAGGATATGGGTTCAGAATCTTTATTATTTTTTATAATATCTTTCATTGTCATTTTATTAGCTGAATACAACACAAAAGTAAAGTAATTCATCTTTATTATTCATTTTAGAGGTATAAGTGATTGTAATTGGGCTCATAATATTTTTAAAAACTCATAAGAAGAAAAAAGACAAAAAAGTAAAATTATGTGTCTAGGATCATATATTACATTACCTGATAGTTGTTAATATGTCTATAGGTTTTTGTGTAGATGGATCATTAACCCATTTCCCTCCCACCATTATCTCAGCTACAACCTTGATGGCCAATCTATCACGAGCACAAGAAACATTAGACATGTTACAAGATATACCAAAATCTATAGAGAATAATCCTCCATGATACATATCCTTGAGAAAAAATTATAATATTTCTTTCTTTTTAGGTTTATCAGCAAAACCTTTTTTAGTTTTTATCTACTCTTCCTAACCCCTAAAGGAAGGAAATTAATGAACAATTAAATTTTATTTTTAGAAATATAATATCTAATAATTATGATACTAATTCTTAATATCCCAAATATATCTCATAGGTTATATCCTATACTATATTATTGGGAAAATAGGTAGTCATATTAACTTGACTTCAACAAAAATTATGACACCATGTACTATTCCCACTCATATATACACAAATTTACTTTTTATTTTGATTATATAGTTTATTGGTAGTCCTGGCAGTAGTAGTAAAATATTGATAAAAAATGATTGAAAATATTTTAAATTAAATTGTAATTACCTTTAGCAATTACATATTCAGAGATTCTATTTTGTGGATGGTATATAATATCCTTCAAAAATTCTTAAACAAATATCCATAATCATTATCATTATTTTGTTTCAAACATAGTAGAAACATTGTGAAAAATAATTAAATTGTTTTTAAATATGTTTTGATAGTTAAATAGTACTATATATACCTTAATTTGTTTCAATTTTAATAAATCCATAGGCTTGTTGTGTTTTGTCACTAAACTTATACCCTGATTTAGCCGATATGTATAGATTTCCCTATTATAAAAAAATTATTGTAAAAAAATAAAATTAAACATATAATTTTGAGTTTATCAATAAAATATTGATTTTAGCACATTATAAATTCACAATGGACATCATGTGTGATTTCTTTTTTGGGAATCAATGTTTTGGATCCAAAAAACAAACATTTGGGATTTCCAATTTGATTTTGATTATCATACAGTGCTTCCTATAAAAACAAAAACTATTAAGTAATGAAAAAAATAAAAATAAAAATATATTATTATATTATTTATGTTTATCCTTGTATAATAGTTATCAATATGATTTTATTTTATATTATTTTATTATGACACGTCATGGTTAGGTTATATTTTTTCTTTTTGAATTTCTTTCATTTCCAAAAAATCCTTTTTGGTATAAACGATTGATGGATTAATTATTCAAAATATTACTTCATAGAATTTTCCATTTATATAGTTGTAAAATATACACCTATAGAAAATATGAATAGGTATCGACTATTATGAATATAAAAGGTCAAATTTGGAACAAACAAATTAAGAAAATTTCCCTCATATATGTATTCACAATCGAGACTACAAACTATTCAAACTTGATAATATTCTTTATAATCTCAAGAATAACCATGTTTATAATGGACTCTCCAAATAGTTCTTCTTAAATTTCAATGTAGGATATAATGTATTATTTTAATGTTTCATATATATGAACTTGAAATGTTAATATATGAAGCAGTGAAACTGGTGGGGTGAATGTGATCTCAGAAGCTCCTTTTGATTTATTTGTCGATCCATTATATTTTATTGAATTGGCCTTACATTTGCCATCCATTCTATCCATTTTTAATACCATACTTCATTTCATACCTTTTATCACCAACTGTTAAAGGATTTTCACTTTAATTTTTCTAAAGATGTGCCACATGTATCTTTATAATATTAAATGACCATGATGTGAAATTTTCAAAAGAATTATCGACTATGGTAATATCTATATCATAAGTCGGAACATGAAACTCAAAACTTGGCTCAATATCTACTTCAATCCCCACTCTCACATGAAATTTACGAGTTTTTTTTGTTATGTATAATGTATCCTAGGATTTTGTACACCATACACCTCATAATAAGGTGATGTGTGTGGGTGTGGATTGATATAAATCACATAAAATTACACCCTATATAATTCTATTAATATAAGGTTATGGGATTTTTTTGATTCACATTTATGAAAAAGAGTTATGAAAAAATTTATTTCCTCAGGTAAGTATGGTGTTTTAGGGGAATACATAACGTAAAATCTAGTGGGGTCATGTGACTCTTCATTTACTTATCGATATTCCAATATTAGATCATTTTGATCCTTTCGTATATATTGGTTTTCCAAACCAAACTGGATAAAAACATATTTTAAAGAATCTATCTATGCCTATACTCATTTCATGATCTCATATGTATCTATTTGTGAGTTTTTATTCTCAAAATATGTCTAAGGTGACACTACAAAACCCAAACCTCTAATACGACCATATTGTTCTGGCCACTTCAAAGCTATTAAATATATTTTTTCTTTAGGAAAATGTGACGTTGATTCCTTTTTATAAACTATTTAAAAACATATGGAGATAAATATAAATATTTTTTATAATACTTTTATAATATATAAGAAATTACCATTATATCATATTTACACATGATTCACATAATACTTGTGTATTTTAATCTATTAGTTTCTCCCATTTATTTACATGGGTATCCTTCCTTAGAAAATGATGTGGGAATGAATTTTATTTATATTATGATTCATTAATATATATATATATATATATATATATATATATAAAATCAAAGTAAAATATGTGGTTTTATATCACATAAAACTTTTACTATAGATTTAAAATACATACCATTTTATTTTCAAGTGAAGTGTACCCCATCATTTTTTTATAGTTGGAGTACATCAGTTTTGATGTACATTGTTTATTTTAAGAACAAATTATATATTTCAAAATTTAATAATTTTGAATCAGAGTGGATAAAATAAACAATTTTAAATAAAACATTATCAACTATAATAAACCTGAAATAATTCCTCATCATAGTGACTAATGAAATATTTCCATGTTTCCTGGTATATAATGTGTGGATATGAAGTTGGTGGGTGGGGTTCACTTTCCCCATAGCATCCCTAAGATGATAATTCTTAAGAAGTGTCCATAAGGCTTATGATATTTTCAAATGACCATTAAGACAAGGTTTATATGGTGATAATATAAAATAAATGAACTATTTAAGGGATAATGAAAATCAAACCAATATTTCATCATATATTATTTTAATAAAATAGATAAATTCAATCATAACATTACTATAATATCTTCTTAAATTATCTCCTTTAATATAGGCATGACATTATTATATGCATATATATCAATTTCCACATGCATTCTCATTGTGACCCCAATGTAACTAATGAATGTTGACTCATTGAGTTCAATAGGTTGGCCGCCATAGTTCTATCCAACCTCAAAAATTATACCTTTTCTTATTAATTATATTATTTTACTTAATATGGTGATGCTACAATATTCTTAGTTTTTCATCAATATGTTGTTGATCCCCTAATAATTCTATTGTTTCAACATTAATCATGTGTTATTCACTAGGATTTGAAACATCATAATATGGAGAAGTTATTATTTATATGAGTAGATAGAAATTGAATTTAGATTACTGAAATGTAGTAGAGAACACATATTATTACAAGAAAATCATAGTGTATTAAAAAACAATTTAACCTACTCATTTAATTTTCTTTTTTTATTTAATGGATGAAGGGATTTGGATCCTCTCTTGAGTATCCAAATCATCTCCTTATGGCCCCCTCTAATATACAAGAATTTTACAACATTAGGAGAACTATGAAATGATTTTTATTTCCCAATGAAAGGGTCATTCCAATTGATTTTTCATCTAACTTTATAGTTTGTTTAGTCCTGAATAGAACAATTGACCAATTTTTATTTGCTGGAACTAGGACATAAAATACTTGCACAGCTTATGATTCCATTATGAATGGTTCATCATTGTACCCTACCACACTAAAATTCACCTTCTCAAATCCCAATTCATAAAATTTCACTACAATAATTGTTTCAACCCATTTTTAATAAAAAAATTATCACTTGAAATGGTATATAATCCAACTTGTATATCTCTTCGATAATGTCAAAAGATGACATATTCACATAAATTGCATTTAAATCCTTATAACTAAATACATGCATCATTTATTACACTAACATAACTCTAATATTTCTTATCATACTAAATTTATATTTTTTCTTTTTTATAAAATTTATAATTATTATTTACAAAACCAGTATAGATATAACAATTATATTTGGTCCCCTAGCTAGCCATCAAAGTCGTTCAACAATTGAAATCATATTTTCATACAAATCCATATAGATATAACCTCAGAACCATCCTATAAAATATTTATTATGGTTATTTGATAATCATATCTCAGACGTTTATAGACTCAAATGTCTAAGAATTACTTTATGGGATTCAACATATGGAGCAACCTCTGCACTATTATGTAAAATGTAGAGGTGTGCTTGATCCAATCTATAATGGTAACTGTAAAAAAAACTCTTCCAAAAATCCATTTGCCCAGAAGGTTTCTACTATGATGAGATTTTGGGATACCAATGCTATCCACATCTGATAGGTAATCGATATAGAATTCAACAATGTTTTAAACAATATATCACTTTGTAATACATCTTTCTAGATGACTTTGATTCTTGATGCACCCTTTTAAATTTTTTAATTACCATTCATGGGGAACATCCATCTATAATTTATAGTAAAACACAATTGCATATCTCTAGAGAAGTGAACCATCATGTCAACCATTATATCAAAGAATGATAGTGGGAAGAACCTCTCAAATTCACATAATATGACTGTAACTTCCTTAGTCGTGATTAGAAACATCGTTGGGTCTATAAATTTACTAAATATAGATTCTAAAAGGAAGAAAAATATAGTTAATTTATGTCATATATTTTTTTATTAGAATAAAATGTAAAGGCATAGAAATTAAATCTGTCATCAAAACAAGATAGTCGTGTGATTATAAACCTTGTAACTTAAAATTATTCATTGAAGTGACATTATTTATATAAGATGAATATACCTTTGGAACTTTGAAACCAATAAAGAAGTTTCAAAATTGAATGTTTTCTTATTTGGATAGAGTGTAAGCTAATAGAGAAAGAAAAGTTCATGTTTCACTATTCATCAGTTCCATATCTTACCTTATATCCATGTCAATCATGTCTATCCTAGAATTAATGTCATATTTTTTCATTTGTAAATTTAGTAACATTAAAAAAACATGATCACATTTATATTTTATACGTGCATGACACCAAGAATATCGTGACATATTAGAAATTCATGTTTGATAATTTAAAGAAAATTAATCCCTTTTTCCAACTTGATTTTGTAAGGTGTTTCAATTTTTTTTCTAAAATTAGTTTCAATATATTTTACTTTCTCTATCTCTTGATGACCTATTAGTTGATATGGTGTTGTACATTGTTATGAATCTACATTTAATGAAGTCTTCCATGATTGGTAGTTATGTTGTTAGGGTAAAAATTTATGATGTCCTAAAAACATGGTCATCGAGGAATTTTTTAACCTAACAAAGTGTATACCTTCTTAAGAAATGGGACACCCTAAAATTCCTTTAATGTTATAGCCTTAATTTTTTAAACATGTTGGAAAGTCCTTTATCATCCTATAAAACATGGATATCAATGTGAAATCTTCACTTCTTTGAGAATCATACAATGTAACACTTATATCCCACATAAATATTATATATTTAATCAATTGATCTTAAAATACATCAATATTATTATTGGGCTATTTTGGACCAAATATAAATAGATAAAACATAATGTATATGCACTTCATGCATAACTGTGGTGGCATGTTATAATTTACCAAAATAATTAGCCATGTAATGCAATTTCTACTTTGTACACCCAAAATATTTATTGTACCTATAGATAATGAAAGATATAGGTTTCTCAGATCATTTCAATATTCAGAATACTCATAATCAATTTTCTTCCATTGAGGAGTGTACGATGGGTGATGTAGTTTCCCATATTCAATTCTTGTATATTCATTCTAAGTAAATTGTCTAGCGGTTTCCTGACATCCATATTGTTTTACAAACCTCAGAATTATAAGTACAATAAAACTTTAGAGGGACTTGATTAATCTATCTTATACTGATCCTTGAAACACTTAGGGAATTTTTGGAGTGATTTTTAATTCTATTGAAATAATATATAATCATTTGGACATGCATAATTTTTTTATAGATCATGACCATTGAACGTAGCATTCACTTAGCATCATATGATTATCATGAAAGCTCATTTTTGACTTGTAGCATATCATTCAAGAGACGAAGTTGTTTTATAAAACCAGTCTCACTTCATATACTAACAGCTTTCAAATTATATAACTTCAATATAATTGAAAATGTTGTATATTTAGTACAACCAATATAAAATGTCCTCTTTTCAAATTTAACTTATCAAAAAAATTTAGACAATCATGAAGGTCATCTTTAGTTATCATTGTCAATTATTCTATGTGATCTCCATCACTACTTACACTATAATTCATATAAAATATTCCATAAATAGCAGTATCATCCTAGTTGGTATGCACATCCATTTTCCTCATGTTTAGTCCAATATATATAGATCTAATCTATTGTGTGAAAAATCAAATGGTCTTCTAACTATTTTGGATGAATTTGTATTAAATAATAACAACATAAACACAAATAAAGGATTTGAGAAGGTTCATATGCATGCTCTATTGCAAAATTGATAAACACTTTGACTCCATCCTCATAATCATTTTCCATACAATTAGTAGTCACCCATTTTGGATTTATATCCATCCTATAACGTTCAATAATATTCATTTTTTACAAAAACAAATAAATACACCTAAGGTATGCATATAATCTATATATACATTGATATGTAAACAAAGTATCAAAATTTGAGTGTATGAATGCTTTATTTTGGGAATATTTATGTATCCTAAACACGTTTAAAATAATTACTATAAATCTAGTTCTTAAATTCTTTAAAAGATAAAGTATTCTCTTTTCAACAATCTGTCACTCTTTCATTTGTTTTTTATTCTTCAAAAACCATTATTTCCACATTCATTTTCCAATAAAAATCAATATTTTGAATTAAATCATAAATACATTTTCAATAAATCAAATTCTATTCATTTTTAATTAATTAATATTTTATGTGATAAATAACTCAATTAGAAACCTCATTGAGTATCAACTTAAGACACTATATTGCATTCTTAAGTTATAAATCTTTTGTGTATCCAAACCCATTGGAAAACATGTTAATAATATGAAAAAATCAAGTGAAAAAATCAATAATATGCATATAAATATATTTGAGTGTATCCTCTAGCTATCATGTTAGTAATATAGTCTTTTCACACTCTAATACCATGTAAAGAAATCAAAATTAATGGGAAGTATAACACACATATGAGAGAAAATTAGACAGAGATCAAGACAATTGATTTACATGTATACTAAATTATTATAATACAACTGACCTATAACGATCCTTATAGACTCTACTTAAATGAACAATCAGAACGAACTGGCCCAGACCCAAAATACACTACGATTCTAAACCCCTTTCTACATATACACCAAATATATAAGTATATAGATATATATATATATGTGTGTGTGTATGTATATATATATACATATAGGTATATATATTCATATATGACAAATTTTATATTTTATATGTTCATGTGTGTGGCTATAAATATTTTATACATACATATAATATCAAAAAATGAAATCAAAATACAAATATAATATATATATTTGATTTAATTATGGGAATCATTTCTTGTTAATTTTCAACAACAAAATTAACTTATTAATTTCATTGTAATTTTCTTATAAATTTTTCTATGTGTAACTACAAAAATTCTCATGAAATTATACCAATAATATTTTAAGATCCAATGCTAAAATTGAAAAATTAAAAACACCCAAACATTGAGTATCCAAACCCTTCAGAAATTGAAAATGGTGATTTTATGGTACATGGATAGGCCACTATAGTATGCCAAGGGGAATGGGGATTATATGGTACACATATGGAAAAAGAAGAACTAGAAAGGGTGAAACAATGAACGATCAACTAGAAAAGAGTAGAAAGAATCACATACCTTTAGTTCTGAAGGTGTCAATTCATATGAGAAGTTCAAGGGGGAATTCCCATAATGGTTCAGTTCCATGAGAGCTTGAACAATGTAAGAGATTGTGTTTTTTGTTAGTGGTTTATTTTAAGATGTGAAAGGATTTATCATCACTTTCCAAAAAGTGATATTAAATATAGGTTTTATCATTGCTAAAATAGAAGGCGCAGATAAAACCTATCTTTATCAATGTTAACACCTAGATTTGATAAATATTCATCCTTATTAGTGTTTTTTTAGTGCTGAAAAAGATGCATTTTATCAGCGCATTCTATTTTAGAGCTAATAAAACATCTATTTATCAGTGCTTTTTGGAAAACACTGATAACAACTACAAAACAAATTAAAAATTATTAAATGAATATATTTTAAAAAATAATAAATAATAAAAAGTAAAAAATAATTACATTATTAATTAATAAATAATAGTAAATGCATGAATGTTATAAATGTCTAAAATTGAGTAACTAAAAATGAATGGACTTTAAACATATTCAAAGATGAATATGTTTTAGTAATTATATAATTTATTAAAAAATTAAAAATGAATATATATTAAATTGAAGAAGGATACATATTAAATGTGTCCATTACAACCATATGAAAAACATTTCATTTAGTTATAAATAAATATTTTTAAAAAACATTAAAATGAATTAATTACAAAAATATTAATCAAATAAATATTGAAAACGAAAAATTAGAAAGAAAGCTAAAAAATAATTGACAATATTACTGAATTAAAAATATTAAATAATATTAAATGGATCAATGTTAAAAATGAGTGAAATTTAATAAATAAAAAATCAATATTTTGAAAAGATATTAAAAAAATGAAAAAGTATTATTAATTATATAGATTATTAAAAAAGTAAAAGTGAAGGTTTGTTAAAAAGGAAATGAATACATATTAATTATATAAATTATGACCATATTAAAAAAATAAATTATTAATGAATAAACATGTATAAATAAATATTGAAAATGTATAAAATTACAAACATATTAAACAATGAAAAATTGAAAATGAATAAATCACCAAAATATTAAAAAAATTATCATTATTAATGAATAAATAATAATAAAATGATTAATTTGAATTAATATTAAAAAGTAATAAATAGAATATATTGAATAAAAATATAGAAAATGATTTAAATTTATAGATTAAAAATATAAAATATATAAAATATATTATATTAATAAATAAAATTCTAAAATGAATACTAAAAATTGAATAAATTGCAAAAATATTATGTTTTTTTTGTTTATATATAAAACTGCTATAATTACTTATATCTGTGTGAAATTAATGCAAAAAAAGTTTGATATATGCTAAAATGAAAAAACAAATAAATTTTTATTAAACATCCATTAATTGACCCTAATTAGTAAATATTTCTAATTTATATTAATTTTTAATTATAAAATATTTTCACTAAATGTATTACTTATTTAATGTAAATTCATATTCTGTATTATATAAATCATATTTAAGGAACTAATATATATATTGATATACATATGAATATATTTTTATCTTAAGTATATTAATGAATAAATATGCATAAAACATAAAAATGAATAAATTTAAAAATATTAAATGAATAAATATTAAAATTTAATTAATTATGAAGAAAATTAAAAAATAATTAACATTATCACTGAAAAAATAATCCTGAATAATATTAAATGAATGAATGATAAAAATTGAATTTAAATATTTAAAAAAAAATCAATCAACTTCAAAACTATCAAAAAAATAAAATAGTTCCATTAATTATAAAAATTATTAAAAAATAAAAATGAATATATGTTAAAATGAAAATGAATACATATTAATTATATAAATTACATCCATATTAAAAACATAAAATGATAATGAATAACATGTATAAATAAATATTAAAAATGGTTAAAATTATAAAAATATTAAATAAAGAAAAATTTAAATTGAATAAATTATAAAAAATATTAAAAAATAATTAATATTATAAATGAATAAATAATACTAAAAATGAATAAATATTAAAAAATATTAAAAATTAATAAACATTATATGTTGAAAAAAATATAAAAAAACGAATAAAATTTACTGATTAAAAACATAATATATATGAAATATATTATGCTAATAAATAAAATGCTAAAATAAATATTAAAAAATGAATAAATTATAGAAATATTATGTGTGTTGGTGTTTCTATATAAAATTACATTAATGAAGAATATATGTGTTTGGGAAATTAATGCAGTAAAAGTTAGATATATGTTAAATTAAAAAATGGCATTTTATTAAACATTCATTACTCGAGGAACGGTTATGATATGGAGATATAATACAAGGGTTCATGTACGATTGGAAAATAATATCATTAACCTCTTGAGGATCATACTCCAACATATGAAAAAATTGACCCTCAAGTTGAAGACGTGAAGACAATGCAAAATCCCAAAACCTGGAGTAGGGGTTGTCATTTGAGAGGTAGGGGTGATGGCCGATCTTATTCCACAAGATGAATCTTGTTCTCTTGTTTTCTGGGAAACTGCCTTCCTTTTATATAGGTAGTGGTATGGTTCGTGCCATTTTGGGAACTAATTAGTTAATATTTTTAATTAATATTAGTTTTTAATTATAAACCATTTTCACTGAATGTATGACTTATTTAATATAAATAAGTATTTTGTATTATATAAATCATATTTAAAGAAATATTAAAAATATTAACAATATATATATATTGATATATTTCTATATAAAAAAAATATTTAATATATTAATGAATAGTTATCTATAAAAACATTAAAAATAAATAATTTATAAAAATATTAAAATGAATAAATATTTAAAATGATCAAATTATAAAAAAGTAAAAAAACACATAGAATTACTAATGAATGAATAATATTAAATGAATGAATGTAAAAAATGAGTGAAATTTAATTAAAATATGAATAGATTGAAAATACTAAAAAAATAAAATTAGAGATATTACTTATATTAGCATTAAAAAATTAAAAATGACTATATTTTCAAATGAAAATGAATTCATATTTCAATTATATAAATTGAAAATGTATTAAAAACATTAAATGTTAAAAAATATGAATAAATTTTAAAAATGTATAAAATAAAATAACATTAAACAAATAAAAATACAAAATAACTAAAATACAAAAATATTAAAAAAAATTATCAAAAAAAATAATCATAATGAAAATGAATAAATTTAATATATATATATATATTATTATAAAATTATAAATAGTATATATTAAATATAAATATAAAAAATGAATAAAATTTAATAATAAAAAAATAACATATTAAATATTAAATATTAATAAATAAAATTTAAAATTATAATATTAACAATTTATTATTTGTGAATGTTTGTATCTAAAAAATTGAATTTATTTTTTTACATGTGTATGTGAAATTGTTTAATAATATATTAAGTGTAAAATATTCAGTCAATTTTTTAATTAATAATTACATATTTAGTATTTGATATATATATGTGAATTAATATTAAATGTCTATTAATTATTTAATATTTTTAATTAATATTAGTTTTAAATTAAATTATAAACCATTTTTCACTAAATATATGATATAAATATATGATTTGTAATACATATTTAGTATTATATAAATAATATTTATGAAAATTAGATATATATATATATATATATATATCAATATATATTTATATATGAAATACAATTTTTAATAATATATATATTTTATTTTATATGCCAATTTTAGTCAAATATCTTATATATCTAGTGTAAATGTGTATTTAGTCATATATAAATCATATTTAATAAAATATATTATATTTTTATCAATATAAATATATTTATATATTAATATATGTTCTTGATAATAAATTATTTTAGGAAATATAAATTTTATCAGCATTTTTTAGAACTGATAAATAGTGACCTTTACGAGCGCTAAAAAATATTTGAAAATGGTTCCCTTTTATTAGTGCTAAAAAAATCAATGATAAAGGGGAGCCTTTATCATTCCTTTTTTAGAACTGATAAAGGGTACCTTTGTCAATACTTTTTTAGCACTGATAAAGGGAACCCTTTATTAGTGATTTTAGATTATACTGATAAAATATAGTGTTGTTTATCATGGGATTTATATTAATGTAATTTCCACTTTAGTTCCCCTTCTATACACACATAACACTTTCCTCACTTGAATTTTTCGTCATCACACAAATGTTAATTTTCAAAAAGGATTTTCTCCTTAAAACCCATGAAAGAGTCACGAGAGGCATGATAAATTCTTACATATCCACCTGGTGTGATTCAAGGTCAAGTGTTTATTTTGAGAATATTTCTGTTTTATTTAGTGGATTTTTGTTAGCATGTTTTAAATTTTAAATTATATGTGTCAAAATAAGGAGGGTTTGGATCTTTTAAATCAAAATCTCATGATTCTAATTTTCACTAAAATATGGTATCCTCCTCACTCCCCTTAGATTAAAATTTGTTCTAATCATCATGAATTTTTTTATTAAAGTGAACATAATTCATCATTTTAGTAGAAAAAATTATATCTAATCAACTTCCATCAATAGAATTGAAATTTTTATTGATATTTACTAATTCAGCACAGTATTATTTTTAAAATAGGTGAAGGTGATTTGAATTTCAAGCATTGGGTTTGACTTAATATCTATTATCTTAAATGAAAATACATATTTTCATCTTCAAAAACAATATTTTTTATTTATTTTTCTAACTACTTCAACTCAACTATTTTTAAAATTAAACTTAAAAGCTCCAATAAGGTGCATGTTTTAACAAAATTACATTTTTAGTAGAATTTTTTTTCATAATTTTATTTTCAAACAAAATTATCAAAAAAATTAGCTTTCCCCCAAAATATAACTACCCCCACTCTTATGTTCAACAAGATCATGCATTTTAACTTCTAGAGAAAGTTGGATAGGGAAAATTGGCTTATAATGAGGTTAACCTAATAGGTTGTTCATTGATACTAAGGTCTACGAGGATTAATTTTTTAAGGTAGTCCATAATAAAATAGATTCTCTTAAAAAGGTGTACTTTAAAACTAAATAAATATCTCAATCATATAAAACAAAAGTACCTCAAACCCTCATGTTTTGATAGAAATAAATCTAATTCTAGTTAATTCACTCATGGATTGGATCTCTCAAGAAATTAGTTGAATGTAAAGTATATGTCAAAAAGGGTTAAAAAGCCTAATGTTAATGTGATTTTAAACATAAATATGGTGATATGTGGAATGTTATTTAAAAAAATCGGTATTCTTCATGAAATTACCTATGTTTCTAACTTGAAAAAAGCCTTTTCAACATTTATTATGTTTAGTTTTAGGGGATAAATTGGTTCACTCATTGACATGGTTTTCAAAAATATAAAAGTTAATTATTTAATAATATAAGTTTCAAAAGAAAAAAAAAATTAAAAAAAAAAACAAACACAAAAAAATTTCAAAAGGAATAAATTTTTTTTAAAAACAGAAATTTGAGAATCCTAAACTACAAAGGTTCATTCCCTCATACTTAAATAATATAATATCCAAAATGCATTCAATTAGATATGAATATTTTTAATAGAATCATTATTAGAAATTATTAATGAGTGGTATAACCTAATGGATTTTATCTATAAATATGTTAGAGGAGTGTGATCTCATCCACTAGCTTTAATGGAATTTTCCCATAGAATTTCTTCAACCTATGACCATGAATAGTAAAAGGATCTTGATTTTCTTCCTTCATAATTTTTCCAACTCTAAAATGATATACACAAGTAACTATAAATGGAACTTCCAATCTGGGATAAATTTTACATGGCATCAACTTGAGTATTGAGTTTAATAATAGAAACGTGTCCCTAGGATGGAATTATTTTGGTTGGACCAACTTGTCATGATCCACCCTTTTTCTTTCTCTACAAATCTTGTAATTTTAGAAATATTAACTTCTAATATGATCCATATCATGTAGTTGTAATAATATCTTTTTTTAATCTATTTTATGATCCAAATTCATCTCTCTCACAACCTAGTACGCCTTATGCTCTAATTCAAAAAGCAGTCTAAAAATTTTCCTATAAATATACCTTTATAGGTCTATTCATTTTGGGTTTTGTAGTCTGTCCTATAATCCCATTTGATGTCTTCCAACCATTGGATCAATTCCTTCATGTTGGGTTTAATATATTTTTCTAAAATTTCTTTGATTTCCCTATTGGACATGTCAGCTTGGCCATTGGTCTATGGATGATAGGGGGTTGATATTTTATGATGTACCATGTGATTTATTAGAAAATTATTCATTATCCTATTGAAAAAGTGAGTCCCTTGATCATTGGTGATGGGCTTGGGAACTCTTAATCTATAAAATATGTTATCCCTGAAAAAATCACAAACAAATCAAGCAACATCAGTCCTGATGGATTTTTCTACCACCCATTTTAAAATGTAATCTACTATAAGAATGATATAGGAATTTTTAAATGAAATTGAGAAAGGTCCCATAAAATCTATCCCCAAAAAATTAAAAATTTCACAAAAATAAAGTGGTTTTGTATTATTTATTATCTATTTGAAATAATTATAGAAAAGTGAGATTTTTTCACACCCTTTTCAAAATTCACGTGCACATTTAAAAAGGGAGGGCCAATAAATTAAATACTCTAAAGAATTTATTTCCATCCTTTGTTTACCAAAGTATCCTCCATAAGCTAATATGTGACAAAACTCAAAAACATATTCAATTTTACTTTTATGAAAACATTATATTTTCACATGGTCATTGAAAATTTTCTAATGAAATGGATCGTCCCAAATGTAATATATGTATTCAAATTTAAGTTTTCAATATTTTGGGATTTTATGTGATATGGGATTTGATATTTTAGTAGATAATTTACCTTTTCAGCATACCAAATCACTTCTACATCAATCAAGTACAAATTTTATCCTAGTATGAGATTATTTAGTGGTTCTTGGTTAGTAATATAAACTTTAGTAGTGTTGGGAAGTCTACTCAAGTGATCAACCACTTGGTTATTTTCAAATTTTTTTCTTTATTTACTAATTGGAACTCTTTTAGCAGTGGAATCCATCTTACTGGCCTTATTTTATCTTCAACCTTCTTAATCAAGTATCTAAGAGCTTCATGATCAGAATATAAAAGGACTTTACATATAAGAAGATATGATATAAGTATTTACAAAGCAAATACAACTACCAAAAAATATTTTTTTTGTGGTTGTGTAATTGAATTGTAATGCATCTAATGTTATTGAGGAATATGAAATGGATTAAAAATTTCCCTCAATTATTTGATAAAGGAATTCTCCAACTACTTTTTTGGGAGAATCACAAAGTGTCTCAAATATTTCTACCCAATTAGGTGGCTATATCACTAGTGGAGTTATCAATATCCTTTTTAGCTTATCAAAGGATTTACTACACCCACCATTTATATTAAAATTAGAATCTTTCAAAAGTAATATAGATATAAAGAGATAAATCTTACTAAAATATTTGATAAAACTCCTATAAAATATTTCATGTTCTAAAAATGATCTAATATATTTCATATAGGTTTGGTAAGAAAAGAATTTATCAATTATATTTATGATTTATCCACTTTAATGAATTTTTTAATTGAAATTCCAAAGTAAAATTACTCTCTCAAACATGAAATGAATCTTATTAAAACATAAAATAAGATTCTTTTAAATAAAAATTTTCATTTATTATTTTTTATTTTTTAGACTGTGGTTAAAAGAATTTATGAAGACAATAAAATCATCCATGAATACCTGTAATAGATCATCAATATGATCAGAAAATATAATTTCCATTTAACTCTAAAATGTACATGGAGAATTACTATAGTGACCCAGTCTTGTCATACATGGATATTACATCATTTTAGATAAATATTCAGTACATTACAAAAAATAAATTCCTGAGGACTATAATTGTTTAAAGTCTTTTGAAACATAGAAACCAAATATTATAACTTAGGTAAAGATCTTCAGTGTCTCCCATAAATATCTCCACCTTCATTACTTCTACCTAAAATCTTTTTTATAACATGTGGAAAAGAAAATAAGAAAAGGGTGAGCTGAGATGCTTAATAAGGGAAAATAAATGAAACACGTAAGCATAACATGAACAAAAGGGTATGTAACTTGATCATAACATGTGAAGATCCTACCATACATATTAGAGATCATAATAAGGATTGGTAGTTCATAATACATGAATAATAATGAAATAAATAACATAAATCATGAAAGGATAATATAGGAATAAAACATGGAATTGTGGAAAACACATAAGAATATAATATGATTTCCATAGTTGCCAAGGAATTAATTCCAATACCATATTAGTAATAAGGGTTCACTTCCAATACCATTTTGGTAGTCATGGTTCACTCCCATGAACATATTAGTAGCATTAGTTCACTATTCATACAATCTTGGTAGTCACTGTTCACTCCCATGACCATCTTTGTAGCATGAGTTCACTCTTCAAACCTTCTTGTTAGTCATGGTTCACTCCCATAGCCATATTAGTAGTTAAGGTTTACTCCAAAGACCATATTAGTCTACATCATGAGATATAAATCTTTAACCAATGAATTATTATGAGATATAGGTCCCACTCATCTCATAGTGAAATCACATATACATGTTCCACAAAATCAAAAGCAATAATATCTTAACCCACGAAATTAAATGAGTATCATAGACATGTAAACATATCATAAACTGTGGAAAATGATACATGTTTCATAATCATTTCATCAAAATAATAACCTGTGAAAAAAAAAACGGATTTTATAAACATATAATACAAGAATTAAAAATGGACTTCATAAATATATAACCCATAAAATTGAAATGGTTTTCACAAAGACAAAAACATTAAGCATAACCCATTAATAAAAAGAATATGAATGTAACATTTAGATCATTTTATAGAAAGGGATGAGTAACATCAATGGATTTTATATTAGATGGAAAATAATTTTTAAATATCTTTGAAAATCATTTCTTGTGTAAAATATCCTTCCTTTTTTGAAAAAATATTTTTAATACATATAACCATTTGAAAATAATTTTCTTAGAAAATAAATTGAAAATATATACAGATGAATTGAAATAATTTTGAAAATATGTTTCCTTGAAAAATTATCAAATAAGTTATAAAAAAATTTAAAAACATTTTTCTTTAAAAACACTTTGAAAACATTAAATTAAATCTTGAAAATGTTTTGAAAACCATTTCATTAAAAATAAATTGAAAACGTATAATGAAAATTTGAAAACATTTTGAAAATAATTTATTAAAAACTAAAATTGGAAATAAACAAATAATTGTTTATTTTTTTTAAAACTATTTTACTTGAAAATGGGCTTCAAATATCTTTTGAAAACATTTTTGAAAACATGGGTTTTGAATACAATAGATTTCCAATCGAAGAGAGAGACAATCAGATTTTACATAAAAACATTATCTTAAGTACCAAAATGTAAAAAATGGTAATAATACATGATGATATATTGAATAACCAGAGGAGAATAAAATTCATGAGTGTTATTGAGAGTTGGATCATGAGATTTCTTTAATTGAATAATAATCATAAACAATCTCAAAATGCGATGAGATTGTTTCAATAAACTCTTATCACATGGTAACATGGGATCATACTCTCCATATAGTAAAAGGAAATTAAATTAAGTATAAAATATCATGAAAAGAAATAGATCCATGATATAACATGTAAAATGGAAGAATATACAACTCAAATAAATGTAGGTGTATAACAAAATATGTGTCTCAAAGAAGGAAAATTGAGACAAAATTATCTTACAAATTTGGTAACTTTTGAAATATAAAACACATGAAGATCATAAAATGAATATATGAATATTGATAAATTTAATTTTAATAATCATTGATTACATCCTTGGGAATTATACACACCACACAAAAGGAATGGGTGGTAAAAAATCATGTATCTCAAGGAAATAAAAAGTGAAATGAAATCCACTTACCTTTTATCTTGACTCTCATCGTACACATTCAATATACCTGTATAATAAATATAAATTTATTCTAAATATTTTAAATAACCATATTATTATATCTAATACCATATATGGTTTTATCCTGACCTTATATTACCAACTTTTTAACAATCTAATGTTAAGGTTTCACTTTGGGTAATATTCACTTTGTTCTTTGCATGTGTCTTATTTTGTTATATCTTTGGTCATTATACTTATGTAATGATTTACATAATGTAAATAATTATATAAATATAATTCATATTCAGAAAATTTGTGTTATAATAATATATAGAATATATAAGTATGAAATGGAATACACCATTCATAGAGACAGTAATCTGCACGTACACATAAACAGTGTTTCCGTTTTTTATTATCGTATTGAATGAAATAAGTTGAAAGAAATTTATGTATATATAAGTATATATATATTTATTCCAGTAGTATTATTATATAATATATATCATATAAATTCACTAAACCTATCCTCAATACATTCCATGTAGCGTGTGAACAAATCACATCGCTTTGAGGGGGAGGTAGTCCACACTTTCTCAAACAAAATTATCATATTTACATCAAATGGAAAGTAAAAAAGACATATGTTGTAAAAGTAAAAAATAATAGTAAATACATAATTAATATAACATATTAAATATATAAATATATTTTCCATAATAATTTCCATCGTGAGAGGCGCTAAAGGAAAACATAACAATCATCGTTTAGTGAGGTGGTGGTTCGTCGTACACGCAAACAGTATGGTTGTTACCCATTAGATTAAGGTGTATGTAAGTGTAGGTGTAAAAATTATCATAAGAAAATCCTAGTATATTTTTGATACTGGTGTTTTATACAATAACAGAGTAATGAGAGTGGAGGGGTGTAGAAAGAAAATAAATGAAAGGAGTTTTAGAGAAGGTGTTACCTTTCAATCGAGTTACTCCTTTTGCTTTGTGACAAAAGGATTACTTGTATTGAATTATTCACAAGTAAAGGATTATAGGAGGAAGTTAATGATGTTGTAAATTTTATTGGGAAAATCTTGGCCAAAACTAAGTGGTTCGAGATGTGTGAAGAAGGGGTAGAGTTCTTGCCTTTTTATAGTGGAGGGGGAGTGGAACTCTACTAAATACCAAAAGGTATTCAATAATGGGAGGTATCTATTACCATACATGCCTCCAAAATGGAAAAAATGGAGTAATGTAAAATTTTGTTCAAACCAAATCTGCACCACACAAAAATATTTTCATTTTAATAATTTGGTTCCTTAACTTCTAAGATTCCTCAAATTTATTATTACGGCTTTTATTAAAGCATCTAGTTTTATAACTTAAGTAATTTAACCTTTAATATTAAATTGAAGTGATATTTATTATAAAATAAAGATAAAATTAATTATAAATATGATACCAAATTTTAAAAATAACTATTTCATGTTTTATGGAAATTAATTATTAAAACGAGCAAATGTGACACACAAAACACTATTTAATCCCATACCATTCTAATAATGTTTTTATAATCTACGGGTCAAAATATTAATTATAAAAGACAAATTATTCCATTAATATAAAATATTTAATATTTTTCAACCCTTAAAAAAAATTCCATAATATAGTATTTTTATTAATTTAAAAACATTAAACAAAATATCATTTATTGTAAAATAACAATAATGTCAATTTTGAAATTATTTTTTTAATTTTAATTTTAAAATATCTAAATAATATTTTAATTCAAATAAATTAAGTTTAAAGATGTTTATAATGATATATTAAACATCAAAAATAAATATATTAAAAAATTCAATCAATTAACTTCACTTTTAACATTTATAGTATCATTTATTTTAGTTAATTATTAACTAAATAATCACTAAATTGGCATTTCGTAAGAATTTTAGGTAACTAAATCACATCTAAAAATTATTGATAATTTATTATGATAACAATAACCCATTTATCTTTCAAATTTATATCTATATCCTAAAATATGATCTTTTTTACGTATCTCGAAGTTTTATAAATGATAAAAGTAAAGGAAGTTCTGTTTTTATCTTTTTCCTCACTTAAACTTTTATATAGGGAGCTTCCATTTAATAATATCACAATAGCCCATAAAATTAGAACAAATAGGGTATATGGCCTAATTATTGGCATCCAATTTCCATTGGAAAAGTTTCAAATTCATTTTTGTACTTATGGTTAAGGATTAATCCTTAACTAAGCTTAATCTCACCTTAATTGTTGTGATTAATTTTAGTCACTTTCACTAATATTTTTGGTCAAAAATTAAGTTGCTGTTATTAGAATACAAATATTATACTGATTAAAACCATACATTTTTTAAAATTCAAATCATAGAAGAGGGAAAATTATATTTAACGCTAATCCTACAGACATGGTAAGAAAACAGGTTTTTACAGTAAAATGTTCAAAAAATTCAATTAGTGTTTATATCTAATTTCAATATAAAAATGAATCCCCTGACTGAAAACAAATTAATATATGTATAATTGATCTATTTTTAATTTAAAAATTAATTTAAAATATAATTTAATAATAATAATTATTTAAATAAAAAGGTATTTTTTAACTAAATTGTAATACTTTCTACTATTCACCAAAAAAATGAAGTTTCTCGAAAAAATAATAAAATATCCCTAAGCCAATTTAAAAATTATAAATTAAAAATGAAGTTTATTTTATCAAATTTAATTTCTATTAGTGTTTTAAATTAATTTTATTATTTTTCAGTACTTTTTATTGCGTGTTATGCAAGCTATTGAGGAAAGATAATCTTACATGTAATCTTCAACAAACTTGGTGTTCCTTAGAGATCATGTTAAACATTATGTTGTTTTTAGTTCATTGTAACTTGGTGTTTCATATAAATCAATCCAAAAAAGTTCTTTATTATAAAATAATCGATTTTTAGTGATGTGTGAAATGAAAAATATAAAAAATATTAAATTAATTTGAAAAAAAAATAATTCACAAAATATTAATGTTTTATAATTACCTAATAAAAATGGCATCATTTTATAATCAAAAGTTTCCAAAGGGATAAGTAAATGTTTTATTCTCATGATCCTTAGGATAAATGGTTACCTGGAAATCCATCCAAAAAGAAATAATGGGCCCACCCTTCCAATCTCTATAACATTTATTCAATAAAATAGATAGGAAAATGATAGTTCTATGTGACATGATTCGATTTTCTATGGTCTATATACACTCTTCATAGATTCTAAATCATAATAGGGATTAATTCATTCTTTTCATTTCTCATATTTGTTAGTACAGTTTTTTTGGGAATAACATGTATGGGGATACCCTAGTATGAATCTAAAAGGTAAAAATGATCACTACTTCCAGGATATTCTCTATATACTTCTTCACAACCTCCATCAAGTTGGGATTCAAACTCCTTTGGAATTGTTTCTATTTTTGTAATCTCACTCAAGAAAAATTCTATGTGAGCATATTTTTGGGCTTATTCCTCATATATCATCAATTTTCACCCTATTACCTATAAATTATATCCAAAAATCTCAATGAAATATTTTTATTAGGTTTCAAATAGATTATTAGCAATTATCACTAGTAATATTTCCCCTTCCATGAGGTAAAAATATTTCAAATTAGTGGGAAGTGGTTTTAATTCTAGATTTTGAGGTTTTTCAAAGGATGAAATTATATTGAGGTTCCCAAATTCAAAAGAATGAATCTATTATGTATAATAAATCATATCAAATTCAAAATCATTTAATAAATCATCCTTTAAGTTATTTGTTATCTATATTCCTAACTTGAAATCAGGATTTAGAGTTTTTTTTGGGAACTAACATGGTATGTGGTATTTTCAATGGGAATTTACTATCCTAAGACTAATAATTCATTAAAAATACTTTATTATTCAAAAGGTTTAGTACCTTTCTCTTAGGAGAGTTAAAATAGTGAGTTATCATCTGAAGGATGACTCATGGAGTCAATAATATTGAAGTGGACAGTGTTGTCTCCAAACTTGATGGTGAGTATTCTTCCATGTACATTAATCATGGTCTTGGTCATATTTAAAAAATGTATCCCAAAAATTATGGGTGTATTTTATGGGATCCTATCTTTATCCATGTTTAATACATAGAAGCTAGATAAGAATAGTAGATATCTGACTTTAATAAGTCCATATTCCAAAAATCCATCAAGGAATACCGTTGATCTATTTGCAAGTTGGACCACCACTCTTGTTAGAGTAAAGTCTCCCATTTTCAAATAAGTGTATAATGATTGAGGTAATACATTAATTAAATCATACTGATCACATAAATTACTAGATAAATTTAAAGAGATAATGGTTCTTAAAAGATAAAATTTCCATAGATATTGACATTTGTTGAGAAACTATACTGTGATAAGTTTTAATACACTTCCTCACGAGATGATACTCACATTACCGTGATGTATACTCTTCTTAGTGAAATGTTCCTTGAGAAATTTACACTAATTTTTAATTTTCCAGTTAACATGAAATAAAGGGATGCTGGTTTCAACTTTTGGAGAGGTTCTTGTATTTCTATTTAAAGTTCTTATCATTTGAGATTCTTTATGCCAATTATTATAGAAGGCAATGCGAATAAAATATACTTATTCTCTATGTGTTTACTTTTTAAGGGTATTTAAAGTATTTCTTTTATAAACCTTTTCCCCATTTTCTCTTTTTATATCTTTCAGTAGGATGGATTGATATATAGAAATTGGATCAAAATTTCAAGCTTTTATTACTTAAATTTATGGTTGAAATTTCTTAGGTTCATTTGGGTGAAAATATTTTCCTCTCATTATTGTAATCATTCTTAAATTATTTTTTGTATTTTCTAATTTTTGGTATAGAAGGATTGCTAGTTTTTTGGGTATCACGTTCATATGACTTTTGAACAGTTTTACTAAATTATTGGTATTATGTTTTAGCCCCTCAAAATTGGATTATATTTTTTGATACTCAGATAATATTCCAATTTTTGAGGTATGATAAAAAGTATTTTAATGTAAATGAAGTCATATTTGGTAATAAGGTTAGTCATATGACTGATTTTGTTGAGATGGTGGTGGTTTTTGGAATTGATGTTGTAATGGGGGTTGGATTTGGAAATGATTTTGGTAAGGGGTATATCTTGTTTTTTATAATTTCTAAATCAATATTGGACTTATTTAGGCTCTCTCCATATTTGAATTTGTTACAATTTACTTGGTTGAAAGGTTGCTGTAAAACATTCCATTCCCTACACTTTAAAACATTAGTCTATGAAATGATTAGGTGATGAGCATAAACTACATACCATAACTCGTTCTTGTTTTTCACTCACTTACTTGAAGGCCATATATGTCACCAAATTTGTTTTCTCTTTAAAATTACTTTATAATAAAGGGGATGGATTATAAGTTATAACCTTGTGAGTACCTCTTATTGAAGTACCTCTTATTCCAAACTATTGAGAGTTATAAAAAATATTATCAATCAATCCCTTGGATTGTGTTGGTTACTTTTAAATAAAAGATCTTATATATGAAATATCTATTATATTTCTATCATTTTCTAATAAACATTGGTAAAATAAAATAAGGAACTGATACTATTCAATTTTCTGATGTGGGTGGCTGACATATAACTTCTTGAACCTATCCTAGTACTCATAGATGGTCCATAAAGATGAATATATAATTTAATAGATATCCTTTTTTATGGTTGTGATTTTAGAGGTGGGGAATAATATTTACATGAAAAATATCATTTAATCATCCTAGTCACATACATCTTCTAGTTATAGGATATACAACCATTCTTTGACATATCCTTCCAATGAAAAGGGGAATATCCTATATTACATGCTCCTCATCTACTCCATGGGGTTTTAAAGTGGAGTAGACATATGTGAACTCTTTAATATTGTTTTTTTGGAGATTTTCTTACAAATAAATGGAATTTAGGAAGAGATTGTATTATGTTATTTTTCACCTCAAATTCATTTCATAATTATGGCATGAATAATTGATTTTTTTATTAAGGAATTATGGTACACAAAGGTCTAAAAAGTTTTGGTTAGGATTTACAGGCATGATGAAAGGCTTGGAGTTAAAACTTGAAGTTTTAATCTAGTCTACAAGTGAATTTTTTTGGGAGTTTTTTTATTTCTTATTAGTTTATGTTTTTAAAAATTATAAATTCTTTTATCATTTATGTGAAAAAATTGTTTTACAATCTCTTAGTATTTTTATCATAACATAAGTATTATTTATTGGATTTTTAAAATTATAATTTAATATGAAATATGAAAATTATATCTAAATTTTATTAAACTAATATTAAGTCTAATTTTATCTCTTTGATGTTTTAATTTTGGTGTGAACATGATACATGCTTTTGGTAGGAATAATATTTTCTGCTTATTGTGTTGTTAAGTTTTCTTTGGTTATTATTTTTTAACTTTGGTTATAGAGATAAAATTATTATAAAAAATTATTCCATGGGAATTAAAAAACAAATCTATTGATTTAATTAGTATAAATAGAAGTATTAATTTGTTGTTTAAGTGGTGAAAAAATCACCGAAAAGCATGCCACAATTCAAATTTTTTGAATTTTACAGAATTAAAAATATTTTCTTCTTTGATATTTATTTAAATTCACATTATATCACTTTGATATTATTAGGTTAGAAAGATAATAATTTCTTACTCATTTTGTTAAATGGAATCAAAGTCTAAAAATGATGTTCAGACACCTAAAAACTAGTCCTAATTAATGTAATAATTTAATCGTTTTTGTTCAGTTTCTAGATAATGTATTCTATATATATTAATGATATATACTTATATATAATTTATATTGATTCAATTTTTGATTACATATAAATATATTGAGATTATATAAAATTAATACTTTTGAATAAACATCTAATTCTTTTGTTTATATGGGATAAAAATTATCCCAAGTATGAATAATCATATTATTTCAGTTTCTCTCATATTTCTCTCATCTTACCATAAAAACCCTCAACTTACTGAAATAACAACATCACATTTCTTCATGAAGGATTATCATTATATTGTTAGTTTAAATATAACCTTACTGTATGGGGTTTTGAAGTGACAATATGAGGTGTTTTCATTCCACTGGATTAGTAGTGCCTATATTTATGGTAAAAAAGTTGGAGAACGGGTATAACCCTACCGAATACAATATTCAAAAAGAATCAATATTTCATATTGTGTTACTAATTTATGGAGAGATAATCAATCCATCCTTGATAGTCTTGCATCATAAATATATCCAGGATAAATTGATTTGTCAAAAATGTTATGCTTGCATTCACCCCCAGTGCTGTCAACCACAAGAAGAAGAAGAAGTTTGGGAATGACAACCAGCCAAGGGACAAGAAGAAAATCAATTATAATAGAATAAAACATGAAATTATTATTTTGGTTACATAATTTCAGCCAAATAATCTACTTTATACTTAATAAAGGTAAATATAATTAATTTTGTTCACGGTAAGTATAGTTACCGCACACAGTAACTCAACTTACCACACACGGTCGGTATAGTGACATCATGTTAGTACACCTTTCCACACCTTACTCACACAGTTATCATACCAACCACATCGTACAATAAGAATATCAATTGCATGAACATTGGGAACATGGTTAGGTGTTCCCTTTTTTTATTAAATATAATTTTCTATGCATTATCCATTTTTGTTTATTTTATATTATTTGTTTAACTACATGCTTATTATAAGTGTTTTAATTATTTTATAAATTTATGAATTTAATATATATTATAAATAATCCTTTCAAAGTATTATTCAAATATTTTAACTAGTTTTTAAGTGTTTTTAAATTCATTCATTATTCTCACATAACCTACACAACAAGAATTTCCTATATTTAAATTTTTATATTTAGAATTAATTTGTTGGTATTATTATTTTCCTAATTAATATTCATTGATGAACAACTTATTCAAACTGATTTTGGGGTATTTAATGTAGGATAATTAAATCATTTAATTATTACACGATGTATTAAATTATAATGTATTTAATATTTGAATTTAAACATTCAATTTAACTTAGGATTTTTACGAGATTAGATTTGAAATGTTATTATCATTTAACAATTAATTCAAATTAGTTTGATTAGTCTTTAATTTTTGAATTAAACATTTATTTTTTACTACTATTCTCGACGATAATACTATTTATATTTAATAATTATGTTATTTGAATTTGAATTGTTTTACCTGACTTGAGATTGGTTTTTTAGTCTTTACATATTTTATTCAATGATCTCAAGAAACATTCAAATAATACAATAATGACACTAAGATGAATTATGAGTACATGAAATTTTTTAAAACCAATGCTCTTTATTAAACTTTAACGTCTTGTGAAATACTTTGTTTCATCATCTGTATGATCTCTCAAATATTTTACCAAATCATCTATGACTACTTAATCCTTGAATATATATACACATTTCTTGAGAACTATTACCTGCACTTTCATTATTCATCTTATTCTTTGTTCTAGTTCCTATGTATATGATACTATTTCCAATCTATCACACAAAATCTCTATTTTCTATTGATAATTTTTCATAAAAAAACTATTTTAATTCTTCTCTATATTTGGGTTGTGACTCATAGATTCTATAGTTGGGACCATTCGGGTTATGTTTCCCATATTCTAAATTCAGTGTTATAATTGGGTTGTGACTCCCCATAGAAAAGTCAGTGTGTCATGGTTATATCTCTACTATAATGGATCTTGTAATCAGGTTATGATTCACCATAAAAAATAATATTATTGAAAATGTATCTCTCATTGAGTAGAGAGGTATATGATTATATTAGGCCCACTTTGGATCGAAATATTGTAAAAAACATTCTTGTGTTTTTTATTATTTCCACTGAAAATTAACTCTAATAATTAACTTCATTAATTAACATTAATAATCAATTTATTTCATTAAAAAAAATTATTCAGGCCTATTCACCCCCTATAGAACATTTTTAATCTCCTTATTGGGACCTAACAATTGGTATCACAGTCTAATCATTTTAATAATTTATTAGATCTATTATTCTTTTTTTTGATACCAAACAATTGGTATCAACTCTTTTTTCCTTTAGGGATTTAGAAAATGATTTTACATAGTCTATTTTTATTTTATTTGTGCTAAAATATTCCTAGACCTCATATTCTAAGGATAAAGATCTAAAAGATGATAAGATAGAATGTAAATGTTTCTTGGATTCCATATAATACACCTCACTTTTATTTAATCCATTACTGGTCTCGCCTAAATTTACCCAAGATTTTAGGGTTAAGTAGTCTCTTGAAGTTTAGCTTGGGTTGCTGAATCCACAGAGACCTAAGAAGTAAAATACAAAGACGTAGATTATATGGATTGTTTTTTACTATAAATTTTCTATCTTGAGTTGATTTTATGTGGGTTTAAGTGAATGATAAGAGACTTAAGTGAATTTGATTTAAAATAATGAGTTATCCTAGGTTATCACTTGGGGTGGATTGGATGAAATTCTTTTTTAACAGTTTCAATTTCTTATATTCGAGATTGGTTTATTCAAGAAGATCAAAAAACATAATCACTTACTAGTTTAATACCAACAGACCATAATACTAATCACCTATAAACTTATAGGATCTAATTTATGAGCACTATAAGATAAAGGTTCGTATTATCTCTTGAATTATGTGGCCTTAAAATTCAATAAGGGCGAAGAAGTTTTAAAAGCATGAAATAAAAATCTCAATTAAAAGAAGTGATTAGACATTAATGGGGTAATAAATAACATCCAATCCAGTCCCTTTATACTCCCTTGGATCAAACCATAAGTGGGTTATCCCTCCATTGATTCTATGGTTTCAATGGAAGAGGGAAGTAGACTCACGAGGGAGGAAATGGAGAAGTAAAAAAAACAATGAATTAACGATCACTCCACCATTGTGTGATAATATCACAAGGTTTGGTGTGAATAAATTCAACCCTTGAGAAAATGGTATCAAAATTATGAGAATAATAAAAAAATAATAGGATAATAAGAACTTTTATTAAGAAACTAAGATGAATTAGAAAAACTTACTTATGCAAGACAAACTTGAGACAACAAAAATGCATCATAACATTTCAATTAACCAAATCACCAAATATGAATAAATCCTCCAACAAAATTACCTTAAATAGGAATTTTAGGAGGTTTGAGTAGATTCACCAGTAGTGAATGTCATCCCAATTGAGTATGGTTTTCTTGGGGTGGCGGAAATCTTGAGGAACTTAGACTTTTCCACCCCTGACCTGAAGTGGAAGGTATCTTGCATCCACCGAAAATATGCATTGAAATAACCTTCTAGATAAAAGAATTAGAGTGGCGAATATAATAATAAAATGGAGATATGGATATATCCTAACCAACTGTAAAATATCAGCCCAAATTGAATTTTTGTTTGAGAGATATTATCGAAATGGTGTCTTGTTTTTCTAGGCCGCAGAATCTAGCCCAAAATTTTATCTCCAAATTGGGCCACCCAGAACTCCATTAAAATATCCGAATTATCTCTTTTCACTATTTGATGATATGTTCTCCATGAATACATCTATCTTCAGTTACATTTTTAAAATAATTGGTCTTTTATCTTGGCCGATACAATCTCTTTATTGGGCTACTGTATAGTTTACATTGCCCAGAATGTTGTTGGTTCAAGGACAATTTTGGCGGTCTTCTAATGCAAATATTCTAGTTCTACAAAAACATGAATTGTTCCTTATAGCATGGGAGACCTGAAAATAAAATATTAAAATAAAATAAAGACCATTTTTTATTTTAGGATGTGTTCAAATATGTACTAAGTAATAGTGCACTTTAACAAAGAATTACAATCATAATGTGAAATACTGTTCAAAGTGTAAAATGCACTAAAATGGTGTTTATGAATAATTATTATAATTAATATTATAAATATTAAAAATGAATATTAGCTTATTCAAATGGGTAATCATACCCCCCAACTTGAGTTTTTATAATCCCGAAAAAAATGTATCTCAAAAATATGAATTTTGAATTCCCCTTTCCAAAAACATTTTAATGCAAAATGATCACCAAAAACCCTTATACCAAAAAATATGAAACCCATGAAAATATTTTAATACAAGATATTTTCATAAGGAGATCCCAATCCCAAGCCTATTCCTTTGTTCAAATTCATCGCCATATTTTATCCAATATCAATTAAGCATGAGGATGTGTTGTGTATCACAATAGAGATGGGGGTTCATCTTAATTCAAGGGAAAAAGTCTGAAGCACTAGGTGGAATAACATTTCAATATTAAGATTAATATTCCATTTTTTAACAATTTTTTCATGGTAATTGAAATTTCACTCAATAGAGTCAACCCATGTAGCGAGACTTTATCGATGACTCCCCGAATCAAAGACCTTAGGGAACCAAGTGAAGCCCACATACTCAGGAATCATTTAGAGTTAACTCAGTCCAGAAAAAGGTAAATAACCACAAATAGATATGAAATTAATAACTATGGGCCATAAAACTATGGAGTCACGATCCCCAAGTTCCGAAATCCACACATTAGGTCATTTCATTACACTACGTGGAAATTTATTGTTTTATTATTACTTTTCATTGAATTATCATATTAAAACTAAAATGATCACCAAACCTATTCTATTTATTTGGGAGACCCCATGAACTCAAACTAATATACCACTTTCCAGAGGATGTGCGTTGTGATCTTTTTTTATTTGGATTAAAATATAAACGATGAAATTTCAAATTAGACAGCCATATTTTCCAAAATCTATGCTCATGAAACTATAAAAGGATTAAAATCAGAATCAGATCATACTAAATTATTTGATATTCAGTTTCAAAGTGTGAAATGAATATTATCATGTTCAAGGTTAATGAAATTTTTCCTTCCACACATTTTCTTATACACACAAAATTATTATTTTTTCTTTATTTTCACCCTCAAACATAGAATAACACTGTCCAAAGTGTTTAAAGAATATAAAATTTAGAAGGGGGTAGTGGTAGAGGAGAGGAGTTCTAAAAGGAATTTTAAATAATAAACATGGAACAAAGTCACATGGTGGTTGAAGTTGAAGTTCTTACTGCTCCAATTTAGTCCTTCGATATCCATGTCACTTGCAGAGTTCCCTAGTGGAAAAAGGAAAAAACAAACAAACAAACAAACAAAACAATATATATATATATATAAGAAAAAAATTAAAATATAATTATTTAAAAAAATTATAGAATAAGGGAGAACTATAAGTTGTAGGTTAGTGGTAAGAACGCTCCCCTGTCTCCCTTCGGTCCCGTGCTCAAGTCCTTGCAGCTTCACCGGTTGTGAAAAGGTTTTCCCCATGACCTATGATGTGTCCTTTTAATTTTTTATAATAATAATTATTATTGTTTTTATTTTTTTTATTGTAACCTACAAACATATAAATATAAAATGAACTGATGATACATTGTCTTGTTTTTAAATTTCAGGGTAATGTATTACTCAAAGATCACACCACGTGACACGAATGAATACAACGCTCCCATTTCATACCCATCCATACTCATAATAGAAGAACATGTCAACAGTCTAAGGTACTATCATATTCAATTTTGATTGAATAAGTAATTTTTTTAAATATAAAAATTATTTATTAATCCTATTTGAAAAATAATGATTATTCACAAAGATTGGAAACATGAAAACCATGGGTTGCATCCCGTGCAACGCTTTTGTTTAATGTCGTTAGCTAGACATGAACCCCCTAACATACCCAATACCTATTTTCAATATTTTAAGGACCCCATATTTCTTCACATCCACTAGATTCAGATTGATTCATTGTTTACAATTTTTGTCTTGTGAAAACCTATGTTCTATAATGAGTGAGAAAATACAAGGAATATCAAAAATGGTTGATCCATTTTCCTCTGTAGTTTTTAAAAAGACATTAATGACCATCCAAACTATTTTGGATTCAATAGAAGACTTAATTTCAACTGAAAGGTCATGGTTACACCCTTTGAAAGGATACTTTAGTAGGGAAGGATGGAAAATAATTTTGAGGTCGGGTTGGATAGGACATTCAGACATAGGTCAAGATTTTGAATCCAAATTTGTTTCATTTTCTAAATTTCTCAATAGAATTGATTAATTTTGAATAGAATATTCAACCAAAAAATTAGAAATATTAGTTTTTATAATGGGTATGGACTTGATTTTTTTTATTTCTCCCTATGGTTTAGTGATTTTTGGTTCTAAAAAATCATTAATTAATCAATATTTAGGAAACTCAATCCATAATGTAAAATTTCCCTATTTTGAATACAAAAAATATGTTTCCTTTTAATTTAAAAACACATCAAATATTACTTCATGTTATTCAGGTATCTTATATTCAAAGACATTTCTTTATCATTTTCATGAGGTGTTTGTGTGTGTTGACACTGAAAACCACGTCCCCCAAATTTTCCAAATGCTCCCATAAATGATCACGGAGTTTAGTTCGTTCCGCAAGCTTCGATTTGACTGGTTGTGGAGCCCAAACAGAGTTACGGATCAGAAGTTATGGCTTTTCGAAGTCGGGTTGCTGGAAATGGCCATCCAGGACAGTTTTGGGGAAAAGTATGGATTTTCACATAAAAGGGGAAACTTGTACGTAAAAAGGGAATATTTCACTTAAAAATGGATTTGTGAATAAAAATATAATCTCGTGCGAAAAACCATTTGGATTTGTGGAATTTTACGCGCACCTCCATGCGCACATGAAATTTTACGCACACCGCCTTGTGTGCACAGAATTTTATGCGTGCCATTCCGTGCGGAAAACCATTTTCATGTGCATAATTTTAAGCCCACCGACTCCCTAGTTTCTTCCTTTAAATACAAGTGCACCCCCTTCATCCCAGGAGGACCCCAAAGGTCGGCCACAGTTCTAATGCGCGTAAGTCGGAATTTTCTGCGCCAGCGTGTAAAATCCCCTCTCTTATGCGCAAAACATACCTTTTGCACATAAAGGGGAAAAAACCTCCCAATTTTCCACGCAAAACATTATTTTTACACACAACAGTTCCATGATTCCCAGTTTTTCATTAACCAAATGTTTCCCCTATCTAATTGTGTGCAAGTCCTTCCCTATTGCACGTGCGGCTTGCCCTATTTGTCGCTCGGCTGCCTATTGCACACCCATCTCCCATTTTGCATGCCTAGATCCCCAATTGTTCACACACATCCATTATTGTGTGCACATCTTCCATTTTTCATGCCCAGCTCCCTTATTTCACACCCACGTCCCATATTGCGTGCACATTTCCCATTTTGCGCACCAAATCTCCCCTATTTCGCGTCGGCCTGATGTTTTCTGTGAACATTTCCCGTATTATGCGCACGCCCATCCTATTGCGCATAGGCCTTCCCTATTTCCTGCAATTCCTCCTTCTTGCACATATCCCATCCTATGTGTCGATCCTATTATGCGCAACAGTGCCTAGTCCTGTGCCCGTTGGTCCATACCACGGCGGCTGCACCCCCACACCCCTGCTAGGGCTCAGTGTCGGGCTGCGGTCCCAGTCGTTCGGGATGGTCCCTTTACTACCGTCACTGACCCCCATTAAAAATTGAGAGTCGCACCCTGAACTTTTCGGGGAGGGATGTCAGCATTTTCCATTAAACCCTTATGAACTGCCGCCTTCCACCTATGGGATACCATGATTTGAGATACTGCTCCACACACAATGAAACACCTTGAGTCAACATATTTCACTTGCTCTGTTTCCCATGTCGTGATTTGATATTCTCATCATCAATTCCCTGAGTACCTTGAGTCGAACCATTCCTCAGGCAACTCATCCAAACCCCATCACCTGACTCCTATGTCAGGTTGAACTAGAAAGGGCTGCCCTTGCGTAAGACCCCACACCAGCCATTTCTAGGCGCCTTATGCCTAATAGTCCTCTCTACATGACTATAAACTTTAGTTCACTCTATGTTTCAAATATAGGATTCCACTTTCTTTTTACGAGAGATGCCTTATGCTCCAAGCGTAAGATGCCAGCAATCATATCTACATGACTATAAACTGTAGTACACACTATATTCCAAACATATCATGCCTCTTGCTCCAAACAAGAGATGCCTTATGCTCCAAGAATAAGATGCCTAATGCCATGATTACAGTGGCATAATTTCAAGAGTGTTGGAATCCGTTCAAAAATTCCATCACTCCACCTCACGCTTTGTGATTCCTTCATTTGGATCTTCATCCACATTCATGTCTGAAGGGACCACCTAATGGTCTGGTCCCATGCTGCATCATCTCACCTACCATCCTGGGCCAATGCCCTGTAAGTATTTGGATAACACTTCGAGTCAGGTCCTGTGATTCAAACACGGCCAGTAGTCAACCCTCATTTGTTTGTCCCCATTTCAAGCTAACGCGATATGGATGCTGTGTTTCTAACATGGTAAACAATTATCCTCCATTGCCATGCCACCCTCATTGCATTCCGAATGTTGGTCATGTAATTCACACTTTTCATCTCCCTTTGTTTTGACTGATTCCAATGCCCCTTGGTGTTATCCCACTTGTGCACTTGCGCATAGGTGTTGGCCCCCATTATGTACCTCAACCCACCAGTGAGTTGGGATGCTCTCATGGCCAGACATGAGAAAGACATTACGGGCAGCTAACCACGCTTAAACCCCATTCACTTTTTTCGCTTCATAGCGGCACCCGGGCAGCTACCATGTGTATGTCCCGTTCACCATTGTCACTCCTTAGTGGCCCCAAGGCAGGATAACA
The DNA here is from genome assembly GCA_963277665.1 of Viscum album. Taxonomy (NCBI): domain Eukaryota; kingdom Viridiplantae; phylum Streptophyta; class Magnoliopsida; order Santalales; family Viscaceae; genus Viscum; species Viscum album. Next base: position 1,188,894,876 of record OY728143.1, on the reverse strand, counting down.
ACTATTTCTTCTTCGCATAGACACACTAACATGGAACCCCCAATGGTGCACTTCATAACACCCCCTTTCCATGGTGTTGCCTGTCCCCTCTCTTCACTAAGGTGCAGAGGGTACTAGTTATGTAAGTCCTAGGGGTGCGGAGTGAACCCACCTTGTCCGAGCTGCAGAATGTTAAGCTTCCAAGCACCATTGTCCTTAGCACATAACGTTAAACTATGTCCTATCCCCATGCCTTGCACACGGGGTGCCCCCACCTTGGACAATTTACACTCCCACTGGTCTCCACTAGAGTGAGATCATTCCTCACATTGAATGAGATCCACTTTATCGAAGAGTCGTCTGTCCATGGGGAAAGGGTGACCATCTCAGTGTAATCCCCTAGATTTTATTGTAGGAGGAAGCATCCCTGGCCCTCCTTTCTTATTCAGTCCCACAGACCAGGGGGAATGGACATCAGACCCCTCCTTTCTTCGATACCAAATCCCTCTCCCACTGGGCTTTGTCACCATTGGGTCTCCATCCTGGAGTAAGTCCCAATATTTCTCTCCCCAGGCTACTAACCACACATAAGCCCCTATTTACTCTTTGGGTTGCGCTCACGTGTAAGCCCCACTCCACTTCCCACGAACGCACCTTTTATGACGTGATCATCAGGCCTTTGATTCCTCTTTTTTCTCACACTGATCATGAATCATGTGGGCTTAGAGTAAGCATCGACCTTGACAGCCCATCCGGGAAGCCTCGAGTGTAAGTCCCAAACACCACCTGAACTACAAGGTCTATGATCTTTTCCAACACAAGCTACGTAGGAAGACTCCTTGAGGTTCAATCCCAACAACCATTGGTTTTTAACCCCTTCACGTCGGTTTACCAACACTCTGGGAAGCCTAGAGTATAATCCCCACAATATCCTAACTATGAGGACTTTGATATTTTCCAAGGCAGGGTACGTAGGATGCCTCCCTGAGGTTCAATCCCACCACCGTCCATTGGTCCTGACCATCGTCACGTTGGTTATAACACCATCCAAACTACGAGGTATTTGATCCTTGATATGGCAAGGTATGTAGGAAACCTCCACGAGGTTCAATCCCACCACCCATTGGTCGCTCCGACCCCATTCACATCGGTTCACCAACACCTTGGCCCGCCTCAGAGCAAAAACACTAAATTCCCCCCTATAACTTGAAATATGAGGTCTTGGATCCTTGCCAAGGAAAGGTACATAGGAAGCCTCCCTAAGGATCAAGCCCAACATCTGGTCATTATGACCACCTTCACGTCAGTTCTCCCTCATCCTGCATGACATTAAACTGTGGACCCCAATCAGTGGTAAGCCGTTATTTCCCCAGTCAGTGGTAAGCTGTTTAACACCATTCCCCACACCTAAACTATGTGGTATTTGATCTTTTCCAAGGCAAGGTACATAGGAAGTCTCCATGAGGTTAAAGCCCACCATTCACCTAGACCCTAGGTCCTTATTCATGTTGGTTCACCGACTCATGCCCCATACCCGAACTACGTGGACTTTGATCCTTGCCAAGGCAGGGTAGGCAGGAAGACTCCCTGAGGTTCAAGCCCGATAGAAAATGGTCTCGACCACTTCACATCGGTCTACCCCCATTCTATATGATGTTAAACTGTATTCCACTTTTTGTTCCCCATTCAGCGGTAAGTCGTCGTCACTCCTTTCAGTGGTAAATCGTTGTCAGCCTCATTCAGCGGTAAGCCATTGTCTCCCCTTTCGGCGGTAAGTTGTTAGAATTCCAACCAGTGGTAAGACATTGTCAAGATGAACTATGGTCACTAAACTATGAATACTTTGATTCCCTACCATGGGGATACGTAGGACGTCTCCTTGAGGCTAAAGACCAACACTACCATCATATTCACGATGGTCCCATATCATTACCACTCCACTCCATTCAACTATCCATCATCCTTTTCTATTCTCACCCCGGCTGCCACATCCTTGTGGGATCATGCCATCCACCTCCTCACTGCACCTACCTGTACTTGGGATGAAATTCACGCGTAAGCCCCAACATGTCTCAGGGTCGTTGTCGTTTCTATACACCCCAATTCATCACCCCTTCGAACTACGGGGTATTTTATCCCTGTCGTCTATGCAGGGTATGTAGGAAACCTACCTGAGGTTCAATCCTAGCCAATGGTGAACCATGGTGTCCCCCATTCTGGGGTGTACTCTCCCTTATCCACCCTCAGTGGTGTTCAAATTAGCCATTACGGTGTGACATATCCCCTCCATGGGGCACACCACCTTGGATCCGTCCTCATTGGGCGTTCTGATCCATCCATCTTCTAGGTATTCCCTCCTTGGGATTTACCAATCTGATCTGTCTCTATGGGATGTTATGATCAATCTCATTCCATATCCACAAGATGGTAAACTCGCGTCCTACCTCGTGTTAAAATGAGATGCCTGAGGAAAACCACAGAAGACACTCCCTTGGAAAAACCTTCTCTGATAGACGTTAAACTTACGGCATACCCTGTGTTAAACATGAGAAGATAAGGAAAACCTCAGATACATGCCTATGGAATATGATTCCCTACATTCGACGTGTTATGCCTTGGGTTTTGCGCCCTTGAGATGCCCTCTTATGAGGAAGAATACAGATTCCCCAACGTCCACACATCCTGAGATGCACCAACATGCCCGATGTTACCGTCTACTCGGACTAATGGTTGCTGCCCTGACCAGAACCCTTGGAATGTCCCGACAGAAGTAGTTTAATTAACAGTGTCTATGAATATATGGCACCAGGAACTAGATTCACGAACCCTGACATAATCTTTAAGGGAGACCTAGACTAGGTGACGAGTTCCAAGGAGGAATCCACAGAAGGAAGAACGGACATCCCATCATTCTATTTTGATCAAGGAGAAAAAATCCTTGAACAAGGAGTGGATATTGTCTGCCTTTGGAAAGAGGGAATGCGAGGTAATAACTATGCGTCCTCCATAGAAGAATGCACGTTCCCTGACGAAAGAATCAGAAACAGTGTGTCACAAGATTCTTCTATCAGTGTTGAGGAAGGGACTACCTGTGTGGGAATGGGTTCCAAATTTTTTTCAATGATTTGTAGTTATACTCTCAATGATGAAACCTCACAATTCATTATATCCATTTTTTGACACATTTTTTCAAGTAATGTATGTGGATTAGGATGGATAAGGGGTTGATCCAAATGGTCTATTCCAGGTGGATAATGAAGTTGTTGGAATTGCACAAGAGGGTGTTCAGATTGGATTTGTGGGGATTGAAACTCATTACATGTAAGATTGTATTATGGATAATAGGAGATAAAACGTTATGGTTCATTAGGTTATTGATGATCCCACCAGTATAAATTAGGATGGTCTTTGTACATCACACATGGGGTTGGGTGATCAATGTAGGGCTAGGTTCCCCATGTTTGGATTTGTTCAAAATTTCCTTCCAAAAGAGTGAGGGGGTGAAAATAGAGAAGTGGATAAAAAATTGGTGCTAGTGTCTAATATAACATACTTAGGTCCCTGGAAACAGTGCAAAAATTTGGTTTCACCCATATTTACCCAAGATTTTAGGGTTAATAAGTTGCTTGAAGTTTATCTTAGGTTGTCAAATCCTCAGAGACCTAAGAAGTAACCTACAAACACGTACATTATATGGATTGTTTGGGGCTATGAAGTGGCCAAATTGTGTTGATTATAGAAGGGATTAAGTGAAATATAAGATACTTAAGTGAATTATATTTAAAAAAATGAGTTTATCCTAGGTTATCACTTGGGGTGGATTGGATGAAATAATTTTTTAACTGTTTTAATTTCTTATATTCGAGATGGGTTTATTCAAGAAGATAAAACAACTTCATAACTTACTATTTTAATACCAACAAACCATAATAATAATCACATATACACTTAGAGGATCAAATTTATGAGAACTCCAAGGGAAAGGTTCATATTATCTCTTGAAGTAAGTGGCCTTAAAATTCAACAAGGATGAAGAAGTTTTAAAATCATCAAATAAAAATCCCAATTAAAAGAACTGATTAGAAATTAATGGGGTGATAAATAACATCCAATCCACCCCCTTGATACTACCTTGGATCAACTCATAAGTGGTTTATCCCTCCATTGATTATATGGTTTCAATGGAAGTGGGAAGTAGACTCATGAGGGAGGAAATGAAGAAGTTAGAAAAAACAATGAAATAATGATCACTCCACCATTGTGTGATAATATCACAAGGTTTGGTGTGAATAAATTCACACATTGAGATAAAGTTATCAACCTGATATGAATAATAATAGAATAATAGGAGAAGAAGAACTTTTTTTAAGAAACTAAGATAAATTAAAACAACTTACATGTGCAAGACAAACATGAGACAACAAAAATGCAACACAACATTACAATTAAACAAAGAACCAAAGATGAATAAATCCTCAAACTCCACTGCCTTAAATAGTAATTTTAGGAGTCTTAGAAAGAGCCTACAATAGTGAAAGTCATCCCACTTGAGTATGGTAGGCTTTGGGAGGTGGGAAGCTTGTAAAACATATATTTTTCCACCCTTGACCCGAAGTGGAAGGCAACTTTCATACACCAAACATACACATCAAAATGACCTTCTAGATGGCCGAATTAGAGTGGTCCATAGAAGAATAAAATGGAGCTCATGATAGATCCTAACCAACTGTAATATTTCATCCCAAAACGAATTTTTTTGTGAGAGATATTATTGAAAGGTGGGCTGTTTTTCTGGGCCGCTGAATCTGGCCCAGAATTTTATCTCCAAATTGAGCCACCTGGAACTCCATTAAAACATCATAATTATCTATTTTAATAGTTGTATTAAATGATCTCCATGATGTAATATATATTATGTTAAATTATTAGAATCATTGGGCTTGTATCATGGCCGGTACAGTCTCTTTATTAGGCTACTTTCTAGTTTACTTTGCCCAGAATGTTGTTGGTTCAAGCCCAAATTTGGTGGTCTTTATTTTGAATCTTATAGTTATCCAAAAACATGAATTGTTACTTATATCATGGGAGACATGAAAATAAAATATGAAAATAAAATCAATACCATTTTTTATTTTAGGATGTGTTCAAATATGTACCAAGTAATAGTGAACTTTAACAAATAATTACAATCATAATGTGAAATAATGTTCAAAGTATAAAATGCACTAAAATGGTGTTTATAAATAATTAATCTCATTAATATTATAAATATTAACAAATAATATTAGCCTATTTAAGTGTATAATAAATTAAAGATACTAAAGATCCTAAATAAAGGCATAACTCAAACTATTAAACATATAATAATGGCTCATATTGGAAAATATTACACACTAACAAAAGTGGACCCAAATACACATATCAGAAATGATGCTATTAAATACATTTTAAATTAAAAAGTTGTTAATATTTTATATTTTCCTATTAACAGAATAATTTTTAGTTATGTACCTTCTTGTAAGATAGTACACATAATTTCGAATATTATTCAAGTCACCCACCTTATCTCAGAAAATTTGATTCAAATTATTTTTTGAATGGTTTGGGATGAGAACCAAAACATTAATATGGGTGAATACAAAAAATAAACCAATCATTCCAACAATTCACAAGAATTATGAATGGAATTAATTCACTCAAATAATTTTTTATAACCAATTACTTGTCGAATAAGTCATACGACTGTTAAAAAATAAATAAAGCCCAAAGAATGCTTCCATTGGAAAAAGAAAGAACTTCAAAGAGTACACTCTAAATGAATTGATTTGATCACTATTGTAGTATGAAGTAGAATTGAATAAATTTTTTTAAGAGGAGACAATGAAAATAAAATGTGTAGTTTTTAAATCATTGAATATATTTTCTACTGACTATTCTATTTTTGATCTGTATGATTGTGAAAAAGAAGATATGGACCAGATTATGAATGGAGTCTACAAATGAATGAAAAATAAAGGACTTAAGAACCAAGTTAGAAGAAACCCAAAAAAGGAAAAACATAATATAGATAATAAATAAATTAATAACTATAAAAATTTATATGTCACATATTTTGGGTGCATAAATAAAGGGAATATCAAATATGACTGTCCAAAATTGAAAAATAAATATAAATACAAAAATAAAGACAAAAGACATTTAACAACCAGTTAGAGTTTTATAGAAGAATTTTATTCTAGTAAACCATATGAAAATGTGAAATAATATAATAACTTATGTCTCATGGATTCTATGGATAAGTTTAGTGATTTAGGATTTTATTCTTGATGTTCTGATTCTGAATATGATTCCTAAAACCTGAATATTTCTATGTTAAATGATTAAATTGAGAGTTCAAGAAAAGATATTTTCCAAGTTATTAATTTATATGATAGTCTTAAAGAAAATATCGATAATTTGTTTTTTTGTGAATATAAATTACTATTATAAGTGAATGTAAAAGAAATAAATATTACCTCAGCTTCTTATTCTATAGTTTATGAACATTTGAAATCTGATCAAGATTTGAATGAAAATTTGAAAAAGGAAGTTAAAAGACTAAAAACAACATTATCTATTTTATTCATGGTCATGAAAAATATCATAAAATGATGTCATTGAATAAAATAATTAAAAATAAATATATTTTTCACTCTGATAGAAGATTTCCTCAAATGGTTAAAATCCATTTTGTTAAATGTAAAAATAGATGTACTTATATTATTACTTATATTAGATGTGGCATGAAAGGTCACTATGAAAATTATTGTTCTCTATGATTGAAATAGTCCATGGGTTTTACAAAAAATCATATATCTAAATCTATATTATATAGAGTACCATAAAATACTTGTTTAAATTTTGTATGGGTACTTGAAAACCACATCACTAATCTGATTGAACCAAAAGTATCTTTGGTACCCAAATTTTCATGTAATTGGTTTTTTAGTAAAAATTATTTGGATATATCAATAATGACATATGGTACATGCACAATGGATGTCACAAACTAGGACAAGATTCCATCCAACCCGACACCCGACCAAGCCCATGGAAATGCTCGAGATGTTTTTTCAATTCTATCAGGATGGAAACTAGTATCGAGAATCAAAGATAATATAGTGGGAAAATATTTTACCAATAATAAATAGATAAAAACAAACCAAACAAAGTACAAAATAAGAAACCATAAAAAACCAACCAAAATAAATGTATATACCAAACCCGATACAGTGAAAGCTAAAAAAAACTATAAAACTAAACTAAAATCAAACTGGGATCAGATCTGATATCTATGTGACCTCCTGGTCACCACTATCTATAAGAACCAACATACTCTATAGGAAAACATGAACAATACCTGAACATGAAAAACAACTCAGGTAAACCAATGATGAGTGGCACAAGTATGGTGTGAGAATAAAATAGTTTAGTAGGTAAACAACATATAATCCATACATTTCCTTTTACCATAACAGCTCACAAACACCAATTTGAAATACGTTTAAGAAAATTGGGTTTTTTATCATTTTAAGAACTAACACAACTTTTATAATAAAATAATTAAAAAAACAAAACTTCCCTCTTCTAAAGATAAATTTCCATACCAACACCCAATTTTAGAAGAAAAAAAACTCTAATTAAAAATCTAAATGATATGGTCAAAGGGACTATTCCAAGAATAAAATAAACAGTACAAGTATAATCAGGAAAATGTAAACAAAATAAGTAACTAAAATTCTATTGGAATAATGTAGGAATATACAGATAGTAATCATTGGAATTTACTAAACATCTATAGAATAAATCCCTAGATGTACTCAGTTCAGAATCACCTATTACTATATTGTGAAACTCCATAGCCAATAATCAATTGGTTGATCTAAACTAGACTCACCAATGGAAAAGACCACCTGGAATATCCTCTATCATAGGGGTACCAATCCATATAATCAGGATTCATAAGTAACCACCACTCAAAACTCTATATGAAACCCCTGAATCCCATGATAATAGTATAAGGGAGAATAAGGATTTCATCCCAAACATTCATTAACTATAACCCAAAGATGCCACTATGCATGCCTTTCACAATTCTCGACACCAACTATGAGAAGAACCTATCATAAGAAGGATGAACATAGGGGTTCCTATCACATATAGAATAATTGAAAGTTCCAACTAAGACGACATGTCACATGATCGTCGAATCCAATTTCTTAAATTCTATAATATACTAACCAAGAATTTACATTTACAATTCATGTACACTTCCCAAAAACGATTTCCAAACCCAAGATGAAATCACCACTTATTTACAAATGGATCCAAATGGGCCTTTTGTATCATTTAATTACCAATTTACACTTCAAGGTTCAATTTGGGAATCATTGGGGTTTTTGAAGAAGCATTTAGAAAGATTAAGACTAAATAAGAGAAGAGGGAATAAGGAAAGGTGTTTTGAAATCCAGGGATTAAGGTTATCATAAATTTAGAAATACATTAACATTTATGTTCCTATCAATATGTGAACCCCATGACTATATGGATATGCCCACATACAATGCAACACCTTTGGTAAACCATAAAAACACCCAAAGACTAATTTAAAGACTCACCATTAACATTACCACCAAACAAAACGATCCACATATAAGAACTAAAGAACAAATATTCCTTAGAATAACACAAAAAGAACAGTTCACAAGGAATAAAAACTTCCAAAAACTAACAAAATCATAAAACAATCTATAAATACCCAATTCATTTTAAAATACCAATTGGAATTTTATCAAACACTTGGTATACGTACATATATATTGGCATAATTAGAGAAACTCTTTGAAAACCCATTTTCAAAAATTAGATAATAGGAAACAATAAAATTCACTACTAAAATACATCATAAGAAATAATGACACATTTATAAATCAATTAGAAACAACAAATAATCATGTGGAATGATTTAGAAAGGATATGAATGGAGTCACCTACCTTAATGGCGTGTGAATGCCACGACAATCCAAGAGAGGGTAGAACTATGATCAATAGACAATACACACACCCAAACATCAAAGAAACACAATAAAAACCTTAAACCTAACCCTAGAGTATATCCAAGAGATAACCAAGCTAATGGAAGCTAATAGACTAATAGAGAAAGAGAAGAAGAGAATAAAATTGGCCAAAAACAAAGAGAAACTAACCTTGGAATCTTGAGGAAGCACTAAATAAGGAATGAGAACCTAGTAGGAGAGGATTGGGAGAACCCTTGACACGACTAGGTCAAAACAGAGGGTATGGATGACAATTGGGGTTAAAAGGGGGTAGGGGAAGAGGAGGGATTTCAACTTTTAAATAACTTGGGAAGGTCACACAGTTTTCCAAATCATCTTCCAATTGTGCACAACCTACTCGAAGAGGAGGAATCCCACAAATGATGGCCACATTATTTGCGAAATAATACACCAACCATGAAAAATGGTTTTGTAAAATTATAGAGCCTTACCACTTTCATTCCACAAATTTTCCCCTAAATATTCATAATACATTAGCCGTATCCCAAACACCACCCAATAGTTGAAAAATTTCTTCTTTGGGTCGCACGATTTGGGTCAAACCATGTCAGTCAAACCGTTTAAGAATAAATTAAATATGAAACAACCTCAACCTTAAAAATCCACATATTTTCCTCCCAAACTATGTACACAAACCATGAACATGGCCAAAACACTCCCAAAACCTCAAAAACTAAAATATTCTCACTGAGGACTCCTCCTGAACACAACCAAAATTTCATAAATAAATTAATGAATAAAATAAAGGAAAAAACTAGGGTCTAGTGTGGACATTCTCCCCACCATAAAAAATTTATTCCCCCAGAAAGTCACTCAACTGAATGAGAACCAAGACTTGAACCCAAAATTGAACAAGGATAAACAAAAATCATGATTCTAGGGGTGAAATTTCATGTTCACAAATCACACATGACCAACACTAAAGAAAACTAAAAGAGGAAAAACATAGGGATAAAGGGAGAGAGGATCCTACCCACCATGAAAACTAACTAGAATGAACTAACCAATAAATACCAGCGTTAAAACTCCAGCATAGAAAAAAACCCCCAACATATGGGGGAACCAAAAAAAGAGACTCAAATAAAACACAGAAACAAAACATGATTCATCATTTACTCAAGACATGAACATATCCAAAATGATAACCCAAAACTAGAACTTATCAACAAGGATAACTTCATAGGATTCAGAAATAGAGCATAAATATGACACTTAAAAGAGAAATATTCCAGTCAATATTTCATAAAAAAGGGCCTTTCAAATATAAGAGAAATTAAAATTGGGAAACTTAAACCTTTATCACTCCAGTATTTGAGAAAAATGTTGGTCCAAGAACCCCACACTCAATAGATAATGACTGTGTGAAGAGATTCACTCTGGGACCTAGGGTTAGAGCCCTGTTCTCTTGAATCATCTTCTACCCCACATCCTAGAACTAAAATCCTCTTCATGGGACTTATTCTTTTGGGATCACTTCTTGTATAACTTTTCTAGGTGACCCAAAATAACTTATTGTCGTGAATCCTTTGGAGTACTATGACAAGACAACTTATAATACCGAGACTGACCATAATGGAACCACATGAGCGAACAGTCTGACAAATGAGATTCCTGAACCAATGAAAGAGACTATATAGAAAAGGTTTATATAGTACACACCCCTCACTAGTAATGGATCCTTCATGAGCACCAAAGAAATTAGACTTTCACTTACTACAAATATCACCCCGGGAACCAACTTGGCAAGAAACAACTCATCCAAAAACTTCTCGAACTGAAATTCCCTAGATGATATAACTCACTCTTTATTATCTAGATAAAAACCCTAAACAATGATATGAGTTTTAAGATAATACTTCAATACTCTCTTCAGATAAAAAGAAACTATCTATTTAAAATGGTCAATATATACCTTCACTATCTATTGATCTTATTGAGCTCTCAAGAGATCTACCACTGTATTTTCTATTACCTTATCATGTATGAACCATCAGATAAAAGTGGTATTAAAAATATCCCAAGACATCACTACTTGAAATGAAAGCAGGAGGATCACCTTCCACTGATCCAATCCCAAACCTTCAAACAAACTCAGAACATCATGAATTCTCACATATTTTGGAGTTTCTAGAGACCTGAAAACACATTCGACTTTCTTATGACACTCAAAATCCTATAATGGGACTTGATCATTATGCGATATAGAAAATGATAGAGAATAACTCCAGTCTTCCACCCTACTAGGAGTTTATACGGGGTTAACGACTAGAGGAGACTCACTTGAATCTTTCGGGATCCTTCTAGGTGGGATACTATACATAACATAAAGACATAGAACCAAATCAACATCGAACCAAAATTTAATTAAAAATAACTTTCCATTACAAATAACTAATATCATAAACAAATCATCACAAAAAATACATCTCTCTTTCAAAAACAAGCATTTTCACTCCAAGATCACTTCTTTATAGTACCAAACCTCATTTCCAATTCTAGGTCAAACACCAAGTTCCACTTTTAAAATAAAAAATTTCCAAAATCATATTTATTATGAAAATCCATTTTTTAGAAACCATTTTCCATTTCCAAACCCACTCACGCCCACAAAAATAAAACCAAATCACAACTCACACCAAAACATACGATATAGGTAACTAGTGGTCTTACATAGCCCAACCACATGGTTTATCAAACCATGCCTTGAGAAAGCACCTACCATAATATGTTCTTAAACTGTGAACTCAGGCTACATATGGGTTTCTACTCCATGAAATATAACCATGTAACCCTATTTTACTTCTATTTTCATTCCTGAGATCACTAACCCAACGAGCACGAAAGGTAGAAACCAAAAAATTCAAAACAATGACTCAATCCCTTACTACCCTGCGTAACATGAGGGTAAAAATGAGAAAAATTACAAGATTATATTCCCATAACTTACTCTTGAATTCTGATAGTCTTATCTTCAAACTACTTGAAGGCCCAAAATAACAAAGGGATACTCTGATATCATTTTTTAGGAAGCTGGCCAGGCTTCCATCCAACCCAACACCCAACCCAGCCCATGGAAACGTCCGAGAGGAATTCATAAACCAACCGAGTTGGAAAATAGTTTCAAGAATCAAAGATAATTTAGTCATAATGATATATCACTATAATAAATAGATACATACAAACCAAATAGAGTATAAAATAAGAAACCATAAACCATAGATCCAAAAACACCCCAAACTAAACTATATATAAAAAAATATGAAAAAACTAAAAACAAAAACATGAATCATAATAGGACTAAAAAACTTCTCCATGTGACATCCTGGTCACCACCATTTATAAAAATATTCCACTCCATAGGAAAACCCAAACAAAACCTGAACATGCAAAACAACTCAAGTCTACTGATGTCAGGTGTCACAAGTAGGGTGTAAGAATAAAAATACTATGTAGGTAAGAACCATAGAATCCCTACATTTCCTTTCACAACACAATCCAAAAATTCTAGTTGGAAATACATTTAATAAAATATGGTTTTTATAATTTTAAGAACCAACACAGTTTTTCTAGGAAAACCATTTTTTAAAGGAAAACACAACATTTCTCTTTTAAAAAAAAATTGCATACCGACAACCTATTTTAGAACAAAACAAAACTCTAAATAATAATCCAAATGATATGGTCAAAGGGGATATAAAAGGAATAAGATAAACAGTTCAGGTATAATCTGGTAAATGTAATAAAAGGAAGTAACTAAAATACTACAGAAATAAAGCTGGAGTATACTTATAAAATCAGGAAAATCTCCAAAAAATATCTAGAAACACTCATCATATGTACTCAGTTGGGACTCCCCTACCAGCATATGGTGAATCTCTATAGTTAATAACCAACTGGGTACTATAATCTAGCCTCACCAGTGGTAAAGACCACCTAGAATATCCTCAATCCAGGAGGAACCAATCCATATAATCGAGATTTATAAGAAACCATCACTTGTCTCTCTAGATGAGTCCCAAGAATCCCAAGATAATAGTACAAGGGATAATCAGGAAGTCATCACATGACTGGAATTAACCCTAACCCACAAATTCCACCATGCATGCCTTTCCCAAACCCCAACACCAACTATGAGGAGTCCCTCTCATCAGAAGGATGACCACAGGGGTTCCCATCACACATAGAATAATCCAAAGCACCAACCAGGCTGACATGTAACAAGATATTTATAACTAATTTAAAAAAATGTCATATAATACTAACCAATAACTTTAAATTTTCAATTCAAGTCCACTCTAAAAAACCATTTCTAAACCTAATATCAAAAAAACCACCTATGTTCAAAAGGATTCAAATGGTCCTTATGATTCATTTAAAAATTTACACTACAAGGTGATATTTATTAATCATTTGTGTTTTTTAAGAACCATTTATAAAGAGGAAGGCTAAATAAGAGAATACTGAAGAATGAAAGGTGTTTTGAAATCCGATGTTTAAGGTGAGCATCATTTTAGAAATACGTTATCATTTGTGTTCCTATCCATATGTGCACCTCATTACCATGTGGATATGAACAAATCCCATGGAACACCTATTTTAAACCATAAAAATACCCAAATACCAATTTAATGTGTCACCATTAACATTACAACCAATCATAACAATCAACACATAAGCACTAAAACACAAAGTCGAATTGCAATCTCAAACAAAGAACAGTTCCCAAGGAAGACGAAATTACCAAAACCCAACCAAATCTATGATAAATTTGGAAATAATCAATTCACTTAAAAAGAAACATTTTCATTTCATCAAACACTATTTATACATATATGTCATCATAATTAGATAAACTCTTTGAAATCCAATTTTAAATGATTGATCAACAAGGAAATACTATAATTAATTTTAAAAATACATCACAAGTAAGATTGAAACATTTATAAATAAATTAAAAACACCCAAGAATCAAGTGGAATGATTCAGAAAGGAAATGGATGGAGACACCTACCTCAATGGAATGAAAACACAATGACACTCCAAGAGTGGGAACAACTAAACTCGGGATACAATCCATTAACACTAACATCAAAGAAAAACAAGCCAAACATCAACCTGAATCTATTAGCGGTTTCCTAGTAGTGAACCAAGCTAGGATATTCCAATATACCAAGAGAGAAGGAGAAGAAGAGGATAAAAGTGGCCAAAACCAAGAGAAACTCATCTTGTAACCTTAAGAAAGCACCAAATAAGTAAGAATAACCAAGGGGGGAATCTTGGGATCCACCTTCATATTCTTAGATTAAATAAGAGGGGGGATGTTTATTGGGATTAAAAGGAGGGAGGGTAAAAAGAGGAATTTCAACTTTTTAAAGAATATGGGAAACACACATGGTTTGACTACACGGTTTTACAAACTGTGCACTAACCATGCATACTCTATTAGAAGGGGAGGAAACCTACATGGGATGGATACATAGTTTGGGAAACTATGTTCCAACTTTGAAAAGTGATTCTATTAAATGAAAGATCCTTCTTGCATGCTTTCTGCATGGTTTCCCATAACTGTGTTCATGATGCATGCCTTTTCCCTGACACAACCCATGTGCTTCGCAATTTCTCCTCTGGATCACATGTTTTGGTCCAAACTATTCAATTCAAACCGTGAGAAAAGAAATTGAACTAAAAACAACCTAGACCATAAAAATCCACACATTCTCCCCTAAAACCATACATATGTCTAAAACACACCTGAAAAATCTAAAACTCAAAAAATTATCATTGGGGAATCGACTCAAACCACAACCAAAAGATCTGACATCAAGAAAAGAATAAAATAAATAGAATAACTTGGGTTAGTGTGTGACATTTGATGATCTAAGAATATTACTAAAGACCTATGAAAATTTTACACTTACAACACATGTGATAGATGCACTATTCCTTTTGGAGATAATTCCAAAGGAAAAGTTAATGGTTTTGGTAAATTTTCTATATCTAATTATAAATTTATATCTATAGTTGTAAATATTGAATGTTTAAAAATTAATTTAATTATTATATCTCAATTACGTGATGATGGAATGTAAGTTAAATTTCAAAATGATAAATGTTTAGTTTTTAAATATGATTCTTTATTATTTTATCCTAATCGAAAGAAAAATATTTATGTTATTTATTTTTCTAATCTAACTATTCAACATGTTAAATATTTGAATGATGTGAAAAATGATAGCATTATTTGGTTTCAATGATTAGGTCATATTAATTTTATAATGTTACATAAATGATCTAAAAATGATAATGTGCTATAATTACCTTCTTTGAAGAAGGAAAAACCTCATATTTGTGATTCTTGCACGAAAGGTAAACAATGAAATGTTTATTTTAGAACTACCATTCAAATAATTACTAATAGAAATTTACAATTAGTATATCTTGATCTATATGGTCCTACTCAAATTTATAGCCTTGGAAGAATGAAATATACTTTAGTTATTGTTGGTGATTATAGTAAATATAAATGGGTTTACATCCTTTATCATAAAAATAATAATTTATCTAGATTTATTACTTTTTGTAACTTAGTTCAAAATAAAAGAGGATTTATTATTGTTTTTATTCATAGTGATAAAGGAGGTTATAATTTATATTTTGACGAATTTTGTGAAAATAATGGTTATTTTCATATTTTTTCATCTCTTAGGACACCACATAAAAATGGAGTTGTAGAATAGAAAAATATAACTCTTATTGAAATAGATAGAAATTTTTTTAGTGAATATAATTTTATAAGATATTTTTGGGTTGAAATGTTTGTTTCTGACCCGTTATCCAAGGTGTGCCCATGACATTTGCATAGAGAGTGAGCACACTGGCATTCTTGTTACCCCATATTACCTGTTTTCAAATGAGAGAATATTTTATCAATTCCAATTCTTATGTATTCTCCTTGATCAAAATGGGATAATGAGATGTTGGTTCCTCCTTATGCGGATTCCTCCTTTGAACTTGTTTCCTAGTTCAGGTCTCCCTCATAGAGTTAATTCATGTTTGTTGAACTCATTCTCAGTTCCATCTCTTTATGGATTCCGGTTAATTATAGTGCTTCAATTTGGAAATTTTGATTCTATCTTTATAGGTTAGCATCATTCGTTTAGGAGAGTAGTCACATTGGGCATCACTTATAGGTTTGGGTGTCGTGAACATTGGTCACCTATATTTTTCCTCTTATGAGTGACTATCATAAAGGCATTTCATTAATGAAGCCCTAGTAATACCTTATCTATCATGAGGTAACTGACATAGAGGGAATATTTCTTCCAAGTCCATTAACATCAAGCATCCCATGTTTTTATAAGGTGGATGATTCTAGTGGTGTATATCTTCCAAGGATTTTCACCATAGGCATCCCATGTTTTTCATGAGGTAGATGATTCCAGGGGCATATGTCTTCAACGTAATTCACCTTGATAATCCCATGATTATGAAAAGGTTATGTGATTAGAATATTTCAAAAGTTCTATATCCTATTTAGATGGATCAAATCATCTGGTTGAGATGGATCGAAGCATGAGTTTAACGTCTTGTGAAGAAGAGGTTAGATTGATCAGAATACCCCATGGAGGTAGATCAAGGAGGTGTATCCCTATAAGGAAATGAAAAACAGTTTACCAATGGACCAGATCAAAATTCCCCATGGACACAGACCCAGGGGGTGTTCCCCCTAAAGTAAAGATGTCACTCCATGAAGGTTTACGGATAGATGTATTAGAATTCCCTAGTTAGTTGGATCCAAGAGGTGTATCCTATAAAGGGTAGATATCACACTATGAAGGATGACCAAAACACCCCTTAAGGTGGATCATAGTGGTAAATACCTATAAAGGAGCATCTAGGTTTACCATTGTTTGGGATTCAACCTCATCGAGGCATCCTACATACCATATTTAGAAGACAAGGATAAACACCCACATAGTTTGATGCTTTAGTTTAATGTCATTTTATATAACTGTCCTATGTGGTTTAATGTCATGTGGTTATGATGATCATGTCAATAATTGAGAATCTATGAGATATGGAATGAGTCTTACATGTGGAAGCTTCCCATCAGAATAAGAGTTCCCTTGGTTAGAGTTGGTGTGGGGCTTACACATTGAGTTGCTTGAGGGACCTAGAGAAGACAATGTCTCCCATGTAAGGGGTATGATCTTACCAGGGATGTGGTTCAGTGAACATTAGGGTGGATGTGGAAGTTGGGTTTGGACCTCATAGGGGCTTCATCTGTATTCTAGTTTGTTAGGAATCAAAGCACACATTGTTCGATATGTTGGGGCTTAGACCATATAAGAGTCATATTAGAGGTTTGGGATCATGGGTATATCATGATCTACACTAACCTCTAAGACCATGAGAGTCATGATCAATATGTTAAATAAGTGGAAGAAATATATATAATGATCACATGATCCCCTTGGTCCATTGGTGGATAGATTCTGGAGTGTTATTTGGAGAACCAACAATGTGGGTGGGGCCAAAGCATGGAAGCTTACCATGGAGGATCTCATTCCATGTGAGTGGTAAATAGTACATCCTATTGGAGTTCATACCACATCACCCATACATTGATCATCCTTATCTTATTTCATAGGTTAAGGCTACAATTTTACATCATGTTCTATGGACATTGTCATGTAGTTTAACTTATTACTTCTAGGACATGGCATTGGGAATTTTTATGTCATGCATATCAGACGTGGGTGGAATCAATCCTCACCCCTTAGAATTATGTTACCATAGATCACATGCCTTTGGGCAGGGAATGTATTTGGAACTACTAGGGTAAAATGATAGTAGGATTTTCCAGTAACGAGGTCCACATTAGGGTGACTATGTTTAGAAGAAATCAACATTAGGGTACCTACTCTTAGAAGCAATAGGTATGTGGAGGGATTGGTCCACACTTAGAGTAGTGTGGGCAGACACAATAGTGGGTGGAATATGTCACATGGGTAATCTAGGTGCTTTTTAACTTGTCCTATATGGGTGTGGGTTAATGGGTAGTAAAACATTGCAAAAAAAAGGGCCATAAGAAGGGATGAAACATGGGGAGGACTAGGAGAGAGGTTTCCTGAAGCATGAGGCCTCATAGAGAAGAGATTTGTGAAGCTTAGGTGCTTCACGAAGGTTAGGGGTTTCACAAAGTGGTAGGATTCATGAATTAGTATGACCCTATATCAAATAGAATCCTTGATTCATGAGAGGAGTGATTCATAAAGGATGAATGATTCAAAAAACCGTAGGTTCCTCAGAGGACCTTCTTCCTCTACAAAGGGTGTAAGACTTCACAAAAGGCACCAAAAACTTAGGAGGAGGCATTGAAGAACACATGGAAAGTGGTTTCATTAATCTAGGATACCTCATATTATCCATTTCACTTTGGTTCATGATACTCATATAGTTCATGAATTGGAAGTGATTTGGAAGCCGGAAGGTTAGGTAATTTACCCTAAAATGTCAGAATGAGGGTTGTATTTATAGGAAATGAGTTTCATGAATATCAGATGCCTTTCAAAAAGAAATTATGTGATTCATGAATGGGTTCACTCTATCAGACTCATGAAAAAACTTTTAATCATTGACACATTTTCAAAGTACTGTTGAACTCACGAGGGGATATCGTCATATCTTTGTGTGTTTGTGAAGGGAAATTTTTGTTCGTGAGACTTGTGAGCTCTGACGGTTCCTGAAGGATCATGGATTCATTAATTATAATCCTTAGAGGGATTTATGGAATTTTTTTCTTGAATTTGATTTTAAATGGATATCCATTCCTTGAATATTCTTGAGAAACACATATTTTAGTGTCATAAAATTACCCCCCTTAGAATGGGAGCCCAAGGAAAAAGGATGGTTGAATTATGAGGTAGAATTGTTGAAATTTTATAATTGTCTCCCCTTTTTGAAGCTCAATCATGAAGCTCATTCAGAGATCTTCTACGTGACAACCACTCCACAAAGGGCATCAAAAATCTAGGTCATCCATATGTCTATAAAGAGAAGTGGAGGGGTTCCCCCTAAATGAAACTTGACTTCATGAGAAGAAAATATTTTTCTCTATCTTTTCATGGATCTTAATATCTCTATGAACTTACCTATGTGAAATAATTTTTTGAAAAATGTAATTACTGAACTTTTCTCTGTGAATGCTTCTTAGAGAATGGGACTCCATGAATCACATATTTAAGAAGAAACCTCTATGAGCCTGAGCTCTATGAGATATATTCATGAATGATCTTTACGATCAACCTTTGCAAACCAGACACATAAAAAACTAAGTCTAGAACAAAATGGATACTCAAGGAGCTAATGATGATGCTTCTTAAAGGGATGGAATTGAAAACAACTTCATGATTGAGGAGTGTGTCTGAATCACCTCAAACCATGAATCATTGATCAAATTGATAACTGATAATAAGATGTATTATCCTCTATGAAATGAATACCAATCTATGGATTTGGGTCAAGAGATAAAGAAATTATTCTAATGGTGAGTATGGATGAACAAACATACTTGTTTATAGGTGTACCGGGGAAATACCAATGGAATAGAACTATTATAGGCCATATTTGGAAGGACCATGTGTCGATCACAATAAATTGTCTCTATAACCATATCAATAACATTGATGCGGAGAAACTAGAGTATTTGTCATCCCATCCATAGTACGAGACAATCCTAAAAGAGGGACTGGGAGATCCACAGAAGGGATGGAACGATGGATGAGATATGTGAAAGGGAGACAACTTTAGAGATGAGTGGGAATAATACTACTAGGAATGCACATCGTGAACTGAATTATGATGATAGTTGAAGTGAGTAGGGATCTATGAAGAAGCATGGGATTCACAGTTCCATGTCTACTGCTGCTAAGATATTATGCTCGTGTTGGTGAGTAGATGACGACGAGGAACCAATACATTTAATCTACACCATGGGGAGGTTGGATGCAGCCTTTGGGACCTTCATCATATAATTAAAATACCAATTCCATGGGTGATTTATGACGAGATACTCCCCATAGTGAATGTGGGGGGAAATCAAGATTAGTTTCTGGCCTTAGAAAAGGAGCTACTAGATCTGGTACATGGGAGGAGTGAAAAAAATTCTAGGGATGAAATATATATCATTCATGTAGTGGTTTAGATAATTATTTAATGAGCCTACGGATAGATTACCAACAAGGATGCACATGTGCCCCGAATCATTCCAACAAGGAAAAGAGAACACCTATTGGTCTATTTTGAAGAAGAGACAATGGAAGATATGGGGATACCATGTCAACACTAAGGATCAACTCATAGTTAGGCTGGAGGAATTCATCATAATGTTCATTTCTGGTCAGATTCTCCTGGTGAGGGATGCACACATGGGGGTGTTGCTGAGACCCTTCATAATAGTGATGATACAAGTGATGATGAAACATGTGAATTTTGATGTCTTAGAACTAGTGAAGTTGTAAAAGGAACTCTATCACATTAGTGAGGGGATTCCGCTGCTACATGTGTGTGGGGATCTACATTTCTTATACAGCTGAGTGGCTACAAATATTGGGGTTTATGAATATTTAAACTCTATTTATCCTCCTAAAAAATATTTTCAGCCCATGATCCTAAACATTGTAGGGAGTTATCTATTCAAGACAGTTTTTATGGGAATATTAGAGATGGTTGGGCCGGTGGAGCATTTCATGTTTCACCCATTCCCTATACTAAAAAGAGTGGTGAAAGATGATGGTATAGGGATTGTAGAGTGTATATTCTACTCTTTTCCATTCAAGGTGGAGTATTGGTGGCCATATTTGACTGTGAACTGATCTGTGAACCATACAATACACACCGGTTTGTGAGATAATTTAGGTGTCTGCAGAGGCTCACACCAAAGGTATAATCAAATGTGAGGCATGAATTCTATCATTTGGAATTGAAGAAAATTTGGTTTATGTTTACATTTGAATATTGGAAGATGTGAAAAGAGCTTCCACCACCAACCTCCATGTTTGGACTCTACCATGATTATCAAAAAGCTAGGAAAGTGAATATCTTGGGGATATTCTTAGATGGTGGTACATCCAATATAATGAAGTGGTGAACTATAAACTATGAGGACATGGTTGAGTGGTGGTCTAAGGGTGTCATAGAGACAAAGATAGTTTAGTAGGTGGAGCAACAACAGTGGGTTCTGTGGTTTACGGGCCCAGACATGCAATAGGAAAAGGAAGATAAGCAATAGTACGAGGATAATCACTCTTGGTTAGGTAGAAAAAGGAAGAATCAAGTCCATCTTAGGTGGTCCCTAGGACATTTTTACAGGATCCTAGGAAGTAGTTATGCCACAAGTACATTATTAATGATGCAATTTTTTTAAATTCTAGGACAAATGGGATGTCTATGTGTAGTTCTAAAGTGTTTGTGGGATGTGATAGAAATTTAACAAGGATGAGATGGGTATTTTTAGTATTGTTTATGCCTAGTATGGTTTCCAATTGACCTAGGATGGGGCAGAATGATACGTCACAAACCTAGGGAACCTGGTTTATTCTTGGGACACTGCATGTCTACTAATTGGAAAGGTGAAGGTTTTACAAAACATGACCACTCCCCTGAAACAAACTATAAATGAGATAGTTATACATGATCCTTTTCCTAAATAGTTAGATGATTCTTAGGGAAGGGACACATACTAGGGCTCTTGTATGGGCATATTTTTAACTTATGACAAGGTAAATATCTAGGTTTTATATTCCTTATATATAACATGTTCTTGAGCTACTATCTAACTCTTTTTTGTGAAGGAATCAGATAAAGAGGAAGATTAGGTCTATGAAGAACCTAAAAAGGAAGTCAAGGGGACCTCAACCCTTCGCAACATTATGGATGTGAGAAGACAATCACCGATCAAAGTCGAACTTGTGACTAAGGTAACCATTTCTGGGGAAAATCCCCCATCAAGGGGATTTCCCATGAATCTTTATGAACTCCTCACCAGGATATTATATGCATGTAATTTTCTTTCCATTATACACCCCATTTTCTCTTCCTTGTATTCCTATACATGACCAATTCATTCTGGAATGGTAGTATGGTTGGTGCTTGGGACTCAGCCCTCAATATTTATGCTTGTGTTGCCGACCCCTAAGGACATGGTGGTGGTGGACGAGGATACTCTCTTGATGAAAATGTACATGTAGGATATTGTAGTTAATCCAGTCACATATGTTTCCTTGGAAGGGACTACCGATACCACACCCTCAATAGAGGGGGTCAAGGTAGTATCCACTATATGGATGGATGAGGGGGTTGTTGTAACAGAGCCCATGGTAGTGGAACCATTGAAGAAAACTATTGGAGTTAAAGATATGGTAATGATTCTAGTGACTGGAGATGTTAGGGAGGATGTATTGGGCATGCCTACCCAAAAATTACTACTGGTGGTGGCCAGTAAAGTTGAGTATGAGATTTTACTTTGAATAGGGGAAGCCAAAGGAGTTGATGTAGCTATGTATACCTTGAATGTTCCAAAAGGGTTAGTAGATTATTTTTTCACTAGTGTAGAGGCTGGTGAGAAACTTTTCCCTCGGATAAAACACTTGTTGCTCACACTTGAAGACATGCACCTAGAGCATATAATTGATAAAATATTGAAGGTCATTCCTCCATAAAATCCTAAACTGCCAAAATACATTAATGAATCTAGCCCAAAGGTCATCGAGGATGATTGGGCTATCTATCAAAAATCCTGGAGGAATATGTAGAACTTAATCACTCACATCTAAATAGCTGAACTGACACAACATTTGTTATCTCTCTTCCATTGGTTAGTTAGTCTAGGAATCGGTGGGGTGAACTCCAACATTCTTCATGCGCTTTCTTGAGATTTCATCATTGAGATGGCACATGTGGAATGTCAAGATCTCTACTTTTCCTAGAGGAAACACAAGGCTAAAGACTCCCACAAACTTAAGAAGGATGAGGGAGAGATTTAATTCCTATAGGGGATAGAACATGAGTAGGTGATGGTCATGACTACTCAGAATAAAATTATAAAAAATTTGAAGGCCTAATTGGTGTGAGTTCAAGGATGAGCATAAATTGTAGCAGTCCAAATCTGAAGATGCCCACCTTAGGGATGATGAGTATAAGGATGACTTGGATGTGTGGCAGTAGGTCTTTGAGGCCACTCAATAGAGGTTGGTCAATCTTGAGCGCTCGATATTTGAGGTGGAGCCATAAAGGAATATTTTTGAAAGGATAATCCCCAATATGTTGATTATCATTTAAAACATTAGTTTTCTTAATTTTCATACTTGAACATATTTCCTTTTTTATTGTTTCACTTTGATCATAATTATGAGATAACCAAAAACCAATCCATAAGCTTCTGTGAGTCATGCCTAGTGTGAGAAATAGGGTATGACATTGGGATTTATTTTCCTATGAGAGTGCTAGTCAATCATCACGCACTTGGAGTCTGTCTATTGATTGACCACTGAGAGTGTCCAGGATGAGAGAGGCTTTTCCTAGAGAAAGGTCTCATAGAACAACCTAATTTATTTTCCAATTCACTCTAATTAATGAATGGATTAATGCCATGATTGTTGAATTCTACCCAAACAAATGAGAATGAGGAATGTGAATCACAATTCCTGAAACAAGGAACAGAAGGATGGTGACGTCATGATATAGGATAAATGTTGACCATGTTTGAAACCCAACATCCATATAACTTATTCTAGGAGGGAAAAAAATGAGGGTTGACCATTGAGCATATTATAAACATGGAACCTATCTTAGAATGTCGTAAAATGTCTTTTAGGGAGTTGGACCATGATGATAGGTTGTCCTTGTCCATATACCATACCATTAGGGTGTCCCTTTAGATGTGGAGGAGGATGAGGCTCTAAATAAGGGGCATGTGGAGTTTGTAAATTATGTGATGTATATTTGAATGGATTCCACCACCCTTGTAATTATGCCACAATAGATTGGATCATTTTGGAATGGACATATCCATTTGAATGGAGAGAAAACTCATCTTCTAGGGGAAGCATTGTCTCGAAGGCTAAGTGATGGGATAATGAATGATATAGTAGATGATTGACACTGAAGGTAAGGGTTTCAAAGGTAAGGGACTAATATTCCTTGAAGTTTAACATCATACAATAAGGATGATAAACATACAATTTTATGTCATACAGTGAGGATATTGAACACATAGTTTTACATGATAAGGTGAGGATGTTGAACACATAGTTTTAAAAAATATGATAGGGACAAGTAATTTTACAATTTAACACTATATGGTCAGGACATGGTATGCAGGGATTATGAACTGATCAGACCACCATTTCTTCATCATGTCAAGTTAAGAGGGAATCCCATGTTTATTTCATGTGGTAGAGTCACAGTTTAGCATCATAAAAAATTGTACATAGTGAATTTATGGAAATGATACCCACTAGTCATAAAGGCGAGGGTGAAGGAGGGCATCACAAAGAGAGACTGCTTACCAAGAAATTGAATCTAGGATGGGCCATGAAAATTTTAGGGTCATTTTGTATAGACCATAATGAGGGTGTCTCAATGTAACATATGAGACATTATATAAAATTTACTCAATGTGAATGAGGGGGCCTAGGAGTCCATATGATGCCACATAAATTATCCCTGAGATGAATTGTACACAGTTTAAGGTCATATGGTCTGGACCAGGACTTGTTGTTATTTTAAGGTCATAGAGTTCAGAAAAAGGGGTGATCAAAACATGTATGTGTGGTATGAAATTTTGATAAAATTGATGTGAATGAGGAACAAGGAGTCCCAATTCCACACTACATATTCTTAGGATGATCTTTATACAATTTAGAGTCATGATTCTTGGACTTGAAATATGGTGTAGTAGAAGATCGATACCGTAAAGGGGATAACCTCTAAAATGAAGGTATTTAATATTCTCACACTCATATATGAGGTATCTTGTATTTATACGGGGTAAGGATACAATTTAAAATCATGCGGTGAGGATGTTAAGATCAATAGTTTAAATTCATACATCTTGGATAGATGGGGAACTTAGTTTAAGGTTATAGAGTTTGGACCATAAAGGAGGCATATCAAATGGATATATATAGAAAGAAGAAGTGAAAAACCTAACATAAATGAGGGACACAGAGGACTACACCACACAACATATTTTTAGGAGGATATACATACAATTTAAAGTCACGATGCTTGGACTTGGGTCTTTTGTAGCTCGACCACATGGGCATAAACCCTACCAAGACTCATAAGACATCATGATTCATGCTCTATATGGGAAACAAGGAGTAGTGAGGTAATTTAATTAACACATGGATGTTCAAAAAAATGGAAAAGATAACCTAGGTTTGGAATGTCCCAATGACACAAAATTGATTACTCAACGTGCATAGATGTAGGGAGGGGTAACACCAAGGGTGTTGGAATTTCACCAAGAATTATGGAGGTGGAAAGAAGGTAAGTCAATACGTCTAATATCTAGATAATGGAAGATCAATGTGAATGGATCAACTATTGACCATGTTCGAAACACATGGATCACAACCACATAGGTCATGGATTGGGTGATCAAATATAGGATCTACTATTGAGAAAATTCAAAACATAGGACCCACTGTTTGTTGACTGAGATCCATAAAAGAGTCTGACTAGGATGGGAGGTGAGTTGATTTGGCTAGGAACCATAACCCATATGGGGCCTATTTGGATTTGAGGGATGATGGAAATTCAAACTAAGAAAAAATCAAAGCATGTAAATGGAATGAGATAATTTCAATGTGGGATTCAACACTATGTTTTCCATGACACAACACGTTTTGGAATGCAAATGGGGCATATTAGGAAGTAGGATTCAAACCAAAGTATTAAAAATAGTTTAGGGTCATATTGCATGGACCAAAAAAAGTGAACACCAAACAAGTATAGTAAGTGTGATGGAGTTGCAAATCTTATGTGAATAAGGACCAATGAGTCCCAACGCCACACACTGCACCCCTAATATGAATTTCATAGTTTAAGGGAATGATTCTTGGACTATAAGAAAACTCGTAGTTTATGTTATTAAATCATGAACCATGATGGGTCAAGGGGATAAAGAATTTTTTGAGTTTGTGGATGCACCCAAATATGAGGAGTCTGGGTGTCACTATGTATCCCATGAGGATGGGAATCAAGACACAAGTAGTTTTAGTATATGTTACACATAGTTTATGGTCATACGGTCTGGACCAGTAGAAAATATATTAGAGTCATGTTGCTTTGACTATGGGGATAAATGTTCACTCTAAGTGTATGTGTGTAGGACATAGAAGGTAAAAACTAATGTGATTGGAGCCAAGGAGGATTCTGTACCACATACACACTTTAAGACAAAATGTATATAGTTTAATGTCATAATGCATGTACTTTAACTAAGGACAAGAGGAAAAAGGGATGATAATCTTGAAGATGATCCCACAAATGAGAATTTTGGGTGTCACTATGTATTCGATGAGGGTGGGAATCAATCCATATATAGTTCTAGACCATGGTGTAGTAGGAGACCAATGCCAATAGGGGAAATCCTCATTGGTGAGAGATTTAAGGCATCCCCTAGTAATCATGTGGAATCCCATGTTAAAGACATGGGGTAACATTTTTTAACCATTCCTTACATATCCTATGGGGCATCCCTATTTAAAGAAAATTTAAATACCATATCTTAATTAAGAGGAATCCTGAACTTTTCCTTGGTAAGGATACTATTTAACGTCGTGCACTAAGGATGTTGAGTATCCCAGGAGGATATGGGTGGTGTAAAGAAGGGAGAATGTAGACATGAATGGGGGACAATGTAGATCATCATCTCACCACATACTCCTAAGGGGGCTTTCACACATTATAAAGTCATGATGCTTGGGATGTAGGGTTACTTTGAATTTAAGGTCATGGAGCTTGAACCATAGGGGGAATTATTCCAAAATGGATGTGCACAGTACGATATGTATAACCTAACCTAAATTATAAATAAGTATAACCACATAGGACAATAAACTCCCAAGGAAGACTCACAAACAAATAAAATTCATGATTCTAGTACATAAACTCCTAGTTTATGGTTATAGAGTACATACCAATGATATAGTTCAATGTCATGTGATCAGGATGTGGACACACAGTTTAACATCATATGGTGAGGAAAATGGTTGTTGTGTAGATTAACATAGTAAAACCATGACTCTAGTTACGTAGTTTATCATCATGCAACAAAGAGGATACAAGTTCTTGGTTTAAGGTCATATATTTTAGACTATATGGTTCCTAGTTTATGGTTATAGAATTTAGATTGTGGAATCTTTGAATGAATATATATAGCATTGTGGGGTGACAGCCTCGAAGTGAATGAGGACCAAGGAGGTCAAACTCCACACAACATATTTATGAGGACACATGAAAATAGTTTAAATTCATGATGGTTAGACTTAAAATCCTTACATGAACTACTATTTGAGGAACTTGACATTGGTGGGAGGAGTGATTCGCTCACCTTCCATAGTGATCAAATAATATGTGCAATTGAAATAGAACTTGTGGGTGATATAAAATAATTACCACTTGAGATCCAACTTTGGATGCTTCTTTCTAGGTATCATTGGAATTCAGAGATCCAGTACCATATCACCCTAATAGAAGGAGTAGATGAAAACCTTCTCATTGAATACTCTCGTTATCCTGTTCTGATGGCTCTCTGGATTGTGTAAGTCCTAGATACTTTTCTCTTTTATATATTATAGTTCATAAAGATAGACTTATACTATTCTATCTATTGTCTTATGATCATAAAAATGTATTCATAGTGATGGAAACTAGACCACAATGGGCATAAATACCTCTACTCTATACACTAGGGAATATGGGGTCACCTGGGTGGAATTGTGAGTTATCTTATAATAGGCTCAAAGGGAGCTGGAGATCTTGTCCTAACAACTCTTGTTGTTCTATCCCACCATATTATGAATAATGATAGAGAGGGTCTTGTTGAACACCTTGATTTATCAATTTTCATGTACATAGTAGCGAGAAGTATAGTTCAACCAGATATTGTACTTGGCATACAATATCTTTAGCTAAGCAGCTCAAATGTTGGTATTATTATCAGAGATAATGGTGTGACAGACTCCAAATTGGTGGATGATATGGGAGATAACAACTTCGATCATAGATCAAGCCTTAACTTCCTTGATGGGAATTTCTTTTTTCCCACTTGGAGAATAAATCTATCATGGTTAGAATTAACCTACACTGGTGTAAAATCATTGGCAGTTATGGCCCCACAACTTCGAGTCCCCATACAAAAAAGGTATAAGAATACTTGGTGGTGTGGAGGGGTTTTGGCGGTCGATGTACAAAGTTTGAATTGATATGACACATGTGACATATCTGGGTGAACTCAATACAGTGATGGACCATAATGGTCCATAAGTATCCCAATATTCATCTATAGTGGGAGAGATTCAATCCTTCCTGATGTGAACCACATGACCCTGCATGAACTTCCTACATAACATGGGGAATGTCATTTACTTCAATGAAAATAAGTATAATTCCCTCAAACCCACATATGAAGAGGGTTAATTCAATGTTTGGCCAATTTTGGAGGGTGAACTGCGCTGCTCACTAATGGATTCACTCACGATCGGCTCTATATGACCATAGGACACCATGTTGAACGTACTAAATGAACACATTTTTCTAATTGGAGGTTTCTTCCACTATAGGGGGACTTAGAGGTCCAGACTTAGAGGCACTGATAGTTAGCTGGTTCACATATTGGATATCATCATCATCTAGAATGAAAGGAGTGATGACTCCATAATACACCACATGAATGGACACATAATCTTATTCAAGATCTACAAGATAAGAGACTAAACTTTACAGGGTGGTGGCTTAACCATTCTACAATCAAGGGACATGAGTTACTTCTATATGAGAAGGGAACCAGACCATTAGTTGGGGAGTGCACTCCATCAGAGGATTGAGCTATGGATTTACGATGACGTAATCATCATTAATATATTTGATAACTAAATTAAAGTCTCCCTTCACATGAAAATAGGTGATATCAATATTGAGGGCTAGATCAAGACCCCTAATGAGGGCTTGATAATCTACCACATTTCTGGTGAAACCTTCTAATAGTAGGAACAAATATGGTAGGATAGCCTATGCCAAAGTGATGAAGATGATCAACAAGCCTAGAATGTTGATCATGGGATCATCAATCCTTTTACCGGTTGGGATATGGTAGGAAACAGAGAAATGCATATGCTATAATGAAATATCATAGTCCACTGAGAGGATTTACTCATCGAGAAAATCAACATCTTGGTGAAATTCATTCAGATCTAGATGGGCGACCATGAAGTCTTCCAACACTTTCCCATTAATAGATATCTACAAAATTAATTTGATGTAGAACTACCGAAGGATCACTGCCCTGTGTTCCAGCCATATTGTCAATATGGGGAGATTCAAGATATACTTTAGTGGATCCACATGAGACACCATCTATATATCATTATGATGCAAATAATTCAACAACATAAGCACTATAAAATCTTGCATGATGTAGCTCTTCTCGATGGAATAATATCTTTCCTCTATATCAAGGAGCATGTGACTT
Source organism: Viscum album (assembly GCA_963277665.1). Lineage (NCBI taxonomy): Eukaryota > Viridiplantae > Streptophyta > Magnoliopsida > Santalales > Viscaceae > Viscum > Viscum album. The sequence continues at coordinate 1,188,865,020 of OY728143.1, read as the reverse complement.
AGTGAAAATAAACTATTTTATCTTCCCTGATTATTCTTCTATGTAACAAGGTCACCGAGGGACCATTCTAGGTTGTTCATGTAGGGGAACATAGGCTTACCTAAGATTGGAAACATTATAACTAGAGGCTATAACAGATACTGCATGATTTATTCAAAGGCGGTATAGAACTATTCATCCCAATGAAAGGTGGTTCCTTTCTTCATGAGCCTTGAAAAGGGATTACACTTTCTGACTTGGTTCATGATGTACCGACATATGTAGGTTAAGTGGCCTTGAAGACCTTAGAGCTATCTGAGGTTTCTTAGGGGATGAATCTGGAAAATGGATTTGATTTTTCTGTAGGTTTATTATGATACCTTAGTTTCTAATGATGAAGTTGAGAAACTTACTAGAGGTAACCAAAAATATACAATAAAAGGGGTTCGTCTTCAAATGTTAGGAGTAGAGGAAGTTGAGAACTTTCTCAAGGTCTTTGTGATGGTCTTGAAACTGGAGGTATTTGGCCACCAAGTCATCCACATAGCATTCCACTAGCATCCCAAGGATTGGTTTGAATATGAGGTGCATGGATCACTAATAATTGTCTTCTAGATTATTTAAACTGAAGGGAATCACTTGATAGAAAAAAAATCCCATGTGGTACGATGAGGGTAGTGGACTCCTCATCATCAGGGTCCATCTAGATATGATTGTACCTGGAATATCCATCCATAAAGGAGAGAGTCTGAAACCTAATTTTAGCATCAATCAACAACTCTATTACTTGAAGGGGAAAACCATCCTCCAAACAATAGTGGTTGAAGTCTTGGAATTAAATAAATACTCTGATCTTACTATTAATCTTTCTCACTAGGAAAATTTTGGCTAGCCACTTGGGGTACTGAACTTCCCTGACAAATCCATCTTTGTTACGATTATCAACCTTGGACTCAACCATGGAACCATGCGTATAAGGCCCCAGCCTTAAACCTTACATAAACTTGAGTTATTACAGGATTAGACATTGAGGATATTTTCAGGTTTAGAGTTTTAGAGAATTAGATCATGAAACTTGCATTACATTCCACATTTAAACAAAGTAGTTACATAAAAGATAGTATTCATTCTTCCCATCAACAGAAACATATTGAAAATAAAACATGGATTCTTTCTTGACACATCCTTGACACTATCATCACATCTTGTACCTTTCCCTTGACCTGTGAAAAACATTTCAAAAACATGGGATGAGCAAAAAAAGCTCAGTAAGGGTTATAAAAATATGGAAAGGAAACTTGAGTTCATATATACATAAGAATGAAATCATACTTTACCCATAAAACATAGGCACTTTAACATACCTCATCAAACCATGAATAAATCATAGAAATCATAAGACATAAAGGTAACTTGAGGCATTCATAACATTCTTACGTAGGGAGTAACCCTCTTGGTTACGTTTGGAATACACATCACAGTATATTCCCTAAATCTCTTCGGAGAAACCTTAAAGGTTCACTCCTTTGCATTACCCAATGCATTGGAGAGCTATATCGGGCTCACCCGCCCTTAGTTTATCACGGAACCACCCATTCTTCATAACAATTCCCAAGAACCATAACATAATCGTATCACATAAAACATGAATAAAGGAAACATAACATTTCCACATTTCAATCACAATATATCATTTTAGGATATTGAATTAATGAATCCATAAAAAAACCATTTTCAAAACCATTTAAAACATTTAATAAAGATATTTTTGAATCAAAGTGTCCCATACCAGCTTGAAACATTTAACATTTTAAACCATTAATATCCATATAAATAAATCCTTAAAACCATTTTGAAAACATGGATATTAATAAGAATAAATGATTAAAACATTTAAAGTGATATTTTGGTTAAAGGGGTTTTACCAAAATTAGTGACACTTGAATACAATAATTGAGAAATAAAATTTAATCAGAACTTTATAATATCATGAGAATAAATGGATTCATGATATAATATAACAAAGGACAGTATATACACCATATATGAGTGAATTGGTGCATAACAACAATGAAGTCTCAATAGAGATGTAAAATGTGATGAAATCCCTTATAAAGAAGGTATCCTTAAATTAAGGATAAATCAATCTCAAAATTATGTGTGACAAATATAAATACACCAAATATAATTGTATATTAATTGTAAAACAATAAAAGTTCATTCACACATATTCAAAGGATGACATATTCAATAACTACATGTTGAACCCAAAGAAATCGAAATTGGGTTAAAAAGTTCCCTTGGTAAAATTCGACAGCCTAACGGCGTCACTTCAAGAATTCAGAAAATGAGTTGATGAGAGATAAAAAGGGAATCTCATCACTTGGAAATAAAATTTACATCAATCAGGATATAGAAGAACATATCCCAACATAATAGTATGTGAATTAAAAGACATAACAAATGAAGTCTTTTAAAAAGAGGAGGGTGAAAGGTTCCCTTACCGACTTGGGTAACTTTCGAAAAGTACACCCCATCGAAGAAGTGTCATAAAATGAATATGTAAATACCCATAATGGAATTATATTACAAAAGGAGTGTAATAATGGTCAGTACATAAACCACTCAAAGGAAATTGTGGCAAATGTAGCATAAATCTCACGGGAATAAAAGTGAGATGAAAAATCTCTTATGAAAACTCGGCAGCCTAACGATGCCACTTAAAACTTCCAAAATGGATTGATGAGAGGAAATAGGGTATCTCATAACATCAACATAAAGTTTACAGAAATAGGAATATAAAATAACATCCTCCAACATAACAAATAGGAGCTTAAAAGAAGTGACATAAAGGAGAGTACTTAAAAAGAAAGAGAGAGGTTAGATCTCTTACAAAAATTCGGCAGCCTAACGGCGCCACTCAAAACATCCAAAATGGATTGATGAGAGAGAATAGGGTCTCTCATAATATGTACATAAAAATTACAGTAAGATTAATATAAAATAACATCCCAATCACAAGAAATATGAGCTTTAAAGGAATGACATAAAAGAGTGTACTTAAAAAGAAAGAGAGGAGTAGGATCCCTTACCTCGGGTCCGACTTGACTCGATCATTCTTTAACGTCCTGAATAATAAACTTGAGTTAATTTCCACTTTATTAAGAACATTTTTCTAGTTCAATATTCCTTTTAGATCACTTATTTTCATGTTATAAACATTATGTAATCATTTAAGTTAATAATGTTTTTTTGTCGATATTTGGTTCTTAAGTCGAAAGTGGACTTCTTACAATTACATGTTTTTCGTGTGGTAAAAGGTTCTTTATATCCAGAATAAAATTCCTGATTTGGATAGAATATATATCATATATATCCAGCATATACATGTATTTATAATATTACATAATCATTTAGAGGTAAGAAATGAAATGCACTATTCATGGAGACGGTAAGCCGTACCTACGCATGAACACTACTTTCATTTCTTTGTCATATTAATGGAATTAAAACTAAATGAGAGGTATGTATATTTTAATTCAAGAATTATATTCATCATTTAGATGTATCATTCATCATATATATCCATTATATACATGTACTTATAATAGTACATTACATTTGGGGATAAGAAATGAAATGCAACGTTCATGGAGACGGTAAGCCGTACGTACGCATGAACGCTACTTTCATTTCTATCTCATACTTTAATGGAAAGAAATAATAATGATATATAGGTATATTATAATTCCAGTATAAAATCATATATAATAACATTAAATCCATCCTTTATACGTCCCATGTATGGCATTAACGAATCACATCACTTTGAGGGGGCGGTAGTCCGCACTTCCTAAAATGAAGATATCGCGTATACCCATAATGGAAGCCATAAAGGTAAGAAAAAAATGAAAAATACAGAATCTTAAGGAAAACATAAACATATTACATATCATATATAAATATAGTGTCATCTTAATGGCCACCTTTGAAGGTGTTAGAAGAATGTTGAACAATCATCGTTTCGGGAGGCAGAAATTCACCATCCACAGAAACAGTATGTTCTTTAACCATTAGATGTAGGTGTGTTAAAGTGTAGCTCAAATCCTTCTTATAACAACATCCTAGTATATTTATGATACTGGATTTGTTACAAAAGAAATTAATAAAAAGAGTTTAGGGGGTTGGAGAAGCAAAATAAAACAAAAGGACTCAAGTGAAGACATTACCTTAAAATCGGGTAACTCCCTTTGGTTTGAGCTCAAAGGCTTCCTTGGGAAGACTTATGCCCAAAGTGAGGATTCAAGGAGTACGAGAGGGAAGTTTAGAGACAAAATGGGAAGAGTTTGGCCGAGCCAAAGGCTTTGGGAGTGTGGGTAAGGAGGTAGAGGTGGGGGCCTTTTATAAGAAGAGAGGAGGGACACTCTTGGAAAGTAAGAAAATGTTACTTTATTTGAAAATGGTATTCGAATTTAGGGGGTCCCACATTGATGTGTTTCTAGGATACGGTGTTAAGGGTTCGAAATACACTCATACAATAGGTTTTGGACATGTGTAGGTCTTAGATATTACAATATCTTTCCATTTTATTTAAATCATTAAATAATGAGGTCATCACTGCATCATCATGATGTCATAAATGATTTAATTTATTTAAAGTCTAAAAATTATAAAAAAAATAATATGATTTAGGAAATCATTTTATCTTTCCAATGAATATTTATAGTCAAAAATATGATTTTTATAACCCCATGTAAAAATTGTTTTAGTAAAACATTTCATGTTTGTCTCATTTTTACTTTAACTTTAAATAAAAAGATATTAATGTCATTTTCCAACCAATGTGGCTTCATGGGGTCCCCAAGTTGACACATGGGTTTTCTTGGTCGGCCATGACACATCCAATGAGGTTAGGACATGTTTCAAGTTCATTTCATATTATTAAAACATTATTTTTACCTTAAACTACACTAATTACCTCTAATTGCGATTAAAAACTTAATAAGTTACTATTCACCAAAAAATTATTTTTATCCCATTGAACCACATTTTACTTCTTAATGACAACCATGTATGTCGGATTTTTGAAATTCAAAACACAAAGATGGAAAAATTTCATTTAAACGGAAAAATCAGTTTTTATAAGTACCACTTAGTGGTTTCACTATTCATCAAAAATTAAAGTTTTTCAGAAAAAACCCAAAAATTCACCCTAAGATATATTTGATATTCTGAATTCAAAAATAAAGTCTATTTTACAAAATTCAAAACATATAAGTCACATTAATTAATTTAATAATTAATTCCCACTGTCAGAGCAAATAGCGTGTTTTTATGAAACAATAAGTATCAAAAGATTGACACTAGTTTAAGTCTGTTTTCAAAGTGAAATTAATTCCAACAACCACTATTGGATTTAATGGTAAAAATATATTCTAATTTCACTTTAAACCCAATTCAAAAGATAATCTAATCATATAAATAAATTATATTAAAAAGAGGTTTTGAATTAAAATACAACATTTTACACTATTCATTAAAAAATGAACTTTATCAGAAAGATACCAAAAATTTACACAAAGTAAATTTGATGTCCCAATTCTTAATAAGAATTTTATTTGGTCCAAAAGGATGTATAAGAGTGAACAAAACTATATTTAATGTTGGTTCTCCATCAAAAGGCGATAAGTGAACCTTTAGTGAAAACTAGGGCATATACGCCTAAAATTGAATTATTTCCGTATTTTATGCCTTTATCTTTTATTGGATAAATGTAAAAACATTTAAAAACATATATAACCATATTTTAGTTATTTCTATCCATTCCCACCAATACAACGGCTACATGTTAACTACCATTTAAAATAATATTATTTTGTTATTAGAGTGAAACGTATGATTCCCAAGAAACTCGTTGTTGCGTGTTGGGTACGCCATCGAGCATAGCGTCCCCTTTAAAGTCATATTAATATTTTATTCACAAATATGGATAAATATGAAAATTTTATATTCTTTATTTACTTGGGGTGTTACATCCTTCCCCCCTTTTGGGAATTGCATCCTCGCAATTTTTAAAATTGAGCTTGGAAACATCCTTGAAAGTCCCACATCGGAACAAGAGTCGGTAAAACAATCACTTTAAAAGAATGGGAGAGAAGTACAAATTTCACCCGAGTTAACCCATACTAGGATTCCAAGTATGAAAATATGGATATGGAGGAGAAAACAAAGGGTCATGTTCTGATGGAGAGTGATAGTAAACATGTCTAGAAGAAAGTTAACAATAAGAAAATCACAAACTTGTGATGGGTTAAACGGTATTCGATTCCCCAGTAGGAAAAGTTAATAGACAACATATTTCATTTAAGTTACTTTTTATTGAAGAATTTATTCATAAGGAAACATAATCACTTATCATGTTGACTTTCAACTTTTTCTAGATTCTTTAATCAAACTCATATTTTTTCCAAAAGACGAGTATTTAGGGAGACTTGTTCGCATTAAGAGTACTATAATCAACTTCTAGAGAATCACCTAATCCACAAAAGATAACTATATACTTCTTATGTCTTTAGACTTTAACCAAAACCAAAACCAAAAAAGGTTAGTACAAGATTAGAAAATCCAGAAAAGGATAACCCTTTATAAAAAGAAAATCTATTCTTAATCTCAAAAATTTGTCCAACAAACCCAAAGTTCAACGAGGACCATTCGATAAACAATTTGTCCATAAAATCCTTCAAAGAAAACTAAATTAATATTGAAACCCAAATATTTGAAGGTTTTAGTCACAAAGTCTTCCAAGTTAAATCGCAACATTTATATCCAAACAACATCAGTTGCTCCTAAAGTCTCGTATTGAAAAGTAATTAGCCTAATCACATATCCTCCATGACGGGTTAATAAATTTCCATAGATAACCCAAAATCAACTTACTCTTAATTCATAAAATCATCTAACTAAAAAGAATCAATCAAACTAACCAGGGACTTCGCGTAGTCTAGTGGTAGGCGATAAATACCAGTCGCACTTTGGTTGTGGGTTCGATTCCCGCAGCTTTGTCCGACGCGACGGGTTGTCACATGGTCTGTGTGTTGTCCTTTTTCCAAAACTACATAATTCTCAAAACAATTCCCAAAACGAGATAAAATCTTCAAAAATAAACATAACATATTTTAACCTCAAGTTTATCTCATGCCTTTCATTTTCCATCATAACATATAATAACCCATAATTACCTCAAAAGTAAGGATCATATAAACCCTAATGGTTACCTTTTTAATTATTACCTGAACTTCCACATCGATTGGTCATCTCGTACATGATGCATTATAGAACATACCAAGGTTCATGTGGTTGACCATGACTCCTTGATAGTTTGATTAGAACAACCACGCATTTCCTCATTGAATACCCCATTTCATCGAGTCTCTTAATCAGAGAACCACCACAGTTTCCTTCAAACCAATTGTCACTTTGGTGCCTGTGAGATCCAGCCATTCACTAAAAACAGAAATGTCAGTGTGAGTATATCAACAAAACCATCATTTACTAATGAGGAAGGTAAACACTAAGATATACTTACTCATTCACTTTATCAAAAACTAGGACTCTTTCTGAAATCCTAACCATTATGGTAATGTCACTTATGCTTAGAGAATACCCTAACCTCTAAAGTTATCTAAACCGACCTTTGATACAAACTATAAGGCCCCATCCTTAAACCTTACTAAAACTTGAGTTATTACAAGATTACACATTGAGGATCTTTTCAGGTTTAGAGTTTTAGATAATTATATCATGAATCTTGCATTACATTCCACATTTAAACAAAGTGGTTACATAAAAGATAGTATTTATTCTTCCCATCATCAAAAACATATTGAAAATAAAACATGGATTCTTTCTTGACACATCCTTGACACTATCATCACATCTTGTACCTTTCCCTTGACCTGTGAAAAACATTTCAAAAACATGGTATGAGCATAAAAAGCTCAGTAAGGGTTATAAAAATATAGAAAGGGAACTTGAGTTCATATATACATAATAATGAAATCATACTTTACCCATAAAACATAGGCACTTTAACATACCTCATCAAACCATGAATAAATCATTGTAATCATAAGACATAAAGGTAACTTGAGGAATTCATAACATTCTTACGTAGGGAGTAACCCTCTTGGTTACGTTTGGAATACCCATCATAGTATATTCCCCAAATCTCTTCAGAGAAACCTTAACGTTTCACTCCTTCGCGTTACCCAATGCATTGGAGAGCTATATCAGGCTCACCCGCCCTTAGTTTATCACGGAACCACCCGTTATTCATAACAATGCCCAAGAACCATAACATAATCATATCACATAAAACATGAATAAAGGAAACATAACATTTCCACATTTCAATCACAATATAACATTTTAGGATATTGAAATAATGAATCCATAAAAAATCATTTTCAAAACCATTTAAAATATTTAATAAAGATATTTTTGAATCAAAGTGTCCCATACCACCTTGAAGCTTTTGACAATTTAAACCATTAATATCCATATAAATAAATCCTTAAAACCATTTTGAAAACATGGATATTAATAAGAACAAATAATTAAAACATTTAAAGTGATATTTTGGTTAAAGGGGTTTTACCAAAATTAGTGACACTTGAATACAATAATTGAGGAATAACATTTAATCAGAACTTTATAATATCATGAGAATAAATGGATTCATGATATAATATTCCAAAGGACAGTATATACACCATATATGAGTTAATTGGTGCATAACAACAATGAAGTCTCAATAGAGATGTAAAATGTGATGAAATCCCTTATAAAGAAGGTATCCTTAAATTAAGGATAAATCAATCTCAAAATTATGTGTGACAAATATAAATACACCCAATATAGTTGGATATTAAGTGTAAAACAATAAAAGGTCATTTAAACATATTCAAAGGATGACATATTCAATAACTACATGTTGAACCCAAAGAAATCGAAATTGGGTTAAAAAGTTCCCTTGGTAAAATTCGACAGCCTAACGACGTCACTTCAAGAATTCAAGAAATGAGTTGATGAGAGATAAAAAGGGAATATAATCACTTGGAAATAAAATTTACATCAATCAGGATATAGAAGAACAAATCCCAACATAATAGTATGTGAATTAAAAGACATAACAAATGAAGTCTTTTAAAAAGAGGAGGGTGAAAGGTTCCCTTACCGACTTGGGTAACTTTCGAAAAGTACACCCCATCGAAGAAGTGTCATAAAATTAATATGTAAATACACATAAATGGAATTATATTACAAAAGTAGTGTAATAATGGTCATTACATAAACCACTCAAAGGAAATTGTGGCAAATGTAGCATAAATCTCACGGGAATAAAAGTGAGATGAAAAATCTCTTACGAAAACTCGGCAGCCTAACGGCGCTACTTAAAACTTCCAAAATGGATTGATGAGAGGAAATAGGGTCTCTCATCACATCAACATAAAGTTTCAAAAAAGAGTAATATAAAAGAATTTCCCCCAACACAACAAAGAGGATATTAAAAGAACTGACATAAAGGAGAGTACTTAAAAAGAAAGAGAGAGGTAAGATCTCTTACGAAAATTCGGCAGCCTAATTACGCCACTCAAAACAAACAAAATGGATTGATGAGAGAGAATAGGGTCTCTAATCATATGTACATAAAAATTACAGTAAGATTAATATAAAATAACATCCCAATCACAAGAAATATGAGCTTTAAATGAATGACATAAAAGAGTGTACTTAGAAAGAAAGAGAGGAGTAGGATCCCTTACCTCGGGTCCGACTTGACTCGATCATTCTTTAACGTCCTGAATAATAAACTTGAGTTAATTTCCACTTTATTAAGAACCTTTTTCTAGGTAATTATTCCTTTTAGATCACTTATTGTCATGTTATAAACATTATGTAATCATTTATGTTAATAATGTTTGTTTTGTTGATATTTGGTTCTTAAGTCGAAAGTGAACTTCTTACAATTACATGTTGTTCGTGTGGTCAAAGGTTCTTTATATCCAGAATGACATTCCTGATTTGGATAGAATATATATCATATATATCTAGCATATACATGTATTTATAATATTACATAATCATTTAGAGGTAAGAAATGAAATTCACCGTTCATGGAGATGGTAAGCCGTACGTACGCATGAACGCTACTTTCATTTCATTGTCATATTAATGGAATTAAAACTAAATGAGAGGTATGTATATTTTAATTCAAGAATTATATTCATCATTTAGATGTATCACTCATCATATATATCCATTATATACATGTACTTATAATAGTACATTACATTTGGGGATAAGAAATGAAATGCACCGTTCATGGAGACGGTAAGCCGTACGTACGCATGAACGCTACTTTCATTTCTATCTCATACTTTAATGGAAATAAATAATAATTATATATAGGTATATTATAATTCCAGTATAACATCATATATAATAACATTAAATCCATCCTTTATACATCACACGTATGGCATTAACGAATCACATCACTTTGAGGGGGCGGTAGTCCGCACTTCCTAAAATGAAGATATCGCGTATACCCGTAATGGAAGCCATAAAGGTAAGCCACAAATGAAAAATACAGAAGCTTAAGGAAAACATAAACATATTATATATCATATATAAATATAGTTTCATCTTAATGGCCACCTTTTAAGGTGTTAGAAGAATGTTGAACAATCATCGTTTCGGGAGGCAGAAATTCACCATCCACAGAAACAGTATGTTCTTTAACCATTAGATGTAGGTGTGTGAAAGTGTAGCTCGAATACATCTTATAACAAAATCCTAGTATATTGATTATACTGTAGTTGTTACAAAATAAATGAATAAAAAGAGTTTAGGGGGTTGGAGAAGCAAAATAAAACAAAAGGACTCAAGTGAAGACATTACCTTAAAATCGGGTAACTCCCTTTGGTTTGAGCTCAAAGGCTTCCTTGGGAAGACTTCTGCCCAAATTTAGGCTTCAAGGAGTAAGATAGGGAAGTGTAGAGACAAAATGGGAAGAGGTTGGCCGAGCCAAAGGCTTTGGGAGTGTGGGTAAGGAGGTAGAGGTGGGGGCCTTTTATAAGAGGAGAGGAGGGGCACTCTTGGAAAGTAAGCAAATGTTACTTTATTTGAAAATGGTATTACAATTTAGGGGGTCCCAAATTGATGTGTTTCGAGGATAATATGATAAGGGTTCTACATCCACTCATCCAATAGGTTTTGGACATGTGTACGTCTTAGATATTACATTATCTTTCCATTTTATTTAAATCGTTAAATAATGAGGTCATCGCTGCATCATCATGATGTCATAAATAATTTAATTTATTTAATGTCTAAAAATTATAAAACAAATACTATGATTTAGTAAATCTTTTTAGCTTTCCAATTAATATTTATAGTCAAAAATATGATTTTTATAACCCCATGTAAAAATTGGTTTAGTAAAACATTTCATGTTTGTCTCATTTTTACTTTAACTTTAAATAAAAAGATATTAATGTCATTTTCCAACCAAAGTGGATTAATGGGGTCCCCAAGTTGACCCATGGGTTGTCTTGGTCTGCCATGACACATAAAATGTGGTTAAGACATGTTTCAAGTTTATTTAATATTATTAAAACATTATTTTTACCTTAAACTACACTAATTACCTCTAATTGCGATTAAAAACATAATACGTTACTATTCACCAAAAAATTATAGTTATCCCATTGAACCAAATTTTACTTCTTAATGACAACCATGTATGTCGGATTTTTGAAATTCAAAACACAAAGATGACAAAATTTCATTTAAACGGAAAAATCAGTTTTTATAAGTACCACTTAGTGGTTTCACTATTCATCAAAAATTGAAGTTTTTCAGAAAAAACCCAAAAATTCACCCTAAGCTATATTTGATATTCCGAATTCAAAAATGAAGTCTATTTTACAAAATTAAAAACATATAAGTCACATTAATTAATTTAATAATTAATTCCCGCTGTCAGAGCAAATAGCGTGTTTTTATGAAACAATAAGTATCAAAAGATTGACACTAGTTTAAGTCTGTTTTCAAAGTGAAATTAATTCCAACGACCACTATTGGATTTAATGGTAAAAATATATTCTAATTTCACTTTAAACCCAATTAAAAATATAATATAATCATATAAATAAATTAGATTAAAAATAGGTTTTGAATTAAAATACAACATTTTACACTATTCATTAAAAAATGAACTTTATCAGAAAGATACCAAAAATTTACACAAAGTAAATTTTGATGTCCCAATTCTTAAGAAGAATTTTATTTGGTCCAAAAGGATGTATAAGAGTTAACAAAACTATATTTAATGACAATTCTCCATCAAAAGGCGATAAGTGAACCTTTAGTGAAAACTAGGGCATATACGCCTAAAATTGAATTATTTCCGTATTTTATGCCTTTATCGTTTATTGGATAAATGTAAAAACATTTAAAAACATATATAATCATATTTTAGTTATTTATATCCATTCCCGCTAATACAACGGCTACATGTTAACTACCATTTAAAATAATATTATTTTATTATTAGAGTGCAACGTAAGATTCCCAAGAAACTCGTTGTTGCGTGTTGGGTACGCCATCGAGCATAGCGTCCCATTTAAAGTCATATTAATATTTTATTCACAAATATGGATAAATATGAAAATTTCATATTCTTTATTTACCTGGGGTTTTACAATACGAGGGGTGAAATTTTCTAGAAGTATTCTTGAACCCATGGTGGCATACTAGGATCCCAATATGGTGGAAGAAGATCTAAGGGTCTAGTCATGACATCTCATCATAACTCCATGTGAACAAATCATGGTGTTTCTTTAGAAAATCAACATACTACTGCTGCTCCTTCGGGGGAATAGCTGCACTGATAAACTTTATAGAAGGACTTACCTCTAAACCAAGATTCACTTGTACCAAATTTTCAATGGTGGTGGAGACACACACTTATAAAGTAGATGTATTTTCTTCCAAATACTCTTCATAATCTGAGGTAGGAGAATCAGTAAGAGGAAGTTCATCCAAGACAACTGATTCTAAGGGAACACTGATGCCTACATTGGAAGATACATAATCTCTTATTAGTTTTTCCTACTCTTAAAAAATCATTGATATTGAGGCTTTCAATCCAATTCCATCAGGACTTCGACCACAAGGCCCATGATCAATATCAATGTAATGGTGGTGGTTCAGCTTCCATCGATTCAACCCCGCTCTGCAGAATAAGTGGGAGTGCCATGAAATTTTGGCCATGGGGTGTACCTCTTGATATTATATAGGGGTAGGGGCTCCAGGTATCACCCTAACCTTTCATGTGAAAGAATACGAGGTAATATTATGGAATTCCTTCCATTTGGGGAAACTACGTCCCTTCTTATCAAAGATGAAAAAACAAATTCCCATATCCATCATTGTGGTTTCCAGGAAATGAATATTAAGGTTGAAAGACTCATTCAAGTATTCCCATGGACTGGATATAATGATTGTGTGTTTAACCACATTGTTACAAGACTATGTTCCACACCTATTTTAATAGATGGAATCTAGATAGAGGGATTCACAAGAGTAAAGGGGGGATGTATCACCTTGGAGTACTTCTACTTGACTGTTGAGGGAGTAATTAAGGCACTGATGACCCATGGAGGGGACTGCTACATACAGATAAAGCCAGGGCCTACCTAGTAGTGCATTGTATGAGGTATCTTGTGAGACGACAGTGAATTCATTACTTATTATCAAGCCTCTAAACTGGGTATTCAGAATAATCCTTCCACACAGTCTCTACTCTGTCCCATCATATACCTAGATCTTTATTTTAGAGGGTGTCAGATATGCTTTGATCAATCCTTACATGAAGTAGAATCTGAGTCAAGTTGAGACTAATCCCAGAATCTTTGTCAACCAGGTAGTGGATATACATGCCATTGGACTATACAGTGATGTACAAAGAGAAAATTTTCCCCTTCCTGAGGGAACCTTCATCCTCACTATAGAATGAGATGAAAACTTGACACTTTTCCTTCATGAAATCTCCTATATAGTAGGATTCAAAGAAAACTACTTCTTTTTTGAAATAGAGGGGGATTTTCAAGGCATCTCTAAAGGACTCATGCATTTCTTTATAAAATCGCAGGGACTGGAGGATTGATATCATTTTAGTTATGATAGTGATGTGATTTATCATGTCATAATATTTTGACTGATGCAGATTTTGTTCCATAGGGGGCCAATCTTTGATGGGGGTCGCAACAGGTGATTCTGACTATACCACAAGATCATGGATGGTGATGGAAATATCCTGATGCTTCTCATCTAACTTTACCAAAACCATTGGATGAATATCAACTGACTAAGGCCTAGCCTTGTATGGATATGAACGAACATGGTGTAGTGCTGTTCTTGATCAGTTAACATGGTAAACATAGGTGGCTTATTTGATGGAGAAATATGAGGGGATTGTGCCTACTAAAATCTACACATAACCTGTTATCTTGTGTTGGTAGCATGCATGGCTCGGTTTGAGGAATTTACATGAGTATTCTAATAGTTTTTATTTCCTCGACCTCCCCTTCAATGGCATTGACCATGGAATTATGTGGGTTTATAAAGAATTCATCATCATAAGACAGTGTGAAACAATCCATCAACTGATCGACATTTATAGAGGAATACTTTCAGTTTTCATTAGAGGGGTCTTCTATTGGTGGGAAGAACCCATGTGAGATTACCAGCTCTAGAGGCATGAAATATATAAATCATTGGACAAAATCATCAATGGTGGTGGAAAATTGTTTCTGATGAGCCTTCAATTCCTACTCTTCTGAGACTGGAAGGGTTGCGATATAGATGCGGATGCAACAGTTGGAGAAGGTGGGGAAACGATAGGAGGTTTTGGCTTACCTAAATAGGAACATATGATTCCATGGGCTTGAGAAACTACTCTATGAACTAAGAAGTCATCATACTTCTGAGTACCATGGTTGGAAACTTTCTCCCATTCACTAAAACCCTTGCTATCATTGTCAGGATTAGGAGAGATATGTACCACCTCCATTGGGATGTTTTCCAACATGATCAAACTATAATACACTAGGTCTTAGTACCAATCACTGAACACGTAGAACTATTTGATGGTATGTCCAAGGTTCCTTCAGTAAGGGAAATGGTCAGGGAAATTAGCAAGCTCAACTTCATGGGGCCTCTTGCACACTAGCACCTTCAAAATCCCCTACTCCAAGGAACTGAGGAAATAGCTAAGAACCTATGAATCCTTAAAAGAATTGGTCTAGTTCCTTTTGTCTAGGAAGGGAACTTTGTGAGCTTTGCACTGATGGGGGGGGGGGGTGGAGCCTAAATAGGGGATGGATCCACATTCTCTAATCTAGGATACTATACTTGGTGAGGTAGTGCCTGATGGTTCTGTACTCGGTGAGGATATACCTAGTAAGGCTATTACACTTGGAGAGGCTCCTTAGAGAGAGGTTCCAACAATTCCTATGGCTTGAAAGCCTTTACCTTTACAACAGTTGTTGTTTCTTCCTTGACATACCTTTTTTGTTGGAAGAGGAAATGGATGCACTATAATATCATATTGTAAATAATTATATAGATAATAGGACTTATCTAAAAAATTCAGAAACCTAACTGGGATGTTTTGAGTTACGAGGGATGTACTAGTTCAGTCTTGACATTTTCCACCAACATCATTTGTAGCATCTTTTGATTTAGTGACATGTCGAGTGAGAACGTGAGGCCTTTCTAGTAGGTGAAAAGTCTATGACACACTCATCAAGAATTTTTCATACAATTGAAGAGGTCTTTAATTCTTTTCTTTTATATGGTGGTGAAAAACTTGTAGATTAATTTTTTGTAGAGATCTTACTAGCTAGTGACGAACCTGATGGGAAGCTGGTTGTACCAAACAAATGTAGGTCCCTCCAATGTATGGATGAAACACTGGATATTGATGGAAAAATTATTCTCTGTTGTTCCTAACATTGGATAAAACATTTATATTAAGTGGAACAAATAATGTAGTTGGTATCCTATCTTGTTAAATGCATAAAATCTAGGGTTCACAAAATCCAAGGGTGCTTGCATGTCATCAACCCATACTGGGTATGACTTTCGTCAGGTGGGAATACTGCCTATTGTGTCTCCATAACTTTGAGGTGAGTAGTGAGAGTAGCTATCAAGTCAAATTGGTGAGTATCCCTATATTATTGAGGGATTCTAAACACTAGTGGATTGAAAGGCTCATAAAATCGGTAGGCGGGCTCAGTGGCTCATTTAGCGACGCATGTTGGGTCCTGAGGAATTTGACCAGACTACTTAGGATGTTTTAGAAACCCATACCATAGTTTCATGACAAGTACCCCTATATCTTATTTATATGTATGCAAAGGATTACTGAGTTTGACTGGGGGAAAGTGGCCAAGGAAAACATAATGTTGTCCCGCTAGAGTAGAAATGGGATCTTGTTGGGTTGTGCCATAATATAGGTGTTGATCAACAATGAGATCATCGATGATCCTTTTCTGATCTGCAACATGCTGAAGCAAGGTAGAAACTATTGGATTAGCTTATATATTTTAAAAAGTCTTGGATGGATTGGTGGGATTGACCTAGTCATTACCCTTGTTGGTATTTCACTGGGTAGACAATGATACAGAGGG
Source organism: Viscum album (assembly GCA_963277665.1). Taxonomy (NCBI): domain Eukaryota; kingdom Viridiplantae; phylum Streptophyta; class Magnoliopsida; order Santalales; family Viscaceae; genus Viscum; species Viscum album. Next base: position 1,188,848,281 of record OY728143.1, on the reverse strand, counting down.
ATACCCAAGGAAAAGTGAATACCTTTGTAGGATAGTATGCACACTTAGGTGAGGATCCACCTTCTACTTTTCAACCCCATGGGAGAGGTTTTCCTCATAATTATCTTTATGATATCCCCTATACTTTTTGTTTTTTTGATGGTTGGGGATCACCATGTTTACCATGTATATATAGGGAGTAGAATTGTTATCATCGTTGAAGGGTAAGTCAATCAGCTGAAGGATATAGATGAATTGGAGAGAATCATATTGTCCCCAACCTCAAATATGCACATGTGAAGACACATATTACATGATTATACAAATCACAATGAGACTATTGACTCATATCTGTTGGAGGGAACAATGATAGACGATTAACATAGTCAGCTAATCCCCTAGGTGTGCTACCAACTCAACTATTCTGAATTAATGGTCATTGTCGTCGAAGTGATCCCATATTCCTACATAGACTAATGGATGATCATAGAGGTGGTCAAGAATTAACTAGATGGATTAGTGAAAAAATGTAGCCTATCCCTTGGTGAGGGATTCTATGATATATAAGTTAAAAACTACAATTGGCCAGAATACTATTGACCACTGACCAATAGCCAGAGTCTCCCACAAACATTCTTGCTCAGAGGCAATTCCATGCTATTGGATAGCCCAAAATTCAATTGATACTGACTGGGAGATAGGTAGCAGCGTTGAAGTTGACTATTTTGGTAGTTAGCTGAACGGAATAAGAGTCACTGTGTGTGGTATCTATTCACTACATGCTAGGTCATCCCTTGGGGTTGGTGCTAATCAAATCATCACATCATTATTGGATTAGGTGTTCACCACTTCCTCATGTGTAAGGTAATTGACACCAATTTGTGGCTCTTCTGAAATCTCACCATTTAATGTAGTCATCTCGCACCATAACAACTCTCCACTATCATGGTTAGTGGTAGAGAGAGAGGGAGAGACTTATAATAATGGAGATAACTACACTAGGAGCTCTTGGAAGTGATATAGAACTTTCTCCACCTTCATTTACCTATGGAAGGATCTAGGAATTCTTTGGATATCACCTTTCAGGAGGGAGAAATTTACATCCCTCATCTGTCCCCATACTCTAACAGTTGGGGAGGAGATGCCAATATTGAATTGTCTATATCCTTAGAATCAGACCGATCAATGAGGTTGATGACTACTTGGCCCTTCCCTGGATTTCATCGACAATGATGTTTTTTCACCCTTATTAATCAGGATGGTTATTCATGGAATGGTACCTATTTCTTATGGGGATGAACTTGATGCTGATAAGTGGTAATGCAGGGATGAACTTTGTCTTGGTGAGTTGTGATACAAGGAGGGTCTTTTCATTAGCTATCGTTAGAGTTGGGAGGATCTCCGTGTCAAATGGTGAAAGGGTGGGGAGGAGATTAACTCTGTTTTTCGATTAATCAGGGATGAACTTTTCTCTACTTGGTGGGAACATGGGGATGACCTCCATGCTGATTCGTTGTGACATAGTGGGGACCTCCATGTTGGGATGTGTGAGTACAGGGAGTAACATCTTACTGGTTTTCAATAAAGAAGGGAGGACCTCCACCTTCGTTGGTTCTAGGGTTGGGAGGACCTCTTCATGAGCTAGGAATGTCATGAGGAGGACCTTCATACTGGTCGAAATGGAAATTGGGGTGACCTCCATGATGAGGAGTGGTAATATGGATAACACCAATATATTGGTTGCTAAATGACTTAGGAGGACCTCTACTTTGATTGGTGGGAACATGGGGAGGAAACCCATGATGATTTTTTAATGAGTGGGGAGGACATCCACTCTAATTGTCTATGACATGGGTATGACCTCCGTGTTGTATTTTAATGAACTAGGGAGGACCTCCACATTGATCGGTTCTTGATTAGGGAGGACATGCATTTTAGTTGGGAATTTTTATAGGGAGGACCTTTGTGCTAATTTTAAGAGTGGGGAGGACTTCCTCTTGGGTTCGTGATGGTGAATAGAGGACCTCCAAACTAAAATTCATCTTTATATTTCATCCCTTAATGGATATCAGTGGTGGTTGTGATTGATTGAGTAAACCTAGACTTCCTATGGGGTGGATGGGGTCTTGATCCCAACCTGGAAAAGATGGATATTGGCTTGTCTATCATAGGGATCTGACAGAATGAATTGGTGGTGGTAGGGGAAGCTATATCCATGAGAGATGATTCCCCTTATTTGTATTCTCCTAAGTCTATTTTCGATGTTGGATTCAGGTGGTTCATATTGGGGTCGGTAGAGAATGGATAAAGTATACTTGTTCCTCAGTTTGAAGGACCAATCATTGCTGAAGATAACATCGCCTAGTGGGATCCATCCTTGCAAAATATTTAATAGTAGTTGTGGTTGGGTTGAATTGAACCCCCTCCTCAGTGTAGCGGAATGATTCATTTGATCACTTTTGGGAGTGGCTCCTGAAGCGATTCATTTTTAGAACAGGGAGTGGTTTCTCCTTGTGCAACCATTGTTGGTGGTAGTGTCAACGAGGCACTAAAGACTTCACATCCCAACAAGCCATATCCCTTTTGGTAATGAACCCCTATTGCTCGTACTAGTGTATGATGGTGTCTATCACTCATATATTGATGGATTACAAGTGTGAGACAGGGTGTGGGAACCCAATAGATAATGTTGTGGTAGGGTTGGAGTTGTGAAGGGTAGCCACATCTGTATTTCTCCTGCCCCAGTGCCTGTGGATGTTGGGTGACTAATTTTCTATTGCTAATTTCCTCCAAGGAAGGTAGATTCAATCATAAATATAGATATAAGGAAATCAATGTCCAATTCCCCCACATTGTCTAATATTCCAAATGAGGAGAGAGATCCATGCTAAAAATGTCAAAGATAAAGTATTACCAATTGCTAACTTCCATAATTTCTAGCAGGTTCCACACTAGGACCACTATTTTCTTGGTGGGAATTGACATCATATATTCGAATTATTAATATGATAATCTACTAATTTCTTGAACACTACCAGACAACATGTTGAGGAAAAGAGTTTCACATTGAGTTCACAATTTCTATTTTTGATGCTTTAATCGGGGTATGCTCGTGACATCCACACATGGTGTGTACACTCTAGAATTCTTTTTACCACACATTCCCGCTTTCTAAAGGTGGGAGTTTTTATCACATTCAATAGCGATGTCCTCTCCTTGATCAAAAAAAGATAATGTGTAACACCCCAGGTAAATAAAGAGTATGAAATTTTCACATTTATCCATATTTGTGAATAAAATATTAATATAAATTTAAAGGGGATGCTATGCTCGATGGCGTACCCAACACGCAACAACATGTTTTTGGGAATCTTACATTTCACTCTAATAATAAAATAATATTATTTTAAATAGTAGTTAACGCCTAGCCGTTGTAATGACAGGAATGAACAGAACTACCTACAAAATGATTATATATGTTTGTCAAATATTTTTACTCTTTACAATAAATTTTAAGAGGATTAAAAATGTGAATGAATCCAATTTTAAGCGTAGACATTCTAATATTCTTCAAAAGGTCGATTAACCGCCTTTTGAAGGAGAACCTCTTTTAAATCTACTTTTTGACAATTTTATGTGTTATATTTGACAAAATAAAATTCTTATTTAGAATCGGGACATCAAAATTTACTTTGTTTAAATTTTTGGTATTTTTCCGAAAAAGTTCAATTTTTAATGAATAGTGAAAAATGTTGTATTTTAATTCAAAACCCCTTTTTAATCTAATTTATTTATATGATTAGATTATCTGTTTAATTGGTGTTAAAGTGTACATAGAATATATTTTTACCATTTAATCCAATGGTGGTCATTGTAATTAATATCACATTAAGATTGGACATAAACGAGTGTCAATCTTTTGAAAGATATTGTTTCATAAAAACACGCTATTTGTTTTAACAGCGGGATTTAATTATAAAATTAATTAATGCAACTTCTATGTTATGAATTTGGTAAAATATACATCATTTTTGAATTCAGAATATCAAATATAGATTAGGGTGAATTTTTGGTATTTTTCTGAAAAACATCAATTTTTGATGAATAGTGAAACCACAAAGTGGTGGTTACAAAATTTGATTTTTCGTTTAAATGGGACTTTACCACTTTTGTGATTTGAATTTCAAAAATCCAATTTAAATGATTTTAATTATTAAGTAAAATGTGGTTCAATGGAATGAAAATAATTTTGGATGAAAAGTAACTTTTAAGTTTTATTAATCGCGATTAAAGGTAATTAGTGTGATTTAAGCTAAAAATGATATTATAATAAAATGAAAATATATTGACACTTATCCTAACCCTATTGGATGAGTTATGGCCGACCAAGACAACCCATGGGTCGATTTTTGGTACCCCATGTAGCCACTTTGGTTTGATAATGACATTTATGCCTTTTATTTAAAGTTAAAATAAAAATGTCACAAACATGATTTGTTTTACTAAAACAATTTTACATGTGGTTATACAAGTCATAATTTTGACTATAAATAGTAATTGGAAATCTAAAAAGATTTCCTACATCATAGTATTTTTTTTATAATTTTTAGACATTAAATAAATTAAATTCTTTATGATATAATGATGATGCAGTGATGACCTCATTATTTAACGATTTAAATAAAATGGAAAGATAATGAAACATCTAGGACCTAAACATGTAAAAAACTTATTGGATGGGTGGATTTCGAACCCTTATCACCTTATCCTCGAAACACATCAATGTGGGACCATTACAATCCGAAAACCATTTCATAATAAAGTAACATTTTATACTTTTCCAAGAGTGCCCTTCCTCTCCTCTTATAAAAGGCCCCCACCTCTACCACCTTACCCACACCCCTCAAACCTTTTGTTAGGACAATATCTGATAACTTTGTCTCTCCAAATACCTCTCCTAATCCTAGAAGCCTTAACTTAGGAAGGAAGCTCTTCAAGAAACCCTTTTGGTTCAAACCAAAGGGAGTTACCCAATTTTAAGGTAACGTCTTCACTTGTGCTCTTTTGTTTTATTTTGCTTCTCAAACCCCCTAAACGCTTTTTATTCATTTATTTTGTAACAAATACAGTATATTCAATATACTAGGATGTTTTTATAATAATTATTCTAGCTACACTTACACACACCTTCATCTAATGGTTAAAGAACATACAGTTTCTGTGGATGGAGAATTTCTGCCTCACGAAACGATGATTGTTCAACACTCATATAACACCTTAAAAGGTGTCCATTAAGATGTCACTATGTTTATATATGATATATGATATTTTTATTTTTTACCTAAGCTTCTGTATTTTTCATTTGTGGCATACCTTTATGGCTTCCATTATGGGTATACGTGATATCTTCATTCTAGGAAGTGCGGACTACCGCCCCCTCAAAGTGATTTGATTCGTTAATGCCATATGTGGGATGTATAAAGGATGGATTTAAAGTTATTATATATGATGTTATACTGGAATTATAATATAAATTTATATCATTATTGTTTTCTTTCCATTAAAGTATGAGATAGAAATGAAAGTAGCGTTCATGCGTACGTGCGGCTTACCGTCTCCATGAACGGTGCATTTCATTTCTTATCCTCAAATGTAATGTACTATTATAAGTACATATAATGGATATATATGATGTATGATACATCTAAAGGATGAATATAATTCTTCAATTAAAAATATACACATCTCTCATTTAGTTTTAATTCCATTAATATGACATAGAAATGAAAGTAGCGTTCATGCGTACGTACGACTTACCGTCTCCATGAACGGTGCATTTCATTTCTTACCTCTAAATGATTATGTAATATTATAAATACATGAATATGCTGGATATATATGGTATATATGATATCCAAATCAGGAATGTCATTCTGGATATAAATAACCTTTGACCACACGAACAACATGTAATTGTAAGAAGTCCACTTTTGACTTAAGTACCAAATATCGACAAAACAAACATTTTTAACTTAAATGATTAAATAATGTTTATAACATGTCAATAATTGATATAAAAGGAATAATGAACTTGAAAAAGGTTCTTAACCAAGTAGAAATTTACTCAAGTTTATTATTCAGGACGTTAAAGAACGATCGAGTCAAGTCGGACCCGAGGTAAGGGATGCTACTCCTCTCTTTCTTTTTAAGTATGATCTTTTATGTCATTCCTTTTAAAGATCATATTTCTTGTTATTGGGATGTTATTTTATATTAATATTACTTTAATTTTTAGTTTCATATGATGAGAGACCCTATTCTCTCTCATCAATCCATTTTGGAAGTTTTGAGTGGCGCCGTTAGGCTGCCGAATTTTCGTAAGAGATCTAACCTCTCTCTTTCTTTTTAAGTACATTCCTTTATGTAACTTCTTTTAAGCTCCTCTTTGTTATGTTGGGGGATGTTATTTTATATTCCTCTTTCTATGAACTTTATGTTAATATGATGAGATAAACTATTTGATCTCAGCAATCCATTTTTCTAAGTTTTATGTGGCGCCGTTAGGCTGCCGAGTTTTCGTAAGGGATTTTTCATCTCACTTTTATTCCCGTGAGATTTATGCTACATTTGCCACAATTTCCTTTGAGTGGTGTATGTACTGCCCATTATTTTACTCATTGTGTAATATAATTTCATTTATGAGTATTTACATCAATGTTGTATTGTCCTTCTTTCACGGGGTGTATGTTTCGAAAGATACCCATGTCGGTAAGGGAACCTTTCACCCTCCTCTTTTTAAAAGACTTATTTTGTTTTGCCTTTTAATTCACATACTATTATGTTGGGATATGTGCTTCTATATCCTTATTGATTTAAATTTTATTTCCATGTGATGAGATACCCTTTTTATCTCTCATCAACTCATTTTCTGAACTTTGTAGTGACGCCATTAGGCTGTCGAATTTTTGCAAGGGAACTTATTAACCCAAATTTGATTCTTTGGGATAAACTTATACTCCTTGAATATGTCGTTATATGAATATGTGTGAATAACCTCTGATTGTTTTACACTTAATATCCACTTATATTTGGTGTATTCATTTGTCACACATAATTATGTAATTGATTTATCCTTAAACAAGGATACCGTCTTTGTAAGGGACTTTCTCTCAATCTTCTTTTATTGAGGCATATTTTGTTTTATACACAAATTTCTTTTATACGATGTATAAAACCCTTTGACTTTTACTTTTATACAAAAGGAATCTTTTTCTACAAAGCGTTTTACTAAATCACAAAAAGGAATGTTTTTTTAATGTATGCGGTGACAACGACCTTTTCCGCCACCGCGAGTATTATTTGATCTTTGGCTTCCTCAACAAGCCGTAATGTTTTTAAAATGAAATAAATACCATATAATCTTTTATGTATTTTGGTATTTAAAATGGTTTTGATAAATCATTCTATTATGTCAATATATTTAAATGATATATTGTGATTGAAATGTGGAAATGTTATCATTCCTTTATATTGGTTTTATGTGATATAATTTTATAATGGTACTTGGACATATTACGGGTGGTTACATGATAAACCATATAACGGGTGGTGCCATGAATACCAGGATGGGTGGTTACGTTATAACCTCCAATGCATTGGGTATGGAAGTCGGCCGTATGGCTATTCCATTAAGTATGTATGGAAGTTGGCCGAATGGCTATTCCATTAAGTGATATGTGTGGAAGTCGACCTTATGGTTATTCCACTTAAGTATGTTTATGTACCAAGTTACCTTTATATGTTATTTGATCTTTATATGGGTTTTATGGTAATATTTTCGTTATATAAGGGTAAGTAATGAACTTTTATTCAGTGAAGAGTTTTTACTACTTCGAAAAGGTGAAAATTATTACTTTGATAAAGTATACATGGTTTACTTGTTGTTTTGAAAAACTAACAGTTTTCATTCTTTGTGTATCCCTTACTGAGATTTTTTATGCTCATCCCATGTTTTTGAAATGTTTTTCACAGGACTTAACGTGGAATAGGGTCAAGGATGGGATCAAGGGAAAGTCATGCTACGTAAAACATGGAACTAGACATGTTTCTTTTTAAGAGTTTTTATTTTATGGAAACTTAGTAGAAGTTTCTACTTTGTAATCTTTTGAGATGTAATAGTTATGATCTAATTCTATAAAACTCTAAACCTGAAAAGATCCCTAATATGTAATCTTGTAATAACTCAAGATTAAGTAAGGTTTAAGGTTGGGGCCTTATAGTTGGTATCAGAGGTCGGTTTAGAAAACTTTAGGGATTAGGAGTTTTTGTTAGACATAAGATTAGACCCTATATCTATTATTTAAGTTAAATACTTGTTTTATAACTTTTTTCAGGTCATGTAAAGTTGGTTACGAATTGAAGGAGAAGGATCTCAAACGACATTCCTATCTCTTCCAGATTACATGCTTGCAATAATTATTGCAAAGTCATTTTCGGATGATTGTGAAACTTTTTCTAGCATACAACTCACTTGAAAGCAGTTGTTTGAGATATAAAACACCTCCACTATACCTTGTTATCATCATGGATCATGGGTTGTTTTTAGACAAATACTATTTTCACAATATTCTCATATTTTCAAGAAAGGTAAATATTATCAGGGTATTTTCAAATATTTTACCTTATCACAAGAATTTAAAGCATATTATGATTTTAAAGATGGTGCTGAGGATGGAGACCCTTGCTCAACCTATTTATATTTGATTTTAAAATATAGTCTCTCAGCACATACTTATGGTATTTTAAAAGGACCAATAATACAAAGTTTTAACTCAATTTCTGTCCGACTATTTTATAGAAATCATGTTTTATCAGATGTTTTGGAATTATATGTCATACATGATTATTTTCCAAAACTGTTTTTCTGTGAACACCCATATGACCCATATTGTACAAGGTGTATTTGGATGGAGGAAGCAAATGATTTTGAAGGATCTATAAATCATTTTTGTAATGCATGGGACTTCTACCTACGTGAGCAAGATGACGATGAAACCGAGTGGCCACCATGATCAAGGTATGATGTTATTCATTTTGGGAATCATTTTATTTTATCTTATGGTGGTGAAATAAGACTTCAAGAATTAAGATGTTGAGACCGTAACGAATTTGGATGAAAATGAGAGGTATAAGGAAACTATTAAGGTTAAAACATGTTAGGGTTATTTTTGGAGTTTTATAAAAATGACAACACGCAGATCGTGTGACAACCCGTCGCGTCGGACAAAGCTGCGGGAATCGAACCCACAACCAAAGTGCAATGGGTATTTATCGCCTACCACTGGACTACGTGAAGTCCCTAGTTAGTATGACTTATTCCTTTTAGTTAGGTGACTTTATGAATTAAGAGTAATTTGATTTTGGATTTTTATGAAAATGATTAAATTATCATGGAGGATATGTGATTAGGTTAATTACTTTTCAATGCGAGACTTTAGGAGAAACGGATGTTTTTTTGGAGATAAATGTTACGACTTAACTTGGAAGACTATGTGACTAAATCCTTCAAATATTTGGGATTCAATCTTAGTTTGGTTTACTTTGAATAATTTTATGGACAAATTGTTTATCGAATGGTCCTCGTTGAACTTTGGGTTTTGTTGGGAAAATTTTGGAGATTAAGAATAGATTTTCTTTTTATAAAGGGTTATCCTTTTCCGGATTATCTGATCTTGTACTAACCTTTTTGGTTTTGGTTTTGGTTAGAGTCTAAAGACATGGGAAGTATATAGTTTTCTTTTGTGGATTAGGTGATTCTCTAGAAATTGATTATAGTACTCTTAATGAAAACAAGTCTTCATAAATACTCATCTTTTGGAGAAAATATGAGTTTGATTAAGGAATCTAGTAAAAGTTGGAAGTCTACGTGACAAGTAAGTATGTTTCATTATGATTTAGTTAGGCTCAAAAATAAATTCCTCAATGAAGAGTAACTTAAAAAAATGTTGTCTGTTAACTTTTTCTATTGGGGAATCAAATACCGTTTAACCCATCACAAGTTTGTGATTTTCTTGTGGTTAACTTTCTCCTAAACATGTTTTCTATCACTCTCCATCAGAACATGACCCTTTGTTTTTTACTCCATGTCCATATTTTCATACTTGGAATCCTAGTATGGGTTAACTCGGGTGACCTTTGTACTTTCCTTTCTTTCTTTTAAAGTGATAGTTTAATTTACTCCTTTTCCGATGGGGGGCTTTCAATGAAGTATCCAAGCCAAATTTTAAAATTGCGAGGATGCAATTCCCAAAAGGGGAGAAGGATGTAACACCACAGGTAAATAAAGAGTATGAAATTTTCACATTTATCCATATTTGTGAATAAAATATAAATATAACTTTAAAGGGGACGCTATGCTCGATGGCGTACCAAACACGCAATAACGAATTTCTTGGGAATCTTACGTTGCACTCTAATAATAAAATAATATTATTTTAAATAGTAGTTAACACCTAGCCGTTGTAATGGCGGGAATGAACAGAACTACCTACAAAATGATTATATATGTTTGTCAAATAGTTTTACTCTTTACAATAAATGTTAGAGGATTAAAAATGCGAATGAATCTAATTTTAAGCGTAGACATTCTAATATTATTCAAAAGGTCGATTAACCGCCTTTTGAAGGAGAACCTCTTTTAAATCCACTTTTTAAAAATTTTATGTGTTATATTTGACAAAATAAAATTCTTATTTAGAATAGGGACATCAAAATTTACTTTGTTTAAATTTTTGGTATTTTTCTGAAAAAGTTCAATTTTTAATGAATAGTGAAAAATGTTGTATTTTAATTCAAAACCTCTTTTTAATATAATTTATTTATATGATTATATTATCGTTTTAATTGGTTTTAAAGTGTAAATAGAATATATTTTTACCATTTAATCCAATGGCGGTAATTGTAATTAATATCACTTTAAGATTAGACATAAACGAGTGTCAATCTTTTGAAAGATACTGTTTCATAAAAACACGCTATTTGTTTTAACAGCGGGATTTAATTATAAAATTAATTAATGCAACTTATATGTTATGAATTTGGTAAAATATAAATCATTTTTAAATTCGGAATATCAAATATAGCTTAGGGTGAATTTTTGGTATTTTTCTGAAAAACATCAATTTTTGATGAATAGTGAAACCACAAAGTGGTGGTTACAAAATTTGATTTTTCGTTTAAATGAGACTTTACCACTTCTGTGATTTGAATTTAAAAAATACAATTTAAATGATTTAAATATTTAAGTAAAATGTGGTTCAATGGAATGAAAACAATTTTTGATGAAAAGTAACTTTTAAATTTTATTAATCGCGATTAAAGGTAATTAGTGTGATTTAAGGTAAAAATGATATTATAATAAAATGAAAATATATTTACACTTGTCCTAACCCTATTGGATGAGTTATGGTCGACCAAGACAACCCATGGGTTGATTTTTGGTACCCCATGGAGCCACTTTGGTTTGATAATGACATTTATGCCTTTTATTTAAAGTTAAAATAAAAATGTCACAAACATGATTTGTTTTACTAAAACAATTTTAAATGTGGTTATACAAGTCATAATTTTTACTATAAATAGTAATTGGAAAGCTAAAAAGATTTCCTACATCATAGTATTTTTTTATAAATTTTAGACATTAAATAAATTAAATTCTTTATGACATCATGATGATGCAGTGATGACCTCATTATTTAACGATTTAAATAAAATGGAAATATAATGAAAAATCTATGAACTACACATGTCAAAAACTTATTGGATGGGTGGATTTCGAACCCTTATCACCTTATCCTCGAAACACATCAATGTGGGACCATTAAAATCCGAAAACCATTTCAAAATAAAGTAACATTTTATACTTTTCCAAGAGTGCCCCTCCTCTCCTCTTATAAAAGGCCCCCACCTCTACCACCTTACCCACCCATCTCAAACCTTTTGTTCGGAAAATATCTGATCATTTTGTCTCTACACATCCCTCTCATAATCCTAGAATCCTTAACATAGGTAGAAATCTCTTCAAGAAACCCTTTTGGTTCAAACCAAAGGGATTTACCCAATTTTAAGGTAACGTCTTCACTTGTGCTCTTTTGTTTTATTTTTCTTCTCCAACCCCCTAAACGCTTTTTATTCATTTATTTTGTAACAAATCCAGTATATTAAATATACTAGGATGTTTTTATAATAATTATTCTAGATAAAATTACACGCACCTTCATCTAATGTTTAAAGAACATACAGTTTCTGTGGATGACGAATTTCTGCCTCACGAAACGATGATTGTTCAACACTCATATAACACCTTCAAAGGTGGACATTAATATGTCACTATGTTTATATATGATATATAATATTTTTATGTTTTAATTAAGATTCTGTATTTCTCATTTGTGGCATACCTTTATGGCTTCCATTATGGGTATACGCGATATCTTCATTTTAGGAAGTGCGGACTACCGCCCCCTCAAAGTGATTTGATTCGTTAATGCCATATGTGGGATGTATAAAGGATGGATTTAAAGTTATTATATATGATTTTATACTGGAATTATAATATACATTTATATCATTATTGTTTTCTTTCCATTAAAGTATGAGATAGAAATGAAAGTAGCATTCATGCGTACGTACGGCTTACCGTCTCCATGAACGGTGCATTTTATTTCTTATCCTCAAATGTAATGTACTATTATAAGTACATATAATGGATATATATGATGTATGATACATCTAAAGGATGAATATAATTCTGGAATTAAAAATATACACATCTCTCATTTAGTTTTAATTTTATTAATATGACATAGAAATGAAAGTAGCGTTCATGCGTACGTACGACTTACCGTGTCCATGAACGGTGCATTTCATTTCTTACCTCTAAATGATTATGTAATATTATAAATACATGAATATGCTGGATATATATGATATATATGATATCCAAATCAGGAATGTCATTCTGGATATAAAGAACCTTTGACCACACGAACAACATGTAATTGTAAGAAGTCTACTTTTGACTTAAGTACCAAATATCGACAAAACAAACATTTTTAACTTAAATGATTACATAATGTTTATAACATGTTAATAATTGATATAAAAGGAATAATTAAATTTAAAAAGGTTCTTAATCAAGTATAAATTAACTCAAGTTTATTATTCAGGACGTTAAAGAATGATCGAGTCAAGTCGGACCCAAGGTAAGGGATCCTACTCCTCTCTTTCTTTTTAAGTATTCTCTTTTATGTCATTACTTTTAAAGATCATCTTTATTGTTATTGGGATGTTATTTTATATTACTCTTACTGTAATTTTTATGTTCATATGATGAGAGACCCTATTCTCTCTCATCAATCTATTTTGGAAGTTTTGAGTGGCGCCGTTAGACTACCGAATTTTCGTAAGAGATCTAACCTCTCTCTTTCTTTTTAAGTACTCTCCTTTATGTCACTTATTTTAAGATCCTCTTTGTTATGTTGGGGGATGTTATTTTATATTCCTCTTTCTATTAACTTTATGTTAATATGATTAGATAAACTATTTGATCTCATAAATCCATTTTTGTAAGTTTTATGTGGCGCCGTTAGGCTGCCGAGTTTTCGTAAGGGATTTTTCATCTCACTTTTATTCCTATGAGATTTATGCTACATTTTCAACAATTTCCTTAGAGTGGTGTATGTACTGCCCATTATTTTACTCATTGTGTAATATAATTTCATTTATGAGTATTTACATCAATGTTGTATTGTCCTTCTTTCATGGGGTGTATGTTTCGAAAGATACCCATGTCGGTAAGGGAACCTTTCACCCTCCTCTTTTTAAAAGACTTATTTTGTTATGTATTTTAATTCACATACTATTATGTTGGGATATGTTCTTATATATCCTTATTGATTTAAATTTTATTTACATGTGATGAGATACCCTTTTTTATCTCTCATCAACTCATTTTCTGAACTTTGTAGTGACGCCATTAGGCTGTCAAATTTTTGCAAGGGAACTTCTTAACCCAAATTTGATTCTTTCGGATAAACTTATACTCCTTGAATATGTAGTTCTATGAATATGTGTGAGTAACCTCTGATTGTTTTAAACTTAATATCCACTTATATTCGGTGTATTCGTTTGTCACACATAATTATGTAATTGATTTATCCTTAAACCAAGGATACCGTCTTTGTAAGGGACTTCGTCTCAATCTCCTTTCATTGAGGCATATTTTGTTTTATACACAACCTTCTTTAATATGGTGTATAAAACCCTTTGACTTTTACTTTTATACAAAAGTAATATTTTTCTACAAAGCTTTTTTCTAAACAACAAAAAGGAATGTTTCTTTTAACGTATGCGGCGACAACGACCTTTTCCGCCGCCGCGAGTATTATTTGATATTTGGCTTCATCAACAAGCCGTAATGTTTTTAAAATAAAATAAATACCATATACTCTTTTATGTATTTTGGTATTGAAAATGGTTTTGATAAATCATTCTATTATGTCAATATATTTAAATGATATATTGTGATTGAAATGTGGAAATGTTATCATTCCTTTATATTGGTTTTATGTGATATAATTTTAAAATGGTACATGGACATATTACGGGTGGTTATGTGATAAACCATATGATAGGTGGTGCCGTGAATACCAGGACGGGTGGTTACGTTATAACCTCCAATGCATTGGGTATGGAAGTCGGCCATATGGATATTCCATTAAGTATGTATGGAAGTTGGCCGAATGGCTATTCCATTAAGTGATATGTGTGGAAGTCGACCTTATGGTTATTCCACTTAAGTATGTTTATGTCCCAAGTTACCTTTATATGTTATGTGATCTTTATATGGGTTTTATGGTAATATTTTGGTTATAGAAGGGTAAGTAATGAACTTTTATTCAGTGAAGAGTTTTTACTACTTCGAAAAGGTGAAAATTATTACTTTAATAAAGTATACATGGTTTACTTGTTGTTTTGAAAAACTAACAGTTTTCATTCTTTGTTGTAACACCCGAGACTTTTATGTTATATAAATCATCAAAGGAATCTTTTTCTACACAACACTTGCTTGGCTTGCTTTACACGCAATCGCGACCTTCCTCGATAGCTTGCGTCATACGCAATACCGAGTTTCACTAAACAACAATATGCTATTAAAACTAGCCGTTATGAATAGTAATAACCACTTTTTGAAATTTTATAAATTTTATTTTTCAAAATGGACTTCATTTTTGGACTCAGAATATCGAAATTAGCCTAGGGTGAAATTTTGGTATTTTTCTGAAAACTTTCAATTTTTGATGAATAGTGAAACCACTAAGTGGTAAGTTAAAAACTGAATTTTGCATAAAACTTAATTTTACCGCTTCTGTGAATGGAATTTCAAAAATCCGAGAGACACGGTTAATATCAAAAACTAAAATGTGGTTCAATGAGATGAAAATAATTTTTTGGTGAATAGTAACTTTTTACTATTTTTACCGCGGTTAATAGTAAATAGGGTAACTAAGGGTAAATATGATATTAATATTACCCTAACACATGTCCTAATTCTATTGGACAAGTGTAATTCGACCAAAAACAAACTTAGGAATAAAATATGACCATTTAGGCCCACTTGGATTAGATTAGGACATTTATTATTAATTTATTTAAAGAAGGGTTAAAATAGTTAAAATCAAAGTTTAATAAGTAAATCATTTTTAATATAGGGTTATACATAAGATAAATTCGATTGTAAATATTCATTAGAAAGCTAAAAAGATTCCCTACATGATGGTATTTTATTTGTAATTTTTAGACGTCAAATAATTTAATTTATATATGACACAAAGATGATGCAGTAATTATCTTATTAATGAAATATTGAAAAAATTGATAATATAAATACCAAAATAAATGTAATTTGAGACTTTTTATGAATTCCACTAATTTTCTAGGTTACTATGATATAGTATTATTGATTTAATCAACTTGGTTCGAACATATAATTCTGTTATGACTTTCACAAAAATCATATATCAAATAGTGTCAAAATTGACACAAAATAGTTTTTAAATCAAATATTATATTATTAATTGTTATTTTATTCCTAAAAATCTACGGTTCGGCCAAATGACTTAGATAAGGATATATATATTAATAATAAACAATTTGGGGTTCGTTTGGCATGTTATAGTAAGTGTATTAACCATATAGTGAAAGAAAACAAAAAAGACACGGTAAAAGTTAAATTAATTAACTTAGAGTTAAATCTAATTGATAAGGTTAAAATAATACCCTAAACTTGTCTAAATCCTATTGGTTGATAGGATTTCGACCCATCCCCACTTTAGCTTTGAAATAAGAGCCTTTGGAACCATTATAAACCGATTTTGACTTTAATATAAAATAATATTTTGAGATATTCCTAAGGTGCCCCTCTCCTCCCTTATAAAAGGGCACCTCCTCCCCCTCCTCCTCACACCAATTTGAGCACTCAAGCTCGGCCAACCCCTGCCATTTTCTCCTCTCCACTTCCCTAGAATAATCCTAGAGGTCCTGGTCTTCTCCAAAGACCAATCTTAGTTCCTTAAGTGGAGGATTCAAAGAGGCGTTCCAAAGAAGAGGTAATATCCATTACCGATCTTTTCAATTTCTTTCTTCTTCAACTTCTTCTTCTTTAGTTGTTTCATGATAAAGTAATAACATCAGTATTACTTACATACTGATATGTTATTATAAATATGAAACAACCCTAATTCACCTTCTATCCATCCTATGGAAAAATGAAATCACCGCGCGTGCGTACGTACGGAATACCGTCTCCACGCCGTGGTGTAATCTATTTTCCACCATCACCTTACAAGGATGGGTATAATGGTGTAATGAGTAACTATATATGATTATTATTAAGTAATATTGATACTGAAATAATATATATATATACTCCAATACAATTCCACGATCATAGGAATGATATCATCACTCGTGCGTACGTACGGAATACTGTCTCCACGATGTGATGCGACTCGTTCTACATGATCTTCATTTCATAATGATTATATAAATGAATTGAATGAATGAATATGGTATATACTACACTAATACCATTCTGGAAATGAATTATCTATAACCTAAAGATAAGAATAAGAATTTATTCGACAAAACACGCATAAGAACAAAAAGTTATAAAGACCCGAGTAACAAGTAACAATGAAATATTACTAACAAGAAGCTAATAATATGACCATATATGATCTCATATCAATATGTATGATTCTGGAATAAGTCAATAACATTATTTAAACCATTATACAGGAGCTTCGGACACGAACAAAGCAAATCGGACCTAAGGTAAGGGAAATATCACAATCTCATTTTTATCCGAGATTGTTTATTCGTAAGTATTTACTGGGGTGCATTTTATCATCCACATCCATGTTTTATCAATATGTAATATTATTTCCATCCACCTAAAATTGTTTAAATCCATTTTTACCCTTCGGTGAGTTTTTAGTAATACGTATGAAAGGAATCTTTTGTCGTTTTTCGTACGAGGTACTTTTTGACTTTTCCGACAAAAGTACGAAGAATGTTTTTTTTAACTTATACGGCACGAACAGATTTCTACTGTTTTATAAAGCCTTATTTTCATGAAGCTTCCTCTAAAAGATTTCATGACTATTTTCAATAAAATCTCTTTCTTTTAAAATTGCATGATGTTTTGTGAAAAGAAATTGATTTTGAAGAAGAAAGGATATTTTCCTCAAGAATTCAATTCAAGTGTTTTATCAAAATTATTTTCCATCTAAGATAATAAAGAGTTCTGTTTCTATCCATATTTTTACATTGATTTGACTATGTTGTGATGGAATTATGTTTATGAATTCCTTTATCTTATATGAATTGATTTATGATGTCATGATGTTTCAAGAATCCCATTTTTGTTACATGTGTTATGTGATGATGTATGTTTTATGATTATGTGGCACACATAAGAAAGGATCCATTATAAGATGGGTGGGACCTATATCTCCCTCCAATGCATTGGGTAATGATTTTATATCCCATGAGATAGACATGGCTAGAATGGAAGGTTATTTCGGTTCAGTGATACAGGACTGAAACGAGGAGTGAACTCGGTTCAGAAAGGGACTTTGTCCACTAAGATAGTCTTGGCAATGAGTCATGACTAACAAGAAATGATTTTCCATGATTATGTGTGCATGCCACAAAGTTTCAAGTTTTATGTTATGATTATGGGGATCTCATTTTCACTTCAATGATTTATTCCATGTTAAGATATTATGATCTCTTTTGCAGGTTTTGATTTTCATAAAGATATGATATGATTTTTATTTCCTTTATTTGCCCTTGCTGAGCATTTGAGCTCACCCTTTTATGTTTTCTTTTCCCCAGGTCAGGAAGATGGATATTAAGTAGAATATGCTAAAAGGGACCCTAGATATGATGAAATAAATGGGAGACACTGTAGAAGATTTATGAACCAGTTGTTTATGTTTCCCTGTTTCTAAAGACACTATACCTATACGGTCCTTTTTGGTTTTGTCATATGTTGTAATAAGTGTGCTTCAATTTTGAAGTATTAACAATGTATGTAAAGTGTGGGTCGTTATAGTTGGTATCAGAGGAAAGATATAGTCAACCTTTGGAAACTAGGATGTGAAAGCCTTAGTAAGAACCCTAAGGATAAGTCTAAGCATAGAACACAATCTTAGAAATGGCCATGAATAACCTAGGATAAGACCATAAGCATGAATTTTTTTTTCTTGAATTATGTGGTTTCCTATTATAATTAGTATTGCTCACACTATTCTTCTTGGTTTTAGTCAATGGCTGGAACCCGAAGGAACCGTGTTAATGCGGAATGCGATGGGCAATGCAATGATTGTCCCCCTGAGCAACCAAACGATATGGGAGCTGGAATGCAAAATCTTGTAGCCATGCTCACACAACTTTCTCAAGCTATGAATCATGCAGGATTTCCAAACGAACAAAGGAGGGAGCAACATTCTGTTGAATCCTTCATGAGGCAGCGTCCACCATCTTTCAGCGGGTCTACTGATCCATTAGTTGCTGAACAATGGATTAGTACTACTGAAAAGATATTTTCAGTTCTTCAATGTTCCGAGCATGATAAAGTCATCCTAGCAGTGTATCATTTGGAAGGAGATGCAGATAAATGGTGGAATCTTGTTAAGAATACGAGGCAAAGGGATGAAATTGAGTCTATGGAATGGGACGAGTTCAAGAACTTATTTTTCAATAAGTACTTCCCTCGTATTCTCCGAACAAAGATGGAGAAAGAGTTCCTTGAACTGAGGCAAAGGGATGATGAATCTGTTAGTACCTATGAAGCAAATTTTACAAGACTTGCAAGGTACGCTTCTGGTATTATTATCCAACCTGAGAGTAAGATCGATCGATTCTTTAGTGGCTTAAAACCAAGTCTTCGAAGGGCGTTAGCCATAAGGGACTTCAATAGCTACGAGGAAATCGTTCGATGTGCTCTCAAAGTCGAGATGGAGATTGGAGTAACCCATCAGTCACATGGGTTTGATAAGAAGAGGAAGATGGAATTCAAAGAAAAATCTAAAGAGCACACGGAAAAGAAGATGAACTTTCCCTTATGCTCAAAGTGTGGAAAGAAACATGGAGGGAGTTGTCTTAAAGGGACAAGTAAATGTTTTAAATGTGGAAAGGAAGGTCATCGGGCATTTGAATGCCGTGATAATGGGAAGAAGATGTCTAATGATGCAAACAAAGGAAGGGATACACAGAATGAACCTACTACACTTCAATGTTTCAAGTGCAAGGAGATGGGGCATTATGCCAATCAATGCCCAAATCCAAGGGTTGATGATGATGGTCGACGTCAACAAACTCTTAAGGCTAAAGACAAAGGAAAGTCACATGCAATTTCTATCAGCGATGTGGAGTACGATAACGATGTGGTGAAAGGTACACTTACCATCCACTCTAAAGTAGCAAATGTTTTATTTGATTCTGGATCCACCCACTCTTTTATTTCTGAAAAATTTTCTAAGGGTATCACCGTATTACCTCAACAATTAGATGTTGAGTTAGCTGTGACAACACCTAATGGCACATCAATCGCATCAGAAGTTTATAATTCTTCTCCGATCGAAGTTTGTGGGAAAGTTCTTCCTGCAAATCTTGTGATCCTTCCTTTAGTGGAATTTGATGTGATTCTTGGCATGGATTGGCTTTCTCTACATGGAGCTCATATCAATTGCCAAAGAAGGGAAGTCACATTTCATATTCCAGATCAACCTACGATCGTCTATCAATGCAAGGATGAACATAACCTTCCAGTGGAAATTTCTTCCATCTTATGGGTATTGATTCCACTAAATGAAGGTTATTTATCTCAAATAGTTGGTGAGAAACTCACGATTAAGAATATTCCCATTGTACGGGAGTTTGATGATGTCTTTCCGGAGGAATTACCGGGTCTTCCACCAAATCGTGAAGTTGAGTTTTCAATAGAACTCGTACCGGGTGCTTTGCCTATTTCAAAGACACCTTATAGAATGGCCCCAATTGAGTTGCAGGAATTGAAGAAGCAACTCCAAGAGAATCTTGATAAGGGATTCATACGCCCTAGTGCGTCACCTTGGGGAGCACCTGTTCTATTTGTTAAGAAGAAATATGGATCAATGAGACTCTGCATTGATTATCGAGAACTTAAAAAGATCACTATCAAGAACAAATATCCTCTCCCACGCATTGATGACTTATTTGACCAACTACGCGGAGCTCAATACTTTTCCAAGATTGATCTTCGTTCAGGGTATCATCAATTAAGGGTCAAAAGGGAGGATATACCAAAGACGGCTTTCCGTACAAGGTATGGACACTATGAATTTATAGTGATGCCATTTGGTCTTACTAATGCCCCTGCTATCTTCATGGATCTAATGAATAGAGTCTTTAGAGACTATCTTGATCAATTTGTGGTAGTCTTTATAGACGATATTCTTGTCTATTCAAAGAGCAAGGAAGAGCATGAAGATCACTTGAGAATTATATTGAAGACCCTGAGAAAGGAGAAGCTTTATGCCAAATTTACCAAGTGTGAATTTTGGCTTCAAAAAGTTGCATTTTTGGGTCACATAATCTCAAAAGAGGGGATATCTGTGGATCCAGCAAAAACAGAGGTTATCGAAAGATGGTCAAGACCAACAACAGTAACTGAGATCCGAAGCTTTCTTGGTTTGGCTGGATATTATCGACGTTTTGTAAAAGATTTTTCACGATTATCTAATCCACTCACCAAGTTGACTCGGAAAGGAGTTAAGTTTGTCTGGACAGAGGAATGTGAAGAGAATTTCAAGGAGTTGAAAAGAAGGTTATCCAGTGCACCTGTGCTCACACTGCCTTGTAGTGGAGAAAGGTTTGTGATCTACAGTGATGCATCCAAGAAGGGATTGGGGTGTGTTCTTATGCAAAATGATATGGTGATAGCTTATGCCTCACGACAGTTGAAAATCCATGAGCAAAATTACCCAACACATGATTTGGAGTTGGCTGCAGTAATCTTTGCATTAAAGATTTGGAGGCATTACCTTTATGGTGAAAGGTGTGATATTTATACTGATCATAAAAGTTTAAAGTATATTTTCACACAAAAGGAGCTGAATATGCGCCAAAGAAGATGGTTGGAGCTGATTAAGGATTATGACTGCTCAATCCATTACCACCCTGGGAAAGCAAACAAGGTGGCAGATGCATTAAGTCGACAAGACCATGCTAGTTTATCCATGATGAGGATCACAAAAGATCCAATATTTATGGATTTACAATGGATGGATCTTGGAATTATAATGGAAGGGGAAAAATCTTATCTTTCTCAAATGAATGTTCAACCATCTATACATGTGAAGATTAAAGAGGCACAGAAAGAAGATGTCGAGTTACAAAAGAAGGTGAGAAATGTTCCTGAATTCAACCTTGATTGTGATGGGATAATAAAGTTCAGGAATCGGGTTTGCGTTCCTCCCATCCCCGAATTAAAGAAAGAGCTGCTGGATGAGGCTCATAGTT
The DNA here is from genome assembly GCA_963277665.1 of Viscum album. Taxonomy (NCBI): domain Eukaryota; kingdom Viridiplantae; phylum Streptophyta; class Magnoliopsida; order Santalales; family Viscaceae; genus Viscum; species Viscum album. The sequence continues at coordinate 1,188,826,174 of OY728143.1, read as the reverse complement.
CTTCATTATCTATTCATCCTGGAAGCACGAAGATGTATAGGGACCTGAAAGAGTACTTCTGGTGGGATGGCATGAAAAGAGATGTTGCTGAATATGTCTCTCGATGCTTGGTTTGTCAATAAGTTAAAGCTGAGAGACAGAAGTCTAAGGGGATGTTACAACCATTACCCATACCCGAATGGAAATGGGAAAACATCACTATGGACTTTGTCACAGGACTTCCTAAAACATCCAAAGGCAATAATGCTATCTGGGTCATAGTTGATCGTCTTACAAAGTCTGCACACTTCATTGCTATTAGAGAGGATTTCTCTCTAGATCAGCTTGCCAGGATATATATAAAGGAAGTGGTAAGATTGCATGGAGTACCACTTTCTATTATATCTGATCGAGATCCGAGATTTACCTCGAAGTTCTGGGGAAGTCTTCAGCGTACTCTGGATACAGAGTTGAGTTTCAGCACTGCTTATCATCCCCAGACAGACGGTCAGTCTGAGAGAACAATTCAAACCCTAGAAGATATGTTGAGAGCTTGCTCTATGGATTTCAAAGGAGGTTGGGATCAACACCTACCTTTGGTGGAATTTTCTTATAATAATAGCTTTCACTCCAGTATTCAGATGGCTCCTTATGAAGCTCTCTATGGAAAGAAATGCAGGACTCCAACTTGCTGGGATGAAGTTGGGGAAAGAAAGCTATTAGGACCTGATCTCGTTGATGAAATGGCAGAAAAGGTCAGATCTATTCAACAACACATAAGAGTAGCTCAGAGTCGACAGAAAAGTTATGCCGACAACCGAAAAAAAGACCTAGAGTTTGAAGTGGGTGATAAAGTGTTCTTACGAATATCTCCCTGGAAGAGGGTTATGAGATTTGGAAAGAAGGGGAAGTTGAGCCCTAGATATATCGGTCCTTTTGAAATACTGGATCGTGTTGGGAAGGTAGCTTACCGATTGGCGCTTCCACCGAATCTCTCTCAAGTTCACGATGTGTTCCATGTATCTCTCCTGAGAAAGTACATACCAGATCCTTCACATGTACTCAGCTCAGAAGTTGTACCGCTGGAGCAAGATCTTTCTTATGAAGAACAGCCGATAGAGATTCTGGATCGTAGCGAAAAAGTCCTACGAAACAAGACCACTCGCTTGGTGAAAGTTTTATGGAGAAACCACCAACTTGAAGAAGCTACATGGGAGCTTGAGGATATGATGAGGGAGAAGTATCCTCATTTGTTTGTTGCAAAGTGACGAATTTCGAGGGCGAAATTCTTTTTAAGGGGGGTAGAATGTAACACCCGAGACTTTTATGTTATATAAATCATCAAAGGAATCTTTTTCTACACAACACTTGCTTGGCTTGCTTTACACGCAATCACGACCTTCCTCGATAGCTTGCGTCGTACGCAATACCGAGTTTCACTAAACAACAATATGCTATTAAAACTAGCCGTTATGAATAGTAATAACCACTTTTTGAAATTTTATAAATTTTATTTTTCAAAATGGACTTCATTTTTGGACTCAGAATATCGAAATTAGCCTAGGGTGAAATTTTGGTATTTTTCTGAAAACTTTCAATTTTTGATGAATAGTGAAACCACTAAGTGGTAAGTTAAAAACTGAATTTTGCATAAAACTTAATTTTACCGCTTCTGTGAATGGAATTTCAAAAATCCGAGAGACACGGTTAATATCAAGGACTAAAATGTGGTTCAATGAGATGAAAATAATTTTTTGGTGAATAGTAACTTTTTACTATTTTTACCGCGGTTAATAGTAAATAGGGTAACTAAGGGTAAATATGATATTAATATTACCCTAACACATGTCCTAATTCTATTGGACAAGTGTAATTCGACCAAAAACAAACTTAGGAATAAAATATGACCATTTAGGCCCACTTGGATTAGATTAGGACATTTATTATTAATTTATTTAAAGAAGGGTTAAAATAGTTAAAATCAAAGTTTAATAAGTAAATCATTTTTAATATAGGGTTATACATAAGATAAATTCGATTGTAAATATTCATTAGAAAGATAAAAAGATTTCCTACATGATGGTATTTTATTTGTAATTTTTAGACATCAAATAATTTAATTTATTTATGACACAAAGATGATGCAGTAATTATCTTATTAATGAAATATTGAAAAAATTGATAATATAAATACCAAAATAAATGTAATTTGATACTTTTTATGAATTCCACTAATTTTCTAGGTTACTATGATATATTAGTATTGATTTAATCAACTTGTTTCGAACATATAATTCTGTTATGACTTTCACAAAAATCATATATCAAATAGTGTCAAAATTGACACAAAATAGTTTTTAAATCAAATATTATATTATTAATTGTTATTTTATTCCTAAAAATCTAAGGTTCGGCCAAATGACTTAGATAAGAATATATATATTAATAATAAACAATTTGGGGTTCGTTTGGCATGTTATAGTAAGTGTATTAACCATATAGTGAAAGAAAACAAAAAAGACACGGTAAAAGTTAAATTAATTAACTTAGAGTTAAATCTAATTGATAAGGTTAAAATAATACCCTAAACTTGTCTAAATCCTATTGGTTGATAGTATTTCGACCCATCCCCACTTTAGCTTCGAAATAAGACCCTTTGGAACCATTATAAACCGATTTTGACTTTAATATAAAATAATATTTTGAGATATTCCTAAGGTGCCCCTCTCCTCCCTTATAAAAGGGCACCTCCTCCCCCTCCTCCTCACACCAATTTGAGCACTCAAGCTCGGCCAACCCCTGCCATTTTCTCCTCTCCACTTCCCTAGAATAATCCTAGAGGTCCTGGTATTCTCCAAAGACCAATCTTAGTTCCTTAAGTGGAGGATTCAAAGAGGCGTTCCAAAGAAGAGGTAATATCCATTACCGATCTTTTCAATTTCTTTCTTCTTCAACTTCTTCTTATTTAGTTGTTTCATGATAAAGTAATAAAATCAGTATTACTTACATACTGATATGTTATTATAAATATGAAACAACCCTAATTCACCTTCTATCCATCCTACGGAAAAATGAAATCACCGCGCGTGCGTACGTACGGAATACCGTCTCCACGCCGTGGTGTAATCTATTTTCCACCATCACCTTACAAGGATGGGTATAATGGTGTAATGAGTAAATATATATGATTATTATTAAGTAATATTGATACTGAAATAATATATATATATACTCCAATACAATTCCACGATCATAGGAATGATATCATCACTCGTGCGTACGTACGGAATACCGTCTCCACGATGTGATGCGACTCGTTCTACATGATCTTCATTTCATAATGATTATATAAATGAATTGAATGAATGAATATGGTATATACTACACTAATACCATTCTGGAAATGAATTATCTATAACCTAAAGATAAGAATAATAATTTATTCGACAAAACACGCATAAGAACAAAAAGTTATAAAGACCCGAGTAACAAGTAACAATGAAATATTACTAACAAGAAGCTAATAATATGACCATATATGATCTCATATCAATATGTATGATTCTGGAATAAGTCAATAACATTATTTAAACCATTATACAGGAGCTTCGGACACGAACAAAGCAAATCGGACCTAAGGTAAGGGAAATATCACAATCTCATTTTTATCCGAGATTGTTTATTCGTAAGTATTTACTGGGGTGCATTTTATCATCCACATCCATGTTTTATCAATATGTAATATTATTTCCATCCACCTAAAATTTTTTAAATCCATTTTTACCCTTCGGTGAGTTTTTAGTAATACGTATGAAAGGAATCTTTTGTCGTTTTTCGTACGAGGTACTTTTTGACTTTTCCGACAAAAGTACGAAGAATGTTTTTTTTTAACTTATACGGAACGAACGGATTTCTACTGTTTTATAAAGCCTTATTTTCATGAAGCTTCCTCTAAAAGATTTCATGACTATTTTCAATAAAATCTCTTTCTTTTAAAATTGCATGATGTTTTGTGAAAAGAAATTGATTTTGAAGAAGAAAGGATATTTTCCTCAAGAATTCAATTCAAGTGTTTTATCAAAATTATTTTCCATCTAAGATAATAAAGAGTTCTGTTTCTATCCATATTTTTACATTGATTTGACTATGTTGTGATGGAATTATGTTTATGAATTCCTTTATCTTATATGAATTGATTTATGATGTCATGATGTTTCAAGAATCCCATTTTTGTTACATGTGTTATGCGATGATGTATGTTTTATGATTATGTGGCACACATAAGAAAGGATTCATTATAAGATGGGTGGGACCTATATCTCCCTCCAATGCATTGGGTAATTATTTCATATCTCATGAGATAGACATGGCTGGAACGGAAGGTTATTTCGGTTCAGTGATACAGGACTGAAACGAGGAGTGAACTCGGTTCAGAAAGGGACTTTGTCCACTAAGATAGTCTTGGCAATGAGTCATGACTAACAAGAAATGATTTTCCATGATTATGTGTGCATGCCACAAAGTTTCAAGTTTTATGTTATGATTACGGGGATCTCATTTTCACTTCAATGATTTATTCCATATTAAGATATTATGATCTCTTTTGCAGGTTTTGATTTTCATAAAGATATGATATGATTTTTATTTCCTTTATTTTCCCTTGCTGAGAATTTGAGATCACCCTTTTATGTTTTCTTTTCCCCAGGTCAGGAAGATGGATATTAAGTAGAATATGCTAAAAGGGACCCTAGATATGATGAAATAAATGGGAGACACTGTAGAAGATTTATGAACCAGTTGTTTATGTTTCCCAGTTTCTAAAGACACTATACCTATACGGTCCTTTGTGGTTTTGTCATATGTTGTAATAAGTGTGCTTCAATTTTGAAGTATTAACAATGTATGTAAAGTGTGGGTCGTTATATTTGTGCATCCCTTACTGAGCTTTTTAATGCTCATTCCAAGTTTTTGAAATGTTTTTCACAGGACTTAACGTGGAATAGGGTCAAGGATGGGATCAAGGGAATGTCATGATACCTAAAACATGGAACTAGACATGTTTCTTTTTAAGAGTTTTTATTTTATGGGAACTTAGTAGAAGTTTCTACTTTGTAATATTTTGAGATGTAATAGTTATGATCTAATTCTCTAAAACTCTAAAACTGAAAAGATCCTCAATGTGTAATCTTGTAATAACTCAAGATTAAGTAAGGTTTAAGGCTGGGGCCTTATAGTTGGTATCAGAGGTCGGTTTAGACAACTTTAGGGATTATGAGTTTTTGTTAGACACAAGATTAGACCCTATATCTATTATTTCAGTTAAATCCTTGTTTTGTAACTTTTTTTCAGGTCAAGTAAAGTCGGTTACGAATTGAAGGAGAAGGATCTCAAACGACATTCCTATCTCTTCCTGATGACATGCTTGCAATAATTATTGCAAAGTCATGTTCGGATGATTGTGAAACTTTTTCTAGGATACAACTCACTTGCAAGCAGTTGTTTGAGATATCAAACACCTCCACTATACCTTGTTATCATCATGGATCATGGGTTGTTTTTAGACAAATACTATTTTCACAATATTCACATATTTTCAAGAAAGGTAAATATTATCAGGGTATTTTCAAATATTTTACCTTATCACAAGAATTTGAAGCATATTATGATTTTAAAGATGGTGCTGAGGAAGGAGAAACTTGCGCAACCTATTTATATTTGATTTTAAAATATAGTCTCTCAGAACATACTTATGGTATTTTAAAAGGACCAATAATAGAAAGTTTCAACTCAAATTCTGTCTGACTATTTTATAGAAATCATATTTTATCAGATGTTTTGGAATTATATGTCATACATGATTATTTTCCAAAACTGTTTTTCTCTGAACACCCATATGACCCATTTTGTACAATGTGTATTTGGATGGAGGAAGCAAATGATTTTGAAGGATCTCTAAATCATTGTTGTAATGCATGGGACTTCTACCTACGTGAGCAAGATGACGATGAAACCGAGTGGCCGCCATGATCAAGGTATGATGTTATTCATTTTGGGAATCGTTTTATTTTATCTTATGGTGGTGAAATAAGACTTCAGGAATTAAGATGTGGAGACCGTAACTAATTTGGATGAAAATGATAGGTATAAGGAAACTATTAAGGTTAAAACATGTTAGGGTTATTTTTGGAGTTTTATAAAAAGGACAACACGCAGATCGTGTGACAACTCGTCACGTCGGACAAAGCTGTGGGAATCGAACCCACAACCAAAGTGCAATGGGTATTTATCGCCTACCACTGGACTAAGTGAAGGCCCTGGTTAGTATGACTTATTCTTTTTAGTTAGGTGAATTTATGAATTAAGAGTAATTTGATTTTGGGTTTTTATGAAAATGATTAACTTATCATGGAGGATATGTGATTAGGTTAATTACTTTTCAATGCGAGACTTTAGGAGCAACTGATGTTTTTTTAGAGATAAATGTTACGACTTAACTTGGAAGACTATGTGACTAAATCCTTCAAATATTTGGGATTCAATCTTAGTTTGGTTTACATTGAATAATTTTATGGACAAATTGTTTATCGAATGGTCCTCGTTGAACTTTGGGTTTTGTTGGGCAAATTTGGGAGATTAAGAATAGATTTTCTTTTTATAAAGGGTTATCCTTTTCCGGATTATCTGATCTTGTACTAACCTTTTTGGTTTTTGGTTTTGGTTAGAGTCTAAATACATGGGAAGTGTATAGTTCTCTTTTGTGGATTAGGTGATTCTATAGAAATTGATTATAGTACTCTTAATGCAAACAAGTCTTCCTAAATACTCATCTTTTGGAGAAAATATGAGTTTGATTAAGGAATCTAGTAAAAGTTGGAAGTCTACGTGACAAGTAAGTATGTTTCATTATGATTCAGTTAGGCTCAAAAATAAATTCCTCAATGAAGAGTAACTTAAAAAAAATTTGTATGTTAACTTTTCATACTGGGGAATCGAATACCGTTTAACCCATCACAAGTTTGTGATTTTCTTGTGGTTAACTTTCTCCTAAACATGTTTTCTATAACTCTACATCAGAACATGGCCCTTTTTTCCTCCATGTCCATATTTTCATACTTGGAATCCTAGTATTGGTTAACTTGGGTGACCTTTGTACCTTCCTTTCTTTCTTTTAAAGTGATAGTTTTATTTACTCCTTTTCCGATGGTGGGCTTTCAATGAAGTATCCAAGCCAAATTTTAAAATTGTGAGCACGTAATTCCCAAAAGGGGGGAAGGATGTAACACCCCAGGTAAATAAAGAGTATGGAATTTTCACATTTATCCATATTTGTGAATAAAATATTAATATAAATTTAAAGGGGACACTATGCTCGATGGCGTACCCAACATGCAACAACGAGTTTCTTGGGAATCTTACGTTCCACTCTAATAATAAAATAATATTATTTTAAATAGTAGTTAACGCCTAGCCGATGTAATGGCGGGAATGAACAGAACTACCTAAAAATGATTATATATGTTTGTCAAATATTTTTACTCTTTACAATAAATGTTAGAGGATTAAAAATGCGAATGAATGCAATTTTAAGCGTAGACATTCTAATATTCTTCAAAAGGTCGATTAACTGCCTTTTGAAGGAGAACCTCTTTTAAATCCACTTTTGAAAATTTTATGTGTTATATTTGACAAAATAAAATTTTTATTTAGAATCGGGACATCAAAATTTACTTTGTTTAAATTTTTGGTATTTTTCCGAAAAAGTTCAATTTTTAATGAATAGTGAAAAATGTTGTATTTTAATTCAAAACCTATTTTTAATATAATATATTTATATGATTAGATTATCTTTTTAATTGGTTTTAAAGTTTAAATAGAATATATTTTTACCATTTAATCCAATGGCGGTCATTGTAATTAATATCACTTTAAGATTGGACATAAACGAGTGTCGATCTTTTGAAAGATATTGATTCATAAAAACACACTATTTGTTTTAACAACAAGATTTAATTATAAAATTAATTATTGAAACTTCTATGTTATGAATTTGGTAAAATAGACATCATTTTTGAATTCGGAATATAAAATATAGCTTAGGGTGAATTTTTGGTATTTTTCTGAAAAACATCAATTTTTGATGAGTAATGAAACCACAAAGTGGTGGTTACAAAATTTGATTTTTCGTTTAAATGGGACTTTACCACTTCTGTGATTTGAATTTAAAAAATCCAATTTAAATTATTTTAATTGTTAAGTAAAATGTGGTTCAATGAAATGAAAATAATTTTTGATGAAAAGTAACTTTTAAGTTTTATTAATCGTGATTAAAGGTAATTAATGTGATTTAAGATAAAAATGATATTATAATAAAATGAAAATATATTGACACTTGTACTAAACCTATTGGATTAGTTATGGAAGACCAAGAAAACCCATGGGTCGATTTTTGGTACCCCATGGAGCCACTTTGGTTTGATAATGACATTTATGCCTTTTATTTAAAGTTAAAATAAAAATGTCACAAACATGATTTGTTTTACTAAAACAATTTTACATGTGGTTATACAAGTCATAATTTTGACTATAAATAGTCATTGGAAAGATAAATATATTTCCTACATCATAGTATTTTTTTATAATTTTTAGACATTAAATAAATTAAATTCTTTATGACATCATAATGATGCAGCGATGACCTCATTATTTAACGATTTAAATAAAATGGAAAGATAATGCAAAATATAGGACCTACACATGTCAAAAACTTATTGGATGGGTGTATTTCTAACCCTTATCACCTTATACTCGAAACACATCAATGTGGGACCACTAAAATCCTAAAACTATTTCAAAATAAAGTAACATTTTATACTTTTCCAAGAGTGCCCCTCCTCCCTTCTTATAAAAGGCCCCCACCTCTACCACCTTACCCACACCTCTCAAACCTTTGGTTCGGACAATATCTTATCCTTTTGTCTCTCCACATCCCTCTTCTAATCCTAGAAGCCTTAACTTAGGCAGGAACCTCTTGAAGAAACCCTTTTGGTTCAAACCAAAGGGAGTTACCCAATTTTAAGGTAACGTCTTCACTTGTGCTCTTTTGTTTTATTTTGCTTCTCCAACCCCCTAAACGCTTTTTATTCCTTTCTTTTGTAAAAAATCCAGTATATTCAATATACTAGGATGTTTTTATAATACGTATTCTAGATACACTTACACACACCTTCATCTAATGGTTAAATAACATACAGTTTTTGTGGATGACAAATTTTTGCCTCACGAAACGATGATTGTTCAACACTCATATAACACCTTCAAAGGTGGCCATTAAGATTTCAATATGTTTATATATGATATATAATATTTTTATGTTTTACTTAAGCTTCTGTATTTTTCATTTGTGGCATACCTTTATGGCTTCCATTATGGGTATACGTGATATCTTCATTTTAGGAAGTGCAGGCTACCGCCCCCTCAAAGTGATTTGATTCGTTAATTCCATATGTGGGATGTATAAAGGATGGATTTAAAGATATTATATATGATGTTATACTGGAATTATAATATACATTTATATAATTATTGTTTTCTTTCCATTAAAGTATGAGATTGAAATTAAAGTAGTGTTCATGCGTACATACGGCTTACCGTCTCCATAAACGGTGCATTTCATTTCTTATCATCAAATGTAATGTAATATTATAAGTACATATTATGGATATATATGATGTATGATATATATAAAGGATGAATATAATTCTGGAATTAAAAATATACACATCTATCATTTAGTTTTAATTCCATTAATATGACATAGAAATGAAAGTAGCATTCATGCGTACGTACGACTTACCGTCTCCAGAAACGGTGCATTTCATTTCTTACCTCTAGATGATTATGTAATATTATAAATACATGAATATTCTGGATATATATGATATATATGATATCCAAATCTGGAATTTCATTCTGGATATAAAGAACCTTTGACCACACGAACAACATGTAATTGTAAGAAGTCCACTTTTGACTTAAGTACCAAATATCAACAAAACAAACATTTTTAACTTAAATGATTACATAATGTTTATAACATGTCAATAATTGATATAAAAGGAATAATGAACTTGAAAAAGGTTCTTAATCAAGTATAAATTAACTCAAGTTTATTATTCAGGACGTTAAAGAACGATCGAGTCAAGTCGGACCCGAGGTAATGGATCCTACTCCTCTCTTTCTTTTTAAGTATGATTTTTTATGTCATTCCTTTTAAAGATCATATTTATTGCTATTGGTATGTTATTTTATATTAATCTTACTGTAATTATTATGTTCATATGATGAGAGAATTTATTCTCTCTCATCAATCCATTTTGGAAGTTTTGAGTGGCGCCGTTAGGCTGCCGAATTTTCATAAGAGATATAACCTCTCTCTTTCTTTTTAAGTACTCTCCTTTATGTCACTTCTTTTAAGCTTCTCTTTGTTATGTTGGGTGATGTTATTTTATATTAATATTTCTATTAACTTTATGTTAATATGATGAGATAAACTATTTGATCTCATCAATCCATTTTTGTATGTTTTATGTGGCGCCGTTAGGCTGCCGAGTTTTAGTAAGGGATTTTTCATCTCACTTTTATTCCCGTGAGATTTATGCTACATTTGCCACAATTTCTTTTGAGTGGTGTATGTACTGCCCATTATTTTACTCATTGTGTAATATACTTTCATTTATTAGTATTTACATCAATGTTGTATTGTCCTTCTTTCACGGGGTGTATGTTTCGAAAGATACCCATGTCGGTAAGGGAACCTTTCACCCTCCTCTTTTTAAAGGGTTATCCTTTTCCGGATTATCTGATCTTGTACTAGCATTTTTGGTTTTGGTTTTGGTTAGAGTCTAAAGACATGGGAAGTATATAGTTCTCTTTTGTGGATTAGGTGATTCTCTATAAATTGATTATAGTACTCTTAATGCAAACAAGTCTTCATAAATACTCATCTTTTGGAGAAAATATGAGTTTGATTAAGGAATCTGGTAAAAGTTGGAAGTCTACGTGACAAGTAAGTTTGTTTCAATATGATTTAGTTAGGATCAAAAATAAATTCCTCAATGAAGAGTAACTTAAAAAAATGTTTTCTGTTAACTTTTCCTACTGGGGAATCGAATACCGTTTAACCCATCACAAGTTTGTGATTTTCTTGTGGTTAACTTTCTCCTAAACATGTTTTCTATCACTCTCCATCAGAACATGACCCTTTGTTTTTTCCTCCATGTCTATATTTTCATACTTGGAATCCTAGTATGGGTTAACTCGGGTGACCTTTGTACTTTCCTTTCTTTCTTTTAAAGTGATAGTTTAATTTACTCCTTTTCCGATGGAGGGCTTTCAATGAAGTATCCCAGCCAAATTTTAAAATTGCGAGGACGCAAATCCCAAAAGGGGGGAAGGATGTAACACCCCAGGTAAATAAAGAGTATGAAATTTTCACATTTATCCATATTTGTGAATAAAATATTAATATAAATTTAAAGGGGATGCTATGCTCGATGGCGTACCTAACACGCAACAACGAGTTTCTTGGGAATCTTACGTTGCACTCTAATAATAAAATAATATTATTTTAAATAGTAGTTAACACCTAGCCGTTGTAATGGCGGGAATGAACAGAACTACCTAATAAATGATTATATATGATTGTAAAATATTTTTACTCTTTACAATAAATGTTAGAGGATTGAAAATGCGAATGAATCCAATTTTAAGCGTAGACATTCTAATATTCTTCAAAAGGACGATTAACCGCCTTTTGAAGGAGAACCTCTTTTAAATCAACTTTTTGACTATTTTATGTGTTATATTTGACAAAATAAAATTTTTATTTAGAATTGGGACATCAAAATTTACTTTATTTAAATTGTTGTTATTTTTCCGAAAAAGTTCAATTTTTAATGAATAGTGAAAAATGTTGTATTTTAATTCAAAACCTCTTTTTATTCTAATTTATTTATATGATTAGATTATCTTTTTAATTGGTTTTAAAGTGTAAATAGAATATATTTTTACCGTTTAATCCAATGGTGGTCAACCTAATTAATATCACTTTACGATTGGACATAAACGAGTGTCAATCTTTTGAAAGATATTGTTTCATAATAACACGCTATTTGTTTTAATAGCAGGATTTAATTATAAAATTAATTAATGAAACTTCTATGTTATGAATTTGGTAAAATATAAATCATTTTTGAATTCGGAATATCAAATATAGCTTAGGGTGAATTTTTGGTATTTGTCTGAAAAACATCAATTTTTGATGAATAGTGAAACCACAAAGTGGTGGTTACAAAATTTGATTTTTCGTTTAAATGGGAATTTACCACTTCTGTGATTTGAATTTAAAAAATACAATTTAAATGATTTTAATTGTTAAGTAAAATGTGGTTCAATGGAATGAAAATAATTTTTGATGAAAAGTAACTTTTAAGTTTTATTAATCGCGATTAAAGGTAATTAGTGTGATTTAAGGTAAAAATGATATTATAATAAAATGAAAATATATTGACACTTGTCCTAACCCAATTGAATTAGTTTTGGCCGACCAATACAACCCATGGGTCGATTTTTGGTACCCCATGGAGCCACTTTGGTTTGATAATGACATTTATGCCTTTTATTTAAAGTTAAAATTAAAATGTCACAAACATGATTTGTTTTACTAAAACAATTTTTACATGTGGTTATACAAGTCATAATTTTGACTATAAATAGTCATTGGAAATATAAAAATATTTCCTACATCAGAGTATTTTTTTATATAATTTTTAGACATTAAATAAATTAAATTCTTTATGACATCATGATGATGCATCGATGACCTCATTATTTAACGATTTAAATAAAATGGAAAGATAATGCAAAATCTAGGACCTACACATGTCAAAAACTTATTGGATGAGTGGATTTCGAACCATTATCACCTTATCCTCGAAACACATCAATGTGGTCCCATTTAAATCCGAAAACCATTTGAAAATAAAGTAACATTTTATACTTTTCCAAGAGTTCCCCTTCTCTCCTCTTAAAAAAGGCCCCCACCTCTACCACCTTACCCACACCTCTCAAACCTTTGGCTCAGACAATCTCTGATCATTTTGTCTCTCCACATCCCTCTCCTCATCCTAGAAGCCTTAACTTAGACAGGAAGCTCTTCAAGAAACCCTTTTGGTTCAAACCAAATGGAGTTACCCAATTTTAAGGTAACGTCTTCCCTTGTGCTCTTTTGTTTTATTTTGCTTCTCCAACCCCCTAAATGATTTTTAGTCATTTCGTTTGTAATAACTTCAGTATCTTCAATATACTAGGATGTTTTTATAATATGTGTTCGAGCTACACTTACACACACCTTCATCTAATGGTTAATGAACATACAGTTTCCGTGGATGGCGAATTTCTGCCTCACGAAACGATGATTGTTCAACACTCATATAACACCTTCAAAGGTGGCCATTAAGATATCACTATGTTTATATATGATATATAATATTTTTATGTTTTACTTAAGCTTCTGTATTTTTCATTTGTGGCATACCTTTATGGCTTCCATTATGGGTATACGCGATATCTTCATTTTAGGAAGTGCGGACTACCGCCCCCTCAAAGTGATTTGATTCGTTAATGCCATATGTGGGATGCATAAAGGATGGATTTAAAGTTATTATATATGATGTTATACTGAAATTATAATATTCATTTATATCATTATTGTTTTCTTTCCATTAAAGTATGAGATATAAATGGAAGTAGCGTTCATGCGTACGTACGGCTTACCGTCTCCATGAACGGTGCATTTCATTTCTTATCCTCAAATGTAATGTACTATTATAAGTACATATAATGGATATATATGATGTATGATACATATAAAGGATAAATATAATTCTGTAATTAAAAATATACACATCTCTCATTTAGTTTTAATTCCATTAATATGACATAGAAATGAAAGTAGCGTTCATGCGTACGTACGACTTACCGTCTCCATGAACGGTGCATTTCATTTATTACCTCTAAATGATTATGTAATATTATAAATACATGAACATTCCCGATATATATGATATATATGATATCCAAATCAGGAATGTCATTATGGATATAAAGAACCTTTGACCACACGAACAACATGTAATTGTAAGAAGTCCACTTTTGACTTAAGTACCAAATATCGACAAAAAAAAAAACATTTTTAACTTAAATGATTACATAATGTTTATAACATGTCAATAATTGATATAAAAGGAATAATGAACTTGAAAAAGGTTCTTAAGAAAGTAGAAATTAACTCAAGTTTATTATTCAGGACGTTAAAGAACGATCGAGTCAAGTCGGACCCGAGGTAAGGGATCCTACTCCTCTCTTTCTTTTTAAGTACACTCTTTTATGTCATTCCTTTTAAAGGTCATATTTCTTGTTATTTGGATGTTATTTTATATTAATCTTACTGTAATTTTTATGTTCATATTATGAGAGACCCTATTCTCTCTCATCAATCCATTTTGGAAGTTTTGAGTGGTGCCGTTAGGCTGCCGAATTTTCGTAAGAGATCTAACCTCTCTCTTTCTTTTTAAGTACTCTCATTTATGTCACTTCATTCAAGCTCCTCTTTGTTATGTTGGAGGATGTTCTTTTATATTCCTGTTTCTATGAACTTTATGTTAATATGATGAGATAAACTATTTTATCTCATCAATCCGTTTTTGTAAGTTTTATGTGGCGTCGTTAGGCTGCCGAGTTTTCGTAAGGGATTTTTCATCTCACTTTTATTCCCGTGAGATTTATGCTACATTTGCCACAATTTCCTTTGATTGGTGTATGTACTGCCCATTATTTTACTCATTGTGTAATATACTTTCATTTATGAGTATTTACATCAATGTTTTATTGTCCTTCTTTCACGGGGTGTATGTTTCGAAAGATACCCATGTGGGTAAGGGAACCTTTCACCCTCCTCTTTTTAAAATAATTCTTTTGTTATGTCTTTTAATTCACATACTATTATGTTGGGATATGTTCTTCTATATCCTTATTGATTTAAATTTTATTTCCATGTGATGAGATACCCTTTTTATCTCTCATCAACTCATTTTCTGAACTTTGTAGTGACGCCATTAGGCTGTCAAATTTTTTCAGGGGAACTTCTTAACCCAAATTTGATTCTTTGGGATAAAATTATACTCCTTGAATATGTCATTATATGAATATTTATGAATAACCACTGATTGTTTTACACATAATATCCACTTATATTTTGTGTATTCGTTTGTCACACATAATTATGTAATTGATTTGTCCTTAAACCAAGGATATCGTCTTTGTAAGGGACTTCGTCTCAATCTCCTTTCATTGAGGCATATTTCATTTTATACACAACTTTCTTTTATACGGTGTATAAACCCCTTTGACTTTTACTTTTATACAAAAGGAATCTTTTTCTACAAAGCATTTTACTAAACGACAAAAAGGAATGTTTCTTTTAACGTATGCGGTGACAAATACCTTTTCCGCCGCCGCGAGTATTATTTGATCTTTGGCTTCCTCAACAAGCTGTAATGTTTTCAAAATAAAATAAATACCATATACTATTTTATGTATTTATGGTATTGAAAATGGTTTTGATAAATCATTCTATTATGTCAATATATTTAAATGATATATTGTGATTGAAATGTGGAAATGTTATCATTCCTTTATATTGGTTTTATGTGTTATAATTTTATAATGGTACTTGGAAATATTACGGGTGGTTACGTGATAAACCATATAATGAGTGGTGCCGTGAATACCAAGACGGGTGGTTACATTATAACCTCCAATGAATTGGGTATGGAAGTCGGTCGTATGGCTATTCCATTAAGTATGTATGGAAGTTGGCCGAATGGCTATTCCATTAAGTGATATGTGTGGAAGTCGACCTTATGGTTATTCCACTTAAGTATGTTTATGTCCCAAGTTACCTTTATATGTTATGTGATCTTTATATAGGTTTTATGGTAATATTTTGGTTATCGAAGGGTAATTAATGAACTTTTATTCAGTGAAGAGTGTTTACTACTTCGAAAAGGTGAAATGTATTACTTTGATAAAGTATACATGGTTTACTTGTTGTTTTGAAAAACTAACAGTTTTCATTCTTTGTGTATCCCTTACTGAGCTTTTTTATGCTCATCCCAGGTTTTTGAAATGTTTTTCACAGGACTTAACGTGTAATAGGGTCATGGATGGGATCAAGAGGAAGTCATGCTACCTAAAACATAGAACTAGACATGTTTCTTTTTAAGAGTTTTTATTTTATGGAAACTTAGTAGAAGTTTCTACTTTGTAATCTTTTGAGATGTAATAGTTACGATCTAATTCTATAAAACTCTAAACCTGAAAAGATCCTCAATGTGTAATCTTGTAATAACTCAAGATTAAGTAAGGTTTAAGGCTGGGGACTTATATAATGGGATGCCAGTTCCTCCTTCCATGGATTCCTCCATGGAAGTTATTTCCTAGTCCAGTTCTACCTCATAGAGTTAAGTCATTTTCTTGGAATTTATTTTTGGTTACATGTCTTCGACATGTATAGAATCTGGGTTCATTGGTCACATATATTATTCAATTTATGAGGGTGTCTCATGGAGGAATCATAGGCATGAAACCCATGAAATCCCTTTCAATTACAAGGTAATTGTAGCTAAGGGTGTATTTCATCCAAGTATTTTTACCTCAGACATCCCATTCTTTGCAAGAGGAAGCTGACTCCTGGGGTGAATATCTTCTAAGTATTTTCACCCTAGACATCATGTGTTTTTTCATGAGGTATCTAGATCTAGGGGAATATATCTTCTATGGATTTAATCTTAAGAATACAATGAATATTCATAAGTAATATTCTTGGGACATGTCACAAGTTTTATGCCCTTTTGAGATGGATTAGAATGTTTGGTTGAGAACGACCAGGGAATGAGTTTAACGTATTTTGGAGATGAGGTGAGATTTTTTGAGAACTCCCCATAGAGGAGGATCAAGGTGGTGTATCCATTTCTGAGAACAACAGAATGTTTACCAATGGATTGGATCATAATTCACCATGGAGTAATAACCAAGAGGTGTTCCCCATAAAGGGAGGGTGTCACACTATGAAGGTTTACCAATGGATGGATCAAAATTCCCTGTAGAGGAGAATTCGAAAGATTTGTCCCATAAAGGGATGATGTCAAACCATAAAGGTTGATAAAAACACCCCTTGAGGGGGATCAGGTAGGTGCATCCCTAGTAAGGATCATATAGGTTTACCATTGGTTAGGATTGAATCTAGTGCAAGAGTTCTACGTACCCTATTTAGAAGATAGGTATCAAAACTGACATAGTTTGATACCATAGTTTATGGTCATATGACAGTACCGACCCATGCAGATTAACATTGTACGGTAAGGAATCTCATGTCACAAAAGAAGCATTGGAGAGATATGGTATGGGGCTTTTGTATGGAAGATTCCCTCTATAAATGTATTTCTCTTGTCTGGATTTGGTTTGGGGATTATACATTGAGCTATTTGAGAGACCAAGAGAATTTGGAATCTCCTAGGTGAGGGGAATGATCTTATTAGGGATTTGGTTCAGAGAAAATTAGGGTGGATGTGTATGTTGGGTTTGGACATTTGAAAGGATTCCTATATATCCCAATTAGTTTGGAATCAAATCCCACATAGTTCGGTAAGTTGGGGACTACACCATATAGGAGGCCCATTAGAGGTTTGATGTCATTCAGATTTCATGATCTTCATGAACCTATAATCCCACACAAGTCATACTTAGTGATAGAAATAAGAAAAATTTGTATATATTAAGATCACACAATCCCATTTGTTCAATGGGGATAGATGCTAGTGTGTTACTAGGGAAAACAATAATTGGGTAGCGAATACAAGTGGAAGTTGCCTGAGGAGGATCCCGTTCCATGTTAGTGGAACACATGACATCCTATTGGGGGTCATCCCATGTCACCCATACACAGAGCATCATGTGCTTATCACATAGGGTAAGGCTATAGTTTTATATCATGTGGAAAGGAGGTTGTTGTTTAGTTTAAGATTGTATGACTAGGATATGGTTCTAGGAAGTTTTATGTCATGTAACTCAGACATGAGTGGACTCAGTCCTCACCCCTTGGGCTTATGCGATGACAACTCTAGAAACATTAGGAAAGGCATGGATTTGGCACTACCAGGGTACAATGATAGAAGGATTTCATAGTCTTGAGGTCCATATTAGGGTACCTATACTTAGAAAAAAAAAACCATTATTAGGGTACCTATGCTTAGAATAAATAGGTATGTGGAGAGATCATGACACACTTGGAGCGGAGTGGATGGAATATGTCACATGGGGAATCTAGGTGTAGTTGAACCGATCTTAGATGGGTGTGGGGGTCATGGGCACTCAACCATCATGAAACATGGTCAACATAAGGGAGGCAACATGGGGAGGCCCATGAGATAGGTTTTGCGATGCTTGAGGCTTCATAGAGAGGAGATTCACGAAGATTAGGTGCTCCGTGGATCTCAACGGTTTCACGACGAAGTATGCTTTAGAAAACAATGTGACCTACCTCAATGGTATCCCTGATTCATGAGAAGAGTGCTTCGTGAAGGATAAATACTTCGTGAAGCCTCAAGTTCCACATATGGGATTCTTCCTCCATGAAGGCCGTAAGCCTTTTAAAAATGAGTCCCCACATTAGGTGGAGGAATTCAAGAACACTTGGAAAGTGGTTTGATGAAGCTAAGATAAATTTGATGATCTATTTAGCTTTGGTTCGTGATGCTTAGTAGGTTTATGAATTGATAGAAATTTTGAAGTTGAAAGGGTAGGTAAGTATCCCTAAAAAGTCAAAATTAGGGGGGTATTTATAGTCCAGGGTTTTCATGAATATTGGGGGCCTTTTGTAAAGAAATAATGGGTTTCATGAATGTTAAAAACTCTATTGGACACATAAAGACACTAGAAATCATTCACATGTTCACGATGTGCTGTCAGACTCACGATGTGACACCATCACATTTTCACGTGTTTGTGAAGGAAATTTACCTATTGGGATCTTTTTGAGCTCTAGCTCCGCCAATCCATTTTTTTATTTCTTAAGAAGTCAATTTTTTAGAAAAGTGGGAACCATAAAAAAACCTCTACAAGTACCCGCACATTCCACTTAGAAGATCACCAAAACATAAAAAATACCAAATTCAAAATCCACACCAACCAAACCCTACCACCACTGTAGCGATCTAAAAATCCACAAAATTCAAAATTCAAAATCAAGGCATCAGGATCCATCAAGAAAATCATGTTGTCTCATCACGCGTCCCCTCGAGTCTCCCACCATTCCTCGAGTCTCGCACTGAACGTGACAGCTACCCAGTCCGCATCAAACCGGATCACCAGTGAACTCCACTAGCATCCGCCGTCACCGTCGAAGAAACCTTCATCGTCTCCTCCACACTCGAACATCACGCCAACATCTACACCACTGACATCATCCTCATCTAAACACCACAACATCGTCGAGGCATGACTAAGCCAGATCAAAACCATACCAGATGCATAAGTTGAAATAATAACAGGATATACCTCATACAAATCCACCGCCGTAGAAGGAACACACAAATCTTCATCAAAACTAAGATACACAGGTTGTGTGGGAAGCATAAATCGCTGCCAGTTCCCACCTCCAAAAACCATTGATGAACATCCGTTCCAGCTCCAACTCAGAGAGGAGCAGAGGTCCATGGGGTCAGGGCAGGCATGAGGTGCCTCCAAGCAACAACATCTCTCCTGGAATGAAATCGGAAACTAAAACCAAGATCAATCCAACACAGGAGAAACTAGAAATACCTCGACCACCATTCCCCTTATCCCAAAACCATGGAGTAACCGTCTATACAGATCCTACCTGGATAAGAGCGATGGAACATGAAGTCAGGGAAGGGACACACCAATCGGGGGATACAGTAACCACCATCGTCAGGATCGAACACCACCTGTGAAAGAAGCACCAAAAAAAGGAAAACCACTCCGCCAGAGAAAATCATCACACGAATAAGGACAAGGAAGAAAGAGGAAAAAATAAAGAAAAATGGAGAGTAAGGATAGGGAAAATAGCGATCAGACGCACCTTCAGCCCCTGAAAGAGAAGGGTTTCGGGAGAAACCCTAGACGAGGCTGGGAGAGGGAAGGGGAGATCCGGGGGAGCACGAATCCATCTACTGATTAGAATGTTTCTTTTTGAGATCTAGCTATTCATTAAGGATCATGGATTCACGAAGAATACTACTTAGTGTGATTGTCGGACATTTTTAATTGAA
Source organism: Viscum album (assembly GCA_963277665.1). Classification (NCBI taxonomy): domain Eukaryota; kingdom Viridiplantae; phylum Streptophyta; class Magnoliopsida; order Santalales; family Viscaceae; genus Viscum; species Viscum album. The sequence continues at coordinate 1,188,805,787 of OY728143.1, read as the reverse complement.
TTTCTTCTGAACTATCCGTGAATTATTTTATCATTGATGTGACACATGTATTTTGGAGTCAACATCCATTTTTATGTTTGTTAAATTTCAAATATAATTATTCTTAAACCTTTAAAAAAACTTATTCTAAATTATTTTAAAATAAAAATCCTAAATTTGGTTATTATAGATTTTTTATGTAAATTTTGTATTTTAAATTCAAAAGATAATTTAGAAAAATTTGATGAAAAAAGTGATGAGGGTATTTTTATTTATTATTATAATAATAGTAAATAATTTGGAATTTATAATAAGATAACTATTATTATTGAAGAATCTATTCATGTTATGTTTGATGAAAATAATATGAAATTAATTTCTAATTCTAATTATTTTATTGACAAGTTTAGAGATTTTAATTTAAGTAAAGAAAAACCATAAGATAAAATGACTCAATGGAGGGGGTGATTACTCATTATTGACCTAATACTAATTCATAGAAGACTCATAGATATATTCTTATTGAAAATTCAATTAGTAATATTGATTCTAGTATTTAAACTAGAAATTCTATTTTATGTTTTATGCCAATTCTTCTTTTATTTTTTATATTGTTCCCAATAAGATAGATGATGATTTAAATGATTCTAATGGAATTGTTTCTATGCATGATAAGAAAAATAATGTTTATAGAAATAAAGTTTGGAATTTAGTTTAACCTCATAATTTAAAGCATGTTATAATACCTGGATGGGTTTATAGAAATAGTATAGATGATTTTAAACAAGTTTTTTAAAAATAAATCAAGAATTTGTTTCCTAATGTTATTATCAAGAAGAAGGTATATATTTTGATGAATATTTTTCACCAATTTTTATATTCTAATAAATGTGAATTTTATTATATTTTTTATGTTTTTATGGATTTAAATTGTTTCAAATAGATGTGACAATTGATTTTTTAAATGGTTTTATATTGAAAAGAATTTTATGTTTCTAAACCCCCTTTTTTTGAAAATGAAAAATTTCATAATCATGTTTTTAATTTTTTAATAGAATTATACAATCTTAAAAAACCACCTCGTGCCGGGTATGATAGAATTACAATATTTTTTTAGAATGTTTTTATAAAGGTAAAGTAGATCCTATTTTGTTTATTAAAGATATTTCAAATTATTTTTTAATTTTACAAATTTAATTTAATGATATTTCTTTGATGTTCAAATGATTTTTGGTATAGAGTTTTTAGATTTGATGGAAAATGAATTTCACATGAGTCTTATCGAAGAATTGAAATTCTTTCCGGGACTTAAAATCTTTCCAATAGATGATTATATATTTTTTAATCAATACAAATTTGATAATGATATAGTTAAATGTTTTGGTCTTGATTCTTGTAAATATTATAAAATCATAATGAGTATTTATTTTAAATTTGATTGTGATGTTTCTAGAAAATATATTGAATCAAAATTATTTTGAGGAATTATTGGATGTTTTTTGTATTTAACTACTTCTAGACCCGATATCATGTTTAGTTTTTATTTCTGGCCTAGATTTCAATCCGATATAAGAGAATTTAACTTAAAAATGTTAAGAATATTATTTGATATTTTAAAAGAACTATGAATTGTGGATTATTTTATTCTAGTTTTTAATTATTTTTTATGACATTGATTTTGGAGGATGTAAACTTGATAGAAAGAGGAACATAGGTATATGTCACATTCTCAGTAAGAATTGTTTTCCTTGGAGTTCAAGAAAAAAGACTCTATTGCTTTATGAACTGTTGAAAGTGAGTATATCTCTATGGAATATTTTTTCTCTCAATCATTATGGATAAAAAAACCTTCCATGACTATGGGTTTACATTTGAAAAAATTTCTATTTATTGTGATAATTCTTTTTTCCATTTATATTTCAAATAACCATTTAATTCATTACAGAAAGAAGCATATATATATATACATTCTTTTTTATTTTCTTCAATATTTTTTCAGTAAAGGTGATATTATTCATGAATATTTTTCAACTGAAATTCTATGATATCGAGTTAGCGTAGAGTTAAAAGTTAATAACAAAAATAATCAGAGAGGCTAAATGTCCTTTAATGAAGGTCCCACCATCTGATACCATTTACCTGATTAATTGTGATGATAATAATGACTAGAGGGGGGTGGGTGAATAGTCATTTAAGAAAATTTAAAGACAGAATAGTCAGAGTTTATAAAATAATTATTCTTAGTGATTGGTGTGTTATTAAAATGAATTTAATCAAAAATAAAATGAATGAACACAATGATTTATAGTGTTTTAGATCACAAAGATCCTTGTCCACTCCTCAAACATCTCCACTCCACAAGAAGACTGGTACCCACTAAAAACCCTAATTTTAAAGGTGTGAGAACTGATTGAAGATACTACCTTTTACATGAAAATAAATGAACAAACTAGTCTTTTTAAAGGAGACCAAACCGAGTATGTGACCTTCATTTTTACCAGGAGTCACAACCAAAACATCATTTTTGGTGGTGGAACAACTTGGGAATGTAATATTTTATTTTTATTGTGAAAATCCTTAACTAATTTTGAAGAAATACAAACAAAGGAATAAAAAATTACATGAAGTATTAGATGATCACAAATGAAAATGATGTTAAATCATGATGATCATTGATCACTTGAGTGGAACAATGTGAAATGTTGATGTTATTTTGTGATCACATCCAAGGAACATAAGTTGCAGTAGTTAGTGGATCAGATGAGAGTATCAATAATTGTGTCAATGTTGTATCGCCAAAAGAATATTTTGAATGATTTTTAGTGGAATTATTTTTATTCCTTGATGATATCTATAAAAAATCAAACCCAGTTCTTAAAATCAAATATATTTTACGGTCATCTACATATCCAATAACTGCATGAAAATGGTTAGAGTATAAAAATAAAATAATATTACCATTAACATTATTTTTAAATGTCATGATGAATAAAAAATAACAATTTAACTATTTATTTATTAATGAAATATTTATGTAAAACAATTTCAATAATAAGTTTAACAAATAATTCATAATTATAAAATTGTTAAAATAAACTGGATAAACTTCTAGTTTATTTAGATAGTAAAAACTTTTGTAAAATAGATCATTATAAGAAATTCAACCGCATGTACATGTATTCATAAAATATTCCTACAATTTTTTATACCTAAATTAAAATTATATATAAACAAAAAATAATAAAACATTTAACTAACTATTTATTTTAATAAAATAAATTAAAATTTAATAATTATTTATTTTTAGAAAAAATTATTCTGAACCAATGGTGGATATTGAAAACCTGGCAGTAGATTTATCTAATATTAGTGTTCATCAGTAGATTGATCTACCATTGATGTCCAATGGTGGATTTATTTCACATTAGTTTCCAATGGTGGTTTCATCTACCATTTATGCCCAAAAATGGAAAGATTTACATTTGATGTCTAATGGTGGATTGACCCACCATTGTCTTTGATATCCAACAGTGGATTGATCTACTGATGATGTATAATAGTGGATTGATCTACCATTGATTTCAAATGGTGTATTAATATACCATTGATACAAATATGAGTTATCATTATAAAAAATAAAATGTTATGGTATTGAAAACAGTAAATAACAGAAAATTTTCAAGGATCCATTATCTATTGTCAATAAAGGTAACGCTCTGATGGAGAATGGAGATATTGATGAAATGCCTTTGTACTATCAAATAAAGAGATAACTACCAGTGGATGATGATCTACCGGTTATAAATGAATCAACCATCAATAATTGAGATACTTTGGTGAATAAAGAACCACTACCATGATATGGTGCAATGATATTCAACAATGAAAAAATAAGGATAAATGTATAATAGTCATGTGGTCGACTATTGGTGTGATATATCAGCATATGTTTATCTACCAGTGAAAAAGAGATATACCAATGGTGTTTAATGAGATCTACTGTTGGTGTCCAATGATAGATGCTATAGGGAACTACCAATGAAACAATGATATAATAGATTATAATATACACCAATGATGGAAAGATCCACTAATGATATAGAAGATTGTCACACTAGAAGAACCAGTTGAACAATGTAATTTTAGGACTGCGAAACACAATGTATTAAAATGTAGAGGGGCTCGAGGAAGAAGAAAAAATAACTATAAGATGGTAACTATATAAAAGAAACCACGATAGGACTTATTGAGATAAATTAATATGAAAATCAATAGTGAAACAGTTGAGAAAATTAATGAAGAAGATGACCAAAATTTGAAGAGGAGATGAGTGGGAATACAATAAAGGCATGGGAGATCAATTACTTTATCAAAATGTTAGCATGTGATCGATTAAAAAAAGAGGTTGTCCTTATATTTTAAAGGGAATATGGGAAGTGACGCCAAATAACTATCCTACATCAGTTTTGTGAAGTGGCGATGCTTTAGTATAACATACATCTCATCCCAAATGCTATTCAAGCTTCTATAAAGGATCAAAACCAGTCACACGACACACACACACACACACACACATTGACGAGAATTATCCCAGAGGGCTTTCGGCCCAATATATGTTCCTTTCTGGTTTTCTATGTGGGCATTACACACATAACCTCTCTTACTAGGAATGCACTATGATCGACCCTTGGAACTGTCCTACCTCCATGCTCATTACCAAGGTAGGACCCCCCCCCCCCCCCAATGATGGTTAACCTTAAGGCCCCGAAAGTGGTAGTAGGGTTGACCAAAGGGGCTTGTATAGATGGATTAAATTTTTATTTAAAATATAGTAAAAAATTAATTAAGAAACAATAATTAGAAAAATAAAAAACAATAAACAATTACCATCATTAAGGCAAGTAAAAAATGATTATTTTTTTGAAAAACTATTTTGAATTTAATTAAATTTGTTGATACCATAATTTATCAAAAACAATTCAACTATTAATGTTTTAAAACCTATTTTAAATACTAAATACATAATCTTAAAAAATCAATATACCACTTCTCATAAGGAATAGTAAAACATTATAGTGACTCATGAACTTATGAGTAAAACCATGGATATCCTAAGATATAACATTAAGAAATTCATGATGTTGATAAAATTTTTTTTATTAGAAATTCATTTCATATGAATCATATAGTTATATTCTACTTGGATTACCCTAATTATCTATTCTGAATTCTAAACTCAATTTTTTCTCTTATCCAAACTCATTTTCACACTCAGATAATTAATAAAAAATTTCAAAAATATTTACATTCTTATCATGATTATAAAAAACAGAACCATCATTATTATTTTTCATTAATTTTATATAATTTATTCAATGATTCAATCAATATTATATCCTCTTGGAAATTTTTTGGACCTTACAATTTATTTTTCTACTAATAGCTTACCATTTCTAGGAGTTTTGTTTTTTTCAATTACATATGTACATAAAGAAAAAATTGGAACTATATGTAAGTATATGAGGGGTTGAAGAATAGTTGAAAAGTAAGATTTTAATGAAATAAGGAAAGAATGAGTGGTGGTTTTAATATGGGATCTTTTTTCATATTTAAATAATTACATAAACCTTGAGATTCAATAATAAAATTTATATTATTAAGTGAAATATAATAAATAAATGGGGAGTTATGAGAAACATCCTAAGAGAATTTATCCATTCTTTAGTGTATATAATTTTGTTTAGAGGGACCATCATGACTCATCATATAGGTATCAAGGAAAATCCAATCAAGATATAATTTTTGGATTTTAAGGTAAATTCTAATAATGAAATAAAAGTACATTATAAAAAGTGGTTCACGTGATAAAATTATCCATTGACCCTAAAGAAGAAAAAAATATAACGATTTTAGAGCATTTTTCATAAAATCCAATCTAAATTATCATAGAATGAATAATGAATATAAGTTTTCATTCAAACAACTCAAACCCAAAACCAATTTTCTTAAAGAAAATTTTCTTAAATAGATAATTTGATTGAACAATATTCTCAAAACAACAATTCATGTATCTCATACTTTGAAATACAAGTAGAAAATATGACTAGAAAAATAGCATTTGGGATAAAGGAAGAATGATAATTAGTACTAAATTTAATCCAATGTAGTGTGTTATAAATATTAATATGTGTAATAATAGTTATATGGTGGAATAGGGTCTAAATAATATAAATAATGTGTTAATGAATTCAAAATAATATTTACTACAATTTAAGAAATGGAATAACATTGTATAGAAAGAGAATTTAAAGAAGGGAACTAGTCATGAAGTAAAAGAAAAAGATAAATAAATTTGGAAACATTTATTGATTATGGGATATAAAATTATGGACATCTAGTATGATTCAAAAAGGAATACATAAAAATAAACTATTGAGGGACTATCATTCTTATTTGAAAATCTCTATTTTATATGAGAAATTAGAAATTAGAAATTAAAATAGGATAATATAGAAAAGAGACATGTTTTTTTCAAAAGGTCAAAAGGACTAGAAAATAGAAGAATATTTCATGGTTTAAATAATAATATAACAAAATATTTGTGTATAAGATACAAAATTACTCATGGATTTGTTATGAAAAGAAGATATTTATGTTTAATGAATATAAAATAAGTGTAAAAATTACATAATTTAGGGCTTATTATAAGAAAAAATCTAAGAAAAAAATTTATTGATTTGGAAAAAATGTAGTATAAGTAAAATAATTTATTGAAGAGCCACTTGGGATATCATTATTGAAGTTCAAAATCCCCATGTACCATGAATGAATATATGGGTAAAGTAGTCATGTTGGAAAATTTAAAACAATCACCCTCTATTAGAAAACCAATAATTTGACTTTTTGTTTATTATTTAAATTATTTTTCTTAAAAAATGGTATTTTATCCTAGTGAGTGTTTTAGTTTTTTTATAAAATAATATCACTAAAAATAAAATAAAGGAAATATGTAAGAAATACATACATCACATGTAAATTCCAAAAAGGAATTGATGTATTCTACAAAACATTATATCTCACATTCCTAATACATTTATTCTTTTTTAAATAATTCAATACACCACAATTATAGTGTTTATATTTAATATATAATAAAAAAATTGGAGGTAGTTCGTGTAGTGTGTTTTTTGTATGAATATAATATTTGATAGAACTTTGTCTATAAAACTCAAAACAAAAATATCACATATAAATCACTGAGTTTCCAATTCTCACAACATGAGGATTAAATACAGTTGAATATAATTTTATTGAATAAAAATTTATCTTGTTAGAACTAGATTAATAAACTCAACCTATAGTTACTTGGGTGTTGTACATTTGTAGAACTTAAATGTTTCATTACAAACAAACAATTTGATAAAGTCATTTTAATTAGAGTAAAAATAACATTTTAGAACATAAAATTATGTTTATAGAAATATAATGTCCTTGTGTATATATGTGAAAAATTAATGGCATGAATAAATGTTAAGAGAAATCTGAGAGATGGTTATCTTGTATAGTTTCCATGACCTAGTTACCACAATTAACCTCAAGGGATATTTTTTTGTTTGGACTGGTTTAGTTTTAGATTTTAATATACTGATTAAATTAATATTTTTATGAAAGATAAATGGATTAATATATATATATATATATGCATGTTTAAAGTGTTATTTATTATTAAAGGACATGTTATGGATGAGGAATACTTAACTCTAATGTTTAATAGAAAAATAAAGGTATCTGATTAGTTATGTAGTGATGAATCATTGATTAGGGGAAATTGGGTAACAAGATGAAAAGCTTAGGTAAGAAAAAATTGAAAATGTGTTGTTATATTAATATTAGGATTTGAATAATTCTTTAAATTAACATTTGATGACCCAAGACTCATACATTTTATGCAATGAATTCTTAGTGAAACTTTTTATTACAATAAATTACATGAAGTGAAAAAGTATCTCAATTGTGGGGGGGATAATGTTAAGATATTTTTTTATTATTTTATTATCATAATTTATATATATTTTATTGATTTTATGTTTTATTATATATATTATAGGAATTTATGTTTTTATATTTTTTCGAAAAAGATTCCTTTAATTATTTTTAATCTAATTAATGTAATTTTTTATGCATGTATATATATCAATGATAGAGATAATAAATAAAAAAATAAATAGTTACAAATTTTATTAAAGTTAAACTATTTTTGAAAAGGTTTTAAAAATAATAATGGGGAAATAATCATACATTTTACTAAATAGTAAAATCAACTATTTCTCCTTATATGGAACTCTAACCCAATGGAAATATTATTCACATTTAATTATGGTTTGTTGATCAAGATAGTTGAAAAAAAAGAAATAACCGTGGTTTCATCTTTTTCAATTACAAACTCTCATCACCTTGAAATTTCCAAAACAAATTTTCAATTTGTATTAGATGGTAAGGTATAAATTTTTTTCTTGTAACTTCAAATATAAAGGTTTATTACTAACTCATTCATCTCCATATAACATACTTTTAATGTTAACAAATGTTAATTTATATTGATCGACTTTACTAACGTAAACTGGATCAACCCAATTACACTTTAACAATTTTTATTCCAACCCATTAAAAAATACAACATAAATAATTTCTTTTAATTGACCATAGTAATAACCATAATCAAAAGATGAATAATTAGTGCCACTATTTGGTGTTTCTTGATTTTCATTGAAATATTAAATGAGAACCTGGGATCCATTATTATATAAAGCTTTATAATATAGAAAAGTTATAGATGAACCCTCATCTAGTTGGTTAAATTCTTAATTTAGTGTAGGTTCATGAAACTTCCATAGGTTATGGATCTATATATCTCACAAAATTCAATATTAATTTATGCCTAATGAAATTTGTACTATACTTCAATCATAATAAAATCTATTTATACGTAGAAAATCATTAAACCAATCATGAAATGATATATAATGGGATTGTTGAATTTGATAATTACTCTCATGATAAATATATTTTTTAGCTCATTAATGAATTTATAGAAAATGATAACACTATGTTTACATTATCAACTTATATATGAAAAAACATGTAATAGTTAAACAGTTAAGCTGATAAGACACTTACTACATCAAAGGTGAAACTGATGGAGTATTGAACAAGATATATCGATGATCTTGTACCCAATTGATGTTTTCCATTTCAAATATAGTTTCTTATCCAACTGAACCATCATGAATATGAGAGGGATTATATAATTTTATTTCAACATCTATAATATATTTTACACAAAATTAGTACACTAATCTATCAAATAACTATTGGATATTGATGCCTCTTTGTGATTTCTATTATGTATGAATCATTTAAATGTATTCAGATATCATTCAATAGGATACATCCACCCAAATTTCACTAGACCGACAACCCTAACTTCATTTGTTAAGTGCACTATAAGGTTAACTATAACATTGAAAAATGAGGGTGTAAATAGTCCCTCCATGTTAAAAGGAATACGTATAATTATTCCCTATAAATTTTTTAAATTTCACCTTAATTTATTTATTAAAAAAATATTTATAAAAAAATTAGTCTTCTCAATCAACAGTTGAATAACATTGAGAGATAAAAAATCATGAATTGTGATTAGAATATACTTATGAAGTAGTATGTGACTGTTATTACTTTTCAACCCTTGTAAGGTCCTAATAATCACATTAACACAATTGAAAATATTATAATAGTAATTACCAGGCACCTTGAGTATCTTTAAAATGTAAATAAATGTTTTTTCCCTTTTTTACTAATTGTATACTATGCATCAAGAATATATACCTTGTTTACCTCACCCAACTGTAAATAAACTTGTTTCCTTAAATTCCTATTTCTTTTAAATCACATCAGGAATTGAAATAGTCCTTTTATTTTCCACCTAAAACCAAAATGGTCTACAACATTTTATCACGAGATTTTTTTTCAATGTGCATGAAATCCAAATTATTTCATAGCATGTCAGTTTTATAGTAAGAGATATTAAAAAAATAATTTTCTTCATCCAGTTACTATTTTGATATCTACCTACACCATGAATATTTTGTAATGGATGAGACAAATCCTAATGTTCATATATTGTGTTGTTGTTTTTTCCTCAATATGTGATAATATTCCTATTCATGTTATGATATTTGGGGTTGGTTTGAATTCTATATAACCATAAAATTCCACTCTAATATTTCTAAACCCATGATAAGGGGAAAAAATATCCTTGACCCATGTATTCCCATTTTTTAAAATGTTTAATCCATGTTGAATATTTAATTTTATTATAGATCTATAAAAAAATTACTATTTCATATTTCAACCTGATAAATTTTCATAAGTCAGGATTTCATTGATTGGCCATAATAGAGTAGCCTATAATTTGAGCATTTCCTCCATTTAATAGCTGCAATTCACAAAAAAATCGCCCAAAAATTCATTCAACTCATCAATCAATGGTTGAATGTAAAATAAATATTATCCCCTAGACTTCTAGAACTATCCATAAGAGTGGAACATAATAGAAATTGTTTTTTCATACAAATCCATTGAGATATATTATATAGAACCAACACCCTGAGCCGTGTTCTATGAGTTACCCCAACCATATACCTAAATAGATTGAAAACATTTTCTTCTAAACCCTATCTGTCATTAAAATCATCTTTAGCAAATTCAAAGAAACTCTGATCTAAATCCTTCCATGAAAGAGAGTCTACTTGGTGGGTTAGCATACCACTTTCCTTATTTTTTCCCACATGCCATCTCATTAATTTAAAAACATTATATGGCATAAATAATATTTTTAACCATATATTCAATGGAAATTAATGATTTTTATTTATGGAAATGTGTTTTCCCTATTTATAAGTCTGACTTTGATGAGTCTAATTTCCCTCGTTATCTTTCCATCTGGAATAGTCACAGACTGTATAATTATCCAAATGGATAGTTTCTTTTCTAAACAAAATATAGTTTTTTTCACATGCATCTATGGTCGCATATGTAAAACTTAAGTCCTATATAAAATTAAATTTTTTTTAATAATACTATGGAATATTAGAATTAGTAAGAATTATTTTGTTTTAATAACACCAAAAAATGTCGAATGATGTATCAAACCACTAATTCAAAGTCTTCAAGTGAAAAAACTCCAAGATAAATGAACAAAATACTATAATAAGTATAACTATAATATAATTTAGTTTTTGAATCATAATTTATTTTATAAAACCTCAATGAATCATGATATTTACAAGAGTGCAGATTGATCTCACCGGTCTCAACGTTTGAGATGTTAATTCCTTCAAGATCTGACCCACATAACATTTCAGCAAGCATTTCATATATCAAATCATTCATCCTTGAATCAATATCCATCTAAACTATTTATGTTCATTGATAACCAATATATTCTTCCCCATTATAAGTCCAACTCGTATAATTTTTCATAAAACCATTCATGAATAGGTTCTCCCTCAGGGTATCTCGTATGAATTGATATCTATTTGCACATTTTAAATATAGACAACTAATATAGTCACTTTTAAATCCTATAGTGAAATCAATAAACCTCATAATGGAAAAAAAACATTCTTTATATGTTCTATTTGGAAGATCATTCCAACTCTTATCCATATTCATATTTGTACAACAAGTAGTGACATTTACACAAGCCTTCATATTTCACGTATTTTTAGAATTTTAGAACAAAAAATATATTTACAATAAAGACTAAAAAACTTACATATGGAATTAAATTCATACACATCTAAAATGAGAAAAAAATTCACAAATAACTCAATCATCAAAATTGAAACTATATTTAATTATTTTTGCCTTTTATTTTTTAAATTATTTGTTTATACATGAATAAAAACTTTTTAGAGAGGCTCTTATAAGGAAATGGATGGAAAGAAAATTTAAAAAGTGATTTTTTTGATATATATATATATATATATATTAATATATGACTGATATATATTTTATAAACTTAGTTATCAAAACACTAGACTATATAAAATAATGTTATTCGACTATCATTGATAAGTTCATGTATCAATAAATAAAATTTATTATAATTTATTATATATTTATGATTTATAATATATTATACTTTTAATAAATATTTAAAATTTAAAATTACCATTTTAGATGTTATTTGATATAATTCCCTTTTTTTGAGAAAAAAATAATGAAGTATATGGTAGAAAATGTGGAAGGTTATATGTCACTAATAATGTAGAATATAAGTTGGGGGTTATTTCATGTGGAAAATTAATTGATTTAATTTTTTTATAGATGAAAAAATTATATTATTTGTAAAAAATTTAACATAATTATAGTTATAATATTAGAATATAATAATAAATATTAGAACAATTAATCATATCTTATTAAATATTATAACGATGAATATAAATTTATTGTTAATGGGAAAATAAAATCTTAAAATTATATTATTTTCATCTTGATAATTATCATTATCCTTTAAATGAATTTTAAAATGGGTTTTAAATATAGTCATCATAATATATGATAAATAATAATATTTTTCATTATCATCATAAATATCATTAAAATTATAATGACTTCTAAAAATAGCCATCATCACTTTTAAAAAATATCATTGTTTTTCATCATTATCATAGTTATCAAAATGTGTTTTGAGTATGTCCATCATCAATTTTGATAAATAATAATATTAATTATCATCATTATCATTATTAGAAGGTTGTGTCCTTGACTGACCATCTAGGAGGTCATATGTTTGACTCTACATGGGTGAAGGTGTCCATTTTCACTGTATTTACACCTTTCCTAACACATATAAATTATTATAATAATTTTTTTCTACTATGTAGTGGAAATTGACATTTCTTATGAAACAAATTTAGATAAAAAAATACTTTTAAGAGAAATAAAATATTAATCATATGAATAATGAATAATTAATTGAAATGGGTAGGAAATTATGTATCAATTCCTGAAGCAAAATAGTCCATAAAATTATCATAGGGTTTACCTTATATAACACGATGAATCTAGGATGATAGTGAGATAACTAGTAGTGGTAGTGTCAGAGTGGCAACAATGACTAGGATCTAAGGTGGTGGTGGCAGCAGCTTCGATAGGGTTGTAGTGAGGGTAAGGGAGAGGACACGGAGGGCGGATGAGAGGAGGGGTCACCCGATAGTGGGTGCGAAGAGGGTTTGGAGAGTGGGGACAATGAGGGAAGATGGGCGGTGGTGGATTCGGGTGTGGTGATGATAGTTACAGTTGTGGCAGATAGGGTTTAGAGGGAAGATGGTCGACGTCAGTGGCGATGGATCTAGTTTGGGAGGGTAAGGGATGTGCATGAGGGGGAGGGATGTGCTTGACGGGGTAGAGGGAAGATGGGTGGTAACAACCATCGTTTCTTTTCTTTACTATCCAAAACATCATAAAATCAATCCATACCATCATCTTCAATTAAATATATATCCTAAAAACCATGTCATCATACTTAGAAGGCATCCTTATAATAATTCTCATTTTAACAGTAATAATAATCTCATGATGATGAGTATCCAGACATATTGGTACTTATTCTACATTTGGTATATTTATATGATCAATTAACTCACTAGTATAAATATAGGATTCATAATTGTTATTTTGATGTTGGTTTTTTATTAACTGATGCTAAAAGTAACATGAGAGGATTTTAACATCAGTTTTGAAAACAAATCCAATATTAAAAGTTTTTCAGTATTAATTTTAGTGTTCGTTTTTAGAAAAAAAACATTAAAAGTTATTGAATATATATTTTGATGTTGTTTTTAATGGAAACTAACATTAAAATCTATATCCAATACTTTTGAAAGTCGTATTTCAAAAATATCAGTGTTAAATTCAAATTCTTTAATGTAGTTTTTTTAAAAAAAACATTAAAAATCATTTAAAAACTCTTCAATGTCAGTTTTAAATAAAAATAACATTAAAAGTCCTCTAAAAATATATCAACAACCCAAGGACTAATTTTTATTTCATTTGAATCCTTCTATCTCAACCGACTCTTGATTGATGAATTAAACCAATTAATTCGATATCCCTCGATGATCATTGATTATCTATCATAGTTGATTTTCATATTCTTTTCATGTTATTTATCTAGAAACTTCTATCCGTCATTATTACGTCATGACCTTGAGCTATTATGGCCAACCCACAAACATGATTTTAGGTTTTTGTTGGTTTTTTTAATGGTTTTTTGTAATAGATTCTCTTCAATCTTGCATCATTCACTCTTTTTCCACAGACATGGATCGATTTTCTAAGAATTTAAGAGGTATTTTGTAACACCCCGAGATTTTATGAAAAATATTATTTTAATTTCATTAATTTCTTTTGTTGTATTCTACACAAAGATTACCTTGCACTATACGCAACACCGTATTAGCTTGCAGTATACGCAACACTATTCTTGGACCGTGTTACACACAATTTTAATAATAGTTATTCTACGAAACATTGAGTATATATATATATATATATATTAAATGTATAAATGAAATATGGTTGGATTCTATTATACGAAACAACGAAGGATTCTTTCACAACACGCAACCCTGACTTGGCTTGCATTACACGCAATCGCGACCTTCCTCGATAGCGTGTGTTGTATGCAATACCAGGTTTTAATAAACAATGATATATTATTATAATATTGTCATGAACTAGCTGTTATGAATAGTATTAACTAAATTTTGAATTTTATAGCATTATTATTCATCTTACACATTTTCTAGAATATGGTATAAGAACAAAATAAATTTTTCGGGTAAAATAATTATTTTTCAAAAAATACAGTTTTACCGCCTTTTGATGGTGCACCCACTTTAAATATAGTTTTTGACATGTTTATATGTTCAATTTGACAAAATAATATTCTTCTTTTGAATCAGGATATAAAAATTTACATTAGATAAAGTTTTGATATTTTTCCGATAACTTTCATATTTTAATGAATAGTAAAAACACGCTATATTTTAATTAAAAACAACTTTTTTCATCGTAATATCTTATGTGGTTAAATTATAATATTGAATGGTTTTAAAGTATAAATAGAATATATTTTTACCATTTAATATAATGTATTTCATTAGCATTGATTTTACCTTGAATTCGTAGGTTAAATCAATTCAATCTTTTGCAATGTTTTAAAGAAAAACCTGTTTTCTTTCGACAACGGGATTAATTTTAATTTTATTTCTGCATATTTTTTGTATTGAATTTGGAAAAATGGATTCCATATTTGGAATCAGTGGGTCCAAATTATGTTAATAAGCTACTTTTTATTTTTGGGAATTATGAATAGTAACTACGGTAAATTTTATTTACCATAGTTAAAGGTAAATTGGGTAATTAAGGGTAAATATAATATTTTAAAATTACCCTAACAAATGTCAAAATCCTATTGGATGACTAAAAGTCGACCCATATCACCTAAGGGTCGGATTAGAATCATTTAATGGACATTTGTCCATGAAAATAACTTAATTATTATTAAAACCAAAGAAAGTGACAACATGTCACTCTCTTAGATCTTATAAGTATATTAATTTTAATTTAGTGATAAACTTCATGAAAATTCTAACATGAATAGTCTCCATAAATCTAATGAAATTATATACATCATATAAATTTATTTATAATTTTTAGGGATTAAATAATTATCATTAATTATGACACAATAGTGATGCAGAAATTGTTTATCTAGTGAAAAATCAAGAATATTGTTTTTATTAAACTAATAGTGACCATAAAATGCACAAATACCTAACCAAAACTTATTGGCCATGTAAATGTAAACCATAAGCATCCAATGGTCTAATATTTGACCATTTGGAGCCTTATAAAAGCAATTATGACACTTATATTATTTTATTTTAAATGATGACAAAGTTGTCACCTTCATAATTTAATTACTATAACAATTTAAATATTGTCATTTTAAGATGATAAATTCGAGTAAAAGTATTATTGTGAAAGGTAATAGATTTATTTTCATCATAGGATTTTATTTTTAATTTTTATGCAACAAATAAGTATATTAAAAAATTATACAAAAATGTTGTAGTATTTATTTTATTAAGAGATAAACCAAATAAATGGTTTCAAAAATAATAAAATAAATATTATATGAACTATTTAATGTGATCCAATAATTTTTAAGATACATATGACATTTTATGAATCTATTAAAACTTTTATTTAGAACATATCTTCTGTATTTATTTTATTTAAATTCAAATAAATGAATAGTGTCAAAATTGACACTATTGTTATTTTATAAAAAAAACATATTATAAAATTGATTAAAAATCACAAAATATTTCAAAATTATAAATTTAAATTTACATGATCTAAAATGTTATTAATAATCCAATTATGGACAATTCACAACAAATAAGTAATTATTTGTTATAATTTAAAAATTAGAATGTTATTACCACAAATAAAATTAAATTGATTAAATAAGGATAAACCATGTTGATAATGTTTAAAATAAATTCTTAACATGTCTAAATTCTATTGGTTGATGATATTACAACCTTATCTTATCTAATATTCGAATATGAGTCATTTTTGGTGGTTTTTATGTGGGGTTAGATTTATTATAAATTAATATTTTTAAGAATTCCTAAGGTGCCCCTCTCCTCCCTTATAAAAGGACACCTCCTCCCCCTCCTCCTCACACAAATTTGAGCAGTCAAGCTCGGCCAACCCCTTCCATTTTCTCCTCTCCACTTCCCTAGAATAATCCTAGAGGTCCTGGTCTTCTTCAAAGACCAATCTTAGTTCCCTAAGTGGAGGATTCAAAGAGGCGTTCCAAAGAAGAGGTAATATCCATTACCGATCTTTTCAATTTCTTTCTTCTTCAACTTCTTCTTCTTTAGTTGTTTCATTATAAAGTAATAACATCAGTATTACTTAAATACTGATATGTTATTATAAATATGAAACAACTCTAATTAACCATCTATCCATCCTACGGAGAAAGGAAATCACCGTGCGTGCGTACGTACGGAATACCGTCTCCACGCCGTGGTGTAATCTATTTTCCGTCACCACCTTAATTGGATGGGTATAATGATGTAATGAGTAACTATACATTATTATTATAAAGTTATATTGATAATGAAATAGTATACATACACTTCAACACAATTCCACGACCATGGGAACGATATCATCGCTCGTGCGTACGTACGGACTACCGTCTCCACGACGCGATGAGATTCATTCTCCATGTTAACCATTTAAGAATGATTAAAAAGTATATATAAGAAATAATAATGAAATATATGAAATTATAAAGCTACTGGATTTATGTATATATGTATATGTATGTCATCTACTTACTTCCATTCTAGACAATAAGGAAAGGAAAACAGCGTTCATGCGTACGTACGGACTACCGTCTCCATGAACGGTGTTTTTCATTTCATTTATCAATCTATTATATATATATATATATATATATACTGAATATATATGATATATAAGTCATATTTTATATTCTGTAAGTAAGTAAATCATGATATAAGTAATAATAATGTCAAGAACAACAAGTCAAAACACCTACGATAAATGAAACGATTTTACCCAAAACGCTTCTTTAACATGGAATTTACAAAAGAACGGGTAATATAATGTCATAAGTGAACCATATATGATATCATAACAATTAATGTGATTTTTTAATAAGTTAATGACATTATTTAAATCATTATAAAGGAGGTTGGGACACTTACAAAGCAAGTCTGACCTAAGGTAAGGGAAATATCACAATCTCATTTTTATCCGAGATTGTTTATTCGTAAGTATTTACTGGGGTGTATTTTATTATCCACATCCATGTTTCATCAATATGTAATATTATTTCCATCCACCTACAATTGTTTAAATCCATTTTTACCCTTCAGTGAGTTTTTAGTAATATGTATGAAAGGAATCTTTTGTCGTTTTTCGTATGAGGTACTTTTTGACTTTTTCGACAAAAGTACGAAGAATGTTTTTTCTAACTTATACGGCATGAATGGATTTTTAAAACATTATTTCCAAGAAGCTTCCTTTATAAGTTTTCAAGTTTATTTTTAATCATCTTCTTTTGTTTTAAAGTCGTATGACATGTTATGAAAGGAAAAATGTTTTGAAGTAGAAAGGATATTTTCCTCAAGAATGGAGTTCAAGTATTTTATCAAAATTATTTTCCATCTAAGATAATAAAAGGGTTCTGTTTTTATCCCTATTATAACATGGATTTGATTATGTTATGATGGAAATATTTTTATGAATTCCTTTATCTTATATGAATTGTTTTATGATGTCATGTTGTTTAAGAATTCCATTTTTATTACATGGGTTACGCTATGATGTATGGTTTATGATTATGTGGCACACATAAGAAAGGATTCATTATAAGATGGGTGAGACCTATATCTCCCTCCAATGCATTGGGTAAAGATTTTATATCTCATGAGATAGACATGGCTGAAATGGTAGGTTATACCGGTTCAGTGAAACAGGACTGAAACGAGGGTTACTCGATTCAGAAAGGGACTTTGTCCACTAAGATAGTCTTGGCAATGAGTCTTGACTAACAAGAAATGATTCTCTATGATTATGTGTGTATGCCACAAAGTTTCATGTTTTATGTTTTGATTATTGGGATTCCATTTCACTACTATGATTTATCCCATGTTATGAAATTATGCTCTCTTTTGCAGGTTAAGATTTCCAAAAGTTATATTCTTATGAATATGATGTGATTGATTTTTATTTTGTATACCCTTACTGAGCATTTGAGCTCACCCTTTTATGTTTTCTTTTCCCCAGGATATAAAGAAAGGTTTTAGGTAAAAAAAGGGAAGATCTTTATGGGAGATATTGAAGATCTTTCACCACGATTAGAAGATTACATTCTGAGTTTCCAAAGACACTAAACTATTACGATCCTTGTGTGTGTGTGTTTTTTGTTATGTACTAAGTATTCTGCAAAAGTAATGTAAAGTCTATGTACGTCAGGCTTAGGGTCTCTACAGTTGGTATCAGAGGAAAGGTTTAGTCAACCTTTGGAAACTAGGATGCGAGAACTTTAGTGAGATCCCTAGAGATATTTCTAAGGTATGTCTAGGGATGTCCTTAAGGTTAAGTATACGTATAGGTTATAGTACTATAATTACGCTAACGATCATAGAATTAAACCTAAGATGTTAGATATTGAAGGTACTCCCCCTTTATTATGTTGTTTTCCCTAGCATGATTTTTGCCTCTCACACTATTCTTTTTAGGTTTTAGACGATGGCTGGAACCCGAAGGAACCATGTTGATCAATGCAATGGACAATGCAATGATTGTCCTCTTGAACAAACAAATGTTATGGGAGTTGGAGTGCAAAATCTTATTGCTATACTTACACAAGCTATGAATCATTCTGGACTTCCAAATGAGCAGAGAAGGGAACAATATTCTATTGAGTCCTTCATGAGGCAACGTCCACCTTCTTTCAGTGGGTCTTCTGATCCACTTGTTGCTGAACAATGGATCAGTACCACTGAAAAGATATTTTCAGTTCTTCAATGTTCTGAACATGACAAAGTCATCTTAGCAGTGTATCGTTTGGAAGGTGATGCTGATCAATGGTGGAATCTTATTAAGAATATGAGGCAAAGGGATGAAATTGAGTCCATGGAATGGGACGAGTTCAAGAACTTATTTTTCAGTAAGTACTTCCCCCGTATTCTTCGAACAAAGATGGAGAAGGAGTTTCTTGAACTAAAGCAAAAGGATGATGAATCTGTTGGTATATACGAAGTGAATTTTACAAGACTTGCAAGGTATGCATCTGGCATTATCATCCAACCTGAAAGTAAAGTTGATCGATTTTTCAGTGGCTTAAAACCAAGTCTTCGAAGGGCATTAGCTATAAGAGACTTCAGTAGCTATGAAGAAATTGTGCGTTGTGCTATCAAGGTAGAAATGGAAGTTGGTGTTACATATCCATCTCATGGTTTTGACAAGAAACGAAATATGGAGTTCAATGAGAAATCTCAGAATAATGGTGAAAAGAAGATGAATGTTTCCTTATGCACAAAGTGTGGAAAGAAGCATGGTGGAGATTGTCTTAAAGGGACTAGAAAATGTTTTAAGTGTGGAAAAGAAGGTCATCGAGCAGCTGAGTGTCGAAGTAATGGAAAAAGGGTTTCTAATGATGTGAATAAAAAAACACTGCAGAGAACGCACCACCAACACTTCAATGCTTCAAGTTCAAGGAAATGGGGCATTATGATAATAAATTCCCTAATCCAAGGGTTAGTGATGATCAACATGAGCAACCACTGAAGGCAAAGGACAAAGGGAAGTCACATGCGATCACTATTGGCAATGTTGAATATGACAACGATGTGGTGGAATGATTAAGTGTTTATGTAATGGGATTCCAAAATAATGTTGTATCATTGAGTATTGCAATATTTATTGATGTGGTATTCAAAGTGATTGAGATATTTTTTGGAAATAAGATGATATGCACATAATGAAGGGAAAACGAGAAAATGAAATGTTTAATAGTATTCATGAGCTCATTATTGATATAAGGACTAAGTGATATCATGGTTTGAGTATATAGAATTTTGAGGATTTTGGTATGTGGAAAGTGTTAACTTTAAACGGCATTCATGTTTTCACTAAGGTATTCAAGAGAATACATGATTAAGGACTTTGAATGTTTGGAATGTGACCAACAAAACATATCTTATGATATATGGGGATCAACGATGGTATTAAATCTCTGGTAATCATTTTCACTATGTTATGAGAGTGGACTATAGTATTATGGATAAGCCTAAAGATTAGAATGGATTATGTTGGACATAAGTTAGGATAAAACGTTTTTCGATATTATTGATGAGATGTTATATTAATATAGCTTTAGAAAAAGGACAACCTGCAGGACGGGCGACAACCCATCGCTTCGGACGAGGCTGTGGGAATCGAACCCACAACCGAAGTGCGACTGGCCTTTATCGCCTACCACTGACCTACAGGAAGTCCCTGTTTAGTAGAAACTAGTTTTATTATATTAAGCAGTATGATATATGAAGTATAAGTCCATTTTAGGAACAATATATGATTAATCTCACTATAGATCGAATTATGTATATAATTTTTGCTAACCTTTTGTTTGAGACAGATGGAATGACCCGTCATTCTATCACATAATCTGCTAACACTTCACGAATAACAAATTCAACTTCATTTATTTAAGAGATGAAGTGGAAATTGTTCAAGGCACGAACAACAGTGAGATTGTACCAAAATAAAGTAATTATTTATTCTAATTCAAATTTTCAACTTTAGGGAAATGATCTTGAAAACCAAAAATGTTGTCCTAGTGCCCTTATATCCGATGAATCAGATGGTACCCAAGATCATCACAAATTTATGGCTTTGTGATTGCTAGCTTTTCCATAGCCATGTTCTCTACCACTCTCCATCAGAACATGATGGTTAGATTTCTCTTCCATATCCATATTTTCACCTATGTGGAAACCCAGTGATTAGTTTATTTGGGTAACCGTTACGTTTCATACTTTTGTTTTTAATGATAAGTTTTGGTATTCATTTTTACGATGTGAGTTTCTATCAAAGAAACTTTCAAATAGTAAACCATTTATAACCCCGACGAATTTCGAGGGCGAAATTCATTTTAAGGGGGGTAGAATGTAACACCCCGAGATTTTATGAAAAATATTATTTTAATTTCATTAATGTCTTTTTTTGTATTCTACACAAAGATTACCTTGCACTATACGCAACACCGTATTAGCTTGCAGTATACGCAACACTATTCTTGGACCGTGTTACACACAATTTTGATAATAGTTATTCTACGCAACATTGAGTATATATATATATATATATATATTAAATGTATAAATGAAATATGGTTGGATTCTGTTATACGAAACAACGAAGGATTCTTTCACAACACGCAACCCTGACTTGGCTTGCATTACACGCAATCACGACCTTCCTCGATAGCGTGTGTTGTACGCAATACCGGGTTTTAATAAACAATGATATATTATTATAATATTGTCATGAACTAGATGTTATGAATAGTATTAACTAAATTTTGAATTTTATAGCATTATTATTCATCTTACACATTTTTTAGAACATGGTATAAGAACAAAATAATTTTTTCGGGTAAAATAAGTATTTTTCAAAAAATGCAGTTTTACCGCCTTTTGATGGCGCACCCTTTTTAAATATAGTTTTTGACATGTTTATATGTTCAATTTGAAAAAATAATATTCTTCTTTTGAATCAGGATATATAAATTTACATTAGATAAAGTTTTGATATTTTTCCGATAACTTTCATATTTTAATGAATAGTAAAAACACGCTATATTTTAATTAAAAACAACTTTTTTTCATCGTAACATCTTATGTGGTTAAATTATAATATTTAATGGTTTTAAATTATAAATAGAATATATTTTTACCATTTAATATAATGTATGTCCTTAGCATTGATTTTACCTTGAATTCGTAGGTTAAATCAATTCAATCTTTTGCAATGTTTTAAAGAAAAACCCGTTTTCTTTCGACAACGGGATTAATTTTAATTTAATTTCTGCATCTTTTGTGTATTGAATTTGGAAAAATGGATTCCATATTTGGAATCAGTGGGTCCAAATTATGTTAATAAGCTACTTTTTATTTTTGGGAATTATGAATAGTAACTACGGTAAATTTTATTTACCATAGTTAAAGGTAAATCGGGTAATTAAGGGTAAATATAATATTTTAAAATTACCCTAACAAATGTCAAAATCCTATTGGATGACTAAAAGTCGACCCATATCACCTAAGGGTCGGATTAGAATCATTTAATGGACATTTGTCCATGAAAATAACTTAATTATTATTAAAACCAAAGAAAGTGACAACATGTCACTCTCTTAAATCTTATAAGTATATTAATTTTAATTTAGTGATAAACTTCATGAAACTTCGAACATGAATAGTCTCCAGAAAGATAATGAAAGTATCTACATCATATAAATTTATTTATAATTTTTAGGGATTAAATAATTATCATTAATTATGACACAATAGTGATGCAGAAATTGTTTATCTAGTGAAAAATCAAGAATATTGTTTTTATTAAACTAATAGTGACCCTAAAATGCACAAATACCTAACAAAAACTTATTGGCCATGTAAATGTAAACCATACGCATCCAATGGTCGAATATTTGACCATTTTGAGCCTTATAAAAGCGATTATGACACGTATATTATTTTATTTTAAATGATGACAAAGTTGTCACCTTCATAATTTAATTAATATAACAATTTAACTATTGTGATTTTAAGATGATAAATTCGAGTAAAAGTATTATTGTGAAAGGTAATAGATTTATTTTCATCATAGGATTTTATTTTTAATTTTTATGAAACAAATAAGTATATTAAAAAATTATACAAAAATGTTGTAGTATTTATTTTATTAAGAGATAAACCAAATAAATGGTTTCAAAAATAATAAAATAAATATTATATGAACTATTTAATGTGATCCAATAATTTTTAAGATACATATGACATTTTATGAATCTATTAAAACTTTTATTTAGAACATATCTTCTGTATTTATTTTATTTAAATTCAAATAAATGAATAGTGTCAAAATTGACACTATTGTTATTTTATAAAAAAACATATTATAAAATTGATTAAAAATCACAAAATATTTAAAAATTATAAATTTAAATTTACATGATCTAAAATGTTATTAAGAATCCAATTATGGACAATTCACAACAAATAAGTAATTATTTGTTATAATTTAAAAATTAGAATGTTATTACCACAAATAAAATTAAATTGATTAAATAAGGATAAATCATGTTGATAATGTTTAAAATAAATTCCTAACATGTCTAAATTCTATTGGTTGATGATATTACAACCTTATATTATCTAATATTCGAATATGAGTCATTTTTGGAGGTTTTTATGTGGGGTTAGATTTATTATAAATTAATATTTTTAAGAATTCCTAAGGTGCCCCTCTCCTCCCTTATAAAAGGACACCTCCTCCCCCTCCTCCTCACACAAATTTGAGCACTCAAGCTCGGACAACCCCTGACATTTTCTCCTATCCACTTCCCTAGAATAATCCTAGATGTCCTGGTCTTCTTCAAAGACAAATCTTAGTTCCCTAAGTGGAGGATTCAAAGAGGCGTTCCAAAGAAGAGGTAATATCCATTACCGATCTTTTCAATTTCTTTCTTCTTCAACTTATTCTTCTTTAGTTGTTTCATTATAAAGTAATAACATCAGTATTACTTACATACTGATATTTTATTATAAATATGAAACAACTCTAATTAACCTTCTATCCATCCTACGGAGAAAGGAAATCACCGTGCGTGCGTACGTACGGAATACCGTCTCCACGCCGTGGTGTAATCTATTTTCTGTCACCACCTTAATTGGATGGGTATAATGATGTAATGAGTAACTATAAATGATTATTATAAAGTTATATTGATACTGAAATAGTATACATACACTTCAACACAATTCCACGACCATGGGAACGATATCATCGCTCGTGCGTACGTACGGACTACCGTCTCCACGACGCGATGAGATTCATTCTCCATGTTAACCATTTAAGAATGATTACAAAGTATATATAAGAAATAATAATGAAATATATGACATTATAAAGCTACTGGATTTATGTATATATGTATATGTATGTCATCTACTTACTTCCATTCAAGACAATAAGGAAAGGAAAACATCGTTCATGCGTACGTACGGACTACCATCTCCATGAACGGTGTTTTTCATTTAATTTATCTATCTATTATATATATATATATATATACTAAATATATATGATATATAAGTCATATTTTATATTCTGGAAGTAAGTAAATCATGATATAAGTAATAATAATGTCAAGAACAACAAGTCAAAACACCTACGATAAATGAAACGATTTTACCCAAAACGCTTCTTTAACATGGAATTTACAAAAGAACGGGTAATATAATGTCATAAGTGAACCATATATGATATCATAACAATTAATATGATTTTTTAATAAGTTAATGACATTATTTAAATCATTATAAAGGAGGTTGGGACACTTACAAAGCAATTCAGACCTAAGGTAAGGGAAATATCACAATCTCATTTTTATCCGAGATTGTTTATTCGTAAGTATTTACTGGGGTGTATTTTATTATCCACATCCATGTTTAATCAATATGTAATATTATTTTCATCCACCTACAATTGTTTAAATCCATTTTTACCCTTCAGTGAGTTTTTAGTAATATGTATGAAAGGAATCTTTTGTCGTTTTTCGTACGAGGTACTTTTTGACTTTTTCGACAAAAGTACAAAGAATGTTTTTTTTTAACTTATACGGCATGAATGGATTTTTAAAACATTATTTCAAAGAAGATTCCTTTACAAGTTTTAAAGTTTATTTTTAATCATCTTCTTTTGTTTTAAAGTCGTATGACATGTTATGAAAGGAAAAATGTTTTGAAGTAGAAAAGGATATTTTCCTCAAGAATGGAGTTCAAGTATTTTATCAAAATTATTTTCCATCTAAGATAATAAAAGGGTTCTGTTTTTATTCCTATTATAACATGGATTTGATTATGTTGTGATGGAAATATTTTTATGAATTCCTTTATCTTATATGAATTGTTTTATGATGTCATGTTGTTTAAGAATTCCATTTTTATTACATGGGTTACGCTATGATGTATGGTTTATGATTATGTGGCACACATAAGAAAGGATTCATTATAAGATGGGTGGGACCTATATCTCCCTCCAATGCATTGGGTAAAGATTTTATATCTCATGAGATAGACATGGCTGAAATGGTAGGTTATACCGGTTCAGTGAAACAGGACTGAAACGAGGGTTACTCGATTCAGAAAGGGACTTTGTCCACTAAGATAGTCTTGGAAATGAGTCTTGACTAACACGAAATGATTCTCTATGATTATGTGTGTATGCCACAAAGTTTCATGTTTTAAGTTATGATTATTTGGATTTCATTTCACTACTATGATTTATCCCATGTTATGAAATTATGCTCTCTTTTGCAGGTTAAGATTTCCAAAAGTTATGTTCTTATGAATATGATGTGATTGATTTTTATTTTGTATACCCTTACTGAGCATTTGAGCTCACCCTTTTATGTTTTCTTTTCCCCAGGATATAAAGAAAGGTTTTAGGTAAAAAAAGGGAATATCTTTATGGGATATATTGAAGATCTTTCACCACGATTAGAAGATTACGTTCTGAGTTTCCAAAGACACTAAACTATTACGATCCTTGTGTGTGTGTGTTTTTTGTTATGTACTAAGTATTCCGCAAAAGTAATGTAATGTCTATGTACATCAGGCTTCGGGTCTCTACATATTTTTCATTATCAAGTTCCATTTTTTAACATATTTTTTTTTAAAATGAATTATGTATAATTTTTTGTGATCATAATTGTTTTTATGTAATTTTATGTTTTTATACTTAACTATTTGTTATGATAATTTTTTATTATAATAATATTTTGTATGAAATTTCTCATAACTGTTGAATAATAATTTGTATTGTATTTGTGTATAAATGTTTTTATAGTTGTTCATATAATTTTTCATATAATTGTTTGTTATGATAGTTTTTTGTATCTTACTGTTGTATAATTGTTTGTATAATATTTTGTATAAATTTTTGTATACTTTTTTGGAATTTAGGTGATATTTTTTATAATTTGTTGTATGTTGTTGTTTTATGTTTAATTTTTTATTATGATAATTTTTTAAGGTGAATTATGTATAATTTTTTTTATTATAACTTTTTGTTAGTTATTATAAGTTTTTATGTTTTATAATATATATATATATATATATATATATTTCTAATTTATTTTTCATTTTTGAGGATAAATTAAGTTTAAATTTTTGAAGATAAATTATGTATAATTGTTTTTATTTTTGAAGATAAATTATGTATAATATGTTTTAATCCTTATGTATATTTGTTTGTTATGGTCAAATGATTATTAATAATTGATTTTTTTATGTGATTTTATTTTTAAAATTTATCTTTTTCTAAATATTTTTTAATATTTATGTGTTTTAATATATTTACCTTTTATATTATGATATTAGGTATTTAATGGATCCAATTGGAAAGGAACCACTAATAAATATATAACAGGAGTTGATTATTTCTTGAAATATAGATCCTATAGTCGTAAATCATTTATTCCATCACTGATGCCCATAATTAAAAATTTCTTTACTCTTATATCTAAATTAGAGTCTATCATATGAAAATTGGAAACACAACCAAAGATACAAAGTCTGTCATAATCCAAAAAATTCGCACCAAACCAAACCTATATCAAAACTTTACCATCAATTTTAGAAGAAAGTAATCAGTTCAAAATATGTTCTACTTACATTAATGCTTTTTTAAAGGATTTAATCAAACCTATATGAGAAAAAATATACCATACATTTTAGAATAGTGTTCTGTTAATCCACTCCACTGTTTCATTCTACTATGGAATTATGGAAACTATAAAGTGTCTCATAACACCTTCATCCTGGAAATCCTTCTTGAATGGAAATGATGTGTATTCTTCAAAATCATATGATCTCAATCTCTTGATTTTACTTCTCTTTATATTTTCAATCATATTCTTCCACTTAAGGATGAAATCCAACACTTAAACCTTATGTTTCATGGAATACACCCATATATATTGTGAGTAATCGAAAATAAATGTGATGAAATAATGATTACCTCCTAATGAAGAATTTTTTGATGGTCCCTAAACATTGGTATAGATATATTCAAGTATTCCTTTCATGTGATGGGTTGTGGTATGAAAATTGACTCTTGTTTTATTACCCATTACACAATGCTCACAAAATTCCAATTTTCATATATTATAACATTTCAAAATCCCTTTTTTTACTAAACTCTACATGGAATTATCTCTGGTAAGTCTGAGTTTCATGTGCCATACTTTGGAAGTATCTCAACAAATTTCTTCAAATATATATGATCCACTGGTAATAGTCTCAACATTAAAATCTTAAAACAATACCTTTTTAGTACCTTTTCATCACAAGGAATGCTCCTTAGATTATATTCATAACTCCATATTCCATGATTATTCAATAACCAAGCTTATCCAATAATCCACA
Organism: Viscum album; assembly: GCA_963277665.1. NCBI lineage: Eukaryota > Viridiplantae > Streptophyta > Magnoliopsida > Santalales > Viscaceae > Viscum > Viscum album. The sequence goes on along the minus strand of OY728143.1, from coordinate 1,188,777,402 downwards.
TGATATGAGGTTTTTTTTTCAATTATTGTACATATCTAACATTTGTAAGTATTTGAGTTAAACAATCATGCACTCAAGTAGGGAAAAAATTGGGACACAAAAATATTTTTGTGGTTCATTTAGGGTGACCTATGTCCATAGGGGAAGGTAGAGAAATTTTTATTATCAAGACGAGGGAATTGATTACAATCTATTTAACCCATTCAGAGAACACAAGATCAGGGGATGAAAAAACTTCAAATTGTGTGTACAATATTTCTTATGGGTGGAACAAAAAAATCTAGGTGTAGTCTTATTTGGGATACACGGACTCCCCTGCATATGTTTTCAGTCTCCTCTGGCGGTCACCAACCAAATGAGGTGGCTATATTTGGTGGTGATATTTTAGCCAAATTTCAATAGAAACATGGACCACCCTCCTTCCGTTTCATATATAACTAGTATTTTCATCCTTCTTCTAACTAAATATCCAAAACCTCCCCCAGTTCACACCTCTACATGTAGCATCCCCTGTTTTCCTATCATGTTTACTTTGGCTGACATTTGGCTATTGAGAGGGTGTTGCGAGAATTCACAGTGCACATTTTATTTTTATTATATATTCCATGATAGCCTTGGAGTGAAGAGTACACAAGTGACATATTATTTCTTTACCATTCATGTCATATTCACATTTATCATTGGTTCATGAATTTGATCTATACATGGAATGGTTCACTTTGACATGCCGATAATCAACATCATGGTGGTTCTTATTTGGCAATTGTCATGCTTGGATTGTGGTGTTTTCTACATCGAAACAGACATAATGATATCTATTTGTTATTTTTACATCATTTTTTCATGATGGATAACTAATTTCATTATTCCATAATTGTGACAATGGTCATAGTGTTTTTATTCCATTATATTTTGATCCATATTTGATTTCCAATTAAATTATTTTCAATAATAATTTTATTCATTAAATTATATATGTGTTTTCTTTAATTAATATGAAGTCTATACACATGATTTGATTTCTATTAATGTGATTCCTAATAAGTAATCATTGGTGATATATCATTAAAAGATTTATTTATTTGTAATTTGATTACATGCGTGAGAAAATCGCAACCCACACACAAACGAATTCAAAATAAATAACAATATTAATTAAAACAATTAATATATTTGTTTTATTTTTTTTATAATTGCATAGATGATACCTAATAATTAATCCTATGTAAGTTATACCAACACATAAAGATATATTGACTTTATTATAAATGGATATTAATATTTCACCAAGTGATTCAACACAGTAACATTTTACAAATTATTCACTACACCGTAGAACAAGACAATTAAAAATTTATTATAAATATTAGGGTACTTTATAAAACCAAATAATGAGACTTGATAATTTTTTAATTAAATTGGGAATTAGTGATAATTTAATGAATAAATATTTTGATGTCTGAATCAAATAATTTTCATCACATGCACTTAAACAAGAGACACAGCTCTAACACTTCTATCTCCACTTCCTTAAAAAATATTAGTCGTAGTTCATTTTTTTTTTAATTTTTAGAGATTTTAATATTTAATCACATGAAAAATTAATTTTTCTAAACAATATTTGAAGATTAAATTATTAGAGCTTCCACATATTCTCTAAATGGGATCAACTCTACCACCACTATTAAACTAGTTAGTTAGTTCTATAAATTTCTAAATTTGTAAAATTGCGCAACACATACTATACTCCCCATTAACTGTTATGAGTGTCATGTGGTTATACTTCTACCTAAAATGGAAAGTTTTATCAGGTTGTGATTCTTATACAAAATTTATGTATCGTAATTTTTTCCATTCATCTTAATTAATAAATTGATGTTTAGAGTAGATATAAGATCTATTTTTATCCAAACTATTATAAAAACATATTGTGACCATATTTAATTTTCTTTATTTTTATGGGTTTAATATTTTAAATTTTAAATTGGTCAATTCACCCCCACTCTTTACCTTTGATACTATCTCAACCTATGAAAAAACGTTTTATCATAGATTTTCCTCTAGTGTATATAACTTTTATTACTAATTATATCCTTGAATTTATAATTTATGTTAAAGATAAAATTTTAAACGATGGAAGGTTTAAAATATTATGATGGATGGATTTATCAAATAAAACTTTATTTCAAGGGAAATTACTATAGATATTGGAAAGATATAATGAAATATTAATTTAATCACTTGAGTGTTTCACATTGAACAATCATGTTAAACAATAAAAATTACCTGATCCTGACTCAAATTCTCTAACTATTAATGACATAGTATAATATGTGTTGAATTACATGGTTAGTAATATTTTATATTGTTCTATCGGTAGAAATATTTTTAGTCATATATATTCATTCCAAACTTCTCATGATATTTCGAAGATTTTACATATCACTCACTATGAAACAAACAAGCTGAAGAGATATAAACATTGAATATTAAGAGATGAATATCAAGAATTTAAGGTAGGAAAAAAATAATTTTTTAAGAAGAAGTTCCATAGGTTCATGAGTATTATAAATTTAATGAGTGATCTTGATGAAGCCTTGGAAAATAAATTCTTTTTGAAATAGTACAAAGATATCTACCAAAGAAATAGCATTTAAAAAATGTTTCCATTGATGATAGAAAAAATCCATGATTATACTCTGGATGAACTCAATAGTTCATTACTACAACTTGAATTGAAACCGAAGAACATTTATTATGAAGATACCACAAAGAAAAATGTTTTAGCCTTTAAATTAAATGAATATGTTATTTATTACCATTTTGATTCTTAAACCCAAGTATGTGAAATAGTTGAAGTTGTATAACTTTTTAAATGAGTTTACAAGGAAATGAAAAGAAATAAAGGCTTTCCAAGAATATATTGAAATGATTTCCCTAGAGATGAATGCAAAGGGAACATGGAATATAATTCAATATAGAATAATTATTTAGATCTAATTTGTTATGAATGTTGAAATAATTTCCATATCAAGGATGATTGTTTGATTTTAAAGTGTATGAAAAATGGTAAAAAGTAAAATAAAAAGTATATAAGATATTTATATTCTATTATAGTAGTATGGGTTAATTGAATTTAAGATAATAATTTGTTATAAAATGGAGTCAACTAACATATCCTTTACAGATCCACTGAATGGGTTTAGTGATGATTCTAGTTTTTTATTCATATTTTTATTCAAATGATGATTCTGACTTTTGAAATCCTATTACCACTAAACTCAATGAAAATATTTAAAATATTTAAATAGATATAATAGGAAATTTTCAATAAAATAAGGATCTTAAAGAATATAACAAGAATATTTTTGAGGATAACAAGATTCTAAGTTAAGAAAATAATAATCTTAAGAATAAAACTTCAAGAAACAATTATAGGGTATTTAAAGTCTTGATGATTACAGAAAAATGAAATAAAAGTTTAATGAATAAATTGTAATTTTAAAATAAGATCTTCATAAAATTGTTCAAGGTAAATAAAGTTATGATAAAATCATATCCATGAAAAAATAAAATAGAATTAAAAGTGGAATTGGATATGATAGAGAACCATATGAAATGTATAGAAATATATTTGTATAAAGTCCTAAAGGAAGCATTTCAACTGTAAAATATTTTAGATATAGAATACATGGTCACTATGACTGTGAATATTCCTTAAAATTTCTAAAATATTTGGGATATGAAATTTTTTATTTCAAATTATTCATTATCCATCATTATTAATTCACGTTTCAAATATGCTTAGGTGACCAAAATATAGTTTTATAAATTAAATTGTACCCAAAGAAACTTGGGTACTAAAACTACCCTCAAAATGATTTTATAAAAAAATGACTTGAATGTTTCAAGAAAGAAATTTAGTACATGTATAATGGACACTCTTTGAATATGACTGGAGGTCCATGAAAATTTATTTAATTCAATAGATTTCATGAAGTTACTGTTACTTTTAGAGATGACTTTTAAAGATAAGTTGAATGTTTTAGTTATGTTGGTATTTCTAACTCTGTGATTATTTTTGAAGTTTTATATGTTAAATGATTAAATTGTAATTTGATCAGTATTTATTAAAATGTGATGATGAATTTTCTTTTTGAAATTTCAAAATGATAAATTCCATATTTTAAAAATGATTCTATTTTTTTGAAAACTTAAAGGATAAAATTTATTCCATTAATTTTAATGATCTAACAAATCAAAATATGAATTTTTTTAAACTACATAGATATATGATATTTTATATCATAAGAGGCTCCATTATGTGAACTTTTATTTATTACACAAGATGGTGGAATATTGAAAAGTTATATAGTTTACTAATCTTAAATCAAATAAATATCAATCGTATTATTCATGCATAAAAGGAAATAAGTGAAAAGAATATTTTAGATCAACCAAATTTGTGAATATGTTAGGACCTCTTGAACTAGTACATTTGGATTTATCCATACTTTTTCAAAATACAATCCAAAATACTAAAAAATATTCTTCTAGAATTATTGATGATTTTAGTAGATCCACATTTGATTTTGATATTTTTTGTGAAAATAATAGTTATTTTCAGAATTCCCCATCCCCTAGATCACCTTAGTAGAATGGAGTAGTTTAAAAAGAGAAAACAACGATTGAATAAATTTCTAGAACTATTCCTAATGAGTACTATTTTCCAAAGTAATTTGGGTTAGATGTTGTGAATACTATATATTATGTTTCTAATGAAATTCATATCAAACTTATTTTTAATAATTCCCTTTATGAATTATGGAATGAAAGGAAACCAAAAGTTGGATATTCTGTATAATTTGATTGTAAAGTATTTATGATAGGTACTAAAAATTCTTTGTATGATTTTGATGAAAAATTACAAGAAATAATATTTTTGGTTATTCAAATGTTAGTAAATCTTATTTAGTTTATAGAAAAATGGGCATGGTTGTTAGAGAATCTATTCATGTTAGGTATGAAGATAATGATTTAGATGTAAATAATTATAAAGAATAATAAATTGAATAAAATTTTAAAGAATTTAATTTTGTATAAGATAAAACTCAATAAGATAATGAACCTCATGAAGACGAGTAATAATCCAATAAAACATTTTTGAAAACACATAGATATCATCATATTGAAAGTGTTACTAGAGATGGTGACTCTAGAGTTTAGACCATAAATTCAATAATAATTTTTTTTCTCACTTATACTTTATTTATGATTGTATTCTGAATGATATTTTGAGAAGATTTGTAAAATCATAATTTGACATTAGCTATATAAGAAGAAAATAAATAGTATTATACAAATTATGATAAAAAATTGGTTATACCATAAAAAGAATCATATATTTTTGGAACTAAGTGGATATTTATAAATAAATTAAATGAATTATAATAGATTATAAATAGTTAAGATAGACTAGTAGCTCAAGGATTTTTTAAAATTGAATGAATTAAATATTATGATAGTTTTCTATATATTTCTAAATTAGAAACAATTCAATTTTTTTTCTAATGAAACTTATCAAGGATTTAATATTTATTAAATCAATGTGAAAAGTTAATTTTTGAATGGAATTATTTCTGAAGATGTTTTTATTAAACAAACACTAGGTTTTGAACATGAGAATAAACCTGAACATTTTTTAAAACATTAAAAGGATATTTATTGACATAATAAAGCCCAATGAGAATGGTATCAATGATTATCTCTGTTTCTTTTGAAGAATGGTTTTTTGAAATGAAATGTTTATCCAACTTTTTTAATGTATTAGTATTCTATGAATATAAAATTATTCATATTTATGTTGATGATATTATTTTTGGATGATAAATTTAATTTCTATGGTATAAATTTATAGATTTTATATCTAGTGAATTTGACATGAGTGTTATGGGAGAATTGATATTTTTTCTAAGACATTAGATATTTAATTGAGATGAGGAAATTTTTATAAATTAGTTTAAGTATGTTAGGGAATTAGTTAAGATATTTAGACTTGATTATATTAAAATGTTAAGTAACCCTATGAGTATATCTTATACACTGGATTCTAATATTGTTGGTAAAGTAGTTGATATTAATTTTTTTAGAGGTATGATTGGATGTATACATTATTTGATTTCCAATACACCATATTTTATGTTTAGTGTATATATGTATTCTATATTTTAGGATAACATAAAGGAAATTACTTTGAAATATTTTAAAAGTATTATTAATTATTTTAAATAAATAATGAGTCATGGGTTAGATTACCCTAGAAAGAATGATTTTTTATTTGAATGGTTATTTAGATTATGTTTTTAGAGAATCCATAATTGATAGAAATAGTACTTCTGGTATGTGTCACTTTTTGGAAAGATTTTAATTTATTAGAGTTCAAAGAAAATGTATTATATTTCATTATCTACATCTAAATAAGAATATATTTTTGTTGTTTATTAAGGTGATTATTCATTATATATTTGATAGAAATTATTCTATTTCGATATTTATTATGAGAAGATGTATATTTCACAATTATTCAAATATTTATATTTTAAAGAAACTATCATAACATCCAAAATCATATCATATTGACAAAAATATCATTTAGTTAATGACTTTGTTTAGAAAGGATAAACTAGTTTAGAATATGTGTCTATTAATGATCATTTTGTTGAAAATTTAACTAAGAATTTGGATGTAGTAATGTTTGAGATGATTTAGTATGAACATAGAATGATGGATGTTTAAATTTTGAACCTAAAATGTGTTCAGAAGGAGCATCTATGTTTATTATTATTATTAATTTATTATTTATAACTTTTTTTAGATCCTTTGTAACATTTTTTATCTATTTATAGAAGAATATATAAAGCTTATTCACTCACTACAATATCTAATTAATAATAAAACTATATTTATTTTTAGTGAATTTATGTTTATTGTTTTGATATCTTTTTTTAGGTAACTATTAATTCAGGGGATCTATCAATCTTATTTAATTTAGTTTAAGAATATTGATTTTGATTAAATTTTTATATTAAAATTTAAAAGGGAGAGTTTTTTTTCAAGAGGAAAATACTTTAGTTTTTTAAAACTAATTATTTTATTTTGTTTTATATTTATTATTATTAAAAAAGGGGGATATTTTTCATGTTTTTTGTGATTGTTTTTTTAATTATGAAAAATGAGATATTGTTTGAGTGGATCCTTTCCCACTTAACTTTTTTTTTATAACTAAAAAACCTTTTCTTGTGTGTCTATATTTGTTCTAAAATTATATTTTTTTAATGATATTGAATTTTATAATTTATTTATTTGCCTTAATTTTTATTTATTCTAAAATTTTTATTAAATATTTTTGTTAAGTAATATTTTTTTAGATTTTCACTAGGTAATATTTCATACTTATGATTTTTAGAAAATGAAGTATATCTTACATATGAAATTTGATGATATTTTTGGTAAAGTAAAAATTCATACATATATAGTGATAAGTTATTTAAATGTATTAAATTTTCAAAATATTAATAATTCCACCAAGTGTAATATCATATGTATATTAGGGATGTGTAATAAATATCTTACATCTGAATTTTAATATTTTATGATTACAAGATTGAATAATTTTCAATAAGTCTAACTTCTTTCATGTCAAACATTCTATTATGTACTAAATTTTTTCAAAGTAAAACTTCTTACATATTATAGAATTTTCTATATATTGTCATCAAGACATACCATATTTTTTTGAAAAGTATACTATATTATGTATTGTGTCTCTTCTATTTAAATATATTACATATCATGCTTTTTTTCATTGTAAAAAGTATTATTCATTATATTAAGGTTGATTAAATATATTATTTATGGATTAACTGTTTAATATTTTTAAATTTCTTTTCAAATTTATTTTATAAATATCATTTTTTTATTAATAACCCTAAAAATTTATAGTACGTACCTTAAATGTTCTATATAATTAATATTATGAATTGAATTTAATTGAATATTTTATAAGTGCAGAACTCATTAGTATGAATTTTATGCTTATAATATTATACCAATTTTTTATTTTCTTTAATGGTTAATCATTTATTTTAATTTCTATTATCATTTATATTTTCACACTATATATTATGAATATTAGTTTATATTTTACCACAATATATGAATTATATTTATGTAGATTTTTTGTGGATTACATGTGAAGTAATTTATTAGATTAATTAATGGATTAATTTTTGGGGGAATCAATAATCGAACATTTGAATATTTGAATGAAATTATTTTCCAAATCTGAAGTAGTTTTTTTGTCATTGGATAGAAAATATTATATCCAGTAATTTTAGAATTATTGATGTAATCCCAATTAAGAATTTTAAAGTATTGAATATGGATAAATTTGTATAAAAATAGACTGAAATAACTAGTACTGGATGTGAAGATATAAAAGTGACAATAATATTTAATACGTACTACAATCATCACTACTGTAATAATTTTTCTCGACTACATCACGCTATAATACACTGTTAAATGTGATTAAATCATGCTACAAGTGTTCTGAACCTCGACTGCTTAAACCCTTGTTTTTTTAGTGTTGTAATTTCTTTAATATTTTTTCTATATGTATCATGTTGGTTTATGATTTCTCATTCAAAAAGAAATTTTTTGGTTATATCTCTATTAAATTTTATGAGTATGTTGCTTAATCGTATATGAAAAAAGGTATGTGTTTTATTGGGTTGTAACTACACATTAAAAGTTTGGAGTGTTGCATGATTATACATCCACTAGAATAGGTAGGATATAATCATGTTTTGACTCTCATATAAAAGTATGATATTATAGCATGTGGAATTTATATCACCGAGTAGAGAAAATTTAATTGTGGATATATGACCCTTTTTTCCCAAATATTATAAAAAATACTTGTGCTAATATTTACTTTTATGAACTTTATTTCTTTATATTCTTTAAAATTTTAAACTATTCAATTCAAACCCTCTTAAAATTATTGTTTATGTCAACCTTGGAAAATAGATACCCCATTCCAGCCTAGCCAAACATTCTAATCACCTTTTGATCCTCAAACTATGTTTAAAAAAAATCCAAGATTTCATCATAACACTTGAAAATTCTATTTAGAATACCAAATCAAAAGATGAACAATCATTCAGAAAACATATTCAAATGATCCCACACTCTCATTGAATAATTCAAAACAAATCACCATTAATTATATCTATAACGAAAAAAACATTAAACTAAACGTCCATTGGGTAATTAGTGACATCCAACTAGCTACTCAGTGGAAATCCATAACTCACTGTATCACAAACAACCCTTAATTACATGATTTATAAAAATGGTTTCACTTGTTTACATTTATACGATATTTTAGGTTTATATTTTTAGATAATTATGATAACCATTACACAAAAAAGTATATATTTCTATAATGTATATTTTTTCCACCAAAATAGATTCATATGTTTACATTCCTATTTCATTCATGAAACTTTTGAATAATTCTAGACATGTCACAATAGACCTTTATATAACTCTGACACATTCTTACACCCTGTGAAAACATTTAAAAATTTGGGATGAGACAAAAAAAAGTTATTAATGAATATAAACTGAAAGGAAAACCATTAAACCCTATGAAAAAAATGAAAATATACAAGGAAGTTTTCTTTTAAAAAAAATAAAAATTTATCTAAAATAATCATATACTTAATCATTAGAGAAACATTATTTCCCCAAGTTTTCATAAATCATTTTATATTAAAAATAAAAGGAAAATCATAACCATGATAGCTACTTGAGAAAACATAAGAGCACATGGAATCCTTTTACCTTAAAACAAACCATTTTTCTTTAAAAGGTCAAAAAGTTCATAAAATAATATAATAAAATAATAAAATAAAAATATTTCATCTAAATCTCATAAAAAGCATATAAAATCAATATTGGAATATTAGGATATTAACATTATAATCACCCTTATAAAGTAATAACCGAAAGGGTAAATTCCAATAAATATATTCTCAATAACATATCATTACTCAATGAACTAGAGGGTTATATTAGACCAAACCAGCATCATATAAAATTTATTAGAACCATATCTTGAAAATAGATATAATATTTCATTTCCATCATAAATTTCATAAAATTTGGCATCAAGTCCCATAAAAAAATATCTTTCTTTTGACTCATAAAATGAAAATAAATATTCTTTTCTTATAGAAACATTTAATATTAAAAATTCCTATAACACCGGGAATACATTCTTCATTGAAAGAATATATAAAATTTTAGATTAATATTTATAATTAACAACAATTATGATGGAGGGAAAATTCAGTCATGTGGTAATGGTTATTAAAACATTCTTTTTGTAATTTTGTAATGAAAATCAAAAGTGACTTGTACGGAAAATGTTAAAAGATTATTTTTAAAAATAGTATAAATAAAATAAAAATTAATTTAATGTTAAATTGATCACTCTTCATATTATAAATAAGAACATTATAGAAACATTTAAAAGAACATTGATATGGAAGATAAATGATTTAAAATATTTAAAATAATATTTTAAAGAAAAATAACTTACTTCAAGTCCCGAATCACCATGTACATATTTTAATTTATGGAATAATAAACATATAATAATCATTAATTTGATTATTTTTTTATTTTCATTATATTATCATTATTCGAATTATTTCAATTATTAATATTTTTTATTTAGTTACAAAGTCGATTAAGTTTATATTGGATGTTTTGAGGTCATTTGGTCCAAAACAACATTGGTGTGTTTACCATGGTTATAGGGATCATGGTTAGACCATATAAATAATATTAAAAATAATATATTTATAATTTTTATACATTAAATATACTTTTAAACCCATTTATTGATGGTGATGATGAAAAAAATGAGATATGTTGTTTATGGAGGTAGTAGTCTAGACATATTCATGAGTGCCGTAATAATTTTTCAAATGGATTAAAAAAGAAAAAGGAATACAATGTTTTAGAATTATAGAATCATAATAATATAATAAATATCATATTTTTTAATTAAAATTTTCTTTTGACCATCCATGTGAGGCGGTGATGAAAAATTAATGACATCACTTAATGGAAGCGGTATTCCACACATATGTAAGGGTGATGTTTCCATTTCTCAATGGATGAGTGGGAAACAAGGTAGACACTATTTTATCATTAACGTGTCATAATTATGTCATAAAAATCATATATATCCATTAAATCCATCTTTATAACCTGCCATGTTAGGCGGCGATGAAAAACAAATTACATGGCTTCATTGAGGTGATACCCTATACATATGCACATGCATCATTTTAATTTTCTATAGGACGGAGAGGAGGTAGAAAATACTTGTTCCATTAACATAATTTTTTTTATAATTTTAAAGATACATATGTAATTATATTTTGATACTTATAATATATTTTAATAACGTATTAGAAGAATTAAACTTGAAACAATTTGGTTTAGACTTATACCTCATCCTTGGATATCTTCCTTTATATTACAACTTAAGACTTATAGGATTGGTATTATGGTGAGACCATAACCTCTAAGACATTTGTAGGATATTTTAGATAGGGATTTTGAAATATATTTTTTATATAGGATTAATGTTTTTTGAATAAGAGAGGATGTGAGATTCTCTTTTATAAGTGAGTGGAGTGAAACCCATGTAAATATTAATATATTTTAAATATAATACATGTATTGATCATGGAATGTGGATCTAATTTAGTTTAATTTCATATAAAGGACAATATATGTTCAAAATACACTCATCCAAATTTAATTTTTTATGAAACCATTTTTCAAGGAAAATAGAAAACCAATGTTCACAAACAAGATACCACTACGTGTTGAAAGAGATCACAAAATTATTAAACACCAGACTAAGATTATTATAATAAGCTACTCTATAAATTTTCTACTGTAGCATACTAATCTTGGTATCTAAATTCTCTCTGATTAAATCTTCAAGGTGAGGGATCATCCTTTCCACTATGTGAATAAATTACTCTATGTTGATTTTTCTCTGATTGAATCCCCATGCCAATATTCAGTCATTTTTATCTATCCACACTTCTTTATCCTCGTTGGACTCAACTTTCAACCTTCGTTCATAAACACTTTTAACATTTACTTCGGTGAAAAACTTTTACTATTGTAGCAATTCATTATGAAAAAATGAATTTGAAATAATTTCCAAATTAGAAAATTATGATACCAAATATGGGATAGATTTTCAATATTTTAATTCTAAATTTGGATAAAATTACTTATAATATAAGTTCTCAAAATGTAACAATGAACAATTTCTATAAAAATACCTTTTAAGAATAAAAAATGATTTTATACCAAAAAAATGAATAATATTGATCACCAAGGAATTAATTTTATAATATATAGTAAAATAACACTGATTGGACTTTAAAACCAAACCATAACTAAAATAAACCAGTTCAAAACCTGATTAAAAGAGAATAATTAAAAAACATTATTTGAATTTTAATATTAGTTATATTTCTAAAATTTCCAACATAGATTTATAAGATCAAAATTACTTTTTAAATGAATTAAATTAGTTATTAAATATATGTTATATAAAAGGGATTTTATAAAAATTAAATTCATTCTTATATCATGATAATTTCAAAAAAGTGATAGTATTTGTAAAACTAATTTGTTTCATTATTCACATAAAAATCAATTATTTCTAAAAAATCCAAAAAAATAACCCTTGTATTATTCTTACATGATGATATAAAAAATAAATTCCATTTAATATAAATTAAAATCCTAAAACATTGAATTTTAATGTTTAAATAAAACCATATAATACATGGAAATCAACTTAATTAGAATAAAACTATTTCTTTTTCAATTGAAAAATCACTTTAATTTTTCATAGATAATATGACTTGATAAATTGTAATCGAGAATATTTATAAGACATGAAATTGAATTATTATTAAAATTATATAAATTTTCACATTCATCCCCCAGTAAATAAATTGCATTGTCACAATTTTATTATTTACTTAAACGGGAAAAGAATTTTTTCTCTCATAGCATTATAAGATTCTCCCATTGCTCCTTCAGTCAAATTGTTCTTCCATAACAGATTAACCATGTGATTTAATGTCATGAACCATCCTTGTGGGGTCCGTGTCATGACTCCCCAACCCCGCCTCTAATTGGACATCAGCCGATGACTAACACCGAGTAGTAATATCACTAACATGGGAGGCATTTCTTATGTACCTGTACGCACTCACACATCTCCAAGACCAAAAATGATGAAATTTAAAAACCACTAAGAAACAAATGCATGCATACTACTATCCCAAACAATAGGGTATGATAATAAATTAAAGCATAGTAAAGAAAACTAGTCCATAAAACAGGCCCAAAACAAATAAAGAGTCTGTAAACTACAAAGTCCAACCTATAAACAAAATAGGTATTGGGACTGTTGCTCCAAAGCCATAGGAACACCTCGACCTGCCTGAAATCAAAAATCTCTGTCAGTTTTACATCTACACTATAATTCGTCAAAAGGATGCTCATATGAATAAGACACGCCATGTTCGGGAAAATACCATGCAGGGGAGAGTATAACAATTCTTAGTAGGACACCCAAAACCACAAAGGAATACACAAAATAATGGTACAATGAGCTTTACATAGTATATGTATATAATAAATATAAAAAGAACATCCTGATATACATAAACCATGACAGGTAGTCTAGAGGTATGTCACAACCACCACATACCCACACTTGTGATTTAATCTAAATATTCCCCAAGAACTCATCAAAGAGAACACACTTTTGAGTCTGATAGCACATGTGACATTCGTCGAAGAAGTATTATTCATCTAGAACCATCATGAGGGAGATACACTGATAGATCTAAAGATAGATATGATACACAGATGAGAATCACTACTAGATCCATGGGGTGATACCAATAAATCCATCTAGAATAACCCACTAAGTAAAGGAACGACTCCCGTGTAGTATTGGTCACGTCGATAATAAGAACTCTACCGAGGCCACGAAGAATTAATAGAGGACCCTGCTCTGGGCCTCTCAGAGGGGATCCGAAAAACTCTATCCAAGAAGTCCAACTAAATAGATCATATCCCTATGAGTAGTAAAGGATACCATCTAGCCTTCATGGAAGGGATATGAGAAAAACCCCTTAATGAATGCTATCCACAATATGGTGGACAAGTAGCTCATGCCATGTACAAGAGAGTACATGGCATGTAGTAGGGTCACTCACATTGTCCCTTGACCCTGGGTACTGCCCATGTACAACTATACATATCAAATGTACATGTCATGTAAAAAGATATTACATGGATTGTAGAGAGACTTACATGTCATTACCTTCCATTCTAGGTCTGCTTGTGTACCCTGTCCATGTACCAACACATGGCGTCAACCCGTTTCCTCCTGCCCATGTACCAGTACAAGGGGTAACTCATGTATCTGGTCTGGGTATGGCTGTGTGGTGGAGTACATGCTGTGTTGGCAACCCGTGTACTCCACTGGTTCCTGTGTACTATAGGATTACAAGTTGAGTGGTCAATCTATGAACACACATCGTGTATCCCATACTACAATTCATGTGTTCTGGAATTTCCAGAACTACCCATTCTTCCTCGAAGCGCCTCATCCAACCCTCCAGGCTTTGATTCCATTTTCCTTTCACTCTGAAACTCATGATTTTGTCTCTCCTCAACACCCAAACACTGAATTGTGGTGATTTGGGCCATAATCTGCTCAAAAAAAACTTTGAAATCATCTGATAAGAATCATCCAAAATGTAGTAACGCCCTAATCTCTTTGATTCTTCCATTTTTTTCATCATGTTAGCTCTATTTGGTTGTCTAGACATAGGATATTCAAATTCAGATTTTTGCACCAAGAAAAAAGGGTGCAACAATTATCCATTCATAATCCACAAAGAACGAAGAAAAAACAGGGGAAAATGGGGGAATTAAATCACATGAAACAAACATGAGGAACAAAATTTTAACATTTTTAGTTCTGGCCATGATTTGTTCCCATAAGAATGATAAAAAAGCTAGATCAAATAATAAAAATCAACACAAAACATTCCCACAATCAAAACCCATACCTGGAGAACGATCAATCCATGGGTCAACTTGTTCATTGGTTGATCCATGTTTCTCTTTGATTCTAAGAATGAGGAAAGAATAATTGGAAATAAAAACTCCCTACATGGGAATGGATTGTTTTCTGCTTAAGACCATTTTTTATTGGAGAATCTTGTCAGGAACGATCCTTGCACCACGTTTTGTCATTGTCCATAGAGATATTTCTATAAGGTTCCTCTGAAGATCCTCTAGGTAATTTTCTAGGGTTATGAGTGTAGCCCTAGGTCCCCACTTAAAGGATTATTTAAAAAGATATAATGCATCGCTAAAAAGAAACAAAATAAAATAAATCTGAAATTAATTGTATTCTTTAAAACATACAAAAAATATATTTTATAGTTGACGCATGATGGTCTATGTTAGGACTCTCCTAGGGTAAAGACATTACTCTAAATACACTGTTACATTTAGATTTTTAATATGGGAACCCATTTAGATGTTATTATAATTTTTCAAGAAAATTGCATGCACATGCTATTTAATATTTTAATATTTTTCAAGCAATTTTTTTGAGGAGATAGGGCCTCAAAAAGTCACGTCATCTTAGCTCCTAGTCTCGAATTAATTCCAAATCATATTTAAAAACAATACATGAAAGAATCTGGGACATTACATTCTCCCCACCTTAGGGATTTATGTACCAAAGAGTCCAAAAACAAAGGCTATAGAAAAATATGTGGGTACTGTGCATGATTTTGGGCCTCATGATCTCATATTCTCTCCTAGAGATTCTCGTGTTACCACCAGACACACACTGAGGGAATTTCATGCCCATGTAGGATTCTTCCCTACTGATCTTTGCTCTCCATTGGGTACTCATCAAATGTCGGTCCATCATCAATGTCCAACTCACCCCAATCGATGACGTGTGATGGATCATGGATATACCTCCTTAGCTGCAACAAATGGAAGACATCGTGCACCTGATCCAACTGTGGGGTAGATCTAAGAGGTGCTCCACCTCGCTAACTCTATGCAGTATCTGAAAAGGGTTTATAAACCTCAAAGATAACTCACCACCCTAGCAAAATCTCTGCAATCCATATCTGATAAAAACATGAAGGAACTCATGGTCTTCTTCCTGTAACTCAAAAAGACTCCACCGCCTACCATCATAATATTTTTGATATCTTTATACAGTCTTCATCCACTCCTGGATGATCTGCACCTTCTGAGTAGTAGCTCACTCCAACTCTAAGCCCATGAGTACTGACTCTCATAAGTTTGTCTAGAAATGTTGTGACCAATAGGGTCACCCATATAAATCCTCAAATGGTTTCATACCAATGGTGAAATGGAAGTCGTTGTTGTATGTGAACTCCACCAGAGGTAGGTGATCCTCCCAACTACAGCTGAAGTCCAACATGTAAGACCACAAAATGTCTTATAGGACCTGAATGGTCCACTCTGTCAGTCCATCAGTCTAGGGGTGAAATGACATGCTCAATCATAACGAAGTCCCAAATTCCTCATGCAACCCATTCCACAACTGGTATGTAAAATGATAATCACGATCATAAACTATTGTCGATTGGACTCTATGGAACTCTACCACTACCTTTTTCATCCATGTCCCCCAAAACTGACATCAGAGGTCCTGGTACATCTTCAACACACCATGATGTACTAATAAAGGGGGAATATAAAACTACCATAGAAAATACACATATAATACCACTCATATAATTATGCATCCTAGGAAAAGGATGGTGTTCTCCCAACATTATAAATATCCATTAGGAACATGGCCTGCAGACATTTGAGCATGTAGGGAATCACAGTCGATATCCCCAAGATACACCTCCCTAACTCAATATAAGAGTGGAGGGGTGAAAACCATCGATTATAGGTAATATTCTCCATCTGAATCCACAAATTATAATAGTATTGAGGCCCATTACTCTTATTCCATGTTCAGCAACCTCGAACTAGATCTTCTATTGAGAGCATTTTCACCATTTTACCCTTCCAAAGATTAAAGATAATCTCAAAGTCATAGTCATAGAGGAGCACCATCCATTTCCTCTATATCAATTTTAGATCCTTATGATAAAATATATACTTGAGAATCTTGTGATTAGAGTAGATGATAAACTGCTCGTCCATCAGGTAGTGTCGCCACATCTTTAATGCGAAGACTACCGCTGCTAACTCAAGAGCATGGGATGCATAGTTATATCCTTATAGAATCAACTAGAATTAACCATAGGCAATCACAAAATTATTCTGCATTAGGACACAACCGAGTCCAGTCCGTGATGCATCGCAGAACACTACGTACTCGACATCCTCCTCCAGCAATCTCAAGAATGGAGTGGTCGTCAAACATTTCATAATATACTGGAAATACTACTAGAACTTATCTGCAAAAAAGGCTACCCCTTTCCTATCAAATCATTCATAGGTGATAATATCCTATAGAAATCAGTTAAGAATCTCCGATAATATACAGATATCCTAAAGAAGATCCGCACCTCTGTCACACTCCTAGGTGGCTCCCAAGATAACACTGCCTCCACCTTGTCTAGCTCCTCTTCAACTCTATCCGCTGAGATAACATGTTCCAAATAGTGAACCACCAAAATCCATAATTGGAACTTTGAGAGTTTACCATTAAGATGGTTTTCCTAGAGTATGTCCAAAAATATCTTTAGCTATCTTACATTCTCCTCCTCAGGCATCGAGTACACAAGGATATCATTGATGAAGAATACCACGAACTGGTCTAAGTATGGCTAGAAGATCTGGTTCATAAGACCCATGAATGCTGCTGCTGCATTCTTCATTCTAAGGGGAATCAGCAAGTACTCATAGTGACCGAAACAACATCTTAATGATGTATTTGGTATATCATCATCCTATACTCACATTTGATGATAGTCTGATTGAAGGTCAACCTTTGAGAACCATCGTGACCCAATCAATTGATTAAAGAGTTTATCAAACCTCAGTATTGGATAATTATTTTTTATGGTCACCTGGTACAGGCACCAGTAGTCCACACAACCTCAAGCACCCATCTGCCTTTCTGGAAAACAAAACTGGGTCACCCATGGTGAAACACTGGGTCTCGTGAAGCCCTTCCTCTTCCAGTCCTCCAACTACATCCTCATCTTGCGAAGCCCTATATGAGCCATCCAATATAATGGTGATGATATCAATTACATATTGAGGTGTAAGTTGATGCAGAAGTCTATATCTCAGCCGGGAGGTAAACCTGGAAAATTTTATAGAAAGATGTCATTGTACTCCTCCACCAATGATGGGAACTAAAAACTCATAACATTTTCTGCTTTGAGAGTCAGTCTAGCCAACTCATGAGTAATCAGCTACACCATCTTATGCATGATTCCATCCTATGCTTCATGGGTTTCACTTTACTCAAAAAAGGAAAACCTCATTCCATCATTATGGAGACACCGAACCCTTCTTCTAAAATAGAAAATTTGGGCATGCACTGAAGATAACCACTCCATACCAATAATTAGGTCATAATCCCTCGATGCTGCCACCAATTAGTTTTAACCGAAACTCTTGCCTCTATGGGCTAGATCATACTTTTAATATAAGTGTGTGATCATTGAGTATCCTCCCGTAGGTGTCTCTAAGCATAAGGGTCCAATCAATGGTTCTACTAAAATCTAAAGGTCTCATTCAAGGTATGTACCAAGAAAATAATTATTGGAACCTATGTATATATATATATATAGATGATAAGGTAGAAAAGGCCAGATTGTACCTCAAATAATCCCTAAAGCCCCAGGGTCGTATGCCTCAACCACATGCAACTATCCGCACTACTGTCCTCCAGCCCCCTAAGCCTAGCGTGGACCTCCTGGGGGTGGTGGTGGTAATATGTCAAAATTTATACCACCTCCTACATATCACCAATCTCCTCTAATAGATATGAGACCCGAAAGATCTACCTACTCTTATCGTTGCCTCTACCTCAGTGGTCCATCCACCCGCTCCCTATCAGCAGCTCGATGGGTTGGACAATATCGACTGATATTTCCCCTGTCATCACATGTGTAGCATCACCTCTCCATAAAATGAATTGATCTATTTTGAAAGCCCTAAACTGTAGATCCCCTATCCTAGAACCTCTTGAAATTTCTCCTATTCCTAGATCCTAGAGTCTGACGTCAGATACACACTGCCAAGGTCTATACACCTGCCTACCTACTGCTGACTGTTAGTGGCGGCATCTGCTCAGCCAAGAAGCTTTTGAACACCAAAGCTCACTCAAGCCCTCCATCATAAGTCAGTATACATAGAGTTATAACACTAGATCAGATGTCACTATGTTGGCCTCTCTTGATGGTTTGAGCTCTGAAGTACTGGTCTCTGTTCATATCCATAAAGTACCCAACAAGATTGGTGAAACTCGATGAATAGTCAACCACCATCAGGCAACCTTACTGGAGTTGAAGAAGCTCCTTTATACACAATTCTCTCAGTGTAACCAGTGAGAACTCCTATATAAAGAGATTATCAAACTCCATCCATGAAAAAGTCACCTCATCGTTATTCTGCATCACCAAACTCCACTATCATCCCACTAAACCATGATGAAGGCTTACTGCCAGGATCACCATCTGGTCCATCAGTGTCCTAACTAAACCGAAAACTCTAGTCACTACCTCAAGATAGTCCACATCTACCGGAGGGTTGGATTGGCCTCAGAACCTAAGGGGTCTCAGTCTCTGAAACTCTTGGATCACACTCATCTTGTGCTCATTTTCTTTAATTATTACATGTACCACGTGCTGCTCTAATGGTGGTTGTATAGCAGGTGCTCCACCTGGAGGAAACATTAAGGGAACCGAACCCTATATCGAAGCCACCTACCTAAGGGGGTCATCGACATGATCAAGATACTGAATCCTAGCAGGTATGCATCATGGAGGCATCCTATAATAAAATAGGATGTACCACGATCAATGAGTATATCTAGAGAGGTGACACAAGAATGATATGGAAACCACAACCCATTCATATATGAAGCATATACCATTATTATTTTTCTTGCAAACAGTATTCTCATGTACTATATCGAAAATCAGGTTATCATAGTCCTAGTGTATGGATACATTGGATGACCACACCAACACAGGAGTCCCTGGTCTGAAAGCTGAACTTGAAACACTTAACAATATTTCCCCAAACTTACCTCACAGTCACTTGGTCCAAAAGTAGAATGAAACCAGTTTGTGACAACTATGTCACAACCTATTACCGTGGGTCCTGTGCTGTAACTCCCCAAGCCCACCTCCAATAGGCCAGGGGTTGGTGACTAGCACTGAGTAGGCATATCACTAACATGGGTGGAATTTCCTATATACCTGTATGCACAAACACATCTCCAAGACCACAAATTATGAAATGTAAAAACCACTGAGAAAAAAATTCATGCATACTACTATCCCAACCAATAGAGTACGACAAGAAAGTAAATTGCAGTAAAGAAAATAGGGCAGGAATACAATACCACCAAAAAGAAAGTGTCTGTAAACTACAATGTCAAATTTGTAAATAAAATAGGTACATGGACTACTACACCGAAGCCGTAGGAACACCTCAGCCTACATGAACTCAGAAAGCTCTATTTGGTCATAGTTCACCATTAACTCCGTCAAAAGGTATCTCATCTTCACAAGACATGACACATGAAAAAAATCCCGTGCAGGGGTGAGTATAACGATACTCAGTAGGTCACCCCAAAAACACAAAGTAATACACAAAGGAATGGAACAGTTAGCTATACATAGTATATGTCTACAGTACATATAACATGAACATCCAGATATACTCAAACCAAGATGCGTAGTCTAGAGGCAAGTCCTAGTCACCCCATACCCACACTAGGGATTCAGTATGAAGATTACACAAGTACTCATTTGAGAGAACACACTCCTGAGTCTGATATCACTGATGACGTCCATCTAAGATGTACTGTTCATCGGGAACCGTCATGAGCGATTTATGCTGATAGATCTGAAGAGAGATATGATGAACATATGATCACCAGTATGAGGGACATGGGGTGACACCAAAAACACTGTTTGGATTATATTTCTAAGTATAGGATCAGATCCCATGTAGTGTTGGTCAGGTAGATACTAGGAACTCTTCTTAGGGAAGGGATAATGAATAGAGGATCCTACGCTGGGGATCTCGAAGGGGATTCCAATAACTATGTCTAGGAATTCCTACTGAAGGGATCATACTTCTATGAGAAGAAAATGATATCAAATAACCTTCATGGAAGGGATATGGGAATGAAACCTTAATGAATAATATACAAGATACAATGGAAAAGTGGCTCAAGCCATGTAGAAGAGAGTATATGGAATGTAATAGGGTCACACGTCGAGTCCCTTGACCCTGAGTACTACCCGTGTAGAACGACCAATGTCAAAAGTACACATTGTTTAAAAAGAGAGTACACAAAATGTAGAAAGACTTACATGACATGACCTTCCATCCGGGGTCCTGCCATGTACATTTTTCATGTTCAAACACATGGCATCAAACCGTGTCCGCCTTCCCATGTTCCGGTATATGGGGTAAAACGTGTATCCTGTCTGATTATGGTTTTTTTGGTGGAGTAAACGCCGTTTAGGAAACCCGTGTACTCCACCTATGACCGTGTACTCTCAGAGTACACACCGAGTGGTTCATCGAAGAACACATGCTGTGTAGCCCATACTACATACCACATATTCTAGAATTTCCAAAACTTCCTGTTCTTCCTATTAATGCCTCAACAAACCCTTAGGGCTTTGATTCTATAGTCTGTTCACCCAAAAACTCAGGATTTTGGCTCACCTAAACATCCCAACACCAAATTGGGGGTTTTCAATCATTTAACTATCTTGGAAAAAAACTTTGAATTTCGCCAAAGAGAACCTTCCAAAAAGCGGTAACTTATAAATCATTTTGATTCCTATGTCACCATCACCTCTCCATTAGGTCATCCCAATATAGTATCTTTAATTTTGGATCATTACACCATGAAACTAGGGTGCAATAATCATCCATTCATAATAATAGAATAACGAATAATGTGCTTGGGAAAAAGGGGGAAGGAAATCACATTGAACAAACTTGAAGAATGAACCTCGACCATTGTTTATTCCAGCCTTGATGTATTCCATTAATAACTATCAACAAGCTATATCAAATAATAATAATCAACCCCAAAAATTCTTGTAATCAAAACCCATCCCATGATGACGATCAATCCACAGGTCAACCTCCTCATTTGTTGATCCCTGTTTGTAATTTATTATAAGAATGGGGAAAAAATAAATTGAAATAATAATTCCTTACTTGTTAAAGGATAATTTTTCTCTGAAGACTGACTGTCATTGGTAAATCCTATCAGGAATGATCCTTGATCCAGGTTCCATCATCATCAACTGAGATATTTCTCCATGTTTCCTCTCTAGATACTCTAGGAAATTTTCAAGGGTTATGAGTCTAGATTTGGGTCCCTGCCTAAAGGATTATTTAAAAAGTGAAAATGGGTCACTTCATAACTACAAAAAATCAAAATAAATTAAATCTAAAATTAATTTTATTCTTTAAAACATCCAAAAATAATCTTTTACATCTGACCCATTCCAGTAGAAATGAGGCTTCACCTAGGGTAAAGACGCTGCTCTGGACTCAACGATGCCATCAAATTTTTGATTTGGAAAATCTTTTAGATTTTATTCCACTTTTTCTGGAAAATTGTGTGTGCATGTTATTAAATAATATAATATTTTTCAAGAAATTGTTCTAGGCATATTGAGCCTTAGAATCACATGCCGTCTCAATGCCTGGTATCGAAATAATTCCATATAATATTTAAAAATTTTACACCAAAAAATGATGGACATTACAGTTAACATATTTTGTAACCCATACTCTCTATGATCTAGAATCTAAACTGGATTTTTCATATAACAAATATTATCTTCCCACTAAACTATTATAGGGATAAAAATAGGCTATGCATCAGGTACTTATATATTTAACAATGAAACTTGGAAAAAATAATGTACTTGATAGAAAATTGGATGTAAGGATACTTTGTAATCAATTGATCCCTCTTTATCTACAATTTTATATGGACCAATAAACTATGGTATTAATTTTCCTTTCTTTCCAAAATTCATAATACATTTCCAAGGAGATACTTTAAGAAATGTATGGTTTCATACCTCAAATGAAAGATATTTCCACATATTATCTACATAACTATTATAACATCTTTGAGCTACCATCATTTAGTTTTGAATATTATTTACCTTAAAAATAATATATTCTATCTATTATAGTCCCCATAAATTTATTTTAGAAACTTTGTTCCAATATGCTAGAGTTTAACATCACTTTCTATATAATGACTCAAAGAGTTTGATCTATATACTCAATTCACAATTTTTATTATAATAAAATTAGAATAATTAAATATATTGATCCCAAATTCTATAATAATGTAATGATTAACATTGAATCATATTTTCCAAAGTAATATTTTTTTACTCCAACTTTCCTTCAGATTGGGGGTGAATAGCTATACTATAATTGAATTCAGTACCCAATGGTTTATAAAGTTATTTAAAAAAATAGATGTAAATCTAGGATCATAATTAGATAAAATAGAGAGAAGAAATATATGTATCCTGAATATCTATTTAATATAGATTTTAACAATCCAATATAAAGAAATAATATCTTGAATAAGAATGAAATAAATATATTTAGGTCATTTATAAAAAATAAACCAAATTGTATTATTACTATGATATTTATTTGGTAAACCCACCTTGAAATCCTTGGATATATTCTCTAATTTCCATCAAAGAAATGATAATGACTGAAGCATCCCATTCGATTGTTTTTACTTAGCTTTAATATATTGACAAATGAAATATTTAATGGTCAAATAAGAAACATTTTTAATTCCATACCACCAATAATATTCCCAAAGGTGTCTACACATCTTAGTGATACCGGGATGAAAAAAATATAGATCTATGAACTTCATTCAATATTTCCAATTTCAATTAAAAATAATTAGGGACACAATACCTCTATCCAAATTTTATAACACCATCTTTATCAAAGTTAAATTCATGCAATTTTACTTTCTTAACCAATCCAAACATTCATTGTAAACCATGGTATTTTTTCTAAGGGTTCATAATTCTCTTTGACTGGTTTGATTGTAATGATATTTGAGACAAAATAGAAAAGGTTTCTAGGTGCATAAATTATAATCCAAGATTAATTTAATTATTAACTGAGTAGTTATTTTCTAAAATTATCAAGGTTAATGATGAGTTATCATTTTGAATAAAATCATCAACTAATTTTTTACATTTACCTAAATGATAGTTAATTTTGATATCATAATCTTTTATCAGTTCCAACCAAATTACTTTCCACATGTTCAAATATTTTTTGGTCAATACATACTTAAAAATTTTATGATCTATAAATATTTTAATTTTCTCCCCATGAAGAATATTCCTTTAAATTTTTAAATCGAAAACTACAAAAAATAGCTACAAATCATTTGTTGTAAATTTCAATTTCGGGGATTTCAATGGATGTGATGCATAATAAATTACTTGATCATATTTCAGTAAGACCAAGACCCTTCAATGAAGAATCACTGTAAATAAAACCCCCCATTTCTAGATGTCAAGGCTAGCGCTGAAGAATTAAATAATCTTATTTTTGATTCCTCAAACAATTTGTCACATTCCTTTGTATATATTAATTTAAATCCCTTTCATGTTAACTTGGTTATTTGGATAGATTATAGAGAAATGTATTCAATAAATTGTGAGTAGTATCCTACAAAACCAAGATGACTTTAAGTATTAGTGACACTAGTGATTCATAGCGACTCTTCCGCCAATTTTTTTGGTAGGATCAATATTTATGACATGTTTAGAAAAAAAATATTCTAAAGGAAATAAATATAATGTAACCAAAATTCATATACTCTATATTTTCCAAACAACTTTTTTTTATTTTAATATATGATGAAAAATAAGTAGATGTTTCTTATGATGTTTATAAAGTTTAAAAATATCAAAATATCACCAATGAATACAACCAAAAAATTATCTATATACTTATTGAAATCTCTATTCACTATATCCATAATTATAGATAATGCATTTTTCAAATATGGGGGAATAATAAAACTCATAATTACTATAAATAGTATGAATTATAATCCTTTTAACATCCCCTTCCTTTAATTTTAGCAGATGATATATAGATATGAGGTTAATATTAGAAAAATACTGATCACATTGGAGCTGATCAAACAAGTTTTCAATATAATAAAATAAATAATTTTTCTTCATAGTAATATTATTGAGTGGTCTATAATCATTGAAAAGCCTCATAGAATGATGATTTTTAAAAATAAAAATAAAAAAGATCACCCCAATGTGATATTTTAGGGTGGATCAAACCCTTATCAAGTAATTCTTATAATTTATTATTTAATTTCAAAATCTCTAATGGAGCCATTTGATAAGGAGGTTTTGAAATTGTCTTAACATTAGGAACTAAGTCAATGGTTAATTCAACCATGTTATTAGGAATAACAATAATTTTATGATCAGGAAATACATTCAAAAATTCATTTACCATAGGTAAATCACTAAGATGAATAATTCCTTTTTTTTAATTACATGAGAATGATAAATTTCAAACCATATTTAATAAATTTGTCATCTTACTTATATGTAATTTCATGTATGAAATAATTCCTATAAATTAATTAAAATTTAGTATATAATGTGAATATGACTTAGTTATCTCTTCAATATATCTAGGAATGATAAAAAGAAATCCAATCCATATTGAGTATAACATTAAAATCCACTAAGGGTATGACAACATTATTTTTAGAAAAAACTATTACATAAATGATATCATGAAGGTTCCTATAAATCTTTGTTACTTTAATACATCCACCCAAAGTTATTACCAAAAGTTATGTCACAATTTCTTGTGGTGACATTTCTATTTTACTTACAAACTTCGTTGAAACAAAATAATTCATAAACCTTGAATCAAACAAGATATTAACATAATCTGAATAAATAAGTTATGTACCTATCACTACTTCATTTGATTGTCTAAAATCCCCCAAGGTAATAAAAAATGAATTTTTCAAACCTTGATACTTATGATCTTGATTATTTATGTCCTTCATACTATTATGTAGACATTTATATTCATTATGTCCCATATCATTTCAATAAAATAGCATTACTATTAAATTTGTATCATTGCGTTGACTATTACTATATTAATTTTCTTTGTAGTCATGAGCTAGATTCCCCAAATTACAACACCAGTAGAAATTACCATATATCATATGTCATTAAAAAAAATACTTCTTCCCAAACTTATCATAATAGGGTAATTTAATTTTCTTACATTTTTTTTCATTGATGAATTCTTCACCATTTCATGCCACATGGATCATTTCTTCTCCTTGTTTTCATTAAATCCAAAACTATCCAAATCAACCATCTCAACACATTCAAAAATATAATCATAAATTATGAAATCATGAGTAAACAAAGCCCTTTATAAATTTGGTTTTAATATAGAGTAAAATATATCAATTTTACTATCATGACCTAGAATAAAATTCAATGAATACTTGTCCAAACTAGTAAAATTTTCTTCATAAATGGTAACTGAATCCTCATTTTACTTCAACTCTAAAAAGTTTATTTCCATTTTATGTTGAAAAACATTATAAAAATATTTATCCAGGAAAATATCCTCAAATTGTTTCCATTACATTATATCCATATCATCTTTATCCTTGGTGTTCTTAACCAATGACCACCACCGGTTAGTTTCTCATTCAAAATGATAAATAAAAAGTGTTACCTTATGATAATTTGAATATACCAAAAATTTTAATATCTTCCCAATATCAATGATCCATACTTCGTATTCAACATGATATGTGGTTACAAAGAAATTTGTAGGATTTTTATTTCATGAAATGATACAATATAGACATGTTATTATTCAAAGAATTCAGTCTCTCACTTTCATGGGTACCACCATTGTTGTCCCATGTCAACTTAGTTAACACCACCAAAAACTGCTTAGCCCAAAACCCAAATATTTTGGGTTGTTGTTTCTAAAGGATAATATCCTCTTGATACCTTCCCACCTATAACGACATGGAACTTTATAAATTAAATTCCCCCTTTTCAAATGAATAAATAAAATATCATGTAATGAAGTTATATAAAAAACACGAACTACATTGGTTTTTTGGGAATGTCATATCCTATCAAATTTAAAATTCTATTAAGAATCATAACCATTGATAATATAAATGTGGAACATTGATCATATTATTAGTATATATAAAAGGTTATGATAAAGTATAACTGACATAGAAAAAAGAATAGACGACCTTGAGCAGTGGGAACATAACCTATGAAACCCATTTACTAGATCTTATGAGTGAGATAACAGCTATTTGATTTTAACTAGATTAATACCACACTGGATTAAACAACTAAATCATTAATGAAATAATTTATGGTCGAAGTTCAATCCCATATATATATTTACCCAACCCATGTACACCAAACCACCCAAGAAAATATCACCATCACACACCTTACCCTTAGGGAATTTACTGGTGTATTAAAGAGCTATATATCTAGAACCTAGAAGTATGAATTTGTATATTTATATTTTTTAATAAAATAATCATTATAATAATAATTTATCATTATCGATTTTTAGAGGATTAAATAATGAGTTTGATATAAATTAGATTATAATATAATAAAACAAAAAGTGTATTTGTTTGGGAAATATATAATTTCTATAAAGACACACTTTTTAAAAAAATTCAATTTTTTTAAATAAATGAAATTTTTATAAAATATCGTTATTAAATAATATTTATTAACTATAAATTATAATAAAATTTTATGAAGTCTCCTGTAATTTTTATAATGGTTAGAAAAGTGTTATTATAAAAAAGTGGTATTTTTAAATAAATGGGTATTTGGATTTAAAAGTGTAAATTATATTATTTGAAAATTATTTTGATAAAATAAATATTATTTTTGAAATCATCAGGTCAAAATTTTCCAATAGTGATTTTTTCATAATTTTCTAAGTTAGCCAAATTTTCTGATAAAAATTAAATATGGTATAAATATACGATATAGATTATGATACACTAATGACCGAAATGTGATGTAATATATTCAATTAAGGGTTTTCAAGACCAAATAAATATTTTCATTTTAAAATAACATTTTTTTAAATTATTTGATTGATTTTATAAGCCCTTAATGAATCCACCAAAAAATATATTATATTTTAAGGTTTTAAGATAAATTATTTATAAACATGACCCACTTCCACATCACCAATGATATTATAATAATGGTATTGGTTCTTAAACCGACAAAATATTGAAAAAAATTCACTTTGAAATAAATCATGGGAAAAAACCATGATAAAGGTTTTGGTTTTTAATAAATTGTCATTTAGAGTTCAGAAAATATGTTTCTAAAATTAAAAAATAATTACCCTCTCTTTTTTCAATATAAACCCGCCGAAACTCCCATTCATTTTCAATAAAAACTCTTTTATCATGAAATCCCTCTTAACTTTATTTTATTTATTCCTCATAATATTATCCAAGCTCCTTATAAGCTCCTATCAGAATTTTAGAAGTGCTCTCTCAAGGTAAGATATCCTCTCCACCTCTTAATTCAAGAAATCTCTTTGTATTATGACCATTAAATTATAAATTTTTCATATTAAATTATATTATTATATACCCATCATATTTTCCATATGATTTAAAAGTGATTATAGACCACTTTTTCTCTCATTATTTTCTTTTATGAATCTTTATGTACCACTATTATACTGTCAAAATCATCTCATGATTTTTATGCCAAAAAATTGTGTAGTGAGTACCCATACCCATTTAAACTCAATATAATTCAACTAGATATATATATAATTTATTTATTGGGTAATTCCATATATGATTCCCACACTCTTTAATCACATGATTAAAATTGATGAAATAAATCCTTATGTTGTATGATTTATGTGACACACTTTTGCATGACATGATATGAATGTGACGGGTGTGCCTGAAATTATATTTTCCTCCAATGTATTGGATAAGGTATTAATATAAAGATATTAAATTCATGGTATGTGAGGTTATCTATTCACAATATGTTATGGTTTTTGGTGGTTATCCTTATCTTTTGTTAATGATTCCATGTTTTTAGATGTTGCCACATCCTTATGTTGCCTTTATGCTATCATGTTATATCATTACTAATTGTTCAAGATTATGATGCTCACACATATTATGTTTCCTTGATATGACTCCTAGATCACATATAATAATTTAAAACATGATATGGTTTTTTATTCCCTTGTTGTTCTTAATAACACACCCCTTTGTTATATATGTCCACAGGTTATCTTATGCAGTTTTTGAAGAATAGATAAATTTTAAGAGCATGTTAATAATGTTTTCAATAAAATAATATTATTCATATCAAAAGTTGTTATTATTTAAAATTTTAAAAAAATAATCTAGGATTCACTAACTTTTGTGATGGTACTATGTGTACCATTATGTAAACAATCATGAATTAATGTTTATAAAAATATGGGATGTCATAGTTGATATCAGAGAAAAGCCTAGTTTTTTATGGATTATGATTATAAAACTCTAGTGAAAGCCTTGTTGATATTAATAAATGTATTAAAATATCCCTATATTTTTTGTAAAGTATAGAGTAATTGGTTTCCAAGAAAATATATCACTAAATAGATACTATAAGTGGACGTGGATTTGGCACAATTATACATAGGGTTAATGAAACCAAAAAGGGTGCATTGATCCTAACTTGATTATTAAATGGTTCCCTACAATGGGAATTTCTTCACACCTAGTTTGATGTTATTCTGGGATATGTTTTTGCAAATTCAAAATACCTTAAGAACCATTATTAAGGTAAAAATATATATAGTATTCTATATTAAGAAATAGGTCATGGATAACTTTTATTAAAGCCTAAAAATTCATAGGTTACAAGATATATGTCATCTATGAGTTATCCATTTAATGTTCATGGTTTCCCATATATGTATTTAATAGTTTAAAAATTAAAATCCCCGATTTTCTATTTTTTTAGTCAATGGCTGGGAATAAGAGGAAACTAGTCAACTACCAATTAAAATAACAAAGTCATAGCTACCCAAAAGAAACTTCCAACCTAATGGGATAAGGAATCACAAACTTCATGATAATAAATTCTTAATTGACTCAAGTTTTGAATCATAACTTGAATCATGAGGAACAATCAAATCCCCCAAATAATGATCATGTGGTAATTGATACTTTTATGTAGAAAATCCCTCCAAATTTAAATGGATCTTCCAATCCCATAATCATGTAGCAATGGATCTAATAGATTGAAAAATATTCCCTATTATTCAATGCTCTATGTAAGAGATTGTCATTTGGGTAGTTTACCATATGGAGGAAAAAACTGATCAATGGTGGATGTTTTTAAAAAATTTAAATTCAAAGGATGAGATCTAAGTGATGGAGGGGAATGAATTTGAGAAAATGTTTTTCAAAATATATTTTCTATGAACTATCTGACTGAAAATAGAGAGGGACTTAATTTTAATTAAGGAAAAGTAAAATGCATCCATTAGGTAGTATGAGGAAAAATTCACAAGACTTGAATGATATAACTATTTTTTTTAATTTCCCATAAAATTAAATTATACCCCTTCTTATTTGGGATAAAGATAAATCTAATTGAATAATTATCTATTTAAGACTTTAATAGCTATGATGAAAATTTCCATTGAGCCCTTAAAGTTAAAACAGAGATAAGTGATTCTTTAAGATATCTTGGGACTAGAGATAATACATAAATAATGGATTTTAATTATGGTGGAATGATGGAGAAATCTCATAGAGGTAATAAATTCCATCACATCACTTGTAAAAATTATGGGAAGAAGAATATTAAATATTTCTATAAGGGGAAAATCAAAAATTTTAGGTGCATGAGGGAAGTTCACCTAGCTAGTGATTGATGATGAGATTAATCGACCAATTTTATAGAAGAAAGGAATTACCTAGTAAACCCTCATCCTATCGTACAACATTTCAAATTCAAGTAATAAGAACACTATGAGAATCAATACACTAATCCATGGGGTTTCAATGATAACTGATGAAAAAAAACCTATAATATCTTGAGCGAAAGGATGAGTATATTCCATCACAACTGCTGATGTGGATCTCAAAAATGAAGTGGTGACAAGAATTCTAGTTATTTATTCAAGGATAGTGAATTTACTACTTGATTCTTGTTCTATGCACTCATTTGAATCAAAATATTTTATTATAACTATTCAAAAAACCACCAAAAAATATTTAAGTTGATTTACTAGTAAATACATATAATGGGTAAATTATTTTATCCCATGTATATAACTCATCCATTATCCACATTTATGAGCTGGATTTCATAGAAAACCTTAAAATACTCCCCATTGTGATATTTGATGTAATTTTGTGTATGTATTGACTTTATATATATAGGTACAATATAAATTTATTAGAGAAGAAAATATCCCTCCATATCATGAATCATCTTTCTATTATATAGAAGTTAAAAGCGATGATAAATATTCCATGGTTCAAAATTATCAAGCATCGATGTTATTAACTTTTGATCAATCATTTCTATCTCAATTTGTTGAGACTAAAAACAAATATCATCCTTGATTACATTCCCATTATGATGGAATTTTCTGATGTGTTTCCCGAATAATTTCTTGGTCTTTTTCTAAGCCATGAGGGAGAGTTCTCAATCGAGCTCATACCCAGAGCTTTGACATTATTGAAGAATCCATTTAAAATTTTCCAGGTTGAACTTAAAGAGAAAAAAAAGGAGAATCTGGATAAATATTATACACACCCAAGTGCTTCACTATGGGGTGCACCAATTCTCTTCATCTAGAAGAATGATGCGTCAATGAGCCACTGCATTTATTATCATGATATCAATAGGATCATGATAAAAGAAAATTATCCTTTTCCATGGATTGATGAATATTTTTATAAGTTACTTGAGGACTAATACTTATCTAAGAAGGATCTTTAATTGGATTATTATCAAGTAAATGTGAATTTGTGGGATATCCCCAATAAAACATTTCATGAATGTTACATGCACTAAAAGTTTGAAGTTATTCCATTTAGACTCACTAATGCACCAACTATCTTCATGGAGTTGATATAAAGAGTATTTAGGGATTACATTTGAATTGTTTTTTTAGTCTTTATAGATGATATTTATATCATTTCTAAAAGAGAAAGTGGAACATGAGGATCATTTAAAGAAGATACTCAAGACCTTAGATAATAAAAATTTATATGAAAAGTATAGTAATTTTTAGTCTTGGTGGGAGAATGTTACTTTCATAGGGCATGTTATCACCAACTAGGGGATGTATTTAGACCCATAAAAATAGAGGCAATAAAAGGTTGGACCATACCAAATCTGTTATGTAAATATATAGTTTCCTTAGATTGGCTAGATACTATAATCAATTTCTTAGAAACTTCTCACAATTTTCAGTACCACTAACTAAACTTAATCATATGGGAGCCAATTTTTTCTGTAATGATAAATTCAAGGAATGATTTAAAGAGATAAATAAGTGGATAATCACTACATCCATGATCACATTACCCATCAGTGGGGAATGATTTTGGATCTATATGGATTTATCCAAAAATGTAATAGGTTGTGTAATCATGGAATATGTAATATTCATAGCCTATACCTCCCACCAATTAAAGACACATGTGTAGAACTACCCAAATCATGCTCTAGAATTGGATGTAGTGATCTTCACATTGAAGATAGTGCAACATTACCTCTATAGAGAAAAGTGTGACATATATACAAAACATTAATTCCTCACGTATATATTCACAAAAAAAGAGATTAATATGATCCAATGAATGTGGCTAGATATTATCAATGATTTTGATTATTTAATCCATTACAACACCAGGAAGGAAAACAAAGTGACTGATGCTCTAAGTGTAAAGGATCCCAAAAATCTATCCATGATGAGGATTGTAAGAGATCTAATATTATTGGACATTCAAATAATGGACATGGGAATAATAATAATATCTTCCTCCTACCTGTATCAAATAAATTCCCAACCATACATTATTTAGAGGATCAAAGAGAATTATAAGGATTATTAGTAGCTATAGAATAAGGTAGTGTTTAGTTTTGATGAAGATGAATATATAAGGTTTGTAACCCAAATACATGTACCATAAAAACTAGAATTGAAGAGGAAACTTCTGAATTAGGTGCATAGGTCATCATTTTATATTAATCCATGATGTACTAATATTTATAGATATTTTTACAAAAACTTATAGTGGGATAACATGAATATTGAGATTTTATATTTTGTTTCTCGATGATTTATATACCAAAAATTCAATGATGAATGATAAAAGTATAAGGTTATAATTAAAAAATTTCTCATACTAGTGTGGAAATGGGAAAATAAACATGGATTTAGTCATTGGACTACTTAGGAAACCTAAATGAAATAACACTGTCTGGGTGGTAGTTTATCACCTTACAAAGTCGTCATATTTCATTAAAATCAAGTAAGACATCTGTCTTTAACAACTCGCCAATATATACATAAATGAATTTATAAGACTACATGTATCTCCACTCTATATTGAATCTAAATGAGATATTAGTTTTACCCTGAGGTTTTGGAGTAGTCTTTATATAGATTTGGATCTAGAATTGAGCTTCAACACTTCTTATCACACCTAGATGGATGGTTAGATTGAAAGAACAATACAAACACTGGTGGATTTTCTGAGATCATGTTCAATGGATTTCCAAGGATGTTGGGATTATCACATTCCCCTTGTGGAGTTCCCATATAAAAAATTACATTATATTATTCAAATGGTACCTTATGAGGATCTGTATATGCAAAGGTGTTATACCTCAACATGTTTCGGTGAATTTAGATAGTGGAAGCTGATGGGACCTAGTCCTATCTAATAAATGACTGTTAAAGTTCAAACCATTCAACAATATATGAAATTCACCCAAAGTCGATAGAAAAGATATACAGATAATCATTGTTGAGAAATTGAGTTTGAGGTTAGTCATAAAGGGTTCCTTTGTATATCACTGTGGACAAAATTATCAAGGCTTTGGAATAAGATAAAGTTTAATCCTACATACATTAGATACTTTGATATCCTATATTACTTCAGACTGGTGACCTATCGACTAGAACTCATATATAACCTATCTCAAGTACATTATATGTTCTATTTATTCTTTATGGGGATGTATATACTAGAACCATCACATGTACTGAATCCTGTGGTGGTACCATTAGAGAATGATCATTCATACTATGAGTGGCTGGTGAAGATCTTAGATAATTGAGACAAAGTTCTATATAACAAGACATCTCACTAGGTCAAAGTGTTATGACAGAACCACAAGTTTGAGGAAACGACATTGGAATTGGAAGAGGTGGTGAAGTAGAAGTACCCTTGTTTGTTTTAGTGTACGAAATTAAAATTTCTAGTGTAGAATTTATAAAGGGTGGATTAATGTAATGACCCAAACTTTTCAAAATGAAATTAAATCTTTTTAAATTAATAAATTCATTATCAATTAATGAAGTTATAGAAACTACATGAAGTAATTTGGTTATATTGTAATTCTATTTATTTTTATATTTATGTGACCTTCAATCATCATAACCTTTGATAATATATCCATTTAACAATTATCTTATTAGTTGTATATATAAAGGGTTATGAGAAAGTCCAATAAACATTGATAGAAGAAGTGACAGACTCAACCAGTAGGATCATACCATATGAAGACCAT
This sequence comes from Viscum album, assembly GCA_963277665.1. NCBI lineage: Eukaryota > Viridiplantae > Streptophyta > Magnoliopsida > Santalales > Viscaceae > Viscum > Viscum album. The sequence goes on along the minus strand of OY728143.1, from coordinate 1,188,742,045 downwards.
TTATCTGAGATTTGGAGGGATATAACATCAATGAGATTTTCCATTAATAAATCCCTAGTTGATATTCGACAACTAATGTATGAACAAAACTATTTAATAGATAAGTTCAAGATCATTTATAACACAACCAAAACCATGTATGCCAAGCCACCCCAAGAAAATATAATTATCGCACACCTTACCCTTATGGAATTCAATGGAGTAATAAAGGGATATTTATCTTGACCATAATAATATGGATTTATTATTTATATTTTTCAATAAAATAATGAGTATATATAAAACTTATTATTATAAATTTTTAAATGATTAAATAATGAGTTTGAGAAAAATCAGATTCAGATATGATGAAACAAAAAGTGTATTTTTTGGGAAATAAATAGTTTCAATCAAGACATTATTTTTGATGAATTTAATAATTTTTGAAATAAATTAAATCTTCATAAATGTTTTCATTAAATAATTATTATTAAATAGTGATTATAATATAATTTTAGGAAGTCAAATGTAATTTTTATATGGGCCATAAAATTGTTATTGTAAAAAAGTAGTATTTTTCAAAAAAAGTGAATTTTGATTTTAATTTATAAATAATCATATTTAATGAATTATTTTTAAAAAATAAATCTTAGTTTTAATATCATAATTTTCAAATACCAAACAGTTTGTTTTTTCAATTTTTTTTGAAGATTTTTAAATTTTCGGGTAAAAATTTAATATGATAAAAGAAATTTGTTATATATTATGATATCATAATGACCAAAATGTGATGTAATATATTCCATAAAATGTATACATGACAAAATAAATATTTCCTCATTAAAATAATGTGGTTTTGAAATTATTTTATTAATTTTATAAACCCTAAATGAATCCTCCAAAACCTATATTATTTTTTATGGTTTAAAAAAAATTATTTATAAACATGACTAACTTCCACATCACTAAGGGTATTATTTTAAGGATATCAGTTCATAATCATGTATGATAATGAACTAAAATTCACATTGGAAGAATACATGGGCTAAAACTGTGGTAAGGTTTTTGGTTTTGATTACATTATCATATAGAGTCTAAAACCTAAGATTTAAAATTAATGATTTTTTTCTCCTTTTCTATATAAACCCTCCCAAACTCATATTTATCTTCACTCAAAAACCTTGTAGCATGAAATTACTCCGAAATTACCTCTCCATATTTCTATCAAGGTACCAAAAGCTCTTAATAATATCCTCCCAATATTTTAGAAGTTCCCTGTTAAGGTAAGAGATCCTCTCCTTCTATACTTTATTCAAGAAACATATTTGTATTATGAACTTTAATTTCCAATTATTCATATTAGAAAATGTTATTATGTACCCTTATAACTTTACTTATAATTTAAAAGTTATTATAAACCCCTTTAACTCTCATTAATCTCTTCTATTAATCTTTACATACCACCATTATGCTATCGAAATTATCCTACGATTTTTCATGACAAAAAAATGTGTAGTGAATACCCATACCCATTTACACTCAAGGATATTCAACTAGATATACCCACAATTAATTTATTTTGGAGATTCCATGTATTTATCTCACTTTTATTAATCAGTTGATTAGAAGTAATTAAATAAATCCTTATATTTTATGATCATTATTGAACAATTATGAATGTTCATGATATAAAAGTGACTGGTGGGAAAAAAGTTTTATTTCCCTCCAATACATTAGGTAATGTTTTAATATCATGATATGACATGTATGGTTCATGTTAGGTTATCATAATAATAGTATTATTTTATTTCTTGGTGATTATCATTGATTTATGTTTATGATTCATATTTTTAGATATTGCTACTTTTATTTGTGGCATTTATGATATCATGTTATACCATGCCTCATTGTTCAAGATTATGATGCTAAAACCTAGAATAGTACCTTGATATGAGTCTTTTATAACATGTAATAATTTAATTTATGAAATAATTTTTTATTCCCTTACTGTAATTTGTAACTCACCCCTTTCTTATGTACATCTGCAGGTTATCCCATGTAGTTTTAGAAGAATGCTCAAATTTTTGAAGCATGTTAAAGAAGTTTTCAATAATGTAATTGTATTCTTATTGATTTTTTTTTTCTGTTAACATAATTACCCCAAGATACTAGGATTCATGATATTTTGGTATTATATTATGTTTACCTTTATGTAATAAATTATGAATTAAAGTGTATTAAAATATTGGTTGTCATACCACCATAGCTATCCGATTCCTTTATAGAAAACCACTATGAATAGACATGGATAAGATGAAGAAACATTGAAAACCTCAATGTCTATGTCAAGATAATTTAACCGTATATTATTATCCATGAATTCTCTTTTATAAAAAAATTATATCTTCTAAATTTTTCTAAACTCTTAATGTGAAACAAACTATAACACCACATATCATAAAAAATTCGTAATTATATGATTTATAATAATGGTTTTACATTATTACATTTCATGGATCTTTTAGGTTTAGGGTTATATAGAATTTTAAAAACCATTATATAATAAGGTGGATATTTCCATAGAGTGTAAATTTTTTCTTCAAAAATAGGTTCTTTTTTTTACACCTCTACTTTATTCAGGATACTTTTGCTTCATCCAAACTGTGTCAACATTGAAATTTTTATAATTTATACCATACTTAAGTCCTATGAATATTAATTGAAAACATGGGATGAGAAAAATAGTGGTCATTAAGGGTTATAAAAATAAACAAAACCTAGTAGCCCATTTTATAAACATGAAAATCTATAAAGAAGTTTTCATTTTTCAAAAATAAACATTGAGGTAAAATAATCATTTGATTACTCATGAAATAAAATTTATTACCCAATTTTTTCAATAAATTATTTTTTAGAAAGAATAATGGAAAAATATATCCATTCTAGTTTCTTGATAAATCATAAGAAATCATGGAAACGTTTTTCCTTGAAAAAACCTTTCAATTTTAGAAGGTCAAAACATTTAATAAATTCATTTTCATACCTCATTAAATAAAACTATTTCATTTAAAACTCATAGTAATTATAGAAAAACCATAGATTAATCTTGATATAGCATCCTTATAATCACCCTTATAAAGGAATAACCTTTATAGTTAATGCCAACAAGTCTCTTCTATTGGAGTTTGTGTCCTAGAACCACCTTCTATGTACTTTATGATAACATTAATTCATAGTTTTGAATATTAATAGTTTTTTATCATATTATAATTGTTCTTATTCATAACATTGTATATGATAATTTCCTAAGAGTATATCTTCCACTAAAAGGTCATAGTTGTTCCACACTATGATGAGAACCCAGAAGTTCCATATTAGTTTTCTTAAATATATATATATATATATTCTAGATATAGATGAAATAATTTGAGGGACACAAAAATAATGTAGTCAATAAAGGGTTGATACTCATAGGACTTTGAGATACATTCTCATGGTGTACTCCCTTGGTAATATATATAGTGTAGGATATTATGAGAACAAGACCTGCTAATAAGAAATCCACATTTGAATGCATCATTGGATGTTCCTATCTGTGGACATGTGTATTGATACATATAATTTATGATTATTATTAATGAGTAGTATAAGTCTCTTACTTTGATGTATTGTTGAAAACTGTGATGACATTTTCATGGAGAGGTAGGATACGTTGGGAGTGTAATATTTCATTAATGAATAATGTGAGAAAGGATTTTTCCCTTTTGTTTTTAATTTAAGTTGATATTTGAGGACCGTTGATGGAAATTATATAGCCTAAATAAATCCATGGACATGGTATTCTATTGGTAGGTGTGATTTTGGAGAAGTAAAATAAAGAGACATCGAGCACATAGGTTGATGGCACCAGTATGCAACCTGCTTGATTAAAGATATCACAATACAGGGATTATATTTTACAATGACTATATCTTTGAGAAATTCTGTCATTGAGGAATTAAAATTTTTATCTATTGTCTACTTTTCTTGTTAATATATTCTAAACTTGGTCTTTAGGCTGGTTAACCTATTTCCACTGAGAAAGAGGCCTAGAGGGTCAAACAATAAGTGTTTCCAGAATCTCAGTTAAATAATTTATTTTTATTTATTATTTAAAAAGTTGAATACATATTATTCCAACAAAAAGTTTAATAATTATTCATTTTTTCTAGATCTCATATATTTAGGCACCAGTCATTCGAGAGAATATTATGTGAGAGGAATTTTTAATAAAAAATTATTTTTGTGTGTGGATATAATACTTATTTATTCATAGAAAAATAATTCAGTGATATTTATTTTTTAAATAATTATTCATTATTCAAGGTCTATAAAATATTATGGATGGATGGAATACTAAGTTTAACGACTTAGTGAGAAATAATATATATTGAATATTATTTGATTAAATAATATATAATTTAATTTACAAGTTTATTACATGTCAATATATAATAATAATATTATTATTATAGGAATGGGATTCCACAGGGATGAAATAAATATTAAAGGGAACTTGTGCAATTATATATTTCTAACCCTAGCTGTATGTAAACCCAATTATTTTATTTTTCAAGAGATCCGAATAATTTTAATTGCGCACAAAGAAATTTGGACAATCCCATTTAATCCCTAGAGAGATCCCTTCTCCAAGAAATCTCCAAAGAATGGAAAGTAATATTCCTCCACCTTCTACTCTCGAGTCAATAGAGATCAAACTTAATCCTTTAAAAGAAATTCTTGGGGAGATCAAAGGAGAACGATGCAAGAGATGTGATATATCATGATAGCACCTAGAGATTCCTATGATGATGTTCAAATATCTGTGGAATACATGTGAATCACTAATAAAGGGAATCTAAGATTGATTCCTATAATGCAATGATTATATGATTTATATCCATTGTTTAATACATCAACAAAGAAATAATTTCTTTGAACTTAATTATTTAATTTCTTAAATTAATTATTAATAATATGTGATAATCTTCTGGTTTGGTTATGGTTTTTTATCCATCTTCTATATTCTTTCATTCAATTATATTGATCATAGTGTTAATTTTTGGGTAATTATTAGATTTCTCATGAATCATGATAAAAATTACATTTTGGAATAACCCATAAAACACTTCCGCTGTACCAAAAACCATAAAGTGGTATCTGTGGGGTAGAATAATTATTTATAATTATTTAAATATCATTGATTTGTTTATACATTTTTAATTCAGTTTCCAATTCCATTTTAGTAATTATAAAATCTAAATTTTGAGATATCGTTCTTCATATTTTTCTCCAAAATATAATAAAATTGATTAATTTTATCATCAAAATAAATAAAAAGATCTTATCTAGTGATTTTAAAGAATTTGGATAGATAACACAAGAGTGAGCATCATATAACATGGAGGGACACATCATTTACTAGTGTTTAATACTCCAAGAATAAATTTGGTATTAATTCAAGGTATGTGAAATTATTACATGAGGTTATTTTTATTATACACAACATGTTGATTAGGGTAGCCTGGTGCATGGTCAGCTAGAGTACACATCATATAACTTCTGTACATTGTGTGTAGTCTTTAGTCACAAACATGACAAGTATCTTCTTACGTGGTCCACCTAACTAGTGGCCATGCAACTCAGATACCACACGCTGCATATCCCATTAACACACTATGTAATCCAATATTTTCTATAGAATGGTTACATGTCGAGTCCCTAGGCATGTGCATAATATTGGCTGTGAGAACTGTACATTTTATGTAGCTAGGTTATACACATGGAGTACTTATACCAAATTACAAAGAATTAAGAATTAATTTATTATATTGTATAAAACATATCAACATGAGATTAAATGTGATCATTAAGTTCATATAAAATTTCATATGATGGGATTATATATATATAAATGGATAATTAATTTCTACATAATATTCATATTTATATATCATGTATAATTTGTATTAAAATTATTACTCTATGCATTAAAGAAATACACGCTATGTTAAAAAAAGAAATTATGTAAACTGTGTGATTATTATGTTGATAGTACACATCATGATATTATATTATATTCCATGTATGCCGCATGCTACAAGAGTAACCAACATATGATTATAATACGCATTGGGTAGTTCAGACATATACTCGCCATGTTTCCTACATGGTACATTTTTATTATAAACAAATAATTTTAAATAAATTTATTTAAATTGTTTAAAATTTTGATGGATGAGAATTTCAAGGAAATTTGGTTGAGAATTATGACAAAATATTTGATTAATTAATGATGATAATTAATTGAATCAATAGTGATTCATCTTAAATAATAATGATTAAAAATTGAATTCTATTTTTATTAAATTCTTAATTTGTTTCATGCAAATGGATGATCATGAGATTAGACCATCCATTTGTATTTGATTGGTTTCTTTTAATTTACTATTATATTAAATTGTTTTCCTATGTTCCATCGCTCCTCTTAATATATAAGTCATTTCATTCCAAAAATTAATTTTATGTAAACCCCTTCCCTTTACCTACTTGTGATTAAAACATATGTAATGGATGGAGCTCCCAAGATAGTAGAGGATGTTCAAGTTTGTGGCCAAGGAGAAACCAATCCAAAATAAATACATAGGTGGATAGGTGGAAAACAACAACATGAACCATAAGTGGTAAAAGGAGTTTTTCTCATAGGTCAATAGTTAGTCTTTCATCCACTAGTTAAACTAACTATTAGTAAAATATCATGATCACACAACTTTAATATTTTATTTCTATCAGGTTTCATGGTTATTTCATTATGGATATTTTTTTGTGATCACATGAATTAATGAATTAAAAATCATGCAAGGTAGAACTAAAATAAACTGTCTTATGAATAAATATTATCTATGACATGGTTAATCACTTAAGTAAATCCACTTAATATCAACAAGAATGAAATACATATAATAATTAAAAATTTATGCATAAAGATAAAATATTTAAATTATAAATAATAAGTTGGTATAGCCTTCCACTACTTTAGTAAAAATCAGACCATTGTTCAATGTTCTTGACCAACCAAAGTTGGGTCCAATTCAATTATCATGGAATTATAACATTAATTTTTTGTTTTGACATAACTTAGTTAACATAAAGGGTTGACTACCAAAGAAGGACTTGATGTATGTTAGAGGAAAGGGTTAGGGAAATCAAATTTATGGATTATAGGATTCAGGAGTCCACTCAACAGCTCAATGAACTGTTAGATAATGCATTTGGAATTTAGAATGTCTACCTAAATCCCTTTAAATTGCAGGAACAAAAAATTTTGGGGTGATTATAAGGGGAATATGGATACATGAAACTATAATTTTCAAGAAATATGATATTTCTAAGATAATGGTGAGGGATATTAGGTATTGATAAAATAGTAGGATTTTAGTAAATACAATATTTATTTATTTATCTAAATTTTATTAGATTAAGTACTAAATATCTACTCATATTATTCATATAAAGAATAATAAAAATGACTTAAAAAATATTATTATGATCCATACTTGAGAAGTATAACCTTATCACATGCACAAATTTTTGAGTGGAAAAGGTGCTTACACATTCTCCTATGCCATGAAAGAAAATTATATTTTTTGGAAGTACTTATTATTGATGTTCTTGGTAATGAGGCCATTGAGGAAAAGTTGTATCTATATGAGAAACATTTGAATGATGCTATATATTTTCAATGTAAATTTTTTATCATCGATGAATAATGAGATTTTTTAGCAACATGAGAATATGGATACATATAACATGATGTCTCACCATAAGGATATCTATCAAGAAAAGGTGAGACAAGAGAGATATAATGTATCAATTTTTTTTTACAACCATACTTGTAGAGTATTCAGTATCTGGGACTCATGTAGTAAATCATATTATCTATATTTAATTCTTAAACATCATAGTGATTATATTCCCGGATGAGTTGTGAATAGTTCTCATACATTCTTCACTAACCAAGATATTTTCCATTTTTATTTTTAATTATTACATGAGAAATAATGAGAAGAGTCTTTTTGAATTTCTTACACTCATCCACCAAGTATATAAGGACCCAACACATGAAAAACAAGTAATCCCTATGGTGAATAAGAAAAGTAAGAACAAGGAGAAGGGACCCGATACTCATAACAAGTCTAAATCTTCCAACCACCGTCCTTCAAAAAAGAGGAAGATCTAGAGGGATGGAAAGGAAAAGGAGGTAGCATGTTTTTAATGTGTTAAGAAAGGCCACTAGAAGAAGAACTTCACCCATAAGCAAGGGAAAGATAAAGTTGCATTCATAGTCTAGTGTAATCTTTTAATATTTATGCATTATGTATTAGATACAACTTGTAGTGCTCATATCTGTATCTGAATAGAGGAACCCATTAGAATCCATATTTTTTAGAGGATAAGTGTGTTTATGATATTCCAATAGTGCGAGGATGGATAATCTTTCAATTGGTGACTACCACCTTTCATTTCCAATGATAATGATATTGGGTTTAAGGGACTGTTATTATGTACCAACTATTACCATGAACTAAATTTCCATGTCATTTCTCAAATACTTATGTTTTTATTTTCATTTTTGGTAATACAAGTTGGTTCTTATATAAAGACCACATATGTTATGGTACTTCATATTTAAATAATAGTATTTATGAAAAAAACTATGAAAACCTAGTATTGGAAATAGATAAAGAATCATGTTCACATGACTCATATAACACCCAAGTATGGAATCACCATATTGTTCATGTAAATAAGAAGAATTTGACAAATCTCTATCAAGATGACCCTTCAGACTATTCTTATATAACAACACTTAAAATATGTCATGATTGTTTACAAGAAAGAATGAACAAATTTTCATTTTGTAAATAGAGTGAAATGGAAAAAGAGATTCTACGATTGGTACACAATAATGTGTGTGGACCATTTACAGTAGAAGCTAGTGGTAGATATTCTTACTTTATTACTTTTACTGACGACTTGAGTAGATATGGCTATTCTAAATGATGGATAATCAACTTGGACATAATATAAATAACGTTCGATTGAATCGATGTGGTGAATATCATAACTAATATCTTATAGAATTTTAATGTGAGTTTTGGATTTTTCATCAACTTACTCCACCGCACAATCTATAGTGGGATGATGTCAATGTGATGGGGAACCATACCATTTTAGAAATGGTATGTTTGATGACGAGTCAAAAATATCTTCCATTATCCTTTTAGGGATATTCATTAAAAACTATGTCATATACATTAGACCAAGTGCCAAATATAGTGAAAAATAGAATTCCATTCAAGTTTTGGAGTGGAATGAAATCCATTTTTCCACATACACATGTATGTGGTTTCAAGGAATTTGTTAAGGATTTTTAGCTAACAAACTAGAACCCTAGGGAACAAGGTGTATTTTTAGAGTGTATTCTAAGAAAACAAAAGAATACTACCTATACAACCCCTAAAATAAGAAAGTGAATGTCTCCATAAAATCTGTCTTTCTTAAGAGGGAGAACATCCTAAAAAATGATAGTGGGAGAAATATTGACTTTGATGAAGTTGAGGATCAAGTAATGGACGATTTTGTATAGGAACAGATTACATAAGTCCCTATGGAAGAATTAGTTTCTAAAAGACCAGTACTCCATAGGAGCACTAGAGATGTAAGAGAACCAAAAAGATATGGTTTTATTTTCACAGAATATGGAAGCTCATAATTAGTGTGAAATAATGAACCTATATCCTACAATAGTTAGTAGAGATATTAGAAGAAGCAAAATGGAATGAATCTAGGAAATCTAAAATGGAATCCATTTGTTTAAACCATTTTTGGGTTCTGGTCAATGCACCAGTTGATGTAAATCCCATAGGGTAAAAATGGTTATCAAAGAGAAAAATATACATGGAAGGTAAGGTAAATAACTATAATGTAAGGATATTGGCTAAAGGGTTTAAACATTAACAAGAAATTTACTATGACAAAAACACTTCACCAGTTTCCAAGTTTAAATCCATTAGAACATTAATTACTATTGTAGCTTACCAAGACTATGAAATTTGGTAGATGGACATCCAAACTGACATCTATAATGGGAAACCTAAAGAATATGTATACATGAAACATCGAGAACGTACTGTAACTCTAGGTTTTGAAAAAAGATTCTCAATTTTCAAAGATCCATTTATGGATTGAAGCATGCATCCAGGTCATAGAACATTCAATTCGATGAAGCTATAAATAAAATTTGGGTTAATTAAGAATGAATGTTAGACATGTGTTTAAATGTGGTTTTTTGGGAATGTAGTAATTATCCTAGTATTATATGTTAATGAAATATTACTTATTATAAATGACATACATGTCTTACAGTCTCTTAAGGGTCGGTTAAACAAGTGTTTCTGTATAATATACATTGGTGAAGTTTCCTATATTATAGGGATATGGATCATTCAAAATAGATCCCAAAGGCTTCTTGGGATAAGACAACATACATATATTGAATAGATACTAAAGTGATTTATTATTGAATAATCCAAGAGGGGATTGGTTACAATGTCACATGGTATACATATTTCTAGGAAAATGTGTCCCTTGAATCAACAAGAGAAATAGAGAGTGTGTAAGATATCATATGATTTAGAAATATAATTAATCATTTATGCCATGTTATGTACTAGAGTTGATATTACCAATTCATTTTATATGGTAGGAATATATCAAGATGATCCAAGATAGTAGCATTGGTCTATTGTAAATGCTATCCTCATTTATCTGAGAATAACAAATGATATGTTCCTAGTGTATGAAGGAGAAAAAGAGCCAGTCATCAAGGGTTATACTAATTATAGTTTTCAAATATATCAACATGATCTGAAATTATAGTTTTCATATTATTTCAATATCAATGGAGGAGCTTTGAGCTAGAATATTTCAAAGAATCCAATTTTTATTGATTCTAAAGTGGAGTCCGAGTATATAAGAACTTCTTATGAAGAAAAGGAATCTCTTTGGATACCAAATTTTTTCCATGATCTTGATTTGGAACCTATAATTAAATACCCTATCACATTTTATTGTGATACTACTATAGTGGTGTATCATATAAATGATATGAGGTCACACTAACATATAAAGAACATACTTCAAAAGCATCACCTCTGAAAGAATTTTTTAGAGGGGTGAATTTATAGTAAGAAGATTTACTATAGAAGAAAAAGTGGTGGACCCCTTGATTAAAGACCTATTATAGTAGAAGAATTAGTATCATGTGACAGCTAATAGACTGAAGATTTTTAGAAGTTGTCTCTAGTGTAAGTGGGAGTCTGTTAGAGTTGGTACCCTAGAACCAACTTGTGTGTACTTTATGATAACTTGTGTTCATAGTTTTGAATATTAATAAAATTTTTATCACATATTTTTTCTTCTTCTTTGTAACATAGTATTCTATAATGTTCTAAGAGTATCTGTCACACTAAAAGGTCATATTATTTCCCCACTATGATGAGAACCCAAAAGTTCCATGATAGTATTATTTAATATATATATATATATATGTTATATAGATGGATGAAATCATTTAAGGGAGAAAAATGATTTATTATTTCATAGGTGGAGAGTCATAAATCTTTTAGTAACCTTCTCATGGTGTATAAACTTGGTAATATCATGTGCAAGATATTATGAAAATGAGACCTTCCAGTCAGAAATCTATACTTATATGTGTCATTAGATATTTCTATCTATGGATGTGTGTATTGATCCTTAGACTTTATGATTATTATTAATCAATATTATAAGTGTCATAATTTGATGAATTAATGAAAACAATGATGATATATGTTTACGATGATGTAAGATACATTTGGCACGTCACGAGTAATATTTCATTAATTTTTTAAAGGTTGGGGATGAAGCCTCATTTATAATTTAATGCAAAGAAAAGACATATTTTAACTGGGTGGAGGGAGACCCATTACATAGCTCGACGTCCTAGTGAGCATTTATCCCATTACATGGCCCGTAGGCCCACTTTTTTGGTCTAAGGCCCATTTTGTGAATAGTACTGCTACGGTACTCTACTTGCTACAGTACTGCACAATATCCACCGCCGCTACAGTGCCCGCCATTGCTACAGTGTCACCACTACTACGGTATGTTTCAGTACTACTATAGTACCTACACCCAATGAATTTTGAATTCCCATTTTTCATGTAGGATTATTGGTTGCTTACCACTAATCCAGACCCCAACTACAATATTTCATTAATGAATAATGCAAGAAATGATTTTTTTTCATTATATTATTTAATAGAACTTGATATCTCATGCCCTTTGATGGAAATGGTATAGAATAAATAAATCTATTCCCATGGTGTTCTATAGGTAAGTTTGATTCTCAGGAAGTCAAATAAAGAGAAATTGAGCACATAGGCCAATGGCACCATCATACAACCTACTTGATTATAGATATCATGATAAAGAGATTATTTTACATAGTGAGAGTCTATATGAGATATTATGTAATTGCAGAATAAACTTGTGCCTTTATGGGTGCCTTGGAAAGTGGATAGACTCTAATCTCAAACTTTAGGTTGCTTCTCCTAATGATATTGAGAAAGAGGCCTAGAGGGTCACACACTGTGTATACAAAATATTAGTTAAATAATATATTATTATCTATTATTTGAGAAGTTGAATAGATATTATTCCAAATCATAGTTTAATAATCATTCATGTTTTCTTGATCACATATATTCGATCTACAGTTATTCAAGTGAATATTATATGAGTAGAATATTTGATAAATATTGATTTTTATTTAGTGGATATAATATTTATTTATTTATCATTGAATAATGTAGTGAATTTTTTATTAAATAAATATTCATTATTCACATTCTGAAAAATATCATGGAGGAATGGAAGACTGAGTTTAATGGTTTGGTGATAAGTAATATATATTGAATATTATTTTATGAAATAAAATTTAATTTAATTGGTGAGTTTAGCTCATGTAAAGATATAATAATAATAATAATAATAATATTATTATTATAGAAATGGTGAATTATAGGGATTAAATACATATGAAAAGGCACTTGTGAAATTATTATTTTTCCAACCCTAGTAGTATATAAACATAATTATATTATTTTTCCAAGAGATCCAATTCATTTCTTTTTTTTTGTGTATAATGAAATTCAAAGAATATTCTTGAAGCAATAGAGAGCTCCCTTCTCCAAGAATTATACAAATAATAGAGAGTGATCTTACTCCCCCTTCCACTCTTGAGTCAGTAGATATAAAAACAATACTTTAGAATTGATTCTCGGGGTGATTAAAGGAAAACTAAGAAAGCGGAAAGATCTGTCATGCTGGCACCCAAAGATTCATATGAAAACATTCAAATATTTCTATAACATGTGTGGATTATGACTAGATAGAATCTAATATTGATTCCTACAAAACAATTATTGTATGATGTAGATCCATCTAAAAATATATAATTTTACAAAAGGTAATTCTTTTATTTATTAAATTAATTATAAATAATACATGATGATCCTAGAGTTTGGTTCCAGTGTTTTCTCAATTGTGTGCAATCTTTGATTCAATTTCATTTATCATGGCATTTATCATCATGTAAATTTCAGATTGATCATTGATAGTGAAGGATAGAAAATTTGGGATGACCCATCAAACAATTCTTCGACACATAGAACCACCATCTTCTTGAGAACATATTGTTACTGAATGCATTAGAGAGTTATATCAGACCCAACTGAATCATAGGAAATGTACAAGAAACAAATCATAATTAAAATACATAAAAGACTTCATTTTCATTTTTAATGTCTATAATTTTTTCATGAACATTCCCTTAATCGTTATGGGGTGTTTGGTGGTTCAAAATATTTTTTTTGACATTTAAATATTTGTTTTAATTTTTTTTGAAAATAATTTCAATAATTTAAAAATTAATTTTGGAATGTCTAAAATATATCTAAGTGATTTGAATATTTTAAAAATAAATTTACAGTTTTTTGGATAATTATTTAATTTTTTAGAATCAATAATCAATTAAACTCTTAATTACATATTAGTTAGTTTATTTTAATATTTAATTTTCATAAATATTTTGTTACCCTTATGCAATAATTCTTCCATGAATAAGTTCTATTCATTTGTTTTCAAATGAATAAAGGTAGCATGGGTTTTCCTTTGACTGCTTAAATCTTTAGTATATTTCATACCCTATGTGATGGTCAGGTGATTTTTCCATAAGTTATTCAAGGGTAATAGAGAAATCCTAAAAGTTATGTAAAGGTAAGATATTTATAATAATTTCTTTCATACAGGTTATATGAAAACTCAATGGTAAGTAAGCCATGTTTTATAAATATTGAATGATGGTGGTATAAGTCACATTAGGGTTTTTAGGTTTTCACGTAAGAGACTTCTTCTTAAATTTATTGATGTTTAAAGATCGGTTTGGGGAGTCTCTCACATATGTAGATTGATTCCTATATTAAGGTAATTTATATTTAAAACTATCTCTTTAAGGGTCTCTTAATTTCTATGCAATACTCATTATAAAATCTTATAGTATATGGGTAAAATAGTTTACCATTACACAACTTGTATACATTGATATAGGTATATATATACTATATAGAAAATTTATTTTTTCTCTATTCTATTCACAACTCATTCTTATGATTTTCATGGATTTAAAGACTGAGAATCATGAGTTTAGTGTATCTATTGACTGGGGAAAATATTTCATATGTTCTCGAAGATTTAAATGAAACTCTTATATGAATTAAAATCAAACTAATTTAATTGGGAATTAAAATATGAAGTTTGATGAGTATCCATAAAATATATAAAGAATATATATTTTCTCTTCTAAAATTAGAAGGTCCTTTTTTTGAGTTTCCTAGGTTCTTCTTCGAGTTTATGTGACTAGGATTGAATAATTAATGACCTGAAAGCCTTTATTAACATGTTTGAGTTTTTTCTACATGTTTTTTCAGATGTGATCAAATTATCTTCAATATACTTTATTTTAATGCTACAGTGCCTAAACCTTCTTTAGGTTGTATATCTGTGACTTATCCTTTACTTTTTTTCTAGTGGGATTGAATCATTGTTCAGTTTAATTTATCCATATATGTGAAATTAAACACAAAAAGTTAATAATTTGGTAATCACATGAAGAATAATTACTCTAGAATCTAGAAAACTTAATGGAAGAAGAACAAGATGAAAATTCATGTTGTAGAATAAAATTAATATTATTATTAATATCATTTTAAGAATTTTAAACTGAAGAATAACAACATAACGATCGCCCAATATGATGTTTTTACTCAGGATATTACATAAAGGAAGTGAAATTATTATCACATAAATTTAATATTATTATATCATAAAATGAAAAAATAATTTATTTGGGAAGATTTATTGCATTTAGTGAGTAAATATCGTTCATTAAAGAATATGGAAATAACAAGAAATTATTTCTATTATTTTATAATTTGGAAATTATCTAAGATAGAGAAAAATGGTAATTTAACAGTCCTTAGATAATATTTAATATTCTGTAAATTGATTACATATTGATGTATATTATCTTATATTATGAAATTAAATAATAATACTCTCTTTTAAATTATATAATGAAAGGAAGAGATTGTTATCATAGGCTATACAAGAAGAAAGTTAATTATTTATTTTAGTAATTATATAATAAATATAAACAGAATAATCAATTTTATATTTATCAATTTTAATTCAGATTATGGAATGTAAGAGAATAATGATAGTATCACATACTTCACTGTATTTGTTTATTATTCTATACAGAGAATTATTATATAATTCTTCTATTGAAGAATTGAAATTGTAAAATTATCACATGTGTAGATAATTAATATTTTATTTTAGAGATTAAATAATTATTTTGTTTTGTGTGATCACTTGTGATTGTAATAAGTTATTTCATCTTGATAATTATTAGATATTTTACTATCTACTTGGATGTAATTTAGGTTGTTGTTTTTTTAAAATGGTTAAATTCTTGAAATAGATAAACAACTTAAAGCATGAATGTTTCTATAATTAAAGAGGCATAAATTAATTAA
This sequence comes from Viscum album, assembly GCA_963277665.1. NCBI lineage: Eukaryota > Viridiplantae > Streptophyta > Magnoliopsida > Santalales > Viscaceae > Viscum > Viscum album. Next base: position 1,188,725,822 of record OY728143.1, on the reverse strand, counting down.
TTACTATTATGCTCAAAATTTATTAACCATGGAGATATTTTCTTAGATAATATTTACTTTTGATACCTAGATAATTTTCAACTATGTATTATATGTTTCATATTTCTGAAAACACCAGCAAAATAAACCGATTTTTTCAATATGAAATTAAAATATTTTTTTAGAGAATAAATATTTAGGGCTGAGCAAGATCATTATTGATTGCAGGAGTCTTGACATCTTTAATACAAAAACATTAGTTCCATTCTTTATGTGTTGAAAATACATTTGAAATGTATTTAAACTCTAGAAATTTTGAGCATTATTAGAATTTATTGATAACACAGTACAGTTGGATTGATTTTACGAGAAACGGTTTGAAGGCATATAGATATATTAATGGTTGGTTATATATTGAGAAATGGGTTGGTAGCATCATATTGAAGTGACTATTAATGCTGACGATTTCATGATAGACTGTATGATTCACAATGGTGTGAAAATGACATTGGGGTGGTTGGGACAAGTTCAGAGTGAGGCTTTCACATAAATATATATAATCTTGATAGAAACATTATTAATGGATGGATGATTTTTTTATGATTATTTTAATTCTCATCAATGTAATTTTACTATATTCATGATAAGTGCATCCATGAGGTGGTTGTATAAGAGAACTCCAAGAGTACCTAAAAAATTGTTAAAATGATTAATTAATTAATAAATGATAATGGATGGTTCAAAGTGTTTCTTAATTATTATAGCATACTTGAGAATATAAGTAAGAGGAATTATAACACCACATAAACTAGTTTAAATCAATAAATTAACAATAATGAAAAAGAGTATGAAATATCACGTAATGGTTAATTAATTAATCAATTTTGAACTTGATTCTCATATAATTGCATTATACCAAGACCTTAGTGGTGTCAGTCAGGTATCCTACATGATAATAGTGGTAAATGAGTCAAAGTCATGGTAGTTTCCATTATATTGGTTTTCCATGATAGTATTTATATTTCATGAATTCATATTATATACCACCCACACCAGTATAGAAATCGACATCCAAATGTTTCAGGGGTGTTTTCTCTTACATATAGGATAATGTGGGAATGAATGGATTATTTTACACACTCCCACATCCTCCCTTCAACTAAAGTTGGTTTAGGCATATCCCATGAAATAATGGATTATTGTATAGGGTGTGTTCTACCTTGGATGTGATGAATCTTTATTCCATCATACATTTATATAAAAATTTTAAGGAATTGATGTATATCACATACATGTATCCAGAAGTGGTGGTTACAAATTCCCATGAGTGTATGAGCATAGGTTGTGATGGCTTGAGGTGTAATACTTTTACACAAGCTTTAGTGTCTCCCATACATACCCTTAGAAATCTTGGGATGATAACGATTGTATGGATATAAAGACAGATTCCAACCATTGATGTTAGGCCTCACATGGGACTGAGGTTGTTTGGGCTGAGTATCGACTCACATCAATGATGACCTGACTTATGGAAGTGATGGGTATAATATATTTGACATTGGGTCTTGAGAGAGAAGAACTAGTGGGAAAGTGGAAGTAGGCTACATTTAATTATATATATTCTTCTGATATAGAATGATTTATTTCTATATCTAACTTATTGTTTTTTCCATGGTAAGGGTAGGGAAATAATATTACCTATTTAGGTGATACATCAGTTTCATTTATTTATTTACTAAGATTTAGTATTCTACATTCACATTTTTAATTAGATATTTTAGGGAGGATCCAATTGAGTATATATGTTACAATCATCCAATATATATATATATACATATATAAATATATATAGTTTTTAAGTTTTGTAGGATCCAATTGGTGATTAAGATGGGTGTTACTAGATTTAGGATTATTTCCCGAGTTTTTGGTGCTTTGAGGTCACTGTGAATGATTTATTTTAGTCATTTTAGTTGATTCAATTATGTATGACATTGAATTCATGTATTGTGATTTGTTTTTATTTATTTATTAGAGTTGGTTGATGATTTTCTCATCTATTATATTATTCCTTAAAATTATATTGAGGGTATTGCCTTATATTTTGTCAAATTACATACCCACAATGTTATTCGCTGACTCAAGACCTATTAGAGTTGGGTTTTGGGGTCATCATCTCTATCTATATTTTTTTACAACCAAGCAGGGGTACCTTTTGAGGGAGGGGGTAATGAAAGAGTGGTATAAAAGATAATGGGTGAGAGATTTTATATAGTTTGGATATTAGAACTAATGAGGATTCTTGGTATGATAGGTTAATGGTGTCATATGAACTTAGTAAGAGACATAAACAAGGGAGACCGACTTGGACATGGGATTTTAGGACTGCCTAAGATCCGACACAAAGACCTTAAAATTTTCTAAACAATCTAAGTGATCTAATACTGCTTACAAAGTAGAGACCTAGGAAAGGACCATACATCTTGATTTTACTTGACATTGTTTAAATGGGTTTGAAAATGGTGATTAAGTTAATTAAATTGTAATTAATTAATTTACCTTAAATAATCTATGTTTTGGGTTATAATTCCCAAATGTTTATTCTTTTATAGAAATTAATCAATGTCAACATCCCCATTATGTTTTCCCTAAATATGTTTATCAAGATTTGTTAGAAAATTACTGAAAATAGTTGGTCAAAGAGGATGATACTTAGAAGATAACACTTTGAGATTTTCAGCTCTAGAGTCTATAGAAGGTTGAGGGATGTATTTTAGATCATGATACAAAGGACTAGTCGGGGGAGGGGGTTATAGTGTATTATTCGATTCACTCTTAGAGGGAGAAATGGGTTCTCATTGAATATGATACTAATGTATACAGAAATATGGTATTTGAGGTTCTAGTCTTTTAGGGATTACGAGTTGTTGGAAATTTTATGGGGGATGTTCTAAGATTAGTTTTAGATCGAGTTTCATTCTTCAACAAAAAATGTTCCTAGTTTTCCAGTGATGTTTTCCCTCTAGTATGGTATTTTTTAGTTCTTTACATGACATGTTATGGAACATTCTAATCCATTTTTGTTCTTTAATCATTTTATTATTATCCATTAAAATTGAAGGACTAAAATTATAATCATTAATTCTTAATTATCAATCCTTAAAACATCTTATTTGTTCTTCCATTTTTATCTCTAATTGAATCCCACCTACTGAATCCAATGAGCCGATTTTCAATACCACTCTATCCTTTGGAAAAAAACTTACACCAGAATTTCCTTCTAATATGGTATGTATATCCCAATCCTCAAACCTGGTGTTGAGAAATAGATATGGTATGGGGAAAGAGGCTCTCATAACTCATTCATTTTATTGTAAAACTCTATGCCTAGGCTTGGTGTTGTGAATATATGGTTTGAGGGGAGGGGAATCTATTATCAAATGAATCCTATAAATCTTCTCTTGGGCCTAGTGTGGTATTGATTTGGTCTATGGGACGGGGATTTTTTTTCTTATTTCTATTATTTGATGCTTGGTATTATATTAATTTTCTTAATATTGTGAATTAAATCCCTATATAATATGATTTATACACATGACTCTATTTTTTTGTGTCTATGAATTTATTTGTTTTTAATTTTTGATGGATTTAACTTTTACTTTAAATGCATGTTATATATTTAAGCATATAAATAGAGGGTACACTTCAACCATTATTACTCATTATTTTCATAATGTGTTTTAAAGCCGTGAAGGTGAGTTAGGGCTTCCCAAAGAGGACAATATCATTGTATGATGGATGATATCTATTTATTTGTATGATTATTACATCTCTATTTACATTGATATATGTGCTTTCTTTAGCCTAGGAATATTTTTTTGTGTAAAATTTTAAACTCTTGAAAGTAATGACTTTTATATGTAGTTAATGGGAAAGAAAATCATTAAATTTCTAATAGTTTTTGCATGAGTGTGTTTTTTGTTTTTGAATATTTGTTATCAAACATGGAAAAAAATTTATTTTATATAAAGTGGAATGTATGAAGCTTATGTTTTATAATTAATTTTATAAATTAACTTGGAATATATAGTTCTAAAGTTATGTGTATTGATATTAACTTGATATAGTTCATGGTAAGGCTGTGTTAGTTAAATTAATAGTATGTGATAAAAGCATGTTAAATATTGAAAATCAGAAATTATACTTGTAATGTTTTAAATTTGTCACAGTTATCAATCAGTTTAACATACATCTTTTTAAAGTTTTAATTATAGTGGTGGGTAGATTAATTAAATTATGTGATGAATGATAAATTAAATCATATATTTTACTTTCATGTTTAGTTTTTTTAAATTACGAATGAGATGTTTCTGTAAAAATTTATATTGAACATGTTCTGTTTGAAAAGTTTCTCCATGATATGTAGAAAAATTTGTGTAGTAATAAATAGTAAGATGAACTTGGAAAAAATTAATAATTTGGTAACTAATTTTCTGAAATAAACATAGATAGTTCCTTTTCAAAACAAGGATTTAGTTTTACAAGTAGGTTTTCAAAATGAACTGTAAGTGTTTCACAAAAATGAATTTTGATGACACATTTCTATGAGAAAGGATTACCAGCTTTTCATTTAATGATTTTCCAACCTTCTATATTTTAAATTAAATTAAGAAAATGTTAAAAATTCATGTTAACATTTGGGACTTCTTAACCTTCTTGGAATATTGAAATGTTGTGAATAGAATATATAGGATTGTTAGTATTCTATTACGTAGACATGATCAGATGCATTCCACACTAATTATTATTTCAGTCATCTGAGTATTATGAGTTTAATTGGTATGAAATCATACTAACTATATTATCTTGATTTTTTAAAGATAATAAAAACCCCTATTGATGATAAATTATTGTTATTATTTTTTGTTAAAATTTATTTTTCAATAAAAATAACTTAATATATGGTATAAAGGATTTGTATAAGGGTAAAATCCCAATTAACACCTTTTAATATTCTATGAAATATGTTTAGAGTTATGAGATGAAATATAATGATACTACAGGGACCATATAGTATTGGCACAGATGGAATAAAAATATTAAATATATAATATTACAAACACATGATTTTCTGAATTAATTTAATATCTCCAAAATAATGAATTTTATAAGAAATATGATACCACTATTAGTCCTCAGATAATGGGTTTACCCTAGAAATTCCATAAAATATTTGGGCATCAGATATTTGGTAACACCGCACATGTGAATAACATATTTTATATTTTTGTTTATATATTTACAAAAGTAATTTAATATCTCTAAAATAGTACATCGTATGATAAATACAAGACCATTGTTAGGTCCTGGATATAGCATTTACCTTAGCCATGATATAAAATTTGTTCATGTTTGGTGATTGTTAACATCACACATGAGGATAACTTATTTAAAATTTTAATTATATATTTTTCAGAAAATAATTGAATATATCCAAAATAGTGGGTTGTATGAGAAATACCAGACCACCGTTATGTCTGGGATATTGTGATTACCTTAGTTGAGACATATCATTCATTCTTGTCGGGCATTTAAATAATTATCAGGTAGGGTAATTCCTTTTTAATAGTTTGTTATATTATATTTTTTTCATTATTTTTATATTAAATTCCTTTTTACCTCTTATTCTCCATGCACTGTTCCAAACCTCCATTTGAGTCAGTGATAAATCCAAAAATCATGGATACATAATGGATTTCACTCATTTAAAATTAAAAATGTCTCAATGGGTAAAACCAAGTGACTCATTCATTATGATTCATATGAAAGAGAAAAAATAAATAGGGGTTTTGATTTATTGAAGGTATACACAGTTTAAAATTGTAAATACCCGAACGAATCAATGTTCTTCATTTATGGATCCCATTGAAACTAAGTGATACTAAAGATCCATATGCAAATTTGGTGATACACTGATCAGTTCTTTTCCCCATGATCCAGGCACATTACATGTCTTCTTTTCCCCCTTCCCTATGCACCACAATAAGGAAAAAGATGAGGTGTGTTATTTTTTATTTTATTTCACTATCTTCTTTCCCTGTAATTCTCATATTTTCAAATGGAAAAGAAAATAAATTGAATTTACGATAAAATAATATTTAAATATATTTATAAAATCATAATACACATGCTTATCAAAATATAATTTATAAAAAATTATCATAGTATAATTAGTGGAAATTAACGAATGATAAAGATGATGTTTTATAAAAAAAAACAATTATTATTTTTATCATAGATTACTTATAAAGATTTTCAAAATATGTTTACTTCAAAATTATCAAGGATAATTATAAATAATTATTCTATGATAATTAAAACTATTTATTTATAGGATATAATCTATAAAATTATCAGAAATATATTTTCTAAAATAAATAATAATTATATGGAATTATCATGCATAAATGTAAATAATCACTAAATGATAATTGCATTGATTTATTGAAGAATAATTTTTCAAAATTATCAAAAGATAAAATATCAGATTCCCAAAGGATAATTTATGAAAAATTATAATAGAAAAATTATAAATGTTTAAATTATTCAATTTTAGGTGGATAATTATTATGAAATATCCAAATATAATTATAAAATAATAATTACAAATAATTATCAAATGATAATTACAAAAAATTATCAAATGATAATTATGTGAGATTTCATAGATAGAATTTTAGAATTATCACTGGATAGTATATTAATATAATAAAATTATGATTATCAATGAATAATTATTAAAATATAAATTATGATAAATTTTAAAATAATAATTATAAAAAGATAATTTATGAGAAATTTTTAAATAATAATTATTAAATTATAATTTATGATAAAATATCGAAGAGATTATTATAAATGGATAATTTATAAAAAAAATTATCCAAAGATAATTATTATATGGAGAATATTTTTAGCACATGGAATAGCCTAAATTATAATTTAGAAATTATCCAGGAGGTAGAGAGTATTATCACACATGATATTTTATTTCTTTTTTAGATAAAATAACTTGTTTTGGTTCAAGGGGCCCTTGATGAACTTTGATCTTAGACGTGTCAACATTTATGACAACAAGGCCCACAATGTGGTGTTATTGACTTTTGAAGTTTCTAATCAAGGTATAGAACCACGCTAAGTGGTTAATATTTTCTTTTTAAATTGATGACCATGAGGTAGGAAGTTCCATTCATTTTTGGGATTTCTTACTATTGAAACCATAGAATGTGTTTCATGCACTTTTATCCAGAATTCATGGTTGGATTTCAATTTTTTGAGAGACTTCTACATAATGAGGGATAATTGGAAGGAACCCCCTCTCTAGGAGTAGGCATTGGATTTCTAAGATCAATGATTAAAAAGGATTCAATGCATCAAAATTCAATTTCTGAGTTTCATATGAGAAGGCATGGTGAATTATCTATCTAAAGAAGTGTATATCTCTTCAAGAGATTATATTTGACTTGTCACAGAGCCCTAATGGACTTAAGGATCAAAAGTCATGGAATTTGGAAAATGAATAAATTTTACTAAGGGACCTATGGAGAGGACCTGTACGGTAGTAAAATCTTTACACCCCTATGTAGAAGAGGTATGCAGATGACCATTGTGATAGACCTATGAAAAAAAACTCCCTTCAACCAGACCCCCTCCTTTCTTAAAAATAGGACCCTTGGGAACCCAATTTCAAAGGCAGATAATGTTGGAAGAACTCATGAAGCTCCCATTCTATCGCTCCTTTGCACAGGTTCTCAAGAAATCTTAAGTAATATTTTGAAACATGAGAGAAGATATAATTAAAGGGGGAAAAGTGGTTAAAAGCACTCTCAGGTTCTATAAAATATGGATCTACACCAAGGAGTATTTCTAAGGGCTTGCTTGGAGTACCTGCGCGGCTCACTGTGCGCTTCTACTGGTCCATACAATGGGGGATGCACCCCCGTACCCCTACTCGGGATCACTGTAAGGCTACAGTCCCGGTCATTTGGGCCAGTCTCTTGGCTTCCTTCACAGACCCCCATGAACAATGGAGATTCGGGCAACGAACTTTTCACGTCCAATCGACATAATTTTACATTTCACCCTTTATGTGGCCTAGCTTCCAGTCATTGAATACCATGATTTGAGACACTCCATAACACTCAATTATGTTCCTTTAGTTGACTTACTCTACCTGGATCCTTTCACATGTAACGAGTTTGGACTCTCCGTATGGATTACTTGAGTACCTGAGTTGATACAAACCAAAAAAACTCCTCAAACCTCATCACCTGATTCATATTCCAGGTTAAATATAAAATAGGTATCATATTTAGGAGTAATCCCCTACCAAATTTGAAAATGGAATCCATCATAGAGTAAGCCCATAACCATTCATGTAGGAGGTTGCAATATTTATTCTATATACATCCTTCACCTTCACTCATTCCTTACATTTGACCCTTTTCCAATGTAAATAGAACAGAGGGAAGGCTTTTCTTCTCACCCTCTTCCATAGTCACCTCTCCCTCATCCACTCTTACTAGTGTAAGCACGTCCTCTTCCACTATTTCTAGTGGAGGAAGAAATGTGTGGGTGTGTTTATTGAATCTTTCACTTCCTTTTGTTTATCACATCGATAATGACTGACGTGGGCTTAGAGATTTGTGATGATTACAACATTTGCGCAAAACTCACGATGAATGAACTATAAGAACTCTGATTCTGACCATAATTGGAATATGTATGAAGCCTTTATCAGGGCCTAATCTCACCAGATATCCTCTTCAGGAATCCAACCCTAATTCCATTAATTTGGGAATCCTCCTTAGGAATAAGCCCCAAATTTAACCCCCAAATTATCAAGTCAACCTTTTCAGAATGTTAACCCAATCTAATTTCTCTCAATGTATTATACTCTCATATGATACTTATCAAACTACATGGGCTTTGATTCCCATCCAAACAGGATATGAAGGAAGCCTCCATGAGGTTCAAACTCAATGCATCAAATCAACCCTATTCTTCTTGGTCCATATTCCCAACAAGGTCTAATCTTACATGTCATCCCATATTCTTTCCAAGTTCCTTGGGCTTCTTAGGTATAAGTCCCACACCATATATTGACTAAGAACATTTCTCTTATATTTACTTACCACATGAAATTAAACTGTGCGGTTTGGTACTTATCACATGAACATAAAAGGTATGATGTGTCTCATTAAGTGTCATTGAACTATGAGGGTTATAATTCTTTTCACAAGTATATGTAGGTAGCCCATTTATGGGTACGATCCAAATATCAAAACAAACCTTCGCCTCCCTGGACAACAATAAATTCAAGAGTGCCCCACTGAGTGGCTTAAAAACTAGTATCATCATAACGATGATTAAAAGAAAATCTAAATAGTATATAAGAGGATACCATTTATAGAGAACCTCAAATACAACCAGATATCTCCATTAATTAATAACCTCGAATACATATGGATGATTCCAAATTTCAGACATGCTAATAATGGATTGAAAATTCCAAGGCAAACCTATGTTATACCTGGTGAATTAATAAGGATTCATGAAAATATCTCAAATATATAGAGAGAGTCCTGGAGTACACAATAATTTCCCCCAAAAGGGTGTGATGAGTCTGAATTCTCGTCCTCTCGACCAATGCATGTTCTTAAGTATCGTATGTTCAAACCTAACAAACACCTGCCTTTGGAAAGAAGGTCCGTTTAGGATGAAGAACTGATGGATGTTTTAAGTTCTATGAATAAATCTAATGAAAACCGCCTGGAAGTAGTGATTCATAAACTAGAATAAATGTTCCACAAAACAATGAAATAGTTACACATGATTCCTTAATATTATTTAAGCATAGACATATTTGATTACCATCCCATATCATGATTGCATGTGGGTGTATGTAGCCCAAAAAACCATATGTGACACTTGTTTCCATGTGTAATTTTTAGCATGTTATTAATATATGATATTTATCACTTTTATTACTATACTACCTTGCATATGATGATGTGATATTCTTTGTCATGTATCCCACCATGTAATGTGTAGTTTTGTGGTATTTTTAATGGAACCAAAGGTAGGTCAGCCATCGTAACATGTTTTTCCCGTAGAGGAGGAATGTGAATGACTTGTGACTATGGTGATGAGGGACTTATTCATAGGGTAGGGACACTATGAAGACTTTAGGATGATGTGTGATGCAATCAATTTGCAGAGGATGACAAGGGGTACGTTCTTATGCCTGATGAATGCCTAGTTGCTCAAGATTCCTATAAAATTCCATGAACATGACTTCCATAATTCTTAGTGTATGATGATTTTTATGATCCCATGATTCTAAGTAGAATAATTCTTAAGCCTCATTTTTAGTCCTTAATTCTTCTAACACCTTGATTATCTTATCGACATAGAGCCGAAGAAGGTACATATGGGGTTTTTTGGTGGCTTGGTTAGAACACGTTCACTTGGTTTTGAATTGTGTGTTTCTATGATTAGAATGAATTTTTTTTATGGATTACAGATGTATACTTGAGAACATTTGTTTAAGGATGCATTGTTGGTGTCATACTAAGTCTTGTACTACACCCTAACTGTGCATTTTAGTGTGATTTTTGATTTCATAAGGTATCTGATGAAGGGAAAGGGCCCCATAGAGGACTGATGAGCTAAGGAGTGTGGAGATGGTGGTAGTACAGGATGGACTCTGGAGGGACCTCCAATTTATAATTTTTTATATTCTTTATTAAACCAAGAGAATATTACCAGTTTCAAGAGATACTTTTATTTACATGTCTTGTATATCATTTATTCAGTTATTATGCTTGTTTACTCTAAGGGATTATTAAATTTGTTATTTTTTATAATTTATCCTATGACATTATACTGAGAGTATAGTCTCCCCAGTATCAGAATTAGACCCACACTGGTAGTTTGAAGCCTCTTGTGTACGGGGAGGTTCTCATGAGGTCATGTGGAACTCCAGATCGAACTTGATGGTTTTGGTTGGAATGTTATAGAATGGTATCAAAGAATCAAGATTCACAAACTAATTATTCTGTTTACCTTGGGATAAGATTGGATAGATAGTCTATAGGACAGTTGGGACCCATGTAGTGGATCTATGACAGTTCCTAGACAACACTATATGGTGGACCTCTGAGTTACCATAAGGTGGATAATTATGTTTTTCTATTACCATTGATTAAATTTAATATGAACATGAAATTTATTTGAGATTTATGGGATTTTGGGTTTTTTATGCACCACTAAGAGGAACATAGGTTCACATACCATATATATACATATTGTTGTGATGTGTAGTAGTTCATTAATTAAATTCCTTGTTTTGTGCTATCTATTTGGGATAATTTCTCTTTTGTGGTCTATCTATGATTCCATGATTTATGATTTTTATTTATTGTATTTAATTAGATTAACTATGCATCTTGTTATATTAGAATATATATATAATGACTATGACTAACATGAATGGATGTAAATCTTGTGTAGTTCTAGGAGGGTTATACTTTGGGTTAAGGGTAGTATCCTAAAAGAAACTTTTGTTATCTCATAGATTGGATTGGGTCTGTTTATGTTCCAAATGTTATTATTGTTTCATATATTCTACCTCATAGATATTTGATGAGACCTCCATATGTGACAACCCAAGATACTCCCATGCCACCACTAGTGGTACCAAGGGATATACCCCAGCACATCCCTGTACTGGCACTGGAGAATCAAGCTACAGATCTCATTCAGTTGGGACTCCTTCAGATAGTGCTTGTCCAAGGTGGATCCACATAAAGGTCCATGACCGATCATGCTTGGGATTTTAAGTTACAACACCCTCTGACATTCTAGGGTACGAATGACCCACAAAATGTAGAAGATTTTATGGACTTTATTGAGAGAATATTTGCTATAGTCTATGATCCTTAGGAGGGGAGTGTGATCTTGGTAACCATAATGTACTAATGACCCACCAGGAGTTGGTGGATTGCCTTGAGTTAGTCTAGGAGATGAGATAATATTACTTGGGTGACCTTCAAGGTTCTTTTTCTTGATAAATTTTTTCCAACTTAATGAATTTAGACCATGCCGAAGAATTCATGGAAATATGACAGGGCTCCATGACCGTCTCTACATATTCTTCCTGATTTATAGAGTTTACTATCTTTACTCCTTTTTTTACAAGTAACAAATCAATAAAGTATTTGAAGTTCAAGATAGGCCTTTGACCAGATCATAGACATTTGGTTATGGTTTTTGACCTTACGACCCATAAACAGGTGCATTCTAAGGCCTTGACCTTTGATAAGTGAATGGAGGATGACATGATGAGGGTACTACTCCAAACCCATGGTGGGATAATGATTTAGAATCCTCTCACAACTACAAAATTCTCTTCTTTCTATAGTAAGATGAAGAACAGAGACATGAAACCATGAACCATCATATAGGTGGAAGATTGTGTAGATTCATCAGCCCCTCAGGATGAGTTTCATAGTGATTCATCTATATAAAGACTAGAAATTATCGTAGGTTCTATACGAAACCTCAGAGCATGTGTTGGAATAGTGTAAAGAAGGGAAATCATCAATAGTTATTCTCTAGAAATGTGATGTCAGGTTTCCACATTGGTAAGGGTCAGACCCAAGTATTCAATCTAAGTTCTCGGAAGTAGAATCAGACTGGTCATACACCTTAGGGAAATATTAGAGGAGTTGAGGATAGTCACACATATGCTATGGATCAGAATCCATAATGTGGGTGAGAGATAACATCCACTATTTTTGGTATATTTCTGATCACCTATATTTTATCTATTACCATATTTGATAATGGTGCTTTCCATTCTTTTATATCCACACAAGGTTTCATTATAATTGAATTACCAATAGATTTATCCAATGATTTATTCTCTATTGATACACTATAAGAAATGAGTGTAGACCATATTCATTAATGAAAAAATTGTCAACTAGTTATCACCGAATATTGAAATATGGGGGAATTCCTAATTCTAGAGATGATGAGTTTCAGTGTGATTCTCGGTATAAAATGGATAACCAACTTTTAAGATCAAATTGATTGTTATCATTACCCAAGAGAGTCATGAGCTATAGATAGAGGAAATGGGTTGATTATCTATAAATTTTCTAATTTGTTATGTAATATGAACCTAGGAAGGGTAAATTTGTTACAAATTCTCTTATCCACAAGACACAAGCTAAGTAGAGGCTTGAGGAGATGCATTTAGAGGAGAAATGGTGCTTGATGACACTATTGGATGATTGGAGAGTTGATTCTTTAGAGGATAAAGGATCTATATATTTTCTTTAGTACTGATTACTTATTATCTTGTAGACTAGGTGGTGACTAGTTTAGAGTCAGACCTAGAGTGTGTTGTGATGAGGGACCAGTTGGATGTAGGTAACCTGATTACCAGATTAAACTAGGGTTACAACAATTTGATCTTGATACATGGGAGAGTAGTAGTCCCTAATTCCATTACAGATGAGATAATGAGGATTACCTTACCTTTATATGGATAGTATACCATTGTGTGACCAATATGTATCACGAATTTTGGAGGTAGCTCTGGTGATTTGGGATGAAGATATACATTGTTGTTTTTGTCTCCTGATGCGTAACCTATCAAAGGGTGAAGGGATAAGAGTAGAATCCCAATGGTTTATTAAATAAACTCCCAATACCTATGTGGAAGTGGGAGGATGTAACAATGGACATTTTGATAGGGTTACCTAGGACCTAGAGGAGTTGTGACAAATTTTGGGTTATTTTCAATCAACTAAAAAATGCTTCTCACTTTTTACCAATTAGAGAGATTCACATAATAGAGGAGATTTAAAAAGCTCTATTTATGACACATTGTACACTTTCATGGAGTTCCCATGATAATTTTTTAGATATATATGAACTTTTTATGTCACAATTTTGGTAGTTATATAAAAAATCCTATTGGACTCATAAAATTGATCACTACAAACCATCCCCAAACTGATGGAAAGTCCTAGAAAACTATTTGCATATTAGAGGATATGCATCAAGATTGCTTGCAAGACTTTGGTGGAGCATTATATGAACACCTAGACTTGATTTATTTCACATATAATAACAATTACAAGGCTTTGATTTATTTGAAACCTTATGAGGCTATGTATGGGTGGCCATTTTTCTCATCGGTCTATTGGAATGAGGTGAATAATTCTATGGTTACTGAACCCACAACAGTTTAGGAAACCTCTAAGATATTATAGGTGGTATATAAGATGTTTATCACTATTCAAAACATACAAAGATATTATGTCAATCATAGGAGGAGACCCTTGGAGTTCACTGTGGGATATCAAATTTTCTTGGGGGTGACCCCTCAATTTTGGGATATACATCTAGGGAAGTAAGGAAAGATATAAACGTTTTTTGTTGGACCCTTTGAGATCACTAAAAATATTGGGGTAGTGGCATATCATATAGACCTCTCTTCTCGCTATCGAGGTATGAAAAACATGTTCTATGTGTCACAACTTCATAGGTACATACCCAACTCGATACATGATTTTTATATCCATGATATTGAGATAGAGTTCAATGCATCTTAATAGGATCATCTAGTGTGGATCATAGACTAATGCGAAAAGGTGTTGCGAGGAAAGATGATACCACTATTCCATATTCAGTAGTATAATGGAAACATTCAAAAGGAGACATGGGAGTGTGAGCCTGATGTTCAAGATCAGTGCCCTGAGTTTTTTGAGCAAGACCAATATAGATACTTCTTAAGGATGAGAAATCGATAGAGGGGGATAATTATAATATCATGAATTTTTTAAAGACAATAAAGACCATCATTGAAGATAAATTATGGTTATTTTTATGTGAAAATGTAGTTTTTCAATAAAAATAAATTAATAGATGATTTAAAATCTTTTCATTAGGATAAAATCCTAGTAAACACCTCGAAAGGTTCTATTAAATATTTTTGGAGTTAGGCATTGAGATAAAATGGGATTCTGAG
Organism: Viscum album; assembly: GCA_963277665.1. Classification (NCBI taxonomy): domain Eukaryota; kingdom Viridiplantae; phylum Streptophyta; class Magnoliopsida; order Santalales; family Viscaceae; genus Viscum; species Viscum album. Next base: position 1,188,710,740 of record OY728143.1, on the reverse strand, counting down.
GCCCGTATAGCCTCAACATAGGTGGAATAAAAATATTAAATATATTATATTATGAACATGCTATTTTTACAAATTAATTGAATATATTATAAAAGGTACATCATATAAGAAATATGAGACAATAGTTTGGTCTAGGATGAGGGGTTTACCCTGGGTGCGACATAATATTTGTGCACGTCATACTTTTGGTAATATCACACTTGATGATAACTTATTTAATATATTTATTTAAATATTTATAAAAATAATTTAATATTTCTCAAATTGTGCATTATATGAGAAATTTGAAAAACCTGTTAGGTATTGGATGTAGGTTTTAGCTCAAGCGCAATATAACTTTTGTGTGTTTTAGGTGTTTGGTAACATCTCATGCAATGATAAATTGTTCAATATTTTTATTATATATTTTTATGATATTAATTTAATATATCCAAAAAGGTGTATCGTATGAGAAATATATGACCACTATTCGGTCTAGGATATAGGGTTTATCCTATGTGAAACATAGATTTTATGTTCTTTGGATGTTTGAATAAATCAAATTCAGGGAAATTCCTTTTTAAATTTTATTATATTACAATAATATTTTGATTACTTTTATGTTAAATTTATTTTTTACCACTTCTTCTACACACAAAACACCACACCTCCATTTCAACTAATTTTATATCCGAAATTCATGGATTCTAAATGGTTTTCACCCATTTAAAAGAAATAAATTTCTTAATAGGGAAAACTAATGACTACATCTTAATGATTTTAAAGAAATTGGAAGGCTAAATGGGGATTTTGATTTAACGAAGGTATACACGGTTTGGGATTTCAAATAGTCAAATGGATTAATGTTTTTAGTTATTAAATCCTATTGAAAGTAAGTGATAATGAAACCTTATGTTCCTATTTGGGGAAGTGTTGGTCAGTTCCTTACTCCCATATCCAAGTGCACACCAGGTATTATTTTCTACCCTTACCTATACACCTTGCTGAGGAAAAATATGAGGTGATTATTTTTTCTATTTGATTTCCCCCTAATTATAATATTTTTAAAATGGAAAAATATTAATTCAAGATAAAATAATAATGACTTAGTTTCTGAAAATGATAATACAGATGATTATCAAAATATAATTCATAAAAAATTATCAAAGGATAATCAGTGGAAATTATCAAACGATAAATATAAATTTTTATGAAAACATATTTACGTGTGTTATGTGGGATAATTTATTAAGATTATCAGAATATGTTTATAGAGAAATTACCATGAATAATTATAAATAATTATATAATGATAATTACACCTATTTATTCAGAGGATATTATCTATAAAAGTATCAATAATATTCTTTTTAAAGAAATGATATTAAGAGAGAATTATCAAGAATACTTGTAAAGAATCACTAAATGATAATTAAATTTATTTATCAAAGGATATTTTATCAAAATTATTAAAAGATAAAATATTGAATTACTTAAGGATAATTTATGAATAATTATCATAGAATAATTATAAATGGGTAAATTATTTAATTTCCAAATTTTAATTATTACGAATTATCAAAATATAATTATCAAATGACAATTACAATGATTTAAAAAATGATAATAGAGAGAAATTATCGAAGATAATATTTTTGAATTATCAAAGGTTACTTTATTAATATTATCAAAAGATAATGATCAATGAATAATTTTACAAGGATAAATTATTATAAATTATCAAAGAATAATTATAAAAGGATATTTTTTGGGAAATTATCCATGAATATTTATTGAAAGAAAATTTATGATAAATTTTCAATGATATTGTTATTAATGGTGAATTTATAATAAATTATTAAAAGATAATTATTCTCAATGAGAATATTGTGAGCACAAGCGTGGGAAAGAAATTATAATTTAGAAATTATCCAGCAGAGTGAGACTGTATTATAGAATGAGATATTTATTTTATTTTAAAATAAAATAATAATTTTTTTTTCTAGTAACCCTTGAAGAATATCAAGCTTAGATATGTCGATGTTTATAGTAACAAGGCCCACAAGAAGGTGTTCTTGATTGTTTATGTTTCCACTCCATCTATCAAACCACAATCGATGGTTTATACTTTGAATTGATGTTGATGAACTTTAGTTAGGAAGTTAGTTACCTTTTTTGGGATTTGATACATATGTCTAATTAATATGTTTTATGCATAGACATATCAGATTACTTTGATAGATTATGATTATATGTGGGTGTGTGTGCCGCCCAGAGAAACTTATGTGACACTTTTTTCCATGATTACATTGTAGATTGTTATTCATGTTTGATTTTGATCTTATGTAATATTTTTATACCGTACATATGGTTATGGTATATTATTTATTGTGTTTCCCACCATACTATGTGTGCTTTTATTGTATTGTTCATGGATCCCATGGTAGGTGGACCATTGTGACATTTTTATACCTTAGAGGGGGAGTGAACATGACTTGGGTGTATGGAAATGAGGGACCCATACACAAGATTGGGAAAACAGATTCCTTGGGGTTTCTGTGTGATTCACTCGATGCCTAGATAATTACAAGGTCCTTGTTCTTGATGCCTTGGGATTGATGAGTAGATCTTGATTCCTAGAGAATTTTGAGAACACGAATACATTTATTCTTAGTGTATTCCATGTTTCACAATCACATGATGTAGAGTAGCATGAATCTTGAGCCTCGTGGCTAGTCCTTGAATCTTTTGAATACATTATTATCCACTCAGCATAGAGCTGAAGTAGGAATGACTGGGAGTTTATTGCAGCCTTGTCAGTGAACGAACAATAATTTTTATATTATGTGTTTCTATGATTGTTAATAAATTATAATTATTATACAAATCACTTTTATAATTGAGAAAATTAGGTTTAGGATGCATTAGTGGTGTCTTATAGAGTCTTGTACTCACACCCTATCCATACATTTTTTTTCTATTGTTAATTTCATGGGGGATTTGGTGAAGGAAATTGGCCATATAGTGGACTACTAATCTATGGAGTGTGGAGATAGTTTTGGGATAAGACAAAAATCGGTGAGGCCTTCAATTTATAATTTATTTTATTATCTTCTTTATTTACCCTGGAAAGGATTACCACTTTTGGGAACTACTTTTTATATTAATTTTTATGTATTCTATTTATTCAATTATTATTCATGTTTACTCTAAAGCTTTATTATTTTAGTTACTGATTATTATTGATACAATGAAAAAATAATGAGGGTATAGTCTCATCACTATTAGTGATAGACCCTCATTGCTATTCAGAAGCCTCTTCCATATGAGGAGGCACACATGAAGTCATGTGGAACTCCAGATTGGACTTAGTGGTTTGGGTTGAGATGTTACACTAACCTAGTTTGTTTATGGAATGTTAAGTATGCTATGTTAGGAATTTATAAACCAAATTTTATTCATTATTTATTATGACACACTTGATTAAATATACAAAATGAAAGGTGAAAATGTAGAAATTGAATGGTAAAATAAAAAAATAATAAATGAGGAGAAAACATGAATAGACTTAATTTTAGAGAATGCCTAAAAAATTGTATAGGTATAGGATATGATGATTTATTTTAAATGAAATTCTATGAAATTTTTTAAATCATAGTGGAGTGATTTTTTTTGAAAGGTGTATTCTATTTTTTTACATACATATTAAATAATAGATGATTAATAAGCATTGATTTTTGTGTTTTCTATGGGTATTTGTGTGGAATATATTACAATTGAGCAACGTTAGTGAGGAATCAGAGTTGAAAATGTATGTTTGGTATCCTAAATTATTTAGTTTTTGAATTTTAGAATGATAAATTTGACCATAGATTAATATATGAGATTGATTCCCCTATTTGATGGAATTCATATTGATGGACTTGATCTTTTTTAAAAGGAATATCCTACTAGAAAGTCCATTGAGATTGATGGATGATATTGTGTGGTTATATACTTTATTTATATATTTTATTGGTTATTTTACTAAAGTATTAAGATAATTCAGAGGTATCTTATGGGGTGTTTGATTTAATTACCTTCCTTTCTATACCATCACATGTTTTTTATTTCTTGAGGATGAGAATTATTTTAGTTGTATCTAATATAGTGTTCTGCATTTTTTTCTAGATCCCTCCCTTCATCATTATTGGGCGTCTAGTGGTTCAATAGAATTTTATTAATTTAAATAGCTTTTTGAAATGATTTATCAAATTATGAAATGAATTTTGATGACATAAAATTTAATTTTAGAAAATTTTGAATTTTTCTTAGTGATTTAAATATCTAAAATACAAATTTAGATTATTTTAAAGTAATTTTATTATTTTTTGGTAGTAATAAAGAATTATTATTTTAATTATTCATTAGTTATTTTAGTTTAAAATTATTATTTTTTAAATTCCCTTATCCTTACATATACCTTCTTCCATGATTAAGTGTTATCCATTTTTTTGAGATTTGAAAATCTATCATGGTTTATTCCTTTGGTCCTGTAATGGAATTTAGACCCATTTATAGATTCAATAAAGTTAAAGCCATTTTTAATTTTTTTACATAAGTGTAGCATAAAAATATTAATATTTTTATAAAGGTAATGTATTTATCTTTATTTAATGTGTATAGGTCATGTGAAGACTCACATGTATATAAGATAAGTTTTCAATATGCTTCATGATACTGGTATACCGGATGTTAGGGTAGCTAGTTATTGATGTAAGTGTTAAACTCTTCTATTTAAAATTCCGTAAAGTTCAGGGGGAGGTGTCTCGTAGATAAGTAGATCTATTATTACATGAATCTCATTTTGGCGTTAAACTGGATGTATAAGGGTTTTATAATATCAATATAAATGAAATTTATAACCCTTTCCTCTTAAGGGTAATATATTTTACCCTTAAATAGTGTGTATTCATCATATATAGAAACATATATTATACATAAAATATATCTTTTAATCATCTATTCAATTTCAAACTCCTTTTCATGATATTTTTTTATGGATTTAAAGACTAAAAATCATGTATTTAATATATATTTTGTCTTGGGAAAATCCTTCCTAAATTTAAAAGTATTTAAATTAGTGTTTTAAGGGAATTAGAATAAAATCAGATTATATGATACTTAAAATGTGATGTTTGAAAATTATATCTGAAATATCTAGAGAACTTATCAACAATATTCTAAAATTAGAGAGTTATTATTGTTTTAGTTTCTTGGTTCCTTATTCATGTTCAGGTGACCAAAATTACTTTATTAAATATTTGTAAGCCTTTATTAAAAAGTTAAAACTAAATATATATAGTGATCTTGGTCATGATAAACTTATCTTCTCTCTTCTTAATTTTATTTTTGAAACATGTGAACCTTCTTGAGGCAGGGGATCTATAAGTTCTCATTTATTTTATATGATAAAGTGATCAAATCAAGATTTAGTTTCCTTTATCTGAATGGGTTCAATTAACTATAATAATATAATAATTTGGTAATTTAATAAATAATGATTATTAAATAATGATCAAACATAAAGGAAGAACAAGGTGATAAAAGTGAATGTTGTAGAATGCTATTAATATTATTATTAATATCATTTTGAGAATTTAAATGGAATAATAACCACATGTTTATTACTAAATATTATTTTCATTATCTGATGATTATTATTGGAGATATAAAATATTATAACATGAAATGAATTTTATTATTATTTTGTGAAATAAAATAAAAAAAATTTATGGAGTATGAATTATTTCTTACAATGAGTAAATATTGATATTTCAAGAATATAGAAATCACATTATACTATTTCTTTCACTTGATTATATGGTAATAAATAGAGATAAGGAAAAATGACAACGTCATAGTGCTTAGATAATATTTAATATTTTGAAAATCACATGTAGATTGGTGTATATTATTTTACAGAATAATAATATCTTTTAATATAGAGGATTGAAGTAATAAGTTATTATCATATGTACACGAAAAATGATAATTTTTTATTCTATTAATTATCTACGAAAGAGAAAATGAATAATCATATACATATTTATTAATATTAATTACGATGCAGGAATATAAAGGAATAATGATAGTATCAAAAACTACATTTAATATGTTTATTATTTTATGATGAAAATTATTATATAATTAGGTTATTAAACAATTGAAATTGGATAATTATTACGTGTTTTGATAATTAATATTTCATTTTAGAGATTAGATTAATAGTTTTGTTCTATGTGATCTCTTAAGTTTGCGGTATGTTATTTCTTTTTGATATTTAATATATAGCGTGTTATCTACTTGGTTGATTTTTTTTATTTTTACTATGTTTAATTTCTTAATAGATATAAAAAAATTAAATACATAATGGTTCTATAATCAAAGAGTTATCTATAAATTAATTATTATTCTCCTTGATACTATTTAAACATGAAAATTATGGTTATAGCATGATTAATTCTGATTCTTAGCTATATGTTATTTATTGATTAAGGGTAGCTTATTGTTGGAAATTAATTTGATATAAAATTAAAATTATAGTTTTCTAAAGAATTAATGTTTGGGGATGAAAAATCCCATTCATTACCATGAGACCCTTGACCACCATGATTCAATAGAATTATTCCCAATGTTTATGTTTAAAAAATATATTTTAGTTGCATGTATGCTCTAAGAATTTGAATCCTTGATGGGATTTATTAATAAACCAGTAGTATTGTAATGATTTGATGAGAAATGGTGTGGAGGTACAAGGAACTATTAATGGTTGGTTATATGATCAATAATTGATTGTGATCCTGACATAATAGTCATGGTTGAATAAGATGATGGAAATATAGATTATACCATGCACAATTGTATGATAATGACATTTGTGTGATGTAGGGTGAGTTTAGAACATGGATTTATCATTGATATATTTAATATTTATTGATTCTTACTTAATGGATAGATTAATAGATGTTATTTAACAAATTATTTTCCAACTTCTCAAAAGTAGTTAAACACTATTCATGAAAAGTGAATCTTAGAAATGGTATCCTAGGATGAGTCCTAGTGTACCCAAAAAATTAATGAAATGAGAAATGAATTAAAAAATTAATAGGTATGATATGTAGTTTTTCAAAATAATTATAATTTACTTTAGAATATAATAAACAGGTATTATAGTGTTAATGGAATTATATTAAAATATTAAAACATTAATGTTTGAAATGAATACATAATTATATTAACGACTGGTTAATTAATTAATTAATGTTGAACTTGATGATTTTATGAGTTCTTGAGACTTAGTTATTAGTGGTGGAATATGAGATCCCTATATGTTTATAGTGGTATGTTATTCTAAGGCTATATAGTATCTCTTAGTTGGGGTGTGAATGATATTATTTATAATTTATGATTTCATTCACTACCCCATCCGCACTGGTAGGGAAACTATCACCCAAATTTTTTAAGGTGTGTTTTATCCAACATTAATTATATATAGGGAACAAATGGATGAATTCTACACCTCCAATTATCTACCTTATAATGTAGTTAGTGTAGGTGTATCTTGAGAAATAATGGTTTATGGTATATTGTGTGTTCCTATCTAGGATGTGATGGTTCTCTGTTCTAAAATAAATTTATCTATGGGCTGTAAAGGCTTGAAGCATACCTCATTCATGTATCTGGACATGGTGTCTAGGACATCTCATGGTTTTTTCATGCATGGGATATGATGAATTGAGGAATAATGAATTTACATGGGTCGTAGTGGATCCTGGAAATACAATAGGATACTTCTAAGAATGATGATAATAGGATGGATATATAGACTAATTACATGATGAGATGTTGGGCCCTGAATAAGACTAAGGTTGGTAGGTTTTATGGCCAACTCACATCAGGAATGACCTGAATAATGGAAGGAATGAGCACATGATGTATGATATTAGGGAATGAGAGAGGTAAACAAGTAGGGAAGTGTAAGCGGGGTGAATTTATTTATATATATGCTTCTGATATATTGGGATTTACCTTGACATATTACATGGTGAGTGAGTCATAGTGAGGATGGTAAATTAACAATACCTATTTAGGTGATGAGTTCGTTTCATTAAATCATTCATAGGGATTTTGTATAATTATATTAAAATTTTTATGACATGTTTTTTGTCATGAACCAACCCGGGTTGACCCTGAATCGATCATCCAAGCTGGTGCGTCACATATCCCGAGGGGCATTCCCAATACCCCTAGAATGGAAACCAATGACAGGCATCATCAAAGTATACATGATGGAATGATTTAATCCCAGGAGATAAAACTAGGACTAGATAAAAAAATAGAACAAATAGACCCTGCAGCAAAATGAAAACTCAAACTTAAATAAACAAAGAATCGATGCAGATACAAAGTGTCACTGAAAAGGACAAAACCAGAAACAATACCCCACTACAACGATCTCCATGCGACCCCTTGGTCACCTCCAACAAAAATCCCAAAACTGATCACACATGAGCAGCCACTATGAAAAAGTCTGAACAACAGCTGAACCTGCAGCTGAAAGGGTAAAGGATAGGTGTGAGTACAAAAATGTTTAGTAAGGATGCCAAAAGTAAACCACAAAATCCAAGTGTTTCCTTACCCAATGTTGTCTGATGATTCCATGTTTGAAAATAAAATTATAAAAATAAGGTTTTCCTCTTTAAAAAAAATAACACCTCTTTCCTACTATGAGAACCAACTCATGAAATATATTATTTCGAAACTAGTTTTCCATTTTATAAATAAAACCAAACAAGTGATATCAGGGCTGTGAAAAAGGGAGATAGGTAAATAATACATGATGAAAATAAACTAGTGTAGCCTAATGTAAAAAAAGAAATACATGTTGTAACCGTGGGTAATCCTAAACATCCTTAGATAACCCCTAGAGAAAATCAGTTAGGAACCACCAGCTGATGTATGGTGAAGTCCCATAATCTATATCCTACTGATCATCGTTATGAAACAATTAGCAAAAAATCCCACCTGGCCTCTCTATCTACTTGGGGGAACGAAGCCTTCTAATCGGGGATGGCGAGCAACCATCAATCAATAATCTATAAGATGCCAAAGAACCCATGGTGGTTATAGTAATACTTTGTAAGTAGGAGGCCCTTACACGGGTGACTCAGCTCACAACACTTTCCTACCCCAAACACGGATACCATTATAAGTTAACCCCTAAGGGATATCCCACCAATAAAGGTTCCACATATTTATATATATACATTCCATAGCACACAAAGGTGGCAATCAGGCTACTGTAACATATAAACTTTTAAAAAAAATTAGAAAACATTTAATGTTTCTAACTGGAGACACACATTTTTTCAAAATATCATATAAACACCACTCTTACATTTACAAAGATAAATGGGACCTTAAGTTCTAAACACACATTCAAACACTCCACAATTATCAAACATGATTTTACCCTTTTCTGACCCACACCAAAACATGTTTAAAACTGAATGGAAAAACCTTAAAGAGGACATTATAAACCATGATTTCCAAAACACTTAAAGAAACTCCAAAACCACATTTAAAATAATTTTAGAAACCACTCAAGGAGACAAACTTTATTTGAAAACTAAAATCCATTTATAAAACTAAAATTCCAAGAAAACACCAATAACCTTAAAACCATAACTAGAAAACTACTTTATTTATAAAACATAAAACAATCCAAAAAAACATTAAAGCCTTTACAACACATTTTAACATGTTTATCATGCTATACCAACATCAAACCATACACACCCGAAATCTTATTTTGAAATCAAACACACACTAATAATACATTTTAAAGCCTTACCCCTAAAATCACCACTTACCCACACTATTTTATAGGAACACAAAATAATAAAATTGAATCCATTAAACCCTTACAATAGTGCTTTAACACAATAACCAAGTCATAACATAACCAAATCAAGTTCATTAATAATTTTTTTTGCAACATAATAATGGCGATAAATCTCATAAGGACAAAATTCCTTCTTAGTAAATTAAAATAATCTTTTTTAGGTATCATAAAACTATGCAATTTACTGTAAAACTCATTTAAAACCTATTTTTAAAAAATTGAAAAAAATCCGAATTGCAATAATAATTTAAACAAGGGTATCCTACAGCTACAAAACTAATTTATAAATTTACTTAAAATGGAAAGCATCAAAGGATAGGCTTTAGGAATGAAAAAATTGGAATCACATACCGAAACCACATGTTGTTGGAAGGAAACTTCAACATGATGAAGAACGACAACATCCGGGAAAACCACACACCTTAAATCCAAAAAAAACCTGATATACATATTATCCCTAACATTTAAGGTTCGTCCAACAATAAAACGCACATGAAAACCCTAAAAAATGAGTGAGGAGAGGAGAAAAAGGGGAAGATAACTCACCAAAAGGAATCCCTGGAGGGAGGAGTGGCTCCCGAAAGGAGCCCTAGATGGGAGGAGGTGTGTGTGAGGGTAGGGGGGTGGGGGGGATTAGGGGGAGATAGGTGTGAGTGTGAATAAATAAAAGGGAAGAGGGGTGAGTGTGATCGGTAAAATGAAAAAGGGAATAAGTGGGGAGAGAGGGAGGTTCATAGAGATAGTTGTGAGGGAATAAAAAACAATAAAAAAGGATTAATATAGAGAGTGAGTGGAGGAGAGGCATGATGGATAAAAAATACGGGAGAGGTGTGATTGGAGAGAGGGGTGAGTGAAGAGAGGCATAAAAAAGTGGGAGATAAAAAAATAATGGAATTCATGGGGAAGGGTGGTGTGTGATGGGTAAAAGAAAAAGGAGGGGTGTGATTAGAGATAGGTATGAATGGATAGAGGGATTAAAAAAGGGATGAAAATTAAATGGGAGGTGTGAGGTGTGGTGGATAGAAAAATCCATTAAAAACCTTTTAAAAAATCACAATAACAAAAGAAAATAAATAATAATAAATAATGATAATAATGATAATGATAATAATAATAATCATATTAATAATAATAATAACAAAAACAAAAAAAATTTAAATAATAATAATAACAACAAAATTTTGATGACAACATTTATAACAATATTAATAATTATGTAATCATAAAATGCCATTTAATTTCATAATGATAATAATAATAATAATGACAATAAAAATAATAATAATGATGATTGTAATTTTTATTCATTTTATTTTTAAATAATAATAGAAATTAATAACAAAAAAATAATTGTATTTATATACATTTTAAAGATAATAAGATCATTAACAATTTTAATAAAAGAAAACATTTTTTTATCTACAAAATAATGTTATTATTATTATGTCTTAAACATTTAATTTATTTCATTCTCATAAAGTATTATTATTTTAAGTAATGGGTAACCGTAGGGGAATTCGGGCTGACCATACGGTTATCGCAAATCGTGCAGTGCCCGTGCACCGATCCGAAACCCACCAAAAACAAAAAATATAAAAAAAATTAAACATGCACTCAACCCGCAATTTGATGAAGCTAACTGAATCCATGAAATAATAAAATATAATACTTTAAAAGGTCGGGGTGTGTCAATGCTCCCCACTACATAACTTTATACCCCCAAAAAAGTCATCTAGTGAAAAGACTACAAAATCTTAGGTAAATGCCCGACAAAAACCGTTGGGGGAAAAATACAAGCCTTGAGCTAACTATTTACTCTACAAGTTACATTTGATCGACTAAAAAGAAAAATCGTAGCCCAAAACAAGGGGAGAGCATGATAGGGTTCTCCCCACCAAAAGAATTACCATAACGTAAGAATTGGAACTCAAACACTGCCGGGGGGGGACACAGGAACTCCCAATCGAACTTATCGATTTCTCCATTTGAGATGAACATGATCACTGAGACTTAATTGAAAAACCACAACAAGACCACCCGACATACCAGAGCACCAGAATAAGGAACTCCCTATAACAACACCACCAGAACTATGAATTCCCCACACCAATATAAAACTCCCCAACAACTCACATCTCTAAACGATCACTAATAATTCTAGGACCGACCCACAAAAGGGCCAAAAACACTTTTCAGAAAAACTAACGATTCTAGAGGTTACATTCAAAAGAACGCAACTACTGCGATCATGGAAGGATTGGTTCATCGCACTATCACCATAAAATATGAACATATGATAGTAAGAAAATAAGAACAAGGGAACCCTGAATGTATCTATTCTAAGATGAAAGATAAAAGAACCAAGAAAAGGTCTCACATTCCTATAACATGATGATTGTGCATGAGATTCACCCAGAAACCCGAGGTTGGGGACCTGATGGTTGAAGAATCTTATGCCTCACAGTCATACACAAGAATCCCCCGATCAAAACTCCTTCCTCAAATGAAGATTCCTATAGAACTTCCCCCAGTGACCCGAATGACCACAATGATTATAAGACTTCAGATTGGTTTGTGATCGATGGATTGGAATGCTCGAATCAGCGATATCGATGGCACGCTCAAAGGCATCCTGACAAACTAGGTTCCAAGACCAATAAAGATAACCTCTTAGAGAAGGTTCCTCCTGCATGAAATCCTTTACAGATAGGGAATATTAACCAAAATCAACTATCACTAACTACTAGACAAACTCCAATGACAATAAGACAACCAACCTCCACTGGTCCCAAACTGAGCCCTTAAACAAACCTGAAATGGCATGAACCTTAACAACCTAGGGAGTTAACAGCCACCCAAAGAAACAATCCACTTCCCTCAAGTCATTCCACCACATCTAATGGACCTCCAAAAACTCAAAGGGACAAGACACATAAAAGAACCAAAACCTAGGTATGACTCATCAGCAACACTAGGGACCATACTGGGTGGCATACTCCGAAGTACACAAGAAACAAAAAAAAAATTCCCCAAGAAAAAACGCAATAGAAAATAACACTCCAAGCCAAGAAAACTGGACCATAACCACTCAAATATAAACAAAACCAAAAACCTCATTTCCAAAATCACCATTTCATTTAAATTTCAAAAGAGCCTTATCCCAAGGTCTTTTTTAAAATACCAAAACAACTTTTCACAAGCCAAAAAAAAAAACTACTCCCCAAGGAAAAACCAATTTCCAAAACCTTTATATTTTAAAATGGACCAAGTGAATCCTATGTATCATCACATGTGTGTACAACTATTTCCATCAACATCACCCATAAACATGTTCTCCCCACACACTTACGGTACGCACCCACACACATGTGATCTTCCATAAAGAGTACCAAGGGCCACATATTTTCCTCATCAAACCCCAAGAATTTATAAAACAATTCCAATTTTAAAACACCATTTACCAAATTAAAATCATTTTATAGAAAATATTTTCATTTATAAAATAACCCACTTTCATTTCCAAAAGCACGCTTTCACCAACCAGAACCAAACAGAGTACAACTTATAAAGAACAAATGGAATGCAGAACTAGCAGTTACACTTAACCCGACAACATGGTAGTGGGACACACCCCAAGTAAGCGTCAATAACTAGGAGGAACATAATCCATGAACTCAGACTCCACAAGGGTCACTACTCTATGTGAGGTCACAACATGACACCAGCTTTCCTCCATTGTCATCAGTCAATCCAAAACAAAGACACAAAACTCAAATCCCGGACTACCCCTTGTGACTCGAGGATCATAACGAGAAAGGGTTCATGACGCCCTTCCCGTACCTACCTCAGAGTCCCAACTATTGTAATCTCCATCTACTGAACACCCTAGGTAACAAGGGTCTCCTTCGATACCATTTTGTTATGAACCAACCTGGGTCGACCCTGAACAGGTCACCCGAGATTGTCTACGACATGTCCTAAGGGGTGTTCCTGATCCCCTAGGAATGGAAACTACTTACAGGAATCAAAGTATACATGAGGGAATGATTTAATCCCTAGAGATAAAACCAGGAACAGATAAATAACTAGAACAAATAGAGAATTCAATAAAACGACAATTGAAACATAAATAAATGAAGAATCGATCCAGATATAAAGTATCAATAAAAAAGAAAAAAAACCAGAAACAATACCCTGCTACAACTATCTCCATGTGACCCATTGCTCACCTAAAAAAAGGCAAAAAATTCTCCCACATGAGTAGCTGCTATGAAAAAGGCTGAACAACAGCTGAACCTACAACTAAAATGGTAAAGGATGTGTGTGAGAAAAAAAATGATCAGTAGGGGTTCCTAAAGTAAACCACGGAATCCAAGTTTTTCCATTCCCAAAGCTATCTGATGAAACAATTTTTAAAATACAATTAAAAAAATAAGGGTTTCCCATTTAAACAAAATAACACCTCTTTCCCACTATGAGAACCAACTCATGGCATATATTATTTCAAAAAGATTTTACCATTTTATAAATAAAACCAAATGATGTGGCCTTATTTTTACTCAGTTTGCCACATCTTTTTATTACATTTTATACAATTTATTTAACTATTTTAACAATTTTTAATAAATAAATGCACTTTTGTATTTTTGTAAATAAATTTGTCAATTATTCACTTTTTATAACATTTTATTTAATTTTTGAACAATAAATAGTTAATTTATATCTTCTTTATTTTTAATGTAATTAATTTTCAATTTGTTTATTTAATCTTTATTTGTTTATTTTATTTAATTTGTCATTGTTAATAATTATTGTGTTTGATAAATAACTTACTTTTAAATTTTTATGTTTATATAATTTAGTCGCGGCTTGCCAGACTACCGGTAGCTAAGCTACCGATAGTAGGGGTCCTTTTTCTCTACCGGTAGGTAGGTTACCGATAGCTCTTTTATATATCTTTTCGGTAGACTTTGATTTCTACCAGTGAAACCTTCAATTTAATTAACAACGGTGTTCTATTTAAACAATTATTTAATTAATATAATTCTAATTAATTAATTTAGACTTTATTTTATTAATTATTCTTTCAATTAATTTTTGTTAAAATAGCTTTATTTTATTATTTTATATGTTTAATCACCTGCTAGTCATTTAAGTAAATAATATGTGTTTTAAATTAATTATATTGGTTCTCCCTTAATTTTATTAGTTCAATTAGTTAATTAATTAATTAATTAATAGTTTTTAAACATTAATTATATTATTTTATGTATGTAGATTGAGTTTTATTTCATTTTTATTTTGTTTTAGTCTACCGGTGCGGTAGAAGAGATCTTATGGTGACTTATTTGGGTCACCGATGCTTTTTATTTATATTTGATGCTATTCTTTAATTAATTTTTATAGTTATTTTAATGTTATGTCTTTTATTAATTTAGTTTAAAATTTTATTCAGTTTTTAATTTTAGTGTTGCTAGTTAATTATTTTAATGTGTTTAAGGTTTAATAAAAAAATATGTTCTGAATTAATGGTATTTAGAATTATTTTAATTAATTATCTTAAGACTTTTTATTTAATTTATTTAAGTTTTAAGTCTATATCATTTCACCAAGCTAATATTT
Organism: Viscum album; assembly: GCA_963277665.1. Classification (NCBI taxonomy): domain Eukaryota; kingdom Viridiplantae; phylum Streptophyta; class Magnoliopsida; order Santalales; family Viscaceae; genus Viscum; species Viscum album. The sequence goes on along the minus strand of OY728143.1, from coordinate 1,188,695,193 downwards.
TATGCACTATCAGTAGTTAAGATACTGATACTTTTTTTATTAGTAGCTCCAGCTACCGATATCCCCCACCGGTAGCCTGTTGCATATCGGTGACCTGTTTTCTTTTAATTCTAACGGTGATCCCTGACCCTCTATTTTAAATTTCAATCGGAGTCCTTCATTTTGTTCTATCGGTAGCTGCGGCCCTGCCCGTCCCTTTTCATACCTCACCGATTTATTATTATTATTATTATTATTTTTATCGGTAGATTCAGCTACCGATACCCATTCTTACCTATTTTTTTTGTTATCACCATTTACAGCTACCGATAGCCCTTTGTTTTTTTTCCTCACCGATAATTCCCTTCTATCGGTAGCTACCGATACATCTATTTCTCACCGGTTGTGCCTATTCTCTCATTGTTTTCCCCTCAACCCAATCACGCAGCCATATCACCTCCGCCATCAGCTTCACACCGCCACCCCGTTTTTTTTGAATAGAGGCCGAGCCGATCTCATTTGAGTCTTGCTGTAGCATTGAAGACGCAGGAACCTGCTGGAGCCCAGGCTCGCGTTTCACGGAAGAGACTCAGGCCGAGGTTCACGCCAGAGCCGAGACCGACCCCGTTGTGTGAAGAGGGCACCGCACCTGCTAGTGGAGCAGGGATGTGCCCGTGATGCAGGTCTATTGTGTCGCCGCTTATTGGAGAAGAAGAGATCTCTGCCCTGCCACCGAAGTCTGGTCCCTTCCCTAATGGGATTTCCAACTAAAGTCCAGCGTTTTGTTTGAAGATGATGCAATGGGGTTGAGGGTGGTGTCTGATCCAAAGCCGCATCATCTTGGGTTTTTAGTGGAGGTCGATGCGACCAGCAAGAATGGGACACCGATGATTGGTGAGCAGAAGAAGAGCCACCGCAGGGTAGCTGTTTTCCGCCACTCCATGCTGGAGCCGAGGGAGTCCTGCTATGCCGCGATTGAAGATTTGGAGATGAGGAGGCCATGAGCAGGAGGTTTCGCCACCCATGAGAGCCGAAGCTCCTGCCGCCGGGATGCTGATGTCGCGCCGCTGCTGAAGCTAGGATGTCGTCCTACCCTGTGCGCCGCACTGGGAACCGAAGAAGAAGACCTGGAGGGCTGGAGTGAAGCCGCTCTGCTTAAGCTGCCGCGGGAGGGGGAGCTCGGACCAGAGCCACTGGTTCCATGGAGGAATAAAACCTCCTCCTCCCTGTTGTGCGCCGATTTGGGGAGGAGGGAAGAAGACAACTAAATAAAAAAATAAAATAAAATAATTAAAGTTAAGTCAAAAGAAAAAAAAAGAAAGCAAAAGCTAAAGTAAAAATAAAATTAAAGTAAAGTTAACTTTTCTGAAAGTTAACTTTACTAAGTCAAATAAATTTAAAATTATTTAGAAAAGTTATAATTTTTAACAATTATAATTTTAATAAATAGATAAATTAAAATTTTAAAACTAAATTAATAATAAATGTAAATAATATATAAATACACTATTTATAGTATAAATATATAATTAAAAATAATTAAAAATAATTTATAAAACATAATTTTTAATTTAATTATAACTTAAGTAATAATTTTAATTACTCAATTAAAATTAACTATTTAATTAATTAACCTAAAAATTTAATTTCTTTAATTATAATAATAAAATTAATGAAACAATCTTAAAATATTTATTTATTTATTTATTTATTTATGTTCTTATTATTTAATAACTTAGTTTAAAAATGGATAAAATTAATAACTTAGTAAATATTTTATAAACTTAATTAAATTAATAACTTTTTAATAAATTATGTTTTACCATAGTATTATTTAATGGATAATTTTATAAAAGTAAATAATAACTAACAATTAACTTATGACTAACTTTCAAAGAGTAATATAACACTCGACTTTAAAAACAACCACGTTTTCTTTCTTTGGGTCCTTATTTATTTACCCTTTTTTTTTATTTATTTGTGCAGGTTCATTCAAAGGACTTAAACATGTCCAGGTACTTACAACTAACTTTACCGAAGTTAGTTACATGAGAAAAGATTGCGCGACGTGTCGGTCACGAAAAAATGCACATTTTGCGGTGCGCTGGTAAAGAACTTTTGAAGTCGGTGGAGATTGAGCGGTGACGTGTAGTGGATGATAGAGAGTACTTAAGCAGAACAAGCAGCGTTTTTGGGGGACTCTTCCATTCTGATTCCAGAGGGACACATTCATTGACGGAGACATTCATACATTTACCCGGGGGAGAGACGATCAAGAGCAGCAGAGACGATGCTGAGCAGTGCAGTCCAGGAACTTAGGAGCAGAGCATTTTTAGGGAGTTCCTTCTCTGTAACAACCCAAGATTTTATGAAAAATATTCTTTTTAATTTTATTAATGTCTTGTGTTGTACGCTACACCAAAAGGAGCTTGCACAACACGCATCCTTGACTTGCCTTGCATTACACGCAATCGCAACCTTCCTCGATAGTGTGTGTAGTACGCAATAACGAGTTTCACTAAACAGCGATATGCTATTAAAACTAGCCGTTATGAATAGTAATAACCACTTTTTGAAATTTTGTAAATTTTATTTTTCAAAATGGATTTCATTTTTGGATTCGGAGTATCGAATTTAGCCTAAGGTGAAATTTTGGTACATTTCGGATAACTTTCATATTCTGATGAATAGTGAAAATTACTAAATTATAATTAAAAACAACTTTTTTAATCGAAATAATTAATAGTGATAAATTATTAATTTGAGTGGTTTTAAAGTATATTTAGAATATATTTTTACAATTTAATACAATGTTGGTCATTGGACGTAATTTCACATTTAAACCTGACATAAACAAGTGTCAATCTTTTGATAGATATTGTTTCGTAAAAACACGCTATTTGTTTTAATAGCGGGATTTAATTATAAAATTAATTAATTCAACTTCTATGTTATGAATTTGGTAAAATAGACTTCATTTTTGAATTCGGAATATGAAATATAGCTTAGGATGAAATTTTGGCATTTTTCTGAAAACTTTCAATTTTTGATGAATAGTGAAACCACTAAGTGGTAGGTTAAAAACTGAATTTTGCATAAAACTTAATTTTACCACTTCTGTGAATGGAATTTCGAAAATCCGAGAGACACGGTTAATATCAAGGACTAAAATGTGGTTCAATGAGATGAAAATAATTTTTGGTGAATAGTAACTTTTTACTTTTTTTTACCGCGGTTAATAGTAAATAGGGTAACTAAGGGTAAATATGATATTACTATTACCCTAACACATGTCCTAATTCTATTGGACAAGTGTAATTCGACCAAAAACAAACTTAGGAATAAAATATGACCATTTAGGCCCACTTGGATTAGATTAGGACATTTATTATGAATTTATTTAAAGAAGGGTTAAAATAGTTAAAATCAAAGTTTAATAAGTAAATCATTTTTAATATGGGGTTATACATAAGATAAATTCGATTGTAAATATTCATTAGAAATCTAAAACGATTTCCTACATGATGGTATTTTATTTGTAATTTTTAGACATCAAATAATTTAATTTATTTATGACACAACGATGATGCAGTAATTATCTTATTAATGAAATATTGACATAATTGATGTTATAAACACCAAAATAAATGTAATTTGAGATTTTTTATGAATTACACTAATTTTATAGGTTACTATGATATATTAATGTTGATTTAATCAACTTGGTTCGAACATATAATTCTGTTATGACTTTCACAAAAATCATATATCAAATAGTGTCAAAATTGACACAAAATAGTTTTTAAATCAAATATTATATTATTAATTGTTATTTTATTCCTAAAAATCTAAGGTTCGGCCAAATGACTTCGATAAGGATATATATATTAATAATAAACAATTTGTGGTTCGTTTGGCATGTTATAGTAAGTTTATTAACCATATAGTGAAAGAAAACAAAAAGACACGGTAAAAGTTAAATTATTTAACTTAGAGTTAAATATAATTGATAAGGTTTAAAATAATATCCAAACATGTCTAAATTTGATTGGTTGATGAGATTACAACCCTATCTCATCTAATCTTCTAATATGAGTCATTTTTGGAGGTTTTTAAGTGGGGTTAGATTTATTATAAATTAATATTTTTAAGAATTCCTAAGGTGCCCCTCTCCTCCCTTATAAAAGGGCACCTCCTCCCCCTCCTCCTCACACCAATTTTGAGCACTCAAGCTCGGCCAACCCCTGCCATTTTCTCCTCTCCACTTTCCTAGAATAATCCTAGAGGTTCTGGTCTTCTCCAAAGACCAATCTTAGTTCCTTAAGTGGAGGATTCAAAGAGGCGTTCCAAAGAAGAGGTAATATCCATTACCGATCTTTTCAATTTCTTTCTTCTTCAACTTCTTCTTCTTTAGTTGTTTCATGATAAAGTAATAACATCAGTATTACTTACATACTGATATGTTATTATAAATATGAAACAACCCTAATTCACCTTCTATCCATCCTACGGAAAAATGAAATCACCGCGCGTGCGTACGTACGGAATACCGTCTCCACGCCGTGGTGTAATCTATTTTCCACCATCACCTTACAAGGATGGGTATAATGGTGTAATGAGTAACTACATATGATTATTATGAAGTAATATTGATACTGAAATAATATATATATACTCCAATACAATTCCACGATCATAGGAACGATATCATCACTCGTGCGTACGTACGGAATACCGTCTCCACAATGTGATGCGACTCGTTCTACATGATCTTCATTTCATAATGATTATATAAATGAATTGAATGAATGAATATGGTATATACTACACTAATACCATTCTGGAAATGAATTATCTATAACCTAAAGATAAGAATAAGAATTTATTCGACAAAACACGCATAAGAACAAAAAGTTATAAAGACCCGAGTAACAAGTAAAAATGAAATATTACTAACAAGAAGCTAATAATATGACCATATATGATATCATATCAATATGTATGATTCTGGAATAAGTCAATAACATTATTCAAACCATTATACAGGAGCTTCGGACACGTACAAAGCTAATCGGACCTAAGGTAAGGGAAATATCACAATCTCATTTTTATCCGAGATTGTTTATTCGTAAATATTTACTGGGGTGTATTTTATCATCCACATCCATGTTCCCTCAATATGTAATATTGTTTCCATCCACTTGAAATAGTTTAAATCCAATTTTACCCTTAGGTGAGTTTTTAGTAAAGAATATGAAAGGAATCTTTTGTCGTTTTTCCGTACGAGGTACTTTTTGACTTTTCCGACAAAAGTACGAAGAATGTTTTTTTTAACTTATACGGCATGAATGGATTTTTAAAACATTACTTCAAAGAAGCTTCCTTTACAAGTTTTCAAGTTTATTTTTAATCAACTTCTTTTATTTTAAAGTTGTATGACATGTTATGAAAGGAAAAATGTTTTTGAAGAAGAAAGGATATTTTCCTCAAAAATTCAATTCAAGTGTTTTATCAAAATTATTTTCCATCTAAGATAATAAAGGGTTCTGTTTCTATCCATATTTTTACATTGGTTTGACTATGTTGTGATGGAATTATGTTTATGAATTCCTTTATCATATATGAATTGATTTATGATGTCATGATGTTTCAAGAATCCCATTTTTGTTATATGTGTTATGCGATGATGTATGTTTTATGATTATGTGGCACACATAAGAAAGGATTCATTATAAGATGGGTGGGACCTATATCTCCCTCCAATGCATTGGGTAAAGATTTTATATCTCATGAGATAGACATGGCTGGAACGGAAGGTTATTTCGGTTCAGTGATACAGGACTGAAACGAGGAGTGAACTCGGTTCAGAAAGGGACTTTGTCCACTAAGATAGTCTTGGCAATGAGTCATGACTAACAAGAAATGATTTTCCATGATTATGTGTGCATGCCACAAAGTTTCAAGTTTCATGTTATGATTATGGGGATCTCATTTTCACTTCTATGATTTGTTCCATGTTAAGATATTATGATCTCTTTTGCAGGTTGTGATTTTCAAAAAGATATGATATGATTTTTATTTCTTTTGTATACCCTTACTGAGCATTTGAGCTCACCCTTTTATGTTTTCTTTTCCCCAGGATATAAAGAAAGGTTTTAGGTAAAAAAAATGGAAGATCTTTACGGGAGATATTGAAGATCTTTCACCAGGATTAGAAGATTATGTTCCGAGTTTCCAAAGACACTAAACTATTACGATCCTTTAGTGTGTGTTTTTGTTATGTACTAAGTATTCCGCAAATGTAATGTAATGTCCATGTACGTCAGGATACGGGTCTCTACAGTTGGTATCAGAGGAAAGGTTTAGTCAACCTTTGGAAACTAGGATGCGAAAACGTTAGTGAGATCCCTAGAGATATTTCTAAGGTATGTCTAGGGATGTCCCGAGGGATAAGTATACGTATAGGTTATAGTAATAGAATTACGCTAACGATCATAGAATTAAACCTAAGATGTTGGATATTGAAGGTACTCCCCCTTTATTATGTTGTTTTCCCTAGCATGATTTTTGCCTCTCACACTATTCTTTTTGGGTTTTAGACGATGGCTAGAACCCGAAGGAACCGTGTTGATCAATGCAATGGACAATGCAATGATTGCCCTCCTGAACAAACAAATGTTATGGGAGATGGAGTGCAAAATCTTATTGCTATACTTACACAAGCTATGAATCATTCTGGACTTCCAAATGAGCAGAGAAGGGAACAATATTCTATTGAGTCCTTCATGAGGCAACGTCCACCTTCTTTCAGTGGGACTTCCGATCCACTTGTTGCTGAACAATGGATCAGTACCACTGAAAAGATATTTTCAGTTCTTCAATGTTCTGAACATGATAAAGTCATCTTAGCAGTATATCGTTTGGAAGGTGAAGCTGATCAATGGTGGAATCTTATCAAGAATACGAGGCCAAGGGATGAAATTGAGTCCATGGAATGGGACGAGTTCAAGAACTTGTTTTTCAGTAAGTACTTCCCTCGTATTCTTCGAACAAATATGGAAAAGGAGTTTATTGAGCTGAAGCAGAAGGATGATGAATCTATTGGTATATATGAAGCGAATTTTACAAGACTTGCAAGGTATGCATCTGGCATTATCATCCAACCTGAAAGTAAAGTTGATCGATTTTTCAGTGGCTTAAAACCAAGTCTTCGAAGGGCATTAGCTATAAGAGACTTCAGTAGCTATGAAGAAATTGTGCGTTGTGCTATCAAGGTAGAAATGGAAGTTGGTGTTACATATCCATCTCATGGTTTTGACAAGAAACGAAAGATGGAGTTCAAGGAGAAATCTCATAATAATGGTGAAAAGAAGATGAATGTTTCCTTATGCACAAAGTGTGGAAAGAAGCATGGTGGAGATTGTCTTAAAGGAACTAGAAAATGTTTTAAGTGTGGAAAAGAAGGTCATCGAGCAGCTGAGTGTCGAAGTAATGGAAAAAGGGTTTCTAATGATGTGAATAAAGCAAACACTGCAGAGAACGCACCGCCAACACTTCAATGCTTCAAGTGCAAGGAAATGGGGCATTATGCTAATAATTGCCCTAATCCAAGGGTTAGTGATGATCAACATGAGCAACCACTGAAGGCAAAGGACAAAGGGAAATCACATGCGATCACTATTGGCAATGTTGAATATGATAACGATGTGGTGGAATGATTAAGTGTTTATGTAATGGGATTCCAAAATAATGTTGTATCATGGAGTATTGGAATATTTATGTATTGCTTTAATGTGGTATTCAAAGTGATTGAGATATTTTTGGAAATAAGATGATATGCGCATAATGAAGGGAAAATAAGAAAATGAAATGTTTAACAATATTCATGAGCTCATGATTGATATAAGGACTAAGTAATATCATGGTTTGAGTATATAGAATTTTGAGGATTTTGGTATTTGGAAAGTGGTAACTTTTAACTGAATTCAAGTTTTCACTAAGGTATTCAAGAGAATACGTGATTAAGGCCTTTGAATGTTTAGAATGTGACCAACAAAACATATCTTATGATATGTGGGGATCAACGACAGTATTAAATCTCTGGTAATCGTTGTCACTATATTATGAGAGTGGACTGCAGTATTATGGATAAGCCTAAAGATTGAAATGGATTATGTTGGACATAAGTGAGTATTGTTTAAGGATCGAAGTTTTCTCGATATTATTGATGGGATGTTATAGTAATATAGTTTTAGAAAAAGGACAACCTGCAGGACGGGCGACAGCCCATCGCTTCGGACAAGGCTGTAGGAATCGAACCCACAACCAAAGTACGACTGGACTGTAGAGACCCGTATCCTGACGTACATGGACATTACATTACATTTGCGGAATACTTAGTACATAACAAAAACACACACTAAAGGATCGTAATAGTTTAGTGTCTTTGGAAACTCGGAACATAATCTTCTAATCCTGGTGAAAGATCTTCAATATCTCCCGTAAAGATCTTCCATTTTTTTTACCTAAAACCTTTCTTTATATCCTGGGGAAAAGAAAACATAAAAGGGTGAGCTCAAATGCTCAGTAAGGGTATACAAAAGAAATAAAAATCACATCATATCTTTTTGAAAATCACAACCTGCAAAAGAGATCATAATATCTTAACATGGAACAAATCATAGAAGTGAAAATGAGATCCCCATAATCATAACATGAAACTTGAAACTTTGTGGCATGCACACATAATCATGGAAAATCATTTCTTGTTAGTCATGACTCATTGCCAAGACTATCTTAGTGGACAAAGTCCCTTTCTGAACCGAGTTCACTCCTCGTTTCAGTCCTGTATCACTGAACGGAAATAACCTTCGGTTCCAGCCATGTCTATCTCATGAGATATAAAATCTTTACCCAATGCATTGGAGGGAGATATAGGTCCCACCTATCTCTTAATGAATCCTTTCTTATGTGTGCCACAAAATCATAAATCATACATCATTGCATAACCCATGTAATAAAAATGGGATTCTTAAACAACATGACATCATAAAACCATTCATATAAGATAAAGGAATTCATAAACATAATTTCATCACAACATAGTCAAATAAATGTAAAAATATGGATAGAAACAGAACCCTTTATTATCTTATATGGAAAATAATTTTGATAAAACACTTGAATTGAATTCTTGAGGAAAATATCCTTTCTTCTTCAAAATCAATTTCTTTTACAAAACATCATGCAATTTTAAAAGAAAGAGATTTTATTGAAAATAGTCATGAAATCTTTTAGAGGAAGCTTCATGAAAATAAGGCTTTATAAAACAGTATAAATCCGTTCGTGCCGTATAAGTTAAAAAAAACATTCTTCGTACTTTTGTCGGAAAAGTCAAAAAGTACCTCGTACGAAAAACGAAAAAAGATTCCTTTCATATCCTTTACTAAAAACTCATAGAAGGTTAAAATTGGATTTAAACAATTGTAGGTGGATGGAAATAATATTACATATTGAGGGAACATGGATGTGGATGATAAAATACACCCCAGTAAATACTTACGAATAAACAATATCGGATAAAAATGAGATTGTGATATTTCCCTTACCTTAGGTCCGATTAGCTTTGTACGTGTCCGAAGCTCCTGTATAATGGTTTAAATAATGTTATTGACTTATTCCAGAATCATACATATTGATATGATATCATATATGGTCATATTATTAGCTTCTTGTTAGTAATATTTCATTGTTACTTGTTACTCGGGTCTTTATAACTTTTTGTTCTTATGCGTGTTTTGTTGAATAAATTCTTATTCTTATCTTTAGGTTATAGATAATTCATTTCCAGAATGGTATTAGTGTAGTATATACCATATTCATTCATTCAATTCATTTATATAATCATTATGAAATGAAGATCATGTAGAACGAGTCGCATCACATCGTGGAGACGGTATTCCGTACGTACGCACGAGTGATGATATCGTTCCTATGATCGTGGAATTGTATTGGAGTATATATATATTATTTCAGTATCAATATTACTTCATAATAATCATATGTAGTTACTCATTACACCATTATACCCATCCTTGTAAGGTGATGGTGGAAAATAGATTACACCACAGCGTGGAGACGGTATTCCGTACGTACGCACGCGCGGTGATTTCATTTTTCCGTAGGATGGATAGAAGCTGAATTAGGGTTGTTTCATATTTATAATAACATATCAGTATGTAAGTAATACTGATGTTATTACTTTATCATGAAACAACTAAAGAAGAAGAAGTTGAAGAAGAAAGAAATTGAAAAGATCGGTAATGGATATTACCTCTTCTTTGGAACGCCTCTTTGAATCCTCCACTTAAGGAACTAAGATTGGTCTTTGGAGAAGACCAGAACCTCTAGGATTATTCTAGGAAAGTGGAGAGGAGAAAATGGCAGGGGTTGGCCGAGCTTGAGTGCTCCAAATTGGTGTGAGGAGGAGGGGGAGGAGGTGCCCTTTTATAAGGGAGGAGAGGGGCACCTTAGGAATTCTTAAACATATTAATTTATAATAAATCTAACCCCACTTAAAAACCTCCAAAAATGACTCATATTAGAAGATTAGATGAGATAGGGTTGTAATCTCATCAACCAATCAAATTTAGACATGTTTGGATATTATTTTAAACCTTATCAATTATATTTAACTCTAAGTTAAATAATTTAACTTTTACCGTGTCTTTTTGTTTTCTTTCACTATATGGTTAATAAACTTACTATAACATGCCAAACGAACCAAAAATTGTTTATTATTAATATATATATCCTTATCTAAGTCATTTGGCCGAACCTTAGATTTTTAGGAATAAAATAACAATTAATAATATAATATTTGATTTAAAAACTATTTTGTGTCAATTTTGACACTATTTGATATATGATTTTTGTGAAAGTCATAACAGAATTATATGTTCGAACCAAGTTGATTAAATCAACATTAATATATCATAGTAACCTAGAAAATTAGTGGAATTCATAAAAAATCTCAAATTACATTTATTTTAGTGTTTATAACATCAATTATGTCAATATTTCATTAATAAGATAATTACTGCATCATCGTTGTGTCATAAATAAATTAAATTATTTGATGTCTAAAAATTACAAATAAAATACCATCATGTAGGAAATCGTTTTAGCTTTCTAATGAATATTTACAATCGAATTTATCTTATGTATAATCCCATATTAAAAATGATTTACTTATTAAACTTTGATTTTAACTATTTTAACCCTTCTTTAAATAAATTCATAATAAATGTCCTAATCTAATCCAAGTGGGCCTAAATGGTCATATTTTATTCCTAAGTTTGTTTTTGGTCGAATTACACTTGTCCAATAGAATTAGGACATGTGTTAGGGTAATAGTAATATCATATTTACCCTTAGTTACCCTATTTACTATTAACCGCGGTAAAAAAATGTAAAAAGTTACTATTCACCAAAAATTATTTTCATCTCATTGAACCACATTTTAGTCCTTGATATTAACCGTGTCTCTCGGATTTTCGAAATTCCATTCACAGAAGTGGTAAAATTAAGTTTTATGCAAAATTTAGTTTTTAACCTACCACTTAGTGGTTTCACTATTCATCAAAAATTGAAAGTTTTCAGAAAAATGCCAAAATTTCATCCTAAGCTATATTTCATATTCTGAATTCAAAAATGAAGTCTATTTTACCAAATTCATAACATAGAAGTTGAATTAATTAATTTTATAATTAAATCCCGCTATTAAAACAAATAGCGTGTTTTTACGAAACAATATCTATCAAAAGATTGACACTTGTTTATGTCAGGTTTAAATGTGAAATTACGTCCAATGACCAACATTGTATTAAATTGTAAAAATATATTCTAAATATAATTTAAAACCACTCAAATTAATAATTTATCACTATTAATTATTTCGATTAAAAAAGTTGTTTTTAATTATAATTTAGTAATTTTCACTATTCATCAGAATATAAAAGTTATCCGAAATGTACCAAAATTTCACCTTAGGCTAAATTCGATACTCCGAATCCAAAAATGAAATCCATTTTGAAAAATAAAATTTACAAAATTTCAAAAAGTGGTTATTACTATTCATAACGGCTAGTTTTAATAGCATATCGCTGTTTAGTGAAACTCGTTATTGCGTACTACACACACTATCGAGGAAGGTTGCGATTGCGTGTAATGCAAGGCATGTCAAGGATGCGTGTTGTGCAAGCTCCTTTTGGTGTAGCGTACAACACAAGACATTGACTTGCCTTGCATTACACGCAATCACAACCTTCCTCGATAGTGTGTGTAGTACGCAATAACGAGTTTCACTAAACAGCGATATGCTATTAAAACTAGCCGTTATGAATAGTAATAACCACTTTTTGAAATTTTGTAAATTTTATTTTTCAAAATGGATTTCATTTTTGGATTCGGAGTATCGAATTTAGCCTAAGGTGAAATTTTGGTACATTTCGGATAACTTTCATATTCTGATGAATAGTGAAAATTACTAAATTATAATTAAAAACAACTTTTTAATCGAAATAATTAATAGTGATAAATTATTAATTTTAGTGGTTTTAAAGTATATTTAGAATATATTTTTACAATTTAATACAATGTTGGTCATTGGACGTAATTTCACATTTAAACCTGACATAAACAAGTGTCAATCTTTTGATAGATATTGTTTCGTAAAAACACGCTATTTGTTTTAATAGCGGGATTTAATTATAAAATTAATTAATTCAGCTTCTATGTTATGAATTTGGTAAAATAGACTTCATTTTTGAATTCGGAATATGAAATATAGCTTAGGATGAAATTTTGGCATTTTTCTGAAAACTTTCAATTTTTGATGAATAGTGAAACCACTAAGTGGTAGGTTACAAACTGAATTTTGCATAAAACTTAATTTTACCACTTCTGTGAATGGAATTTCGAAAATCCGAGAGACACGGTTAATATCAAGGACTAAAATGTGGTTCAATGAGATGAAAATAATTTTTGGTGAATAGTAACTTTTTACTTTTTTTTACCGCGGTTAATAGTAAATAGGGTAACTAAGGGTAAATATGATATTACTATTACCCTAACACATGTCCTAATTCTATTGGACAAGTGTAATTCGACCAAAAACAAACTTAGGAATAAAATATGACCATTTAGGCCCACTTGGATTAGATTAGGACATTTATTATGAATTTATTTAAAGAAGGGTTAAAATAGTTAAAATCAAAGTTTAATAAGTAAATCATTTTTAATATGGGGTTATACATAAGATAAATTCGATTGTAAATATTCATTAGAAAGCTAAAACGATTTCCTACATGATGGTATTTTATTTGTAATTTTTAGACATCAAATAATTTAATTTATTTATGACACAACGATGATGCAGTAATTATCTTATTAATGAAATATTGACATAATTGATGTTATAAACACCAAAATAAATGTAATTTGAGATTTTTTATGAATTCCACTAATTTTCTAGGTTACTATGATATATTAATGTTGCTTTAATCAACTTGGTTCGAACATATAATTCTGTTATAACTTTCACAAAAATCATATATCAAATAGTGTCAAAATTGACACAAAATAGTTTTTAAATCAAATATTATATTATTAATTGTTATTTTATTCCTAAAAATCTAAGGTTCGGCCAAATGACTTAGATAAGGATATATATATTAATAATAAACAATTTTTGGTTCGTTTGGCATGTTATAGTAAGTTTATTAACCATATAGTGAAAGAAAACAAAAAGACACGGTAAAAGTTAAATTATTTAACTTAGAGTTAAATATAATTGATAAGGTTTAAAATAATATCCAAACATGTCTAAATTTGATTGGTTGATGATATTACAACCCTATCTCGTCTAATCTTCTAATATGAGTCATTTTTGGAGGTTTTTAAGTGGGGTTAGATTTATTATAAATTAATATTTTTAAGAATTCCTAAGGTGCCCCTCTCCTCCCTTATAAAAGGGCACCTCCTCCCCCTCCTCCTCACACCAATTTTGAGCACTCAAGCTCGGCCAACCCCTGCCATTTTCTCCTCTCCACTTTCCTAGAATAATCCTAGAGGTTCTGGTCTTCTCCAAAGACCAATCTTAGTTCCTTAAGTGGAGGATTCAAAGAGGCGTTCCAAAGAAGAGGTAATATCCATTACCGATCTTTTCAATTTCTTTCTTCTTCAACTTCTTCTTCTTTAGTTGTTTCATGATAAAGTAATAACATCAGTATTACTTACATACTGATATGTTATTATAAATATGAAACAACCCTAATTCACCTTCTATCCATCCTACGGAAAAATGAAATCACCGCGCGTGCGTACGTACGGAATACCGTCTCCACGCCGTGGTGTAATCTATTTTCCACCATCACCTTACAAGGATGGGTATAATGGTGTAATGAGTAACTACATATGATTATTATGAAGTAATATTGATACTTAAATAATATATATATACTCCAATACAATTCCACGATCATAGGAACGATATCATCACTCGTGCGTACGTACGGAATACCGTCTCCACGATGTGATGCGACTCGTTCTACATGATCTTCATTTCATAATGATTATATAAATGAATTGAATGAATGAATATGGTATATACTACACTAATACCATTCTGGAAATGAATTATCTATAACCTAAAGATAAGAATAAGAATTTATTCGACAAAACACGCATAAGAACAAAAAGTTATAAAGACCCGAGTAACAAGTAACAATGAAATATTACTAACAAGAAGCTAATAATATGACCATATATGATATCATATCAATATGTATGATTCTGGAATAAGTCAATAACATTATTTAAACCATTATACAGGAGCTTCGGACACGTACAAAGCTAATCGGACCTAAGGTAAGGGAAATATCACAATCTCATTTTTATCCGAGATTGTTTATTCATAAATATTTACTGGGGTGTATTTTATCATCCACATCCATGTTCCCTCAATATGTAATATTGTTTCCATCCACTTGAAATAGTTTAAATCCAATTTTACCCTTAGGTGAGTTTTTAGTAAAGAATATGAAAGGAATCTTTTGTCGTTTTTCCGTACGAGGTACTTTTTGACTTTTCCGACAAAAGTACGAAGAATGTTTTTTTTAACTTATACGGCATGAATGGATTTTTAAAACATTACTTCAAAGAAGCTTACTTTACAAGTTTTCAAGTTTATTTTTAATCAACTTCTTTTATTTTAAAGTTGTATGACATGTTATGAAAGGAAAAATGTTTTTGAAGAAGAAAGGATATTTTCCTCAAGAATTCAATTCAAGTGTTTTATCAAAATTATTTTCCATCTAAGATAATAAAGGGTTCTGTTTCTATCCATATTTTTACATTGGTTTGACTATGTTGTGATGGAATTATGTTTATGAATTCCTTTATCATATATGAATTGATTTATGATGTCATGATGTTTCAAGAATCCCATTTTTGTTATATATGTTATGTGATGATGTATGTTTTATGATTATGTGGCACACATAATAAAGGATTCATTATAAGATGGGTGGGACCTATATCTCCCTCCAATGCATTGGGTAAAGATTTTATATCTCATGAGATAGACATGGATGGAACGGAAGGTTATTTCGGTTCAGTGATACAGGACTGAAACGAGGAGTGAACTCGGTTCAGAAAGGGACTTTGTCCACTAAGATAGTCTTGGAAATGAGTCATGACTAACAAGAAATGATTTTCCATGATTATGTGTGCATGCCACAAAGTTTCAAGTTTCATGTTATGATTATGGGGATCTCATTTTCACTTCTATGATTTGTTCCATGTTAAGATATTATGATCTCTTTTGCAGGTTGTGATTTTCAAAAAGATATGATATGATTTTTATTTCTTTTGTATACCCTTACTGAGCATTTGAGCTCACCCTTTTATGTTTTCTTTTCCCCAGGATATAAAGAAAGGTTTTAGGTAAAAAAAATGGAAGATCTTTACGGGAGATATTGAAGATCTTTCACCAGGATTAGAAGATTATGTTCCGAGTTTCCAAAGACACTAAACTATTACGATCCTTTAGTGTGTGTTTTTGTTATGTACTAAGTATTCCGCAAATGTAATGTAATGTCCATGTACGTCAGGATACGGGTCTCTACATTCTCCCTCACGATTTAAAATTTTGTACTCTGTTTCTGAAATGTTTCCTATGACTGCTGTAATAATGAATAGTATAGTTAGCTAAATTTTAGTTCGGGGAGAGATTTAGTTCTACTGGTAGTCAATTTCATCTTTCTCGTTAATTCATTCTTCTGTGATTAGAATTGATCGGCGAGGTTAACTCTGATTACACTTTTCTGCTCCGTACCACATGCACTTAAATTTTCTGAACTCTATAATCATTCGGCGAGTTTGATTATGGAATCATCTTTTAAATAATCAACTTGTAATGAAAACATCAGTACTTACGACGAGTTTGTATTGCTGTTCTTTTTAATTCATTTGTCTGAAGTTGAACTTCTTGGAGTGGCGAACTCTAAGTTGAAAAATTTCCACAACTTAACTCCTGGAGAGGGAAGTAAGTTGTCTCTTTTCAGTGGTACGAAGCAGTACTTTTACATGAAAAGGAGAAACAATTTAAACCAGTAGACTAGAATGAACCCCGAGCATTCTTTACTGTTGTCTTTTATCATCATTTTATTTTCTTTATTGCATTTTTCTTTCAGTTGTATTCTGTTTTAGTGTAGGTAGCACGAGTTTTTCAAGGGAATTTTAGTTTTACGTTGCAGTTTATAAAAACATAAAAAAATTTAAAAGATATAAAAAAAGATAAGAAAACTACTCTACTACTGATAACAGTGGAGCTTCCCGAGTTTTTTTTTAGAAAGTAGTGGCCAAAATAGCCTTCCTTATGGGTTCGACCCTGCTTGCCACATATACAGTAGTTAGTAGGAATATAAATTTTAAACTTTGACCGACTTCAACGACGGTTTAGGTCAAGTTTTTGGCGCCATTGCCGGGGAGGGCACGATCCATTGCTAAATAAAACTCTTAAAAAAACACATATATAAAAAAAATCCTTAAAAAATTGAAATTTTTGAAAACATTATAAAAAAAAATTACTTTTCTTTCTAAGTTGTTACTGTTAGAAACTGTCTACCACGGTTTGTATGAGCACAAGAACATCTGCTGTTATATTAGAACCTCTAAACCCTGAACTCGATAAACACTTAGCTGCTCTAAGAAGGAAAAATAAAATTGAAATGGAAAATCAAGAAAATAGAACCCCTGAGAATAATAACTTTCGAAATAACCATCCAGAACTCTTAGATGAAAACGAAAGTCCTAGGATGAGGGAGTTTCAACTCCCTCAAGTTTCAAGCAACCCATCATCCATTAGATTAATTCCTAGAGCTAGAAATTTTGACCTGAAACAATCACACATTTCTCTGCTGCCTGCATTCAATGGGCTCTCTAATGAGGACTCTCTGGCCTTCATTAGAGATTTCTACAATACTGTGCAGCAACTTCCACTTTTAGGACTCATTAATTATGAAATTTTATCCCCAAAGATTAAAAGGAGAACTTAGAACTAAAATCACTAGTTTTTATCAAGAGGATGGAGAAGGCTTCTCCATCTAGACTTAAAAATATTTTCATTTAGACTTAAAAACCAATTTCTCGCATTCCCATTAAGGCAAAAGGGAAAAACTCTCCTCCTTAGTTCATTTTCAGTGAGTCCTAAAAGTGGAAGTTGCTGCACAGTATTGTAGAAATCTCTAATGAAGGCCAGAGAGTCCTCATTAGAGAGCCCATTGAATGCAGGAAGCAGAGAAATGTGTGATTGTTTCAGCTCATAATTTCTGGCTCTAGGACTTAATCTAATGGATGATGGGTTGCTTGAAACATGAGGGAGTTGAAACTCCCTCATCCTAGGCCTTTCATGTTCATCTAAGAGTTCTGGATGGTTATTTCGAAAGTTATTATTCTCAGGGGTTCTATTTTCTTGATTTTCCATTTCAATTTCATTTTTCTTTCTTAGAGCAGCTAAGTGTTTATCGAGTTCAGGGTTTAGAGGTTCCAATATAACAGAAGATGTTCCTGTGCTCATACAAACCATGGTAGACAGTTTCTAACAGTAACAACTCAGAATGAAAAGTAATTTTTTTTTATAAAGTTTTCAAAAATTTCAATTTTTTTAAGGATTTTTTTTTATATATGTGTTTTTTAAGAGTTTTTTTAGAAATGGATCTTGCCCTCCCCGGCAACGGTGCCAAAAACTTGACCTAAACCGTCGTTGAAGTCGGTCAAAGTTTAAAATTTATATTCCTACTAACTACTGTATATGTGGCAAGCAGGGTCAAACCCACAAAGAAGGCTATTTTGGACACTAATTTCTAAAAAAAAAACTCGGTAAGCTCCATTATTGTCAGCAGTAGAGTAGTTTTCGTATCTTTTTTTATATCTTTTAAATTTTTTTATGTTTTTATAAACTGCAATGTAAAACTACAATTCCCTTGAAAAACTCGTGCTACCTACACTAAAACAGAATACAACTGAAAGAAAAATGCAATGAAGAAAATAAAATGCTGATAAAAGACAACAGTAAAGAATGCTCGGGGTTCATTCTAGTCTACTGGTTTAAATTGTTTCTCCTTTTCATGTAAAAGTAATGCTTCGTACCACTGAAAAGAGACAACTTACTTCCCTCGCCAGGAGTTAAGTTGTGGAAATTGTTCAACTTAGAGTTCGCCACTCCAAGAAGTTCAACTTCAGACAAATGAATTAAAAAGAACAGCAATACAAACTCGCCGTAAGTACTGAAGTTTTCATTACAAGCTGATTATTTAAAAGATGATTCCATAATCAAACTCGTCGAATGATTACAGAGTTCAGAAAATTTAAGTGCATGTGGTACGAAGCAGAAAAGTGTAATCAGAGTTAACCTCGCCGATCAATTCTAATCACAGAAGAATGAATTAACGAGAAAGATGAAATTGACTACCAGTAGAACTAAAACTCTCCCCGAACTAAAATTTAGCTAACTATACTATTCATTATTACAGCAGTCATAGGAAACATTTCAGAAACAGAGTACAAAAGTTTAAATCGTTAGGGAGAAGGAACTCCCTAAAAATGCTCTGCTCCTAAGTTCCTGGACTGCACTGCTCAGCATCGTCTCTGCTGCTCTTGATCATCTCTCCCCCGGGTAAATGTATGAATGTCTCCGTCAATGAATGTGTCCCTCTGGAATCAGAATGGAAGAGTCCCCCAAAAACGCTGCTTGTTCTGATTAAGTACTCTCTGTCATCCACTACACGTCACCACTCAATCTCCACCGACTTCAAAAGTTCTTTACCAGCGCACCGCAAAATGTGCATTTTTTCGCGACCGACACGTCGCGCAATCTTTTCTCATGTAAATAACTTCGGTAAAGTTAGTTGTAAGTACCTGGACATGTTTATGTCCATTGAATGAACCTGCAAAAATAAATAAATAAATAAAAAGGGTAAATAAATAAGGACCGAAAGAAAGAAAAGTGGTTATTTTTAAAGTCGAGTGTTATATAACTCTTTGAAAGTTAGTCATAAGTTAATTGTTAGTTATTATTTACTTTTATAAAATTATCTATTAAATAATACTATGGTAAAACATAATTTATTAAAAAGTTATTAATTTAATTAAGTTTACAAAATATTTACTAAGTTATTAATTTTATCCATTTTTAAACTAAGTTATTAAATAATAAGAACATAAATAAATAAATAAATAAATAAATAAATATTTTAATATTATTTCATTAATTTTATTATTAGAATTAAAGAAATTACATTGTTAGGTTAATTAATTAAATAGTTAATTTTAATTGAGTAATTAAAATTATTACTTAAGTTATAATTAAATTAAAAAGTATGTTTTATAAATTATTTTTAATTATTTTTAATTATATATTTATACTATAAATAGTGTATTTATTTATTATTTACATTTATTATTAATTTAGTTTTAAAATTTTAATTTATCTATTTATTAAAATTATAATTGTTAAAAATTATAACTTTTCTAAATAATTTTAAATTTATTTGACTTAGTAAAGTTAACTTTCAGAAAAGTTAACTTTACTTTAATTTTATTTTTACTTTAGCTTTTGCTTTCTTTTTTTTTCTTTTGACTTAACTTTAATTATTTTATTTTATGTTTTTATTTAATTGTCTTCTTCCCTCCTCCCCAAATCGGCGCACAGCAGGGAGGAGGAGATTTTATTCCTCCATGGAACCAGTGGCTCTGGTCCGAGCTCCCCCTCCCGCGGCAGCTTAAGCAGAGCAGCTTCACTCCAGCCCTCCAGGTCTTCTTCTTCGGTTCCCAGTGCGGCGCACAGGGTAGGTTGGCATCCTAGCTTCAGCAGCGGCGCGACATCAGCATCCCGGCGGCAGCAGCTTCGGCTCTCATGGGTGGCGAAACCTCCTGCTCATGGCCTCCTCATCTCCAAATCTTCAATCGCGGCATAGCAGGACTCCCTCGGCTCCAGCATGGAGTGGTGGACAACAGCTACCCTGCGGTGGCTCTTCTTTTTCTCACCAATCATCGGTGTCCCATTCTTGCTGGTCGCATCGACCTCCACTAAAAACCCATGATGATGCGGCTTTGGATCAGACACCACCCTCAACCCCACTGCATCATCTTCAAACAAAACGCTGGACTTGAGTTGGAAATCCCATTAGGGAAGGGACCAGGCATCGGTGGCAGGGCACAGATCTCTTCTTCTCCAATAAGCGGCGACACAATAGACCTGCATCACGGGCACATCCCTGCTCCACTAGCAGGTGCGGTGCCCTCTTCACACAACAGGGTCAGTCTCGGCTCTGGCGTGAACCTCGGCCTGAGTCTCTTCCGTGAAACGCGAGCCTGGGCTCCAGCAGGTTCATGCGTCTTCAATGCTGCAGCAAGACTCAAATGAGATCGGCTCGACCTCTATTCAAAAAAAAACGGGGTGGCGGTGTGAAGCTGATGGCGGAGGTGATATGGCTGCGTGATTGGGTTGAGGGGAAAACAATGAGAGAATAGGCACAACCGGTGAGAAATAGATGTATCGGTAGCTACCGATAGAAGGGAATTATCAGTGAGGAAAAAAACAAAGGGCTATCGGTAGCTGTAAATGGTGATAACAAAAAAAAAGGTAAGAATGGGTATTGGTAGCTGAAGCTACCGATAAAAAAAATAATAATAATAAAAAAATTATCGGTGAGGTATGAAAAGGGACGGGCAGGGCCGCAGCTACCGATAGAACTAAATGAAGGACACCGATTGAAATTTAAAATAGAGGGTCAGGGATCACCGTTAGAATTAAAAGAAAACAGGTCACCGATATGCAGCAGGCTACCGGTGGGGGATATCGGTAGCTGGAGCTACCGATAAAAAAAAAGTATCGGTATCTTAACTACCGATAGTGCATAAAATATTAGCTTGGTGAAATGATATAGAATTAAAACTTAAATAAATTAAATAAAAAGTCTTAAGATAATTAATTAAAATAACGCTAAATACCATTAATTCAGAACATATTTTTTTATTAAACCTTAAACACATTAAAATAATTAACTAGCAACACTAAAATTAAAAATTGAATAAAATTTTAAACTAAATTAATAAAAGAAATAACATTAAAATAACTATAAAAATTAATTAAAGAATAGCATCAAATATAAATAAAAAGCATCGGTGACCCAAATAAGTCACCATAAGATCTCTTCTACCTCACCAGTAGACTAAAACAAAATAAAAATGAAATAAAACTCAATCTGCATACATAAAATAATATAATTAATGTTTAAAAACTATTAATTAATTAATTAATTAACTAATTGAACTAATAAAATTAAGGGAGAACCAATATAATTAATTTAAAACACATATTATTTACTTAAATGACTAGCAGGTGATTAAACACATAAAATAATAAAATAAACCTATTTTAACAAAAATTAATTGAAAGAATAATTAATAAAATAAAGTCTAAATTAATTAATTAGAATTATATTAATTAAATAATTGTTTAAATAGAACACCGTTGTTAATTAAATT
This sequence comes from Viscum album, assembly GCA_963277665.1. Taxonomy (NCBI): domain Eukaryota; kingdom Viridiplantae; phylum Streptophyta; class Magnoliopsida; order Santalales; family Viscaceae; genus Viscum; species Viscum album. The sequence goes on along the minus strand of OY728143.1, from coordinate 1,188,673,104 downwards.
GAAGGGTTCACTGGTAGAAATCAAAGTCTACCGAAAAGATATATAAAAGAGCTACCGGTAACCTACCTACCAGTAGAGAAAAAGGACCCCTGCTATCGGTAGCTTAGCTACCGGTAGTCTGGCAAGCCGCGACTAAATTATATAAACATAAAAATTTAAAAGTAAGTTAATTATCAAACAGAATAATTATTAACAATGACAAATTAAATAAAATAAAAAAATAAAGATTAAATAAACAAATTGAAAATTAATTACATTAAAAATAATGAAGATATAAATTAACTATTTATTGTTCAAAAATTAAATAAAATGTTATAAAAAGTGAATAATTGACAAGTTTATTTATAAAAATACAAAAGTGCATTTATTTATTAAAAAGTGTTAAAATAGTTAAATAAATTGTATAAAATGTAATACAAAGATGTGGCAAACTGAGTAAAAATAAGGCCACATCAAATTCCCCCACACTTAAACATTGTTTGTCTTCACACAATCCCATGTTTTATCATCTTTGAAAAAGTGTGAATTATACAAATCAGCAATGTTCGGAGAAGTTTCAACAGAGGACTCAAAAAGTGTGCTTAGGCTATTAAACACATACCTCAAATAAAGTCTCGCCTAGAACCACTACTCAAAGGGAACTCAAGTAAACCATGAATCATCCATAAATGAAGGTGTCCGGCTTCATATATGACTCTGCCTAGTTACTTACTTCAATTCAAGCTCAATTTCTAAATTCAAGAGTGATAAATGGTAAAATGAAATGTGGAATTAAAATCTTAACAAAAGGAACTTTGTACTTTGACTAATCCCCTTGGTTCCAAAATTAAAACATAAATAAAGTAAACAAAATAGTGTAGTATAAAATAATACATGATGAAAATAAAATAGTGTAGTATAAAGTAAACAATAAATAAAAGTTGTATCCATGGGTGATCTTAAGAATCCCTAGACAACCCCTAGATGCACTCAGTTCAGAACCACCTACTGGCGTATGGTGAATTCCTATAGTTTATAACCCACTGACCACCCTAGCGACAAAATTAGCGGAAAATCCCACCTGGACTCTCTATCTACCAGGGGGAACCAACCCATCTAATCGGGGATGGTGAGGAACCATCACATGATAATCTATAAGGCACCTAGGAACCCATGGTGGTTATAGTAATACTATATAAGTTGGAGGCCCTTGCACGTGTGACTCATCTCATCACACTTGCCTACCCCAAAAATGGACACTGATATATGATAACCCCTATGGAATATCCCTCCTATAATGGTTCCCCATATTTATATACATACATTCCATATCACACGAATGTGCCAACCGGGCTACTATAACATATAAAATTTAATGCTTTTCAGAAAACGTTGATGGTTTTCAACCAGAAACACACATTTATTAAAAATAACTTGCAAACACCACTCTTACATTTATAAAGCTAAATGGGCCCTTAAGTTCTAAAAACACAATTCCAAAACTCCACAATTATCAAACATGCTTTTACCCTTTTCTGAACCCCACCAAAACATGTTTCAAACAGAATGGACAAACCTTAAAGAACACATTATAAACCATGATTTCCAAAACACTTAAAGAAACACCAAAACCACATTTAAAATACTTTTTAGAAACTACTCAAGGGGACCAAATTTAATTTAAAACTATATTCATTTTAGAAAAATAAACTTACAAGAAAACACCAAAAACTTTAAAACCATAACTGTCAGCCTACTTTATTTATAGAATGTAATACAATCCAAAAAAAACATTAAAGCCTTTACAACACATTTTAACACATTTAGCCTGTTATTCCAACATCAAAACATACACACCTGAAATCCTATTTTGGAATCAAAATCACAACAATTAAAACATTTTAAAGCCTTGCCCCTAAAATCACCACTTACCCACATTATTTAATGGGAACACCAACTAAAAACATTGAATCCATTAAACCCTTACAAAAGTGCTCTAACATAATAATCAAGTGATAACACAAAAAAATAATGTTCATTAATAAAAAATGTTGTTGCAACATAATAATGGTGATAAATTTCATAAAGTACCAATTCCTTCTTAAAAAACATAAGAAATTAAAATAGGCTTTTTTAGGTATCATAAAACTATGAAATTTACACGAAAAATCCTTTAAAACCTATTTTTGACAAATCAAATAAATTCTAAATTGCTATAATAATTTAAACAAGGGTATCATATTGCTGAGAAACTAATTTATAAATTTTATTAAAATGGAAATCATCAAAGGAAAGGATTTACGAAAGAAAAACTTGGGAACACCTACTGAAACATCGTGAGACTGGAAGGAAACATCAACGAGAGGAATAATGACACCGCGCAGAAAAATAGAAAACCCTAAATCCAATGGAAACACAAGATACAGATTAACCCTAACATTTAAGGTTTGTAAAAAAATAAAACCCACAAGAAAACCCTAAAAAAACGAGTGAGGATAGGAGAAAAATGGGAAGAGAACTCACAGGAAGGAATCTCCATATGGAGGAGCGAATTCGAAAAGGAGCCCCAGATGGGAGGAGGTGTGCCTAAGGGGGGGGGGGTAAGGGGAATATATGTGTGAGTGTGAAGAAATAATGGGGAGGAGGGGTGAGATTTATTGGCAAAATGAAAGAGGGAATAAGTGGGGTGAGAGGGAGGTGTGTGGAGAGAGTTGTGAGGGAATAAAAAAAAGATAAAAAGGAGTAATATGGAGAGATAGAGTAGGGGAGAAGCGTGATGGATAAAAAAGAGGGGAGATGTATGATTGGAGAGAGGGGTGAGTGGAGAGAGGGATAAAAAAAAGTGAGAGATAAAAAAATAAAGGAATTCACGTGGAAGGGTGGTGCGTGATGGGTAAAAGAAAAAAGAGGGGTGTGATTGGAGATATGTATGAGTGGATAGATGGATTAAAAAATGAGGAAAATTAAATGGGAGGGGTGAGGCATGGTGGATAAAAAAATACATTAAAACCCTTTTTAAAAATAAGGAAAAAATAGAAAATAAATAATAATAATAAAATTATAATAATGATAATAATAATAATAATAACTACAAATATTAAAATACTAATTATAGAAACCAAATTTTAATGAAAATATTTATAACAATATTAATAATTATGTAATCATAAGAACACTATTAATTTTTTTAATGATAATAATAATAATGATAATAAAAACAATAATAATCATAATCATAATTTTCATTCATTTTTTTAAATAATAAACAAATTAATAACCAAATAATAATTATATTTGTATCCATTTTAATGACAATAAGATCATTAAAAATTTTAATAAAAGAAAACATTTTTATATCTACACAATAATGTTATTATTATTTTTTCCTAACAATTTACTTTATTTCATTCTCATAAAGTTTAATAATTTTAAATAATGGGTAACCACAGGGGCATCCGGGCCGACCGTATGGTTATTGCCAACTGTGCGGTTCCCTTGCACCAATCCAAAACCCACCAAAAACATCAAATATCTAAAATTTTAAACATGCACTCAACCCGCACATTGACGAGGCTAAACAAAACCAAAAATAATAAAATAAAATAATTTAAATGGTCAGGGTGTGACATTTTTGCGATGATCCATTAAGAATACATGTTTTTCTCAATCTATATATTTAAAATATTTTTCAATCCTACAGGAGGTAATTGGTGATCATGCAGGGCATTATTATCTTGAGGATTTGTTAGAGCTTTATAGTCACTGTCAAAGATTTATTTTAGTATTTTTATATGTTTTAGTTATTTATTATATTACATTCATGCATTGATGTTTAATTTTTATTTATGTGTTAGAAAATGTTTTTTTATCATATTATATATTATTTCTTAAATTTATATCGAGTGAAATGCCTCCTGTTTGTGTGAATTACATATCGTCAGTGCTAGTTTCCAACCTTTGGACTGTTGGATGTCGGTTCCCAGGTTCCTCAAATTTACCTCATCATTTCATAATCACGAGAGATAACTTTGTAAGTAGAGGTCCTGAAATGAATCATAAAGATCCTAAAATTTGGCATTAGAGCTCATATAAAAAATATCTTTGAGTTAAATTATTAAATGAGAATAAATATCCTTTTCTTTTGAATACATTTAAAAGAAAAAATTCCCAGAACAAGAGGAATAGAATATTATTTGAAAAACCATAATTTATTTTAAAGTTATCTTTAAAATGAATAATATGTATAATGGTGGGAAATGTATTTCATGTAGTAAACATTAAAAAACATTCTTTTTTTAGTTTTGTAAAGAAAGTAAAAAATGAATTGTCTGAAATGTGTCAGAAAGATTCTTTTTTAACTCTTTATAAAAAAATTCAAAATTAGTTAAAAAATAATTTCCACAATAATTTTAGTGTAAATAATAACATTATTAAAAAAATAAAATAACATGGATATAGAAAAGAAATATTTTAATTCCATTGAAACAATGTTTTAAATAAAAATACCTTATTATGTGTCCCGACTAACCACGTATGTTATTTACCTTCCTAAATAATAGACATATATTAATTATTTAACTTATTTATAATTTTTATCATGTTAATTCCATAATCATTATTTCTTTTATTTCATTTAGAATCATTTTCTATTTAGTTATTAAACTGGTTATGTTTACATCTGATATTTTTAGGTCATTCAGTCTAAAAAAGTATTAGTGAGTTGACCATGATCAAAAGGTAATGGTTACATCATCTTTATAATATTAAACATGTTATAATTATCATTTTTATACATTCAATAAAATTTTAAATCCATCCATTTAAGGTTATGATGAAAAAAATTAGATACGTAGTTTATAGAGGTAGTTCTGTACACATACGCATGAACAACATTATCATTTTTTCATTGGATGAAAATTAAATACGGAAGAAAAGGGATTAATTTTTTGTAATAATAATAATATAAAAAATATAATATTTATTCACTGAATTCATTATTATGACCATCTGTTTGATATGGTGATACAAAATAAATTACATCTCTTCATGCAGGTGGTATTCTACACGTACACACGAGTGACATTTCCATTTTCCAACTGATGGGGGAGAAATGTGGTAGGTGATAATTTGTATTTAAATAATCATAATTATCTCATAATAATAATATAAATCCATTAAATACTTATTTATAACCATCCACATGACATGTTTTTGAAAACAAATTACATCGCTACATGGAGAAAATATTCCGCACGTACACACGAGGGGCGTTTTCATTTTCAATAGTACCGAAAGGGGGAGAAATCATTTTTCCTTAAAAATAACTAAATTTAAATATATAAAAGATAATAATGTAATTTTATTTGTATTATTATAATATATTTGAATGTTGTAGGATAAGAAATAAACATGAAAGAATTTTGTTAAGACTTATACCTCCTCCTTGGATATCTAACTTCTATTTACAAAATAAGCCTTGTAAGACTGGTCTTTTTTGAGAAAACGTACTATAGGAATTGGGGAGGAGAGTTGGGAATATATATTAGTATATATTTTTTGATTTAGCGTACTCAAATATTGTGAATAAGTGAGGATATGAGGTTCCCTTTTATAAGTGATAGGAGTGGAACCCATGAAAATACTAAGAACATTTAAATATAATAAATGTCTTTCCCATTTAAAGCCACTATAATTGAGTAAAATTTATTAGATTGGATATTTAATGGATTAAATACCAACATAAAATCAAAATTAAGAAGATTTTTATAGATATTTTATTCCTTATATCTTGGTTTGACCCTCATTAATCTCTTTAACCATTACCAAGGAGACAATCATTTTCCAAGGTGACAATTAATTATTTATAAAACTGAACTTTAAATCATTACCAAATTAAAATATGGTTACCCTACATATGGAATCCATTTTATAGGATTAAAATTATACATCTGGTAGAACTTGTTTTTAATATATGTTCACAAAACACAGTGAAAACTATTTTTTAGAAAAAATGAATTTCTAAGCATAAAAATGTTTTTATAAACAAATAACGCATAATTTTGTTTCCCAAGACATTAATTGGATTATTTTAAAAAAACTAATAATTATTTGACTTTATAACCAAAATTTTTTGAATGGAACCTGGTAAAAACTTGATAAAAAGTGAAAAACCAAAAACACTTATTATTTGAATAAAAATATTACATTTTTTTTAAAGTGTCAAACATAGTTTTATATGTTAAAAATTATATTTTTAAATGAATTAAATTACATATCAAATATATATTTGGTATATAAATTTCATTTTCATAAACATTCATGTCATTATTTTATCATTATAGTGTCATAAGTGGCAGTATTTGTAAAATCAATATTTTTCACTATTCACGTAACGATCAAGTAATTTTGAGAAATCACCAAAAATAATCCTATGATAATTTTTTATTCATTATATAAAAAAATAAGAACATTTTTTAAAATTAAAATTCTAAAATTTATAAATATAAATTATAAATAAAACCATATAACACATGTAAAGTAGTTTATTTAGAATAAATTTCATTATTGAAAAATTAATTAAAATTATCCCAGTGAATATGAAACCATAAAATATAATAAAAAATATTTATAACAAATAAAATTATTTTATTATTTAAATTACCAAGGTTTTGACACCAACAACATTCATTCTCTCCCTTTTTCTTCCACGAACACCTGAGATCTCATTTTGAGTGTTTTTATAATGAACCTCCACCTATGAAACATCCAATAAATCACTTTAAACTTGGTGAAAAAAATTCTTCCTTTGATATGAGATGAAAAATTAAAAATAACCCATCCCCCAATTCAATGAATATATAATATATCTCTTAGTTCAAAAACATTAAAATACAAGATCCATTATAAATATGAATATAAAAATATCCATAATACTCATTTAGGAAACTATAGTGGGACTTACTCACATTTTACTCTAGTATTTGGTTGACTAAATAATAAATTAAAAAATAGTACTTTTTAGTGTGTTAGACAAAATAATCATATTCTATCTAAAAACACTAAATATTTTACACCCAGTTTTATATGAATTTATAATTTTAAATTTTGATAATAATAATACCAATTTGGAGGGTTGAGTTCATTTATTATTGTACCTACCTTCTTAGTTTAGCCTCATTATTTAATAGGATGAGATACATGAAAATGGTTTGTATAACACCATTATTTTTTGTATGTTTAAATACAAACACTTTTTTATATTTCATGTGTTATGTCATATTAATTTATGCTATTACATGAGAGAACTAGACATGTTTGATAGTAACTACAAGAATTCAGAAGAATTAGGAAAGTAAAAAAATCCATTTTTTCAAGGGTAGTTCATCAAATAAGGAAGTATCTCATTAATTATATTTACAAACAAGAATTATAATTGGATAATTATTTTGTATAAATTTTACAATTTATATACATTCACAATTTTACAAAAAACACTTGATGAATATTTATATTACATTCATAATAATGATGTAAATTCAGATTGATCATTAAAGGACATAAGATTTTTTTATTAATGTAGTTATTATATTAATAAGATAAACCAAAAGAATAAGATATTCCATATAGAAGTACTTCATAACAAAATTCATAGACTAAGAAGGAGGGTGACCTGACTTTTTGGCTTTTTTAAAGGTGATTAAAATTTTATTTTTGTTATAGAATTGAATCTTATGTACTGAACATATCATTATTAAGTTTTGAAGCAAGTTATAGAGTGATATAACTGAAATTTACCTTATCTTTTGGGTTATAAATAGATTAATAAGTAATGTGTATAGAATTTTGATTTTGGATTTCATTAAATGAGTTATCCTACAACCAAAATTTAATATATACATAATATATGGTAACTTGTGAGATTTTGAAAAGGATGTTAATATTCACCATTTTTATATTAAACCCCCGATTGAAAATGAATTAGTGGGTTTTGTGGGTTTTTAGGTGGTAGTGGATGTTGAATAACCTACCTCGATTAATAGAACTTCTAGGATCGACTATAAAAATCATTTTTTCATCTCAATTTCTATGACAACAAAAAAGTAAAATTCTATAAGTCTAACTTAAAATGCATAGATGTTATGGTGGATTGGTAGGGGATAATGTTAGAATAACCCAAAGTTAAATACTAGATGATGAAGTCTGAATATGTAACCAACAATTACTCCATTATAACACATCGTGGAGGAAAATTAGAAATCATTAAAGAGATCTCCTAAATATCATCATGAGGAAAAAGTTGGAATTATTTTCATAATAGTACAATAAAGAATAATTGAACACAAGGATCATCGGGGGAGGGATCATAAGAGTTACTTTTATGATCCCAAGATGTAGGAACTATTTACCAGAAGAAGGAGTTATGGTAGTGGAATGGCTAGTCCATGTATATAGATCATCTTTGAAGATTTGATCAAAAGAAATTCATCCTATCAGGATACAAAGGTGATTGTAACCAAAAGTACCAATTCGGTCAGACCATTTAATAGCAGGACATATTATTTTTGGAGAACCAAGAATATAATTTTAATAATATTTTGATATCATAAGTATAAAGATTTTTACTGTTCCCCCTATAAAATAGGATTCAAGTTTAAACCATGTAAAAACCTTTGTTATTATTTTAATCTAATTTTTTTTGTTGTTATATTCTGATATTTCATGTTTCTTAATTCATTTAGAGGTTTTTTATTAGTTTGGTGACTCGGGTGTGGTATTTCTTACATGTTATGATCATCATTGACTGGTTTCACTTTATGGTACTTTGTTTCAAACGAATAAGTTCTATTGGAGAACTTTAAGTTTTTGAAGTTATCCATTGGTCATCAAAGTTGCCTCAGATATCCAGCTAGAGGGTTCTGGATGACATGAACTAATTCATTTTTTTATATCTTGGTTTAGAAACATCACTCTACCCTTATGTTTATAATATAATATCTGTAAAAAATTCCTGATATCTCTTTTACATTATTCAAAACTTAGTGGGAGATCAAAATTTCTAGAGGAATGCTATTGTAAGTGGGTAAGTCATAGGTGAAGAAGTTATACAGAATGAATTTTGGGGTTTGGAAGATATATATGGTGGATTGTATACTATATAAAGGCCTTGATATTCTATTGTTGGGTACCAAGATTAAAATCAATGAATATGGAAAAATGGAAGAGGATGGATAATAAAGAATTAGGGTTGATTTTGATTTCATTAGTGTGGAATGTGTCTTATAACATACAATAAGTGAAGACTATATCAGAACAAATAAAGACCCTCATAGAAATGTATGAGACTACTACAAATATGAACAAAGTGTTCTTGATAAGGAGACTATTTGACTTGAGGGTGTTAGAATATAATTATTCTAGTGATCATGTTAACCACTTATACACGATTAGAATTCAGTTGGAGTCAGTGAATGTGAAATTTAGAGATCTAGAATGGGTACTAACATTAATATCTTTTATCCCCAAATCATGGGATGAGATGCTCAATTCTATGAGTAGCTCAACCAGGAAGAATGTCACAGTTTTTAGATAGTTTATGGATTCAGTTTTGTATAAGGAAATTTATTAGGAGATCAATATATCTTTCTAACATTCATATAATGTAGAAGAAAGGGGGATGTCCATCTCAAAAAATGGTTGTAATAAAGGTAAAAAAATGATAAAATAAAGTAATAGAAATCCAATAGAAGGTGGTCCGTGTGATAGAATTATGGAAAATAAATTCACCTTCATAAATATTTTAACGAGAACATAGTGAATTGTAGAAGTTATTTTTCCATAAGTGGATCCCGAATCCTCTATCAAAATATTAAAGTGTATTACTCTTAAGTGGTTATATTTTACTTATGTTATGGATGATAGACTCTAGATCTTCGGTTCACTCAAAATTTGAGAGAGTAATTTTTAAGATCTATATTTCTAGAATATTCCATAGGGTATATTTTGAGGATGATAACGATATTGAGATAATTAGCATGTGAGAAATTTTAATCTAGACATTGAAAAAAATATATTATAATTTTAAAAGAGTATGATTCATACTAGGATTAGATAATTAATTAATTTCTAATGGATAGTTATATGATATGGGTTTCTATACAACATTCATAGATGGAGTGTTGAATATTTCATGTGGTTCCATGGTTGTAACAAATGAGTGAAGATGGAACTTTTTAATTGACATAAGCATTGAAATGTGTAATACATTCTAGAGAAATAAATTCTATGCAGTTATGGGATATCCCCCTAGGTCACCATAGTGAGAAAGTGATGAAATTCATAGATTCTAAAGGGATGTTTAAATTTGGAAGCATAATGTATGAAACATGAAATGAATGTATTATAGATAATCAATGAATGTTTTCCTTCTAAAAAAGGTACTACATAAATGAACTGAAAATTAGAGTTAATTTATATAGGTTTATAGGGAACATATCTAATTTATTCTCATGGAGGATAACTCTATTATGTAACTTTTAGGGATGATGGAACATGAAAATGGAGGGTGTTATTTCTTAAACAGACGTTTTAAGTATTAAAAATATTATTTTGAAAGATATCCATTGTTTAAATGGAGAATAAATGAAAAATAAAATGATTATGGTTTAATAATATTGGTGAGTATGAATGCACATATTTCTAGTGGATATATTGGTGGAAGGGTATACAGTTCGATAATAGAATATCATGTACTTCAAAATTTAGCAATGTTGTGGAGAGGATGAATAACACATTGATTGAGAAAGTAATAAGTTTGAGAATTCACATTGGATTCCCTAAGGTTTTTTGGGGAGTAGTGTTGAATTGCATGTATAATTAATCAATATGATACCTTATCTATTGTGATAAGAACTTCTAGAATCCTATTTCTATGGAAGAAAGTTTTGCTTCACCCAATTTAGAGCCATCAACACACTCACCTATATCCACATTGATGCCAAATAATGAAAAAATGTAAAGGATATATCTTAAGGTTGTTACATTGTTTCCTGTGAAAATAGAGTGTTTTGTTTTCATATCAAGGATATCAATTGATGAATGGTTTTCAGAATCAAGAATTTGATCTTCAATGAAGATATATCTTATAACAATCAATACTAAGAGAACAATACTGACTAAATCAAAGTATCATCAAATTCAATGGTTAAACTAAATAGATGACTGGAATTGATGGATGATCTAGAAAATATAGAAATTATATTAGTATTGGAAACAATAGACTATCCAGAGGATGTTTTGGAAGTTATTCAAGTTTAGACAGTGTTTTAAGGCACGAAGTACTAAAATTTCCTAGGAATATAGAATCTCAATAAAAATATACGAAATAATTAGTTTTGAAAATTATAGTCTTAGAAGGAGAAAATAATTAGGGAAAACTAAGAAGATATTTTATATTCAATATTTAAGAGAAATTTTAATAAGTTTTTTTAACTACTTGGTTCTTATTGAAGGATGATATCCTATGATCTTAGAGGAGGTGAGAATTTTGAAAATACTCAAATCAATGGTAGTTAAATATGAGGGATGAGATAGATTCTCTTTATGTATGGAAAACATAGGAGCTAAAAGAGAGTCCTATTTTTATTAAAGTAATTTTAAAAAATAGGTTTATCCACTAAAGGATTAACTGGATGGTTGAAAGAAGTACACAACTATTCTAGTTTCTAAATGGGTTTCAAAAACTATAGGGCACATATTTATCATAAATAATTAAGCATACAACTATCTATATGTTGTTGTTCATGGTTTCTATGAAAGTAAGTTACCTTGAGAATTTGGATTTAAATAAAACATCCCTGACAAGGAATTAGATGAGGAAATCTACATAGATCAGTGGGTTTGTCTAATGGAGTATTTAGACAAAGAACATTTTTGAAGACTTAAAAAAATATTTTGTGGATTGAAACAATAACTAAGGAATCATAACTATAAATTAAATGATTTAATGGTGGATAATAAGTCCATCCATTGAAATGATGACCATTTATATTACTAGAAGGTGTTTTATTGTGATAGTTTCATAATATTACTTCTATATTAATGATTTTTGGGTGAAGGAAACAAATAAAAAACTAAAAGATAAATTGTTGGGAAATTTTGTGGTGAAAGAACTCAATCCAACCAAATGGATCTTAGGGATATGTATTCTGTGATTCCAATGTTCTAATACTTGAAGGTTCTGAGGCACAACATAAGATTTTTGATCCCAAGAATAATATTTTTATGGATTTCTTTGGATAAATACATATAAATGGATGAATGTAAAACCAATAAATTTTATATGGGATATTTTAATATATAGATTTTTATTAATTTATAGAATAAATAAATAACTTATGTTGGAGTTAATTATTCGTTGATAATCCAATTGAACATACTTATAGCACTATCATTATGTTGAAGGATCCAAATAATAATAACTCTAGTATTATCCACATATTCTCTATGAGCATGAGAAAATCACAGATAGAACTGTAGGTACTAGAGTGGATATACCAACTAACTTATGTCATTCTATGTTGATCACAACTTGAATGACATCATGGTTAAAGAATTTTCTCCCATTATCACAATAATTTGGGGGAGTAGGAGGTTTATTTCTTTATTCTTGATAATGTTCTACAGATCATTCTATATGTGCTGGATATAATTCTCTGAAGAAGATTTGTTGTGAACAATATACTCACATATGAAAACGATATAACATTTTTTACAGACATAGGATTAAGAATAAGTTATTACACATATGCCCTCTAATTATTTCATTATTCTAAGTAAACCAAACATGTAATAATAATAATAATAATAATTTTAACATATGATGAATCATATATTTTTAAATTTTATTTATTTAAAAAACATAATAATATATATTTAATTGAATTTATATAATTTCTATATGGTCCATTAACTCAGATCGTCAATCTTCCTCATCATTTATCAAAACATGAATACTAAATATTTATTTAATAAATAAATTTCTTTATATTATTCATTAAATAAATAAATATTATATTCACTAATACAAAAATATATATTTTTTCCAGTATTCATGAAATTAAATAAATAATTACATGGTGACTATAAAGAGCGATAAATTAAATATTATATATTTTCCTAATTTCAAAATAAATTTTTAATAAAATATTTAACTTATATAAGTATTCATCTGAATAATAAGTGATAGTTTTTATACTGTCAATATAACTTGAATAAATATTTTTTCAGTATAGAGAATAATATTTATTTTAATATTAAATTATAACAATGTTTAATTGAGGTTCATTTATACACTTAATGTGAGACCCTTTTGGCCTATTTCCCTATGGAATCAAGAAAACTGGCCTAAATTCCAAGATCCACATCTAGAAATATGTTAAGGAAACCATAGAGAAAGTTGTTAATATTGCAATTAAAAAACCTCTTATGAATGTACACTGTGTTATATAATACATTTGTCTCAATATCTCATCCAGAATGTTGTATACTCATGTAATTTACCTACATGCTTGATATATATTTCTTTTACCACCTATAATGAAGTCATTGAAAAAACCACCATTTACATTGACTTAATCTGGTGGTTATATTTCAATTAAAGGGCCGAGATATCATCTTCCATCAAATAGGAAGAGAAAAATCTTTTTTAACTTATTCATTATTTCCATATCCCTCATGATTCACCCAACGTATCATAACTTACCATGAGAAAAAGTTTTTATAGTTTTAATTATTACATCATAGTACATGACTCATGATATGTATTACTAATAATCTCATGTCAAATGAATAAATCACATGTTTTAATGTTGAAATATTCAACGACACATAAAACCTATGGAATTTCTATTGGCGGGTTTTTCCTAATAATCACCCATCTTCGAGATTATCATGTTCGAATTTGATGAGAAGATGTATCAATGTCTTATGATCCCTTATCACATAATGGTTAAATAATATCTATGTCCTTTAAAATGATGTTATCTTAACCGTATGACTTATATTTAAGAATATTTTCATATATTTTAAAGTAAGAAATCATAGTGGGGAATTGTTGTTCCGCTATTATGTGATAAATACTGTAAGTTTCTTATCACATAATATATTGTTTAGAAGAAAAATCATCATATGATAGAATATTTAATAATATTTATATCTTTTAATATATAGTAAACAGATAGTATAATGTTTTTTATTATAAGGCACCAACTTCAATAAACTCCAACTTCCACTTGACCCAACAAATAATTAATTTCATTCATCTATATCTCACATGATATTCAAAATTCCAATATGATAAGGATTTAGTAAATGGGTAAACCATATTGTCCTTCATGGAAAATATTCTTATTATAACCTCACCCATTTGAGAATCATCACTCAAGTGGTGATATATTAAAAGCATATGTGGTAAACAAAAATTTTAGTGAATATTTTATTGATAATAAATGAAATTATTTATTGAAATTATGTGAAATATTTTTATTCATTGAATATTTGGGATTAGATCATTCATTTGAAAATTGGATGAAAATTCCAGTTTTCCCTTTTACAGTTTACTGTAATAAATCAAACATAAATATTTTTATATGTATTATTTAAAATTAAAATTTTTTAATTGTGTTCCTAACATAATGGGATACAAATTTAATTCAGAACACATGATCTAAAGCAGCCATTTTATTGGACTTAAGGGTCCATGAAGTAAAAGCTGGGATATATTATCCAGATTAAAAATTACTTCAGTATTTTGGCCATAACTTCTTCATCCATACATGGAATTCCCCCATATTTGGAGATATGATATCTGAACCAATTTTAACAATTAATTATTCTAATAAGACTACTGTATCATGGAATTTTGAGGTAAAAAAGGTTGTGCAAATTGGCGTAAAATATTTAGAAAAATTTCCCCATCCACACTTGAAACAATTGGTAACATATACTCCCTCCACTCTATAAAGATGTATTTTTATCATTTATAGGGGTTAGAACGTGAATTGATAGATTTAAGGTAGTGTATAATTGGTTTCACTCCATTTATCCATGTATTTGGAGATGGATATCTCATAAAGCTAGGATCTTGTCATCGAAGCCTTCTTCTTCTTCTTCTTCACTTCGTAATATTATTGTACTTTCAATAAATTATTAGTTTCAATTCAATTAATTATATTATTATTAATTTTATTATTCTATTAATATTCTTATTAGGGATGTAAATCAATAGTAGAAACATGATTGGGCTATACCCTTTCGACAACATTGGAAAATTCTAAATGTTTCCACGATGACTACACTGTCTATGGAAGTGTAGTTCTTTTTAGTAATCGATCTACCTATTACCTTCTTCATTAAATTATTTGTAATTAATGAGATATTTTTATTCACTTAATATTATCTATTAATTGAGTTTTTAATCTAAATTAAACTATGTAATCATTTGAACAATAAACACAAAACATGTGAGGTCAAGAATTTTGTGAATTTTGAGTGCGTGATAATAATTGGTAATAAAAGACCACACATGATCAATTTGTAGGGTTAAAATATAATCACTAACCTCAATTAATCCACATTTACATAATGTATATGTTTCCTAATTCACCACTGACCATATGCTATCCTTAGAACTCTAATCAAATTAGGGTGATGTAATTGCATGTTCTGAAGCTATTCTAGAGTTTAATTAATTTCATCTCTGTGGATAAGTTAATTATCATAGGGTTCAAGGGTTAATAAACTAGGGGTTAATAATTAATTAGATATTAATTTAAATGATAATTATGAATGTGTAAATTAAGAATTATATTTATAACGGTTATGAATTTTAAAATTATTTTCTGAAAATATATCTTTACATTGCACTTTACCTATTGAATTTCATTTCAAAAACAAAAATAATACAATTTTTATCCATCATACTTAATATTAATTTATAAATGGTAAAAAAATTCCCCCATTCTGTTTAAGTATTGTTTCTATTCTCTTTTATTTTATATTTAGAATACTTTTAATATCTTTTTTAATTTACTTCCCCCTTTGAGAGATGACCTTGGTCAGCCACTCTCTTACACCTAAGTAGTAAAAATCACACATCATTTGAGAGAACCCATGATAAAGACATTCAAATTGGAACCATTAATAAGGAGGAAAGTATTTATTTCAACCAATTAGGGGAACTTTTTTCATTTTATTATCTTCTTCTCTTCATTCTTCCTTATTTAACCAATCATAATTTTTTTCTTCCTTTGTTATATTCTTCTTGTTCTTTTTAGACCATGAACTCAAACCCCTAATTTTTATTTTATTAGGGTACACTTTTCTTCTTTAAATTTTTTTTATTTTTGAAAATAACTAATCATGATGACAGTCTACATCTTAACCCTGAGATTGAATGTATCCTTCAAGCTCGAATCAGACAGTCTCATTCTTTGGGAAGTTTTGACATTCAACCGATTAGAGAACTTCTCTATTCTGGTATCATTGAAATTGGAAGAAATTCAAAATTAAAAATAAAACAATAACCAATGGATGAAAAAAATAATAATGAACTTAATATAACCATTGAAGAATTGGAAACATTAGATATTAACTTTCAACCAAACTGTATTGCATACCGAAATCTCGAATCAGACTTTGAAATGAAATATGGATTTATTCACCTACTTCCAAAATTTTATGGATTATCTAGTGAGTATCAAAAAATATATTTAAAATAATTTAATGTGGTTTTATCAACCCTTAAACCATGAAATGTCTTCGAAGGTCAAATAAAACTAAGAGCATTCCCATTTTCACTTGATGGAGCTACAAAGTAATGGATGTATTATTTACAACCTGAAGATGTAACATGTTGGAATGATTTGAAGCATCTTTTCTTATGGAGATTTTTCTAACATCAAGTACTACATATATTCGTAAATAGATCTCGTGTATCAAGAAAGTATAAGGGGAGTCAATGTACGAGTATTGGGAGTGATTTAAGAAGTTGTGCGCAAGATGTCCACATCACCAAGTTAGCGAGGAACTCCTCATCCAGTACTTCTATTAAGGAATCATACCTATTGAGAGAAGAACAGTGGATGATGTGGCTAGAGGAGCATTGGTCAAAAAAACACCAATAGGTGGACACATGTTTATCAACACGATGGCACAAAAATCCCAACAGTTTGGTGATCAAGGAACACCACATGTTAGAGGAGTACACAAGGTAAATAAAAATTCTCATTAAATTCATTTAATTGACACCATGTTGGAATAGTTGACCACTGTAGTGAGTTAGATTGATTTGGCTCAATAGACATACCAACCCACTCATGTGATACCTTGTGGAATTTTCACTAAAACAGACCACATGACTAATTGTTTCCCCTAATTACAGGAGATGGAGGATTGCATCACAATATTCCCAAAGAGACCATATTAGCAGAAACAAAAGTCACATCTCCAAAAGAGGTATGATTCCTTTTCTTTAACATACAACCAAGGATGTAAGTATCAATCAGAAATGTGGTACGACTCTTGACAATAACAAAGGCCTCCTTTTCAAGAAAATTACTAATTGCCTTCGCCTTAACAACATGGTTTCTAAAAACCCCAATGAATATTTTAATCCAAAGAATAAAAAAGTCAAAAAAAAGTAAATTCTCAAGAAAATGTAGATTCTAATATTGATGATATTTTGAAAAAAATTGTTCTTAATCCACTGAATGAGATGAAGATTCAAGGTTTGGAGTTGAAGACACAAATGAGATAGATTGCCACCACCCTCCATAAACAGGTAAGTAAGAACATAGGAAATATTCCTTCCCAACCTATTAAATATACCAATGGAAATTTTAATCCAATATTATTGAGAATTGGGGAGCAAAAAACATATACATCTGCACGTTTCTTTCAATCGGGATTCACCTCAACTCTGAAAAAAACCCTATTCATGAAATACTGATGAGCAGCACAAATAGAAAGACAAGGGTAAGAAAAATATTTGTGGTGTTCCTCCTAAACCCCTTCCCTTTCCCAACAGAGTTGTATAATCCAAGAATGTGGATGAATATATGATAAAAAAGTGGTTATGTATATATTAACGTGTGTTGAGATCAACATCCCTCTAATTTAATCCTTCAAGAAATACCAATGGTATGCCAAATTCTTAAAATAACATTGTACCAATTGAAGAGTGATCAAAGGAAATGAGATGATAAATCTTGTAAGGAATGATCCATATGTCATTACACCAACTCTAACAATGCCAGAAAAGTAAAAGAATCTTGGGACATTCACCATACCATGAAACATAACAAGTTATACTTTTTTGATGCTTTATCTGATTTAGGTTCTTCCATAAAGGTGATGCCTCACTTTGTATTCTCTTGTTTATAGGTTGGTGAGTTGAAAATGATGAGAGTAGTGGTGTAGTTAGAAAATAAAGCTACAACATATCCAACTAGAGTCCTTGAGGATGTACATGTTCAAGTAAGAGATATGATCTTTCTAATATATTCCTATGTGCTTAACATGGAGGATAATTAGGTAAGTTATCATGCTACAATTATCTTAGGTAGGACCATCATTAAAACTGCAAAAACTATCTTAAATGTTCATGGGGATAAAATTTCAATGGATTTTGGAGATGTAGTTGTGATATTTAATGTTATGGACTCCATGAAGTACCACTCTAAGGACCATTCTGATTTTGTTATCTCCCATTTTGAACCACAAAGTAAAAAACCCAAGGATTTTTATTATCCTATGCTTAGAGAGATTGACAGCATTGGTTCTAGTTTGATGTCTAATAGAACTTACCCACAAGTTTATAAGGCAAAAACTTCTCTTATATTTGACTTCGAAATGGATTCTTATTCTGATTTTTCCAATGTAAACTATGATTATGACATGGTTGTTGAATATTCTGATGGATTTTATGCTTTATGTTCTGATTTTGATGATGTATATTCTGATACTGATTTTTATCATGAACATATTTTACTTCCTTCAATTTCTCCAACTGTACATCACCCCCTATATTGGAACTCAAACAATTTCCACAAAATCTAAAATACTCATTCTTATTGACTGGTGATAGATTACCTATTATAATAGCTAATAATATCTCTTTTGAACATGAAGAACAACTTTTTAATCTTTTGAGGGAGAACATCATGGAAATTGGGTGTAGCTTTGCTGACATATCTAGTATTATCCTCTACATTGAAATGCATAGGATTATTTTAGAGGATGGGGTTAAAATAGTTATGCATCCACAAAGGAGTCTCAATCCAACCCTTATATAAGTTATTAAAAAAGAGGTTGAAAAATTGCTTGAGGAAGGTATAATTTATCTAATTTCATTTTCATAACGGGTATGTCCAATTCAGCTTGTTCCTAAAAAAAGTAGAGTTATTGTTGTTCGAAATGATAGAGAGGAATTATTTCAAATGAGGGTGCAAAATAGTTGGCATGTGTGTATTGATTATAGAAACTAAATCAATCCACTCGCAAGGACAATTTCTACATCCCATTTATTAATAAAATGATTGAGATAATAGCTAGGAAAACACACTATTGTTTCATGGATGGATTTTATGGATATTTTCAGGTTCATATTGCTCCGTAGGATCTAGAAAAGACAACATTTACTTTTCCATTTGGTATGTTTTCCTATGGAAGGATTCCATTTGGACATTATAATTCCCCAAGTATCTTCTAGATATGTATGGTGAGTATTTTTTTTTCAAATTTTATTAAGAGCTATGTGGTGGTATTTATGGATAACTTTTCATTGTATGGATCTTTATTTGATTAATGTATATTTATTTTGGGAAAGGTGTTGAATTTTTGTATTGAGAATAATCTGGTATTAAACATTGAAAAGTTCCATTTTAGGGTATAGCATGGAATTGGCTTAAGGCATGCTATGTCAAACACAATGGATAGAGGTTGATAGATATAAGGTAGATATATTTTCATCCTTACCCTATCCTTCATGTGTGTGTGATGTTAGATCTTTCCAAGTGCATGAAATATTTTATTGGACTATCATCAAATATTTTAGTAGGATTGTTCTTCCTATGTCACGATTACATCAAAAGGATTATGATTTTGTGTTTGATAATTTTTATAGGGCCTAATTTAATGAGATAAAACAATTTATGACCACTCCAAAGATCATACATCCCCCATGGTGGGACATTCCATTTTAGCTGATGTGTGATGCTTCAAACATCGCAGTTGGAGCAGTCTTATCACAGAGGGTGGAGGGATGCTCACACGTGATTTACTATACTTTGAGGAGATTAGATTCAGCCCAATAAAACTACATAACCATGGAAAAGGATTTTCTTTCCATCATATTTTCTTTATATAAATTGTTTATATTTATTAGGCTCTAAAGTATTTTTTTTCTGACCATATAGCTCTAGGGTGCCTCTTGAAGAAGCTAGATACAGAGCCCAAACTTATATGATGGATGATCCTTCTTCAAGAATTAGATATTTAGATAAAGGATAAGAAGGGGTCAGAGGACTTGGTGGTGTAACACATTAGTAGGCTTACTCACACATTAGATTCTGACACCTTGGACTGTGTACCACTTTGTGACACTTTCTATGATGAGAATCTTTATTCCATCATAGGTACACATCCTTGGTATAATGATTTAGTTAACTACATTGTTACCTCTAAAATTAATTCAAATTTAAAGATTCATCAAGTCCAAAATATAAATATTGAGTAAACATTTTTTGGGGATGATCCACACCTATGGTACATGTGTAGTGATCAAGTTATTAGGAGGCATGTTTCTGATCATGATTTTGAGTCTGTTATGCATTTCTGCCATACACTTCCATGTGGAGGACAATGTGGACCCCAACATAGAGCTATAAAAGTCTTATACTCTTTATTATATTTTCTTATCTTATTACATGATGCTCATGTGTTTTCTATATCATGCTCACATTTTCAACACATTGGGAAAATTTATTGGAGACACAAGATTCACCAACAACCCATATTATTTTGTGGTATTTTTTATGTATGGGGAATTGATTTTTTGGGTCATCTTCCCAGTTTATTTTGTTTTCTGTATTTTTTTGGTTGTCGTTTATTATGTTATAAAATGGGTGGTGTCCAAGGCTA
Organism: Viscum album; assembly: GCA_963277665.1. Lineage (NCBI taxonomy): Eukaryota > Viridiplantae > Streptophyta > Magnoliopsida > Santalales > Viscaceae > Viscum > Viscum album. The sequence goes on along the minus strand of OY728143.1, from coordinate 1,188,651,930 downwards.
CCATGACTGATGGATCTCATTTTGTAATAGACTTTGTCAAGGCATAATGTTTCTTGCAGATTTTGAATACCAAAGGCTATCATCAGTGATTAGGGAAAACACTTTTTCAATAAGAATTTGGCTTCCCTCCATCAAATATATGTGGTGACACACAAAAAATTACCACCATACAACCCCTAAAAAATGGCCATGTTGAGGTTTTAAATCAGGAGTTGAAACAAATTTTGGAGAAAATCATCTAGCTGAATAAGAAGAATTGGAGTAAGAACTTGGATGATGCAGTATGGGCTTATAGGACAACATACAAGAAACCCATCAATATATACCCATTTAGAATTGTTCTTGGGAATCCATGTCATCTCCCAGTGGAAGTCAAGCATTGGGCATATTGGGATATAAAAAAAATGAAACATGGATTTAGCTCAAGATGGAATTAAATGGAAACTAAAAATTTAGGAGCTTGAGGATATTCAATTGTGCTTATATGAGAACTCAAGGATCTATAAGGAATGATCAGAAGCATCTCATGATAGAATTATCCATCAAATGTAGTTTGATGATTGAGAGAATGTTCTTATCTATAGTTCATGACTAAAGATGATTCATGGTAAATTGCATTCTAGATGGTTAGGTCCTTATATTGTATATAATGTTTTTTCTTATATTGTAGTGAAGATCACACAAGAGGAAACCAGAATGATCTTTATAGTCAATGGAAAACATTTGAAGAAATACATTTTAGGGCATTCAACTGATGTATTGGATTTCATCATTTTACATGACCCCATCATCACTTGAGAATATCAGTCTATTCCCAACCCTTTCACTTTTATATTATTTTTCCTATTTAAAATTATTCATTTCATTTGCACATATTATTTCATTAGTTCACATTGAGGATAATAACATATTATAAGTGTGGGGTAAAGGAAAACATTTTGGTGTAGATATTTATTATTTTTATATGTGTGTTTGGTGTGTGTTTTCTATTCTATTTTCAGTTAATATAAAAAACACATATCATGTAACATGCTCATTTAGATATGGAATATATGAAAAATTCATAATTTCAAAATTCATTAGTGGCATGAAAATCACGAGTAAGATTTCATCATCAAGGGTTGATTTTTATAAAAATGGAAGTCATCAATGATATGATTGGTTGTGTCATTATAAAACTTTTTTTTTTATTTTTAAACCATTTTTTGTGATATTTGTTCATGGTAAATTAAGGCATTTATTTATCTACACAAATTTTCACGCAACCAGGACTTGTGAAATATTTACAACTCAATTGAAGGTATAGCTAAGATTGGAAAAAAATTATCTTAATTAAATGGTTGATCCATATGTTTGTTTCTCTTCTGATCAGTTTCATTAATCTACTAAATTGACCTATGCATGTGTACCTATTATCTGACTGATGTACACCCTAAAAACAATTAAACATATGGGTTGTGTCTTGGGCATGTCAAAACCCATTTTCCTCAAAGTTCGATCTTGATATAATTATTATAATTAGTGTTGGGAGGAGATCAATAATTATTTGAGAGATGAGTGTGAGATTTGATCCAAGTGAAACTTAAGAAAAATTAATAATAAATGCGGGGAGTCATGAAATTTACAACACATGGGGATATCTAGGTTAGAAGCTTAAGGTTTGAATTTAAGGAATGATTAAGTGAGTGTGTCTTGAAATTAGATAGCAGAGGAATGTAGAAAAGGTTTTGTGAATTAAACTAGGTAATAAGAATTAATTTACTCGACCTAAATATATTGAATACAGGGTGGATATATGATCTTTAAATGGTTGCACACACATGTAGGGAAATAGTGGCATAGTAGACCCATTAATTATTTCTCTATGATAAGTATCATTAATATCATTGGATTTTGTTTTGATATAATTTATGAGAAAATTACTTTAAAATTTATTGATATTCACTCTTTATGGGATTCTTACTTTTCTTATATTTCCACTATGGATTAAGGAATATGAACATGCCTATATTATCATAATTTTTATTCCTGAAATACTTGATATGATGTTTTACCCAGGAGAGAAAAAGGGTATTTGTGGGGGAGTTGATAAAACAAAATTTTATTGAATATTTTATTGATAATAAATGAAATAATCTCCCCACATTGTGATAAATATGATTATTTATAGAATATATGAGATTATATCATTCATTTGAAAATTTGATGAAAATTCCAAATTTTTCCTTTTATAGTTCACTATAATATTTTGGATATAAAATTTCTTATATGTATTATTTAAATAGTATATTTTGGAACTATGTTAATAAATTAATGTTATACAACTTTAATTGAGGACATATGAGCTAAATAGTGTATTTGATTGGACTTAATGGGACATGAAGTCCAAGATGGGCTGGACTCACTAGATTGGACATTACTTTATTATTTGGGCCATTAATTCATCATCCATGCATGGATTGAGATTCTAGAAGCAATATAGGATTCAATTTCTCACAAATAATTATTCTGAAAGGATAGTAGGTTCATGAATTTTTGAGGTCAAACAGGCGGTGAAAATTGGATTAAAATATTTGGCAGAATTTCCCTATTCACACTTGAAACCATTTGTAACCTAGCCTCCCCTCCACTCAATAAATTTATATTTTTCCCATTTTTAGGGGCTCATACTTGATTTTTTAGATTTAAAAAATTATATAATAGATTTTATTCAATTTATCCAAATATTTCAGTAGGAATATCCCTTAAAGCTATGATCCCTTCATCAAAGCCTTCTTGTTGTTCACTTTTTAATATTGTTGTGCATTCAATAAAATATTAGTCTATATTCCATTTCTTCTTTTATATTAAATTTTATTCTTCTATTAATCTTCCTATTTGGGCTAGAAATCAATAGTAGAAACATTATTGGACTATACACTTTTCACGACATCTGTAAATGCAAAAAAGTTTCTACGATAACTACACCGCCCATGGAAGAGTAGTTCTTTTTAGTAATTGATCTATCTCTTACTTTATTAATTAATTTATTTTTAATCAATGAGATACTATTATTAAATTAATTTTATCTATTATATGATTTTTTTAATTTAAATGAAACTAATCAAGTAATTGAACAATTAACACAAAACACGCATGGACGAGAATTATGTGAATTGTGAGAGTGCGATCTTAATCGGTACTACATGTCAACAAAAGATCAATTTATAGGTTTTACATATAATCCCTAAACACAGTTAATCCTCATTTAAAAAATAGATATATTCCCTAATTCACCACTGACCATAATCTATCCTTTGAACACCAATCAAAGTAGGGTGATGTGATTCGATGTTTTGAAGCCAGCCTAGAGTTTAATTAATTTCATCTTGGTGGTTAGGTTAATTCATTTAGGGTTTAAGGGTTAACAATTTATAGGGTCATTATTGAGTGGATAATAATATAAATGATAATTATGAATGAGTAAATTAATAAGTATAGTTATATTTATTACTTGTTTTAAAAATAATTTCTAAAAAAATATCTTATCGTTGTGCCTTATTAATCGAATTTCATTTTAAAAAATTGAAATCTTCTTCTAGAAAACTTCATCTAGCTTTATAAATGGTAAAAAAAATACCCCAACCCTTTTATGCAGCATGTTTTTCTCTTATATTTTATTTTTAAAATACATTTAATATATTGTTCAATTTAATTCCTCCTTTGATAGATGACCTTGGTCAGCCACTCTGATGTACATAATGAGTAAAAATTACACATCATTTGGGAGCTCCCATGATTGTGAACTTCAACATGCTTCATCCATTTATGTGCATTTGGTTACTAGGATGTAACCACCATTAAATTATTTTCACAATACAATGTTTTTTGATATTCACTTATAAGAACCACATAAATATCTTGGATGAAGTTATGTATCTATAATACATATTTAGCAATATGAGAAGAAACAATATACTCATGAATTTATATATAATATATGATTATTATTTTATCTGAGATATTATAATTAACAAACACTTCATTTAGAGTGATTAAATATCGTAACTATTATTTCATATTATCTTGATCCATCTAGAAACTATAATATATATCCCTTTATGTTCAGTTCCATATCTTCTATATAAACCTAGAATATAACCTTAGTATACCTTAGATACTTTAGGATGGTTTTGAATTCCTTAAGATGGAATTCTCATGGATTTTCATAATATCTAGCTACCATTATCACGGATTAGGGAATATTTGGATTTGTACATAACATGGAATAAATGATAAATGCAATCATAGACGCTTAGGGGAATCTAGTCATCCATTATCACTCCTATTATATTAGAGGACACATTTTGTTAGTGTGATGTATGCTATGTGACATCAGAAATAATCCCAACTTGTAATGTTCTATAATAAATATCTTCAACCCATTATCAATGTCTATAACTTGATTTAGTCCAATAATCATCTTGTATTATCATGAATTCTCTTGATCCTTAGAATATAGGATGTTTCACCTATGTACTTCATGAAGAAGAATTTTCTCAAAAAAATCATAATTTATTTTAATACTATCATCTCATTTCCAATTAGTAATATTTAATCAACATATACACTTAGTAAAATGACTTCACTTACGCTAAAACTCATATAGACATAGGGATCACATTTGTTCTTTTAGAAACTAAATCCCATTATAGCCATCATAAATTTAATGTTATATGTTAAGTATTATTTCTTCCACACATAAAAAATACACTCTAAGTTTAATAACTTATTGGAATCCTTTGGAGCCACAAATACTTGTATTTGTTTTATATGTGAGTCTCCCATAATGTTCCCATTAATGAATGCTCTTTTAAAATTAATCTAACAAATTTCTTTATCATAGTAATCTACTATGTAAATTATAATTCATATGGATTTCATAACTAAAATTTGGGATAATGTTTTTTTCATAGTCCATGCCTTAATAATGTTTAAACCATTTATAAACCAACCATAATTTATTATCAATTACTTTAACTTCCAGGACAAGTTTCATATTAAATACCCATATCCACCAAATAATATTTACATCTATTTTAGGATCTACAATAACCATAAATTAGTTATGGTACATTAAATCTATCTCATCATTCATTGATTATTTCAATATTTCAACATTAAAGATGCTTACTTTTACCTTGTAGGTTATAATTTTACTATTATTAACTTATAATGAGTTACCATCCTAAATGAATAGAAAAAAATATATCTTGAGTTATCTGACCTCTCTGATAATCCTACACTATACTGGTGTCTCTAGAATAACCTTCTACATTGGGCATTATGGATTTGTTCCCATTCTAACTATGGTATATCCTATGCATCAATTTTATTGAAGTCTATCTTTCTCCCAAAATTTAATTAGTAATGTACTCCATATCATCACGGAATATGGATTTCATTTTACTTTTTTCCATTTTGTTTTTTTATGGGTTTGATAGGTTGTAACCCATTGTATTCATGGGATATCATATAATGATACACTTTTTACCTCGAGGTGTAAAATAGTTTCTATAAATGAAAATAATAAATTATTTTCACCACTATTAATTCATATGTGATAATATAGGTTTCTATCCACTCAATAAGTAAAATAGAATTCAATTTTTTTACTTTAGTTGGAACTCAGTTTTGTATGCATACTAATTTTTGTAATTAATATCCCCAAAATGATAATTTAAGACCCATATGACTCATCATTGATCTCATCATATCCAAAAAGGTATGGTTCCTCTTTTCATTAAAATAATTACACTATTGCATATAAAAATGAGTAAATTGAGATAATATCCCAAACTCCCATAAATAATCAATTAAATCTTAGTTAAGATATTATCTACAATGATTTGAGTATATTTTATTAATATTCTTAACATGTTGTTCTATAAATCATTCTTGAACTCCTTAAAATTTCAAAATAATTTGGATATATACATCATCAAGTTGATTTATCTTATATCTTCTAAAGTTGTCGATAAAAGTTATAGAGTAAGTGTATCCCCTCATTATTCTACTGGAAAAGGACCACACAAATCTACATAAACCAATTCTTAATTTTATATGTCCCTTTAACCCATTACATTATACTATACTTTTGTTAGATTTCCTTATAAATAAGTGGGGCACATATTAAGTGGTTTTAGTTAAAGAGAATCTAAACACCCAAATTTTTATAGCTTTTTCAGACACTTTTGGTTTATATGACAATGCCACTAATTCAAAAATTTGGTATGATATGAGTCATGTGATATTAATCCACTATCAATTTCCAAAAACTGGTGTGTATATTCAATAATATAAATACATCTATTTAAATGAGCCATACCATTAATTTTTTTACCTTTATAAAAGTAATAAATATTACTCCCTAATTTTAAAATAAATTCATCTATTTCTAATATGGGAAAAAATATAATGTTCTTGGTAAAACTAGGAAAATAATAACAGATCTTTGAAACAGGGATCAAATTGTTTGATAAAGTATTATGGTATTCTCTTATAGCCAATAAAACTATTCATTCTCCATTGGTAGATCACAGACCCACATCATCTCTTGAAAAATTTCTAAATCTACTTAGTTCCTATATTTATATACAAATATGAGCACTATAAGATGTATCTAATACCCAATTAATATAAATTGAAAAATTACATTTTGTAATGAATGTTTTGGAAACTTCCCCTTGATTCTTTTCTCAAGTGAAATTTTTCCTCTAGTGGACTTTATTATCACATGGAAACCCCAATGCTTGCATTTAAAAAGCCTGCTCCTGGATCCTCCTTCTCTTGGTCAAGTGGTGGGAATAATCCTTAGACTTGGAGTTGGTATTAGAGACGTTTTACATGATCTTCCTATTATTAACCATAAGAAATTTAGGTTCTTTATATCGCATGTCCTTATCTACTTGGTGAATTAGAGTTAGGAGTTTCAAGAGAGAGTTGTTAATATTTTTCATATTATACTCCAAAAAAACTAGATAGGGTCTAAGAGAGAGAGGGATTAATGATATCGATTCTTAATTATTTTTGTAATTCAAAAATCCAAAAAAAAATATGTCCTTTCATCTTTACTACATGAGATCTATTTAGCACACCTTCTCTAGGATTTCATGTAAAGGATTCCTTGGATATTTCATGTATATGATATATACCCTTCTCCTAATATAGATCATGGAGGTGAGTCAACATAGTGTATACAACCATGTCTTTATATAGATTCTATATCTCACTAGTCACAGATGATAACATGAGGAATTGAACATATGATTCATAATCTATGTGTCTCAAGTAGAGAGAGATCCTCCTCCCTTAGCTCATTGGAAGGATCATGAAAAACTGGGGACTCTAACATGTATGACTTCTACTATTCGAAAAGTAGTATTTTCAAGAACATGTTCCACTCATATAAGTTACTTTTGGTAAGGTTATTGACATTCTCCAAAATTTATCATAGTGATAATGCTGAAGTCATATTACATTTTATTTTCTATAAAAACATAAAAGAGGATTTTAGTACTTTATATCGATTTCAAAAAAAAATTGGAATAATTTTTTTATTAGTCTTCTATTTTTTTATCAAATCAAAATAGCATGAATCATTATATTTATAATTTCCTATATCTTCTAAATTCATGTTTATAGGATCCATATTTCCCTTTATTATATTCTAAGCAGGGGTCTGAAAAATTATTCAAATTTATTTCGATAGGTAGTCTTTCCAATTATATTAACTCACAATTCTTTGAACCATTGATTTGTTACCCCAATCCCAAAATCCTGAACTCATATTTCTTCAAAACATACCTCCAAGTTACACCATTTCCTACATGTGTAGTTAAACCTTGATGATAACATGGTTTAGTTGACCTACAAGATTAGTTACAACACCCTGATAATTGAATGCTCCCAAACATGAGCCATATAAGTACATTGATCTATGGTTTCATTTTTAATCAAGAAAAGAAAAGATTTAAGTGATTTATATTTTCTTCAGGTATTTTATCTTATTAATAAATATTATTTATTTTTTCCTTTACATTCATGTTAATATAACATTTATTTTACATAATTAATTAAACATATATTGAAAAAATAATTTAGGTATAGTATATATATTTTTTATTACATTTTAAATAATTGTCAATTCATTTAATTTATGTGACTGGGTTTGACATCCAATAAACATGCATCTCATAAAAAATAATTAACCATGTATTGGACTAAAATTATATAAATACGTGGAATGATCATGTGTTTTACAAATTGTTAAATTTATCAAGAAGAAAACAATCTGACCTATGTACTTAGTGGAATAACTTATTGAAGTAAGATTGGTTTGTGTTTTAGCATTCCAAATTTTAACCTAGGCATCTCTTTGGTTGGTTTCACCTCAGCTGTATCTTAAACCATATCCAATTTCATGAGAGCTCATTCCTTTACATATATTTTACTCATAGGTAGTTGAGAGGAACCAAGGGTATGGGGTTTCATAAAAGAAACAATGGAAATATAGCCAGTGCATAATAAAAGGAGTGGATGATTCACAAATACTCATTTAATGTAATAATAATTATCAAAAAAACCATGAAGTAATAACTAAATTAAAATAAAATTAACACATACATATGTTGGTTAAGATTAGAATAATTAACATAGGCAGTGATTATAGATTTTAAACTAGCTAGAGTTCATTTCAATTCACTCTTAATTGATATAAAATTCTTGAATTAATATTTTGTTATCTTAGTAAATAAATAATTAATTAACCTTAATTTTTTATTCAATATTTTATAGATATTTCCTTCCTTTTTAATTTTAAATAAATCTAATAATTTTAATTTTAATTAAAATTAAAATGTACACGACATGTACTAATAGGGTACATGATGTGTACCCATATGATTAGTATAAATTCCATATAGAATTTTATATAGGGAATGTATTGGAGGAAACACAACATGTTCCCTTATAATCTACACATTGTGTATTGTCGCTCACATGACATGAGACTATGCTCTGTATGGTTCCCATCATGTATTACATGCTTGCATGAAATGTAACATAATTATCATGCCACATTATACATGGAATTTAGTTCTATGATTCATGATGTTTAATCAACACGACATGTATGACAATAAAAAAATCCATTAAAATATGAAGTGTGTATCGCTATTAATAACCATGAAGTACATGATGTTCATGATGACTATACTCATAACATAGTTGTAAAATTAACATTGAAATAATTATTGTAAGAATATGATTTCACATAACCCATTAAAAATCACCTGACATTTAATTCATTGGAAAACCCTATCACATGACATGCACACCAACTACAAATTACGTTGTTCAAGTTTAATTCAATATTGATTTTTTATTCAACATAATTAACTCACATGATATTATATATCTTGTTGTATTTGTGTGAATCAGTATGAGTTATATGGCATGTATAATCCGTTACACACTATGTACTCCATTCTCAAGCTATAAAAATATACGTTTAGGGAATAACCTTATATTACACATGGACATTTATATGTTACATGATGTGCATTCTGGATACATGTTGTGCAATACCATCTAGTTTGTGTTTCTCAGATATCAGTCAATACATGACACAAATAAATATTTGATGCATACTCTGGCCACACATATTATGTGATTCTTATGGGGTCTAATTGTGCGGAGTTATATGGAATGCACACAAGCTACATTCCATGTAACCATATAAATCCCCTTTCCACATGCATAGTCAATACACAATATGTAACCATACACACAGTGTAACGACACCCACTCAACATGCCACAATTACTATAACATGTCTCAGTGTGATTTATTTGACTAGACACCATGTAATTATTTGTTACACACCATTTATCCAAGTCATCCATCCAGAATATCTGATACATCAAAATGGGATATTTGAATGTTCTTCATTTTTTCTTAGATAGTTCTTGGTCTTATGAAGGTGTATGAACATGTTATAGATACATTCAAATAAATTAATGAATAATAAATGATAACCAAAACCAAATTCATAATAAATCAACAATTTATTAAATTAATGTGTGACCACAGTGATACAACTTTAATGTTTCAATTCATATAATAGGTATTTTGGGACCAATCCTAATGAAAATTATCACGAATTTCATCAAATAAGTCCTCAAAACATGATAAATGCAACCATAAATGTTTTGAGATATGATATTTTCACACATAATTTATAATTAAATTATTTAATTAAGAAATACTTCATATTGTATTAATTTCTTCTTTGATGATATAGATGAACATACTCATCACACCATCATGACATAAAAGGATCCAAAGAAGAATACCTCTAATGACATCCACCCATGATCCCTGAAGCTCAAAACATTATAGATGGAATAATAGGTTCTAGTGTGGATGTCCCGAATGACTTACATCATTAGACATTAATAAAAAAATATAATCATTATATGATTGAGGGATTATTATCTTATTCTTTAGATCTTGAGAGGGAGGGGGAGGATTTTCTCTCTGTTCTTAAGAGTAATCTAGAGATTATTCTCTATAGATTGGTGAAAATTCACGAGAGAGGATTTTTGGTGCTCAATAACCACACATATAAAAAGTATATAGCATGGTATATATACCTAGTGTTATTAATAAGTAATTATACATAGGCCCTAGACTTCATTCCTCATTCTATGAAAACCCCCTATATTATAATAATCTTATCTTTATTTTTTTAATGTTCACTAACCCATGGATGTTTAAATATAATTTCTAAAATAAACTAAATACTATTTAATGAAATGATATTATATAATTTATATATGGGCCATTTACTCAGCCTATCAATCCTCTTAAACATATTTTTAACCTTAAATAATAAATATTTAACACCCTGAGCTTCCACGATACGCTTCTCCTTCAATAATGCAATAACTTACATTGTATGCAAGTTCGAGATTCTAACACACCACGACCAATCAAAGTAGCAGTTATGAATAGTAATACCCACTATTTGAAATTATATAAATTATATATTTCAAAATGGACTTCATTTTTGTATTCGAAATATCGAAATTATCCTAAGTTGAATTTTTTGTAATTTTTTAGAACTTCCAATTTTCTATGAATAGATAAAATACTTAAAAACCAATTTTTTAATCAAAATAATTTATAGTGATAAATTGTAATATTGAGTGGTTTTAAAGTATAATTAGAATATATTTTTACCATTTAATTCAATGGTGGTCATTAGAATTAATTTCACTTTGAAATTGGACATAAACAATTGTCAATCTTTTGATATATATTGCATCTTAAAAACACGCTATTTGTTGTGACATCGGGAATTAATTATTAAATTAAATAAATAAAATTATATGTTTTTAATTTTTTAAAATAGAAATAATTTTTTAATTAGTAATATCAAATATAGCTTAGGGTGATTTTTTGGTATTTTTCTGAAAGACATCAATTTTTGATGAATAGTGAAACCACTAAGTGGTAGTTTAAAAAGTAATTTTTTGTGTAAATGAAATTTTTCCACTTCTATCATTTTATTTTCAAAAATCCTACATAAATCATTGTCATTAGGAAGTAAAATGTGGTTCAATGAGATTAAAATAATTTTTTGTGAATAGTAACTTTTAAGTTCTATTAATCACTATTAAAGGTAATTAGTGAAATTTAAGGTAAAATTGATATTATAAAAATATGAAAATACATTTACACTTATAATAACCTTATTGTATGACTCATTAACGACCAAGAAAATCCATGGGTCAACTTGGGGACCCCATGGAGCCACATGGGTAAAAAAATGACATTAATAACTTTTTATTTAAAGTAAAACTAAAATTGTCAGAAACATGTGTTGTTTTACTAAAACAATTATTACATGGGGTTATATAAGTTAACGTTTCGAATATAAATATTCATTGGAAAGATAAAAATATTTTATACAGAATGATAATTTTTTTTTATAATTTTTAGATATTAAATAAATTAAATTTGTTATGACACCATGATGATGCATCGATTACCTCATTAATTCATGATTTAAATAAAATGAAAATATAATGTAAACTATAAGACTTACACATCTAAAAAACCTATTGTATGAGTATATTTCTAACCCTTATCACCTTATCCTAGAAATATATAATTGTGGGACCTTTGGAATCTGAAAAGTACTTCATAATAATGTATCATTTCATTACTTTCCAAGAGTGCCCCTCCTCTCCTCTTATAAAAGGCCCCCACCTCTACCACCTTATTCACACATTCAAAGCCATTTGGATCAGCCAAAATCTACCCAAATACTCTCTAAACTTCCCTATATTACTCCTAGAAGCCTCACTTTGGGAATAATTCTTCCCAAGAAATCCTTTGGCTCAAATCAAAAATAGTTACCCGATTTTAAGGCAATGTCTTCTCTTTTGTTATTTTGTTTTATTTTGCTTCTCCAACCCATTAAACTCTTTTTATTTCTTTATTTTGTAACAATAAAAGTATCTTAAATATACTAGGATGTTTTTATGAGAAGTATTTGATTTAAACTTACACACACCTTCGTCTAATGGTTAGAGAACATACTATTTCTGTGGTTGGCGAATTTCTACCTCACGAAACGATGATTATTCAATCTTCTTTTAACACCTCTCATGGTGGCCATTAAGATGTAAATATATTTATATATGATATATATTATATTTATGTTTTCTTTATTCTTCTGTATTTCTCATTTATGGCCTACCTTTATGATTTCCATTATGGGTAAACGCGATAATTTCATTTTAGGAAGTGCGGACTACCGCCCCCTCAAAGGGATTTGAATCGTTAATGCCATATGTGGGATGTATAAAGGATGGAGTAAATGGTATTATATATGATATTATACTATAATTATAATATTACTTTATATTATTATGATTTAATTCCATTAAATACGAAATATAAATGAAAGTAGCGTTTAGGCGTACGTACGATTTACCGTCTCCATGAACGGTGCATTTCATATCTTACCTCTAAATGTTACGTAATATTATGAATGAATGTATATACTGGATATATATGATATATATGATATATACATCATGAATATAATTCTGGAGATAATGTATATTATACCACATAAACAAATTGTAATTATAAGAAGTTTATTGTTCACTCAAGTACCAAAGATCGACAAAACGACCGTTATTAACTTAAATGACTAAATAATTTTCGTAAAATTGTAATAAGTGATATAAAAGGGATAATGAACTTGAAAATGGTTCTTAATCAAGTAGATATTAACTCTAGTTTATTATTCAGGAGATTAAATAATGGTCGAGTGAAGTCGGACACGAGGTAAGGGAACTTTTTAACCCAATTTTCGTTCTTTGGGTTAATCTCCTACTTTCAAATTATGTCATGATATTATTATGTCATATCTTGTATTTGTACTTTATTTATGTGTACTTATATTTAATACACATAATAGATCTATTTTATTTAAAAAGTATCTTTTTATGGACTTAGTCTCAATCTCCTTTCATTGAGGCATATTTTGTTATATACAAAACTTTCTTTTATATGGTGTATAAACCCCTTTGACATTTATGTTTATTGAAAATGAATCTCTTTTATATGAAGAATTTTACTAAAGGACAAAAGGGAATTTTTTTTTGTCATACGTATGTGACGACAATGACTTCCCCACCGCAGTGACCATTATTTGAGTTGTAGATTCCTCTACAAGCCATAACTTGTTTTAAATGAAAAATATATACCAAGTTTTAATTTTCTTTTATTTTGGTATTGAAAATGGTTTTGACAGTGTTTTTATTATATCAATGTGTTCAATTGATATATTTTGATTGAAATGTGGAAATGTTATGTTTCCTTTATGCATGTTTTATGTGATACGATTATGTTATGGTTTATGATATGTTTAAACCTGTTCATATGAGGAATGCATTGGACTTAATAAGTGACGGGTGGAGCCTACTATTGCTCCTCGATGCATCGGTAGGTCTCATGAGACAAACTAGTGTCTTGGCACGAGGCCTTGACAAAATCTTATTTTTAGTCTTTGCACGAGGCCTTGGCTACATGGTTATGATAGTCTGGCATTATGCATTCCATCATTATGAAAGGGGTTATTGATATTGCATGTGATTATTCAACTAGTAGAATATCCATTTGAATAAGTAAATGGCATTATTTCATTTTACTGTTGCCATATTACGCTAAAGTTCAAGTTTAAAAGGATTTTGTTTTAGTTATACATTGCCTTAATGTTTTATGTTTATTTATGAAAGCTTTCACAATATTGTTATCTTTACTGAGCATCTGAGCTCACCCCTTTCAAAGTTTTAATATTTTACAGGATGTGAAGAAGTATTGTATGAATGACCTGTAGGGATAGTCAGAAGAGGATATGAGTGTGGACTATGGAGACCATGTTATTGTATTTTTTCACTTTATGATGTAATGTTAACTTTTATGAATGTATCTAGTGTTTCCAAGGCTACTAAACTAATCGGTATTTTGAGACTTGATCTTTTGTGATCATGACAATGTTATGTAATAATGCACCGACTCTGGGTAACTGGGGTCTGGGCGTTACAGCTGGTATCAGAGGCAGTTTAGTACTAACCTTGGAAGCTAGATTTAGATAAAATCTGATTAGAGCACATGGACCTAAGATATACTTTGAGGATTAGTATAGAAGAAATTCCTAGAATTTTGGTATTATAGAGATTTTGTGAGTTTTCTAAGAAATACATCCCTGTCTGGATACGAGAAGGTAGAGGCAGATCTGGTACAGATATACCTAGGGGTAAATCTCGAAAACATCTCTTTGAGCTAGACTCGAACGGGAACTGGTGCACGACAACGGGACTTGCTGCACTCTCAGTTACGACACTCCCGGGGGATATGCTTAGGATAATTCTAATTTTATTTACAAACCACTATGAAGGGTTATGAGTATATACTTCCTCAAAGAAAACATTTTTATGATTATGGATTATATCCATAAATAGTTCAATTTATGTTAAGTGTTTTTCAAGTTTGTAGTTATGTATTTTGATTCATAAACTAATCTAGTTTATTTCATTGTTTAGAAATGGCGCCTAGTGTGAGGAATGTAAACCATATCAAAGTACGCACTCCATATAGGGATTTCTCTCCTGCTCAAGATAATTATAGTGGAGCTGGAGATACAACTGGTGCTGATCAAATTATCACCATACTGGGACAACTCACTCAGGTTATGAATAATAACCTTACTCGTATGGAGCACCCTGATCCGCAACGTGGAGGATCAATGTTCTACCGCTTCATGAGGCAAAAACCACCAACATTAAAATGGAGTACTAATCCCTTAGTAGGCCAGAAATGGATAAATTCCTTAGAGAAAATATTCCATGCCTTGGGGAGTAGTGAAAGGGAAAAGGTTATCATGGCAGATTACTGCCTCACTGGAGATGCTGATCAATGGTAGTCGTTGATTCAAAATACAAAGGAAGATGATGAAGTATCGAATATGGAATGGAGGGAGTTCAAAGATATTTTCTTAGAAAAATTAGTTCCTCATGACCATTAAGCAGATATGGAAAGGCAATTTCTGAGTCTGAGACAAAAGGAAGATGAGAATGTCGCAAAGTATGAGGCCAACTTTACAAAGTTAGCAAGACATGCTGCAGATTATATACGTAACCCAAGAAGTAATATTGATCGTTTCTTTTATGGGTTAAAACCATATCTCCATCAAGAATTAGTCTCACAAACCTTCTCATCATATGAAGATATAGTCTCGTGTGCTATCAACACAGAAAATGAATTCTCTAAATCTTATGACAATAAAGTAAAGCAAGAGAAGAAGAGAACAGTGGAACAAGAGATAGATAAAGGGAAAAAGGGAAAGAAGGATTTTCCATTATGCTATAATTGTGGGAAGAACCACCCCGATACTTGCCTAAAAGGAATGGGAGTTTGTTATAAATGTGGAGAAAAAGGTCACCAGGCTCGTGATTGAAAGGGAAAGAAAGAGGCATTCAATGTTGAATGCTAAAATTGTAGGGAAATGGGCCATTATGCAAATGAATGTCCTAAGTGTCTGGGAAACTTACCTCAGAAAAGGCCAAGGGATCAAGGAAAATATTATGCTGTTACTACAGTTGAAGTGGAATAATTAATGTATTGGTGCTTTTGGACTCAAGGATTATATTCTAGTTATAAGAATAATGTGATATATATAAGGATTGTACTGCAATACTTGTTGTTTTCATTAAGGTTTTAATATGATAAAGGTAATCATATTTTTGTATGTGACAATAAGAGAAACTTTACTTTGTTTGAGGAATCTGATGATACAATTGATTTTGGAATTTAGAGACCTTTTAGAAGAAGTCTGGAAAGAGGTATTTTGGATAACTATAAAGGTTGGAGTGGATTAATTTGAACTTTGGATAGTATTGTTTCTGGTTAAAACATTTCTGAAGATTATTTTTTGAATATTATAATACTATACTTTTAGGAAAAGGACAACCTGGAGGTAGGGGATAACCCGTCACGTCAGACAAAGCTATAGGAATCGAACCCACAACCATAGTGCGACATGCCTTTATTACCTACCACTACCCTACAGGAAGTCCTTGGTTATTAAAAAATAGTTTTCCTAATATAAATGGTATGTGGTAATATTTGGACCCTTATAAAATTAGGATAAATAGAATATTTTTGATTTCTGTTACCATTTGGAGTGAAATATGGGTTTGTGGTAAAAATTTATTAAAGAATGAAAAGTATACATTACAAGTAAGTATATTTCCTTACATTCTTAGTAAATCTCTTAAATAAATTCCTCAACTTTATGAAAGGTAACTTAAAACAAAAACATTGTCGGTTAAATTTTCCAACTGGGGATTCAATGACCGTTTAACCAATCACATGTTTGTGATTTTCTTGTGGTTAACTTTCTCCTAATCCTGTTTTCTACAACTCTCCATCGGACCTTGATGGTTTATTTTTCCTCCATATCCATATTTTCATAGAATCCTAGTATGGGCTATCTTGGTTGACCTTTTTACTTCTCTTTCTTTCTTTTAAAGTTATATTTTTA
Organism: Viscum album; assembly: GCA_963277665.1. NCBI lineage: Eukaryota > Viridiplantae > Streptophyta > Magnoliopsida > Santalales > Viscaceae > Viscum > Viscum album. Next base: position 1,188,634,766 of record OY728143.1, on the reverse strand, counting down.
TTAACCTTATTTCTGATGTGGGTTTTCCACAGAGGTATTTTCTATTTTCAACCTTTTATTTTCAAAGAACAATTTCAAATTGCGAGGATGCAATTTATTCAAGGAGGGGTGAATGTAACACCACGAGCTTCCATAATACGCTTCTCCTTCAATAATGCAATAGCTTACATTGTACGCAAGTTCGAGATTCTAACACACTGCGACCAATCAATGGAGCAGTTATGAATAGTAATAGCCACTTTTTAAAATTATATATATTTTATATTTCAAAATGGACTTCATTTTTGTATTTGGAATATCGAAATTATCCGATGTTGAATTTTTTGTAATTTTCTGAGAACTTTCAATTTTCTATGAATAGAGAAAATACTTAAAAAAATATTTTAAAATCAAAATAATTTATAGTGCTAAATTATACTATTGAGTGGTTTTAAATTATAATTAGAATATATTTTTATCATTTTATCCAATGGTGGTCATTAGAATTAATTTGACTTTGAAATTGGACATAAACAATTGTCAATCTTTTGATATATATTGCATCTTAAAAACACGCTATTTATTGTGACAGCAGGAATTAATAATTAAATTAATTAAATAAACTTATATGTTTTGAATTTTGTAAAATAGACATCATTTTTGAATTAGTAATATCAAATATATCTTAGGTTTAATATTTGGTATTTTTCTGAAAAACTTCAATTTTTGATGAATAGTGAAACCACTAAGTGGTAGTTTAAAAACTAATTTTTCATGTAAGTGAAACATTAACACTGCTGTGATTTGATTTTCAAAAATCCAACATACATCATTTTCCTTAGGAAGTAAAATTTGGTTCAATGGGATTAAAATAATTTTTGGTGAATAGTAACTTTTAAGTTCTATTGATCGCGATTAAAGGTAATTAGTGAAATTTAAGGTAAAAATGATATTATAAAAATATGAAAATACCTTTACACTTGTCTTACCCTTATTGGATGAATCATGTACGACCAATAAAATCAATGGGTCAACTTGGGGACCCCATGGAGCCACATGGGTAAGAAAATGACATTAATAACTTTTTATTTAAAGTAAAAATAAAATTGTCACAAACATGTGTTGTTTTACTAAAACAATTATTACACGGGGTTATATAAGTTAACTTTTCGACTATAAATATTCATTGGAAATATAAAAAGATTTCCTACATAATGATATTTTTATTATAATTTTTAGACATTAAATATATTAAATTTGGTATGACACCATGATGATGCAGCAATTACCTCATTATTTCACTATTTAAATAAAATGAAAAGATAATGTAAAATATAAGACTTAAACTTGTCAAAAACCTATTGTATGAGTATATTTATTACCATTATCACATTATTCTCGAAATATATAATTTTGGGACCTTTGAAATCCAAAAAGTACTTCATAATAATGTAACATTTCATTACTTTCAAAGAGTGCCCCTCCTCTCCTCTTATAAAAGGCCCCCACCTCTACCACCTTATTCACACCTTCAAAGCCATTTTTCTCAGAAAAAATCTTCCCAAATACTCTCTCAACTTTTCTATATTACTCCTAGAATCCTAACTTTGGGCAGAATTCTTCCCAAGGAAGCCTTTGGCTCAAATCAAAAGAGTTACCCAATTTTAAGGTAATGTCTTCTCTTATGTTATTTTGTTTTATTTTTCTTCTCCAACCCCTTAAAATCTTTTTATTTATTCCTTTTGTAACAAAAACAGTATCTTCAATATACTAGGATGTTTTTATGAGAATTATTTTATTTACACTTACACACACCTTCGTCTAATGGTTAAAGAACACACTGTTTCTGTGGTCGGAGAATATCTGCCTCACGAAATGATGATTGTTCAATCTTATTTTAACACCTCTCATGGTGGACATTAAGATGTAACTATATTTATATATGATATATATTATGTTTATTTGTTTCCTTATACTTCTTTATTTCTCATTTATGGTATACCTTTATGATTTCCATTATGGGTAAACGCGATAATTTCATTTTAGGAAGTGCGGACTACCGCACCCTCAAAGTGATTTGAATTGTTAATGCCATATGTGGGATGTATAAAGGATGGAGTAAATGATATTATATATGATATTATACTATAATTTTAATATACCTTTATATCATTATGATTTCATTTCATTAAATATGAAATAGAAATGGAAGTAGCGTTCATGCGTACGTACGACTTACCGTCTCCATGAACGGTGCATTTCATTTCTTACCTCTGAATGTTAAGTAATATTATGAATGAATGTATATACTGGATATATATGATATATATGATATCTACATCATGAATATAATTCTAGAGATAATGTATATTCTACCACATAAACAAATTGTAATTATAAGAAGTTTATTGTTGACTCAAGTACCAAAGATCGACAAAATGACCGTTATTAACTTAAATGACTACATAATTTTCATAACATTTTAATAAGTGATATAAAAGGTATAATGAACTTGAAAAAGGTTCTTAAGCAAGTAGATATTAACTCTAGTTTATTATTCAGGATATTAAAGAACGGTCGAGTGATGTCGGACACGAGGTAAGGGAACTTCTTAACCCAATTTTCGTTCTTTGGATTAATCTCATACTTTCAAATTATTTCATGATATTATTATGTCCTATCTTGTATTTGTACTTTATTTATGTTTAATTATATTGAATACAGATAATAGATCTATTTTATTTAAAAATGATATTTATAAGGACTTCGTCTCAATCTCCTTTCATTGAGGTATATTTTGTTTTATACACAACTTTCTTTTATACGGTGTATAAACCCCTTTGAATTTTACGTTTATTCAAAAGGAATCTCTTTTATACGGAGAATTTTACTAAATGAAAAAAGGGAATGTTTTTTTGTCATACGTATGCGGCGACAATTACTTCTCGGCCGCCGTGACCATTATATGAGTTTCGGCTTCCTCTACAAGCCATAACATTTTTTAAATGAAAAATATATACCAAGTTTTAATTTTCTTTTATTTTGGTATTGAAAATGGTTTTGACAGTGTTTTTATTATATCAATGTGTTGAATTGATATATTTTGACTGAAATATGGAAATGTTATGTTTCCTTTATGCATGTTTTATGTGATACGATTATGTTATGGTTTATGATATGTTTAAACCTGTTCATGTGAGGAATGTATTGGACTTAATAAGTGATGGGTAGAGCCCGCTATAGCTCCTTGATGCATCGGTAGGTCTCATGAGACAAACTAGTGTCTTGGCACGAGGCCTTGAAAAAATCTTATTTGTAGTCTTGGTACAAGTCCTTGGCTATGTGGTTATGATAGTCTGGCATTATGCATTCCATCATTATGAAAGTGGTTATTGATATTGCATGTGATTATTCAACTAGTAGAATATCCATGTGAATAAGTAAATGGAATTATTTCATTTTAATTTTTCCATATTACGCTAAATTTCAAGTTTAAAAGGCTTTTGTTTTAGTTATACATTGCCTTAAATTTTTATGTTTTTTATGAAAGATTCCGCAATATTGTTATCCTTACTGAGCATCTGAGCTCACCCCTTTCAATGTTTTAATACTTTCCAGGATGTGAGGAAGTATTTTAGGAATGACCTACATGGATAGTCATAAGGGGATATGAGTGTGGACTATGGAGACCATGTTATTGTAGTATTTCACTTTATGATGTAATGTAACTTTTATGAATGTATCTAGTGTTTCCAAGGATACTAAACTAATTAGTCTTTCGAGAATTGATCTTTTGTGATCATGCCAATGTTACATAATAATGCACCGACTCTGGGTAACTGGGGTCGGGACGTTACAAAATATTTATTTAATAAATATATATTTTTATATTATCTTTCAATAAAAAAATATTATATTCATCAAATGAAGAACAAATATTTATTACAGTATTCATGAAATTAATTAAAATACCTGAATAATATAAATAAGATAAATAAATATCGTAAATTTACTAAACTAATAAATAAAATAAAATTTATATTCAACTCAAAAAAATATTCTTCCAAATAACTGGTGATTGGATTCATATGATCATTATAACCATAATATGTATTATTCCCTAGTCTGGAGAATAATATTTATTCATATATTGAATTATAATATAAATTACCTAAGGTTCGTGGATATTATTAGTGTGATCCCCATAGGCCTTTTTCTTTGTGGAATTAGGAAAATTAGATTAAATTCCTAGATTAGTGTCTAACAACACATCAAGCACTGATCAAGAAATACATTAATGTAAAAATTATAATACCCTCTTATGAACTCACACAATATAATCTAATGCAGTAGTGTCAATATCTCATCAAGTAGGTTGCATACTCCAATCATCAATTCATATACTCAATTTTTATTTATTTTAATACCTAAAATGAACTTGTAAATAAACAACGATAGCCATAGAATTAATTATATAATTATATTTCAATCAAAGTGTTTGATTTATTGTAATGGTAAGTGTGTTTTAATGAGAGGAAACACATGTTTATTTGGAAAATCATCATTATTTTTGTGTGGGGGAAATCCAGTGACATTATTTTGGATCATTTTTAAGAGAATCATGGTGGTAATGGTGAGTCCACGGAGAAAATGGGTGAAATTTAGAGAGGCTAAGGATGGAAAAAAAGTTTAAAGACCATTTCATCCATGGAAGGAAGTCTACAACCCATATTTTGAGAGATTGAGAGATAATAGTACAAATAAGGAATGATTGAGTGTAGTTGTGAGAAGGTAAGAACCATCACGGGTCATGAAGGTTCACAAATAGGCAGGAAAAAAGTAGTATAGTGAGGTGAAGGGTGTTAGTGGCTATTGTACACCTAAGAGGGTAGTGGTTGGTGTGTGGTTGGTTTTATGGAGGTTGATTCAAGTGGTAATTTTTTTTAATTTTTTACTGGAGGAGGTAAAACCACGTGAGGCGACCCAACAAAGGCCGTATGTGTAGTATAACTTAGAGAAGAAAAAGGTAGAGGGGGAAGAAGAACCATGACTTTTTGACTAGATAATGAGGGGATAATTCCCCCATTTTTAAAATTTTAATTATATAATATTATTAATATTATATATGTAAGTATTTATATGCTCATGGGTGCATTCCATTATATATAAATGTATATGTATTTATATGTATGTATATATATATGTGTGTGTGTGTGTGTGGGTGCATGTTTATATATAAGTTTGTGTGTGTGTAGATACATATAAAAACACACCACGTATATCTATTTAAATATATATATTAATATATATATACATTGAGAAATATGAGAATCAGACCCTAGTTCCTGGGAGGTGGTTAAGGGGGATATCATCAATGCCATTCAGGACTTATTCAGAGGGGGTAGTCTCCCGAGGATTGCCTCGGCCACGACCCTAGTTTTGTTACCAAAGATAAAGGCTCCTTCATCCCTTCTACATTATCGAACTATAAGTATGTGTAATTTCACTTAAAAAATTCTGGCTAGTATCATCAACAGGATGTTGGCTGGTAATTTGGATTGAGGAATATCCAAGGAGCAACACGGTTTTGTGAGAGATCGCATCATTCCGGGGGCCATAGCGATGGCACAAGAGATGCTAAGAGACCTCTCCTTCAAGTCTCGGGGTTCCAATTTGGCCATCAAGATTGATATGAACAAGGCATATGATAGGATTGAATGGGGCTTCATCAAAAGGGTCCTGCAAAAGATGGGCTTCTCCAGCTGGTCTTGTGACATCATGTTTAGGTGTTTTAGTTCGGTTTGGATGGAAGTGTCCTTTATGGGTCGTACTCATGGTTTATTCAAGACGGTGAGAGGTCTTAGGCAAGGTGATTCGTTATCCCTGATCATTTTCATCCTTATGTCAGACTCCTTGAGTAGGTTGATCGACCACGGTCACATAAGAGGGGACATTATTCCTTACCAAAGGAGGCAAATGCTTCCTCCCCTTTCCCATTTGATGTTTTTGGATGATACCCTTATTTTCATTAATGCGGGTAAGCGATCCATGTAGGTTATGATCAATAGTCTTGTGGAGTAATGCCACTAGAGTGGTCAAAAAATTAACAATGAAAAGAGTGGCTTCTACATGGCGGACACATGCACTTCGTTAAGGGTGGCTGATTTTGGTTATAGCTTGGGAATGAGTCGTGGCCTGTTTCTGATGGAATATCTGAGTATCCCAATGTCTCCGGGCCAAATGTGAATCATATAATTTGATCGAGTGGTGAGAAATATTTCCCGTCGAATTCTTAGTCGGAAGAATCACTTTTTATCCTTTGGTGGTCGGATCACTCTCGTGAATAGTGTCCTCTCAGCCATTCCTGTTCATGCTCTCTCGGTCTCGAATGTTCCAAAGGGGGTCATTAGAGCCATTGATAAACTCTTGGCCGGGTTCATTTGGGATGCATCGTTGGAGGGGAAGAGGCATTGGGTCTCCTCGGGGAAGATGGCTTGTCCCATTGTGGAGGGAGGGGTCAATGTCAAAAGTCTTGAGAACACCATCGTTTAGATACACGCGAAGCTGGTTTGGGAGGATATTGAAGAGCTTACCATGTGAGGAAAGATGATGGCTCTTCGGTATGGGGCTAATGCTGATTTTTCTTTGGGGTGGGAGTCCCTGCTTTGGTCTTCGGTGGGTAGCATGATCTAGAGCTTAATTAATTCCTCGAAGTGGATTATTGGGGAGGGGAATGTCCTCTTCTGGCATCACAATTGGTCGGGAAGAGTCATTGGCTATCCGGGCTGTCTAGCCCCGATGATATCTTTCTGGGAGGCGAGTCAATTCCCTATTTTCTTCAGGGGATTTCGGGATGCGAACCAGCTAAAGCTATAGGACTCCATCATATTGAGCCTTGTCCTAGATCGATGTCTTTTCACCCCCTCCTCCTCAGACTGTTTTAATGCAAAAGACTTTCACAGGCTCTTCCCTACCCAAGGTCAGCAAGGGGGATGGTTTAGTCAGGTTTGGTGCAAGAGGATTCCGACTAAGTATAACTTCCTAATGTGGCGCATTCAGCATCAGGCCCTTCAAACTGATGAAAATGTTAAAAGGCATCAGATCATTATGGTATCTAGCTTCCATTTCTATGAGAACAGTAGAGAGGAGGGCATCCGTCATCTGTTATTCGAAGGGGAGTGGGCCAGGCTAGTTTGGATTTTCTTTGGGAGGTTTTCTGGCTGCGCCCCCGCGGCGGCAAGCAGTGGTGCCTTTTTGGAGAGTTGGTTTCAGGGGGCGGTCGGTCAAGTGAAGGAGAGCTCAAAGCGGGCATGTATCTTCAGTGCAGGGTGTTGGAGTTTGTGGACTGCGAGGAACTGGTCCATGTTCGAGGGCTTACCAGCCTCGGGATGCAGTATCATCACCTACACGCATTGCCGCCTGCTCGACTAGAGTGGGGGTTGAAGGTCTCTAGTCAGATGCTCCTTTTTTGCGTAGAATGAACGTGCATTGTGATTCTGCCCAGCCAATGGGTCTCCGGCAGCAGGGGTCCTGGGTGAGGTGGCACCCACCTGTTTTTGGCCTCAATCTTAATACTGATGGGTCCTGTGTGTCGGGCGACATGTGCGGTGAAGGTGTGATCTGGGATTGCAAGGGAAGTTTGTATGCAGCGTTTATGGCGCATTATGGTGAAGGTTCCTCTATGTAGGCAGAGGCGTAGGTTTTTCTTTTGGGCATCACCTTATGCAGGAAATGGGAGCTTCATATCACCCAGGTGGAGATAGACTCAATGACCATCTGTGAAGCCTTTCGTGGAACAGGTATGATAACTTGGTCCATTATTTACAAAATCTGGAAATGCAGGGCTCTCCTCGACAGTAATACTCAAGTCACTCATACGTGGAGGGAGGGGAATAAGTTGGTGGATCATTTGGATTCTATGGCGACCCCAGGTAACCTGTTTCAATATATTTCCCATGTTTCTCATCTCCAACCTGAGGGGGTGAACCGGATCCACGGAGATGCCCTTGGCCTTCATTATTTCCGCCCTTATTAAGCCTTGGCGCTCCTTGTTTGATTTTTGTTTTTGTTTTGTGTCCCTTGGAATAAAAATGGTAACTTTGGATGGATGTCATAATATATTATTTACATATAAGTGATTTTTTAATGTAATTGTAAATAAAATTAATAATAACATTATAAGAGAGACAAGATCAAATATTTCACTTGAGTATCTAAATTTAACAATGGGACAATCCATTTTACTCAATTTTTCTTATAGATTATGTTAATAATTTTAAGGGTATTTAGTGTCCAATAAGTGGAATTATTATCATTTTTAAAATATTAGGCATCAATATAGTTGATAAACCAACCCAGTAATATTTTGAGGGAACCTCCAAATCTATTTTCACAAGTAGAACTTAATAGTACCCTACGTTTATCAACAAGAATCTCTCAAGATAATGAAATGTGAAATTATGATTCATGATACACATGTATGTGTGATCAATCTGATGATTATTTTGATAACTTCAATGCATGAGTAAATTATAGTGGGACCCAAAAACATGGAAGTGTAAAGTTGACTAATTAAGGTCAATGTTTACAATACAACAAGATAGTTTATGGTATTTTCAATTTGAGATAATATAATTCCTTTTTTATAGTTATATGAATGATGGCGTGTACACATTGTAAATTAATGATGATTGATAATTAGATTCTATGTTTGTATATGTTTTATTAAATGAATGGCCAAAAATATAATGAAAAGTGTTTACCTATCATCAATCAAAGGATATTTCAACAAGAATGTTGTGGAGTGATCTATAAATTGAGTATCCCAACTCAATGATGATGTAAATTCAATATAATAATGATTTTATGATCAAAATGATGAATCAATGATGATGATGAGGACTATGAATCGATGATAATAATTAAGATGGATTTGGGGAAAACTACATGGATGGTTTTAATTGTAGATACCCAAAGGTTAAAATACATGGATATTACATTACTTTTTCGGAATACTTAATACATAAAAAAACGCCCAAAGACCGTATTAGTTTAGTGTCTTTGGAAACTCGGAACATAATCATCTAATCATGGTAAAAGATCTTCAACATCTCCCATAATGATCTTCTTTTTTTCCTACATAAATCCTTTCTTTAAATCCTAGGGAAAAGAAAACATATAAAGTGTGAGCTCAAATTCTCAATAAGGGTAAGCATAGAGAAAATAAAACAAACCATATACATTTGAATTTAAAAACATGAAAATAATGTTTAAACATCAAAATCTTGAGTAATGACATAAACCATGGCAGTACATAAGGCATAGATCATAATGGAACACCAATAATGACAAAATGACATGGGAATAAAACATGTAATTGTGTCAAACCATTAAGCATGTGATATGATTTCCATAGTATCCAAGGCATTACTGCCAAGACTATCCTACTGGACAAAGTCCCTTACTGAATCGAGGTCACTCCTCGTTCCACTCCTGTATCACTAAACCAGATTAACTTACCCTTCCAGCCTTGTCTATATCATGAGATATAAATCTTTACCCAATGAAGTGGAGGGATATATATGTCCCAACCATATCATAATGAAATCATTCTTACTTGTTCCACAACATATACATAAATCATTCATCATAACCCAAAGAATAAAATGGTTTTCATAAACATCATACCATCATTATATAATCCATATAAAAAAATGGATATCATTTCATCATAAAAAAATTGAAACCATGTAAATCATAGAGACATTATACTTGAAAAATAATCATATTAAATAATGTCATCTTAGATGGAAAATAATCTTGACAAAACACTTGAAATGAATTCTTGAGGAAAATATCCTTTCTTCTTCAAAAGGATTTTCTTTTCACAAAATGCCATTAAATTTTAAAAGAAAAGGATTTTGTTGAAAATAATCATGAAATATTGTGGAAAAATATTCAAGGGATTAAGGCTTTATGAAACTGTAAAAATCCATTCATGCCGTATAATTTAAAAAAAACATTCTCCTCATACTTTTTCCGGAAAAGTCAAAAAGTTCCTCGTAGGGTAAACAAAAGAAAGATTCCTTCCATAACACAATGTAAAGTCAAAGAGGGGGGAAATGACTTTAAACATACATGGAAGAATATTAAACTATTTATGAAAAACATTTTTATGGTCATGGATTAATAATATAACTCCAGTAAAAACTTACGTATAAGCAATCTCAGGTAAAAATGAGATTTGAAAAATTATCCCTTAACTTAGGTCTGATATGATTTGTATGTATCTGAAACTCCGGTATAATGATTTAAATAATGTCATTGACTTATTATAGAATCACAGTAATTCTTATGATATCATATATGATTCACTTAGGTCTTTATATTACCCGTTCATTTGTCAATTCCATGTTAAAGCAATGTTTTGTGTAATATTTGTTTCCTTTATCGTACGTGTTTGGACTTGTTGTTCTTGATATTATTATTACTTATATCATGATTTAATTACTTCCAGAATGTAAAAAATGATTTATATATCATATATATTCAGTATATATACATATAATAGATAGATAAATGAAATGAAACACACTGTTCATGGAGATGGTAGGCCGTACGTACGCAAGAACACTGTTTTCCTTTCCTTATTGAATTGAATGGAAGTAAGTAGATGACACACACACATATATATACATATATAAATAAATTGAGTAGTATTATTATGACATATATATCATTATTATTCATTATATATACTTTATAATCATTCTTGAATGGTTAACATGGAGAATGAATCTCATCGCGTCGTGGAGACGGTAATTCGTACGTACACACGAGCGATGATATCATTCCCATAATTATTTAATGGAATATGAGTGGACGATATAATATCTCAGAATATGTATGATGTTATAATAACCATATATAGTTATTCTTTACACCATTATACCCATCCAAGTAAGGTGGTGGTGGAAAAACAGATTACACCACGACATGGAGACGGTATTCCGTACGTACGCATGCACGATGATTTCATTTTCCGTAGGATGGATAGAAGGTGAAATGGGGTTGTTTCATATTTATAATAAAATATTTGTATATTAGTGATACTTATGTTATTACTTTATAATTAAACAACTAAATAAGAATAAGTTGAAGAACTAAGAAACATGAGAGAATCGGTAGAAGAGATTACCTCTTCTTCGATGCACCTCTTTTAAGCATCCTCTTATGGCACTAGAGTTGTTATTTTGAGGAGCCCAAAACCTCTAAAATATAACCGGATAGGTTGAGAAGAGAAATTGGAAGGTTTTGGCCAAGATTTAAGGCTCAAAATTGTGTAAATAGAAGAGGGATGAGGTGCCCTTTTATAAGGGAGGAGAGGGTCACTTTAGGAAAAACTTAAAATATTATTTTATATTAAAGTCATATTCAGTTTATAATAGATCCAAATTGATTTATTTAAAAGATAAAGTGGTTATGGGTCTAAATACTCCAAACAAATAGGTTTTAGACAATTTTAGGTTACTATTTTAACCTTATCATTTATATTTAGCTCTATGTTAAATAATTTAACTTTTACCACGTCTTCTTGTTTTCTTAAAATATATGGTTAATAAACTTTCTATAAACTTTCAAAAGAACCCCAAGTGGTTCATTATTAATATATATAATATTATCTATGTCATTTTTCCAAAACATAGATTTTTAGTAATAGAATATCAATTTATAATATAATATTTGTTTTAAAAACTATTTATGTCAATTTTGATACTATTTGGTAATTGATTTTTGTTTAAATCATAACAGCATTATTAGTTCCAAAAAAGTTAATTAAATCCATAATAAAATGTTATATTAACTTATAAAATTAGTGTAATTCCTAAAAAGTCTCAAATTACATTTATTGGGATATTTATAACATCAATTATGTTAAAATTTCATTAATATGGTAATTACTGCATCATCGTTGTGTCCTAAATAAATAAAATTATTTAATTTATGATAATTATAAATAAAATATCATTATGTATGAAATATTTTTATATTTCTAATTAATATTTATAGTCGAATTTCTCTTATGTATAACTCTATATTAAAATTGTTTTAGTTATTAAACATTGATTTTAACTCTTTTAACTCTTCTTTGAATTAAATAATAATAAATGTCCTAATCTAATCCAAGTGGACCTAAATGATAATATTATATTCCTAAGGATATTTTTGGTTGAATTAAACTTATCAAATATAATTATCACATGTGTTAGGGTAAAAATAATATCATTTTTACCTTTAATTAACCTATTTACTTTTAACCGTGGTAAATAAAAGTTAAAGGTTACTATTCACCAAAAATTATTTTTATCTTATTGAACCACATTTTACTGCTTGATATTAACTGAATCTCTCATATTTTTGAAATTCCACCCACAGAAGCGGTAAAAGTTTGTTTTACGTAAATTTGGAAATTCTCCTAGGAGGTGGGTAAAAGATGGTAAAAAGTTCAATACAATTTTATATATCTAAAATTATTATAGAATGACTCAAATGAATTAAATTGAACTTATATAGGTATTATATATCTATTTTGACCTAAAATAAATGTAAATAAAATAAATAATTTTTTAAATAAAAATTCGGTTTTAAACTAACTCAGTGTTTTTCACTATTCATCAAAAATTGAATGTTTTCAGAAAAAGACCAAAAATTAATCCTAAGCTAACTTCGATATTCCGAATCCAAAAATGAATTCCATTTTTAATGAAAAAATTTATAAAATTTCAAAAACTGGGTATTATTATTCATAACGACTATTTCATAATAATATTATAGTAATATCTTGTTTCATGAAACTCGGTATTGCGTATAACACACGCTATCGAAGAAGGTTGCTCTGGCATGAAAAAAAAGATATCAAAGTAATTAAAAATAATATATCTCATAAAATCTCAGGGTGTTACATTCTACCCCCCATAAAATGAATTTCACCCTCGAAATTCGTCAGGGTTATAAATCGTTTACTACTTGAAAGTTTCTTTCGTAGAAACAAACATCAAAAAAGGAATACTAAAACTTAATTTTAAAAATTAAAGTATGAAATGTAATGGTTACCCAGATTAACACATCACTGGGTTTCCACATAAGATAACATATGTGGAAATATGGATATGGAAGAAAAATCTAACCATCAAGTTCTGATAGAGAGTGGAAGAGGACATGGACATGAAAAATCCAACAATCTCAAAGCCATAAATTTGTGATGATTTAAGGTACCATATGATTCATTGGATATAAGGACACTAGGACAACATCTTTTAGTTTTCAAGATCATTTTCCTAAAGTTGAAGAATTTGAATTAGAAGAAATACTTACTTGATTTTGGAAGAATCTCACTATGGGTCGTTCCTTGAACAATTTCTACTTCATATCTTAAATAAATGAAGTTGATTTTGTCTACCGTGAAGTGTTAGCAGATCATGCGATAGAATGATAGGTCATTCCATCTCTCTCAAACATAAGGTTAGAAAAAGTTGTATACATAAGTCCATCTTATGGTGAGATTAACCTATATGATTCCAAAAATGGACTTATAATTCAACTATCATACTGATTAATAAAATAAAACTAATTTATATTAATTAGGGACTTCTTTTAGGCCAGTGGTAGGTGATAAAGGCCTATCAAATTTGGTTGTGGGTTCACTTCCTGTAACCTTGTCCAACGCGACAGGTTGTCGCCCGTTCTACAGGTTGTCCCCTTTCTTAAACTATACTATTATAACATTCCAGAAATAAAATCGAAAAAATGTTCTAGCCTTAAAGATTACTTTATGATGTTCAACTTAATCCATTACAACATTAAGACATATCCAAAATATTTCTTTCCAAGCTCATAGTATAATGATAACGATGACTAAAAAGGTCATATAACAAGCTCATGAATACCATTATTTATCCCCCATATATCATAAGATATATCTTGTTGGTCACATTCCAAACATGTGAATACCTTAATCATGTATTCTTATGAAACATGAATTACCATAAAACCATAGTGAAAACATGAATACTGTCAAAAGTTAACACTTTCCACATACCAAAATCCTGAAATTTCTATATACTCAAACCATGACATCACTTTGTCCTTATATCAGTCATGAGCTCATGAATACTATCAAACATTTCATTTTCTCATTATCCCTTATGCTTTCCAAAATAACTTTTCATGGTTACCGGTACCATTCAACATATAATTTCAAATACTTTAGGAAAAACAATCGGGTACCAATCCTTATATTTTTCTTTATTCCATAGTACCATACATTATTCTTTATAAACATGAAATCATTCCACTACCGTCTTAAACCATTGAATGAGCTTCAAAAATTCTTTCATCTCACATATCATTTGTAGTCTCTTCATCATCATCATCATAAATACTACCCATACAACAATGATGATTCTCTTCATCAGACTTTACCTTAGGGAATTGGTGTGCATAATGACCGTACATTCTACATTTAAAACATTTAACTGTTGTTGATGTCTTAGCAATACCATTATCCTTGTCTATGGTGTTAACTGAACCATTTCTTTCGCAATTACTGGCTTTGTGTCCCTACTTTCCACACCCAAATCATCTTCTAGTTCCTTTCAAGCATTCTCCTTGATGCCTCTTCCCACATGATTTCCATGAGGGAAATTGAACTTTTTTTCCTCTATGATCATCATGAAACTCCATCTTTCTCTTATTAGCTGAGTCAAGAAACTTACCAAAGATGATATTATTGATCATATTATGAGATTGCTGATTAGGCATAATAACGATGTTTGGACTTCAAAATCCCATTTCGTTTGGTTGCTCATGAAGAATATCATTCCATTGTCCATTATAAACTCCATTATCGTGAATCTTCTTGTTTCCAGCCATTTTCTAAAACCCAAAAAGAATAGTGTGAGAGACAAAAATCATACTAGGAAAACAACATAATCAAGGGGGAGTACCTTCAATATCTAACATCTCTGGTTAAATTCTATTATTTTTATCATAATTCTAGGACTATAACCTACACGTATACTTAACCTGAGGGACATCCCTAGACATACCATAGAAATATATCTAGGGATTTCACTAAAGTTTTCACATCCTAGTTTCCAAAGGTTAACTAAACCTTCAATCTGATACCAACTGTAGAGACCTGAAGCTTAACGTACATGGATATTACATTACTTTTTCGTAATACTTAATACATAATAAAAAAACCAAATACCGTATTAGTTTAGTGTATTTGGAAACTAGGATCATAATCTTCTAATCATGGTGAATGATATTCAACATCTCCCATAATGATCTTCTTTTTTCCCTACCTAAAACCATTCTTTAAATCCAAGGGAAAAGAAAACATATAAAGGGTGCACTCAAATTCTCATTAAGGGTAATCATGGAGAAAATAAAACAAACCATATACATTTGAATTTAAAAACATGAACATAATGTTTAAACATAAAAATTTTGAGCAATGACATAAAACATGGCATTACATAAGGAATAGATCATAATGGAACATCAATAATGATAAAATAACATGGGAATAAAACATGAAATAATGGAAAACCATTAAGCACGTGATACGATTTCCATAGTAGCCAAGATATTACTGCCAAGACCATCATACTAGACAAAGTCCCTTACTGAATTGAGTTCACTCCTAGTTCCAAACCTGTATAACGTAACTGGATTAACTTACCATTCCAGCCTTGTCTATCTCATGAGATATAAATCATTACCCAATGAATTGTAGGGAGATATAGGTCCCACACTTCTCATAATGAAATAATTCTTACGTGTGCCACAACATAAACATAAATCATTCATCATAACCCAAAGAATAAAATGGGTTTCATAAACATCATCCCATCATAACATAATCCATATAAAAAATGGATATCATTTCATCATAAAAAAGTGAAACCAATTAAATCATAGAGACATTATACTTGAAACAAAATCATACTAAATAATTTCATCTTATATGTAAAATAAGCTTAACAAAACACTTGAAATTAATTCTTGAGAAAAATATCCTTTCTTCTTAAAAATCATTTTCTTTTCACAAAATGCCATGAAATTATAAAAGAAAAAATTTTGTTTGAAAATAATCATGAAATATTGTGGAAGCAGCTTCATGAAAATAAGGATTTAGGAAACCGTAAAAATCCGTTCATTCCGTATAATTCAAAAAAACATTCTCCTCATACTTTTGTCGGACAAGTCAAAAAGTTCCTCGTAGGGTAAAAAAAAGAATGATTCCTTCCATAACACAATGTAAAAGCCAAATAGGGGTAAACATGACATTAAACATACATGAAATAATATTAAAATATTTATTAAAAACATTTTTATGCACATGTAGGAATATTATAACCCCATTAAATACTTACGTATAAGCAATCTCAGATAAAAATGAGATTTGCAAATTTATCCCTTACATTAGGTCCGATATGATTTGTACGCATCCGAACATCCTATATAATGATTTAAATAATGTCATTGAAATATTATTGAATCATAGTAATTCTTATGATATCATATATTATTCACTTAGGTCTTTATATTACCCATTCATCTGTCAATTCCATGTTAAAGCAATGTTTTGGGTAATATTTGTTTCATTTATCGTATGTGTTTGGACTTGTCGTTCTTGATATTATTATTACTTATATCATGATTTAATTACTTCCATAATGTAAAAAATTATTTCTATGTGATATATATTCAGTATATATATATATATAATATAGATAAATGAAATGAAACACACCGTTCCGGGAGGCGGTAGGCTGTACGTACGCATGAATGCTGTATTCCTTTCCCTATTGAATTGAATGGAAGTAAGTAGATGACATATATATATATATATAAATAAATTAGTATTATTATGACATATATATCATTATTATTAATTATATATACTTTATAATCATTCTTGAATGGTTAACATGGAGAATGAATCTCATCGCGTAGTGGAGATGGTAATTCGTACGTACGCACGAGCGATGATATCGTTCCCATAATTATTGAATGGAATTGGAGTGGATGATATAATATATAAGAATCCATATGATGTTATAATAATGATATATAGTTATTCTTTACACCATTATACCCATCCAAGTAAGGGGGTGGTGGAAAAACAGATTACACCACGACGTGGAGACGGTATTGTGTACCTATGCATGCGCTGTGATTTCGTTTTCCGTAGGATGGATAGAAGGTGAAATGGGATTGTTTAATATTTATAATAACATGTATGTATATTATTGATACTTATGTTATTACTTTATAATGAATCAACTAAAGAAGAAGATGTTGAAGAAGAAAGAAACCGGAGAGAATCGGTAGAAGAGATTACCTCTTCTTTGACACACCTATTTTATGCTTCCTATTAAGGAACTAGAGTTGGTCTTTTGAGGAGGAAAGAACCTCTATTATATTACTAGAGAGGTTAAGAAGAGAAATTGGCAGGGTTTGGCCGAGATGGAAGGCTCAAAATTGTGTAAATAGGAGAGGGAGGAGGTTCCCTTTTATAAGGGAGGAGAAGGGCACTTTAGGAAAAACTTAAAATATTATTTTATAACAAAGTCATATTCGGTTTATAATAGTTCCAAATTGATTTATTTAGAATTTAAAGTGGTAATGGGACGAAATATTCCTAAAAAATAGGTTTTAGACAAGTTTAGGTTACTATTTTAACCTTATCATTTAGATTTAACTCTATGACAAATAATTTAACTTTTACTGTGTATTCTTGTTTGCTTACAATTTATGATTAATAAACTTACTATAAACATCCAAACAAACACCAAGTGGTTAATTATTAATATATATAATCTTATATAAGTCATTTGGAACAACCTTAGATTTTTAGGAATATAATATCAATTAATAATATAATATTTGTTTTAAAAACTATTTTATGTCAATTTTGACACTACTTGGTAATTGATTTTTTGTGAAAATTATAACAGCATGATTAATTATAAAAAAGTTACTTAAATCAATAATAAAATCCCATATTAACCTATAAAATTAGTGTAATTCATAAAAAGTCTCAAATTTCATTTATTTGGGTATTTATAACATTAATTATGTAAAACATTCATTAATAAGGTAATTACTTCATCATAATTGTGTCATAAATAGATTTAATTATTTAATGTTTAAAAGTTATAAATAAAATAACATTATGTAGGAAATATGTTTATCTTTCTAATGAATATTTATAGTAGAATTTCTCTAATGTATAACCCTATATTAAAAATGTTTTAGTTATTAAACAATGATTTTAACTCTTTTAACTCTTCTTTGAATTAAATAATAATAAATGTCCTAATCTAATCCAAGTGGACCTAAATGAAAATATTATATTACTAAGGTTTTTTGGTCTAATTATACTTATCCAATAGAATTATTACATGTTTTAGGGTAAAAATATTATCATTTTTACCTTTAATTACCCTATTTACTTTTAACCGTGGTAAATAGAAGTAAAAAGTTACTATTCACCGAAAAAAAAATTATATTATTGAACCAAATATTACTCCTTGATATTAACTGTGTCTCTTGGATTTTTGAAATTCCACCCACAGAAGCGATAAAACTTTGTTTTACGTAAATTTGCAAATTCTCCTAGGAGGTGGGTAAAAGACGGTAAAAAGTTTAATAAAATTTTATATATCTAAAATTATTATAAAATGATTCCAATTAATTAGATTGAACTTATATAGGTATTAGATATCTATTTTGACCTAAAATAAATTTAAATAAAATAAATAATTATTTAAATAAAAATTTGGTTTTAAACTATAACTTAGTGTTTTAACTATTCATAAAAAATTGAACGTTTTCAGAAAAATACCAAAAATTCACCCTAAGATAACTTCGATATTCCGAATCCAAAAATGAATTCCATTTTGAAAGATAAAATTTATAAAATTTCAAAAAGTGGGTATTACTATTCATAACGGCTAGTTCATAATAATATTATAGTAATATCTTGTTTCGTGAAACTCGGTATTGCGTATAACACACACTATCGAGGAAGGTTGCTCTAGCATGAAACAAAAGATTTAAAAGTAATTAAAAATTATATTTCTCATAAAATCTCATGGTGTTACTTTAATAATGAATACAGAATAATGATTCATGATATATACATATCCATTGTATGAACTATGGTGGATGTTTGGTTCCTTATTCTTACTAAAAATTACTTGGATAGAAGGTTTTTATCCTTAGTTGGTTTTCCTAGGTGAAGGGTAGTGAAACTATATAGGAGTTTTAATGACTCAAATGAAATGAATGTTGTTATAAAACCACTCTTGGGTGTCGGGAATGGGTATTCATACTATGGTCTGGTAGTGAAAAACTCATTACTGAAGGGAGAAAAATTAAGAGTGGTACCATACCATAAGAGTATGAATCTTATTCCATTTCAAGACGTGGGATTACCACAAAAGATACCAGTGAGAGTACCACTTAGGTGTATGATTAACCATGGTATGAGATATATGAGTGGCTAATTATATTTATTATTTTTTTCATGATATGAGAGTACCAATATCTATATGATCACCAAATGATGGAGGTTTTCCAAACATGATACAACTTAGAATGAGAGATATGGCTAGTGTGATGGAAAACTAGTTGACCTAGTCCCCTCTTTTTTGATTCTATGGTGTGGGATTTCCACACTAGATGTCATATACAGGATTACCACACTTGATGAGAATGTGATTACTGCTGATGTATAAGGTTAATGTCTTCAATGATGTGGCCCTTTTGTTGACATCTTTATGTAAAAAGAGGGTAATAGGTTAATATCTGTAATGATTTGTGTAGATGAATCTTTTGGTGACTTGGTTTGTGGGAGTGGTTTGTAGGTTAATTTATTATTAATTTTCTCTGTGTTTGATATATACTATATCTATTATCCTAAAATTTCTAAATAGTGTATATAGATCTCTATTCTCACACTTCTAGATCTAGGGATAACAATATAGTCTGTTAATGATTATTGGTTAGGTGATTTGATACCAAACATGACAACAAAAAATAACCTATACAATTTTACATGATCATACATGAAAACTCAAAATTTAAGATACATTCATAGAACGCAAAAGATCAGTGAATTTAAATATTATATATATATATTCTATCTTTTCATATAAAAGCACATATATTTCTTCCATAAAATTTATCACAATTGAATATATACTATATATATAAAAAATATTATTATTATTCATTACATAAATAATTGGAGACACATAATAATGTAGTGAAATCCATTCTTAGTGTTTCTGATGCTTTTTACTGGGGAACATCCACAAGGTTCATCATCATCGACGCTCCCTGACAAGTGAATTTCACCCTGAATTTCCTAGTCTCCAAAGGTGGGAAAAATTCACCACTTCTTTAGTGATGTTTCCTCCTTGATCTAAATGGTATGATGGGATGTCGATCCCTCATTCTGTGGATTCCTCCTTTTAATTTGTCACCTAGTCTGGCTCTCTCTTATAGATTAAGACTTTGTTCATGAAACCCAGTCACAGTTCCATCTCTTCATTGATATTGATTATTTATAATGATTCTATCAGGATATCCCGAAGGGTAATGTTAGGATAGTATCCTTTGGTCGGGGGAGTTGTCCTTCCAGGAATCGATGGCATGTATGGATACTGAAACACTAGAACACCTATATTCTTCCTCGTCAGAGGGATTCTCAATGGCACAAAAAGCAGAGGATTTCCACACCAATCGTGGGGTATCTTATTCCAAAGGCATGTCTCTAAGGTTTTTCGAAACATCCCATGTTTAACATGAGGTATGAGATGAGTTTAAAATCTTTTATAGACGAATCAGACTAATTGAAACTCTTACGAAGGTGGATCAAAGTTGTGGACCCCAAATAGGGAAACACCAAGGTTTTACCATTGGCTGGGATTGAACCTCAGAGAGGCTTTCTTGTGTACCCTTTGTATAAGACAAGGTTCAAACCCCACGTAGTTTGAAGGGGTTATTTGGTGATTACACATATCTAGAGGCACTTCACAAGAGGATCACTCTAGGTTGGAAGAATATGAATTCTATAGAGATTATGCATAGATAATTTCCCGGGTCCTGCTAGAAGTAGTGATAAAGTGGAGGGAATGATCTCACCAGGATTTTATGACACAAGTAAGAATCATGGTGGGTATGGATGAAGTGATGATGAAATATATGTAGTGTGTAAAGAGATGGGTTTAAACCTCAGGGAGGCTTCCTATGTATCCCGATGGATGGGAATCAAAGTCCATGTTGTTAGAGAAGTGGGTAGTGAGTCACCTGAGGAGGTGACCTATGATAATGAATGCATGGATAGGGACCTGAAGGAAACATGACCTCCAGGTTATGGAATAAAATTCTGTATACATTGCAACCTAGGGGAATGGGAATGATGTGAATTGATAATGGGACACTACTGGAAATTCGAGCTATAGCCACGGTTCTAAACCGTGGCTATAGGCCCTCAAACCGTGGCTATAGGTAATAGCCACGGTTTGAGGAACCGTGGCCAAGTTTGGCGTGGCTATAGGCCTAGACCTATAGCCACGGTTCCAAACCGTGGCTTTAACTCTATAGCTACGGTTCAAACCGTGGCTATAGGTTTATAGCCACGGTTAAAACCGTGGCTGTATACCTAATGCCACGGTTTCAACCGTGGCTATACTATAGGCCGGACAAAATCTATAGCCACGGTTTAAAACCGTGGCATTATGTCTATAGCCACGGTTTAAAACCGCGGCAATACATCAATAGCCACGGTTTTGAACCGTGGCTATAGGGTTTCCAAATTCATAAAAAAAAAATACCCCCTGGACACACCCTGGACACCCCCATGCCACCCCCGGCCAGTCCCCCCTGCCAGTACCCCCGGACAGCCCCCCGTGCACCCCCGGACAGCCCCCCGTGCACCCCCGGACAGCCCCCCGTGCACCCCCGGACAGCCCCCCGTGCACCACTGGACAGCCCCCCCGGCCAGCCCCAGCCAGCCCCCCATGCACCCCCGAGCAGCCCCCCGACCAGCCCCGGACAGCCCCCCGTGCACCCCTGGACAGCCCCCCCGGCCAGCCCCAGCCAGCCCCCCGTGCACCCCCGAGCAGCCCCCCGACCAGCCCCGGACAGCCCCCCGTGCACCCCCGGACAGCCCCCAGCCCCCCCTGCCCCCTGCTTGTCCCCCTGCCAGCTCCCCCCCTGCCAGTCCCCCCTGCCCCCTGACACCCCCCCTGCTAGTCCCCCACTGCCCCCTGCTAGTACCCCCCCCCCCCCCCGCCACCCCCCCTTCTTGTCCCCTTGCCAGCCCCCCCTGCCACCCCCTGCCAGTCCCCCCTGCCCCCTGACACCCCCCCTGCTAGTCCCCCTGCCCCCTGCTAGTCCCCCACTGTCCCCTGTTAGTCCCCCCCCCCGCCACCCCCCCGCTTGTCCCCTTGCCAGCCCCCCCACCCACCCCCTGCTTGTCCCCCTGCAAGCCCCCCCTGCTTGTCCCCCTGCCAGCCCCACCCCTGCTCCTGCCAGCCCCCCCCCCCCTGCCCCCTGCTTGCCCCCCTGCCAGCCCCCCCCCCCCCATCCCCCTGCTTGTCCCCCTTCCAGCCCCCCCGGCCACCCCCCTGCCCCCTTCTTGCCCCCTGCCGCCACCCCCCCCTTCCCCCTGCCAGCCCCCCCGCCCCTGCTTGTCCCCCTGCCAACCCCCCCTGCTGGACACCCCCCCTGTCCGTGCACCCCCGGACAGCCCCCCATGCACCCCCGGACAGCCCCCCATGCACCCCCGGACAGCCCCCCGTGCACCCCTTGCCAGCCCCCCCAGCCACCCCCTGCTTGTCCCCCTGCAAGCCCCCCCTGCTTGTCCCCCTGCCAACCCCACCCCTGCTCCTGCCAGCCCCCCCCCCATGCCCCCTGCTTGCCCCCCTGCCAGCCCCCCCCCCCCTTCCCCCTGCTTGTCCCCCTTCCAGCCCCCCCGGCCACCCCCCTGCCCCCTGCCGCCACCCCCCCCCCCCCCTTCCCCCTGCCAGCCCCCCCGCCCAGCTTGTCCCCCTGCCAACCCCCCCTGCTGGACACCCCCCCTGTCCGTGCACCCCCGGACAGCCCCCCGTGCACCCCCGGACAGCCCCCCATGCACCCCCGGACAGCCCCCCGTGCACCCCTGGACAGCCCCCCCGGCCAGCCCCGGCCAGCCCCCCGTGCACCCCCGGACAGCCCCGGACAGCCCCCATGTGCACCCCCGGACAGACCCCATGCAGCCCCCATCCCCCCTGCACAGAACCCCGGAAACCCCCTGCCCCCTGCTTGTCCCCCTGCCAGCCCCCCCTGCCCCCTGCTTGTCCCCCTGCCAGCTCCCCCCCTGCCCCCTGCTAGTCCCCCACTGCCCCCTGCTAGTCCCCCCCCCGCCACCCCCCTGCTTGTCCCCTTGCCATCCCCCCCTGCCAGTCCCCACTGCCCCCTGACACCCTCCCTGCTAGTCCCCCTGCCCCCTGCTAGTCCCCCACTGCCCCCTGTTAGTCCACCCCCCCCCCCCCCCCCGCCACCCCCCTGCTTGTCCCCTTGCCAGCCCCCCTGCCGCCCCCTGCCAGCCCCCCCTGCTTGTCCCCCTGCCAGCCCCCCCTGCTCCTGCCAGCCCCCCCCCTGCCCCCCTGCCAGCCCCCCCCCCCTTCCCCCTGCTTGTCACCCTGCCAGCCCCCCCGGCCACCCCCCTGCTTGTCCCCCTGCCAGCCCCCCCTGCCCCTGCCAGCCCCCCCCCTGCCCCTGCCAGCCCCCCCTGCCAGCCCCCCCCCCCCCCCTTCCCCCTGCTTGTCCCCCTGCCAGCCCCCCCCCTGCCCCCTGCTTGTCCCCCTGCCAGCCCCCCCCCCTGCCCCCCTGCCAGCCCCCCCTTCAACCTGCTTGTCCCCCTGCCAGCCCCCCCTGCCCCCTGCTTGTCCCCCTGCCAGCCCCCCCTGCCCCCTGCTTGCCCCCTGCCACCCCCCCCCCTTCCCCCTGCCAGCCCCCCCAGCCCCTGCTTGTCCCCCTGCCAACCCCCCCTGCTGGACACCCCCCCTGTCCGTGCACCCCCGGACAGCCCCCCGTGCACCCCCGGACAGCCCCCCGTGCACCCCCGGACAGCTCCCCGTGCACCCCCGGACAGCCCCCCCGGCCAGCCCCCCGTGCACCCCCGGACAGCCCCACGACCAGCCCCGGACAGCCCCCCGTGCACCCCCGGACAGCCCCCATGTGCACCCCCGGACAGCCCCCCGTGCACCCCCGGACAGCCCCCCCGTGCACCCCCAGACAGCCCCCCCGTGCACCCCCGGACAGCCCCCATATGCACCCCCGGACAGCCCCCATATGCACCCCCAAACAGCCCCCCGTGCACCCCTGGACAGCCCCCCGGCCAGCCCCGGACAACCCCCTGTGCACCCCCGGACAGCCCCCCGACCAGCCCCGGACAGCCCCCCGTGCACCCCCGGACAGCCCCCATGTGCACCCCCGGACAGACCCCATGCAGCCCCATTCCCCCTGCTTGCCCCCTGCCACCCCCCCTTCCCCCTGCCAGCCCCCCCAGCCCCTGCTTGTCCCCCTGCCAACCCCCCCTGCTGGACACCCCCCCTGTCCGTGCACCCCCGGACAGCCCCCCGTGCACCCCCGGACAGCCCCCCGTGCACCGCCGGACAGCCCCCCGTGCACCCCCGGACAGCCCCCCCGGCCAGCCCCGGCCAGCCCCCCGTGCACCCCCGGACAGCCCCACGACCAGCCCCGGACAGCCCCCCGTGCACCCCCGGACAGCCCCCATGTGCACCCCCGGACAGCCCCCCGTGCACCCCCGGACAGCCCCCCCCGTGCACCCCCGGACAGCCCCCCCGTGCACCCCCGGACAGCCCCCATATGCACCCCCGGACAGCCCCCATATGCACCCCCAAACAGCCCCCCGTGCACCCCTGGACAGCCCCCCGGCCAGCCCCGGACAACCCCCTGTGCACCCCCGGACAGCCCCCCGACCAGCCCCGGACAGCCCCCCGTGCACCCCCGGACAGCCCCCATGTGCACCCCCGGACAGACCCCATGCAGCCCCATTCCCCCCGGACAGCCCCCCGTGCACCCCCGGACAGCCCCCATGTGCAACCCCGGACAGCCCCCATGTGCACCCCCGGACAAACCCCATACAGCCCCCTACCCCCCTGCACAGAACCCCGGGCGTTTATCAAGCGCGCGCAACGCTTAAAGAACGCATAATGAGCCCTACCGCGCAGACCGCACGTCCGATTGACGCGCCGTCTGCGCGTGCACGTCGCGAATAATAATGGGATTGTTGTCCTGTGATTTCAGGGCAATCCGATGTCGTCCGCTATGAGTTTGACCGTTAGACGCCTGTTTTGGCCGTTTATGACACCGGAACGGCGTTCCCGGTCACCGCGGGCACACGGCACGTCCGATTGACGTGCCGTCTGCTCGACCACATCACAATTCACTCACCCTTTGATGTCGTCCGATTTCAGGCCATTCGGAATTCGTTCGGCCCGTTTGGACCCCCCCACGCGCGTTTATCAAGCGCGCGCAACGCTTAAAGAACGCATAATGAGCCCTCCTGCGCAGACCGCACGTCCGATTGACGTGCCGTCTGCGCGTGCACGTCGCGAATAATAGTTTGAATGTTGTCCTGTGATTTCAGGTCAATCCGATGTCGTTCGCTATGAGTTTGACCGTTAGACGCCCGTTTTGGCCGTTTATGACACCAGAACGGCGTTCCCGGTCACCGCGGGCACACGGCACGTCCGATTGACGTGCCGTCTGCTCGACCACATCACAATTCACTCACCCTTTGATTTCGTCCGATTTCAGGCCATTCGCAATTCGTTCGGCCCGTTTGGACCCCCCACGCGCTTTTCTCAAGCGCGCGCAACGCTTAAAGAACGCATAATGAGCCCTCCTGCGCAGACCGCACGTCCGATTGACGTGCCGTCTGCGCGTGCACGTCGCGAATAATAATTTGAATGTTGTCCTGTGATTTCAGGTCAATCTGATGTCGTCCGCTATGAGTTTGACCGTTAGACGCCCGTTTTGGCCGTTTATGACACCAGAACGGCGTTCCCGGTCACCGCGGGCACACGGCACGTCCGATTGACGTGCCGTCTGCTCGACCACATCACAATTCACTCACCCTTTGATGTCGTCCGATTTCAGGCCATTCGCAATTCGTTCGGCCCGTTTGGACCCCCCCACGCGCGTTTCTCAAGCGCACGCAACGCTTAAAGAACGCATAATGAGCCCTCCTGCGCAGACCGCACGTCCGATTGACGTGCCGTCTGCGCGTGCACGTCGCGAATAATAATTTGAATTTTGTCCTGTGATTTCAGGTCAATCCGATGTCGTTCGCTATGAGTTTGACCGTTAGACGCCCGTTTTGGCCGTTTATGACACCAGAACGGCGTTCCCGGTCACCGCGGGCACACGACACGTCCGATTGACGTGCCGTCTGCTCGACCACATCACAATTCACTCACCCTTTGATGTCGTCCGATTTCAGGCCATTCGGAATTCGTTCGGCCCGTTTGGACCCCCCCACGCGCGTTTATCAAGCGCGCGCAACGCTTAAAGAACGCATAATGAGCCCTCCTGCGCAGACCGCACGTCCGATTGATGTGCCGTCTGCGCGTGCACGTCGCGAATAATAATTTGAATGTTGTCCTGTGATTTCAGGTCAATCCGATGTCGTCCGCTATTAGTTTGACCGTTAGACGCCTGTTTTGGCCGTTTATGACACCAGAACGGCGTTCCCGGTCACCGCGGGCACACGGCACGTCCGATTGACGTGCCGTCTGCTCGACCACATCACAATTCACTCACCCTTTGATGTCGTCCGATTTCAGGCCATTCACAATTCGTTCGGCCCGTTTGGACCCCCCACGCGCGTTTCTCAAGCGCGCGCAACGCTTAAAGAACGCATAATGAGCCCTCCTGCGCAGACCGCACGTCCGATGGTGACTAGGTCTCATAGCTCATCTACCTACAACTTGGAATGGGATGATGACGTCGGGGAGGAGGTTATGAAAACGAAATGCTTTATTATGAAGGCAGTTTTATCAATGTCTAGCCCCATCTCCTCTCTTATGTCATCTTTTGTTTTTAATAAAATGGCTTTAGAGCCTTTCGGCTCGAAGCTTCTTTCTGTCATACTCTAATTCTGTTAAGCCTCTCAAACTTGACACACTGTCATACTCTAATTCTGTTAAGCCTCTCAAACTTCCAGCCCTCAATGAGGGCTGCAATTCTGTATTAAAGGATGGGAACGAAAATTACAGCAGAAAAATAGAAGAAATAGGGAAAACAACAGAAGAAATCCTCAGGAGGCCCCCAGGCTGAGGGAGGAAGATCAAGCTAACAAGCCACCAGGCCGATCTTCCGCTGAACTGTAAATGGCCCATAGAAACGAGGGGCAGGTTTCTGAGAAATCTGGCAGGTTAAAGAGTGTTGTTTGTGAGGCCGAAAGCGTACGGAAACAGGATCTCCCACATGGAGGGCAAGGTGACGGCAGTGTATTAGTTTTCTGCTTCATGATGTCTTGGGACCGACTCAAATAATATTTGAGTCCACGATCAAGCAGTGCATGGGCAACAGCGGGCAACTAGATTTCTGATGGAACAGCGTAGGTCTCGTGGCAGCGATTTACCACCTCTGTTTGGTCATCCGTTTGCGGGTGGTAGGTCAAGCTGAGTTTTAAGTCAGTGCCTTGGAGTTTGAGCAGTTCAATCCAAAAATGGATTACAAAAATGGGATTGCGGTCGCTGGAATGCTATGCAAACTGACAATCTCCCACACGAAAACCTCGCCCACACTCCCACACTCTTTGCTGTGTAAGGGTGTTTTAGGGGTAAAAAATGGCCATATTTAGAGAGATGATCAATGATGACCAGAATCACAGTGCAACCACGGGATTAGGGTAGTCCGGTGATAAAATCCATAGAGAGACCCGACCACACCAGCTGGGGAATTTCCAACGGCTGCAACAGGCCAGCCGGATATAGTGTGGAATATTTATTTCGTTGGCATTTGGCCCATTGGCAAACTGTTGAACCGGTATTTTCATCCCGACCCAATATAAATTGGCAGGCAATTTTCTATACGTGCGGCAAAAACCAGAATGACCCCACTACGGAGACAAATGGAACTCAGCCAGCAATATGGGCACCCATGGGGACGAACTAGACAGCACCAACCGGCCCTTATAACAGAGGACACCTTGCAGAAAAGAGTAAGTAGGAAAGGAAGGAGCATCTGCTTGCAGAGTGATGATGACTTAGCTGAAAAATGGGTCGTCTGAAACGCCTGTGAGCAAGTGGGGCTGAACCTCCCCCCTGCTGGATGTGGCTGGAGCAGGGCCACATCACGGCGTGACCGCGGCGTGACCGCGGCGTGACCGCGGCGTGACCGCGGCGTGACCGCAGCGTGTTGGCCCGATCCAGCGACATCCGCGGGGCAGCATCTTCCGACCAGGAGCGAAGGGAGCGGGAGGAGGCTGGAATGTGGGTGAAAGGGGGCTGGTTGCAGGTGTTGGGGGGATGGTGCGGGCTGATTCGAAGGTGGGGGGGCTGTTGCGGGCTGGAATGCTGGTGGCAGCGGGCTGATGACTTTGCTGAAAAATGGGTCGTCTGAAACGCCTGTGAGCAAGTGGGGCTGAACCTCCCCCCTGCTGGATGTGGCTGGAGCAGGGCCACATCACGGCGTGACCGCGGCGTGACCGCGGCGTGACAGCGGCGTGACCGCGGCGTGACCGCGGCGTGACCGCGGCGTGACCGCGGCGTGACCGCGGCGTGACCGCGGCGTGACCGCGGCGTGACCGCGGCGTGACCGCGGCGTGACCGCGGCGTGACCGCGGCGTGACCGCGGCGTGACCGCGGCGTGACCGCAGCGTGTTGGCCCGATCCAGCGACATCCGCGGGGCAGCATCTTCCGACCAGGAGCGAAGGGAGCGGGAGGAGGCTGGAATGTGGGTGAAAGGGGGCTGGTTGCAGGTGTTGGGGGGATGGTGCGGGCTGATTCGAAGGTGGGGGGGCTGTTGCGGGCTGGAATGCTGGTGGCAGCGGGCTGATGACTTTGCTGAAAAATGGGTCGTCTGAAACGCCTGTGAGCAAGTGGGGCTGAACCTCCCCCCTGCTGGATGTGGCTGGAGCAGGGCCACATCACGGCGTGACCGCGGCGTGACCGCGGCGTGACCGCGGCGTGACCGCGGCGTGACCGCGGTGTGACCGCGGCGTGACCGCGGCGTGACCGCGGCGTGACCGCAGCGTGTTGGCCCGATCCAGCGACATCCGCGGGGCAGCATCTTCCGACCAGGAGCGAAGGGAGCGGGAGGAGGCTGGAATGTGGGTGAAAGGGGGCTGGTTGCAGGTGTTGGGGGGATGGTGCGGGCTGATTCGAAGGTGGGGGGGCTGTTGCGGGCTGGAATGCTGGTGGCAGCGGGCTGATGACTTTGCTGAAAAATGGGTCGTCTGAAACGCCTGTGAGCAAGTGGGGCTGAACCTCCCCCCTGCTGGATGTGGCTGGAGCAGGGCCACATCACGGCGTAACCGCGGCGTGACCGCGGCGTGACCGCGGCGTGACCGCGGCGTGACCGCGGCGTGACCGCGGCGTGACCGCGGCGTGACCGCGGCGTGACCGCGGCGTGACCGCGGCGTGACCGCAGCGTGTTGGCCCGATCCAGCGACATCCGCGGGGCAGCATCTTCCGACCAGGAGCGAAGGGAGCGGGAGGAGGCTGGAATGTGGGTGAAAGGGGGCTGGTTGCAGGTGTTGGGGGGATGGTGCGGGCTGATTCGAAGGTGGGGGGGCTGTTGCGGGCTGGAATGCTGGTGGCAGCGGGCTGATGACTTAGCTGAAAAATGGGTCGTCTGAAACGCCTGTGAGCAAGTGGGGCTGAACCTCCCCCCTGTTGGATGTGGCTGGAGCAGGGCCACATCACGGCGTGACCGCGGCGTGACCGCGGCGTGACCGCAGCGTGTTGGCCCGATCCAGCGACATCCGCGGGGCAGCATCTTCCGACCAGGAGCGAAGGGAGCGGGAGGAGGCTGGAATGTGGGTGAAAGGGGGCTGGTTGCAGGTGTTGGGGGGATGGTGCGGACTGATTCGAAGGTGGGGGGGCTGTTGCGGGCTGGAATGCTGGTGGCAGCGGGCTGATGACTTTGCTGAAAAATGGGTCGTCTGAAACGCCTGTGAGCAAGTGGGGCTGAACCTCCCCACTGCTGGATGTGGCTGGAGCAGGGCCACATCACGGCGTGACCGCGGCGTGACCGCGGCGTGACCGCGGCGTGACCGCGGCGTGACCGCGGCGTGACCGCGGCGTGACCGCGGCGTGACCGCAGCGTGTTGGCCCGATCCAGCGACATCCGCGGGGCAGCATCTTCCGACCAGGAGCGAAGGGAGCGGGAGGAGGCTGGAATGTGGGTGAAAGGGGGCTGGTTGCAGGTGTTGGGGGGATGGTGCGGGCTGATTCGAAGGTGGGGGGGCTGTTGCGGGCTGGAATGCTGGTGGCAGCGGGCTGATGACTTTGCTGAAAAATGGGTCGTCTGAAACGCCTGTGAGCAAGTGGGGCTGAACCTCCCCCCTGCTGGATGTGGCTGGAGCAGGGCCACATCACGGCGTGACCGCGGCGTGACCGCGGCGTGACCGCGGCGTGACCGCGGCGTGACCGCGGCGTGACCGCGGCGTGACCGCGGCGTGACCGCGGCGTGACCGCGGCGTGACCGCGGCGTGACCGCGGCGTTACCGCGGCGTGTTGGCCCGATCCAGCGACATCCGCGGGGCAGCATCTTCCGACCAGGAGCGAAGGGAGCGGGAGGAGACTGGAATGTGGGTGAAAGGGGGCTGGTTGCAGGTGTTGGGGGGATGGTGCGGGCTGATTCGAAGGTGGGGGGGGGGGGCTGTTGCGGGCTAGAATGCTGGTGGCAGCGGGCTGAAATGAAGGTGGAAGGGGTCGTGCAATGACACGAATGGGCAGAGTGAGAATATCGGATTGATCATCGGATGGAGTACACTGTAATCAGAGGAAAGAATATGCGCTGTGAGAATACAATATGCAATGGAGGATCATCGGATGGTCCAATAAAATTGTACGCTAAGTAGACACCCTATTGAGAGCTTCACCTGGATTCAAACAGCACAACCATTAATCTCATAGTGATTAATTATTGATTTTCACAAATAACTCAAATGATCCAGCATGATAGTTGGTAAGAAATATTTAGATGTGAATACACTTTTTGAAAGTCAATTTGGCATTCTGAATTTCATTGACACCTCATTTTAATTATCTCCGATTGACGTGCCGTCTGCGCGTGCACGTCGCGAAGACTACCATGCTTTCAAATTCAGGCCAACTAGTGTGTATAGGTAAATAAAGAAGCCAATGATAAAGATTTTAGCACCCCTACAACCGAAAAAGCACATTCCAGTAGAGGGAATAAGGGTCCCTATAGGAGAAACTACAGTCTAGAAAGAAAAAACCACATCTAGTTGCTTATTATTGTCCAACGAGTGGTTTTTTTGATGAATACATACAAAATTAAATACATACCCGCAAGTAAATACATACAAAATTAAATACAGAATTAAATACATACAAAATACATACCGAATACATACCTGCAACTAGAGAATCCATACATACCTACAACTAGAGACTCCATACATATAGAATTGAATACATACAGAATACATACAAAATACATACAGAATACATACAGAATGCATAACTACAACTAGAGACTCCATACATAAAGAATACATACATACTTGCAACTAGAGACTCTATACATATAGAATACATACCTGCAGTTAGAGACTCCATTCCTCCCTCAATTAAAAATACATACAGAATTAAATAGATACATGAATTCAGAATACATACAGAATTGAATACATACCTACAAGTAAATACATACAGAATTCAGAATTAAATTCATACATGAAAGTATTATAACACATAATTCATACCTGTAAGTAAATACATACAAAATTCAGAATTGAATTCGGAATTCAGAATTGAATACATGCCTGCAAGTATTATAACAAATAATACATATCTGCAAGTAAATACATATAGATTTCAGAATTGAATTTAAAATTCAGAATTGAATACATACCTGCAATTACAACACATAAGTCATATCTTCAAGTAAATACATACAAAATTTAGAATTGAATTCAGAATTCAATACCTGCAAGTATAAAACATAATTCAGAAGGTAATTAAATACATACATAATTGAATTTATATTTTTCATTAAAACAGGATGAAAAATTTGGTTGATGTTGAATTAATAAAACAAAACAGTGGAAAAGAAATTAAAATGATGCAACGCCGAACCAGATGTTTGAAAAAAATCATATTTGACTTAAAACCAGCATTCAACACAAAGACAATCTGGTAGAATTCAATTAAATATGAACATTTAATAGCAACTGTTAAATAGAGATATTTAAATCGATGATGAACTGGTATTTTTAAGCCAAATCAATAGATTCAAAGAGAGTTGAACATCTACCAGTCAAGAAACAACTCAGGGGAAGGAATTTGGAGAATAATACCTCACTCAAACCCCCATCACGATTTAGACTTGGAGGGGAGTCCGTCGGCGTCGGGGGAGGCGCTGTCTTCCGGGGAGGGGGGAGGCGCGGTCGTCCGGGGAGGGGAGTGCATCGGGGGAGGGGAGTGAGTCGGGGAGGGTTCCGTAGGAGTGAGTCCGGGGAGGGGGGAAGCGCAGCGAGGAGGCGTCGGGGAGGAGGGGCGAGGAGGGCGCGACGACGAGGAGGGCGCGGCCACGAGGAGGGCGCGGCGAGGAGGAGGGCGCGGCGAGGAGGGCGCGGCGAGGAGGAGGGCGCGGCGAGGAGGGCGCGGCGAGGAGGAGATGCCGTCGGGGAGGAGGGCTGTGGATCGAGGAGGAGGAGGAGCCCGATAAAAGATCGGGAGAATAAAAGGATGAAACACATTTAGCCACGGACAAAAATTTAACCGTGGCCTAATAAGGGCTATAGCCACGGACCTATAAAACCGTGGCTATAGGTCCGTGGCTATAGCCCCAATTTCTAGTAGTGGGATTGAATCTTATGGAGGCTCTCTACATACCTAATTTAGAAGATAGGAATGAAATTCCATGTAGTTTAGGGTGGAGGTAGAGAATCTTGACATACTTATAGATAGTGTCCCAGATATTTGCCATGTGATTACGTATGGTTAGTGGAACTTTTTAAGAGGATCACTCTTGGTTGGATGGATGTGATATGTGTGGGGATTACACGTGGTTAATATCCATGTAAGATGGATCAGAACAACTTAGGGAGGTAGACCTGGGGGATGTTTCCAAAAAATGGAAGATTTCACATTAAGAGTGTACTTAAATATGAGGGAGCATAGTAGTCTACCATTTTTTGAGATTGAATTTTAAAAGATGATTACTACATACTTGAATGGGATAAAAAAACACATAGTTTTGAGCCCACGGTTTAACGTCATGCAGTACGAGTGAACTAACATGAAATAAGAGAAAAAATGGGTTGTGGGGAGTGATGGGATTAAACCTTAGATATGATTCCTACATACTCTATTTAGAATACTGTGATCAAAGTCTATGTAGTTCAATGGGTGAGGGAATGGAATCAGGTAATACACATGGACAGAGAACCAAAAACATGTTGGGGCTTACACATGGTTAGCGGCCAAAATACATGTTGGGGCTTACGCCTAGTTAGTTGTACAAAGAGTAAGTCATGGTTACTATTAATCTAATCCCACGTGAGTCATGCTTAGTGTGAGAAACAATAGGTAGTAGTAGATCGGATGGTTATGTCTTGAATGGTGTGACCACAAGGGATGGTGTGAGGCTTACGCATGGCTAGTGGCCTAGGGAGATGGATATTGGGACTTACACTAGGAGAGTTTCCAATGGAGGATCTAGTCCCATGAGAGGAGGATACGATTCTATTCTAGTAGGGTAAGGAAAATCTTACTCTAGTGAGGATGAGTGGTCATGGAGAATGCCCATGGTGGAACAACCCATGTGAAAAGTATGGTCAGAGACTACAGTTTAATGTCTTGTGTTGAGGATAATAGTGCTTGGTAGTTTAACATCCTGCAGCTCAGATAGAGAGGATTCAATCCTTACCCCCAAGACTTAGATGATTGATAACTACCCTATCTTGAAGATTAGAAGGCATCAACAAGGCTCGACAAAAAGGGTATAGAAGAATGGTCACTCGTGGGGTCCACATTAGCATGGATATCCCAAAAATCAAGATCCATTAGTGTGCCTATGCTAAAAATCAAGTGAAATAAAAACATAATAATGGAAACAAAATGAAAAATCAAAAAATCACTACGTACGATCCTAGAGGACCACATGAGAAAGAGGTTCATGAAGTAGGAGGCCTTACTGAGAGGATCTTTGTGAATCCCTAGTGATTCACAATCAAGGGAGATTTGTGAAGGAAGGTTCTTCACGGAACAAGAAAAAAGGGACTCCCAGAAGGGAGGAGCGTCACAAAACATAGCGACCCAGCCTAGATGGGGGGTCTTCATGTATTTAAAGGGTGATTTGTGATGTCGCGAGTGCCCAAGAGGGAATCCTACCTTCGTAATGGCCATTGCGCTTCATGAAGGCCATACCCACTGTAAGTGGAGGGAAAACGTAATAAAGAGAATGATGGTTCATGATGGTCAAAAAACATTGGGTGATGTATTTTTTCTCTAATTTATGGATCACATGGGGTATTGAGAATTGGGAGTTCAGAAGATGAAAGGTTAGGGTAGTGATGATGTGAGGTGGGGGTGAGCCGAATATTTATAGGCATTGGGAACTACAATGATCAGAGGAGTTCTATAAAGGAAATGGAACTTCGTTAATGGATGCAGATCTATTGGACTCATGGGCAGTTCTATCAAGTGTCTTGAAGGTGGTCGCTGAGCTCATCAGTCTCATAGAGGATCCCAACAAATGGTTATCATGACGTTTGTGGAGGTCGTCTAAATCGCATAGGCTGTTGTCAACCAAGACTCATGCCATTTATGGTGGTGAGGAAATTGGTGAAGGGACATCATAAAACTAACCCTTTGTTAATTTTTGGACCATGAGGCTTGAGTTTCACACCAATTAGTTTTTTCATCCCTCAACTTTTTCCTAGGAAGAATTTTGGTACCAAAAAATTCACCCCCTTATAAATGTAGTTGAGGGAAAAAGGAAGTTCATATTCAAGTGTTAGATCATCAAAAACCTACTAATCTTGAATCTAGATCTCGATGATAGTTCTTATATGGAAGGAGAATGATTCCCATGAAGCCCACAACCACCGAGGGAACTGTGAATCTCAAAGGGTCACTACCTATAAATTCAGAATGAGCACGCCCCCTTTGTTAGAATATGTCTTTTGCAAATACTATTATTGAGATATTGAATCATGAGGCTCATACACCTTGAAGACACTATCTATGAACTGAATTCCTCATATTGGTGCCCCATGAACACTTCCTAGACAACCAGTTCATCATGATCCGTTTTTTCTCTATGAAACACACTAAGTCTATCGATGTTCTACGATGTGGTGATCTACGAATGATATTTGCGAATGAGCTTCTTGAAAAGATATGAGAAATCAACCAACACATTCACCAATGGCCAATCAGGAAGCTTCCTAAGAGGTTATTGTAGATGTAGATTAGAGAAAAACAATGATGAGCAACATCTTGATAAGGGAGTATGTGTAAAGTCATTATGACCATGATTCATTGTTGGAGGTGCTATAGGATGGGAAAAAGGATTACACCATATGCAGGAAACATCCATTGTATGGATTCGGTCTGAGAGATGATGTTCTCATCCCTGAAGTAAGTGGGGATGAACTGGCTTACTGTTTTAGGGGCACACCATGTCAATACTGGTGGTTCAGAGCTATCGATGGACATACCTTGAAGGATCACACGCCTATCAATACCGACTATATTTACAACCGTACCAACAAAATTGATGGGAACAAAGAACAGTGTGAGGTCTCTCCACGAAAACATCACACCATCCTCAAGGTGAGTTTGGGGAACCTGAAAAAAATTAATGCACTAAAAATTGGGACTTATGCTAGGGTGGAAAATTCACGAAGGAGTGGGCCTTGAACTATAGGGTATGTTCATTCTATCCAGAATTCAGAGTAGAGATGAGGTGAGTACGTCAGTATGAGGTTGTGTGGGTTTCCCAATTATACATGTATAAACAAAATGAAATAATGTCTGAGCTGCTTAGTAGGTACTCATTGAGGACCAATGCCTTTTATCTCTATAATGGGGAGGTCGACATCAGCTTCTAGGACCTCAACCATATCTCTGGGATTTCCATTCTGGGGGCGATGTATTAAAAATTTCTCCCCATGGAGAATGCATGGAATATCTAGAGTAAATTCCATGGCAAGTGATGACATTGCTGAACCTAGTGACTGGTTTAGAGAAAGAAAGGAAAATGGTGAGATATGTCCAATTCATGCAGTGGTTCAACCATTTTTTTCATTTCCCACTAAAGAGTCCTACTGAGGGAGAGGAGGTACCCATGAAACTACTCGTGAGGCCTCATACCTATACAAGAGAGGCCCAACACAATATGAAAGGATCCTACTGAAGAATCATGTATGATAGCTATTGGCAGCTATGGGGGTACAACATCAATACTTTTCATCAATGAATGGTTAGGTTGGCTAGATTCATACCAGCGCTCATTTGTAGATGGATGTAGTTTTTCATAGATTCTCACATGTCTTCATGACAGAGTACATTAATCATGGATGCAAGGTAGGTAATGGGGCAGTGTATCAACTTTGGGGTTCCAGTGTTGGAGAAGATAAATAAGGTGATTTGGAATATTAGAGAAGGGAAGAAGCCACAAAGAGTATGTGGATCACTACCTTTTCTATATGGATGGGTGGCAGAACACATTTGGGGGAATAAATACCTGAATCCCATCTCCCCTCCTGAGTTAGACTTTTTACCGACAATTTAGAATGTTATAGGATGTTTCCCATTCAAGCTGAACCTAACGACAGTGTTGAATATTATATAGAGGGAATACAAATTCAACTTTAATCCATTACCTTTGCCAATGAGAGTGTTCACCGATGATGGATTGGGAACTGAAAAGAAGCACTCATATCTCCTATCCTTTCGAGGTGGAGTACTGGTAGCAAGGGTGGATTGTGAGCCCATCTGTGTACCATACACCCCACATCAATTAACACGTCAATTCCAGTGTCTACAGAGATTGACCTCGAACGTCTACATTTGGGTACATCATGAAGATAACGCATGCATGATGAAGAAATTTTGGCTCATGTTCAAGAGGGAGGACATAAAGATGCAGAACAATATTCCTCCACCAACTAATGCTTATGGGCTATTTGAAAAGTATGAGAAAAGATGGAAGGTAGTCTAATTATGAGAGATGTTGAAACAAAGGACCACCAGGGTTGACGATGGAGTACCCCCTCAACCTAGAGGTCAGAACCGGACAAAAAAAAAGAGAAAATATCTATGGTAGGAGTGCTTCACATCATGTTGGTAGAGCTTCAATAGAAGGGATGACATTTCCAAAGCCTGCACCAGCTAGAAGTGAAATAATAGAAACAGTAGCAGACCAAGTAGCTTTGGTTGGGATGTTTCATGAGGAAGGGAATCAATCCAAATTGTTTTACAGAATACCTACTCAAGATCCCAGGAAGAGGCTAACTTGTGTGGATATACACGAGGATGATTTCTACCTCGAGTCTTGGGTGGCTTGGGGTATCAACAATAAATTTCTTAGTCCTTCTGAAATGTGGGATCACCTTAACTAGTTTGGGAAAGAACTTCAATGCAGTGATCATTCCAGGGCTAGATTTCTAGTTTCTCAGGAAGATAGGAAGAAATATGGTGCTAAGCTATAAGACTTAGTGCAATTTTGGGGATCTCCATATCCAAAGATGGATCGGGTGAAAGTACATCTAGACATGACATATCCACCACAATTATCTGATTTTGAGATGGTGGAGCACTTTCCTCTACCAGAGGAATCTGAAGGACCCTAGTGATAATATGCTAACAGAGGAAGTCCTCTGGAAGAAGAAAATGTTGGTACCTTAGATAAAACCTATTTGAGAGGATTCACCAAATCTCTTGAGGTAAAATCTAAACCATTCTCTTGTATTATCTCTTTAATGTTTACGTGGGATTCTCGAATGAAATTTGTTTTATATAGGAGAGCCTAGTATGAAGGAACCTCTCCCACAGGGAAAAGGATGTGACAACAAGTGTAGAGGACCATGTTATATGGGATACATAGTCCAGTAGTGCTATGAAAACTAGGGTGGCTTCTTCATAATTTATGGAGCTCCCAACCATATATGGGGGATAATGTACAAGGATTCTAAAAATAACAACCCAAAGACACAAGAAATCATCGATAGACCTATGTAAGATTCCTTCCCCATAGATTCATAGTTGTTGTTTACTCAACTAGGTTAACTGACATAATCTATATCTTGATAGTCTTTGAAGCAGCTATTGTACTATTGGTGAGGATGGTTGGGGGCCCCAAGGCTCATTTCCTGATAGGAATTCCATTTTATGTTGAACTAGACACCCAATCTAATCAGACCATAAAAATTATGGATGAGAGTATAGCCACTTTTGGGGTGGAACTTGATGTTGATAGGAACGATCTAAATGATGTGGGATCAAGTGATGAAGATCAACCACATGATATAGAGCTTATATTGTCTAATAGAATACCAAAGGAGGATCCTACCGTCGGACTCATAACTATAATTCCAGAGTATGAACCCACTGACCCGATTGAGCTGCATGAGTCTAATTATGACATGGAGGATATATGAGCTATCGTTTTCCAGTAATGGATGTTAATCAAGAATTTCATCGAAAATATCACAATATTAGAGTAGATACATTGGATATGATCACTTCTCTCTCAGTTATGTGATCTACGAGATGGAGGGGTGGACACATGAGTTCTATATATGCTTTTTTGAGATTACCTCACCAAAAGAATATGAGAGTGATCATAGCTTGGATTTTTCCAAGAACCAAAAGAAGCCTATCAACACTTAGAAACTTAATGAGGATGAAGAGGTGTTCTATCAGTTGGAAACACTAATTACCGAGTGATCTTCCCTCACTAACACCAAATCGGAACTCATATCACAGTTGAGTGTCCAGTTGGAAGAGGCCGAAGAGAATCTAAAGAAGGCATCTTATTAAGTGTTCAATATCTATGTTGAGCAGGATTGAGTGAACATCAGGGATTATGGGCTTATCCTCAAGGAAAACATGAATAAATAGATCTAACATGATGAAAATTGATCATGGAGGACACACACTAAAGGGTGGTGGATCTGGAACCCTTAATTGATGGGGGAAAATCCATAGGGTCTGTGTTTTTTGAGCTTATAAAACATATTTTGTGCTTCCTTGTTTATTTGGAAATGTAAACACATTTCTTTCTTATTTATAATTATCACTCATCCATCATATCTGTGGAACAAATGATGTTTAATCCCTAATATCACATGTGTTATGCCTAGTGTGATAAACAATGGGTGACCACATAAATGTTCATTTCATATGAGAGTGCCAGATAATCATCAAGTACTTATGGTCTGCAATTTATGAATGACCACCAGAGAATTTTGAATGAACATGGTAGTTTCTTTAGAACATATCTCTCAAAACAACAAACTTTATTTTCCCAATATGTGCTGGTAAATGAGCAGGACAATTCCATGTGTTCTATGTTCAATCTAAACAAATGGGGATGAAATATTTTGAATCACATGACCAATATTTAGAACACAATGAGGGTTGCATGTTGATAGAGGATAACTATTGACCGTATTTTCAAAACAACATCTGAATCACATTAGACTAGGATGCCACCAAACAAATGAGGGACAACCACTGACCGCATTCAAAAACATGGGGCCAAACTCGATGTGTTGTCCAAAGCCTTCCAAGCATTGGCCCAGAATGATAGGTGATCCAAAATATCATGAGACCATTCCGTCAGGGGGACCCTTTCAGACATGAAATATGATGAGGATCCAAATAAGTGGCATGAAAAGTGTGAGGTGGGGTGATTAAAA
Organism: Viscum album; assembly: GCA_963277665.1. Taxonomy (NCBI): domain Eukaryota; kingdom Viridiplantae; phylum Streptophyta; class Magnoliopsida; order Santalales; family Viscaceae; genus Viscum; species Viscum album. The sequence continues at coordinate 1,188,594,561 of OY728143.1, read as the reverse complement.
TTTTTAAAGGACTACATAAATATTGAAATTATTCCACCATGACTGTGAGGACATCAGTGAAGGAGAATTGGTATGAACAAATATAAAATCAGACTCTGAAAAGGAAACATCTTTGACTAGGGATAATATGACCTATAGTTTTTTCATCATGAAAAAAGGTTGGTGAACACATAGTTTATCATCCTACAGTGAGAAAAATTAACATGTAGTTTAATATCTTATGGTGAGAGTGATTCATGGAAAATTTTAACATCATATGATTAGGATGTTTGAATTAGTTTAAGGTCATACTGCCCAGACTCTAGAAAACAATTTGAAGTCATGTAATATAAACTATGATGTCTATTACTATAAAGTTATCATGGAACAGAGGAGGTGAACCCAACATGAATGAGGATAAAGGGGATCCAAAACCATAATAATACCAAGGAACATAGAAAAATAGGAATATATTATGTGAAAAAAGGAAAAAACTGGCATGAATGAAGGACAAGAAGACCTACAGACACCCCACACACCCTTATGAGGCTCCTAGTTTAAGGTAATAGAGTTTAGATTGTAACCGGGGCCAAAGGGCCCAAAAGGTTAATGATCCTCTGGATGGTTCTGAAGATAACATGTGCAAGTGTCACTATGTATCCCATAAGGATAGTAATCAAGCCGCAAATAGTACATGAAGCATTTTGTGGTGAGAGACCAACACTGGGGGGGGGGGGGAATCCTCTCTGTTGAGGAAGTTGAAGCATTCCATAATTATAATGTGACATCCTAATCTTGTTAAGGGTAGGATTATAGTTTAAGGTTTCACATTGAGGAAATTAGATCATATTTTATGTTCATATTTTTTGGACCATAGGGATCCTAGATTAAGGCTTAGAGTTTAGACCATAGAATTTGTGGTTGGGCCCAAAGAAAGAGTGTTTGGGTGTCACTACGTATCTTGTACGGAAGGGAATCAAGCCGCACATAGTCCTTTAACCCCATGCAGTTTAATGTCATGAAATAAGGATGAAGGTGGTTTGACATGAAATAGAGAAACAATGTTGTAGCTAGACCCGAGATGGATAATCCAGGTGTCCCTATGTATCACATAAGGATGGGAATCAATCCACTCATAGTTATTGAAGTGGAATTTTGTTCTATAGGTTTGATTTATACACCAAAAGAATAGGAATTCTATATATTTTATTTTTTATTTTGTTGTTAATTTTATTTTTTTGGAAACTATTCTTAGATGAAAGGTTTGAGTGACACTACGAAAATCAAGATGTGCATTGGTCATAATAGGTGGAATGGTGGATAACCAATGCCGAAGGTGATTCCCTCTCAAGTGAGAACTCCACTATGATGCACCATTTTCTCATTGTGTGGATGGGATAATGATTCCACTATTTAATGTCATATGATATGACCAATCCAGGCATTATAACATCATGCGGTGAGCATGTGATAGTTTAATGTAGTGTGGGATAGGGAAACACAATTTAATTTCATTTTTCTTAAACTAAATAGATCTTAGTTTAAGGTCATAGAATTCGATCTAAAAGGGTGTGGAACACCTACATATGGAAATAACACCACCAAGAATCCTATGACAATGTGAGCCATGCCCGGTGTGGGAAAAAAGGACTGTTTCCTAGATTTCCCCATCATATGAGAGTAGAAAAAAGTGGTAGGGAGATGCTGGGTGGTAAAATCCAACCATGCCAACAATCCTACTTGATGTGTGCAGATGCACCGAGGGACAACTATAGAGGCATTGGGGATCCAAAAGAATATGAGAGGGTTATAAAATTGTAATCACGTCATCAGATACTTGGGATACAATGAGGGTGGCATATTGATGGAGGATAGCTATTGACCATGTTGGAAACACAACATCTATATTGTGTAACATGGAATGGGATCAAACAAAAGAGGTTCAGTGCTGACCATATTCAAATTATAATACATGTCTCACAGTGTCATTCAAAATATTTTGGTGGATTGATCCAGGATGGTAGGCAATCCATGAGGCTGAGCATCTTTCCATTAGTGGGTCCCTTATGATATGAAAGATGAAGAAGAGGAAAATATGGAGGACACGTGAAGCATGAAAGTGAAGTTGGAGGAACGTACTTGTGGAATATAATGATTTTGGTTTCATATCAATACAAATTCAAACATTATAGTGTAGAGAATTCATAGGTGGGATCAGATCCATCCTCAAGGATCAAGTTCCTAAGGGTTGTTGTGAAGAGTTTTATGTTCGTGTTATACAGACCAAGAGATATCAATTTAAGGTCAAAGATTATGGACTATAGGGTGCCCAGTTTAAGGTCGTGTGACTGGGATGTGGTGTGCTATGTGGTAAATAAAATTAGGTAAATGAGGACCAGAAATATATAGACCACAATCTGCATTCACAAAGGGGGGACCATGCTAATATTGAAAAAGGGTGGTATTCTGTGATTGGGCCTAAGGATAAGTTTTTCGAGTGTCACCATGTACCATGTGAGATCAGGAGTCATGCCACATGTAGTTTTTGAAGATGGAATGAATGATGTCTAATATAAAAAGGTTCAATAACCTCTCATGAAAGAAAATCATAATTTTTAAGCAGTTTACTATCATGCGAGCTAGGAAACTGAAAATATGAAAATATTAGTTTAAGGTCATAGAGATCAAACTGTAAGGGGAGGAGACGTACAGTGTGTCATCATAAGGTAACCTAGTGTGAATGAAGACCATGGGATGACCGTTTCACACCACACATTCTTAGGGATAAGACCCAAGAAAATTTGGGAATAACAGATGACGATTCCATGTTTGGGCCTAAGGATAGATGTCTAGGAGTCACTACATATCCTGTAATGGTTGGAATAAATTCACATGTAGTTCTTGAATATGTCATGAAAGATTTCTAGTTCAAAGGGGAAACACCTTTTCCAGTGAATACATTATAATGTTTTGTGGATTAAAATCTTACAACATATATTTGAAATGGATTTTTTAATGTCATATGATAAGGATGAGTATTTTTAGGTAGTTTATCATTGTGAAACAAGGATGTTAGGGTTCTTAGTTTACGGTTATAAATCTTGGACCATTCCAAAGATGGAATGTGAAGTGTGGTTCCATGATGTAACCTAACGTGAATGAGGAGCAAGGTGATCCAAACCACACCACATATTCCTTGGAGAACATGAATATGGTTTAAAGTGATGATGTTTATACTCATATACTCAGTTTAATGTCATGATATTAGGATGTGGGTTCCTAGCTTAAGGTCATATATTTTGGACCACAGGGTAGTGAAATTCTTCCATGCGGGTGAAAACCCAACCAAGGCCCCTAAGACCATGTGATCCATGATCAGTTATAGGGAACAATAGAAAAAGAGGATCTTTATGACACATGTAGACACACAATAGGGTGAACATAGAAGACAAGTCAAGGATTTCCCAAAAATATAGATCATCTTGTTCAATGTGAAAATGTCCATGGTGGGTTATCACCGAGGGTGTTGAAGTTCCACTTGAACATAAGGATGTGAAAAGGGAACTGAATCATGATGTATGATGCTTGGGAAACAATAAGTTAAGTGTAATAATGAAAGATAAAACTCGAAAAAATTAGAGATACAACATCCATATCATGTGACCTGCGATGGAAATAGACAAATAGAGGACGACTACTGACTATATTCGAAACATAGATCCTGTCTCAAAATGTTGTTAAAAATAATCTAGGGTATTGTCCCAAAATGATAGGTGATCCATGAGGCTGATAATCCTTACCTTAGGGGGTCCTTTCAGATGTGAAAGGTAATGGGAACCCAAAAAGAGGTCACATGAAGCATGGAAATGAAATGAAAGAATGTTCGTGTAGAATCCAACACTCTGGGTCCTATGCCACAGAGCATATGAGCATGCTAGTGAGTCATATCGGATAGAGGGATCCAAATCCCTTATTAAGGTAAGAAGCCTGAAGAGGTAACTTGGATGGAAATGGTCTAATTTTAAGAGGAAGAGGGCAATAAGAGGGTTAGTAAACCAGGGGCTGGACCCAAGGAAAAAAATTCTGGTCATTCCTACATATCCCATAAGGATGGGATTAAATATGTACATAATTTTGAAATCCCATGAATTTTAATGTCATGTAGTAAAGAAGATGATCAATAGAGGAGGCACCCAAGGGAGGAACATGGTGTAGCTATTATAAACCCATTTTGAGCAAGGGCTAAGGAGGTCTTAATCATGCCATGTACACCCTGGAGGAACCTAGACAAAAAGGAAATAAAGTTGATTCCCTCTTAGATGTGGACATCAGGATGTTGCCCATTTTATCATCAAGAATCCCAAATGAATCATTAGTTTACCATCATGTGGGATGGGGCAGTTTAATTTAATGTTGGATAAAGATGATGAGCAGTTTTATGTCCAATAGCTCAGACAAAAGAGATCTTAGTTTAAGTTCGTAGAACTCAGAACAAACTGCTCTGTTCTAAAGGGTATACATGGAATGAAGAGTTGATAAATCTGTTGTGAATGAGGAAAAAGGAGACCCATAACCATACCACATATTCCTGATAAGAAAGGGGTGTGAAATCAAGTATGGTCCCAAATAAAAAGTGTCCAGGCATTCCTATATATCCCATGAGGATGTGAACTAATCCATATGTAGTTATTAAATATACCATGATGTTTAACATCATACGATGAGAATGGGGGTTGTTATATAGTTTAACGTCATGCAACTAGGATGATGGTTGGGAAGGTGACCCAATGGGTAGGTGCATGGAATCACAAAAATAAACCTAACATGAATGAGGAACATGGAAATCTAGACCATGCCATGCACTCCCAAGAGAGATCTCAGGGAAAGATGAAAAAATGATGAAATTATGGTTGGTCCCAAAGACTAAATTTCAAGATGTTCCTATATATCCCATGAGGATGGGAGTCAATCCATATGTAGTAATTGAATATCATAAAGGAGGAAAGAGATATTAGTTTAATGTCATAGAACTTAGACCATATAATTACTGTGCGGTTTATCATTATGTAGGATGTAACTGCAGTTTAAAATAATAAAGGATGTGAGAACCCCACTCATGAGAAGTACTATTGAGGTTCCTGGCATTTTTGGGAGGATTGTCTCTCTCTCCATCCATGGTGAAAAATGAGTATGCACCAGTAGGTTAATCATTATGAATGGTGTAGGGTCCTTCCCATTTGGTCTCTAACATCAGAGGCTTCCTACCAGGTATCATTGGAGTCCTTAGATCCAATACCGTATCACCTTGAAGGATGTATTAGAGACATAATTCCTTATTTTAATCCCTGGATATCTTGTTCTGGTTCCTGTCTATATTTTGCAAGGCCTGGAGCCTATTCTCGTCAAGGGATTCCAATTCAGCCAAAAAAAAATTGGTTACCCTGTCTGAAATCTTCTAATCATATATAGTTGTATGGATTGTTGGAAACTAAATATTTATGGGTAGAACTACCTATATTTTGTACACCATGGAAAATAGGGTCACCTCGGTGGATTTTCAAGCCGTTGTCTGATAAGACCAAAGATCATTTGGGATCTTTTCCAGGAAAAATATTCTTGTCTTATCCCACCATCTTCAAAAATATATATTAGAAAGGGTCTTGTTCAATGACTCAATCAATCCATTTTCCCATTCCTAGTAGAAAGAAGTCTGGTTTTAATGGATGTTTTACTTGGCATACAATTTCTTTTGCATAGATGCATGGAATTTTTCACTATTATCAGTGAGAACAACACGAGGGACTCCAAATCAATGGATAATATTGAAGCTCAAGAACTCAACAATGAAATGAGCCTTGACCTACTTGAATTGAATTTCCTCTCCCCATATTGAAAATAAATCTGTTACAGTAAGAATAAACTTGCACTGGAGCGATTTTTCTGGAAAATATGGTCCCACGACATCGAGTTCGCAGAACAAAATGGGCCATGAGTACTTGGGGGAATGGAGGGTATCCAATGGTCGATGGACAGAGTTGGAATGAATCTTACATGTGTGAAACCTCTTGGAGAACATGATGTAGTCAAAGACTATGGTGGTCCAAAAATAACCCAACCTTTGAATCTGGTGGGAGAGTACCAACATAGATTGATGGGAGCCATGGTTACTGGCATGAAATTTTTGTATAACCTAGGGAATCTCTCTTCCTCAAATTTAGTATAGGATAAATCCATTAAATACACATTTTTAGAGGATATTATCAAGGCTAGGACAGCTCTGGAGGGTTAATTGCTGCATGCCGTTGGATTCTCTCATGCTATTTTCTTTCTATTAGGATATTATTGCACCAAAGATAATATGTGAAAGGCATTGTGTAATCAAAGGTTTAATTTACTATAGATGGGGTTTCCGAAGGTCCGGATGTGGAGGCATCAACGGTATGGTGACTTACTTATTATCATCATCATCATCATTGGAAGGGGTGATGAAACTTCAATGATCCAAATATTTGTATAAATCTTCCTTGTCGGGCTTTGTGAGAGAATAGGATAAACCAGCCGGTGTATCTTCTCAACCGTTATGTTATTGGGGGATACGAGTCACCCCTCGTTGATAATAGAACTGGGCCACCAGCTAGTGATAAAGCTTATGAAAGGGTACCATCTCTAGATTCATGATGATATATCCACCATTGATCTTTTTTATCACTAGATTAGATTCCCCTTTAACTTTTAGGTGGGGGAAAATCAATCTGGAGGGCCAGCTTGAGACTAGATATGAGAGCCTAATACTCTACCTTGTTGTTGGTGTAGCATTCCAAAAACAAGAAAAAATAGGGGAAAACAATCTATATAGTCATAATGAAGATGATACCCAGGCCCACTATGTTGAGTCTAGGATCATTGAGACTTCTTCCAATTGGTCTTCATGACTCACCATAAAAGTACATCCACAAACATGGAATACCATGATACAATGAGAGAATGACTGCATCTAGAAAGTCAAGATCCCAAGACTACTCTGTTTGGGTTAGATGGGTAGCTAGAAAATATTCCAATACCCAAACCTTCATGGCCTTATGTTGTAGGAACCTAATGTCGAACTATTGAAGGATCACTTCCAACCAAGCTAGATGGTCTATCAGCATAGGGTGGTTTAGAATTTACTTTAACGAATCAATGAAGGAAACCAGATGTACCTCATGATACTACAGATAATGATGGAAGAAGAGGCAAAATATAATGTATTTGATGATTTGTCCAAATATAAAAAAGATGATATTATTTCTTATGTAATGGAGGACCAAACTATAAAAAAGGGGAACCATAATTTAATTTCATTCATTGAGAATCCCCTAGATTTGGAATTAAAACCACCACCCACTAATTTAAAATATGGGTACCTCATAGAGGGAGATAAATTAGTATTGATAATTTCTAAAAATCTCTCTGAAACTTGAGAAGAATAATTTATTGAGATTTTGAGATAGGATATAGAATACATATGGTGGAGTTTAAATGATATTCCTAGAATAAACCCACAAAATATACTCATATTGAATTCAACTTTAGGAATATTCAAAACGTTCTAGAGAACTGCCAAGGAGGCTAAATCCCAACATGAATGAGGTTGTGATGATGTAGATTGAGATGTTTTTGGATATTTTTATCATCTATCCAATTTAATATTCCCAATGGGTTTTCCGCATTCTTGTAGTTCAGAAAACAGTTAGCCTATCCAATGTGAGGATTTAAAAGAATAAATTAATCCCTAGGAGAATTTAAAATAGCTGTATAGTTTGCATAGATTTTGATATGTTGAATAAAGTCCCTCAAAAAGATCATATACCAATTCCATAAATTTAATAGATTTTAGAGATATTGACATGGATAACTCATTATTTATTTTTGGATAGATTTTTAGGTTATTTCAAGGTACCCACTACTCTCAAGGATCAAGATAAGACTAACTTTACTTATCCATTAAACACATTTTTCATACAAAAGGATTCCACTTTAAATATGTAATGATCAGTGTAAATTTCATAGATTCGTGGTAAGTATATTTTCTAATCACATTGAATATGAATTGGAAGCTTTCTTATATTATTACATAGTTTTTAGAAAATATTTTGAACATAATTTAAAAAATATAGAAAATGTTTTGAAAACCTACATTGAAAATAATATTTTTTTTTTTAAATTTGGAAAAGTTTCATTTCATCGTATAAAGAGGAATTTTTTCTTAGGCATATCATTTGACCAAAGATAATTGAAGTGGATAAATCAAAAATTTATGTGATAAATTCATTTCCTTATGCAACCTATGTGAAATATGTTAGATAATTTTTAGAACATGAGAGGTTCCATTGGAGTTTTATCAAATATTCTAGTAAGATTTCCCTCCCTCTCTCTAGATTAAATTTTAAAGTTAATGATTTTTATTTCAATGTTTTATATAGGAAAGAATTTGATGAGTTGGAGAAGATATTTATTACACCACTAGTAATACACCCCCCCACCAATTGGGTTGAACCATTCGAGATAGCTTGTGATGCTTCCGACCAAGCCATTGGAGCAGTCCTTTCTTAGAGAATTGAGGGCATGAAATAATTCATTTCTTGTGAATAAATAACCTTAAATATGGCTCAATTAAATTTCAAAACCATGGAAAAAGAGTTTTATAATTTTTCTTTACCTTATAAAGATTTAGAAAATATATTCTTGGAACTAAAATCATTGTGTTTTCTGACCATGTATCTCTTATGAACTTGATGATGATGTTTGATGATAAACCGATGCTAGTGAGATGAATGATAATACTGCATGAGTTCAAAATAGAAATCAAATTTAAGAAGAAAGCTGAGAACCAAGTGTCCTACTAGTTAAGTATATTTTCTAACACTAATAAAGCTTAAATTCTAGACAAAGACCCGCCAAAATATCACATTCTAGAAGATTAGTTGTACTTCATTAAGGGGTAAGTGTGGTGATATGCTGACCTAGTCAATTATTTGGTAACATCTTAGGCCCCATATTATTTAAATTCCCAACAATTTTCTAAAAATAAATATGAATATAGATATTAAATTTTTAAAGAACCTTTTATTTAGAAGATTTTCATTGATCAAATGTTAAGAAGATATTATCATGAAAGTTAAATTAAATTTGTTTTAGAATTTTTTCACAAATTATATGGCTGAAGACACTTTAGAACTCAAAGGAAATTAAGGAAGGTTTTATAATATTGAATTTATTAGACCATCCTTTTTAAATATACTCATGAATTTTGAAAAAGGTGTGAAAATTTTAGTTTCCTTGACATATTTCAAAGAGATAATAAATGCCTCAAAAACCTCTGAATGTTAGATTTTTTAAGTCTGGGGATAGATTTAATGGGATATTACCAATATAATTTGGAAATTATTTTATCTTTCTTGCAGTTGATTAAGTTTCAAAATTGGTTGAGGCAAATCCACCAAGACTGAAAATTCTACAGTGGTTTTTGATTTCATTAGGGTTAACATATTTTGTAGAGTTGGAGTGCCTAGAGCCATAATCAGTGATCAATGGACTCACTTTTAAAATTGGATAATTGAGGATTTTATAGGGAATTATGGGGTTCCTCATAAAATATAAACTCTCTATCATCGACAAACTAATGGGAAAGAAAAAGAGCCCAACAAGGAAATCAAAGGAATTCTGGAAAAGGTTGTTAAACCAAATAGGAAGGATGAGAACCAAAACTTGTACGATACATTATGGGATTATAGGATATCCTATAAAACCCGAATAGGAATTATCCCATATAGGTTTATTTATGGAAAAAATATCTACTTCCCATATAATTAGAGAAAAAAGAATATTGGGCTTTGAGAAAAATGAATTTGGATCTTCAAAGTGATAGAAAAGAGAGAAGATTACATTTGTAGGATCTTGATGAAATTATAAGGGGAAATTTTGAAAATTCTATGATTTACATAGAGTGAACAAGAGTGGCTCATGAAAAGTTGATCCAACCAAAAGAATTATATCATAGAGCCAAAATGTTATTATTCAACTCAAGACTCACATTGATGTTAGGAAAACATTATTCTTTATGGGAAGGTCCATTTATTTTTACTCATGTATATCCTTTTGGCTCTGTATAAATTATGAAAGATGAAGAGAAGGATCCCATAACTGTTAATGGACATAGGATGGAGAAATTCCATGGGAACTTTCCATCAAATCCAGTGAAGGATATTACACTCCTCCAGCCCGTTTATCAATATAATCCATTAGGTCATACCTCTACATAAAGCTTTAATTGTTGATGTTATCCAATTAAAAATATGCTTACATGTTAAAATATACATGAATGTATTGATGAAACTATATAATTTATGTGTGTGGGAGAGAAAATTCAAAGTTTAATTTTTTCAATATTGTTTTTAATTTTCTATTTTTTTCTAAAAAAATGTGTGTTTTTCAAAATTTTGGGTGTTACTTTTTCTGTTTTTGTATGTTTTTGAAACTTATGTGCTAAAATGATTATCTTTTCAATTATTTAAAAACCATTTTTATGAGTGAATCAATTTATTCTATGAAACTAAGATTAAATGAATGATTAAAATGACTTTCTTTAATTCAAATCTTGGAAATATTTCCTGAAAAGTCTATTGATTTTTTAATCTCATGCCACAGTTCACAGTATTTATCATTGAAATCAATTTACCATGAGATTTATGAAACGTTTTTGTCATATTGTCTATATTTAAATAAATTATTTATAAAATCAATCCATATATGATTTAACCAGAATTTGATTTATTCCTATCAAAACTTGAGGGTTTGTGGTACTTGTGTTTTAAATGATTGAGGCATTTCTTTACTTTCAAAGATCCTTTAAAAAAATCATTTTTATTCTAGAATTCATTGTAAATTTAATCCTTTTAGCTTTTTTAATCCATGAAAATAGGGTTGTTATAGACACTTTATAAAAAAATTGTCCCTATATAACTTTTACTTGAAGTGAAATTGCCTGCACTATTTCTCTTAATTGTGGGGGGAATATGTCTTGTGTTTATCTATAACATTTTGTGATACCATGGATAAATAATAAAATGTTAAAGAGATTATTTTATTTCTTAAAGATTCATTCAATTTAATGTTGTGACTTTATGGAGCTTTCTTGATAAAATAATTTGTGCCTTCTAGGATCATCCAAAATAGAAATAATGCATGCCTATATAGAGCTTCAAAAAATTACCGGAAAGTTTGGGAAGCTATTATTGTGATAAAGAAGATAAATTAGAGAATTTGGGGGATGTACATGAATTTTTTTTGATATTATCTTGGAGAAAAGTTTCTATTACTAGGAGTGAAGAATAGACCATAAATGAGGGAAAATTAGAATCACATATTTTTTTCTTCAAAAGGAGAAAAGTTATCCTGATTCGGCCTCAATATTTTTGACATAAATATCCTACCAACCAAAATACAGTAAATAAACCTAAAAAGTACCTAGGATAATCACATGTTCTTAACTCACATCTAGTGGAGATTTAAGTATTTATCAAGTCTATGGTGACTCTTTCATGGTTTGGATGAGAAAAGTGGTGCATAAAAATTGAAATCTGTGAGACGAGAGAAAATTCATGAGTGTTAAGTGTTTTTTTTTGCATGGGATGAAAACTTATGTTGAATTATATTTAATTATTTTAATAAAAAACCTGAAATAATAGTTTTTAGGAGGCATTCTATCTTTTATTTCTAGTTTAAATATTGGTGGATCTAATGGGTATGTATTTTTAATTTTCTTTGATTTGATTTTGATTCTTACATATCAAGTAGTACAAGTCCTATTTGTGGGGGAATTGATAGAGATAATATTTTCATCAATTTATATATTTATTCAAGGATATGGTTCCTAAAAATTTATCATATTTATCTTATTTTCATCTATTTTGGATTTATAGCGTGTTTGGGCTAAAATGTGAAAAAAAATTAATTCTGGAATTTTAATAGAATTTATTCACATTAGTATTTCAAGAATAACTTATAAAATATTGATCCAATTTGAGTGAGTAATTTTTTGATATTACTTAATCTATGGGATTAAACTTCTTCTTCTATATCATGATCTATTTTAAACATACACTAGCCCTAAAAATTCAATGAAGTCGAAAAATTGATTTGGATGACAACATGAACCCCACCTTAGTAAATGAAGTATAACTCAGGATTCATTCATCTAATTGAGGTGATTCAAGATATATTTGAAATATAATGAACATACTAATTTCAAATTTAATTATTAGTGAGATATTTTATCATTAATGTGGATTTTGGACCCTGAAAATTGGAGGCATATTTAAGAAACATTTATCATGAAAGAGTGTAATTCATTAATTGTGTCATAACAAAATCTATACTTATCAAATTACTTTTAAATTTGGAGGTTAAATAGGAAACTTAATATTTACCATCTTATATGAAGGAACCTATAGGATATTTGTCCATATGATGGATGAAATAAGAGAAAATGTTGATCATATTCTATTGGAGAACTTTTATCCTTTTGTCTTCAATCTTTTTTAATTCATAGTTTTTTAATGATATCTTATACCCCATTATTATAAGTTATGATGACCATGGTGGGGTAAAATTTAGGGTTATTTGGTATGGGGAGGTTTGAAATTTTTTAGTTCTAGAGTAATTTTAATTTTTTAAATAAAAATTAATTCTCTCTTCAGAAAAATTGTTTTCAATTTCATATAGTGATTTTTATTATCAAGTATGATCATAATTGGTTTTTATAATGTTATTGATATTTGATTGGGTTAATGATCATTATCTCCATCCAATAGGTCCTCATTTATATATGATGGTATAGACTGGGGATTAGTGTTGTATTACTCGATGATCGTCAATATGTGTGGGAGGGGTAGTCGATAATCTTGATTGTTTGGGATAAAAAAGACTTGATTAGGTATTGACTATGTTAATTGTGGATATTAAATAAAAATATCTCACACAAGGAAGGATATTAGAAAGAACTGATATCTTTTCATGGTATTCTCTCACCATCACCAATTGACCAAGGGAGCAAGAGGAAGAGATCGTGGAATCTCACTTTAATCAAATTACCAGAAGAGGATTGAATAAATTAGAGAAATGATATCATTGTAATTGGAAAACTGACTACAACCTTATAACCATATAATATAATAGTATTAATCACAGACACAGAAACACACATATATATTTTAATATTTTTTCTCAATTTATTTCTTTTTTTTTTGTATTTTCGTTATATTTCAAAACCCAAAAAATTTCAAAAACACCCCATTTCCCCTATATTTTAATGTGTAGAACTATTTTATGTCAAGTCCTCTTCTGTAGAACACCTGGGATTAATCAATAGACTATACCTAGGTCATAATTTTTTTTTCAAAACTCATAAATGATGTGTGTCAATTTATATACATGAACGTGGAAATATATGGGTATTTAGAGCATTAGTCTGCGTCCCACACTCATATATCTATCAATTACACATGCGTATTTGGGGTATCAGTATGTGTACTAAAGTCATATATCATTCCATATCATATATCACATGTATTATAATATCACATTTATCATAACATTACATGTATCACAATATCACATCACTCGAGATTAATCAACATTAATCTTCTTGTCAAATTCACTAACATAATCTACTATTAATAAATAAATTAATTAATCCAACCAAACCAATTGAATTTTAACAAAAATTCTCATTAATTAATTCAAAAATTTATTAATCCAATTTAATAAATTGCATAAACACAATGATCAATTAATTAATCAATAAATTTATTTATTCAATTCAATAACCATAATAATCAATTAATTAATTCAAAATTTATTTAATCACATTCCATAAATTTTATAAACACAATAATATCCCAAAATTTAATCAGAAAATAATTAATAAAATTAGAATTGTAGTTGGGGGTTGGCTTAGTGGTAAGAACCCCATAATCCTTCATGAAAATAGAGGTTCAAAACACATTGGGAGCAGCTATTGTAGTAGTACTGTAGCAGCGGTGCCACGGTAGCAACGACGTGAACTATAGCAACGGCGGGTTCTGTATCGACAGCAGGTCACTATAGCGATGGTAGGGCACTATAGCGGGGGCAGGGTACTGTGTGGTATTGTAGCAGGCAGGTACTGTAGTAGTACTATTCACAGAATAGGCTTTGGGCCAAAAATTTGGGCCAATGGGCCATGTAATGGGCTAAATACCCATTGGGTCTTTAGACTATGTAATGGGCCTCCCTATACCCTATTAAAAGAGGCCTCTGCTTTGATTTAATAATAAATGAGTCTTCAGACACAAAATTTGAAACAAATTTAATCAATTAACAATCCCAATATCCCATAAATAATTCAACTATTAATTATCCAATCCACAATCCCAATACCCCTTAATTAATTCAACAATTAGTTATTTTTATCCACAATCCCAATATCCCATAATTAATTTAATAATTAATTATTCAATATAGAACCACAATATTCAATAATTAAATAAATAAATAATTATTCCAATTTCAACTATATTAATATCCCCAATTTCACAATCCATTAATTAATTAATTTACAAAATTAATTAATTCAATTTATTAAACTAAATTTATAATAATCCAATGAAAACTCTACAAATAGATACAAGTAATTGAAATCAAGATTTGGTATTTAAATAATAGACCAGCTACCTAAAAATTGGTAATAAATGCTTGCTAATGGAAATACCCAATTGAAGTGCAATGATCAAGAACACAATGATGAATGATATCTAGATCCAAAACCAAGATCCAAAATCAACTGAAACAAGGTACTATAATCCTATATCTAGATCCCAAAATCCTAGACCTAGTTCTTATAAAACTAGATCAATATCCAAAAAACTATGACTAACATCCCTCTAAATGATGAGGGAGAGACGATAGAGAACACAAAAGACACAGGAAACAATATTTTCTTACTGGGAGAGTTGAAGATCTTCAATCCAAACATTGAATAATGAAGAATGTTGGTTGGAATCCTTAATAAATCATCAGAGTGCCATAAAAAATGTGAGAAAGTGGTTATGGTTGATCTAGGGTAGATTTGAAGTTTATATGTTGTGTTCAGAAATTTTAAATCTAAAATTTGGGTAAATTAAAAACCCAAACACGATTTCTTGGGAAGGGGCCAACAATTTTCCAAACTGCATGCCTTACCTCGGGGGGGGGGGGGGGGGAGGGATTCTAATAATAGGGTTCATGGTTTAAAAAACCATTCCCTAGACATGAAATACCTCTTTGTGAGGGGTTTCATGTATTTCTTGGCTAAGGTTCATAGTTTTGGAAAATATTCCACCAACCATGAATTGCCTTTCCTTTTTCCAAAGTCCAAAAATTATCACCCAAACACACCCTACATAAAACCCCCAAAAATATACTCAAAACAAGGAAAATTAATACCTATAAATGAGCTAGAGTCATCTATATAAAATGTGAGGATCTTACAATCATCCCGCCTTATAATTTCTCATCCCTGTGTCATAATCCCAAAAATCTCTAAACCTCTATGGTAAAAATATTGGGAAATTGAGCCCGCATATTCACTATTCATTCCACTCATTCCTCCCACACACACCATTGTTGCTGTATCACATGAACTATTGAAATGGTCATTACATGAAAAAATTTCTCAATGCTACCCAACACATTAATTGGATTCCCCTCAAAGGACACATCAGTTTCATGTTAAAATTCTTCAACATTGATCATATGAGAAGGGTCAGGGTGATATCATTGAAGATGAGACACATAGAAAACATCATGCATAACACTGTATCTCTATGGAGGATCTAATCGGTATGCCACCAGCCAAATTCTCTCTACAATAAAAAATAGTTCAATAAACCTGGGTGCCATATTTATTTACCTATGTATCCTATGGTGGCCCAATCTAGGTGACACCTGATGGAATTCATGATCACCCTATGAAAACTCTAGGTGTCGTAGACATTTTTCTGCATATGAGTTCTATCTAATATGAGATGTACCCATATGATTTTAAATCAACTGATCCTGCTACAAAGTCTACCACATAATACTTAGTCCCAAAACTCTGACTCTCTATCCTCCATCCAACATAGGAGTTATTAGCGTATCCTACCATAAAGTTCCTCATATGGTTCTATATGAATAGTTTCTTAATAACTATTTTTATATGAAAACTCCACCAAATCTCAGTGATTCTCCAAAGACCCATTGAATCCTAGGAAACATTCTCATAGAATATCCTCAATAACATTAAGTGTATATTCTAACTACCCATATCTCCATGGGATGATTTCCATACTTAGAAAAAACTATTCACCAAACTCCTTTTGAAGATCCTTGTAAAAGTAAAAAGTTAAGTATGAATCCTGGTTTGAAATAATACTCTATGGTGCTCTATGCATATGGACTATCTTATGAATTTACATGTCTCATAACCTATCAAATGAGAAAGTCTCAAGTACCAGTAAGAAAGATGATACAATTGTTAAATGGTCTACAATCACCCAAATAACGTCATCCTTTTGATGAATCCTTGGGATACTCACAAAAAATTCCATGGTAACCTCATCCCAGTTCCATTCCATAATGGGAAATAACTATAGTAAACCACCATGTTGTTTATGCTCAACCTTCACCTATTGGTAGGAGTAGAATCGTTTCACAATGCTTACTATATCATTTTTAATGTATAGCCACCAAAACTGCTATCATAGGTAATATAACATTTTGGTCAGCCCTAGATGCATCGCCCACTTCATGTCATGAAACTCATGAATCTTATCCTCCTACATGCTCATTGGAACAAAAACCTGATTCTTGACATAGATGATCTCATCATTATTGATGGTCCAATCTGGAGGTGACTCGCCACCATTAAGGCTTTCCCTCAAGTCCAAACATTCATGATCCTCATACTTCATATCTATTATACATATAAAAATTATAGAATATACTGAAACTGATATGAGAGTCATCTTATCCTGACAATCTTGAACCAGAATGTGCATCTCAGCCCGTAAAGTCATCATCTTCTACTAAGCACTAGTCTTTTAAATAATCTGAGTCTGAGTTTTCCTTCTTAATGTCTCATCAACACTATTTCCATTCTCAGACATATATGCTAGATCAAATTAACGTTAATGTTTATAATTGAACCTTCTTCATTTCTGTAAATTCATGGTCTACAATGAAAATATACACTTTAAGCTCTTATGATTAGTATAAAACCCGAAATTTTCACCCAATAGATAATTACACTAATATTTCAAAGAATACACAACTGCTACCAAATTGAGATCATGTGTATGGTAATTCGGTTCATGTGGCCTCAACATCAAAGACCCATATTCCGGAAATCGATTTCTATGCATCAATAAAGCTCGAAGCTCGATTATATAAGAATCACAAAACACCATGTTATCTTCAACTGGCTTGTGTAGGATCAAGATTGGTGCTAATAAATTCTTCTTTATCTCTTAAAAATAATTATCATATGCTCCAGAATATTCAAACATTACGAAAATGTTTTTCAAGCATGAAATCGGTGCTAAAAAATGGGAAAAGTCATGTAAAAACCTATAATAATATCCTTATAACCCCATGAAGCAATGTATATATAAAACATTCTTGGAATTATCAGAAGAAACAACTTCCAGAACCTTATCTGGGTCTATTGACACACCTTACTCCGAGATGATGTGACCCATGAAGTGTACCTAATCAATCTAAAACTGACATTAGATATCTTGGAATATAGATGATGCTCTATCAGTGTACTCAAGATGATGTCAAGATGTTGGTCATGATATTTGTGAGTCTTGTAGTACACTATGATGTCATCCACAAACACCACAAAAACCGATAAAGGTATAGATTAAAGATTCTATTCATCATGAATATAAACACCACTAGTGTGTTTGTCAGCTCGAACGATTTTATAAAGAACTCATAAAGAACACACAATATTATGGAAGTAGTCCTTAGTGTATCTGAAGGTCAAAATCTAAGTAGATGATTTATTGATCTCAATTTTATCAGGGATAAAATACAAGCTCTTCTCAGCTGGTCAAATAGATCATCGATATGTGGAAGTGGGTACCAACTCTTCACAGTCATCTGATTCAACTTCTGGTAATCAACACAAAATTCCATTTTCTTATTAGCCTTATTTGAAAAAAAAATAGATAACCCCAAGGAGAAAAACTAATTTAGATAAACCAATTATCCATCATAACTTACAACTGATTTTTAAACTATTGAAGTTATTTTAGTGCCATTCTATAAGGTCGAATAGAAACCAGATCAACTCCAAGCATGAACTCAATTGTAAATTCCAGATATGTATCTGGTGCTATCCCAGATAAGCCTTCATGAAACACATCCTAAAACATGCCGAATACAGTTAGAAATAAATCATACTTAACAACTCCATCATCCAACAACATGATAGAAACCTGGGTGGTGAGCTCCCCTAGTTTCTGATGAACTTGTCATACACGACCCCCTTGATATATTACTCTCCTTGATGTACGAAATTTATGCCCTCATTAAACATAAAGTTTACTCTCCTATGACAATAATAAATATTGTCTCAATATGCTACTAACCAGTCAATAGTCATAATTAGGTTGAATAATCACATGTCATGTATATGAATATCACATAGAAAAAAAATACTCCTGAACCGTTAGAGAGAATCCCTTGCAAAAACAAATGTCCCTCAATTGTAATCCAAAAGTATTATCTATCATATAAACCCAACTATGAACTCCACAAACAAGCTTAAACCATTTAAAATTTTTGTAGAAACAAAAGAATGAGAATAATTACTATCAAATAAGGCAATAGATTGTGTAGAAGCTACATGAATTGAACCTATGGCTATCAACAGTCCAACCATGTTATCCACCAATGTAGGCTGAACAACATGAAATAGTCTTTTCACTCTTCCATGTGATGCAGTATGAGTCTCTTGATCTACAACACTATTTTTCTATTGTAACTCATTCCTGAAAGCTCCTCAATCACTACATCGGCCACAAAAACTAGTAAAACTCCAACTGCTAGACTGTTATGGTGTAAATGATCCTCTTCCTACATTCCAGTTCTTCCTAACACCTCCATCATTACCTATATATAACAGGTTCCCACATAACATATATAGATGAAACTTCCTTCCATACGTTCAAAACTCTATAGGAGGTTAGGTATAAATATTTACAGAAGTGGTCCAACCTACTGTACTGGTGGAAAAAGCACTCAGGTAAGATCCAGTTTCGCTGACCTATATTTCTAGACACTCTTATTTATACTACTCTAGATAAAATCTCAAAAAAACTCTTCCTTATCTCCTAAGTTATACATCCAAACCATCCAATAGTAACCACCCTTCCTCCACTTTAATCCTCCTTCATATTACCCTTAGATATGAGATCCCGATTCGCCACTTTTGAAAACTTCATTTGCCTGAAGATATTCACATGGGTCTTAATTTCAAATTTAAGCCCATCCTCAAACCTTATTGATATAGTAGCCTTATCTCCTACCGATGCTGGAAAAAATCCTTTGAAACTGGGAAGAATCTAGCATAGTCCATGATAGACATACTCCCCTAAGTCAACCACGTAAACTCAGTTACTCTCTTTTACTTGAGAGTCTCTAGGTAAAAGTGGTTAAGAACTTGTTCTAAAAGTACTTCAACTCTATATTATCTAGGTATCCATCCCATGTATAGATGTCCCACTAACACTTTTTTTGACCACATAACATGTAGGTTTCCAATTTGACTCGCTTCTCAGCATGAGTCTCCAAGTGGCCAAGTATAGTCTAGATGAACTCAATCCAGAAATCAGATGCCTCTAGTCCACCCTATTCAGTTAAAGTCAGAGGGTGATATAATTGGAACTCCCTCATCAGATCAAACATGATTCTCAGAACCCACCATGGGTAAATTTCTATGAATTTCCTAAACCGATCAAATTTCTCATGGAACCAATATCTAACTTCCACAACCGACACTAATTGTGTCTCAGGTTCCACTATTGGAAGATCATTTTCAGCCAAGTACTCTTATTGACCAATAAAAAAATACCTTCATGAGGGAATATATTTACAATTACAAACACACATCTTTGGAAACATAAAATAAAATTAAAAAATTTAACAAATGGGGTGCACAAAAACCATAACATGTCATCCCCCTTTTTTCACATGGATAACATCAAGGCACCATCACTACCCTTAACCATTCTATATCTTAGTCATGGTTATAGATGGTAAAATTATTATAATTATTCAAATATCCTTAGAATCCCATTTATTATCATGATTCATCATTTTAAAATTCTCAATTGCATATTAGAAACATTTTCATTTTAATTACATAAGAATATAAAAAAACATTTTTGAGAACCCACTCGAAGACCATTTTCCCATGTGCGCCTAAAGTGATAGAGGTGAAAATATAATTTTGAGTGCCTAGAATAATGTTTTCATACTCAAATCTCCATAATTTATGGGACATGAGTCAAATTTCATAAAATCTTAGAAAAAATAATCACATCACACAACAAGTGCATCGCCCAAGGTGAAATAACATCCAACTATAACAGAAAATACCAATAACAACAATCCCACATTGTGTAATTGGGTTTCCCCCTATAAATGGGTTAACTACTCCCATGAAACAACTCATGACCAAGGTCTGACTCTTCCTAGTCTCCTTTCCACCTTTCCAAAATTGAAAGGAAAAATAAAAATAAAAGGGAACTGAGCTTTAACACTATATTTTAATATCCCAAGTCGGGTTCCACACACCTATGCCCCGGGTCAGACTATTACATGACCTCAGGAGCACCTCCCCATATGCTAGAGGATTATAACCAGGAGAGATTTTCTAATATCATTTATGGGGAGACTATACCCACTTTATCAGAGTAACAAACTAGTATAAATAAATATGAAATATACCAGTAGATATAATCAATAACCAAACTGAATGAGTATCTCATTATGAACAAAAAAACAATATCAAAATGAAGAGTAAATATTCCAGGCCAAAATTCATGCCAAGTGTCAAAATGTAGGCCCAATAATAAAGACACTAGCAACTCACTAGCATTCCTAGAACCACATCCAGTTCCCTCATCCATGATCCTTATAGAACCATACATATCACATAGGGCCCTTTCCATTAGCCTGTCATGCACCCATGAAGTCTATTTTGATACCGATCAATAACATAGAGTGGGGTGTGAGTAAAACTCCATAGGATATCACCAAAAGTGTCTAAAATAGTATCATATGAAAATAGTATATGTAGTTGTATAAAGAAAAAATAAAAAAAATAAAGTAAATAATTAACACTTAATAAATTACTCTTTATTTAACCACATAATCTATGGGTTATCAAGGACACTCAAACATTCAATACATGCTTCAGCCCATGCCAAATTATAAACCATATCAGATAATCAATTCAAAATTCATTATAGAATAATATATTTCATTATCCATTTCATTTCAATTTATAATAAGACTATTTGGAACTATAGTCCAATACTAATCACATTTGTTTAGAACATCGTGTAAAGAACCCCATGGGTATTTGAATCATTAGTACTTGTCCCACACCCAATGGTATTTAGAGCATCAATCACAGTCCCATAAAATAATATTTTCATTCATGGACTAAGAACTATATGGGTATTTGGAGTGTCGGTCCCTCTCCCATACTCAAATATCCATCACATGGATATTTAGAGCACCAGTCTACATCCCACACTCATATATCAACAAATCTCATATAATACATGTATCATAACATCATATGTATCAAAATATCACATCATTCTGGATTAATAAAAATTAATCCTCTTACAATATTTCAGTGCCAAAATCTTCTATTAATCAATTCATAAATTAATTAATCCAACTAAACCAATTTAATATTCACACAAATTCCCGTTAATTAATTGAAAAATTATTTAATCTTATTCAATCGATTTAATAAACACAATAATCAATTCATAAATTAACTGATTCAATTCTAATACTATAACAATCCATTAATTGATTAAACAATTAATTAATCTCATTAAAACAATTTTGTAAACACAAAAGTGTCAACTAATTAATTCAACATTTAATTAATAAATTCCCAATCTCAGTATCCCATAAATAATTCAACAAATTATTATTCAATTCCCAGTCACAATATTCCATAATTAATTCAACAAATAATTATTCTTATTCACAATCCTAATATCCCAATATTTAATTCAAAAAATAATTATTCAATTCCCATTCCCAATATCCCAAAATTAAGTTTATAATCAATTCTTCTAATTTCACCAATATAAATATCCCCAATTTCACAATAACTTAATCGATTAATTTAAGAAACTAATTAATTCAATTTAAGAAACTAAATTGCAAATAATCCAATAAAAATTTTATAATTAAATAAATGTAATGGAAATTCATACTTTGGGGTTCAAATAATAGACCACATACCACAAAATTGTCGATGAACTCTTGTAATTGAAAATTCTCAATTGGAGCAGAACAATCAAGAATGTGATGACGAATGAGATCTAGATCCAAAATCAAACAAATCAAGATCCTACAATCCAAGATCTAGATCAGAAAACATAAATCTAGATACTAAAAAATTAGATCAATATCAAACAATACTGAGAATAAAATACTTCTAAAATATGAAGGAGAAATGAGAGAGAATAAGGAAACTAGATGAGTTAAGATCCTCTTACCAAGATAGGTTCATATCTTTAATCTAGAAATTGAATCATAAAGAATAAATTTCTGGAGTTTTATTAATTCTTTTGAGAGCCTCAAAAAACAACTAAAATAGGTTATAGTGGTTCTAGGGTTGACATAGGGTTAATATGGGGTGGGGGGTTCAGGAAATTATAATATAAATTTTTTCATAATTAAAAACCCTTGTATAATGACCCATACATTACATACATTGTTATTACTTAAAAATTGAAGCACACTTATTACAACATATAACAAAACCAGGAAAGGACCATATTGGTATAGTGTCTTTAGAAACTGGAAAACATAAACAACTGGTTCATAAAGCGTCTACACTGTCTCCCATTTATTTCATCATATCTATAGTCCCTTTTGGCATATCTTACTTAATAAACTTCTTCCTAACCTGGGGAAGGAAAACATACAAAAGGGTGAGCTCAAATTCTAATTAAGGGTAAACAAAAGAAATATCAATCACATCATATTCATAATAACATAACATTTTGGTAATCTTAACCTGCAAAAGAGAATAATTTCATAACATGGGATAAATCATAGTAGTGAAATGTAATAACAATAATCATAACATAAAACATGAAACTTTGTGGCATACACAAAACATCATATAGAATCATTTCTTACTAGTCAAGACTCATTGTCAAGACTATCTTAGTGGACAAAGTCCATTTCTGAACCGAGTTCACTCCTCGTTTCAGTCCTGTTTCACTGAACCGGTTTAACCTGCCATTCCAGCCATGTCTCTCTCATGAGATATAAAATCTTTACCCAATGAATTGAAGGGAGATATAGGTCCCACCATCTCATAATTATACCATTCTTATGTGTGCCACAAAATCATAAATCATACATCATTGCATAACCCATGTAATTAAAATGGGATTCTTAAATAACATGACATCATAAAACAATTCATATAAGATAAAGGAATTCGTAAAAATAATTCCATCACAACCTAACCAAATCAATGTAATAATAGGGATAGAAACATAACCCTACATTATCTTAGATGGAAAATAATTTTGAAAAAAAACACTTGAACTCCATTCTTGAGGAAAATATCCTTTCTACTTCAAAAACATTTTTCCTTTCTCAACATGTCATAAAATTTTATAATAAAAGAATTTGATTAAAAATAAACTTGAAAACTTGTAAAGTAAGATTCTTGGAAATAATTTTTTAAAAATCCATTCATGCGGTATAAGTTAAAAAAAAATTCTTCTCGTATTTTTTTCGGAAAAGTCAAAAAGTACCTCGTACGAAAAATGACAAAAGATTCCTTTTATATATTTTACTAAAAAGTCACCGAAGGGTAAAATTAGATTTAAACAATTGTAGGTGGATGGAAACAATATTACATATTGAGGAAACATGGATGTGGATGATAAAATACACCTTAGTAAATACCAAAGTATAAACAATCTCGGATAAAAATGAGATTGTGATATTTCCATTACCTTAGGTCCAATTTTCTTCGTAAGTGTCCAAAACTCCTGTATAATGATTTAAATAATGTTATTGACTTATTACAGAATCATACATATTTTTATGATATCATATATGGTCATAATATTAGCTTCTTATTAGTAATATTTCATTACTACTTGTTATTCGGGTGTTTATTACTTTTTGTTCTTATGTGTGTTTTGTCGAATAAATTCTTATTTTCCTTTTTAGGTTATAGAAACCTCACTTCCAGAATGGTATTAGTGTAATATATATCATATTAATTCATTCAATTCATTTATATAATCATTATGCAATGATGATCATGTAGAACGAGTGGCATCACATCGTGGAGACGGTATTCCGTACATACACACGAGCGATGATATTGTTCCCATGATCGTGGAATTTTATTGGAGTGTATGTATACTATTTAAGAATCAATATCAATTTACAATAATCATATATAGTCATTATTTACACCATTATACCCATCCAAGTAAGGTGGTTGTGGAAAATAGATTACACCACGGCGTGGAGACGGTATTCCGTACGTACGCACGCCAGGTAATTTTGTTTTCCGTAGGATGGATAGATGGTGAAATAGGATTGTTTCATAATTATAATAACATATCAGTATATGAGTTATACGGATGTTATAACTTCATAATGAAACAACTAAATAAGAAGAAGTGGAAGAAGAAATAATGATGAAAGAATCGGTAACAGACATTACCTCTTCTTTGAAGCGCTTCTTTGAGACCTCCTTTTAGGGCACTAAAATTGATCTTTGAAGAAATACAGGACCTCTAGGATGTCTATAGTGAAGTGGAGAGAATAAATTGGAAGGGGTTGGATGATCTTGAAGGCTAAAAGTGGTGTGAGGAAGAGAGGGAGTAGGTGCCCTTTTATAAGGGAGGAGAGGGGCACCTAAAAATATTATAATATTATAAAGTCAAATTCGGTTTTTAATAGCTCCAAATTGATATATTTCGAAGATAATGTGGGTATGTGTCGAAATAATCTCATCCAATAGAATTTAGACAAGTTTAGGTATCAATTTTAACCTTATCATTTAGATTTAACATTAAGTTAGATAATTTAACTTTTACTGTGTCTTCTTGTTTTCTTACACTATAAGGTTAATAAACTTACTATATCAAGCCAAACGAACCCCAAGTTGTTTACTATTAATATATATAACCTTATCTAAGTCATTTGGCCAAACCTTAGATTTTTAGGAATAAAATAACAATTAATAATATAATATTTTTTTAAAAAACTATTTTATGTCAATTTTGACACTATTTAGTAATTGTTTTTTGTAAAACTCCTAACAGAATGATTAGTTCGAACCAAGTTAATTAAATGAATACTAACATGTCTTATTAACCTATAAAATTAGTTTAATTCATAAAAAGTCTCAAATTACATTTATTTGGGTATTTATAACATCAATTATGTCAATATTTCATTAATAAGATAATTACTGCATCATCGTTGTGTCATAAATAAATTAAATTATTTAATGTCTAAAAATTAAAAATAAAATACCATTATGTATGAAATTTCTTATCTTTCTAATTAATTTTTATAGTCTAATTTATCTTATATATAACCCCATATTAAAAATGATTTACTTATTAAACTTTGATTTTAACTATTTTAACCCTTCTTTAATTAAATTAATAATAAATGTCCTAATCTAATCCAGGTGGGCCTAAATGGTCATATTTTATTACTAAGGTTGTTTTTGGTCGAATTACACTTATCCAATAGAATTAGGACATGTGTTAGGGTAATAATAATAACACTTTTACCCTTAATTACCCTATTTACTTTTAACCGTGGTAAGAAAAAGTAAAAAGTTACTATTCACCAAAAATTATTTTCATCTCATTGAACCACATTTTAGTCCTTGATATTAACCATGTCTCTTGGATTTTCGAAATTCCACTCACAGAAGCGGTAAAATTAAGTTTTATGAAAAATTCAGTTTTTTTAACTACCACTTAGTGGTTTCACTATTCATCAAAAATTGAAAGTTTTCAGAAAAATACGAAAATTTCACCCTAGGCTAATTTCGATATTCTAAATCCAAAAATGAAGTCCATTTTGAAAAATAAAATTTATAAAATTTCAACAAGTGGTTATTACTATTCATAACGGCTAGTTTTAATAATATTTTAGTAGCATATCGTTGTTTAGTGAAACTCGGTATTGCGTACGACGCAAGCTATTGAGGAAGGTCGCGGTTGCGTTTAAAGAAAGTCAAGCTAGTGTTGTGTGTAGTGAAAGATTCCTTTGATAAAAACAAAATATTTCTCATAAAAGTCTCGGGCGTTACATTCTACCCCCCTTAAAATGAATTTCGCCCTCAAAATTCGTCACTTTGTAACAAAAAGATGAGGATACCTCTCCCTCATCATATCCTCAAGCTCCCATGTAGCTTCTTCTAATTGGTGGTTCCTCCATAAAACTTTCACCAATCGAGTGGTCTTATTTCGTAGGACCTTTTCGCTACGATCTAGAATCTCTATCGGCTGTTCTTTATAAGAAAGATATTGCTCTAGCGGTACAACTTCTGAACTAAGTACATGTGAAGGATCAGGTATGTACTTTCTCAGGAGAGATACATGGAACACATCGTGAACTTGAGAGAGATTCGGTGGAAGCGCCAATCGGTAATCTACCTTTCCAACACGATCCAGTATTTCGAAAGGACCGATATATCTAGGGATCAACTTCCCCTTCTTTCCAAATCTCATGACCCTCTTCCAGGGAGATATTCGTAAGAACAATTTATCACCCACTTCAAACTCTAGGTCTTTTCTTCGGTTGTCGACATAACTTTCTTGTTGACTTTGAGCTGCTCTTATGTGTTGTTTAATAGATCGGACCTTTTCTGCCATCTCATCAACAAGATCAGGTCCTAATAGCTTTCTTTCCCCAACTTCATCCCAGCAAGTTGGAGTCCTGCATTTCTTTCCATAGAGAGCTTCATAAGGAGCCATCTGAATACTGGAGTGAAAGCTATTATTACAAGAAAATTCCAGAAAAGTTAGGTGTTTATCCCAACCACCTTTGAGATCCATAGAGCAAGCTCTCAACATATCTTCTAGAGTTTGAATTGTTCTCTCTGACTGACCATCTGTCTGAGGATGATAAGCAATGCTGAAACTCAACTCTATATCCAGAGTATGCTAAAGACTTCGCCAGAACTTCGAGGTAAATATCAGATCCTGATCAGATATAATAGAAAGTGGTACTCCATGCATCTTACCACTTCTTTTACATATATCCTGGCAAGCTGATCCAGAGAGAAATCCTCACTAATAGCAATGAAGTGTGCAGACTTTGTAAGATGATCAACTATGACCCAGATATCATTATTGGCTTTGGATGTTTTAGGAAGTCCTGTGACAAAGTCCATAGTGATGTTTTCCCATTTACATTCGGGTATGGGTAATGGTTGTAACATCCCCTTAGACTTCTGTCTCTCAGCATTAACTTGATGACAAACCAATCATCGAGAGACATATTCAGCAACATCTCTTTTCATGCCATCCCACCATAAGTACTCTTTTAGGTCCCTATACATCTCCGTGCTTCCAGGATGAATAGAGAATGAAGAACTATGAGCCTCATCCAGCAGCTCCTTCTTTAATTCGGGGATGGGAGGAACACAAACCCGATTCCTGAACTTTATTATCCCATCACAATCAAGGTTGAATTCAGGAATATTTCTCACCTTATTTTGTAACTCTACATCTTCTTTCTGCGCCTCTTTAATCTTCACATGTATAGATGGTTGAACATTAATTTGAGAAAGATAATATTTTTTTCCTTTCCATTATAATTCCAAGATCCATCCTTTGTAAATCCATAAATATTGGATGTTTTGTGATCCTCTTCATGGATAAACTGGCATGGTCTTGTTGACTTAATGCATCTGCCACCTTGTTTGCTTTCCTAGGATGGTAATGAATTGAGCAGTCATAATCCTTAATCTGCTCTAACCATCTTCTTTGGCACATATTCAGCTCCTTTTGTGTGAAAATATACTTTAAACTTTTATGATCAGTATAAATGTCACACCTTTATCCATAAAGATAATGCCTCCAAATCTTTAATGCAAAGATTACCGCAGCTAACTCCAAATCATGAGTTGGGTAATTTTGCTCATGGATTTTCAACTATCGTGAGGCATAAGCTATCACCATATCATTTTTCAAAAGAAAACACCCCAATCCCTTCTTGGATGTATCACTATAGATCACAAACCTTTCTCTACTACAAGGCAGTGTGAGCACAGGTGCACTGGATAACCTTCTTTTCAACTTCTTGAAATTCTCTTCACATTCTTCAGTCCAAAGAAACTTAACTCTTTTCCGAGTCAACTTGGTGAGTGGATTAGATAATCATGAAGAGTCTTTCACAAAACGTCGATAATATCCAGCCAAACCAAGAAAACTTCGGATCTCAGTTACTGTTGTTGGTCTCGACCATCTTTCGATAACCTCTGTTTTTTCTGGATCCACAGATATCCCCTATTTTGAGATTATGTGACCCAAAAATGAAACTTTTTGAAGCAAAAATTCACACTTGGTAAATTTGGAATAAAGCTTCTCCTTTCGCAGGGTCTTCAATATAATTCTCAAGGGATCTTAATATTCTTCTTTTCTCTTTGAATAGACAAGAATATCATCTATAAATACTACCACAAATTGATCAAGATAGTCTCTAAAGACTCTATTCATCAGATCGATGAAGATAGTAGGGGTATTAGTAAGACCAAATGGCATCACTATAAATTCATAGTGTCCATACCTTGTACGGAAAGCCATCTTTGGTATATCCTCCCTTTTGACCCTTAATTGTTGATACCCTGAACGAAGATCAATCTTGGAAAAGTATTGAGCTCCGCATAGTTGGTCAAATAAGTCATCAATGCGTGGGAGAGGATATTTGTTCTTGATAGTGATCTTGTTAAGTTCTCCATAATCAATGCAGAGTCTCATTTATCCATCTTTATTCTTAAAAAATAGAATAGGTGCTCCCCAAGGTGATGCACTAGGGCGTATGAATCCCTTATCAAGATTCTCTTGGAGTTTCTTCTTCAATTCCTGCAACTCAATTGGGGCCATTCTATAAGGTGTCTTTGAAATAAGCAAAGCACCAGGTACGAGTTCTATTGGAAACTCAACTTAAAGATTTAGTGGAAGACCCGAAAATTCCTCCAAAAAGACATCATCAAACTCCTGTACAATGGGAATATTATTAATCGTGAGTTTCTCACCAACCATTTGAGATAAATAACCCTCATTTAGTGGAATCAATACCCATAAGACGGAAGAAATTTCCACTGGAAGGTTATGTTCATCCTGGCATCGATAGACGATCATAGATTGATCTGGAATATGAAATGTGACTTCCCTTATTTGGAAATTGATATGATATCCATATAAAGAAAGCCAATCCATGCCAAGAATCACAACAAATTCCATTATAGGAAGGACACAAGATTTGCAGGAAGCAATTCCCACAAACTTCAATCGGGGAAGAATTATAAACTTTTGATGTGACTGTTGTTCCATTAGGTGTTGTCATATATAACTAAACATCTAATTGTTGAGGTAATATGGTGATACCCTTAGAAAAATCTTCAGAAATAAAAGAGTGGGTGGATACAGAATCAAATAAAACATTTTCTACTTTAGAGTGGATGGTAAGTGTACATTTCACCACATCGTTATTGTACTCCACATCGCTGATAGAAATTGCATTTGACTTTCCTTTTTCTTTAGCCTTAAGATTTTTTTGATGTCAATCATCATCAACAACCCTTGGATTAGTGCATTTATTGGCATAATGCCCCATCTCCTTGCACTTGAAAATTGAAGTGTAGTAGGTTCATTCTGTGTGTCCCTTCCTTTGTTTGCATCATTAGACATCTTCTTCCCATCATTGAGGCATTCAAATGCCCGATGACCTTCCTTTCCACATTTGAAACATTTACTTTTCCCTTTAAGACAACTCTATCCATGTTTCTTTCCACACTTTGAGCATAAGAGAAAGCTTGTCTTCTTTTCAGTGTGCTCTTTAGATTTTTCTTTGAATTCCATTTTCCTCTTCTTATCAAACCCATATGACGGATGGGTTACTCCAATATCCATCTCAACTTTGAGAGCACATCGAACTATTTCCCCATAGCTATTGAAGTCCCTTATGTCTATGGCCCTTCGAAGAATTGGTTTTAAGCCACTAAAGAATCGATCGATCTTACTCTCAGGTTGGATAATAATACCGGAAGTGTACCTTGTAAGTCTTGTAAAATATTCATCATAGGTACCAACAGATTAATCATCCTTTTGCTTTAGTTCAAGAAACTCATTCTCCATCTTTTTTCAGAGAATACGAGGGAAGTACTTATTGAAAAATAAGTTCTTGAACTCGTCCCATTCCATGGACTCAATTTCATCCATTTCCTCATATTCTTAATAAGATTCCACCATTGATCAGTATCTCCTTCCAAACGATACACTGCTAGGATGAATTTATCATGTTCAGAACATTGAAGAACTGAAAATATCTTTTCAGTAGTACTAATCCATTATTCAGCAACTAATGGATCAGTAGACCCACTGAATGAAGTCAGACACTGCCTCATGAAGGATTCAACATAATGTTGCTACTTCCTTTGCTCGTTTGGAAGTCCTGCATGATTCATAGCTTGAGAAAGTTGTGTGAGCATGGATACAAGATTTTTCATTCCAGCTCCCATAATGTTTGGTTGCTCAGGGGGACAATCATTGCATTGCCCGTCACATTCCACATTAACACGGATCCTTAGGGTTCTAGCCATTGACTAAAACCAAGAAGAATAGTGTGAGCAACACTAATTATAATAGGAAAACCACATAATCAAGAATAAAATTTCACACTTAAGGTATTATCCTAGGTTATTCATGGCCATTTCTAAAACACTAAGATTGTGTTCTATGCTTAGACTTATCCTTAGGGTTCTTACTAATTCTTTCACATCCTAGTTTCCAAAGGTTGACTATACCTTTCCTCTGATACCAACTATAATGACCCATACATTACATACATTGTTATTACTTCAAAATTGAAGCACACTTATTACAACATATAACAAAACTAGGAAAGGACCGTATAGGTATAGTGTCTTTAGAAACTAGGAAACATAAACAACTGGTACATAAAGCGTCTACACTGTCTCCCATTTATTTCATCATATCTATAGTCACTTTTGGCATATCTTACTTAATAACCTTCTTCCTAACCTGGGGAAAGAAAACATACAAAAGGGTGAGCTCAAATGATCAGTAAGTGTAAACAAAAGAAATATCAATCACATCATATTCATAAGAACATAACATTTTGGAAATCTTAACCTGCAAAAGAGAGAATAATTTCATAACATGGGATAAATAATAGTAGTGAAATGTAATCACAATAATCATAACTTAAAAGATGAAACTTTGTGGAATACACACATAATCATATAGAATCATTTATTATTAGTCAAGACTCATTTCCAAGACTATCTTAGTGTACAAAGTCCATTTATGAACCGAGTTCACTCCTCATTTCAGTCATGTTTCACTGAACCGGTTTAACCTGCCGTTCCAGCCATGTCTATCTCATGAGATATAAAATCTTTACCCAATGCATTGGAGGGAGATATAGGTCTCACACATCTCATAATTATACCATTCATATGTGTGCCACAAAATTATAAATCATACATCATTGCATAACCCATGTAATTAAAATGGGATTCTTAAACAACATGACATCATAAAAAAATTCATATAAGATAAAAGAATTTGTAAAAATAATTCCATCACAACATAATAAAATCAATGTAATAATAGGGATATAAACAGAACCCTATATTATCTTATATGGAAAATAATTTTGAAAAAAAACACTTGAACTCCATTCTTGAGGAAAATATCCTTTCTACTTCAAAAACATTTTTCCTTTCTCAACATGTCATACAATTTTAAACTAAAATAAGTTGATTAAAAATAAACTTGAAAAATTGTAAAGAATATTCTTGGAAATAATGTTTTAAAAATCCATTCATGCCGTATAAGTTAAAAAAAATATTCTTCTTGTACTTTTGTCGGAAAAGTCATAAAGTACCTCGTACGAAAAACGAAAAAAGATTCATTTTATATCTTTTACTAAAAACTCACCGAAGGGTAAAATTGGATTTAAAAAATTGTAGGTGGATGGAAATAATATTACATAATGAGGAAACATGGATGTGGATGATAAAATACACCCCTGTAAATACCAAAGTATAAACAATCTCGGATAAAAATGAGATTGTGATATTTCCCTTACCTTAGGTCCAATTTTCTTCGTAAGTGTCCGAACCTCCTGTATAATGATTTAAATAATGTTATTGACTTATTCCAGAATCATACTTATTTTTATGATATCATATATGTTCATATTCTTAGTTTCTTATTAGTAATATTTCATTACTACTTGTTATTCGGGTGTTTATTACTTTTTGTTCTTATGCGTGTTTTGTCGAATAAATTCTTATTTTTATTTTTAGGTTATAGATACCTCAATTCCAGAATGGTATTAGTGTAATATATATCATATTAATTTATTCAATTAATTTATATAATCATTATGCAATGAAGATCAGGTAGAATGAGTCGCATCACATCGTGAAGACAGTATTCCGTACGTACGCACGAGCGATGATATCATTCCCATGATCGTGGAATTGTATTGGAGTGTATGTATACTATTTCAGAATCAATATAAATTTAAAATAATAATATATAGTCTTTATTTACACCATTATACCCATCCATTTAAGGTGGTGGTGGAAAATAGATTACACC
Organism: Viscum album; assembly: GCA_963277665.1. NCBI lineage: Eukaryota > Viridiplantae > Streptophyta > Magnoliopsida > Santalales > Viscaceae > Viscum > Viscum album. The sequence continues at coordinate 1,188,561,355 of OY728143.1, read as the reverse complement.
ACGGCGTGAAGACAGTATTCCGTACGTACGCACGCGCGGTGATTTCGTTTTCCGTAGGATGGATAGATGGTGAAATATGGTTGTTTAATACTTATAATAACATATCAGTATATGAGTGACACTGATTTTATTAATTCATAATGAAACAACTAAATAAGAAGAAGTGGAAGAAGAAATAAAGATGAAAGAATCGGTAACAGACATTACCTCTTCTTTGAAGCGCTTCTTTGAGACATCCTTTTAGGGCACTAAAATTGGTATTTGAAGAAGACCAGGACCTCTAGTATGTCTCTAGGGAAGTGGAGAGAAGAAATTGGAAGGGTTTTGCCGAGCTTGAAGGCTCAAAGTGGTGTGAGGAAGAGAGGGAGGATGTTCCCTTTTATAAGGGAGGAGGGGGCACCTAAAAATATTATTTTATTATAAAGTCAAATTCGGTTTTTAATAGCACCAAATTGATATATTTCGAAGATAAGGTGGGTATGGGTCGAAATCATATCATCCAATAGAATTTAGACAAGTTTAGGTATCAATTTTAACCTTGTCATTTAGATTTAACATTAAGTTAGATAATTTAACTTTTACCATGTCTTCTTGTTTTCTTACACTATAAGGTTAATAAACTTACTAGATCAAGCCAAACGAACCCCAAATTGTTTATTATTAATATATATAACCTTATCTAAGTCATTTTGCCTAACCTTAGATTTTTAGGAATAAAATAACAATTAATAATATAATATTTGTTTTAAAAACTATTTTATGTCAATTTTGACACTATTTAGTAATTGATTTTTGTGAAAATCATAACAGAATGATTAGTTCGAAAAAAGTTAATTAAATCAATACTAACATGTCATATTAACCTAGAAAATTAGTTTAATTCATAAAAAGTCTCAAATTACATTTTTTGGGTATTTATAACATCAATTATGTCAATATTTCAATAATAAGATAATTGCTGCATCATCGTTGTGTCATAAATAAATTAAATTATTTAATGTCTAAAAATTAAAAATAAAATACCATTATGTAGGAAATTTTTTATCTTTATAATTAATATTTATAGTCTAATTTCTCTTATGTATAATCCCATATTAAAAATTATTTACTTATTAAACTTTGATTTTAACTATTTTAACCCTTCTTTAAATAAATTAATAATAAATGTCCTAATCTTATCCAAGTGGGCCTAAATGGTCATATTTTATTCCTAAGGTTGTTTTTGGTCTAATTACAAATATCCAATAGAATTAGGACATGTGTTAGGGTAATAATAATAACAATTTTACCCTTAATTACCCTATTTACTTTTTACCGTGGTAAAAAAGTAAAAAGTTACTATTCATCAAAAATTATTTTCATCTCATTGAACCACATTTTAGTCCTTGATATTAACTGTGTCTCTTGGATTTTCAAAATTCCACTCACAGAAGTGGTAAAATTAGGTTTTATGAAAAATTCAGTTTTTTTAACTACTACTTAGTGGTTTCACTATTCATAAAAAATTGAAAGTTTTCCGAAAAATACCAAAATTTCACCCTAGCCTAATTTAGATATTCCGAATCCAAAAATGAAGTCCATTTTGAAAAATAAAATTTATAAAATTTCAAAAAGTGGTTATTACTATTCATAACGGCTAGTTTTAATAATATTTTAATATCATATCGTTGTTTAGTGAAACTCGGTATTGCGTACGACGCAAGCTATTGAGGAAGGACGCAGTTGTGTGTAAAACAAGGCAAGCTAGTGTTGTGTGTAGTGAAAGATTCATTTGATAAAAACAAAATATTTATCATAAAAGTCTCGGGAGTTACACCTTGCATGGTTTCCTCAGAAAAAGAACATGGTTTTCCAAACCGTGTAGCTCTTCTATTATTTTTCCTAAGAGGGAACATGGTTGGACAAACCATGTGCTAGACATGAAACCCCTCTCTATTTGGGGTTGAATAGTTTTATGGTCTAGAGTGCACAGTTTGTGAAATCCATGTTCCAACCATGAACTAACCTTCTTCCTTCCAATTTCCAAAAAGTTTCACCCAAACACACTCAAGATAAAACCCAAAAAAATGTACTCAAAACAAGGAAAAAGAATAAATATAAATGAGCTCAATTAATCTCCATAAAATGTTGGGATCTTACAATAGGTATTTTTATTTGATGTTATTAAATTTATAAATCATAATTACAAATAAACCTAGGAATAAGATAAATTAAATAAGAAATGAAGATGGAAATAGATACTTTAATGAGATCAATTACTCACTTTTCAACATTCTTTATTTTTATGTTATAACCACTTCTTCTTATGAATAACGGATACAAAATGTGAGTACGTATTATAGGGTAAGGAATTTGGGTAGAGAACGTTTATAGAACTATATGGTTTGAAATTTCTATAAGAACATACCAATCATAGATGAAGATGAGATACATTTATTTTAAAACCAGAGGTAAGTTAATGGTGAAATTGTATCACATGTTTATTAGGTTAGTTAGGTGATGAAACAATATTTGAATAATAAAATTAAATTCTAAACCATACAAAGGACTTCTAAAATATTCGAATATAAATTTACTTTTTTAAATATCATGCAATGTCATATTTACCTTATTTTAACATATTTGAACATATCTAATTATATACCACAACAATTTATTTTTAACTAAAAAATATAATATATATCCTCTCACACAATTTTTACATATTGATTCTAAATTTTGAATCCATTTAAAAAAAATTAAAATTCTAAATATGATGAATTTTACATTAAAATAATTATATATAATATATATTATTATATTAAAATAAGAAATATTTATTTTTTAATGAATGATTATATTTTATTTTTTATCTCTCATTAATTATTGCATGGATATTAATTATTTATTGATATATTTTAAATATATTATTTTAAATAATTTATTCACTTATATATAAGGATTAAATACCAATTATTACAACTTTAATATACCCATCAGGTATATGTATACCCAATGACTATATATATACCAAAAAAACATAATGGTCACATTAAACCTTTTTATTCCTATATATTACCTTATATACATCTATAAAAATAGTCATCATATTACCTCATTTCCTCCCCAAAATTGATATCATATTTCTATTTTTTCATTCTTTCTATAGTAATACATGGTTGTATGATTTCCTTGGTGATAATGAAGAAGAATATTTTAAGCATGTTATATTTGTTATTTAATATTTTTTCTTTTACTATTATAGTTTTCATAATTATGTATCATATAAGTTTCATATAATAAAGTTTTATTTTATATTGAAATGTTTTATCTTAATGAAATAAATCATTGCCCATTTTAATTTTCTTTTGTGTACAAAACAATGTATTCAATTTCAAAACACATAGATATTATAAAAGTAAAATTTATATTAAAATTAGGGCATTATAGTGTAATTTATGGTGAGTTGAGAAATAGTTATATGAATTTTTGTTATATAGCTTTATGTGCATACTTATTAGATTACCTAATTGGGCCATGGGGTAGGAATATGGTGAGTTGAGATCAAATAGTGTGTTTATGATTTTCATTGTTTCATTATTATATATGAATGGTATTTCATAATTTGTTTGGTCCTTTTGGGGATGAACCACTGAGTATGTGGATATAATCACCCTCAATTTTACATATATATTTTTAGAATTTTTTGGATGAGTTTTTTTTAGAGATAACTCATTGATTTTAGTCAATTTTATTAGATTGATAATAGAGACAATTTGATGTACCACTGAGTTATACAAGTTGTTTTGGGTTTATCTTCATGCCAGGGGTATTTGTTTCATAGTCGTATAAGTCTTAAATCTTTGTTATGTTATATAATAATTTTTTATTTTATATTATTTATTATATAAATTGATCAGGGATTCTATATTGTTTATGGTTTGGTGGTTTTTATTTTTATCTTATAATCTAATATTCTATTATTTAGATGGAAATGCATATAATTTTTTGATATTTATACCCCTTATTCAAGGCCCTAACCTATATCTTATTAGATATGGTCTTTTATGGTCACAAATTTTTTACTCCATAACCTAGGTGTGGTATTAAGATAATAGTATTGTGAAAGATTGGTTTCTAAAACCCATTTTATAGATAGGATGATGTCTAAAGTAGGCACAATTTAGAATGTGTGAAGTTAGTTTTCATGTTTGGAATAAATGTATCAAAAATAGGATAGAGAAAAAGATAAAATAACCATGATGTTATGAAAGTGATTGTAGAGAACTTTTGAAAAGGCATGTTATTTGGAATATGATGTTCATTTGGGGGATTTTCATACTAGTTAAGTTCACCAGAAGGTGAATCCCACGGGGAGTCAGATAACTAAAATGATTGTTGGTTAAATCTTATGGATGTCAATTGTTGAGTTATAGAATGCTACATGATATTGGAATCCATTATATATAAAGCATAAAACCCATGAAAATTGTATTTCAATAAAATTTGTTGAATGGATGGGACCCACATTATATATGGGTGGGTCCACATGCAAACATATTTGAAAATTACTAGAGATTAGTGATTTACATAGATTTTATACTATAGAGATTATAATCATTGTAATTTTGGAGAAATGGGATATGTTTGACTGCTATCCTATAGATATATGATAAAAGTATAAACCATGAAATAATTTTTGGTTCTCTTTTCTACTTATTTTTCTTGGATGTTTGTGATTGTGAGTTGTACGGGGTGTGTGTAATATTTGACTTGTTCTAGTGATTAGGGTACAAAGTATTCCTTTTTCCCATACACTATGTTATTAGGGGAATTTATGATGGTTTTTGTAATGATATGTGGATATTTCCGTGGAATATCATCCAATGGTTGGAGTTTCATATTTAGGCTTATTACACCATTTTCTATCCCGAAAATGTGGTATCCGTGTTTGTGTTTCTTTCCTGCTCAAAACATAATCAGTAGAAGACCACGTGACAATCATTCATTTAACACATATTTTTTATATTGGTTGATTTATATTATTTTCATAAGGATATAAGAAGAATATTATGAGTTATGGGTTGATAATTTCAACATAATAGACATTATCTTCTACAGTATACAGATGGAAGCCTATGTCATTCTGAAAGACCTAGAAGTTCCACTAGCTAGAGTAAATCCATGATATAACACCCTGAGATAATGAGTAAAATCATGTTTTATAGAATATATTACATGAAATACCAATATGAAAATATAATTTAACGACATTATACTTTATGGAATAATTATTTTGAAATAAATTAAATCTCTTCGATATCTTGCAAAGCATACAACACCGTGTTTTAACAAAACACGTTACTCTATCAAATTTTTATTATTGTAACATAGAAATTAAGTTTGTGGGTTTGAATTAAACTAAATAAATTATGAAAATTATATTGTTTAAACACATATAAAATAAATTCAATGGTTATCTATCTATTAGAAAGAAATTATGAATCATTTGATAGAAAACAAAATGTTTTCAAAAAAACTGTATTTTTCTAAAAGGAGGTCTAGTCATTCTCTATGCATATAATTTAAAAATATATTTTTTCCAATATTAGAAAATTTATTTGAAAAAATAAACTTAAAATTTTAAATCAAAATTTTAAAATTTACTTTTGGAGATTTTTTGAGTATTTTCTGAAAAGATTACATTTTTTGATATAGTGAAAAATAATGAATTTTAATTGGAAACTTCTTCTTTTATTTAAATTACTTATAAAGTAAATTTATATTTTAAATTATTTTTAATATAAAATTATTTTATTTATATATATATATTATTATAATTTACTATGTTTGAATCACTTTTTCGTTGAATTTTGATATAATAAGTTTTCAATCTTTTCAATATTTTCCCTTAGAAAACACGCTTTCTCCTAGTGTTTGAAGGAATAATTTTAAATTATAATATTAAAATATTGGGATAGTAATTTAGAAAATTGATTAGTTATTTTTAAAAATAATTATTTATAGTATCTAATAATGTTATGTAAATTTTTTATTCCAAAATTTATTGTAAAATATTTAAAATCATTTACTAACCTTGAGGTAAAGACTGATTTACATAGGGGTTAAAATAAGAATATAAGTATTAAAAATGATCCAAAATTAGTCCAAAACTTGTTTTATATCCATAAATATACCTTATATTTTATAATTTATGATAATACTCCATTTTAGACATATTTAGATTTGGAATGAAGTGGGTACACCTTTTTCTTTTCAGATGGTTCAAGTGTGCCACTCACCTCAATTATAAAAGGTCACCCTATACCCTTTTCTTCACACCTTAAAACCATTTTGTTTCATAAAATACCTACCCAAATAAATTCCCAACTTCAATATAATCATAATAGAATCCTTTTGTAGAAACTATTTCTTGGAATACTTGCGGTATAATCCTAAAGAGGTGGTCTGAGAAGAAGTAAAACTCATAACAATGCATTTTAATATATTTATTCTTACACTGATTTAAAATATTATTTATCTATTATTTTATAAAGAAAAAAAAATACCATATAAGTATTTTTTATTATATTACGTTTGATTCCAATATCTATCTCCTCTTCCCTCAAACGGGAAATGATAACGTCGTTCCGGTGTACAGAGGACTACCGCTTCACGAACTGATGTGACATGTTTTCCATAAACACCTCTCAATATTGGGTATTATGATGTATATAGAGCATATATATGATATTTATAACATAATTATACCTTTTTAGTCATTATATCATATATATGTTTTTTTAATTCCATTGTATAGGGGATACAATAATGTCGCTCGTGTGTGTGGAAGACTACTAGCTCGCAAAGGGATGTGATTTATTTTCACTAATTATTTACATGAAAGGTAATAAGGTTGATGTTAATGAATATATTTTTTATTCATGAAATTATTATGAAATTAGGGGAATATTTATAATTTTTAAAAGATAATATATCATTTTATTTCTTACATTTTCACTAACTGAAAGGCGATAAAGATGTTCGTGTATGTTTGGACTACCACCTTCATGAAGAGATGTGACACTCTTTTCAAAACCAAAAAACAAGAATGAAATATATATATATATAATACAATTTTTTATGATATTATTATAGTTATTAAATGATAAAATATCACTTACCTTCATTCTACAATGATTGTTGAAAAGTGGAAATGTTACTCTAGCGTACGGAAGACCCCTCATCACAAAGATCACAACATAAATAATTTCTTAATTAAATATTTTATTATTTATAATAATATTTAATTTATTTATAAATATGATAATTATTTTATGATAATTATTTTAGATATGTTGAAACAAGTACTTAGACCAATAGTTAATCTACCAAAGTCATTTTAGACACATGAGTCAAATATCATCGAAACACCCAATATAAACTTAATTTATTAAGTAATTGAATATAAAATTCCAATAATTCAAATAAACGGTATAATAAAATTGAAAAATGTTTTCAAGAATGTAAATAATTAATTGTTTTTAATATTTTTGATGATAATGAATGTACATGACGTGTCTGACTCAATGTAATGGCATCTTATCTCACTTTTCCTTCCATGAGATATATGCCATATTCACCACTTATTTTCTTTATGTGGTGTATATAATAACCCTTGTAATATGTTATATCATGAATATATTTATCTTTATGTTATTTAATGTTTTATTTGAAGTTATTTCTTTCACGGGGCTTATAATTCCAAAGTTACCAAAGTGATAAGGGTTGATTTTACAATCTCATCATTATTTAGGATTGTTTTTATTTAAGTATCCCTAGGAAGAATTATAAGATATTTCTATATTAAAATGAATTTTTTTTTATTCTACACTATTTATTCATGAAATTCTTCTTATAAAATTAATTTTTTTTCACTATTTGATTTTTAATGTGTATAAGAAAATGTTTTTTAAGAAAATACTACTTTATTTCTCTCTTCGGTCAAAAAAACTTTTAATTCCAAAATAATATTTTCTAACAATGTATTCAATAAACATCTAAAACTCATAAAATTATTTATTATAGAACTTTTTACCCATATTGACTTTTTAAATAATGGTTTGAAAGTAATTTTCATTTCATTTTTTAGATGAATAACTTTTCTATCATTTTTACAATTGAAAATGAATGTTTGTTTTAACTCATATAAAATGTACTGAATTGCTCACCATCATGACCATCATTTATTTGAAGATAAATTTCCATGTTTACATGGTCATTTCAAAAGAAAATTTTAATCTAAAAATCTATAAATTAATAGTTTTTTAAATTAAATTTCAAAGAAATGGATTTGTACAATATTTTATGAATTTAATAGTTTTAAAATAAAAGGGTGATTTTAAAAGAAATAATATTTTCTTCAAGAAATGTTCCAAGGGATATTTTAAAATAATTTTACCATATAATAATACATCATTTGGTTTAACTTATTATTTAATGGGGATATACTCTAATCATACCATCCTTGTTATTTTTCTGGATAGTTTATGACCAGTTTCACTAGGGATGCACTATATTGATTCCATTCAGTTTACTCTAGATGGTTTATGATAATTTATATTGGTGGGGGAAAGTATTTATATTTCAAATTATTGTTTAAATATGATTTTTATGAGGATTATGTTTCAAACCTTTCATACGAGGGATACATAAAACTTAGTAAGTGAACTAAATGGACTGTTATAGCCCCTTGATGCATTGATATGTATAATGATAAAAACAATAATTGGTTTTGGATATGGCCTTAAAAATTTATTTATATTTATTATAATAAGGCTTCAATGGTATGTTTTGGATGTTTGAAAATTTTCATTCCATTATTATGAATTCAGTTGTTGATATTCCATGTGATTATGCGATTAGTAGGAATATCCATAGTTTTGTTTTCATATTAATGTGATTAATTATATGTAATTATTTGATCATCATTTATTCATTCCATGTTATGATAGTAATGTTATTGATTAAATGGAATGTTTTTAGGTTATTTAAATTTATATATTTATCATGCCTTATTTATTCCAATATTCTTCTTTACACATACCCATATTGCTCATCTCAGATCAAATATCTTTTATGTTATATTTTCACCAGGATACTCGGAAGTTTTTTGTGATAGATATATTGGGGAATGATATGAGTAATAATTTTGTTCTCAAGGAAAATTAGTTGTGCATTTTATTTTTTCTATTGTAATAATAATTTCATAAATGCATATATTTTAATGAAACTACTAAACTATTTATCCCTTCAGGATGCGATTCCTTGCATCTAACGCCAATGTAATAAAGTAGATATCATCTTCAAGATACTCATGTCGGGGCCACAATAGTTGGTATTAAAAGAAGTTTAGTATAATACTTGGGAACTATATTTAGGAAAACCTTTGTTAGGGAGAATAAAACTATGATCCAATTTAAGGATATGTATAAATGAACATATGAATGTTTTGGTAAGGAAGAGATTACATAGTTTTTCCTACTAAATACATCCTGATATGGATACTAAAATTATTCATGGTTCTTGAAAAAATATACCTAGGGGAAATGGAATCTAAAAGGGAGCATTATGATTGACCCAATTGTGGATGGGTGCATTAAATTGTGCCCTAATGCACACTTGGTTTGACAATTCATAGGGGATATGCTTCATATAAATAAAATTTTATTTTATAAACCATTATAAAGGAGTTCAAAATAAAGACATCCCCAAAGAAACCATTTTCCTGATTCTAAAACTATCTATGAATTTTTTTTTGAATTTATGTTAAGTATTTCACCAGATTTAGTATAATAAATAATTTTTTATAATGTTATGATCCAATATAGTGTATACCATTATTTAGAAATTGTTCTTAATTAATGTAATGAAAACTATATCAATGCACGTAACCTATGTAGGGATCACCCCTCTAGGTAAGATAAGGAAGTTGGAGTTGGAGCTAATAAAATTATTACTATATTTGGGAAGCTTAATCATGTTATATATAATAACATTTACGTTATGTATAATCCTGCTAATACACCACATAGTTTAAGGATGTTAGAATACTTTATGGTCCAACAACCTCCATCATTCAATGAGACTAAAAATCCATTTTAGCTAAGAAATGGATATTTTCATTAGAGATGATATTTCTTACTCTAGAATTTAGTGAAATAGAGAAATTTATCATGGTGGTTTATCATCTCTCAGGAGATAAAGATCAATGGTGGTAATTAATACAAAATTATAAGCATGAAGAGGAAATAGAAAACATGGAGTTGAATGATTTCAAGGAACTTTTCTTCAAAAAAATTTTTACATGTGAGAAATGATCTAATATGGAAAAAAAATTCTTTAGTTTATGTTAGTATGAAGTGGAAAATATTTACAAGTACGAATCCAACTCTAGAAGGTTAGTAAGTAATTCTATAGACTGCATATGCAATCCAAATAGAAATATTGACAATTTTTTAATGAGATTAAAAAAATCATCCGAATATAACTTGACTCAGAATATTTCTCATAAAAAAAGGATATAGTATCATTTGATTTCAAGATATAGAAAGAATTATAAATTATTATGGATTTTAATTGAATCAAGATAAAAAGAGTATGATAGAGTAAGATATGGATAAAGGGAAAAAGTGAAGGAAGGATTTTCCAGATTGTGATACTTGTGGAAGGAAACAACTCGGTACATGATTAAAATGAAAATGTGTTTTTAATGTATTGAGAAAAATAAGACTATGATTACGATTTAAAGGGTAGGAAGGAATCTATTAATATTCAATGATTCCTCTGTAATGAGATAGGGAACTATTAAAATTAATTCCCCAAGAGTTAAGGTAATATAACACAAAAAAAACTAAGGGGTCAAGGTCATTGTTATTATATTACTATAGATGAAGTGGAAAAATAAATGTTCTTGTGTTTGGATTCATGAATTATGTTATAGGAGTAATTTAGTTAATTATATTCCGTTTATAAAAAAATTTAAATGTATAGGGGTTGTTATATAGTATATTTAATTAAGGACATAAAAGAATATATTGAATGTTATTGATGACTAGGAAAAGCGATTCAGTGGAAAGTTTTACTTGTTGTGAAACTTATGATTGAGGGGGGATAAAACTTAATTTATTTCTTTGTTGAGAATATAATGATAAAGTTGGGTTTATAAAGGTATTGGTAAACATTATTTTTTGTCTAATATTTGAGGTTGAGGTTATTATGGGTTATAACAATTTGTGAAAATTATAGGAATTATAATAATATTTTTTTGAAACGGAAAACCCACATGCTGGGTGACAATTCATCACATCTCGTAATGCTATAGGGCTTGACCCACAACCAAAGTATGATAAGGGTCTAGACCCAAATAATAGCCCACATGATGTCCTAGTTAGTATATCATTGTTTTTTGTTAAATGATTTGATGGATAAAAACCAATGTTGAACCAGTAAAGTAACTATTTATGTTTATAGAATAATGTATTATATTTGATAACTTTTTATAACCATTATGGTTCTCAAAAATATTTATAAATAGATGAAAATACTTATCACTCTTTTATAAATCCTACGATCCTTTAAAAGTTAAATTTAGTGCCTCATTAATAAAAAATTAATTTTGGACATTAATTTATTATAGTAAAAAATAAAGTGTAAAATGATCAAAGCCTATGAAAAATATGAAATCATGCCTATGAAATAGAAATATATCAAGTAAGTATATTTTTATATATTTTATGTCTAGATAGTGATGTAATTTCTCAACTCTAGGAAAATGATATTGAATCAAAATGATATCCTAATAACTTCATTTATACAGAGTTGATTTTATTTTAAATCATCATAGATTTATGTTTTAGAGTTACTTAAATTCCAATTCATCATTCACTTTCTTCTGATCAATAACCACTATCACTCTATATATTTATTTAGTTATTTTTTCTAGGTCCACATCCTCACATTCCACCAACATTATCCTACTTAGAAACCTGTTTTTGTATTATTCTATATAGACATTGTACTTTCCTTTCTGTCTTATTAAGTGGATTTTTACTAAAAATTCTCATTATGATGGGTTTCAATAAATGTTGAAACATTGGTTAACAAGATCAAGGTTAAATAACAATGATATAATTTATTTAAGGGGGGGGGGGGAATGTTACACCCTAAGATTTTAAAATTGGATCACCATGTTTGATAGTATATATGAAATGAAGAAAAAATAGTAGAAAATAATTAAACATAATAAGAATTTATGGTACATTTATTTTTTATAAATTCAATCTTCTAGATAGCCTATAAAGAACACAACCCCAGGTTTTAATGAAACATGGTACACTATGATAATATACTTGTTATAACCTAGGAATTAAGTTGAAATCCATCAATAATAAAAACTAAATTTTGAAAATTATATGGTTTAAAAATGTATAAAATAAATTTAATGATTATATATTGATTATAAACAAAGTAAGAATCATTTTAAATAAAAATAATTGTTTTCCGAAATATTGTATTTTTTTAAAGGTGGTCTAGTCGTGATTTTCATAAAAAGTTAAAATTAATTTTTAGAATTTTATTACATTTATTTGAAAAAATAATCATCATTTTTTAAATATATATGTATAATATATCATTGGATGAATTTCTGGTATTTTTTTGAAAAGATAATGTTTTTGAGGAAGAGTGAATATGATAAATTTTAATTCAAAACTGTCTTTTTGTTTAAATTATTTATAAAGATAAATTATACATTAAATTGTTTAAAAGTAAAATTAGTTCCATTATATATCTATTTGTAACAACCCAAGCTTTCATGGTATGATTCTCTTTGAATAATATAGCAGTGTGTGTTATACGCAACCTCGAGTTCTAACACACCGCGACCAATCAAAGTAGCTGTTATGAATAGTAATACCCAATTTTTGAAATTATATAAATTTTATATTTCAAAATGGACATCATTTTTGGATTTGGAATATCGAAATTAACCTAAGTTGATTTTTTGGTATTTTTTTGAGAACATCCAATTTTCGATGAATAGTGAAAAATACTAAAAAATTACATTTTTAATCAAAATAATTTATAGTGATAAATTATACTATTGAGTGGTTTTAAAATACGATTAGAATATAATTTTACAATTTTATCCAATGGTGGTCATTAGAATTAATTTCACTTTGAAATTGGACATAAACAATTGTCAATATTTTGATAGATATTGTTTCTTAAAAACACTCTATTTGTTTTGGCAGCAGGAATTAATTATGAAATTAATTAATGAAACTTATATGTTTGTAATTTTATAATATAGAAATAATTTTTGAATTAGGAATATCCAATATAGCTTAGGGTGAATTTTTGGTATTTTTCTGAAAAACCTCAATTTTTGATGAATAGTGAAACCACTAAGTGGTAGTTAAAAAACTGATTTTTCGTTTAAATGAAATTTTACCGCTTTTGTGAATTTAATTTCAGAAATCTGACATACATGGTTGTAATTAATAATTAAAATTTGGTTCAATGGGATGAAAATAAATTTTGGTGAATAGTAACTTTTGAGTTTTATTAACCGCGATTAGAGGTAATTAGTGAAATTTAAGGTAAAATAATGTGATAATAATATGAAATTACCTAGACACATGTCCTACTCTTATTGGATGACTCATGGAAGACCAAGACAATCCATGGGTTAATTTGTGGGACCCCATGGAGCCACTTGTGTAAGATAATGACATTAATACCTTTTATTTAAAGTAAAAATAAAAATCTCACAAACATGTATTGTTTTACTAAAAAAAATTTTACAAGGGGTTATACAAGATATCATTTAGACTATAAAATTCCATTGGAAATAAAGAAATATTTCCTACATCATGATATTTTTTTATAATTTGGAGACATTAAATAATTTAAATTTTTTATGACACCATGATGATGCAGCGATTACCTCATTAATTAACGATTTAAATAAAATGAAAAGATAATGTAAACTCTAAGACATAAACTTGTAAAAAACCTATTGGATGAGTATATTTTTAACCCTTATCATATTATCCTAGAAATATATAATTGTGGGACCTTCAAAATCTGAAACTCATTATTTAATAAAGTAACATTTTTTGACTTTCCAAAAGTGCCCCTCCTCTCCTCTTATAAAAGGAACCCACCAATAACACCTTATTAAAACATTAAAAGCCATTTGGATCAGCCAAACTCTACCCAAATAATCTCTCAACTTCCCTCTATTACTCCTAGAAGCCTCACTTTGGGTATATGTCTTCCCTAGGAAGCCTTTGTCTCAAATCAAATAGAGTTACCCGATTTTAAGGTAATGTCTTATCTTATGTTCTTTTGTTTTATTTTGATTCTCCGACCGCTTAAAATATTTTTATTCCTATATTTTGTAACAAAATAAGTATCTTCAATATATTAGGATGTTTTTATGAGAAGATTTTTATTTACACTTACACACACCTTCATCTAATGGTTAAAGAACATACTGTTTCTGTGGGTGGTGAATTACTGCCTCACGAAACGATGATTGTCCAATCTTCATTTAACACCTCTCATAGTGGCCATTAAGATGTCACTATATTTATATATTATATATATTATGTTTATGTTTTCCTTATGCTTCTTTGTTTTTCATTTATGGCATACCTTTATGATTTTCTTTATGGGTAAACACGATAATTTCATTTTAGGAAGTGCGGACTACCGCCCCCTCAAAGTGATTTGAATCATTAATGCCATATGTGGGACGTATAAAGGATGGAGTAAATGATATTATATATGATATTATACTGGAATTATAATATACCTTTATATAATTATGATTTCATTCTATTAAATACTAAATAGAAATTAAAGTAGCATTCATGCGTACGTACGGCTTACCATCTCCATGAACGGTGCATTTCATTTCTTACCTCTAAATGTAATGTAATATTATAAATGAATGTATATAATATATATATATGATATCTACATCATGCATATAATTCTGTATATAATGGATATTTTACCACATGAACAACTTGTAATTATAAGAAGTTAATTTTTGACTGAAGTACCAAAGATCAACAAAATGACAGTTATTAACTTAAAAAATTACATAATGTTCATAACATGGTAATAAGTGATTTAAAAGGAATAATTAACTTGAAAAAGGTTCGTAATAAAGTATAAATTAACTCTAGTTTATTATTCAGGAGGTTAAAGAACGATCGAGTCAAGTAGGACACGAGGTAAGGGACTTCGTCTCAATCTCCTTTCCTTGAGGCATATTTTATCTTATACACAACGTTCTTTTATATGGTGTATAAACCCATTTGACTTTTACGTTTATTCAGAAGGAATATTTTTTATATGAATAATTTTACTAAACTTCAAAAGGGAATGTTTTTTTGTCATACGTATGCGGCGATAACGACTTCTCCGCCGTCGTGACCATTATTTGAGTTTCAGCTTTCTCTACAAGCCATAATTTTTTTAAAATGAAAAATAAATACCAAGTTTCACTTTTATATTGTTTGGTATTGAAAATGGTTTTATTATATCAATGTGTTGTATTGATATCTTGTGATTGAAATGTGGAAATGTTATGTTTCCTTTATGCATTTTTTATGTGATTTGATTATGTTATGGTTTATGATATGTTTAAACCTTTTCATATAAGGAATGTATTGGACTTAATAAGTGACGGGTGAAGCCTACTATAGCTCCTTGATGCATCGATAGGTCTCATGATACAAACTAGTGTCTTGGCACGAGTCCTTGACAAAATCTTATTTGTAGTCTTGGCACGAGGCCTTGGATACGTGGTTATGATAGTCTGGCATTACGCATTCCATCATTATGATAGTGGTTATTGATATTTCATGTGATTATTCGACTAGTAGAATATACACGTGAATAAGTAAATGGCATTATTTCATTTTATTATTGCCATATTATGCTGAATTTAAAGTTTAAAAGTCTTTTGTTTTAGTTATACATTGCCTTAAATGTTTATATTTATTTATGAAAGTTTCCGCTATATTGTTATCCTTACTGAGCATCTAAGCTCACCCCTTTCAATGTTTTATTTTTCCCAGGATGTGAAGAATTATTTTATGAATGACCTGCAATGATAGTTTGAGGGGATATGAAGACAAGATGTTGTTGTAGTTTTTTGGAATTTATGATGTAATGTAAGACTTATAAATGTATCTAGTGTTCCAAGGCTATTAAACTAATCGATCTTTCGAGACTTGATCATTTGTGATCCTACCAATGTTATATAATAATGCACCGACTCTGGGTAACTGGGGTCGGGGTGTTACGGTTGGTATCAGAGGCAGTTTAGTACTAACCTTGGATGATAGATTTAGATAAACTCTGATTAGAGCACATAGTCCAAAGATAGACTTTGAGGATTAATATAGAAGAACTTCCTCAAAATTTGGTATTATAATAATTTTGTGAGTTTTCCAAGCAATACATCCCTATATGGATACGAGCAGGTAGAGGCGGCTCTGGCATAGATGTACCTAGTGGTAAAACCCGAAAACAGCGCTTTGAGATAGACTCGAACGAGAACCGGTGCACGACAATGGGCCTTGCTGCACTCTTGGTTACGACACACCCGGGGGATATGCTTAGGATAATTCTCAATTTTTTTACAATCCATTATGAAGGGTTTAAGAGTATATAATTCCTCAAAGAAAACATTTTTATGATTATGGATTATATCCATAAATAGTTCAATTTATGTTAAGTGTTTTGCAAGTTTGTTATTATGTATTTCGATTCATAAACTAATCTAGTTTATGAAATTGTTTAGAAATGGCGCCTAGTGGAAGGAATGACAACTGTATCAATGAACGCACTCCATGTAGGGATTTCCCTCCTGCTCAAGATAATTATAGTGGAGCTGGTGATATAACTGGTTCTGATCAACTTATCACTATACTGGGACAACTCACTCAAGTTATGAATAATAACCTTACTCATATGGAACACCCTAATCCGCAACGCTGAGGATCAATGTTAGACCGCTTCATGAGGAAACAACCACCAATATTCAACAGGAGTACAAATCCCTTAGTAGTTGAGGAATGGATAAATTCCTTAGAGAAAATATTCCATGCCTTGGGGAGTAGTGAAAGGGAAAAGGTTATCATGGCAGTTTACAACCTCACTGGAGAAGTTGATCAATGGTGGTCATTGATTCAAAATAAAAAGGAAGATGAATAAGTATTAAGTACAGAATGGAGAGAGTTAAAAAATATTTTCTTAGAAAAATACTTTCCTCGTGACCATCGAGCAGATATGGAAAGGCAAGAGGAGGAGGAGAATGTCGCAAAGTATGAGTCTAACATTACATGGTTAGTGAGGCCTGCTACAAATTATATACATAACCCAAGAAGTAAGATTGATCGTTACTTTGATGGGTTAAAACAATTTCTCCGTCGAGCTTTAGTATCACATACTTTCTCAGTGTATGAAGATATAGTCTCGTGTACTATCAAAACAGAAAAGGAATTATCTAAATCTTATAATAATAATGTAAATCAATAGAATAAGAGAACAGTGTAACAAGAGATAGATAAAGGGAAAAAGGGAAAGAATGATTTTCCATTGTGTGATAATTGTGGGAAAAATCACCCTGGTACTTGCCTAAAAGGAATGAGAGTTTGTTATAAATGTAGAGAAAAAGGTCACCAGGCTCGTGATTGCAAGGGAAAGAAATATGTTGTCAGTGTTGAATGCAACAATTGTAGATAAATTGGGAATTATGCAAATGAATGCCCTAATCACCAAGGAAACTTACCTCCGAAAAGGCCAAGGGAGCAAGGCCAAGCTTATGCTGTTACTACAGATGAAGTTGAATAATTATAGTATTTGTGTTTTTGGACTCAAGAAATATATTATGGTAATAAGAATAATGTGATATATATAAGGATTGTACTGCAGTACTTGTTCTTTTCTATAAGTTTTTAATATAATGAAGGTAATCATATTTTTATTATGTGACAATAATAAAAACTTTACTTTGTTTGGGGAATTTGATGAATTGATTTCGGAATTTAGAGACCTTTTAGAGAAATTCTGGACAGAGGTATTTTGGACAACTATAAAGGTTGGAATGGATTAATATTAACTTTGGATAGTATTGTTTAAGGTTAAAACATTTGTGAAGATTATTTTTGGAATATTATAATACTATAGTTTTAGGAAAAGGAAAACCTCCAGGTCGGGGGATAACCCATCGCATCGGAAAAAGCTGTAGGAATCGAACCCACATCCATAGTGATACATGCCTTTATTAACTTCCACTAGCCTATAGGAAGTCCCTGGTTATTAAAAAATAGTTTTCCTAATCTAAATGGCATGTGTAAATATTTTTAACCTTGTACAATTAGGATAAATATAATATTTTTGAGTTCTATTATCTTTTTGAGTGAAAGATGAGTTTGTGGTAGAAATTAGATGAAGGTTGAAACTCTACTTGTCAAGCATATATATATATATAACTATCTTTTATTCTATGAATAAGTTTATTCTTAAAATTTAAGAAAGGGATATTAAAACCAAAAATGTGTTATCCTAATACCTTATGTTTTGTTGAACTGATGATATTTTAAATCAACATAGATTGAAGGCTTTGAGGCCCTCAATTTTACACTTGTTTGTGATTGATGACCTCAATCACTCCCTACAAATATTTAAGATTTTACTCCAATTATATGTCTCTAATTTCCACCAATGTTCTCATAATCGAGATTATAATTTGGTGGTGAATTTTTCATTTCCCTTTCCATCTTATTAAGGCTAAATGTTATTAACCTTATTTCCGATGTGGGTTTTCCACAAAGGTATTTTCTATTTTCAACCTTTTATTTTTGAAGAACAATTTCAAATTGCGAGGACAGAATTTATTAAAGGATGGGAGCATGTAACACCCCAAGCTTCCATGGTACACTTCTCTTTGAATAATAGAACAACGTGTGTTGTACGCAACCTCTAGTTCTAACACACCACACCCAATGAAAGTATCCCTTATGAATAGTAATACCCACTTTTTGAAATTATATAAATTTTATATTTCAAAATGGACTTCATTTTTGGATTCGGAATATCGAAATTATCCTAAGCTGAATTATTTGTATTTGTCTGAGAACATCCAATTTCCCATGAATAGTGAAAAAAACATAAAAAAAACATTTTTAATCAAAATAATGTATAGGGTTAAATTATACTATTGAGTGGATATAAAGTATAATTAGAATATACTTTTAACATTTTATCCAATGGTGGTCATTAGAATTAATTTCACTTTGAAATTGGACATAAACAATTGTCAATCTTTTGATTGATATTGTTTCTTAAAAACACGCTATTTGTTTTAACAACGGGAATTAATTATAAAATTAATTAATGCAACTTATATGTTTGGAATTTTGTAATATAAGAATAATTTTTGAATTAGGAATATCCAACATATCTTAGGGTGAGTTTTAGGTATTTTTCTGAAAAACTTATATCTTTGATGAATAGTGAAACCACTAAGTGTTAGTTAAAAAACTGATTTTTCATTTAAATGAAATTTTACTACTTTCGTGAATTTAATTTCAAAAATACGACATACATGGTTGTAATTAGGAAGTAAAATTTGGTTCAATGGGATGAAAATAATTTTTAGTGAATATTAACTTTTGAGTTTTATTAACCGCGATTAGAGGTAATTAGTGTAATTTAAGGTAAAAATAATGTTATAATAGTATGAAATTATCTTGAAACATGTCCTACTCTTATTAATGACTCTCGTCCGACCAAGAAAATCCATGGGTCAACTTGTGGGACCCCATGGAGCCACTTGTGTAAGGTAATGACATTAATACCTTTTATTTAAAGTAAAAATAAAAATGTCACAAACATGTATTGTTTTAGTAAAATAATTTTTACAAGGGGTTATAAAGGTTACCTTTTCTACTATAAAAATTGATTGGAAATATAAAATGATTTCCTACATCATGATATTTTTTTATAATTTTTAGGCATTAAATAATTTAATTTTTTTATGACACCATGACGATGCAGTGATTACCTCATTAATTAACAATTTAAATAAAATGAAATGATAAGGTAAAATCTACGACTTAAACTTGTCAAAAACCTATTGGATGAGTATATTTCGAACCCTTATCACCTTATCCTCGAAATATATAATTGTGGGACCTTTAAAATCCGAAACTCATTATATAATATTGTAATATTTCTTGACTTTTCAAAAGTGCCCCTCCTATCCTCTTATAAAAGTCCCCCAACTCTACCACCTTATTCACATCTTCAAATCCATTAGGCTCGTCCATACTCTTCCTAAATACTCTCTCAACTTCCATCTCTTACTCTTAGAAGCCTCACTTTGGGCAGAAGTCTACCCAAGGAAGCCTTTGGATCAAATCCAAAAGAGTTACCTGATTTTAAGGTAATGTCTTCTCTTATGTCATTTTGTTTTATTTTGCTTCTCCAACCCCTTAAAATCTGTTTATGTCTTTATTTTGTAACAAAACAAGTATATTCCATATACTATGATTTTTTATGAGAAGTATTTGATTTTCACTTACACACACCTTCATCTAATGGTTAAAGAACATACTTTTTCTGTGGGTGGCGAATTACTACCTCACGAAATGATGATTGTTCAATCTTCTTTTAACACCTCTAATGGTGGCCATTAAAATGTCACTATATTTAAATATGATATATATTATGTTTATGTTTTCCTTATGCTCCTGTATTTTTCATTTATGGCATACATTTATGATTTTAATTATGGGTAAACGCGATAATTTCATTTTAAGAAGTGTGGACTACCGCCCCCTCAAGGTGATTTTAATCGTTAATGCCATATGTGGGACGTATAAATGATGGATTAAATGATATTATATAAGATATTATACTGGAATTATAATATAACTTTATATAATTATGATTTCATTCCATTAAATATGAAATAGAAATGAATGTAGCATTCATGCGTACGTACGGCTTACCGTCTCCATGAACGGTGCATTTCATTTCTTACCTCTAAATGTTATGTAATATTATAGATGAATGTATATACTAGATATATAAGATATATATTATATCTACATCATGAATATAATTCTGTATATAATGGATATTTTACTACATGAACAACTTGTAATTATAAGAAGTTTATTTTTTAGTCAAGTACCAAAGATCGACAAAATGACTGTTATTAACTTAAATAATTACATAATATTCATAACATGGTAATAAGTGATATAAAAGAAATAATGAAATTGAAAAAGGTTCTTAAGAAATTATAAATTATCTCTAGTTTATTATTCAGGAGGTTAAAGAATGATCGAGTCAAGTCAGACACGAGGTAAGGGACTTCGTCTCAGTCTCCTTTCATTGAGGCATATTTTGTCTTATAAACAACTTTAATTTATATGGTGTATACACCCCTTTGACTTTTACGTTTATTCAAAAGGAATATTTTTTATATTAAGCGTTTTACTAAACGACAAAAGGGAATGTTTTCTTTGTCGTACATATGCGGCGACAACGACTTCTCCGCTGCTGTGACCATTATTTGAGTTTCAGATATCTCTACAAGCCATAACTTTTTTTAAAATGAAAAATAAATACCAAGTTTTACTTTTCTTTTATTTGGTATTGAAAATGGTTTTATTATATCAATGTGTTGTATTGATATCTTGTGATTGAAATGTGGAAATGTTATGTTTCCTTTATGCATGTTTTATGTGATATGATTATGTTATGGTTTATGATATGTTTAAACCTTTTCATATAAGGAATGCATTGGACTTAATAAGTGATGGGTGGAGCCCGCTACAGCTCCTCGATGCATCGGTAGGTCTCAAGAGACAAACTAGTGTCTTGGCACGAGGCCTTGACAAAATCTTATTTGTAGTCATGGCACGAGCCCTTGGCTACATGGTTATGATAGTCAGGCATTATGCATTCCATCATTATGAACGTGGTTGTTGATATTCCAAGTGATTATTCGACTAGTAGAATATCCATGTGAATAAGTAAATGGAATTATTTAATATTATTATTTCCATATTATGCTGATATTCATGTTTTAAAGGATTTTGTTTTAGTTATAAATGTCCTTAAATGTTTATGTTTATTTATGAAAGTTTCTGCTATATTGTTATCCTTACTGAGCATCTAAGCTCACCCCTTTCAATGTTTTATTTTTTCCAGGATGTAAAGAAGTATTTTATGAATGATCTGTAGGGATAGAATGAAGGGATATGAAGACAAGATTTTTTTTAGTTTTTTGAACTTTATGATGTAATGTAAGACTTATGAATGTATTTAGTGTTCCAAGGCTACTAAACTAATCGGTATTTAGAGACTTGATCATTTGTTATCATGCCTATGTTATGTAATAATGCCCCGACTTTGGGTAGCTGGGGTCTGGGCGTTACATATTGGTGTAATTTATTTCATTTTAATCATTTTAATTTTGAATTTGGATATAAAAACTTTTTAATTTGTTTGACATTTTCTCTTTGAAAACCAACATTCTCACCGCATCTACGAGATTAATTTTAAATCAATATTTCCCGCTTATATTCATCGAACATGAAAAAAATATTATATATTTATAATAAAAATAATTTATATTATATAATTATTTTATCCTAATTTTTAAACATAATGAATTGTAAAAACATTAAAAATTATCTTCTGTGGTTAATGTAAAAACTGATTTACCTAGGGGTTAAACTAAAAATATAAGGGTTGTAAATAACCCAAAAAAAATTTAAAACCAATTTTATAGAAATATATAGACCCTAACATGTGTAATACTCTAGAATAATTCATTTTGGGCCGTTTTGTAATGTGAATAATGTGGTAACACGATTTTCTTTTAAAAAATTACAAATGTTCCACTCACCTTAGTTATAAAAGGCCACTACTCTCCAATATTATTTAAAAATTAAAACCATTATTTTCCTCAAATAAATTTCCAAATAAATTCCCAACTTCAATAACCTCATAATATAATACTTTTAATGTTACAAATATATTTTACTAATACATTTGGAATAATCATAAAGAGGTGGTGTGAGAAGAGGTAAAATTTCTAACTATTCAATTTTTGTTTTTTTCTTCTTCCACGTCATTAAAATATAATTAATCTATGATTATATAATAAAAATAGTATAAACCCTATAATTATATGTTATTATGTTAATTTAATTACCTATATCAATATGTTCTTCACTTAAATGTTAAACAATAATGGTGCTCATGTGTATGGAAGACTACCACCTCGTGAACCAATGTGGCATGTTTTCCATCAACACCACTCAAAGATGGGTATAATTATGAATATAAAGTAAATAAGTTAAATTTATAATATATTTATACCTATAAAGTCATTATATCAATTATAATGTTTTTAATTTAAATTCTATAGGGGCTACGATAATGTCACTCGTTTGTACGATAGACTAACTCATCACGAAGTGATGTGATTCATTTTTCACTAACGCTTTACATGGAAGGTAATAAGGTTAAATTTAATGAATATATTTAATATAAATGAAATAGTTATGATATTATTGACATAATTATTATTTTTAAAATTTAATAAATCATTTTCTTTCTTAACTTTTCACTCATTGAGAGACGATAATGTCGTTCATGTACAAGTGGACTATCGCCTTCACAAATCGATGTGACTCTCTTTTCATCACCACAACACATGGATGATATATATAAGTATATTTAAAGAAATAATAGGTTATATATGATATAATTATAATTTTATAAATATAAAATAAAAATTAACTCATTTTCAAAATGATAGTGGAAAAATGGAAATGTTTCTCATGCGTAAGTAAAACTTACCGTCCCCATAATTGTAAAGTTTTTCATTAATAAAAAAAATATTTCATTGTTGGTCATAAAATTAAAATTTATGCGTAATTATTATAATAATATCATTATTATTATTCTGTAGATGAAAAAATAATGACCTCTTTGAAAAATATTCCACCTATCAAAGTCATTTTTAATACATATGTCAAATATCCTCAAAACACATGACATAAATTTAATTGACATAATAATTTTATATAACATTGTAATAAGTGTAATAATAAGAATAATAAAATTTAAAAAGGTTATTAAGAAATAAAATTATCAAAATATGTTTTTTATTTAGGAAGATAAATAATGTACATGCTGAGTTGGTCTCAAGGTAAGGGTTTCTCATCTCATTTTTACTTCCCTGAGACATATGTCATATTCACCACTTATTTTTATTTTTTGGTATATATACTACTATTTTGATATTTTATAACATTAATCTATATTTATTCCTGGTATTTAAATTTTTATTTGATGTTATTTATTTTATGGGGCTTATGATTCAAATGTTTCCAAAGTGGTAAGTGTTTATTTCACAATATCATCATTATTCAAGATTGTTTTTGTTTAAGTCTACCTTGGGGGAATAATTTTTATATTTATATCTTAAAAAAATATATTTTCATATCCTTCAGTTATTCTTGATTTTTTCCAATTAATATTATAATTTTTCATCACTTTGGTACATAAAATGAATAATAAAACGTTCTAATAAAATCTAACATTATTTCTCTCTTTGGTCACAAATAATTTTTTATTAAAAACTCATATTTTCTAATTTTTTTTTGAATAAATGTTATAAAATGATCCAAATTATTTATTAAATAGATTTTTACACATGTTTTACTTTTGATAAAATGCGTTAAAAAGAATATTATTTTCATTTTCTTGATAAGTTATATATCTATCCTTTTTATAGTGCAAAAGGAATGGTATTTTTAACATATATTACTTGTATGAAATTACCCAACATCATATACATCATTTATTTGAATATTACTTTAAATTTTGAAAATTTTCTTTCTATATAAATTTTTTCCCTAATATTTTTGAAACTATTAATTTTAAAAGTTATTTTCAAAGAAAAAGATTTCAACAATATTTAATGAATTTTATTGTATTAAAATTAAAAGGTTTATTTTAAAATAAAAAATATTTTCAACAAGTAATATTCCACATGATCATTAAAAATTATTTTTCCATATAATAATATATCAATTTATGTAAATTATTATTTAATGAGGATATACTATAATGATACCATCCTTATTATTTCTCTATATGGTTTATGATCAGTTTCACTAGGCATGTACTATATTGATACCATTCATTTTACTCATGACAGTTTATAACTATGTTTATTGATTGGGTAAACTATTTACATTTTTTTATTCTCATTTAAATACAAATTTTTATACGGATTACATTTAACCCCTTTTATATGAGTAACACATTGGACTTAGTAAGTGATGGGAAATGCCTCCAATATCCCCTCAATGCATTAGTAGGTCTCATGCGGTAATCTAGATTGGGTTTTGGACAAGACATTAGCCATTTATTTAGATGTATTGGAAAAAATACTCAATGGTATGTTTTAAATGTCTGAATTTATGTATTACATTGTTATAAATATAGTTATTTATATTCTATGTGATTATTTGATTACTTAGAATATCCATGGTTATTTTTTAATGATCATGTGATTATTTATATAGAATTATTTGATAATAATTTATTATTTACATGTTATAATAGTCATGTTATTGATTAAATGGATTTTTTAGTTATTTACCATTTCATATAGATTATTTCTTATTTATTCACAGATTACAGTATATGATTACCCTCACTGTGCTTCTGAGATTTCCCTTTTCTTATTTTTTTTCCTAAGATACTAGGAAGTGTTTTATTATTGATATGTAAGGATATGGTATAAGGGATAATATTTTTCTCAAATAAAATACTTTTTTGTTATATATTTTAAATTGTAATAATATTTTTAAGTATTTATCTAGTTTATAATGACTACTAAACTATTCTGTCCTCCAAAATTTCATTACTTTTATCTTATAACAATTTAATAAAATAAAAACTACCGCAAGGTTAATGGGATTAGGGACACTATAATTGATAATATATAAAGTAGAGTTGGAAAGGATGGACAAAAAATTAAATGGATTTGTGAGGATGAAATTGACCCACAATGTGGTCTTTATAATTTGAGAGAAGAAAAATAAAATAGTGTTTATAGATTCCCCAGAAGATATACAAGAGCGCCTAACTACACTTAATAATTTTTTCACGATTAAATAGTTTTTTCACATGTGGATATCAAAAGGGGGCTAGAAGAATACAATGTTAATGAATTTAATATGATCCATATTGAGCATGATTTAGTGAAAGAAACTTTAACAAATGATATTTTTGTGATGATTATTCTATTATCCCTTTCAAAAAATGTTATATGATGGTGACTATTGTTATTAATTCCTAGGAAAGAATTGACTTTGTATTAGTGGATATAAAGGATGAGATCTTCAATAATAAATTCTAGAGGATGGAGGTTCATGAAACTTTCAGTAATGTATTGAATGATGATCAAAGGGGATACTAACCACAAAAGAGAAGGTTACGGTGATTAGAAGACAAATATTAGGACATGATTCAAGGACAGTTAACGATTCCTTGTATTATAAGTTTATATTGTGTGAAAATGGTACATATCCCAAAGCATTGTAGTGTTTGATGAATTAATTTTGGAATGTTCACTACCAAAGGTTCAGATTCTATGAGGCTAGTTGTGGGAGGTACCAATATGTTACATAGTGATAATATTCTAACAGAGTCATGGGTGGTTGAATCCATAGTATCATGCCACTCAATATTATATCAAGGGTACATGGTTAATTATTTGTAAAAAATGTTTAGAAAATTAGACTTAGAAAATGGTGAAACTATAAAAATTGTTGGGAAATGATATGTGAACAAACAAATAAAGAATAGAGGATTCATGAAACTCAAGAAGGCTTGGAGAATCCCTGGTCAGTAAAACAACATTATTTCTATTGGATATCTAAATGAAGTAGGATTATGTATAATTGTTTCAAAATAGTGGTTGGAAAGAAGCTCAAGGTTTTATTGAAGCAATGTGAGGAGCAAAGGATAAGACACTTTATGTGACTATAAGTTTGGATGGAGAAATAATGGCCTAAAAAAATCTAAAAATATTTAATTTTTTCATTATAGGATCATGAATATTAGTAAGAATAATATTAATTTCATAATGTAAAAATGAATTCTAATGTCTCATCACATTGAAATTATAATTTTTGAGAGTTATGTGCTCAGAAAATAGAGTAGAGTGTCATTCAATTTCAATTAATAAAATCCTAGATCTTGGAAGATATTTTTTTTACTTTGATATGTTAGGTCCCACCCACTATTAAGTATAATAAAGGACCTATTTACTTTATAACATTCATCGACTGCGATATATAAAAGTCATGGGTAATTTTTATGTCTTTAGTTACTTTTTTCGTTGAAATCTAAAGTGTAGAGGGAAGATGGACGAAAAGTAAAATGTATTATATTGGATAATGATTGTGAATACATTAGATGAAATTTATAATACTTTTTTGATCATAAGGGTATTAGTTTTTAGAAGACATATCTAGGACACCAAAGAAAAAAGATATTTGAGGAAATATTAACTATACATTGAATGATAAGGTACAAAGAATTTATCGTTACTCTATAATTCCCAAGTCAGTTTGAGTAGAGGCATTAAACATGGTGGCATACCTAGTCATTACTAGTCTGACATCAGTAGTTCGGTTGGAACTTTTGGAGCATCTATGGTTTGTTCAATGTTAAGAAGTTTTCCACCTCAATTTTTTTGTCCATCTCATATGCTCATGTTGAGTTTAAGGATAGGGATAAATTAGAATATATGTCCAAGTCATGTTTCATTATTCAGTATGGTGATGATATTTTTTATTACCTACTCTAGAATGATGATTAATGAAATAGAATCAGGAGTTTTTATTTTATCTTCAATGGGAAGGTTATTTATAAGGAATGAAACTTGGTTCAAAATGAAATCAAGAGAAAAGAATCAAATATTAATATTTAATCGTACATGAGTAACAAAAGATATTACCATTTAGGGAGTTTAAGTGAAATCTTAAGAAGTATAAAGGTGAGAATTGTATATAAACCACTAGAATGTTCCATCAATGTTAAATCATATGGTAAACATCCACAAAATGGGGTGTTATAAGGTATAAATAAATAAATTAGATCACCCATAATAGAAGTATTGGGAAGAGAAGAAACATATATCATGTAGAGAAGATCCTTCAAGGTTAGAAAACATGTATAATGATTTGCAGTCGACATGAATTTCATACTTATTATATATTAATGAAAACCTAGATTCCCTAAACAAGTAGTAACCTTCAATAACTCATAATTGTGGTATTTGATAATAAAATATGAAATGGATTTGTTAGAATACTTAAGAAACTATGATCTTACAAAGTAATTGTAGGTGAAAAACATATAGAGAACACATGGGGTTTCCATTTGAAGGAAGAATATTACATAATTGGAAAATTCGTGGTTTTAATGATTGTGATGGTATTTTATCCAATGGAAGGAATAGAGTTCTCAAAAATATTCTCTATGGTAATAAAAAATATTATCATCAAGAAAGTGATAAATATGGTTAAATTTGGTCATCTATACCTAGAGAAAATGAATATAAATACAACCTTTATTCATAGAAAATTGGGGGAAGTGATTTATATAAAGTATCTTGTAGGTTTTGAGGATCATATGGATGATGAAATTTTGTATGGATTGAAGTAAAGTATTTATGGATTGATTTTGAAACTAAGGTAGTTCGGCCAAAATTGTTATGCTTTTATAACTGAGGAAGGATTTATGATGTTCAAATTAGAACATTATTACTATTGAAAGGCATGGATTAATGGAATTTATATCATAATTATCTTGCCTGTGGATGTAATATTTTTGCTGAGTCCACAATTTGAAAGAATTCAAAAGATGAAATCTTATTTTTCAAAAATCTTAAATAAGAAAGATCATGGTTAGGCTATGAAAATCATGGAAATAAAGATTGAAAGAGATAGAGAAGCTGGAACATTGGTTTTTTCTTAGAGGGGATACATCTATAATATCATTAAAATGTTGAGGATGACTAGATTCAAGCTTATTTAAAATATTTTTTTGGGAAACTAATTCTAAATAAGGAGAAGGTGTTGAAAATGGAAAAATAGGTCCAGTTTATGGTTATTGTTCTATTAAAATAAGTGGTAGGAAACATGATGTATTCCAAAATTTATACTCAACCTGACATTTCATCTACACTGGGAGTGGTGAGAAGACTCCTATAATATCTTGGAAGGACACATTGGGTGGATATGAAATGAATTATTTTTTAATTAAAAGGATTAAGATATATAACCATTATTATTTGGGGAAGGTGATCCATTACAAACTTTTTTGGACGGAAACTTTTCAATGAATTTAAAAAACCAAAAAATATCACTATAGGTTTTGTGGTTACCATTAGAAGAATGATGATAAATTGAATGTATTAGTGGAAACGAGTGGCATCTTTTTCCACCATAGATGCTGAGTATGTGGTAGTTAGATAATAAATAAATGAGTTGATATGGTTAATGTACATACTGAAGTATCTTAGATGATTTCATGAGGGTGGAGTGTTATTCTATGTCAGTCATAGTGTAATTCCCATGAAACATAGTCAGTCTTTCATGAAAGGATGAAAAACATTGACATGAAATATCACTTAATCCAGAACTTTTTGGTGGATAAGTTTTTAGAATTTCAAAAAATAAATAGGGAGAAAAATATATCTAAATTTCATACCAACTTTTTATTCCAAAAATTTATAAGAAAAAAACATGCCTTAGTGGGGTTTGGGTGGTCATAAGACTATGGATAACACTTCATGATGAGAAAGAAATACGGATGTCTGAATTTTCCAATTTATTTGAGGTTGATGAAGGGTTCCTTGAAACCCTTATTAAAGTGGTAAATTCATATGAATTTTTAAATTATGTTTTCATGTTCTAACTAAATACACTAGAAGAAGGATCTTCAAAAGATACACTTAATTTGATGTTTTGAAACCAGAAGGAAAATATCAATGAAATGTTGGGTTAGATAGGAGATGGTTTTCATCTAGTGGATATTTAGACTGGTTGGGTTCAATAGATGATAGTATATACTGGGATTCAAACAAACAAAAGCAGTAGAGATTCTATTTACTGGTTTTTAGTGGTCAATATAATGAACAATAAAAGTGTTCAGTGGTCAGAGGATCCAATGGATAGAGCCCCATGAATGTCTAAGGTTAGTGACACCAATAGAATTAATGAGACCCATTATAAAACTCAATGAGACCACATGAAAATGTGTCATAAGATCACTAGAGATTATTGATATAAATGGATTTTATTCAACAATTATTATAATCATAGTAATTCTAGATAAAGGGAATATATTGTAGTGTTCTATATTGATGTGGGATGAATTTCTAAAACCACATAATCCATTTTCTATTCTCATTTATGTTTATTTTCCATGGATGTTTGTAATTGTGATTTGTATGGAGTGTGTGAAATGATCAACTTAGTGTAGTGACTAGGGTGAGAATATTCCTACTTCTAGTGCATTAAGTTAATTTATGATGTTCTAGAGGTTCATTTTACACTAGATAGAGCTTTTGATGGATTATCATCAGATTCTTGGAGTTTTCTGATTCTTATAATTTCATGATACATCTTCCCTAACAAGAATCATTGTGGACTGTTCCATATCAATGTGGTAGACGTACATCTAAACATAGAATAATTATTTCTATAGGGATACCAATCATGGATATTATCCATCATTGTATTCTTATATATATACACTAATTCATCACCAGATATTATTATGGAAAGAGCATAGTTCCTGCATGGTGCTTATTAAGTATGGATCACACGTTATATAATTACCTATAGGAAATAATGATGGAACATGTGGAGTAGGGAACTATAATTCCTGTGGGGTAAGTTTATGAATTAGTTTAAATGTTTTATATTGATCTATATATACATGATCTTAGTTTTATTAATACTCTCTTTCTTTTTAGTAGATAAAAAAATATATCCTGACAAGAAGTTGAGGTTGAGGGTCTGAGGCATCATTTGTGTGATATAATGATGTTATAGAGGTGTATTCTATAGATAGTACATGAATTTCTACATTTTTTATATTTTATTTTATGTTCCACTCTATATATGAGTGATCCATATCAAATCCCTAGAAAAAATGTTGGATCCAATAGGTATGAATCAAATTCTAACTAGTTTAAATACTTGTTGCATACTAAGGTTCATAGACTCTCTTGAAAGTGATGTCATATCATAAGTGAAAATTATTTGTGAAGTTATAAAACTGAATTTACCTGGTATTATCCTATTATATTGAAAGCCATTATTTTTCATGAGTCTTAAGAGTAATTCATCAAAATACTCTAGTGTGAGGGAAATTAATCTAATTCTATAATAAGGACCGATCTTTTCATAGAGGAAATATTCAAGATTTATATTTCTAATGTTGATGAGTCATGGTATGAGATTTTATGTTGGATGATACCCATATGAGGTGAGCCTGATTATTGAAAGAAAATAATTTATGAATGATATTTCCATGAAATATTTTCTATTAAGGAAATCTATATCTATGATCCTTCCCTTCTAACTATCTTATTTCACAATTGGAGGAAACCTATCAAGTGATGATTACATAGGATTAGGATATGTATATCATGATTAGGACATTTTTTTATTTCTTATAAACTAATATTTTTTTATCATGAATATATATATTTTTTATCTATGTGATTTTTTACACATTCCTTGATAGTTATTGATAATGCATTTTGATGTTTGGTCATGTGGTTTCTATAAGGTACTAAGATACAAGCTTCAAATATATTATCAGTATGAGCACTA
Organism: Viscum album; assembly: GCA_963277665.1. Lineage (NCBI taxonomy): Eukaryota > Viridiplantae > Streptophyta > Magnoliopsida > Santalales > Viscaceae > Viscum > Viscum album. The sequence continues at coordinate 1,188,529,334 of OY728143.1, read as the reverse complement.
TTTGAATTAAATTGGATGATTATATCACTTATTTACATGACTGTAAAAGTTATTATATATTATCAAAATTGAGATCCTTCATTGGTTTGAAATTTTTATTCCATATCTATGATCAAGATGAAGATTAGTTACATGAGAATTAATATCCTTGTGAAAATACTATACTAGGAGTTGTGTTTAGAAACTTTTGTAAATGTTAACTTACTCTTATGGTAGTTTTTTGATAGAAATTTAAACATTCCTATGTGCAACGTTTTTTTGTGGATTATATAATTTTGGGTGAAAACCATTAGGAATTCCTCACAAGTTACCAAAATTATTAAAAACATTTATTCACTCACTATTTATTTATATAGGTATATTTCTTCTTGATAAAAACCCAAATTTAGTTATATCACATTGGATTTTTTAATTAAATAATTTTTTTTGGGTCTTGGATAGAGTTTCTTTCTCAGGTGGGTGCCTCCCTAGGGGCTTAGGCATAATATTTGTGGTTGTTGGGGGAAACCATGAACTTTATTAATTTAGATTACTACGGTATGAGAACATATTGTGTATTTTTCATAGGGAAATGGGGAGAATGTGTGTAGTGAATGTATTTAAATTTCATCATTATTGGTGTTATAAATTTTCCAAATCCACTTCTGAGAGAGTTTCCAGGATTATTAGACCACAATTCTTTTAGAATTTTGATATTTGAAGAGATGATGAATGTTTATATTGAGATATTGTACATCCTTAGAGGTTAATTGATAACCAGTGTTAATATTAGAGTTGATGAAATGGTAAGGATATAAGAATAAAGAGTGAAATAATTTGGTGGATTTATAAGTCCAATATAGTGAGATTCAAATATAATTAGCATTAAAGGAATTAAATTTTCATTGTTGCTTGTGGGTATAATCTGAGTCGATATATCTCAAGATATATTGAAATTAATTGATGATGACGTGTGATTATAATGAAATAATGTTTTATGAGGTTGAATATTATGTTTTTTTGATAATGTAATCAATTTTGGAAAGTCTAAATAGATACTTGGACTTGTTAATGTGTATATTATATTACTAGGTTTGGGGAGATGTTTTTCTATGAATTATTTATAATGTCATGTGAATGAGGTATTTATTAAATAATTTAAGTGACTATATATGATTGTTTTATTAGGCATAATCACATGGTATTGACATCTTACACAAATTTTGGTTTCATAAATATATTCAATCAAATATTCATTAGACTCTTGCTGATAAAACTCTATTAATTGGATTAAAAACAATGATATTTTTTACTTTTCTTAAAATAAGAGGTTGGTTTTAAGTGATGATTTAAAAATAAATTAAATAATTATTTAACCATTATTTAATTATTATGGGATTTAAATTCATGGTTATTTTCCTCAAATCTAAGTATGATTTATCCTACGTGTCTATGTTATGGGTATTGGATTTCCATGGTTTCTTATAAATGAGATGATGAATCATAGTGAAATTTTATTGATGATCATGATGGATAATAGTGTTTTTTTACTCATCGGTTGAAGTGAATGATTGGTTTGGAAGTTATGTTTTCATTAGGGTATAAAAAATACTTTAATATTTATATTGGGTTCAAATATAGAATAGTTGAAGCTTGTGAACTCAAATCCCACGTATCCTTTAAGGGTGATTTTTTGGATAAATAATGATAGTGGTGTAAGTATAAACAAATGAGAATGGAATTTCAAATACATGGCTATAATTTCCTATTTTTTGAAGTTTTATTCCTTCTCCTCATAGAGTTATTAGAGAATGGGGTAGTTTTATGGATAATTAAATTATTTAGAAATTGTATCTTACATATGGAACTCACCTGTTACCATTTTAAATTATGTCTTATACATATGTATGGTGTAGTTTTATTAGGAGATTTATGTATTGAGTTTTTGATTAAATTTTTTTGAAGGTGTATTTTCCTTTTAGGTTCATGTGATGGATTATCCATGTTTATGTGTCAAAGGTCATGAGGTTGTGAAGATAAGGATAAAATTTTTGAAGAAGAAATGTTTTGAATGTGTATCTATTTCAATGGTCCAAAATTTAATGTTTTAGAGTTCGTAACACCCTATGGGTTTTTAGTAATTTTCTTATCATAGAGGAAAATAGTAATTTCAATATAGTAAACAATATTAGAAAATTTTTTAAATAGTTTCATTGATCTAGGAATGTGGTGTTTACATTGGGTTGTAATTCTGGAAAAAATCATAGGAGTTTTGATTATCAATATTAAAATAAATAAATAAATAAATTAGCATTGTGAGTGCACCATTTTTTATTTTTTTAAAACATTGATTTATTAAAAAACATTTATCATATTTAGAAGTATTATATATAGTATTTTATGATACATTTGACTTTAATAAAGGCTAACATAATTTCTTATTAGTCTGTCAACCCAACCTGAGTTTTCCCAAGGTACCACTTTTTTTAAATAAGCAAATAATCCTAAAATTCATTATATTCCTATGAAATGAAGAAATTTGATTTATGATTTTTAATGAAATTAAGAAGTGATGGTAATACCCCTCTATATAGAGTTTTATAATCCTATCCTTCAATTTTATTTCATTTTATCTTATAGTTTTCATGAAACATTTTTTATATTGTATTTTTAAAATTTTATAAGATTAATGAAATTTATTTTATTTTAATACTACAAAATTTTGACACTGTATATCCTTGATAAATAGTGACTTATATTTATATGGATCAACCAAATATTGAATTTATCCTTTTTGATAATGTAGTGAACTTTTTTCACAAATGACAAGAAAACCATGACTCAATTGGAAGGGTTATGTGGAACAAATGAGAGGCTGCTAGCATAGATTGAGTGAACAATGGATATGTAAAGTGAGGTTTTGGTGGGAGAAATACGACAGTGAAATTTGGTTTCTGGTGTAAGATAGGCTTGGAGGTGACAATGCTTCTATGGTTGAAATGGGTGGATTTTGGTGAGAATGAGAGTTTTGGTGAATGTTTAATACCACACAAGGAATATTATTCATTGAAATGAAAACAATAGATCAGATCAAGTGAGATTGATTGGAGATGATATAGATATGGTGAGAGAGGGTGTGGCATGTTATATTTTCTAATTATAAAATTTAATATTTATTTATTTAATATTATCCATGTTGAAATTTATAGACAATAGAGTTGATGAATTCCAAGAGTTGTAACTTATAATTTAAATGCCTAATGATATTCATTTAAAGAGTTTTAATTTTTCATTTTAAGAGTGGTGGGTCATAATTTAAATATCTTGAACCCTTTATTTAAAGTATAATGACACTTTTGTTTTAGGGGATTTCAAGATCTGGTAAATATATTTATAAATAAGATGAAATGAGTAATCCTTTTTAAAATAGCGAGAATCTATTTTTTTCATCATCATAATGATAAAACACCCTAACATTCTATCAAGATAATTAATTATAGAATTTCATGGAATAATTTTGTAGGTATATTTTTTCATCTATAAATATAGTGTGGGGTATACCAAAACATTAAGGACAGTGTTCTTGCAAGACTCAAAATATGACCATATATTTTTATTTATTCTTAAAAATATTAAGAATCTAGACAAAAAAATATGGGTCCTAAGTCATTGATGGAAATGAATAAAGAAAAGGTGATGAATTATTAGTTTTTATTGAAATAACTTCTCTCGATGGAAAGGCATGATATTGTTCCTCCTAATAATTTTAATGATATTTTACACATCATAACCAAATATTCCACCCATCATGAACTGACCCACTCTAAATTATGATGGAACTCCCATTTTCATGAAACAAGTTGAACAAATTCATGTAATGATGAAAAAACATGAATAATATGAGGTTTTTCCCCATGTACTTATTCTTAACACATTATCAAATAATATTTTTTGAATACTTTCACAAAATAAAGTCCATTTGAGATATTTAAGTCACACTCAATTTTATGTACAAAGATGAGGAAAAATATACTAGAATGGTTATTTTTAAAAAATAAATTATCTTCCAAATGGATGACAATGGTATGGTGTTATAAAAAACTAACCAACTCTAAGTCACCATAAACCTACTCTTTTCCCTCAAAATTAATATTCTAGAATTATCCCAGGTTGATGAAATATTTTATAAGTTTCCACAAATGTAGAAAGAATTTGGTAAACCACACATTAAAAAGAGTATGGATATATCCTCAAAATAATTGAAAAATTTCCATCACATTGATGAATAAACCATATTAAGAGGCATGGTTAAAATATTACAATTTGATAACTAGTATAATATCAAGGAAGGAAAGGAACCAAACAAACAATTCCATAAATTTCAACAAGAAAAGTAAAATATTAAAGAATAAAGGAAAAAAATACATGAATAAATTAGAATGATTTTTGTAAAATAATAGTTATGTTATATTATATTTTATAATAAATAGACTGTAATTTGGGTTTTCATGGTGTTGGAGGTGATCCAATTGTTTTGTATATGACTTGTATTGAATGCTAGCTATAGGAGCTAGTTTACGCCAAGAATGAATATTCATGACATGAATGAAATCTGTGAAGAAACCATGTTTTTTTATTTAGGATGTGAGAACCATTAATGAAATGATTTTATATTCATTTCATGAACTATGATTTTAATATTTTATTTTTAGGGGACATATATTTCAGTATATTGGGAATTATGAATGTTCATGACATGAATCCATCATTTACACCATGAATGGTTTACATTTCTGTGTATTAAATGTTTTTAGCACTCAAATATTTTATCATTATCCTCCATTATCATTTCCCAAAACCCTAAATATTCTATTCGTGATTTTGGGTGATCCAATGCTCTGCAAACTCCTTCGTTTGGTGCTTTGATCCTGGGTGGGTTGGTCTCTTCACTTTCGATATGTTTGATTGAATCTATTTAGGTCTTGTTCTCTTTTAGATTATATTTAAAAGTTTAATTAGATCAATTCTAAAATTCTAGGGTCTTTTGTTCATGTGATGATCCGTATATAATCCCTTCTAGATCTGTTGTTTGATTTCCCTTGGGAGGCTGGTTTTCTTGTCGGTTATGATGTAGTTTCAGTGTTTTATAAGTAATTTGTTGATTTTACTTCTCCTATATCTATTTTACTTATAGGAATATTATTAAAATATGTGAGAATAAATTATAATACATCTTCTCACTATTTTTACATTCCATTCCTTCAAATGAGTGGGGATCCCATCACAGTTGGTGGGTGACATGAGTATGAGGTATGTGGTTCCATCTCTTGCCTATGTCATATAAACTATTACTACAGATTATTTTTAAATGTTTTCATAAATAAATTTCCATGGTAATTGAATTGAATAATTTTTCTCTGAGAAGGATTTTTGAGAAAATATATTTTTCCCCTTGTTTTGGTAAAATAACGGTGTTTTTCAAAGCATTGTGAAATGGAATGCGAAATATGGTTTCAAATAATATTTTAATGAAAATGGATTTTTTGGAATTTTATGTGATATGTGATAATCTATTTGAAATTAATTTTATATATTCCACACAAGGGAGGTTTGGGTACCTAGGTGGGGGGTTTAGTATAAGGCCTTGTATATGGAATTTTAAAGGGATTCACTTTCATGGGTTATCCTCTATTTCATGGACATAGATAAATTAGATCAATAAACATGATTTATATTTTAATGGTCTTATCTTTTGGAGGGGTTTATTCCTCCCAACTTTTTTTATTCATTGAATCAGGGGACTTGGGTGTGTACTAGTCATTGATTGATTATTGAGGTACGAGTGGCTAAGTTACCCTGAACTCTGATATCCTATAGGTTTCTTCCTTTCTTATTTGTATTTTTACTATTTTGGATTTGATATTATAAGATAAATGATTTGAAAAATGAAAATTGTTTTTTGAAATTATTCTTTGAAACTTTATCACATAGTTTTTGAATGATTTGAAAAAATGGGTACTGTTTACCATGATTTTGAAAGAATGATATTTAAAAACATTTCATTCCATGCTTTATTTAAATTGAGAATATTGGGATCATTACACAAACACTTTTTATGGAACACCTCACTATGATCCAACTGAGCCTATTTATTCTCACACCCCTCACACTCTCTTAGGGGTATGTAGATCATGTTTTATATGACATAGGATAGGTAAATACAACACATTGAGGTAGTGAGTTTTTTAGTCAATTGGTTATGGGTATATGGGGGTGAGATAGTGGGATGTTTCCCACATTTAAAATTTATTAGTAGTGGATACTGTTTGGGTGTTCTTTCTTTTGGTTTTATATGGACATGCACCTTTTTTTAATCTCACTACCATTTTCATTCATTTTTATGATATATTTCATTTATGGTTGTTCTTAAAACATGTATATATTCCATTTCTATTTTTTTATTTTGGAAAAATCATTCCCTATGGTTTATATTGGGTTCTCAAGTTATAGTGACCAGCCCATAGGGATCAAAAACTCCGTTCAAGTCTGACAACATTCAATTTTATAGCCTAGTTGGATGGGATTTTTGGGATAGGTTATTGAAATTTACTCTAAAAGGATGGTTCTTATCAGTCTTTGTATATTGGTAGATAAGAGATAGGATTTTTTGTACTTATGTTACAACTACGACTATATTATATCCTTCCATGATGAGCCTTATGTCACTATGGGATGTAGATAAGTGTTTCAATTGTGTTGGGTTATGACCTTGATATCAAGGTTTGTTTATGTTCACTATGTCTAAACTGAGATTGATTTATTATCTAATCATATCCGTTTATTTTAGGGTGTGTAAAAATGCCACGATGACATATTACATGGGGTCCCTATAAGGGTGTAGTGGGAGATGCTGCTCAAGTGAATCCTTATTTGGATTATAATATCTTAGAGGCTAACATTCGGGCAGTTAATACTGTGGGCCACAATGTATCATGAGTTTTGAACCAATTAGTTCATGTGAAACAATGACCTATAGTAGATAGGGATCTATCACAAGAGTTCCTACATGAGAAGACCCAATCCATTAAGGGAATTATTAAACCCCAATAGGCGAAGGGATATACGGTCAAGACCGATCAGGTTGTTGAAATCTTGGAGACACCTAAATATGTTAAGATGAGGTGAGGAATGTTAAATATCGAGGGTCCTAACAAAAGGTTGTGGGATTACATGGTTTCAGATGACCTTCATATGGTATTGGAGTGTAAAGTCTTCATGAACCATTCATTTCACCAGTTAATCCCAAAATATTTTATGATAATGAAGTCCATGGAGTTTATCTCATTATAGTAATTAGATAGGTCAGTGTCAGAGTACACTAACTGTTTTTAGATCTAGTCCTTTTTTCACTTGAGGTGGTGATGACTGATTAGTTGAATGCTCAAAATACCTATAGGTTTTTGACGTAACATCCAATCACAAGTATTCATGCTAAATCTCACTACCTAAATTGAGATAATCGATATTGAAATGATGGAATAAATTTTTATATTGAAATATATTTACATTTAAGGTCATTTACTTTATCACAGTGATAGTTTTCAATGGTGTACAGGGAAATATGTGAAATAATAAGGATAATTGCAATGGTTTTGGAGGTGGTTCTCAATAGAGGGCCTCCTTTACACCATCAACAACAACTAGTAGTGTGCCCCCGATTTTCTATCTATGTGTAAAGGTAGGGAACACCATAAATTGTTGTATTACACCCATAATAATATGAAGTGCTTGTGGATTCTAAGGTCATCTATTGATGTTCTTCTCGGATATGTCTACACCCCTCATGGTTAGGGATCTTTAGATCCAATGTTCATTATAGTGTAGTTAGACGATTCATAATCCAAAAGGCTCAAACGAAATGAATTAAGAGTAAAGAAACTTTAGGAAGTGGATATGTTTTCAGTGGAGGATGATGTAGTCCTGATTATAGTGAGAGGTAACATATTTTTTTCACTGTTTTAGAAATTTATGTAGTTGATAAAAATTACTTGTGCTCTTTCATATCTTCCTGTTTGGTCGATGTGATGAAACTTATAACATAGATCATATTCTTTGTTATAAAGCTAGTGATGCCTCTTAGAATGAGGAAAGATTATGGGTTTTATTTTCCATCTTGTTCACTTTCAATATTCTATGTCGTGTTTTTCTAGTATTTCTTTGTTCTCAATTTTTATCTTTTTGATGTCATCTTTAATACGGATTTACTAGTTACTCATTGAGATATGATTTATTGTAATCATTAATGTGTTTCGTTATCTGATGCCAATAAGAACTCTTGAGTGTCTAGGGATAGTGGGAATTGATGTATGTGTATAAGGGAACTTTTTTAACAAGAGACTAGGAGTCCTTTTCTACCATTTCAATCGATCCTGATGAATTTTCCTTTGGCTGATCTTCCCTTGGTGGTTTGGGATTTCCTTGAGGTTTTCCCAGATGAATTATTAACTATTCATTCAGAGAGAGAGATAGAGAGAGGTAAAGTTCTTGATTGATCTAGTTTCTATTATCTAGTCAATTTCTATACCATCTTATCGCATAGAACCCATTGAGATTAAGGAGATCAATATTTAGTTGGATGATCAGATAGAGAAATGATTCGTTTATCCTTGTGTTTCATCATGGGAAGCCTATGTGCTCTTTTATAAGAAGGAATATAACTATTTTCGTCTTTTTTAGACTATAAAATGTTAAAATACATTACTATTATGAATAAATACCATTTTCCCCATATGGATGACGTGTTTGACTAGTTAAACTGGGTTAAGTGGTTATCAAAAATCAATATTTGGTTGGGTTATCATCAGCTCTGAGTTCAAGAGTATGATATACCAAAGACCACATTCAAGATTAGTTATAACTATTATGAGTTTCTTATTATGATTTTTTGTCTTTATAATTCTTCTAATGTTTTTATGTATTAGGTTAAAAGTATATTTCATTTGTATCTCAACACCTCTATCATGATATTTTTAGTTGATATCATGGTTAATTCGAGATCCGAAAAGTAGCATGAAGACCATCTAAATCTATTATTTTGAGACACTAAGGATTAATAAACTTTATGTTAAGCTATCAAAATGTAATTTTCATATCCAATAAGTGATTTTATTAAGGATTTGTTTTCAGAACCTGGAAATTCAATAAATATTAGGAAGGTGAATGCTATCTTGTAATGAGAGGAACCAGATGCCATCTTCGAGATACATAGATTCCTAGGTATGTTTGGATACTATTAGTGGTTCATCAATAATTTTTCAATGTTTTTATCACCTTTTACAACTCTTATAATGAAATGGGTGATATTTAGATTGGATACAATGTTTCATACTTCTCTTTGAAAAATTGAAATGGATTTTGACATCAACTCCTATTTTGATCTTTCCTAGGCCTAGTAAGGGGAATGTGGTATTTTTTAATTCCTCTAGTGTTGTTATGGATTGTGTTATTATAAAGTATGATCACATCATTCCCAATGGATATCATTATTATTGACAATATGACAATTTATAACCCACATAGGATTTAGAACTCACTGGTGTTTTGATTATGATTACGTATAGGTGAAACTATATTTTCCAGGAATGGTTCATTGTCTTTTTTGACCCAAATATTCAAGTTAAATATTTTATCATATGGACTAGAATATTAGGAAAATAAATGGGTAATAATACCTCTAGAAATTTGGCTTTGATATCTTCTACAACCCAATGAAGGTGAATGTAATCACTGATGCTCTTAGTAGGAATTACCAATGTCAATCTATTTTGGAATAAAAATAGGAGTGGAACATTATAGATATTTTTCACTCAATTTCATATCTATGAGAAGGATGATGATTTAGTTTTGGTTTTAACTAGTGTTTCATTGTCATAATTCCTCCTTCAGTCTATTATATTTGACACACATAAATATGATGAGTTTAGAGGAATCAGAGAAACCTTTTATGGTTAGGAAATCATTTTTGTTTGGTCTCTCCCTCCCGATGGTGTTCTATTCTTTAAGGATCAGTTAATCATCCCATAATCTAGGAGTAATTCAGTATTTAATTATTGATATATTTATACATTCTCCATTATCCATGTCTATAAGAAGATGTATTATAACATGAGATTACATTTATGGTGGCTGGTTATGAAGTATGACTTTTCTAATTATGTGTCTCTCTATTACACTTACTAGTAGATAAAAGTTGAGAACATAAAGCCTTATAATATTCTCTAGAAACTTTTAAAAGTAATTTGGAAATGGGATGAGTTATCTATGGGATTTAGTGTTATGTTACTACATAATTAATTAGGGAAAAATGTTATTTTGACTTTGATTGAATGATTCTTTAAATTACCACATTGTATTCTAATCAGGGACACTACCAAGGTTGATGATCTTAGTAAGATTCACGTGTAAGATATTGTGAGGTTTTATGGGGTTCCCTTTTCTATTTTCTATGAAATGGATTCTAGTATTACTTATAGATTGGATAATAATGTAAAATAGGTTTTGTGGACCCATGTTTGATTGAGAACAAATTACTATCTATAGAGGGATTCCCAAGAGTAGCATTATATTCAACACCTGGATCATATGATCCATGTCCATGTCAAGGATTTTAGAGAATTTCGGGACAAGCATCAAGGACTAGTCAAGTTCACTTATAATAATAGTTACAAGTCATTAATCAGAATAGACCCCTTTAGGTCTTTGTATGTTCACCCATGCCAGCAACCTCTTTATTGGAAATTTTTGGGTAATTCATATCTTATAGAACTGATTCTCATTCAAGAGATTTCATTGAGGATTTATGTTATAAATCAATGCTTAGTCACAAATCATGGTTTTTAGAAATAAAATTTATATTTTCAATTACATCCTTTGGAATTTACCATTGGTGTTCAAGTTTTCAGGAATTCTTCTCCTTGGATAGGTCATTATCGTCCTAAGAAACATGGGAATCTATCTCTCATATATGTTTTACCATTTTGGATCACTAATCATGATGTATAGGTAGCTTATAAGTTGAAACAACCAGATTAGTTGATGGGTATTCATGATGTTTTTGACATATCTTAGATATAGAAGTACCATCTTGATCTTTACCATGTAATATGATGGGCCGAGATTGAGTTAGATCAAGTTGTTTCTATAGTGAATAAACTGGTATATACCATTTGTTATCAGATGAATAAATTTCATGGGAATTCAACTCTATTGATAAAAGTGTTATAGAAACAATGATCATATTCTCACAAGACATAGGAGATCTAATTTACAGTGATAGAGGGGTGGCCTCAACACTTTCCATAGTTTCGTTCTTCCATGTAACAATCTAAATATATAAAGTACTATAGTGGTAGAATTGTAACATAATGATTAGTATATAGTTTCTTTTATTTTTAATATATTGTACATTGGGTTTTTTGTGGTGTCATAGGTGATATGGGGGTTTTCTAAAGGGATTGGGCTGAACATTGGATATAGGAGTTAGTTCACACTGTGAATCTATATTGATGATGAGAAATACTTATATAAAAAACACGATTTTTGTTTTAATATGAAAAAAATATTAATGATGTGAGATTATGTTAATTTAATGAATTAAAATTTCAGGATTTTTAAGCATAAGAAACACATTTTTTATTATATTGGGAATGCCAAAAGATCACAAATTGAATCCATCATTCACGCCATAAATGGTGTGTGTTCAAAAAGATTAAATATTTTAAGAACTTAACTCCTTTCTCATTTAATACCCTTATCCTTTCCCCAAACCCTATGTCTCCTCTAGGCTATTTTGGGTTATAAAGCCTCCTTTGAACTCCTTCATTTTAAACATTTATCCTCAGTTGTTTTGTTTCTCCTCTTTCAATGTGTTTTATAAAAAAAATTCAGTTCTTGATTCTCTTTTCTATTATCCCTAAATTTGGTATTAGATATATGATCCGTTTTTAAGATCTATTTTTCATGTGATGAATATTATCTATCCCCTTTTATATATGTTGTGTGATTATATTCTAGAGGATTTCTCTATTACCTATTGTTTTGTGGGGCATGTATTTGATGTGGAATGTATTGATATACCTTCTCAAATAACCCATTATTATTATAGAAACATGATTCTAAGATGTGATAATTGAATCTAGGTATACTACTAATTATCCTTTCATTCCATTACTTTTTTTGTGTGGATCCAATTATAGTTCATGTGAAACTCAATTTTGATCTATGTGGTCCGGTCATAAGACACTGTTATATGAACTATTAATTCACATTATTTTATAAATGGGTTTTTAAAGAAGTTGGAATAGTCCTTTAAATGATTATTTTTTTCATTGTAATTTTTTTTTTGAAAATAAATATGGGCTTCCACTCATTTTGGTAAAAGTAATGGTTTTTTCATAGCATTGTGAAATGGATTATAAAATTGGGTTTCAAATCATAATTGTGATGAAAAAGGGTTTCATGGAAATGTTTTTGAAATGTTATAAGGTCCATTACATTGATTTGATAAATTAAACACATGGGAGCCATGGGTACCCAGGTGGTGGGTTTAGTATTGGGCCTTTTTGATTTTGAATTATAAGGGGTTCACTTTTCTGGGTGATCCTCCATTTATATGTCAAAGATAAAATGTATCTTGGAACTAGATTTACATCATAATTGGTTCAATTTTGGTGGTTCTCCCCAGTCCCAGGTTTATGGATTCAATTAATCATTTGACAGGATTGTGCATAATTCATTGATCGATTATTATGGTACAAGTGGTCTAACTCTCCCAAATAGTGTTATCTTACGGGTTTTTACCATTTTGTATTGTCTTTGTACTATTTTAGATTTGGAATGATATTCAATATAATTTGATAAATGTAAATAGATTATCAAAATTGTGATTTGAAACTATATCACCTAGTTTGTGAAAGATTGGGAAAAAGGAGAACTATTTACCATGATTTTTATATAAAACTATGTAACTTATTATAGTGCCATATTTTCTTTAAATTGATCATATTTGGATTATTATACAAAGAAGTGTTATGGAACAACTGGGTAGGTTCCAAATGATCCTGTTTATACTGAAACATCAAAAAATCCCTCAAGGGTGTGTACAAATTTTTTATCTGATACAGGAAAGGGTAAGGTGGAGTAGTGAGGTGGGGAGGTTTTCTATTAGTTGGTTATTTGTATTTATTTGTGAGATAGTGGAATGTTTCTAACATATCACTTAGATAAGATGTTGATGGTTTATGGGTGTCCATTTTTTTGTTTTTCTTGTGGACATGTGCCTTGGTTTATATATATATATATCATTTCAATCTTATGTTTAGGGAATATTTGTTTTCATTTTGTTCTTCCCTCATGTATATATGTGTTGGGAAAATGAACCTCAAGGTAGCATTGGAGTATTTTTGGGTTGATTGTGTTTGTTGAAAAATAAGGATTCCATGGTAAGTTGTGGAGTCCAAAGAGATTTTTTAAAATATATGTTGAACAAAGAACCATGGAAAAGGTATGGAAGATATGGAAGTATTATAAAAACAACATATACAATGTGGAACTATTTTTATGTGTTTCCAAATTTTTATGGTTGAAAATTAGAGAATGAAGTAAACTGTTTTTGGAAAAGGTAGTTTGATGCTAGTTTCATGAAGTCTTGGAAAGTTTTATGCCATGAAGTGTTCGATATTAGAAGAAAAAAATATGGAAAAGTAAAGAAAGGTGTGCAAGTTTTGGAGCGGCGCGCAAGGTGACTAGAGTGATAAAGGATTAGGTGGATAGACTAGTGTGTTTGGGGAAATTTACATGCCATGCACACAGGTCTTGAAAATTCTTATAAATAGACAGCTATCCTCCTCATTTCGAATAAGCTCAGTACTTATTGAAAATTCAATCTCTGGTCACGCAAGTGGTTAGGTTGTGCAAGTAGTGAGTTATTCAGAAGTTGCACACGAGATAGTGGTTTCACTCCAATATTGAGCTAGGAATAAATGGGTGTGTGTCCCACAAGTTTTGTGTAGTGCACAAGTTTGTTTTCATGTAAAAAAGGTTACACTTCTTCACCATGATTAAAGTAGAGTGCAAGTCTACGTAGGGTTGTGTGAATATTGGATGTTTCCCAATACACCTATGGTAAAGTTGTATTCATCCATGGATGAAAATGTGACATCAATAGGGAATATATATATAGTGTAGGATTCAATCATTTGAGATAATGAAGGAACATTGAAGTTTATAAATAATGAGTGAATCTTTTGCAAAAGTAGTGAGAACACTTCAATTGAGAGATCAGTGAGATTTCAATTTATAGTTTGTTATAAACTAGGAGGGATAGTGAGTCTAATAAAAACGTTATAAATTATAGTAAAAGTTTAGTGAATTTGGTCCATCATAACATTGTTGTTATATACTCTTTGGACATAGCCCTGTGAGGGAGAACCAAGTAAAAATTTCTCTGTCTTATGCATGCTTTAATTTATGTTCATACTTTCCTATTGGAAAGAGCAAGAAGAAATTTTTGTTTAACAATAAAACAAGACAATAAGGGGAATTTGTTTTATTATTACATTCCCTGATTCACCCACCCTATTAGGGTATTTTACCCATTGGACCTAAAAACATGCCTTGTATCCTATTTCATGTTGTGAAAATCATTCTGTTTGGTTATTTGTTTGATGCTTGGGTGCTAGTCTCCATCCCCTGGATATTGGGAATTACCTTAATGTCTTACCTTAGTTTGGTTCAAAGTATAGTTAGATGGAATTTCCATGATAGGATGTGATAATTGTTTTGTGAAAAAATAATGACATTTTACAAGGGAATTCCACTATAAAAAAATAAAATAATCATGATAAAAATTTATTGACTAATGAAAATATAGTTATAATGATATTTGAATTCAATTTTAATTTAATGTATATGTCGCGGTGGATTTATAATGGAACAATAGTGCATTTGTACAAGCATTGTTCAATGTTTAAAAAATTCGATAAAGGTATTACCATGAAGGAAGTACACATTATAAATAATGCACAAATCAAAGTCATGAGTCAATGAAGTGTAGAACTAAATTTTATATGTAGGAAGAAGCAGACTCTTTAGGATATTATTTATATACCCAATATTTGTAAAAAATATAGTATCAATTGATATTATATGTAATAATGGGTCTCATGTTTCATTAGAATCTGACAATGTTATCTTAAAAAAGAGGCATTTTTGTAGGGAAGGTATATTCGTGTAAAAGAATATATCAAATATCTATTAATAATATGATTGAATATTTTTATTATTTTATTGATTCATCCAATTTATAGGATGATCATATTGAAAATGTTAATTATAACTCAATAAAATTAATGAAGATTCTAAACATAATTAATTTTGAAAATTAATTTAATAAACTTGATACCTAAGTAGAATCAATAATAGATTAAAATCATTTCAAAATTTTCATAGAAATTATGATATATTATAATTAGAAAATTCTAATATTTTATAATAATTATTTTTTGATAAATAAGGGATTGAAAATGAATTTAATTTCTTTTATTAATGACCATAGTAGATATTTACATTTATATATTCTAATATAAAAATATCAGGCATTTAATTTTGTTTTTAAAAAATAATGATAAATTATAAAAAAATATACAAAATGATTTATATATTACACTCAGATAGTGGTGGTGAATATTTTTTGAATTTATTTAATCAGTTATATAAATTATTCGGTATAATTCTTCAAAGTAATTATACTGAAATGGTTAATAAAAATAGATAAGATGAAATTAAAAATCATAAATTAGTTGAAATAATAAACTTCATGATTAATAATTATAAAATACCATTAAATTCATTGGGTAATTCGTTATTAAATAAATTTCATATAAATAATTTTATTTTATCTTGGAAAATTAAATTATCCCCTTATGAAATTTGGAAATAAATAAGACCTAATATTTCATTTTTTAAAGTGTGGCGATGTTTAGCCTAAGATTTATTTCCCAATCCTAAAAGAAATAAATTTAGTCATAGAGAAATTAAAGGTGTTTTAATTTGATTTTAAAAAAAAAAAAAAGAATATATAATTGGGTATTTGGTAGCCAATTACATTATTATATAAAGGGATGTAGCATTTTTTGAAAATAAATTTTATATAGATGATGTGGAGGAGGTTATTCCACATACAAAAATATCTTTTACTGCACCTATTTTAAATTAAATAGTATAGAATAATGATGATTATTGAGTTTAACATAAAAAGGTGTTGGTCGGAGTGGACACTCAAGAGGGGGGTGAATTGAGTTCCAATTAAAATTTCTGTTAAAATATTCTCTAGTTAAAATCCCCCGATTTATAAAACAAGTTAAAATTTAGTGAATTTATACAGATTGTAAATGTTCACTTAGCTTCTAAAAGATTGATTAGGTCTTAGTTAGTTTAACCACAAGATAAAACTAACTTTTGAAACTAATCTACTGATTTACAATAAGTGTATACACTTGCTAATTTAACTATCAATGTAGCTTCAAAGTAGTTTTGTATTTAAAAGTAATAGCAGCGGAATAAATAAGATATGAGTAGTATACTTTAAACTTAAATTAAAGATGCACAATGTGTAAAACAAGAGGTTCAGTATCAAGATGAGACTTAGTCCTCTCAAATATATATAAATTTCAACCACACCCTGGATCGGGGTTAACAACAGTTTAAAAAACTGTCCAGGCCATGCAGGGACCTCTAACACTGTTCTACGTGGGAAACAAAGCAATGACCAGGTCACACAAGGACCTCTTCCACAGTTGACGTGGGTAAACAGGAGTTAAGAGAATTTTAGTGAGGATGTTGATATCCTCCAGTTTAGTGCAGGAGACAGTGTGTATAAAATATAGACAGAGTACACCACACTGCTCGAAAGTTAATAAATAAATCATGAAGAGAATATAGATGAGAGTTTAGAATGCTCTAGTGATTATCAAGGTAGCTCTGGACTCGTTGGATTCAGCAGGAATGCTTCTGAGTCCTTCTCGGGTTTTTCTATTCAAAAACAGAGTGTCGTAGTTCAGCTTGTCTTCTTCAGGAGTGAGAAGTTTCTCTTGATTTGTCATATGTTCTTCAGCACTATTGTATTGCACTCATGAGAGTTCTCTAATGGTCTTGAAAACTCCTTCTTGTTCAGGATTGTTCTTCTTGGTCAGCACAGTGCTCTCGGGTGTATGTAAGTTCTTCGTGTTTGTATATTCACACTTGCACACCGCTTCTTCTTCTTGTTGCGTTGTCACTGCACGTGTACTGCATTTCAATCATTCTTATATTCCATGAGTTTTGGTAGTAGGAATGATTCATTTTTCATAGGTTCAAGATACGGTTTCCTGACATGCCAACAACTATCATTAAATAACATTAATTCCATTAAAAACAAAAAATATGACCGTTAGCATTATTTAAATAATATTGACAAAAACATAAGAAACGGTGTCACAATGATTAAGTAAACTGTGTCTTCTTCACGGTGTGTGGTTCATGGTGAGTCTTTCACGATATCTGGGTCACAGTGAGTCCTTCACGGTGTCTGGTCACGGTGAGTCCTTCACGGTGTCTGGTCATGGGGAGTCCGTCACGGTGTCTGGGTCACGGTGAGTCCTTCACAGTGTCTGGGTCACGGTGAGTCCTTCACAGTTTCTGCATACTTAGACAAATATCTATATTTGGACTTAGACAGTAATATACAGAACATGGATTAAGTTTAATCACAAGAGAGTAAAAGAGCTTGAATCATAAATATAAAGGTGTGATAATATATGTGAGAATTGTGATCATGCATGAGACTTGTAAATAATAAAGAGAATAATTAACATCATAATTTTTGCTATCATTAAAACATGATGTGTATCTATTATTGAGATTGAATAGAATTAGCAATATGTGCAATGAAGATTGAGATTAATTAACAGTAATAAGATCTGTGATCATTATAACATGATTAACACATGAGGAGTCCAACAATCTCCCCCTTTTTGATGATCACAAATTAGATAAAGGCAGAATATAAATGACATGTAATATTAAAGATACTATCATAGGAAAAAACATTATAGAACGGACACTTGTAGTTTTTCTCCCCCATTTATACTATTATAGAATTGACACTTGTAGTTTTTCTCCCCCTTTTGGGATTATCAAAATGTAGAGAGAATGAAATGAAACAATGCATTTGGAATTAAAAAAAGGGTTCAGAATACAATAAAACATGAAACAACAAAATACATCCCATAAAAAAGAAAAATAGTCCTCGGACTCTTCAGGGATCCACTTTGTCTTTGCCTTTATCAGCAGCAAGAGCTGGTGCTGAAGTAGAAGAAGGCATAGATGTGGTAAACAATGAGGGTAAGGGTAGACCTTCTAAAACGAATGGACCCAAAGTAGGATCAGGAGAAGATCTAGGATGTGGTTGGTCAATAATGACTGGCCGGATCTGAGAAAGAGCTTGGATAACTATCATGGAAGTTGAGGTTAAGGTAGGTAGACCAGGTCTAAGGGGTCCAGCAGTTGGAGCAACTATAGCAGTACTCTGCACATGACGATACGGCTTCAAAAGATTGATGAAACCAGAAATGATTTCACCACCATATTGCATAGCCTTTTCAAAGTCATCCTTATTCTCCAGAAATCTATCCAACAATCTGGTGAACTCTGTAAGTTTCTGAACTTGAGCTTTAAAATATTAAGTCACCGGAGGGATTCTCAAATTTTCCACAAGATATCTAAAGTGATTTGTAATATCACTTTTAGAGAAAATCCTGGGGAGATACAAATCTATTTTCTTGGTTATCTCTTGTTGAGCATCATTGGCTATCTTAAAATGAATCCTAACCAAGTCCAATGCTCTATCACTATTCTTAATCACTTCTGACAAAGAAGATAGATCCAAGCCACTGAAGGCATTCTGAAATTCTTCCTTTATTATGGATCTCGGGATAGAATCATCCAAAGAAGGTGTGGAGATCTGACCAGAATCAGGTGAAGCCTTGAGAGTTTCAGTTAGAACTTTGAGCTGTTTTAGAACTTTTTGCAGGTATCCAGTGTATTCATCTGTAAGCTTATTCAGATTTTCCACAAGCTCTCTCATGTGTTTGAGAATCTTGGTGTGTCTTTTTCCAATCTTTTCATCAAAAGATAGTAGGTATGGATGAACTTGAGACACAATCTCCCTAGCAAGGAAGGAATCATAAGACTCTGGAAAAACAAAAATAGGTGCATGGGCAGAAACAGGAGCAGGCTATGATCTCAAAGATAACTCATTCTGCAGACTTCCTACCATACTTTTCAGATTTGCAACATCAGCACTCAGCAGCTTATTCTCTACTCTGAATTCTTGAATTTCTCGGATCATCCTTGGTTGAATATGCAAGATAATATTTTCCAAGAGAATTGATGCATCTTCTTGACTTAACTAAGTCACTGGGAGAGGTTGAGTGGAGACAATTTTCTCAACGCCAGCTAACAAAGTTTCTCCAAAAACATTCAGATCATCTTTGGTCACAAAGGAGTGATGCTCAGGTAAGGATGCAGTTAAAGGAAGTGGTTCAGATTCTTATTGAGGTTCAGATTCATCTTTAGACTCAGTTTCTGATTCAGATTGAGGTTGGGGCTCTGGTTCTGGTTCTGGATGAGATAAAGACTTTAGTTGAAAAAGAGAATAAAGATCCATTCCAGTTGCAGTCACTTTCTATGACTCATTCAAATCATAAAAGCTTCGGAACTCATATTGAGAGTACAAAGAAAAGGTGATAGAATGTTGAGAAGCTTCAGCAGATCCAGCTTCCACAATATCAAGGTTTTGAGGTTCCTCCCCGTCAACTTGTGCTTCCCTTCCAGATTCTTTAGGTTCAAGAACATAGAAAAGATCCACAGGATCATCCCTAATCTCTACAAAAAAATATTGCCTTTCCAAATAAAAGGAAATTTCTATCCTTTCTTCAGTAGATGGAAAATCTCAGGAACCGATTGTTCCACTGGATGAGCTTCTAGACTTGCTTCTTTCTCAATAGAAAGATTCTATTCAACAAGATCTGCCTCTAAGGTTACTTGCTGTTCTGAAACAGGAAAAACCAATTTCCTTATAGCATTAGGATGAGCTTATTCCTCATGAAGAACAACTTAAGGATCCATAGTCCTTTCCTTTTCAAAAACAACTTCCTCTCCATGAGATATTTCAGGTTCTTATCTAGGTGGTACTTCAGCTGTTACATCTTCTTATTCTTCTTCTTCTGAATACTCAGCCACTTCATCTGGTTCCAAACCAGGATCATCTAGGTTCTTAGGCCTTATTGGATAGTCAATAGGATTAAAATTTTTATACAGTTGATCACTATCCTCAACCCACTTCTTTTTCCAGGGATTCTAGCTAATCTTCATCCTTCTAATGATAGGCATGGATAGGAAGTAATCAAGGTCCTATAATTTCTCTTCATTTGGTCCAACCATCCCTTTACAACTAACATATCTGAAATCATCCTTGAATAAAACAGGGAGGTGGATTTGGAAGTTACTTTGATCATCTCACAGATATGGTTGATAACATACTTACACAGATTGATCTTATGGCCATTCTTCAACAGGTGAATCGGGAACACATCCTGATACTTCATCACAGCAAAATCCCCTTTTCTTGGACTGACCCAATTTTAAACAAACTTGAACAGAAGTCTTGTCTCCCCATCTAATTCAGAAGCTATGGCCATTCGCTTGGTTCCATTTCCAGTTAGACTTTCCAAAGCAGTCTCCAGGTCAAAGATGTCGGTTGTTCGAGGAGGGTCTCTCTGGTAATCTTTACAAAATCCTTCATGTGGAATTCTTAGGCATGCAGCCCACAACCTTGAAGAGAAAGAGAACTTCTGACCATCGATCCAGCTGGTCACTATAAAGCTTTCTCCAAAATCAAAGGAGAACTTCACATAATGATAAAATTGAGATACAAGCCTTGGGTAAATCGGTCTATTCTGTCCAGTGAACCATTCATGCCATCCTTCTTCGCTTAAAACTTTCAAAACTAAAGATCTTCTAGACAGAAACCATTCAGGGAAAACCTATTTTTCAGGTACAACTGTACGGCTTACCAGGTTTGGGTTTATAGGTCCTTCGGGAGCTATCCTCAGTATCCTTTTTTGTTTCTTAGAGCGACGATTCTCAGATGAGGGTGATGATGGACGCTTCATCCTTGGAATTCACTAAAGGTTCGGGCGAGAGGGAAGAGAAGGTTCAGGAGAGAGTTCGGGTAAGGAATCGAATAAAACCCTTAAGTTTTATCATTTGGGAATGTCAAACGTCATAAAAACAAAAACGCGGGAAATCAAATAGCGGTGAAATAAAAATTTCCGCGATATGGGTTAAAATAAGAATAAAAATAAAAAAATAGTTTTCACGGTGAGACTGTGAGTAGGCATTATGGTGAGATAGAAAACTAGTTATCACGGTCAGACAGTTTATAGTCGTCACGGTGAGACAGTGAGCTAACAGACCGTGAGCATAAAATTTTAACTTAAAAATAGTAAGTATGAAATCATAAAGTAAATTATAGTAAAGTATTAAACGTTAAGATCAGTAGGATATTTACTTATGGTTAATCATACCAAGATCATGTATGATGTAGTCTAATCTTTTAGAATTTAATGGTTTAGTGAATATATCAGCAAGTTGATATTCAGTACCAATGAATTCCAAAGTGATATCACCTTTTTGATAATGATCCCTCCAAATGTGATGTCTCACATCAATATGTTTTTTCCTAGAATGAGAAACAGGATTTTTAGAAATATTAATAGCACTGTATTGTCACAATTTATTGGGACATGTCTGAATTGATATCCATAGTCTAGTAATGTGTGTTTCGTCCACACAATTTGTGCACAATAACTTCCAGCAGCTATGTATTCAGCTTCTGCAGTTGATAATTCAACAGAATTTTGTTTCTTACTACACCATGATACTAGTGACTTGCCTAAAAGATGACATGTTCCAGAGGTTCTTTTTCTATCTAACTTACATCCAGAAAAATCATCATCAGAATAACTAACTAATTCAAATGATTTTCTTTTGGGATAGAACAGTCCTAAATTGGGAGTATGCTTGAGGTATTTGAAAATTCTCTTTACAACATTTAAATGTGACTCTTTAGTGTTTTCTTGAAAAAGGACGCACATACACACACTAAACATAATATCAGGATGACGAGCAGTTAGGTAGATTAGACATCCAATCATTCCTCTATAAGTTTTTTGATCAACAAATTTACAATTTTCATCAAGATCTATCTTACAGGTGGTACTCATGGTAGTGTCACTACTTTTTGTTCTATCCAATCCAAAACATTTTAAAAGATCTCTAGCATATTTACATTGATTTAAAATAATTCCATAATCATTTTGAAAGATTTGAAAACCAAGAAAGAATTTAATTTCACCCATTAAACTCATTTCAAATTCATTTTGCAACTTTTTAGAAAAATCAATGCATAATGTAGTTTTTGAAGATCCAAAAATAATATCATCTATATAAATTTTTACAACTAAAACATCTTTAGAAATGCATTTTATAAACAGTGTAGGATCAGCTATTCCTTTTGTAAAACCTTTAGAAATTAGAAAAGTACTTAATCTATCATACCAAGCTCTTGGAGCTTGCTTTAAACCATATAAAGCTTTTGATAGTTTGAAAATATGATTTCAAAAATGAGGGTTTGAAAATCCAGGTGGTTTTTCAACAAAAGCATCCTCAGCAATATATCCATTTAAGAATGAACTATTTACATCCATTTGATGTAGTTTGAAATTTAGATGTGTAGCATAAGCAAGTAAAATCCTAATAGCTTATAATCTGGCTACTGGAGAAAAAGTCTCCTCATAGTCAATACCTTCTTCTTGACTATAGCCTTGTGCAACTAGCCATGTTTTATTTCTAACTATGTTTCTGAATTCATCTACTTTATTTCTAAACACCCATTTTGTGCCTATTGTGAAAGTTTCCTTAGGTATTTCAACAAGATTCCAAACTTTATTTCCTTCAAACTAATTGAGTTCTTCTTGCATAGAAATCACCCAAAATTCATCATTAATAGCATCATCAATATTTTTAGGTTCAAGCTGTGACAAGAAGGCTTGATGTTCAACCTGATTTATAAGATAATATCTAGTCTTCTTTCCTCTATCAAGATTTCCTACAACAGCATCTAAAGGAGGATTCTTTAGAATTATAGTTGATCTAGTAAAGGTAGGACTAGAAACTTCAGGTTCATCAACAGGTTGGGAATCAACAGAAGCAGGTTCTGGTAAATTTCCAGAACTTGTTCTCTTTATAGCAGGTTCATTTGATTTTTCATTAAGGTCCAGAAAAGATAAATCTTCTTCAAGATTTTCAGGAGAGATTTTAGGCTCATGTGGATCAGTTTCATCAAACTTGATGTGAACAGATTATTCCACACACTTTGTTCTCTTATTGAAAACTCTATAGGCTTTACTATAAATAGAATAACCTAGGAAAATTCCTTAATCACTATTGGATGAAAACTTGTCAAGATTACCTTTGGTATTAATAATAAAGACTTTGCAGCCAAAGACTCTGAAATAGTAAACCTTAGGTTTCCTATGGTTCCACAACTCATAAGGGGTCTTCTTAAGAACAGGTATGATTAATACTCTATTGATAATATAAAAAGCTGTATTCACAGCTTCAGCCCAAAATTAAATATGCAGGTCATACTCATTTACCATGGTTCTGGAAATTTCTTGCAGGGTTCTATTCCTTTTTTCTACTACACAATTTTTCTAAGGTGTCCCAGGGGCAGAAAAGTTATGACTATAGCCATTGTGTGAGGAATAAGATTCAAATTCATGATTCTAAAACTCACAGCCATGATCACTTCTTATAGTTTTAATCTTAAGTCCACTAAGGTTCTCTATAGATTTGGATTATTTAACAAAGTAAGAACAAGCTTCACTTTTGTGAGCTAAGAAGTATACAAAAGTATATCTAGAAAAGTCATCTACTAGTACATAGACATAGTGCTTCCCATTTAAGCTAGAAACTCTATATGGTCCAAAAAATCCATGTGAACCAACTCAAGAGCTTGAGAAGTTGAGACTTCTTTCTTTGGTTTGAAAGATATTTTGTATTTCTTTCCCTTTTGACAGGGATTACAAACTTTGTCATTTGGAAACTCAAGTTTGGGTAGGTCTCTCACTAAGTTCTTCCTAGTATGTTTTCTAAGTGAATGTATATTGCAGTGTCCTAATCTTCTGTGCCAAAGCCAAGACTCTTTACGAAAAGCATTTAAACAAGTAATATTTTGCATGGATAAAGAATTTAAATCAACAGCATAAACATTTTCATTTCACAGGGCAGAAAATACTAAAGCATTTTTAGAATTAAAAACATTTCAAGAATCATTTTAAAATTTAACATTTAATCCATCATCACATAACTGATAAATATAGAACAAATTATATTTAAGTCCACCAACAAATAAAACTTTAGAAATTAATACTGAGTCAGTTTTACCAATCTAGCTTAAGCTGATGATTTTACCTTTAGAATTATCACCAAAGGTGAAAAAGACTCCATCAATTCTGACTAAGATTTTAAAGCATGAGAAGTCTCCTGACATATTTCTTGAACATCCACTGTCCAAGTACCAAGTCTTCCTACATGAGCTCTTTAATCAGGTTCCCTACCAAACAGATTTAGATAGGAAATAATTTTTGGTACCCAGATTTTCTTGGGTCCAGACAGGTTAGCTAACAAAACTTTAGGTGGCCAAATTTGTCTTATGGGTCTCATAAAATTTGTAGAATCAACATATTTTGAATGATAAACCTTATTAGATCCTTAATTATGATATAACTAGTTGAAGCATATAAATTTCCATAACTAGAACTACACGTATTCTGTCCAGATTTAGGAACAAATATATTCTTAGTAATCTGTCTTTGTCCAGGTTTGTAGCCTATTCCAGTAGTGTATTTTGGTGCAACTTTCTTTCCTAGAATTTGAGTTAGTGTATCCTTTCCATTTGTGAATTTCTCTAAATACTTTCTAAGTTTCTCATTAGACATTTTCAGTTCAGTGTTCTCCCTTAACAGTTGAGCATTTTTCACTTTTTCAATAGTAAGTTTGGTTTTAAAATTAGTAGTGAGAGCATGTTATTTCTTTATTGATTTGTATTTATCCTCAGGTTCATTGCATGTCTCTTCCAGCATATTACAATATTCAAACAATTCCTCACTAGTCATGTTTTCAGAATCAGAATCAGATTCTGCACTCTCTTCAGAATAATAAGAATTTAAAGCAGGAGTATCTAGGGTTACCTCATATGTGTTTGTCATAAAACACATGTTTGCCTTATTTATGGTTTCAGTCTCAGAAGCTTCAGATTCGTTGGAGCTATCTTCAGAAGCGCTCCAAGTAGCCTTCATAGCCTTTTTGTACTTACTATCCTTGTAATCATATTTATTCTTAAATTTGAGCTTTGGGCAGTCTGCTTTAATATGTCCTTTTCTTTTGCACTCATAACCGACAACTTCATCACTTTTATCTGTCTTTTTCCAATCCTTCTTCCAATGTCCCTTATTGTCATACTTTCCTTTGTAATTTGATTTTCTGAAAAATTTCTTTTTCCTATAAAATTTCTTAAACCTTCTGGCTATCTGAGACATTTCAGCATCACTATCAGAGTCTGAATTTTCACTGGTTGAACTTTCAGTAGGTAGTTGAGCTTTATCTTTGTCCTTGCTCTTTGAAGCAGTAGTCTTGAAAGCCACTGATTTTCTCTTAGGTTCATCATCTTCCTCTTTATTCACCTTGAGTTCTTCCTCATACATAATAACCTTACAAATGAGTTCTTTGATAGGTAGAGAAGAAATGTCACATGTCTCTCGGATTGAGACAGAGGTGACTCTCCATCGTTCTGGTAAACATCTCAGAATCCTCATAATTTGTTCCTTTGTTGGAATATATTTTCCAAGTGAATTAATTGTATTGATTATCTCATTAAACCGGAGATACATGTCAGAAATAGGTTCATCAGTTTTCATTTTAAAATTATCATATTTAATAGTATAAGTATTTAATCTCATTTCTTTAACATTGGTTGTTCCTTCATGAGAAACACCCAAAGTATCCCAAATTTGAAAAGCAGTTTTACAAGAAGAAATTATGTTAAACTCTTCATCTCCTAAAGCACAGTACAAGGCATTCATAGCTTTAAAATTATTATTTAAAGCAGTCTTTGTAGCTTCATCCCAAGTGGATCTAACAGTAGTGGGAATTTTATATTCTGATTCTATGGCAGTCCAAATATCAAAACCCATGCTCTCTAAATGAATTTTCATTTTATGTTTCCACCAAGCATAGTGTGTACCATTGAAGAAAGGTGTCCTGTTAGTAGCAGCACCCTCTAGTCTATTACCCATAACGAGATTTTAGAAAGATAATTTAAAGAGATAAAAATTTAGAACTAACTGAAATTTAAGATCTTTAAATATGAAACTAAAATCAAAGTTGAAAAACAGAGTACTTCAAAAATCTTTGAACAAAAACGAATCCTCTGATACCAAATGTTGGTTGGATTGGAAACTCAAGAGGGGGGTGAATTGAGTTCCAATTAAAATTTATATTTAAATATTTTCTAGTTAAAATCCACCGATTTATAAAACATGTTAAACTGTAGTGAATTTATACAGATTGTAAATGTTCACTTAGCTTCTAAAAGATTTATTAGGTCTCAGTTAGTTTAACCACAAGATCAAACTAAATTTTGAAAGTAATCTACTGATCTACAATAAGTGTAAACACTTGCTAATTTAACTATCAAAGTATCTTGAAAATAGTTTTGTATTTCAAAGTAATAACAGAAGAATAAATAAGATATGAGTAGTATACTTTAAACTTAAATTAAAGATGCACAGCGTGTAAAACAAGAGGTTCATTATCAAGCCGAAACTTAGTCCTCTCAAATATATATAAATTTGATCCACACCCTGGATCGGGGTTAACAATAGTTTAAAAAACTGTCCAGGCCACGCAGGGACCTCTACCACTGTTCTACATGGGAAACAAAGCAAAGACCAGGTCACACAAGGACCTCTTCCACAGTTGACGTGGGCAAACATGAGTTAAGGGAATTTGAGTGAGGATTTTGATATCCTCCAGTTCAGTGCAGGATAATGTCTATGTAAAATATATACATAGTACACCACACTGCTCGAATGTTAATAAATAAATCATAAAGAGAAGATAGATGATAGGTTAAAAAGATCTAGTGATTATCAATGTAGCTCTGGACTAGTTGGATTCAGCAGGAATGCTTCTGAGTCCTTCTCTGGTTTTTCTGTTGAAAAACAGAGTGTCGTAGTTCAGCTTGTCTTCTTCAGGAGTGAGAAAGGTCTCTTGATTCGTCGTGTGTTCTTTAGAAGTATTGGATTGCCCTCATGGGAGTTCTCTGAAGGTCATGTAATCTCCTTCTTGTTCATGATTGTTCTTCTTGTTCAGCAGAGTGCTCTTGGGTGTATGTAAGTTCTTCATGTTTGTATATTCACACATGCAAACCGCTTCTTCTACTTGTTGCGTTGTCGTTGCACGTGTACTGCATTTCAATCATTCTTATATTCCACGAGTTCTGGCAGTATGAATGATTCCCTTTTCATAGTTTCGAGATACGGTTTCCTGAAATTCCAACAACTATCATTAAATAACAATAATTGAATTAAAAACAACAAATATGACCGTTAGAATTATTTAAATAATATTGACAAAAACTTAAGAAACGATGTCACAGTGAATAAGTAAACGGTGTCTTCTTCACGGTGTGTGGTTCACGGTGAGTCCTTCACGGTGTCTGGGTCACGGTGAGCCCTTCACGGTGTATGGTCACGGTGAGTCCTTCACGGTGTCTGGTCACGGTGAGTCCGTCATGGTGTCGGGGTCACGGTGAGTCCTTCACGGTGTCTGGGTCACGGTGAGTCCTTCACGGTGTCTGCATACATAGAGAAATATCTGTATTTGGACTTAGACAGTAATATGCAGAACATGGATTAAGTTTAATCACAAGAGAGTAAAAGAGCTTGAATCATAAATATAAAGGTGTGATAATATATGTGATAATTGTGATCATTTATGAGACTTGTAAATAATAAAGAGAGTAATTAACATTATAAGATTTGTTATCATTAAAACATGATATGTAGCTATTATTGAGATTGAAGAGAATTAGCAAGATGTGAAATGAAGATTGAGATTAGTTAACAGTAAATAAATATTTTAGTTCTCTTGACACAATAGTTATCCTTATTGATGGAGATAAAATAATTATATTTTGAATAGTTATACTATGGTATTAACTATAGTGTATGAGCCAATGATATATAAAAAAGACCTGACTTATAGAAATGGCAGTTTATGAAATTAAGTAATTAGTGATGAAATGTATTTCATAATGAGGATTAAAACATAGGTCAATATTGATTTTCCAAAAGGTTCAAAATATATTGGTTGTTAATGGGTTTTTAGAAAGAAGTATAATTCCAAATTATTCAGTCAAGATTTTGATGAAATATCAGTTGCCAATGGTTTTAGGAAAAATAAGGGATTTATTATTTTGATACTTATGTTCATGTAGTTTTAATTACTTGAATAAGAATATTATTTGTGTTAACATAAATTAATTATTCATATATTGATAAATTGGATATTAAAACCAAATTTTTAAATAAAATTTTCTGTGAGAAGGATTTGTTTTATAAGATAATGAAAAGAAATTAGGTAAAATTGTTAAATCTTTTTATGGGAATAGACAATTTATAATGAAATAGTATTAAATGTTGGAATTTGTTATATTATATAACAGATTTATTCATAATAATTCAAATAAATATGTGTATTCAACATTTAAAAAATACATTAGAGTTATTGGGAGTCTATATGTGGATGATTTGTAAATTTTTGGAACATATATTATTGGTGTAAATGAGGCCATAAATTGTTTATCCAATATATTAAAAATGTAGGATCTTCAAATTGTTCATACTATTCTAGGTATTAATGTTAGAACAAATAGTAGGAGTTATTCTTTATTTCATTCTCACTACAATTAAAAATGTTAAATAATTTAGATTATCTTGTTTTCAAAGATCCTAATATTTTTATTTATTATAGTGTTTAAATATTTATGAATATCTATAGAGTATAAGTAAAATATAAATATGCTTGTAAAATTAGTTCATTTATATATTAAATGCATTCTACTATATCAGAAATTGTTTTTTTCCTATGTAAAATGAGTGGATATATTAGTAATCCAAGTGTGTATCATTAGAAATATACAATGAGAAAATTTGGATACTTAATAAAGGCCAATGATATCAGTTTATACTATGATGAATATTTGGATATATTATGTGGATACAGTAATGTGATTTCATTACTAGTGTTGGATATAATAAATCCTCATTAGGATGGTTTTTTACTCATATAGTTTATCTTTTTTATTAAATGAGTAATAAAAAACATGTACTTAAAATTTTACTATGGAGTGAGAGTATTTTTCCCTAATGAAATGTGGGAAATAGGTTGAATATGTTAAGGATATATTACTGTATATTAATTTGAATCTTAATCTTGTGACTCTTATTTATAATAATTGTGATAGTGAAGGAACACTATCATGAGAATATAGTGACATGTGTTGCGTAATGTACAAGCATATAAGTTGGAGACATGATTATGTGAGGCACTTGTTACAAGATAACATAATAATAATTATCGAGGTGAGATTATGTAAAAATCAGGTGAATATATTTAAAAAACATATTTGAGATAGATTATTTGTGTGGATAATAGATAAATGTTTTGGAAACCAACTTAAAAAACATTTAGTAATAGAAATTACAACATTTTAATTTTCTATTGATTTATATTCTGAAAATATAAATATAAATGATAAATGAATTTATTTTATCTAAAAAAATTCATACAATCATTTATCAACGATGTTATTTTATAACATAATTTTCAAGTAAAATGAAAACTTATTTATTAAAATTATTTTATAAAATCGGTGCCCTCCAGGTCGAGTGATAACTAGTCAAATCTGGTGTTGCCATGGAGCTCGAACCCATGACTAAATGGCGATAATGGTGCATCAGCTTATACCAATGTATGTCCTACCCAAATTCCATCCTTTTTATGTTTATATAATTATATTCATTTTATTATATTCATGAATATTTTTAAATATATATTTTTATTTGATAACAACATTCCTTCTCTTGGTAGTTTTATTTTCACACACACTTAGTAATTAAGTCATTATAATTTAATAGTAAATAATGTATGAAAAATGTTTTCATTATAATTGAATTATAATATATAACCATTATAGGTACTATAATATGAAATTTTATGTGAATAATGATTAAATAAATGATTAAATGTAAATAATATGTTATTATACATGTCTGATTTACATTATATTTCATTTAATTTGAAACTATTTTTATTATTTCTTATTCTGTGTATTGTTTCTATTACTTTAAAAAATTTATTTTTTAAGGTTATGTAATGTGTTTAATAATGTAGAATATATAATTATATAATTTATTAATTGAAAAAAATTCATTTATAAAATGATTATGGCCAATAAAATACCCATTATTACAATAAGTAGACACACTGAAAGATAATTACATTTAATAAAAATAGTACACGTCATGTGTTGATATGGACCATTTCAACTTGGAACAACAAAGGGATATAAACATAAAATAGTATTACATTCACTAAATGGAACTACATAGGCTTAAATTCTATAATAAAGCTCATTCATACCATAATAACTATAAAATTAAAGAGAAGCACTAGTATAATGACTGATAATATCATGGAATCTGTAAAAAACTTGGTAAGAAAAGTAGTAATTGATGAAGTTATAATAACTGGGTATTTATATGAAAATATGGCCACTTGGAAATATAAACATTTCACATTATGGATAATGGACATTATGACCATTGGTTAATAATATATCTTGGAATTATGTTTTTTGTTATGTAGGTAAAATAATGTGACTGTTGGGATTATTTTATGAAACCAAAAATATATTTTTAGATATATAACATTAAATTCAATTAAAAATATTATTTATGATAAGTATATAAGTTTTATATAAGTTTTATTTTCATTATATAATCATGCAAAACACTTTTTAAATGGTGATATAATTTTATTAAATTAAAAGTTACTTTTATTGAATCTAAAATGTTTATTATGTCATAAAAATGGTTAATTTTCGATAAATATGGAATTTTTTAAAATTTAAGATTATCATTATAAAAAACTATTTTGATAATATAAATTTCATTTTTCTCCCTAAACATCAGAAGATACTTGGGATAAATTTTAAAAAAAATTATGAAAATATTGATTTTTGGAGTAAAAAGTGAAAATATGATTTTTTTGTGAATATCAAAACTTTTATAAAGTAATATTGACAGGATAATGAACTAAAATTAACTAATCCATTTTCATGGTCAAAAATATATTTAAGGAATAACATAATTTACAATTCACTACTTTCAAAAATTCATGTTAGTCATTTTGGAACCGTGATTTTTTCTTTTCAAAAAATATTTCACATATGTGTTAGGTGTTTCAGATTAGAATTTATTTTTATGAAGTTTATAAATTTGATGGAGTAAAATTTATTTCATTATTTTAATTATAAGTTAAAAATTAGGTAGTACAGATAATTTAATTTTTTGATACAAAAAGGTTACTGAGGGAAAAAATAGTCCCCATGGTATAGGTAAAATAATGTAAAAGGTTAAAATTAAAAGGTAAATACATATAAAAATTAAAAATTAAAATTTTAAATGGGTGGTTGAGGTTTTTAAAATAATTATAAAAACATATCAATATTAATTGTCAACCAAATTTTTTGAAACTAATGCTAATAATGACTGGTTAGCCTTATTGGAAAAATAATCACCATTTAAACCCATAAACCACCCCCTATTCCCATTCACCCACACTAAAATTTATAGTTCTATCATCATATATCTCATAATTATTATCTATCATTTCAACCTCTTCAATCATGAGGTGTTTTCTGGTTCAAAGGGTTGGCACTATGTTATGAATTTCAAAGAAGGAAATAGTCCTCAATCCTCCTATTTCCTTTTTAAGTTCATCAACTTTGTTATATTGTCTTATAAAATTTATTTTTTTCTATAATGATTTTAATACCATGGTATTATCTTAAGCCATATATTTTTTAAATTATATTTTATTTATTCCCTCTTATTATGACCCATTTTTAATCCATAACTGTCCTGAAGTAAGGGTTCCCCCAATACTCATCTTTAATTTACTATTGATTTTTTTATTATATTGTTTATAATATTCCTTTTCATGTACAGAAATTATTTTAATTACTTTTATTATAATCCATTTAAAGTATTTCCAATGATATATTACTTAATAAATCTCATTACAACCTTTTTCCAATCCATTATAATACTTGAACTCTCCCGTAACAATAAAACGACACTAAAATTTTAGTGAAGTAATGTACATGCGATTTTCCAAGAAAAAAAGAAACATCCATTTGGATATTGGAGAAGGATGTGGTGTTGGGAATACATTAATCTTGGGGAAATAATCCTTAAAAAAGTTGGTTAGTTATATCCTGATCATCATCTTAGTACATAGTGAATGGGCCCTTATTGCGCACCTAGTTTGACACTCTGAGGGGGTATTCATGGATTATCTACATTATTTTTACAGAAAATTATGAATGATTTTCACATTTTATGGGTGTTCATATTTACAGTGTGAAATCCATAGGTATTATATAAGAAATTTTACCTATATATCATTATTGATTCTTTTATTCAGATAAAATATTTTCATACCATATAATCCATTTTTCTATATTTTGAGATAAACCTATATGAGTAATTATTCTATGTAATTCATTCGATGAACATTATTCCATTATATAATTCAATTTTTGATGGATTTTATTGGGCTTTTGTGTCATGGGTTGGGCCCAAAATTTTATATTCCCCCAATAAACTAGTAGGTATCTTGATACAACTAAGAAAAGGTAATGGTATAGTCCATAACTTTTATCTAAAATGACCGGGAACAAGTCATTGATGGTATGTTTACGATTTATTGGAACAAGGACGTGATGGTATGTTCATGATTTCCAACATTATGAAATCCATTCACTTAATGTTCATTTTTTTATATCCTAACATCTATTCATTATTATATTTTACTGGGATTTATTTGGGCTCTCTGTTTTATTTGTTATGATATGAAACAGTTTATTTATTCATGCCATAATGTTTTTTCAATATATTCAATATATGTTAAGTTATTTATACCCTATAATATATTCATTGTTATGTTGTACATGGAATAATTTATGCTCTTAGTTTTATTTTTTATATTCCAACTCATTTAATTTATACATTCAATAGGGTTTTTATAAAACAATTCACCACATGTTTATTTATTGATAACCTTTAAATTATTAATTATTATATTGGACATGGATTTTTATATCATCTCAGTTTCATTGTATATAGACTAATATAGTTTATTTATTCATTCCATAATGTTTTAATAATACCTTCACTATATTTTCAGTTACATTTATCCTAGAATTTAGTTATTTTTATTATTTCTAGGGATTGATTTATGCTCTAACTTTCATTTTTTATGTCAAAAATTTGATTATGTTTCTCAAAAAACAAATTGTTTCTACTATACCCTACCCCATTGATTAGAGTTTGAGATAACCCTTTATATTGTTTTTTCCAATTTTACTAATGGAAAAAAGAGTATTATATTGTATAATAAACAGATTAAAATGATAATAATATTTTTTTCGTATATTTAGAAGATTTATTTGTATTTTTCAATGTAATATAGAAATAATTTATTTATCAAGATTGATGAGGCTAATAAACTGTTGGGTCTTTCGTATTGTGATCATGCACTAATGTAACAAAATTGTAACTGGTTCTAGGGTACTAGAGTTAGGGTTTCTACAACTACCCAATAACTTTATTAGGTAGACCTTGATTAATGTGTTTAGAGGGTAAAAAAGTTTTCCTACTGATTTTTTATATTCATACTTTGTATCAATATGATTTACGTGAGTATCAATTGTTATAAATCAAGGTTGATGGAATTATCTCAATGAAACATTAATACCCTTAGACTTATGCGGTAAAGATAAAAACTACTTATAGTAATGTTTCCCCTTTATGAAGAAAAATGTTGTACCTCTACTTATAGAATTTTAGGTTTTAACTTCCAAGATATTTTTATAAAAGGATAAAAGAACATTGATATAATAGTACTATGAATTACTGATTATATGATAGATGAATATTGGAAAATGTGTGACATCTCCAGTGATTTTATAATGAATATTAGTTTAATTCTTAGTCTACTAAAAATCTAAAATCATGTTGAAATTTCAATAATATATTAAGTTTTAAACTATAAGATACCTTTATTATGTATTAAAATTTGATTCAAATTCAGTGATATAATGATTGTGGATAATATTAAATAAATTGGGGGAATTTTCTATTTTTATTAATTATAATATTTATTATTTATTTGTTTAATATTATCTATAATGGAATTTATGGAGAAAGGAACTAGATAATCAGAAGAGTTGTTACTATTCACTTAAAGAGTCGTGGTTCTTTATTTAAATAGTTGTATCTATTAATTTAAAGAGTGTTTCCCCCTCATTTAATGATCTATAACCCTTTATTCAAAGTTGTGTGGATCTTTATGTATTGGAGAATTTTGAGATTTGTTGAACAAATTTATAAATAAAATGATATAACCACTCATTTAAAATCTAACAAGAATCTCAATATTTTTTCATTATAATGGAGAAACACCCTCAATTTAAATCAAGTTCATTTCTTATATTTTTTCATAGAATCATAGGGGAGGAAAATTATCTCATCTAAAAACATACTATGGGGAAGAATAAAAACATAAGGATAGTGTTTCTACATGACTCAGAACAAAGCCATATTTACCAATGTTTTCCCACCAGGGTTATGAGAAGGTAATAACCACTATGGGTCATGATTGTTTATAGTGAGAAAAAAATAGGTTGTTCTATGATGTAAATCATCGATGTTGTTTTTTAGATGAGCATGTGATGGATGAAGAGGAGTTAGTTGTGAAGTGGTCAGTAATGGTGGATTTTGGTGGGTCACTATAGAAATAATTTCCTAATGAGATAATATACCTAGAGGTGATCCATTGAAAGATAGATATACTATATGAACTAGAGTAAAAGGGAGTTAAGATTAGAATATGGCCCATGACTATTCGATCTGATGACCAATGATGACCCACATGAAGGACGATGAGGGGGAAGTGACCAATTTTCTTGAAAATATTAAATCTATTTATATACTATTAATATTATACAATGATACACACACACATATATATATATAGACACACACACACATAAAATCATATATATAAATAAAAAACATATATGTTTCTATATATACATTGAGAAATATGAGAATCATAAATTCAATATATTATAACACCCTATTTAAAACTAGGTTATATTATAATTGGAATTTAAAATGATAATAATTAATATAATTATATATATATATATAGTTGGAGATATTTAACAATATATTCCACTTGAGTATCCAAATTTAGTAATTATGTAAGTTATTTCACTTGATTTACCTTATATATAATGATATGGATACTTTTGAAGGTGTTTTGGGATGTTTGAGGGGTATTTTAGGATTTTTTAAAATATCAGGTGTCAGGTGAGATAATGAACTTGACCAATATATTATAAGGTCCTTAACCTAACCATTTTCATGGGAATATTAAGATTAATCCCTTTGATTGTTTAATTGAAGAACATATGTTAAAAATAATGTGAAATCATGATTTTGGATGTGGATGTGCATGTGGGAGATCCAGTGAAGATTTTTTATGACTAAAATGCCCATGTAGCTTCCACTAAGACCAAGGGTCATGGAAATTAATATGAGGATTAATACATGATTATGTTTGGTATATGAAATTAAAATTGTTATATTTTTTATTTGTGAGGCAATAATTCCTTTTATATCAATTATGAAGGATGATGTGTGGGAATTGAAATTTGATGAAATATTTGAATCATATTCCACTGTATATTTCTTTATATTTATGGGATGGTAAATAAGAGTAAGACAACTATTAATATGGCATCAATCAGAGGATAATACTATGAGAATGAAGGGATAAGATCCACATTTAAGGTCTCTCTAATATATTGTTACATGATATTTAATATGACAATGAACAAATGATTAGGATGATAAGAAAATTATAATGATAGGGATGGTGAATAAATTTTATTGACAGTGATAATGATGGTGAAAACTATGGTGACTAATATATGGATGATTAAGGTGACATAGGTGGTACAATAGTTCATGATACATTTATCTCATTTCTATGACACAAGGTGTTCATATAGTTTTTAATTCTCGATAGATGTTATTGACTTATTTTAGATAGATTCCATATAATCAGAGGTTTTTACTATTTGGAGGGTAATGTAACTATTTATGAGTTTTGATAAAACAATTTGTATGATAATTTCCATACACATTATTTGGTAGTAAGGATGGGTACTAAATACATGATATATAAGTACAATACAATATTTTGTTGGGAGTACCATTGAATGTCTACCCATACCATAAGTAGAAAACCATAATTCAATTCCATGATGTGGGAGTACCACATGATTTTTTTGTGGGATTACCATAGAGTGTTTAATTATAACATGGATATTCTATTTATCCTAAATCCCATGATGCAAAGTACAAAACTATTTTCTAAATAATCACAAGTTTTAGAACACACCTTCTGAAACCTTATCTTGTGGGAAAAAAAATTTAAGATAAAAAACTTGTAGCACTTGATGTCAAAGTCCATTTGAAGGAAATATGCTCCAATGTCTTTTTTTGAATCCCATTGACCGACTTCGAAAAACATATAGAATGGAACACTAAATGGAATAACATGACCTCACACCACAAAAATAAACTAAAAGGACTTATATGGGTTGATCTTAGTCCCACTATATAAGATAAAAACTAATAACATAAAAAAAACTAGAAAAATAGAATAATTATTATATAATTTTGTATTTTTATGAACTAGTGAACAAACTCTTATATAAATATTCATGTCCAACTTGTTGATTCATTGCAACAACTTTCCAATATTCATGGACATCCCTCCACTTGGTCAAAGACACTAAAAGTTGTACAACACATGCACCACCTCATATTCTGACCCTCAATGAGAAATGAAATTGATCCCTTTAAACCTTACAACCATGCAAATAATCCTACATACACTTTTAAAAACACCAATTTTTATCACACATTCAAAAAAGTTACTCATTTGGTAGTCAATATATTCTCACACACTTATATAATTTAGATTAATTTTTTATTATTACTTCTATCTTCCATTAGTTCCATAATTCCCTAGTTCCTTTGAACTTCACCATCTAGATTAACTAACATATATTCCAATTTTAATTCTTCTAAAAGATATATTAACTTTATCTAAAAAAATATTTATAACAACAAAACCATAAATATCCCACTTAAATATTTTTTTCTCGGCTTCATGAAGTCATTTTGTTCACTTAGGAAATTTTACCCTTCCTTAATCCCATATATTGTAATAGAAAAAGAATATACATTTCTTTATTCTAGGCTACCCAAGTCTCGCTAGGGCATAACACTACCTCATAATTTCCTAATCTATAACCAATACCAACATATCTATTAAATTTATACTCCCTTTTTTCATCCATTTCTCAAACACTATATATTTTATATGATTTCATATAATGTTTTAGTTAAATTTAATGTGGTTCATTCATGATTTAAATAATGGATTCTATTCAATATTTATCAAACTTTTACTATCACAAAATAATATTCCACCTACCCTACTTCCTATCAATTTCCTATGATAAAAAACTCATCTCGACAATCTCCTTACCCACTTCCTTTATCACAACGTACATATATTATATGGTTGATAATGCAACTACTATATGTAGTTTAGATATCTAACCTATTTCAGTTTTATTATAGGTAAATATAAAGTAACCAGTACTGTTTTATGTGTTTTCATCTACTACAAAGTCTATATCAACATACCCAGGTAATAGAACATTCATTCTGAAAAATAAGGAACGTCCTTCTCTACCTTTGAGATATCAGAGTATCCATATAAAATCTTATCAATTATCCATTAAAATATTTTCCATAAACCCACTAGAAACTTCAACAACATGATAAATTTATTACCTTGCATAAATCACGGTGTATATCATGATTTTTAAAAATGATGTAAAAGGGTGATTCACTATGCACTTAACCTCATCTTATATTCATTGTGTTTACCTTTGGATAGTTTGAAATGTATCTACAGTTGGGTAGATATATTTTGGTTATGAAAAATTAAAATTTATATACTTCAAATCCCTATATGTCCTCATCCATAATATCTATTTGGCATCCTAAAAGATTCCTTATATAAATCCTTATAGAAAGATCAACCTTTATCTATCTAATATGTTTCAAATTAAAACCCTAAAAATTTATTTTTTGCATCATCATGAGACATTTGATGATTATTCTATCATAAAACACATTATGGTAGCAGAAATGATATGTATTACAAAAAAACATTTGTTTTATCATGAAGGAATTGAAATTACTATTATATTTCATATAAACTTACTCCAGCCAATTCAAAATATGATTGAGCCTTAACACCAATACATCTATTTTATTTCCCATAAAAAATAAAATTTCATTAATTTTAATTCTCACTTTTAAATTTTGATGACAAAGAGTTATTTTTACATCTAATTGTTCATGATTTAGACCTTTTTCTATAACCATTTGAAGAACCATCTAAATAATTGGATTCTTAATAAATATAGAAAAATTTTATTTAAATATATACATTTCTTTTGTTGAAATCCTTTAAAAACTAATATTTCATTTTACTACTCCATATCATCCAATTATTACATCAATCAATTGAATCATTTATTCTATAGCTCCCTTTTCCTAATTGATGTTCCAAAATATCTCGTTCCTTAGTATAAAAGGATTCATTCTCCTCCTTCACCCTTAAATCCTATTATTTCGATTTACTGATGCTTTCTAACTCTTTTTGGGATTTCATTAACTCTAGAATCTATATGAATAAATTATAGAACTTCTAATGTAAATTTTTTTCAGGGGAATCACAACCCTAATAGACCACCTTATTACTTGGGATTGGGATCATTTTTGAATTGTATACTTAAGAACTATTACTCCATCCTCTATAGTTTTTTAGATTTTTTTAACTTCTAGCCTTGGAAGAACCTTTTGAATCATAAATCCATTTAAAACTCCACCTATCAAACTGTTAGGTTATTTGGGAACATAAATTAATCAATAAATAAATGGAATTACCATACGTTTATTAAGATTTACCTTGTAATATTTCAATGTTTATTTGTTCTCAACTACATCTTCCACATGGTTATGATCATTCCACATGATCCTTTCTTTGAAGTGAACATTTATGCTTATGATTCTCTTCTGGTAATCATTATACATTAACTAAAATCTAAATTATATACTATTATACCCTATAAATAAACAACCTAAAACTTTTTATCTAGATTATTCCCTCCCCATATAATCAACATGGGAAAAGGAAATTCCTCCAAACATATTGACGTGGGAGAAATCATCTGATATTTATGTACATATATATTTTAGAATCTCCAACCATATCTTTGTAGAATGGATTAGAATCATGAGGCATGCCACACAATTCATTTCAACAACCAAAAAATCCTTAATAATATCTTGTTGTATCCTAATGTGTTTTTTCTCTCACAGGACATTAGATTCGTCCACTTTAAAAACCATTCCGTTCTGGTGTTTTGATATCCATCTTCTCGTAACATATTCTTGTTTTCTAGTAAAACTATCAAAATATAATTCTCCGACATTCCCAACCATTATTTGAGCATTATAATTTTAGTTTAAAACCAACATCCTTTTCCACCGTGGCACTCAATATGATTAATATTAAAAAATATTCAGACATCTTATTGAGAATGAAAACCAACACCTTCTATCTTGCGTCATATATAAAGGTAGAAAAGTACAATAACTCCCTGTAAGGGATGAAGTAGATCTAGCCCCCATATATCTACGTATAAAATCATTAAATTCTGATTATTTGGTTCCTTTCCATTTATATTGAAGTAAACCTTCCACTAATTACCAAGGATACACTCATCACATGTTCCATTCTTCACATCATTGAGTTTTAGTATTCGTTTTTCAACTATTATTTTCATACCCTTATGACACATGTGACCTAGATAATCATACCCCAACTCCATAAATCCAAAATTTATTATTTTGAATAGAATTTTTCATTCTAAACTCATGGAATGATAAAAATTTTCAACTTACCCACATTTGGAAATCATGATGTTACCACATGTCACCTTCCATGTCCCTTACAATTTTTTTGTAAGAAAACCCATATCATCTAGTTGACCAATTGACATCAAATTGTTTATTAATCATGGTATATTCCACATATCTTACAACTCCAGTATTGTTCCACTCTTTTTTAAAATTTTCACATCCTCCAACTATATCAAGGGATTCATAACACGTATGATAAACCTTATTGAATCTCATGAAAACACAGTTACTCATTACCCCTATCAAATTTTGAGTGAAATGAATCCTTGAAATCAATGATCCATGATGCTAATAGATTGATGAAACTTATAAAAAACGTGGTTCCTTCCTCAGTTGTGGAATTTTTTGAAATATTTTTAAAATTAAATATTGTTTGATTTACCCTCTTGTATCAACAATCTATATTTAAATGCCCCATTTTCATATAATTCTAGTATATGGGTCTGTATCCTAAATATTCACCTTGAATATTCTCGTTTTTATCCATTCCCTTACTTGATACTTGTTTTCCCTTCAAGTAGAACTTCCTCAACCTTGTACAATGAATCCTATTCCATAATCACCCCATACTTCCTTTTTCTGTATATCCTCAAACACAAATAACAATTAAATCATTCAAATGGAATTTTTATAGTAGTTTTCTTCACATCCGAATATTTTTGAACTGATGTAAGAAGTACAATTATAACACTGATCCATAATACTTACCTCCCATAGATTTTAGTTCACTAAAAATCATACTAAATTAATTAATATGTTATACCATAGATTATATTTATAAAATATTTATATAGAATAG
Source organism: Viscum album (assembly GCA_963277665.1). Lineage (NCBI taxonomy): Eukaryota > Viridiplantae > Streptophyta > Magnoliopsida > Santalales > Viscaceae > Viscum > Viscum album. Next base: position 1,188,487,844 of record OY728143.1, on the reverse strand, counting down.
CCACTATATTAGAAACACGTCATTTAAAATGGAAGGGTTTTCATATATGTTTTTTAGAATGGTCACTAGACCTATAGTTGTATTTATCTCCCAGATATTGATTTCAATTTTATAGGAAAACTCCATCATGGAATAACCCGATATATTTTGAATCGATTCTTTCAAATTACACTTTTTTTCATTTGATTTCAATTTTATAAATTCAATCGAATATCAAAATCCTTTTGGTTAATATAATTCTCAATCTACATCCTTCAAAATCTGAATCCTGGTCCATAGAACCTATTAATCTAGACCTCGGCTTATTCTAATTCCATTCATCATGAAATAGTAAGATCTCACTAAAATGAAAAAAAATTAATTTTTAAAATCCTTAATATTTATTTTATCAAGCTATGATACACCTATTTTTATCGTGAGCCTCAAGTTCTAGAACATTCCTTTTCAAACTTCATTATTTGAAGCAAGGCCTAGAATTTCTAAAATTAGTTGCATATGATGTCAATATTCAGATGAAAGAAATATTTTTCTAAATATAATTTACCTACCTTTCTCAAATTTCATAATAGAACTAAAAAATGAACACAAACACACACCAATATAAAACAATAAAGGGATATTTGTGGTTTAGTCTTAGTCATGTACATGGAGAGAGATACTCCAGATTTTATTAGTATGTAAATAAGAAAACAATTATTACCATTTTTTGAAAAAATTTACCCACTAACCTGTATATATACATGTACATATAGTTGATTAAGTTCCACAACCTTCTCATCTTCATAAATGTCCCTTTAGTTGATCAAATCCACTGATTGATACACAACACATACACCACCTTAAGTTATAATCCCTTATGAAGAGTGTAAAAAATCGATTTTTCTCTCACATAGCCCTATGAAGAATCTTACATATACTTTAAAAAAATTATAGTTTTATTATGTCTTTGATGAAGTTACACCTATGAAAGTTAATCAAATATTCCACAATTAAATATTACAAATTTATTTATCACTACTGATCTCTTCTACCTCTAGTTCTTAAATTTCTACGTTCCATTGAGCTACCAGATCTAGTTATGATATTATATCATTTAGAGTTATTAATCTCATATGATATGTTTTATTAATCTAGAAAATATTTATCAAAACAAACATAACACATATGTGATTCTAGTGGGAGTATAATTTATTTTTATGATTTACTATAGTGTAGTACATGTGAGTGGTAACTTGTAGTTATTATTTTTCATATAAATAGAGTAATGAACACTATGAAAAAGTTTCCCCACTAACCTATATAAGGGTGGAATTATTATATGTGCTCCAATACACTCTGATTAAGTGGGATAATGCGATTTATAATGAGTTGACCTTGTCAACTTCCTACATATTCCATGTTTTGGGTGTATGACACGCGATGTCATGATATAGGAGTACAACAACTGATTATAATGAGAGTAATAATGATATATGTAGTTAAAGTATTTTATAAAGTGTCTATGTGTATTATATTATCATGAAGAAGAATGTTTGTGGTTAATTTAATTTATGATGTGAGGCATGGGGTCTATCAACGAGTTTATTAGAAGGATGTGTTTGTGGGGTCCTTATATTTTTTTGTGTGAGTGTGATAAAATAATATATTTATTATACATATGAAGTAGGTGAGTGTGATTGTTATTTGGGAATATTTTATTCAAATGTATATCCTATAGGTTTATATAAATAATTTTAAAATAACCTATTTGATCTTTGGGTTAGGAATACAATGAGGTAAGATTAAATGATTTCTTTTTGATTTAAAATATTTTATTATAACACATTCGTGATATTTATTGATTTTTTGGTCATTTTATGGAATTAACAAATAATTATGTAGATATAATCAAATTTGTTTTTACATATTTGTTTCTTGGATTTAATGGTGATGTTATCAAGTGGTGTTAACTTGATGACTGAGGTTGGTAATAAGAGCATGTAGCTAGGGATTGTATTATATATGGCTGAGGTATACTAATTATTTTGGGGTTTATGTATATATTGTAGGTTATTAGTTTTTTTACATATTTACAGTTTATATATATATTACTTAAATTATATGGTTCTCTTGTATTGTAAACGTTTTATGATATCGGTTGATTATAGATTCCTTATTATTCATTATTTTTTGGTTTACATAATATCATATTTTTACTATCGTGTTATTTAATGGGAAACACCTACCTTTTTATGATATTTTTACCCTTATAACTATTTTTATCAAATTTACACTTATAATTTTGCATTGAATGTGACACACAATTTTATTACTGACCTAGGTTGGGTTTCGGTTGAATAGATATTGATAAAAAATAATTTTTTTCTATAATTTTATTAAATTTCCCTAAAAATTATCATAATTTAGAACTCATTTTAAAAAATAAAAATTGAATAAAATTTTCTAAAAATTTAAAGAAATAGTTGATAATGATTTATCTTATTTTGGGATTATTGATATCTATCATGGAATTAAGTACACGTTCTTGAAAATATATTTCAACACTATTTTATAATTATATTAATTATTATTCTCAATTTTATTATCTTTCCTTTAATATTTAATGATTTTAAATTTTTATCATTTCAATCATTTTAAATCACTTTTTATAGATCAAAAAATAACTTTCTAGTTTTGAGCTCTATAGCATACACACAAATCATAATACATGGACATGGTTATATAGGAATTTGACTGTTGTTTTCTAAAATTAATTAATTTTAGGTCAAATCATTTTGTTTTAATTGATTCCCAAAATTTTTGTTAGTTTTTTTTTTGTTTTTTTAAAAAAAATTAATAAGACTTTCCCAATGATTTATAGTTAATGAATATACATTATTAGTGTAAAAATTTTATTGGTTAAAATAGGTTATGGTTTTTATTATTTTTATCATTTTTATTTTTGTTATAATTATTAGGATTATCGTTATGAAATGACGTTTGTCCATAATTAGTTTCTTTTAATCAATAGGGATAGTTTCTATAAAATATATTTCAAAACTATTGATTAATTTATTTATTAATTTGGTCTAACGCTTGGTATAAATTTTTCTAGAATCTTATTTAATTTTATGAAATTTTTTAATTCTGACAAAATCAAGATAATTTTTAGGTTAATGGATTTTTTGAGATAATTTATCTGTTTAATAAAATTTATTTTTATTACCATATATTTTCTTAGGATTATTCTTATAATTATAAATATAATTTTAATAAAATTAGATATTCATAGGTCTGTTAAATTTTATAAAATTTTGGTTTTACTATTTAAAATAATATAGATTTTATCATAAAAAACATTGATTTCTTGACTATAAAATAATTCAATAAGTTGATTTTAAAATATTTAATAACAATTAATTTGGTGGCTAGTTTCTAAGAAACAACCACAAAAATATGATATAAATTTAAATTGAGAATATGGTTGTGATAAATAATGATGTGGAAACTAAAATAGAAAATCAGATCTAAAAAAATGATAAAAATGGTATTATAATAGGGATAGGTACTGAAATAAGTATCAGATTATGTTGAAAAGGATTTTTGAAAACTATAATAAGATGGATATCTAGGGTTGTTGTAATATTCTAGTTTTTTAAGGAATACTTTTTATGATAATTTCCTATAGAATTATATTTTAAAAATGAATTTATTTTGTTTTATTTATAATTATATGAACCAAGAGTTTATTTATGTAATTATTAATAAAGATATTGTAATTAATTTTTGTAAAATAGTAATTAATTTTTTATCTATATTCCTCTCTAATGTTATTTTAAATGATTAGAAAATACTCTTTGATGTTATTCGGGAACCTATTAATGATATGTAGTATGAACGAACCACTAAACAACAAAAATTTAATTAGAAAAATGAAAAAAACACCATAATATGTTTTTAACTAAAAACCTGAGCTTGATTATCGAAGAATCCAACCCAAGAGTAATCCAGAATTGTGACACACCCATTCACTGTAGTATTTAATTTTCTATCCTTGAGATATATTGTGTTATTTTTAGGTTTTTGAGTGTTCTTACTGTTATTCAGGTGTTTTAGGATTTTTTAGAGAGATATATGCTTGGTCTTATGTAGGAGCCAACATGGGGTAGGGTGACCACATTATGGAGCTCATTTAAGAAGGTTCTCTATGCTATGGCGATGGACACTACACCGTGGTCGATGGGGATTGATATTTATGTTTTATGATCTGTTTTTGGTCCCAAGGTTGCACCGTGGAGGAAGGTATTATGGTGGTAGACCCATATTCTATTTTAATGATCCTTGAATTATATTCTATAGAATATACTATTGGTCCTATATTAAAGGATACACTATGGTTTGGTTTTTAAAACAACATCATGATTTTTTCCCAAGTTTTATTTTAATGTTTTTTATACTCTCCCCCTATCGATATTTAAGGAAACCCCAATATTTCCCTTTAACTCTCATTTTAAGATATAGGGAGAGATATTAAAGCTCTTACCTCTCCCTACACCTTCCCCTTGGTCCATTTATATCATATCCTTGGATTTCATGCATTATATCATGGATTGATTAATTTGTTTCCACTTACTCTCATCTCCTTTCAGCATCCCATTTAATATTTCTTTTACCCACAAACATTACTTAACTTCCACTTGGTTGTTTTAAGTATTTAAATCCCATCCATTTACACTCTATTTAATGAGATGATTGGATGTTTAAAATGATTTCAATTTCAAAATATACCAATATTTGAAAAAATTATTTTACAAATGTTTTGGTTTCTTTTAAAGAATTTAACCTATTCCAAGTGTTTATGAATGTTTTAAAATTTTATTTTCTAGTTAATTTTGTTATTTCAAATGGGTGTTTGAAATTAGTTTGTTTTTTTAAGGATAATATCTAATGTATTAAAGGATTTTCCTCTAAAATTTGGTTGTCTTAGTTGTGAGAATTTTTTTAAGACTTGATATTCTTAAGATGGTTTCCAAATGGCATGTGAGGAAGCAGATGATTTTTAAATGTATTTGAATGAATTATTTTCATGATTTTGTTTTGAAGGGTATTTTAAAACATGGTTTCAAATTATGTAAGAGTATTTTCATCCCAATATTATTTTAGAGTAACTTTAAAACATAAAAAATTATGTTTTTTGAAAATGTGACCACCCCCAATGTTGAGACCCTTTATTTATGTTATATTTCTTGTTGTTTGTAACCCAATGGGGGAAGTTTTTTTATTGATGTTTTTTCATGGATATATTAAAGACTATTTATTGTGAGGGTATTAGAGGCAGGATGTAGGTTATTTCAAAAAAATTAAATGTCTTATGAATTTATGGTGTTATTGTATGATTTATAACTTCCTTTGATTGACTTTAAGGGGATCCTATGAGTTAGTATGGTTCTTAGATGAGTGAAAAATAGTTTAAATTATGCTTTGGAAAGGGTATTATATTCCCATAGATGTTGAGCACTCCCAATATAGATTATATCGTATGTTATCTTGTTTTATTATGGGATACATTATGTAGAATGACTAGTTTTATCAGGATATAAAGATGTTTATAGGTTCATTTTGGTCTTTCCAAGGGTTATGGTCACCAGTTTATGTTCATTTCACTTGATTCCATAGGATTTAACCTTTATTTATAGCTCCTCTTGATGTTTTCCTATCCAAACAATGGCTCGAGGGCCTTAAATTTTTTATTATAAAGATAAAACACCTTTCAAGGGATGAAGGGGGAACCCTAACAGACTTTATGGACTTAAAAGATAACTCTACCTAAGGGTCTTAAAGAACCAAAACCACACTGTCCACTAGGAGCTTCCCCTACCCAGCATAAAAACGTGATGAAGCTCTCCACCCATGCATTGTTGTTCAGCTAGAAATGTCATGTCTCAAAGCACAAGCCTGATCCGATGGCTACCGCCATACCCTCTCAAAAATCCAAATCTAAAAAACAATACATAGGTGAACCGACTACTCTGAATCCTCCAATGGGGCATCGTCCTTGTGAATGAGTCTGGTTACCTCTACAAATCAAGGGGTCCTAAGACCTATCTAGCATCAATTAAGACCATGTCTCACATACCATGAAGCTTATTGAAACAACCTTCACATGACGATGACCAACACCGAACGTCATCAAAACCACCACCATGACTTAATCAACAAAAGAAATAGGAATCTCCCAGAGCAGACCTACAATATGACTGGATAACCATCGTAATCATGAACCAAAAGACCCTCCCCTCCGCACAACACCAAGGCTAACATCTAGCCGCATCGAAGAAGATCCGGAACAATCCTTCACCCTAAGATTCCAGGCCAGGAGACATCACATAGGCACCTCCACCTGTCCGATCCGCGATGAATTCCGGCTGAGGCCTTCACCCACTAAGACATAACAGAGATGACTCTTCGGTTGAGTTGAAAAAGCCGGAAGTGTCCATGAAAAATCGAGGGAATTTCCCAGCCGATGACTTCACCAGCTAAGAAGAAGGCACTTCTCCTAAGTTGACGAAGATGGGAGCGTCCAAGTCAAATCTGAGGAGTTCATCAGTCGAGGCCTTCACCCTCTTAGAAGACGACGCCTCTCCTGAGTCGATGAAGCTGGAAGCGTCCACAAAAAGCCACATCATGATGAGCCGAAGGATGCCGATACCAAGTCAGAGGAAGCCGACGCTAATATGGGGGAGCTAAAGGCGAGCCGGTCGAATGCTGGAGGGTAGGAAGAGACTCTAAAGGCAAAACCCTAGCCATGCGAGAGAGAGAAAGAGCACCTCCACTTAGAGGCTTAGGTGGGGGGGAGTCCATCCCTGATGGGGTTTTTTAGGCGGATGGGTTTTTTTTATTAAAATGGGTCTAGGTTTAGATTAATTAGGTAAAAGGGTTTATTGAGCACCAATTCAAGTGGCGCTCAACAACTCGGGTGGCTAGCGCCACTTCAAGTGGCGCTTTGCCACCTTTTTTTTCTGGTTTTGTTTTATTTCTTTTTTTTAATTGTTTTTCACCTCATCTCTTTTTAATAAATAATTTCAAAATAAATAAATAAAATTTTGTTTTCTTTTTTTTTTGTTTTAGTTTTTTTCCACCTCATCTCTTTTTAATAAATAATTTCAAAATAAATAAATAAAATTTTTAAAATAATCTTATAAATATGTATTTAAAAATGCTAAATTAATTATTATTATATTTATAATTATATAATTATGAAATTATATTTATGTATATATATAATTATATGTGTGTGTATAAATATAATTATGTATATATATAATTAAAAATAAATATTTATAAATATAAATCTATTTATATATATTTTTTAAATAAAAAATATATTTGTAATTATATAATTATAAACTAATCTTTAAATATAAATATTCATAATTATATGAATATGAATATATTTAAAATATATAATTATGAAAATATTGTTACATATATATTTAAAATTTATTTACAAATATATTTAATATTCATATATAAATATATATATATGTGTGTGTGTATGTGTGTGTGTAGAATTATATTTATAATTATATTTAGAATTATATTGTAATTATAGTTATACTTGTATATATATAATTATATATTTATACATGTATATATTTACATAGTTATAAGTAACTATTTATAAAAAAAATTGAAATATTGTTAAACATATAGTCTTTCAATACCACCTACTTGAAACTTAAAAATGTTTCAAGTATGTGACTTTGAAATCCTATAAAATATAATCTAAATGACCAATATGAATGAAACTTAAAACATGTATTAAAAATATACTAAATAGATAAAAATAAAAAAATTATGTAAAAAATGTCGATAGAAAATATTTTATAGGCTTTTAAAACCACCTAGTTGTAACTTAAAAATGTTTCAACTATTTGACTTTGAACGTCTATAAAACATAATTCATATGACCAATATGAATGAAACTTAAAACTTGGATTAAACATATACTGAATAGATGAAAATAAAAAAATTACGTAAAAAATGTCGATAGAAAATATTTTATAGGCTTTCAAAACTACCTAGTTGTAACTTAAAAATGTTTCAACTATGTGACTTTGAACGTCTATAAAAGATAATCCATATGACCAATATGAATGAAACTTGAAATATGGATTAAAGATATACTAAATAGATGAAAAAAAATACGTAAAAAATGTCGATAGAAAATATTTTATAGGCTTTCAAAACCACCTAGTTGTAACTTAAAAATGTTTCAACTATGTGACTTTAAACGTCTATAAAACATAATCCATATGACCAATATGAATGAAACTTGAAACTTGGATTAAACATATACTGAATAGATGAAAATAAAAAAATTACGTAAAAAATGTCGATAGAAAATATTTTATAGGCTTTCAAAACCACCTAGTTGTAACTTAAAAATGTTTCAACTATGTGACTTTAAACGTCTATAAAACATAATCCATATGACCAATATGAATGAAACTTGAAACTTGGATTAAACATATACTGAATAGATGAAAATAAAAAAATTACGTAAAAAATGTCGATAGAAAATATTTTAAAGGCTTTCAAAACCACCTAGTTGTAACTTAAAAATGTTTCAACTATGTGACTTTAAACGTCTATAAAATATTATTATTTTATATACAATAATTAATTAGTTAATAATATAATTATTAATTATTATTTTTCATTATAATTATTAATTATTAATGGTTAACTCGCTGTGACAAATTTTGTTTATATTGTACCTGTACTTTATAATTTAATAGTTAATTGAAATAAGTTTGTATTTAATAGATTTTTGATTTTCTTGTTATTTGACTTAAACAACAGTTACTTATCATAGTGAATAAGTTTTTTAATATATACAACATTACATCCAAAAACATCAACGACGATGCCCCCCGGTACCACAACGCGGTGTCTGAATGTCACGCCCTCTCCGCGTCCGACGTCCATGTCGCTCCGGTGTCCTCTCTGCAGGTTCCTCCTCTTTCGGTGCTTCTGGTGCCTCCTCATGATGCTGTGTAGAGGACTGACCAAAATCATGTGAGGACGCCCCAAAATCATGTGAGGATGCCCCAAAACCATATGGGATGACATATGGCTCTGAAGCTCCTATAAATGGTAGAAATGGGGTACTGAAGAAGGCCTCGTCGGGATGATAGGGGGCCGCCATAAGCTGTGTGACTGCACCCAGATCGAAGTCGATAGTAGTCTGCGGAGACGCCATATGCAGTATATAAATGTCTCCCTGCTGTGCAAAATCATCTGTCGGCTGGGCGAGATCGCCTGTCTGTGGTGCGACGACATCTGCAGGAGCCGCTCTCGGATGTCGATGTGGTCGCCTCTGCCCCCCCGGATGTGCACGTCTCTGTCGTCCAGCCGGCGGCGGCGGTGGCAGTGCATCCTCCTCAGCAGGCATAGTAGGGACATCGTCATCCTCAGGTGCTTCTGCCTGAAGATATGGATCAGGATATATCTGTGGCTCCTCATCAAAAAAACTGCCACGTATCAACCGGAAATGATCCAATAGAGCCACCACATCCCGATGAACTACCACTCGCAGAATATATGCATGCTCCTGAGGCTGCGTGGAATGTGCAAGCTGACCAATGGCGTCTGCCTGCAAATAAAATGACAATCAAATTACTATCAAAAATGAGTTAAACAAAATTAATAAATCTTAGTAAACATACGAATCGCTGAATGCCAATCCCCTGACGTGTAAGGTACATGATGGTATGTCGTCGATACCAGTGTGCATAATCCCCCTGATCAGATAAATGAGAGTGTGATGTGATATATCCCTGTGGAAAGATACTGAATTGGGCACGCCTGTCCCAAAGCTGGATATAAGATGCATGATGTCGCCGCCAGTCTGTCGTCTGTCTACCTATAAGCACAATCAAATGTAACTCGGTAGAATGTCGTGGTGCCAAGGGGATATGCTGTATAAAACCGAACTGGCGCATGACTCGGTCTGGCTGGTGCCACTCAACGATGTGGAAGTGAATGAGTGGTACTACTGCAGCACGATCTCCAGCCAAAGATGTGCAGTATAGTGGAAGTGATGCGTAGACATAACCTGTATAAGGAGTCCATGAAACCTGAAATGTAAACTCAAAAAATAATTCATATAGTAGCATGATAATTTTACGAAGATTATATTGAAATAACTTAAAATAGTGATAACAAAACAAATTTTCCTACAAAAAAGTAATGTTTAACTTACATCAGCCGACACTATAGCATCGAATATCTGTCTGAAGCTGTGCACACTATGTCTCGGAGTATGTGCAAACTTCTGAGACTGACTCCACCTGGTGAAAAAAGAGTAACCTATGGTAAGTTTATAAAAAACAATAACAAAAGTACTAAATAATCGAAAGTAATGACGTAGACATACCATCGTCCCCGAGGACAGTCCTGAAGTAGCTCCGGTGCAAGCGGTGCGACAACTCAAGGAGCGATGCGTGGAAAACGCTCCCAGGACCACATCTGTACTAACACCATGAAACCTGCAATCTGATGTGAATCGGCCTGACAACTGGTGCAGAGAGATCTGTACAGATGTGCTAATACAGCGGATCCCCAACTGTATGTAGCAGTCTGATCCAGATCCTCAAGTAATGGGAGGTACATCATGTGTACCAAAGCGGTGGAGTAGTCGACGCACAACATGCCTCCGAGCAGCCGCAAAATGTATGCACGTGTGTGCTGAAGAAGCGTCTCCTCGTCTGCATCATCTGGAATGACGTCGAAATGCTGATCGAGCCACCTCATTCGCAAGCGCGAACCCTGGAGGACACCCCGTGCGCCGATGACGTCAATGCCTAGCAGCCTCTGTATGACTGCAACCCAATCGCCGGTACTGGCCCCCGTAACTGCATCTCCATGGATAGGTAACCCCAGCATGTAGGCGACATCCTCTAATGTAATAGTCATCTCCCCCTCTGGGAGATGAAATGTGTGTGTCTCTGGCCGCCATCTCTCAACCAATGCAGCTATCAAATGATGGTCGATGGTCTTGAAGTCACACATAGCGACTCCATAAAAGCCTGCACGTCTAAGGTATGGAAAAATAGCTGCCGGCGGTGCCTCATGATGGAAACGGTGCGCTCTCCGAACATGAAGATGTCTAACAGGTCGTCGCGCCAACACATCGCGCGACACGTGCGTCTCCTGGCAAGATAAAAGTGGCTGCTCCATCTGAATGTGCAAACAATAAAACATTAATTTCATGTAAGTTATGACTTTTATGATGTAAGATATGTAATTTAGCATATAATTTTGAAAGAAGCATAAACACATTGGGTTAGTTGTTGTCTCCCGTGTTGGGGTGTTGGGGTGAAGACGTTCAGAGTTTCCTCGTTTTTGTTTTGTAGTCACTGTAAATTCATCTTTCATTATAAAAAACTGATGACATTTTCATTTAATAGTTCAAATGGTTTTGGTTTCTTATACAAGTACATTCCTTTTTTTGAGTTGGTGTTGTTTGTTTAAATCTACTCATGTAATGTTGATCGTTCGACAAAAAATGTCACGTGAAATCGTGGTACATTTTCCAAAAATTACCCTATTTACAAGTACAAAAAATATGATTAAAAATGGTGAAATGATAAAAATAATTACATGTACAAAGTTTTACAGTAACTGATAGAGTACATGATTCATTATAACCATTAGATGATTGCCCTATGTGTCTAGTAACAATAGAAACATCTTTGCAATTTTGTCATGCCCCTGAGTATAAATCAACCTCAAAATCTCTAGATAATTTTTCTTGGCAAGGTGAGATGAGAAGGGAGGTATTATACCATCAGGAAGAGAGATTCTAGAAATGTGCAATGTTATGACAAACCTTTAGATGAAATGTGTCAGTTCCCCACTAGATGTGCATGTTTCTTCAAAATTTTCAGGCTGGAGATAATCCACCATAATTTTCACATAGCCTTATGTCTTCCATGGATTAATGTCAAACACTTCAACCAATTTGTTTACTTTATGGGGAAGTAAAACCTCATTCCTTTGAATATGCACATTACCATGAACATATAAAATCATCATTTTTCAAGAAAAACTACTAATCTCATGTTCACTGAAATAACCCTTAACGTAAGAATGATACAAATAGTGTAAGTACCCAATAGCAAGATTCCAATCCATTTTGAAGGATAATGGGGATGACAAGGAAACATCAACCCCCAGGCCCACCCCTTCCACCCATTCAACCAACTTCGGTAACACCTATAGAAGTACTTTTTCAAAAAAATGAAATGTCACCCCACCACAGCTTTCTACATCCATATTAACCCCCCAATTCAGTTTCATTAAATGTGGAAAGCCCTCATTTTTACCAAAGTTAATGATGCACTATTAAACCACCACTTTTAACCCCCGCCTCAAAAATACAAAATTCTTTGAGGGATGAGAAATGATTCGACACATTTCAATGTTCTAAAATGCACCCTCAGACTGTATCGCCTCCTTGATTGCACGGTGGTGATCAGAAATAAGACAAATCCCTTCTGCATCCGTAACAAACTCTCGGAGACATGCCAGAAACCAGCTCCATGATGAGAAGTTCTCTTTCTCCACAATTGCAAATGCTATAGGCAGAGGGGCTCGATTTCCATCTTGTGTGGCGGCAATCAATAATGTTCCGGTATACTTTCGATACAGAAATGATTCATCAATTTGTATGAACTGCTTGCAATGTCTAAAAGCCGCCACACATGGTAAAAATGTCCAAAATAATCTATCAAACACAACCATTGAGCGGTCAAGTTGGTTCTGTTGGTTAACATATTCAACTGTATGTAACCGATAGACTATTTGATTATTGTGGCGTAGAAGCTCCAACAGTTGTGGTAGAACTTGATAAGAGTCATCCCAATCACCATACACTTTCACAATAGCCTTTTGTCGTGCTGCCCATGCCTTCCAGTAAGATATTCGATACCCAAAAAGCTGTTTGATTCGCCCAATGGCCAGAACCACGGGGACATCTGGACATGCTCTAATCATTTCAACAATAATAGTTGAAACAAACTCAACATCTAATGAAGAGTGTTCCTGTGCCAAGCTTGGGTTCACACATGTGTGTGGAGTAAATCTAGTGATGCGCCAGCTGTGAAAAGTGTTATCAATAATAGCTCGCAGACGCATTTGACAGTTCGATTCAGATTTGTCACAACGGTTCAAATAATAAGATCTCTTTGACTCTTCTACAACATATGAGTAATGTCTTTCAATGTGATATTGTTTTATCACATTTTTCATTGCTTATTTTATCTCAAAATCTCTTCCAATATACAGAACATCGTTATCTGACACTCTATTTATGCCACCAATGATTCCTAGAAATTCTGAACTGGGAGTGATAACTGAATAATCAAATTCTGGCAAGCGATTCATGCCTTCAGTCGACCAGGAAGCCAATAGTGGAGGATGGTTCAATGGTCGGTTGAACCTTGCATGATTTGGTACAGACTGATCTTCCGCATGCTCTTCTTCTTCTTCAACTTCCTCTTCATCTTGTTCAAAATTGTCATCATCCTCAAATTCATCAACCAATGCATCTAAAGTATGTGGAGGACTATCCATTGAAACTGTGGCTGATGGAAATGATGGAATAACTACTGATGCTGATGGAACGTCTTAATGTGAAGGAGCATATGACATAGTTTCATGAATTTGAGATGGGTCAACTTCCAATGTCGATGGAACCTCCATTGTAGCTATAGTGACATACAACTCCATCATTTGATTCTTAGGTATATACTTAACCAATGAAAGTATATATTCCCAATCATCGTCATCATTTACCGGATAGGGCACATGCCAAAACCTATCTATAAATTGAAGATGTCTGAATGTAATGGACTCTATTACTTGATTCCTCGCGAGTTTTAACCTCCGATGAATTTTCCTTTGCACAACTTCCAAAGTAGTACATCCTCCAAGCATCACAACAGCTTCTGGATGTATACTATAACTACATCCTTGTTCTGTCTCAATTATTTGACCGTTGCAATAAATATAAGCGGCGACCATCTTTTTTATCTAAAAGAAACCACTGTTATTAATTAAATCTGATTAAAGAATCAATTTATGTATGCATGCTTCTAGTAATTTAGGTTGGAATCCTAATCCCTCCACCAAATCAATATGTTCAACCCATATTGATGTGTAACTATTTACACAACCCACAAGTTTGTGTTACTTACCCAAAAATAGAAGTCAAATATATTTATACATATCCACATGCATTATATGTATGAGGTACACGAACATGTCATGTAAAAGCATAGAGTTATATGAAATTGAAAGTCTCCACATGAGTAAGCCCGGAGCGACAGATATCCAACCCCATTCACTTTCCTAGACAAGGCAAGCCTCTAGGAAAGTAGGTGGTCCGACCCAAAGCCCCTCTACCCGGGGATACTTTACTCAAGAGATCAATCATTTCATGATAACTCTAACACTTAATATGCAAAAAATATATTGAACTACTAAATTCAAGTTCATAACTTCAATTACAAACCGAGGTCAAGGTAGATTGAAAACTAAATTCAATATCATTCCTAGAATGTAATGCAAAGGTATATTCCATAGGCAATTTACTACTACTTGGCTAATTAATATAACTACTTCGCTAATTAATATAACTACTTCGCTGAATAATATAACTACTTCGCTAATTACCTAATTATGGTTAACTAATTACCTAATTATGGTTAAGTAATTACCTAATTATGATTACTTAATTAACTAATTATGCTTAATTAATTAACTAATTATGATTAATTAATTAACTAATTATGCTTAATTAATTAACTAATTATGATTAATTAATTAGCTAATTATGATTACTTAATTAGCTAATTATGATTACTTAATTAACTAATTATGATTGATTAATTAACTAATTAGGATTAATTAATTAGCAAGTGATGATTGATTAATTAGCAAGTAATTATTGATTAATAACCTAATTACAATTATTTAATTACCTAATTATGATTAATTAATTACCTAATTATGATTAATTAATTAACTAATTATGTTTCATTAATTACCTAATTAAGATTAATTAATTAGCTAATTATGATTAATTAATAACCTATTATGTTTCATTAATTACCTAATTAGGATTAATTAATTACCTAATTATGATTAATTAATAACCTAATTATGATTAATTAATAACCTAATTATGATTAATTAATAACCTAATTAGGATTAATTAATTACCTAATTATGATTAATTAATAACCTAATTATGATTAATTAATAACCTAATTATGATTAATTAATAACCTAATTAGGATTAATTAATAACCTAATTATAATTAATTAATTACCTAATTATGATTAATTAATTAACTAATTATGATTAATTAATAACCTAATTAAGGTTAATTAATAACCTAATTATGATTAATTAATTAACTACTAATGATTAATTAATTAACTAATTATGATTAATTAATAACCTAATTATGATTAATTAATTTACTAATTATGATTAATTACTTAACTAATTATGATTAATTAATTTACTAATTACGATGATTAATTAATTAACTAATTACGATTAATTACTTAAGTAATTATGATTAATTAATTAACTAATTATGATTAATTAATTAATTAGTTATGATTAATTAATTAATTAGTTATGATATTAACTAATTATGATTATTTAATTAACTAATTATGATTATTTATTACCTACTTACCATTAATTAATAACCTAATTATAATGAATTAATTAACTAATTATGATTAATTAATTAGCTAATAATCATTAATTAATAATCTAATTACATTTAACTATTTACCTAATTATGATTAATTAATAACTTAATTATCATTGATTAATCAACTAATAATGATTAATTATTTAACTAACTAATCATTTCATTATCTAATTACATTTAAAAAACCATACTATTTATAAAATACAAACATTATATACTAATTCTATAAATTAAACAACTAAATTATTAAATAAAACTATTAAATAAATTTAAAGAAAGATTTACCTCAAATTTGTGACGACGTAGGTACACAGGCAGAGCAACCGAAGAGGCAAGGCTTCACCGCAACCGAAGAACGCAAGAAAAAAGTTTGAGAGAGAGAGAGAGAGGAAGGGATAGGGAGGGAGGAATGGGGGTGGGTGAGGTAGGAAGTGAGGAATGGGGTGGGGGGAGAGGTCCTATTTATAGGATGGGGGGGTGTTTCGGCGCCACTTGAAGTGGCGCCGAATTGATTGGGAAGAAGGGTGCAGCGCCACTTGAAGTGGCGCTGCACGGTTTGCATTTATTTTTTCAGCGCCACTTCAAGTGGCGCTGCACTCTATTTCCGCCAAATTGGTGGAGCGCCACTTGAAGTGGCGCTCCAATTCCGAAACCCTTGAGCGCCACATGGTCTGGCGCTCAAGAGACCCAATTACCTAATTATTTAAACGTTTGACCCATTAAAAAGAAAAAAAAACCCTGTCGGAAAATTTAGCCATCCCTGATGTCTTCCTATCAAATATCATTTATTTACTTATTATATCCCCTAACCATATTTTTATGACGAAGAACTATCATTGATTTTTTTCACTAATTTACATTGATATCTTGGTTTCTATTTTTAATTTTCATCAGTTTTGGTTATGGTTATTGTTTGTTTTAATTTTTTTTGTACATTTATCTTATTGGGTGTGTTTACAGGAATATAAAGGGACATTTTTCTATTAAAAACGTGGAAATGTTATGAAAAGAAGATGTAATTGGATTTGGTTTGTTTTTTAAATTAAAAGGTCCTCATTTTATGGGATGAGTGAAATTATTATGCGGGGTTTCACATTAAACTTTTGTATGGAATTTTTTATTTAAAGTATAAAAGATGATATTTTATTGAAAAGGGTTTATCATAGTGTTGGAAATAAACTTATAATGTGTGATTCTTGTATTATTTATGTTTCTTATATATAAAATTATTTTACAAATTACATTTATACAAGTATTTATGGACTATATTATGACAGAAAATATATAGACTCTATAGTGATATCCTACTAGGAATGCTTGGATCACAACCTATATATATAGGGATTTATCTATATATATAGTTCTCATGTTTTCTTTTAAGACACTAGTTTTGATCGTACTCATGGTTTCCCACTGGGTCTCTTGTTGGATGTGTTTGGATGTGGGGAGTAACCTTTTTCCATAAAGAGGGTTTTTTAGAGTTGTTTGAGTTTCATTTTTCTAGGTATTTTTTTTAATTTTATTCCACTAGGTTGTATTTATCTCATGTGATCTAGATGTATATTTTTAGATGGATGGTTTGATTTTTTTATATGTTTGTCTTGTTTCGTTATTTATATATACTTAATTGATATACATGGGTATCCAACGTTTGGATAGCTCATTCTAGATTCTCGGATGATTGTGATTCATGTTAATATTATTATTATAAAGGTGAAAAAATTATCATGTGTGTTCTTAATACCCATGAACTAGTTACCAGCCCTAGGGCTTCAAGAAAACCCTTCATGAAATACTTAATATTGGATTAGGTACTGGTTAAGTGGTCGCCTATACCGATTCTTTATTAACACTATCACCATGGGTCATAGAGAATTGGGATGAAAAAATCAGTGCCTCGAGTGTTGTGAGTGGCATGAACTTTCAATACCACACCTCTATGAGACATATCACCATGTCTACATGATTTATAACCTTTTTCGAAAAAATTCCATCCCACTAGAAAAACTAGTGCTGAAAAAAAGCACCAACACAAGTGAGCCTCACTTGAAGAATATAAGGTTATAAAATTTACTTTTTATATTTATTCTTAGAAACACATTTATTTATAATATTTAATTTAATAATAAACAAGAATTGTTTTATTCATGTAACATAATAGAATTTTGTGAATAATAATTATTTAGTAAAATTGTTTTACAGAGTCTATTTTAAGGAATTCATGATTTATTTATATATAGAGTTTTATTTGTAAACTATATTACTCTTATTTATATTTTTATATTTATATGGTAATCTTATTAGTAATAAATCTATAGTAATCCAAGTGCTAACTAAGTATTGAAATTTTTTTTAATGAAATAATTCTAACACAAACTAATTGAAATATTTTCATATTCTATTTTATATGAATCACATGATAAAATAAGTTGTTAAATAGCATTTTTACAATAAAATAATATTTATTAGTCATTTATAATCATATGTAATAATTAATTTAATGTCTAAATGATATTATCAAATTTTATGTGCATATTTTGATACTATAAAAAATTCTTTTTATACGGTTGCGTAACATTATTTACCCAAAAATAATAATATGAAGTATTTATTTTTTATTTGAAAATATAATTTCTCATATATATAATGTCTTATAACCAAAATGATCATTAAATTTTGATAATCTAGTTATTAGAAAACTAATATGGTTATTGACATACTATTGCAACTATATTATATAAATTACATCACATCAAAAAAAAATTCATATACATTTATTTAATATTAAATTATTTATTAATTAAAAGATTAATTTTATGAAATAAATATCATTGTTTGAATCAGTAAATTTTAATTATCATAGGGGTATTTTTTGGGTATTTGTATTAAAAATATGATTTTAGGTGAATAGTGAAATATATATTTTTTGCAATTATGTTTTGTTTCATAAAATCATTATGATGAAAATATGACTCAATAATTTAGAAATCAATTTTAATGATTTAAAATGTATTTAATAAGATAAAAATTTCATTTATAAATAATAAACATAATTTCCAAATTTATAAATTAATTTTCAAATCCTATATTATATTTTATTACAATGTAAAATATTTTTTATTATATATATTGAATAAAGTATTTCCATGAAACCACATAGTTTTGAGTCTATTTAAATGTAAAGAAAATATATTTTTCTTAATCAAATAAAAATAAAAGTAAAATCAATCAACAATATTCCTAGTATTGATCTTAAATAATAAAACAATCAATATGTTATACAAAGATACCCATCCCATTGGCTATAAAATTACCCCTCCTCCACCCCTTTCATTTAACATGTAAAAGTTATTACTTTTTTAATTATATTCCCAAATATCTCTCTAAAATATCTTATATACATTCCTAAGGACCTGGCGTAATCAAAAGATCCACCTGTGATGGGTTTAGGCTCAATCAAAGTGAGGTGTCTCAAAAATATAGGTAAGGATTCCAAATTCAACTTATAAATATCTTAATAGATTTTATATTTCATTAAAATATTTAAAAATCCAATTTGTTTTATTCCATGACTATATTACCATAGTATGAACATATCCTTGATCCAATATCAATGAGAGATTACCCATTCCATCTCGTTGGACCCCTTTGTACATGTTGTTACTACGTCAAAGTATGTGTTTGAAAACCTTTGTATTCTCATTTCAATTATCCTTTTACTCAATAAAAATATATGTATTATTTATATGTCACTCTAAAATATTAGTATAACTATAACCTAATGTTTTTATAAAAATAAAATATATATCGTCTTTCTTCTTCTTTTAATCCCATTTAAAATTCATCATTCACTTATGTATGTTTCAAAATTTCTAAGTGAATCACAATGCCTTATTTTAAAATACAATTTTATTTTATGTTCCCAATGAAGGATATCATGATTTAATATAAAATTAATAATAAAATAATATCAAATTTATGATTATTGTAACAAACCAATTCATTTCATGTTTATATAGTCAGAGGGTATTTTAATTTTTATTCCCATATAGTTTCTATGGAAAATTATAATTTATCATATAGGAGGATCGCAAAAATAATTTTATTACACATTCGTTGGCAATATAATGGAGTGTTTACCATAGGGAAAGGGATATTCTAAATTTTGATATAGTCATATTTTCAGGGAATATTTAATATTTAATTAATAAAATATTAATTAATTTCATATGTTTGTTCAATGATATATCTTGAATGAAGTCTCGTATTATAATTATTTCTTTACGATTTAGTCTAGAAAGAGAGGTTTTCCTTATATTGGTGTATTCTCATCCTTAGTACTATGCCAAAAACCATTTCCCATTTTTTTAATTTTCATTTCATTAATTTCTTTTCCCCCTTTATTTCATCCATCCAACTTTGGTATCTTGCACATGCCTAAGGGGCTCCTATATATCATGTATATATATGAGATAAGTGGAGGGAGAATAGAGAGGCTCATTCTAGGGAGATGGACCAATCCTAGATTAGGATGCAGTGGGTGTATATCAAAAGTCCATAATATAATCTTCAATGTTTTATTCCCTAAGGCTGACCATTGGTTTTATTTTTTCCCTATATCCACATAGTGTAGTTATTTTTGTGTTTTAATATTTTTTGGGAGTCCCTTGAGGGACATGTTTGAGTGTTTTTGGGATAATAAAAGGGTTTCAGTGGATTCATAAGGGTTTTCTATTCAGGAAACTGATCACACAACATGGGGTTCAAGAACACACACTATGTGTTCTTATTATTGGATTCATCGTTAATGATTATGGTTACATAGAATTCCTATTTTGGGTATGATATGTAGAGCCACTTAGGGTGTCACCGACTGCATGACCTGAATATCCATTTGGGAGAACATTACTATAAAGAATACATGACCAGAGCCCATGTATGATACATGTCCATAGGCTATGCCGAGAACATGTACATAGGTCATGCATGGTACAATTATAGGTGCACCATGTAGAGTGAACATTGTGTATATGTTGTGGAAAAATATGATTTGTAATTACAAACCGAGTTTAGCTATAAAAAATGAATTAGGTGGGATATTGGGGGTGCACACTATGTAGATGAGGTACATTCCATATACATCACATTTTTAGGTGTTTATATTTTTTTCTCAGTATTGAGTTAGAGTTGAACATATTGGAAGTCCATTATTAGTGATTTTCATTATTAGAAAAAAATATTAGGTCATTTTAAATATCTTCTAAATCTCCATGAATGGAGTTTTCACTTCATATGGTTCTCTGAGACCCTCCATGATGTTGACCACATCTACTTGACTATGTCAGAAGAAGTTTTGTGATGTTTCAGTTATACTGATATTCTTCCATATATTTTATGGTGTTGGGATCCAAAAAATATTTTCTGAATACTTTTTTGGACTACATTTATTCTTATATTTATCATCATTGTCATCATCAGCTTCCTACCATTTCCATGTGAACTATTATGATACAATCATCCCTAGATATGGTTTCAAATATGAGCTCTATGAATGTGAATAAAAAATCATATCATGATCCATGTATCTTTGAAGCGGTGATGGTTTGGAGTTCAGGTAGTGGTTATTCAATATGTGGTGGATGAATAAAACCTCTTCCTGGTGTTAGTCATTGGTCGGGTTTTCTTCAAGCATCGATTTGCAGTGATCAGGGGGTGGTGCTAGAATTTTGGGAAATGGAAGGGGGTTGTGTGTGGAATAATATGATGAGATTAATGATGAAGGCTTAGGGTTCATGTAGATATTTTTCTGTGGGACCTAGATGTTAATGGACTCTTGATTGATGATTAGGTTGAAGAATTTGGGCCTCATGGATGCAGAAGTGTCTCAGTTGGGACTCGTTCAGATTTCTAGGACTTTTTGATTTATTGGGTTCAACATTTCCTTATGGTAATTTATTTTTTTTGTTTAGATGGAAATGAATATTCTTACATGTATCATTAGGTGGGTGGCCTCGAATGAGGGATGAGTGTGTTGACACCCATCATTCATCAATCTATTTTAACTATAATTGGATAGATGGGAACCCAAATTTGATTTTGTGCAATGATTTTTGTCATGATTATTTTTTAATAAGGTTGATAATGCATTGAGTTCTTTCTAATCATTGTCTGGTTTGTAGATCGAATGGAAGATAGGTGTGCTAGGACATATCATATAATCCTCCCTCTAAATTTCAGTTTTAGTGGTATGGGTTCTATGAAACATTATGTTGGACTAGAATGATTAAGATTCTTGGAAGGAGGAGGGGGGAACACATTATCATTGACTGATATCAATAATGATTTGTCTATCAGAGTTGGGGGATGAATTTTTTTCCATTTCTTATCTTTAATTTTTTTTCCATTGGACACTTGAGACCATCTTAAGACTTTTAGGGAAGGTCTCTTTAAGGAATTTTTCCAATGTTATTTTAATGGTTTTCCTTTTTTCCACAGTTTTCAAAGAAGGTTATATTACTTTGTTATTATAAAATAGGGGATTGAACTTAAAACTATTAAAATAAGAACCTTTGGGTGAGTAGAGGCTGTGGTAAAATGGTTTTTAATGGTTCAAGGTTCGATGAGAGGATTTCATTGTGGTTTTGTTCTAGAATCCCCAAGAGGGTTTAGTTGTGGTGTGAGGCATGAGTGAGGGTTGTATGCCTAATGGATGACTTGGTTTTTGGATGATAAGGATTTTTGTTTTAGGTTCTTTTAGATGGTTCCCATGATACATGATCAAGTTTTTTATTATATGGATTTTTCTTATAGATTACTCAATTTTCAGTTATCTTAGAGCCTTTGGGATGAGGTGGCATTATGCGGTATTTGTTATGGATGTGATCTAATGAGTAGAGAATTATATAGGTAAATGGTACCTCTTTGAGGATACCCTTGTGTGTGTGGTGTTGTTTGAGGGTAGGTTGTGTACTAGATAAGCCAATTGAGGATTCATGCAACAGGCTTGGCCCGGGGTTCTGTGTGTGCTGATGTAGCCCTAAGTTGGTTATCCTTTTATTGTTTAGGTTTAGAGGACAACAGAGGAATCCTCATGATATTTTTAACCATTGTGGGATGGTGTTTGTTTCTATAGGATCTATTTATGGGTCTGGGCATTGGATTTCCTGTGAGGTTCTACGGATTGTGGCTTGAGTTTTTCGAGACTATTCTAAATCAGGTTTTATTTATGATAATGGGGCAATTAGGGTATTATTAAATTGGGTGTGTTCCCTAATATTTATTGAATTATCTCATATATAGGTTGTTTGGGGTTAGGTGGGTCTACAAAGTTAATAGATAATGTTTATGAGTACACCCCTAGTTCAGTTTTTTATTTACTTCTACAAGGGGATCCATAATAATGGGTTCTAAGGAACTCACTTAGCGGGTTACATTTTCTGGGGAATTTTAGGATCCCTTAGAAGCCTAGTTAGAAAGAATATATTGATGGTTGGTTAATATATTATCCCAACTAGTTTTTTAGGACTACTATGTCTTTGAAAAGTATTATATTTATGACAACCTGTAGGTTTCTATCCCCTTTTCAAATAGTGCTATTGGTGTCCTAGATCCCATTAGTGTTTCATGTTATTTTTCCGGAGGCCTAAGAAGATTTCCAAGGGTCTAGAATTCATGAATGTAAGTGTGTTAGGCACCATGTGGATCCTTTTGGTCTGTTGGATGTGATCGATGGTTCATATGGATTAGTGATAAATGAATTCCATGGATCTCGACATTAGATGGAGTAGGGTAGACCAATCTTGGGTGGCACGTTAGATCCTTAGTTTTTATTATTATTGTATTTTATTATGTTTACCCCGTTTTATTTGTTAAATATTTAATTTATCTTTCTAGTGATTATTTAACAAGTCATGGCATATCATATTTCACATGTAATTATTATGATAGATGATACAAGGTTAAGCGTTGGGGTGCCATTCTAGGATTTATTTGTCACCCCATATATGAGAACATTTGTTGTTACACATACCTTATGTCTTATTTTATATTGAGCACTAGAAGAAACGTGGGTGTGTTTGAGGGCTAGTGTTATATGGTTGACAAGAACCTCTCATGTAGAGTTTGTTTATCAGGATAGAGAAGATTAATAATTATGGAGACTATATTTGAGGTAATAATCAGTGATGTAAGTAGATCCATGTGTATTTTATTTATTCTATTTATTGTGTATATGTGGCTAGACCTGTGAGTGAATTTTTGATCTATATATTATGGTCATGCATATTTATGAATAATTTAATTTATTATATCAAGACTATATTTTAGTAATTTATAATGAATTATATAATGATTATAGATGTGTCTATGGTTGTATTATTTTCATTTTTATTTATCACTAATATGAGGGTATAGTCTCACCTCTATATCTCTTTATAACCTATCCACAAGTCACCAGCCTCTAGCATATAGTGTAAAAACCTAGATCTCCTTTTTTAGGTATTTTTTTCAATTAAGTTTTTTTTGTTGAGGAAAAAGGGAAGAAGGATAATTTTATGATTACATGTTTTGTATTTCCTTGTACATGCTGTCTACTCTAGAACTAAGTCCATGCCATTTCTGTCCGTGTCACGACTGCGTACTCGACCGTATGATGACATGGTAGGGCCACATAAGGCGGGGACTAGAAAAGACATATACACATCGTGTATCTTTGTGGAACACAACATGTTTCTTTATTTGTTACATCAGACTTGGGTCTCATCTCGTTCAAAGAAAATACTTCTTCTAACATCGTCTCGTCCATGAGTGACCAAAGATAGCGATTATTCTCCAAGATGCCGATCGACCATCCGTTCTCTGAATCAACCGTCGTCCATTGCGTTGGAATTTCCACAGTGAGTTCTTACTTATTCTAGAGCCTCATCCATTGATTTATCCTCTTTCATGATATATTCTTGGTTGAATTTTTTAGATGTTTTTGTATATCTATGACATTCTAGGTTGATTCAGTGGCTGAGGTTCAACAATATCGATCGTAAAACACTGAGGTTTGTGGTTGGTGCCTTTCCATATATCATCTTTGAATTATATTTTAAAATGTTCCCAATACTGTAGTTTAGGGTATTGTGTGGTTATAGAATCCAACCATTAATGACTTCTATGACTTGATTGCATGAGTTAGGGATCTTGTATGAGAATAGTGTATAATTACCTTTCTATGGATTTGTTTTCCTATGTTTGAATTGATATTATCTATTGGGTCTATGTTTTACTCTTAGGTTTCTATGTTTCCATGCCTAGTGTTGTTAGGATAGAGTGATATTATCTGGCTTTCTTGTGCCATGATTTGTAGCTATTTAGCCAAGTAGTATGTTGGGATTTACTTTGGTTGTAAGATATTGAGGGTGGAAGATTACATTACATAGGGCTATGGGAACCTGATATAGTTATACCATTGGGTGAATTGGTATTGAGGGCTTCCCCAAAGTGTCTGTTATACTTTTCAAGTTGTGAGACCATAGAGGAGATGGATGCGAGTTCTCACTCAGAGTGTTTGTAGTTCCATATTGTGTGACCATTTGGGGAATTGGACGTTGAGTTCTTCCCCAGAGTGTCTATAATTTATCATTACGAGACCACATGGGGAATTGATAGTGAGTGCTTTCTATGAGAGTATTTGTTTAATCTAAAATAGTGGGGTTAGATTGTTAGTACATCTCAGAGGTATTGTTGTGTTTGATTGGATGATAATTTAATAAATGTAAATTAATGTATTTGAAACTGTGGGATTGTTTACTTTTGAGTAATTCATTATTTATTAGTTCTTTTTTCATATTTACTATGATATATATTCACTAATAGTTTGGCATAGATCTTTGGGTGGTTGCATATTGGGATTCATCTCACACCCTGTTTGGGTCATGCATTTGGGACCAAATAGATTATATTGTTGTACGTTTATATTATAGAAAGTTCCCTTCTACATCACATAGCAGATTGTTGTGGAGTTGGAGAGCATGGGACTAATGTGAGGCTTGCGATGTTGCTGGAGTTAATTACATGTTTTCCTTTTACATTGGTTTAGTAATGTATTCCAACATTAGGACTTGTTTGTATGCTTTCTTAGACATAAGTGACATGCATCATTTTTATATGTGCTCCAGTTGTTTATCTACTTGTAGTCTTCTGCTTTTTACTATTGCATGTTATTACTACTTCTTTCACTACTATTATAATTTTATTTTTTCAATGTTACATAGCCAATGAGATCATAGTTTCCCCAATATCACACCCAAGTCCCTCTCTTCTAGTCGACAGCCTCTGGCATTCGGGGAAATTCACTTTAGGCCATGTGAACAACTCGGTAAGGGGCACCTCTGGGCAGCATCCAGAATCGGGATGTTACATATAATGTGGAATGCTTTAGAGATTTTCATGACCTAGATCTGGTATTGGACCAAGTATTCCCTGGTTGATTCATGTCAATTAAGGAATGGTAAAATACTAATGATAATAATGATAAAAAATATTACTAATGAAGATTCTATGAATTGCAACTCTCTACTAAACAATTTAATTCACTTACTTCTTGAATGAAATGAAAACTCTATTATAATATCTCTTGTGCTTATTTAACCATTAGATAGTGACTATATACCATTAAACTCACATCAAATATGTTATTGAATAACATCTTACCAACCGATATAATAATAATATATCTAATAAATTATTAATACATGATAATAAATCAATAAAAAGGAATAATAATAATAAAATAAACATGAAAATGTTAATTTTTTTCTATTTCACTTCATTCTATATTCTTATCAATATTATATTTAAAATTATTCATTTATATGAAATTTTATAAAAATAATTCATTTAAAAATATCATTTTTTAAATCTAATATTTATATCCTTCCTAGAAAATGACATTTTTCATAATAAATTTCAAAATTGGGTAAAAACTATGTGATTTCTTAATTTCATTTGAATTATTTTTATCTATATTCATATCCTTTTAAATTAATAATTTTTAATGTTACTTATCTCGTTTTTCCACTTATTATACCCATTTATATGTTTTAAAATGGTCAAATAAATCATTTTTCATTTATCCAAATTCCTATGTAACCATTGTATTATTGAAATGAAATACTCTAGAATGGATTGATATAAATGTACCTTTATATTTCTTTATGTTCAATTACACATAAATATAACTTTCTTCTAATAACTTTCTATAATATACACCCAATAATTTCTCCCGTAAATTAAAGGGTGTCTTCCTAGAAAACAATACAATTGGACAGATTGAAAAAATTATTAAAATTACAACATGCCCATTTATTATATACATAATGTGAATATCATATACTTCAGTATTCAAATTGAATGATATTTACCTAAATTAATACTTTATTTCATTGTATTTCCATTTTAATTATATGATTTTTATGGGTTTAAAATTGGTTTCATATTCATATGGTATACATATGCAAGGATATATCATTTTGGTCACGGAGTTATACAACCCTCTAATACAATAAGAAATATTTATATCTCAAGAGATCTTTATATTATGCATGGAAATAATTAAATAAGCATTGTTTAAAATGTTATGAATGTATACAATTCTTTCCAGATAGATATCGTTTTTCAATCCTTAGAGATGGTGAAAGTCATATTCGATTTTTTACTCTACTTGAATATATAGGGACTCTATAAGTCAATTATGTGGAAAATATTACAATACTATTAGAGGCCATGGAACTAAAAAATTTCACTAAAAGGACTAGTACCACTCATCTTGAAAATGGAGGGATGGTGGGAATAATAAAGAAATCAATAGATGCACAAGAACCCAATACTATCCACCTTACACATTACAATAAGAATATGTTGGAAGATGTTGTTTTAATTAAGGCATCAAAGAAAGGCCAAAGTTGGAAAAATGTTAAAATCATGAAAGTTTCAACCAATAATAAATTAAAATGGATTAACAGTTAGTACTCTATCTTGATTTGAGTATTTAATGAAATTAATATCACCATGGAGGATTTTATCAAGAGTTAGGAAAGAATTGCCTCTTTATTTGAGCATCTAATTCAGAAGGAAGAAACTTGGACTAAATTTCCTATATTTTACAGGCTTCTTATGATGGAATATTTTAACAATTTACATTTTTACTATAATGGAGTAATGTTTCCTATTATTATTTTAATTTTTTCCTATTTGGGTTACCACTACCCATAAAAGGTGAATTTATAGAAATGAATAAAAATATAATTTATAGTATGGATATGCTGAAAATATTTCTTTACATTATGTTATGTGTTGACATGATATAGTTATCTTTTCTGTAATTTTACAATCTCTTTATAAGAGTGCCTTATCATATGATTGATTTTATATTCTTATATATATATATATACATTCTACATTCCTATTTTATATCACCATTGTACATGATTATTATTTTATGATTTCACATCTGAATTCAATGATATATATTTTTATTCTCGAAAAAACCATTTTTAAATTTTGTTCCTTAATATATGATTATTATATCATTCATCATGATTAATTTTTATGATTAAATGATATTATTCCATTAATAATTCCATTCCTCTCATGATCATTCCTCTCACATATTTATTGTTATATAATATCTCATATATGAATCACTGTTTATGTTTTACTTCTTATTAATAATTTTACCTCACTGAATTCTTATGTTTTCACATTTCCCTAGGTGTTAGTTGGTGTTAAATAGATTTTGATCAGTTTATAAGAGGACTTTGATGAATTTTTTAATTAATGATTTTAATATATGTATTGGTTGATGATGTATTATATACCTAGTTCCCAAACACACTTGTGGGTGATAGTTTTAATTTAATGTTATGTGTAAAAGTATATATGTTTAGCATCAAAACTGGAATTATGGGTTTAGGAGTGTCTTAATAATAAATTAATTCATGCATTCACCCATTACTCTATGATCAGAACATGTGTTTTTACTCATAATTTTAAATTGAACTGATTTATCAATTGTATAAAATTATTTTGAGGTCAGAATAATATTATTTATCAAAAAATTTAATGTAAAAGTGTTTTATAAACCAAATACCCTCTTTAAGATATATTAATGACTGATATTTTCTTTTTTCATTATAACCATATAATTTTTTTTATAAATTTCCATTAAAATAATTAGTTGGTGAGGAAATGGGGATTGAAAATTATTGGATATTTTATAATATTAATATAATGTTTTGTTTAGAAATTGAATAGTGGAACTATTTTTTTAATTACGTTTTAATATATAAATTGAAGTGTTATCTAAATAAATCATTATTAATTTAAGTCCAAATGCTAAAATATTTTTAGGTTATATAATAATCCATGTTTTAGATGATTTTTAGGGGAAAATGAAAGACTATGAGCTTTAATACAACCCCATGACTCATCTCTTCCTAAGAGAAGTGAGTTAATGTATAGAATTACTTTACCAACATTTCCACTATTAAAACTACTATATCATAGTATAATAATTGTATGTATAAGGTTTCTATACTATGAATGAGATTAAAATTCCAATCATAGTATGGTTTTCTTAAATTTTTATTTAAAAACTAAAAAAATATAAAGTAAATAAAACATTTAAATCAAAGAAAAAATTCATAAAAAATTGTGACAAAAAATATATTCTTTTAAAAATAATGGCAACAGATGAATTTTAAAAAATGGATTTTCCTAAAAAAATTAATTTCATTAACATAAAAAATAAAATGAGTCATTTAATTTTGATATTTCCTAAATATATCCAATTTTCAATTGTTCTATTTAAATTAACAAAAGTTTAGTGCTTCCAGTACCTTATAGATAATGTAATATAATTTACTAAAGTGTAATAACAAATAATCTAAGAATAAAAAGAAAATTAAAGGCTATTATCATAGTCTCATCCTTCCCTACCACATTAGAGATCATCCCATATTCAATACTTCCCTAAAAGAGTAAATAAAGAATAAAATATGAATTAATATCAATATGATACTAAATTAAAACATTCAATACGTCGAAAAAACCCACCAAGTATAATATATTATCATTTTACTACCCTTAATAAACCTTACTATAAATGAACAATATCTCATGATCATAAAAAAATATATATAATGGAAGAAAATCATCTTAAGAGATAATAAATACATGAAAATAGAGGAGAAAAGAAAAAAATGAAGCAACATTGGTAGAAAAAAATCAATGATGGGGATATTTTTTAAGAATTTAAATCAATAAATTCTTGTTAATAAAGAATTCACTATATTGGAAAGAATATGGGTTGTTATCTCAAATAACTAACATACAAACACTATATTACTATTTTAAGTATTTATAATTAAAAATGTACTACAAATTCAAACCTAAAATAATCAGGGTTTTTAAATGCATATGATATTCATATAAATATTTATATATATGATAAAAATATAGGGAAAAAATTCAAAAAATGGTTAGAGTGAAATAATATTATTGTTCTTAATAGTTTATAGTTATGTTATCATTGTCCATTAAAAAGAATTTAATATCATTATTATACTCAATATAGAAATAAAAAACTATCACTCTACACCAACATGTTCAAATTATGATTCCCCAAAACTAATACCTTTACATGTAAGAAAATATCTCTCCCGTGTTACTCCACCATATATGACATTATAATAATGAGGAAGAAGTATGTAGAAGGTAAAAGGGGGTGATCAAATAACCAAATAAATTAAACTACTAAAATATTAGAATAATAAAATAATAAAATAATAAATATAAAACGTCACTTATACCTCTCTTGAACGTCAATTAAGATTAGTCCCCCATTGACATTAAAATGATAATTATAGGGAGGTAAAAAATAAAAAGGAAACAATGAAAAAGATAAATACAAATAAAATCTAATATATATATATATATATATAATTTATAATATTGAAAAAATAAAATTACCCTCCTTCACTTATAAAAATGGAAAACACATTGAATAAAATCATAGGTACATATTTATAATCTATAGAGGTGATTTATTTTCACTATTATTTTTTCTTATAAATTTTTTATCTTATTTGTCCCATTAATGTGAAGAATCATAGAAAATAATATTCTATGAAGTTGTTTGTCTACATCTTAACTATTTTATGAAATATTTTCATCTCTATTGGATAATTATAGAAAATGTTAACACCAAATTACTAAATTATAATTATCTTTCTCGATAGACTCTTCAAATTCCTAGGCATCGATTTCTCATGAATTTATTTCCATAAAAAGTCTAAATATTTGGAATTAATAGTTAATGTAATTTTTTCTCAGAATAATATATATATATATATATATATATATATTTGCAAAAAATTATTTTTTAGATTAATATAGAAGGGTGAAGGTGAATTTCCTTTTAAAAAATATATTTAAAAGATATGATATAATTATGTAGTTGAGCGATTAGTTAAAATAAAATAATAAACATGATTGAGAAGTGTATCTAAAATTGAGTATAATAAGAGAATTTGGAATTAAAAAGAATAAGCATAGAGAGAAAATATAAAATAAGAGCTAGATACATTTAAATGAATTAATAGATTATGTTATTGAAAGGATTAAATATTAACATATTAATTGAATGAATAAGATTAAAAAATTAAATATGTTGAATGTAAATACAACACAATGAATACAATTTGATAAGGGTGTTTGATAATAGATCGATTATGTTCCCCTATGTATCTCACCTAAATTTCTTATGAGTTTCTTTAATTAGAATACCGTGACATTAATAGTATCCAAGTAACCCATTGGGAATAAAAATCATTAACTTTAATTGTAGGAAAGAAACATAAAAAATACCATGGTGGTTTACCATGAACCCAAAATGAATGTACTTAGTTTTAATAGTTACTAAAAACTTAAAAATAAAGAGAGATGATATTTTCGTAGGAAAAAATAATTTTAAAAAACGTCCTCAGTTCTTTAAAAGTATTGAGAATATAAAATTGAAAGAATAAGGGATAAATAAATTGTAAATCAAATTATTATAAGTAATAATTTAAAAGACCATTATTAATGCACCATTTTACTTTTTTTAAATGCCTTTGGATATTATCCTCATGACCCCAACAAGCCTATGGATTTTTTGTAGGCATACATGTTACAACATACTCCACTGGGTAGCCACTAGATTCCTATGGGCATCTGTTAAGATACCTAGAACACTACAGTTTTATAATGATCTCAATAAGTGATTTGTGAGATACACAATGTTTATGGTGGAATTATAGTAGTTAGGGAGGTCCTTTCCACTACCACTAGCTAGTTGGTGACACTCCACTAGGTAGCTAGTGGTAACAAGATCTATGAGATTTTGAATATTTACCCAAAACTCCATTTAAATCATTTATATTTACTAAAAAACTCTATAAATTAATTTCTATTACTGATAACATAAAATGATAGAAACATAGTTTGTTTTTTGATGATTAAAATAATCTAATAGAGATACAGGTATAAACATTTCCCCCTTTTTTATTATCATAAATACATGACTAAACCAAATAAAATTTTGAAATGAATTTTAATATTTCTGAATGAATTTCGAATGAGTTGATACAACCATTTTTAAAACTCAAAAGAATTAAAAAATAAGATATTAAAAGTATTAAACACAATAAAATTCCAAAAAAAATATTTTCAAATGATATTTTAAAATAGTCCATTTCTATTTAAAAGAGGTTAATAAATCATTTTGAAACATAAATTTAATAAAAACCTATCCAAAAGAAATAACATCCCACCTTTGGTCTAGTATGTGAAATAAAATAAAAAAATTAAACATTAAAACCATATTTTTAAAATAAATTTATCCCCCATTATGATTATTGAAAGAATTTATAGACAAGTTTTAAGAAATAAAAAATAATATCAAATTATGTAACTCATCATTAATTATCATCCATGAGGGTCAAAAACATTTATGATTTCATAAAAACTAAGAATAATTTTAAATATAAAAAAAAATAAAAAAAATAAAAATTTTAATGTTACGATAAATTTCCAATGTTTTAATTAAAAATAATGAAAATGTTCCGATCAAAATTGAAATAAAACACTAATGTATAATATTTTTAAAATAATTTCACTATTGGAATAGATTATATTCTCTAATATCATTTTAGTATTATCGAGAAATGGTCCCCCATTATATATGCATTAAAAATATAAGGATCTATGAAACAAAGAAATTCAAAAGTTAAATAAAAAACAAAAATATTAAAAATTTAAATTAATTTGTAAACTACACTACAAAACATGAAAACATTTTAAAAATAAAAAAAATTAATGGAAATTTAAAATTTCATTTAATTATTGTGTTCAAGAAATATTATGTGAATAATCTAGAGAATATTTTATAAATGTGTCAAACCAATTTTGCAGTAAAGGCATACTACTCACACATAGTGTGAAGATATAATTAAAAATCCAACGAGACCTTTTCATTGATACGATCTCTAGGGACAACTGTACCCAAACCCCATCCAATTGTTTTTATAAATATTGTACTTTATTTTATTTAAATATTACAATGAATTTACTTTTAAAATATTTATATAATTTTGAATAAAATATAATAATATTTTAATATAAAAAACCACTGAAATAAGAATAACTTTGAAAAATGAAGAATTGAAAATATCTTAAGTTTGACTTTGTTAATGAATAAGAGTCAAAAGTGTACCATAAATATCACAACCATTATAAAATCATAATGATATAATGCAAGGGTATTGGTAAATATATCAACTAGTTGGATATTTGTGCAAATGAACTCAAGAAATAAATATTCTTTATAGAAGTGATATCCCTAAAAGAAAAGTCTAAATTCACTATTCTTAGTGGTAGAGTGTTAACATAGATTTCTATAAATTATCATTACACAAGTTTTGGATTAATTAGTAGGGAATTAATTTTAATTTATCTTATAATATGAGAGAGTGTGTTTCCTCAAAATAATTATAGAGAAATAACACCATGTGGATATAAATTCCACTTCTACCATACAATGAACAACATAACTTTTCTTCTTCCCAGGGCATGGGATAAGGGATATTACAAATAGGTGCTATGTAAAACTTTTAGTTTTCATATCTCATTAACATCTACCAAAATTAGTATCAAAACTATTTTGATCATAATATGTAACTTTTGGATAAATTAAACCATGATTTTTATAAACTTTTAAATATCTACAAATTATTTTATTTTATTTTAAATGATATAATTTAGTTTTTTATTGAATATGAGAAACAATTCAAGTGTTAAACATGATTATTGGATAGGTCACAGTAAGGTAACAATTGCTCCCAATCATACCACTATAAGTCTTGTTGTCGTCCACTTTACTGTTTTAATTCAAAATTATCTTAAAAGAAGTAATCAAAGGTGTACTAATTTTTTTACACAATCCATTACAAAAAAAATTAGAAGTTTATTAGAGAATTATTATGATTGATTAAAATTCTATCTCTATTTTGAGAAATTTAAAAAATAATAATGAATTTAAGATCTCCCATAAAATTCATTTTAAATTATTTAATCCTTAAATATGAAAATTCATTACAATGGTACTATTTCATAAAACTTATAATGATACCATTGATATTAATCTTAAAAAATTTAAATACTATTTAAATAGATTTTAAACAGAAAGTTGAATAATATTTTAACATTTTAAAATAATTTTCTAATTGATATTTAGTACACTATTCAAACCAATCATGATGGGAATTTTTTAAAATATGATGACTGTATTTAACATAAAAACATGATTTATAAATTTTGAATCTTCAAATTTGGGAGGTTTTATAGTAAAAAACTATCAAAAAATAAATCCTTTAAAAAAACTTTTAACATACTTTTGAAAAAACCTAAAAAATAAATGGGTGAAAATGAAAATAGAATTCAAATGGATTATAGCGTAGTGATGGGTGAATAGGTTTCACTATATTCAAGGAAATATTATTGATTGTAGACATAATTTATTACTAAAAACCCATTTATGACTTATAATGGGATGATTATTATGACTTTAAACAAGTGTAGGAATTTTATTCCTTTTAAATTAGTTTTACTCCATTTACATTGAATGTAACCAATATCAATAACTTATGTTATCATAAATGCTTATATGTTCTGGGTGTGAACCAAAATCATTATGTTTAACATTATTCAAAACTAACCTTATCTTTTGAGTATATACTTAAAAATCACATATAATATTTTCAAAGGAAATATATTTAGATTTCACCCATTCCATGGGTAAAGGGATAGATAGAATTTCTGCCACAAAATCAATTTCATTAGAAGTAGATGGATTATTTAATGTAATCTTTTATAGTTCAACCTCAACATCATAAATTTGGGGATGAATTTTATATAAATTTTCATCAAACGTGATATGGATTAACACCTATATGGTTTCGATGATTTTATTAAAGGCTTTGTTTTTTATTTGAGAAATAATACCCAATAAAAATTACTTCATCATATTTTGGATAAAAATTTATTAATTATTCTTTAGTGTTGGGGATATAGAATTTACACCCAAACACATTAAAAAATTTAAATTTATAAACAAATTTTTTTCCAAAGACAATTGGGGGTCTTCTTAAGGATGATTCTTATGAGAAACAATTCATGGTAAAAGAAGTAGTATTTACCTTATCAGCCTAGAAATATTGAGGTGTATAAATTCATTTAAGATAGTTCTAGAAATATATTTTTGAATTTTATTAAATCTCTAAAATCCCCACTTTATTTCGGATCCCTTGTAGTAGAAAAACTATGATTATAAACATAAGATGTATGAATATCACTAAATCATTTTCCATTAAACTCCCTCCATGATTACCCTGTATTAATATTATATTATAACCTTTTACATTTTTAGTCTCTTTCTAATATTTAATAAATATTTTAAAATGCTCATTTTTTTAGATAAGAAATAATCCCATGTAAATATTTTATAATCTTTCATAATTGAAAAAAATTTAAGATTTACCTCATTTACATGTAACAAGGGTTACTAAAAAATTAAGATTAATAATCTCAATGGCCATAAATATGGATACTTCCTTTTTATATTTAAATGAAGTTTTTTGTTTATTTATCAGTTATAATGGTTCAAAAACAATCTTATTTTGGAAATGAAATTTAGGTACGTCTCATATAAGGGGATTTCAGTTCAGTTTGAAAAGTGTTTGTGTTCTAAAATGGCCAAGGAAAATATGTAAAATTGACAACTCACTATCTTGTTCACTTAAAACATTTTAAATGTTTTACTTTAATGATATTTTAAATCGATAACATATATTTTTTGAAAACAATAAGTTGAAAATAAAAAATTTCTTTTAGAATCCAAGAACATTCAAAAATAATTTTCAAATATGGATTTAAATTCACTAGCACATAATTGAATAATAAAAAGGAAATTATGTTTTAAAACATTAAAATATAAATTTTTTTAATAAATGAATAATTTGAAAAAAATGTAACTATAAATTTTATATCTTTCCTTGAGTTATCCCAAAAAAGTAATGTGGCCTCCATAGATATTTTTAGGGTGATTTAAAATAGAGAAGTCATTGGACATGTTTATCGAGCAACCACTATCCATATACAATTTAGTTCCTTCATATTTTCTCTTGAACCAAATTTATTCATTTTTGGACATGATCCATTAGGAACTTCTATCACATGAGATTGGAGATGAAATAGAATATTTACTTATAGTACAAGTTGAAACATTGAGGTATTTTTACTTATAATATTTTCCATTGTGGAAAATGGATAATGAAAAATAATTTATCCCTTTTTTTGAAAATATAATATGTTACCATAGGTATTTTATATTTCTTCTTCATTTTTAGGTGATAATAATCCCTTTCCTTTATGAAATTTTTTAATTCTTGGTTCAATATTCCATGTCAAAATCACTTATTAAAGTAACATCAGTTATCACATTAATTTTTTTCTTATTTTATATCACAAACTTTAATTATATTTTGAATTTTCACTTCATATTGTCTTCACAGGTCATAAGAGAACAAAATAATTTCATTAAACATAATTATATTAAAGTTTTTTGATTCTTGATTTTTTTCATGAGTTACTAAGAACTAGTAAAAACCCAATGTTTCATATTCAAATGGGGTTCTCTTGAAAGATCATCACCATAAGATTTTATACCATTGAAAATGTTAGTAAAGTGATTAAAAAACTCATAAATTGATTCAATATAATGCATACAAAAATATACAATCTATTCTATACATGTCATGTGTAGTATCTTTAACTTTATTAGCACCTTCATTAGAAACATGAAGTAATTTCAAAATTTCAGGGGTTGTTTCACAAGTGGAAACATGATTAAATTATTTTTGATATAATCCAAAATGATGTCAATTTTTTTATATGTTATCAATTTTAAATGTGGAAATACCATCATGAGTCCATATTTCATCTGATTCATTAATGGGTGTGTTTCCGTGCATGATGTTTTTTCTAAATGATTAACCAATTAATCATAGAAAATTAGAAATGTGAGTTTTCCAATAACTATAGTTAGTTCCATCAAATAAAGGGGCACAACCCATTGTGTTTCCTTTAAGAGAACCTTGGGTATCATAGGTATTTGAAATTTTAAAAATATCATTCCCTGAAATAAATTATTCTTTTTAATATTTTTGAAAGCATGGTCAAGATAATATTTTGAACACTGAAAAAAATCCAAAATTCTAAAACATGGCCAAAACAACATTTTGAAAAAAGGCATCCTATCATAGTGAGTATTATTCAGTGTAATATGGAAATAGGTGGTCAATTTAGATTAAACTATTTGGACAAAAATATAGGATACTATTTTAAAGATTTTATAAATATTAAAATATATAATTAAATTTTAACAGTATCGAATAGTGTATTAAAAAATAATCAAAAAAAGTGAATTTGGAATTTCATTGTGAAAAAGATTTATAAAATAATCAAGATACTTATTTATGTGAATATAGATATTAAGTCATTTATATCATTAAATATTAATTGATTAATAGAATTATTGATATTAAAAGATAGAAATTATGAATATAAATTAACTGAAATGAACACAATTCGATAAGGGAGTTTAAAAATAGACCAATTATGACCCCCTTCAACACCCACACCAATTTATTGAGATTTTATCAATTAATAAAAATATACATTAATGGTATCCAAAAAACATGAAAATAACATGAAAACATTTACTTCAATCAATTCTAAGAAACCAGGAATGTGACAGTGGTTTTAGTAGTATACAAAGGACCAGAAAATAATTAACCTAGTTTTAGTGGTTTCCAAACCCATAAAATTGAGAGAAAATGGTGGATTTTTAAGGCCCAAAACCATAAAAAAATTATTTAAATTAAATAAAAAGATATATAAGATGAAATTGAGAGAATGAGAGACAGATAGATGTGAGATCAAAGTATTAGAGTAATGAAATAAAAAATATATCTCAATAATAGGAAGAAAGAAAGAAATTTTATAGCTTATGATAATTAATATTAACTATAGATTGTTTTAGTCTAATATTGATGATTTCCAAGCCTCCCATGAGTGTTATTTATAGCGGTTGAGGGTATAAAATTCAATTTGGGGGTGTAATTATGTATAAAAAGTCATTTCAGATCATCATTAACGCACCCTTTGACATGATAACCTAATTCCGCTGACTAGACACCTGATTCTATTGGCTTGTCAGTGAGCTTTTTATAGGCTTTTAGGATACTGTAAATGTAACTTGGTTTCTTCTAGATTCCACAGAGTATCTAGCGAGCTATCAAGAAATCTATAATTCTTTCCAAATCTCACTGGGCAACCCATGAGATCCACTAACAATTTTGTGGAATTATAATAGCTAACGAGGTCTTATCTAGTGTCATCGGTGGTCAAGGTGTACTCTATTGGGTATCATGTTGTAATAGATTACATGGGATGTTTAATATGACCTCCTAATTTTGTTTAAAGCCTTCCTCTTTCCTAAATAATTATGTAAATTAATTTAAATTCTTAAGAACATAAATTCACATAATAAAATAGCTTAGAAACATAATTGGTAGGTTTTATCATTAAGACAATCTAAGAGAGTGTGGTAGAATTTTTTTACCTCTTCTGGATCATCGATAAGTGAGATTTGATCCCAACATTAAATTTCATGAAAATTATGGATATATTTTTTATCCTCGTATTTATTTTTAATATGGACTACATTTGGTTAGAATAAATAATTATTCTAGATGAATGAAATGAATCCCAATAACCATGTAATCCTAAAAATAAATTAATATTTCAATTTGGATTAGTATAGTTAATGTTATGAATAAAATACCAAAATGATGATTTTTTTCCATGAAAATATAAAATAATTATATATTCCCTTATAATAAATTTTTATTCAATGAATGAAAAAATGAGTATTTAATGAAAAATGATTATGTTATGCGACATTAAACCATGTAAAAATTATAAAATATTTTTTTAGGTTGAAAAAATAGGATGATTTATAGCATGATCACTCTATTAGAATTAAAGGTTATGATCTAAAAAAATCTAAAATAATGTTCTCCTTTTTCGAGAGATCTATAGACTAGTAGAATTTATCAATATTATATAAGATCAGTCAAAAATTTGATATCATAACATATTTATGCTAGTTAACTCCATCACATTGTACCAATAATTTCTGTGAACAGATAAAATATATAACTATTAAAAATTTATATCTTTTAACAATTAGGGTTCATGGTCATGTCATAATTGAAATGGTTGTGTCATTATATATATCATTTCACCTCATCAAATTTTGAATCTATGAGGATCATGGCATAGAATGTATTTTTTCATCTATGTTTTGATTATCTATATCTTTCACAAACTAGTTACACCATGAAGAGGGTATTATCCATGGTGTGGGATTTAGGCACATCACTATTTAACTCCTCATATCACACTTTTGGTTATCACTTTGTATTTGGGATATTTGTTTTCCAATAAACATAAAGTATAAATGTTTTTTATGTCAATATATTTGTAATGTTTAATCAATAAAGGAATACTAAATAATATAAGGTTGATGATGAATTCAAATATGTTTTAAGTAATGAATGACACTAATAATTCTATTTATAAGTAGAATGAAAAATAAATTTCATGTCTTTTGTTGGGAACTTGATATCTAGGTGTTATAGTTAGGATGAACAACTTCACAATTTTTTTCATTAAAGGAGAATAAGAAATTATGGGCCAAATCTAAGAGAGAAAAACTACACAAGAAGCAGGGATATCATTAATATAATCATATGAGGTAAAATATTGGATCCATCTATGTGAATTTGGAAGGTTACATAGTGCCTTTTTGGGTTGGTGAAAACATGATGGAGTAGTAAAAAATCATCGTGTTGGTCGACATAGTGGCCCATTGGGTGAGGATTCCCTAACAGACCTATACAATAAAGTGATGGAGTTCTAGTTATTGTAACAAAGTGTGTATCTATGTTTAAAACAAATATAATATCATGTTATAAGATATTTTGTTGATAAAATTAAAATAAATTATATGCTGATTGAAATGGTGCGATTTCCATTATCCACTACCTAAATTTCCTATGTTTATCTTGTATGGTAATATTGCACTAGATTTGGTGGGATCATTCCAGGATTATGATTACTAATATAAATTCAAATTAATGGAGGAATACATGTGTTTATGTAATATATTTTGAATTAAAAAAATATTCATTTATATCAAAATATTATAAGCTTCATGTTTTGATTGTTTTAGTAGTTTCCATTAATTTAATAATAGCCACATAAGTATGAATTTTTTCATGGAAAATCATAAAAGATCATGAACATTGATGATATGAGTACCTATAATTACTATAGAAATTTAAATTCAAAAAATACCCATATGTATAATTATTTCTATATTTCCACATGAGTAATTTCATGACTTTATATGATTTAGTGAATACATAGTGAGATAAATGATAATGTCAAGTTATCTATTAGTCATTGGAAAATTGTGTAAAAGTTATTTGGTCTTCCATAAGTCTAATTTTATTTCTTAATTTCATTCATTTAATCTTATATTTAAATTCATAATTAAGATTATGCAACATGACTATTCTTCATGAACTAATATATCACAGTGATTTGATGTAAATATGATTCATGTCGAGAAATGATAAATAAAACATTACAACTTAGATCATTATATGAAACTATTTAAGAAAGAAATAAGATATTCCATGACATGTGGATATGAGTCCCTCCACATTGATTAATCAAAGATAAACTTTTGAGAGAAATTTTAACCATTACAGGAGATTAATAATTATAAGATTTGATGCATTTGAATCTTCATGCAATCATAGAGTAGAATTAATACCAAAAAGTATTTATATTTTAGTATAATGTGGAATATTTAAAACACCTTTGATATAGGTCTGATAGTGTGTGATATTTCTCTTTCCAATTAATATCTTAACAATTAGTTCCTAAGAAGAATTAAATAAATTATTAGGATCAGTTTTGAATAAGTATTAAAATTATTTAAATTTACCTCCTATAATTTATTATGATTCCTTATTTGAAATAAGGGAATAATTTTCACATTAGTTATAATATATAAATAATGTTGGATGGGAAACAAAAAATATGAGAAAGGGGTTAATTTGACATCTATATGAATTTGAAGAAACTTATGGGCTAAAGAAGAAGAAAAGAGAGCCTTGAACCTGTGTTCAAATTAAAGAAAAAAATGGTTCAATAAAGAATGAAAAATAAGACCATACCTATGATATCTTCATATCATAAAATAATATTTAGAAGATGATGGATCAAAAATTCTATAGATATGGATATTCCTTATGCCGAGACCCCTGTATTGGAAGAATCACCAATGATCCAAATTGTAATGTTTTTGATTTGGTGTAAAGAAATTGATTTTCATTTATTCCTGCATATATTATCTAGAAATTTTAAGATATATTTCTTGAGGAAGAATATTGTATTCAATTATTAGAGTGAAATTAAATGTAGGAAGGTATTATTTCTTTTAGGTGTTCAAGGAATTCATATATAATAACCTGTGGCTCTAGTATAAATAATATTATTCATCATGAAAGGAAGTGAGTGAGAAATTCCTTTAGGATTGGGATGATACCAGCCCAAACATTGTACACAACTTGAAATGAACTTGTCATCACTACAAATTTATAGTGATAATAAAAAAATTTCCCAAAAAAATATTTAAACATGAAAAGGAGTAGGCTCTCACATTTAGACCAAACCATGCTACTATTATGTGCTGATGGTATTTTCTATTTTATCACTGGATGATAATTTTTGGTTTGAGTGATAATTAATTGTAACTACCCGAATCCGAAGCCCCTCCAGTAGTGCCCCATACCCGGTTCGCCACATGACCTCAAGCACATTTCCCCAAATTCCAGAGGCTGCTAACTAGTAGCGAGGGCCTTGGAAAGT
Organism: Viscum album; assembly: GCA_963277665.1. Taxonomy (NCBI): domain Eukaryota; kingdom Viridiplantae; phylum Streptophyta; class Magnoliopsida; order Santalales; family Viscaceae; genus Viscum; species Viscum album. The sequence goes on along the minus strand of OY728143.1, from coordinate 1,188,445,419 downwards.
TATTGGGGAAACTATGCCCTCATTTGGTAAGGTATACAAGGTAAGGAAAAAAATAGTCAATAGCAAAAGCAGTAACAACATACATAACTGTAACCAAAAGCAGAAGAATAAATATATGCCAATGATGAAAATGATGCAGCAGGTATAAGTATCTAAGGAAAGCAGCAAACACAATAACGTGCTGAAATACAACTGAACACAAGTACAAAAGCAACAACAAAAGAAAAACAGATGAGAAACTCCTCAGCATTGCAAGCCTCGGATCAGTTCCATGCTCTTCAGATCCAGTGCAATCAATAACCAGAAGTAGAAGGGCTCTTGCCCTTATCTATACCCACAACAACATAGTCTGCTTGGGCCCAAAGGCATGGACCAAACAGGGTGTGAGACAAAGTCCCAGTAGGAAATCCCCCAAAGATCTGTGCCTAAAAGTCAATGAATACATGGAAAGTGAAGTAAAGGAACAATAAACAGGAAAATACACAGCAAATACAATTTACAGTCTAGCATATAAACTACACAAGTATAAAAAAATCAACAAGTAAAACAAGGTAACCCCCTAGGTAGTTCTCATAGCCTAAACCTTATGGTTCAACCTATAAGTACTAGCAACCCCCTGGGAGGCACACATAATCTCACCCCTCTGGTTCAGCTATAGAATAGACTCTCTGGGGAATCACTCACCGTCAATTCCCCCTATAGTCTTGTATCGTACTAAAGTCTCTCTAGGGAAGCACTCAACATCAATTCCCCATGTGGCCCGCATCGAGGATCTACAGACTCTTTGGGGAAGCACTCAACGTCAATTCCCCCTATGGTCTCACATCGTAATTAAAGACAATCTAGATAATCCCTTCCATCCATTATCCCTATGGTCCACTACACTAGGTTCTCGCAGACCTGTGTATAAATAAACATGCATAGCGCATGTGTGTTGTCCAAGTAAACCTCAAGAACTACTTGGCTATCATTCTAAGGCTCAGTACCAAAACAGCACAACAGTTCCACTATCCTACAACGAGGCATGGAAACTGGAAAACGCCTAATAAGCAAAATATGCAAGGAAAAGCACATGAACATAGTAACATATCCAAAATTTACAATTATTTACCTATACTCAAGCAATCAAGTATATCAGGAAAAACAGGGGAAAAACATGAAACACGAAATACCCCATTCAAGGGTATTGGTGGAATTTTCACAAAAATACTCAAATACTTTCTACAAAAAGGCACAAACTAGCTACCTTGATGCTAGTAAATGATATACTTGAACCATGATGACTGATTCTTCTCAGAACAGCGTAGATATAAGAAAACACACCATATTCTCAACCCACGATAACTTGAAAATGAGGATGAACCAAGGAACAAGGCTAAAGTAGAAGAGATAGATTACTGAGGTGACCCCAACTCAATCGACGATAGCTGAAACGGAGATCGGATGGAGGCACAGAGGCACGTGGAAGATTTTCGGCCGTACGAGTCACTCTCGGAAGAAGATCCTGAAGGAGCACGTTTTGTACGTCAAGCACGACCCCAGTGCGTTTATTGAAAAAAAGAAATGTACATGGTGTGTAATTTTAGAGTACACGTCGTGTACTAGGTTTTTTCCTTACTCTGACAAAATTGGCCTCCACGTCACCCCTACACACCGTGTGTGTGTCCTGGACACGGCCAGCACACGACTTCGATCGGAAAGAGAGTACATGGCATGTATTTAGAAAGTACACGGTGTGTACTTAAAAAATATCCAGAAACTCCATTTTTCTTAAAAACTCTAGAAAAAGGAAATACGTACCTGAAACGAAGATCCGGGTTCTTACAAACTTCCCCCCGTAAAAAATTAGTCCCCAAATTTCCCTAACGAGGCGGAGAAACCCTGAACAGCTTCGACTACTGCGATCGTACATCAGCCTCCCTCTCCCAGGTCTCATCCTGTACTCGCCCATGCTGACATAGCGCCCGTCCAAGAGGGACAGACTTCCCACGGAGAACCTTCGTACTGCGATCGACAATCTAGATGGGATGATCCTCAAATGATGCATCCACTTCGAGCTCAACTTCCTCAGGCTGAAAGACATGAGACAGGTATGAAAAGTAATGTTGGAGCTAAGAGATGTGGAAGATGTCATGCATGGCCCGGTACTTCTGGGGTAGCTGCAACCGATAGGCGACCGGCCCAACTCTCTCAAAAACCTCAAATGGCCCGACGTACCGTGGTGAAATATTACCCTGCCTCAGAATGATCTTGTGTCCTAGCCTCGATGCGACATGCAAGAAAACCTGATCCCTGACCTCAAACTCCAGAGGTCGTCTCCACTGATCAGCATAAGACTTCTATCGAGACTGTTCCATAGCCATCCTCTTCCGAATCGGCTCTATCTGGTCTGAAGTCTCCTGAACAAGACGAGGTCCCGGCAAAGCTGGTTCTCCTGCCTCCAGCCAACATAAGGGTGATCGGCATATCCTACCTTACAAAGCCTCAAATGGTGCCATCTAAATGGTCACCTAGAAACTGTTGTTGTAGGTGAACTCCAGTAGAGGAATATTCTTCTCCCAAGAACCACCAAAGTCTAGGATGCAAGCTCGGAGCATATCCTCAAGCACCTAGATTGTGCGCACGGATTGGCCACCAGTCTGGGGATGGTATGCCGTACTCAGAAGTACCTGGGTACCAAAAGCCTTATAAAGTCCCTTCTAGAACCGAGAAGTAAAGCGTGTATCCCTGTATGAAACAATAGAGCGTGGAACTCCATGCAGACGAACGATCTCTCTGATGTAAAGTCATTCCAGATCATCAACACTGAAGGTCTCCTTGATCAGAAAGAAGTGAGAAACCTTCGTTATCCTGTAGACGAAAACCCAAACAGCATCGTTCCACCAAGGCGACCTTGGAAACCCAGTCACGAAGTCCATCACAACATCGTTCAAATTCCACTCCCGAATGGGTAACTGCTGTAAAAGCCCCACTGGTCGCTGATGCTCTGCTTTCACCTTCTGACAAGTAGAACATCTCATTACAAAAAATAGCAACATCTTTCTTCATACCTGACCACCAGTACTAGCGATGAAGATCCATATACATCTTGGTGACGCCTGGATGAACTTCCCAAAATGAGGAATGAAAAACCCGCATCAGCTCCTCGCGTATATCTACTGGCACCCATACGCGTCCCTAGAAACACAAGATCTCATCCTCGCCCACTTTCCATCCAGGAAGAGGGTCCTCTCCTGACACACTCTCTCGCAGGACTAATCCTTCTGAGTCTGATAGTTTCCTCATCCATACCTGATCATGTAGTGTATAGGTAACAGCTACAATAGATAGGAAGTTCAGTCCCTGTCTGTCATGCACCTCCAGATGCATCTCAGAGAACAGAGCAATAAGCTGCCACTCACTGCTGGACTTCTGATCTGCCTGAATATGAGTTCTCATGCTCAACACATCTGCCACTGTGTTTCCCTTTCCCAGTGTATAGGTAAGCTCGGAATCAAAATACTGAAGATACTCAACCCACCTACACTTCCTCAGATTCAGATCACACTGAGTGAAGATATACTTGAGACTCTTTATGGTCAGTGAAGAACACAAAGTGCTCTCCCAGAAGATAGTGTCTCCAAAAGTGTAAGGCATGGACAACAACTTCCAACTCCAGATCATGTGTCGGGTAGTTCCTCTCATGTGGCCTCAACTGTCGAGACCCGTACGCAACGACTCCATCTCCCTGCATAAGCACAACACCTAGACTGATACCTGAAACATCACAATAGACTATATAAATCTTGCATGTCTCTAGAAAGACTAGTATAGGTGCCGATGTCAACCTTACATTCAGCTCCTAAAAGGCTGACTCACAAGAATATGAACATAAGAACGTCGCCCCCTTCTTGGTCAGACCTGTTAATGGTGCTTCTAGGCATGAGAAGTCCTGAATGAAGTGTCTGTAGTATCCAGCCAGCCCTAGGAAACTCCGTACCTCAAAAATTTTCTTTGGATGCTCCCATGAGACTACAACTCTCACTTTCTATGAGTCCACAGATACTCCCGCCTCTGAGATAACGTGACCCAATAAGTGAATATTTTCCATCCAAAAGTGGCACTTCGAAAGTTTAGCATAAAGCTGATGCTCTCTCAGTGTACTCAGAACGATCTCAAGATGTGTGGCATGGCCCTTTCTAGTATGAGATTACACCAAGATATCATCCATAAAGACCATGACGAAGGAGTTCAATTAAGGATGGAACACTCAGTACATCAGTGCCCTGAAAACTGCAGGCGCGTTCGTGAGACCGAACGGTATGACTATATACTTGTAAAGACCATACCTGCTCCTAAAGGCTATCAGAGGTATATCTGATTGGCTAACATGCAACTAATGATAACCAGACCTCAAGTCAATCTTCGAGAACACCCAGGCTCCACGAAGCTGATCACAGAGGTCATTGATCCTCAATAAGGGATATCAGTTCTTGACTGTCAACTGGTTCAACTTTCGATAATCCACACAATGCCGAAGGGTACCATCTGCCTTCTTCGCAAACAGGATAGAAGAACCCCAAGGAGAAGTACTGGGTTGGATGAAACCCTTTTCCTGCAACTCTTCCACCTACTTCTTGAGCTCCTGCAGCTCATGTGTAGCCATCCTATAAGAAGGAATGGACACTGGTGCTTCTCCTGGCACGAGCTCAATAGAAAATTCTACCTCACGCTCTAGAGGAAAACCTGAAAAGTCCTCTGGAATGATGTCCCTGAAACGATCAACCACTGGAGGAAAGTCAAACTGTGAAGTCCCCTGATCATCCAGATAAAGACTAGGAATCTGGGCTGTCACCCTTCCCAGACCATGATGCTCGAGTCCTGCTCGACTCACCTGAACATCCCATTCGCCTCTATGAAGAAAATACTCACCCTCAGGTGAAACAAAACTCACTATGTGGTGATAACAGTCGAAGACTTCCTGGAAGGGAACCAACCAGTCCATCCCTAGGATTACATCATATCCTATCATCTCTAGGACATAGAGATCCCATAATAAACTATCCCCTGAAACCTCGAGAGGGCACTCTCTACACTGGCTTACACTAGATGTCCTCGTCCCCAAAGTTGTGCCTAGTGTCAACGAGTCGGCAGACGAAAAGATACAGAGCCCAAGGCTCTCCACAACAGCAACAAAGATAAAGTTATGTGTTGAAATAGTATCGAAAAGAGATGAAGATAAAACCGAGGCTACTAAAATCATACCTTGAACTGTAGAAGGTCCGAGATCCTACTTTTGATAATTCTGCTCTACCACAAAATTTTGTCCTTCCCCGTAGACTTGTGACCCAGGGTGACCACTCTAAGCTGAACCTCCCTATTGGCTCTGATGAACTGGTGACTGACTGCCACGTCCTTGACCTCCGCCTCATCCCGAACGGCCAGAAGAACTCTAGTTCCCTGACTGGTGGGAAACTGGTGGTGCTGCTACTAAATGAGGACTCATGGAAGAACCCTCGTCACCAGCAACTAGTGAGAAAACCTGGCAGAAATGATGAAGGTGACCCATATTTCTGCAAGATTGGAACTCCACTGGGTCCCTCTGGCACTGCGGCCTCATGTGCCCTGTCCTTCCACACTGGTAGCATACGACCTGGCTACCTGAAGATGTATCTCGCTTCCTCGGGTCACCGCGCGTAGGCTCCCTATGACTCTTCCTGCTGTCAACTAGAGGAACACTAGCTCGGGAAGAAGAACCGACCTAGATCGTAGCTCTGAAGCCTCTCAGATTACGCTCTGCAATCAGTTCCTAGTTGACGATGGAAGTAATGGAAGTCAACTGGAAGATATTCACCTGTGAGCGGATCTCCCTAGTGAGACCATCCTCAAACTTCCTTGCCATGAACACCCCAATTCCATCCCGGAGGGGTGTGAAACGTTACAGATCGGTGAAACGAGAGGAATACTCCATGACAGAAAGAGTACCCTACTATAAACTCATGAACTCCCAGGCTCGATCGGCCCTCAAGTTATCCGGGTAGAAGTAGTTGTAGAAAACACATTGGAACTCCTCCCAAGCCATAACCTATTGATGACCTGCCTGTGAGATCACGTCCCACCACCTCTTGGTGGAGTCTCGGAGCATGTTGGTGGTGAGCTTGACCTGCCTCTATAGAGGCGTCTCCAGATGCTCAAAGATAGTCAGTATGGATTCCATCCATGACTCTACAGCCTGAATTCCTCCTTCCCCCGAGAATGTAGGAGGATGCTGCTGCTGGAAAACCTGGGTCAAGTCTGCCATAGTCATGGCAGGAGGCGGTACTCCCTGAAGGTTCTGGATAATCCTCATAAAGACTTCTCGAAACTGCGCATCAGTGCATGTAATGGGTATAACTGCTGGTGCCAAGGCTGGAACAACAAGAGGATCTGCAGGAGGTCCCTGATCGTCCATATCTAGTGTCTGATCACCGTCTGGAAACTGACGAACAATCGGAGGATGTCTCGGAGGCATAGGTCTGAAAGATCAAAAACACACCTTAGATCAAAATTAACAAAGACTGAGAACACACGAGTACAAAATAGTAACAGGGTAAAAAAACACACAAGTTAACAAAACATGAATACATGGCATGTATAAAAACTACATGGAGTGTCTTCATAAGACACTGACATGGGTGTGTACCCCTGCCCTACAGGTCGTGTAACACCTCAAACTACACAGATTGTTGACCCCACACACAGAGTGCACTTGAAAACTATTCCCCTTCCCGAGTCTCTTTACATGGCTAACCCACACGGTCCGAATTAACCCGAGACTACATAGAGTGTTCTGTACAAACACGGTGTGCACTAGACAAGGCTTTGGCGGCCTGTTTTGTTAAACACACGGCCTTCTACACAGCTGAACCTTACACGACGTGTTCCGAACAAAACACGGCGTGTATAGGTGAAGGTGACCGTCTCGTGTTTTTCATGACATGGTTGGGTACCTGAACAAGACTACACAGCATGTTCCAAAAACTACACGGCATGCCTAAGAGAAGGTAACGCCGACCCATGTTGTTCATGACACAGTCAGGTACCTGGAGAGGACTATATGGCATGTTCTTTTATAACACGACGTGTTCTACTCGAGCTTCCCCGACCCGTGTTGTTAGTGACACGGCCAGGTACACGACTTCGAACTACACGACATGTACCTACCGTACACGGGGTGTTCCGGAATTTATTTCTACAACAACATGTCCCTGCTCACACAATCAGTGACATGGTCTAAAAACTACGCGACGTGTAGTCAAAAGTACACGCCGTGTATTCTGGGTTTTTCTGGGTAGTTGCTCAGAAACTGCACAGAAGCCCAGAAAACACAGAAAACAAGGCAATGAGATGCCAAATTCCGATTTGTGAGGGCCCATACTCCCCGTGAATCAAAACATGGCGTTCATTTAAGAATAATAGAAAAAAAACAATCCTCTTACAAGGAAGCAGAGATTATATCAAGAATATATCACAATAGCATGCATAATCTACACAAAGTCTATCACATGAGCATTCAATCGCTAATGCACCCTAGATGGCATGGAAAGAATGCATGGCATGTGATTTCTACAAGTGACAATATGATTCATGAGATTCCATTCCCTCATCTCATCGGGTTGCGACAGAAATAGAACTGTAATCATCATGAAAATAACAACACAAAGCATGTGAATCACTCTAGGTGAAATCATATCAACCGTAAAATCTAAAAACAAACAAACTGCAATTAACGAGGTAGTATGGCTTTTCTCTATACACAGGTTAGCTACTCCTGAGCACAGCTTAATTCCATGTACTAAATCTGTCCAATCCTTGGATAAAGTCGCCAAATAGTAAATCAAGAGAAAAAAACTCCTCTGATACCACATTGTAACAACCCGAATCTGAAGCCCCTCCACTGGTGCCCCGTACCCAGTTCACCACATGACCTCAAGCACATTTCCCCTAACGCCAGAGGCTGCCGATTAGCAGCAAGGGCCTTGTTATGTTATTGGGTAAACTATTCCCTCATTAGGTAAGGTATACAAGGTAAGGAAAACAATAGTCAATAGCAGAAGCAGTAACAACATACATAACTGTAACCAACAACGGAAGAATAAATATATGGCAATCATGAAAATGAAGCAGCATGTACTAGTATCTAAGGAAACCAGCAAACACAACAACATGATAAAATACAACTGAATACAAGTACTAAAGCAACATCAAAATAAAAACAGATGAGAAACTCCTCAGAATCACAAGCCTCAACTCGGTCCCATGCTCTCCAGCTTTAGTGCAATCAATAACCTGAAGTAGAAGGACGCTTTCCCTTATCTATACCCACAACAACATTGTCTACTTGGGCCCAAAGGAATGACCCAAATAGGGTGTGAGACAAAGTCCCAGTAGGCAACCATCCAATGATCTATGCCTAACAGTCTATGAATACATAGAAGGTGAAGTACAGGAACAATAAACAGGAAGGTACATAGCATCTACAATTTACAATCTAGCATATAAACTACACAAGTATAAAACAATCAAAAAGTATAACAAGGTAACTCTCTGGGTAGTTCTCACAGCTTAATCCTTATGATTCAACCTATACGTACTAGCAACCCCCTAGGAAGCACACACAATCTCACCCCTCTGGTTCAGCTAAAGAATAGACTCTCTGGGGAAGCACTCACCGTCAATTCCCCATATAGTCATGTATCGTACTAAAGGCTCTCTGGGGAAGCACTCAATGTCAATTCCACTTGTGGCCCATGTCGAGGATCTACAGGCTCTCTGGGGAAGCACTCAATGTCAATTCCCCCTATGGTCTCACATTATATTTAAAGACACTCTAGAGAATCTCTTCTGTCTATTCTCCCTATGGTCTACTACATTGGGTTCTCACAGCCCTATGTATAAATAAACATGCATAGCACATGTGTGTCATCCTAGTAAACCTGAAGAACTACTTGGCTATCATTCTAAGGCTCAGCAGCAAAACAGCACAATAGTTCCACTATCCTACAACCAGGCATGAAAACTGGAAAACTTCTAATAAGAAAAACATGCAAGGCATTGCACATGAACATAGTAACATATCCAAAATTTACAAGCATTTAGCTCTACTCAAGCAATCAATCATAGCAGGAAAAAATAGGGGCAAAACAAGAAACACGCAATACCCCATTCAAGGGTATTGGTGGAATTTGCACAAAAGTACTCAAAGAATTTCTACAGAAATGCACAAACCACCAACCTTGATGCTAAGGGAATGATATACTTGAAACACGATGCCTGATTCTTCTCAGAACGACATAGATCTAAGAAAATTCACAAAACTCTCAACCCATGATAACATGAAAATGAGGAGGAACACAGGAAAAAGGCTAAAGCAGAAGAGAGATCTTACTGAGGTGATCCCAACGCAATCGACGACAGATGGTACAGAGATCAGACGGAGGCACGGAGGCTCGGAGAAGATTTTCGGTCGTACCAGTCGCTCTCGGATTAAGATCCCGAAGGAGCATGTTCTGTCCGTCGGGCGTGACCCCAGTGTGTTTAGTGAAAAAAAAAAGAATAGCACACGATGTGTACTTTTAGAGTACATGGCGTGTACTAGGTTTTTTTCCGTACTCCACCAAAATCAGCCTCCACATCACCCCTACACACCATGTGTGTGGCCCGGACATGGCCAGCACACGGCATCAAGAAGAAAGAGAGTACACGGTGTGTACTCAGAAAGTACACGACATGTACTCAGAATGTACACGGCGTGTACTTAAAAAATTTCCAGAAACTCCATTTTTCTTAAAAACTCTAGAAAAAGGAAATATGTACGTGAAACAAAGATATGGATTCTTACATTAATAGATCCAATCCCCTTTACTAGGGTAACTGTTCAACTATTAGAGGTGTTAATTAAAAAGAAATTACAAAATCAATAAAAGTTGGGTACATAGATTCAACCCATCCTCTCAGTGTCGTTTGAAAATCCATAAGTTCCATATAAGTGGTTTCAGAGCTAATCTAGGTTTTCCAACGATAAGATTGAACTTTTTTCCTATTTTTTTACAATATCTATATGAAGTGTGGATTAGCAGAAACATTTGGAGTGACTTAGTTGTAAGACTCAATCCTCATCCCATATTAAAAAGACATGATGGTTTTGACAGAAAACATAAAAAACAAAGGAAAAGAAAATAAAAGAAAATTAAAAAATATAAAAAGTAAATAATGATTTATACCTCATAAGGCTAATTAATGTGGAAAATATTTATCTTTTAAATATATTCATAATGTTTTTTTAATGTAAAATTTAATGATTTGAATAATATGATATAAAATGAGCCTCTTATGATAGTTTAAAACATATACTATGACATTAAGGATCATTTGATGGATGTTCTATTTTAGGTAATCACATAAATACTTATATTTATAATTTTTTTATAAAAATACATAACTATAGGTAGAGGGTAGAGAAATAGAGAGTGAAATGGACAAAAACCCACAAATATATAATTATCCCACATAATTAATTGAATACAAAGAAGAAACTATATTAATTTATAAGGAACATATGTCTTTAGATGAAGATTAGTTAAAATGAATTTTTTTTGAGAAAAATTAAGTTAAATAAATCATAAAAAACCAATCCAAACACTATAAGATGTTCCCCAAGCTAACGTGATGGTCAGGAATTCACGGTTGTAAATTAAGGTAAAAACTTTAAAGGATATTGAGAAATGTTTAGAGGAATGGTGTCAGATGTTTAAAGAAAAAAAGTATAACCTAAAGAAATAGTGGGAAGAAAAAAATCAGTTTAGTTGAGACTGAAATGAATACCATCAATAGAATTTATTTTTTAATTTGAAAGAATATAGAGTTAGGAAAATCTAAAACATACCAAGATACTTAGATGAAATATGCTGCCACACAATCTGATGTAGATATTATTGTTCCAAAAGGTACTCATTTAGTGGAAATACGATCTACAAATTAACTTTTCATAATGATATAATAAAATATTGAAGAAATATACATTCCATACTAAAATATTCGAATTTCCGTAAATCCAATACTTATAAAAGTATAGATTTTAAAACAGAAAATATAAATCATTAGAAGAGAATAATTAATGTGTAACCTTCAATAATTTCATCAGTGAATAAGAGAATTTTTAAAAGATTTATTTCCCTAAAATAAACCAAATAAGTTGAAAAACACTTAGAATAGAAAGTATTTAGTTTTGAAATTTTTTGAAAGCATGCATTCCATATAATAAACCCATTATAGGCCATTTATTGTATCACTATAGGTTTTGGAAAAAGGAATTTTAATGTTGGAATAATATATTAGTACTTAAAACTCAAGGAAAACCTATATTATGGGGGATTTTACCAATGAAAATATGAAAACATACTATATTGGTGATACACCCTTAGAATAAGAGGAATATGTTCATAAATAACATATTTAGTTATTTGTAAAATGTTTTTGATTATTAATATAGAGGTAGTTATACATTTAAAGAGTACTAGTTTATACCCATCAGTTATCACTTATATTTTAAAGAGAATAGGGACAGAAACATCATATAGAAGAAGTTTAAAAAATAAGGATAGAAAACTTCTTTTGGGAAAATAGATAATGGAAGGTATTTAATAAAATAAAAGAGTTGGTCAAACCACTCCTTATAACTTTATGAAGAAGGCTACCAAGGATATATTTTCAACTATCAAATGATTATTTTACTATAGAAAGAGGAACCACACCATGAATTATTATAACTAGGTTATGAAAAAGTATGAAAAAATAAGAATGAATCAAAGAATGATCCCATAATGTAATCGAATAAATGGCTTATCTTAATTGAAATATCTCAAATAAATTGGTTATGATGTTGCCTAAAGAGTGTTCCAATAAAGTTGATAAAATTCCTTGTGAGGATTCTGAATATTCTATATTGGTTTTAATGAAGTGTTTGATTATTTTGTTAACTAAATTGAAAAATGAAAGGAGAATGAAGAAATCATATTTGAAGAATAGGGAAATAGAAAATAATAAAATCCACATAATGAATCAGAATTTCACAAGATGTTTTCAAAAAATGAAAACCCAAGGGTTTCACAAGAGCTATGTGGGAGGTGAAGGATAATCAAGAATACTAATAAAGACTATTTAGTAATGTTTCCATCACAATAAGAGGTGTTAATGATGTTGAATATGAGATATGGATATGTATGTTACTTTATATATTATGAAAAAATTAAGTTCCCACACAAATAAGATAAAATAATGAAGAAATAATTAATACCTAAAGTAGAAAAATATTTTTGAAATATATGTGAAATCATAAAGAACAAATTCAATAAAGTAAAGAAAGAAGTAACTTGGTTGAGAATAAATTCATATCCTCATTTTTTATATTACATAACGAAGAGATAAAACATATCCTGGAATCCTTTTGTGATGTATCGGTGTTCTTCTAAAAATAAGAATTGAAGTTGGATATATAAGGCTAGTAAGATATCATTCCATGATAGAAATATAGAAAGGAGAAAGCTAGAATAATTATTATATATTCGTTTAAGGATTGAATTGTTCCACTTTTTATGCTCCACAAAATTTGGTATATTGAATCTCATCTGATAAATCCACCTATAATAATGAAGATATGTAAATTCCCTCCCTTGAGGGGGATCTATCATGAAGGAGGTGTTTGAAAAGGAATGTTGTACTTTGAAAATCTAAAATTATTGGAAAAAACTTTTAAAAATGAATTTGAGGGTTTGTAATGATGCTTTTCAACCATTACTTTGGTAATATAAACTTTATTCTAAAGGGGAGTTATGGTTGATGAGAAAATGTGATGTTAAATGTGGAATCTTATTTATTATACCTCAACCATATAACGTTTTTGTGGAGTTGATTACAAGTTATATATATATATATATTGATAAATCTATATATACAGCCCCTAAAAATATATTTCTGGAAATGATATCAGATTTTAAGAACATTAAAGGACAACTTTAAACACCATGATTATTTCTTATTGTTTTGCACAATTGGTTAACATATATAGGCTTTGATATGGTTAACATAAGGATAAAAAGTATGAACAAAAGTGGTTATTTCCCGATCTTAGTTGAGTAAATATATTAATATGGTGGATGAAACATTATTTATAGTAGAATGAGATTAAACCCGATCATGTACATTGTATTTATTATTAATATGGGAGAGGGAAGAATGTAAACATGATGGAGAAAGAAATAATATATTTCAATAAGATTTAATTGGAGAAACCCATATTGAAATTTCATTTTAAGCTGGTACTGAAAACTAATACAAGGGAGGATATTATTTAGACAACACCGTGTTTATGTTTTAGTTATTTTTGATACATAAGAATTATAATTTTTTCATTTAAATATGTTTATGAATATAAATCCGGAAATGGAGATTAATGAATAAATGATTGATGATGATGGTTTTTTTATTAAATAATTGAGAGTTACTACTAATTCTATTTATATAACAGAGGAAAAATAAATAGTGAGTTACTAGTTGTGGACTTGAGATCTCATTAATAATTATAGGATGCTACAATTTGATGATATGTTCCTTAATGAAGCATACCAAAAAATGGTCTTACTCTAAGCCATGTCAACCACCTGAGGAGCCTAGATATCATGGAAAAACTAGACGAGTGTAATGATGGGTTCCATCCAAGAGTGCTAGGAATGGTGAACAATTCCAATGCAGGTTACTATAGATAATAAGTAATATAGAAGCACCATTCATGGATTCATAGTAGAGTAGTGAGTATATAATTCCTAAGGGACTTTTTATGCGGTGTTAGGGAGAGACTTTTATTCCAAAGAATCATGTATTCAAGTTGAAAACTAACATTGTATTTCTATTTAAGAGAAACTATCCAAAACATGAAAAAAATGAATGTTATTATGTATACGTTTGTATTCAAATAATACCATAACATGAGTATCTAGGTTTTACTTACATGAGAATCTCACATCACATATGGAATCTTCGTGTTGTGAGTGTGATTTCCAAGAGAAAAGCACTTGAAGGTAGGAATAAAATATTTTGTGTGATATGTTTGGAAGGGAAAAAATTTAATAGTGGTCATAATATTATAAGTTTCATGTTTTTATACTTCATCCACTGTCTATGAAAATGAGATGGTCTTTGAGAGGAGTATGTTTTTATCAAAAAACATAGCTGATCATGAATATTAAATATATGAGCACATCATATCACTATTTAAATTCAAATTCCTAAAGTATTCCAATGTATGCATCATTTGAGGTTTCCCTATGAGTATTTTCATGAATGTATAAGATTTATTGGAGAATTAATGAGTAAAATGATAAAAGAAAGTTTCTAATTAGTCAATGGAAACATTCACAATTGTTAGTGGGTTCTGCATAAGACTCATTTAATATTTTTTATTAGTAATTTATATTCACAGATAAACTATTAATCTAGAATATGCAATTATACTATTCTTAATGAATTAATATATCATAGTGATTCAAAACAACTATTATTCATGATGAGATATAATCAAGTATTCTTCACATTAAGGGTCATTAAGTAATACTATTTATGGGGGCAAAGAAAGTATTCCAGGATTGGAGGAGATGAGCCATGATTTGAAGAATTCTTATAGATTAAAAATAGAGATAAATTCATACCACAATAAGAGATTAAATATTAAAATATCTAATTCATGTGAATATACCAAATTTTTGGTGTAGATTTAATTATGGAATAATTATATATATTTCAAGTTAATTACGAATAGATTAAAAAAAGTAATATTTTTCAAAGAGTTAAAAATATTTCCATATAACATGAAGATGAAAAAATCAATTCTTTATAAATACATAACAATATTACAAGAATTGGTTTCCAATAAGTTATAAACGTACATAAATCAAGCTATTTTAATTTAGTAATTTTTCATATTTTAAATAAGGGAGTAATATCCACACTAGTTGGGAATAAATAAATATAGTAAAAGGAGAAAGAAAAAAGTAGAGGAGAAACAATGGGCCTTGGATATCTATATTAATTTAAGGAATCCTTATGAGTTGTAGGAGATGGAAATAGATCCTTTTCCATTTTCTTAACTTAAGGAAAAAAGACCAAATAAGGAAAGAAGAAAGAAGAGCATTCCTATGATATCATCAAGACATAAAAGAATATTGTGAAGATGGAAGATAAAAGTTGCCGATATTATATATATTCTTTTTGTTAATATGCTTATAAATTAAAAATCTACTATGATCCAAATAATAATGTAATTTAATTAATGTAACATGACCAGGTTTCCTTAATTTTTACCTATATTATCTAAAAATTATAAGATCTATTTATTGAGGAAGAATATTCCATTCCATTGATATAGTGACATTAAAATTAGAAAGGGAAATACTTTTCTAGAGCTTGATGAGGATCTTTTTAAAAACATGTAGTAGCAGTATAAACATCCCCATTTATCATAAAATGAAGATTAATATAATTTCATTATAGATTTAGGTGATACCAACCCTACCACTATGTACAACTTGATATTCACATATAATTATAGACAATTTATAGTGATAATAAAATCCATGCCTCAAAAAAGAGTTGAAAATGGAAAGGTTTAATCCCACACATCAAAGACAGACAATGTAAATATTATGTATTGTTGTTCTTTTTTATTTCTATACTTCATGATAATGTTACAGTGGAGTACACAACAATAAATCCATTCATCTTAACCAGGTAAGTGGTTCATGTGTAATAGGGGTTAATTAAACATAATTTAATAAATTAGTAAATTTTGGGTGGATGGATTCAACCCCCACTCACTTTCTCTGCATGATCTATTTGGGCTCTACAATGCTTAAATGTGAAGGTTAGATTATGGTTTTCATGACCCCTCCCCGAAATGTGTACCCCTCCAGGGTCAGCAATATGAAAAGGGAGATAATGACCCCCATGTCCCGCCTCCAGTAGGCCCCGGGTTGGCGACTAGCACTGAGGGTATAACAAAAACACAAATGGGAGGCATTACCCTCTATGATAACACAAGCAGAAGAGATAGATAAGATATATACCAACCAAATCTAACTCAGAAAAAAATATAAAAGAAACCCCAGTGCACCTATGTAATTCCATGCAAAAGTACTACAACTGGAAAGAGAAAAACTGCAAGTACCCAAAAGAAAGTAAAAAAACAGCAGCAACCACAAGCCCAAACAGCTCCTGCAACCCCAAGCTAGTAGAAACTAGCTTGATCTCCAACCTGCTCCATGTGACCTGAAAAACAGTTTATATATACATAGGGTGAGTATAACATTATACTCAGTAGGATCCTCCCCAAATCCTCTCGTGAAATGTAAAGAAACCATGCTAAAGCACAGTGAACAACAAGTGAATCTAACTCGTCACCTAAACTGGTATACTAAGTTCCCAACCTCTCCACGGCTACTCTCACCAAGTAATGCATACATGAATATATCATATAGTAAATAATATCAAGGGTAACCTGCTACTACTTCCCCACTAGTTTGCCGCTTTTCCCCAACGTCGCACGTCTTGAGAATATCTCTCCAAAAAGGCTTGCCTACAGAAACCTGGGAGAAGCACCAAAATATTCACCCCATGCAACAAAACCACCATGTCCACATGCCAAAGTAACTAGGTAGTTTCTAGGAGCCACCCCAGCTCGCAGAACATGTATCATACATCAGGTATTATACCTCAAGCCATTACAGCCCATACACCGAGTAAGGATCCTCAATCCATCACAGCCTATACACCTTACACCTATATTAGTACATAGAAAACTATATCCAGAATATATGTTTGTGAATAACCACAAGCCATTACAGCCCTCTACACACATATATGGGGAAAACTAACCAATGTGCCAGCCAACACTAGTAACTACCAAGAGAAGAGAGCGGGGCCTATGGGGGTAGTCAGCCATCCATCCTCCCAACAGAATATTGGGGAAAACACCCCCAGGGCTCAGAATCCCCAGGGTGGTAGTTTTTCTTACTAATAGGGTGGAGTATCAAATAGAAACACAAAACTTAAAGGATATATTTTATCTCACAACCACACTATGGGCATTACCTAGTCTTAGACACAACTGCAACTAATGTCTCTCAGACTCCAGGCTATTACTTCTAAGACTAGGTATCCTATAAGCACACAACCATTTAAATAGCATTATTATATTACTTCATTCAAATTTCATCAGTTCCAGTGTACGTTAATTAATTATTTAAACATTAATTAACCATGAAAAATTCCACATTAAATTTCATTGGCATCACACCCAAAGTCAATTCTTCCTTCAAAAATTACAAACTCATCATTATGCTCCAGCAAGTCCATCCCCATGGTTTAACACCATTTATTCAATTATTCATTATAGAAATACTTTCCCACATTCCTAGGCATTCTAGAAAAACATTATATACTACTAAACGTAAGGGGGATCAACACGGTGAGTAGATGTACTACCCGTCGAGTCTTTACTGCTTATAGTAAGATCATATACCCATTCTTCCTTGAGAAGATAAACACAGAAAGCACATGGCATACCCCGCGCATCTTCGCCTATTTTGGAAGAAGGGTAAGTAAGACCAGTTGCCTTGAGAAGTGGGGAAAGGTAAAGGAAATAAACAACCAATCAAAATTACCATGAATCCAAAAATCACATCCACTCCATTCCATCATCCCGGGTGTCCTCCCCGACACCCACATGGATAAACTGATGCATCTCTCCACTCTAGGCATCATCTGCTGCCACAACCAAAATCCTCCATACCCCCTCATATCACAACAACCATCCAGGATCACATCACAGGAAAAACAGCAGGAAAACAAAAATCACATTTAATTGGGCTCTTGGCCCTTTAACAATCAAGAGGGTAACTCAGAACCCTTTAAGGAATTATCAAATAATCAGTTCTTTAATCCATCTTTAATTAACCTATATATTATTCGTAGGTTCCAAATTCGGGAAAACTAATCATTCAGCGATTAATTAAACATGCTTACTGTGCCAATTTGATTAACAACAAATAAAAACTAGAACCACATTCGTTTACATGCCTATTTATCTTTATCCAAAAAATTATCAATTAATACCAATTTACATTATTTACCTATTTCCATCAAGAACGAACATCTAATCAAAGAAATATTAGATATCACACTATCCAACAAAACATGAGTCAATAACATGTGATCGATATAAATTTATTTATCCGATTAGAATATTTATTTTGTCAATTCCATTGTCATCCAGTGTGATTAAACATGCTAACAATACATTTTCACGTAAAATAAAAGAGAAGCAACGAACCCCTACCTCGAAGAGTTCTTGACATTCTTTATCCACACAACAGGTCACGATCCTCCTCTCGCGCCAACTGCATCCACCCGGGGATGCCATGGTACGACCTCACCAACCAAACCCCAAGAAAAAACCCATTATAATCATGGAGATTTCATGCTATAATATGTAAGGGAGAAATAGTAGAATATGATCCCCAAGGAATGAAGATAAAACATACCTTATATCGAGGATTGATCGATACAACTTATTTGCATCAAAACAATGTGAAACCAATCCGAGGAGTAAAGTTTGATTGTGAAACTACTATGGGAAGGACTGAAAGGTTCTAGTGTCTCATAGCTGAGAACAAAGAGAAATAACAAGGGAAGATAATATCTTGTCCCTTTATAAGATTTAATGGGGCGATGGTTTAAGATACGCTTAATTTCCCATTAAAAGAGGATCACATTAACCCACACGGTTTGACCGAGTATATACATCCCGAGCCATAGGAATAATTAATATTGTATTTAATTTCTTTGAATCATCCGTCTTAATTTTAGTGTTTCAACGTGATAGACGGTTTTCCATTCCAACACTGTATGAGGGAGATATGTTGGATGCAAGATCCTGTAATAATAATAATAATAATAATAATATTGGGTGTTTCACGGACTCGATCCATGAACCATAATTTAATATCCCACATTAGACTTGAAACGATGGTATTAATAACAGGATCAAATTGCCACTGATGAGAAGTCAATCGGACATCACACGCAGGAGTGATGGCGGGTCGAAGATTTAATAATAATATTAAATCTATTAATTCACAAGCGTTCTGGGTACCCGATCCGAAAACCCAAAAAAGACATCCAATATTAGACTCATAAATTCTGTCTCGAAGTCTGGGTCCCACTAACACTGATGGTTCGTGAAGTTGTGGTCACACGAGGAAGATACAATCACAATTCAGTTTTCCCAATGAAAATAATAATTACATTATTATATTATTATTATTTTATTTAACCATTTTTTTATTCAATTACAAATCCCACATAAAAAATCCTTCAATTTGGTGAACATCACCCCTTTCCACCTTGATTGATTTTTTCCTTTTATTACTTCCCCATTTAAATATCACATTCTCTCTCCAATATAACTCTCCCATTCACGATTTCTTCTCCCACTCCACCAAAAGTGGCACCTCCACTTGGACTTTACTCGATTCCCTCACGCCCCAACTCCATTCTCACTTCAAATTTATTATTAATAAAAGTAGTAATAATAACACCCATTATTAATGTTGAAATTTAATCTCATTAAATTACTTTACCATGGTTATTCTCATATTAAATTAAAACCATTCCATTTATATTATCAGCCACTAAAAGACACCATTAGCATTATTATTTATTAAAATAGTAATAAATCATCGTTCAATTTCATCAACGGGTCGCCATCATTATCATTAGTAATTATTATTATTGTTGACTCCCATTATAATCTTATAATTACTCCCTCTCTCCCATCAATTAAATCCTTCTCCCAAGAAACTCACACGGCCTCTTCCTAACCCTACATTTCACAAAGTAATAGACTGGAGAGGTCTGGGACATTACATTAGATACCTCTCAAAACATTCTCGTCCTCGAGAATTCAAAACCAACCTAAAGATACCAAAAAAATGGGGTCTGAACAACCACCCATCGAGATACCTCTCAAAAGAGAGCAAGCCACAAAAGTAACAAAAGAAAATAAAACATGAAAGGTCTTACCATAAAGGGGACATAATTACATGAAAAGAGTTTAGCATCAAAAAACTCTGGGTACTGAGCACGTATCAGTGACTCATGTTCCCAGGTACTCTCCTCCATGACATAGTGTCACCACAAGACACGAACTAAGGGGATAGAAAGCCTGCACAACACCTTCTCCTTGCGGTCTTGGATCTCCACAGGTCACTCCTCAAGGGTTGCATCTTCATCAACATCAATCTATCCCTAATTGATAATGTGGGAGTCATCATGAAGATAACGACATAGCTGTGATACATGGAAAACATCATGTATCCAACTCATCTATGGGGGAAGTGCTACTCGATACGCCATAGCTCCAACACAAGAAAACACCTCTAAATACCCAACAAACCGGGGAGAAATCTTACTTCCATGACCAAACCTTTGTTGACCACAACGAGGAGTTACCTTCAGAAACACATGATCCCAAACAATAAACTCTAAGGGACTCCTTCATTGATCATCATATGATTTCAGATGATCTTGAGCTGTCTTCATCCTCTCACGAATCACATGAACCATCTCAGTTGTATTATTCACTAGTTATGGTCCGAGAATTTCCGACTCTCCGACCCCAGTCCAGCACAACGGGGAACGGAAAGGACGGCCATACAAGTCTTAAAACGGCATCGTACCAATGTTGGAGTGAAAAATATTATTGTAAGCGATCTCCACCAAGGGTCAGAGCCTCATCCATGAGCCTCCAAAATCAACAACCAAAGAATGTAACATGTCTTCAAGAGTCTGGATGGTTCGCTCTGTCTGACCATCTGTTTGAGGGTGAAAGAAATGGTAAGGCATATTTGAGAACCAAAATCATGTTGGAGACCACTCCACACCCAGGTGGTAAAACAAGGATTTCGATCATAAATGATCATATTAGGGAATCCATGAAGTCTCACCGCCTTTTCTAGATACTTCCTCGACAAACCATCCACTGAGCTCGACTCCTTGATCGCTATGAAGTGGGACAATTTTTTGAAACGATCCACTACCACCCAAATAGAATCATGTCCACCCAGAGCTCGAGGTAAACCTGTAACAAAGTCCATTGAGATTTCCTCCCACTTCCAATGAGGAATCTATAATGGTTGGAGAAGACCACCAAGAACATGGTGTTCGGCCTTCACCATCTAGAAGACTAAACATCGAGACACAAAATCCGAAACTACATGCTTCAGCCCTGGCCACCAAAACTGACTTCTGAAGGATCGATACATCTTTTTCAAGCCAGAATGTACTGCTAAGGGTGAACTATGGAACTCTCGATGAACCGTCTCGCACATCATCAAGGGAACAAAATGCCTTCCATGATACAACACTCGGTGTTGTTCTTCCTCTGACCAACCATCAGGGGCCTCACCACAAACAACTCGGTCTCTCCAAACCTCCACCTCTAGATCTCACAACTGGGACTCTTCCACCTTATTTACCAGGTATGACTATACCATAATCTGAAACAGACAACCTCTACCCCCAACTTATCCAATATCAAGATACAATGCTGACAGTTCTTCCATTACTCAGCAGGAATCACAAGATTCACGCACAGCATCACTACGTGACTTTCGGCTCAGCGCATCAGCTATAACATTTCATTTTCTAGGTGTATATGATATTTCGATGTTTTATTCATGTAAGAACTCCATCCACTTACTCTATCGTAAGTTCAAGCCATGCTAGGAGAAAACATACCTCAAACTCTTATAATTAGTGAAAATAAAAAAGCACTCACCAATGAGGTATTGTCTCCACAAATTCAGAGAAAACACCATGGCTTCCAACTCAAGATCCTGGGTGGCATAGTTGTGTTCATGGGGATGTAACTGTCGAGACCCATAAGAAACAACCGACCTCTTCTCCATGACAACATAGCCTAACCTTAAATGTGAAGCATCACATCAAACATCAAACTGGACTCTCTCAGCTGGAAGACAAAGGACTGGAGCACTTACTAACTTCTCCTCCAGATACTCGAATGCTGCCGAGCACTGATACCTCCATATAAATGCCTGATCCTTCTTGGTCAAAGCTGTCAGAGGAGTCGCAACTCATGGGAAATTAGCCATGAGCCTTCTGTAGTATCCAGCGATACCACGGAAAGTTCACAACTCTGACACTATCTTAGGGGCTTCCTAAGACACAACTGCTTCTACCTTAGATAGATCCACAACTAATCCCTATTGGGACACAACATGCCCCAAGAAACAGACATCTCGAGCCCAAAACTCACACTTCAACAACTTCTCGTACAACATTTGTTGGCAAAGAACTCCCAAAATGGCTCGTAGATGCTCTGCATGCTCCTCTTACGATGTGGAGTACACAAGGATGTCGTCGATGAAAACTACCAAGAATTTGTCCAGGAACTCACAGAACACAGCATTCATCAATCCCATGAATACATCTGGAGCATTTGTCATGCCAAATGGAATTACAACTAACTCATAATGCCCATGACGACAATGGAAAAAATTCTTAGGAATATCCTCACCCTTCACAACCATATGATGATATCTCGACCACAATTGGATCTTTGAGAACCAACATGAACCCTTCAGATGATTGAATAAATCATCAATTCGTGAAAGAGGATAGCGTGTTTTTATTGTTACTTTGTTTAAGCGATGATAATCAACACACAACCACAAACTACCATCAGCCTTCTTCAAGAATAAAACTGGTGCACCCCATGGTGACACACTTGGCTGAACAAAACCACAATGCAACAGACCATAAAGCTTTATACAAAGCTCTCATAACTCATAAGGGGCCATCCTATAAGGAGACATAGAGATAAGAGATGCTCCTGGCTGTAGCTCGATCAAAAACTCGATCTCTCATCGAGGGGGTAATGCTACAACCTCTTCTGGAAAAACATCAGGGCACTCCTCTACGACCCTAGGAAACACCAACTATTGATCCTCTGAAAAACTCAGCATCATCTCAGCCATCATGGATGATAAAGATGGAACGCACCTATGACCCATCAGAGGGTCTTTCTCACCAAAAAACACCACTTGCTCTCCATCCACACCAATGAAGACGAACTTTTTCCTGAAGCAATCCATGATAGCCTGCACCAAATACAACCAATACATGCCAAGGATGACAACATATGGTTGTATTCGTATACATAGAAAATCTCCCCAAGGGCATTGTTGCCCCAACACTAGCTCACAGTCTCTACATACTTCAAACAAGTCAACTCGACCTCTAACTAGCGTAGTCAACACCAAGGGCACTGGAAGCCTCTCTACCTCAAGTACCAACGCAAGGACAAGGGTAGGTGATATGAAGGATTGTGTCAATCCTAAACCTGGAATATGTAAGACTCAAAACTAATTAATTAATTGTTTTCTTTTATTCATTTTTGGTTAACCTACCCCAAGTTCTACCCATTCAAACACAGGCATAGAGAAGAATGATGCATGATCCTTTCCTAGGTATCTACCCTGCAACTAGTATCACCTTGTTTAGTAGCCATTGTAAACTTAATGGTCCGTATATTCGATCATAGGGGTCCCTAAATGACTATGTCTCTGCCGATATCCAGTGTTTACCTCAATTGCAAAACATGAATTACACTGTTTCCCTACCAACCCATGCAACCTCACATGTGCCTAACTCTAAACTACATCATATCCCTCAACCAAACCTCTGATACCACTCTGTCATGACCCCCTCCCCAAAAATCTTACCCCTCATGGGTCAGCAATGTGAAAAGGGATATAATGACCCCCGAGTCCCACCTCTAGTAGGCCCCGGGTTGGCGATTAGCACCGAGGGTATAATAAACACACAAATCGGAGGCCTTTGCCTCTAAAAGAACACATGCAGAAGAGAGAGATAAGATAGACACCAAAAAACTAAAACTCAGAACTAAAATATAAAGGAAACTCCAGTGCACATAAGTAATTCCATGCAAAAGTACTACAACTAGATTGGAAAAAACTGCAAGTACCCAAAAGAAAGTAAAAAAAAAATAGCAGCAACCACAAGCCTGAACAACTCCTGCAACCCCAAGATAGTAGAAACCAGTTTGATCTCCAACCTACTCTAAGTGACTGGAAAAATAGTTTATATATACATAGGATGATTATAAATGTATACTCAGTAGGATCCTCCCCGAAGCCTCTCGTGCAAAGTAATGAAAGCATGCTAAAGCGCAATGAACAACAATTGGAACTATCTCGTCACCTAAACAGGCATACTAAGTTCCCAACCTCACCATGGATACTCTCACTAATAACACATACAATAATATATCATATAATAAAGAATATCAAGGGTACCCCACTACTACTTCCCCTATGGTTTGTCGCTTTTCCCCAATATCGCACGTCCTGAGCATCTCTCTCCAAAAAGGCTTGCTCACAGACACCAGGGTGAAGTACCACAATCTGAAACTTGTGAAAAAAAAACACCATGTCCACACACCAAAGTAACTAGGTAGTTTCTAGGAGCCACCACAGCTCATATAACGTGTATCATATGTCGGGTATTTTACCTCAAGCCATTACTACCCATACACCAAGTAAGGATCCTCAAGCCATCACAGCCTATACACGTTACACCTATAGTAGTACATAGAAAACTATATCCAGAATATATGGTTGTGAATAACCACAAGCAATTACATCCCACTACACACTTATATGGGGAAAACTAACCAATTTTCCTTCCAGCACCAGTAACTGCCAAGAGAAGAAAGTAGGGCCAAAGGGGGTAGTCATCCATCCATCCTCCCACCGAAATGTTGGGGAAAGCACCCCCCAGGGCTCAGAATCCCTAGGGTGTCAGTTTCACTTACTAACAGGGTGGAGTAACATATAGAAACACAAAAAGTATAGGATATATTATATCTCACAACCACACTATGGGAATTACCTAGTCTTAGACACAACTACAGCTAACGTCTCTTAGACTCTGGGCGGCTACTTCTAGGACTAGGTATCCAATAAGAACACAACCATTAAAATATCTTTATTAGATTACTTTGTTCCCTTTTTATCAGTTCTAGTGTACATTAATTATTTCTTTAAACCTTAATTAACCATGAACAATCCCACATTAAATTTCATTAGCATCACACCCAAAGTCAATTCTTCCTTCAAAAATTACAACCTGATCATTATGTTCCTTCAACTCCATCCCCATGTTTTAACACAATTTATTCAATTTTTCATTATAGAAATACTTTCCCACATTCCCAGGCATTCTAGAAAAACATTATACGCTACTAAACACAAGGGGGATCAACACTGTGAGTAGATGTACAACCCGTCGAGTCTTTGATGCTTATAGCAAGAGCATATACCCATTTTTCCTTTTGAAGATAAACACGGAAAGAACGTGGCATACCCCGTGTGTCTTCGCCTCCTTCGGAGGAAGGGTAAGTAAGACAAGCTTCCTTGAGCAGTGTGGAAATGTAAAGAAGATAAACAAAAAATCAAAATTACCAGGAATCCAACAATCACATCCACTCCATTCCATCATCCCTGGTGTCATCCCTGACACCCAAATGCATAAACCGATGCATCTCTCCACTCTTGGCATCATCTTCTACCACAACCAAAATCCTCCATGGCCCTTATATCACAACATCCATCTAGGATCACATCACAACACAAACAGTAGGAAAACAAACACTACATTTAATTATGATGTAGTCCCTTTGACAATCAAGAGGGTAACTTAGAACCCTTTAAGGTATTATCAAACAAACAGTTCTTTAATCCATCTTGAATTAACATATTTATTATCCGTAGGTTCCAAATTCGGGAATGCTAATCAGTAAGTTATCACAAATAATTAAACATGCTTATTGCACCAATTTGATTATATCGAATTAAAACTAGAACCAAATTTTTTTACATGCCTCTTTATCTTAATCCAAACAATTATCAATTAATCCCAATTTGTGTTCTTTACCGATTTCCATCATGAACGAACAACTAATCAATGAAATCATAGATATCGCACTATATATCGAAAAATGAGGAAATAACATGCGATCGATATCAATTTATTTATCTAGTTGAAATATTTATTATGTTAATTCCATTTTCATCCAGTGGGATTAAACATGATATCAATACAGTTTTACATAAAAGAAAAGATAAGAAACGAATACCCTAGCGTGAAGATTTCTTGACGTTATTTATCCGCACAACGGGTCACGATCTTCCTCTCTCGCAAACTACATCCACCTGAGGATGCCACGGTACGACCGCACCAACCAAACCCCAAGAAAAACCCCTTTATAATCTTGGATATTATATTCTATAATTTGGAAGGGAGTAATAGGAGAAGATTATCCCAAATTAATGATGATAAAACATACCTTATATCGAAGATTGATCAATACAACTTGGTTGCATCAAAACATAGAGGAATTGATCTGAGGAATAAAAATTTATTGTGAAACTGATACAAGAAGGATTAAAAGGTTTTATAGTCTCATAGCCGAGAACAGAGAAGAAGAACAAGGGAGGATGATATATTGTCACTTTTGAATATTTAATGGGGCGACAATTTAAGATGCACTAAATTCCCCATTAAAAGAGGATCACATTAACCCACGCGGTTTGACCGAGTGAAAACATCCTGCACCATAGGAATAATTAATATGTGATTTATGGCCTTTGAATCATCAGTCTTAATTTCAGGGTTGCATCGTCACAGACGGTTCTCCATTCCAACATCATATGAGGGAGATATGTTTGATGCAAGATCCCGTAATAATAATAATAATATTATTATTGGGTGTTTTGTGGACCCGATCCATGAAACATAATTTAATATCCCACATTAGACTCGAATTGATCATAATAATGATAGGATCACATCTCCACTGATGAGAAATCAATCGGACGTCACACACGGGAGTTATGGTGGGGCGATGATTTATTAATAATATTAAATCTGTTAATTCAAGAGAGTTTTGGGTACCTGACTCGAAAACCCAAATAAAGCATCCAATATTGGACTCATAAATTTCATCTTGAGGTCTGGGTAACACTGCCACTTATGGTTTGTGAAACCGAGGTCTTACGAGGAAGATACCATTAAAATTCAGTTTTCCCAACGAAAATAATAATTACATTATTATATTATTATTATTTTATTTAACCATTTTTTTCTTCAATTACAAATCCCACGCACAAAATCCTCCAATTTAGTGCGCATCAACCCTTTCCACCTTGATTGTTTTCTTTTTTTATCTTTTTTTACTTCCCCATTTAATTCTCACATTCTCTCTCCAATCTAACTCTTCCATTCACGATTTCTTCTCCTACTCCTCCAAAAGTGGCACCTCCCCTTGGCCTTTACTCCATGCCCTCATGCCCCAACTCCTTTCTCACTTCAAAGTTATTATTAATAAAATTAATAATAATAACACCCATCATTAATGTTCTAATTTAATTACATTAAATTAGTTTACCATGGTTATTACCATATTAAATTAAAACCATTCCATTTAATTAATCACCCACTAAAATCCTCCATTACCATTATTATTTAATACAATAGTAATAAATACTCTTTCAATATCATCAACGGGTCTCCATAATTATCATTAACAATTATTATTATTATTGACGCCCATTATTATCTTATAATTACTCCATCTCTCCCATCAATTAAATCCTTCTCCCACGAAACTCATGCGGCCTCTTCCTAACCCTAATTTTCACAAAGTAATGGATCAGAGAGGTCCGAGCCATTATAGTGGTAAAATCAATTTTTTTTTGAACTTTCAAGGAAATTAATCCTTTTTACATTATCAATATTAAAATGATCACCGTAGATAAAGGGATCCAAGAATCTTCCTAGTTATTTTTATGTAGGTTATTTGTGGTGTGGTATGTGTAGATTATTTTATGATTTTTTACTAATATCTAAATTACTTAAATCTAGAAACTAGTCATATTGTTATGACATATATTACAATATGATTTTCTATCATCATTTAATTCTTCTCAAAACATACTTTAATTATCCAATTCACCATTACCACATAATTAATTAAAAATAATAATAGTTAGGTTGTATTTGATCATTTTATTAATGGAAATCATGAAAATAGAGTATGTTTAACTTTGAGTAATCAAATTATCCCCCCCCCCCCACATGAACATTTTATTTTCTCTATGGAAAATATAAACATAAAATCACAAATAATACATACCAACGCATGATAAACATATAATTAATTATACTTAAAAACATTATTTCATCACTAATAATTATAAATTCACATAAATCATCCAATCATGAGTATTCCTATGATGCCTCCTCTAAAATTCCAATTCAATAATCCCCTAATATTACACTCACATTGTAAAATATTTTATTATTATCCACGACACTTATGATCTTCCTCATAGAGAAAAATTTCTATCAAATCACTCAAGATAATTTATTTAGAGTTATGATCAATATCAAGTATATATAAATTATCCATAGGCTTTTATGTTATTTTAATATTCACTTAGTAATCAAATTGTAATATTTATGACGTGGTTTTAGAAGTATTATAAGTGGTTTAATGTAAGTTGTTAATAATGTAAATATATATATTTAAAACCAATTAAAATGAGGACCAATTTTTGAATTATAATTCATTATATTCAATTAAATTCAAGGATTGACAATAAATCCTTCTCACAAAAACATCATCAGGCACTACTTCCCTTTCCCCTCTTCCTCAATGGATCATAAATTAAACATTGAAAACAATGTTGAATGTTTCTACTCTTATTCAATTATATTACTCTTTTTTTTAACGGAATTGTTTTCGGAAATTTCTAACAACCATGGATGTAAAACAAAACTAGAACATTGATCCTCACTATCAATCTCTTTAGGATACTAATTATAATAGTTATAACTATTGTCTTGAAATGGAAGCTTCAAGAGTGGGGTGAATTAGATTTTATCAAAGTTAATAAATATTCATGTATAAAATATTAAATTTTTAGAAGATACATGTTTTACACTTATTTATAGAAAAAAAAATAAGTGTAGTGGGAAAAACTATTAATATGATATAAATTATCCAAATAATGTAGTGTTTATGGAACATGTAAATTAAATAAAACATAACAAGTCGATGAGGCTTGTGATACTAATTAAATAAACCCAATAAAATATTATTAAAATATATAACCAAGTTATTATCCATGTAGCTTCTTCACTTCTGATCCATATCGACAGGAGGACCAATACCAACATCCAAAAGTACTAAGATATGAATTGTTTCATGTTTTATCCAAAATATCCAAAGAAACAAGTCTTATCCACTACATTCATTGTAAAATGATCAACAAAACCATGTACATATCCTTTAATATTATTTTATCAACAGATATGGGAATAATAACATATTATCCCCAAATATTCTTCCAAAAAACATTGAAGAAAGTCATATCCCAAGAATAATTCAATTAGCATGACTAGAAGAGAAGGTTCCAATCCCCAAAACTTATTTTTATCACCTATTATTAGAATTAAATAGTAATAATAAGAAACTAATTTCTATCATAATGAAACCTAACAAAAACTAAATCACATAGTTCATATTGAAATTTAAAACTGTCAAAATCTAACCAATAACTAAAGTAGTGAATAACTCTCAAAAAAATTTCATCAATATTGTTAAGTATGAGATAACCTCTACTTATTTAGTTCATGGTCTCTAATATATAGGTGAATGTGGTAAAAATGTTATAATGGATTCAATTGTAACTTCAGGGAATATGGGTCACATATAACATACTCAAAATCTTTAACATAATATTCTATTTATATATTTGTTTATAGGACATCATGATGTTACAGAATGAGAATTTTTGGAATAAATTAGTTTTGAACATGTTACATAAAAGATTGAATATTAATACACTTAAAAGAATATATTATTTATGCACAATTAAAATATATAGTATATCTATGGTTTGTTAAAATAAATGATCGATCAGATATTTCTTTTAATAAAATGGGTCAACAATCTCCGATATTTAATAACTAATAAAAAAGAATAGTTTAAATAAAATAAGAGTATTATAATAAATTATAGTACTTTTAAAATCATAATCCTCATTAGATTAGGAAAGGATGGAAATTTCTCCCCCTTGCTGATGTAGTATAGAAAATTTGACAAATTGATAATCCTTTTTCCCTTTTGTGAAACATTTCAACTCACAATATCATGCTAAAATTATCGCCATACTTAGCATTATTCCCAACGTAAACTTTACTAATCAGCTATCCATATTTGTGATTCTCAAAATGAAAAAAAGTATAGTTAAGAAAGAATAAAAATCTAGATAATATAATAAGGGAAAACATCATAAGATTAATGAATCAGAATGTAAGAATAAGGGGAAATACAACGAACTCATATTATCCAAAGAAAAATATGATTTAAACATTGAATGTGCTTGTATGAAGAGTCCATCTTGCAATGAAGCTAAATAAAAAAGTGAAAACTATTTCAATAATGAATTCATAATTTGAATACTCACATTGATGAAAAAAGAGGTTCCACCCTATTCCCTTATTGTTTAGGTTGTATTTATGTTCAAAATATATAGGGAATTAAAATGATGAAAGTTCTCAAAATAAGAACTAATGAAATAATATAAGATTGAATAAATACTCAATATTTGATAAAGGATCCATATTGGTATGATTTTTCAAAAGTTAATATAGAGTAAATGTGTATAAAGATCTACCTGAATGAAGGAGAAGTGGCTATCCAAACTAGATAAGATGAATTATAAAAGTTCCCATCTTGGTGGGAATAGAGTACCTGACATCATACAAAGTATTTTAAGAGGTGAATCTTCCATAATTAAGAATCTTGAATG
Organism: Viscum album; assembly: GCA_963277665.1. Classification (NCBI taxonomy): domain Eukaryota; kingdom Viridiplantae; phylum Streptophyta; class Magnoliopsida; order Santalales; family Viscaceae; genus Viscum; species Viscum album. The sequence continues at coordinate 1,188,414,373 of OY728143.1, read as the reverse complement.
ATAAAAACCTGGCTTTATATCAATAACAAGAATCATAATGTATATTCAGTCTTGATGATGAGAATATGGATTTTATCACTCTGGGGGGGGGGGTTCTTAGAAGCATTCAGGTTTTTTGAAATCATATTTTTTTTGAATTTACAGAAAGTTCATGGAAACCAATCCTTGAAAATATTTTCATTAATATTCTCTTATCACTGATTTGAATATGATTGGTTTTAATATTAATGGGGTAAAATTTTTATTTTTTAATGATAAAATGTTGATGACACATAAATTTATCCAGTTGGTTTGAAATCAAAACACACTAGTTACACATCAATGTTTTTAATGTTTGTATTGAGTTGGTTTGGTAAGTCTAGGTAGAAAGAGAATTAAATATATGTTCAGAAATTAATTTAATAATGTTGGATCATCCCATACACAAGCGAAAAATCCTTGTAAAAGAGAGTTGACAATAGTGCCAATTAGTATCATATTTTTTTGATTATGGGAAACCTTGATATCTAAATCAAAATCTCCTTTTTTATACACTAATAATTGATTAATTAGAATTAGAGTTTCATGGTTTATTTAACATGTCTAAAGAATATAATCACACCATCATCTCATATGATTTGTAATATCCATCAATAAGGGGGATTTAGGTGAAAATAACATCACATATTGGCATTCTATTTTCAAGAATTGGTATTGCCAAAAAATACAAAAGGGGTGATTGATAAACCCTCTAAATGTTTAATTTGTATTTATTATCAATGAATGAGAAAACATGCATGATTCAATATGAGATGATAATGTAAATATTGGAAGTAATGTATATAATCCAATCTTATTAAGAATATTAATGAAGTTCTTAAGTAATAAAGAATAGAAGTATTAGTTGGTTGATACCATGGTTCATATGTTAATTAAGAATTTAGAGATAATTATATATTCATATGATAATTTAGAAGTTTCTATATGGTAAAGAATAAGTTTTGGAAGTGAAATAATTATATATATGTAAAAAGGTTAATACACCACTTGATATTTATATGTAAAATCTTTTTAAGTAGTTGAGATAGTAATATAATATAGATACTACAACTTGAAGTTTCTCAAATATCCATTCCATTGATAGAGATATTTTTAAATTTTAATGTGATTCAACTTGGTGATTCATATATAGATTCAATTGAAGAATAAATAATGATGATAAGAATAGTTATTCCATTGTACTATTAAGGGTAAAATCAATTGATGGAAAAGGAGAGAGAAACTGTTGTCCATGAAGATATGGATAAACAGGTTTTATGAAAAAAACATTAAGTGTGATGATTATGTGTTGATATTCATTGATATATAACATGTGATGGAGTTCAAGAAGAACCATCTATAGAAATATGGAAAGATATTGATGTGAAAATGTCATGTATAGCGTAAAGCGTTTTTGGTTATAATGTTGAATGTTATCATGAATGGAATATTAATAAAATAATTCTATGAAGAATCCATCCATGGTGTGTTTCACTTAAAGTAAAATATGAAGACTCTATGGATGATTATTTTAAATTATTGAGAAGGGTTAACGCCATATTTATGAATAAAAAAGGTTGCTTGAATAATTTGTGAAACATGGTTCTAAAATAGAAAAAATAAAAAAGTCCCTGATCATAAGTCTTTGAGACAGAATGTAATGATTCAGTGTAATTATCAAAGTGATCATAATTCATTGGGATGTGGTAGAAAAAAATGATAAAGTATTGATCAAAACTCTTCACCCACAGATCATAATACATTATCATGAACCTTTGAATTAATCATAAGTCCTTGATTATAAATCATTTTCATCATCATTCTTTATCTTATGTATTTAAGTTTCATCATAATAATTTCGTATATAATAAGAAAAATTGAAACTTATCTAAACATATGACTTTTCTTTCTAATTCTAAAGATTAAATACTCAGGGTATTTTTAAGTATCTTATTGAGTAAAAAGTATGGATTATCCAAATTATATTCTGAATAGATTGAAGATAAGATAACTCAGATGATGAAACTTTTATGTTTATTATGAATCAATCCTAATGATCAAAAAATTATTCCTGATCTAAGATGTTATCAAAGAGGATAAAAAAATAATGAAGAATCATGTTCAATTATGAATTCCACACTGTACAATGCGATGTCTCATCATCATGACTATATAGAAATTTCAAACAAAATAAATGAAATAAATTTAATAGAGAATTTAAATTTTGAGAAATACCATGATAATTAATATATCATTCCCAGGAATGAAATGATTCTTCATTCATATTTACTGGACTATTTTGGAATGAAAATTTTACTTATGTAATATGTGAATTGGAGACCAATATTTGATGGAGTTAAAATATGAAAAAGATATCATGTTATTACAACTTTAATCTCTATATAAAAATACATATGTAGGTTGAAAATTGGAATGAGATTATTTTTTGAGTGAACACCAAAGTTCTATTGCATGTTGAAATAAATAAAGAATACGAGAATATATATAATAACCTATTAATGATTTTTTGTATCAGTGAGTTGAAGAAGGTGTCATATTGTTATTCTGAAACAGTTTAGAAGATGAAGTAAGAAAAAATAATCCACCCAAACCTACAGCTGATCAATTCTATGACAGCATGTTTTGGGAGGTATGCCCATAATATCCAACAATAAAATTTTAAAGAACAATGTGGAATCTATATGACTACTGGGACTGATGAAAAATGATCATTCATACATTCCAAGAGGGACTCGATCCAACACTTGTGACATTGAGTCAATGAGGTGAAGGTATGTTCTCTTGTAAAAAGGGAAAACAAGCCCTCACTTGTTATGTACCTAGTTGATTCCCAGATTACATGTTTAAGGTACTAACCTAAACTGGTATTTCTTTAATATTATCAATGAATTTATGTGTGTTGGATAAAAACCACATGTCACTGGGGATATAGTTATCCTTAAGAAGATGAACCTCGTTAAGAAATCCTCATGTTATCTTGTATTGATTTCATATTCTTTATATAAATACTGAACTAAGGAGAGAAAAATAGAAAGATATCAATTAATAAATATGTGATGAGGTAGTTAGGCGATAAAAATAAAATTTTATGAAAATTCATGCAAAATCGATTCATCCCCTCACAGTACAAGAAATCGCAATATTGATCTAAACAGAGTTGCTAGTTGTTTCGGTGATAATACAATATGTTGAATGCATCCAAAATAACATATAACTCTATCAGTTTGGTGCCACTCAATACTATGAATGTTTATGAGAGGCACTACATCCTTTACATCCTTAATACCAACAATGAATCATGTATGTAGTAGGTCAAGGATACCCCAATAAGGCTACTATAAATTCTGAAATGACATGTAAAATTTGTTAAAATATTTTTTTAGTAATGTTAAAAAAACAACAATAATTGGAAATTTATTTGTTAATGGAAGAGTTTATATACTAACATTTGTAGGTAGCATACTATCCAACAGGAGATTATATGAATCCAAATTATGTCTTAGTGTCCAGGTGAAATACTATGTCTCACTCCACCAGTAACATAATATTTATAACTTAATAAATAATAATAAATGGAGTAAAATAGCTCATATTATAATTTTAAAACAATAAATACAAGTAATTATATTGGAATCCATATGTAGATTTATGCAATAAACCAATGGGATGCTCCGAATAAGCAATAATAGGGTCCATGAGAGGGATGTTATCCATTCTGACATCTGAATAAGGAAAAAAGATCTCCTAAGATCATTATAATCTGATCAACATATAGTGAAATAATGCTATATATTTGTATTTCAAGAACACAGATTACCAACTATATATCCCATCTTGATCAAAGTCCTCGTGTTGACCTAAACATCATTTTGAAATGCATGCTAGAGTGATCAATTCCCACTATACATTCAATGAGATGTAATATATATACATGTGTATGATTCATTATAGTCTTCTCATCAGCATCATAAATTAAATGTGTGAATTGTATGAAAAAAAATCATAGATAGAGAACTAAAATCGATGAAAATATTATCTCCAATAATTTATTGGTTGAGAAAGTGTTGTACAAGCTCATGAAAGTCTCTATGAGACCGTCCTATAATTGTTTCACATTGGATATCAAGATTAAGCATAATAAAAAAAACCTATATGTTGATGATCATTTGTCACCTTAGGAAACTGGAAAGTGTAGGTATATAGTCTCTATCTCTTTTTGAGGGTAGTAAGAAGGTGATGATATAAAAATATGAATTCTAATATAGAAACACCATAAAAACCAACATGTTTTAGGTATGGTATAACATCACTTAGAGGTGCAATGTGATGGTAATGGTGTTCCCTAAACACCCCAAATTATCCCACCTCATGACCCACTGCCACATTATATGAAATATGTTCATAATTATCAGTGAGTAAAGTATTATACTCCATCTCTACACATCAAACTTAATTGACTATTATGTAGGTGTATAATTTAAGTGTAATGTAATGATAAATAGAATATATGATATAATTTTATTTAATACACTTTTCTTTTTCTTATGACGATAAAATGGATTGATATTTTTTAAACTCATAGGTATTTTATAGAATTACATTTTCATTACTATTGAAAACTTAGTTTCAAAACAACCACCAATAATTAAAAGGGTTAGTTCAAATCATATGGAGAAGGCTGGAGTATATTGTGTATTTTCAAATGTTTTCTATTCAAATTCACATGTAATATTTTTTCCCCTATTCTAATACATAATATATATATATATATGACAAATTATAACATTTTGAAAAAACATGAATATTTTACAAAAACCTCAAAAAGGATAACCTGATGTCCTACCCTAATAAAATGCTTAAATATTCAAGTCCATAATTCTTTTTACTATAATCCATCATCATTTACTAGAATGGGAACCCATTCCAAAAATGTTAGGGAATCACCTTTTATTATGGACTTCCCTAGGACATATGATTCATCTCATATATTTTCCTTATTGTCAAATCCATGACATATTTTAAAGGTGTTTGTAATTTAATTTCCATTATTTATTTGATTTTGTGGTTTCCCATGCATTTATGGAAGAATGGGTGAGTTTTCATGAATTGGTCCAAACCATGAGCCTAACTCTAGATTTAAAAATAAATTCTGTTTCTTTTATAACTTCTTTCATTTTCAACATTTTTCAGCCATTATAATTCCTAATTGGCCTCCCCTAAACTATTAAGGCCACCATGTCATTTTTGTGCCTTTATAAATCCATAAACAAGGTGTACTTGAGTTTTTATTTAAGTAATTGGGCCTTCCTGGAAGCCCATTTCCAGTTTTAAAAATGAATTTTTTTATTTAACAACTTATTCAATTTTATGGATTTTTTGGTGATTACAAGTATCAACCAAGCCCATTGACCCTAGATTATGACCTAGATGATGTGTTTATGCTATTTTAATTTCTATTGAATTTGAATCTTTCTGAAAAAATTGGTTTTAGTGGAAATTATAAAGCAAATGAATTTTAGGTGCCATTTTTTGGTTGAATTGGGGGGTTTTCATATAAATATTTTATTGGTTCATTAGAGGGTGAACAATAATTATTTATTTCATTTATTTTTTGAAATTTATTAGGGCTGAAAATAATGTATTTACCATCTATCTCCTTCGGTTGTTGCTGCAAAAATAGGTTTTAATGGTGTTTGTAAAGAAAGTGAAGTTCTGGTGCCACTTTTATGTGAAAATGAAGGTTTTACAAAGTTATAACTTGTTGTTTAACAAAGGGATTCCATAAAATGGAATTTTTTTTTGTTTTCATTGAAATTTATTGTGCTGATTTTACTGTTTTGGTAACTTAAATGTGTGAACATAGTGTACAAGTGGGGTTCTTAAGGGGTTTTGTGTGCAAAACAATACGGGATTTTGAGAAATTGTTTCATTAAAAATCAAATTGTTTGTTGTGTGTTTTATGTGGTATAAAATGTGATAGCTATTGTACTGGTTACATGTGACCAGTAGTGATCTTTTACATATAAATTGATATTTTTTTCATGCTGAAATTTTTTGAGAACAAAGGGGGAAGCCCGGGTACCTAGGTGGGGTGGATGTGTACTAGTACAGTTGGTGGACTAGATGGGTATCGTCCCTGTTCCACCTAGAATTTGGATAAAAATAACTCTAAATAAACTATTTGTACGATTATTGGGGGCCACTAGGTTATGGGTATTTCCCTAATAGTTGATCATTCATGTGAATGAATTTTACTATGATTACTTTTCACCGAGGTACGAGGTGCATGGGGCAAGAGACTATCTAGTGCCTAGGGGTGTTCCTGATTTTGTTGCTGATTATAATTGTGGTATTTTCTCTTTTATTGGGGTTTTTTGTATGTAAATTACATTAGAGAAAATTTCTATTTAAATGTTTAAACATTCTGAAAATTTTAGCTTAAAATCTGTTTTCAATTGAAAGATGCATTTCTGGAACTTATCACTACGTTTCATTGCGTATTAAAACTTATTGATTTTTCACATTGAATTTCATGCTCATTGAAATCATTGGATGGTATCTTATTGGGATTTTGTTCAAACCCTACTTACACCCCTTGGGTTTAAGTAGAATTTATTATGCTTGACTCATGTAAAGGGAAGGAAATTTGTGATGGCAGTTCATGGTGTTAGTTCCAATCCCCGGTGTGTTGTTGTGGAGACAGCTTGTGGGTGATGACACCAAGTCATGTTGAGTCCTTGGGTCAGATATTATTTTGTTTCTATGTGTCATTGGACCTTTTTCAGTGCATTTGAACCAATGTATTCAGGTTTGGTTTTTTCTTAAGACATGTTTGGATGGAAAATTTCATATTTATATTCTGGATTGTTTTTAAGTTTTTATGCTTTCATACTCAGGTAAATCATTCCCAAACCTAAATTAATGTTACCCAGGAACATGTTCCAACCCATGAGGATATGGAATGATTTTCTGGCATTTCCACGGTCCGGTTTTGGTGCCGGTAATAGTGGATACTCGATTCAGTTCATGAAAAAATAGAATGAGATGAGGTTAATGTTTTTGGATTATGTCACTATTTTGGGATCTGTCGGGATAGACAATATCTAGGATTGTTAGAGCTCTGGGTTTTGGTCGTGATTAGGTTACCTAACTCGCACCTCTCATGGCAGACCTTGAGTCATCACAGGACATTGGAATTGTTTGATTTATTTTACTTCCAGGTGTGGCATGTGGGCTGTAGAGAACATGTGGAAATCCGGTGAGGGTGGGGTGGTTGTTTATTTTATTATCCAAAAGTTTTTGGTTTATTTATATTTTATTTATCTGATTGAAATTTTCAAAATTTGGGTATTGATTATTGTTTGGTGACTGTTGCATTTTATAGCAACATGCCTCCCCAAAAAGCTCACACACGCTCACAAGAGGAAGTTGTAGAGTGTTCTCCCACACCAATTGATCAAAGGCTAGTTGAGGCTATGGTTCGGGCTGTCCAAGATTTGGGAAAAATACCAGATCCTAATTTTATTCCTATTAGGGCAGAAGATACAAGTCCTATAAACATAAAGCATAGTTGTTTCTGAAAAACATGTCTCCTACCATCCGAGGCAGCTCAGAACCCCAAGAAGCAGAAGAATGGATCGAGAATATCGAGCATATGTTGGAGTTCCTGGAAACACCTGAGGAGCTCAGGGTTAATTGTTCCTCCTTTATGTTGGAGGGTCCTAGCTGTAAGTGGTGGGAGTATGTGCTTCAGACTTGGAAGAATGAGCAGATGCGCAGGGAAGATTTCAAGGCCATATTCAATGAATAGTACTTCCCCTGAGGTGTTGGATTATGCAAGCTCTAGAGAGTTCATGGGACTTGTTTAGGGGAATTTATCTGTGATGGAGTATGCTAACATTTGGCTGAGTTGGTTTGGTATTCTCCAGAAATCGTCTCCAATGAGCAGGCAATGGCCCAGAGGTTTGAGAAAGGCCTACAACTAGAGATATACTCCCATGTGGTCTTGTTTAAGCTGAGAACCTATACTGGGGTCGTTTATTGGGTGTGAGAGGTGGAGATTGATAGGAATGGCAGGGCTGGTTTCTCTAGTTCAGTATCTGTAGTGGGAAGTGGAAGCTCCTCAGAGAAGAAAAGGAAGCGTGAGGCTCATGTGAAGAAAAGAGGTGGCAGTTCAGGCCACTCTTCTAGGCAGTTTTCGTCTGTAGTTTCGGATGCGAGATAGGTCATGTACCAACAGTGTGGGATGTCGAGGAACATCTGACCAGCATGTCCACTTCTTCCAAAGCCATGTTACCGGTGTGGATGTATGGGGAATTTGCAGCGCTTCTACGGTGTGGCACGTCCACTTCCGAGTGGGGAAGGGTCAATGGATTCAAGAGGAGTGCCTGCATAGTCTGAGCCATCGAGGACTAGGGGATATCGATTTGGTGGCAGTGGTGGTAGGACTGGATTATCTTATAGGAAGATCCAGTTCAGGGCACAACCAAAAACTAGCAGTCATCCTTAGACAGACACCATACATCTCTATGCGGTGGATCAGGCACCAGCAGGATTAGAGTCGGGACCGTCAATTGTTCGAGGTATCATTTTGATCACATCTTCTATATCTGCTTCTCTTTTTGATACTAGTGAATCCATTTCATTCATTTCTTCCCATTTTTTTGGACATGGTGAACATGAAAACTGAGTTTTTGTCTTTTGTGATGGACATGGTTATGCCACTTGGAATGAAGAAAGAGCAGGGTCCCAGGTGCCCGTCGTGTGATCTTTTTGACATCATACTTAGCATGGATTGGTTAGTACCCTTACAAGAACACATCTATTGATACCAATGGTGAGTGGGTTTCACGGTATCCGATGGGAGTTGTCAGGTTTTTCGTGGAGAATGGGATCCTTTATCGGGTTGGGTGGGGCCTCCACTCCCAGAGTTGGACAGTCTTATCTTCCAGTTATCTTCAATCGTTCAAGATGATGATGATATTTCCCTTGATGGTGCACTAAATCTTGTATTGAATGTGTTTCTAGAGGTATTCCCTGTTGATTTTTTAGGTTTTCCCCCTGAGCGGGATATGGATTTTTCGATTGATCTGGCACCGGGAACACAACCAATATCTCTTCCCTAATATCATATTCCCCCACTAAGATAATGGAATTAAAGATATAGATGGATGACTTAGAATCCAAAGGATTCATTTTCCCTAGAGTATCTCCTTGGGTCTCTCCTTTTTTGTTTGTGAAAAAGGCCTACAGATCCCTCTGATTATTCATTGACTACAGAAATATGAATAAGGTAACAATTAAGATCAAATACCCTTTTCCCAGAATAGATGATCTATTCAATTAGTTGAAGGGGGAAAATTGGTTTCCAAAAAGAGTCATATGTTTGGGATACCATCAACTTAGGGTGAAGGAGTCAGATATTCCGAAGACAACCTTCTGAAGCAGGTATGACCACTTTGAGTATTTGGTCATGCCCTTCAGATTGACTAATTCTCTAGTGGTCTTTATGGCACTCATGAACATGGTGTTCCATCAGTATATAGATATCTTCGTTGTGGTGTTAATTGATGACATTATAGTATACTATGGCTCTGAGGATGCACATGAACATCACTTGAGGATCATCTTGGGAACATTGCGGGATCACTGATTATATGCATAGTTTCAAAGTGCACTTTCTGGATGCGGTAGGTGAAGTGTTTAGGGCATGTGATCTCAGATCAAGGGGTTTTAGGGGACACCGAGAAGGCCAGTGTGATCATCTCATGGGAGCAGATGAAGAATGTGATCGAGATCAGGAGTTTCTTTAGCCTGGCTGGTTATTACAGGTGATTTGTTCGGGATTTCTCTTAGCTTGCTTTAATAATGACCGCCCTCACCCAGAATTGGGTGAAGTTTGTATGGCGCCCAGAATGTCAGGAATTGTTCGAGGAGATGAAGAGGTGGTTGACTAACAACCCCATATGGATTCTTCTAGAAGCTGGAAAAGGCTATGTTGTATATTTTAATGCTTCATGTCTGGGTCTTGGGTCTGTGATTATGAAAGATGATCATGTGGTAGCGTATGGATCTATCCAACTTCGACCAGATGAAAATAACTACCCAACCCATGACTTGGATTTGGAAGTGGTGATTCATGCATTAAATACATGGCGTCGCTACCTCTTTTGGGAGAATTTTGTTCTCTACTCTGATCACAAAATCTTGTCCTATATCATCTCGCAGATAGAACTCAACTTGAGACAGCGTCGTTGGATCAAGTACTTATAGGGGTTTGAATTTGACATTACATATACCCTAGGAATGGGTAATGTGGTGACAGAAGCATTAGGTAGAAGATTTGTAGTTTAGGATTCGAGAAAGTCTTTGATGAGTGGAATTTGATGGGGCACTTTTAGATGCATGTAGAGACAAGGGAACACAGTTGAGGTGTGTTCTTGGTGAGCGTCTAGTTGACTCCTTCTCTGTTGGAGTTGATTCAGCATAAACATCCCAGTGATGATATTTTTCAGTGGTCAAAGTAGTTTCTTCATGGTGGGGATACATCCTCTGATTGGTCATCATCTCCTAAGGGCATCTTGTACTTCAAGGGCCGTTATGTAGTGTTGTTTTCTCTTCAGAAGGTGGTGATGGAGGACAGCCACCTATCTCGGTGGGCTGTCCATCCGAGTGCCTCCAAGAAGTATTATGATGCTCGTGGGTTGTTTTTATTGCCTAGTACGAGACGCGACATAGTAGACATTGTTTCAAGATGATACACATGCATGCAGGTCAAAACAGAGCATCAAAGGCCCTCCAGTTTGCTCCAGACATTACCCATTCCTACATGGAAGTGGGACAAGGTTTCCATGGACTTCATTGTTGGCTTACATTGTACACCTCTGGGTAATAATTCCATTTTGGTGATGATTTATCATCTAACCAAATCATCTCACTTTATTATGACCAGAGATACAACTAAAGTGGATGAATTGGGCCATTTTTATCTCCAGGAGGTGGTGAGACTCCATGGAATTCCATCAGTAGTTGTCTCAGATAGAAACCCCATTTCACTTCTTGATTCTGGGAAGGCCTTCAAAAGCCCTTGGGGTCTCAGATTAAGATGATCACGACATACCATACTCAGACGGATGGTCAGACAGAGTGGGCGAATCAAATTTTAGAGGACATGCTCCGTGAATATGTCCTAGACATTGGAGGTTATTAGAATAGCCATTGGGGCTGGATGAGTTTGAAAATAATAAAAGTTACCAATCCTCAATTTTAATGGCTCCTTTTGAGGTTCTCTATGGTCGGCCTTGTCGGTCTCCCCTATGTTGGGCTGAGGTAGGTGTGACCTCACTATTGGGGCTGAGTCTAGAGAAGGAGACATCTGATAAGGTCAAATTGATTAGGCATCACTTTTTGACACCTCAGGGTCAACGCAAATCTTATGGTGACCAGAGGCATCGAGCCATAGAGTTTTCTGTGGATGACATGGTATTCTTGAAAGTGGCCCTTCGTCTGGGCCATCGTCGATTGGGGAAGCAAGGGACGTTGACGACGAGAAATGTCGACCATTTTGAGATCACCGAGCGTATTGGAAAGTTGGCATACATGTTGGATTTACGTTCTCATTTGACATCCATCCATGATGTTTTCCATGTCCCCCAGTTGATGAAATACAACCCGGATCCATCCCATGTACTATGTTGGGAAGAACTGGAGATTGAGCTTGACTTGTTAGTCTTTGTGCGGCCAGTGAAAATAGTGGACTCCTAAGAGAAGGTGCTTTGGGGGAAGTCCATTCCACTGGTCTAGGTTTTTTGGTATTATGGTATTGATGCACATGAGACCTGGGAAAGGAAGTCATGGGTTGAGGAAGAGTACCCATTCGTGTTTTCCGATCAATCTTCATGTTGAATTTATAGGGTGAAAATTCATTCATGATGGGGATCATTGACACATCAATGAAATATATTTTAAAGTTATTTTTAATTTAATTTCCATTATTTCTTTGTTTTGGGGGTTTCCCATGCATTTATGGAGGAATGGGTGAGTTTATAGAATTGGGATGAGCTGTGATCCCAATTCCAGATTTAAAAATAAATTTTATTTCTTTTATAAATCCTTAATTTTTCAACATTTTTGTCCCATTACAATTCCTACATGGCCTCCCCTGACCTATTAACACCACCACGTCATTTTGGGGCCTTTATAAATCCATAACTAAGGTGTATTTGGGTTTTTATTTAAGGGATTGGGAATTCCTGGAAGCCCATTTCCAGTTTTAAAAATAAATTCTATTTATTTAATAAAATATTCAATTTTAAGTATTCTTTAGTGATTCCAAGTCTCACCAAAGACCATTGAACCCAGACACTCGCCCAGTATCCTCCTAACCCATTTGGTGATCGTATTAATCAGATTCTAGTGCAGATCAACATTGGGTTTCTCAAATCGACCAGATTTGGAGAGGTAACTTCTTTCCTTATTATCTCTCTCAATTCATACTCGATTTCCTCCATTATTGTTTCTAATTTGACCCTTACTCCTCCCCTTAAAACCCAAAATCCATGGAAGCACTTCCAGTTGTTGAAAACATCTTTTGAACCCTCATTTGAAGGATTATTTTGTGGAGGAACTTCAAAGAATCCCAAGTAAGTGTCTCTCCTCCTTAGTTCCTCCCCTTTCCATGAAGTTTGTTTCAATTTAATTGAAGTTCCAAATGTCCAAAGGGTACAGTTTCTAACCTATGGTTCAAACTTGGGGTTTCTTGGTCACTTCTTGGGGTTTTAGGTTCGATCTATGTCCCTCTTAGTTCAACGGTGGTGGGACTTGATTTTCGCATGGTGATTTAAGGGTTTCCTTTGATTTGGTAGGAAATTCCTTTTGATATGTAATCATTGTAACCTAGATTCTATGTTTATGCTATTTTCATGTATATTGAATTTGAATGTTTCTTGAAAAATTGGATTTAGTGGAAATTATAAAGTAAATGAATTTTAGGTGCCAATTTTTGTTGGAATTGGGGGTTTTTCATATAAATCTTTTATTTGTTCATTAAGGGCTGACCTATAATTATTTATTTGATTTTATTGAACTATATTAGGGCATAGTATATTGTTTTTAATGTTTATATTCTTTGGTTGTTCCTGCAAAAATGGGTTTTAAGGGTGTTTGTAAAGAAAGTGATGGTTTGGTTCCATGTTTGTGTCACAATAGAAGTTTTACAAAGTTATCACCTCTTGTTTAACATGGGGATTCCCTAAAATTGACTTTTTTTGTTTTAATTGAAATTTATTTGGCTTCATTTACAATTTTGGAAACATAAAAGTTTGCACATAGTGTACAAGTGGGGTTCTTAAGGGGTTTTGTGGGAAAAACAATAGGGGATTTTGAAAAAAAAATCATTAAAAATCAATGTGTTCGTTGTGTGTTTTAAGTGGTAAAAAATGTGATAGAAACTGTACTGGGTTTATGTGACCAGTAGTGGTGTTTTACATAAAAATGGATATGTGTTGCATACTATCAGGATACAGATTCTGGGGAGGGGAAGTTCCTTGTAAATAGTCTGGTTGAATTCCCTACGACCTTCGGGTCCTGTAATCTCCTAAACCTACTGGACATGTAATTTCTGAGCCTACGAGCCTTGTAAGGGTTCCCCCTCATCCCTTGAAAGGGGGGTTATCAAAAATCAATAAAAATGAAGGATTTCGGGCCATTCAGGGTACCTAGGTGGGGAAGATGTGTACAAGTACGACCAGTGGACCAGATGGATTTTGTCTTTGTTCCACCTAGAATTTGGATAAAGACAACTCTATCTAAACTATGTGGATGATGATTGGGGACCACTAGGTTATGGGTATGTTCCCTACTATTGGCTCGTACACCAGAACAGATTTTACTATTGTTACTTTACACCAAGGTATGAGGTGCATGGGGCCCGAGACTATCTAGTTACTAGGGGTGTTCTTTTTTTTTTGCTCAATATATATGCGGTATTTTACCTTTTCATAGGGTGTTTTTGGAATTACTTAATAGTAGATAATATTTATATTTAAATTTGTAAAAATTATGAAAATTTTTGCTTGAAAATTGTTTTCAATTGAAAGGTGCATTTCTTGGAATTTATCACTCATTTTCATTGTGTATTAAAACTACTTACGTTTTCCAATTGTATTTCATGATCTTTGAAGTCATTGGGTGGTATCCTATTGGGATTAATATCATACCCTAATTACACTCCTTGGGTGTAAGTATACTTTATTATGCTTGACTCAGGTAAAGGGAAGGCTATGGTTGATGGTGGTTTTGGGTGTTAATTCTCATTCCTGGTGCAGAGTTTGTGGAGACAACTTGTGGGTGATGACCCCAGGTCGTGTGGAGTCATTAGGTCTATTTTGATGTTGTTTATTTTTGTATTTGGACCTTTTGTGGTGAATTTTAACCAATGTATTTAGTTCTAGTTTTTTCTTAAGACTTTTTTGGATCGAAAATTTTTGATTTATATTTTGGATTGTTTTTTATGTTTTATGCTTTCATACTCAGGTAAATCATTCCAAAACCTAAATTAATGATACCCGGGAACTTGTTCCAGCCCATGGGGATAGGGAACGCCCATTGGGACTTTCCATGGGCTAGGTTTAGTGATAGTAATAGTGGTGGCCAGATTCGGTTCGTTACACTTATCCTTTAGGCTTTCCCATCTCATTTCGAATATTGATGGACTTTGGCTAGCCTCATGGATTCAACCTACCATTTTCATGTATCAATGTTTGCTATTATTTGAGCATTTGGAAATGTTTAAATCCCTAATAATCATCCACAGTGAACTATAGGAGTTATAAGTAGTGTCTAATCAATACATTGGATAAATATATTGTTCCAATGATATGTTAAAAAAGGAACATGATGTAATGGAATGTGTGTATGGGAACCAAAATTACTCAATGATTCAATAGAGAAAATGATGACAGTCTATTAAAACCACTAAATCTAAACCAATGCCACCTGTGATGGGGTCGAGAAACATTTCCACATAAAATTGACTAACTTATCAGTAGAATAATCACACTAAAAATAGAATATTCTTTAACGAATTAGTTAATCTTTCACTTAAAGTTGTGTCTGTATAGTAGACCCTCGTAAATTACATTAAGAGCATATATTCTTATTTATATGAAGTAATTCACACAACAATAAAATTTATCTTAATATAGGTTATTTATAAGTAAATTATGATCCCCCTAGAAGACTCAACTGATACACTCCACAATATTTTCAGTAATGGGTCTATACCTCTTCCCTTAATCATATTTCAATGTCTATTTATATTTTGGAATATTCATAATGTAGTCATATACTTCCTAATTAGAACTAAAAATTCCTTCCAATCATTTCCCAAACCATTACTGATCTGAATCATATGATATAACAAAGTACAAATATTACATATTAATTAATATTATTATAAAATTTACATAAAAAAAATAAAAAACGTATTATATACCAAGATTCATGATGTCCTTATTCCAAGATTCATCATTAAAAGTATTCCACACATTTTTGGTATTGTGTCTAATACATTCTTTATGATGTAAATTTGGGGATCTCCATATAATAAGACCTCTATTGATCCCCTCATTGATTTCCTGATAATGATATGATATCAAACATTCACCCAAAATGTCGGTGAAATGATTACTATTACATGAATGAAACCAACTCCATGACTCATAATTTTCCTTATACGCTGTAAATAATGTAGGAGACAGAGGTAGAACCTTGAGTTTACATTATTTGAAGTACAATAGTGTACATTCCATACATAAATAATTCATTAATCTATAAAAAATGTTTAGAGAAATGAAATGAAACAATCCATAAAATAAATTAAAAAAACAACTAATAAAGTGTTTCCAGATAAGGTTCAAGTTAGTTATATTAAAACACAGTTCATTTTTATCAAGGTGGAAGATAAATTATTTTTTTTCTTCAATATTAATATTAATTATGGTAAGACTCGATAAGATTAATCATATCCAGTAAAAACTTTAAAAATTGTCTTCTCTTTCTCCCCCACTCCATTCTATATTAAATCATGTAGAAAAAGGTTTGTTGTATCCTCTCATACACAACGGCTACAAGAACATCTTGGTAGGTCCGGATCATCTAGACAATAATAGGTGACACAAATTTAGTATCCAACGATGTATGATCTTGTGTTTAATAATTTTTATTTAATAATTAGTAAAGAATTATTAATTCATTACTAGTTATGATTTAATTAGTAAATAAATTATACATAAATAATTATTATTTAATTAATAATTAAGTGTTAGTAAAGAAACTATTAATTAATAATTGGTAATTCAGTTTTAATAAATTAATAATCATTTATCAGTTAAATAATATTTAGTAAATTTTTAGTTAATTTTTAGTTAATTATTAGTTAAGTAATAGTTAGTTAATAATTAGTTAATTAATAGTCAATTAATAATTAATTAATTACTACTTTGTAATATGTAATTAAATATTACTTATTAGAAATCGAGAATTAGTAATTAATTTTTAAATAATTATCAAATACTTAATTATTACTGAATTATTAATTATTTGTTTTTTAATAATTAATAAATAATTATATAATATAAGTTAATTAATAAGGGCATAATATTGAATTTTTGATTTGTAAATTAATATTTAATAATTTTAAATTAATTAATTAACTATTATTTATTAATTATTATTTAATAATTATAATTAAAAATTAAGTGATATTAAATAATAATTAATTCATGATAATGGATAAATTATTAAAAATGTAAAATTAATATTTAATTAATAGTTATTAAACTTTAAAATGTAATTATTTACACAATAATTTTAACTATCATTGAAAAATTAGATCTAATTAATTAAATAAATACGTAAATAAAAAATTAAATAAAAGAGAAAGAAAATAAATAATTAAAAATGAAATAAATTAGAAAAAATAATTTTAAATGTATCTTGATAAATACTTTACTCCTTGAATGGTATCGTAAGAGAATCACCGACTTTAACACCGAAAAATGGAGAAAAATAGAGTGAGATTTACATAGAGTGGGGGAAAGGGTGACATAAATGTGATGGAAGGAAGGGAGAAAATATGTTTTTATAGTGGAGGTGGAATGAATTAACACCCTCAAAGCCTTTCTCATTTTATTACATGATGGTTGTTTCCACCCAAAATGTTTTTCATGTAATAAAATGTGAAAGGTTTTGGTGGTGTCTACACCTTTTCCATGTCATGGATTCGAGGAAAAGGTTTTTTGGGGCATGAATGTCTGTCAAACCAAAATTTAATAAAAAATTAAAAATGTATACCCATTTATAACATTTTATTTTTTGAAAAACATGTAAAAACCCAATTTGCTCTATTTAGTATGTTTGATAGATATTATCTTGATTCAATAAAGAGATATTTGTTTCAAATTTTATAAAGAAGATTTTTTTTCCAAAAATCAAAGGAGGGAAATTATGGAAATTAATTATAGAGTAGATTAAGAAGGGTTTATAGTATTTTTAATTTATATTGGGAAGTGCAGTGTCAGTCTAGAGGGATATTTCATATTTTTTGGGTGAAAATTGAAAATTAGGTGATATATGGATGGGTAATAATCAGGGATAAGAGAGAAAATTTATAGGAACAGTATCTAAATGGGTTCTAAAGATGAATTGCAATGGTTGTTTATATATTGATTTGGTGAAATCTAGGATCAAGGGAGATGAAAAGGAAGGGGAGTTTAATGGTCTCTATGTAAACTAGTATTTTTGTCCACATATTTTAAAACATTCCCCTATTATGGAATAGATGTAAAATCTTTAGCATAAAGAAACTAATTTTCTAGATAAATAAACTTGTGAAAATGTATTTTTTAAAACATATTTCTATAAGCTATGAAATCCCCAAAAAACCATTGAACAGTTTTTTTTGTGGGTATGGCTTGAGGACGTTCTTGTAATGTGGCAGGACCTAAAGGAATTTTACAAATATTTATTTCCACTTAATTTGGATATGTGGTAAGAAATTAAATGTTATATGAAAATAAATTTTTCTGTCCTTTTAGGAATATATTTTTTGGGGTTGAATCATAGAGACAAACCCATGAATATTTAATACATCTATGAGCCTTATAATTTTGGAATTGGGATATGTCCTTGAGCTTCTAGGTCATGATATATTTTCTCCTTCCCTTGGAATATTTCATGGGAGCTATTATGAAATAGCCTCGACCTAATAAATTTTTTCTTATCCTTTGAAAATCCTCCCCCTTGAGTATATTTCATGATAAGTGATGCTTTATTATGGTACTTATTATAAAATTTTTGAAAAAAATAATATACTAAGACATAATCTATTGTATTTTTAGTTGATTACAAATTCCTTTGAAAATATTACTTTGTTCTTAACCCAATTTTTTCCAAACTTTATAATTTAATTCGATTGACTTTTTCTTCTTTTTAGAGAATGGTGAAGTGGTTCAAAATATGGAATTAGAGGGGATATCCTCAGAGTCCCTAAAGTGACACACAACTAAAAATTTATTCCCACAAACATATACCAATGAACAGTTAAATTTTAAGAAGACTAAATTTAAACATATTCTGGTTGCCTCACAAGAGATTCTTAATTTAATTTGAAATTTTTGAGGCACCTTAATATCTTTAATAAAACCCAACATGTAATTTAAATATTATTGGTGATTTAATTGAACCATCACTAGTAAAAAAATCAAAATATCAATCAATTTTTTAAAAGTGATTTAAAATTTCCGTCCACAAATTAATTGTAATGGCCGTTGTTTAAAAAAATAATGAATTTTTAATTATATAAAATTTTTTATTCTACTAAAAATAATAGAGACAATATTTCATTGTGTGTCTCCAGAATATTTCTTATTCCTCTCTTGTACAATAACCTATTATTTCCTCTCTCTCACACATAGTTATTCCTCCCCTTTTGGTGCATCCTATCCTCTTGTGACCCCTCTCTATAAAATTTCCTCATAATAAGACTCTAGAGGCTCCACCCCTCCATGAGATCATCTACTTGTGACCCTCTAGTGACTCATCTATACATGACATCCTCATAGGGAGTTTTCATTACTTCCTCCCATCACAGACATTAAAAAATTGTGAGGAACTTTTGAATAATAAATATTGTCTCATTGATGGAAATATTTTGAAAAAACAAACTATGTTTTAAATTCATAATCTATGTAAGAAATTTAATTTATGAATAAATTTTTTTTATTTATATTACAATGATTAAAATATGTGTATACACTATGTTTTTTAATTTTCAATATGTGTTTGTAATAAAAATTATTTGTGAACATTGTTTCATAATATGCAATCTATTTTTGATTACCAATTCATCGAACTTTTAATTTTTTTAAATATATTTTTTCATCACAACTACTACATAATAAGGGGATAAAGAATCTTGTACTCATAATTGATGTTATATTAGACAGAATAAGAATACAATTTTAATGTTATGTTGTATATAACTGGACTTCAATTCTTGGTTTTTAGGATACTACCCTTAAAAAAAGAAGAAAATATGTTTTGATGAAAAATTTTGAAATTTTTTGTTGTTGACATTTAAATTTATATTATTCCTTTGCAAAAAAACTATTTTAAATGTTTTATATACTATGTAGTGGGAATAATCCATTATAAATCACCAAAATTAGGAATCAACATGTATATTTTCAACAATATTCTTACATGGTTTATCCGTCAAGATCTATTTGTAATTATGTACTAATATTTTAAATTCATTTACGAAATGAATGATACATATATTTTTGAAAAGATTTTTTAGTAACTAACAAATTGTTTATTTTGATTTAAATTCTTAATTATTTCCTAGACTTGTAATATGTTTTTTTTATAATTGAAAGGATACAATAATTTATGGATTATTAGAAAAAAGAAGCTAAAAAGATAAATAATTCCACTAAAATATGTCTTTCCATTATAATGGATGACCACTTCTCAGTTCCAAGGGTTAAAACTGAATAAATGAGCATAAAACGAGCTCAAGGTATAGATAAAAAGTGATTCATGTTATGAAAAATGTTTAGTATGTAAAGGAAATAAAGGGTGTTAAGTGAATATATGATGAGAAGTAATTAAAACCAATTAAGAGGGGGAAGGGGGTCAACACTAAATATGTGACCTCATAAGTCACATGTTATCTTGGACAGACCCGATAAGAGAATATTTCTTATTTAACATTTAGTGAGACTCTGCCTTTATGAGCTGAATGACTATTGGAGACAGTGTCTAACTTGAGAATATATTAATGACACATTTATTGCTAACTAAAGCCTACCCCAATAACCCATGGTGATATATAAATTGATTGTTACTGCACTGCTTCCAATGATCAATCAAGAGACCGATGTTTGGGGTGAGAAGCTATGTTGTATAGGGTCCCCTCAAGTATTTATTCACCTTTTCTACAGGGTATTAATTTTTGATTTTGTAATCACCCTCGAATGAATATAATGAGGGGGTATTCTTTTTTGTTCCCAATATGTAATTAAAGAGGGATTGTACTAAGTTAATTTTTTGTTTTATCGGTAATTTGATTTGGTTTTTTTGTTCAAAATATCTTCTCCCTTTATCTCTTTTATTTTAAATAAATATTAATTTAATGTCAATTAAATGATAATTTAATAATGAAAAAATAATAATTCAACCCTCACCATGACCATTGGGAGGAAATTAGTTATATGTTTAAAAATGGTTTTGTGATACCTATTTCACTAACAAGACAAGGTATATGATAATTAAAAATGGGGTGTTAGTGAGAGAGAGAGTGATCATCTAAACCAATGTGATCACTTTGACCTAATTCTAAAAACTATATTTCTAAACTATTAACATAAAATCTAATATTATTGAACCCATAAATTTAATGGTTAGTATGTTTTGTTTTTATTATTTTTGTTCTCCACATTATTCAGCAATCACATGCTCAGTATATTAGATTTAATTTCTAAAATTCACAATTATGTTGGTATTAATTATTAAATTATTTATTTTCTCCTTCCGGTCATTATGGGATTGACATCAAGAGATGTAAATCATATACTAATTAAATTTCGAACTTTTTATTGTGAATTTTTTAATTTTAAACTCAATAACCTGATAGGAAATAACGATGCACCATTGGAAATAAATATTTTGGTGTCATTGTCCGGGATAAGTGTAGAGAATAATTTTTTTTAGTAATTTAGAAATAAAGTTTCTCCTTTTTTAGTTTTTTATTTTTTTGATTGGTTTTTATTTATTTTTATTCCTTTTACAACATTTGGGTATTGTTGGTTGTGATATTAGGGTTGTAGAACATGTTGTTAGCCAAAGAAAAGTTTACATTCTTAATGAAATATTTGAAGTAGAAACTCAAATAAATTAAAATTATAGTGAATAAAATCAGATATTTATCGCAATCATACTGAATATTTACAAACCCAATAATACATAGATTGAAAAGAAAATTTCAACAGGTGGTTCATCAGAAATAAATCATGGGAAACAAGGAAGATGTAAGTACCAATTCAAATGATGGATTTGATCATAATATTGATGCCATTGATTTTGAAGGTTAAATAGAAAATAAAGATGATGATGTTTTGTATAAATTGAGTAGACCAATGCACAATTCAGATAACCATAGAAAACAGAAGAAAAACAATGAGAATAATTTATATCAGCTTCAGAGAGTATTCACTGATTCCTTAGAAAAATGGGATCAGAGCAAATGAAAGAAGGAGAATTAGAAGAAGGATATTAAATGAAAAATATATTTTTTTTAAATATTTTTTTCATTTTATATATGTGCTTTTATAAGAATAAGAGGAACACATAATTATCGACACTAACTATATAGAATTAGATGAGGAAGAAGTGTATTTGGTAATAGAACCTGAAGTGGTCATTGAATAAATTAAATAGACATGGATAACATTATATATAGAATAATCTCCACAAGTCTATAAAAATAAATAATACTTATTACTCCCTATCAAAATGTTCAGTTTCTTTCCTCCTCTATATTTCATTATGACTACATCAATAAGAAAAAAATGAGCCAGATGCACGAAAAAGTATTCGTTGGGTTATCCTAAGATGGTAATCCTTGTATCATATTCCAATTAACTAACCGCAGTATGTTTGAGCTAATAAAATACTAGAAAAAGATAATTTTCTTGGAAGAAACATAAATTTTTTATTTCATTCTAGAAATTAATATTTCATTCTTTCTTAGGTTTAAATTTTATATTAGGATTTAGTTTCAATTCACCTTTTTTTCATTCAGTGTTATTGAATGGGCCTACACTTTCATTTATTTCTTTTCATTTCTCACACTATAGAAAAGGGAATTAGTAGAGGTTACCAACACGACCATGTATTGCACAGTCAATAATAATTTAGAAAATGTTCCATTAATTTCATGGTGGTTATTATATTTTTCAATTTTAGTGAATTTAGTGGTATTTTATTTTTAAAAAAATTAAAACTTATGAAAGAAAAAATAAAAAACAACTAACCACCACTGAACACATTAGAGGAGGTTAGTTGTAGCATAGGTTATGTGTAACTACCACTGAATATATTTTAATTAATGTACTTACCATTATTTACTAAAAACTATCTTTAAATGAGAAATTGTTTTTAAAAAATATTTTATAAAACACTATAAATATTAAAAAAATTACATGAAATAAACAATAACAATAATGTTTGATAAACCCATCATTCATACTACATACATATAGAGTCATCGTAAACTTTTTCTTAATCAATTACTACATCAGTTAATGATTATACATAAAAAATATGTCCAACAACCCAAGCCCAATATACATCCACTTCACTACTTCAACTGCATCCATCTGCCACCACATTTTCTCATCAACTAAAACTGACCATTTCATATCATAAAATGTAATAAGAAAGAAAATAAAAATTAAAACTAAACATAATAAATCCAAAATAAAGCTGAAAAATTGATAAAATTTTAACATACCAGAATAATATGAACTATCATTACTTCAATTGGAAGAATTTATTAGTTTAGAATGGTCAACCTCTTACATAGTACTGATATTTGTCTCCTACAATAAAACCCTTAACATTTAATAAAGGAAATATAAAAAATAAAACACTTAATATATTCTAAATTTTTCTCATAAAATATTTTATTTTGTTAATCAAATAATAGACATATTAATATAAAACAAATAACATATAATTCCAAAAACATTGAAAACATAAAGAAATCATATTTATGCTATGATTAAACACTTGAAATTGATAATGGATAAGTAAATATTCAAGTTTTTTTTAAATTGATATGTTGTGTGATTAAAATTTATATAATAAAAAAATTTAAATACTTTTATATCACAACATGTCCGATATTTCATAAATAACTCATCGGCGGGTTTCACATGATTCCACATTAATTTGGGTTCTTTTTATGTGGTTTTAACAATTCCACACATGTTTTAGTGTTATAAAACACTAAAAATGCATTTATGGTCATCCTAGGACATCTATATTTCTGAATGACATATCATTAGTTCATACATTTCAAAATTCAAAAACGGTCATTTTCCTGTGATTTTTGGGAAATAGGTCATCGTTTTCAAGGTTTTGACCACCCAAACGTGTTTTTAAAGGTTTTTATACCTTTAAGACGTGTTTAATGAGTCATTCTGACATCACCACATGCTGGATTGACATTTTGCCTATGTATACATGTAAAAAATAACCCATTAGTGGTTTTCCCAAGACTTTACATCAATATGATGTCATTTTTTGTGGACTTGACCGATCCATGAATGTTATAGTGTTTTAAAACACTAATAACATGTTAATGGAACTCCCAAAAAAATTGTAATTTTGAATGATGTGATGTCAGATCCTAAATTTCACAACTAAATATATCATTATTGTCCCCTAATTTTTGTAAAATCCAACATCGATTACCTGGTTTTATCTCCTTGACACAAACTTTTAATGGATTTTGTACCTTTAAGAAGTGTTTATCAAGTCATTCCAAGCACAACACACATTGGATTGATTTGTTTTCTACATGTACACATAAAAATTTACTCATATGTTTTTCCAATGATTCCATGTTAATATGAATATGTTTTCTATGGTTTTGACCATTCCACAGATGTTTTATTGTTATAGAATAGTACAAATGAATTTATATACATCCAATAAAAATAGTAATTCAGAATGATGTGTTTCTAGTTACTACATTTTAAAATTCAACCTACAGTCATTATCCCTTATATTAAATGGAATTTGATGATGTTTTCATGGTTTTAATCCCTATCATATGTTTTTAAAGGCATTTTCACCATTAAGAAAATTTTACCAAGTCATTCCGACCACCCTGAATGTCATATGGACATGTTGTCTTCAGGCACACATCAAAAAATAACTCAGAAATGGGTTTCAAACGATTCCACATCAACCTAAGTTCATTTTCTATGGTATTGACTATTCCACGAATGTTTCAGTGTTTTAAAACACCAAAAATGTGCTTATATCTATCCGAGACAAACTATAACTTGGAATGACTTGTCGTTAGTTCCTACATTTCACAATCCAATATATGGTCTTTTTACTCTGATTTCAGGGAAATATATCATTATTTTCCTAGGTTTAACCCCCCATATCTTGTTTTTAAATGATTTTATACTTTTAAGAATTGTTTATCGAGTCATTTTGCAACGCTGCGCGTCGTATAGACGTTTTACCTATATGTACATGTAAAAAGTAACTTATTGGAGATTGTACAATTATTCAATGTAAATATAAGGTTGTTCAATCATGTTTTTACTATTACATGAACGTTTTAGGGTTTTAAAACATTAAAAAACATTTAAGGCCATCTTGGGTAAACCATAATTTAGAATGATGTGATGTTGGTTCCTACACTTCCCAATTCAATTTATGGTTAGGATCACATGATTTGAAGACAATGTGATGTCTTTTTCCTATTTTTGACAACTCGATACCCGTTTTAAAGGCATTTGTACCTTGAAGAAGTTTTTACTAATTCCTTCCAACTACACTACATGTCAGATTGATATTTTTTCTACGCATACGCATAAAAAATAATATAGAGGTGGTTTTACTGTGATTACACCTTAATATGATGTATTTTTCTATGGTTCTGACCGTTCCACACAAGTTTTACTATTTTAAAACACTAAAACATGTTTCTGGACACCCTTGGAAGACATTAATTTGGAATGATGTGCTTTCAATTCTTACTTTTCACAATTGAATCTATGGTCCTTTTCAATGATTTCAGGGCATTTTGATGTCATTTTTCTAGTTTTGACACCTCAACACTTGTTTTTAATGCCTTTTTTTACATTTAAGAAGTGTCTACCATGTCATTACAACCACCAAGCATGTCATATTGACATATTTTATGCGTTTATATGTAAAAAAATAACCCAACAATGTCTTTCCCATGACTCCACTTCAATATGAGGTTGTTTGCTATGTGTTTTCCCATTCCACACATATTTTTGTGTTTTAAAATACTAAAAACACCTTTACATACATCGTGGGAAAACTGTAATTCATAATGAAATGTCATTAGTTTCCAAATTTCAAAATTCAGTACACAGTCATTGTACAGTAATTTTAGAGAAATATGACATCGTTTTTCGGTTATTGACGCCAGACACTTGTTTTTATTGTCTTTTGCACCTTTAAAATGGGTTTATCGAGTCATTCTGACGGCATCGCACATTGGATTCATGTGTTGACTACTCATATATTTCAAAAATAACTCAATCACGGCTTTCCCACGATTTCACCTCAATATGAGGTTTTTTTCTATGGTATTAACCATTACATGCACTTTTTAGTTTTTTAAAACACTAAAAACGTGTTTATGGATATCCTAAGAAAATTGTAATTCGAAATTATGTGACATCAATTCCTATATTTGAAATTTTAATCTATAATAATTTTTCTCTATATTTTGGGAAATATTACATTGTTTTCCAAGATTTGACCCCTCAACACTTGTTTTTAAGGGCTTCTGTACATATAGGAAGTTTTACTGAGTCATTATGAACACAGTACATGTCATATTAGCATGTTATCTATGTGTACATGTAAAAAATAACTCATAAGTACTTTTCCAGTTATTCTACATCAATTCGAGGGAATTATCTACGGATTTGGTTATTCATCGCACATTTTAGTGTTTTAAAACACTAAAAATGCATTTATGATCGTTCAAAGAAAATTATGATTCGGAATAACATTCCATAAACTTCAAAATTAAATATATGATCATTTTTCTATGATTTCATGGTAATCTGATGTTGTTTTTCTGGTTTTGACCCCCCGACACATGAATTTAAATGCTTTTGTACCTTTAAGAAAAATTAACAAAGTCATTATGACAACACCGCAACTTGGATTGATTTTTGGTATACACTTATATATCAATAATAACTCTACAGTGGTTTTACCATGATTCTATGACAATATGAGGTTTTTTTCTATTGTTTTGACCATTCCATGCATGTTTTTGTGTTTTAAAACACTGAAAATGTGTTTATAGACATATCAAGAAAACCATAATTTGAAGTAACATTTTTTCTATCCCTATATTTAAAAATTAAATCAACAACCATTGTAACCCTAATTTCAAGGAAATACGATGTTGTTTTTTTGGGTTTTGACCCCAAAACACTTGTTTTTAATGGCTTTTGTACTATTAAGAAGTGTTTACTGAGTCATTTGAACCAAACCTCACATAGGATTGATGTTTTGCCTATGAATACACATAAAAAATAACTCATAAGTAGTTTTCACCTGAATCCACATAAATATGATCACATTTTCTATGGTTTTGACCATTCCACATATGTGATAGTGTTTTAAAATAATAAAAAGGAATTAATGGAAAACATGAGAAAATGGTAATTCAGAATGAAATTTTTTGGTTCCTATATTTTAAAATTCAATATTCAGTCTGTGTGCCCTAATTTAAGGGAAATCTGACATTTTCTTCCATGTTTTCACCCCCTAGACAATTATTTTTAAAGGAATTTATACCTTTAAGAAGTGTTTACCGAATCATTTAAACTAAAAAGCACATTCGATTGATAGGTTTTTTATGAGTGATCTTATGAAATATTTAGTGGTGGGTTTACCATTATTCTAAATCAATACGAGTTCAATCTATATATTTTTTACCCTTCCACGCAATTTTTAGTGTTCTAAAGCAATAAAAACATGTTTCTGGTCATCATGGGAAAATCATAATTCATAATGACGTGTTATCAACTCTTACATTTAAAAATTCAATTTACTATCATCTTACCTTGATCTTAGGAAAATTTTACATCATTTTCCTGGTTTTGATACCCCTACACTTTTTTGAAATGCTTTTATACAATTGAGATGTGTTTATTTAGTCATTTCAGTTGCACTTCATATCATATTGATGTGTTTTATGTGAATACACTTAAAAAATTACTCACCTATCATTGTCCCACGATTTCATTTCAATGTGAGGTTGTTTACATTGGTTTTGACCATTACATGCACGTTTTATTATTTTAAAACACTAAAAATGCGTTTATAGCCATCCTAGGAAAACCATTATTCAGAATGATGTGCCATTATTTCCAGCATTTAAAAATTAAACCTACGGTTATTATCCCTTTATTTTAGGGAAATCCATCATTTTTCCATGTTTTAAACACACGCCACTTTTTTAAAGGCTTTTTTACCTTTATGAATTGTTTACCAAGTCAATACCAAAGGTATCATTCTTGGATTATTTTAAAACATATGGATAATTATATATGATTCATTTTTGATGTACAGGAATCAACCACACATCAATCTGGTACAATGTGTAGTTGATATAACTTAAAATTCATGTTTTATTTTTATATGTTTAATTTTAGATTTATTTATAGTTGTTGAATGTGTTCAATTCAAATGTGTGAATAATATATGGAATTTAGAATTTACCATGGCAGGTTCATTTATAAGTCTGTCAATTTGAAAGACATTGTGTCGACCATCCACTAAACTACAAAAACTAATGAAATTTCCAATAATAACCACCATTGATCCTATGTTTCCCTAAAGAGTCATGTTATTGAAAATTTTCTTTCAATCATGAAATTTATCTTTTTTATTTCCTATCAACGATACTACATGAAATCCACTCAGTGTAGAAGTAAATGATGATGCCACCCCACCAAAGGCGGCTGATGAAGTAGGCCTAGAACCCATCCCCATACACGTACAAGATTCTCCTTCCCCAAAATGATTCCAACTGCATCGTTCTGGGATAGTGATGATGATTGTGAAAGGTTCACGTCCCAGAATTCATGAATTTTAACTTATTGATACAAAAATATTAACAACGATATTTTTGAAAAATCATAACTTCATAATATTATCTAATTAATAAAATTTCTATTACTATTTATTGTTCTTTCATTATTTTAAAAACATAAAAATGAAAATTATATTATAACAACAAAAAACCATAAACCCAATTAATTTGTTCTAGATAGATGTTTCAAATGATATCAAATTGGCATCATTTGATCCATGTAGGTGGCCCCATTTAATTAGGTTTATGTATTGTCATTTATTATAATATATTTTCCCTTATTATGTTTTTAGAGTAATGAAATAACATGAAATGATATTTTAAGGTACTTACTCCAACGTCTTTAGTAGGTTCATTTACAAAACAACCATTGGGTTTCCAATACACTTTAAACCACATCATTGTTTCGCCAACTTAGTGTCCAACTTCATTTTCCTTTATAGAAATATATAAACATGTTTTAAAAAACATTAATTTATAATAAAATGATATCAATAAAAATTTATTAAATAAAACCCAAAATAACTATTTTTTATTAAAAAAACTCTAAGACCCAATGATGTGAGGAATGAATAGATTCTCATGATTCAAATTAATTTTTTAGAAAATTCCTACCACAAATAGAAAAATTAATAGAAATAATAATTTTATTGTGTTTATGTTATTAAGATACTATAAGATATACAATTACCTCATGAGATGCGTCCCTATTGATATTGACAAGGATCTTCCATTTCTCATGAGAAGTACCTTCAGAAACATTCTCACACATCTTTTGGATCCTAAAGAAGTATCATTAAACTCATTCTATAATATCCATTTAAACTATCTTCAGTCATTGCCCCAATTTTTCAATTTCCATGGGCATCCAATATAGTCAGGGACACTAAAATGAAAAAATATCTTTAAACGATAAAAATAACACTTTATAAGTATATTACAAAATTATATGCTTCTCGTTTAAATTAGATATCACTGAATATTAAATTGATATCATCTTTAATTGAGTATAGAAGACCAAATTTTTTCAAGATATATAAATATTCCTCTAATATAAATAATTAATGGGAAATATCACCTTCTTTTAAGTAGAGGTGAATCAAGAGATGGGATAACATTTAAATCTAAGATAATGGCTGGCTCAATTGTATTCTTGGGTATAATTAAATCACTAGGATCCATAAAAGATGATGGTAGTAGTGTCGTGCTCTGAGCTGCTGTCCAGCAAGGATCCAATTTTTTTCTTCTCAGTATTCCTGTATTTCAAAATGTTAAGGTATATTAAATGTATAAAAAATTTCAAAACTAAAATATTTTTACAAAAAAAAACTAGAACAATATATATTTGTATGAAATACTTATCAATTTGAAATTGTAATATATTTTCATTACCAATTTATATATTCAATTATATTACCCTCTATTATCTTCCTTGTTATCAACCTTTATTACAAAGAGTCCTTCATTTTTAACCTCTTTCATAATTTCTATTATTTAGATATTGTGAGGAGTAAACCATTCAATGTTTTTTGGTTGATGATGTTAACTGTCAAAAAGCATCAATTGATCTTAATCACCCATATCATATAAGTCTCTATTCTTTAAGTGTACATCAACACTCTAACCTTTATTTATTTCATAAACCACATAATGAAACAAATTCCCTTGTAAATATAGTAAAAAGGTATCATGCTATAAACACTCATCAATATCCATGATGTAAGAGAATTTGAAAGATGTAAAATGTAAAAAATACATCATTATACCAATATCAATGTTGGAACACTTTCATTTGAATAAGACAACTAAAAATTGGTCATGATAGTTTAATTAAATTATATCATTCAACTTACTATAGTGTCCCACCTTTTCAAGTGTAAATACACCAGTATTTTGTGTTTTCCAGTCTTCTCCATGAAAAATTTTATGAAACTTGGATCCATGAATATTATAGGTATCAAATCTATTAGCCTGGATTAGGGGACCTCGATAAAAAAGAATCAAATCCTTTGATATTTCATCTCAATTATCAACATTAATTAGCAATAAAGAAATCTATAGGGTTTTAATTTTAGCATATGCAAAATAACTACATGTCAATAATAAGATTATGAGTATATACTTACATGATGGGTGAACCATTTGACAATATGCTTATTAATATATTTTGTTAATTTAATCTCATTTCAAGCTTATCCCCTTATTCAAATATTTATTGGTAGTAACAATTATTCAATAAATGGATCTTCAATAACACTATTGAGTGTCACATATCTATGTTTTTGTAGTAACTCCAATTTATTCAGTGTAAAATTTGACCCCTTTCTAACTGGGCATTCAATAGTTGGATATACGGATGGCAATTTTTTTGAATGTGTATTAGTAGAGATTTCATAAACACGTCCAACATGATTGAATATAGTATCAATCCCAAATAAACAACTAGATTATAAAGTCAAGAACACTTTTCCAATATTACCATTAATAATATAGCCTTATGGTTCATATTTAGTCCTCACATATGATTTTATAAGACCTATGTACTTGATAAAAGAAAATAATAAACATATAAAAAAATTTACACAATGATTTTATAAAATCAAATTAAATAATAAAAATAAAAATTAAATCAATGTCCCTCTCAATTGGATACATCCATCGATAGTGTACCAATACAACAATATATTCTTCTTCAACTAAATGAACAGCTGAATTAATCATGATTATGAATAATAAGGGGTGAAAATAATATCTCTAAATGAAAAAGTATCAAAACAATCATTTCTTAAAGATTATAAAACTCACTTGGATTTAGATTTTTTCTACAAAGATCAATAAAATGTTGCAAAACTCAAATAGAAACAAAATTAATTTTTGAGGTAACATATTATGCAACGACAACGACAACTGCAACTCCATCAAAATATGCAAGTCATGAAATTTCAATCCATGTAAAATTCAATTTTTTAGGCCAGCACTCCACGATATGTAAAATTAATATTGATCTAGAACATTTAAATTAGTTTTTTTTATGGAAAACTTCTTTATCTTGGTTTTTCAGTTTAAAAAAAGTCAAATGATACTTTACATTATCCTTTTCCCATAAACTGTGATTTATATTCATTGACTATAAATATTTATGAATATTAAGGTGATCCTTGAACTTACCCTACTCATTAAGCAACGTAAAAAATACATTATCACAAAAGTTCTTCTCAATATTAATTAAATCATGATTATGCCATATAAAATTTAATTCCAAATATGTATGTTTGAAAAATATACACTTTTTCATCAATTGTAGTGTTTCATCTACTTTAGATACTATATCTCATACCCTTTCCCCCTTAATAAAATTGATGACATTTTCCAAATTCATCAACAATGTTCATTAATTCTCCCTTGATTTATGAACAAAACAACACCTTTGGTGAAATTAAAATTTCAATATATCCATTTAATTTTTTCATTTTAAAATTTAATTTATGAGAAGCATCTTGAAATCGATGATGACACATAAAACACCATTTTATTCTTTTAGATAATTATTGAGGTTCAAAATCAAAATTATAAATTGGACAATCCAAAATAGTATGAATGTTTCAACTAGATAAATTTATTATTCCCATTAATTCACTAATTTTCCACATTAAAGTATCATGCATTTTAAATAGTTGTCTCATTGAGGAATCATATGCTTCCATACCATCATCCCGCAATTATCAAAATTCATTGATTAGATCTTATAACAATACATAAATTTCATTTCTAGGAATTTTATTTCTAGGAATAATATTTGATATAATGAAAGAAGTCTACTTCATAAACATCTATAATGGTAGATTAAAGGGGATCAAAACAGCTAACCAAATTATATAATTATTACTTAAAGTTCCAAAAGTGTTAAAACCATTAGAACCCAATCCCTAATGTACATTAATAGGATACAAAGAAAATTATCGATATAGAGAATCAAACAACTTCCATGATGTTGAATATATTGGATGTCTCATCAAGCCATCGTTATTATCCTGACCATTCCACTTCATGTCATATAACATCATTGTTGACATGAATAATCATAACAATCTTGGTTTCAGAGGAAAGTAACACAATAAATTTCCATGAGTTTTCTTATTATATTTCCTCATCAGGTTTAATTGATGGGTACTCTCATTTTCATTCATTTACATCTATCATCTTGTATGGAATCTTATTCGTTATTAATTAATAGACTCTTTTCCACAGTAAAGCATGAAATCATTAGGTCTTGCATGCCTCTTCGTATAATCAACTCCATGTTTCTTGAAGATTATATTCATCTCATTAATTGATGTAGGGATATTAGATTCAGTAAATGAAACATTAATTAACTCAAAAATCATGTAAATTACATTATTATCAATTCCATAAAGGCACTTTATAGAATGAATCTTAAGTAGAAAAGGAAACTTTGAATAT
The DNA here is from genome assembly GCA_963277665.1 of Viscum album. Taxonomy (NCBI): domain Eukaryota; kingdom Viridiplantae; phylum Streptophyta; class Magnoliopsida; order Santalales; family Viscaceae; genus Viscum; species Viscum album. The sequence goes on along the minus strand of OY728143.1, from coordinate 1,188,381,417 downwards.
TTGTCCCACCCTTCATACAACTCCAAATTAACATTTTTATTAAAACACACTTTTTTAGAAGAAAGTGAGAAACAATCAGATACAAATAAGATCATCAGAACCTACATCATCCTTAAAGGCCAACTTCAATATATTGGAAGAACCCTCCATCTATAAATTCAAGGAAAGTTCAGTTACCTTTTTATCAGGATAATCTCTGATTTTATCTTCAATTTGATAGATCATTTTGGGCCACTTCTGTACGAACTTTTACATCATTATCTTTTTGGAATTAAAGCCTCTGGTTATGATTAGGATTTTCTTGATGATCCTTTCTTCTTACTCTTTTTTAGTTTCCACTTGAATTGGTTCACCATTCAACCTTTCTACATCCTCTTTAGAAGCATTAAAATACAATACCTTATCAAGAATCTCTTCTTCGGAGTGAATAAGAAGGTCACATGGCACCTCTATTTCCTATGTGACAACATCTCGTGCTATGCTAGCCATGATAACCACTAGTTCTCCCTACTCATCCTCCTTACCCTCATGAGGTGCATGAATAGGGGAAGCAAAAGCCTCCAAGACATATTGATTATGGGGATATTCTTCATTTTCATATACCTTTTTATCTAGTCCTTCCTCCTTTTTTCTAGGATCTTCAGCCACTCCAGATCCAAACCCCATGTCAACCTCCTTCACCTGTTCTTTTTTAAAAGGCTCACACTTCATTTCTTTGTCCCCTCCCTTTTTATCTGATATATTCTCTGTTGGATTTGGGAGGTATGAGTAATCCTTGTTGCATATGGAATTACTCTTCTAACTCACAATGCAGCTTCTCAGATCCCTATTCTCTTTCTGTCTCTTCTTCTCCCTTGGGTTGTGGAGACCTATCCTAGATCCTCCTTGTGCACTTTTATACATGGGTAGGTCATTGATGTCCCATTCCCCGAACTCCATCCCTGTGGGGCAGTCATCCCCATTAGACATTGGATAAGGAGAGTCTGATCTCAGGCCATCAAAATAGTTGCTGATGTGAGTCACGGGCAGAGTCAAATTATGATGAGATCTGCTCCTCCTGTCACCCACATCCCTAGTTCTCTTAGTGAACCTGGTTCACCTGGTACTCCCAGAATATGGATGTTGATACCCCTTTTATTTTTCACCTCGTGACCCTTGACTTCCATTGCAACTTCATCATAAGAAGGAGTCCTCGAAGGCTCTATTGCACTAGAACCCCTGACCCCAGAACATCCTCTCCAAGACCTTTAATCCCTTGATACCCCATTTGAATCCTCACATCTTTAGGCACATAAATCTAATTTTAAACTCTATTATCCTCATTTAGAACCATTATATCTTCCCTCAAACTACCATTATGGATCAACACACTACAATAAGAAAGTTCAGCCAGGTCCCACCTCAATCTGCTAAAGACTTAAGAAACTATTGGGTTGATCTGATGCACCACAACCTTCTTCACAGCCCAAGATGAGTCAAGCTCTACCTCAGTGGAAGCATTACAGATCCATGGGTTATTGGCAGAGCGATCCCCCTCTACACCCTTGCCTTCGTTAACATCCAAAACAATAGTTCATTACTCCAACCCCTCTTCATCAAACACCTCGTGTTCAATGTCACGACCACTTCCCCTCCTCCCCACAGACATCTAATACCCCATATGATAGATGTACAAGGTGTTTATCAGGAGACTACATCTAGAAAAAAAATATCTAGGATTAAAAAATCACCCTCTAATTACAACAATACTCTTCATCCACTGTGATCCAAACAAACTTGAATGGGGTTTTGGACACATCCATTTCCAAGAAAACACACAGATTAACCGGGTGACAGAGAGCCACAGTCTGACTTGATGAGAACATATATATTCCAATGATACTCCCTAGAATATGCATAATAGAAGGATTTTTGAATAGTAGGGGATATTGGGAATGCTTTCCCAAGTCACCATTGCAAGAGTATCACTCTTCATAAGCAAGATCGAATGACCATCAAAATAGGTAAAAACTAAATATGTTGAAGCTGCGAGGATCATATGACTAGGCCTTGATGAGATACACATTTGATGTAAAATTATCCTTTATGTTCTTGTAATGAAAAATACCCACCATCTCCCTATATTTAAACTCCCATGCACCAAAGACATTCCTGTCAAAAGAATCATCAGAGGAACGTCGCTTTTTAAACCTAGAAATAAAGGTATGATTCAATAGATTTGAGGACTTTGAGTACTTTGCTGTCAATACCAGAATATTGGGGCACCCGTCAAGCAAGTCCAGAACCTTCAGAACAATAAGAACTTGAGGGAAATGTAGAAGTAAAGTAGGATCCAAGAAGGGTGTGAAAGAGAAAGCTTCTTTTTGTGTGGGCGATGAGAATCCCTCACCTATCGATGGGGGAGGGACTAGTACAAAGGTTGTCGCCATCTAGAAGAGGAGAAGACCTCCATGGTTCCCCCCACTTAGTTATATTCTCTTATCAAACCCCCTATATACACAATGTAGCTTCCACCCACCCTTCATTCAGTTCTTTCTCTCCATCTTCAAATAATTCATCAAACCCATTTTTTGGTCATTAATTTTGTGAGAAAGATTAATATTCTTAGGATCAACTAATGGTTCTTTTGAACTATTAAAATATTGTACATTGTATTCTATAAAACAAAAAGCAACATTCAACAAATTTCAAACGGAATTCTCCTCTACCTTGTCACCTTTTTTGACAGTATTCTTATAATTTTTAATTTCCATAACATTGGAATCACCATGCCAAATCCAATATATATATCAACGAAGGAACCATTTCAATATCAAACTCTCTTATATTACATTTCTATTCAACCATAGTTTGAATTTAAAATTAATTAATATACATTTTATTCCACCATTCACTGATAGGTTTACAATTTCATAATCTAAAAATTTGTCCAAACCCTTGGCATACTATGGTGTGTTTTGAGGAAAATTAATCCAAATTTCTTCCATAGGAATTGGATTTTATTATCCATATACATACAGATTTAAATATATAAATGTTTAATAAAACTTTTAAAATCAATATTAAATATCACCCAACTTTATCATTGACCCTTTCATAACAACTATAAAGTATAATGGGGTGAATTAAACAATGAACATTTTCTCAATAAATTTATAATTTGAAAACATGAATCAAATAAATTATTATTTATAAAAATATAGAAGAATAATGAAATAAATTATATGAACACCAAATTATTATCATATAAGATGTATTTAACTATAAATTAGATAAACACCACCTTCTCCAAAACATAGTGATATTTTTTCATCAAAAAAAATACACACCCCATTCTTATCATATAATAGAGATCAGTATAATAATTGGAAAACAATATCTTTACCTCTAGAAAATAGGAAATATTCCATGATATACATAACCAAGTAATTCATTTATTCAATGGTGTATATATAAATAAGTTCATTGACATCCATTTGAAAACTTATATAGATGGATAACGACATAAATAATACCATTTCATGGAAAATTTAAACCTTCCTGATGGACATCATAAAACTAATTGAAAAAAATTATCTTAATCAGTCATGTAAATATAATAACAAATATATATATATAACAAAAAAATACTTTAAATCATAATAAATTTATAATGAAATGAAAAATAAATCATCACTTTCAGATAAAATGATTAAACATTTCATTAAGTAGTTATGAAATCACATCAATTTAATTTTATTAAATATATTACATGAAACAAAAACATAATTTAAAATCATAATTGAGGATTACATTATATAAAAAATTGAAAAAAGAGTAATTAATGTGTGTTTTATAATCACACATCCTTAGTGGGGTGGGGTTTGTGGTCATGAAGGTCACCAACAAGGGGGTTTGTGGTCTCAAACATTATAGACAGAGGTGTCAGGATCATGAAGGTGACCAGAAGCGGAGTCATGGCCATAGAAGTAGATAGTAAGGAGGATCAGGTTCATGGAAGTCATCGTCATGGGGTATGGGGTCATGGAAGTCATTAGAAAGTGGGATTGGGGCCATGATAGTAGCCAATAGGGGTGTTAGGTGACAATAGTTTCCAATAGGGGATTAAAGGGTAGAGAGGTAACTAGTATGGGTTCTCCTCCAATGAGGGGAGAGGGAGAGAGTCAGAGGGGACCAGGGTCTCTTGTGCAATGGATAGAGGTGTCAGGGGGGTCTCATGTCTCTATTGAGGTGGGGGGGAGGGGGTTAGTACAGATATCATGGAAGGGAGATGAGGAGGGGATGTGGAGTTTTGGGGTGGTCACTGGTTACTGACGACATGTGTGTGTGTGTGGGGGGGGGGGATAACCACTGTGGTTGGGGTTAGGGTCTCTACCTAGGAGGGGAGAGGAGGAGGTTGGGGGGTGATCTGGTTTAGAGTCATACATGGAATTAGTTGAAGGTGGGAGCGGAGGAATTTATGGGTTTTTAAACTTTTAGGGGTGGTTTAGTTGAAACCTCTGCTAATTATTAAAATAAAAAAAATATAAAAGTGGTTTAATAAAATTGCGGCTATATTATAATTTTTTTAGGATTTATTTAGAAGTGGTTATTAGAACTTCCACTAATAAACTTCCACAATGAAATATTTATTATATTGTCAATTCTATATTTATGGCAGTTGAAATTGAGTAGTGGAATTGACAACTGGAGGTCGAGGAATCATTGAAACTGGAGTAGGAATTTCAATTATTTAATTTTATACTATACTCTACATATTTAATTATTTTATAGGTTTAACTATCAACTTCAGTAAATACCTTGATTATAAACTAAATCACTAAACATCAAGACATAAATTACTTATGATACTTTCCATGTAATATTTTCAAATTTCGTTGACAATAATTTTGATTGAAAAAATTGGAAATGAATTAGTAGTGATAATCTTGTGGATTTTTATTTTAAAAATCATGATTTAGGGGGACCAATTTATTTTTATAAATGAATTTTTTTTTAGATATATCCTTCCCTGAATTTTTGATATTTTCATTAATTGATTTAATTATCCATATTCATTTCAAAGAGTAGTTATCCCAACAATTTATCTCATTCCACGTACAATTTCTAGGATAAATATTTCCCACTCCTTCCATAGTATATTTCATGTGAGTCATAGTCATGTTATCATCAATATGTTTCATGAAATATTATCAGAGAAATGATTGAATAGAATCACTTTTTAATATTGTTGGGTAATATTTTTTATTATTCCATTTATCCTTAAAACCACCATTAATTAATCTTTTTAATCTCATAAAATCCACTAATGGTATTTTTATAAAATTTTCCATGTTATAAGACAATTATATAAATTCCTAACCTACTTATAGTATATTTCTTGATATTTAAAAGAATATGTATTTGGGATAGTCTATCCAGGGAGGATGGGGATTTATTACATTGGATATATGTTTCTAAGGTATTTTATTTTGATCATATGTGGTAAGGTGGTGGATGTGATATTTTTCATAACCAAAAAAAATGAGGTCAAGAGAGGGTGATTCATTCATTATTTTTGTGTCATGAGCCCACGTTGATATTTTTTGGAGGAAGATATAGATGAAATATGTAAACAGATATTTTTGCAGATCTTATCTTTTGGATTTCATGATTTATGTTTAAGATTCAAACCTAATTTTTAATCTTTAATTATTTATACACAATTAGTCACATTCCCTTATGCCTCATAGAAATTTGTACTTGATACATAATCGTACATTATTGAGGAGTTGGAAGAATAAAATTGGGGTAACCAACAAATTTCATTATTAGTAATAACGAATTGAAAAATAAAAAATGAATCAATAAAAATTATTAGAAATTTAAAAAGAAAAAAAGTAAAATACCTGGTTGATTTTTTTATTTGAAAAGTGAGGCATTGATGAATTTTTTTATATGTGATGATTGAACCATTAATTTAAAAACTTTTCCAATTATTTTTTTGATATTGTGTTTAAATAATGGTAAGGCGAGTGTCCTTTTTTTCAAGCTAATATTCCATCCTTGAGGAAATTTCTGAATTGTAGTGTGTGATATTTGATACATAAATTTCATGCATGATTTTTAGTGTCAAAAACATTCATTATTTTGATTTAAAGGGTTAAATATTTCCCAAATTTGTTAATATTTTACAGGATACAATAATTTAGGGATTATGAGAAAAAAGTGATAGAACGTATCAAGATTCCTATAATATATATTTCCCATGATAACGGATTATCATGGGACACATTCGGGGGTCAAAACAAACAAACTTAGCTAAAACGATGATTTCAATGAAGAAAAAGGACATTTGCATCATGAATAATGTTCATGATGTCAATGTAATATGAGGCATGAAGTGAATACATGATGTAAAGTTATGAACCCCAATTCAGGGGGCGGGTTCAACACTTTCACGGTGTGACATGATAATTCAAATATGGACTTTTCATGTATATAACCAATTAGAGGATAATTCTTACATAAATTTTAATGAGACTATTCCATTATGAACCAAATGACCATTTTAAATTAGAATTGAACCAATAAAATATTAATTACAAATTTATAGCTAATTAAATCCTAGATCGAGAACCCTAGTATATTTGTAAATTGAGGGTTTATGTGCTTGTACCAAGTATTGGCTGGGAGACCAAAATCTGGGTGAGAAGCTGCACTGTGCAATGTTTCAAATAGTATTTCTCCACTATTTTGGAAGGGTTTTATTTAATTTATTCTTTACTCACCCTATCATGACTAGCATGATGGTTTGGTTTATATAATGGAAAATATGAAATTGAAGGGTGATTTGACTAAGGTAATTTTTAGATTTATGGTTAACTCGAGTTGGGTTTTTTCATTAAAAATATATTTTTTCTTTATCTATTTTATTTTAAATGTCTGATCATTTCAAGTTAATTAAATGAGTGTTTTACAATGAAAAATTAGAATTTAAGCCTCCCAATTACCATTGGGAGGGAATTTGTTCTAGATTTAAAAATGGTTTTGGGTTACATATTTCTCCAACTAAACAAAATATTGGACCATTAGAAAAGGGGTTTTAATGAGAGGGTGTGTGATCCCCTGGACCAAGGAGAGAAATTTGACCTAATTCTGAAAATAATAATTAAAATTTGTTTAAACTAAAATCCTCAGGGATTAAACCTGGAAATTTAATGTTTAGTATATTTTGTTTTATTATTTTCTTCCTCCACATTCATCATCAATCACATGCTCGCTAGCTTAAATTTAATTTAGGCACATCATAAATTATTGATGTATTTTTATTCAACTAATTATTTTCTCCAAAAATATCCTCAAAGGATCGATATCAGGACACTAAAATCCTATAATTATTAATTATAGTATTTGTGATTATGGTTTCATATTTTTATACTTATAAATTTGATAACCCTATGGGAATTAATGACACATAATTGGATGTTAATGATATATTCACTATATCTATAATTCTTTGTTTTATAATAAAAGTCATAGTAGGGAGAATAAAAAGTTAATATGGACAATAACTCAGTCATATGAATCAAACTATTATGTCTACTCAGTACATGTTTCAAAATAAAATTTTGTTATAATTACTATGGTTTTGTGTGTGTGTCCACAGATATTTTTTTGTTATCTTAAATCATATAATTGTGACCTCCACCATAAACTTATTTGGAAGATTCTTATTTTATATTGACAAGTAAAAATATCATAGGTATATTCTTTATAGATGTCTTAAATTCATGTATATAATTCTCTATTCACTTAATGTATATCATTATCCCTTCTATACACACACAAAAATACACATCAAAATAAATATTAGAGTTGTACCACAAAAATATCTTTTTTTTAACTCTCTCCTTATTATGATAAATATTTATTAATTGATGAAGAGACATGATGTGTTCATCAGAGCCTATAACTTATAGATTCTTCTAGATCACGTGGAATTAGAGATTTGAAATTATATTTATCATTCAAGTTACATTCATCAAAAAATAATTTTAGTACTTATTAAATATATAAAATTACTAAAATTTTCATGTTCCTTAAAATAATAATTCATATTTTATATCATAATTTTATATGGTGAATTCCTCTCTATAAAAGTTTAGAAATGATACTTTTTTATATTAATGTTTTATTTTTCCATAATGACATTTTATTATTATTAAAATGAAATTATTTAATTAATTATATTCATGTTTTTTATATAAATATTTATCAATATTATTCAAATGGATAAAACTGGGATGAAATTAACCAAAAAAATCAATAATTTAAGGGGATTGGTTTAATTTTTTGACTTTTCAAATGAAAAATGATCCTTAGTTGGAAGAATAAAATGAAAATTTTTTGATTTTAAATTCAGGTGATGGTTCAAAAAATAAATTTTTTGTATGAGAACATGATATTGAAAACATTTCATACTCGATATATGATATGGATTTTGATGCGGAATTGTAAATTACAAAATGATCAATGTGTGACTAGCATCAAAATGAAAAACCTATATCCTTGATAGTGGACAATGAGATTCACAACCTGATTAACCATGTTTTCCATAATACACATAATAAAAAAGATATTGAAATATTTATGGATCCAATTTTTAATTTTCATGATATTAATACATGTGATAAGGAAACTAAATAATAAAATTTGGTTTATGAATTACTGGAAGAAATAAATCAGTAGTTATATGAAGGATGTTTCAAATATACAAAATTTTCCTTCTTACTAAATTTTTAACATATCATGTTCTTATATGGAATTACAGATAATGAAATATTGATAATATAGGGTTTTCTACAGGTTTAAAATTTTTATGCCAAGATCCCTCAATAATTATAGCATATTAAGAATGTTTTTTACAAAATTGTTCCCAATTATATAAATATTCATAGATTTCCTAATGACTTTATGTTATATAATGGAGAATATTTTGATATATATGTGTGTAAAATATGTTATAAATCTAGATGGAAATCGAAGGATCATGTTGAATGTGTGAATGGTAAAACTATAAGGAATAAGATAAATAAAAATACCATGAATGTTTTATACTACATTCCATTTAAAACATGATTGAAAATACTATTTATTTCTTATAAAATGGAAGATAAAATGAAGTTGCATAACATGGAAGACAATAATGATGGGTTTATATGTTTTTATATATATTTAAAACCATTGAAATAATTTTATTATTTTTACCTAAATTTATATTTAGATAGCTGGAATGTGTATTTATGATAATCTACTAACATATTTAATCCATTTGGGTCTCTAAGTAAAACTCCTAGCACATGAACATTTATTTTTTTCCATTATAATATAACTCCATAAATGTGCATGAAATTAAATTCTTTCATAATTTCGATGATAATACCAAGAAATAAAATTCCTAAAAATGACATCGACTTATATATTCAACCTATTGAGAATAATTGGAAGAGTCATAGGAAAATGGAGTAGAAACATATGATGCCTTAAGAACTAAAATGTCCAAAATGCATGCTGCACAAATGTAGATGATTATGGATTTTTTTGGATTATAAAAAATTTAGGTTGCAACAATCAAACTATTCATGGATATCATGTTGTTAAATTTGACCTTTTGCAGATAAGATTATCTTATTGTAGAAAATATTGTTTCATGTTACATCATTTATTATTGCATTCACCTTAATGGTGTCATTTTAACTAGTAATGACTCAAAGAAAAGATGAGTTGTGGTCACCAATAAAATTTTATTCTAGTTCAAAAATCATGTCTGGAGTATCAATTTTTCAAAAATATTTGGGAATGTTTATCAATGGAAGGTTTCTAGGAAAAAAATTCAAAAAATGATCAAACATTGTTGGTACCCAACAATGAATGAAACACAATATATATTTTGAACTAGGTTATTATGAATTTCAATTATTACATCATAATAAATGCATTATTAATTTTTAAAAAATTGTATGTGATAATTTGTTTTTGAAATTATTAAATGAGCATGAAATATCAAAAATATCATCTTAATTATCATAAGGAATTGGAATAAATTAATATAATGTGGGATATATGGGAAAATGATAATGGAAATTATCCAATGGGTGTTTTTAAAAAGAAAAATCATGAAAATGATGCATTACTTCAAAGACAAAAATTGTGAATGTAACTAATCAATATTCATGTAACATTTCAGGATGTGTTGATTTGAAGCATCATAAGTTACATGGACATTAAATCCACAAATAACATATTTTGATCGAGCAATTACTATCTTTGGCATTCCATAAATTATAACATGATAAAATAACAATAGTTTTAATTGAGTTTAGATGATTCCTTAGATAGCTTTGTGAGAAAACTTTAAGCACCATTGAGTGTGAAAAACATTAGGAAATAATTTTAATTGAACTTTCTCATTGGTAGATGATATTTACCCTATTATTTTTCATCTTGTTGATTTATATAACTATTCATTTAACCAAGGATGATATATTAGGAGGGACTCAACATTTTACATAGATGTTTCCCATAGAGAGGTATTATCATATTACTTTTTTTACTACTACATTAGAATTTTAAAACTACTTACATAAGATGTTAACAATTCTATATTATTTTTTTCATTAGGTATCTATTTATTGTATAATTTTGTTAACAAAATCACAAAATGATGTCTTTGTTGCTGAAGGTTATATGGAATAAGAGTGTCTCAAGTTTTGTTGGGTATTTATAAAATATTGATACATGATTAAATTAACATTGACATGATGATGATAATAAAAATAAAATTCAATCTTATAATAAATCAACAAACATTATAATATTAAGTCATTATGTTGGAAAAATATCATTTGTTTTATTTAGAAAATTATAGTTTATTGAAATAAAAAGATATTTACTACTGAAATGTGATATTGTAGATAATTTCATTGAATAATTGAAGGGAAAAATATATATGAATTTCACGATGAATACAAAATGATACATAGATAAAAATTCATTACCAAAGAAATTATTTAATGGTTTTGATTTTGTTTAAGATCATATCAATTTCATATGCATAAAATAATGATATGATTATCTTATGTAACTAATAATATTTTTTATTTAAAAATTTATATAAAAAATTTTAATAATTGGGTTGGAGTGCTAGATGATTTTAAATATTTTTTTCAAAGAAATTTAAAGAAGTGTAATAGATTCAATCCACGTAATATTAATGGATTTATTTTTTAGAGACTTTTTCATGAAGAAGGTATAGAAACCTAAAATAGTGTAATCTTCAGAAGATTTATTGACATTTGATAATATAGGATAATGATCGACTTTATCAAATTCAATTATCATTGAAAAAATTCAGTTTTTTTCAAATTTATGTGGGTCAACATTTATATAGGAATGAAAATATTCATTAAAATTTACTTATTTCAATTTATATCGTCCGATTGAATTTGGTGAGTAAGAAGAGCATGACCCATATATTTTGGCCTCACAAGCTAAGATGGTATATTATATGGATGATGGAGTTCATAAAGGGTTCAGTTTTATAGTCTATGTCAAACTAAGAGACTTTTATGATACTGGTGATGAAGTTGAAGAATTTCATTTTGACATCAAAAACCATCAAAAATATGATATTGATTTTTCTTTACATAATGATATTGAAATAATAGATCTTTCATGGGAGTGTGTGGATGATGAAATATGGATCACAATGGATGTTGAAAATAATATATTTAATGATTAATTAACTGATTTAATGTTTAGTTCTATAACCAGTATTTTATTTTCTATATTTATAATAAATTAATATAATTAATCTATGAACAAGATTTCGAATTCATTTTCTTGTTTTTTTTGAATTTATCATTTATAATTATTTTATATTCGCATTGGATGTTGAAATATTGAGGGAAGAAAATATTTAATAATATGAGAATATCATCCATAGATCCTATTATGTCAGATTCCTCATTTAATACACTATTGATTGCATCAGGTATGCTCCATATTTTAACCTTTATCACATTTCCATCATTCGATTCCATATGAAATGCTCCAATATTCATTAGGTATGCTACATACTTCATGTGAATCACCTTCTACTCTAGTGATATTAGTGTTATTATATGGAGTATCCAAGGAGTAGTCATTGAATGAAATATAGTTCCATAGTTACCCTCACGAGGGTAATAGAATGTCACAATTATTGGTATGTAATTATTAATGTGAAAAAATAATTTATAACAACTATATAGTAATTATTGAATATATTTATTGAATATATATAAAAATTAAAAATTAAAAATTAAAAATGAACATGAATACATCAAATGTTTAGAGTCAAAATAATTTTATAGTAGATGTACCATTTGACATGTTTGGGGTTCCTAAAGTTGATGTCGAAATATTCTATGGCTAGAACTTGGGCCAATTGTCATCTGAGATGATGTCAATTCCAATCAATTATAATGACTAAAGGAATATAACCACTAATGGGATGAATTTGACTATCGACTATTTTGTAGTTCCTTGAAACGTGTGTTCTTATTTTAAGAATAACTACTTCTAGGTGGTTTCCATTGGATTTACTAATGGAATTGGAATCCTGAAATAGTTATTTATCCAAAGGGGACCTCCCTTCCAAAGGATGGTGTTCATTAAGTTTGAACATTATGATACTTAATAACATACATTGGATGAGAGGATAGGGGTCAAAATCATCACACCAATTTGGGGGGAATTATTATCTACTATTGGATTCTCTTTGTAAATTTAAGATATTTTCATGAATCCTTATTAATTCACTAAGAATAACATATGTTTACCTTGAAATTTACAATCAATTATTAAGATATATTGAATGTATAATCATTAGTATGTATTTAAGGTTCTTTATTAATGTAGATATTCATATGTATTCGAGGTTCTCTATCAATGGTCTCCTCTAATATACAATTTCAAGATTCTTTTAATCATCATTATGAAGATAATAGTTTTTAATCCACTTAGTGGGGCACTCTGGAATTTATTTTCATCCATGGAGATGAAGACAAGTTTTTATATTGGTACTGTTCCCACAAAATGGGCTACAAATGTATTATTATAAAAGGAATCAGAACTGTCGTTGTTCGGTGTCGCATAATGGGACATATCATACCTTTTAAGGTCATGTGATAAGGACCTCTAAGATAAAAGAGCTTAGTCAAAGTTTGGTGTGGGAATTATGCTAAATAAGCCATTGAACGTGGATAGAATACGAGTTTCCATGTAAAATTAGACCCTGTTGGGAATATGGACCATGAAGAATAGGGTGGATTTAAAGTGTTGGGTTTGAACCTCAAGGAGGCTTCATACGTATACCATGTGGGGAATCAAATCTGACGTAGATTGATAAAATATCATAGGAGAGTGTAGTCATTTGAGAGAAATGATTTTGGGCTTACTTAATGAAAAGGATGCCTTTATGATTTGGGGGTTTAATTTGGGGATTATTCCTAAGGAGGATGACCATATTATGAAAATTAGGGTCAGATTCCCAAAGAATATATCTAGTGAGCTCTGGGCGTGAAAAGGGCTTCCTACATATCATGGTTTAAACAGAAATTAGAGTTCCCATTGTTCCTTTAGTCATGATTGTTTTTTCACATGTTTTAATCATCACAAATCTCTAAGCCCACGTGATTCATGCTCTTTGTGAGAAACCAGAGGATGTGAAAGATTCAATAATGACACGTGCACTTTTCCATCTCTACTGGTAAAAGAGGGAGCACTAATGCTGATGAGATAGGATGAGGCCTGAGTTGACCTGAGAATAGGTTGAGGTGACTAAACTTCCATCTATTCACTTTACATTAGACAAGTCTCCAATGAAAGTAAGAAGGGATGAGGGTTAGGAGCTTACACCCGGTTGGCTTCCCATGGTGAAAAATCTCAACGGGAGAGGGAAAGGGTAAAGAATGTCCATGTACCCATCCCCCCTCTGGTCTTTGACACCAAATAATAGAAGAGGATAAATGATGTGACATCCTGAAGGAAAATATAGGGTCTTATGCTATGATGATTGCACTAAAATTGATCCTGGTAGGGAAGGGAGACTTATTCTTTCTTCAAAAGGATGAAGTAGGTGTGAACCGTACCTTCCCTACCAAAAGAACTAAGGTTCCAGGTCATCTATTTGGGAAGGGAGAGGCCATGAACCAAACCATCCTCTATAGGGACCCAATACTTTTATATATAACATTAAGTGGTTTTAAGCATAATTAATCATCCATGTACCAGCCAAGGATCGTTAAATCTAGTGTCTTGGAAGACTAGGTACATACAACATAAAAAAAGGGGCTAAAACCCCTTCATTATTTAATCTCCATAAATATATTCTAACTTTATTTGATCCCTTACATCTTCATAGCGTACCCTGGGGAACACATGAACCAAGGGATGAGCTAAAAAACCCAGTAAGGGAATGAACATAAGGATACATCTTAATAACATGAGTTAAGAGGACTGACATAATGATATCAAAAGCATGGAACATATAAAATCATATAATATAACAATGGAATAATTTAAACATGGAATCATATAAATGTGGTAGAATCATAAAACATTTCTTTTTTATGGGTCAAGGCAAACCTCCAATCCCATTTCACATTTTGGTACGGGTCAAGGCTAACTGCCAATCCCGCTTCACATTGCTTCTCTTGATACTTAACTTTACCCAATGCATTGGAGCACTATCTGGGTGCACCCATCTTAATATTTTCACGAATATTCTTTCCCAATAAATATTCTTACCACACAGGCAATCATACATAATCAACTATACATAAACATAAGGGTACCCATGGAATAAATTGGGTGCCTCAATCATGACATAAATCATAACCAATGTGCATATCACGAATGTGTCCAGGAAAAGAATGGATTAGAACATAAATGGACATTTATAGGGTGAAATAGTCATATAAAATGGTTAGTGGTGTCAAGAAAATGTGACATCATATATGAAATGTATGTTAGTAACATTAGCATTAAATCATTTTTGTGCAGTTTCAAGGAAAAGACTATAGATCCTTTCAAATAGAAAAGAGGAATTTTTTTATATAAAACCAGAATTGAACCATTAATCCTTCTAATAATAAAAATACATATTTTTTTAAATAAAATGGTGTCTTAAAATATAGGATATAGTTCACTTTAAATTTGGGTAAAAATTCTGGATGTCCCCTTAAAACAGATATGCTTATCAGAAAGTTCAATGGAGAGAATCTTTTAAAAACATGTATATCCCCGAAAGAAAGTGATGAAATGGTCTTGATATAAGAATTTTTTACAACTAAAAATAATTTATAAGATTCACATTAATATAAAATATACCACCATTTTCAATGAATGATAAGGAAACTCAAAATAACAAAGAAGGTTCGGGTAGAATTTGTTATTGTTTTATTGACATGGTGTCAGGTGTAACTAAGAGGGCTTGATGAGAGAGAAAAGGGCTTTCTCATTAGTTATAAATCAAGAGGTATGTATGGGGGAGGTGTATAAACATACCCCATCATTTGGTATTACACACAAAATGGAATAGAAAAGAGGACAATCTTGATTAAATGTGAAAAGAAGAGTATCCCTTACATTAAATCCGTTGGTATTCTCCACTTGTTATTAAAGACATAAATAAAAAAATTTGGCTTATGAATTTCTAATTACATAACCCCTTATATATTTAATAGATTTATTATCACCTTTTTTAGTTAATTAAAGAACTTTTTGATAAGTTATAAGGTTTAATTGCATTGTTAGGGCTCGTTTGTTTACTTTTTTTTCAGAGATCGGTTCACTTATATTCATGTTCGGATAAAAATGAAAGATGGAAGTGGTTATTCAGACATGAAATTATACTTTATTAGTGAAAATCCAGGAGATTAATTGGTTTTAAATTTAATTTGGTTACTTATATTGATGTTGAACTATTATATAAAACCATAGTGACAACCATTTTTTTTAATCGGTGGGTTTGATTACAAAGAACATGTTTTTCTTTATAACATAATACCATTTGTACAAAATGACTACATAACTAAAAATCAAATATATTACATATATGATAATATGGTTCAACATAACAGAAATGGTTTCATGACCACCATTAAATATTAAAATAGAAATTGAGAAACTCTTGTCCTTGAATGTGCTAAATTAACATATCACAAATGGTGCTTTCATTTCTTTCAAATAAAAGGTGGGGAAAAGTGAAAAGATAATAAAATTTCCCATTATCATGAAAACATTCCAATAAATGTATTTTAGTAGATTTATCATACTATTATGGTGAAGGGAGGTGCATAAAGAAACAAAATTAAAAACACTTTAAAAAATCAGGGAATTTGAAAGAGGAATTTACCACTTGAGACTTCCTCTTTTGAGAACCACTTAAGGGGAGTGGTTTCGGTATTTTGAAGAATCTAGAAGCTTTTGGACGTGGAGAAGGTTCTAGGGAGGATGGATGGGAAGAGTTTAGTCAAGAATTGAAGCTTGAGAGGTGTGTTTTGGAAAGGGGAGGGAGAGGGGTTATTTATACATGAGGAGGTAGGTGTTTTTAGAATAAAATACTAAATAAAATAATATATGAAATGTTAGACTTGTAATTGTAGTTTTTGAAATCATAAACCATATATTAATATAATATAATTAGTTTTAGATTTTAAATCATCTTTATAATTCGAATTCATTAATTTATTAATAGGAAAGTGAAAGAAATCGAAAAATATACTTTAAGGAATCACCTTATGACTTTAGGCATTGAAAAGGTATTTTTTAGTTTTGGAAATTGATTTTACTATATTTTAAGAAACAATTTATGAAATTAAATATAATGTGGACGAATATATGTTTCTAGAAAGTTTATGTCATCATTAAAACATGAATGATTCAATCTAAGATACACCAGTTATGGGAAAAACTGTATTTTTACTATTCACCTGAAAATTGGAGTACATCAGAAAAATCCCAAAAATTCGCCGTAATCATTTTTCAAAATTTAGAATCCAAAAATGGAGTCCATTTTTAAAAAATAATTATATATATATATATGATTATTTTAATATTTAATTAAAATCATAATTTATTATCAAAAACCAGTTTCAAAAAATTCATTTACTTATTCTAAAATATCAGTACATCATACATTCACATGAATATTATTTATATATTATCATAGGTAAGATTACTATTCATTACAGTTTACAACTGTTAATAAAGATATGATACTATTCATAAGCGTATGTTACTATTCACCAAAAATTATGTTTTCCTTTTTGGACTCTAAAAAACTTACTGATCACAACCATGTATATATGATTTTCGAAATTCCAGACACAGAAGTGACAAACATATGTTTAATAGTCACTTAGAACATAGTAGTTCACTATGTTGTGTTTTAATGTGATTTTATTACATATTTATAAGAAGGTAATTTCCATTGAAAAACATTGTGTCATTTTATTATTCTCCCCTTATGAAATTTCAACCTTGAAATTTGTTTTTACATTATAAGAGAAAAACCGGTGCGGGTAATTTTCCATCATTACTTCTTCCAGTTCTCATGTTTCCTCTTCATACTTATGGTTTCCCCGTAGTACATTGACCATATTAGTATTTCTGTTGTGTAGAACTTTTTCTCTACGATCCAAGATCATCACTGGTTGCTCCTCATAGGGAAGATCATCATCCAACTGCACCACCTCTGAAGAGAGTAAATGTGAAGGGTCTGGTATGTACTTCCGTAAGAGGGGTACATGAAAGACATCATGTACTTTCTACATGGTAGGTGGAAGTTCCATTCGATAGACCAAAACTATGAATAGATCAAGGATATCGAAGGGGCCGATGTACCTGGGACTTAAATTCCCTTTTTTTCCAAACCTCATGAATTTATTATATGGAGATATACATTAAAATACTGTGTCTCTAACTTTGAACTCAAGTCTCATCAGCAGTTTTCTGTATCACACTTATTTCGACTTTGGGCTACCTTGATATGCTACTGAATGGTTTTCACCTTCTCCACCATTTCTTCGGCCATTTCAGGTCCTAGCAGCTTACACTCACTGAAATCATCCCAAAACACCAGTTTTGTTTGCAACTTTTACCATAAATGGCTTCATATGGTGCCATTCAGATGCTCGAGTAGAAACTGTTGTTTTAGGAGAATTCTACCAGTGGAAGAAGTTTGTCCCAACCTCCTTTGAATTCTATAGAACATTCCCTCAACATTTCTTCCAGTGTTTGAATAGTTTGCTCAGATTGACCATTAGTTTGAGGATGATAGGCCATACTAAAGTTCAGTTCAGTGCTCAGAACATGTTGGAGACTTTTCCAGAACTTTGAGGGGAATCTCGGATCATGATTGGATACAATATGTAGTGGTAATCCATGAAACCTTACCACCTATTTGATGTAAATCCTTGCAATTAGATCCAATGAAAATTCCTCTCGGACCGTGATAAAGTGAGTTGTCTCTCTAAGACGATCCACAACGACCCATATAGCATTATTTCCTCTGGATGTCCTTGGAAGTTCAGTGAAAATGTTCATGGTAATGTTCTCCTAATATCATGTTGGTATGGGTTGTGGTTGCATCATCCCCTTAGACTCTTTCCTTTCAGCCTTCACTTGCTGACATACCAGGAACATTGATATATATTCAGAAATATCCCTTTTCATATTGTCCCACCAAAAGTTTTCCTAGAGATCTCGATACATCTTTGTGCTCCTTGGGTGGATAGAGAAGGTTGAGTTATGTGCATCATTCAATAGCTTCTTCTTTATCTCTGGGTTGGATGGTAGACATAATCGTGTCCCAAATCTTACAACTCATTTCTCATAATTCTTGAAATTATGGGATTTACCATTTTTAACAACTTCCACCCTTTTCAGAAGTTCCACATCCCTTCTTTGAGCATCATTTATTTTCTCCAAGAGGGATGATTGAGAAATAATTTGAGAAAGGATTGATGATGTTCCTCCCTTAATTATTCCCAAGTTTATCCTCCAAAAATCTAAGAAGATAAGATCCTTTTCAATTCACATTATTGATAAAGATGCAGGATCCTTTCTACCTAGAGCATCTACCACCCTATTTTCATTACCAGGATGGTAATGGGTTGAGAATTCATAATACTTGATGAGCTCTATCCATCTTTGCGGATATATATTAATCTCTTTATATGTGAGTATATATTTGAGACTCTTGTGGTCAGTATATATCTCAAACTTCTCCGCATATAGATAATGCCACCATATTTTCAACGCAAAGATCACCGCTGCCAACTCCAGATCATGTGTAGGATATTTTTGGTCTTGGATTTTCAGCTTCCATGAGACATAGGCTATCACTTTATCATTTTGAATGAGTACCCATACTAAGCCCTTCTTAGAAGAATCACTATACACCACAAAGAGTTCTCCACTTAAAGGGATAATGAGTACTGGCATAGTGATAAGCCTCTTTTTCAACTCATAGAAACAGTCTTCACACTCCTATGTCTAGACAAACTTTACCCCCTTCCGCGTCAGCTTGGTAATTGGTTTTTACAATCATGAAAATTTCTTCACAAATCATCGATAATACCTAGCTAGACCCAAAAATCTGGAGATCTCTGTTGCAGATGTTGTCCTAGGACACACTTCAATAGCCTTTGTCTTCAAAGGGTCCACTGATATCTCATTGCTGGTGATAAAATTCCCCAATAATGATACTTCCTCCATCTAGAACTCACATTTACTGTACTTTTCATAGAACTTCCTTCTTTGCAATGTCTTTAACAGAGTATTCAAATGCTCCTCATGTTCCTCGTTTCATTTAGAGTATATCAAAATATCATCAATAAAGACTACCACAAATTTGTCGAGGTAATATCTAAATACTGTATTCATTAAATCCATGAAAATTTATCGAGCATTAATGAGTCTAAAGGGAATAACTATAAAATCATAGTGTTCATACCTCGTTAGAAAGGTAGTCTTGGGAATATCTTCCTTGACCACTTTTAATTAGTGATATCTCAACCGAAGGTCCACCATAGAGAAATAACTGGACCCACGAAGCTGACCAAACAAGTCATCTATCTGTTGTAGGGGATAATTTTTCTTTATCATGATTTTATTGAGCTTACGATAATCAATGCAGAGGCGCATTGATCCATACTTCTTGATGAAGTGGACTGGCTGTAAAGACCTAGAAATTTCAAGGAATTTTTTTTCTTAATTTGTTTGGGATTTTACAAGAATGCAGTTTCTGACGGTGCTTGATTCCGAGGTCCGGTGTGCCCAAAATAAATTTCGAAAGTTTAGCTCGGGTACTTTCAGTGAACGAACGAGCGGGTTTTTCTATCTTTTGAACCGGTGCTCGGAATCAAAATCCGAGGGCACCGATGAAACCGCAACGCCGATAATTTCTTAGGAACACCTTTTTCTAAGGTTCTTTTGATCGGTTGTTGATGTAAAAAAATGGGGAATAAAAATATAATTGTTTTATTTTTATTTCTTCACTAAGTGGTTTAAGTGAAATTAAGTTGTGTCTCCACTTAATTTCTCTTTACTAAGTGTTAGATCCTAAGTAAGGGAGTTGGGGGTGGGACCCAAATGTTGTTAACCAACCTTGAGAGGATAAAGGTGGGTTGGGGCCCACACGAGCCCAACCCCTCACATTCCTTAACTTCTCACCTCCCTCTTAATTTTTTGGTAAGTCCTTGTCTCCCTCTCTCCCTCATAACTCATTCCAACTAGCACTTAATTATGTTATTGAAAATCTTAATTAATTAAGTGTTTTGAGTTTTGAATTTCAAATGGCATGCGATAATAAAATAATTTTTTGAGCCCCTTTTATTTTATTTTGGGGGACACACTAGGTGTTGGGGAATTGGGAGAGATAGAGCCTTGTGAGAAGAAGAAGAAGAATAAGGAAGTGAAGAGAATTTATCCTCGTTGAAGAAAAACGCATCTTCAATGAAGAATTGCGCTTCCTTATCTAAGAAAACCATATCCAAGAAGAATGAAATCCTTCCTCGATGAAGAACGGTCGACGTGATTCTTCTTCTTTCCACTGCGACAAGAAGTAGGGCCCCACATCTTCGGATTCACTCCAATGTCGCCAACGACTCTTCTTCCCGCAACGCCATCTACCACGACGCCTGACGTGCGGCATTAATTATTCAAGGTAGGGGTTATTTTCTTTTGTTCATGAGTTATCCTTTGCCGTTCTTCGTCTATTTTTTTGGGCCGCTTCATAACAACTTAACGGGAGGAGGTCGGACCGCATGAACATGGCCAACTCTCCTCCCCCTTTGTTATTGTGATGTTGCGGTTCGAATGAAGGATGCACGGTGCAATGGAATTGTGCGGAATCAGGGAGAAATATGGCAAGGATGCACGATGCCGTTGCGCCACATCGTTGAGGCCGAATGAAACCGCGGCCGGAGTCGGGGCCGCGGGGGCGATTCAAAGACTCTGCAGGTTGATCGTTGTGTGCGGATTGACGGGCGATGACAGAATGAGCTGTAGAGGTGATTTGAAACCTTCACAGTGAAGAGACGGTCCCGGGAGGACCGCTGGTGAAGACCGTAGGCAAAACGGACCACCGGAGCGCGTCCGGTGGTCTGCGGAAGATCCTGCCGGTGCGCCGCTAGGAGGGTCCGCCGCGGCTAAAGCCATGGCGGCAGGCGGTGGTCCCACGGCCGCGCGGGACCAGTGGAGACCAGGGGTCATAACCCCTGGCGGTCAAAGGTAGCGGCCCCGACGTGGGGACCGCAGCTTCAATTCGGGGGGGGGGGGGGGGGGGGGGGCAGCGCGCTCCGCCCTGTCCTCTCAAAACGGCTCGTCGAGCTGGCCACACGGCCGCGCGAGTGCGCCAGGCTGGGCCGGGCCACGCCCAGACCGGGCCATGCCCTATTGGGTTGGACTCAGACACGGTTCAGGTCGACCCGGTTTGGGCCGACCCAGGGGGTCTCGGGTCGGGTCAGTCCGGGCTCGAAACCCCTATTCTCGGGCAGTTTTTGTTCAAACACCCATAACATGGGCTACGGACCCCCGATCGACGCACTGTCAGTTGCGATGCGATCCTTGGATCGATACGGACATTTCAGTATATTACACTCAAGTTTTAGATGAAATTTGGGTATAACCGGGTTGGTTCGAACACGAAACCAACTGGGCCCTCGGAGCGGAAACAGTTATAACTTGAGCTCCGGATGTCTGATTGACATGCCGTCGACTTTGTTCGATTCCTCTTACTGAGACGGACCTTTTTTCTTACTCCACTCGAGGTTTGGACACAGTTGGAGTGCTTTCGGGTTGGTTTTGACTTAAAAACCAACCTGGCCCCTGGAACGAAAATGCCAATAACTCTCAGACCGAACGTCCGATTGACACGTCGTCTATCACGCTGAGTTCCTCTTTTGGAGACGGAACATTGAGATACCTCAACTCCGGACTAAGTTTCAGTTGATGTATCGACCCCTTGGCTCATGGAGCGGACCCTCTCGGAATGATCATGATGTGTGCGGGAACCCTAGAGTTGGCTGCGACTGCCACTGTGACTGCGACTGTGACGACTGCACTAAAATTCTTTGTGGGTTCGGCAGTGATGAAGACCGTACTGAAATACTATGTGGGTTCGAAAAAGATGAAGACTGCACTGAAATCCCATGTGAGTTCAGCAACGATGGAGACCGTACTGAAATCCTATGTGGGTTCGACGGCGATGCAGACTGCACTGAAATCCCATGTGGGTTCAGCAGCGATGGAGACCGTACTGAAATCCTATGTGGGTTCGATGGAGAAGAAGACTGCACTGAAATATTATTTGGGTTCGGCATCTATGGAGACCGTACTGAGATCCTATGTGGGTTCGATGGCCATGAAGACAGCACTGAAATCCTATGTGGGTTCGGCAGCTTGGTTGGTTTAGTATCCTACGTGGGTCCCAACTTAGATGAATCAGTGGCTATATCTGATCATCTCTTTCACCGAAGAAGCATACCTGTTTGAGCTGAGTCTTGACTTTAAATCAATATATTTGATATTATTGACTTGCTTTCCTATGTGGATTGGGTTGTACTATCCTCTGTGGACATGATCGAACGTGGGCTCAGATGTTGGAGCCGAACTGGAATTGAAGACTTAGGTATATGTATGGGCATATACCTAAGTAGTGTTGGTTGTTACTTTGTGATTGTATCTTTAATTTTTGGATTATCCTTTTTGGATTCTGTGAGACCTTCGGGGGTCTCGGGGTCCCTACTAAGTAGCGTATACTCACCCCTACACGGGCTGCACTTCGTTGTGTTGGATGTAGACGAAGTAGAACGCTGATCGAGGTTGAGGCTTGTAGAGCTAGACGGTACCCGGAGGTGGACTTCATGACGAGACGGTACCCGGAGGTGGACGTGATGATGAGAGGGTACCCGGAGGTGGAATTCATGACGAGACGGTACCCGGAGCTGACAGACGAACGTAGAGAGCTGAAGTGTCCATCTGTACCTACCCTTCAGCTAGGGGCTCCGGAGGACGATCCAGGAGCAGCTTGACACCTTCCTGTTGTTTTTTCTTTTTCTTGTACTTTATTGTTGGGATTGTATTTCCAACCCCCTTTGTATTTTCAGCACTCTTTTTATATTTCTTTACTTAGTATTTGCTTCCGCTTGTTCTGTTGTTGTGTGTGTGGTTAAGTTTCTTAAAGGCAATGCCTTCCCAGTTATAGGGATTTATGCCTTTGGTGCTAGTCACCAGCTCCTGGCCTATGGGAGGCGGGCTTGGGGTAGTCACGACATGGGTCCTGAGGACGAGTCGTGACCCTGGCACAACCCATAGTGAAGCACTCGGGCATATAAAACCCTTCCCCCATATTCTCATGTAACTGATTTTTCAGCTCTTCCATCTCTATGGTGTCCATTCTGTAAGGTTACTTTGATAAAGGAAAAGATCCAGGATTAAGTTCAATTGAGAAATCAACCACTCAGTCATGAGAAAGACTAGAAAACACTTCAGAGAATACATTAGTGTAATCCCTCCCAATGGGCATGTTTTCAAGCATGATTCTCTTCTTTGTATCAATCATTTGAGGTGGATATGGTTGCGCATAAGGAATAATTATGCACAACTGAGGCGATGATTCTAAATGAGATTCATCATCCTCCTTACACTTGTAATGAATATGAGGATTCTTCGGGATGTAATGATTGTTCTCCCTTTCCCGACAATTGATGTTGGATTTGTATAAAGATAATCATTCATGCCCAAGATATCATCAAACTCTACAAAAGGAAGTATGAGGAGATTTTCTGGGAGGTTCAGTACACAAATTTTATCTAGGGGGGACTAATAAACCATGGATGCAACGATTTCCCCATTCTCTAATCCCATAGATAACTTTTCCTCCAATTTTTGAGGTTGTTTTTGAATAGTTCTACTAAACCTGAAAGATATGAAAGAATGCGTAGAACCAAAATCAAATAGTACATTCGGTATTCTTGATAGAATAACTTCTGTACCTATCACCACATCATTGTCCAACTCCGCCTTAGTAGTAGTGATATCATAAGCCCTTCCTTGATGCCTTGGAGGTTGTTGTTGATTGCCTCCGATAACCCTCATCTTAGGGAATTGTTTGCATAATGCCCATGCTCTTTGCAGTTGTAACACTACACTATAGGCTGAGTGTTGATCTAAGCCTTTCTTTCATTTTCCATATTAGCATGATATTTCAAATCCCATCGGCAGTTCATGGCCAGATGACCAAACTTTCCACATTTGAAGCAATTCTTGGTTCCCTTCAGAAAAATACTAGGATGATTCTTCCCATAACTTTTACAAGGGGAAAATTCAGGCTTCTTTCCATCGTGGGATTTGTTTGATGAACCACCAATATTGTTCTCCATTTTTTTCTTCTTGTCACTTGGCCGACAAGACCACTGAGAGTCTCCAAACTCCATTTAAACCTTTAGGACATAACAGAAAATCTTCTCATAACTGTCGAAGTCTCGAATCACCAAAACTTATCATATACTCTGCATTAGTCCACTAAAGAAGTGATCCACCTCGCTTTTGGTGTACATGAAAAAGCCAGAGGCTTACCTTGCTATCCTTGTAATGTTTTCTTTATACACCCTGATGGACTCATCTTCCTTATGCTTTAGTCTGAGGAACTCTCTTTCCATCTTGAGACGAAGGGTTCAAGGAAAATATTTGTTGAAGATCATCCTCTTGAATTCCTCCCAATCCATGGAATCAATTACCTATTGTGACTTTTTATTCTTGATCATTGTCCACCACTGATCACCTGCCTCATAAAAATGATGGACTGCCCATATAACTTTCTCTTCTTATAAGAACTGGAGGATAGAGAATATATTTTCAATGGAGCTAATCCATTGTTCTGAGAGAAGGTATCAAAAGATCAGCTAAGCATGGGAGGCCTTTTCCACATGAAGGATTCTACAAAAACATTCTCTTTCAATGGAGGAGGATGGAATTCTTCCCAATTCAAGTTATTATTCATAACTCGAGCAAGCTGAGAAAGTACTATCATAATGTTTTGATCACCAGATCCTATCGTATCAGGAATATTATTATAGAAATCTTCACATTGCCTGTCACATTGGTTTTTGGAACCCGTTCTTCTATTTCAATACATTAACTAAGAAAAATAACATATAATTAGAGGGCTTGAATACTTAGCTATTGATCATAATAAATGAAAACTTTGAACATTAAAGGGTAAAATTATAAAGAAGAATTATATCCTAACATGGGATTCCTTAGGATTATATATAGGTTAACCTTGATCTATTTATTAATATAAATTTATATGGGGTTTTTTGTCCCTTAATAATGGATTGTACTGAGCTCATGAATCTACCAAAGAATATCCCCTGGGAGTATCGTAACCAATAGTGCATCAAGGCTCGTTGTCGTG
This sequence comes from Viscum album, assembly GCA_963277665.1. Lineage (NCBI taxonomy): Eukaryota > Viridiplantae > Streptophyta > Magnoliopsida > Santalales > Viscaceae > Viscum > Viscum album. The sequence goes on along the minus strand of OY728143.1, from coordinate 1,188,355,406 downwards.
AACCATTCCTCGTTTGAGTGAAGCTCAAAGTGGTGTTTTCTGGTTTTAACCCTAGATACATTTTTTCCATATCTTCCTTTACCTTCATGTATCCAGACATGAAGGTATTTGTTTGAAAAACCACTTACTCAATACTCACCAAAATATTGAAATGTTTTCTAATTCTTAGTATCATCCCTAAGGTTCTCACTATGTTTCTCCATTCCTAATCTCAAAAAATAACTACACCCTCCTCTGATACCAACTATAGGAACCCAAGCCTTTTACATATAACATTACATGATTTTAAGCATAATTCTTCATCAGAGTGCAAGACAAGGTTCGTTAAGTCTAGAGTCTTGGAAGACTAGGTAAATAAAACATAAAACAAGGGGCTAAAAAAACTTTTGTATTTAATCTCCATAAATAGATCCTAACATCCTATGAGCCTGTACATTGGCATACGGTACCATGTTGGACACATGAATAAAGGGATGAGCTGAAAATCCCAGTAAGGGAATTAATATAAGCATACATCTTATGCACATGAGTTAGGAGACCTGACATAATGAAATCCAAAGCCCGTAACATATAAAATTTTATCATATAAGCATGGAATAATATAAACATGGAATCATATAAATTTGGATGAATCATAAAACATTTCTTTGGTATGGGTCAAGGCTAACTGCCAATCCCGTTTCTCATTTTGTTATGGGGCAAGGCTAACCACCAATCCCTTTTCTCATCGCATCTCATTAGACTTAACATTAACCAATGCATTGTAGCGCTATCTAGGTGCACCCATCTCAAAATTTTCATAAATATTATTTCCATATAAATATTCTTACCACATAGATGATCATACATAATCTTCCATACATAAACATAAGGGTACCCATGGAATGAATTGTGTGCCACAATCATGAAATAAATCATAACCAATGGGTGTATCCGGAAAGTGTCCATGAAAGGGAAATATTAGAATATACATGGACGTTCATCGGGTAAAATAGGCATATAACATGTTATGTGGTGTCAAAAATAAGTGACTTCATATAGGAAATGTATTTTAGAAACATTATCATTAAATCATTTTCATGCGGTTTTAAGGAAAATACTATAATGCTTTCCCAATAGAAAAGATGAAATTATTTTATATAAAACCGTAATTTCACCAATAAGGTTTTAATAATGAAAATACCTAATTTATAAAGACAATGGGGTCTTAAAACAATGGATATAGTGAACTTCAAATTTGGGTAAAAATTCTGGAAGTCCCCTTAAAACAAGGTTTCCTATCGGAAAGTTCAAAGGACGAAATCTTTTAAAAACATGTATATCCTTGAAAGAAAGTGATAAAAGGGTGTTGATATAGGAATTTTGTAAAACTAACCATAATTTATAATATTAACATAAATATATAATTGAACTCCATTTTGAATGATTGATAAGGAAACTCGAAAGAACAAAGAAGGCTCTGGTAGAATTCGTTACTCTTTTATCAGCATGGTGGCAGGTTCAAGTAAGAGGGCCTGAGGAGAGAGAAAAGGGGTTGTTTTATAACTTATAAATCAAGAGGTAATTGTGGGGTAGGTGTGTAAACATACCCCATAATTTGGTATTACATATAAAAGGGCATAGCATAGAAGATAATCTTGATTAAGAGTGAAAATGAGAGGATCCCTTACCTTAAATTCGTTGGTGTTCCCCACTTGTTATTAAATACATGAATAAACAAATTAGAATTATTAATTCAAAAGTCCAGAATCTATTATATAGGTAATTTATTTATTATCACCATTTTTAGTTCGTTCAAGGCCTTTCTAATTAGTTATAAGGTTCAATTTCATTGTTTGGGCTCTATTGTTTACTTGGTTTTAAAAGATAGGTTCACTTATATTCAAGTTTGGATAAATATGAAAGATGGAAGTAGTTGTCCAGAAATGAAGTTATATTCTATTAGTGAACATCCAGGAGATTAAATGGATTTAAATTTAATCTGGTTGCTTAGATTGAAGTCGAAATATTATATAAAACCATAGTGACAACTGTTTTTGTTAATCGGTGGGTCTGATTACAATGAACTTGTTTTGCTTTATAACTTAATACTAGTTGTACAAAAGGATTACAGAACTAAAAAATATGATATATTACATATATATTAATCTGTTTCAACCATAAAATAAATGATTTTATGACCATAATTAAATATTATAATAGAAATAAATAAACTGTTGTCTTTGAATGTGCTAAATTAGCACATCTCAAACAATGTTTTCATTTCTTTCAAATAAAAGGTTGTGGAAAGAGACATGATAATGAAATACCCAATTATCAGGAAACAAATTCTAGTATATGTATTTTACTGGATTTATCATACTTTATAGTGAAGGTAGATGAGGAAAGAAACAAAAACGAAAGTACTTAATTGAAATGAAGGAATAGGAAAGAGGAATTTACCTCTTGAGTCTTCCACCTTTGAGAACCTCTTAAGGGGAGAGGTTTTGTTATTTTGAAGAGTCTAGGAGCTTTTGGAAATGGGGTAGGGTCTAGGGAGTATTCATGGGAAGATTTTATATAAGGATTTAAACTTGAGAGGTGTGGTTTTCCAAGGGGAGGGAGAGGGGTTATTTATACATGGGGAGGGAGGTGTTTTTAGAATAAAACATTAAATAAAATAATATATTAAATCTGTGAATTGTAATAGTAGTTTTTGAAATCATAAATCATCTATTAATATAAGATAATTAGTTTTAGACTTTAAATCATATTTTTAATTCGAATTCTTTAATTTATTAAAAGGAAAGTGGTAGAAAGAGAAAAAGATACTTTAAGGAATCATCTTTTGACTCTTGGATTTGGAAAGTTCTTTTTAGGTTTGGAAATTGAGTTTATTGTATTTTAACAGACCATTAATGAAATTAAATATAATTTGGCTGAATCTAAAGTTCTAGAATTTTTATGCCATCATTACATCATGAATCATGCAATTAAAGATACACCGGTTATGTGAAAACTTTATTTTTACTATTCACCTGAAAATTTTAAGTATTTCAGAAAAAACCTAAAAATTCACCATAACCATTTATCAACATATTGAATCAAAAAATGAAGTCCATTTTTCAAAAATAATTTTTTATATATGATTATTTTAATATTTAATTAAAATCGTAATTTATTATCAAAAACCAGTTTTAAAAAATTGATTTACTTATTCTAAAATATAGGTACATCATACATTCACTAGAATATTATTTATATATTTTCATAGGTAAGTTTAATATTAATTTTTTTATATCACTATTCATAAGGGTATGTTACTATTCATAAAGGAATGTTACTATTCTACAAAAATCATGTTTTTTTATATTGGACTCCAAACAACTTAATGATCACAACCGTGTATGGATGATTTTAGAAATTCCAAACACATGAGTGAAAATATTATGTTTATAGGTCACTTATCTCATAATAGTTCTTTTGGTGGTGTTTTCATGTGATATTATGACATATTTATTAGAAGGGAATTTCATTTGAAAAGAATTGGGTCGTTTCATTTCCCCCCCCCCCTTATGAAATTTCACCCTCGAAATTTCGTTTTACATTCTAAGAAAAAAATAGGTGTGGGTACATTTCTTTCATTTCTTCCTCCAGTTCCCATGTTGCCTCTTCATACTTATGGTTTCTCCATAGTACCTTGAAAAAACGAGTTGTCTGGTTTCATAGAACTGTGTCTCTATAATCCAAGATCTTCACTGGCTGCTATTCATAGGAAATACTATCCTCCAACTGTACCTCCTCTGAAGAGAGTACATGTAAAGGGTCTGGTAGGTACTTCCTTAAGAGGGATAAATGAAAGACATCATGTACTTTTGACATGGTATGTGGAAGTTCCAGTCGATAGGCCACAACTCCGAATTGATCGAGGATCTCGAAGGGGCCGTTGTACCTGGGACTTAGCTTACCTTTCTTTCCATACCTCGTGACCTTCTTCTAAGGAGATATTCATAGAAATAGATTTTATTCAACATTGAACTCAATGTGTCATCGACGGTTTTCTGTATAACTCTTCTGTCGACTTTGGGCTGCCTTGATATACTGCTGAATGGTTTTCTCCTTCTCCACCATTTCTTCAATCATTTCAGGTCCTAGTAGCTTACGCTCACTGACTTCATCCCAACACACCAGTGTTTTTCACCTTTTCCCATAAAGGGCTCCATATGGTGCCATTCAGTCGCCAAAGTGGAATCAATTGTTGTAGGAGAATTTAACCATTGGAAGATGTTGGTCTAAACCTCTTTTGAATTATATAGAACATGCTCTCAACATGTCTTCTAGTGTCGGAATAGTTTGCTCAAATTGGCCATCAGTTTGAGGATGATAGGTCGTAATAAAGTTTAGTTCAGTGCTCAGAGCATGTTGGAGAATTTTACAGAACATTGAGGGGAATATTGGATCATGATCGGATACAATAGATAGTGGTACTCCATGCAGCCTTACCACTTCTTTGATGTAAATGCTTGCAAGTAGATCAAATTTGAAGTCCTCTTGAACCACGATAAAGTGAGTTGTCTCTCTAAGATGATCCACAATGACCCATATAGCATTATTTCCTCTGGATTTTCTTGGAAGTTCAGTGAAAATTTCAATGGTAATGTTCATACACTTCCATGCTGGTATGGGTTGTGGTTACATCATCCCCTTCTACTTCTTCCTTTTAGCCTTCACTTACTGGAATACAAGGTACCTTGATGTATATTCCACAATCTCCCATTTCATATAGTCCTAGTAATTGTTTTCCCAGATATCTCGATACATCTTTGTGCTCCCTGGGTGGATAGAGAAGGTTAAGCTATGTGCATCATTAAATAGGTATTTCATTATCTCTAGATTTGATGGTACACATAATCATGCCCCAAATCTTAAAACTCCACCCTCATCAATTTTCAAATCAGGTGATATCCCATCCTTAACATCTTCCACCCTTTTTAGATGTTGCACATCCCTTCTTTGAGAATCATTTATTTTCTCCGAAGAGGGATGGTTGAGAAATCATTTGATAAAGGATTTATGAGGTTCCTCTCCTAATTATTCCCTTGTCCATACTTTTAAAATCTAATAAGAACAGATCCTTTTCAATTCTCATCCTTGATAATGATACATAATTCTTTTACATAGAGAATCTTCCACCTTTTTTGCCTTACCTGGATGGTAGTGGATTGAGTAGTCATAATCCTTGATGGGATCTATCCATATCTATTGGAGCATATTAATATCTTTTTGTGTGAATATATATTTGAGACTCTTTTAGTTAGTATATATCTCACACTTCTCCCCATATAGATAATTCTGCCACATTTTCTATGCAAAGATCACCACCGCCAACTCCAGATCATGCGTAGGATAGTTTTACTCATTTATTTTGAACATCCTTGAGGAATAGGCTATCATTTTATCATTTTAAACCAGTACATAGCCTAATAGCTTCTTAGATAAATCATTATTCCCCACAAAGAGTTCTCCACTTGAAGGGAATCTGAGTACTAGAGCAGTGATAAGCCTCTTTTTCAACTCCTTGAAACAATCTTCACACACCTGTGTCCCGAAAAACTTTACTCCCTTCCGTGTTATCTTGGTCTTTGGGTTTGACAATCGTGAAAAGCTCTTCACAAATCGTCGATAATACCCAGCTAGACCCAAAAAGCTACGGATCCCCGATACAGATGTTGGCATGGACCACACTTTTATTGCCTTTGTCTTGGAAGGGTCCACAGATATCCCTTTGCCGGTGATAGCAAGCCCCAAGAATGATACTTCTTATATCTAGAACTAACATTTACTATACTTTTCATACAACTTCTCCCTTTGCAAAGAATTTAACACTATATTCAAATGATCTTCATGTTCCTCCATGATTTTGGAGTATATTAGAATATCATAAATAAAAACTACCACAAATTTTTCAAGGTAATATCTAAAGAATCTAATCATTAAATCCATGAAAATTTATAGATCATTAGTGTGTCTGAAGGGAATCATTATAAACTCATAGTTTCCATACCTTGTTCGAAAGGTAGTCTTGGGAATATATTATTCATCACCTTTAATAGGTGATATCCTGACCGAAGGTCCACTTTAGAGAAATAAATGGCCCAAGGAAGTTGATCGAACAAGTCATCTATCTGTGGTAGGGGATACTTGTTCTCTATCATGATTTTGTTATGCTCGTGATAATAAATGCAAAGGCACATTGATCCATCCTTCTTCTTGCCAATGAAGACTGGCACACCCCACAGTGAAGCACTCAAGTGTATAAAACCAATCTCCATATTCTCTTGTAACTAATTTTTACGCTGTTCCAACTCTATAGTGTCCATTCAGTAAGGTGTATATGGGATAAGCATCGATCAAGGGATAAGTTGAATTGAGAACTCAAGCTCTCAGTTAAGAGGAAGACGAGGAAACTCTTTAGGGAATACATCAGTGTAGTCCCTCACAATGGGCATGTATTCAAGAATTATTCTCTCCATTGTCTCAATCATTTGAGCTAGATCTTCTTACTCATATGGAAGCAATATCCACACTTGAGAAGATGATTCTAAAAGAGATTCATCTTCCTCCATATAGTTGTAAAGAATCAGAGGATGTTTTGGGATGAGAGGAGTGATCTACCTTTCCCAACAGTTGATTTTGTCTTTGTATAAATATTGCCAATCCATTCCCAAGATAGCGTCAAACTCTAATAAAGGAAGTATGATGAGATTTTTTGGGAGGTTCAGTCCACAAAATTTAACCAAGGAAGGGTTATAAACCATGGAAATAACGATTTCCCCATTCTTTGTTCTCACAAATAAATGTTTCTAAAAATTTTGAGGTGGTGTTTGAATAGTTTTACTAAACATTCAAGATATGAAAGAATGCATATAACGAATATGAAATAGTATGTTTACTATTCTTGAATGAATAACTAGTGTACCTATCACCATATTGTTGTCTGAATCCACCTCAATCGTAGTGATATCATAAGGCCTTATTTTTTTCCTCAGAGTTTGTTTCTGATTAACTCTGACAACCCTCAGCTAAGGGAAATTGTTTGCATAATGCCCATGCTATTTGTAGTTGTAACACTGCACTGTAGGCAGATTATTGATCTGAACCTTCCTTTCTTCTTCCACATTAGTTGGATTTTTCATAACCCTTCAGCAGTTCTTGGACATATGAACAATATTTCCCCATTTGAATCAATTATTGGTTTCCTTTAGACAATTATTATGATTATTTTTCCCACAAATTTTACAAGGGGAAATTCAGGGTTTTTTACATCAATGGAGTTTTTTTATGAACCACCCAAATTGTTCTCCATTTTCGGCTTCTTGTATCTAGTCCATAGAGACCACTGAGTGTATCCAATCTCTTTTTAAACCTTGTATTGTTTGATTCATTTGCCCCGATGGAATCATCTTCCTTCTTCTTGAGTCCGAGGAACTCTACTTCCATTTTAAGATGGAGGGTTCGAGGACAATATTTTTTGAAAAACATCCTCTTAAATTCTACCCAATCCATGGGATCAATTTTCTTTTTGGGACTGTGTATTCTGGATCAGTGTCCACCACTGATCAGCTTTCCCATCAAAACAATAGACCTCCAATACAACTTTCTTTTCTTCTGAGTACTGGGGGATGGAGAATATATTTTCAATGGAGTTAATCTATTGTTCTATGAGGAGGGGATCAGAAGATCCTCTAAACATGGGAGGCCTTTTCCACAAAAAGGATTATATGACAAATTGACATTTGCATAGAGGAGGAGGGTGTTATGCCTAATTCAACTTATTATTCATAACTCGATCTAGAAGATAAAGTACTATCATGAAGGTTTGAGCACCCACTTTCATCATATCAGGCTTACCATTAGGGAAATATTCACATTGACTATCACATTTGTTGTTGGAACATGTTCTTATATTTCCTTCCACTAACTAAGAAAACGAATGTATAATTATAGGTCTTGAAAACATAGCTATTGAGCATAAAAAAAGGAAAAATTGAACATAAAAGGATAAACTTATAAATATAAAGTACATCCTAGCTTTTGATTCATTGGGTTTATATCCAGGTTATCCTTGATCTATTTCTTAACATATATTCTTATTGGATTTTTTTTCCTTTAATAATGGTTTTACTATTCTTGTGAATCTACCAAAGCATATCCCTCATGTATGTCGTAACCAAGAGTGCAGCAAGGCCCATTGTCCTGCACAAGTTCCCGTTCGAGTGTAGCTCAAAGAATTGCTTTCAGGTTTTACCCCTAGATACATCTGTACTAGATCCTCCTCTACCTACTCATATCCAGAAAGGGATGTTTTTTGTTTGATAAACCACTTACTCAATACTCATCAAAATTTAGTAATGTTTTCTTATATTTGGTCTCATACAGAAGGTTCTCACTGAGGTACTCTATTCTTAATCTCCAATAATAACTAGACCATCCTCTGATACCAACTATAGAGACCCAAGCATTTTACATATAACATTACATGATTTTAAGAATAATTAATCATCATAGTACAATCCTAGGATCGTTAAGTCTAGTATCTTGGAAGAATAGGTACATATAACATAAAACAATTGGATAAAAAACGTTTCTTTATTTAATATCCATAAATAGATCCTAACTTCCTCTGAGCCCTTACATTGGCATAGGGTACCCTGGGGAACAGATGAACAAAGGGATGTGATGAAAAGCTTAGTAAGGGAATGAAAATAAGGATATATCTTAAGTACATTAGTTATGAGGCATGACAAAATGATATCCAAAGAATGGAACATATAAAAATGTATCATATAAGCATGGAATAATATCAATACTGGAAAATACCCTATACCAATGGTTTGGAACCGTTGGTATAGGCCTCAAAACCGTTGTTATAGCCTATACCAACAGTTTGGATAACTGTTGCCAAGTAAGCTGTGAGGATAGGTCAATACCAACAGTTTTGAAAACTATTTGTATAAGTAATATGAAAATATATACCAACGGTTCCATATAACTGTTGGTATATGTAATTCAAAAAATAATCATTCGTTTGGTTTTGATCCTAGCACCTCCCATTTGTGAATGAAATACCTAACCACTATCCTAACTTACTTTTGTGAACATAATTTCATAAATATATATATGTATTATCATATGTTTTTTAAATTTTGATTTATTTAATGTCCTCTATATGATGATTACATTAAAAATATATGTACCTATACCAATGTTTATTAGAACCGTTGGTATAGGTTATTTGATTTCGGGACTTATAGCAGCGGTTTTGAACAAACCGTTGGTATAGGGGGGACCTATCCCAACGGTTGGCCAAAACGTTGGTATAGGGTCTCTGTAATGGACATATACCAACAGTTTTGGCCAAAACGTTGGTATAGGTCCCCCCTATAACAATGTTTTTTCCAAAATCATTGGTATAGGTCCATATAAATGACATATACCAACAGTTTTGTCCAAACCGTTGGTATAGGTCCATATAAGTGACATATACCTACTGTTTTCCCAAAACCGTTGGTATAGATCATATTTCCAGTATTTTATAAACATTAAATCATATAAATGTGTCCAAATCATAAAACATTTTTTTGGTACGGGTCAAGGATAACTGCCAATCGTGTTTCCCATTTTGGTACGAGTCGAGGATAACTGCCAATCCTTTTTCACATAGCATCTCATGAGACCAAACTTTACCCAATGCATTGGAGAACTATCTAGGTGCACCCATCTCAAAATTTTCATGAATATTATTGCAACATAAATATTCTTACCACATAGATAATCAATCCTAATCAACCATATATAACCATAAGGGTACCAATGGAAAGAATTGGGTGCCACAATCATGACCGAAATCATAACCAAAGGGCTTATCACGAAAGTGTCCATGAAAGAAAGGATTAGAACATATAAGGAAATTAATAGTGTAAAATATTCATATAACAGGTTAAGTGGTTTCAAACATAAATGAAAACATAAAATAAATGTATTTTAGAAACATTATCATTAAATCATTTTTGTGCGGTTTTATGGAAAATACTATAGTATTTTCAAATAGAAAAGAGGAAATTCTTTTATATAAAAATATAATTGAACCAATAATGTTTTAATAATAAAAATACTGATTTTATAAATACAATGGTTCCTTAAAAAGAGTATTTAGTGCACATGAAATATGGGTAAAAATTCAGGAAGTCCCCTTAAAAGAGGACTGTTTATCTTAAAGTCATAATGAGGAAATCTTTTAAAAACATGTATATCCTCGAAAAAAAGTAATTAAAGTGTATTGATATAATACTTTTGTACAACTAAACATAATTTATATGATTTAAATAAATATATAAGATAATACCATATTGAATGAATGATAAGGCAATACGAATGAACAAAGAAGTTTTGGGTTGAATTCGTTACAATTTTATCTGCATGGTCTTGGGTGTAACTAAGAGGGAATAATGAGAGAGAAAAGGGGTTTTTAATCACATATAAATCAGGAGGGAAGTATGGTGGAGGAGAATAAACATATCCCATCATTTTTTATTACACAAAAAAGGGCATATCAATGAAGTAAATCTTGATTAAGAGTGAAAAGGAGAGGATCCCTTACCTTAAATCTATTGGTGTTCTCCACATGTTATTAAAGACCTGAATAAACAAATCAGGCTTACTAATTCCTAATTCCATAACCTCTTATATATTTCATTTATTTATTATAACCCTTTTTAGTTGATTAAAGGCCTTTTTGATTATTTATATGGTTTAATTTCATTGTTTGGGCTCATTTGTTTACTTGGTTTTAAAAGATCGATTCACTTATATTCAAGTTCAGATAAACATGAAATATGGAATTGGTTGTACATAAATGAAGTTATATTATATTAGTGAACATAAAATATATTAAAAGGTATTAAATTTAGTTTTTTTTCTTAGATTGAAGTCAAACTATTATAAAAAACCATAGTGACCACCGTTTTTGGTTAATCGGTGGGTTTGATTACAAAGAACATATTTTTCTTTATAACTTATAACCATTTGTACAAAAGGATTAAAGAACTAAAAATAGGAAATAATATATATAAAATAATATGGTTACATCATAAAAAATGGTTTCATGATCATAATTAATGAATATAATAGTAATTGATTAATTTTTGTCCTTGAATGTGTTAAATTAGCACATCTCAAATGGTGCTTTCATTTCTTTCAAATAAATAGTGGGGAAAGGAGAGAAGATAATCAAATGTCCCATTAGCATGAAAAAACTATAGTACATGTATGTTACTAGATTTTTTACACAATTATGGTGAATAGGGGTGCGGAAAAAAACAAAAACAAAAAGTACTTAAAAGAAAAGAAGGAATTGGAAAGAGGAATTTACCTCTTGAGACTTCCTCCTTTGAGAAATGCTTAAGGGGAATGGTTTTGGTATTTTGAAGAGGATAGGAGATTTTTAATGTGGAGGAGGGGCTAGGAGGTTCTTGGGTATAGTTTATACAAGGCTTTAATCCTGAGAGGTGTTTTTTGGCAAGGGGAGGGAGAGGGCTTATTTATACATGAGGAGGGACATGTTTTTATAATAAAATATTAAATAAAATAATATATCAAATTTTATACCTGTAATAGTATTTTTTTTAAATAATAAATCATATATTAATATAATATAATTATTTTTAGACTTTAAATCATTATTATAATTCGAATTCATTAATTTATTAAAAATAAATTCAAATAAAGAGAAAACGATATTTTAAGGAATCACTTTTTGACTTTATGCTTTGGAAAGTTATTTTTAGGTTTGAAAATTTAGTTTATTGAATTTTAAGGAACTATTTATAAAATTAAATATAACATGGTCAAATATAAAGTTCTAAAATGTTTATGGAATCATTATATCATGAATGATGCAATTTAAGATACACCATTTATATGGAAAACTGTATTTTTACTATTCAACTAAAAATTGAAGTATTTCAGAAAAATCCCAAAAAAATCACCATAACCAATTTTCGACATGTAGAATCCAAAAATGAAGTTTATTTTTCAAAAATAATTTTCTAGTCATGATTATTTTAATATTTTATTAAAATCATAATTTATTATCAAAAAACAGTTTTAACACATTCATTTACTTATTCTAAAATATTTGTACATCATACTTTCACTTGAATATTATTTATATATTACCATAGGTAAGATTACTATTCATTATGTTATATCATTATTTATAAGGGTATGTTACTATTCACTAATAATTATGTTTTTCTTATTGGACTCTAAAAAACTTACTGATCACAACCGCGTATGTCAGATTTTCAAAATTCCAAACACAGAAGTGACAAAATTATGTTTAAAGGTCACTTAGAACTTATTAGTTCATTATGTTGTGTTTTCATGTGATTTTATGAAATAATTATAAGAAGGGAAGTTCCATTGAAAAACATTGGGTCATTACAACCTCCAAACATGGAACTTCCCATCACTGTTCCTGGGATAATGGTCTATGTGACTGTAGATATACAAACCCACAAACATTAAATGTATCCATAATCCATTATAAAACAAATGTGGTAAACCTCTGAATATAGGTATATAATCCCAAATAAGAGGCACACTAATGTGTCTTTCACCGAGGATTGATATGTCATGAGGTTTTGGAGGTGGTATCAATAGAAACCCTTTCAGTCAAGGGAGCCAAGGAAGAAGAAGCCTTGCCGTGAATGACATTGAGGAAGGCTTGATGGCTTTAGTCTAAAGAGAGGAAGTGAATCAACGAGGGGCACTCAAGTAGGTACGGGAGCATAAGTATGGGTGCGGAAATAGACTTGGGAGACCTGATATTCACATAAGAGATGAACAACCTGTATGGTAATACATGGGTGAGACATGGCTCAAGCCTTTAAGACTATTTACATGTGGTCCCAGAAGTCAGGCGCTCAAGTTATTATGAAATGAATAGGTGGTGCACAAGTATTTCTGATTTGGGTAAGTTGGGAACTTTAGTCTCACAAGTGTTGTGGTTTTTAAACACTAAAAGAAAAAAGTCTAATGATTTTACCTTAAATCCTCTACTCGAGGTATTGAAGAATTGCCTTGAAAGTTTTAGAAAGACTGGGGGGAAGTAGTAGGGTGACTAGATCAGCAATTCAGCTTTGGGGAAATTCTTCAATAAAAATGAATTCCCTAAGGGTCTTTTTATAGGAAAAAATATGACCTTGGGAAAATGGAGTTTGGGCACGTAAATAGGTTGCACGACATTTTGGGGCACGCAAGTAGGCTCCACGCCGACACCCTTTTTGTTTGAATAAGGCAACCCAAAACTCATCCCTTTTCAAACCTTGATTTTCATTGTGTATTTTCCCATTTTCTTTCTAAGGTATTACTCTTTTTAATTTATTAGACTCTTGGAAAAAGTGGAGTGTCTACAAAATCCTCCCCCTCAAAATTGGATTCGGAATGAAGAGAGGATCCTATACTAAAATAAAGTAAATAAAGGAGAAAGAAAAGAGTATTGGGGCACAAAATATTTATGAACATTGAGTAAATGGTCGTGCAAGATGGCAGTGTGGAGGAATATGGAATGCATAGTGACAAGTATTGCTTATATATAACAACTTTATTTCTAGGAAAATTCTTTTGACTTCCAGAATTTCATCTCTCGGCATTCAAGCACTCTCTCGCTCTGACACTACTATTTAATTGCTCTTCTACCGTATATTTTTTCATTGCGTTCTATAATTGGGGTGCCATAATTGTGCGCCGACTTATACTTTCATTCAATTTTTATACTTGTGCACCTTAATTCCTTTTCCAATTTTTTTATAAAGAAACAGCAAAAAATTAACTTTCCTAAATGATGATTGTTGTCCTTTTTTGTAGGTTCAATAGCTCTAAAAATAGTTGGAACTGCTGATGAGCTCTCTAACAAGAGGATTTATGACATGATTAATGTCATTGGCCATGACTACATTGATGTTTGTGTCACCACCCTTAAAAACATAGAAAAATATTTTAAGAAGTATCATTTTAACTTTCCCCAAAGCACCTATATGACTACGTATAGTTATGTCCATCATTAGGATGTCAATATTCCAGAACCATAGAACTATGTCCCACATTCTTGGTGTTAGGATTAAACAAAATTTGCATCAGCCAATGTTGGGGAAATAGAGAAGGCTCATATCATGAATCATATTCCGTGTACTTCGGACTTGAAAGCACACATACTCAAGCTGCAACCACACTATTATTAATCAATCTTTTGACATTCTTAGATTGATCAGTCCAACGGTTGGAAGAAAATTTGTGATTTCTACCCAGGAGGAGGTGTAAAACCGACATGGATGTGGGCATACTGGGTCCGTAAGACCTATTCAGAATTTACAGATGACTTGGAAGTTATCGGGATTTATGAGGCCATCTGGATTAGGTAAAGTTATGTGTACATGAATGATAATTTCATGCTGGAATTATTAAGTCGATGGAGTCCAAAGACTAACTCTTTCCAATTAACACATGGAGAGGTAAGTATTATCTTAGGGGATGTTTACAAGATTTACAGAGCTCCAATCCTTGGAGACATGTATGATGAGTTTATTCTTCCTAAGGTGAGATGGAATGACTCAGAGAAGACACCAGCTTCAGTTCGTGAGTTGATGAAAATATTTAATAATATCAAGAACCAAACCACCAAGAAGTCTCACTCTAAGAGGGATATTAATCCAGAGGAATGAATGGAAATATTTTTGACTAAGAATAATGAAAACGGACCCACCTACAACAGTCTGACCAGCTGTCCAAGGGTAGAGAAGGGAGGTACTCCTAACACCTTCTGGACAACATTGGAGAAAATAGAATTTAACAAATAGGGATATCAATTCAAACCAAAAATTTCTAAAAAGATAGGTATGGAAGGTTTCTTATCCATGAGGATCACTATGTATTTGTCACCAATCCAAGACTCCAAAGGAAGCGTGAAGCTAAGAAACTTTATTATTGCGGCCAAGCTGGCAGTGAAATGGGTGGTAGGGTTGGATACTCTAGTTTTGGCCAAGATTCATAGGAGTTTTCTACACATTTACAAAGAAAAGTCTCTATTTAGAATAGAAGTTCCATTACTGGTATTTTGTGGATGGATCAGTCCTCACTTCAGAACTTATGCTATAAAAAGTGGGGTACATGTTTTTGGAAGTCCTTTCTAAATTTCTGTTCAAGATTTTTTCTGGTATTTCCACCTTTTCCTTGAACACTTATGACATCATGGCTAGATTGAGTATGCATAAGGATTTCCATTTCTTTACTTATGGGAATTCGCCTATGGGGACACTTTTTCATGAGGGGATGTCCAATTTGGAATTGAGGGAATATATTCCAGCTTGAAGAGATAACATGTTGGCCACCAGAATTGACGAAGAAATCATATGTGAGGCCTATGCTCCCTATAGATTTGCGTTTCAATTAAAATGTCTACAATAGAATGTTGTATCCCCTCATGTTCATGTATAAATATAGTAACACCCAATGGCTTCCCAACAGCTATGGTTGTTGACATCTATGGAGAAGACTGGGGAAGTTTTTAATTTACATGTCTCTGATACAGTAAGCAGATTGACTATTTGGTATGCCAAAAACTGGGTTACATCTTACCCTGATGTAGTATTGACTCTTTTCATCCCTCTAGTGGGGGTGAAGTGAAGTAGTAGGAGAGAGCTCCTTCGTTTGGAAGCTAACTCTTCATCATCATGGGCCGACTTACGAGAATCAGAGGGTGGAGGTGCTGATGCACTAAATTCACCGAAGAGATCTTTTTCTAGATATAACCCTCATGCTATAATTAAGAGAGCCAGTTCATCAATCCCTATCAAAGTTGTATTGAGGTGATCTGATCACCATATTTATGAAGATTAATGAGTTCCATTTTCTCATCCCTCATCCGTGACTGTTGGCATCGGGAAGAAACTCAAATCCAGGGTTGCAGGATCCTCTTCACATCCCACTGACATACACTCAAAATATATATGACAAGAGGTTTTTCAGATATGGAATAGTATATATTGTGATTCTAAAACCATGTGGATGGATCTGTGTGAAAGAATGCATATTCCAGGAGTAGGGGATTTATGGGCTTGTTCTGACATTCTTTTTAAGGATAATCCCAATGAGGTGAGGACTTATATTCAAGAGCTAGAAATGCTCATATATTCCACTATGGAATCAATTCCTACAACAATGTGGGTGAAGGAAATGATAGATCATGGTACCAATGAAGGGATTAGTCATTCATTAGACTAATAATGGCATGACTTTGTAGATACTTATGTTGTAATTTTACTTTCTCCGAAATTCTCTTCTGCTTTTCAGTTTTAATTTTTGTCAAAACATTGTTAATTGGGGGAATATCATCTTAAATTACAGCAGGATAATGGAAAAGAAACTGATGTTCTTTCTCCACAGTATAGTCCTAGAGGCACTGCTCTTGGAGCTACCAGATCACCCTGTGAATCAGGATAAATATCTCCAGGCCAATAGACCATGGAGGAAGAAATAGAGAGGATATTGAGATCTCCAATACCTATCTTTGGTGATTACGATGAAAACCCTCCCATGAAGGCAAAGAGGCAATATCACCAAATAAAGGGATCCATGGTTAATCCCTTTCTTAGTAGTGGTAAGCTTCCATGATAATCATGAAATTTAGTTCTTATTAATGAAAAATTATTTAAACTTATTAGGATTACAGGGGATTCTTCTATTTCTTCTTTGAAAGAAACTATTGATAAGATTCAAGGAACCACAGGGGGTGCTGCTGAACAGACACAAATTCATGAAAATCCAATTGTTTATGAGGAGGCATTAAGTCTTGAGGAACCAACTTTTATTCCCATCATTGCTCCCATTCCTGCTATCAGAGGAGAGGAGGCTTCTAGTAAATCAAAACTACTTTATAAGCAATCAAATTTAACAACAACTAACTTTCATACTGTGATATTTTAGGTTCATCACGTGCACTAGAACATCTAGTAACTACTGAAGCTGACCCCACAACAGTTTATGAGGATGTTACTCGGGGTCAAATGTTGCTGGAGGAAGGTTGCGAGGAAAACATGCCATGTGTTACCATAGGTGAGACTAACCTAGGATCTGGGATATAATTGGATGAAATGATGAACCTTGGAATGTATTTTTAAGAATTATTATAAAATGATAATATACTAAATGATTTATACAATTTTGGAGTTCCTTGTATAGAATCAATAGGACATGATTTTTAATTATTCAACATGTTAATAATTTTATGATTAACATTCTAAACATGGTTGGTTGAAATATGTCGTTCCATATAATGAAAATGCTACCGCAATGATACTTGAAGTAATTATTGATATTGATATCAATTCCATTATTGTGGAGACATTGGCTCAGGTGAATCATGAGATGGAATATCTTCCTGAGATTCACTTTGAGGATCTTGAGCACATTAATGATAGCACTCCTCATCCTTATACATCAGACAAAATTGATGAAACTAGGAATACCGGGGAGGAGTCATCTCAAGATATTGACCTACTGTTAGGTAAGAGATAATTAAATTGTGATTTCATTCACTTTTGTTACCTCTTGAATCTTACCATAACAATAATACTTGATTTATCATATAGGGATATAAACTTTGATGAAAAGGTCTGGAGGTGAAGCCTCTGCATCAGCCCAAACAATATTGGAAGGTGAAGAAACCATTTTTTATGAGGTAGAAGAACATGAACCTTCTTTAAGTGCAATAATCCCAGAATACATCCTTCCTTATGATAGTGATTCTGAATCGGACTCAGAACTTCAAAAGTCTCTTCATCTCACACACCGAATGGCATGACAAAATATCTAGAAGATAATAACTAAAACTCCTCTTGAGGAACTGCCTTCAATAATTACCCGAGTTTCATCTCTATCTATCATGTTGGGATTTGGAAGTTTCGAATACCGAGAAATTATTACAGCTGTGACACCCAAAAACATATTTCTCATGTAATAACAATATTATAGTTTTATTTTGTTTAATTTGCATGTCAACCAAAAAAAACCTTCAAATTAAACACAAAGTCATATTTCTAAATTAAACGCCGAAGTGTTTACATTATAGTATGATCAATGGGAAACTATAAAAACCAAAAACACCTAATAATAACCCTATCAAAGCCACGTCAATACCACCTAACACAACAACGAGAGCCAAAAAATAAAGAAGATCCTTCGGGTCAGTCATAATGAAGAACACCACAACCTGAATCATAAAAACCATACTGAGAATCAATGGTATAGAAAGCACCATCCTCTTCAGTTGTCTAGAGTTTAAGAGACCCTAATGTTTGTTTTATAAGGCATCTACCCTACCTTCACCCCTTGGGTGACCGTTGGAGATGCTTGGGACCGTTGAGTTCTAACGGCTATAATAATAGTTGTTGGTCTTCTGGGGGATTAATTAAAAATATCTAAGTATTATTTAGTTTTCCCAAAAATATTTATGTTATGAATTGAAGTTATAATATAACCTCTTATTATGAACTTTATAAGGAAAATGGTGTAACATTTTTAACTACACTTAGGTGATTTTAAAATCAGACGAGGATTTCAAACATCTTATCAATATTTCAAATAACTTGTAAAAGTTTTCATTCTTAATGTGTATAAAATGTTTTAACTAAACTATGTTTTTATTTCTATAATAATAGTATAAAATATTTTATATAGATATATTAAGGTTATAAAATTTTGTTTTAAAACATTAGGTTTTATAAAACTAATGGAATTTTTGTTTTTAAAGGCACCTATTTTTTTTGTAAACTTAGTATTAAAGTTTAACAAAAAATTAACCCATTATGGGCCAGGCCTCTAGCCAGGCCGATGGAGGCAGCACGGGCTAGGAGGATGAGCCTAGAACTTATCCTCAGAACATGCCAGCCTGAGAAGGGGGCATAACTACCTAAAAGGGAACACAAAAGTGCATGAGGGAACCAGAGGCACCACCATGCGGGGCGGCAAAGAGGCGTGGGTGGGCGCAAGAGTGCACCCGTAGAACCCGGTACGTGGCAGTACTGGGAGGGGAGGGAGTAGATTTATGAGTAGTTTATCAGAGTCTCAGGCTTATAAATAATCCACCCAAGCCTCCCCATTTCAATGTTGGATGGTGGATTTCAACCGGTATCAGATCCAGGTCATCTGATCTCACCACGTGCGATCTGGGCCGTCCTTTTCAGTCCGAAATTCAATCCTCAACTGGGGTGGAGTTTACTCCTACATATTTTTGCACCTTACAATATAATGTGGATCTAATCTCGGCCATCCAAGACATTTTAAAATGTCGTGTCACCCTTATCTGTTGGATATCATACGTTTTAATAGCAGTCGTGTAAGATTTTTTAAAAACACTGCATTGATCAAAGCCATCTGATCTTCACCATGTTTAATCCCCTCCATCCAATATTTATATGAGTTTTCTCCCCCGTACATTATTCTTCCTCCCCCGCATGTGGCATACCAGTACCATACTTCTCCCTTTCTCTTTGTTTTCTACACTCGTGACCCCACTGGACCCCTCCTTTCACGCGTTTTCCACTATGTCTTTCTACGGTATTTTAATAAACCATACCAGGCTCGGTTTCTCTAGAAGTACCATTAAATTATTTATCATTTTTTATACATAATACAGTTTATAAACAACCCGACCACACCCATTCCCTCAGTTTTCCATTATTCTCCTCAAACCTCAGCAAGCTCCCACAAGTCTTCCCGAGCCCCTCCTCCTCCTCGAACCAAGGTAAGGGAATTATTTTTACCTTTATTGGGTTGAAGGTTTAAATATATATATATATTTATATATTTATTTATTTATTTATACTCTGGTATGTATAATCACCATTGCGGTTTGGACATAGACCCTCCTATACCTGATTCAGGGCTTCTGGGTTTTGGGTTTATGTGGTATTATTAAACCTGAAGCATAATTTATCTCATGTAAAACTTGTTTACATAACATATATATATATATTAGGTTACATATATATATATAAAACCATGTAGTTTTATAATTAACTTTTATTGTATAGAGTTATAAGACCTTTAAACATCGAGTCTCAAGTTTTTGTTGAATTTTAAAAAATAAGTAATAATGTGTTGTAAATAAATTATATATATATATATATATATATATTGTACACATAGTTGTATATAAATATATAGTTTGTATAAATCGCCTTTTGGACCAGTTTTAAGTCTCTCTGCATTGGACTTCAATGATTTATTGAAATTTTTGATAAACATGTATATTTCTATTTATTTTTGTTTAAGACCCTTAGATATACCCGATTATTCTTATAAGTTATATTTGTGATCGTGGTTTACATTTTTATAAATTTTTTAATAAATAATTCTTTTAAATTTTTTATTATAATTTAAAATTTAGGGGATTTGTTTACTAATTTGACTAAAATATCAATTGCATATGGGTGTAAATGATTTTTTGTTTTAAACCCTTCAACGCATAATGTTTATTCGGATATGTGAAAAATGTTTATGCAGATAAACATTGATCCTCAATTTTAGTTAGAATTTTCCAAAGATTACTAAGAATGATTAAAACATGTTTCTTCAAAATATGTTTTTGTTTAAAACAATACTATTTATATACACCCTATTGTATGAAAAATTTACACAAACCCTAATTGTGGATATTTCAAATATTATAATTATGATGAGTTTAGTAATTGTGGAGAAGTACATTAGTATAATATTTGGGCTATGAAACATTTACATCTATTTGTATTAACTTCTTATATATATATTAAGTGGTGCTAATTATTTTTGAATCTCATGCTTTCCATTTTTTGCATTATATAAACCCTTGTGATGTGTTATACCAAAGCTTTTCAGTAATAAATTTAAAAGCATCTATCAGTTTAATACCACACCTAAAATATTTGATTCATATTCTTAATTTATTATCAATCTATGTGAAATTCCAATATGTATTGATTAATAATGTATTTGAATTTTAGGGTTATAATTTTATGTAAAAAAACATGTATCTATTTTAGTGTATTAGTATCTTATCATACACACTAGCCAATGACATAGCCATGCAGTTGATAGTTCTATAATTAAAACATATATTCCTGATTCACTATATATATGTAAATGATAATGAATTTAATTAGAATTCTTATGACCATTTATGGAATTATGAATTAAAGTATTCAAAGTGGTATGGGAAACCTTGAATAATATGAAATGAGAAAATTTAATATTCAATGTGGTATGGGACATTTTGAATATACGACCCTATTTGGAATTTGAGGAATGTAATAGACTCAGTATAATGGGTTGGGGACCGGTTAATGAAAGACCGTCGATGCATCAATAGTTATCACGAGACAATAAGGTCATGGGACAAGGCCATTGACATTATAGAGTCTTAACATGAGGTCATGACATGGTCTTATATTATACGTTCCCTCATTATGTGTATGATAATTAATTAACCAAGTGGATATTCTACTATTAGAATATCCTTGGTTAGGATCCAGTACTTATGAGTATTAGAAAAAGTAAATGCTTATGGCATGCCATTTTTTTAGCACAAAATTTTTTAGTAACCATTGTATGAAATTGAAGTTATTACATTTATGCGCAACTCTGATATGTATTACTCTAAGTTGTTGAATTTATATCTTCATATTAATATGTCATAAATATTTTTAATGTCTTTTACTTATTACTCTAAATGAGCATTCCTATAATTGAATCATGTTCCCTTGTAATTCTGTTAGTATGCGTGTAATTTTTTATTTTTATTATTATGATATATTACATGTGTTACAGATTTTATTAAGAAAAGTGTATTATGGAATAATTTAAAGAATGTTTTCCAACGATATATTTGGTATATCGTGTTTTTTTAAAACCCCTTACTGGGAATTCGTATACTCACCCTGCATTTTTGTAATAAAAATTTCAATTATCAGTTTATATATATATATATATATAATGTTGTAAATAATGGCCGAATATCTTTCTTTCCATTTTAGCATTATATATACCCTTTTGATGGGTTATACCAAATAATTTCAGTAATAAATGTAGAAGAATCAATCAGTTTAATACCGAACCTGAAATATTTTCTTCATCTTTTTAATTGATTTTGAATCCAGGTGAAATTCCAATGTGTATTGGTAATAATGTCTTAGAATTTTAGGGTTATCATTTTATGTAACAAAACTTGTATTTATTTTAGTTCATTAGATGCTTATCATACTCACCAATCAATGAAATAGACTTGTAGTTGATAGTTCGGTAATTAATACATATATGCCTAATTCACTATATATAAGTAAATGCTAATGAATGTAATTAAAAATATTATGACCATTTATGGAATTATGAATTTAATTATTCAAGGTGGTATGGGACACCTTGAATAATATGAAATTTGAATATTAAATATTCAAAGTGGTATGGGACATTTTGAATATACAGCCCAGTTTATCATATAAGGAATGAAATAGACTCACTATAACATGTTGGGGACCAGTTAATGAAATTCCCTCGATGCATTGATAGTTCTCATGAGACAATCCAGTCATGGCATGGGGCCATTGACAATTTAGAGTCTTTACATGAGTTATTGACAGGGTCTGATATTATACATACTCTCATTATGTGTATGATAATTAATTAACCAAGTGGATATTCGACTAGTAGAATATCCATGGTTAAAAGCCAGTACTTATGAGTATCAAAAAAGGTAAATTCTTATGGCATATCATTTGTTTAGAACTCAGTGATTTAGTTACCAGTGTTTGAAATTGAAGTTATTACCTTTATGCACAAATTTGATTATGTATTACTCTTAGTTTTTGAATTGGTACCTACATAATCTTATGTCATACATATTTGTAATTTCTTTTACTTATTACTCTAAATGATCATGCCTATAATTGAATCATGTTCCCTTGTAATTCTGTTAGTATGCTTGTAATTGTGCATTTTTATTATTATGATATTTTACATGTGTTACCTATTTTATTAAGAAAAATGTTTTATGGAATGTTATAAAGAATGTTTTAAAAAGTTATATTTGGTATATTGTGTTATTTTAAAACCCATTACTGGTTATTCATATGCGCACCCTACATTTTTATAATAATTTTTTAGGTATCAGTTTTTAGTAGAAGAATCATGTAAGAAGCAGCTATTTTCACAAAACCTAAATTGAATCGATCCTCATTATGGGACATGAATTTTAAAATATCAGTAATGGTTTTTGTAAAAAAATTATACATCACATTTCAAGGAATCAACTCCGGGTATTCTGGAGTTGGGCTTTCATAGTTGGTATTATAGGATTCAGTTTGGATAACTCTAGAAAAACAGAATTGAATAATGAAAAATTTACTTAAGTATTACTATGTATGATGTTTTTATAACTTTCAGATGGAAAACAGAAATACCAGTATTTTTTCACTTCCTATTGAGGCCCTAGAAACAATAATTTCCATAGCCAGCCATGATAACTTTGTAAACTATGCCCATATTCATATGAAATGAAAACACCTCTATGACATGTCCAACTCTCCCTGTGTACTTAAACTCCACCAAGGAGTGGGTTTAGACTACCTCTTAATGATGCAAACCCATTTTCCATCCTACACACATCAGGTAAAGTGCTATGACGGACTTTTTAGATGATTCACCACAAAAGAAGGCATCCAGTCCCCTATGGATTTCCAAGAAGCAGCAACAACAAGAGACATCCGCACATATTATATGTTCTATGTCTTGTCCTATGGAAATTATGGTCATGTAATGGACTTTGAAATCCATGAATTTGAAGCCTCACATTCATTGTACAGACATCAAGTACATACTATAACGACCCAAAGTTTTATTTATGGAAATACCTCTTGATCTAATTAAATGTCACTTTATGTTTATATAAAATTTCAACTTCTTTGGTTTTATGTTGACCATTGCTAATATAGTCGTTGAACAGTGATCACATGATTAGTATAAATATAGGGCTTTAAAAAATCCAATTTACTCAGACAAAAGAAGTGATGGCCTCAACTAGTAGAATTGCACCATACGAAGCCCATTTGTTAGAGCTCAAAAAATAGGTGGCATATTTGGGCTTCGCTCTTGACCAAGCCCAATATAAGCTTCATCATGTCAAGCTAGAATGGGACCGTCTACGGGAAAAGTGGAAGTTGATAGAAATTACCACTCGAGTGATGTTATCTGAGCCCCCACAAGAGTCTGTCACCATCGCACACCTTACCCGTATATCTTATGCGGCTGTTTTAAGGGGTTATGTAAAAAATCACTAGTACTATGTTCATTTCTATTTTTTTATATAATAATGAATATACCTCCTTGTCATTTTTTATGCATTGTAATTAGTTTTTAAAGTACAAATAGTGTTTTTAGTTGTTATTTAATAAAGAATTATATTTTATTAAATTAAGGGATTTTTGAATTAAATAATATTTCAATAAAATATAATAATAATTATTATTATTAAATTAATTTTTATTAAATATAAATGATCATATAATTTTATGAATGGAATTATAATTTTTATTAAGGTTTGAAAGCCATTTCTCTCAAAACCCGTGAATTTTGGATAAATGTCGGTTTTTATTTTAAATGTGAAAATTCACTTATTTATAAAATTATTTAGATAAAATAAATGTTATTTCTGTAATCAGGACCTTGAAATTATCCAATAGTAAATTTTTCATAATTTTCTGAGACAGTCAAATTTTTGGGTAAAAATTAAATACCGTTTAAATATATAATGTGTTTTATGACATCATAATGACCCAATAGTGATGTAATAAAATACTATAATCATTATTTTCGGCCAATATATGTTTTAACATTAAAATAATGTGATTTTGGGTTTGTTTGATTTACTTTTAAAATCATTATTGGACCCCTCAAGACTTATTAAACACCTTGTCTTTTTAAATTGTTTTCCATGGCAGTGTGACTCACCTGCACCTAAGCAACCCTATTATTTTAAGAAGTTAGAACTTTGGCCTTATTAAATATTGTTTTAATCTTCCATTTTTCAAAAACCATGGGCAAAAACCATGGTATGGTTTGTGGTTTGGATTAATTTAATATAAGGGGTCCCAAACCTAAATAATAAAGAATTTCCTCACCTTTCATATATAAACCCACCCAATCTCCCACATTCTCCTCACTCAAAGCCCTTGTAGTTCGTCCAAACTCTGCCCTAATCTCTATATAAGCCTCCCAAGGTTCCCAAATCTCCCAATAAGCCTCTCACAAGCCTCTCTCTGGCCTTTGGAAGCACACTTCCATGTAAGGGTTTTTTCTTCCTTTCTCATTTTGTCCAATTTTCAATAAGTTGTTTTTTCCTTTTAATTTCAATTATGAATGTTGGGGTATGGTTTCACACCTCCCTCATACTTCCATATTTATGTTTTAATGATGGTATACCCCTTTATCTCTCATTAAATTCCTCCCATGTACACCCGTTACTATGCCGAAATTCCGAAAGGAACTTCTCTATCCTTTTTTACATTCAAGAAATACTTATGTATCTTGAATCTAAATTCCATTAAAATTGTTGGTAAATGAATCTATATAACCTCCATACTTTCCATTACATGTAAATATTATGAGAAACACCTTTATCTCTCATCTACCATTTTTATGAATTCTTATGTCACGCCGTTACGCTGCCGAAATCGCATCGATTTTCTAATCCAATGCCATTGTGTAGTGAATACCATGCCCATTTCTCCATCAAGGGTATTCACCTTTATGCACATTTACTTATTTATTATAAAATTTAATGTATGAATTCCACATTTCTTTATCGTGGAATAAATGATTATGTTTTTTTAACCCATGTTTTATGATCCATGTGGCACACTTATGCATGAAATGAAATGTTTATGAAGGGTGCACCCTTATAGCGATCCAATACATTGGGTAAAGTATAGTATCCTGATACGTCATGTGAAATGAGTGTTGAATCATGATAATTCAAGTGCAATGAGGGTTTAATCATTATTCTTGTGAAATGAGGATTTACTCATGCTCCATGTGCAATGAGCCTTGCCTCATGCTAATTCCATGTTAAGTGTTGTTGCCACATTTCCATGTTATGATTATCCTACTTTATCATGCTTTTATTTTCAAGTTTCTCTTATGCTCTATTGATATTCCTAATGTATAATATTTATTGTACTTCTCAAGTTATTCCATGTGTATTCCCTTACTTGGATTTATAGCTCACCCTTTTCTTATGGATGTCCTCAGGTTATCGCATGCAATGCTAAGTACGAGGGAATATAGTGGTCATGTAAAGGAAGTTTTCAATAAATTTGTTGTATTTCATGTTTTAAGTTTTTATGTAATGATCCTAAGCCCCAAAGACACTAAACCTCTCAATATCATTTGTTGTATCAAGTGATGTTTTATGTAATAAATCATTTTTAAGTTTGTAATAAAAGCAGGGTTGTCATAGTTAGTATCAGAGGATAGGTTTAGTTATTTTTGGGATTTTGATTAGAAAACCCTAGTAAATCCTTAGAGACAAGACTAAGTATAATAAAAAAATTCCTAAGTTTTGGTAAGTACTGAGTAAGTGTTTTATCAAACAAATACATCCCTGTCCGGATACGAGCAGGTAGAGGCGGCTTTGGCACATATGTATCCTAGGGGTAAAACCCGAAAACACCGCTTTGAGCTAAACTTGAATGGGAACTGGGGCACAACAAAGGGCCTTTCTGTACTCTTGGTTATGACACTCCCGTGGGATATGTTTTGATAAATTCACAATCTTAGTATAAACCCTTATTAAGGTAATTAAAAAAAATTCCCCTAAGAATATATGTTAGAAAGCAGATCATGAAAATCCTAGATTGAATCCTATAGACTCATGAGTTAAGGAAATAAAAGTTTATTTATAAGTCATCAAATTTTTTCTTTGGATTACCCTTTATGTGTTACCCCTAATTTTCCTTTTATTCCAGCCAATGGCCGGTAATAGGAGGACTCAGGCTAACAATTTTTTTGAAGATCAGTGTGATGACAGTACTAATGAGATGCACAATCCAATGGGAGCTGGAATCATGAACTTTGTCACACTTCTCTCTTAGCTAACTCAAGTTTTGAATAGAAACATGGGTCAATAGGAACTTTCAACCCCCCCTAAGAAAGAACAAGTCTCTATCGAGAGCTTCATGAGACAAAGGCCTCCTACTTTTACTGGATCATCTGATCCCATGATCGCTGAACAATGGATCAACTCCATTGAAAAGATCTTCTCTATCCTTCAATGTTCTGAACAAGAGAAGGTTCTCCTGGAAGCTTATCATATGGAGGTTGAAGTTGATCAATGGTGCACATTGATCAAAAATATGAATCCTAAGGAGGAGATCGAGGCATTGGAATGGAAGGGTTTTTGGAAGATGTTTTTCCGATAAATATTTTCCATGCACCCTCCCGCTTAATATGGAGAGGGACTTTCTTTCCCTCAAGAAAAAAGAAGAAGAATCTGTTGAAGAGTATGAGGAAAACTTCACAAGGATTGCATGATATGCTTCCGGCTTTGTCGTTACCCTCGAATGCAAAGTTGACCACTTCTTTGGTGGGCTGAAGCCTAGCCTACGGAAAGCATTAGCGATCTGTGACTTCGACAACTATGAGGAAATTGTTCGATGTGCCCTCAAGGTCGAAATGGAGATCGGGGAATCACATGGGTATAATGGGGACAAGAAGCATAAGGTGGACTTCAATTCTGGCAGTTCAATGTATAAATACAATGGTGCTAAGAAGATCCATCACCCCACTTTCCAAAAGTGTGGAAAGAAGCACCCTAAAAATTTCCTTAAGGGGATGAGGAAATGCTTCAGGTGTTGAAGAGAAGGGCACCTAGATATTAACTATCGGCAAGAAATACCCGTAGCTACGACATAGAAGAGTAACACTCCATTAGAACCTCAAAGCGTTGTTCAATGTTACAAATGAAAATAATCGGGACATTTTTCAAATCAGTGCCTTAATCCAAGCGTTTTTTGAGGCAACCAACAACCTCCAAGGCAGCAAGGAAGAGCTTTTTCCATCACTTCTACCGAAGTGAACCCCGACAATGAAGTGGTGACAGATACGCTAGTTATTCATTCAAGAATAGTGAACATACATTTTGATTCAGGTTCAATGAAATCTTTTATATATCGAAGGTTTAGTAGAACAATCCCAGCACCACCACAAATCATGGAAGTGAAGATGTCGGTGAGTACTGAAAATGGGAAAATCATTGCATCCTATGAATATAAGTCCTCCCCTGTTTTAATCTGTGGATTGAATTTCCCGGTGAACCTCATCATACTCTCTCAGGTGGAATTTGACACAATTTGTGGCATGGATTGGCTTTCCGTATATAGAGCCAACATAAATTTTTGGGAGTGGGAAATCACACTCTATATGTAGAATCGACCCCCCGATTCATTACTAGTGTCAGGAGGAAGATGAATCTCCTTTAGCTCCATTATCTCAAGCATGGATATTACTTCCCTATGAGGATGCGTATCTGGATCAGATAATTGAGTCCAAGGAAGAAACCATCCTTGAAGAAATGCCTGTTGTGAGAGAATTCATGGAAGTGTTTCATGAGAAACTGTCTGGTCTTCCTCCTAGAAGAGATGTTGAATTATCAATTGAAGTTATACCCGGGGCGCTACCAACATCCAAGACTCCATATACAATGGTTGTCGTGGAACTTGAAGAGCTGAAGAAACAACTACAGGAGAATCTAGATAAGGGGCTTATACACCCAAGTGCCTCACCATGGGGTGCACCAGTTCTCTTTGTCAAGAAGAAGGATGGGTCAATGCGGCTTTGCATCGATTATCATGAACTTAACAAAATCACGATAATGGACAAGTATCCTCTGCCACTGATCGATGACTTGTTTGATCAGCTGCGTGGAGAACAATACTTCTCCAAGGTAGATTTGCAGTTGGGATATTGTCATGTAAGGGTGAAGAAGGATGATTTCCCCAAGATTTCTTTTCATACAAGATACGGGCACTATGAATTCATAGTAATTCCTTTCGGACTCACTAATGATCTAGAAATATTCATGGACTTAGTGAATAGAGTCCTTAGAGATTACCTAGACAAATTTGTGGTAGTCTTTATAGATGAAATTCTAATATACTCCAAAACCAAGGAGGATCGTGAAGAGAATTTAAGAACTGTACTAGAGACTTTGCGTAAGGAAAATATCTATGAAAAGTACATCAAGTGTGATTTCTGGTTGAAGAAAGTCTCATTATTGGGCCATATCATCACAAGCAATGGGATATCTGTGGACCCCTCCAAAACAGATGCAATTGATGGATGGCCGAGGTCAACATCGGTAACAGATATTCGTATCTTCTTGGGGTTAGCTGGATATTATCGACAATTTGTGAGAAATTACTCACGATTGTCCAACCCTCTTACCAAGCTAACTCAAAAGGGAGTAAATTTTGGTTGGAATGATGAATGCAAAGAAAGCTTCAAGGAGTTCAAAATGAGGCTTATCACTGCGCTCGTGCTTACTTTACCCACAAGTGGGTAAACTTTTGGGGTTTTCAGCAATGCTTTGAAGAAGGTCTTAGGTTGTGTACTGATGAAAAATGATAAATTGATATCATATGCCTTAAGGAAGTTGAAAATACATGAGAGAAACTGTCCAACGCATGATCTGGAGTTGGCAGCAGTGATCTTTGCCTTGAAAATATGGCGGCATTATCTCTATAGAGAGAAATGTGAGATATATACTGACCACAAGAGTCTTAAATATATATTCACATAGAAAGAGATTAATATGCACCATAGAAGATAGATAGAGCTCATCAAGGATTATGAATGTTCACTACATTACCCCCCTGGGAAAGCGAACAAGGTGGAAGATGCCCTAAGTAGAAAGGACCCAACGATTCTATCAATGATGAGAATTCAGAAGTATCCAATCTTCTTAGACTTGATGAAGATGGACATGGGAATAATAAAGAAGGGAACATCATCAATCCTTTCACAAATGATTTCTCAACCGTCTCTTTTGGAAAGGTTATAGGATGCTCAAAAGGATGATGTGAGAATTCAGGAAAAAGTGGAAGCAATCAAAAATGGGAAATCCTCAGAGTTTAATGTTAATAAAGAAGGAATTGTGTGATTTAGGAAAAGACTATGTGTTCCATTGAGTCCGGAGCCGAAGAAGGAACTTTTGGATGACGCACCTAGTTCAAATTTATCTATTCACACAGGGAGCACAAAGATGTATCGAGATCTCCGAGAAACCTTTTGGTGGGATAATATGAAAAAGGAGATCGCTGAATATACATCAAAGTGTCTGGTATGCCAGCAAGTGAAGGCAGAGATACAGAAGTCTAAGTGTATGATGCAACCATTTCCCATACCAGAATGGAAATGGGAGAACATAACCATGGACTTTGTCACCGGACATCCGAGGACATCCAAATGCAGCAATGCAATTTGGGTTGTTGTGGATCATCTTACAAAAACGACACACTTCATTGATATTTGGGACGATTTCTCATTGGATCAACTGGAACAGATATATATCAGGAAAGTGGTAAGGTTTCATGGAGTACCACTATCTATTGTGTCTAACCGAGATCCAAGATCCACCTCTATGTTTTGGAAGAATCTTTAACATTCTCTGAATACTGAACTGAACTTCTGTATGGTGTATCATCCTCAAACTGATGGCCAATCCGAACAGACTATCCAAAAAAATGAGGACATGTTGAGAGCATGATCAATGGACTTTAAAGGATGATGGGATCAACATATTTCTCTGTTTGAGTTCTCTTATAATAATATTTTCCACACAAGAATCCAAATGGAACCATATGAAGCCCTATATGGGAAACAATGTAGAACACTGGCATGTTGGGATGAGGTCGGTGAACGTAAGCTGCTTGGACTAGAAATGGTCAAAGAAATGGTGGAGAAGGTGAAAACCATTAAGCATCATATCAAGGCAGCCTAGAGTCGACAGAAGAGTTATGCAGATAACCGTTGACGAGACCTTGAGTTTAATGTTGGAGACATGGTTTTTCTACGCATATATCCATGGAAAAAGGTCATGAGGTTTGGAATGAAAGGGAATTTAAGTCCAAGGTACATCGGCCCCTTCGATATTCTTGATCGTGTTGGGGTTGTGGCCTATCGACTAGAACATCCACCTACTATGGAAAAAGCACATGCTGTCTTTCATGTATCCCTCTTAAGAAAGTACATACCGGACCCTTCGCATGTACTCTCTTATGAGGTGTTACAATTGAAAGATGATCTTTCTTATGAGGAGCAACTAGTTAAGATCATAGATCATAGAGAAAATGTTCTACGAAATAACACAATTCCCCTCGTCAAGGTGTTGTGGAGAAACCACAAGTTTGGAGAAGCAACTTGGGAATTGGAGGAAATGATGAAGCTGAGTTACCCACATCTGTTTTAGTGTGGGAAAAGAAAAATTTCAAGGTAGAAATTTCTTAAGGGTGGGATATTGTAACGACCAAATGTTTCGTTAATGGAAATCCCTCTTGATCTAATTAAATGTCTCTTTATGTTTATATAAAATTTCAACCTCATTGGTTTTCTATTAAGAATTTTGACCATTGCTAGTATAGCTGTTGAACAGTGATAACATGATTAGTATAAATATAGGGCGTTAACAAATCCAATTTACTCTGACAAAAGAAGCGATGTCCTCACCGAGTAGAATTGCTCCATACGAAGCCCATTTTTTGGAGCTCAGAAAAGAGGTGGCATCTTTGGGATTCACTCTTGACCAATCCCAAGCTGAGCTTCATCATGTCAAGATCGAACGCGACCGTCTACGGGAAAAGTGGAAGTTGATAGAAATTACACTCGAGCGATGTTATCTAAGCCCCCACAAGAGTCTGTCACCATCGCACACAATACCCTTTGGTCTTATGCGGCTGTTTTAATGGGTTATGTAACAAATCTCTAGTACTATGTTCATGTATATTTTTTTATATAATAATGAATATACCTCCTTGTCAATTTTGATACATTGTAAATAGTTTTTAGAGTACAAATAGTGTTTTTAGTTGTTATTTAATTAAGAATTCTATTTTATTAAATTAAGGGATTTTTGAATTAAATAATATTTCAATAAAATATTATTATTATTATTAAATTAATTTTTTTAAATATAAATTATTTTATAATTTTATGAACGCAATTATAATTTTTATTAAGGCTTGAAAGCCATTTCTGTCAAAACCCGTGAATTTTTTATAAATGTCAGTTTTTATTTAAAAAGTGAAAATTAACATATTTAGAAAATTATTTAGATAAAATAAATGTTATTTCTGGAATCAGGACGTCGAAATTATCCAACGGTGAATTTTTCATAATTTTTTGAGACAGTCAAATGTTTTGGTAAAAATTAAATACCGTTTAAATATATAATGTGTTTTATGACATCATAATGACCCAATAGTGATGTAATAAAATACTATAATCTTTATTTTCGGCCAATATATGTTTTATTAGTAAAATAATGTGATTTTGGGTTTTTTTGACTTACTTTTCAAAGCATTAATGGACCCCTCAAGTCTTATTAAACACCTTGTCTTTTTAAATTGTTTTCCATGGGAGTGTGACTCACCTCCACATAAGCAACCCTATTATTTTAAGAAGTTCGGAATTTGACCTTATAAAATATTTTATTCCTCTTCCCTTTTCCTAAAACCATAGGAAAAAACCATTGGATGGTTTGTGGTTTGGATTAATTTAATATAAGGGGTCCCAAACCTAAATAATAAAGAATTCCATCACCTTTCTTATATAAATGCACCTAATCTCCCACTTCATCCTCACTGAAATCCCTTGGAGTTCGTCCAACCTATGCCCTAGTCTCTCTAGAATCCCCCCAAGGTTCCCCAAGCTCCCAAGAAGCCTCTCTCTAGCCTTTGGAAGCACACTTCCAAGTAAGGGTTTTTTCTTCCTTTTTCATTTTTGTCAAATTTTCTTTAAGTTGTTTTTCCCTTTTAATATCAATTATGAATGTTGGGGTATGGATTCACACCTCCCTCATACTGCCCTATTTATTTTTTAATTATGGGAGACCCTTTTCTCTCTCATTAAATTCCTCTCA
Organism: Viscum album; assembly: GCA_963277665.1. NCBI lineage: Eukaryota > Viridiplantae > Streptophyta > Magnoliopsida > Santalales > Viscaceae > Viscum > Viscum album. The sequence continues at coordinate 1,188,322,150 of OY728143.1, read as the reverse complement.
TGTACACCCGTTACTATGCCGAAATTCCAAAAGGAACTTCTCTCTCCTCTTTTACATTCAAGAAATACTTTTGTATCATGAATCTAAATTCCATTATAATTGTTGGAACATGTATCTATATAACCTCCATAATGTACATTACATGTAAATATTATGAGCAACCCCTTTCGCTCTCATCAACTATTTTTATGAATTCTTATTTCACGCCGTTAGGCTACCGAAATCGCACCGATTTTCTAAGCCAATGCCATTGTGTAGTGAATATCATGCCCATTTCTACATCAAGGGTATTCACCTTTATGAATATTTACTTATTGGTTATAAATTTTCAGGTATGAATTCTACATTCCTTTATAGTGGAATAAATGATTATGTTTTATGAACCCATGTTGTATGATCCATGTGGCACACTTATGCATGAAATGAAATGTTTAAGAAGGGTGCTCCCTTATAGAGCTCCAATGCATTGGGTACAGTATAGTATCATGATACATCATGTGCAATGAGTGTTGACTCATTCTAATTCAAGTGCAACGAGGGTTTACTCGTGCTTCATGTGCAATGAGGATTTACTCGTGCTCCATGTGAAATGAGCCTTGGCTCATGCTAATTCCATGTTAAGTGTTGTTGCCACATTTCCATGTTATGATTATCATCCATTATCATGCCTTTATGTTCAAGTTTCTCTTGTGCTCTATTGATATTCCTAATCTATAACATGTATTGTACTTCTCATGTTTTTTCATGTGTATTACCATATTATGATTTATAGCTCAACCTTTTCTTATGAACTTCCTCAGGTTATCCCATGCAATGCTAAGTAAGAGGGAATGTAGTGGTCATGTAAAGGACATTTTCAATAAAGATGTTTTATTTCATGTTTTATGTTTTTATGTAATGATCCTAAGCCCCAAAGACCCTAAACCTCTCTATCTTCTTTGTTGTATCAAGTGAAGTTTTATGTAATAAATTATGTTTAAGTTTGTAATAAAATCAGGGTTGTCATACATACTGATCTCTATTGATTATACACCCCTCATGTCACACTCTGGAGACCCCATAAGTGCACCCACAAGATTAAACCAGACTGCTCGGGTTGCATTTAGTTCAGGGAGATTGAGAGTTTTGAAATTGTTTTTGGAATTCATGAAACTGGGAAATGGGGAAACCATTAGTTCTGGGTGTAGGGTACTGGTTTCATTATGAAAATACAATTTTTTGTTTATTCGTTCTTCTAGAATTAAGTATTTTTGTTTCACAGAATGGACTTTCATGAAAAATTTTGATTTACAAATTGAAAGACCGACCCACATTTTATCTCTTCCCATTGAGGTATTGAAGGCCATTATGGTGAGAGCCTTTGAGGAAGAGTACCTTCTCTTCACAAAGCTGTGAAGAACGTGAAAACATCTTAATGAGATATCGAACAGTCTAGGAATTTTCAACTCTTAACAGTGGAATGCCAACATCTACCATCATATAACCAATGCTCAAATCACTAAGTATAGGCGTATGGGAAAGTAACATGAAGGACTTTTCCTATGCTTTACTCAATCCTGAAACTTCACAGCCATGGTAAGGTTTCAAGAGGGTTCTTTGTAAGGGGACCTATGCATATCCTACATGTACCAGATTCTGAGCATCAGTTTCTATGACCACCTTGATGTCATTGACATTCTAAGACAAGAGACAGTCCGACGAGTCCTTAGAGAGTTTTTCCATTCAGACATCTCTGAACTCTCTACCATTCGAGCCTCCCTTTGGAATCCCATGTGTACACTACATGAGTTTAACCCATACTATATGAGGTGTGTTTGGGCTAGGGAAGTATTGGAATTGAATACCAACCTGGGTATTAATCTAGCCACACCTAAGGATCCTCCATGATGGGTGATGTGGTAAAGACAATCAAAGAGTTTATTTTAGTGTGTTTGTATGAAATGAATTGAAAGGGTGCAATTGATTATAGAGGGGAATATTGTGACACCCTAAAACTTATTTCTCATGTTATCACAATATTATAGTTTTATTTTGTTTAATTTTCATGTCAACAAAACAAAAACCTGCAAATTAAACACAATGGAGTTTTATTAAATTAAACACCGAAGTGTTTACATTATAGTAAGATCAAATGAATGCTATAATAACCAAAAAAACATAATAAAACCCTATCAAATCCACCTGGAGACCACCTAACACAATGGATAGACCCATAAAATAAAGAAGATTCTTCAGGTCAGTCATAACAAAGAACATCACAACCAGAATCATGAAAATCATACTGAGCATCAGTTGTATACTGAGAACCATATTATTCAATTTTATTGATTTTAAGAAACCCTAATGTTTTTATAAGGTATCTACCCGACCATTACCCCTTGGGTGACCGTTGGAGATTCTTGTGACTGTTGAGTTCTAACGACTATAATTATAGGAGTTGGTCTATTGGGGGATTAATTAAAAATATCTAAGTATAATTTAGTTTTCCCAAAAATATTTATGTTATTAATTAAAGTTATAATATAACCTCTTATTATAAACTTTAGAAGGAAAATAGTATAATATTTAGAAATACACTTAGTTGATTTTAAAATTAAATGAGGATTTCAAACATCTTACAAATATTTCAAATATCTGTTAAAAGTTTTCATTCATAATTCTTAAACATTTTTTTAACTAAACTATGTTTTTATTTTTATAATACTAGTATAAAAATATTTCATATGGATATATTAATGTTATAAATTTGTGTTTTAATTCTTTAGTTTTTGTAAAACTAATGGAATTTTTGTTTTGAAAAGCACCTATTTTTGTGAAAACTTATAATTAACGTTTAACAAAAAATAGACCCCAGTAGGGGCCAACCCTCTAGCTAGGCTGTGGGAGGAAGCACAAGCTACGTGGCTGAGCCTATCCCATATCCACAACACCGTCCATTCCAAGGAGGGGAATAGCTACCCTAAATGGGAAAACATGAGTGCATAAGGGAACCAGAGGCACCACTGTGCGGGGTGGCACAAAGGCATGGGTGGGCGCAAGAGTGCACCCACAGAACTCGTTACGGGGTGGTACTAAGAGGGGAGGGAGGATATTTCTCAGCAGTTTATCGGAGTCTTAGGCTTATAAAGAAGCTATATGGGCCTCCCTGTTTCGATGTGGGATGGTGAATTTCAACCGGAATAAGATTCAGGCCGTCAGATCTCGCCACGTGCGATCTGGGCCATCCATTTCGGTCTGGTGCTTGATCCTCATCGCCCGTGGTTTACTCTTGTGTTATTTTGCACCATCTCATCCAACATGGTTCTAATCTCATCCATCTGAGACATTTTAAAATGCCTCGTCGCCCTGAGTTGTTGGATCTCATACGTTTTAATTGCATCCATCCAAGATTTTTTAAAACACCACGTTGATCTATGTCGTCTGATATTCTCCACGTTTAGTCCCCACTGTCCAATTTTTATCCGAGTTTTATCCCCCACACTGTCTTATTCCTCCCCCATCCATGCCATACCAGTATGCTACTTCTCCCTTTCTCTTTGTTTTCCATACCTTTGACCCCGCTGGCCCCCACCTTTCATGCGTTTTCCACATTGATTTTCCCTGGTCTTTTAATAAACCATATAGGGCTCAGTTTATCCAGTAGAAGAATTAAAGTATTCATCATTATATATATATATATATAATATATTTTATATACAATTTTGTTTCACCCATTCCCTCAGTTGTCCCTTCTTCTCCTCAAACCTCAGCAATCTCCCTCGAGTCATCCCGAGCCCCTCCTCCTCCTCAAAACAAGGTAACAGAATTATTTTTTCCTTTCTTGTTTTGAAATTTTATATACCTATATATATATTTTAATACTATTTTATGTATAAAAACCCTTGTGTTTTGGACATAAACCCTCTTATACCCGATTCAATGCTTCTAGGTTTTGGGTTTATGTGGTATTATTAAACCTGAAGCATAATTTATCTCATGAAAAACTTGTTTACACACCCTATATATATTCGGATACATATATATATATACAACTATATGATTTATTATTAATATTTATTATATCCAGTTCTAATACTTTAAAACATTAAGTCTCAATTTTATGTATAATTTTAAAACATAAGGAATTATGTGTTGTACAAAACTTATATTTATATATATATATATATATTTGTATACACAGTTCTATATAATTATATATTTTGTATAATTAACCTTCTAGACTAGTTTTTAGTCTCTCTACATTGTAATTCAATGATTTATTGACATTTTTGATAAACATGTATGTGTCAATTGATTTTGGTGTAAGACCCTTAGGTATACCCAATTATTTTCATAAGTTATATGTCTGATCAAGGTTTGCATTTTTATTTATTTATTTATTTAACAAACCTTTTATATTATATATTATGATTTAAAATTTAGGGACATTTTTAATTAATGTGACTAAAATATCAATGTTATATGGGTGTCAACAAATTTTTGGTTTAAACCCCTTAATACATAATTTTTATTCAGATATGTGAAAAAATATGTAGATAAACTTTGATCCTCAATTTTACTTAGAATTTTCCAAGGATTACTAAGAATGAATAAAAAATTTGTCTTCAAAATACTTTTTTGTTCCATACACTACTCTTTATATACACCTTTTTGTATGAAAAAATTACATAAACACTAATTGTGGATATTCCAAATATTGTACTTAATGTGTTTTGTAATTGTGGAGAAGTATATGAGTATAATATTTGGGGTTTTCAACATTTACATCCATTTGTATGAATTAATTAAATATATATATATATATTTATATATTAAATTCTGTAAATTATGGTTGAATATCATGCTTTCCATTTTTAGAATTATGTATACCCTTGTGATGTGTTATACCAACGCATTTCAGAAATAAAGTTAAGAGCATCTATCAGTTTAATACCGCACCTGAAATATTTTATTCATCTTTTTAATTGATTATGAATCCATTTGAAATTCCAATATGTATTTATTAATAAATTCATAGAATTTTTGGGTTATCATTTTATGTAACAAATCCTGTATTTCTTTTAGTGCATTAGTTGCTTATCATACTCAGCTGTCAGTGACATAACCATGAAATTGATAGTTCTGTAATTAATACATGTATTCCTGATTCACTATATATATGTGTAGCTCCCTGACCATAGTTTCTCGTAGTCTGTGCATTATTACATAACATTGGCATGATCATAAGGGATAAAATCCCGAAAGACCGATCAGTTTTTTAGCCATGGATGTACTAGATACATTCATAACTTTAACATTAAATTATAAAATGAAAAAAAAACATAAACATTGTCTTCATTAAACACATTAATATCCCTTATACTATCCCTGTAGGTCAGTCATAATTTTCTTCATCACATCTGAGGAATAATAAAACCTAGAAAGGGGTGAGCTTAGATGCTTAGTAAGGATAACAATATGGGAAAAAAATTCAAAAATAAGCATAAACATTTAAGGAAATGTATAAGACTAAAACAAAAGACTTTTAAAATTAAACATCATCATAATATTGAAAAGATAAATCAAATAATTCCATTTAATTATTCACATGTATATTCTACTAGTCGAATAATCACATGTAATATCAATATCCAATTTCATAATGATGCAATGCATAATGCCGGACATCATAACCACATAGTCAAGGCCTTTTTCCAAGACTGCAAATAATATTTTGTCAAGGTCATGGTCCAAGACACTATTTTTTCTATTTAGACCTACTAATGCATCATAGATCTATAGTGGCCTCCACCAGTCACATACCAAGTCCAATGCATTCCTCATATGAAAAGGATTAAACAGAACATAAACATTCATATGAAAACTAGCATATGAAATGTCAATAATTTATCCATAAACCATGAATTTTCTAAAAATAACACATCCATAGTCAAACATATCACAAAACCATCAATACAATATCGAATATTTGTATCAAAATGAATCAATTTCAAACAAGTGTAAAATCCATGAAAGGATTTTGACATATTTGAAATCAAAACCATTTGAGGGAAATATCACTTTCTTTTTTTGAAATCCTTGAAAAGACAAATAATTATCAAAGAAAACATTTATTTTGAAAATATTCTTATAATATTGTATAGGAATCTTCAATGATCTTATAATGGTGGAAAATAGCCTCTCCCACCATATAAGTTAAAAAAGACATTCTAACCTTAATTTTGTCAAAAAGGTCATAAAGTACCTTGTTTGGAAAATGATGAAAAGATTAATTTCAAAACATATATGGTCAAATAAGGGTTTAAATGACTTTAACCCATATTCTAGTAAATAGTAAAAATTATTTGAAATACATTTTTATGAAAACATGGATTTGGATGTTAAAGAGGTCCTAGTAGATAATTACGTATTAACAACCTCATATAAGTAAAGAGATTGTAAAATTAACCCTTAACTTGTAATTTTCCTTAGTTGATGGTATGTTAAATTCTTTTATAATAGTTAAATTTTTTTTATTAAATTATACATGAACTATATACATAAATATGATATCTTATATGATCCTCTAATATTGCATTTGTTAATAATATTTCAGTAGCATCATCGTTTTGGGTGTAAACTGATTCATTTTATTTTATATGCTTGGTTACGTAAGCCATGAATGTTATCGATAGGATGTATTTGATTCATATATATAATTACATTATATTCTTAAACATTATTTTTAATCATAAAATGAAAATTAATCTTTAATTATTACGATGGGGAATGAATCTCATCGCATTTGTGGAGACGATAATCTGTACATATGCACGAGCGACAATATCATTACATTGATGGTGGAATCGCATGTAATTGGATGGTATATCATATATAAATAATCATAAACATGTTATATTTATTATTTATATCATTTGTACTCATTATTGTACCCATCCAAATAATTAAGTGTTTGAATAACAAACTACACCACAACGTGGAGATGGTAAGTTGTACGTACGCATGTATAGTGACTGTCATTTATAGGATGAATAGAATAAAGAGTATGGTTATACCATATTCATAGTAACATAAAATTATGTGTAAGGTACTGGAGTCATTATTTTGGTATGGGAACAAAAATGAAACAGGAAGTGGAAGAATAAAATAACTTGAATGAGGGTGGTGAAATTATTATCTCTTCTTCAAGAGTTTTCTTTTGAGTCGATCAAAAGGGCTCCATAGGTTGGATTTTTGATCAATGTAAGGAAACTAAGTCAAATGGAGGGTAGTTGGGAGGATATTTGGGCAGGTGTTTACCATGCCAAATGGCTTTGTTGGTGTGGAATTAAGAGAAGGAGATGTATCCTTTTATAAGAGAGGTGAGGATCACTTTAGGAAATGATTAAAATATTATTTTATTATAAAATCATTTTCAGTTTCTAATGGATAAAAATTGATTTATTTCAAATATACGGTCGGTATGGGTCAAAATATTCTCAAACAATAGATTTTAGACTTTTTTATGTCTCTATATTAACCTTATCGTTTAGATTTAACTATTAGTTTAACAGTTTAACTTTAACCGTGTCTTATTGTATTCTTACACTATATGGTTAATAAAAATACTCTAAACATCCAAGGTAACATCAAGTGGTTCATTAGTGACATTTATAATATTATTTAATCCCTTTGTCCGAACCTTAGAATTTTAGGAATATTATATAATTTAATAATATAATATTTGTTTTAAAAACTCATTTATGTCAATTTTGACACTATTTAGTATTTGGTTTTTGTGAAAGTCATCACAACTTTATTACTTAGATAAAAATATATTAAATCAACTCTAAAATGTAATATTCACCTTGAAAATTTCTAGATGTCATAAAAACGTTTAAATTATACTTATTTTAAAATTTATAATACCATTTATTTTATTCTATCATTAATAAATTAAATACTGCAACATCATTGTGTCAATAATAAATTTAATTATTTAATGCCTAAAAATTATAAATATACTTCCATGATGTAGAAAATATTTTTATATTTCTAATGAATATTTATAGTCGAATTTATCTTATGTATAACCCTATATTAAAAATGGTATAGTTATTAAACTATGAATATAACACTTTTAACTCTTCTTTAAATAAAATAACAATAAATGTCATAATATAATCTAAGTGGATAAAAGGAAAATATTTTATTCCTAAGGTTGTTTTTGGTCAAATTACACTTATCCAATACAATTAGGACATGTGTTAGGGTAATTATAATATCATTTTTACCTTTAATTACCCTATTTAATTTTCACGTGGTAAATAAAAGTCAAAAGATACTATTCAATGAAATTTATTTTCATCATATTGAACCAAATTTTACTTATTGATGTCAACTGTGTCTCTCAGATTTTTGAAATTCAACTCACAGAAGCTGTAAAATTTAGTTTTATGCAAATTTGCAAATGCTCCTAGAAGGTGGGTAAAAGACGATAAAAAGTTCAATAAAATTTTATGTATATAAACTTATTATAAAATTACAACAATGAATTAAATTAAACATATATAGGTATTATGCATCTAATTTAACCTAAAATAAATTATAATAAAATAAATGATTATTTAAATAAAAAGTATATTTTAAACAATAACACAGTGTTTTTCACAATTCATCAAAAATTGAATGTTTTCAAAAAAAATAACAAAACTTCTCCCTAATATAATTTTGATATTACAAATTCAAAAATGGATTCTAATTTAACAAATTCAAAACATAGAAGTTTAATTAATTAAATTAAAATTAATTCCCGTTGTCAAAACCAAAAAAGTGGGGTTTTTTTAAAAAAAGTAAAAAACTATCAAAAGATTGACATGTGTTTATGTCAAATTTAAATGTGAAATTATTTATAATGACCTAAATTGTTTTAAATGATAAAAATATAATCTTATTTTACTTCCAAACCATTCAATTTCATAATTTAACACTACAAATTATTTCAATTAAAAAAATTGTTTTCAATTATAATTTGGTATTTCTAACTATTCATCAAAATATGAATGTTATCTGAAAAGTACAAAAAAATTATCCAAACAAAATTTTTATGTCCCGCTTCTAAATAAGAATTTAATTTCATAAAATCTAATATATAAAAGTTTCAAATATTGGTTTTAAAAAGGGTTCACCATTAAAAGGTGGTAAAGTTGTATTTTTTTAGAAATACTTCCTTTATTTGAAAAATTGAATTTGTTATTATATAATATCTAAGAAACACATAATATGTATGTTAAAATTATATTGAATATATAAAATTCAAAATTTAGTTATTACTATTCATAACCATTTTTGAACGGCTTGTTTGGTAAGTCGTGGTGCGCTTGAACTCGGTGTTGCATGTAGCACAAGTTATTGAATGACTTTGAAGAGATATCATACTAAGAAATTTTTTGGAGTTACATTATTACCTCCATTAATAAATGGCATCCTAACAATTTGAAAATGTTTTTTGAAAATAAAAGATTAAAAGTAGAAAAATACCTTAGTGAAAAACCCACATCAGAAATTGGGTTAATAAAATTTAGTCTCAATAAGTGGGAAAGGAAAATGAAAAATCCACCACCAAATTATAATCTCGATTAAGAGAACATTGGTGGAAATTATAGAAACATCATTAGGGAAAAAATGTAAATATTTATAGAAACTGATTGAGGTCATCAATCATAAACATGTGTAAAATTAAGAACCTCAAATCCATCTATCTATGATGATTTAAAATATCATTGGTTCAAAAAAACATAAGGTATTAGGAAAACACATTTTTGGTTTTAATATCCCTTTTATAAAGTTTAAGAATTAATTTATTCATAGAATGAGAGGATAAAAATATAATTCATTAGTATAGTTTAATCTTTCAACTAATTCAGACCACAAACTCATCTTTCACTCTAAAATAAAATCAAAATCAATAATATTATATATATCCTAATCATATAGGATTTCAATAATAATTAATTTATAATTAATTTGTAAATCTATTTTGAAAAACTAAATTATAAAAACTAGGACATCAAGTAGGATAGAGGTAGGTGATGAACCCATGTCACCCTTCGGATGTAGGTTCAACTCTCACGGCCTTGCCGGACGTGACAGGTTGTCGCCCGACCTCCATGTTTCACTTTTTATAACAATAAAAAAAAATATTAAGAAGTTTTCTTAACCATAAACAATAGTATCCAATGTTTAACTTAATATATTCAAACCTTTTGACTTATCCAAAATACTTCTGTCCTAACTCACAAACCAAAATTTATAAGGAAGTTAAACGCAATGAAGATCCTTTTTCCACATAATATCATGTGAATACCTTCATCATGTATTCTTTTGAAACACAGTAACACCTGGAATTACCATAAAACCTTCTAGATTACATTCATTCTCCCTTATTCCTTAAAGAATACTGGATATAGTTCTTATATCCAAAAATGTTGTAAACCCCAACAATGATGGAATATACAAATCATTAATCAGTTTCAAGAATGTAAAGAATATCCAATATATCTTATTAAAATAAAACATATATTATTAAAAAATCAATACCTCAATATTAGAACCATATTAAGGTTTATCTTTCACTCAACCATATAATTTCCAAAAAATTTAACCTCCTATTGAGTCACTTTTCTTAATTCCACAAAATCTCATGTCCTTAATGAAATATTACTATACTACAATTCTTATACACTCTATAATTCTTATAACATGTACATCATTAACACAATACACAATTGACATAATACTTTAATAAAAACATAGGAAATCTAATCATTCCTCTTCATCTTTGGTAGTATTATAACATGATTATTATCAATTTGCAGCATTTGGGGTATACTTTTATGATTTCGACATTGATTCACGTAGTGTCCCAACTCCTGGCAGATGAAGCATTGTAAATTTGAAACCTTTTTCTTACCATTGCAATCACATACATAGTGTCCTTTTTCTCCACCCTTATAACAAACTCTATTTCCCTTCATGCATTTACCGAGGTGATTCTTTCTATAGTTATCATATATGGTAAAATCCTTCTTTCTCCTCTACCCTTTATCCATCTTTCTCTCTTCTATCCCTTTCCTATCTTGCATCCTGTCAAAGCCATAGGACTCAGATAATTCTTTACTTATCTTATTAACACATGATACTATTTCTCATATGATGAGAATACGTGCGAGAGTACTTCCCTTCTAAATTTTGGCTTAATACCATAAAAGATATGATCCTTCTTAATATTTGGATCATGCGTATTGCTAGAGTTCTCATTCCTTCTACTAGAAACCATTTCAAAAAAATGGCATACAATAAGATAGATTATGAATCTCAATGCATAATTCCAAACATGTAAAATACCTAATGTAAATTGAAAAGATTATGATTATAATCTATAGTCATAAAAAATTTTCTTTGAGAACGTATTTACTCCAAAATCAATCATAATGGCTTGTAATGAAAATGTAAATTATCCAACGCATATCCCATGGGAGTGTCATAACCAAGAGGGCAGCAAGGTCCATTGTCGTGTACCAGGATACCTCGGTTCAAGCATGAAACTCCTTGTCAGAGATTTCACTCTGAGGTTCCTCTGTGCCAGAGCCGCATCTACCTACTTGTATCCAAACATGGATATATTGCTAGGAAAATACACAAAATAATTACATTACCAAAATTCTAGGAAGTTATTCTATACTAATCCTAAATTTTATTTTATATTAATGTTATATAATCAGAGTTTATCTAAATCTAGTTTCCAAGGTTTGTACTAATCTTCTTCTCATACCAACTGTAACGCCCCAACCCCAGTTACCCAGAGTCGATGCATTATTATATAACATTGGCATGATAACATGGGATCATGTCTTAAAAGAATGATCAGTTTAGTAGCCTTGGAAGTACTAGATACATTCATAAGTTTTACATTACATTATAAAATGAAAAACAACATCAACATTTCCTCCATTGACCATATTCATATCCCATAGACAATTCATTTAGGTCATTCATAATTTACTTCTTCACATATTGGAAAAAATAAAACATGGAAAGGGGTGAGCTCAGATTATCAGTAATGATAACAATATAGTGGAAACATTCATAAATAAGCATAAACATTTAAAGAAAAAATATAGGACTAAAACACAACCCTTTTAAACATAAAATTCATCAAAATATGGAAAGTATAAATCAAATAATTCAATTTATTTATTCTCATGGATATTCTACTAGTCAAATAATCACATGTAATATCAATTTCCAATTTCATAATGATGGAATGCATAATGCTGGACATCGTAAGCACATAGTAAAACCCTCATCCCAAGACTAGAAATATCATCTTGGCAAGGCCTTGTGCCAAGACAATAGTTTGTCTCATGAGACCTACCGATGCATCGAGGAGCTATAGCAGGCTCCACCCATCACTTACTAAGTGCAATGCATTACTCATATTAAAAGGTTTAAACATAACATAAACATTCGTATTAAAAATCGCATACAAAATGTCAATACTTTATCCATAAACCATGAATAATATAAAAATAACTTGTAAAAAGTAAAAAATATCACAAAACCTTCAATACAATATGGAAGATTTGTATCATAGTGAATCAATTTCAAACAAGTGTAAAATCCATCAAAGGATGTTGACCTAGATGAAATCAAAACTATTTGTGATGAATATATATTTATATATTTTAAATAATTTAAAAGTCAAATAATTATAAAATAAATCATTTATTTTGAAAATATTCTTATAATCTTGTAAGGGAAGCATTGAAGATGTTATAACGGCAGAAAATAGTTGCACCCGCCGTGTAAGTAAAAAACACATTATTACCTTAATTTTGTTGAAATGCTCATAAAGTACCTTGTTTGGTAAATGAGTAAAAGATTCCTTTCAAAACATATACTGTAAAATAAGTGTATAAATGAATTTAAACCACTATCTAGTAAAGAGTAAAAAAAATTTCAAATAAATTTTTATGAAAACCAGTATATGGATAATAAAGAGGTCCCAGAATATATTTACGTATTAACAAACTCGGATAAATAAAGAGATTGTAAAATTAACCATTTACTTTACTTTTCCATAGTATATAGTATGTTAAAATCATTTATAATAGTTAAAACATTATTATTAAATTATAAAAGAACTATATACAAAAATATGATATCATATATTATCCTATAATATTGCTTTTGTTAATAATATTTTAGTTGTATCATCATTTTGGGTGTTGACCGATTCATTTTCCTTTATATTCTTTGTTACGTAATCCATGTTTGTTATGGATATGATGTATTTGATTCATATACAAAATGATATTATGTTATTAAACAGTATTTTTAATCATAAAAAGAAAAATATTCTTGAATGATTACGATGGGTAATGAATCTCATCGCGTTCGTGGACACTGTAATTTGTACATACTCCTGAGAGACAATATCATTATATTGATGATAAAATTGTAAGTAATTGGATGGTATATCATATATAAAGAATCATTAAAATGTTATATTTATTATTTATATCAGTTATACTCATTATTATACCCATCCAAATAATGATGTGTTTGAATAACAAACTACACCACGACGTGGAGACGGTAAGCCGTACATACACACATATGGTGACATTATCAATTATAGGATGGATAGAATAATGAATCTGGTTGTATAATATTATAATAAAATAAAATTATGTATAAGGTATGGGATTTATTATTTTGGTATGGAAATAACAAATAAAGAGGAAGTGGAAGAAGAAAAAAACTTCAAAGAGGGTGGTGAAATTATTACCTATTCGTCAGGTGTTTCATTTTGAGTTGATCAAAAAGGCTCTATAGGTTGGATTTATGATCAATGTAAGGTCTCGAGGTCGAAGTGAGGGTAGTTGGGAGGATATTTGGGTAGGGTTTGGCAGATAAAAATGGCTTTGGGGTGTGAAAATAAGAGAAGAGGAAGTACCCTTTTATAAGAGAGGTGAGGGTCACTTTAGGGAAAGTTTAAAATATTATTTTATTATAAAATAATTTTTGGTTTATAATGGATATAAATTGATTTATTTTTAATATAAGGTGGTTATGGGTCTAAATTATCTCGACCAATAGGTTTTAGATATGTTTAGGGTACCATATTAACCTTATCTTTTAGATTTAACTATTAGTTAAATAGTTTGACTTTCACTTTGTCTTCTTGTATTCTTACACTATATGGTTAATAAACATACTATAAACTTCCATGAGAACATAAAGTGGTTAATTAATGACATATATAATATTATTTAATCCCTTTGGAAGAACCTTATATTTTTAGGAATATTATATAATTTAATAATATAATATTTATTTTAAAAACACATTTATGTTAGGTTTAAAACTATTTAGTATTTGGTTTTTTTCAAAGTCATTACAATATTATTACTTCTAAAACAATACATTGAATCAACCATAAAATTTCATATTCACCAAGAAATTTCTTTGATTTCATAAAAACTTTGAAATTATATTTATTTTAAATTTATAATACAATTTAATTGATTCCTTCATTAATAAGGTAATTATTGCATCATCATTGTGTCCTAATTAAATTTAATTATTTAATGTCTAAAAATTATAAATAAACTACCATGATGTATCTAATATTTTTACCTTTCTACTGAATATTTATAGTTGAATTTATTTAATGTATTACCCTATATTAAACATGGTTTAGTTATTAAACATTGAATTTAACACTTTTAACTCTACCTTAAATAAAATAATAATAAATGTCATAATCTAATCCAAGTGGATCAATAGGATCATATTTTATTTTTAAGGTTGTTTTTGGTCGAATTCCATCATTCCAATACAATTTGGACATGTGTGAGGGTAACTATAATATCATTTTTAACTTTAATTACCCTATCTACTTTTAACCGTGGTAAATAAAAGTCAAAAGTTACTATTCAACAAAAATTATCTACACATTATTGAAACCACATTTTACTTACTGATGTCAACCGTGTCTCTTTTATTTTTGAAATTCAACTCACAAAAGTCGTAAAATTTAGTTTTATGCAAATTTACAAATGTTCCTAGAAGATGGGTAAATGACGATAAAAAGTTCAATTAAATTTTATATATCTAAAAATATTAAAAATGTAACCAATGAATTAAATTAAACATATATAGATATTATGTACTTATTTTGAACTAAAATAAATAAAAATAAAATAACTAATTATTTAAATAAAAAGTCAGTTTTAAACAATAATGTAGTGTTTTTCACTATTTATCAAAATTGAATGTTTTCATAAAAATACCAAAACTTTACCCTAACATAATTATGATATTCTGAATTCAAAAATGAATTCTATTTTACAAATTCAAAACATATAAGTTGTATTAATTAATTTAACATTAATTCCCGTTGTCAAATCCAAAAGGCAGGGTTTTTTAAAAAGCAAAAACTATCAAATGATTGACATGTGTTTATGTAAAATTTAAATGTGAAATTACTTATAATGACCTAAATTGTATTAAATGATAAAAATATAATATAATTATTCTTTTAAACCATTAAAATGCTTACTTTAACACAATAAATTATTTTGATTAAAAAAATTTCAATTAAAATATAGTATTTTTAACTATTCATCAAAATATGAAAGTTATCAGAAAAGTACCAAATATTTATCCAAAATAAATTTTTTATGTCCCACATCTAAATAAGATTTTAATTTCATGAATTTGAATATATAAAAGATTCATATATTGTGTTTAAAATGGGTTCACCATTAAAAGGCGGTAAAATTGCATTTTCGAAAAAATAGTTCTTTTCTCTGAAAAATTGAATTTGTTATTAAATTATGTCTAAGAAACACATAATATAGATGTTAAAATTATATGGAATATATAAAATTCAAAATTCAGTTAATACTATTCTTAACAGATTTTGAATGGCTAGTTTGGTAAGTCGTGGTGTGCCTGACCTCGGTGTTGTGTGTAGCACAATTTATTGTATTACTTTAAAGAGATAAAATTCTATGAAATATTGGGGTGTTACAATATGTAAATTCTAATCAATGTAAATATAACTCTTATGAAATTTTATGGAATTACAAATTAATTTATTTAAAGTGGTATGGGACACCTTGAGTAATATGAAATGGGAAAATTAAATATTCAAAGTTGTATGAGATATTTTGAATATACGACCCTATTTGGAATTTGAGGAATGTAATAGACTCAGTGCAATTTGATGGGGACCGTTTAATGAAATCCCATCGATTCATCGATATTTCTCATGAGACAATCATGTCATGGCACTAGGCCATTGACATTTTAGAGTCTTGACATGAGGTCTTGATAGGGTCTGATATTATACGTTCCCTCATTATGTGTGTGATAATTAATTAACCATGTGGATATTCTACTAGTAGAATATCCATGGTTAGGAGCTAGTACTTATGTGTATCAGAAAAAGTAAATGATTATGGCCTAACGTTTGTTTAGCACTTAGTGATTTAGTAACCAGTGTATGAAATTATGGTTATTACATTTATACGAAACTCTGATTATGTATTAATCTTAGTTGTGGAATTTGGACCTGCATATTTTTATGTCATACATATTTGAAATATCTTTTAATTATTACTCTAAATGAGCATTCCTATAATTAAATCACGATCCCTTATAATTCTGTTTGTATGCTTGAAATTGTGCAATTTTATTATTATGATATGTTACATGTGTTACAACTTTTCGTAAGAAAATTTTGTTATTGTAAGTTTTAAAGAATGTTTTCAAAATTTATATTTGGTATATTTTTTTTATTTTAAAACACCTTACTAGGAATTCCTATGCTCACCCTATGTTTTTGTAATAAAATTTTTAGGTATCCGTTTTTGACAGAAGAAGCATGTCAGAAGCAGCTGGTTTCCCAGAACCTGAACCGAATCAATCTTCTATATGGGATATGATGTGTAAAATATCAGTGATGGATTTTGTAAAAATTTACACATCATATTTCAAGGCACCAACTCTGGGTATTTTGGGGACGAGTTGTCACAACATTAGTGAAAGTGATTATTCGAAGGATAGAACAAGAGAAAACTCTTCAGAATGACTTGATAAAAGACAAACAATCGATCAACATTTAAGAGTTTCAAGAATCACTATTCGAGGTGGAGGCTAATCATACGGAAATGTTAAAGGGACTAAAGCAGAAAATTAAGTAAAAGATTGTTTAGCAGTTGTGCCTTCAACAGTTGTAAGATATTATTACAGGGGAGCCAGACCAGCTTCACAACTCATTAAGAGAAGTCAATAAAGATGGGGACAATCCATTGTGGATGCTAGAGAAGAACTTTATCATGATGAAGAGAGTGGAGCTGGTCAAATAAACAAGCATCAATAGGTAGCTGATGGGGCTCAAGAGGCTGGAAATCAAATGAGGAGTCATTTAGAAATGCTGTTATAATTTTTGATATCTGAAAAAGGGGAGACTCCCATTTTTGGATTCCCATATTTGAAAATTTTCATAAATGAATATCATTTTGTCTTCAATCATTTGGGTTTTTAGTCTTGAAAACTACCTTTTTTTACCTATACCATTGAGCCTGGTAAGAATAGTTTGATTTTTTTCTAGGGTTATATGGACAACCCCACAAAATATAAAACTTTTGACTTTTTATAGCTCAATATTACCTAAACCATACAAAATGTACGTTTATTGAGTTGGGACTCGACTTTTGTTCAGAGGGCCCTTTGCGGGTTCTCAATCTGGTGAGTACCATGTCTTTTATTGTTGGCAGTTTAGATTCATGCATGTTAGACTATAAAGGGATATTGTTTAAGGTCGAAATAGTGTTAACCACAAATTTTGAAATTAAATCCCAGACAAGCCTAAGTGACTAAGAATTTCATTAATATCCATTAAATATTTCCAAGGGGAATCTTGAGTAATGATTTTTATTTTCACAAATTTTAAAACTTTTATCAACCAAAGGGGAGTCTTTTCCAAGAACAAAGTTACCATTATTTTACAAATCCATTATGGTGGTTATATTATACTGGGCCAACTAAGTCATGTGTTGTATAGCCAATTAATTACATCTTTTGACTGACATGCCCGTTATGTATGAAATTTTTCCAGGCCACCTAAGGGAACGTGTTTCATATTCAAGAAAAATATTTCTTTATAATTTAACATTTTACTTCTCATAGACAAATAAAAATAATGTTTTTGTGACTCAAGACCACAGTTTGTGGTTTTTTCAAGGAAAGGGGTTTTAAGAATAAAAGTCTATTTTTATACCAACATATGTCATGAATAGAAAAACCACTTCTATACAAATTTGGTGTATAGAGAATAGATGAAATTTATCAGAAAGGGGAATTTTTCTTATAAAGCTGTTCAGTTTTAAGTCATGTAGTGAGGACATTATACTATGCAGTTTTAAGTCTTGCAGTGAGGACATTGTGTGGCTTCAATTTAAGGTATTTAGCTTCGACCATTGGTATGAGAATCTCCCAATTTATTGATAATTTTTTTGGAAACATATTATTATATTAAACTATGGAAGGGAAAATTATAAACTGTGATTTGGGAATTTCTAGATATGATGAATGATTTGAATAAATGGCTAGAAGTATTAGAGGAAGTTTTTTTCAAGAATGAAGTTACCATTATTTGAAAAACCCATTAAGGGGTCATATTATACATGGCCAATTGGGGAATATACTGAATACACAAATGGTGGAATATTTATATAGACAAACCCTTTATGTAGGTAACTTATGTAAGGCCACATAAGGGCACATGTTGTATAGTCAAGCAAAAGAGATCTTAAGAATTTTGACATTCTGTTGCTAAAAGATGAAGAATGTTTATGGAGATTCAGATTTTTCGAAGTACAGAGTTTGGTTTATGGATAAAGGTACCTAAATATGTAGATAGTATTTCCAACCAATATTTCCAATGTATCATAGGGATTGGGCTTTTATAATGGTCTGACCCAAACGTAAGAGTTACGGTGTCTATAGTTTTAGGTCATAAAACTAGGACAAGAAATGAAAACAATATATGATATGTGGCCAAGTGATTCCAAGGTTATTTTATATATATTTGAACACATGGATAGGGAAATTTGTAATCCATAGTCATGAAGACATTTAGACCAAGAAAAAGATAATGGGACAAATAAACCTGAATGACTATTTAAAAAAAATCTTTTATATTATCATCAAAGTTTGAAGGGGAAAAAAATACTATAACCAAGAACGAAATTACCATTATTTGAAAAAATCATTATGGGAGTTCTACTATGCCGGGCCAACTAGGTAATATGATGCATATCCATATAGTGTCATATTTTTACTGACATTCCCATTATATATGAAACTTATGCAAGGCCACCAAATTGAACGTATTTCATAGTTAAAAAAAAGAGATCTCAAGTATAAGAAATTATGTCACTAAAAACCATAAAAAAGATTATGAAGATCTAGAAAATATTCATGATTAAGAGTGAGAAATATAGAATTGGGTTGTTCTCAATGCACATAAGAAATATTTTAATCAATATTGGCCATGAATCTGACGTGCTCAACATAGATCTAACTCATACGCAAAATATTTTCTTTGATTCCTTTTGAATTGACATTGTATTGCGCAGTTTAATGTCATGCAGCGAGGACATTATAATGTGCAGTTTTGAGTAATGCACTGAAGACATTGATAACCCCATAAGAAGTTGAGACACCAAATTTATATATAGAATCATTTTACTCAATTCCTAAGACCACGTGAGCTATCATCGTTGTTAGAAACAAAGAGCAGTAAGGGTTTCTTATATAACACAAAGGTGACACTAGTGAAGAATGTGATTGTTATATTTCCATGCAGTTTAATGTCATGCGGTAAGGACGAAGAAGAACCGATGTGAAAAGTAAGACTAGTTGTAGCTGGAGTAAGGGATAAAACCAAAGTTTCATGACATGTCTTGTTGAGGGAAAAAATCAAGCCATACGTAGTTCTTTAAACATTCCCTAATCAGTTTTGATTCTTATATAAGGAATAAATGATTTTTATATATTCTGGCTAGGCCCAAGATTTAAGATCTAAGAATCTATATGTATCTCAATAAAATGAGAATCAAGCCATACATTGTTCTTTAAAAAATCATTTCCCAGACCAATCAAATTTGACATGGGAAACATGGATATTAACAATTTATAGAAGAATGATTAAATTTAAGACACAAGATAGAATGAAAACAAAATCATATATCATAAAAGAGCACTCTGTATAGATCTAATTCATATCCACGAGAAGAAAATGAAAAATAGAAATTTTGTAATTGCGGTTGGGTGAAATATTGGAGATCCAGGCATCTCTATGTATCTCAAATAATTGAGAATCAAGACACACATAGTTCTTGAAAAAAATTCCCTTTTAGATATGACTCAAACATAGGGAAGAGAGGGACTTATGTGCCACTAAGGAGTAGAAATGATGTTCATGATGTTTTCTTATGGAATCTCCTAATTTCAAGTAGATAATATGTTACCATATAGTTTAATGTCATATAATGAGGAAAAATGGTGACGTGTAGTTTAATGTCTTGCAACTTGGACATTGTACTGTGTATTTTTATGTCCTGCAGTAAGGACATTGGGGCTATGCTGTTTTCAGTCTTGCAGTGAGGATGAATGCGTGAAACTACATGAAGTATTTTTTCAAGAATATCTCATTGGATGGAGTTGTAATAATCTCTCAAACCATTGATATTAGGGAATAAGCTTCATTTGAGTAGACCTTATGTATGGAATAAGGTCCTTTCCACATTGGATCAATCATTGGAGGATTCTATGTGGGTATCAATGGAGTCTTGAAGACCAATACCAATTCTATCAAAGAAATGAATGGAGGTGAACATTATTTTTAAAAGCTCATGCTATTTTGTACTAGTAAAATTCTAAATGATGCAATTTTTTTTGTCTAACCACTCCAACTCATCAAACCATTTTGGAGACCTCTCATCTATAGACAATTGATCATATTTTGAAACTCTGAGTGAAGGAAATTTCATTTCAATTGGAAAACCACACCTGTTCAGTATACCAATGAATAGGAAGTTGTTTGGGTGGCAGTACAGGTAGTAGTACAATAAGCCCATAATATAATTCAATGTTTATCAGGCCATGATTTCTTATCTTTATCCATCAATATCTAGAGTATATTTGTTAGGGTCTTAGTAAAGACCTCTATTTGTCCATTTTCCTCTGTGTGATTGTGGGATGAAGGGTTGGATTTGATATTGTGTTCCTAATATAATTTTTTACCTCAGCATAACAAAAATTGGTGTCATTGTCCATCAAAATAGTATGAGGAACACCAAATCTAGTGATGATGTTAGTTTTTATGAAACTAACAATGCTTTTGGCTTTGACTTCTTTGATAGGTATTGACTCAAGCATATTTGGAGAAGAAGTTAGTAACAATAAGAATATACATGAACTACTTAGCTGTAGCTGGAGGATAAGGTCCTACTATATCCATTCCCCATGTGGTAAACGGCTAAGACTATTTATCTTTATGTAGAAACTCTGGAGGTTGATGAATGATGTTGGCATGCACTTGGTCGGAATTACATTTCTTATTGAAATATATACAATCCTATGTCATTGAAGGACAAAAGTATCCAAGACTTTGGATCTAATAAAAGAGTTTGTGACCAGACTGATGGGCACCACAAGCTCCTGAATGCACTTCTTTCATGAAAGATACATTTTCTTCTCCATCAATACATTTGAGGAGGATTCCATCGATTCCTCATTTGTAAAGGATCTTCTGGTGTCCTGGACTAACATAAAGAGTAAACTTGGCCATTCATCATCATATATATTCTCTTTCAGCCCTATCTGGGGGATGTATTCCATTTTGATGATATTCTATGATGGGTGCTCCCCATCCCGTGATATGAACATATGGATCAGAAATAGGGATAATTTCATTAATTTCCTCCATTCTGGTTTGAAAAAAATGAGATACCACAAGATAATGGGCTATGCTAATGATTATCTCATCCTAATTTTGATATGAAAAAGCTATAGATGCATTAGCCAGTGCATCGTATTGGGCATTTTGTGATTGAGGTACATAACACAATGTCGGCTCTGAGGGAAATTCATCCATTAAACCTCTGACGTAATCACACAAAGGGATTAACTCATATTTTCTGATAAAATATTCCACATTGATTTGTTTTATTACAAATTCTGAATCACCATTGACTTTTAAGTTATTCACTTTCACCTAAAGGGCCAATTCCAAACTTGCGATGAGATCTTGATATTTTGCCTCATTTTTTGTAACACCTTTCGACAATATGACGGAATAAGGCAACAATTCCTTTTCTAGGGAAATAAGGAAAATTACTAACCCAACATTTCTAAGTTTAGGGTTTTCCATTCTCTTCCCTGTTGGACTTCTATAAGCACAATCAATGTACATTCCACATGTTTGGGAATTATCCTGAATAGATAATACCTCTTCATTCATAAGTTCTGTACTTAATGATGTATCTTCTGCAGATGGATGTTTAGGAAGGAAGTCAGCCAGATTTTGGCCTTTTAATTCGTTCTGAGGCACAAACTGGAAATTAAACTGTTGCTGAATAACAACCCACCATGCTAGATGCCCTGTAAGCAAAGGACAACTGAGGATAAATTTTAGTGCGTTATTGCGAGACACCAATTGGACCTCATGATGTTGCAAGTAGTGCCTAAATTTTTGAAATGAAAAGATTAATTCTAGACCACACTTTTCAATACATGAATATAGATTTTCCACATCAAGAATAGATCGACTAAGATATTAAACGATGTTTTCATTCCCAACATCATTCTTTTGGGAAATTAAGGCACCTAGTGATCACTCTAAAGCTATCACATAGAGAATAAGTGGACTTCTTTCAATAAGTGGAATTAATACCGTTGGAAACAAGTGATATTTGTTGAGGGTATCAAATGCTTCTTGGCAGCCTTCAATACACTAATAGGTGACTCCATTCTTCATTAATCTGGTGAAGGGAAAATAATTTCCTTCCAAATTGACGATAAAGCACCGAATATAGGCCTTGTGTCCTTGGAGTTCACTTAATTCATTAAAATATCTAGGATATGACATATCATGAATTGGTTTTTTTTCTCATGATCAACTTTGATACCATGATGTCGTACAACAAATCCAATGAACATTCCTAAGGTTACCCCACAAGCACATTTCAAGGGGTTCGTCTTCAAACTGGGTTGCTAACGTTTATTGAATGTGATCTCCAGATTTTCCAAGTGATTGGAACTTTGTATGGATTTCATTAGAAAATAATCATCATAAAATTCAACAAATGTCCCTAATAAAGGTTTGAAGATATGGTGCATGACATGTTGATACATTGCACCTGTATTCTTTAAACCAAAGGGAATTACTTGATAGAAAACTACACCTTGAGGGGATCTAAAGGCTATAGATTCATCATTCTCTGGGGCCATATGGATTTGATTATACCTGGAGTATCCACCCATTAAGGAAAGAGCATCATAGCTAGCTATTTCATTAATTAAAAGTTTGGTAATCGGAATTGGAAAATCAACTTTAGGATAGTGCCGGTTAAGATCTCTAAAATCAATGAAAGATATGATTTGCATATTATTATTATTCACTAGGACAATATTGGCCATAAATTTATGATATTGAACCTCCCTAACAATGTTATCCTTTACAATCTTATCAACTTTTGCAACAATATTAGAGGCATGAGTTGGGTGTGTTCTTCTTGCTACCTTCTTGAATCTGCTATTTTTTTCTGGAAAACCCAAATGATGGGTGGCCACATAAGGATTAAGTCCTAGAATTTATTTATAATTCAAAGGAAATATATCTTCATGATTCTTTTTAAATTAATTATTCACCTCTTTCTCTTTATAAGTCATGGATGCACTAATTAGAGTGGGGTATAGATCTTCTTCCGTACATAGATTTATTTCTCTGAGCTCATCCACAGTGGTACAGACACCTTCCTCAAATGTTGGGGGAGAATCCTTGAGATCTTATCTTCCTATTCATTATGTGTTACCACTTATTTTTCTCATTGAATAGTAGATGATGATGCAAAACATCCAAAGTTAGGAGAGGGGTTAATATTTGAACATCCTAAAGAAGAGTCCACCATATCTAACCCTACTGATAATGAATGGTCCTCATGTGGTAATACAGATGGGATGATGGATTGGGAATCAACATATTTGTCTTCTTATAACATTTCTACAATGTCTTTGACTCTAATTGACAAAGAAGAGGCTTTTTATAGTTCAGTGGGTTAAATAAAAACATCTCTATTTAAGCTTCCATCACTGCTTGGTGAATCAACAGTTTCTCCCATGTAGTTAAGTTCAGTTGCTGCAATTGACATTATGGAAGTTATTGGATGAGGTCTTAGATTTGGTTTTACCCATTCAATTTTGTTAATGGTTAGAACATAATCTGTACTCAAATGTATGAATGCATTTTTAGGGATCTTTTCCAGTCCATTCAGATCATTGACTCTGGTTATTTCCTTTTTCATGGACCTCGTTCCTTTTGTGTGATAAAACTCTGCCTCAATGTATTGAGATTCACATGTTTTGAATGGAGCCTTGTCACCATTCAATGTACCAATTTTACCATTGAAGTAATACTTAAGACATTGGTGGTATGTCAAAGGTATGGTCGCATTTTGATGTATCCAAGGCCTTGTATGTAGAATGTTGAAGTTTGTGTCTTGATGAACAACCACGAAATCTTAATTAGATAGAAGACCTCCAAATTAAGTTATCAGTTTAATCTCTCATAGATTTTCTTGGTTATTCTTGTCAAACCCTTGCAACATTATAATGGAAGGAGATAAGTAAAATTTATTTATAGCCAATAGAAAAAGTGTACGAACACGAATGAGGTTGATTATGAAGCAATTATATATGAAAGCTCATCGGATGTCTATGTCAGTGACCTTTCCCGATAAATATAAGGGTCTCATATGGCCATATAAAACATCATCTTGATCTTTATCTATAAAAGATATGAACACATGAAATTCTACAGGATCATTCTGTATATGGAAAACCTCAACAACAAAAACATCGGTTTCAAACTCATGAGGACTTGACAATTTCTCAATAAGTGCTTCTCGAAGATCTTTTTATAGACTCAAGGAATCCAGAATTGACAACATGGTTGGTACATGGGACTATTGTTTCAAGACATCAAACTTTTGGTCTAAATGTCTATGTTTCCCAGCATGGATATGTGGTTTTTTAGGTCCTTTGGATGTTGATGCATCTGATGTAGATGAATTATGTGTCATATTAGAAGCTAGAAATAATCCTAGCTTTGGTAGATTAGACTGACTAGGTCAATCTACATGCTGAGAGGAAGATGGTGTAACTTCTGATAGGTCCTCTAGAATAATTATATCACAACAAAACCTATATTTCAGGAAAGAAACTCCTTTTTCTTGTTGTTCCCACTGAAGGGATCTTTCATGAGTTTTTTTCTCCATATATGGTTCGAGTAGGGTTAGAGTTAAAATGGTGGTTTCTAAATTACAACATCGTCCCCTATATCCTTGACCTTGGCATCTTCATATGGATCCCCAATTAGGTATAAGTAACTCTGGATCATTATAATCAGAATCACTATTGGCATAAGGATCTATTAAGTGGATAACATTAACAGAACCAAAGATCAATTCTTTATCTGATGAAGATTATCTCTGATAGGTTAGTTCTGGTTGTACCGTTTGGCATGGTGGTAACCATTCTTTTAAAATAGATGACATAAAATCGACCAGGGACAAGGAAAACTTTGTACTTGACATGAGCTCATCTTCTTTTGATAACTCTTTATCTTTATGATCACTTCTCTTTTCTGAGGATTGGCATTTTGATGAAGTCGGTTTTTCTATGGTAAGAGTGGTGGAAGACACAATCAATTGTTTCAACTGTGCTCATAAAATGAAATGTGTTCGGTTGATCATTTTCCTAATAATCCAATCATCATATATTTTTACATTTTGAATTTTGGCTTCCTGTCATTCACCTTCTTACTCTGGATCAGTAGTAATAACATATTCTATTTGAGCTAACTAAATTTTTTGTTTCACTTGTCCAGAGTATACCATTTTTTTCATCAGGTCCTTAAAAATATAAAGCTATTGAATGGGATTCCCCAACATCTGGTAAAATAGACAAAAATTTTGAATATCTTTATTTCCTTCTTTATTTGGTTTTTTCACCCATGGAAATTGAACAAAATTGTTCTCCAGAGCTAAGATGAAGGAACCAGGAACTTGTTCATTCTGGAATGAATACGAATTTCCCGTTAATTCCTCAAACTATTTTCACCTTTGATCTATTTTATCACCTTAATGAGGCGATCATTATTTCTGATGCTCTGGAGGTGGATCCTTTTGAAAAGATGACAGTTTTGAAGTGGAAATAGGTACATGTACTTTCTTGACTGTAATAGTAGTAGCCTCTGATTTCCCTATTCTCTTTCCCATAGCTATTGGAATTAGAAAAGTTTTAGATTTAGTTTCAATAAAATAATATTCTATATTTTGTTCAATTTATGTAAGGACTCGAAACCCACCTTTGTATTTTATAGGGATCAATGGTGTTCATAACTCATCATGCAGATTTTCCACAAAAATTTGTAGTAACTCTTTTTGAGGGAGTGCCAGACTTAAGGAATATGTTAATCCTTTCCATCGTGCAATGAAATATGAAAATATTTCATTCTCCCATTGTTTGCAATAGTTAAGATCAAAAACCATTGTCTTCAGTAACATTGAGCTAAATTGACAAAGGAATTTCTAGGAGAGATCTTCCCATCTAGTAATTGATCGAGATTGTAAACTTGTATACCAGACAAAAGCTGGTCCCTGTAGTGACTGCACAAGTCCACTAATATTTACTTCTTCTTGTTGTTTAGGAGGTCCCATCATGGGATCTCAATGTAAAACCAAAGATGTTAAGTTTTTTTATATATCTCCTGAACCATTAATGATTGGAAACATTGTATTCACAAAATTTGATGGGGGAGGAATCATGTCCACTCATTAAGGGTAACCTTTCTTTTCTAGATGAATGGGTGCATGTTGTTCCTCCATAGCTTCCAATCGAGTAATTAATTCATCAATTGTGTTCATAAGCATTTGGGGAATATAAGGATAAGCTGGAACCTCTGGGGGTAAAAAAACTGCAGTTTGTGCTGGTGCAAAGAACGACAAAACCACTGGTGATGGTGCTGGTATTTTTCTTGGATAACCCACGAGAACAGGCTTATCAAGATGTGGTTTATCATGCCTTGGTTGTGTACCAAATGGTTTAAATTCATTATCTGTATTTTTAGTTACTAAAAATCCTCTTTACTGAGGATCTCCTACAAGATGTACAAGTTTAGGACTTTCTAGTGAATTACGTTTAGCAAAAATGCTTCTTGGATGTAATTCGATATTGAGTCTACTCAACTCCTTTATTACCTCTTCTTGATGTTAAAATATCTCTTCAAGAGAAATATATTGACATTATCCAATGGAAAATTGAGATACAATATTACTTTTACCTTCCCCCTTGTTAGATGCCTTTTGGAAGGGTAAGAGTTAGTAGTTTGAAGGCATACCGAGATTCTAGGTAAGCCTTTGATTTCAGGTACGTAAACCTTATTCATTATCCTAAGTGTGTACCATATTATGGATAAGAACTTCAACTTTTGATTCCTCAAAAATAGACTCATTTTTTAGAGGATCTTCTGCAATGGTGTTAATGACATTTACAAACGCATAATTCATTGATTGAATTATGTTAGTATCTTTGTAAGATCATCTTCAACCATACCTTCCATGAGACTCTGTTATCCTATATGATGAATTCCTAGGAACTATTTGGAAGATAGTAACCTGAAGGGAATCCTTGGATAGTTTAGTTGTGTGCTCTCTTGGAAACTTCTTCCATAATCGTGAGAAAACTAACTTCTGTTGAGGAGGGGATTGTTGATGTAAAAAAATCCCTCATCCCTGTAGGATAGGGATGTTCCTTTTCATCGTCTTCCAATCTTTGAAAATTGTTTAATGAATTTGAAGGTTGAATTAAATGAGCCCCCAACCATTCATGCTGGGGTGATTCTTGAAATGATATGGATGAGATTCATGCAACTCCTATTTTGATTTTGCAAATTTTTGTTTCAACATTAGTTGGGTGCATCATCCGACAACCACTCAAATCTCCTATTTCATAAGATTATGGTGCTATTTCAGACATTTTCATTCCCTAGAGGCTGACATCTTCTAAGCAGAATGCCCACTCAAGACTCTCAGATGGTTGATGTAAAAGTAACTCAAAAACTTCTTTTATTTGGACCTAACCCCGATGAGAGCTTTTTGATGCCATTTATTGAGCGTGCATTCGATTATATAAAAAATATATTAATTGTGGCCAACCGTGGGCAATAAAATTGCAAGGAACCACTTTTTGCGAACATTGTTGATTATATAGTGCAATGAAATACAATACTCCATGTGCACACTATCCTCTAATACGAACACCAGATGGGGTGTCAGAAATTAACTAGCATATCATCATTAGAGCATTAAGGAATGCACACTGAAGGGTTATCTGATACTTTTTAACCTTTTGATGTCAGGAAACTGAGAGAGATGCTGAGTCAATTTGGCATTGCAACCCTTCTATTAACTTTACATGATTTTGATATTCATTATATGGTAATACTTTGGTTTTCAAATTATAATGATTCTTCTATTAATTGAGGCATATATATTGAATAAAATATTCTCTCATCAACTCTGGAATGTTATACTGAGAATTTTACAAAGGATATAATGTGACTGATATTTCACCTTTATCGAATTGTTTTCTCATGTTTAACATATCTTCATCATCTTTTAAAAGATATTTCTTCACATGGTCTGACCAAAGTTGATGTTCTGTATTAGAATAAAAATGACCCAAGGGAGGTTCGGAGAATAATCATTCCATTAAGATGTCTTCTGGTTGAGAAGGTTTTTCACCTGTTAATGATATGGTATCAGACATGACTGGCCTTGTGTTTTCAAGTTCGTCAATATAGGATGTCTTTATCGTAGGTACATTATAAATTATAGAATTATCATGACAATGTGGAATACTACTGCATAGATGACTTTCACAGTGAATTCCAGCATGGGGAGGAACACCATGGTGGATTGAAACAAGGGATGAATCCTCTTTCTCCTTCGGCTTCAGGACACTCGGAGGGTTGCCATGGCTCTCATTCCGAGATAAGTGTTGTAGACTGACCAAATTTTCATGAAGCATGCCATCATGATGAGGTTTCAGATTGGGGACTTCCAAATTACTACTACCACTCCCATAAGTTGGTAATGAGTGGATATCATCTTGAGCTAAAATAGATAAATGTCGGAGGGCTTCAAGAACTCCATCATTAAGAGAAGCCAAATTGCACTTTGACTCTTGATTTTCCAACTATGTTTGATGGGACTTCTTCTTTAATGTTCTCATACACTTATTTGGGGCTACATGCTTGGATAAGGGGTTATCATGGTCTGGTTTATGTGCCTCCTTTGTATTGGTTACTGGAACAGACCGATTACCTCTAATTGGAAAGGATATATCTTCCAGTTATTTTTGTTCGTATAATATGGGGGAGTATTCCCCATGACCATCCTGGACTGTAATAGAGGAGTGTATCTACTCTGCGATGGCATGCCAATGTGTCATCCCAAGTGTGGGGACAAATTTATGTGTTTGTTCCACTGGTACTGCTGAAATAGTTTCTATAATATCCCAACATTCTTTCATAATATGGGTAGGGATTTGGGTATGCCCTTTCACCATTGTTAAGATGTGTTTGGTGACTTCAGCGGCTGGAACAGGAATACAAATCTAGTCCATATTTTGAGTAGGTGTTTTTTCCTAATCCTATCCTCCTTTTCCTGTCAATGGGTATTGACAATACTCATGCATGGGGTCAGAGAGTTGGGTATGGCCTAGATTTTCCAATGGAGCTTTCCGATTGACTTCTTTGAGTACTGCTAAATGAGACTATTGGTGAGCCTGATAAACATTGGAAGGTGTATGTGCCTGCTAGATATTTTCCTCCAAGTATGGTTGAAAAAATTAATTCAGTATTAGTTGGTGATACTTCATGAATAATTGGTGAACGTAAGCAGACGTGTGTTCCTATTTACCATTTTCCACCACATTGGATTGGAAGGCTTCTTTAAATACAGTCAGATAAGCCTGCTGGCTCGCTGATAATTTTTAAGCAGGTGTATGTGCCTATTCACAGTAATCTAGTGAGTTTATCTGGTGGGATTGGTGGGTTTCTTCTATACGATTCTACTAGACATAAAAATTAGGATGAATGGGTGTATGTGTCCGTTCATTTTTTTCTATCAACTTAGGTAGATGGACTTCTCCAGAGGGGGAATAGGTAAGAACCTACTCCTTGCTGACTGGACGTTGTCCCCGAGGGTTCATCTTGCATGCTCATGTCTGAGATACCTGGGACAAATGTCTAGAGGAAACAACTCCATAATATAGGTGGTTCACTACTGCATGATTCTACAGGAGGCGATTGTTGGTGGGAGTCCTCAAGAAGGATCCCTTCATTCAAGAATTGTGGACCTGAGTGACCTATTGATCTACCTCCCTATTGTAAGGGAGGCACTGATTGTTGAGTTATGAGGACAAGGACCCAAAGTGGTTGAATATGGTGGTTGGAACCATCTGGTTCTTGATCATCAATCATCATTGGCTGGATGATCGAGGATTTTTATTGACCTGGAGGGCTTGTCGGGTGGATGCCAAATTCAGAGTTATACTATGCTGATGATATTTCTTTTCCAGAATGTTGGATACAAGGTGTTGAAGAAGCTGGGTGGGTGATGACATCCTTCCAGTGGATGAGGATCCAGCTTCGGTAGTAGTTGGGTAGTTCACATATGTCTACTTAATGAAATCCATTTTGGAGTGAAGAGAGTTCTGAGAAAAAAAACCTGAAACAAGAATAAAATCCATTAAAGTAACATCTTTTAGATGGATACCTATTTGATTGATTCCTTTGTCTGGTATTCCTTTATTAATTGATATTATCCTAATAGGTGGGTAACATTATTAACATAGTTAATGATTCACGTCAGGTTTACCATTTTTGTTTCGTAGATCCTTGAAACCTATGGTCTTGTTTTATGAATCACTGCTTCCATGAAGTTTCCATTAGATTTATTCATTTAATTGGAAACTTCCAATATTTATTTATCTAAAGGGGACCTACATTCCAAAGGTAGGTGGTTGTTATGTTTTAACATTACGATAATTAAGAACATACATTGTTCTAGAGGATGGGAGGTCGGACTAATCACACCCTTTTGGGGGGAATTATTGTCTACTCTGGGAATCTCTTTGAAAATTTATCATATTTTCCTGAATACTAATTAATTCACCAAGAATAAAACACTTTTCCCTTGGAATTTACAATCAATTATTAACATGTTAAAATTTATAATCATTATTATGTATTCCTGGTTCTTCATTAATGGAGACATTTGTATGTATTCGAGGTTCTCCATCAATGATATCCTCTAATTTAGTATATAAAGATTCTTTTAATCATCATTATGATGATATTAGTTTCTAAACCACTCAGCGAGGCACTCAATAATTTATTGTCATCCACAGAGAAGAAGGATTGTTTTGAAATTGGGATCATGCCCATAAAATGGGCTACCTACATATCCTTGTAAAAGGAATCAGTACCCTCATAGTTTAGTGTCACTTAATGGGACACATCATACCTTTTATGTTCATGTGATAAGGACCTCTATGTGAAAGGTGATTAGTCAATGTTTGGCATGGGACTTACGCTGAAGCAGCCCCATGAACATGGAAATGATATGAGTTTACATGTAAGATTAGACCCAGTTGGGAATATGACCCTGGAAGGAAATGGTGGATTTGAAGTGATGGGTTTGAAACTCAAGGAGGGTTCCTAAGTATCCCGTGTGGGAATAAAAGCCCATGTAGTCTAATTAAATATCATAGGAGAGCGTAGTCCTTCGAGAGAGATGAGTTCGGCCTTACATCATGAAAAGGATGCCTTGATTATTTGGTGGTTTAATTTGGGGCTTATTTCTAAGGAGGATACCCATATTAAAAAAATTAGGGTTGGATTCTTGTAGAGGATATTTATTGAGCTCGGGCCTTGAAAAGGGCTTCCTACGTATCATGGTTTAAAAATGAATAAGATTTCTCCTAGTTCCTTTAGCCATGATTTTTTGTGAACATGTTGTAATCATCAAAAATCTCTGGGCCCACATGAGTCATTCTCGGTGTGAGAAACAAGAGGATGTGAGAGATTCAATAATGACATTTTCACATTTCATCTTTCACTGGTGGAAGAGGGTATACCTATGGCAGTGAAAGTTAACAAGGCATGAGTTGTCCCGAGAAGTGGGTGAGGCAACTAACCTTCCCTCTATTCACTATACATTAGAAAAAGGTCCATTGAAAGGAAGAAGAGATGAAGGTTAGGGTCTTACACCCAGATGAATTCCCACAGTGACAAAGCTCAACGGGAGAGGGAAAGGGTAACAAAAGTACATGTTCCCATCTCCGCTCCAGTATTTGGCACCATTGAATAGAGGAGTAGCAATGATTCTACCTCATAAAAGAAAAGCAAGGGGCTTATGCCAGGATGGTTTCCCTAAAATTGATCCTGGTAGGGGAGGGAGACTTCTCCTTTGTTCAAAAGGATGAATTAGGTGTGAACCTGACCTTCCCTATGAAAAGACATGATGTTCCAGGTCATCTCTTTGAGAAGGGAGAGACCATGACCCAAACCCTTCTCCAAATAGGGAATGTCTCATCACTTTTCTTCTGGGAAATTTCCATGTGACTTTGGATATACAAACCCATAAACATTCCATGTATCTTAACTCACTTATAAAACAAATATGGGAAACCTCTGACTTTGGATATACAAAACCAAATAGTAGACAAGATGATGTGTCTTTCCTTGAGGTTTGATAAGTCAGGAGGTTTTGGTGGAGGTTTCAACATAATACCTTTTAGACAAGGGATCCAAGGAAGAAGAATCCTTCCCATGAATGGATTTGATGAAGGATTGATGGCTTCTAGGATGAAGATAGTAAGTGAATCAATGAGGGGTGATCAAGTAGGTAAGGGTGCACAAGTATGCGTGTGAAAGTAGACTAGGGAGACCTGATATTCACTTAAGTGACAAACACCCTGTATGGTAATACATGGGTGAGACTTGGCTCAAGCCTTCAAGAGTATTGATGTGTGGTCACAGAAGAGGGGCACTTATGTTCCTATGAAAGGAATAGGCGGAGCACATGTATTTTAGATTTGGGGAGGTTGGGCACTTTAGTCATGCATGTGTTAGGTTTTTCAAACCCTAAAAGAATAAAGTCCAATGATCCTCCCTTTAATCCTCCACCCTAGGTGTTGATGAACTACACAGAAAGATTTAGATGATGGGGGTGAAGTAATAGGTTGACCGGAGCAGCAATTCAGATTTGGAGAAAATCATCCATACAAATGAAGACCCTAAGGGTCTATTTATAGTCAAAAATTTGACCTTTGGAAAAAAGTATTTTGGGCGTCCAAGTAGTTTGCACGACATTTTGGGGTGCGTAAGTAGGCTACATGCCGACACCCTTTTGGTATAACTAAGGTGACCCAAAACTTATCTCTTTGAAAACCATGATTTTCTTCATGTGTTTTCCCCTTTTTTTCTAAGGTATTTACCCTTTCATTTTTATACTCTTTGATAGAACAAAGTGTAAAAATTTATAAGTACATCATAATAAACATTTATAGTTTTTTATCTAATATTCCTATGAAATTTCAGTCCAATATTTTTTGTTTATCTAATATGAAAATTGTTTTCCATTTTGATGTCCTTGGAAAAATTGTTCATCAAAGGACATTGATAATTTTGGGGGAAAGTGGAAGGAATTTAATTATAGGTTATGATGTGAGTTCATTGAAACATCCTTGAGTGTCATTCAACTATAAAAAATATACCCAAAGGGATACATTAAGATCAGTGGAACAAATTTCTTGATATGAATCACCCTGACTCATATTTGGAATTTTATATTTTTTTACTACATAGATATTAATTCATTTAAAATTATTCATTTTTTATGAATATTAATATTTTTATGAATATTAAAAAAATCAACAATCACGGGGAAAAATTTATCCAACTCATAACTGATTATATAAGTTTTTCAAGAAGAAGCTCAAATAAGTTAACATTCTATCTATTTATTAAATTTAACTTTGTTTCATTTTAATTACACTAATATTTTTTGTTTATGTTTTTTTATTTGATGATATAGGTAAAAGAAGATAGTCATGATATTAATCGAACTGACTTTTGGTTCAATGTTCAGAGGAAATCTTATGATATTTTTTTAAATGATAATGCTACAAATATTAGAGTAAATGTCTAAATTACAATGTAATTTTATTAAATAAATATATATTGTTAAAATATGTATTATTTTCATGAGAAAATTAAAGAGGCATAAAATGAAAATCCCTCAGAGTCATCATTAGTTTCCCATAATGATATTATTTCCCATATTTTGAGAAAGAGGGACATTGGTATTGTTCAAGGGTTGGGTTCTAGACTATCCCACTGATTGGTCTTTGAGAGGAGATCTTCTTCCTTCACTATAATGCATCCTAATAATGGTTTGAATAATTTTACCAATATTAATGACTTTTATTGAAAAATGATAATTGTGATTTTTGAAAAGAGAATACAAGAGAATGAGACAATATAAACAAATAGATATGAATAGTTTTATATAATGGAGAGTTCATTGGGTATTTTTTAAGTGAATTACATGGGACATTCTTGTAGAAATTTCAGCACTGATATGATATAATACTATATTTCTAAATCTATTATATTCATTTTAATATATATATATTATTATAATAACCATTCTAAATATTTTATATATACTATACAATTTAAACTAATTTTCATTATAAATTTTATATAATTTAGACACTTGATGAAGTGGAATCTGATAGCTGACATGAAAATTTAGACCATGTATCATTGGGAAGTAGCCAACATGACATAAGAGAGTAGAATTGATATTTGATCAATCTTTATATCAATTTTATTTGTGACTGAAACATATATATGATTGTTAAGTATTATTTATAAGATCTGTTGTATGTTTAAATGATCTGTTAATGTATATAGATTTTATTTCTCGATGTTTTATTTGATTATTTAAATAAATGAATTATGTATATTGTTGATATAACTATATTTTTAAACTAGGAGAAATATTATATTCTAGGGAACTAAAACAATATTTTTTTAATTAGTGGTGGTTTAAATCATTTCCAATTTTAAAAGAACCCTAAAGTGTAACTGGTGGTAAAACTCACCACTTTTCACTGAATAAACATAACTAAATATTGGAAAATCACATCTAGATAATAAAAAAAAATTCAAAAATAATCAGCACATGGCTTATTTTTTCAGTTTTGATCGTTGTATTGTTTTTAAAAAAATTCAAAAAAACCACTACATTCATTTTTTTAGTAGTTGAAAATCTTCCACGAAATAAAAATAGTAAATAAATTCACTGAACCCCCATAAATATCAAAATAATAACTGTTAATTAATTATAAGGTTATGAAATTGAAGAAGTTTTAAGGGCCACCAATTATTAATTGGGGGTGGTTAAAACTTCTATGTTTTTAAACTGACCACAAATAATTTTTTTCTTATAGTGAATGCATATGGCGAAGTCACACCCCACTTGAGGATGTTCAAGGTAGTTATTTAGTTGTTTTAAATTAAATTTTAATGGGTTTTATTCATTTTAATATATCTAAAATCTCAATATAGAAGTCCTCTTATTTTTAACAATAGTCCAAACCATCTCAAATTGAGTTTTATTGGGGAAAGAATACAAATATGGTAGGAAAAGTTTATCTTATATCCATGTGTTTACTACTTCCTTAGGATGTGTTTTTTATATTAATACATTTTCTTCTTCATATAGGTGGTATAATTATAATAAAAAATCTCCTAATATCTTCATGTTCATTTGGATCCAACAATATCTTTCTTCCTGCTTCATCTGACTTCTAATTCACAACCCTCATTACTTAATAATATTTATTGAAAACACATATCAAAATGTTTAATAGTTTCATATGGAAAAAATATAATTTAAAACTTCCAAATATTGTCATAATTTATATTAGATAGTCCCAAAATTCATTTTTGAGTTTTCTGGACAAATCATTCAAAATATTATTAAAGGTATTTTCTAAGATCTTCTTAAACATCCTATTCAAAAGATTATCTTTTCCATTAGTTGGGGGGTGGAATTGTAATGTTGAAGAAAACATTAAATTCTTCCAGTAATATCATTAACTAGTGGTTCACAAAATTAAATTCTATTGAAATAATCAATATCTAATGTATGTTTCATCAGGAGTATATACTCATCTTCAAAAAAAATTCCCCATTGTCACTATGTCAGTTAGAGTGGATTTCACTCAATCCCATTTCAAGATTTTATATAATAACACTAGAATGGATGTGTGGAAATCCATTTGGGAAAGGACCCATGGTTTTTATTAACCATACATTGAATAATTTTACATCTCTGATTGTTTACTGTGATATCTCATATATCTTTACAATAGTTCAAGTATATTGGAAATGATCAGATACATTCATATGGCTCTATACATTGGTATATTTTTTTTCCAGAATAATTGACTTTAAATGTTTTTATCCATTATTCTCTTTGGTCCATCATTCATTCCTGTAGGCAGAGTGTGAAATAACTATAACACACATTCCAATTAATGTTTGTGTATTCATCAATGCATCAACAAATCAGTGATCAATTTATAATATATAGTATTATCTTAAAAGTAATTGATATACTTAGATATTAATCACTTCCTATATTAGTATGTGAATTTATAGTAGAGTATCCATGTTTACATGGATTTAGTGATATTAGTTAACCATATTCATGCCATAAGATTAATTGTAAATTGGCGTTCATAAAAAAATTCACCCTCGATCTTAATCTCTTAATCACTTCTAAGGATAGGAAAACTAATCCTTAAAATATTGATAGAAACATCATTATTCAAGTGCATATTATCATTTTTTTGGATATGAAAATAATGTAATAATAGGGTCCACCAAATCAATTGGGATTTGGAATCTTTCATATTCTTAAAATACATTGGTGTTGTATGATTAGTGTAAAACACCACTCTGGAGAGAATGAAAAAAGTATAAACATATCAAAAGAAATGTTAAAAATAAATGTCCATTTTTATGTCTCGATTTATGTAAAACCTATCAATGAGAAATTTTATCTCAAATAGCATATAGTTTATAAAGTCCTATATATTATTTTCCAGAGAAATTATACTATGACATAGTCACTCACATCACACATAACCTCACATGAATCCTCTTAATTGGGGGGGGGGGGGGTCTGATTGGTGTAGTGAAAAATATCATATTAACCTCTTAGATTATTATTTTCACATTCTATTTAATAAAATGAACATAATTAGTATACAAATTATATTTTATATAATAAAATCATAAAAATATCTTATAGACCTCTATTAGAGACGATCACATACTAAAACACATTGAACTTCCCTCACCGTAATTACTTCTAGAAATTTCTTTATAAATTTTATCATTGTGGGATTTATCTCTATCCCATATTTAGAAATTCAATGAATAATAACAATGTCATCCTTTACCATTAAATATAACATCACCTAATGTAACATTGGGTATATCTCTTTATACCTTTATAGCACCAAGTCATGGTTTTTGAGACATGACTTAAGTGATCATCCATAAATAGAAAAATGATCCATGAATTCATTTAGAAATTACTCCTCCTACCCCTAAGAATATATCTCATGATCCACTAAAACATTTAATGTGTGTTAAACTTATTTAATTCCATGCATATTTTAGATATGGTCCAATAAGTGTATATAAACTTTTTATAACCACAATCTTTAAATGCTACTTGAATTTGGTTGTAATTGGAATATGTATCAAGAAAATAGTGGTTCTCATGTGTGAATAATAATTATAGTATTTGGTCAACGAATAAGAGGGGAAATGGATATTTCCTTATGGTATTACTGAAATTTATATTATCAACATGAACTCTACACCCTATCACTATTTGTGTTAAAATATGATCTTTATCATCCTTGAAAACTATGTCACCTACTTTTATAGGCACCACATAGAGAAAAACCACCTATTATCTATCATATGTTAGGTTATG
This sequence comes from Viscum album, assembly GCA_963277665.1. Classification (NCBI taxonomy): domain Eukaryota; kingdom Viridiplantae; phylum Streptophyta; class Magnoliopsida; order Santalales; family Viscaceae; genus Viscum; species Viscum album. The sequence goes on along the minus strand of OY728143.1, from coordinate 1,188,283,655 downwards.
ATAAAAAATTAAAGTGTTTTGACATCTCTTACTTCACAACATCTTTCAATGGAAGTTTTAACTTCCATTGTTTCCTCATTATTATCTTTATCAATTCCTTATGTATTAGTCTTTATGTATGAAGGGAAATACATAGTCCTTTTATATCATTTATTATCAAAGAAATTGATTTCATACATTACTTAACTCCTCAACCAACTAGTTCACTTGATCCTTTTAAATATCTATATTCATTATCACCAACATGTTTTTTCATTCCCCTAAGAATGTGTTCATCAATTAATTCAAGAGTTAGCTTTTAATAAAATTAGGAAAATTCAGTTTAATGTAGATAATTCCAACTAATCAGTGTTATATTTGGGCTCTTTTTTCCTTATTCAATGCCTTTTGAAACTAGCCTCCAATTTTTTGAAAAAAATGAGTATATTCATTATGATGTTCCTCCACCATCACTATTGAAAAGATGATATTTTATTCTTTATATTCTTCTATAAGTCTATATTTCATTTCCTTTACATTTTTTCTAATAAAATCTTAAATATTATAGGTAATTTGGTTAACCTTTTACATTATATACTATATTTACTATCTTATGAATTCTTCACATGACTCCTATTTCATTCATTTTTTTAGAAATACCTTCCTTATTCTACTTTTTCTAATAATTATTGGAATATATTTTTTCAATTGTAAATTTATATGGGGTATTCAACAAAAATATTTAACTCATTCCCTGATTTTTAATGCCATATTTATGCACTCAATATCCATATTTGACACTTTTGGATTTTCTTGTATAATCATAACTATATATGAAACCTAGTGTCTTATTCAAATGTTTTACCCCTAGGATCCATTCCATCACTCACCATACTTCCAAATTTATATGTGTTTTTTTGTGGAATAAGTGGGGTTTTTTGAAAAAAATGAAAAACTAATGTTAGTAATAAAATGCGATGATCCTTAGAAGATTCCATAGAATCATCTCCTATTTTTTACCTATTAACCATTCAATAATATATACAATATGTAAACATAATCAATATCATTCATGTGATCATCCCTCACCATCCTCATGTAATTAACTATTAAATAACAACTACATGTCCATTGGGCCATGTATCTTCTAGAGAATAGTGGTTGGGTAAATTAATCAATCATATAAATTTAACTTTTACCCCTATACCAATTTATCTAAATAAGTGTTATCAATCCCATGTACATTGATAGGGATCACCAAAACAAACCCTTCATCACTACCAAACTGCATCGTATACTATAAAAATATAAATGGTAAACATTGTGGGAAATGTGTGAGAAGTTGAACCAAAGGTTAGTTAAGTAAATTTGAGTGACAACCACTTCCTTATTCACTAAAAATTTAGACCAAAAATACTCAAAACATAGAAGAAACAATAATGTGACGATTTATTGGACAAACAACTAATGAGTATTTTAAAAAATTATTTGAAATTATATTATTTTGATGAATCACAACACACTACATTATTAGATGATATCTTTACTACATATGGTAAATTCAAGTTTCATTAAGTATTTTGTTTTGTATAATTAATTTTAGATTGTTGAAGTTATGGTGTATTGAACTATTCAAGCTACACTTTGGAATTTTGAGGAAGTTTTTTGAAGCACTATAACAACATTTATATAGTTCTATCAAAATATATAGTTATACTCATCAAAATATTGTGGAGCTATCAATATTTTTGGAAGTAAAACTAAATAATTAATGATTTAACAATTGAATTTTTTTACAAATTATAATATGAATTAGAAAATTTATTCTTAGAATGGAAGATACATGATAGATATATTGAGAAAACAAGAATTCCATGTTGAAGCTGTGAATAATCTTGTTTCCATAGAGTGATTTAGAATTATTTTTTGTGTTTTTATGCTAATATCCCTAATCTAGTGAGGTTTACACTGAAAATATTATTTTTATCCTTATTTTTTTATTTGGATATTATATTATTTATGAGGTTTTCGGGATTGTAACCTATGAATCATACAAAAAAGACTTTGATAAAGAATAATGATAGATTTTGATACTAATTGTGTACATTGAAGAGGAGATCAGGGATATAGCTACATGCTACCAAACATAGTGTCGAAGAGGATTCTAGTGTGAATCTTTTATATTTCAATAATTTTTTAAGGGATTTTTAGATGCGTAACTTGGATATTATGGATAATGTCTATAGATACTCCTTCAACACTGGGTAATATATAAGGGTTCCTTTGATTAGAATCAAATTGGTAAATAATTTACATCGAGGGGTAATTAGAATGTTATATGAGTACCTATGAATTTATTCTATTCAATTCTATTTAAACTGTGATTATAGATATTTTATTTGTCATGTTTTTGAACATCCAATTATCATATTTTTGTCGAGTTTACTATGTATTACTATTTCACATAGATTAATCAGAAATTACATCATTCACTTATCACACTCTATAGTGATATGAAAATTATTAGTTTACATAATGAATAAAATTCACCCCCACATATAGTGTTGTTTATGGGAATTACTAAGAAAAAACATGGTATCACAACATGCATATTAATTTGAGGTTAACTATTTATTTTTTCAAACACCAAGACATTATATCCAAGAGTATATCATCATCCAAGATTATCTCTTCATTCTGTCTGATCTGAACACTTGATATCATATCCTGACTCTTAATTTGAGCATGTCCGTTGAAATTTATATTTTATGTTTGTTTATATGAACTTATATTAGTTTTATTATTCTAATGCATAGAGAACCAGTATTATCTATCCTGGAAATGATACCAATTACAACATTATAGAATTTGAATATACGATGAAAATATTTATTTAACATTTATAATTATGAATACTTTAAATATCAGATAAATTCAACATTTATAGATTTGGTTGTGAATTATTTTTTATATTGAAAAATATTATATATTATAGATAATTAAATCACATCATTTACCCATGAAGAGAAAAATGAATATGAGTCTAATTAAAAATTATGGAATATATTGTTATAATTAATGACATAAAAATATATAGTCATATTTCAACTTTTTAGATATTGGTTTTTTAGTGAAATATTGATAGTAAATAATTTAAAACATAAAATGTTTTGAAATCATGAATTGATATGATTAATGGTGACATAAATCAATTTCATTTTCTACCAATAGAATCAATGGATTAGTTAACCATATGTTCATTCTAATCATGAAAAGAATTTAGTCACCTATTGAAAATGAGATTAATGAGAAGTAACATTTAGAAAATATTATAGAACATATTTATAATGAATTGAAATCCAAGTATGCACCTAGAAAATATACTAAGAATTTGATGAAACTCAGTTTCAATGATTTTTTTGGAAATATTATTTAATTTATGAATAGATTAAAAAGATATATTAAGAAGGAAAATAATAACATTATAGTTGGTATTTATTCAATTCCAAGTATATTAACATTCAAAAAAATGTTTCTAAGGAACATGATATTGAGAATAAAAGTTCTAAAATCCATTAATATTGATGTTGTTTGGATCATATTAATGCTTACAAGATGAATGTATATAATTTATATAAATATATACTTATTAAAATTCCATCAGAAGGAACATAGAGTAATATTTGATAAGAATAACTCAATGGAAAATATATTCAATGAATGTAGGAACATTGGTCACATCAAAATAGACTATTAGAATCTATAGAAGAATTAAAGATAATAAAAGAGAATTTTTAAAAGTAAAGGAAATAAGGAATTTATAGGTACCAATGATAGTTTAAGTATTAATGAAGTTCTATTATCTTTTAATGACATTAGGGATTCAGATAATGAAAATATCCTGAAGAATATCAGATTTTCTAATAAATATTATTTAAATAAAAGTTGATTCATGGGAAATGTAACAACTAAATCACTAATAAATGTATCTTTAAACAAATAACTTACTTTTTTTATGGTTACAAGATTATAACTTCATTGGAGGGTGAATAGGATTCTCTATCATTTGAATATATGACTAGAAATGTGACTTTTCAATTGAAAATTGATAAAAATTTGATAAAATATCATAGTTTGGAAAAGAAAAACTTTGATAAAGATACTGACTGGATTTCTAAGATTACTTATTAATTTAAATCCAAGGTTACTTAAATTTGGATGGATGAAATTATGAATTATAAAAATAAAGTTTTAGAGTTATCTTATGAGTGGAATATTATGTTTCTTAAAATTAATATGGAGAATAAATAAAATAATAAAATTACTTATGAGTTAGCTGAATCTAAGAGAGGGATTTATGAGATAGATACCAAATTGAAAATGAATATATCCTTAGTGTCTTCATCATAAGATAATAATGATAATGATATGTTGAAATCATAATTTTATCTTTTGATAAAAATTGTTGGATAACTTTATAATTAGAATAAATACATTTGAAAAAAACTTATAGATAGATGAGTCCTAAAAGGGAATATTCTTGACATTCATATAAGACTATGGGAAGGAAACAGTATCAGAATAATTATTTTGTTCTAAGGAGTATACCATATACTTTAAAATGTCATAGAGGTGGATTTTGGAAAAATATATGTTGAATAAACAGTTTTTAAAACTTTAGAAATCATGAATACATTATTTAAAAGGAGATAATGAAATTAGATCATATAATAATATGAATAATGTGTGTATTGAATGTTCTATTTTCAAATACAGATGATCTGAAGTGGGTCAATTTTCTACAAATGTAATCTCACATCCTGTAAAGTCAATGTGTAACGGTAACCGAATTATAATATTTGGTACTTCATGAATATGTTTTTAAATTTTTAACATTTTTATTTTTTATTTAATTACTTTATATAATTATAATTTTTGGATAAATTTCAAGCAATGGATTTTTTATCTACCAATATATTCAATGGATGATTATAACATGATTTGGAATCACTTATGAAATGTTTATTTTTTTAGAATATGTGACCCTTTTGCTTTATTAGTGTGCGACCAAAGTGATTTTTTTAGAATTCTGAATTTATGATAATGTATTTTGGTTTTCGATTGAGTTTTTATTGTTATTATAATCACGATGATAGAAAAAAAAGAGAAATACATTATTGTGAATTTTAATAGAACTAAAAATAATCGTGATGTCATTTTTAAAAAACCATTAAATCATTATAGATTTTAATGTATGTAAAAAATATATTTTTTATTTATAAAATTGATCATATGTCCAATTCTTATTTTAATATCTATGGATATTGAAAACAATTCTTGCAAAAAGGGTATAAATATTTTATCTATAATTGTAATAACTTTTCATATAGGTATTTCATTTTTTGGAAAATAGGTTTAGAAATTATGTGTCTAATATTTTAATAATTTATTAAAAATAACATAAATCAAATTTATCATTATATTATAAATTTAATGGTAATTAAGGGTACCATTGGTTCCTTTTTTATTATATTTGTTACTCTTTTGATCATTCCCACTTATAAAATATTTATTAAATTGATAAAATCATGGTATATAACTTATTAATCCTTGAAAAGGGAATTTTGGTTCCTTTATATTTTATAAATAGAATATTCATTGACTCTCTGAAATATAATAGAATTTTTATTATTATTTTATTGTAGCCATATTCTATAGAAGACAAAAAAGCAATATAAGTGGAAGATAATATCAGGAAGGTTGAATCCTATTATTATTAACTGTTATTCACTATTATAACTAATTTTATTCATTATTTTACTAATTTTGAATGGATATAAAGGTTTGTTATTTATGATTATAATATTCATATTAGGAATATAAATATATTAAAGAGGTGGAAAATATAAATTATATTAATAATTAAAGTTTATAAATCTATTTCATAACCCAAATTATTAATAATTATGAAAATTATTTGTTTTACTTAGTAATTTATTATTTCAATATATTATATCAATTATTAACATTCTTTTAAGGTGAATTTTTTTAAAAGGATGGTTTTTTGTTAAAGGATGAAATTTATTTTTACTAATATATTTTCTGTGTTAAATTATAAATATGAATCTCAAAAATATTATACAAAACTGGAGAACCATAAGAAATTGAAAAGGGAGAATAAGTATAAATTTATCATCGCTTGTTCTTTACTATATTGATATTTTTATAAGACCCATGAATGTGAAGTTTTAAAAATAGTTTTTATTTAGTAATATAGGTCATATTTCTACTTTTGAGGAATAGTTGGATAAATATAGTGATTTTATCAAAATACCAAGGGGGAGAAATTTTTAATGAAGAGTATTATATTTAAAAAATTTATCTTTTTTGTAAATTACTTGAGATTATTTAGAAGATTTCATATTGTGTTTTTGTTTTTGTCATGTGGGTATGATTATCAAAAAATTGGGATATTGTTAGGTTGTTTTTTTATAAAATCTCTTGTAATTCTCTTGTTTTGGTTAATTATTATACACTCATTTATTATTGATTTCTTTATTTTACATGTTATGTTAAATAAATATTAAATCTGGTGTTGTAGTGACTTGACTTTTGATTTTTCAAGTTCTATTGAACGAAAAATAATGAATAAAATTATATGACTCTATGTAAGTATACTGAATCATTATGATGGAATATTGATTACTTTATCATAATATAGTGTTATAATCATTAGAAGATAGTACAACTTACGATGTTATTTCAACTAAACCAGAAAAATTTGAAATTTGATTATTTATGTTTGTTAAAATTGAAAATACCAATTTGATCTAATATTTATATAATTGAAGATACATGATAAAAACAATGAATAATTTTTTAATTAATTATCAAATTTAGAATTATATCATTAAAACTAACTGATTTTGTTTTTTATTTTTCATTCATTGTGTTTCTATTAAGAGTCGTCATCCAAGGATGTTTCATTGTAAAACTCATTTATTTTATTAATGTAAATATTATTTCTTCAAATATTCCATGATCGAAGATGTAATAGGGAGAGGAACCTATGTATATTTAGAAAATTGAGTTCAATAATGCTCAGAGATTGAGTATACTTCTAATCATTGAGATCGAAGAGGTTCTTTGGAGAGGAACCTATAAATATTCCAAACATTGAGTTCAATGAAGCTCAAATATATTGTATACATCCAAACATTGAGATCGAATAGGTGATGAGGGAAAAAGCTACCTTCTACGGAATATAGTGTCAATGATTATTATATTATTAAGATTATATATTCTCCTAGTTTGTACATGGAGTTTTGGATATAAATAGGATGCCTAGGATCAGGTATATAGACCCTCCTTTCACTTTTACTAAAATCAATTTTTTCCTTTGATTGGAATCGTATTGTTAGATAATATCCTTTGAATAGATTTAGATGTTTTATTTGATTCACTATTAATTGTTTCTAATAAATTTTATTTTAATAATTATCATATATATTTCATAAGTTATGTTGTATAACTAATTATTATCTTATTTCTACTATATTTTTGTGTGTTAAATTTTTAAACATGTTTGTTACAAATTACAACTTCCAATCATCTTACTCTTATGTAGGATTAATTTTTTTAATGAAATTTACATCAATAATTCAACCCTATTTTAGTGATATTTGTTGGAAATAATATATTGCTTTAATATATCTATTCATTATATGTTTTGATGATTCAAAAAATATGTACTTCTATTTTAATAAGTTTATCCTATGTATTTTAGATTATTATTATCTTACTGCATATGTCGAAGTGTTTATTTTATGATACTAAATAATTTTATCTTAAAATAATTGACGAAGAGATTTAGTTGCTCAAAATCTAAAAAATGGAAAAATATTTTCTACTACTTAAGACATTGTATTATGATTTATGTTTACATTTCTCAAGAAAATTCCATAGTTAGAATAAAAATTTCAATAGACAATATTCTCAAAAAATGTTTTTTGTTAAAATATGTTGAAGAATCTTGGTGTTAAATAATTGTAACTTCTTATCTTACAATGAGTAATTATCTAATGCTGCATTTATTTTCACTCATCTAAAAAATAAGATCAACACTCTCTTATGATAGTTATATTATGATGAATAGTGATTTTAATTAGTATCTTACAAAGATATGGTATTGGAGATTGTCTTGATTACTTTTCTAATCTACCTACAATTCTTTTCATTCCTTTAGATCAGATCAAAAAGATATTATTCATTTTAGGAAAAATTGGTCTTCAAAAGACATTCCATAAATAGGTTGATGTGAAGAATTATAATATTTCTATCATCCCTCTCACAAAAATGTTATTATATTTTTAATGTTTGGATGCATATCCTTAATATTAAAACATATCATGATCACTATACAAGAACATGAAACCATGAGAATTATCTCACACTAAAGTTCAAACAATATATTAAATGATTAGTTAGACTCTACAGAATATATAAAGAGTGAAGAGAAATATATTTCATCTTTATAGAACTCTAGAAAACTTCAAAGACCCGTACATAGTTGAAACCAAAATTTTTTGGTGCTATGATTTTTAGTTCTATAAATTGAAAAAATAATTATCACGATCTTCACCTTGTAATATATATTTCTCTCAGTTTGGATCATCATCTTCTATAAGTTGCTTCTTGATACTGTGCACTACATATGTTTCTCCCAAATTTTTTGTTCATTTTAACTTGTTTACTAAGTGTAAGATTGTGTTAAAATTTTTTAATTGGTATTTTAAATGGAGAGACTAGAAAAAGATATCAGAACTTTGTATTATGTTCCAGGTGCTTGTAGTCAGGTTGGATCCCACAGTAAAAGAGATGTCATAGTGAAATCATAAAACCCATAGAGTAGAGTGTTGATGGAGTCGACTAGGGTATTTCTATTCCCTAAAACACTATAAATACACATGTTAAATTTATATTCCACATACATAAAAACTTCTGCTACAAATATTCATAAGGAAATAATTTAACTCACAGATCATAAAAAGGGTTGTCTATTTTTTTATGAATTTTTTAATAACTAAATCCACCCCTCATGAGTTATTTATTTTCCCTTTATGAAGGAAACTAATTTCTATCCGAGCATGTGGATCTAATGTCTAAAACTGTAAAAGGATGAAGTACCAAGATCCATATCTATATTGATTCCATGGATGAGAACCAAGAAGTTATGTCAATAGATATAGATCCATACCTCAATGGTGAGAAATAGGATTTATAAAAAGTTGTTATGATTATTTATCAATAAAATATTAGTCGGAAATTCTATCTCAATGATGTTAAGACCTATGAAATTCCTAAGATAAAAAATAAAACATGGGATTCTAAAATGAAAATAATTATGACATGAAATTCAAATATATGAATGTTATCATCTATGGGTTAATACTTGATAAATTTAATAGAAAATTACAATGTCAAGAAACACATGAAATTTGGGCCGCTATAGTAGTTTAATATAAAGGAACTAACTACGTGAAATCTCATAGAAATGACACAACTAATAATAAGTTCGATAAATTCAAAATGGATAAAGGGGATAACACTAATTAACTAAACAAAATACTTACTTAGATCATGGAAAACATTACTACTCTAGGAACACTTATTACTGAGCTTGAGTAGGCCTTGAAAGGTCTCATAGTTTTACTACCTATGTGAGGAAGAATATCAGATGATATCAGAAAATATTAATAACTAAAAAATTCTATATAAAAGATGTCATCAAAACTCTAAGGATTAATGAAGTTTAAATGGAAACCAGAAGTCAATAAAATATAATGATCAAGAAGGAGAATTCTTCATTGAAGGTTCCTACTTCTAAATAGGACACAAGAATAAAAAGTGTCCAAATATCTAAAGCATCTAAATATCAAGAATTATCATTAAAATCTATGTTGAATAATGATCTCATTCAACTTCCATGAAATGTACAAAAGTAATATAATAAGAGGGGAGGCATCATAAGATCCTTAAATAAGGACATGAATCATGGTATATATTCTAAGGATTTGAGATGCTATGAGGAAAAAAATTGGGACATATCAAGCTCGAAAGACAAAAATTTAAAGATGATAATATGGAAAAAACATAATTCAAGAATACTAGATATAATAAATCCCAGAAATCTATGAAGGGCACGTGAAGTGATTCTAAATATTCTATAAAATTAATGACTTCTGAATAATAAGTTGCAGACACAAAACAGAAGGCCAACATATATGTTATAGAACATTTAAATGAGGTGAATTCTTATTTATCCTATGAGCATGAAAATATATTTGAAAATGAAAAATACTCAAACATAGAATTAATTGAGATAAACAAAATCTTTTAATATAAATATTACATCATGAAAAAGAAAAAAATCCCTTTAAAATTATTATATTAAAATTTTTAATGAAGAATAAAATAATAATAACTATATTTTAGACAAAGAAAATCTATTGGAAAGATCTACTACATCGAATAATGAACATGTTAAGAAAATTTAGATCCTATAGATGGAGAATCAAAATTTAAAAGATACTGCATGTGTATTTACTAAAAGGTGATATTATTTAACCGAAATTCTTGGTTAGAATAAAATAAAAAAATTTGAAATTGGAAGTCAAGGTGAAAGGACCCAATAGTACATAAAACCATCTATTCCTTTCTATAAAAATAAAAAACTTCCCAAAGTTATTTTCTTTTATTATCATGAAATTGGATATTTTTCCTATAATTGTTATTTTAAAAATCATTAATTTTTAAAATAAAAAATGTGTTCCCTTTAAATGATTTTTCAAAACAAGCTAACTTTTTTTCTAGAAAATAGAATCATTTCCAGAAGCCGATATCTCTTATACCTATGATTTTGGACAAAAAATAATATAGGTAACAAATACCATTAATGTTTGATTTCTCATTGTAGGAAACTGGCTGAATGGAATGTAGTATAAAATGGTTTATTGATTGTTTTTGTTCAAGGAATATGTGTGTAGATTACTATAAATTTCATTCTCTATCTAAAATATATAGAAGATATGTCATGTTTTGTGACAATGAGAAAGGGTAGATTGTTATAATTTTATCAATTGGAAATCCCTAGTCAATTCTCATCAATAAAGTACATTACATTGATTTCTTGAAGCCCAACTAGATATGTACCTCTCAAATTTGTGATGATTCCAATTTTATTGATTTTCTAACAATTCATGATTAATTTTTAAGGATAAGTGTCTCAAGTTTAAAAAACCTACAACCAACAATGTTTACACACTGGATATTACTTAATTCGGTAGATATAATTTAAACTATTTAAATACTAAAATTGATGAAGCATTGATTTTTCATAGAAGGATTTATAATTACAATTTTCATTCATTTAGAAAATTTTCTAAAATATGTTTTAATTTGGACTTTATCAATCGTAAATTGAATAGAAAAAGTCCATGTGGTGCATGCCAAATGAGTAAGAAACACATGTAATCATTCAAAACAATAGAAGCATTTTATACTTATAAACCTCTTAATATTATCTATATGGATCTATTCAGACATATTAGAACTGTAAGTCTTGAAATAAAATAATTTTTTATGTATTTATTGGTGAATTTAAAGGATTTACATGGGTTTACTTTTTAATACTCAAAATGAAAAGGATTTTAAGGGAGGGACATTGAGAAGTGATCATGGAGGTGAATTTTTTAAATAATAATTTAATTCTTACTACTATTAGAAAATAATTAAACATAAATTCTCAGCCCCTAAGAGACCTCAACAAAATCATGTTGTTTAAATGATAAATGGGACTTTAGAAGAAATATCTTGGATTTTGTTATGTGAATATAACATTTTCACTAATTTATGGCATGAGGCTATTAACATAGTGTATTATATCATTTACCAGACACTAATAAGGAACATTTTAAATAAAAACCCTATGAGTTATGGAATATAGAAAACCCAAAGTAGGATAATTTAAAGTATTTAAATGCTAGGTTTTCTTCTTGAACAACTATGAAAATCTTTGGGAGTTCCAACCAAAGGATTATGAAGATATATTCCTAGGTTACTCTACTACTTCCAAATATTCTAGTGTTTTCAATAAAATGTCAAATATTTTTGAATAATCAACTCATGTAATTTTTTATTAAAGTGATCCCTTTAGACAAAAAATGATTCAAATTAATGATTAAAATGAATCAGTAAAAAACATGAGACTTGGAACTCTCTTTAATGAGAATTAGTGTGATGATTTAGAACATTATTACTTTAAACCAAATCTAATATGGGTAGATGCTTGTGAACAGAAAAATGTACTCCCATGAATACCAAAAAAACTAAAGGACCATACTTTAAAATAGTAATTGGAAACCAAGATAAAGGAGTATGAACAATAATAAACTTAGTATTTCTAGTCGAACTCTCTTCCTTTTTATCCCAAAAAGATGATAAATCAGCAGAAGAAGAATTATATGATTAATGTTTGGTCTTATCTTTGAAGGATGATCTAAATCAATTCAAATAAAATAAAGTATAGAAATTAGTTGAAAAAACCTAATATTATCTTGTAATTGGAACCAAATGGGTTTTTGGAAACAAATAATATGATCATAGTGTAATAAATAGTAACAAATAATGATTATTTTAGAAAGGGTATAATCAAGAATGAAGAATAAGTTATGAAGATAACATTTCTCCCATATCTATATTATAAATTATTATAATTCTTCTAGAATCTGCACCATGTATGAATTATAAATTAAATTATATGGATATGAAACCAATATTTTCAAATGGTTTTTAATGGAGGATGTTTATATAGAACCACATCTTGGTTTTTAAGATCCTCATTATTTGAATTCAATGTTTAAACATACCAAATCTGTATATGGACCTAAACAGGATCCAAAGAAATGATATGAAATATTTATATATTTTATTTTACCAAAGGGTTTTATAGTAGTAATAGTAGAACCTATGTTATTTAAGAAATATAATTTTATAATATTTTGTTAGTACAAATATATATGGATGATCTTATTTTTGGATAAACAAACCAAAAAATACGCAATGAATTTTCAAAAGTAAGGAAAAAAGAATTTAAAATGAGTATGATTAGTGAACTAAACTATTTTATGGGATTTAAAGTTTATCAAAATTTTTTTAGAAATATTTTAATCAATGGAAATATATACATGATTTACATAAGAAGTATAAAATTTAAAATAGTAAGAACTAATCATATCCAACGATTTCCAATATGAAACATGAATCAGATGAAATTGGAAAACTAGGTGACAACATGTTGTATAGATGAATAATTGGATGTTGGTTGTACCTAACTAAAATTAGACCATATAATATATTTTATGTATTACATTTTTATAGATTTTAGTTTAATCTAATGGAATATAATTCAAATTATGAAAAAATAATTTTTGGTTATCTAAGATAGACAGTATCTCCTTTTATTCTTTTTCCAAAAACATTGGATTATAATTTAATTTCTTACTCGGTTGGTGATTCTACTAGATCTAGATTAGATTAAAAATATCCTAAAAAACCTTCCATTATCTTGGTAAATACCAATTTTCTTTTTCAAGTAAGAAGCAACAACATTGGGCATTATCAACTGTTGAAGCTGAATATATTTCCTCATGAAGTTATTGTGCCCTTGTGTTGTGGATGAAGCACCACTTAATGGATTTTGGGTTTAATTTTAATGTTGTTTCAATCAGATGTGATAACATGATTTCTATTAACAACTCAATGAATCCATTACTCCATTAAATAAATAATCACATTGATTGAATACATCAGTGGTCGAGAGATCATGCATAGATGAATGATATCTCTTTAGAATTTTTTTTCATAGAAAATCAATCATCATACATTTTTACAAAACCAATTCCTAATGACATATTTGAGTTTATTAAATTTTAATTGGGTATTTCCATTTTTACTAAATATTATTTTATATCATATTTATCATATTTAAAGTAAATAAGTTATTTTCAATATTTAACATTATTTTTTGAGACTCCGATTTGGATACTGGTCATGCTCAACAAGGAACATCACCTACATTTATTAATGATTACCTTACACATCACTAGGAAACCCCTTAATTATCAAAAATGAAAAATATTATGTATCAAATCTACATGAGAAACAACTTTCAAACCATTGAACCCTCTTTCTCTATATGATCAATCATTCCTTTCCCAAACCTTCTAATCCATCAACCCTTCAAAAACGCTATCAATGGTGAAATAACATCTAACAGTGCTTCATTGAGTAGAATTGAAAGGAAAAGAATCTTATGAAAAATTATAAGAGGATGAGCTATTGATTTTCAATTGATGGATAAGATGAATATAATTTTAAAGAAAGGCATCAATATTCGGGGATGGGAGTATGTCTTTGTTGATTAGAAAACAATGTTTGCATTCAGGAATATATTTATTGTGTTTCATGAGTCAAAATTATATCCTTTTTATGATGATGAAGAATTGGTTACGTTGATGTGCAACCCAAAAATTATATTGTTATCCTGAGTTCAGTTAGATGATGCCCTAAAAATCCCTTATGAAGGCTACCCATTCTTAATCACATCAGTAGATAACATGTATTGTGTCTCCCCTCTAGAAATAATTATGTCTCTCTTTGGCAGAAAGGTCATTGAGAAGAAGTAATTAATGATTTTTGATCCTAAAATAAATATTCTGAAAGTTTTTATTTAGTCAGGGATAACAAAATGGAATGCCGGGTTTGGAAAAATAATCATAAATATATCACTTAACTTTACCTTTTTATGATAGAAATACCTATGAACCCGGCACAATACATTCTATGATATATGTGTCATGTTCAAAAAACATGATTAAATTATATCATTTTGTATTAATTTCAACCTCGGTTTTTCAAAACATTGGGCTTTTCATGGATGATAATAACTCAACACATTTTCATTGGTGGATGACTTGTAGTGCAAGTGTGTTAAGTAAAATTTGATTATATTGAGACTTTTCAAAAAGTAAGTCGGTACAGTATTACTCAATTACTGGAGCTGAACCTACACCAAATCAAGGGGAGTTACCTCATTTACAAGTGATAATAGTGGTGGTAGAAGAATCGTCTCATAATAATGGGATTATGGAAAGTTAGGATAATGATGAAACTCTCTAAGTAAGGAGATGAAGAGTGATACTTAGAAATCAGATAGACTAACAAACTTTTTTTGGAGGGAACCCCTTTTACTCGTCTTGATTATCAGAATATGTTTACAAAGAAAGGATAACCTTAGATATCACTCAAATATATTCAGTTAGACAAGACATGACCCTTTTTGTAAGATCGGGAATGTATCCTCTCATTATGAAAGTTCTATTCAAGTGCATAAAGATGTTGGTATCATCATATATAGAATAAAATTGATTGATGTCTCTTTAGATTTTTTTTTTGAATTTATAGAAAAAAAAGTTGATGTTTTACATGAATAAGTTGTTCATAATATCAATCCATATCTCTCAGAATCTGAAGATGACATTTAGGGTAATGCTTTTGTGGAATCCTTGGAAATACAAGTGTCTGCAAAAGTGAAGGATGTTTTTACTATCACTGGTATGAAAAAAACCAATTCGATGTGGTGATAAATTTGATAGTGAATTACACAAATAAGGGAGACATGCCAACTTCATTTTTAATTTCTCTCAATATGTGTGTAATAGTCTTATAACCCATATAGATTATGAAGTAAAATACTTCATAAAGATAAATAATGCCTCTATAGATTCCCCTTTTCAAATTCATGGATGTTTTTTCCTAGAAAAAAAAAATTATATTGACACTTATCCCCCTCTCAGTACCTGAAGGAAATATTTGATCCTTATGAGGTCTAATAAGGGTAAAATATAAGGTTTAATGAAGAAGTGTGTTTACCCAATTTTAACTATCTATTGATATATCCTTTACCCATGTAGATAACTTCGATTTTCATAAAGAAAAAAATTCCACTCTAAACATCTAGTTGACACCAGTAAGGTTTTCTCGTGAATATTGAACCTATCATAGAGCATTCCTACTGATGTTGGGTGATGTTGTTGTCACGATAGCTAATTCTCCTCTCCCTTCATCCTCATTACCTCAAAATCAACCATTATCATTCAAGAAGCTACCTTAAGAAAATTCTTTCATTAAAATTAGTTTATACAATAAACTTCTTCAGTTCATGGAATTACATTCCTATTGACTGGGAACTATGAAAACATTTGAATCCTGAAAACTCTATGTAATTCTCACAAATATCTAAATCTCTTTATGGTTAAATTTTCTTTGAATGATCTTATTGATATAATGATTTTTATGTGTTCTATATTTTTTAATTTTACATTTATTATTCTTATATATTTATCATAAATATTCAATATTCCCATTATATTATTTCTCTTCAATATGTTGTTCTATCATCTTTTTATTCCATGTTGTTTTAATGTTTCATTATGATCTCTATTTATTTCCTAAATCCCATTTATCAGCAATATCCATAAATTTTTACGAAAATTTCTGTGAAATATAATGTATATTCCTCATTATACATCATTATTGATATCAGAATTATAGTGATAAGGAATGGTGATAAAACATAATTTCTTATATATTTCAAAATTGGGGATGTGAAATGGAAAAAAAGTTTTTTTTTAAAAAAGTTGAAGAAGGAAAGAGAACTAATTTATTTATTAAAATTCAAGGCTTAGTATTTGAAATGATTTTATTCTTTTATCATATAGTTTTTATAATCCTAATGAAGGTATAAATTTTTGTAATTAATATTTTCGTACAATATATATCTTTGTGTTATGTGTTTTTAGTTTTCACAAAATCCAAAATTTTATTATAACAAGTTTATCCTAGGTATTTTAGATTATTTTTATCCTACATTATGTGTAAATGTGTTTATTATATGGTATACAAGAATTTTATCTTATTTGAATTGAATAAAATCAATAGTTTCCCAAAATTATAAAATGGTGAAGTCATTTAAATTACTTATGAATTTATCTAACGATGTATGGATATGTTTCTCAGTACATATGACTTAGTGAGAAGGAAAATTTAAAAAAATTATTATCGGAAAATAATATTCCTAGTTAGAAGAATGTGAAGAAACTAAGTGTTACATCATAGTAACATCTTGTCATATTATGTATTGAAGTTCATTCATCATACAAATAAGAGATAATTTATCATAAAAAATTTATCTTACAATAAAAATGCATTTGATTAGCATCATACAAAGGTTCAATATTGATATATTTCATGATAAATTTTCTATTATTTCAAAAATTCATTTATTTAATTTAAATAACATAAAAATGATATTATTCATTTAAGGAAAGATTGTTTAATACATAACATTCCATGAATAGTTCGATCCAAGAAAGGATAATATTTCTATCATTGATTTTGTAAAATTTGTTCCTATATTTTGAAATTTGGATGCAAATCCTTAATATCTGATGTTAGCAAGATCACTATATAATCTCACTATACCATTAGAATTATCTCGTGCTAAATTCAAAATAATATATAAGAAGATTATCTAGGAAATATTAAAAATATATAGAGGTAAGACTAGTTGATTTTATCTTAAAAAAAGAAAGGAAAACATTAGAGACCTACACATAGTTGAAACCAAAAGTTTTTCGTGCTCTGCTTATCATTTCTATCAGTTGAATTGAAGTTCTTCTTGAGCTACACCATGGAAATTATATTTCTCTTAGAATGAATCTTCATCTACTGTCAATTTCTTATTTCAACTATGCACTGCATATTTTCATCTCAATGTTTCTATCTTATCATGTTTACACTCAGTGTGATATTGTGTTTAAGACTATAGATAAGCCTTGTAATGGTAGAGTATGGTTAATGTATCTTGTACCTTTATATACATTTAAGTGTGCTTGTACTTAGTTGGGAGCACCCTATAAAAGTATTTTCATATTGAATATCAAAAAACTCAAGGAGTAGAGTGTTGGGGGAGAAGACAGGGGGATTTAAGTTCCCTGAACCACAATAAATCCCTATGATAAATTTTCATTTCAAATAATGTTATTTTTATGCTACATATATTATTAAAGAAAAAATTTAACACACATAACTTGAATAGGGAGGTCAATTATTCAGGAATTTTTTAAGAATTCAAGTCACCCGGTCTTTAGTTATTAAGACTGTCATTATCAAGGATAATAATGTTTACTACCATTTCTAGGAAAACAAAAATATAACTATTAAAAACTATTTTCCATCCCTTGCATCAAAATATATTGTTATCACTCCATTGAATGGGGTTTTATTGGATAATAACACAAAATAACACACAAAATAAGAAAATAAAATCATAATAAAGAAGATATACCTAATCTAATATAGATTTATAGTATCCTATAATACCAATACATAGGATAATTATTCTCAATTTAATAGTACCTCATCCTCCCTCATGTTGAATAAATAATTGAAAAATTGATAAACTTCATATATAAGTTAGAATAGAATTGGTTTTAGTTCTTATGACCTGATCACCCTTATTCTTATTCCAATTGGAATATTTGTTGATATCTTACCAAATTTTGTTAGAAAATGGGAGTTGGAAAAAAATTATTGTCCCCCAGGTTATGTAACAATTCTATATGTGTTTTCAATGGATCCCATGACTGTTAATGATCTTCACGGAGTTCATTGATTGAGAAATGATAAAGATATCACTTCCCACTTTGGAATTACAGTCATTTGGTTGTATCAGTTATAGGAATTGATTAGAAGGTTAATATGATATTGAGAGTAAATGGATTATTGTTTATATTCAGAAGATACAGTGAGAGTTAATAAGGAATTCAATGGATATTTAAAATACATTAAAATTTCAATTTTTTCTGCATTGAAATTGGGAGTTAATTACATTGAGATTCAATATAGGGGAAAATAATGTGGAAGGTTCTAGGTGTGGTTTACAACCCTTGTTGGCCCTTGAAGTTCTATTAGATTGGACACATATGTTGTGTTTTGGAACTAATCATCCATTGGATGGAGTTCATATGCTTTGTTATATATTGAAAATATATTGTTTGATGAGGCTCATGAAATAGTGGTCGAGAGATAGTGAACATGTAAAAATAGTGACAATGGAATGTCATTAAAATTGATTATATATAGCTCATTTTCCACCCAAGATACACATATATTAATATTCCAGTTACTATGTTAATATTACTTAGGAATCATTTATTCATATATGGCCATAAAAATTCCATAGTTATTCTTCCATATTTAATGTTCCATCTTGGTTACTCTTACACCACCCATTGTAATTTTGGTTTTTTCATACACATGGTGGTTCTTTCATCACTTTTTCACTGAGGGAAATACCATAGGAATCTATGTCAATTCATAATTTTAATCAAATTTAATTTTTGGTTTTTCAATTTTTTAACTAATCCTTCCCTTAAATATAGGATTAAATAATGAAACTGAAAAATTATCCCAATACACAATTTTAAATGTATGTACATCATCATTAAAATAAATTAAAAAATAATAAAAAACAGAAAAAAATTTGGCTACTTTTTCAATAAACTCAAAGTCACTGAAAGTACTAAAAAAGTGATATTTTCCATTAAATTATAAAAATATTATGGATTTTTCAAATGATCAATATGAAAGTAAATGTTGAAAATTTTCATTTTAAAAATGGTCTGAAAAGAGATAATGGTGATATTTTTCCTATTTTTGAGTGTGTCGGGAGTATAAGTCATTGAGGGAGATTATATATATATATAATTAAATATATAGTTTTATTATATTTAGAAAATGGGAAAAAAATAAAAAGTTGTGGGATACTTACTCACATTTACATTGGGTAAATATATGTTTTATAAAAATAATAATAACAATGATGATGACATCAATAGTAACAATAATTAGAGAATATAATGAATGTTAAAAAGAAAACCAAACAACTCATACCCCCAAGAGAAAATTTGATATAGATTACCACCATCATGTATATGTGTGTTATCTTACCCCAATGCCCATCCCATTCCCATTTTTATATATAGAGAATCTACCACAAAAACTATGAAATTCACATACCCAATGTTCATCTATTAAAAATAACTATGAAAGACGAATAGTAATTAAAATCATCCACCAAGGAATGATTTTAAATCTCAAGAGGAAATCCACAAAATTAGTGAAATAATTTATTGATAATAATAATAATATATCATCATCATCATTATAACCATAACCACCATTATTATTACTATCACTAAAACCAGGTATTCAATCATTAATAATATTTTAGTATGACATCATATATATGATCTATTTATGGAACTAGGATAAGAGCCTTGAGAAAATTATTTTGAGACTTATAAGTGAGTAAATATTGACCCATTGAATGTCCTTTTAATTCTCAATACACCATGTTTTATCCAAATATTGAATTAATTATGAAATTTTAATGTTTTAGTTATTTTTAACTATTGAATATTAAATTTGTTTTAATCATTTATATTTTTATAACCTTGATTTCAATTCTAATTAGGGTCTTTGAAGGTATTTTATAGAATTTTAAATTATTAGACACTTAGACTGTAGCAACATGACGCATAAATTGTTTTAGAACATTTTTTTTATTTTTTCCACGATTTGGTCACAATGACACCCTTCGTTGACTGATTTGAAGACCACAAGATAAAGAAATTAATAAAATACGTTTTATACAATTGTGTGTGTATAAAAATGTCAAAAAATTATATAATGATCATTATACATGATATGTTTCTAATCGACTGTATGTGATTTGTTATTATAATGGTTATGTTTTGGTTCACATCAAGACATGAATATGGATATGTCATGGTTATCACAGTGAGTGGGTTATAGGACATTGAGCATTAGATATGTCGATACATACTGGTTGGAGGTGGTTTATTTGGAACTTGTTATTGTTTATTTTCATATATTATATTATATATACATTATTATCTAGTGTGTGATTTTTTTGGAAGTATTAAAAACCAAATAATTTGATGAACAATACATATTAATAATGAAGCACATACTTTTTGAACGAAATAGTCATATGTATTGTATATTATGATGCTTTGACAATGAGATAGTTCACTTGATGATGTTTAACCAGGATTAGCCCATGGCAGCTTTATTTGGGGAAGACATGAATATGTATTATGATTTTTTACATTTTTATTAGTTTACATTCTCAAAATATACATAGTTTTTCATCCTTATTGGATAACCTACAACGTTTGTGGATATTGTCACCAATAATTTTACATATATATATTAATATGATTTTGTGGTTATTGATTTTTAGTGACAAAAATTTTGTGACAATGATTTATAGATGGAGCAGTTTATATACCATGACTATCATGGAATGGGCATCATGAAAATTTAAACTCAATAATTATGGTATAGTGTTTCTTAGGTTACCTCTAGAGAGAAAAATTGTTCAATTTTTCCCTTAAGGGAGTATGGGTTTGGTTTATAATGGAAATTAGAGAAACAATTTGTATGTGATTTATTTCAAGTAAAAGAGTGTTGAAAATAGAGTTAAGAGAAGTGATTTTCGTTAAGATATTCCAATCATTACCCAGCTAAATCAAAACTCTCATAAATTCTCTTACTCTCTCACCGATATAATAAAATCTCAACTGATTTCTCTTATCTACTATGTTTTGGTTAAACATATAAGTATAATAATAACTTCACTTCACACAAATAACTACCATATAATTAGAAAACACACATTACTCGTGATGGAACCCACACTTGCCTCCATTGTATGGTAAATAAAGGTAATCCACGGTAGCCTTTGTATCAAAAATTTCATGAAGAGAAGGAAGGATAATATAATAATAGTAAAAAGTGAGAACTTTTATTTTCAACAATAATAAAACACTTCCATTAGGATATAAAAACAATGATATTATTATTAATTTCAATGATTTGTATAAAAGTGGGGTGGGGGATGTCTTCATTGCATGACCACTATAGGTCTGGTGCATTATCACTAAATGGATTACACATTAAAGAAATAATAAAATGTAGAGAAATAAAACATCCCACCCCCTTATAGAAATTCCAATATATTTTTAAAGGGTATAGATGATTTTTTCCGAAATTTCCCTAGCTATGATGATCATTATGTGAGTCTGGAATGTTTGACCTTCACCACACTGTTGGAAAAAATTTCATCAACCTTATTATTCTTCCTCTAATGATTTTATAACATTGATAAATCTTTCTAGATCACATGTAGATCATATTCAACACATACAGTGTGAGGATGATGATTTATTTAGAAAACATAGTCATAGTGATTCCACCCACATGGTTTTCTTCCTATAATCATTGTATCTCATTAATGATGGATATTTTACACATGAAACACCTCATGGAGTATGTTTAGATATGGAATAACAGGATGAATGGAATTTTATTTTCTTTATAACCCTCAACATTTTGGGAATTCTATATTTTAATCCAACATGTGGTTACAAATGGTATTAAGTGTAAATTCCAATATCTAAAATTTTATACCTAAGAGTGATGACATTGAGTATTTATTGAAATTAAAACTTCCAAAACCAATATTTCATACTTTATTAGTGGAAATTTACTTCTAACGCACCCAAATAGCATCTTATATTTCATCCTAATACCTATTAAATTTCACTTTCATTTTCTAAATGACACATCTTCTATTCTAGAAACATCATACCAATTGATCCTAAATCTTTTGTATCATAATGTTACATCATTCTCTAACATCCATGAAAAAATTATTTATTTTATAAAAAAATTTTGCGAGTAAAAACATCATACATATTAGAAAAAATACTCTTGGAATGGAAGAGGAAAATTTCATATGTATCACTTTGATACTCTAAAATATCATACATATCTTCCCTAAATAGCTTACATGTTAGATTAATTTTTCTTATTCAATCATGAACATTGAATACTTATTATGTATTGACACAAAATCATAATAATCAACCATAAACCTCTTACATATTTCATATAAATTATTATGTACTGTTTAGCGAATTTCATGATTCGAGGATAAAATTAAGATACCTCTTAAATATCACATTACTTTTCCAAATTCATAAACTATCTCTATAAAATTAATTTTACACCTGAAATAGATCTCCTACCTTTTTCATTTCAAGTATCATGGATATAGGATGAATCTTAGGAAATTCCATTAAGAGGTCTTCTATTTCCTTGTCTGATAGTCTACAACATTCAGAAGATAGTTGTTGGGTAACTTTAACTTCAAACATTAAAAAGATAAACCACTAACATATGTATCCTCCAGAACACAACACTATCAGATCATAAAGTGTTGAAAATTATGGAAAAATGTTATATGATTTATCCAAAATAATTAAACAAATTAAAAAATCACCATACGTATTTAGAATTTTTTTAATTAATTTCTTACATAAAAAGTTAAAATGTGGTAATTTACTTGAATTTAAAGAAAATAGACTTAAAAATTTGATTAAATTAAAAAATTATATTTGTGGCTTGATAACTCCCTGTAATTAAAAATGAACTTTTCCTCATATTAAAAAGGGTCCCACTTTTTCTCAATAAATATTAATTGTTTGAGAAACATAAAATATATATTATTTATTGGGATCAAAATTTTAGCATATGAATCCTTTCTAATTCCCTCTCCCATAGGCTCTCGATTCTGAAGATCTTTTTTAAATTTCCTTGATACATCCTGTATGACATTCAGATA
Source organism: Viscum album (assembly GCA_963277665.1). Taxonomy (NCBI): domain Eukaryota; kingdom Viridiplantae; phylum Streptophyta; class Magnoliopsida; order Santalales; family Viscaceae; genus Viscum; species Viscum album. The sequence goes on along the minus strand of OY728143.1, from coordinate 1,188,259,783 downwards.
TATCATAATATCATTCTCCATAAAATTTCATAATTAATCAAACCCTTAAATCACTATTTTCATTTAAAACATATTAAATTTTTTCCATGAAAACTAATGGAATGTACCTATTAGAAGATTGAATCTAAATATAGAACTAAATGATACCACGACAACATTCATCCCCCAAGACTATGTTTAAAATTATGGGAATAAAAAAAATTGGGTAGGTGCATAATATTTCTCTCTATCCCTTATTTTATGATAAAATCATCCCCATAGATGTTATTTTTTTTGAATTAGTTGTACTTATATGTTACATTCTACCTTACTATTTTACTCCAGTTCATATGAGATATCAAACTTTTTTTGAAGGATACCTGAGGTGTTATTCACTTTCAGTGCGAAATTTCTAGATGAGAGAAATTTATTAATATGTTTTATCTTCTATTTCATCACATTTTTAGTCATCAATTGAATACTTTTGTTTGTTTAAAAGGTTTTAAGAAAAAATTATAAAATTTTATCATTTCTCATAAAAATCCAATGAGATAGTAGTTTGGTGTTTCTATAATAACATCCACTACCCTTATCCAAACAAGAAAATCTCATTTTTAGGTTTATATAATTATGGGGATTTAATTCCTCCAATTAATCTAATGATTGGATATGATAATAAGAGAACAAATGGAGTCCCACAATATCAAGAAAATATAGACATGATAGGTTCAAACCTACTATACTGATTGGTAACATACTCCATTGTTCTATATTCATTCAGAATAACATAGATTGATGGAGTTTTTTCATAACCCTGGGTGTGCCTTTCTATATTCTTGTAGATTCTAGCTAGTAGAAAATGTCTAAATGGGTAACTTGGGGAAAATATACCCTATATCAGAGTGTAAGAAAATATAAAAAATAAACAAAACATCATCCATGTTAGTAAAACAAATTCTAAAAAGCAATAAACATATCTAAAAAATAATTAATGATTGCAGTTATACAAACTCACAATCAGGATAATACAAAAATTTGACATCCCATCTGGTCGATAACATATAAAAGGAAATAAAATGAATAAAATACAAGTTGGATCTTATACCATCCATGAGCCTCACCACATATATTCATCAATTCACATTTATACTATCTCACATGGTGAAGAATCACATGGTCTCTACCCAACACAATCATGTGATCAATGATGTATGCTCAGGTAATCAATATCTAAGGAAACCTTAGAAGGGTTTGAGTAAGAGGTAATTGGGAACAAAAAACTCCTTCCCATATAAAACTAGTGAATGTACTGTTCGTTTTTTAAATTTTGGATAAAAATTAAAAAAATACATAGTACTAAAAAAATAAAAAAATAAACACCCATGATCTTAGGGTTATATCCTTAAACCTAGGATCAAACTAATCCTTCATCGGTTTGTTCTAGAGTGACACTGCTCATGCCACCCAACCATGCCAACCAATATCAATCGCATGCATGATTCTTAGTAACAAGTCATTGTCCGTCCTACATAGTAACCATGACATAAATAAAAAGAGGGTTCCCAAGGAATTCCAACCCATATGATGTTCTATTCCAAGGAGTGAATCTAAGGTATTCCAAAACATGTCTCATCAATGTACTATTTCCATATACAACTAATTTAAAAACATATCACACAAGTATTAAAGGATTATGTCGAATGAATTCAAAATAGATAGTATGTCCTGATTCCAAAATCATATTCGAGGCATTCCAAACTATATTACATTTTGATCCAAGGAATCCCAAACCATTCTAAAATTTTTATTCCCTAGGGCATGTCCTGGTAAATATAATATCATTTTATATTCTTGGAATCCAATCACATAGTAACACATATATATCCACGGACCATGTTAAATTAACCCAAAAAAAGAAATCACATCCAAATACTTGGAGTGGATCCCATGACTTTGGAAGTCTAGTATATTTGAATATTGTGAGTTTATCCAAGAAATTTCAATACTATAAATATCAATATCTAGATAATATGAATAAGGCCTAGGAATCATTGATGGTATCTCAATACATCATTGTGGGTAGTGAATCCCATCCTAACAACCTCATAAGCAGTATCTTAACAGGTTGACCATCATCCTAAACCCATCCTATTAATTGAGTAAGGTGTTTCTTGTTCAAAAAATTCAATCTTCATAGCCATAAAAAGATCATATAACTAGATTGGGTTTTAAGGGGACACCAAAAACTATCAATACCCAAAACACCCATTTATTATGGTTAACATCTCACTAGGGTGCTCATCAGGGTCCCCTCAATCACATGAAGCATGTTCACCCACAATGCATTCCTATATCACACATGTCACTTAGGTAAATACTCATTATTCAAAGGGAATAACATCCTTCATCTTCATCAAAGTCTTATTGAGGCCTTATCGAGATTCGATGAAATTCAAATAAGGGAGACTTCCTTAATCACATTCACTTCCCAAGTAACCCTTAGTTGATCCTCATGCATATCATATCCGTCAATTCACACATGGTATATCCTCCTAGGTAATCATGACTCAGTGGGGTAGAAACACTCTCCCCATGGTCATTATATAATATAGGCATATCTAAGGAATATGGAGGTCCCATATGGCCTATTAAGGCCACTCATTCCAATCCTATCATGTTCCTATACTTAAAGGTCACAAAGGCACCTATACGAAGGGATGATAAGATTGAATAAACAATATACACCACTGAAGAGGTATATGAATCTAAACACAAACAAAAATCATGAACTCAACCATTGGTGAGCAACGTAATCAAAATAGTGCACAAGGGACAATCATGGACATTGATACGTTTTATAGTCGATAATAAGTTCATTTAAAAGAATGAATTCATTTAATTTAAAATATGTCAATAACCCTTGGTGGTGAGAAAAAATATGAACTTCCATATATATATATATATATACAATGGAAAATACCATAGGGTAATTCACAATGGTCCACCTACCTAAAACAAAAATTAATTCCATTTTTAATTCCCCAACCAATAGATTTTCAATGGATCTTCTAATTCCACGTAGCCACCACTCATCACCACTAGTCCCTATCTCGTTATAATTCATCAAAAAAAATTTATTAACCATGAATAATTAATTATTAAATTTCATTAATCAAATCATAATTAATTAATAGTTTTATTTAATTAATCTCAATACCTAAAATATCACCCAGATCTCACATCACACTGAAAGAAAAAAAACACACCATTGCCCTTATAGTGTTCCTACAACATTATTTTGTACAAAATAACAAATCCACCACATCAAATCCATGTAAAAAATAATTTAATTTAGCATAAAAATACTAAATAAATCCATGAAGTTATATAAAATTAATGAATAACGATTTAGTGATATACATATTCCATCTCAGGATTCACTCTATATTAAATGAGAAAAATACCCATAAAGGTATCCCTATTCTACTATGATCCAAGGGATTTGGATTCAAAATCCAAAACAAAGACACTAATTAGATGAGTAGAAATTAATGTTTAAGAAGAATACTGGAAAGAAAAGCACCCTACCTTATATCTAATATGAAATCACACCAAGAATCTATTCCCCTCATGTAGGATTTAATAGAGCAAGGGGAGTTGCAGAACAACTGAAAATTCAATTGACATAAGGCCGAACCCACCAAAAAATTAGTACACCCTAAACAAAAAAAGACCAATATGCACATATGGAAAAAATTCATAAAAGAACCTTTCATGTAATGAACATGAATTTTATGCTATAACATTCTAGACAGTGAGCCTCTATCTTAGATATCCGCCATTTCATGGACTAAAGGCCCCAGGTGAAACCCTTTTATAGTGTGAATTCATATTCACTGCATGAAAGGAATGTTTCTATTAGTATTAGTATCCCCAAAAAGCTGACTATTGTTTGAAATTTTCTAAGAACCCATAACACATATGAGATATCAAACTACATCCACAAGCATTATTTTATGATGTTTAAACTCTAAAAATCCCATTAAATTTATTTAGTCTCAAAATTACCAAAAAATTATATCTTGAAGCAATGATTATGACCATTTATGAAATAAAGTAAAAAGTATAGTAAAGGGACAATCTTGGTTAAAAAGGGAGTTTAATCCATCCAAACAAACATAACCTAAAAAAGTTAAAGATAATAATAAGACATGTAATTTCCTAAAATAGAATCATCAGATGTTTCCCATTCAGATTGACATTTAACATGATTGAAGATCCTGAGGATTTCTACACTAGCCATCTTTAACACCATAGAAGAGGGTCTGGTTGACAGAGTCTATGGTATGTTATAATAGTCCCTCTGTGGCCTCTCCTCGATGGAGTAGGAGTGAAGCCCTCACTATCAGTAACATTTTCCTTGCTATATAAAAATTCGTCTTTAAAAGAGGTGTTACCACCATTTCAAATGTATTTAGGGGTGTGTTATTCACACCTCCCTAAACAGATACATTTACCCAATTCTTAAATATATTGGAAGAAGAAATGATTGTATAAATTTTATAATGAAAATCAACATGCTATTGAGTTTAAATTTTATATAGAACAATAATCTACATGATTGGAGGATTATAGGACACCAACAACTTGACTTTATGATCCAAATGAGAATATGAATTGATATCCTATGAAACATCTAGTAGTGTGTCAAAATTATCAACATCTTCCATGACCTCTTACATACAATCACCACCTAGTTCATGCACAACTTTATCCACATGAAAATTCTTAACCAAGACAGCAGAAGGATTTGATTTATTCCCCAACTAACCATGATGCGAGCTTTACTTAGGACTAGTATTATTTTGAGTGCTCATTCAAATACCACCACCCACATTATTAAGAAACATCAATTTCTTCCTGAAAGATTCATATTCAACCTTGAGATGGATGTCATCATCCAATGGTGAAAACCCTATATGGTTAATTAAGAACATTCTTATGTAATCCTCCACTAATACACTAGAAAAATGCCCAAACATTTTGACCTCAGTGGTTCAGTCCATTTTTATTGGAATACCAAATACATAAGCAATATCAAATTGAATCTTGGGATTTAATAAAAATTATGTTAAGATAGATAATTTTAATCCATACTTGGACGCAACTATTTTTTTTTACAGAAAATGGGTTAAAACAAAAATCCAATTATTGAAATCATATCATACATAAATTTAAATAAACTGATATAATCCCTATTGTTCTACACTTCGTTTCATTTTATAGAACAATTATGAGGAAGAAGCCCCTACCCATTCTTATACATTTATAATCCAAATAATTCTATACAGAGGCAAGCTTTTGAAAAAGGTCATCGACTTTCCAAATTTTTCCACCAACAGGGAGCACCATCCTTAAAATTATGGGGAACTTGAAAATATTAAATGTATAAAAAATATCCTCATTGGTAGAAATTATATGAACAATATCACCCTTATTCATAATCTGATCTAGAATAACATCCATAATATGTGTGAACTATCTTATACTGGAGTTAATTCCAATATCTGTTAAAGACCATTGTAATCTATTCTCTACTGTCATCCCTATCATAATAGACCAAGACACATTTTCCATAACCATATTATTTGTGAAAAAATATTCACCTATATCCACAATAGGTTGAGTTCTCTTAGCAATCCACTAATGGAAAAATTGTATATACTAATGGTTTAGAACCATTGGTATAGGTCCCCAAACCATTGGTATATCCTATACCAACGGTTTGGGAAGACATTTGGTGATTTGGCATTGGGAAAGACCTATCCCAATAGTTGATAGAAAACTATTGGGAAAGGCCAATCCCAACAGATTGGCCAAGCCATTGGGAAAAGTGGTCTCAAAGTACCCTTTCCCAACTATTTTCAAAATCTGTTGGGATAGGTAAATCAAAAAAAATGTTACAGCTATGGTTTGAACCCACAACATACATGTTAAATATCAAATACTTTACCATTATCCTATAGTTACCTTTATGAATATATTTTGATATAAATATATATATATAATTTATATATTGATTTATTTGATGGCATTTGACCAATTAATTCATAAAAAATAAGGGTATATATCCCAACGATTATAAAAACTATAGGGATAGTCCTATACCAATAGTTCTGAGAACCGTTGGGATATGAACCCACCTTTTCCAACCCTTTCCCGAAGGTTTGGGAAAAATGTTTGGAAAAAGTAGACCCCTTCCCAATAGGTTTTCCAAACTATTGGGAAAAGTGGTCTCAAATTACCCTTTCCTAACAGTTTTCCAAAAAAATTGGGAAAAGTGGATCCTTTCCCAATGATTTTCACAAACCGTTGGGAATTTTTATCACAAAGTACACTTTCCCAATGGGTTGGGAAACCGTCGGGAAAGGTGGACCCTTTTCCAATGGTTTTCCCTTACCGTGGTGAAAATTGGTCTCAAAGTACCTTTTCCCAATGGGTTTCGAAAATTGTTGGGAGAGAGGACCTATACCAATGGTTTCTAATAATTTTTAATATAAATGTGTTGGTATAGGTAGAATTTATAGTAGTGATCACAACCGTATATCCATCCCGATCAAAACTGTCAGCCACTGTCCCAACCGGTCCGTCCATCAACAAAGTCTTTCATCTGGAAACATCATCTAAATGGGGATCCATGAAGTCCTTACCTCTAATGACACCTCCAACCTCCATGAAACCGGATCTGTACTCAGATGGTCTGACCACCCTATATTTAAGACCAAATAATACTACATTTATTAGAGTATCGGGGGAGGCCTCGTCTCTAGTCACATCCCTAATAACCCTGAAATCGGATCTAGTTTCAACCACTCTAACCCCCTCAGCTTAAGGTATGTTGATGCCTTCATCAACTAATCAAGGAACTACCGATGCATGACCTTTATTCACATTCCCCATTAAATTCATTGAAGAATCAACAAGAGAAGATCTTCCAGATAAGTACAAATTAATATCTCCCACCTCTCAATTGAAATCTCTTGGACCCACTCTAATAGGGATTCGGTATGCCTCTCCAACATTAAGATGGGTAAATATGAAGAAATGGGAAAAAAATATATCATTAAAACTTAATCTTGAGGGAAACAGATGTCTACTGAAACACCATTAGAGAGCTCCCAATTCCCTTCCTTGAATGCTATCATCATACTCTCAACCAAATAAAAAAAAATCGAAACTCTACCTTTAGTTCACACCCAAAAAAATATTGGGGTTTATAATATCTCCACCTTATTACTTATCACCCCCAGTAAGCCACTTTGATCACTCAACCAATAATATTGAACCATTCGTTGTGTTCTATCCCTAAATTACGAATGATCTCACTTTTAATAATTCAAAACAGAAGGTGTAAAAATGATAAAACTTAAGACAAAAAGTATAACTATAGATTAAAAATTCAAATAAAAATTTCCCAAGCTCATATAACCCAAGAAACCAATGTTCCATCAAAATAGTTGTCTCCAAAATTATGGAACTAACCACCATATGTATCAGCTCAAAAGGGTTTGATTCTTATCCATGCTACTCCTCCCCATAGGAATGATTTACCAAAACACATTCTTAATAACATAATAAGTAGATCAATAAAATTTTCAAATAACTACACATAATTACTAAAAATATATATTTTCAGACCACCTATATATGAACATTCTAAAAAAAATTGGCTAAAGCCTCTTACATGCTATTACATCACTCGATCAAAATCCACTAAAATCCAAGGTCAACATGTGATCATACCACACCCATAGAAAAGTCTACACATGACTCTCATTGTAACTTCATAGTAGGATCTTCAAGCATACAATTATATATTCATACTATGTTCATGCGTATCACCACATCATCGATCTGAATCACTCAAATAAAATCAAATAATCTCGAACCCATTTCAAATTCAAACACTCCATCCAACATCCTATCCAAATTTATATTATGGTATTTGAAATAGGAAAAAATAAAATTGGACTTATGAGCTCATCATCATCTAAATGAAACATAAATCACCTAATTACTAGTCTCATTACATCTACAAACCTTCTAATATGAGGGTAATAATACCACAAATCACACTCGAACCATTACTTCATTTAATAATTGTATGTGAACATACATCTCATACAAGTGTGATAAAATGAAATATCTGTGCTTCACATTCCTAGTTCACTAGGAATGTCCATATCAACATAAAAATAAATAATTATAATAGGAGGGTCACTCCATTAAACTTCCTAAGTTATACTTCACACCATATTTCATTACATTCACCACTCCTCAAGTGTATCCTCAACATGTTCTAACAACTCACATGTGTCACTCCTCCCGAGACATGCTTATCTCAAAATATTGTCTACTAAAAGCTCACTACCCATTGTTTCATCATCACCATAGATGGGACATTTATCATTCTCATCCAATACCTTGGGCTACCATTCCCTCAATCATCTCACCAAAACCATTGGTTCTTGAATTTCTTACAACTTCTCACTGATCCATAACTCAATGGTTCCCCATATAACTAGTTTGTACAACCTCAATATCTTCCCAATATGATGGGAGAATCTCTTATACCACTTGATAGTAGAACCAAATGAAATTTCCAATGATTATCACATCATAAAAACTAGTATTACACACTTCAAATAATGAATATGTTCCACTTACATGTTAAAATTATAAGTAGAATCACTATGATAATCTCTATTAACCTTGGAATTTCTCAGATTTTTAGGAAATTGGCTTGATCACCCTCCAATCTAGTCATCACTCCAAAAATCACTAGCATTAACCCATACTATCACTACATTCCCAAAATCATATAAGAAATCAATAAGGTTAGGAACTAGACCTACCATGCCCTCTAAAACCCAACCTCTATACTATATAACTTTAGAAAAAAGGTTCTTTACTACCAAATTCCAAGGAACCTCCACATTTATATCTCATACCTTTTATCACCAATAGTGCACAGATCTCATAACTCAAAGATCCTATCCATAATCTTCATCTATATGTAATTAAAAAACCAATCCTAACATCTCACTCAAGTTACCCTTACATATCAAAACATATCTCAACCACAATACCTCTTCTATAACATTGTAATCAATATCACAAACTCAATAGGAAACCCCTCATAAACTATATATTTTGTCTCCCATAGATCAAAACTCATAGGAAACCTCTTCACTCTCATCTCAAAATTACCTAGAAACACATATGAAAAATACTATCTCAATGGTGTCATGTATTACCATACCTAAATCCTACATGAAATTAATACTCATCAACTACCATGGAAATAACTCTCGCCATGTATCCACATACGAGACTTCCACCTCAGGAATCAAAATCATATGATTATCCTCACGATGATTCCATATATAGGATTCACCCCCATGAGTATCAAATTCTCATCTACTAGTGCTTATATGAAATGACATTCCACACCATGATTAATTTCAATTATACAATATTCATAGGGTTTGGTTAAGTAGTATTCCACCACCAAACTATATATGGATAACCATATGTGGGTTGTTATTGACAAATTTAGTAACCAAAACTATTTTACTTTTAGAAAAAATATCATAATTACCCAAAAGGGTTTTATAAACAAGGAATTTAATCCTTGCACAAACCTACCATGGGCCTCTATACATCATGTACACGGATGGAAAATATAGTCATCATCATCCAACATCTCACCATAGATACACATGACCTATCATCATAATAAAATATACCATGGTCTAGATGATTAAAATTACACACCATGTTTTGTGGGATAATTATATATATTTTAGTGTTGACACTTTAAATTGATGAACCCTCTATCAAAAGTGATTATACTGATAATAAATCATTCATAGGTCATGTGAATCTTATGTGTTAAAAAATGATGCACGAACAATTGTCTCCTTCCAATAGACAATGTCAAAAAACCTATAAATCATAAATCTAAAACCCATATGTATTTTTCTAGGTGAAATGATATAACTATAACATAAAATACATATAAAATAAATTCCATTCCCCTTGTAACTAGACTTCTTATGAGAAAAGGTCATTTCAATGCACCAGTGTGATATCAGTAACAAGATACGAAACATTCCTATATCACATGGCTACCATCTCTCAAAATAGGAATTTAAAAATAAATCTCTGATAAAATAAATGAAATAAGTCACACAAAATCATATATATTACTTTTTAACATGCACCCTCGATCCGTGACCATTGAGTGGTTCCTGAACAGGAGGAGTGGTCACTTGACCTCATGCACAACTCCACATACACCATAGAATTTTGAATATAAATAGCGGTCCAATTAATGCGGGGAGACTATATATCCATATCATAGTATTCTATAAAAAATAAAAACTAAATTTCATCCACAATAGTAAACAATGAACACATGATAAATAAACAAATCCAATAATAATTAATGTATATAATCATACAGTCTCACAATAATGATAATACACAACCAAAATGATCATCCATTAGATTAATCACATATAAATGATAAATAAAAGTATAAAATATAATAAGTATCTAATACCATCCCAAATCCTTAACTCGTTTATTCTTTGAATCCCATCTGAGATGTCCTACTCGATCATACAGCCCTAATCCTTTTCCAATATTGAACTTATGATAATTGGAGTCATTTACAATACCTTAGTACCATGACCACCCAAGATGATGTGAGTATAAATATGTAGGGAACCACTAATGTGGTGTCATACATAAACAATAAATTCACTGAATAGTTTTAGTATAATGAAAACCAAAATAAATAACCACTGCTGGTTATTAGATTTTTTCGTCGAACTCGAGATGAAACCAATATTACTTCTTATATTTCAAGAGTGTCTCTAAGAATGTCACATAACCATGCCTACCAATATCAATTTTATGGATAATTCATAGGAATAAGTCATGGGAAATCATATCCTCTAACTAGGACATGGATACAAGGAACATGTCCAAGGAATTCAAACACCTATCACAATAGAATCTAAGGACCTTATTCCATTTAAACCAAATCATGTCTCATCCGAATCAGAAGAATGTGTCCATGGAATTCCAAACCTTATCACATTTGAATCTAAATACCATGTATAAGGCATCCCAAACTAATAAAAAAAATCTGGATCCAAGGATCATATCCATGGAATCAAAAACAGAATCACATCTACTTCCAAGGAATACATACATTGCATCCCCAACCATACTGAACACCTAATTCTATGAATAATATTATTATATATCCAATATAATCTGAAAATTGAAGATATTTTACTATCGGGAATCCAAACACATAGTAGAACATCCAGATCCAATGAGTGTGTAGAAGGAATACCAAACAAATCTGACATCATAATCCTTGGAAAACAGCCCAAGAATTATAAACCATTGTATATCTAAATTATAATAGTTCATTCAAGGAATTACAATAATATCTGGCTCAATAATTAGATCCTAAAAAAATATGTATGTATCAGTATCTCAATACATCTTTGTGGGCAGTGTGTCCCACCCCACTATCTCATCAGCAGTATCTCGATGTGTTATCTGTATTCCTAAACACATCCTAAAAATCTATGTCAACCAATGTAGTGCATGACCTTCTATCTTAATATCCATAACAATCTCAAATAATTGGTTTGGAATCTATTGTTATAATTGTATCTATCAATATAGATTATTGTCAACACATTTTCTCTAGGGTTATCTTCTTATTGGGGTTCCCATATAGGTATCCTTTATCTCATAAACAATGGAGTCCTCTATAGTTTCCCATAGAAAATATGTATCTCAAGAATAAACCCATCATTCAAATAGATTAACCTTCATTGACATAATCTAATTCACATGGAGGTCTCACTGGTCTCTAAGGAAATTATCTTAAAGGAGATGTCCTTAAACCCATTCTCTCCACAAGGCATCCTCAGTTATCCCTGAAACCCAAGATGTCCATAAATTCAAATAGCATATAATAACCTAGGTAATCACATATCAGTTGTCTAGGAACACTTTCCCCACAGTTATCACACAATCTAAGTATCTTTAAGGACAATCATGTCCTAATATGGCATACTAGGGCCGCTAATTCCCATCATGTCACATCATATGCTTGTCGGTCACTATGAAACCTATACTAAGTTAAAATTTGATATTACAATCAAATGACACCCCCATAGGGTTCCATTTAAATCAATGAAAACAAAAAAATAAATTTATCAACCATTGGCTACTAAGGAAATCAATATAGTGCACAAGGGTCCATCATGGACCTTAAAACATTTTCCACTCCACAGAAAATTCATTAAATTGAAATATTTTATTTAAATTAAATTAGGTAAATCACCCATGGTGGATAGAAAATACACCACATTTCATATATATATAAATAATGAATAATACCATATGGGTATGTTGAAGGGACCACTTACCTCAAAGTAAATATCATCCCCCTTTTTATTCACCACTTGGAAATTCTACCTATCCTTTTCGAAGTCCATATAATAACTATCCATCACCATGGTCCCCTAAATCATGACCAAGAAAATAATTTTTAATTATAAACCACATATAAATAATTATTCAAATTATTTATAAAGTTCATAATTAATTCACAATTTAATTTAATTATGAATAATGCCTAAAATATCACACTGTGCTCCCAATAGACTAAAATCCCAACCAATTACTCCCAAACAACCTATGGTGTAGCTTTGACATTATTTTAGAAAAAATATAACATATAAAATAAATTCCATGGGATAAATAATTATATTTAGTAAAAATACATAGATAAATCCAAAGAATAATATAACCTCAAAAAATATACAAGAGATGGTGTGAAAATATTATCATATGATGCCCTTAATATAGATCGAGAAAAGTAAAAATTTCAAATTAGATGGTTCCATAATGATCTAGTGGAATTAGAACCAAAACCCTAAGAAACATTTCCCAATAGATCAGTGATAATTTAATGTGAGGAATAACATTGGTAGGAATTGAAACCCTACCCCAGATCTACTGATATATTACACAAATAACCTATCCCTCCTAAGGGGTATCAAATGTGTGAATGTGGATGGTAGGGAATAGATAAAAATTTTGTTTCTCCAAACACCAAATCCCCTAAAAAATAACAACCACCCGACCAAGAATATTCCAATCTAAACCTCCTAAAAAATCCATCTATTAACCTTTCATGGAGTGAATAGGATTTTATCTCTATGAAATTTTGGGTAGTGGTGCACTCTATCGGCTAACCCCCGTTCATCACTTGAAGCCCATGGTGCAACCATTTCCCTCTATGAATTACAATTCATGATAAACACCAAATCCCCTAAAAAATAACAACCACCCGACCAAGAATATTCCAATCTAAACCTCCTAAAAAATCCATCTATTAACCTTTCATGGAGTGAATAGGATTTTATCTCTATGAAATTTTGGGTAGTGGTGCACTCTATCGGCTAACCCCCGTTCATCACTTGAAGCCCATGGTGCAACCATTTCCCTCTATGAATTACAATTCATGATGTGAAATTACATTAATTTATTTTATCAATAGCATAGCCGTAACACCCCAATATTTTATGTTTTGTATTTTTGAAAAAAAACTAATCTCTTAGATAGGTTACTTTGCACAAATCAATGAGCTTAAACGAACTCCGAAAATAGTATTTTTTTTAATGATGGTTATCACCTAGTAGTTGGAATGGAGGGAATAATTGAGATTAATGAAATTATAAAAATATATTTTACACATGATTATAAAATGAATTCACTAGTTGCAAATTAAATAGTTACTAAAATTAAATCCAACTGAACATAAAGAAATTATTTTTATAAAAAAACTATTTTTATGCCCCAATGAAATTTTATATTAAAAAAAGAAATTAATCACTTTTAGTGAATGATATCAATAAAATTTATATTTTAAATATTAAATATAATTATTTTAAATATTTCTGTCAATTTTTAGAGGCTTATGATCATAATGAAACCCAATTTTAGATATAAAAGCTATATTTTTCATATATACAATTTTCCACCTTTTGATGGTGAAACTATTTTAAATAAAAAATTTCACAATTTTAAAATATTTATTTTAAAAAATAATCGCTTTTTCTAATAGTTATGACTAAATAATCTTAAGGATAATAATTATTATTTTTCTGATAAGATTCATTTTTTTTAAATAGTGAAAAATACTACATTTAAACTGAAAACTATTTTTTCATATAATTTATTTATATAGTAAAATTATATTTTAAATTGGTTTTAAAGTTAAATTTGATAAATTATAAATCAATAATTCAAATTTATGTAATTTTAATAAATTTCACATTGAAATTGGATATAAAAACATTTTAAACATTTCCACTTTTCACTTTAAAAACATTATTTTTTGTTGTGTATGCAAGATTAATTATATATATATATTTAAATTATGAGAAATGAAATTGGAAAAATATAGTCCATATTTGGAATGATATGATTCAAATTAGTTTTTAAGTCCAATTTCATTTTTATGTAAGAATGTTAATGTGGGAAAAATTATTAACTTTAGTATAGTTTAAATAGTGAGAGGGGTTAAAGTTAAAAGGAAAAACCCTAAAATACCAAAATATTAAAACAATTAATTTAATTTTGAGTATTATTGGACCCTTATAATAATTAAAAACAATAATTAACAATAAAATTCAGGGAAATTAATTCCACTTTAATGTGTTTGGCTTTAAAAATAATGTAATCCTTATTTTAATAACATAAACCCAAATCTCATCAAGTATAAATAGCACCCCTCACCATACATTTTAGACCCACATGACATTAAGATCCTCAATTATATTCCCAAACATATCCTCATTAATATAACCAAATCCAAATTCAGTTGGTATCAAAAAAATAACAAACCTATCTCTATTAAGAAGAGATCTAAAGGATGTCTGCCAAAGAAGTAGTAATGTTCATCAACAAGCACTTATCTTTATCATCTTTATAAACCACATCGATTATTCTTATATATTACTTATATAATAATTTATGTATCTTAAATATACTGAGATGTTTTTATTTCAAGTTTATGACCTAAATATTCACACACTTCCTTTAAATGGGATAAATAATAATAATTCATGTATACAGTGGACTATTGCCTCACGAACCAATGTCATTCATTCTTCTATTTACACCACTCATAGTTGCAAATAATAATTAATTTCATGTTTATATATTATATATATAATATATATAATGCCTTTATGATTCATTAAATATTATATAACACGTACCTTCACAATTTCTATTTTGTGGGAATACGATAACATCGTCTGGGGGCATGTGGACTACTGCCTCCTCAAAGTGATGTGATTTGTTCACACATTAAATGGAATGAATTAAAAATGAGTTCAATAAAAATATTTTTCATATATGAAATGGAAATTATATTTTAATTATAATATAAATATATAATTTAATTTTCTTTCATTCAATATGAAATGAAAATGGTAACAATGTTTATATTTATGTATGGTAAACTTTCTCCATGAATAGTGTATTAAATTTCCTATCACTGAGTTTTATATATTAGTATAAATAAATATATATTGAATATATATTATATTTATATTCTGGTTTACAATCTTGATATTATTAAATCATGACCTATATAAGAGGAACACCAAATAAAAAGTCAAAACATACTCGAAAAACAAAGCAATTATTAACCAAAAAATGAGAATATTGGAATATTATCAACGAATGGGTAATAATATTTTATAAAAGGATCATATGTAACATCATAAATATTAATATGGTTCCATAATAATTTAATAACATGCTTAAAAGAATTATATATGAGATTAAATAATTATATCCCAAAAGTAAGTGTAAGGTAAGGGTTTCTCATCGCAAATTCTTCTTTTGTGAGATATATATGTTATTTACCACTTATTTCTTATTTATGTTGTCTATAATTAACATTAATGTAGTATATTATTTTTATACTTATATTTATGGGTATTTATAACTCCATTTTATTATCTCTCTTAAATCAGATTTATGGTTCAAAAGTTAACGCAATGGTAAGGCAATTTTTTCTCTATTTTCCTTCTTTAAGACACATATTATATTATGAACCTATATAATTTTATGAGGTATATATACTGAAATTTGACATGTTTCATGACAAATATATTTCTTTTAATGATATTATTTGTTTTATGTAATGTTTTCATATATTTGGTGGGACATGTTTTCTATGAATGGTTTACAAATGATTTTTAAATAATCCGTTTAGGATTTTCAAATAAAATTACTTCAAAGATGTTTAAATTTTTTTTTAAAGAATAATATATAATTATTAAATGTTATATTAAGTGGTTGTTTTATTTTTATGATGGATTGATATTTATGAAACCCATTCCTTTTCTATGGGTTATGATGTGATGAAATGTTTTTGAATCCTATTTATTTTCATGGGTTTAGATATGATGAATGATCTATGTTATTGGGGAACATGAATGTATGTTTTTTCATTATGTAATGAGTGATAAATATATATCCCTCCAATTAATTTGGTAATGTTTGATAATCTATGAGTATATATGTTATGCATGAACATGATTACCGGTTCACAATGTTGTGCGCAAAACTGATTATATGTTCACAAGTTATAAGCGAACCAGATTACATATTCAAAATGTAATGTTTAAACATGATACATGGTAACAATGCTATGAATGAACCTGATTACATGTTCACAATGTTATGAATTGACCTAAATTTATATCCTTAATTTTATGTGAGGTATTGATTTCATTTACATTACTTTACAAGTGAACCTATCTCTAATTACACATGTTCAAAATGATGAATGTTTCTGTGTTTGACACAATACTTGTTTTATTCAAAAGGTATTATTTTATGATTAATTTCTTATTAAAACTATTATGATTTATTATTTGACATAAGAGCATGATCATTTATATGTATGGTGTGATTTTTAAATGTTATGTCCATATTCCTATACCCTTATATTTATGTTATGATTCATATCTCCATTTATTACCCTTACTGAGCATTTGAGATCACCCTTTTCTTATGATTATTTTCCACTAGATATGAAGAAAATTATTAGGTTGTATGTGTCATAAAAGATTATAGTTATGGGGGAATAAGTATGAGACAATGTAGATGTTTTACGAACTAGTTTTTTTTGTTTCTATGTTTCCAATGGAAAAACCCCATATGATCATGGCATGATTTTTTTGACATTTTAATATTCATCTATTTAGATTTAATACCTATGTATGATAATTGAAGTTTGTTACAGTATGTAACAGATCAACAGTTTAATTATTCTTTTGAAACTAGGATAATAAAATAGTAGTAAGAACCACAAGTGTAAGTCTATGATACATAGATTGATTTTTATCTATGGAGATGTATAACCTAGGATTAAGCCTATGGTGTCATGGATTGAACATGTATAAGTAATATACCTTGATTATGTGACTTTACGGAATTTATAAGTGTTTTAAATACTCTGCTTTCTTTTTTATTCAACTGATAAATCCCAAAGGAATATTGTTAATGAGGAATGAAATAGACAATGAATTTATGGCCCTTTGATGTAGTCAAATGTAATAGAAGTTATAATTAAAAACCTCGTGGACATGACCAAATAACATTATCATGCCACAGATCATGCTGAGTTTCCAAATGACCAAAGGAGGGAAATTGTTTTCTTGAATCCTTCTTAAGTAAATATCCACTTTATTTTAGTTAAATGACTAATCCACTAGTTTCTAAGAAATCGACATGTAAAACTAAAAAGTTGTTTTCATTATCTGTTGTTCATAATTTGAAAATTTTAATTTAGGAACATATCACTTAGAGGGAGAAGAAAATTAGTGTTTGATCTTTATCAAGAATATGAGGCAAAAAGATAAAATTGACTCCATAGATTGGGATGAGTTTAAGTATTTATTTTTTAGTAAGTAAATTACTTATATTCATAATAAAAATTTCAAGAATAATGTTTCCTTTCAATCTCCTAGTTTTGATAAGAAAATAAGGGTAGAATCAAAATGAAACACTAAAAAATATGGAGAGAAGAGTACTTTATTTACATTATTCTCTAAGTGTGGAGGGGAACATGGAGAAAATTGTTTGCAATGGATTGGTAAATTTTTCTAAGTGTGGGAATGAAGTTCATCAGACATTTGACAACCAAAATAATGGTAATAAAGAGAAATATACAAAGTGTTCACCTTACACAATTAATTTTTTCAAATGTAAGTAGTTTTGGAATTACACTAACAAGTTCCCAAATATAAGGACACATGTGGATGGTTTTACAAAAAAAAACTTATAAGGACAATGGATAGTGGGAAAGCTTATAATATCTTGATGGATGATGTGAACCATGGTAGTTAGGTAATATTTATCCTTACCTCGTTTTTTGGGAATTTCACGATTTATTATAATTGTATATGCCCTATGAAAATATTTTTGTTCATCCATTATAGAAATTCCAAGGGATTATCTTCTTGTATTCTAGAATATTTAAATCACATATTTTATCTATACAAGGATAAATCCAAGATTCCATTGAAAATATTTTTGTATAAGAGAAGTGATTATATAAGGAATGATGAATAATATGTGTATTTAATAAGGTTTTTGGGTTATTTCCATGTTTTAGTAGAATACATGATGATGGTCTTCACAAGTTTGGTATGTTACAATTAAGTGTTATGAAAAGATGTTAGGGGGATTAATGATAATAGGATTTTGGAAGTTTACTGACCTTCCTTTGAAAGTTTTGGATTTTAATCTTTTAATGGCAACCATTTATAAATTTATTTTAATGGAAAATTGTAGAGGTTTTAGAAATTAATTTATTGGGTAACCATATTAAAATTTATAAACATTTGATAACCTATGCTAACCATTTTTGTTATGATGATTACTAATGATAGAAGGAATTACTTGTCATCCCATTATGAATCTTATGATCTAGAAGTTCTATAAGTACAACAAGTTCAACTTCATTACATGAAGTATGAAATGAAGTGTAAATTGATCAAGGTGAAACCAAAGAGTGAGATTGTACTTATGAGATTAAATCAAGTAAGTATATCTTCTTAAATGAATTTTTGAAAAAAACAATTTTCATATTATCATCATTTTTTATGATATTAATGAATTTTTAGAAACCCATTAGGTCTGTGGTCTTGTTATAATCGAACTTATAATTACCATGTTCTCTATCATTATCCACAAGAATAAGATAGTTTTAATTCTCTTACATTTCCATGTTTTTATGTTACACTAATGTTTTCCAAACCAAAATTTGAGTTATGTGGTGATCTTTACCTTTTACTTTTCATCTTTCTAAGAGAAATATTTTTTGATCCCTTTATAATGTAAAATTATTATAGAGTATTTTTTCAAAATACATCATTCATATTCATTTGATATACCAAATTTTGTGTGACACAGTTCTATGAAATTCTTGATCATATTAGGATAGTATCTTATCGATTGGCTCTTCCAAGGAATTTCTGTCACGCGAACTATTTTTTCCACATATACCTCATAAGAAAGTAAATACTTTATCCACCACATGTACTAAATTTAAAGGTCATCGCACTATATAAATATGTTATTTATAGGGAAAATCTGGTAAAAATTCTGAATCATAGAGCTAATGTTCAACAAAACATGACCACACATCTGGTTAATGTTTTGTGAAAAAATCCACCAATTTGAGGAGGTGATGTGGGAACTTGAGCATGTGGGGATTCAAGGGTATCCTAAACTATTTATATATGTGTAATGAATATTGAGGGATAAATTAATTTTAATGTTTTCTAATTTAAAACCCAAATATTTTTTTCTATGACTTTAAAAAATAATAATCTCTCCAACAACAAACATGGCACAAAACACTAAGCTTAAATGAACTAAAAAAATAATATTATTTTAATGGAGGTTATCACCTTAACATTGTAATGGTGGGAATAGGTGACAAAAAATTATTAAATTATATTTTACACATGTTTATAAAATGAATTTAGTGGGTAAAAATTAATTATAGATAATAATAAATACCACCTGAATGTAATGGAAGTATTTTTATTGAAAGGCTATTTTTATTCCCATAATTACATTTTATCATAATAAATTAAATTAATAAATAATATTGATTAATATTAATGAAAATTAAATTTTATATAATCAATATTTTTTTTCTAAATCTATCCATCATGATTTATAGTCTTAAGATAAGAATAAAATATAATTTTAAGCATAAAAGCTATATTTTTCTAAAAGTCAATTTCCGCCTTTTAATGGGAAACATATTTTAATTAACACCTTTCAAAAATTTATATGTTTTATTTGAAAAAGGAATATAATTTAAAAATTTAAATGTCAAAAATATTTTAGGTTTAATTTTTAGAATTTTTTAGATACGATTCATTTTTTTGGTGAATAGTGAAAAGTACTGCATTTTAACTGAAAACTAATTTTTCATATAATTTATTTGTATAGTTAAATTAAATTTTATATTGTTTTTAATGTAAAAAAGTTAAATTATAAATCAATAAAACTAATTTAGGTTATTGTAATCAATTTTACATTGAAATTGTATATAAAAACAATTTAAACATTTAAACATTTCACTTTTAAAACATTCTTTTTTCATTGTGTCCATGAAAATAATTTTTAATATTTTTATCAATTATTTGAATTGAATTTGGTAAAATAGATTCTATACTTGTAATAAAATGTTCCAAATTATCTTTAATGGTTAATTTCAGTTTTAGTTATAAAATAGTTTCCATGATAAAAAAATTATTTACCGCGTTATAGTTAAAGTGGTGACAAGTGATAATGTTAAAAGATAAAATATTAACATAAATAGAAATTAAAAAACATAATGGTTGCTAGTGTTATTTAGGAAACATAACCACACTCAAAAATATTAATTAAAAATAAAATTCTTTGAAATAAATTCCTCCTCATTGTGGTTGGCAATAAATATAAAGTAATCATTGTGTTAATCACTTAAAACCACCTCTCCTCAAGTATAAATACCCCCATAACCACCCCAATTAAACCCAAGAATCTTTAATATCATAAACTCTCTACCAAAAAATCCCATAAAAACTCTCCCCTTTTCAAATTTCAACTATTATCACAAAAATATAAATCTTAAATACTTTAAGAAGAGATCTAAATGAAGTTCGCTGAAGAAGAGGTAAAGTTTTTTAATGAGAAATTTATTTATTTCGACACCTCTTTAATTATTATTATATCTTAATTATATAATAATCATAGTTAAATATATATACTGATATATATAATTTCATGTTAAGGGTAAATATTTATACTTTAAACAATTCCATCAGATGTGATATGTAATCAACATTAGTCTGTATGGCAGACTACCTCCTCGCAAAAAAAATGTTATTCATTCTCCCATGTCCAACCTTCATGATTAGGAATAATTATGAATTTATAGATAATATATGATTTATATTATATTATTATTGTCTTTATTAATATATAATTATTATATAACACATACCTTCTAGATTTTACAATTTTAGGGAATAAGATAACATCATTTCTCAACGTACGGACTATCGCCTCCTCAAAGCGATCTGATTCATTCACACATTACATTGAATGTTTTAAGGATTAGTTTAAGAAAAATATATATCATATGTGAAATTAAAATGATAGAGGAATTATTATATACATATAAATAATTTAATTTTCATTCTATTAATATGAAAAGAAAATGGAAACATCGTTCACACGTATATACGACCTACTATCTTCATGAAGAGTGTATTCCATTTCCCATCACTAAATATTATTGACTGTTAAAATTATGTATATACATAATATATATGATACTTATGTTATTTTATAAATTTTTGATATTAATAAATCATTATCTATATAAGAGTTACAACAAATAATAAGTGAAAACATAAAAAAACAAAGTAGTTATTCACTAAAATAATGAGAATAGTGGGAGATTATTTACAAAAAGGTAATAATATATCATAAAATGATAAAATATGATATAAAAAATAATAATATAGTTCTTTAATATGTTAATAACATGATTAAAATAATTATCATAAAATTAATTATTTAAATGATATTATATTTTTATGTAATGTTACACTATATTCATTAGTATATTTGTTTTATTCAAAAAAACATGTTTTCTATGAATTTTATAAATTTTTTAAATAATACATTAATAATATTCCAAGAAAATTATTTCTAAGATGATGAAAATAGCATTTTTAAAGAATAATTTATATGTTTTTATGGTTATTTTCAATGAAAAATGTTTTATTTTTTTATGATATAAAATTTCTCTTCCATAATAGAAAGACAATTTTCCACAAGAATTATTTCAAGTTATATCTCAAAATTATTTTCCATAAAAGATAAAATTATTTAATGTTACTTATGATTTAATTGTTATATTATTCAAGGAAATTTTCAATGATTATGTTATGTTTGTTTTGTGTTTATGATGGATTTATATTTTTGAATCCCATTTCTTTTCAATGGGTTATTATGTGATGAAATTTTTATGAAACCTATTTATATTCATGAGTTCTTATTTTATGAATGAATTATGTTCTTTTCCCACATTTATGAATGGTTTGTCATTATATAATGGGTGATACCTATATCTACCTCTAATTCATTGGGTAATGATATTTAACTCACGAGTATATATGTTCGGCTCAGAACTGATTACATGTTCACAATGTTATACGTGAACCAGATTACACATTTACAATGTTATACAAGAACATGATTACATGT
This sequence comes from Viscum album, assembly GCA_963277665.1. Lineage (NCBI taxonomy): Eukaryota > Viridiplantae > Streptophyta > Magnoliopsida > Santalales > Viscaceae > Viscum > Viscum album. The sequence continues at coordinate 1,188,236,839 of OY728143.1, read as the reverse complement.
TCACAATATAATTCATGAACCAGATGACATTCTCACAATATTATGAATGAACATTATTAAATATACACAATGTTATTTGTGGACCTAGTTTCTTTTCAATGAGTATATCTCAGGACCTAATTTATTGTCTGTAACTCAATTAGTGAACGTGTATCAATTTAATTATTTTCAAGATGTTATAAGTTTATGTGTTTTCATAATTTCATGTTTTATTCAAAAGTTATTCTTTTAGGATTCATTTTTTACGAGTATTTTAGGATTTATTATATGACTCAAGGGTATGATATTTGATATATAGGGTATGACTTTTAAATGTTATGTTCATATTATTATACTCTTATGTTTAGGTTATGATTCATATATCCCAGGTTTTCCCTTACTGAGTATCTGAGATCACCTATTTATTATGTTTCCTTTACTCATGATATGAAGAAAGGTATTAGGTTCAATATTTAAAAAATCATTCTAGTTATGATGGAATAATCTAGAGACAATGTAGTTTTTTATGAAATAGGTTTTTATGTTTAAATGCATCCTAAGACACTAATCCCATACAATTCTAGAAAAGTCTTTTTGTAATATTTGTATTCTTCTATTTGGATGTAATACCTACATGTTATAAATGTGGTTCATTATATTAACCACACAAAATTTTTTATGAAATCGATCTAAGAACCAATTGTAAAGACCCATGCTTTGTGAACATGGAATTTATATTACTTTTTTGGAATAATTAATAAATGATAGAAACAGACACCCAAAGACCGTATTAGTTTGGTGTCTTTGGAAACACTGAACATAATTTTATAACATGGATTAAGATCTTAAACATCACCCTTAAATATCTACCCCTTTTTCCTACCTAAAACCATTCTTTATATCCTGGGGAAAAGAAAACATAAAAATGGTGAGCTCAAATGGTTAGTATGGGTAATAATTAAGAACATAAAACAAACTATAAACATAAGAATATAAAAACATGAACATTAAGTTTAAATATCAAAATCATAGGGCACTAAATAAATATTCGCAGTTCATAAGGCATAGATCATAACGTAACATTAACCATGAAAAAATATCATTGGAATAAAACATGTTATTATGGTAAACAAATACGTACATAATATGATTTTCATATTATCCAAGGAATTGTTTCCAAGACCATTATAGTGGACATAGTCCATTACTAAATTTGGTTTACATGTCATTCTAGAAATGTATAACTGAACCATATATACTTACCATTCCAGTCATGTCTATCTTGTGAGATATAAATCCTTAACCAATGAATTTGAGGGAGATATAGGTCTCACCCATCTCACAATGAAATCATTCTTACATGTGCCCCAAATACACAAATCATTAATCAAATCATAACCCAAAAAACATAATGGGTTTCATAAACATCATTCCATCCAAACATAATCCATATAAAATATCATTCCATCATTAACACAATCAAATAATAGTAATAGCAGGTATATAAAAATATCCTTATTAAAATAGAATCATCTTAGATATAAAATAATTTTAATAAAACGCTTTAAATTAATTCTTGAGGAAAATATACTTTGTTCTTCAAATAAACTACCTTTCTCAAAATGATGTTTAATTTCTAATGAAAATAATTTAGTTGATTTTTTTAATACTATAGAAGAATATTCATGTAAATAAGGTTTCATGAAACTGTAAAAATCCATTCATTCCATATATGTTAAACCAAACATTTTCCTTATACTTTTGTTGGAAAAGTCAAAAAGTACCTCATATGGAAATTTAAAAGAAAAAATCCTTCCATACCATATATTAAAAGTCAAAATGGGTAAATACCTCTTTAAACATATAACTAAGAATATTTAAAATTTTAGAAAGGCATTTTTAGAAAACATGGGCATGGATGAAAAATATAACCCCAGAAATTACTAATTTATAAACAATCTCAGATAAAAAAATGAGATTGATAATTATCCCTTACCATAGTTCTAATATGATTATTTTGTGTCTGAAACACCTGTATAAATATTTATAAAATTTTATTAACTTATTCCCAAATCATGGTCATCATATATGATCTTATTTCCCTTGGTTTGTTTATAAAAATTCATTGTTAATCATTATTCATGTTTTAACTCTTTTATGATCGTATGCATGTTTTGTTGAATAAGTTCTTGTTATCTATATTTAAACATATTTATATCATTATAAAATGATATTAACAGAATAAATAATATATATATTCATTTTTTACATATATAAAATCATTCCAGAGTAGTTATCATGTAGAAGGAATCACATCGCAACATGGAGATGGTAGGTTGTATGTACACACGAGAGATGATATCAATCCCATAATTATTGAGTGGTATTTATTTTAATAGTATACTATATTTAAGAATAAATATAATTCTATAATAATAATATATAGTTATTACATCCATTTTTAAACCCATCCAAGTAAGGTTCTGATGAAAAATTGATTACACCCAAGCATAGAGACGGTAAGCTGTACGTACGCACGTGTAGTGATTTTATCTTTATTAAGATGTATAGAAAGTTGAATACAGTTGTTTAATAATTATAATAACATATAATAGTACAAGTGATATTTTATTTATTATTATATAATGAAATAACTCATGAAGTAGAATTATAAGTATAAAGAAATTTGAAAGAATCAGTAGAAAAGATTACCTCTTCTTTGATGTGCACTCTAAAGATATTATATCAATGGAACTAGAGTTGTTATTTTGAGAATACCATCACCTATAGAATTTAACTAGGGAAGATGATAAGAGAAATGGGAAAGGGATGGATGAACATGAATGATTAATTAGTTGTGATCAAATGAGGGATGAGGTGCCCTTTTATAATTGAGGTGAGGGGAGCTTTTGGAAACCTCAAAAATATGAAATCTTCAAAAAATAAAACCCCACATAAAACCTTAAAAATATCCTAATTTTGAATATGATATGTGAAAGTGTTTTCATATCCTCAACCAAATAATTATAGACAAGTTTCTCTGTCCATTCAATCCTTATCTTCTTAATATAACACTTAGTTATTCAATTTCATTTTTACTATGTTAAAACATATTTCATTACTAAAAGGGTAACTTATTTTCTTTTTAAATGTCAATTAGATCATAAAGAAATAATATAAAACAGTTTTCACCATATAATAATTATTATATATATTTAAATTGTTTTATTGTTTTTAAATAATTTATTAAAACCCTATTTTGATAAACAATCAATAGTGTCAATTTAGAAACTATTAAATTTATTGATTTTAAAAATATAAAGAGAACAAGTTAACTTCGAATAAAATATTTTATTATATTCAAATGTCATCAAGGGTATCTAGAAAATTCAATGGAAATATTAATTATCCCAAAATATATTTATTTAAATATTTGTAATACAATTTATTTGATATCTCAATTAATACAATAATTACTACAATGGTTTTGGGTAATTGTTTAATATAATTATTGTTTGAGTAAAATTTAAACATAAAATACTATAATAAATATAAATTTATTTTATTTTATGAGAATATATGTAGTTTAATTTTTCTTCAATAAAATCAAACATTAAAAATTTTATACTTATTAAAGTATGAATGTGGAAACTTTAACGTTGCTTTAAATAAAATAATATAATGGTCATAATCTATTTTATATTAATTCAAATGGTCATTAGATTTATCTCTGGATGATTACTGTATATATATACTTTAATAATAATATTTGGTCATGTTCTTGTACATTTTAATAGTTATTAGGATTTTATTAAAAAAAGTTTCATTGATTTCTCATGAATTAATTAATTTGTCATCATCAAAGAATAAGACAATAAGGTAATTATAAATTTCATAAGAATTAAAAATAAATTATGATGATGTATGGAATTATTTTATATTTCCATGTACTATTTATGTTCCAATATATAACCTAGTCATCCATATATTAAAAAATTTATACTTATAAGAAATGTGAGTTTGACATTTTTTCACTTTAATTGATTTTATTAATATTTATGTCATTTTCATTATCAAGTGGACCCTAAATAACTTATTTACAGTCCTAATATGTTAAGGGTATAATTTTAATCATCCAATATGATTTAAATAGGTTTTAAAATCATTTTATCCTGAATATAATATTATTTTTTACTCTAATATACCCGATTTACCTTTAACCGTGTTAAATAAAAATTAACTTAGTTACTATTCATAATATCCAAAAACAATAGTAACATATTAACATAATTTGGACCCAATTATTCCAAATTTGGAATCTATTTTTCATAATTCAAATCACATAATTGACAGAAATTAATTTAAAATTAATTCCCATTGTCAAAAACCAAAAATTGGGTTTTTTAGAAGTAAAAACACAGCAAAATATTATCATGTGTTTACATAAAATTTAAATGTGAATTTACTTTAAATGAAAAAAAATAAATTAAATGATAAAATCATAATCCGATTAGACTTTATAACCAATTAAAAAGCTAATCTAATAATATTAATAAATTAGATGAAAAAGAAGGTTTGATTTAAAATACAGTATTTTCCACTATCCTTTAAAATATGAATTTTCTCAGAAAAATATCCAAAATTCAAAAGAAGTAAATTTTTATTTCCCTGTTCCAAATAAGAAATTTATTTTGCTAAATATAATACATAAAAGTGTTAAAAAGGATATTTAAAATGGGTGCGCCATCAAAAGGCGGCAAAACTATGTTTTTTTGGAAAATACTTCTTTTATCCAAAAAATTTAATTTATTCTTATATAATATTATATTAAATAAAAAATATGAATTTTAATTTTATATAAAATTTAAAATTTGGATAATAATATTCCAAACAGCTAGTTTATATCCCATTAAATAATAATATCTTGACAATATACCATTGTTTAGTGAACCTCATTACTACGTACAATGCCAGATATTGAGGAAGGTCAATATTTCATTTAATGAAAGAGAATCCATTGTTATGTTTTGTGAAATCTTCTTTTGGTGTTGCGTATAACATAATCCAAACATATTTCTTTTATACATTTAACAAAATCAATACATAGTGCTGGGTGAAATTAATTCTACCAAAATAACCTGAAATTTTGTGTAACACAAGCCAAGAATAGTGTTTTGTATACTAAAATCTAATACGGTGTTTCATATAGAACAAGCTAATCTTGGTGTGGAATCCAATAGAATAGGTCAATGAAATTAAAAATAATCTATTTTGTGAAATCTCGCGGTGTTACATTCTACACCCCTTAAAATGAATTTCTCCCTCAATATTTTTTGGGTTTATAAAAGGTTTACTACTTGGAAATTTCTTTGATAGAAACCCACATTGTAAAAAGGAATAATAAAAATTCATTTTAAAATGGAATTTTAGAAACATAATGGTCACCCAAAGTAACTCATCACTGGGTTTCCACATAGGAGAACTTAGGTGGGTATTGAGAAGATGGTTACAGAAGAGAAATCTAACAATCACATTTTGATGGATAGTGATAGAATATAAGGTTTGGAGAAATTTAACTACTAGAAAACCTAAAATCTGTGATGATTTAAGGGACCATCTAATTTATTAGAAAATAAGGTACTAGGATATCATTTTTGGTTTTAAGATCCTTTTCTTAAAGATGATGAATTCTTTCATAAGGATAAATACTTACTTGATTTCTAAACAATCTCACCATTGGTTGTCCCCTGAAAAATTTCTACTTCATCTCTTGTTTCATGAAATGAAATTTAATTTAACATTCTTTAAGTGTTAGTAGATCATGTGATAGAATGATAGGTCATTCCATCCGTCTTAACAAAAGGGTTAGAATAGGCTATCTAATATGTATAAGTCCACCTATGGTGAGATATGACTTTTTTCTGTCTAATGGAATCTGAGATTTATCATAAAATTTCTATAAATCTATATCCTTAAAAGTAATAAAAAATCATAAAATCCAAAACTATAGAAAAATGTTCACTTACGCAGCTTAACATTTTTCCCCGATATATAAAATGGTATCTCATGTTGGTCAAATTCCAAAAGTGTGAACACCTTCATCAGGTATTCTCTTGAGTCATGGTGACAACCAGAATTATCAGATATCCTTATTGAAAAAATGCATGTTTCATTATTACAAAACACAATGTATTATTACTGTAGTAATAAAAAGTTTTAAACTTCCTCTATGATAGCATAACCTTAATTTCAAAAACTCTTTATTTAGTACCCAATATACTAGTATCATCCAATTTACATATTAAAATCCAACGTATCTTTACACAAACATCATAATTATATCATAAGGGACATAATAAAGGTTATCTTTACCTTTATCTTTTGTTCTCCAAGAATATCACTTTTTTCACTCCTTAGAACTATTCAACATATCCTTTCCAATCCTTATACTGAAAAAACAAATATATTTCATGATTCATATAACATAATCTTTGAATTCCAAAGCATATACACCTCAAAAATCCAACTTTATTCTTAAACCATTACTTAGGTCCCATAATCTTTGTATTTCACAAAATATAAATCATTTCTTAAGGTTTCCAACCTCAAAATTTTTAAGATTAATGTAAAGAATATAAGAAGAACATCACATAACATTCACATGTCATTTACAATATCTTTACCCAAAACAGTATAACCAATACTCATACTATCTTTAATATTCTCATCATGATATTTTCACTTTTGAAATAAATATTTATAATATCCATAATTTCCACATCTAAATCATTCAATGGCCAACTATGTTTTATTTAATTTTGGCTACTTACTAAGACTGGAATAAACCATGTGAGAAATATATATAACAGAGATTAGAAACACATAAGTAAGTTAAATTATATATAATATTTAAATCTATGATATCATTGGTTAACCCAAGGTTAGTCATGATTATCACAGAAATCCTAGGTTTTTAACCTATAATTTACTTATCCCTAGGACAACCCTATACATATCCTTAAAAACAACTATAGGGATCTCACTAAAGTTTTCTAATCCTAGATTCTAAATGATGACTAATCTTTTAGTTTGATACCAACTATAGAGTCCCTAGCATGAAGAAATTAAAATTATACTACATTTGAGGAATACTTAATACATGACACAAACATATGCCCAAATTTTCTATCAGTTTAGTGTCTTTCGAAACTTGGAACATAATCTTCTAACTTGGTGAAAGAACTTCAACTTCAACCATAAATATCTTCCCCTTTTTTTCTTCAAAAAAACATTCATTATATCATTGGGAAAAGAAAACATAAAAAAGTTTTCCTCAAAATCGTAGTAAAGGTAATCATTGAGAACATAAAACAAACCATAAACATAAGAATGTAAAAACATGGACATAACATTTGAATATCAAAATCTTGAGTCATAAAATAAATCATGGTAGTTCATAAGGTATTTATCACAAAGTTACATTAACCATGATAAAATAGCATTGTCATAAAACATATAATTGTGTCAAACAAATAAGCACATAATATGATTTCCATAGTAGCCATGACATTGTTTCCAAGACCATCATAGTGGACAAAGTCCATTACTAAACCAGGTTTACTTTTCATTCCATCCATGTATTAATGAACCAGATTTACTTTCAATTATAGTCATTTTTATCTCATGATTTATAAATCCATACCCAATTCAATGGAGGGATATATTGGTCTCACCCATCTAAAAATGAAAACATTCTTAAATGTTCAACAAATACATAAATCATTTATCATAGCATAACCCAAGAAATAGTATGGGTTTCATAAAAATCATTACTTCATAACATAATCCATGTAAAATATAATTTCATCATTTAAATAACTATTTCATAGTAAAAATATTTATAGAAACATAACACTATTTAAAGAGCTTCATATTTGATAGAAAATAATTTCGATAAAACAATTGAACTTAATTGTTGAGGAAAATATCATTTCAACATCAAAAAAATTTTTGTTCTAAATATACTGCACAATTTTAAAAGAAAATAATTTAGTTGAAAATAAACATGAAATATTTTAGAGGAACCTTCATGGAAATTAGGCTTCATGAAACCATTAAAAATCTATTCATGTTTTATAACTTAAAAAAATCATTCTCCTCTATCTTTTTTTGAAAAGATAAAAAGTACCTCGTATGGTAACTAAAAGAATGATTTTTTCCATACCAAATAGTAACATTCAAAAATGGTTAAAAATAGCATTAAAAATAAAAATAATAATAATGAACATTTTATGAAATCTATTTTTGAAAACATGTACATGGTTGATAAATATTTCCCCAGTAAATACTTACGTATAAACAATCTAGGATAAAAATGAGATTACAAATTTTACCCTCACTATAGGTCTGATATGATTCATATGTGTTATATAATAATTATAATGATTTATATAATGTTATTAACTTATTCCAGAATCATGGTCATCATATATGGTCATATTCTTATTTTTATAAATCTTGGTGTGGTTTGAAACATAAGACATAAAAAAATTAAAAGGAATATATCTCGTAAAATCACAGGGTGTTACACGAATAATACCTATGTGGACTCAAGAAAAATAAAAATAAAAATCATTTTAGATGTTGAAACTCACTAGATATCATTTTGAATTATGTTTCTACAAAAATATATTAAATTGAAAATTAAAATATCCTCATAAATTCCACACCCTAAATGGTGTGGGGTTATAAATTCTATAATATGGGCTAGGAGTATTTCATTGGACTGATTCAAAATTCAATGGAAATAGTTCCTGAATTACCACCTCTCCATCAAAATTTAACTCAAAATAAAACATTTAATTAAATAATAAAGTCACATTAATTTGGTGAAAAAATATGGAATATCTCACCTACGATCATAGAATTTTGAATTATTACATAGGTAACTTAAACAATTTTCAATTAAAATCACCCTTGAATCCTTTTAAGGATTTTAACATCTAAGGGAAAGGTTGAGTTAAACTTTATATCTTTTTAAATCCATTTTATTCTTCTTCCACATCATATACTTCTAAATCACCTAGTGATCAATCTAGGGTACGCTCCATGATGTAATCCTGAGTTATGAATTTTTAATATATTAAAGATAATATAAATTTTTGGGTTTTTTCTACTACTACTCAATTATATCATTTTATTTTGTGTTTATTATAGTATAATCACAACCAAATAAAAGGAACAGGGATCCAAATTCATTCATGAATAACCTAGATCGGGGGATTGTTTGGGAGTGTGGCCTCTTCTTTCACCCCTTCCCATTTTTCAGTGATCTTATGATATAATCGAATTAGAGAAATCCAATTTGTGAAATCTAATTATAGAAAAAAGCATAATCCTATTTAAGTCTAGATAATTAATTTAACGTAGTATCTAATATGTTAATACCATTACCATGCATATGTGATTCTTTTAATGAGTTTGGTTCTTACATCAACATAACATTTTTTTATTTTGAGTGGTCATTTGTAGTCAATATCATTAGTCAGTAAAATCCAAGTTGTTATCCTATTATTAACACATATAAAACAATATATTTAAGAAGAAACAATCATGGAATCAAGGATAAATTCCATTTTATGTTTACCAGAGAATAAAACACATACATATTATATAAATTTAGTTGAATATTAAATAAAAATCATAAAAATCCTTGGGCGATAACCACAAAGGTTTTATTTATTTTGATATTTGATACATAATCAACTTATTTCATGAAAAAATATTAAATATCACCCACAATGTTCTTCCCACAAAGTACCCTAATTATAAATATATTAATAGAAATACTTCTTCATAACACTAGAAAATATAGATCATAACGTAAGTTTCGGGGAACGAATTTCTGAATAACAACAATCATGATTGTTGAAAAAAACTATTATCATGATCCATGAAAACTAAAACATGTGACATAATCTGTGATTACAGTATATAAATATTCATTAGAAATCATAACATTGTCGATCAAGCATCACTAGTAGAATCCTGTAACATCATGGATGAGAAATCATCTTATAAATCCTACATCAGAATGTTTCATACATATTTAGAAAAATCTATTAGTGTAATGGACCAGGAATTAGTCCCATTGTTTCTTAATATATTGGATTATAAATTATTACTGGCATACGATAATAATCTCATGAATTAAAACATCTTTACCCAATGCATTGGATGGATATAATAGAACTACCATTCATAGAATGATAAACCATTTATAATTGTACCACAATAACATAACATTTGTGATTCCATCATCACTTAATTAACTCATGAAAAGAATAATGTTTGATGAGTGCATAAATAATTCAATATTATAAGTTTTTTAGAGAAAAATAGTGGATTATTTCAGTAGATAATATCCCTAGTGATTCATAACAATTTATAAAATAGATTTTCGTATATGAAAACTATTTTTAAAAACTATTTTTAAATATTCATTGAAAAAAAGGAAAACATGTTTTTTTCTTACGGTGGCTTTTGGAAACTAAAAATTCATAGAATAATGGGAATAATGTTTTATCTTAGAATAAAAGAAATATATTGAAGGAATCATAATTAATAATATAGTATATAATCATGGGAAAATCTATTCATGCCGCATATGTTTAAAATAAAACTTTCTTTTCACAATATTATAAAAAATCCAAAGTGAGTTATATGAAAAACATGTGAAAATATTCTGGTTAATAATTTGTAAATTAAATAAAATGTAGTATATAATAACTTTATCAAAAAAAAATTTATATGTAAAAACTTCTATAATTTTTTTTGAATAATATGGACATGGGGGAGAAATATTCCTTACATAAAAGAATAAATAAGTCTAACTTTTCTTATAGAAATAATTTCAGTATTTTTGACAACCAATGAGGTGGAAAATGGTGCTAATTATTTAAAAACCAATAAATAACCAATGTATAAGAAACTATATGGGGTTTATTTCTAAAATAACATATAATTTGCAACAATGAAAATTTAATCATAAAAAATCCTCATTAAAAGTGATATTGTAATAAAAACCAATGTGTTAAGTCTATAATTTCTTATTACACACTCTAATATCATTTATAATAAATTTATATTTATTATAAATATATACCAGAAACATATTAAGTATTATACTCTATATATAATCCCCTAATAATTTCTAATTTTTCACTTATTTATAATTCATCCTTGAAATCAATATTCTGGTGTAAACTATTCTATTTTCCACTTATGTTTTGATTTGGTGATTCATGTACATGAAACATATTCATGGTTTCATCATTTATCGAATATTTAAAATTTAATTAATCTCATAATTATTAATTATATACCCTTTTAAAACCATCCATTCAAGAAAGCGATGTGAAATAAATTACATCACTTTATGGAGGCCGTATTCTGCACTTAAGAAGAACTGATGTTTTTATTTTCCATTTAAAGGAAAACGATAGGTAAATATTATTTTACTTCATAAAAATTTATTATATAATTAATATCATATATATTCATTAAATTCATCTATATTATCATCCATGAGAGTCAATGTGGAAAAATAAAATATGTTGCAACACGAAGATGATAGTACATCCGTACACATAAAGAATGTTTTCATTTTATATTAGATGAAATTGAGATAGAAAATTATTTGAACATTTAAATAACAAAAATTATGTATAGTAAAGATAATTATATAATTATGTTACTATGGTTATATAAAATTTGGATGTGTTGGAACTAGAAATAATATTGAAAGAGATTAGTCATGACAATCACATATTCCCAAAGAATCATACTTGGGATTAAATTGAAATCCTTATATGGTAGGTATTTTTTTGATACCATAACCTATAGGACATGAGGAGTATTTGGAATTTATTTGGATAGATATTGGTTGTGTTAAGGTTCTCATGTGTTGTGTAGAAGTGAGTAAAAAATATTCCCTTTTAAATGTGAGAGGAGTGGAACCGTTGTAAAAAATAAGACATTTTAATTATAATAATTTTACTTCTCTAGAAGTGGGTATAATTTAGTCAAATTTCAAAGATATGGTGATGTGATTTCAAAATACACTCAAACAATCAGATAAATATAAGGTTTTATGTTATATTAGAAGAAGGTTTCCTTAATTTAATATCTTTTAACCCATATTAACCTTAATTATAGTGATAATATTTTTAATATAGTAATAATTAATTATATATTAAAATTATTTTAACCATATTGAATATTATTTATTATAAAGAAACAACCCAGGTTACCCTTAAACTCGGCACCCTAACCATTATATTACATACCTGAAGGGTGTTCCTTATCCCCAAGGGCTTGTAACAAGCACCCAAGCATTAAACAACATAATAGAGGGAATGATTTTTCCTAGCCTAATCAAGAACATGAGATATAGGTACTAAATAAAAATTAGTAGTGAAAGATGAATAATATATATGTGCCATAAGAGTATGAAAACAATAGAAATCGATTGAAACAAAAGATTTTAAAACCCCTAAAGGTCATCTCCCACTATAATGGACCAAAGATAAATAGCTACTCCAAATGATGGCATGGACAAACTCCCACCATCTCACCCAAATCTACCAAACTAGATGACACAAACCTTGCCACCTCACTATGAATCCTTGACATTACCTTCACTAGAAGACAAATAAATCACTACAAACTACCGAAGATGTGCACATGGTGTGGGATAACAGGCTCACTAGGATCCCAACTAGTTGTTCTAGAACAATATTCTATATAAAAATCCAATATGATTGTTTTAAATAAAAATGAGGCATGATATGTAGTAAAAGAGTTTTATAGAAAACATATTAATCATTTACCTTTTTCCAAATATCTAAATAAATGTAGGTATATCAATTTCAAAGCACATTTTCCATAACATTTTTCACAAGCACAAACATGCATATCAAGGATAACTCAGAAATAAAAAAAATAAAAAAAAAAGAAAATGTATGACAACACCAAGGAATACTACAGGTCTAGGACATAGAATACTCATACACCAATAATTATGTTCAAATATCCAATAAAAAACACATTCCTAGGAAGCAAATAAATTCCCCATGTCTAAACAACTCTAAATTCTAATATCAGTCCCCTAGAAAAATAGTCCTACGAAATATAGATACGAAAAATGAAAAACATCTTGATAATCACAAAACAATGGACTATATCCCCCATTTACCCAAGGTAACCCTTGTACTCTTTTTCATAATTCGTTTCAATGCTTTTAAAATACCCATTTTAGGTCCATTTATCAATAACCATGTAAAATCCATTTTCATTGAAAAACCTTTTCAACACATAGAACAAATCTCATAAATTTCATTATCAATCAGTTTGTAAAGAAAAACAATAAGATCCATTGTCATAGGCTAGAGATGGAACCACCTACTTCAAAAATAAGGTTTCACATGCCTGTAAATTAATCCAAAATCAAAGAAACCATAAAACATCAACAAATTCCCTATAATAAAATCCACCTGAATATTTTTTCAGTTAATAAGATACGGAGTAAGAGGAACAAATAAAACCTACATACCTAAAATAAGAAAGACTATCGCACCATAAAAAATGAAGGAAAAGGCCTCTGGAATGAGATTTCACAATAGATCTAAGAGAAACCTAGAATAAAACACCATCATAAACTAACAAATCCCAAGATTCCACCCAATGATGATATAATGACCAAAAGGAATGAAGAATTCGAAAGGTATCTTACCTAGAGAGATGCACCATACCCTCAATAGAGTTCCAACATAGAATCGATCAAATTTGGAGTGGAAATGTCTACGAAAATCACCTTAAAAGAGCCTCTGTTAAATATCCAAGAGGTTTAGAGAAGGATCCACGACAAAACAGCTTCCCTCCCACATTAAAATAAAGATCCATGCCAATTAAAACTGTGCAATATACTTACATGCCATGAAATCCATGGTGTACAAATACATTGAAAATTTTGTCACCTTGGGTTAAAAATATGTTATTTAAAAAATTCATGACATAAAACCACCACTCACAATTTGTAACATTTCACTGCATGAATCCCCTTTTATGGCTTGTACCCATAAAAATTACATGTTGTGCAACCAAGTTACACATCATGGATTGTTCTTGCATCATATAGAAGAGTCTTGTTAAATTTTAATGTCTAAAAAATCTCTAAAATATCAAATATTGGTATCCTCCATATTTAAAAATAGGTAAATAAATGATTAGGTTTAGGGAATACCTGATAAAACTATAATGGGGTGGTACAAAATCCACACCAAAAAGTCTTTCCATCCCCGAGAAGACATTTGGAAGATGTAATCCCTAGGAAAATATAAGGCCACTTCTCTCTCATCAATGAATCATGTTTCTACATCTCATGAGAATTTTATCCTTGTTTACATATCACTATGACCAATTTAATCAACTTCCCACAAAATAATCTCACTTAAGAGTAAATGATCTCAACAGGTTTCTCCAAAACAAAAAAAACTAGCTCCAAATCAATTTCTTCCCAATTTGGAATATAAGTTTGATTGGGATGGTACTTGCTGAGCTGAGATATATAGAAATCATCATGGATACCTATCAAATGAATAGAAAATACTAACTAATAAAAATAATTTCTGAGCCACTCACTGACCTCAAATGGTTCAACATATATTGGAGCCATCTTTCCCTACATTCCAAGATGATAGTGACCCAACAATGGAGAAACATTCATGAACAGCTGGTAACCTATGGAAAACTCTAAAGGATGACACTAGTGATCCACATATGATTTATGTCGACTTTTTCCTATTATCATATGTCAATGTAAATCCTAAATTTTTGCAAACATCTCATGAATGAAAATTGTTACTACTAAAGATACTTCGCCCACCTCAGCCCAAAAAAGAGGTGATCTACATGAGAAACCACAAGACCCCTCTAATGGATCCATTCTTATAGAAAATGGATAACTGTGGTTGTATAAAAACTACACCAATCCTAGATGGTTGTCCCATGATCCTCTGACATCCAAGACACAAGAATAGACCCTATCCTCCTAGATTTGAATTATATGTTCCATATGACCGTCTATTTGTGAATGATAATCCGTTCTCAACTTGATCTGAGTTCCAATCATCTATTGGAGACTCCTCTATAAACTTGAGATACACCAATGATACCTACCTAAAAAAATGGAATATGGACTCCCATGTAACCTAACAGTCTCTTGCATGAAAAACTTACCATGATCATAGTGTATTTGATCATAATGAAATGAGAACACTTCATCAACCGTTCAATAACCACATATATAGTATTATTCCCTTGGGGAGTCCATGATAACCCAACAAAAAACTCCATGGTTATCTCATCCCATTTCTTGATTGGCACTATAATAGGATGAAGCAAACAAGAAAATATCATGTTCTCTTCCTTTATCTATTTCCAAGTGTAATAACGAGACACAAACTTCGTGAAGTAATGCTTCAAACCTGGCTAATAGAATCGGTGCCTCATGTTATAATACATCTTCATAGTTTCTGGATGAAATAAACATGAAGATCTATGAAAATTTAAGAGGAATGAATTCCTCACAAATTTTGGGATGATAACATTTTTCCTGAAGTGATGCATACCATCTGAAGACATGGACCAACCCGAAATAGTCTCCCTACCATAGAGGTTGTATTGAATCTTCTAAAACTCATCATCCAGATACTATCTCTAAATAATCGAATCTTTAAGAGAATATGTTAACTAAATTCTTGTCAAAACTATTCCTGAAACATCCTCAAAAGCATCAAGGCGCTACTGAGCAAAGATCCCCATAAGGTTCCACTCTTCATTGAATCTACAATATCATATGATGGTACATTCTTTCTTAGAGTATCCTTGTGACATTTCTCTTCCCTAGGGTATAGAAGATATCAATGTTAAATGTCTTACGGTATTCTGCCCATCATATATTAATGATATTGAAGTACTTCTAAGAAAATATATAACATATACTCTTATGATTAGAGAAGACTATGCATATTTTCAAAAAAAGACAGTACATCCTTTATTTAAGTGCTTGCATGATTGAAGAATTCTCTAAATCATAAGTTTTGTAATTATTTCCATGCAGTCAAAGCTGATGACAGTCGTTATCAACCACATGATCATCCATCATAAGAACTCATCCCAAATTAGAATACAAAGCATAAGAACCCCACGTAACCCTTACCGGGATTAGGTAAGATAAGAATATTAGTTGATGATAGAAAAAGTTTTAGATTTTATAAAGAATTACAAAACATCACATCCCATTTCAATTTCATGGCATTCCTATTAAGATCCATCAAAGCTGATTCCATCATATATAAGTCTTGGAAAAACCGTCGATTGTATCCAAAAAGACATAGGAAGATTCATATCTCAAATACAAACCATTGTTCCTTCCATGAAAACAGTTCCATTACCTTCTCTAGATTAACTGATAATACATGATCATAAATTCCATTCCCCGTCAACATCACTTGTTGAATCTAGAAATTACATTTTGAACGCTCTCCATTAAGACATTTACTTTTAAAAATTTCAAGAACCAAACTCAGATGGTGCTCGTTCTCACACTTGGATTCCAAAGAAATAATAATATCAACCATGAACACTAACACAAAATTTTCAAGATATTGATGGAATATCTGATACATTGAACCCATAAAAACTATAATATAATTAGTTAGATCATTAGGGATCACAAGATATTCATAATGGATATACATACTCAATAAATATCTTTTTAGTATATCAGACTTTTGAACTCTGAGCTGATGATTACTCAATCAATGATCCATCTTTAAAAAAAATCCCATTTTAAATGATCAATGAGATCATACACACGAGGCAATGGAGGTTTTTTCTTACCCATTACTTGATTCAAATTTTGATAGTCCTCAAATAAATGAAGTTAACCTTATGCTTTCTTGGCATAGAGAAAAGGGGATTCCAATGGTCAAATACTGGGGCGATGAAATCCTTTTTCTAATTAGCCATCTGACAAATTTTTGAGCACTTTCAGCTCCAATGTATCTATATGATAATAAGTTATTGATATTATATAAAGACCCGTAAATATCAAGGAAATTTTTTTCTTAATTTTCCTAGAATTTTACAAGAGCACAGTTTCTGACAGCACCTGATTCTGAGGCCGGTGTGCCCAGAATCATTTTTTGATGTTTGGATCGGGTACGTTCAGTGAACGAACGAGCGGGTTTTTCTAAGTTTTGAACCGGTGCTCGGAATCAAATTCCAAGGGCACCGATGGAATCGCAGTGCCGGTATTTTCTTAGAAACTCCTCTTCTGGAGTTGTGTTTGCTCGGGTGTGGTTTTTAATTTTTGGGCTTTAAGTTAAGAAATAAAATAATGTGGTACGACAAACATTATTTAATTTCACTTAAAGCTGCTTAAAGCCACTTAAAGCTGCTTAAGCTGAGTTGAAGTGGATAGGGTGAAATTCAACATATCCTACCCTCTTGGTAGGATATTTGTGAGGTGGGGCACGCACGATCCCCACCGTTTCTTTTGCCCTAAGTAACGCACCTGCAACCCCCACTCTTAAATGAAAGTCAACTGACGCGTTTTCTAACTTTTTAAACGCTCCTATTTAATTGGGAGGTTTATTCATTGAAATTAATTATATGAATTAATGGGTCGTTACTTAGTTGTTTTACTTTTTTTGGCATGTTAATAAAATAAGACCAACACACCTTTCTTCTAGGATGCGTTTTGTTGAGAGGATTTGGAGATTCTATGCCTTCATCCTCCTTCACGAAGAACGCGAAGAACACGAAGAACGCGAAGAACGCCGGCCTTTGATGAAAGGGCATGAAGAACGCTGAGCCCTTAGAGATCGATGACACAAAGCCAAGTACCACGACGCCGAAGATTCTTCTCCCGCGACGTTCTTCTACGATGTTCCTTCTTCCGCGACAGATCTTCGATCATCCGTTGAGGTAAGAGTTTTCGGTCCTTTTAATTCTTTGTTTATTATAACATCATCGTGGATTTAATTGTTATAATTAAATCTGTATGTCCTTGATCCTCGGAGTTTGTTGACGAGACACCATATACCGCGATGACGCGACGCCCTTCCGTGATGCGATGATCATCTTCTACCGCGACGGTCAATTCCACGAAGAACTCGTCTGACAACTACGACGAGGTAGGGGTCATTTTGAAAATGATTTCTTTTACCTATGCTTGTTTCCTCCAAGGCAAGATTATTATTGCGGGATGTGTTTTATCAATTTCTGGGATTCATGGTCTTGTTTCAAACTGCTATCATGGTGGGTGCGGACCAACGAACAAGTCCAAACCCACTGCCCTTTGTTTCATGGTGGGTAGAACTGCGGACGACGACAGAATGTGCCGCAGAGACGATTTGTTGATTCTGCAGTGAAGAACGGGACCCGGGATGAGCTACGGCATAGACGGAAATGAAATCGGACCACCGGAGCAACTCCGGTGGCCCGCGAACTCCACCGGCGGCGCCCCGGCGCGCCGCCGGACGGAGCCACCGTGGCTGAAGCCGCAGCGGCGGTGGCTGACCAGACTCGCGACCGCGCGGGTCCAGTGAGACACGGGACGCGGCTCTGCTGCATCCGCTGACCAAGCGCGGCCCCACGTGGGGCCGCTGCTTCACTTCATGCGGGGGAAGAACACCCCCCGCGACTTCCTTTGCTCGGCCGCTCGGCCGAGCCGAGCCGACCCACCGGCCGGGTCGCGCCCAGGCCGGGTCGGTCCGGGACCAGACCCCCCGTTTCCGGACCTTTTTCGGTCTTTTGAACATAACTTGAGCTATGGGCCTCCAAACGACGTTCCTTCAGTGGCGATGTGATCTTGGGATCGAGACGGTCGTTTCGGTATATCACATTCAAGGTTTTGGAATACTTTGGGTTCAGTCGGGTTGGTTCGTACACAAAACCAACCGGGTCCTCGGAGCAGAAACACTCATATCTTGAGCTTCAGACGTCCGATTGACGAGCCGTCGACTTTTTTGAATTCCTCTAACTGAGAAGAAACTTTTGGATTAATCCTCTCGAGGATTGGACCTAGGTGGACTACGGTCAGGTTGGTTTTGCCTTAAAAACCAACCGGGCCCCTGGAACGAAAAAGCCAATAACTCTTAGACCGGGCGTCTGATTGACGCGCCGTCTGCGACGTTGAGTTCCTGTTGGCGATATGGAACTTTTGGATACATCAACTCTGGACTATGTGTCAGTTCATGTATCAGCCTCTCGGCTTGTGGAGCGGACCCTCCTGAATGAGCTTGCTGTGTGCGGGAACCCTAGAGCTGGTTGTGCCTGCTACTGTAATGACGACGACTGTGCAGAGATCCTTAGTGGATTCGACGGCGACGACTATAGCACTCAACGTTCCTTTGTGGGTCAGTTCTACCGATCCTGTGTGGGTCCAATCTTGTTTGGGTCAGCGCTCAACAGTCTTATGTGGGCCAGCGCCTACAGATCCTGTGTGGGTCCGATCCTGTGTGGGTCTTTGCGAGGGTTAGTTACCTATCGATCCTTTGTGGGTCAGATCCTTTGTGGGTCATTGCGGGGGATAGTACCTATCGATCCTTTGTGGGTATGACGACTTAGATGGATCAGTGATCATCTCTATCGTCATTCGAATAATTATACCTGTGTGAGCTGAAACCCTGTTTTGCTTTCCATTGTGGATTGTGTTGTGCTATCGTGTGTGGATTTACGTTTTTCTTTCCATTGTGGATTGTGTTGTGCTATCCTGTGTGGATTTACGTTTTTCTTTCCAGTGTGGACTGGGTTGTACTTGAGCTCGGATGTTGGAGCCGAGCGAGAATTGATGACTTAGGTATATGTATGGGCATATACCTAAGCTGTGCCAGATGTTACTTCGTGATTGTATCTTTCCTTTGTGGTTTATCCTTTGTGGATTCTGGGAGACCTTCGTGGGTCATGAGGTCCCTACTGAGTAGCTTATACTCACCCATGCACGGGCTATGCCTGCACTATGTTGTGTTGGTTGCAGACGACGGACAGCACTGATCGTGGTGGAGGTTCGCGGAGGAGGACGATACCTGGAGGTGGACCACTAGGTGGGACGTACTCGGAGCGGTCGGCTGGACCTGAGGAGCAGTGGAGGCTATCTATGACCACCCTTCAGGTGGGACTTCCAGTGGACGGCTCGACATTGCGGCTTTACTTTTCAGTTGTTGTTTTCCCTTTCGAGTTGTACTTTACTTCCAGTTTGGGTTTGTATTCAGGCCCACTTGCTTTCCGCACTTACTGTTGTACCAGCTTTTACTTAGTGTTTACTTCTTCCACTTTCTTACTCTGTGGTGCTTGTTTAGTTTACAAAGGAAATGCCTTCCCTTTTTACTGGGATTTACGCCTTGGTGCTAGTCGCCAGCCCCTGGCCTATGGAAGGCGGGCTTTGGGTAGTCACGGCACGGGCCCCGAGGATGGGTCGTGACAAATTGGTATCATAGCAGTTCGGTTCTACCGCAGAATCTGATCTTTCTTTTATGTGAAGCAATAGTGTTAAGCATATTGGGTGTGGTTATCAGTCTAGGGAGCCCAGTGTTGGTGCGGCGGCCGACGTATCCGTACACCAGGACACTGACTTCTGATTTTCGACTTAATGAACGAAAACATTGATTGCATGTGTGTTACAAGTTTTCTTTGTTATTACTTTGTATCAGCTCACCAGGTATACTGTTCTGACCGTGGCGCACCTGTTTCCTTTTTAGGATGGCCCCACAATGGCAGCCAGCTAGGGTTTCGATAGTAGAGCATGATGACAGCCCGCCGAGCGACGAGGCCTCGGTGCAGGGCCCTTTGACAGCTGAGGCACCGGCGATACCTCTACCCACTGAGCCCCCGATGCTTCCAGCCCCAGCCGCTGGCGATGCACGTCGCCTTAGTGCACTGCATGAGTTCCAGTGCCAGCGACCGCCCAGGTTCCGCGGGGAGACGGACCCCCAGGAAGCCGAGGACTGGCTGGAGGGAGTTGTACGACTTTTCATGCTAGTGAGGACACCATCAGACCTCATGGTGATCCTCACAGCGAGCCTACTGCACGCAGCAGCGGGCCGATGGTGGAGCTTGATGCTCCAGGTGCACGATGAGGAATCTCTTCTCTAGACAGACTTTGAGGGCCTCTTCCGCTCAGAGTTTTCCCCGTCCACCCTCTGTGCGGTGCGCATCTAGGAGCTTCTTCAACTGCGGCAGGGCAGCTTGACGGTCGCCCAATACTCGGCGAGATTTACCGATCTCTCTCGTTACTCGACCGACATGGTACGGGACCCATTATTCTGGTCCCGGACCTTTGAGTAGGGATTGAGACACGAGATCAGGGCATCACTGATCTCCCTCAGCATTCTGACTCAGGCAGGAGTACTGGAGCGAGCCCTTTTGATCGAGAGCTTTCTTGCTGAGACTTCTCCAGCGGAGAGACCTACCACGGGGCGACACGTAGCAGAGTCTTCCACAGCAGGCAGTCGACGGATGACTCAGGGGTCCAGGTAGACCAGACCCTCACGCAGATGACCTCAGGACACTGGCTCAGCAGTGCAGGGCGCACAGCGTGGAGCCAGTCTTTCGAGAGGCAGGCAATGCTACACATGCGGCGGGCAGGGTCAAATTGCTCGTGACTGCCCGACCCACCGTGCCGAGGAGAAGTAGACGGTTGAGGGGCCACCCTGGCAGAGGCAGTGGGTCGATCGTGGTGGTCCGCAGGGAGGAGGCGGACGAGGCAGAGGAGCTGGCCGAGCAGCAGGTGGTGGGAGACACTTTGAGGCTCTACCACCACCACCACCAGGAGGTCCACCCTGACTATAGGGAGCTGGTGCGCAGAGACAGGCACGGCTCTAGGCAGTGGAGGCCTACGACCACGGCGCGCCCAAGATGATTCGAGGTATGATCTGTGTCTATTCCACCCTTCCTATAGTTCTTATAGACACAGGAGTGAGTCACTCTTTCATAGTCGTTGCCCTTGTTCGGAGCTCGAAGATTCCGACAGAGCCGTTGGCTCGATCCTTACGGATAGAGACTCCTACGAGAGCAGACTCAACGATTACGCACTGGTTTCGGTAGTGTGAGCTTACTCTAGGAGGCGAGATCTTCTGCTGGGATCTTCTTGTAGCGGCATCGGGGCCTTACGACGTCCTCTTGGGCATGGATTGGTTATCTACAGTCCATGCACAAATTGACTGTATTAGGCACAAGGTGCAATGTGTACGCACCGACGGGAGTAGGTTCACCTTCACTGGCGAGAAGGGAGCCTTCACAGCACAGGATTGACATCCATAGAGGAGAGGATATCCCATCACTCATCAGTTGGCTAGCCTCATCCTAGGAGTAGTTGACATTCAGAGTCCTAGTTTCCCTGCAGTGGTGGATCAGTACGCAGACGTCTTTCCCGACGACATTCCAGGGCTACCTCCTCGTAGAGAGGTAGAATTTCATATTGATCTGTACCCCGGGACAACCCCGATATCCACTCCAGCATATCGGATGGCCCCCGCTGAGCTTCGAGAGATACGGGTATAGTTGGAGGACTTGCAGGGCAAAGGATTCATCTGACCCAGTGTTTCGCCCTGGGCTTCCCCAATATTGTTCGCCAAGAAGGCGGACGGGAGCTTGCGACTATGTGTCGACTATTGTCGCCTGAACCAGGTGACAGTGAGGAACAAGTATCCGCTACCGAGGATTTATGACCTCTTCGATTACCTCAAGGGAGCACGGTGGTTCTCGAAGATAGACCCTAGGTCAGGCTATCATCAGCTCAGAGTTCGGGATGAGGACGTGCAGAAGACGGCCTTCAGATGTCGGTATGACCACTATGAGTTCTTGGTTATTCCATTCGGCATAACCAATGCTCCAGCAGTGTTCATGGGCCTCATGAACAGGATCTTTCAGCCATACCTCGATCTATTTTTCATAGTCTTCATCGACGACATTTTGATATACTCGACGACTGAGGAGGAGCACGCCTACAACTTACGGGTTTTACTAGACACACTCCGAGAGCACCAGTTTTATGGAAAGATCTCGAAGTGTCAGTTCTGGATACGTGAGGTCCACTTCTTGGGACATGTCATCTCTGAGGCGGGAGTTGCAGTGGATCCTGCGAAGATCGAGGCAGTGCTAGCTTGGGAGCTACCCAGGAGCGTAACGGAGGTGCAGAGTTTCTTGGGACTAGCTGGATACTATCAGAGATTTGTGCCAGATTTCTATAGTGTTGCGGCACCACTCTCAGATATTACGAAGAAGGGGAAACCCTTTGTGTGGTCAGACATATGTCAGCAGAGCTTCCAGGAGCTGAGACAGAGATTGACCAGCGCACCTATCTTGAGTTTTCCTGAGGAGGGAGTAGGGTACGTAGTCTACTGCGATGCATCAGGGACCGGACTCGGATGTGTCCTGATACAGGAGAGGGCAGTGATCGTCTATGGATCACATCAGTTGAGGCCGCATGAGAAGAATTACGCTACCCATGACCTGGAGTTAGCAGCAGTGGTCTTCGCTCTGAAGACATGGCGACACTATCTGATGGGCGAGTGCTTCACAGTCTTTTCTGACCATCAGAGTCTCAGGTACATCTTCTCTCAGAAGGGCCTGAACCTGAGATAGCGGCGATGGCTTGAGTTCCTCCAGGACTATGACTTTGAGATAGTCTATACTCCTGGGAAGGGGAACGTGGTAGTCGATGCTCTCAGCAGGAGGACGGGCATTCAGCTACTTGAGGAGGAGACAAAGCAGCTAGCCAATTGGAAGATATCCTTCATGGATAGAGATGGAGCAGCCTTCCTTCAGTCTCTCACAGTCACCCCTTCACTACTGCAGTGGTTTAGAGAGGCACAGCGTGGGGACACTGACTGTGAGATGTGGCATGCACAGATATCCTCAGGACAGGCACCTGATGGTTTCTCCGTTGGACCAGAGCACGACATCCTTTTCAGAGGACGTACCTTGGTACAAGTTGATTTATGGGAGGAGGTGCTGAGAGAGTTTCACACTTCTCCTTTGGCGGTACATCCTGGAGTGGCCAAGAAGTACCAGGATCTCAAACGACAGCACTAGTGGTCGGGCATGAAGAAGGTCGTGGCAGAGTTCATTTCACGATGCCTCACCTACCAGTAGGTGAAGGCAGAGCACTAGGTACCAGCAGGCTTGGTACAGCCCTTGGTGGTCCCGGAGTGGAAGTGGGACAGGATATCTATGGACTTCGTGACTAGACTTCCACGCACTTCCAGAGGTCACGACTCCATTTGGGTGATTGTCGACCGACTCACCAAGTCGGCTCACTTCTTACCCATCAGAGAGAAGGGATCAGTGGAGAGCTTGGGGCGTCTCTACGTTCAGGAGATTGTATGACTTCACGGTGTGCCATCATCTATCGTCTCCGATCGAGATGCTCTCTTTACTTTCCGGCTTTGGAAGGGGTTGCAGGAGGCGTTCGTGACGCAGCTACGTCTGAGCACCGCCTTTTACCCTCAGACGGATGGTCAGACAGAGAGGACCATTCAGACTCTCGAGGACATGCTCCGCGCATGTTTCCTCGACTTTGGTCGCAGTTGGGAGGACCACCTACCCTTGGTGGAGTTCGCGTACAACAACAGCTACCACTCCACCATCGGGATGGCACCATACGAGGCGTTGTACGACAGACCTTGCAGATCTTTGTTGTGATGGACAGACCCTGGGGAGTCATCACTTGTGGGACCAGAGATGGTCTGGTCCATGACAAAGAATGTCCAGGTCATTCAGGAGCGGATGAGGACAGCTCAGAGCCGACAGAAGTCTTATGCTGACAGGAGGCAGAGGCCACTAGAGTTCGAGGATGGCGACCACGTCTTCTTGCATGTCTCACCTCGACGTGGATTACGGAGATTTGGCCGAGGTGGCAAGTTGTCTCCATGCTTCATCGGACCATTCCAGGTCCTCAGTAGGATTGGCGAGGTGGCTTATCACCTGGCTCTACCACCTCAGTTGCACCGGGTGCACGACGTCTTCCACGTATCCCAGCTGAGGAGATACGTGCATGACCCGACGCACATCATTGACCATGGGGAGCTAGATGTTGATGATGGGGAAACTTTTGTGGAGGTCCCGGTGGAGATCGAGGATCGACAGGAGCGGGTCCTACATGGACGGTCGATTCCTCTAGTGCGCATTAGATGGCAGCACGGGAACCTCCAGGAGAGCACTTGGGAGCGGGAGGCTCAGATGTGTGCTCAGTACCCACATTTGTTTCCCTAGCTTATGATGTATCTTTAAGGGGATGTAAATCCCTGAGGTGGGAGTGATGTAAAGACCCTTAAATTTCAAGGAAATTTTTTTCTTAATTTTCTTGGAATTTTACAAGAGCACAGTTTTTGACGGCACCTAATTCCGAGGCCCGGTGTGCCCGGAATCATTTTCCGAAGTTTGGCTCGGGTACGTTCAGTGAACGAACGAGCGGGTTTTTCTAACTTTTGAACCGATACTCGGAATCAAATTCCGAGGGCACCGATGGAATCGCAGCACCGGTATTTTCTTAGAAACACCTCTTCCGGAGTTGCGTTTGCTCGGGTGTGGTTTTTAATTTTTGTGCTTTAAGTTAAGAAATAAAATAATGTGGTACGACAAACTTTATTTTATTTCACTTAAAGCGGCTTAAAGCCACTTAAAGCTGCTTAAGATGAGTTGAAGTGGATAGGGTGCAATTCAAAATATCCTACCCTCTTGGTAGGATATTTGTGAGGTGGGGCCCGCACGAGCCCCACCGTTTCTTTTCCCCTAAGTAACGCACCCGCAACCCCCCCCCCCCCTCTTAAATGAATGTCAAATGACGCGTTTTCTAAACTCTTAAACGCTCCTATTTAATTGGGTGGTTTATTCGTTGAAATTAATTCTATGAATTAATGGGTCGTTACTTAGATGTTTTACTTTTGTTGGCATGTTAACAAAATAAGACCAACACACCTTTCTTTTGTGGTGTGTTTTGTTGAGAGGATTTGGAGATTTTGTGCCTTCATCCTCCTTCGCGAAGAATGTGAAGAATGCGAAGAACGCGAAGAACGCGAAGAACTCCGACCTTCGACGAAAGGCAAAGAAGAACGCCGAGCCCTCAGAGATTGACGATGCGATGCCACGTACCGCGATGCCGACGATTCTTCTCCCACAACGTTCTTCTAAGACGTTCCTTCTTCCGCGACAGATCTTCGATCATCCGTTGAGGTAAGAGTTTGCGGTCCTTTTAATTCTTTGTGGATTATAACATCATCATGGAATTAATTGTTATAATTAAATCTGTATGTCCTTGATCCTTGGAGTTCATCGACGTGACACCACATACCGCGACGACGCAATGCCCTTCCGCGATGCGACGATCATCTTCTACCGTGACGGTCAATTCCGTGAAGAACTCATCTGATGACTACGACGAGGTAGGGTTTGTTTTGAAAATGATTTCTTTTACCTATGCTTGTTTCTTCCAAGGAAAGATTATTATTGTGGGATGTGGTTTATCAATTTCTAGGATTCATGGTCTTGTTTCAAACCGCTAACGCGGTGGATGTGGACCAACGAACAAGTCCGAACCCACCGCCCTTTGTTTCTTGGTGGTCGGAACGGCGGACGACGACAAAACGTTCCACAGAGACAATTTGTTGATTCCGCAGTGAATAACGGGACCCGGGATGAGCTACGGCGCATACAGAAATGAAATCGGACCACCGGAGCAACTCTGGTGGCCCGCGAACTCCATCGGCGGCACGGATCGCCGGTGCGGCGGTGCCAGCGGCCGGAGGCGGCGGCGGCCGACCAGACCCACGACCGCACGAGTTCGGCGAGACACGGGACGCGGCTCTTCCGCGCCTGCTGACCAAGTGCGGCCCCACGCGGGGTCGCAGCTTCACTTCACGCGGGGGCAGCACGCCCCCCGCAGCTTCCTTTGCTTGGCCGCTCGGCCGAGCCGAGCCGACCCACCGGTCGGGTCGCGCCCTGGTCGGGCCGGGTCATGCCCAAACCAGTCGAACCCGGGTCGGGTCGACCCGGTTCGGGCTGACCCAGGGGGGGTCGGGCCGGGTCGGCCCGGGCCCAGACTCGCCGTTTCCAGACCTTTTTCGGTATTTTTCTCATAATTTCAGCTACGGGCCTCCAAACGACGTGCCGTCAGCAGCAATGTGATCCTTGGATCGAGACGGTCATTTCAGTATATCACACTCAAGGTTTTGGAATGCTTTGGGTTCGGACGGGTTGGTTCGTACACGAAACCAACCCGGCCCTCGGAGCGGAAACACTCATATCTTGAGCTTCGGACGTCTGATTGATGTGCCGTCGACTTTGTTTAATTCCTATAAGTGAGACGGAACTTTTGGCTTACTCCGCCCGGGGTTTGGACGTAGGTGGAGTATGGTCGGGTTGGTTTTTCCTTAAAAACCAACCGAGCCCCTGGAACGAAAAAAGCCAATAACTCTCAGACCGGGCGTCCGATTGGCGCGCCGTCTGCGACGTTGAGTTCCTGTTGGCGATGCGGAACTTTTGGATACATCAACTCTGGACTCTGTTCCAGTTGATGTGTCAGCCTCTCGGCTCGTGGAGCGGACCCTCCCGAACGAGCATGCTGTGTGCGGGAATCCTAGAGCTGGCTGTGACTGCTACTGTGACGACGACGACGACTGTGCAGAGATCCTCAGTGGATTCGACGGCGACGACTACAAAACTCAGCAATCCTTTGTGGTTCAGTGCTACCGATCTTGTGTGGGTCCGATCCTGTGTGGGTCAGTGCTCAGTGGTCCTGTGTGGGCCAGCGCCTACAGATCCTGTGTGGGTCCGATCCTGTGTGGGTCTTTGCGGGGGTTAGGTACCTATCGATCCTTTGTGGGTCAGATCCTTTGTGGGTCATTGAGGGGGTTAGTACCTATCGATCCTTTGTGGGTCCGACGACTTAGATGGATCAGTGATCATCTCTATCGTCATTCGAAGAAGTATACCTGTGTGAGTTGAAACCCTGTTTTTCTTTCCTTTGTGGATTGTGTTGTGCTATCTTGTGTGGATTTACGTTTTTCTTTCTTTTGTGGATTGTGTTGTGCTATCCTGTGTGGATTTACGTTTTGATTTCCTGTGTGGACTGGGTTGTACTTGAGCTCGGATGTTGGAGTCGAGCGAGAATTGATGGATTAGGTATATGTATGGGCATATACCTAAGTTGTGCCAGATGTTACTTCGTGATTGTATCTTTCCTTTGTGGTTTATCCTTTGTGGATTCTGAGAGACCTTCGGGGGTCTCCGGGTCCCTACTGAGTAGCTTATACTCACCCCTGCACGGGCTATGCCCGCACTATGTTTTGTTGGTTGCAGACAACGGACAACGCTGATCGTGGTGGAGGCTCGCGGAGTAGGACGGTACCTGGAGGTGGACCACTGGGTGGGACATACTCGGAGCGGTCGGCTGGACCCGAGGAGAAGTGGAGGCTATCTGTGCCCACCCTTCAGGTGGGACTTCCAGTGGAAGACTTGACGTTGCGGCTTTACTTTTCAGTTTCTGTTTTCCCTTTCGAGTTGTACTTTACTTCCAGTTTGGGTTTGTATTCTGGCCCACTTTCTTTCCGCACTTACTGTTGTACCAACTTTTACTTAGTGTTTACTTCTTCCGCTTGCTTACTCTGTGGTGCTTGTTTACTTTAAAAATTCAATGCCTTCCCTTTTTACCGGGATTTACGCCTTGGTGCTAGTCGCCAGCCCCTGGCCTATGGAAGGCAGGCTTGGGGTAGTCACGGCATGGGCCCCGAGGACGGGTCGTGACATATTAGCTATGTATCTGGAACTCGATCAATCAAAAACTCTACCTCTCTCCATGTAGGAAGACTGGAGAAATATTCTGGGAAAACATTAGAAAATTCTCAAACAACAATGGTGTGATCGTCATCAAAAGAAATATCATCGGGCTCAAATGTAACAACAGCAAAAAACTATTATGCTCTAGGCCTGAAGGTCCTACACAACCTGACCTCAAGTCCCACTCCCCTTGAATCACACGAGACCTCCCATTGGATGCTTAAAATAGAACATGCCGATGATAAATGATAACCTCAACCCAAGGAGAAAAAATCCAATCCATACCAATGATAATGCCATACATATCCAGATCAAGAACAATAATATACCAAACCAACTCCATATCAGATATATTTAATGGAAAAGAAGGAAACCTGAACCCCAACTATTTCCTCTTACCAAGAGGTGTTACTAACTCCATTATAAAGGAAATATGTTCTATTAGAAGTTTAAGAATATCTACTAAAAATGTTGATATACAATATTGGGAGGCACCCATATTGAATAAATAAATTATTACAGAAGATCCAACAAGGATAATACATCTCACTATTTTTGGACATACATCAAATTCCACTAGAAACTCATCTAATGCATAAAAATTACACACTCCTAAGGTCTGTTTCAAGATACCTATAGACTTTAATGCATTTTATGTCACTAAAGTAGCCTTTGGAGCAGATGAACCTTGAAAATAAAAGCACAGTCATAGCCTGACAGAAGTGTTGTTAATGACCAACACATCCACAGTTGTTTCGGGTATCCATAGTCATAGGACAAAATTTTTTAGAGATTCATAACTTACCACACTTATATTAAGTCATAGGTACATTAACCTCTATAACAGATGGTGGAGAGGAGGTCCACTGTTGATACCCACTTCCATTAATCCTGTGATGATCTTGTCACGTAATCTTCTTCCCATGTGCTCCACTGAAGCTACTACTGGCTGGATGAGAAGAGGTGTAAAATCCATCCTTGCATGACATATTCATTTCTCCCATTTCTAATATGTCTATCATCTCCTATTAGGTAAAAAGTTTCAACATAAACACATTCAATCAGACATTCGATCAAAAACTCAGCAGGTGCTTCTGATCCATCAACTTTTTATTCGTCGCTATGTCCAAAAAATGGACAAGATCTGTAAATTGATTGGTGTATGCTGAAACCAAATGCTCTCCCTTTTGTAACAAAATGAACTACATATAATTCACTAGAATCGGTGGCTCTGGACAAAACTACTAAAAGAACAGGGTTTTGAAACCCTTCCAATCGATGTCTACGTGCCTATCATCTTAGACCATAGAATCCCATCATCGCATATCAGATCCATCAAGTCTGAATGTTTCAAACTTCACCTTGATTTTCATAGGTGTCTCTAGAAATTTGATGATTTGATTGATCCTATCTATACATTCCTATCCCTCTTGAGATTCTATCATTCCTTTAATAGAATTTGGTTACCAACAAAAGAACTCATGTGATCGATATCCATCTTATCCAGCTTTTAGCCATACCTCAACCACAACATTCTATATTCTTGGAACATCATGATCAATAGAATGAACTTATTTCATGATAGTATCAATTAAATTTTGATATATATGTGGGTTCCACTATAGATCATCAGCTGCACCTTCTGGAGAAACTTGAGGAAGATGTCTCGAAGGCATTCTACTGCACACAGAAACATAAGAACGATAAAAAAAGAGAAAAAAACATTTCTCAAACAAGAAAACACATAATAAAAAATTGTTATTTTAAAAACAAAACCAACACTCGAGACACATATCCCATCATCACATGGAAAATTAATTCTCATCATGAAAAGAGCTAGTGTTGCACTTACCGTAACAAACCTCTCAAGTCCCAATAATCCTATATCTAGTATAAAAAATTTCCTAAGACATGGACTCTTGAGGAAATAACTCCTTTGATACCAAATTGTAAATAACTGACCTATTTTGACCTCAAACCTGGCACCTGACCCATTCCATTACATACACGAAGTGCTTTTTCGATCCCCATAGGATGTTGACAAGCACCCGATAAACGAACAACACAATAGTGAGAACAATTTATCCCAGACTAATCAAGAAAAATGCATAAATTTACTGAACCAAAAGGAAAAATGGAAGAAGAAGAAGATGTATATTAAATAACTATAAGAAAACAGAAGAAAAAAACATCAAAAATATTAGAAAAAACACCAAAGGAAAAGACAAACTGAAATGGATCCAAGCCAAATAGGTACACCAAATAATGGAATGAAAAAACACTTAGTATCTCACCACCAACTACCCAACCAACTGGCATGATCCATACCACCTCACTTAAACACGTTGTCTTTCCCTGTACTAGAATACAAAAAATGATGTACGCACCACCGAATAGGTGCATAGGGTGTGAGCTAACAGGCTCAGTAGGATCCCACTTTGGTGTTCCCTAACAAGCCTATGTATTAAAAATATTAACTTCTTATTTTAATTAAAAAAAGGAATGATAAACATTAATAATGTTTTATAGAAAACATGGAAAACATTTTCATTTTTCCATAGCTCTAAACAGAAGCAGGTATATCAATTTAAACGTAAATTTTCCAAATCATTTTCACAAGCATAAATACAAATATAAATTCAAACTGAGATATTCCATACATACAAAATAGAATCAAAAGTATCACAACACCATGGAATACGACAGGTTCAGGCTGTAGACTACACATACCATAATAATCAAGTGCAAAAATCTGATCCTAGAATACAGGATTAGGAATCCGTGGAATACCCCATGAGTAAACCCCCCAAAATGTCAATATCAGTCCTCCAGAACAGTGTGCCTAAGAAACATAGGAAATCCCCAAGACAAACATCCTTGATAATCAAAAAAAATTGATGATGTCCCCAAGATCAACCTTCCACCTAAGTACCCAAGGTAACCCTTGTCCACTTTTCCACAATTTATTTTAATGCTTTGAATATACCCATGTTATCCATTTATCAAATACATGGGAAAATACATTTTTCATTGTTAATCTTTTCAAATCACAGAAAACATTCATTCAAATTTGATCATGAATCTATTTGTAGAGAAAAACTACATGTTCCATTATTATATTCTAGAGATGGATCCACCTACCTTAAAACTCGGGTTGCACATGCTTGTAACAGAATCGAAAATAAAAATAATACAACAAAGTCAAGGAAGGCCCTATAATCAAATCCACATAAATATTGATTCTATATAGAAGAAAAGGGGTTAGTGAAAGAGAGAAAACATTCATAAATCAATGAAAAATTCCTATCACACCATGACCATTGAAGGGAAAGGCCTCTTGAACGAGGTCACACAATAGATATAAGAGAAACCAAGAAGACATCGCCATCTTAGAAAAATGGATCCAAATATGCCACCCAATGGTGATACCATGATAAAAATAAATGAATAATAAGAATGGTCACTTACCTGGAGAGACACTCCGCAACTGCAATAGATACCCAATGCCGAACGGATTGATTTTGGAAGAGCAGTGTTTCCAAAAATCACCTAATAAGAGCCTCGGTTCAAGAGATAATAATTCATGAGAAATATCGATGACATAACAACCACTCGCTTACATTAAAATCATATTGTGATCCATTTCAAGATATTTAATATAGTTACACATCATGAAATCCACAGTGTAGAAATAAAATGAAAAATATATTACCTAAGATTAAAAATCAGTTATTTAAAAAATTCACGATGTGAAATCACCATTCCTAATGTGTAATATTTCACAGCCCGAATCATATTTCATGGATCGAACCTAGAAAAAATTTCAAGGTTTGTAACCAAATTACATGGTATGGAATGTTCCTGCATCTTTCCGAAAAGGTTGGTTAACGATGAAATTCCAACAAATCTCTGATTTCACCATTATAGGTATCCTCCAAATCTCAAAGGAGGGGATAAATATGATAAAATTAAAGGCATACCAGATAAAAATATAATGAGCTATTACATTTATTATACTGAAAAAAATAAAAATAAAATAATTTTAGCGTATTCAACTCCTAGAGTTGGTAGAAATTAATTTTTATTTCAAAATACAAAACACATAAAATCAATTTTTAGAGAAAATGTATTTTAAATAAAAAAATTATTTTACATTACTAGTAAAAAAAATTATTTGAATATTAATATATTTTATTCATTATAATATCTAAAAAGTTAATTAAAATCATTAATTAATAGTGATTAATTAAATTATTATATTTTAATACAATTTGCAGAATAAAAAAAGTTTTCTAAAAAATATTTCATTTTACCTTCAAATAAGTTTATCCTCATTTATAAAAACATAATTATAACTGTATATATGATTATTTATTTTTTCATATAAATTATAAATAAATTTTATCATTGATCAGTAGTGGGAAATAAAACAATTCTTTAAAAATTGAATTGTCTATAATTTTATTCTTATCATTAAAATTAGAGTAATTATTCCCAAAATAATTAATCAGTAAATTCACATTAAGGAAAACCTGAATAAATATATTTTTTAATAAGGTTACTCATATTAATATACACCATTTTTATGGCTAGGTTATAGTGGTATTTTTTAATAATTAAGTATTTTATATTTTTTATTAGCTTAGTGTTTCATGACAATCCACCTATCAAATACTTCAAATTTATTTTAATGGAAAAGATCATCCAAAAACCAAGTTTGTTATGTTATACCATCATAAAAATAATTTTTATTCAATATTCAACTAATCTGATGAAAATAAATTAGGATAATTTTACATCATTACATTATTAGGTTCCCATGTAGCTTTATAAAAATTATTGTTTCACTAGAAACCTTTTACCATGTGAGAGATTTTGTTCCATAGCACTTTTTCTGATTGATCTGAAATATCCACAAGTCCTTCCCAATATGAATTATAAGGATCCAAATATAAAAATTATAGGACCAGTGCATGTGAAGGGTTTGGAATGTACATACACAAAAGTAATTCATGGAATATATTATACAAATAAAAAATGTTTTGTGGAAGCACAAAGTGATATGCTTCCACCTTGATTCAATCAAAGATCTCAAAGGGACCGATATATCATGATATGAGATTTTACTTCATCTAAAATCACATAACTTTAGTTCAAGGTGATATACATAGTACTTCATCGTCACCAAATTTGAACATTGGATTTCCCTAAAAATTACTATTATAACTTTTCCATCAAATCTGATTTACCCTAATATAATTGTAAAAGGATCTGACCTTCTCTACTATATATTTATATAGATTAGCTACAAATTGCTTAAATTCCCTAAACTTATCCTATATTGTAGTATTTTTAATCTTCTTTCCAAAGTGGGTTAATAAATAACTATGATGACCCGATTTTTTTATACATGGATATTACATCCTTTTGTGGAATATTTCAATCATTTCAAAAACACATGACCAAAATCCATATTATTTTATTTTATTTGGAAAATTAAAGGAATAAATAAATAGTTCATAGAAAATATAAATCTTCTTCTATCTAATTATTAAAAATAGAACAATTTTTATCATATTATACATTAATCATTTCATCATATATGAGAGAGAAAACATAAGAAAAGGGTGGATCAAATGGTTAGTAAGGGTAAAAAATGATGATATGTAAGAATAGAAGGAGAATAAAGGGTATGATAATGTGATCATAACATTAAAAGATCATAACTTGTGCATCAATGATCATAAACATGAATCATGGAATAAATGTTGGCTGTTCATAAGACATGAATCATAAGGCCATGAGATTATAACATTGAAATAAGATATGAAATTATGGAATAAACATAAAATTATATCTTTGTGACATGTATAAATCATAACAGGTTCCCTAATTAAATTAAGGATATGAAATCAGTTCCTTACATAAATAATTGGACCTAAAAACCGCTTCCACATAAAAAATTTACAGACATGAAGACCAGGTCCATGGAATGAATTGTGAACATGAAACCAGGTTCAAACATAACATAAACACCCAATGATTAATCCATATTTAAATTATGCATTAGACGAAGATATATGTCCCTCCCTTCACAAAATGAAAACCATGAATATCTATTCTATGAAATCATAAATCATTCACCATATTAGAGCCCATGTAATCAAATGAGTTTCACAAACACTTAATCACAACCAAATTCATGTTAAAGAAATATGATTAAAAAATATCATGAAATAATAATCATAAATAAACCATATGAAGGATAGATATAGAATTACAGAAAAATATCCCCATTAAGTCATAATTCAAATAAATGATTGTTTTTAGATATTTATAAATAATTCTTGAGGAAAATATCCTTTTATATTAGAAAAAGATTTCTTTTATTCAAAAGAAATAAAATTTTATAAGAAAACATTTTCATTGAAAATAACCTTTTATTATTTCTTGGAAATAATCATGAAAATAAGGAATTATGGAATCATTAAAAACCCATTCATGTATTATATGTTAAAAAACATTCCTTTCACATGTTTTTTAGAAAATTCAGAAATTAAAAAATTTGAAAAACAAATAAAAATTCCATTAAAACCATTTAGTAAAAAATAATACATGGGTGAAAAAAAAATTAAATATTTATAGGATAATAGTAAAAAAAATTGATAATATTTTTAGAATTCATTGACATGGAGAAAAAATATTCCCCAATATACATTAAAAACGAAATAATCTGGTATATTGATGAGACTATGGAATAAATACTTATCACATTATAATTTGTAAAATAATATTCCCATGAAAGAAATAAAATTATATTGATATAAAAATGAAATTATATTCTGAATAATACTTATAAAATACATTCATGGTTGGTATATAAACCACACTAATGAAATATGTAGTGTATAATGCATGTGTCCCACATGAATAATAGTGAGAGAAAGATCTCTTACCTTAGGTATGAACTCCACCACATGTGTCCAAGACTAATGTATTGTGGTTTTAAAATTAATAATATATTATATAATAATAATAATATTATTTATAATATTATATATTAAAGCCTTATAATATTCTTCCAATATTTTTTTAAAATTATTTTATTCAATTTACTATTTCATGTGTTAATTTCCATGTTTGCTCATGCTTGTTTTATCTTGAATGTCTCGATTCCCTAGAATAAGTCATATATAAAACATATCCAGAATAATATTAATTTAATAAATAATATATTTAAACATAATATTAATTTTTTTATATCGAGTGGTTAACATGGAAAATAAGTCACCTCATGATCTGGAGACCGAAGGTCGTACGTACGTAAGAGCAGTTGTATCATTCTGTTAATTGTGAAAGGGTAAGAATGTGAATAATATATACATTAATATAGAATCAATATAATGTCATAATTATCATATATATCAATTATTTTTCTCAATTTACAGATCCATGTAATGAATTGTTGAATAAAAGATCACAATACGACCTGAATATGGTATGTTGTACAAACACAAGGGCAATGTTTTCAATTTTCCTAGGACAGATAAAAAAGGACAATTATTTGTAAAATAATAAAAATAATATCTGATAATATTTATTATACAATATTTATTTCTTTATTATGTAAAAAACACTTGTATATGAGGTTGAAGGGAAAATGAACTTTTGTGAGTTTGTAAAACAATTTAATCTATTTCGGTTGACTTCCACTAGATCTCTTCGTAAGGAATCTAGAATTGATGTTTTTGGAAGACCAAGATCTCAAGGAAATGGATAAATATATTAGTAGGAATAGTCATTGGTTTTTCAAGATAAATGTCTCATAGTGGTGTGATAAAGTGAGGGAGGAGGTTCCCTTTTATAATTGAGGTGAGGGGAACTTCTACAAACTCTCAAAATATTGAATTCATATAAACTAATTATCAATTAAAAATGGTTCCAAAGTTAGTTATTTATATGATAATATTAGAATGGGTTTAAATACTCTCAATAAATAATTTTATGGTTTTAGTTCACATTTTTACCCTTATCAATTTTCATTAATACTTAGTTAAACTGTTTACCTCTTACCTAGACAACTTGTATTTTTTACTCTTTATGTGTTAATATAGTTACTATATATTTCCAAACCAAAATTTAATGAGTGTTGGATTAAATTTTTAACTTTATCCAAATTATTTGACCAAATTTTATAATTTCAGGAATATTATATCATTTAATAAAATATTATTTATTTTAAAATATCATGAGTTTCAATATTTACACTTTTCTTTACTTGTATTTTAAAAAATATCCTATAAAATGATAAATTTGATACAAAAAATTAAATACATCCATAATATGTCTATTTACTCTATAAAACCCTTGTATGACTTTAATTATATGAATTTTTATTTATTTAAATACTTTTAATAACATTTATTTGATATGTCAATTAATTAAACAATTACCTCAAAATCATTGTGCCACCCTTAAATTTTAATATTTCTTTCCTAAAAATAAAAAATAAATTATCATGATTAATATATATATTTTATATTTAAAATTAAAATTTTTAGTCCAAATTATCTTTTAAATATCCACATATAAAAAAATTCCACTCATTAAAATCAAGAGTATGACATATTTGTCTTTTTGTAGAATAATATACTATAAAATAAATAAATTCATCCCAATGGATACAATAGGACATAAAATAGGCCCATAGATGACTTATTTTTACAATAACACATCCAATAATTTTTTCCATGTTTTTGGGTAATGTTACAAGACTTATAATATTATTTTTACCCATAATTACATGATTTACCCTTAATTGTGGAAATTAATAAAAATACTAATGTTAGTATTAGTATTATTTAAAAATAAATGGAAATATTTAATAAATTTGAAACCTCCCATTCCCAATATGGAATCCATTGTTCCAAATTAAATTCACATAATTTTCATAAATTAATAAAAAATTAATCCTGATGATGGGACGCAAGAACATTTATTTAAATTGAAAAATTTAAAAAGTTTGTTATGTTTTTACATTAAAATTCAAAGGATAATTTATTTAAACTACCTAAATTGGATTAAATGATACAATTTGATATAATTATACATTAAAACCAATCAAAAATATAATTTAACACTATAAATATTTTCCATGATAAATGTAACACCACGAGATTTTATGAATTATTTTATTGAATTAATTTAATCTTTTTAATATTATAATTTTCAGGCAACACTGAATATATTTTCATCTGATTTATATGAAACGTGAAGTTATTTGTAATCTAAAAACAAAATAATTTTTATCTTCGCTACACGAAACATCGACATGGCTTGCATTACTTGGAACACTGAGTTTCTACAAAGACACATTTTATTGTTATAAATATTTAAATGGGATAGTTATAAAATAGTTGTTAAAAATAGTGATATTAATAATAATAAATAATTTATAAATATTATAAAACATATTGATAATAAGAAAATATTTTTTTATTGTGTTTATATGTTTGAAAATAATTTTTTGCAAGAACATCTTTATATGTCCTTCTTTGAATGATAATAAAATAAATTTTAGACACATTTATAAATTTAATATGATAAATTAAATTCATTTTTGAATTCATTATTTCAATATTATCTTAGGTTAATTTTTTTGTATTTTTATGAGAAACTTTATTTTTGGATGAATAGTAAAAAATACAAAATTTTAATTCAAAACTGATTTCTCATCTAATTAATTTGTATAGTTAAATTATATTACATGTCTATTTTAAATTTAAAAAGATATATTATACATATTCAAGTCAAATAAATGTCATTGGAATCATTTTTTATATATAATTTAGATATAAAAGGATTATGAACATATGAACATTTTAACTTTGAAAAACCGCTTTCTTGCCACATCTACAGGATTAGTATTGAACATAATTTTTCCACTTATGTGAATATAATTTAAAAAAATATATATAAATACTCATTTTTCATCGTTATAATATTTATATACTAATAATAAGAACTTAATTTTTTAGAAAAAATATTTGTAAAAGTCATTAAAATTAATTACAATGCTTAATGGTAAAATTAAGCTTAATAAAGGACTAAACCATAACCATAAAAGCCAAAATGTCCTAGACACATTCCCAAAAGAATTTTTATTCCCATATTTAAACTATATCAATTCATGGTTAGAAATTTATGATTTAGTGGAACATTATTCGATAATAGTTCCCAATTTCATAAATTAGGCAAGGAAAATGACAAAAAAAGAAACTTTCTTTACCATTAACATTTACAAAACATTATAATATGGAAAACAAAATAATTTTAGTTAAAAATTACCTTTCAAAATATAAATTTGTTATTTTTATCATAATGGTTTATAATTAATTATAATAGATGAATTAGTTACATTAAATTCCTAACAAACGCTAACAGATGGATTATATAGTTCGTATTTAAATAAAATAAAATATGTTAAAACCATTGAATGTAATGTACATTTATTGAATTATTTTTTAAATTAGTTATTTAGATTTATACTTCATGTTACACATATTTTAAATTAATATATTATAATTCAAATAATTTTTCAATATATTTTTAAAATTAAAATTAAATAAAAAATTTCAAAATTGAATTTAATGTTATTTTACAATAAATTTTATTTTATTAAAAGATTTAAAATTAATTAAAATCCTAAATTCAAATAATTTATTATTACGTGTTCAAAATTATAAACTACTGTCTATTAATGGATAAAATTATTATCTAAAATGAACATATGCACAATAAATAGTTAAATCATTGTTAGCATTGTTCGAGTTTAAGTATTGTTTTTGCGCGTTACATGATATTTTGTTAAAAATAATTTCCAACACAGATGATGTTTATTATTTTTTAAATTATTGAACATATTTATAATTATGTGGTCTAATATTATATAATAAATCACACCTTAATTTAGTATTAATCATTAAATTACATTGGTTAGAAAACTAGTTAACTAAATGAAAAACGAAAATGAAAAATATATGGTAACATAAAGACTATGGAACAAAATTATAAAAATAAACTTATTTTTGTATGTTGAAGATTTTTTTCAACCATAATTTCAATTTTCTCAATTATTTTTCCATCTTCTATGAATATGAGGAATGTGAGACATCCCATTAGTTCTTACCTTTTGGTATATACATGTATGCCACTCCTCAAATATAAAAAAGGAATTCACCATTACCCTTAATAACAACTCTCAAAATAATTATGTTCAGCCGTGATATGCCCTATTAACTTCCCATCATCCAAACCTTCCTCCTTTAATCCTCCCTTTTGGAATAAATCCAACCACATAATCCCTTTGCTATAAACAAAAACGAGTTACTCAAAGAAGAGGTATCAACTTTTCTCAAGATCCTTCCCTTTATTAATATTCTCCCCCACCTTAATTATTATTATTACATGATTACATAATAACTTAAGTATCCTAATTATATTTAAATGTTTTTATATTAACTTCACAACCTACACTTACACACACTACCATTTCATGGGTAACAAAATTTCTATTATTGTGTACCATGAACTACCGCCGCACGAAAGGATATTGATTATTTTTTTCCTTTACATCATATCATGGTTGGGAAATATGATGAATAATATATTTTATATTATATATATATTATATTTATTATTTATTTATTTTTCTGAATTTATTATATAACAAATACATTAATAATTTCCATTTTTTGTTAATATGGTAATTTCTTTTGGGAAAGTGTGGACTACTAGCTCCTAAAACATAAGTGATTCCGTCAAACTCTACATGGAATGTATTAAGAATGGGTTTAGTGAAATTAAATGGTATATATGATATAATAATTATAGGTTAATTATTATATATATATAATAATATTTCATTTACTTTCTTTTAATATGAAAATAAAATAGAAACAACCTTCATGCGTACATACGACTTACCATCTCCATGAATAGTATATTCCAGTTCATCATTATATATATTATATATTATTATAAATATTTATATAATGAATATATACTATTTTAATATCATTTTTGCATTTTTCATATCATTTTATATGTTTTATTACAAAAAATATTACAAATTATGACACATGTAAGAAAAACCAAGCGAAATTTACCAGAAGCGTAACATTAACATGGAATTATTAACAAGAAGGTAATATAATTTCATAAAAAACACAAATATGGTTTTATATATAATAATATTTTTCTTGAAAATGTTTATAATAAAATTTATATTTTTTATATAGGGTATTTTTATGAGTACGAAGAGAGTTAAGAACTAATATAATGGAGATTCATTTCACTTTTTTATTTGTATGAGATACATGCCTTATTCACCACTCATTGTATCTGTATGGTGTGTGTACTGGACAAGGATGTATTTTAGGATTATTATAAATAAATTTATTAGTATTTAAGTATCTATTTTATGACCATTCTTTCATGGGTCCTATGTTTTAAGTGTTTCCAAATCAGTAACGTAATTTTTTCTGAATATACTTCTTTGAGACACATGTCATGTTATGCAACTCAATATTTTTATGAGGGGGTATATGGTGAATTTTTAATGTTATATCCTGAATACTATTCTATAAATTATTTTTTAAGATTTATGTAATGTTATTCTTTCCATTTTATTGCAATTTGAAGTTACCAAAGTGGTAACAGTTTATAACTTCAATCTCATTGTTTAACAAGATTATTTATGATCAAGATTCCATTAATGAAATACTATGATCCACATATCAAGAAATATCATGAATTATCTTAACCTACTTATA
Source organism: Viscum album (assembly GCA_963277665.1). Lineage (NCBI taxonomy): Eukaryota > Viridiplantae > Streptophyta > Magnoliopsida > Santalales > Viscaceae > Viscum > Viscum album. Next base: position 1,188,195,128 of record OY728143.1, on the reverse strand, counting down.
CGAATGATTTTCCATTTAATGGTACCCTTTTCCACTCTTTGGTACGTAAGATTATTATTAAAACGTTTTCCTGAAAATCCGACATTATATATCCTTTCAGTCATAAACCATTGTTCTTTTGAAACAAATTTCTAAAAAAGTTTTCAAAGGAGTTGTAAAATTATACAATGATGTTTAAAAGAATATTTTTAGACATTTAATACCTCTTTAAAATACAGTTTTCTAAAAGGAATCTTCTTATCATTTTCTCATCAAGGAACTTTTTTGAAATTTTATTGCACGAAATGAATATTCTGCATGTATAGACCTACCTACCATCTTTAATATAATTTATTTGTTACTTAAATTTAAAATTACAATATTATATATATATATATATATTATAAAAAATTCCTAATAATCTAGAAATTATATTTATTTTGAAATGGGTTTCAATGAAAAAAGGGTTTTCAAAAATAGTTTTATATTAAAAAACGTTTTAAATGATTTTCAATTATTATTTTATATGTTTTAAAAAGGTTTTTTTAAGGAAAATAATTCAATGTTACCAAATATTCATTTATATATTTTCAAATTATTTTATATGAAACCCATTCTCAAAATTCTTTTATTCTTCTTTTATATGTTTTTATAGAAAAAATGCTACCAAAAGCATTCAAACTTCTGTTATAGTTTTTCAATGGAAAAATGTTTTCCAAATGATTTAAATCATTATTTATAATTTTTCAAGGAATTTTAGAATAGAATTATTTTTTAAAGATTTTATGTTTCAAAATTCCTTCTCATATAAGAAAGAATATTTTCCTCATGAAATGACTCTGAAAGATATTTTAAAATTATTTTATATAAAATATGACATCCATTAATATTACACATCACCTTATAGAAAATGATCTAAAGGTTCCATTCATATTTTATATTGAATGGTTAATGTTTGGATAGAATGATGATTATGAAACCCATTTCTCATCCACGGGTAATATGCTCTTGAAACCCGCTTCTTTTAATCGGTTATGCTTTGATGAAATGATTTTGAGCCCAATCATTCTACACAGGTCATGATATGATTTTATGTTTAGGATACCCATTTCATTTAACAGTTTATGGTATTATGATTATTTATAATTATGAGCACATTTATTATATGACTTGTGGGGCCTATGTATTCCTCCAATGAATTGGGAAATGATGGATGGATCCTGAGTATAAATGGTATCATTCAACCTGATTACATGTTCCCAATGTAATTAAAATACTTGGTTGCATTTCCATAACATTATCTGTAAATAATATTACATGTTCAAAATGTTATGATTCAACCTTATTATAAGTCTATAATGTTATGCATGAACCTGATTACATGTTCACCATTCTTTTCATGATCTTCATTGCATGTTCAAAACATTACACATTGACCTAGTCACATGTCCATAAGTCTATGATATGTCCTAATTTCTTGTTCTTAACTTAATATGTGAACTTGTTTCTCATAATACATGTTCACGATCTTATATATTGATGTGTTTTTCACAATTTCAGGTCATATTGATATGTTATGCTTTTAGGACCTACATTCCTAAATATCTTATGATTCAAGTCTTATTAATAACTAATATTTATTTCATGATTTAGTTTTAGGATCTTTGATATAAGGGGTATGATCTAATAATGATAAGATCATGTTATTATTACATAATTCTCAGGTTAGGCTTACACATCTGCCTTTTTTACCCTTATTGAGCATCTGATCTCACCCTACTTTATGTTTCCATCCCCAAGGTGTTAAAGAAATTTTTTATGTATTGTGTTCCAAAGAAGGGTTCTAGAAACAAAGAATCTTATTGGAGACAATGTTTCTCAATCATGTTCCATCATTTACTTTTCCATGTTTCAAAAGGCACTAAACTTATATGGTCTTTTGATATCTGTTTTTTATGTATTGGGTATTCCACAAAAATCATGAAACGGTTATGTATATTAATAAAAGGTTGTTATATTTGATATCAATGCGAAGGTTTATTCATCTTTTATAAACTAGGATCATAAAACGTTATAGAAATAAGTAGGTATATTTATAAGGATACATCTAGGGATTTCACTATGGATATGTTTAAGGATGAGTTAATGTTTTAAGAAAATTTCCTAGAATATTGGTAAAGGATAGAGCGTGTTATTTTATAGAAATACATACCTACATGGACACTTGATGTGTGTTTTTTATTTGGTACAAATTTAGCAAGTATTAACAACTATGACAAGGTGTGTTGGGCCTAATTTGAGAAAAACCTTTTATACGACAAAGAACGTTACTCCGTAACTAGTTTGATATAGCTAGTGTATATTATTTAGTAATTCAAAAACTATATAAAAACCATCACAATTGAGTTAATTTTAAGATAATTATGATTAAACATTTAAAAACCTTAGGTGTCATATATTAAGGACGTAGGATCCATGATTTATACACCCTATAAGAGTTTTGTCCTGATTATGCTATTTTACATTATGATAAATGTTTCTCACACTACGATTTTAAGTTTTAGTCTATAGTGGGAACTAGAAAAAAACTGGGTTAACATTGAATTATTTTTATGTGGAAAGTATGTGGGTTAGTAAAATCCATTTCCTAAGTAGAAATCTCATGATGTGAATCAGGAAGTAGGTACTAGTATTTGATATAATACTAAAGATAAAGAGACTATGAATGAAATATAAAAGGTATGGGATTTTCTTCAAATATTGGTTACATTAAACATAATAAGAAATATTAGAATGAGGTTGAGTAACCTTAAGAAATTATTTATATTTCATATTCTATAAAATATGTATCAAGGAATAAGTTGATGATGCCTAAGTAATGGTTTAATTTGATGAATTAATTATTTATCTTTTGTAATTAAAATATTACATTATATAAATCATGAAATATATAACTATTTATAGTTTAATTTTTCATTAAATAATGAAAAGGATATGTTGAATAGTGATGAAGACCTTGAAAAGTGATTTAACAAAAATGAGATATTTGGATTAAGGGAATGTAACCCTTAATGTGATCAAGATATAGGGAAATTTTCATTAAGTTAGGTAAAGAGATGACTAATTTGGAGAAATTAAATTGGATAGTATCAACAACATTAGAACCAATTAGGAATTTCTTGAAAAAATTGTCTACATCATCATGGATGAAGATTAAATCTTTTTGGATTTATGGAATTTATCATGTAATCTTTTGAAAAAGTAAGTTTGAATGTTTTCTAAATAGATTTATGTTATATCATGTTACAACCATGCTTCATGAGAATCTACAATGAGGGTATTCACATGTTTGGAATGTGACAACCCATAAATACTTTGTTATATATGGGGGATCAATGTTAAGTTTATTTCCTAAATTTATTTCTAATGTTTGGATTTTGATCTTGGGAAGGGTTATAATTTTAAAAATCTATAGAAATATTATGTTAATCATCAGGTGAAGTTTGTGTGATTAAATTTTTATCTCATCATATGAGGATTTATGCATATTGGATAAAATATTCGACCAAATTTGTATTGATTGTAACCGATAACAGATGAGATGAAATATCATGGATCTCATGATCTTTTAGTGCTTAAAGAATGAATAATTTACCATTATTTTTATATAAATAAGTGATGTGGATCAAGGAACAATAAAGTGTGAGTTTATCCTGAAATCATTCAGGTACATAATTTCATGAAAATTACTCAACATTAGGAAAATGATCAACAGAAATATTGTCCTAATACCATAATTTTTATTGAAATGATGGATTTTTAAATCATCACAGACATATGACTATATATGCCTCAACATTCCTTATATCATTCACTCATTTATGATTTATGACCTAAATTAATTCTTATAAATATTTATTCCATTCCTCCAGGTCTATATATTCACTTCCCACCTATGTTCTTCGATTGAGGAACCTAGTTATATGTTACTTTGTCTAATAGTTATGTTTCCAATTTTCCTTTTTTAAATGATGATTTAGTACTCATTTTTATGATGGGTTTCTACTAAAAGAACTTTCAAGTATAAAACCATTAAATACCTGACAAATTTCGAGGGTGAAATTAATTTTAAGAGGGGAAGAATGTAACAACCAAAGATTTTGTGAATTATTTTTTGGAATTTAATTTAATAATTTTGATATTTTTATTTTTAATCAACACTAAATACAGTTTTTCTTTCATTATTTGTAACAAATAGTTAATCATACACTACATGAAACATAATGTTTATATTTAACCACATTGAACACTAACTTGGCTGGCATTACATGAAACACTGAGATTCTACAGAATAATATTTAATTGTTATAATTATTTAAACAGGATAGTTATAACATATCCATTAAAATTATTGATATTATTTTTTGTAAATACTTTTAAAATATGATAAAACATATTGATAATAATTCATACAATTTTTTAAAGGACATTATATGTTTGAAAATACTACTTTCTTACCAGGACTTCTTTTTTATGACCTTTTTTGAACAATAATAAAATTAATTTGAGAAATGTTTAGGAATTTAATTAGAAACAATAACCTTAATATTTTAATTTTTAATTTCAAAATTATTATACGGTGATTTTTTCGGATTTTTATGTGAAACTTCATTTTTTTGGAAGAATAGTAAAAAAATATTTAATTTTATTTCAAAATTTCTTTTTTGTGTAATTTATTTATTTTGTTACATTATTTTATATGTTGGTTCTAAATTCATAATACATCAATTATACACATATTATTCTTATATTGTTCATTTTAGGAACTTTTATATTTAATTTAGATATAAAATTTAAATGAACTTTTGAACATTCTAATTTCAAAAAGCATTTTTCTCGCCACGTCTATGAGAAGAGCATTAAACTTAATTTTACCACTCTTGTGAATAGAATTTATAAAAATTGACATTTTTGGGAATAAAGTTGTATTTTTTTTAAATATTGTGTCAATATGTGTATGGAAAGGTAATTATTTAATTTGTGATAATGACTAAAGTGGTGATGCTTAAACTATTGTTATAGACTCAGTTAAGATTTCCCCAATTTGAGCATGGATTGTATTTGGGGAATAAATTTCATTGATTGTAAATATTAAATATTGAGATAGGAATATCTCATTACTTTAAATATTATGAAGGTGTTATGATGAAGTTGTAACAAATATAATGTTACTAAGATAATTATTATGGACTCATGAAATGACATTGGATGTCATGGTTTGACATTATCCATAATAAAATTCAGACGATTATAGCACTGATCCTATGTTCCAAGACATGTGTCAATGAATGACACATTGTTACAACATTTGAGGAAGGCCATGAAATACTCTATTTCATAAGGTTGTTTTTATGGTAGCTTTGGTGTATGTTGGTTTTGGATTTTATTTGAAGGATATCCTAATTTGGCTGGGAAGAATTTTTTAATGATCCGTTTTTAAAAAATATGTTACCTCAACTAACTAGCGAGCCTACTAGGTGAGTAGCACTCGCTACAGAGTGGGAGGATGAGCTCGATCCTAATTGGTCATCATAAGATCGAGACAGTACATGGGGCACACATGAGCATTCCCACAGGAGAAAATAGGAGATCTGGTGAAATGACACTATGTGGGGTAGTAAAAAGGAATAGAGTTAGTGCAGAGCACACCTATAGGATAAAATGGTATGGGTTGGTACAATGGTGGGAGGAGGAGAATTATGATCCACAGTTGGCATGGATTGTAATAAAAAAGAGTCGTAAGATGATAAAAGATTCCATGTGGGATAGTTACATCATGTTTTAAAAATGAGGAAGGTACCATGACTATCCAATCTCTATATGTATGATCAAACTGTTGACCTATTTTAAAAAAATGAACATATCATGTTCGTCTTATCAGTTTAGATCCAATGATCATAGTGATTCCATGCCACCATCTTCGACCTCTATTCACCCAAACCACATGAGTCTTATCAGTATGCCGTCACCTCCATCTGGCCTCCATGATTGTCCTCCGATCACCATTTTCAATCTATCCCAATGCATGGGGGTTTTCTGGACATAACAAGATCATTCATGGAATTACATTTTCATGCATGCAACAAAACATGAAGAACACGCATCGGTTGAAAGGACATGAAGTTGTCGAGGCCACACACAAAATTCATTTATATGGGGATATGTTTTTCATGCATTCATAAATGATTGCACGTGAATAATACACCACAAATAAGAATTTTTTGCTCAAAATAAAATAACCTTGGTTTAGTAAGGTTTGTCTTATCCACGTTTGAAGATTTCAAAGATGTGGTTCTTAGCTATTCAAAGGTATTATTTAAGTGACGTTTGTCATGGGATTTGAATGTTGTGTAATGTTGTTATCCTCACATATAAATAGAGGGCCCACAATCAATGGTTTTGTGGTTGAAGACATTCAGAAAGATCTCGTTCCAAAATAAATAGTGAATTTTACAGAGTGGTTTCATGAATCTCTTTCCTGTGTGAGGAGAATAGGGATACCGTAGGCAGATGATATGTGTATTCCACACTTGTTTTCTTTGAAAAGAATGCCATTTCTCGAAGCAACCAAGATAGAGTGATCTTTTAAAAATCTATATATTGGTTTTCATGAAATACCTATAACCACAAGGAAATTGTAGTTCATGTGTTTTGGATGAGATATCTATGATATGGTCATGAAGAATAAGATCTCGCGACCCTTTAACAAGTGAAAATAACTCTCAAAGGGGCCACATGAAGAACAAATTTCACACAAATCTCCAATTGCTGGGAAAAATAAGAACTCGTGATCCTCTGGTCCACATGGAGGATTTTGAATCCCCAAGACAGTGCACACATACACTGCCCTTGAGAAGAATAATAAACCACGAAAACAACTATACATTTGGATGTTGCTTGCATGATGCTTATCCATTCATGAGCTTTAATTTAAGAAACATGATATTTGGAATGTGGAAAGAAGAGGCAGACTATATATGCAAAGTAAATAGTGAGTAGCATCAATAAGGACGTGCATGCACATTCATAACACACATATATTGAACCCAAACTAAAAAAAGTGTGTGTTTACAAAAACCAAAGAAGATGGATTTTTGTGTGTGCTTATTGAGTGAAGAAACTAAGTGGAAAATGCATTTGTAAATGAATGAAAAATCCCATTGAACCAAAAATATTGATACTTGTGAATAGTGTGTGTTTAGGATTAAAAGAAATGTATTATACATGTATGCAATCATGAATAATCTTGTATATATGAGAAGTAATTAGGATACCCAATAAAAGTATTTTTTAATTCCATTCAACTAATGCATGAAACAAAATCAAGTGAGATACCCAAAAACCAAAAATATTGGACGTCGTGAAACCAATGCATGAAGTGTATTTTAATTGAGATTGAAGCCAATAAACATTATAGAAGATCTTATATCCGAGTTGAAAGTGTTTGAGAATTCAAGAAGACATATAGTGCTGATATTGTGAAAGAACATTCATGCATATTTATATTCTTGATGATGTTGTGTGCACCACTTGCACACATACATGTGAGGCTGAGTCTTCATCAGAAGAAGGAATAATTTCCTGAGCATTATTTCACTGAGGAAACTGATCAACACGAGTTATCAAAATTATTGAGCAAGGCCAACATTCCTTACCGGTTGTTTCCTCTGGAAATGGGGATGACCTCATTGATTTAAGGTTCAAACATTCCAATCGGTTTCTAACGGGATTGTTCGTAGAACCAGAAACATCCAATGATTGTATATCCATTTGGACCTACTTTCCAAAGGTAGGTGCTCATTAGTTATGAACCGATGAGGCTTACGAATTTTCATTGGTCGACAGGATGGGAGGTCAGACTCATCACAACTTTTTGGGGGGAATTATTTTCTACTAAGGGACTCTCTTTATAGATTGAAGTTATGTTCATCAATCCTTATTACATTACCAAGTATGAAAATGAGCTTTCCTTTAGATTTGACAATCAATGATTAATATTTATGAAATTTAGAGAATCTTTCATATGTATTCATGGTTATTCATAGATATATAATAATCTGTATTTGTTAGAGATTCTTATTCAATGGTATCCTTCGATACATTGTATAAAGATATATTGGTTATTATGATAACCATACTGGTATTAAAGCCAATAAGCGGGTCACCTGACGTTTATTGTCATTCATAAGGACATGGATTATTTCAGAGTTGGGATCCTACCTGCAGATGGGCTACCTACGTATCCTTTGTTTTAGAAAAAGAATCAGAACCCACGTATTTCGAGAAAAGAATAATTAGGTTTATGAATGATTGATGGCTCAAATAAATATGTCATAATTAATTTTACACTCTAATCTCATGTGAGTCATGCTCGGTGTGAGAAACAAGAGGTAATGGTAAAATTTGACAATTGTGCCACAAAAGATGCAATAATGTGGGGCTTATGTATTTATGACTGCCTGGAATAAATGAGAATTGGGATTTACTTCAGGGAAGAAACTAGGGAACAGGGTACATCAAGGTATATGTGATTTTATGGAGATTTGGATACTCTAACTTGGGGTTTACTCTTGAGGAAGATGCCCAAATTAGGAGGGTACAAAGGGCCTACTCCTATGGAGGATGCCCAAATCAAAAGAAATTATGACTGGTTAACAGAAATTATGACTGGGGATTATTCCTTAGAAGGAGGCCTAGGTTAAGGGGACTTGATAACTGGGGCTTAATTCTAAGAAGGAGGCCCAGTTTAGGGAAATGATGACTGGGGTTTACTCCTGAAAAGGAGGCCTAGGTTAAGGGAAATTGGAATTTGGGGCTTACTCATAAGGAGGATGCCCATATTTGGGAACATGGGGCTTACTCCTGAAGAGGATGCCCACAAATTAAGGGAACTTGAAGACTCTGGCTTATTCCTAAAAATGAGACCCAATTTAGGGAACTTGGGGCATACTCCTAAGTAGGATGCCCAAGTTATGGGAATTAAGACTGGGGATTACACCTAAGAAGGATTCCCAAGTTAAAGGTCCTCTCCTCTTAAAGGATGAGGTTGAATGAATGAAATCTATAACCTTAGTGACATAAAGAGATGTAAACCACTATATTTTGAGAGATGTTCCACAGAATTCCTTTCAGATAAGGAATACAACAGAGGAACCATGTCATAAATGACATTGAAGAGGGTTTTGAAGGCTAAATCTTGAAGAGGAGAGGTGGATTTGAAGAAAAGCGGTGAATAGGCAAGAGCGGCACCCAAAAAGAAGTAGGTACGCAGGTCTTGCATGGGCGCACAGGTTCTGTTTATGCAGGTATACCTACGCAGCACAAGTGATCCTGCGAGATGGTTGACCAAAAGGGTAACACCTGGGCGAGACTTGGCTCAAGCCCTTAGTATTATCCCGATGGATTTCCAAAAGAATGGTGCGCAAGTTCTATTGAAGGGATAAGGTGGCGCACAGGTGTCTTCATTTCCCGTAAGGGTTAGACACTTAGGCGCGCAGGTGTTGATTAATTTCAACACTTAAGCCTTGTTTCCCCTGTTTAGATCTTCCATTCTAGGTATGAAATTACCTTAGAAGTGTTCAAAAGACATCCAGAATAGATGAGGGCGCTGGGAGCTTAAATCTGGCTTTTGGAATTTTTCGTCCCTGAAATGGGGGGCCCACCGAGGGTATTTATAGGCTATTGAATACCCCGAGTGAGAATCAAAGAGGACGTGCAAGTCACCTGAGCGACCACTATGCATCGCTCAAGTATACTTGCATGACCATTAGGAAACTTGCCCAATCCAAGTGGGAATAAATCATTTTTCATGCCTTTGTTAATTTTTGATGTTTCTTCAAAGGATGAATCACTTTGGACTATGGTATTTCCCTTTTTTAGTCATTAAACTCTTTGACGGAAAGGAGCGTCAACAAAGTCCCCCTTCAGAGTTGGATCAGAAATAAAGAAGGATGTGACTTTGAGGTAAAGAAGAAAAACCAAGGAATTGATGCACGCAGGTGTTGAGCGCTCAGACATCAGCACATAGGTGAGAAGCCTGCAGGCTTGGGCGCGTAGGGGGGCAGCATGGCCTATATATATGCAGCCATTCAGGTGAAAAGCACCCGGATTTCAACCTTTTGAGCTCTCGTCGCGCAGGTTTTTTTCATCCCATAGGTGGAGGATTTTCTGCGGTTCCGTGTTTTTTTCCATGTCGCACTGCTGCAGAGGAATTTTGATTTACGCGGTGATACTTGTGCGCTGAAACCTGTGCGGAACAGTTACACCTGCACCCCATCTATGGACTTGCGCGCCTTAATGCCTTAGCCATTTTTCCGAATTTCTTCACAAATTTTATGAAAAATTAACTTACTTAAGAGTTAATTTATTTGAACTTTGTGCAGATTCAATGGCTCCTAGAAGAATTGGAACGGCTGATGAACTAGAAAGGAAGCAGATTTATGATATTAGGAACATTGTTGGCCATGATTACTATGATATTTTTTACGGAACTCTCCCTGATTTGGCCATGTACTTGAAGAAGTATCATCTTAATTTTCCACAGAGAATATACTTGCCTCTGTATGGCCATGGTCATCTGTAAGGAGTCAACGTTCCAGATGCACAGAATTATATGCCCAAGATTCATCCACACTATTACGCCTCTATTTCAGTTATGCTATGCATTAAAAGCAAAAATGATGGTGTGAACATTCAAATTTTTCCTTCAGGCCATTTCCTTATAGATATGAAAATGGAAAACCATGGGATGATATGTTTTCCGCTGCCAGTTGATGGAGAGAAGGCTATCATTACATTAAAAACAATATCTGAAAAGATTACTCTCTCCAAATGGATCTTTACTTCCAATGCTCCATTCTCAAATCCACATATCCATCTTCGAAGTCAATTAGACAGAAACAGAGTGACTATTTGATTAGTTGAAAATTTTCTCAAACCGCACTCAAGAACATTTTTTTACAATTGTTCTAAGAAGAGCTGGTATCACATAATCCCTTATTGTATCCAGTTGAATGAATGAATTTCAGGTGGTTGCTGATGAAGCTTGGGATGTCGTAAATCAAATGAAGAGTTATGTTGAAAGCCTCTTGTAATTCTTGAAAAAGAGAAGAGAATCCTATCTGTGGATGTCCTTCTAACTATTGTGCATCAATGAAAAACACTTTCATCTTCAATCATTTGTGATTGCATTCTTTTGCTACCTGCTTTAAATTTTTACCTATGCCAATGGGCCTAGTATGCATAGTTTGAATTTTTCTAGGATTATAAAAATAACCCTACAAACATTGAATCTTTTAATTGATAAATATTACCTAAATCATACGAAATGTATGTTTAGTGAGCTGGGACTTGACGTTTATTTAGAGTTCCCATGTATTTTGTGGTCATTTTAAAGTCATGCACATCGGACATAAAAAGGCTAATGTTTAAGGTCAAAATAGCTTTGACCGAATGGATTAAAATCAACTCAATTCCTTAATAATTTATTTGAAAACATATAACCATATTCAAGTATGGGGGAAACATGTAAACTATGACTTATGAAATTTTGAATCTGAGGAATGATACGAAAAAGGGATAAAAGGAATTAGAAGGAGTATTTCCCAAGAATGAAGTTACCGGCATTTGACAAACCCATTAGGGGGTTGAATTATACAGGGCCACCTATGGGAATTGGATGAATAGTCAAATAATAACATCTTTTAGATGACAGGTCCATTATGTAGACTACTTTTACAAGGCCACCTAAGGGCATGTGCTGCATAGTTAGGCAAAAGAACACTCATAAATTTACTTTTCTACTGCTAGAAAGCCAGTGAAAGTTTATAGAGATTAAAATTTTCTAAAGCATAGAGTCTGTTGTATAGAGAGAGGTACTTGAATATGGAGAGGACATTTCCAATAAAGATTGTCTAAGAATTGTATGAATGTCGCTCCTACGAAGGTCTGATCCAAACATAGGGAAGGTAAATATAAACCATAGAATTGAATACTTTTACATCATGAAAAAGAATATGGGACAAATATGTTAATGGTGGCCAATTTTTTCGGATCCCAACATATTGTCGTTAAGACAAGTAGGGACAAAAGGGTTTTCCTCCCAATAATGAAGTCACCATTATTTTACAAACCCGTTAGGGGGTTGAATTATGAAGGTCCACCAAAGGGCACTGGCTGTATAGTCAAATAATAGCATCTTTTGGCTGACCAGTCTGTTATGTAGACTATTTATGCAAGGCCGCCTAAGGGCACATGCTGCATAGTCAAGAAAAAGAACTCTAAAGTATCAAACATCTTGTGACCAAAATTCAACAAAAGGATTATGGAAATCTGGAATTATTTAAGGTTAGGATTATGACACATAAAAATGGTCATTGTTCAATGCATGTAGAGATACACAGACCAATGAAAACCATAATCATGTTGTGGCTGGGTCCTGAATTGAGATATTGGACTTCACTACATATCTCATTAGAATGAGAATAAAGCCAAATGTAGTTCTTGAAACATAGTTTAACGTCATGTGGGACGAGAGTATAAGAAATCTAAGTTTAGGGTTATAGAGCTCGGAACATAATAATGAATACACCGTGTGTGTTTTCATAGGGACTTTTCAGCCAAGAGACTGAAAATGGAATTTGGGATTAGGCCCAAAGACTTTGGGCTGGATTCAAGGGATTATCGAACGTTCCTACGTATCCCATAAGGATGGGAATCAAGCCGCAGGTAGTTCTTGAAATACCATCTATACAGATTTGGTTCGTACATGTGAAGGGTGAAAAGAGGACTTTAGTTCAATGATGGTTTGACCCAAGATAAACGGTTCGGGAATTTCCATGTATGCACATAGTCTTGCAATATAACATTATTTGAGATCAATGTAAATAATGATTCCCTGTCAAGTGAGGGTATCAAAGATTGTTTTAGTTTATTGTCATACAGGAAAAATGTGATGTACAGTTTAACGTCATATAGCAAGGACAAAGGTAAACCAATATGAAGATATTGATTCTGGGGGTGGCTTCATGAATCAACATTATATGAGATGGAGGTAAACTGGTGTGAATAGATTGGTTTTGGGATTGAACCTTGGGAGGTTTCCTACGTACCCATCCTAGAAGTAAAGGATCAAAGTCTGCGTAGTTCGATTAAGGAATGAATTTGAAATCAAGTTTTTATAGGACAATGACCTTAAAAATGGTGTTGGGACTTAGGCATGGTTAGCGGCCCATAGGGTGTTATGGTTGAAGTTTACTCTAAGCTCACGTGAGTCATACTCGGAGTGAGAAACAAGAGGTAGCAACAACCTTAATGATGCACATTTTAATATCATGTAGGACATATGAAGGGACTATGCAGTTTAAAGTCTTGCAGTGAGGACTATTGGTGCTGTACAGTTTAATGTCATGTAGCAGGGACAAAATACAGTTTAACATCATATAGGACGTATTAAGGGACTTTGTTCAGTTTTACCTCATGTAGGACGAATAAGTAGTACATTTTAACGTCATGTAGGAAAAATATAGGGACATATTTTAATGTCATGTTGGATATGAACACAGTTTTGCGTCATGTTGGACAAAAAAGGTGTTTTATAGTTTAGCGTCATGTAGCTAAGATAATGGGGACAGTACAGTTTAACGTCATGTTGGACGAAAGGGGGACTATTTAGTTTAATTCCTTGAAGCGAGGACTATTGGTGCTACACAGTTTAATGTCATGTAGCAGAGACAAAATACAGTATAACATCATGTAGAACATATTAGGGGACTTTTTCATAGTTTAACATCATGTTGGATGAAAAGGGAGAATACTTTAAGGTCATATGCATGGACCAGTAATTATGCAGTTTAACATCTTGCTGGACATAAGGGACTTATGTACAGTTTAGCATCATGTATCTAGGACGTCACAGATTGACGTCTTTTTGGATGTAAGTGCATATAGTTTAAGGTCATATTCATGGAGCATTGGTGGTGTAGTTTAACGTCTTTCTGGACATAAGTGACTATGCAGTTTAAAGTCTTACAGCAAGGACAACATAGTTTAACGTCATGTTGGAAAAGATAAATGCAAATAGTTTAAGGTCATATGCATGGACCATTGGTGGTGAAGTTTAACATCTTGCTGGACATAAGTGACTATGCAGTTTAAAGTATTGCAGCAAGGACAACACAGTTTAAAGATATGTTGGACTAGAGAAATGAAAATAGTTTAAGGTCATATGTATTGATCATTGGTGGTGCAGTTTAACGTCTTGCTGGACATAACTGACTATGTATTTTAAAGTCTTGCAGCAAGGACAACATAGTTTAACATCAAGTAGGACAAGAGAAATGCAAAGAGTTTAAGGTCATATGCATGGACCATTGGTGATGTATTTTGTGTTTATAGAAAATACTACTTCATAAATATGGAATTGGTTGGAGTAGTGATGAGTTATCCATCCATTGAGATTAAAAAATAAGCTCTATTGAAGTATACCTTGTGTATTGAGTAAGTTCCATCCCATTTTGGTTGAAGTTTGGGAGGTTTCTTTACTGGTATCATTGGAGTTATGAGAACCAATACCAATTCTCCCTGAATGAATGAACGAAGATGAACTTTTTTGTTGAAATCTCGTGTTATTCGATTCTGATAGACATCCAAGTGGTGCATGTTACACAATCATTTCTCGTCTAATCATTCCAATTCATCCAATCGCTTTTGAGACTGTTCATTTGTAGATGAAGGATCACAAATGGCTACTCTGAGTGAGGGTAATTGAACCTCAATGGGCAAGACTGCTTCTGTTCCATATACCAATAAATATGGATTTGACCATGTTGCAGTGCGGGTGGTGGTCCGATTATCCCATAAAGCATGAAAGAGTTTATGAAAACATGATTTCTTATCTTTATCCACCATATTTTGCAGTATATTTGAAAGAGTCTTGATGAAGGCTTCTATCTGGCCATTGGACGCTTCATGATACCGCGAGGAATGGTTGTATTTGATGTTGTATTCTTGATACAACTTCCTTACCTTGGATGAACAGAAGTTGGTGACATTATTCTGTTAATATGGTATGAGGGACACCAAATCTGGTAATGATGTTAGACTTGATGAAGCTAAAAATGCATTTAGAACTGACTTCTTTGAGAGGTATTGCCTCTGCCCATTTGGAAAAGAAGTCAGTAGCAGTAAGAATGTACTTAGACTTCTTAGATGTAGCTAAAGGATAAGGTCCCACTACTGTTAGGCGGAGAGTGATGCCAAGAGGGGGGGTGAATTGCCTTTTAAAAATAATTAACAAATTAAAATCAAAGTAAAAAGTGCAGCGGAAATAAAAGAGGCAAGACACAAAACTTGATAACGGAGTTCGGCTTAAACCAAAGCCTACGTCTCCGCTCCCAACTCAACCATTGAGAGATTTACTACCGCTTGCTTTTCAATGGTTTTAGCAAGAAACCCACTAGACTTTAAGGTAATCTAGGACCTATTACAGCTTGCTTTTAATGGTTGAGCAAGAACCCACTAGCCTTCTTACAGGTGAAGGCTAGCTCACCTATGACTCAAGCCTTTTAAAGGGAAGGCTTGACTAACCTCTTCACACCTTGAAGGTGGTGTGAAAACCCAAACAAAGAGAGAATGAGAGAAAGAGGGGTTTGTAGGCACAAACCCAAATTGATGCTCAAAAAGATAAATAATGAAAAACCGTAAGAGGAGAAGTCTTGGGCGCCAAAGGATTGATTGGAGTTGATGAAGAGCGCTCCCAAGATTCTATGGTGGTGCTCCTTGGATGTGGAAGTGGGTTGGAGCAATTGAGGATCTTTGAGGGAATGCACCGGAGGTTCGCCAAATGATCAAACAATGTTCCCATGGGCTACCGTACGTTTCCGGGGCTTCCTAGTCCTTTATTTATAGAGGGGGAACCCTCAAATGGCCTTTGGGGGTCTTCGGAGCCGTTGGAGAGGCCTTCGGAGCCGTTGGGAGTCAAGTGGACAAGTTTGGTCAAAGCCCAATGGCTAGTTTGACTGGCTCCACCGGCTGACCGGTGCTTGGCCACCGGTTGGCCGGTGCTTTGGAAAATGGAGGTCCTTCGGCCCAGGTGCCAGCGGCTGGCCGGTGAGGAGGCCACCGGTTGGCCGGTGCTGAGACAGTAGTTGTCCGGCCTGTCTGGGTTCCACCGGCTGGCCGGTGCTTGGCCACCTTTTGGTTATCAACAAAAACACTTAAAACAAGATTAGATAAATAAGAGAGTGATTGTGATCATGAAAATTAAACCACGAGGGGTACGAGAGGTACAACAATCTCCCCCTATTTTGAGGATCACAATCACTAAAAACAAGAAATGTAAATGATCGAAATGAGAGGCATGCTTTAAAAGATAAATTGAAAAGTAAAGCAAAGCATGAGAGAAAGATTTCTCCCCCAATCAACCAAGAAGTTCTCCCCCTTTGTGATTATCAAAATAGCACGGGGCATAAAACTTGATTGAGGGAAAGGTTTGAAAAACACGATAGAGATTTTAAACCAATTGAAATTTTTGAAATTTGAATTGAATGTTTTGAATTGAAAGTTTTGAAATGAAGGTTTTGAAAGAAAGTTTTGAATTGAAAGTTTTGAAAGAAAATCGCAAAAAGGCTTAAACGATCCTAACTCCCCCTAAATAAAAACAACAAATCACCGGGGAGAGGATTTTAGAAGCGAGACAAATTTTGGTCCGGTGAGACTCGCTAAAAGGGATTTTTCAATCCATACTTTTCTAGTGGCGGGTCTTCTCCTATAAAATTCATCATTAAAGGAAATGGTTTTGGGCCTTCCATACCGGGCATTTTTGCAATCGCACTCATAAATTAAGTGCTCGAGTTTCTTACAATAGTTGCACAATTTATATTGGGAGCTCCCCCTAACAAAAATAGTTGGAGCATGGGAAGAGGAAGCTTGCTTGGAATAGCCAAGCCCTTGGGTGGTTCTAGATATGCATTGGGAACCTAGCAATTTGGTCAAATTTTGTTCACCTTGGGTGAACTTGGCAAGAGATTCCCTTAAATCCTTGATTGTTAATTCCATAGAATCAACATCGGGAAGGTTTTGGACCTTGAGGGACAACTCTTCCTTTTCTTTGAGAAGTTGTTCCTTTTCGGAAGAATGTTTTTTGAAATTCTTTTTTAAAAGCAACAAATTTGGAAGAAAGTTCGTGAAAACCTTCCTCCAATTGATCTCTAGCATGTTGGAGATCCTTGTAAGATAAATGATTGAAAGAATTTGAAGAACTAGAGGATGAGGAGTCAGAAGAGGATACCTCATGAAATTCCATTAGGCATTTTTTACCATTGTCACTTGAGGAGGAGGAGGAGGATGTGGAGCTATCACTCCATGTGGCCTTGAATGCCTTCTTCTTTTCCTTTTTCTTGTCCTTTTTCTTGTGGAGTGGGAAATCGGGCTTGTAATGGCCTTTCTTGCCACACCCGTAACAAGTTACCTCGGGCTCGGATTTTTCGTTGGATTGAGCCTTGCGGGATTTCTTCTTTTTGTTCTTCTTCATGAATTTGTGCATCTTTCGGGCAAGATTCTCCATTTCTGAATCGCCGCTTGAAGAGGAAGACGATGAGGAGGAGGAGATTTCTTCTTTTTGAACTTTGAAGGCGATGTTCTTTGTAACTTTGATCGCTTTGCCTTCCTTTTCAGCTTGCCTCCTCGTGGTGATCTCGTAGGTCATGAGGGATCCGATGAGCTCTTCGACCGGCATGTTCTTGATGTCTTTTGCTTCTTGGATTGTCATGACTTTTGGTGCCCATGTGCTTGGTAAGATCCAAAGGATCTTCTTGACCATCGTTTCTGCAGACACATCATCACCAAGGGACTTTCTCCCATTGCAAACATCAGTAAAACGTGTAAACATTTCAGTAATATTTTCAGATGGATGCATGGTAAAAGACTCAAAATCTTGACGGTACAAATCCAATCGAGTATCCTTAACTTTGTTGGTCCCCTCATGGGTAACCTCCAAAAGTTTCCAGATTTCATGTGATGAGGTGCATGTGGAAACTCGATTGAATTCATTATGATAAAGGCCGCAATGGAGAGCGTTCATGGCTTTGCCATCAAGCTCGAAGTTTTTAATATCGGCTTGGGTCCATTTGGATTCATCGGGAGAAGAGAGAGAGTAACCATGCATGACAATTTTATAAATAGGATAACCTATACTTCTAAGAAAAGTGGTCATGCGGGTTTTCCAATAAGTATAGTCGGTTCCATCAAAGAATGAAGCACGACCCAAAGAATAGCCTTCGGGGGTGAAAGAAGTTGAAGCCATCACAATGGATCTTGAATTTGAAACCGGTTAGGGTATTACTCAAATTTTGACTTTGATACCAATTGTTAGGCGGAGAGTGATGGCAAGAGGGGGGTGAATTGCCTTTTAAAAATAATTAACAAATTAAAATCAAAGTTAAAAGTGCAGCGGAAATAAAAGAGGCAAGACACAAAACTTGATAACGGAGTTCAGCTTAAACCAAAGCCTACATCTCCGCTCCCAACTCAACCGTTGAGAGATTTACTACCGCTTGCTTTTCAATGGTTTTAGCAAGAAACCCACTAGACTTTAAGGTAGTCTAGGACCTATTACAGCTTGCTTTTAATGGTTGAGCAAGAACCCACTAGCCTTCTTACAGGTGAAGGCTAGCTCACCTATGACTCAAGCCTTTTAAAGGGAAGGCTTGACTAACCTCTTCACACCTTGAAGGTGGTGTGAAAACCCAAACAAAGAGATAATGAGAGAAAGAGGGGTTTGTAGGCACAAACCCAAATTGATGCTCAAAAAGATAAATAATGAAAAACCATAAGAGGAGAAGTCTTGGGCGCCAAAGGATTGATTGGAGTTGATGAAGAGCGCTCCCAAGCTTCTATGGTGGTGCTCCTTGGATGTGGAAGTGGGTTGGAGCAATTGAGAATCTTTGAGGGAATGCACCGGAGGTTCGCCAAATGATCGAACAATGTTCCTGTGGGCTACCGTACGTTTCCGGGGCTTCCTAGTCCTTTATTTATAGAGGGGGAACCCTCAAATGGCCTTTGGGGGTCTTCGGAGCCGTTGGAGAGGCCTTCGGAGCCGTTGGGAGTCAAGTGGACAAGTCTGGTCAAAGCCCAACGGCTAGTTTGACTGGCTCCACCGGCTGACCGGTGCTTGGCCACCGGTTGGCTGGTGCTTTGGAAAATGGAGGTCCTTCGGCCCAGGTGCCACCGGCTGGCCGGTGAGGAGGCCACCAGTTGGCCGGTGCTGAGACAGTAGCTGTCCGGCCTGTCTGGGTTCCACCGGCTGGCCGGTGCTTGGCCACCTTTTGCCTATCAACAAAAACACTTAAAACAAGATTAGATAAATAATAGAGTGATTGTGATCATGAAAATTAAACCACGAGGGGTACGAGAGGTACAACAACTACATCCATTCCCCATGCGGAAAATGGACACAAATATTTAGCTGTATGAAGCAACTCTGGGGGTTGATGAATTAAGTTGGAACATACATGTAAAGAATGACACCTCTTTGTGAAATCAACACAATCTTGTGTCATTGAAGGCCAAAAGTATCCAAGCCTTCGAATTTGATCAGATAGTCTATGTCCGGATTGATGGGAACCACAGACTCCCGCATGCACTTCTTTCATGCCATCCATTTTCTCTTCACTTTGAATGCAGCTAAAGAGAATTCCATTAAAACCTCTTTTGTAGTGAATTTTCTCTAGGTGATCTGGGCTTTCATAAAGAGTAAAATTGACCACACGTCGCCAAATTTGTTCTTTCTTGGCTCTATCAAGTGGAAGTGTTCCATTTTTAAGGTATTCCCTAATAGGTTTCAGTCATCCTATAGTATGACCATATGGTTCAGGAATGGGACTGATTTAATTGTTTTCCTCTGTTCTGGCTTGAACATAAGGTGAAATCGTATGATGGTGGGAAATATTGATGATTGTCTCGTCCCGGTTTGGATCTTCCAGAGCTGTGGCTATATTAGCTAGTGCATCAGCTTGGGCATTTTGTGATCTCGGGACATAAGAAAATGTCAGTTTCGTAGGAAATTCCACCATTAACTCTCTGAAGTAATCATACAAATGGATTAACACTTCTTTTCTGATGGCATAATCCCCATTGGCTTGTTTGATTACCAGGTCTGAATCACCATTCACCTTTAAGTTATTCACTTGTGCTTGAAGCGCCAAGTCCAATCATACGATGAGAGCTTCGTATTCTGCTTCATTATTTGTACTGCCTCCCAATAATGAGAAGGAATAGGGTAGCACTTCCTTTTCTGGAGAAATGAACACAATTCCTAACCCAACTCTTTTGAATTTAGGACCTTCCATTTTCTTCCCTGTTGGCATTTTGGAAGCTCCATCAAAGTACTTTTCCCATGTTTGAACATTATCTTGAATAGAAAAGAATTATTCGTTAGGAAGTTAAATATCTGAGGATGTATCTTCTACTGAAGGATGTTCAATAAGGAGATCAGCCAGAGCATGGCCCTTTATTGCCTTTTGAGACACATACTGAATATCAAATTGTTACAAAATAACTGCCCACCTTTCCAGACGTCCTGTAACCATTGGACGACTAAGGATAAATTTGGGCGGGTTATTATGAGATACCAATTGGACCTCGGGATGTTTCAGTTATTGTCTCAACTTCAGAACTACAATGATTAATGCTAGGTAGCACTTCAGAATATTTGAATATCGGGTTTCTGCTTCAATCATAGTTCGACTGAGATAGTAGAGGTTTTTTTCATTCCCAGCATCATTCTTCTGAGAAAGAAAGGCACCAAATGATTGCTCTAGAGCTGTCACATAAAGGATATATGTCCTTCCTTCAATAGGTGGCATTAATATATGTGGACTCAAGAGAGATCTCTTGAGAATATAGAATTATTCATGACATTCTTTAGGCCACTGGTAAGTGACTCCCATCCTCATCAAGTTGGTGAAGGGTAAACTTTTGCCTGCCAAATTAGCGATGAAACGCCGAATATAGGATAAGTGTCCTTAAAGTCCTCTCAATTATTTCAAATTTTGAGGAGGTGACATACCATGTATTGACTTTGTATTCTCAGGGTCGAGTTCGATACCAGGATGGCGTACCCCAAAGCCGAGAAGCTTTCCTGAGGTTACCCCAAAAGCACATTTTAAGGGGTTCATCTTCAAATTATGGTGCCGATGTTTGTGTAATATAACTTCCAAATCAGCCAAGTGATTAGAACGTTTTCAGGATTTAACCACCAAATCATCCACATAACATTCAACAAACATATCTAAAAAGGGTTTTAAGATACGATGCATGGCACACTGATATGTTGCGCCTGCATTCTTCAGGACAAAAGGTATTACCCGATAGCAAAACACACCCTGAAGGGCTCTGAAGGCTGTAGATTATTCATCTTCTGGAGCCATTTGAATTTGATTATATCCTAAATATCCATCCATGAAGGAAATCTCTTCATAGTCAGATGTTTCATCAATTAAGAGTTCTGTTATCAGAACTGGAAAATCATCTTTAGGACAATGCCAATTAAGATCTCTGAAATCAATAAAAACTCTAATTTGTCCATTCTTATTTTTCACAGGGACAATATTATCCAACCATTTGGGATATTGAACTTCTCTGACGATGTTAGCTTTGATAATCTTATCCACTTCAGCTTCAATTTTGGAAGCATAAGATGTGTGTGTTCTTCTTGAGGTTTGCTTAAATCATCGATGTTCTTCTGACAAACCCAAATGATGGGTGGCAACATCGGGATCAAGCCCTGTCATTTCTGTATATTTCCAAGCAAATATAACTCAATTTTTCTTTAAAAATGAAATATAAATTTCATTCTCTTCAAGAGTCGTGGACGTATAAATTAAAGTGGGCGTGGATCTTATTTTGTCCCCAGATTTATTTATCTAAGTTCGTCCATAGTGGTAGAGATACCCTCTTAAAATGCTGGAGGAGCATCTCTGAGATCTTTCTCTTCCTCTTCAACATGTTTTATCTCTTCTGATTCTACTTGCATAGTATATTATGAAGCATAATTTCCATGATCAGAATAGATGTCAAAATTTGAACATCTTAAAGAAGAGGCTTCCATTTCTGACCCTATTGATGATGAAGGGTCTCCCTTGGGCAATGAAGAGGAGATGATGGATTGAGAATCGACACCATCCTTCACCTCTGACATTGATATAACTTCTTTTGTCATGGTTGGAGAGTATAGAATTATTGGATTTTAGCGGATGAAATGAAGACACCTCCATTTGAGCTTTCATCATTGCATGGTGAATCACCAATTTCTCCCATGCTGTCAGGCATGATTGCCATAATTGACATTATGGAAGTTTCCATAATAGTATTTGGATTCGGGTTTACCCTATCAATTTGACTGATAGGAAACACATAATCTATACTCACATGTGTGAATGGGTTTACTGGAATCTTTTCTAAACCATATGGAGAAATAACTTTGGTAACCTCCCCTATTGTGGATTTTTCCTTACCCTATATGTGATATATTTCCGCCTCAATGTATTGATATTCACATGTTTTGAAGGGGTCTTTATCACCATACAATGTTCCAATTTGACCATCAAAACAATATTTGAGACATTGATGGTATGATAAAGGGAAATTTGCATGTTGATGTAGCCAAGGTCTTCCATGAAAATCACAGAAGGTTGTATCGTGATCAACAACCAAGAAATCCGATTTGGATACGAGGTCTCCAAACAGAGTTCTGAGTTTAATCTCGCCCAGTGGTTCTTGTTCATTTTTATCATATTATTGTAACATCAAAGTAGAAGAATATAAATCAGATTCTGTGAGGCCCAATCGACGAAGTGTACGATTGGGGATGAGGTTGAGTCCTAAACCATTCTCAATGAAAGATCTTCGGATGTATACACCATTGACCTTTCCAGATAAGTAAAAAGGTCTAATATGTCCATGAACGATGTCATCTTCATCTTCATCTATAAAATATATCACTGCATGGCATTCTGCATGGCCATTCTCTACATGGTAGACTTTAGCCGTAGTAATTTCAGTTTCGAACTCCTGAGGACTTGACAAAGCCTCAATGAGTGCCTCTCGAAGATCCTTGGATAGATTCAAGGCATCCAGAATTGATAAATTGGCCAGTACTTGGGCCAAATGTTTCAAGACATCATATTTTTGATCCAAAGGTCTGTGTTTCTCAACAGGAACATGTGGTTTCACAGGTGCCTTAGAAGTTGATGCTTTGGATGTAGATGCTTCCTGTATCGGGATAAGAGTTGGAAATACTCCTGGAATTGGAATATTAGACCGATTAGGTCTATCTACTTGCTTATAGGAAGAAGGTGAACCATCTTACCGATCCTCCATAATAACTGTGCCAGGACTGAATCTGCTATTGGTGGAATAATTTTCTTGTTCTTGCGGAGCTCGATGAAGTGCTCTGCCATGAGTTTCTGCTGAATATATAGTTCTAGCAGGGGTAGAATTGGAATAGTGTCTTCTGGGATATCCACTATCTTCATCTGTATCCCAGACCTCTGGAACTCCCTCTAATTCCTCTGTTTGATACAGGGAACTCAGGCTCATCATGATCGAATTTGTGACTAGCATAAGGATCTGTTAAATGAATCATGTTAACAGAACCGAATATCAACTCTTCATATGATGAATATTCTTCCGGATTATCCCATTTATGATATGTCGTTTGGTGGGGCGGTGCCCGTGGCTTTGAAGTAGATGGAATAAAATCTTCCAGAGTCAAAGGCAACTTGGGATTTGACACAATCACATCTTCTTCTGATTTCTCTTATTTCTTTTAATTATTCCGTTTCTTTGAGGATTTTCCCTCTGATGAAGAGGGTTTTTCTGTGGCATTCATAGCAGAAGACACAACTGGTTTCTTCAATTGTTTTCGCAAAATGGAATGAGTCCGGATTATCATTTTTCTGACCATCCAATCATCATATTTCTGCGTATTTTTATCTTTGACTTCTTGCCACTCACCTTCTACCTCTGTATTTTTAGTAGTAACACATGCTACCTGAGCTGAAGAACCTTTCAATTTGACTTGTCCCGAGTCGACCATTTTTTTAGGAGGTCCTTGAAGAAAAAACACTCCTGAATGGGATGCCCCAACATTTGATGAAATGGGAAATAATTGGGACAGTCTTCATCTCCTTCCATGTTAGGCTTTTTCAGCCTTGGAAATTGAACAAAATTATTTTCCAGAGGCGAAATGAAGTAACCAATAACTCATTCATTTCGGAAAGAATAAAATTTTATCTTCAAATCCTCAAATTGTTTTTGTCTTTGATATTTTTTATCATCTTGATGAAACGACTTCTATTAATGATGCTCAGGAGGTTGAGCCCTTCGAGAAGATGAAGGCTTTGAAGTAGAAGAAGGTATAGGTGCTTGTTTAAGCATAACTCTAGTAGTTTCTTCACCCATTATCCTTCCTAGGGCTGATGGAATTACACGAGCTTTTTTCATTATTCTTCATAAGAGAGTCTTCTATCTGTTGAGATATTTAAGTAAGGTCTCGAAACCCTCCTGTTTATTTCACATGGATCAACGGCATGTGTAACTCATCACACAGATTTTCCACATAGATTGGAAAAAATTCCTCTTGAGGGAGTGAAAAGCTTAGGGAATATGTTAATCCCTTCAAGCGAGCAATGAAATCTGAAACTCTTTTATTCTCCCTTTGCTTACAATTTGTAAGATAAAAAACTATTGTCTTTGGAAAAGGTGAGCTGAATTGAATAAGGAATCATTGATGAAGATCTTCCCATCCAGTAATTGACCGGGATTGCAAGCTTGTTTACCAGACAAACGAAGGCCCTTGTAATGACTGTACAAAACACCTGAGCTTAACTTCTTCCCGTTAATGAGGGGCTCCCAACATAGGATCGCAACGAGAAACAAAATGTGTTAATTTTTTCTCTAGATCTCTCGAACCGTAAAATTTTCGGAATGTGGTACTTGTAAAATTTGATGGGAGAGGAATTTCATCAACCCACTCAGGGTAAGCTCTCTTTTCTGGTTGAATTTGAGCACTTTTTCCCTCCATAGATTCCAACTGAGATGTTAATGACTCAATAGTATTTATTAACTTTTGAGAAACATCCGTTTGATAATGGACCTGAGCAGGTGGAATAACTATAGTTTGGACAGATGTGGTGGCTGGTACTGCGACTGATGATAACACCACCGATTGTTGGTGCACCTGACCCATAGGATTAGACTTGTGATGGTGTACTGATAAAGGAGGATATTCATGATCCATCTCAGAAGCCGCTACAAATTCCATTGGAAAACTTACTCCAACACGCTTAGAAGGAAGACTACCTTGAAGTAGTTCTGTATTCAACCTCCTCAATTCCTTTATTTTCTTCCTCTTGTTGTGCGAATCTTTTCTCTAATGAGAGCGATTGGCCTTCTCCAGAGGAAGGGTATATAACCTGATTCTTTCCATTCCCCTTGTTAGATGCCTTTTAGATAGGGGGAAGTGGGTTATTTGAAGGAGCACCCAGATTCTGGGTAAGCCTTTGATTTCGTGTACGCACACCTTCTTCATTTGTGTCTGTGCGTACCAATTCTTGAGCAGGATCCTCTTCATCTAATCCCTATGAGTGAGCCTCATCTAGGGGATCAACAACTACTACATTGATGAAATTAATTGATTCAAAACACATTGCATCCCTTCTATCGGCATTTTTGCGATATTTTCTTTTTCCATGTCTTTGATGAGACATTGTCTTTTGTTGATTTGATCACTTAGGAACTTCTTGACGAACCGTAATTTGAAGGGAATCTTCTGATAATTAAGCTCTTTGTTCCTCTTGAGGCTTCTTCCCTAGTCGATAGAAGACTGACTTTCTCTGAGGAAGAGATTAATGATTTGAAAAAGTAACTAGTCTGGTGGACTGGGCTATTCCTTCTGTTTATGCTCAACTCCTCAAATCCTATTTGTTGATTCAGAGGTTTGGGTTAAATGAGTCCCCAGTCTGGAAAGATGGGGTGGTTCTTGACATGATATATCTGATAATATCTTAAAATCTCTCTTGATATTGCAGACTTTATTCTAGAAATTGGCTAGATTCATCAACCTACATCCACTTTTATCACCCAGCTCAAAAGACCATTGTATGATTTTTGACACTTATATCACTTGATGATGTGCATGCCCTAAACAAGAAGTCTGTTAAATATTCTCGTTTTCTTGATGCAGGATTAATTCAACAACTTGTTCTCCATATGCTTGATTTGGAGAAGAACTATTTTAGGCTTGTTCTTGAGTGAGCCTTTGATTAAAAAGAAATCCAATTGGTTGTGGCCAGCCATGGGCAATAACATTGCATGAAACCATTTTCAGAGGGCTTAGCTGACTAGAGAGTACAGTGAAATGTAGTTCTCCATGAACACCCCATCCCCTGATATGAATACCATATGAGGAATTGGAAATTCACTGGTGCAATATTCTTAGTGTGCCAAGGCATGAAGGCTAAAGGGCTCTCTACTGCTTTTCAGCGTTCAGATATCAATAAACTGAGAGAGCAGCCATGTCAATTTGGCATTGTAACTCTTCTATTATCTTGAAATGATTTTCAAATTCATCATAAGATAATATTTTCTTTTTCAACTGAAAAAGAGTTTTCTATATTTTGAGACGAATATCATGAATTCCATATTCCGTCAACATCTCTGGAATGTCATACTAAGAGTCATCCAGAGTCCAAAACAAGACTGGTACTTCACCTTTCACCAGTTTTTTTCTCATATTCAGCATTTCCTCTTTATCGTTTGATGAATATTCATCTACCTGATTAGACCAGAGCTAGTACTTCTATGTTTCTTAATCAGATTCAACAATATTGGTAGAGAATTCAATGATAAAACTAGAAGATGAACGACCCAGGGGTGGTTTAGAGAATGACCTACACCTCAGGTTATCTTCTGATAGAGAAAGTATTTCACCTGCTAGCTGTAAAGAATCAGACATGAATGGATTCACATTTTCAAGTGCCTCAGGATAAGAGGGCTTTCTCATCACTACATTGTCCATTGGATCATTTTCCAGGCAATGTAAATTACTACCACGAAGAGGAATTTCGCAGCTAAATTCATCATCATGGAGAGGAACACCATGGTGGGTTATAGAAAAAGATGAAACATTTTTATCCTTGATCATCTGGCCACGCAGAGGGTTACTGTGGCTCTCATCAGAAGATGAAACTTTGAGATCAACCGAATTGTAATAAAGCAAGACTTCATGAGGAAGTGTCTGATGAAGACCTTCAGAATTAATGTTCCCACTATTGGGAACTGAAAGAGTAAAATCTTGAGTTGCAATAGATAATTGTCTAAGTGCATCAAGAACTCAAGCATCGAGTAAAGCCTTATAACAGATTGGCCCTTGATTTCTTGACTGTGCTGGATGAGTCTTCTTCTCAGACACCTTCTTACTTAATTTAAGAACCACTTGTTTAATAATGTGGTTATTATGGGTAGGTGTATGTGCCTACTCAGGAGAAATGACCAGGTTATGTTGGTTATCTCCACTCAAATCAGGTGTATGTGCCTGACTTGGTTGTCCGTATGATATAGGAGAGTATTCCCCACAATCCTATTAGACTGGAACAGAGGTGTGTGTCTATTCCGGAGTGAACTGTTGATGTGTCACTCTATTGGTAGGGATAGATTTATGTGTCTTTCCTAGAGAGCTACTGAAGCTGTTATAATATCCTGGTAGGAATCCAGAATATGAGAAGAGATTTGCTTCTGCTCTTTCACCATTGGCAGAATATGATTGGTGACTTCAGCTGCCGGAATGGGGATATATGTCCATTTCATGCATGGAGTAGGTGTTTGTACCTACTCATCTCTTCCTTTTCATGTCAGTGAATCCTGACAGTACTCATGTGTGGGGGCAGAGAGTTGAGTCTGCCTCCTATTTGTCATTGGGGCTTTCCAATTGACTTCTATGGGTGCTACAAAACAAGACTATTGGTAGGCTTCATCAATACTAGCAGGTGTATGTGCCTTCTGATTGTACACTGTCGAACGTGGTTGATAAACTTCCCTCAACATTGGAAGACGAGGCTGTTGGAAGGATTGATGAGTCTAAGCAGGTGTATGTGCTTGTTTACCAGTTGTTAACACATTGGGTTGGTGAGCTTCATCATATGTAGTCAGACGAGCCTGCTGACTAGAAGATGATTTATAAATAAGTGTATGTTCCTGTCAATATTACTCCACCAGAATTGCCTAGCGGGACTGGCGTGTTGCTGCTAGACGATTCTGCTGGATAGCTGAATTAAAATGGATGGGTGTGTGTACCCACTCATTGATTTCCACCAAGTTGGGTTGGTGGACTTCTCCGAAAATGGCAGAGATGATAACCTACTAACTGTTGACTGGTCTTCACCTCTGGTGGTTCGTCTTGCCTGCACGGGTTCGAGGAACCTGATCCGAACACCTGGAGATGACACCCTCATCATGTTGAGGGCTCACTACTGCACGAGTATGATGGCGATTGTTGGTGGGAGCCCTCAGGAAGGGCTCATGTTTCCTTGAATTAAGGCCTTCAGTGACCTTCTCATTCAACCCCCCAGAATATGGGAGGGAATGGTGATTGTGTTTCGGGGATAACGACCCAAAACGGTTGGGAATGGTGGTTGGAACCACCTGCTTCTTGATCGCTGGTCGTCGCTGTCCAGACAACCAGGGAGAATTATTGACTTGGAGGGCTTGTCGAGCGGCCTACAGAGTCGTAATGGTACCGTGTCGACGGTATTCCTTAAACAGTGTGTTTGATACCCAGTGTTTAGAACGCTGAGTAGGTGATGTCTTCCTCAGAGCGGACGACGATCCAGTAGGAGTAGCAGTAGAGGTATTCATGGCAGAGGCATTCACAGGTGTGAAATTAAGAGAATCCATTTCTGTAATGCCTAAGATCTTGGAAAAGAGTGCATGTTTGATATAACATACATAATCAAGATATATTCGGACACTACATCTTTCGGATGAGCACATATGTTATAGATTGTTTTTTGGCCCTCTCATTGAGTTTTTAATTGGGGCCCAACAAATAATAAAAGCATCATTTTAACTTCCTTAAGGATTCACGTCAGGTTCACCATTTTTTGTTTCATCTAGAAATGGGGATGACCTCATTGATTTAAGGTTCAAACAGTCCAATCGGTTTCTAACGGGTTTGTTCGTAGAACCAAAAACATCCAATGATTCTATATCCATTTAGACCTACTTTCCAAAGGTAAGTTCTCATTAGTTATGAACCGATGCGGCTTAAGAATTTACATTGGTCGATAGGATGGAAGGTCAGACTCATCACACCTTTTTGGGGGGAATTATTGTCTACTCCGGGACTCTATTATAAATTTAAGTTATGTTTTTGAATCCTTATTACATTACCAAGAATAAAAATGAGCATTCCTTTAGATCTGACAATTAATGATTAATATGTATGAAATTTAGAGAATCTTTTATATGTATTCGGGGTTTTTCATCGATAGAGAATCATATGTATTTTTTAGAGATTCTTATTAAATGGTATCCTTCGATACATTGTATAAAGATCTCTTGGTTATTATGATAACCATACTGGTTATAAATCCACTCAACGGGGCACTTGAAGTTTATTGTCGTTCAGAAGGACATATATTATTTCAGAGTTGGGATCGTACCTGCGGATGGGCTACCTATGTATACTTTGTTTTAGAAAAGGAATCAGAACCCATGTAGTTCGAGAAAATAAGAATTAGGTTTATGCATGATTGATGGATCAAAGAAAAATGTCATAGTTACTTTTACACTCTAAGCTCACGTGAGTCATACTCTGTGTGAGAAACAAGTGGTATTGGTAAAACAAGACAGTTGTGCCACGGAAGATGCAATAATGTGGGGCTTATGTATGTATGACTGCCCAGAATAAATGAGGATTGGGATTTACTTCAGGGATGAAACTTGGGAACATGATCCATAAAGGTATATGTGATTTTTTGGAGATTTAGATACTCTAACTTGGGGTTCACTCCTGATGAAGATTCCAAAATTAATAGGGTACTTAGCACTTACTCTTAAGGAGGATTCCCAAATCAAAAGAAATTAAAACTAGTTAAGAGAAATTATGACTGGGGCTTATTCCTGAGAAGGAGGCCCAGGTTAAAGGGACTTGAGAACTGGGGATTACTCCTAAGAAGGATGCCCAGGTTAGGGAATTCATGACTGGGGTTTACTTTTGAAAAGGAGGCCCAGGTTATGGGAAATTGGAATTTTGGGATTACTCCTTAGAAGGATGCCCATATTTGGGAACTTGGGGCTTACTCTTGAAGAGGATACCCAAAAATTAAGGGAACTTGAAGACTGGGGATTATTCCTGAAAAGGAGGCCCAGTTTTGGGGACTTGGGGCTTACTCCTAAGATGGATGCCCAAATTAAAGAAGCTTATGTTTGTGGATTACTCCTAAAGACGATTCCCAAGTTAAGGTAATTAAGACCGGGGCTTACTCCAAAGGAGGATGCCCATGTTAATGGTCCTCTCCTCTTAAAGGATGAGGTTGAATGAATGAAATATCTAACCTTAGTGACAGAAAGATATGTAAACTAGTATTTTTTGAGAGATGCTCCATAGTATTCCTTTCAGATAAGGAAGCCAGCAAAGGATCCATGTCATAAATGACATTGATGAGGGTTTTGAAGGCTAAATCTTGAATAAGAGAGGTGGATTTGAAGAAAAGAGGTGAATAGGCAGGAGGGGAACACAAAAATATGTAGGCGCGCAGGTCTTGTGTGGGCGCCCAGGTTCTGGCTACGTAGGTATACCTGTGCGGTACAGGTGAACCTGCGAGACGTTTGACCATAAGGGTTACACATGGGTGAGACTTGGCTCAAGCCCTTAGTATTATCCCTAGGGATTTCCAAAATAATGGCGCACAAGTTCTGTTGAAGGGATATGGCGGCGCACATGTGTCTTCATTTCACGTAATGGTTAGACACTTTGGCGAAGAGGTGTTGATTGATTTCAACACTTGAGCCTTGTTTCCATTGTTTAGATCTTCCATTCTAGGTAATAAATTACCTTAGAAGTGTTCAGAAGACTTACAAAAGAGACTAGGGCGCTGGGAGCTTAAATATGGATTTTGGAATTTTTGGTCCCCGAAATGGGGGACTGACCGGGGGTATTTATAGGCTGCCGAAGACCCCGAGCGAGAATCAAAGAGGGAACATAATTATCCTGTGCGACCTCTATGTGGCGTGCATGTATACTTTCTCGACCATTAGGAAACTTGCCTGACCCAAGTTGGAAGAAATCCTTTTCATGCCTTTTTCGATTTTTTATGTTTCTTCAAAGGATGAATCACTTCGGACTAAGGTAGTTCCCTTTTTTAGTCATTAGACTCTGTGATGGAATGGAGAATCAACAAAAGTCCCCCCTCAGAGTTGGATCATAAAGAAATAAAGATGTGACTTTGAGGTAAAGAAGAAAAACCATGGAATTGCGGCGCACAGGTGTTGAGCACACATACATCGGCGCACAGGTGAGAAGCGTGGAGTCCTGGGTGCGCAGGGGGGGTAGCCTGGCCTATATATATGCATCCATTCATGTGCAAACACCCAGATTTCAAACATTCGGGCTCTCGCCGCGTAGGTTTCTTTTTTCGCGCAGGTGGCTGATTTTCCACGGTTCAATGCGTTTTTCCATGTCGCGCTACTACAGAGGTATTTTGATCTACACAGTGATACATGTGCGCTGAAACCTGCATGGCACAGTTATACCTGCGTGCCAACTTTAGACTGGCGTGCCTTAATTCCTTAGACATTTTTCCTAATTTCATCACAAATTTTATGAAAAATTAACTTACTTAGGAGTTAATTTATTTGACCTTTGTATAGATTCAATGGCTCCTAGAAGAATTGGAATGACTAATGAACTGGAGAGGAAGCGTATTGATTATATGATGAATTTTTTTGGCCATGATTATTATGATATATGCAACAAAACTCTCCCTGATTTGACCAACTACTTGAAGAAGTATCATATTAATTTTCAACAGAGCATCTAGTTGCCTCTGTATGGCCATGGTCATCTACAAGGAGTCAATGTTCCAGATGCACAAAATTATATTCCTGAGATGCAGCCGCACTGCTAATCCTCTATTTCGGTTATGTTGTGTATTAAGACCAACAAAAATGGTGTGAAATTTCAAATTTTTCCTTCAGGCCGTTTCCTTATAGATATAAAAATGGAAAACCATGGGCTGATATGTTTTCCACTGCTAGTTAATGGAGGGAAGGCTGTCATGATATTAGAAGCAATATCTGAAAAGAGTACTCTCTCCAAATGGTTCTTTACTTCCAATGCTCCATTCTCAAATAAATGTATCCATCTTCCATGTCAATTAGACAGAAACAAAGTCACTATTTGATCAGTAGAAAATTATCTCAAACCGCACTCAAGAACATTCTTTTACAATTGTTCCAATAATAGCTGGTATCACAACATCTCTTATTGTATCCAGTTGAATAAATGAATTCCAGGTGGTTACTGATGAAGCTCGGGATGTCGTAAATCAAATGAAGAGTTATGTTGAATTCCTGTTGTAATTCTTGAAAAAGAGAAGAGAATCCAATCTATGGATGCCCTTATAACTCTTGTGCATCAATGAAAAACACTTTCTTCTTCGATAATTTGTGCATGCATTATTTTGCTACCTAGTTTAAGCCAATTTTCCTAGTAAGCATAATTTGATTTTTTCTAGGATTAAAAAAATAACCCTACAAACATTGAATCTTTTAATAGCTCAATATTACCTAAATCATACGAAATGTATGTTTAGTGAGTTGGGACTTGAATTTTTTTTCAGAGTTCCCTTGTATTTTGTGGGAAGTTAAAAGTCATGCATGTCGAAAATAAAAAGGCTAATATTTGAGGTAAAAATCGCTTTGACCGAATGGATTAAAATTAACTAAATTCCTTGATAATTTATTTGAAAACATATTACTATATTCAAGTTTGGGGGAAATATGTAAACTATGACTTAATAAATTTTGAATCTGAGGAATGATACGAAAAGGGATAAAAGGCATTAAAAGAAATATTTCCCAAGAATGATGTTACCACTATTTGATAATCCTATTAGGGGGTTGAATTATGCAGGGCCACCTAAGGGAATTGGCTGCATAGTCAAATAATATCATCTTTTGGATGACAGGTCTGTTATGTAGACTACTTATGCAAGGCCGCCTAAGGGCACGTGCTGCATAGTCAGGAAAAATAACTCTCAAAAATTTACTTTTCTACTGCTAAAAAGCCAGTGAATGTTTATGGAGATTCAAAATTTCCAAAGAATAGAGTTTGCTCTATGGAGAGAGGTACTTGAATATGGAGAGGATATTTCCAATCAAAATTGTATAAGAATTGGATGAGTGTCACTCCTATGAAGGTCTCATCCAAACGTAGGGAAGTGAAATATAAACCATAGACTTGAATACTTTCAGATCATGAAAATGAGTATGGGAAAAATATGTTAAGGATGGAAATTTTTTGTGGATCCCAACATATTTTAGTTAAGACAAATAAGGACAAAATAGGTTTTCCTCCCAAGAATGAAGTTACCATTATTTGAAAAACCCGTTAGGGGGTTGAATTATGCAGGTCCACCTAAGATAATTGGTTTCATAGTAAAATAATAGAATCTTTTGGCTGACCAGTCTATTATGTAGACTATTTATGCAAGGTCTCCTAAGGGCATGTGCTGTATAGTCAGGAAAAATAAATCTCAAGTATCAAACATGTTGTGACCAAAATTAAAAAAATTGATTATGGAAATCTGGAAGTATTTATGGTTATGAGTATGACACATAAAAATTGGAATTGTTCAACGCATGTAGAGATACGCTGACCAATGCTAACCATAATCATGTTGTGGCTAGTTCCTGAATTAAGATATTGGACTTCACTACATATATCATTAGAATTAGAATCAATACAAATTTACTTCTTGAAATATATTTTAACGTCATGTGGGACGAGAGTATAGGAAATATTAGTTTAGGGTTATAGAGCTCGGACCATAATAATGAATACACAATGTGTGTTTTCATAGGGACTTTTTAGTCAGGAGACTGAAAATGGAATTTGGGTTTAGGCCCAAAGACTTGGGGCTGGATTCAAGGGACGCTCGAACGTTCCTACGTATCCCATAAGGATGGGAATCAAGCCGCACATAGTTCTTGAAATACCCTCTGTATAGATTTGGTTCGTACAAGTGAAGGGTGAAAAGAAGACTTTAGTGAAATTATGGTTTGACCCAAGATAAAATGTTCAGGCATTTCCATGTATGCACATAGTCGTGGAATATAACATTATTGGAGATCAATGTAAATAATGATTCCCTCTCAGGTGAGGCTATCAAAGAATGTTGTAGTTTATTTTCGTACATGACAAAAGTGTTGTACAGTTTAACATCACATAGAAAGGACAAAGGTAAACCAATATAAAGATATTGATTCTGGGGGTGGATTCACGAATCAACATCATATGAGATGGAGGTGAACCGATGTGAATAGATTGGTTTTGGGCTTGAACCTTGGGAGTTTCCTATGTACCCATTCTAGAAGGCACGGATCAAAGTTTGCGTAGTTTGATTAAAGAATTAATTGGAAATCATGTTTTTTTAGGAAAATGACCTAAAAATGGTGTTGGGACTTACGCATGGTTAGCGGCCTAGAGAGGGTGTTATGGTTGAAGTTTACTCTAAGCTCACGTGAGTCATACTCGATGTGAGAAACAAGAGGTAGAAACAACCTTTATGATGCACAATTTAATGTCATGTAGGACATATGAAGGGACTATGCAGTTTAAATTCTTGTAGTGAGGAATATCGGTGCTGCATAGTTTAATATCATGTAGCAGGGACAAAATACAGTTTAACGTCATGTAGGATGTATTAAGGGACTTTGTTCAGTTTTACGTCATATAGGATGAATGAGTAGTACAACTTAACGTTATGTAGGAAAAATATAGGGACAAAGTTTAACATCATGTTAGACATGAACATGGTTTTGCGTCATGATGGAAAAAAATGGTGATGTACAGTTTAGCATCCTGTAGCTAAGATGATGGGGACAATACAGTTTAATGTCATGTTGGACGAAAGGGGGACTATGCAGTATAATGTCTTGCAGTGAGGACGATTGGTGATGCACAATTTAATGTCATGTAGCATGGACAGAATACAATTTAACATCATGTAGGATGTATTAGGGGACTTTATCACAGTTAAATGTCATGTTGGACGAAAAGGGAAAATAGTTTAAGGTCATATGCATGGACCAACAATTATGCAGTTTAACGTCTTTCTGGACGTATGGGACTTCTGTACAGTTTAGTGTCAGGTAACTAGGACGTCACTGTTTAACTTCATGTTGGAAGTAAGTGCATATAGTTTAAGGTCATATGCATGGACCATTGGTGGTGTGGTTTAACATCTTGCTGGACATAAGTGACTATGCAGTTTAAAGTCTTACAGTAAGGACAACATAGTTTAACGTCGTGTTGGAGAAGATAAATGAATATATTTTAAGGTCATATGCATGGACCATTGGTGGCGAAGTTTAACGTCTTTCTGGAGATAAGTGACTATGCAGTTTAATGTCTTGCAGCAAGGACAACACAGTTTAACATCATGTTGGACAAGAGAAATGAAAATAGTTTAAGGTCATAGGCATGGACTGTTGGAGGTGCAGTTTAATGTCTTGCTGGACATAAGTGACTATACAGTTTAAAGTCTTATAGCAAGGACAACATAGTTTAATGTCATGTTGGAAAAGAGAAATGAAAATATTTTAAGTTCATATACATAGACCATTGGTGATGTATTTTGTGTTTATACAAATTACTTCTTCAGAAAACTGGCATTGGTTGGAGTAGTGATGAGTTCTCCATTCATTGAGATTAAATAATAAGCTCTATTGGAGAAGACCTTATTTATTGATTAAGGTCCTTCCCATTTTGGTTCATGTTTGGGAGGTTTCTCTGCTGGTATCATTAGAGTTCTGAGAACCAATACCAATTCTCCCTGAATGAATGAACGAAGATGAACTTTTTTGTTGAAAGATCGTGCTATTCGATTATGATAGACTCCAAGTGGTGCAAGGTACACAATCATTTCTCGTCTAATCATTCCAATTCATCTAATCGCTTTTGAGATTGTTCATCTGTAGATGACTGATCACAAATGGCTACCCTGAGTGAGGGTAATTGAACCTCAATGGGAAAGAATGCTTCTGTT
The DNA here is from genome assembly GCA_963277665.1 of Viscum album. Classification (NCBI taxonomy): domain Eukaryota; kingdom Viridiplantae; phylum Streptophyta; class Magnoliopsida; order Santalales; family Viscaceae; genus Viscum; species Viscum album. The sequence continues at coordinate 1,188,158,763 of OY728143.1, read as the reverse complement.
CCACATACCAATGAATATGGAGTTGACCGCATTGTAGTGCGGGTGGTGGTTCGATAAGCCCATAAAGCAAGAAAGAGTTTATTAGGCCATGATTTCTTATCTTTATCCACCTTATTATGTAGTATATTTGAAAGAGTCTTGTTGAATTCTTATATCTGTCCATTGGCTGCTACATTATACCGAGAGGAATGGTTGGATTTGATGATTTATTCTTGATACAACTTCCTTACCTCAGATGAACATAAGTTGGTGCCATTGTCCATCAATATGGTACGAGGGACACCAAATCTGGTAATGATGTTAAACTTAATGAAGCTAAAAATGCATTTAGAACTGAATTCTTTTAGAGGTATTGCCTCTGCCCATTTGGAAAAGAAGTCAGTAGCAGTAAGAATATACTTAAACTGCTTGGATGTAGTTGAAGGATAAGGTCCCACAACATCCATTCCCCATGTGGAAAATGGCCACAGGTATTTAGCTATATGAAGCAACTCTGGGGGTTGATGAATGAAGTTGGCACATACTTGGCAATAATGACACTTCATTATGAAATCAACACAATATTGTGTCATTAAAGGCCAAAAGTATCCAAGCCTTCAAATTTGATCAGATAGTCTATGTCCGAACTGATGGGAACCATAGACTCCTGCATGCACTTATTTCATAACAACCATTGTATCTTCACCGTCAATGCATCTGAAAAGAATTCCATCAAAACCTCTTTTGTAGAGAATTTTCTCTAGGTTATCTGGCTGTCATAAAGTGTAAAATTGACCACACATCGCCAGATTTTTTCTTTCATAGCTTTATCAAGTGGAAGTGTTCCATTTTAAGGTATTCCCTGATAGGTGTCATCCATCATGTAGTATGACCATATGGTTCAAAAATGGGACTAATTTCATTGATTTCCTCTATTCTAGATTGAACATGAGCTGAAATTGTACGACGGTGGGCAATACTGATGATTGTCTTGTCCCGGTTTGGATCTTCCAGAGCTGTGGCTATATTAGCCAGTGCATCAGCTTGGGCATTTTGTGATCTTGGGATATAAGAAAATGTCAGTTTTGTATGGAATTCCGCCAATAACTCTCTGACGTAATCATACAAAGGTATTAACTCTTCTTTTCTGATTGCATAATACCCATTGACTTGTTTGATTACTAGGTATGAATCACCTTTCACCTGTAAGTGATTCACTTGTGCTTGAAGCGCCAACTCCAATCCTGCGATGGAGCTTGGTATTCTGCTTCATTATTTGTACCGCCTCCCAATAATGAGAAGGAATAGGGTAAAACTACCTTTTCTAGAGAAATGAGCACAATTCCCAACCCAACTTTGTTGAATTTAGGATCTTCCATTTTCTTTCTATTGGATTTCTGGAAGCTCTATCAAAGTAAATTTCCCATGTTTGAAAATTTTCTTTAATAGAAAAAGCTTCTTCATTAAGAAGTTCAATATCTGAAGATGTATCTTATACTGAAGGATTTTCAGCAAGGAAATCATCCAGAGCTTGACCCTTTATTGCCTTTTGAGACACATACTGAATATCAAATTGCTACAAAATAATTGTCTGCCTTGCCAGACGTCCTATAAGTATTGGAAGGCTAGGGATAAATTTTAGCGGGATATTACAAGATACCAATTGGACCTTGTGATGTGGTAGTATTGTCTCAATATCTGAACTGCAATGATTAATTCTAGACAGAACTTCTCAATACTTGAATATCGGGTTTCTGCTTCAAGCATAGTCCAACTGAGATAGTAGAGTCTGTTTTCATTCCCAGCATTATTCTTCTGAGTAAGAAAGGCACGTAATGATCTCTCTAGAGCTGTCACATAGAGGATAAGTGGCCTTCCTTCAATAGGTGGCATTAATACCGGTGGACACAAGAGATATTTCTTGAGAATATCGAATTCTTCTTGACATTATTCAGTCCACTAGTAAGTGAATCCCTTCTTCATCAATTTGGTGAAGGGTAAACTTTTGCCTGCCAAATTGGCAATGAAACGCCAAATATAGGCTAAGTGTCCTTGAATTCCTCTTATTTCTTTCATATTTAGAGGAGGTGACATACCACAGATTGGGTTTTTCTTCTCAGGATCGACCTCGATACCTCGATGGCATACCACAAAGCCGAGAAATTTTCCTAAGGTTACCCCAAAAGCACATTTTAAGGGGTTCATTTTCAAATTATGTTGCTGAATTTTGTGGAATATAACTTCCAAATAATCCAAGTGATTAGAACATTTCCTAGATTTAACCACCAAATTGTCCACATAACATTCAACAAACTTCCCTAAAAAGGGTTTGAAGATACGATGCATGGCACGCTGATATGTTTTGCCTGCATTCTTCAGGCCAAAAGGCATTAACCGATAGCAAAACACACCCTGAGGGGCTCTGAAGGCTTTATATTCTTCATCTTCTAGAGCCATTCATATTTTATTATATCATGAATATCTATCCATGAAGGAAATTTCTTCATATCCAGTTGTTGCATAAATTAATATTTCTGTTATTGGAAGTGGAAAATCATCCTTAGGACAATCCTGATTAAGATCTCTGAAATCAATGCAAACTCTAATTTGTCCATTCTTCTTTTTCAAAGGGACAATATTAGCCAACCATTTGGGATATTGAACATCTCTGACGATGTTATCTTTGATAAGATTATCCAGTTCAGCTTCAATTTTGGAAGCATATGATGGGTGTGTTCTTCTTGCGGCTTGCTTAAATCCTTGATGTTCTTCTGACAAATCCAATTGATGAGTAGAAACATCGGGATCAAGCCCTGACATTTCTGTATAGTTCCATGGAAATATATCTCAATTTTTCTTTAAAAATGAAATATACATTTATTGCTATTCATGAGTCATGGACGCACTAATTAATGTGGGTCTTGGATCTTCTTTTGTACCCATATTTATTTCTCTGAGTTCATCCACAGTGGTAGAGATACCATCTTAAAATTTTGGAGGAGCATCTCTGATATCTTCCTCGTCCTCTTCAACATGTGGTATCTCATCTTATTCTACTTCAATAGTAGATGATGAAGCAGAATTTCCATGATCGGGAGTGATGTCAAAATTTGAACATCTTGAAGAAGAGGCTTCCATTTCTAACCCTATTGATGATGAAGGGTCTTCCTTGGGTAATGGAGAGGAGATGATGGAATGAGAATCGACACCAACCTTCACCTCTCACATTGCTATAACTTCTTCTAGACTGGTTGGTGAGTATAGACTTGTTGGATTTCTGCGGATGAAATGAAGACATCTCCATTTGAGCTTTCATCATTGCTTGGTGAATCACCAATTTCTCCCATACTGTCTGGCTTGATTTCCATAATTGACATTATGGAAGTTTCTGTAATAGTATTTGGATTCAGGTCTACCCTGTCAATTTGATTAATAGGCAACACATAATCTGTACTCACTTGTGTGAATGGGTTTACTGGAATTTTTTCCAAACCATATGGAGCATTAACTTTGGTAATCTCTCTTATTGTGGATTTCTCCTTGCCATGCATGTGATAGAATTACGCCTCAATGTATTGATATTCACATGTTTTGAAGGGGGATTTATCACCATAAAATGTTCTAATTTGACCATCAAAACAATATTCGAGACATTGATGGTATGATGAAGGGATAACTGCATGTTGATGTAGCCAAGGTCTTCCAAGAAAAACATTGAAGGCTGTATCGTGATCAATAACCATGAAATATGAATTGGATACAAGGTCTCCAAACTGAGTTCTGAGTGTAATCTGGCCTAGTGGTTCTTGATCATTTTTATCATATCCTTGTAACATGATGGTAGAAGGAGATAAATCATATTTTATGAGGCCCAATAGATGAATTGTACGAATGGGTATGAGGTTGACTCCTGAACCATTATCAATGAAAGCTCTTCGGATGTCTACACCATTGACCTTTCCAGATAAGTACAAAGGTCTAATATGTCCATGCACGACATCATCTTCATCTTCATATGTAAAATATATCCCTGCATGGAATTCTGCAGGGCCATTCTCTACATGGTAGACTTCAGCCTCAGCAATTTCAATTTCGAACTCCTGAGGAATTGAAAAATCCTCAATGAGTGCCTCCTGAAGATCCTTGGATAGATTCAAGGCATCCAGAATTGATAACATGGCCGGTACTTGGTCCAAATGTTTCAAGACATCATATTTTTTATCCAAAGGTCTGCGTTTCCCAACTGGAACATGTGGTTTCACATGTGCCTTTGAATTTAATTCTTTGGATGTAGATGCTTCCAGTATCAGGTTTGGAGTTGGAAATACTCTTGGATTTGGAATATTAGACAGATTAGGTCTATTTACTTTCTTAGAGGAAGAACGTGGAACCTCTAACCGATCCTCCAGAATAACTGTGCCATGACTGATTCTGCTATTGGTGGAAGAATTTTCTTGTTCTTGTTGAGCTCGCTGAAGGGCTCTACCATGAGTTTCTGCTGCATATACAGTTCTAGCAGTGATAGAATTAGAATAGTGGCTTTTGGGATATCCATGTCTTCCTCTATATCCCAGACCTCTAGAACTCCCTCTAATTCCTCTGTTTGATACACAGAACTCAGGCTCATCAATATCGAAGTTGTGATTGGCATAAGGATCTGTTAAATGAATAATGTTAACAGAACCAAAGATCAACTCTTCATCTGATGATGATTCTACCTGATTGGCATGTTTAGGCTATGCCGTTTAGTGGGGCGGTACCTGTGTCTTTGAATTAGATGGAATAAAATCTTCTAGAGTCAAAGACAATTTGGGATTTGACATGATCTCATCTTCTTCCCATTTCTCTTCTTTCTTTGAATTATGATGTTTCTTTGAGGATTTTCCCTCTGATGAAGAGGGTTTTTCTGAAGAATTCATAGCATAAGTCACAACTGGTTTCTTCAATTGTGTTCACAAAATGGCATGAGTTCGGTCGATCGTTTTTCTGACCATCCAATCATCATATTTCTACGTAATTTTTTTACTTCTTTCCACTCGCCTTCTACCTCTGGATTTTTAGCAGTAACACATGCTACCTGAGCGGAAGAACCTTTCAATTTGGATTCTCCCGAGTCAACCATTTTTTTCAGGAGGTCCTTGATGACAAAACACTCCTAAATGGGATGCCCCAACATCTGATGAAAGGGGAAATAATTGGGATGGTCTTCATATCTTACCTTGTTAGGCCTTTTGGGCCTTTTCAATTGAACCAAATTATTTTCCAAAGCTGAAATGAAGTAGCCAGGAACATGTTCATTTCGGAAAGAATAAACATTTCTCTTCAAATCCGCAAATTGTATTCGTCTTTGATCTCTTTGATCATCTTGACGAAATGAATTCTGTTGTTGACACTCAGGAGGTGGAGCCCTTCGAGAAGATGAAAGCCTTGAATTAGAAGAAGGTATAGGTGCTTGTTTAAGCATAACTATAGCAGTTGTATTACCAATTATCCTTCCTGGGGCTGATGGAATTACCCAATCTTTATCTTTAGTCTTCATAAGAGAGTCATCAATCTGTTGAGCGATTGAAGTAAGGTCTCGAAACCCTACTGTGTATTTCACATAGATCAACAGCATGCGTAACTCATCACGTAGATTTTCCACACATATTGGCAAAAATTAGTCTTGAGGGAGTGTTAAGCTTAGGGAATATGTTAATCCCTTCTAGCAAGCAATGAAATTTGAAACCCTTTCATTCTCCCTTTTCTTACAATTTGTAAGATAAAAAACTGGTGTCTTTGGAAAAGTTGAGATGAATTGAAGAAGGAATCGTTGATGAAGATCTTCCCATCTGGTAATTGACCGGGATTTCAAGCTTGTATACCAGACAAGGGAAAGCCCTTGTAATGACTGTACAAAAAACCTGAGCTTAACTGCTTCCTGTTGGTGAGGGGTTCCCATCATAGGTTCGCAACGAGAAAAAAAATGTGTTAACTTTTGATCTGGATCTTTCAAACCATTAAAGATTGGGAATGTGGTACATGAAAAATTTGATGGGGGAGGAATTGCATCAACCCACTCAGGTTAAGCTCTCTTTTCTGGTTGAATTTGAGCATGTTTTCCCTCCATAGCTTCCAACCGAGCTGTTAATGACTCAATAGTATTTATTAACTTTTGAGAAACATTCGTTTGAGCTTCATACTGAGCAGGTGAAATAACTGGTGTTTGGACAGATGTGGTGGCTAGTACTGCAACTGATGATAACACCACTGGTTGTTGTTGCACCTGACCCATAGGATTAGACATGTGAGGGTGTACTAATAAAGTAGGATATTCATGATCCATCTCAGTAGCCGAAACAAATTCCCTTGGATGACTGACTCCAACACGCTTAGGAGGAATACTACCTTGAAGTAGTTCTTCATTCAACCTCTTCAATTCCTTCATTTCTTCCTCTTGTTGTGCAAATCATTTCCCTAAGGAGAGCGATTGGCCTTCTCCAGAGGAAGGGTATGTAACCTGATTCTTTCTTTTCCCCTTGTTTGATTCTTTTCGGAGAGGGGGAAGTTGTTTATTTGAAGGAGCATCCAGATTCTGGGTAAGACTTTGATTTCATGAACGCACACCTTCTTCATTTGTGTTTGTGCATACATCTTCTTGAGCAGGAATATCTTCTTCTGATCCCTCTGAGTGAGCCCCATCTGAGGGATCAGAAACAACTGCATTGATGACATTAATTGATGCATAACACATTGCATCCCTTATGTAGGCATTACTGTGATACTGTCTTTTTCCATGTCTTTGATGAGATATTGTCTTTTTTTTGATTTGATCCCTTAGGAACTTTTTGGAAAACCATAATTTGGAGAGAATATCATGATAATTTGGATCTTCATTCCTCTTGGGGTTCTTCCCTAATCGAGAGAAGACTGAATTTCTCAGAGGAAGAGATTAATGAGTTGAAAAAGTCCCCAGTTTGGTGGACTGGTGGTATTCCTGTTGTTTCTGCTCAACTCCTCGAATCCTATTTTTTGATTCTAAGAGTTGGGAGAAAAGAGTCCCCATTCTAGAAAGTTGGGGTGGTTCTTAACATTTTGTATCTGAGAATTTCATAAAATCTCTCTTGATAATGTAAACTTTAGTCCGGAAATTGGCTAGATGGATCAACCTGCATCCACTTTTATCACCCGGCTCGAAAGACCGTTGTATGATTTCTGACACTTCTGCCACTTGATGATGTGGACACTCTAAACGAGAATACTATTCAATATTCTCGTCTGCTTGATGTAGAAGTAATTCAACAACTTATTCTCCATATGCTTGATTTGTAGAAGAACTAGTTGAGACATGTTATTGAGCGAGCCTTTGATTACAAACAAATCCAGTTGGTTGTGGCCGGCCACAGGCAATAACATTGCTTGAAACCATTTTCGATAGGCTTTGCTGACTAGAGAGTACAGTGAAATGTAGTGCTCTATGAACACCCCATACCCTGATACGAATACCAGACGGGGCATTGGCAATTAACATGTGCAATAATCTTAGTGCACCAAGGCATGAACGCAGAAGGGCTCTCTACTACTTTTCAGCCTTCAGATATCAAGAAATTGAGAGAGATGCCAAGTCAATTTGGCATTGTAACCCTTCTATTATCTTAAAATGATTTTAATATTCATCATAAGATAATATTTTCTTTTTCAACTGACATAGAGTTTTCCATATATTGAGACGAATATCATGAATTCCATCTTCCGTCAACATCTCTAGAATGTCATACTGAGAGTCAGTGAGAGGCCAAAACAAGACCGGTACTTCACCTTTCAATAGTTGTTTTATCATATTCATAATTTCCTCTTTATTATTTTATGAAGATTCTTCTACCTGATTAGACTAGAGCTGGTGATTTGTTGTTGCTTCATCGGATTCAACAAGATTGGTAAAGAATTCACTGATAAAACTAGAATATGGATGACCCAGGGGTGGTTCGAAGAATGACCTATACCCCGGGTTATCTTTGGATTGAGAAAGTATTTCACCTGCTAGCGGTAAAGCATCAGAAATGACTGTCTTCACATTTTCAAGTGCCTCAAGATAATAGGGCTTTCTCGTCACTAAATTATCCATTGGATCATTTCCCAAGCAATGTGAATTATTACCACGGAGAGGAATTTTGCAGCTAAATTCATCATCATGGGGAGGAACACCATGATGGGTTATAGAAAAAGATGAAACATTTTTCACCTTGATCTTCTGGTCATGCAGAGGGTTACTGTGGCTCTCATCTGAAGATGAAACTTTGAGATCAACCGAATTGTCATGAAGCAAGACTTCATGAGGAAGTGTCTAATGAAGACCTTTAGAATTAATGTTCCCACTATTGGGAACTGAAATAGTAGAATATTGAGTTGCAATAGATAATTGTCTGAGTGTATCAAGAACTCCAGCATCGATTAAATCCTTATTACAGATTGGCCCTTGATTTTTTGATTGTGCTGGACAGGTCTTCTTCTTAGACACATTCTTACTCACTTTAGGAACCACTTGTTAACGAAAGTGGTTATTATGGGTAGGTGTATGTGCCTACTCTGGAGAAATGATCAGGTTAGGATGATTATCTCCACTCAAATCAGGTGTATATGCCTGACTTGGTTGTCCATATGATATGGGGGAGTATGCCCCACAACACTTTTGGACTAGAACAGAGGTGTGTCTCTGTTCCAGAGTGAACTGTTGATGTATCACTCTACTGGTAGGGATATATTTATGTGTCTTTCCCTGAGATGCTGATGAAGCTGTTATAATATCCTGGCAGGCATCCAGAATATGAGCAGGGATTTTCTTTTGCTCTTTCAATGTTGACAGAATATGCTTGGTGAATTCAGGTGCAGGAACGGGGATATAAGTCGATTCTGTTCTTGGAGTAGGTGTGTGTTCCTGCTCCTGTCCTCATTTTCCTGTCAGTGAATCCTTACAGTACTCATGTGTGGGGACAGAGAGTGGAGTATGCCTCATGTTTGTCATTAGGGATTACCAATTGACTTGTCTAGGTGCTACAAAACGAGACTGTTGGTAGGTTTGATCAATACTAGTAGGTGTATGTGCCTTCTGAATGTACTCTGCCAAATGTGGTTGATAAACTTCCCTCAATATAGGCAGACAAGGCTGCTGGAAGGATTGATGAATGTAAGCAGGTGTATGTGCAAGTTTACCAGTTGTTAACACATTGGGTTGGCGAGCTTCATCATATATAGTCAGACGATCCTGCTGACTAGCTGATGATTTATAAACAGGTGTATGTTCCTGTAAATAGTACTCCACCGGAATTGCCTGGCAGGATTGGCGCGGTGATGCCAGACGATTCTGCAGGACAACAGAATTAAAATGGATGGGTGTGTGTGCCCGCTCATTGCTTTCCACCAAGTTAGATTGGTGGACTTCTCCAGAAATGGCAGAGATGAGAACCTGCTCACTGTTGACCGGTCATCGCCTCTGGTGGTTCGTCTTACCTGCTCGGGTTCAAGGAACATGAGCCGAACGCTTTGAGATGACACCCTCATCATGTTGAGGGCGCACTGCCGCACGAGTCTGATGATGATTGTTAGTGGGAGCCCTCGGGAAGGAATCCTGTTTCCTTGAAATAAGTCCCTCAGTGACCATCTCGTTCACCACCCCCAAATATGGGAGGGAATGGTGATTTTATTCCGAGGATAACGACCCAAAACCGTTGGAAAGGGTGGTTGGCACAACTTGCTTCTTGATCGCTGGTCATCGCTGTCCAGACAACCATGGTGAATTATTGACTTAGAGGGTTTGTCAAGCGGCCTCCGGAGTTGGGATGGTACCATGTAGACAGTATTACATAACCAGTGCATTTGATACCCAGCGTTGAAGATGCCGAGTAGGTGATGTCAACCTCAGAGCGGACTACGATCCAGTAGGAGTAGCAGCAGAGGTATTCACAGGAGAGGCATTCACATGTGTGAACTTAAGAGAAGCCATTTCTGTAACGCATAAGATCTTGGAAAAGAGTGACTGTTTGATATAACAGACATAATCAAGATAAGTTTAGCCACTACATCTTTTGTATGAGAACATATGTTATTGATTGTTTTGTTGGCCCTCTAATTGAGTTTTAAATAGGTGCCTAATATATAAGAAAAACATCATTTTCACTGGGTTAAGGATCCACGCCGGGTTCACCATTTTTTGTTTCCTATGGAAATGGGGATGACCTCATTGATTTAAGGTTCAAACATTCCAATCGGTTTCTCACGGGTTTGTTCATAAAACCGGAAACATCCAATGATTCTATATCCATTTGGACATACTTTCTAAAGGTAGGTGCTAATTTGTTGTGAACTGATGAGGCTTAATAATTTTCATTGGTCAAGAGGATGGGAGGTCAGACTCATCACACATTTTGGGGGGAATTATTGTCTACTCCAGGACTCTCTTTATATATTTAAGTTATGTTCTTGAATCTTTATTGTATTACCAAGTATGAAAATGAGCTTTCCTTTAGATCTAACAATCAATGATTAATATGTATGAAATTAAGAGAATATTTTATATGTATTTGGGGTTCTTCATCGATAGAGAATCATCTGTATTTGTTATAGATTCTTAGTCAATGGTATACTTTGATACATTGTATAAATATGTCTTGGTTATTATGATAACCAAACTAGTTTTAAATCCACCCAATGGGGAACTTGAAATTTATTGTCGTTCAGAAGGACATGAATTATTTCAGAGTTGGGATCGTACTTGCGGATGGGCTACCTATGTATCCTTTGTTTTAGAAAAGGAATCAGAACCCACGTAGTTTGAGAAAAGAAGAATTAGGTTTATTCATTATTTATGGCTCAAATAAAGAGGTCATAATTACTTTTATACTCTAAGTGCACGTGAGTCATGCTCGGTGTGAGAAACAAGAGGTATTGGTAAAACCAGACAATTGTGCCACAAAAGATGCAATAATTTGGGGCTTTTGTATGTATGACTGCCCTGAATAAATGAGGATTGGGATTTACTTCAGGGATGAAACCTGGGAACAGGGTCCATAAAGGTATATGTGCGTTTATGGAGATTTAGATACTCTAACTTGGGGTTTAATCTGGAGGAAGATGCCCAAATTAGGGGGGACTTAGGGCTTACTCCTAAGGAGGATTCCAAAATAAAAAGAAATTAAGACTCATTAAGAGAAATTATGACTAGGGCTTATTCCTGAGAAAAAGGCCCATGTTAAAGGGACTTGAGAATTGGGGCTTACTCCTAAGAAGGAGGCCCAGGTTTGGGAAATTATAACTGGGGTTTACTCATGAAAAGGAGGCCTAGGTTAAGGGAAATTGGAATTCGAGGATTACTCCTATGGAGGATGCCCATATTTGGGAACATGGTGCTTACTCCTGAAGAGGATGCCCAAAAATTATGGGATCTTGAAGACTGGGGCTTATTCCTGAAAAGGAGGCCCAGTTTATGGGACTTGGGGCTTACTCCTAAGGAGGATGCCCAAATTAAAGAAGCTTATGTTTGGGGATTACTCCTAAGGAGGATGCCCAAGTTAAGGTAATTAAGACTCGGGCTTACTCCTAAGGAGGATGCCCAAGTTAAAGGTCATCTCCTCATAAAGGATGAGGTTGAATGAATGAAATCTCTAACCTTAGTGACATAAAGAGATGTAAATGACTATATTTTGAGAGATGTTCCATAGAATTCCTTTCAGATAAGGGAGTCAACAAAGGAACCATGTCATAAATGAATTTGAGGAGGGTTTTGAAGGATAAATCTTGAAGAGGAGAGGTGGATTTGAAGAAAAGAGGTGAATAGGAAGGAGGGGAACCCAAAAAGAAGTAGGTGTGCCGGTCTTGTGTGGGTGCGTAGGTATACCTGCGTAGCACAGGTGAACCTGTGCGACGGTTGACCAAAATTGTAACACTTGGGAGAAACTTGTCTCAAGCCCTTAGTATTATCCCTATGGATTTCCAAAAGAATGGTGTGCAAGTTCTGTAGTAGGGATAAGGTGGCGCACATGTGTCTTCATTTCCCGTAAGGGTTAGACACTTAGGCGTGCATGTGTTGATGAATTTCAACACTTAAGCCTCATTTCCCCTTTTTATATCTTCCAGTCTAGGTATTAGATTACCTTAGAAGTGTTCGGAAGACTTCCAGAAGAGAGTAGGGTGCCGGGAGCTTAAATTTGGATTTTGGAATTTTTCGTCCCCGAAATGGGGGGCCCACCGGGGGTATTTATAGGATACTGAAGACCCCGAGAGAGAATCAAACAGGGCACAAAAGTCACCTGTGCGACCACTATGAGGCACACAAGTATACTTGCGCGACCCAAGTGGGAAGAAATCCTTTTTCATGCCTTTATCGATTTTTTATGTTTCTACAAATGATGAATCACTTTAGACTAAGGTATTTCCTTTTTTAGTCATTAGACTCTGTGACAGAAAGGAGCATCAACACTGATAGTTGTTGAAGATTTATGAACAGGTACAAGGTAAAGTGTGATTAAGAAATCTAGTGATGGAAGACCACCCTATCAATCTACAATGAGTCAAATCTTAAAATAAAAGATGTGGGATATCATGTGATTCGGGAAAAAGAAAGATCTTGTGTGATTCTAGAGAATAAGTCTTTTGTGAGGCGCTAAAGAAGGCTTGTGCGATTCTAGTAACACATTGATATGCAACATAAATAACCTATTATATGACTCATGAGTGATATAATGTTACTCTATTTTCACCATAGTAATATTTCATTTGATTATAGTATAGAATCTATGTTAGGGAGAATAACCAACACTACAAGGATATGGTCTTTGTTCATAACATTGTAAATCCTTGTGTTCAGTGACATTGAATTTACAGAATCATTTGAGGTCAGGCTGAGAGACAAAAGAGGAGTGGATCAAGGATTTAACTAGCCATATAGTTTTAATTGAAAATAATAAATCTAAAAAAAACTTTAATGGGATCACCGATTCAAGCCTCCTCCTATCAGTGATATCAAACTAATTTGGTTACATCAATTGGTATAAGAGCTGAGGTCACCAATAGAAGATCCAAAGGAGTCTTTATGAAGTGAAAATTTCAGGATGTGAGTGAGCATTCTCTAATGGAGATATTTTCCATGTATTTGAAGAATAGAAAGGAGAAACATGAAAAGAAGCTGAGGAAGAATCATAATGAAAATGGGGATACACCTTCAAATAAAGGTTATTTATAAGGTACAATATGTAATAATTATTTTTATTATGACTCTTCTGATAAATCTTGTTCACGTTGTGACGATGATAGATCAATTTTTAATATATAGTCTTTACTCAAAGAACATCAGAACAAAATCCCAAGAGACAATGAAATACATATTGTTTCAAGAATCAATACACTTCAAGATGGAAAATTATAGCTGGAATAAAAAGTTAATGCTATGGATTATGCATTGGCTAAAAGGGTTGGAATATCCAACACTCTCACAAAACTTGTGAAATTAAAGGAATAAAAAATTTATCGTTTAAATGAAAGAAATGATGAAGTTTCTGAATAATTTCAAGGAATCATTTGTGAGAAATAATTCTATGATATTGTAATTTTAATAGATTTCCATGAATTTCAAAAATTGCAAAAAATTTCTATGGTTTTCAAAGCTACTCAATCGGACGACAATGAAATCAAGGTAAAATAGCTTGACATTTTTTCACAATAGTTATGAAATGTACATGAAGAACAAATGATAAGGATAACAGAGAAATGGGGAAGTATACTGAGATCAGTTGAGGATGAGAAGAACCCTCTCCAAATTATGTTTTTAGAGATGGATGTAAAATTTAAGAATCATCAATCACCCCAAGCTGGAACATCCCAATCAACTAGGAGAAGAGATGATGCCACTCTTTTTTTAATTTAGGGATATAATTCCAAAAGGAGTATTAAATCATCTTCTAATCCAATGACAACATCCTCTAAGAATAAGTTATCCCTTAATCATGTTATTTATTTATTTTACTATTGTAGTTTCATTTGCAAGTACAGGTTTAGAGCTAAAATATGGGTTGTTGTGGATTGATAAAAATGTTGATACATCCCTCAAAACATCAGTGGGGGATAATGGAATGATTATGTAGAATAACTAAAAAATGAATTCTCCAAAAAATGGAATACAATTCTAGAAACAACAATACATTGAATTTAGCTAGACTGATACTACATTAAAATAAGGAACTTTTTTGGCTACTGTTGGTGTTTTTGGATGTTTGGGAATCAGTCCAATAGTTTCTGGAATAATGTGTCAAAATATGAAAATTATAGAAGGCCTACATTCAAGTAATGTATATATGAATAAATGAATCACCCTAAAAAGATAAATCAGAATACACTTTTAAAGAAGAATCTCTCTATCAATACAATAGTTGAATATATTGAATATTTATGTGATATTTTCAAATGAATTGGTCATAGTTATGATGAGTGATGGTTTCTTCCAACCAGGAATCCAGCATATGTTGATAAGAAGAAAGGGCCACAAAAAATACAGAAGAAAAAAATAATTGGAGAAAGGTATTCTATTTGGAAAATGAAAAACAATAAAGTCATGAAAATAGTGAAACAAACTATTACTTAGAGGATGTTTAACCTAGATTAAAAGAATTTAATCTCAACCAAGAAAAGATACTTCTACTATGGAAAGAAAGGTCATAATGTGGATCACAACAAACAATCCATGGGAATTAATTGAAGAAGGCTGAAATTAAAAGGAAAATCAATCCACGAGAAGATAGAATTGATTGACGACCTTTTTGAAGATATTTTTGATAAGTTTCCTAAGAAATTTAACTTAAAATCATTGAAAAATCCATATGTAATGCCCAAACATGAAAATTTTAATAAATATTACATTATTATCAGACTTGATAAACGGAAAGATTCTAGACAACTTCAAAAAGCTAAAGATGATGTACTTACCAAAGCCAAGGCAAAGGGGACACAAATAATTTCACATAAAGAAGAATTCAAATTTCATGAGTGGTTTTCAAGACATGAAAAAACATGTGTCTCACAAGTATTGTGTGGAAAGTTCAAAGAAGGTTGTATGTGATGCAAAAAAAATGTATAATTGTTTTACCAACTCAAATAGAGAATTATAAAATTGAAAAACATGCACCAGTAGATGCAACTTCACTACTATCAGAAGTAAGGATGAACAACACCGACACAATGCAGGTGAATGGAAGTAAATGTTCCATGTTAAAAATGAAAGATAATAAATTTTAAATAGAGAGGATGCACCAGTATGAATAATACCAGACACATTTGAGCTACCAAGAATGGAGTTATTGTGTTGAGAGGAAATTCTCATCCCTGTCGCACATATTTAGAAGATAAATTGTGTTCCATATTATTCCCTTATACATTATTTGTATATGTTTTCTTTCATTTTAGGTAATTGAATTTGATGGTCATTCTCAAGATGAGAGTCGAATGAACAAAGTGGAGAAACTAAATTTGATATATACTTGAAATATTCCACAGTGGAATATTAACAACAAGAATATCATGATGATTATTTGACGATATCTTACACCATGATAAATCAAAGGGATTTTACCCCTTTAGGGGGAGAAAATATGATAGAGATGATATCAAGGATGATTTCATGATAAATCTTGAAATTCATATCATCTGTAGAAGTTGAAACTTGAGGTATTCTGATCACAATTTTATTTGTTGTTCTTAATTGTATTTATCATTTCAATTAAGGGGGATTTCTTGATTGATGAACAGATGCAATGATAAATAAGGATATTTATCTTTTTGTTTGAACTTATTAATATTTTTGGTAAATTATGCACAAGATTTATCATTTCATAGATAAATATGATTATTTCCAGCCCCTTGTTTAACAATTTATAAATTCCAACCATGATTTCAGATAAATGATTGTTTATAGAAAAAATTTAATACTTCAGTAATATCTCTATTATTTTCTACAATGGGTTATCCAAATTAGACTCAAAATTGATTAACTAAAATATATTTTCTATGAGATTGATGTGGCCTCATCCCCATCTCTGAAACATTAATGAAGATATTCTACATAGGGAGGAGAACATGTTGTTGAAAACTCCCCACTTAACCTCTGAATTTGGCTTCCAATAAGGGGGATAAAATTTTGGCACACATATTAACACTTATAAAGATTTCTTAGTAGATATTGACAACAAAATACAAAGGGGTAAATTTTTGGGTAGAGTGTTTCAATTGTTGTTAACAATGTGTCAATATGTGTATGGAAAGGTAATGATTGAAGTGGTGATGATGATTGAACTGGTGATGCTTAAATTATGATTATTGACCCAATGAAGATTCCCCCACAATTATTATAGATCTTATTTGTTGAATAAATTTCATTAGTTTTAAATGGAGATCAATGAGATAGAAATATCTCATTGATATGAATATGAATAAGGTGTTATTTTGAAGTTGCTCCAAAGCTTATGCTACTTGGAGAATTATTATCGACACATGAAATGAAATTGCATGTCATGATTGTACATTCTTTATAAGAAATTCAGATGATTGTATAATTGATCCTATATACCAAGACATATACCAACAAATGACACTTTTTTACAAAATTTGAAGAAGGCCATGAAAAACTCTATTGCATTAGGATGTTTTTATAGTAGATTTTGTTGTGGTTGGTTTTAGATTTTTTTTATGGACAAAATAATTCATTTGTGAAATATTATTTTTGGATCCGTTATTAAAATATATGTTTCCTTAACCTACTATCTAGCCATCCGGTTTAGTGGCACCTGCTATAGAGTGGTAGGCTGAGCTCAAACCCAGCGAGCCAACACGAGGCCATGATAGTGCATGAGGTACACATGAGCAAGCCCACATGGGTGCATGGGAGACCCATTGAAGTGACACTGTGTGGGGTGGAATGGAGGTATTGAGTGGGTTTAGAATGAACCCGTAAGAGAACACGGTACATGGTGATACCATGGAGGGAGGAGTAGAATTCTGAGCCACAGTTGCTACACCTTGTATTAAAAAGGAGCCGCAAGAAGTGGCACATTTTGATGTGGGATTGTTACATCATGTTTTAAAATATATGGAAGGTACCATAGACATACAATATTTTCTTGTATGATTGGAAGCTTTAATAAGTTATAGAAAAGAGGACATATTTTGTCCATCTGATCAGTTCACATCAGACGATCATAGAGCCTCCATGATGTCTTCTTCAATCTCCATCCACCCAAACCTCATAATTCTTATCTCTACGTTGTCACCACAATCAATACTCCATGTACGACTTACGACCATCCCTGTTTATCTAACCTAATTCATGGGGTTTTTATGGACTTAACGATATCATGTATGCAATTATATGTGCTTGCATGTAACTAAACAGGAAGGACACACATCAGTTGAAAGCACATGATGTTACTGAGGACAAACTCGACATTCAGTTACTTGGGGAGATGTTTTTCATGCATTCATAAACACATTATGTAACATCCCAGGAAAATAAAGAATACGAAATTTTCATATTTATTAATATTTGTGAATTAAATATTAATTTAATTTTAAAGGGGTTGCTATGTTCGATAGCATACCCAATACACAACAACAGGTTTCTTTGAAATCTTACGTTGCACACTAATAATTTAATATTATTATTTTATATGGTAGTTATATCCTAGACATTTTATTGGTGAGAATGAACAAAACATACTACAATATGATTGTACATGTTTGTTAAATGTATTTACATTTATCTAATAAAAGTTAGAGGCTTAAAATGCGAATGAATCTAATTCTAAGCATAATTTACATTAAAAGGTCAATTTACCGCCTTTTAATGGAAAACCCTCTTTAAATATAGTTTTGGTCACTTTAATAAATTATTTTTGACCAAATAAAATCCTTCTTTAGAATGGGGGCATAAAAATTTACTTTGTGTAAATTTTTGGAATTTTTTCCGATAAAGTTCATTTTTTTAATGATTAGTGAAAAATTTTGTATTTTAATTCAAAACTTCATTTTAATATAATTTATTTATATGGTTATATTATCTATTTAATTGGTTTTAAAGTTTAATTAGAATATATTTTTACCAAGTAATCCAATTTTGGTCAATGTAATTAATTTCACTTTGAAATTGGAAGTAAACATGTGTCAATCTTTTGATAGTTGTTGTTTCTTAAAAACACGATATTTTTTTAACAACAGGAATTGATTTTAAATTAATTAATTCCACATCTATATTTTTAATTTTCAAAAATAGACATCATTTTTAAATTTTTAATATCAAATAAATATTAGGATGGATTTTTTATATTTTTTTGAAAAACTTCAATTTTTGATGAATAGTGAAACAACTTAGTAGTAGTTAAAAAACTGACTTTTCCATTTAAATTAAATTTTTCTGGTTATGTGAATTGAATTTAGAAAATCCAACACACATGGTTGTTATCAAGAAGTAAAATTTGGTTCAATAAGATGAAAATAATTTATGGTGAATAGTAACTTTTGACATTTATTTACCACGGTTAAAGGTAAATAGGGTAATTCAAGGTAAAAAGAGTATTATAATAATTTAAAATTACCTTAACACATTTTCAAACCTTATTGGTTGAGTAATTAACGACCATGGGCATATTTGGGTCGATTTTGGGACCCTATTGAGCCACTTGGGAGTGATAATGTCAATTTAGATTAATTAACTTAAAGTAAAGAAAAAAATGACAAAAGAAAATATCTTTTAGTAAATTAATTTTTACAAGGGGTTATTAAAATTATCTTTTCTAATATAAATATACATTGGAAAGATAAAAGTATTTCCTAAAACATGGTTTTTTTATAATTTTTAGACATAAAATAAATTAAATTATTTATGACCCAATAATGATGTAGTATTTACCTCATTAATAAATCATTTAAATAAATAAGATTATAATGGTTAACATATTATCCAAAACATGTCTAATTATAATTAGATTATTTTATTTTTAATATGAGTCATTTTATCTTCTACTTTAATGATTTTTGGACCTTTATAAACCGAATATCATTATATAATAGAAAAATATTTTCACACTTTCCTAAAGAGCCCCTCCTCCCCTTATAAAAGAAGACCACTTCTAACCAATTTATCACACCTCTAAAGCCTTTTGGATTGTCCACAATTGGCCCAATTAAGCTCCCTACATCCCTCTCTTCATCCTAGATGCCTTACCTTAGGCATAAGGCACTTCAAGAAGTCTTTTGGTTCAAACCAAATGAAGTTACCCAAATTAAAGGTAAATGTTTCTCTTAAATTGTTTTCTTTTATTTTACTTATCCAATCCCTATACTCTGTTTATTCCATTCTTTTGTAACAAAATCGGTATCATCAATATATTAGGATTTATTTATGAGAAGGATTCGAACTAAACTTACACACACCTCCATCTAATGGGTGAAGAACATAATGTTTCTGCGGATGGAAAACTAATGCCTCACGAAATGATGATTGTTCGATTATCTCTTACCACCTCTCATGGTAGCTATTAATATGGAACTGTATTTATATATGATATATATTATTTTTATTTTTTCTTTATGATTCTGAAATTTACATTTATTTCATACCTTTATGGTTTCCATTACGGGTAAACGCGATAATTTCATTTGAGGATTTGCGGACAATAGCCCCCACAAAGTGATATGACTAGTTCATACCATATGTGGTATGTATAAAAAATAGATTTAATGACATTATATATCATAAAATACTGGAATTATAATTCTACTATGTATCATTATGTTTCAATTCCATTAAATATGAAATAGAAATGGATGTAGCGTTCATGCGTACGTATGGCTTACCGTCTACATGAATGGTGCATTTCATTTCTAACCTCTAATTGTTATATACTGTTATTAATACATCTATATGCTGGATATATGTGATATATATGATATCCAAATCATTAATATAGTTTTGTATATAATTATCTTTTGACCATATGAACAACATGTAATTATAAGAACTCTAGTTTTGACTCAAGTGCCAAATATAGGCAAAATGACCATTATTAACATAAATGATTACATAATGTTATAACATGGTAATAAGTGATATAGAAGGAATAATAAACTTTAAAAATGGTTCTTAATCAATTATATATTAACTTATGTTTATTATTCAGGAAGAACAAGGAAGAAACAAGTCAAGTTAGACATGAGTTAGGGGATTTTTTTATCTCACTTTCAATTCTGTGAGACTTCCATTCTTCGCCACTTATTTATTACATGTGGTGTAATTTGTACTGAAATTGATATATATTATCATGATTAACTTTATATTCATGGAATTATGTGATTGATTTTGTGGTTATTAACTTTTGGTCATATTACTCGTTTTGATTACAATGAAGTAAGGGTTTTTCATCTCACTTTTTATTCTCGTGAGATTCAAGCTATATTGGCCATTATTTCCTTTTGTGTGGAATATTTAATGTCCATGATTGTATTCATTGTGAAATATCAAATAATTTTTGAGTATTTAAATCTTCATTGAATGATCCATTTTTCATGTGTTGTATCTTTCATATGTTACCCAATCTGTAAAAGAACCTTTCACCCTTCTCTTTTTAAAAGACTTACTTTTTTTATCTTATTATGTTGGGATATGTTGGTATATGTCCTTGTTGATGTAAATTTGATGTCCAAGTGATGATATACCATCTTTATCTCATAAACACTTTTTCTGAATTTTAATGTGACGCCGTTAGGCTATCGAATTTTTACATGGGAACTTCATAACCCAATTTCAATTCTTTGGGTACAACTTGTACTTCGTGAATATGTCATGCTATGAATTTTTGTGAATGAACTATGATTGTTTTACCCTTAATAACCACTTATATTTTGTGTGATTATATTTTCCACACATAATTATGTGATTTATTTATCCTTAATTTAAGGATACAATCTTTATAAGGTATTTCATCTCAATTTACATTTCCATTGAGACTTTATTGTTGTTATGCACAAATTCACTCTTATATAGTTTATATACTATCCTTTGAAATATTATATCATGAATACCATTATTCTCGTGATATTAAAAACTTATTATTAATTTTTATTCCTCAATTATCTGTATTCAATCATGTATCATTTTGTTAGAAAAACTCTTTAACTAAAATATTGTTTCAAATGTTTTAAAGATTTATTCTTCTATATATTTCTACTTAATGTCCATGTTTTCAAAATGGGTTTTAGGATTTATTTATATGGGCATTAATGTTTTCAAATGAAAATTCATTTAAAAGCTTCAAAGTGGTATGAGACACTTTGATTCAAAATTCACTTTTTAAATGGTTTATGAATATGGATTGATTATTTCAATATCTTGAAATTACTTCTTGTGATTGAAAATGAAATTTTATTAGTTAAATGTTTATATTTAAAATATTTTATGTGTTATAATGGTACTTGGAAATTTGACGGGTGGTTATGTGATAAACCATATGACAGGTGGTGCCATGAATATCAGGATGGATGGTTACGTTATAACCTTCAATGCAATGGGTATGGAAGTCGGCCGTATACCTATTCCATTTAGTGAAATGTGTGGAAGTCGAATGTATGGTTATTCCATTTATATTTGTATATTTCCAAAGATACCTTTATTTGTTCTGTGTTCTTTATATGGGTTTTATGGTAATCTTTTGGTTATAAAAGGGTAACCAATGATGTTTTATTTAGTGAAGAGTATTACTACATCATAAAGGTTAAAAGTATTACTCATGATATGTGTGTTTTACATGTTGTTTTGAAAAACTAACAGTTTCCTTCTTTGTATAACCCGTACTGAGCTTTTTATGCTAATCTCAATCTTTTTTGAAATGTTTTCCACATGACTTAAAGATGAACAGGGTCATGTATGGGATCAAGGAAAATTCATGCTGTCAAAAACAAGGAACTAGACATATTTCTTTTAAAGAGTTTTTATTTTATAAAAAATATATACTGTGTAGTAGTGTCTAATTGTAATATTCAAGTTGTTATGTAATAGTTATGGCCTAATTATACAAAACTCTAAACCTGAAAATATCCTCATTTTAAATTATTCATTTAATTCAAGATTATGTAAGTTTTAAGGCCGGGTCCTTACAGTTGGTATCAGAGGTCGGTTTAGATAACATTAGAGGTTAGGGTATTCTTTAAGCATAAGTGACATTATCATAATGGTTAGGATATCAGAAAGAGTCATAGTTTTTTTAGATAAAGTGAATGAGTTTGAGATAAATGAATAAGTATATCTTAATATTTACCCTTCTCATAAGATATTATATGATGATTTTACTGATATACTCACACTTACCTTCTGGGTTTTGGTCAATGGCTGGATCTAGCAGGCATCAAAGTAATAATGAATGTGAAGAAAACTATGATGATTTTCTTAATGAGAAATTGAATGAAATGGGAGCTATAATGATAACTCTTGTGGTTATTCTCACCCAACTATCTTGAGTCATAATTGGCAACCTTAGCCTTGGTGATTTTTCTAAGGTGTCGTATATGTGAGAAACAAATCCCTAAATAAGTTCAGTTAAAAATAATAAAGGTAAGTATGTTCAAAAAACTTTTTGTCGAGGATGGGGAAAGAGACACCTAGGAAAATGCTTCAAAGGGACAAGAAGATGCTATAGATCAGGAAACGAAGGTCATGAAGCAAGAATCTACCATGGGAAAAGGAAGCATCCAATTGAATCTAGGAAAGGGAAAGATGTTATTTCTGAGGGATTAATTAAATGTTTTAAATGTGCTGGGCATGGTCATTATACAAACACATGTCCTATGAAGAAGTTTTGTGAATGGGATCACCAAGATTATACAAATATTTTTTTACCAATACCTAAAGCCATTATGATTGAGGATAAAGAAACTGAAAATGACCAATGAAAGGTATGGATTATTTCTTAACATATTTTTTGACATTATTGAATCTTAGGATATGATTTTCTGATTTTGTTTGTAGGGAAGTAGTATTTAAAAATAATTTGGAAAGGAATGGCTAATGGATCATGAAGAATGTTGAAGGAGTAAGAAGTCAACATATATGGGATTGAAGTGTTATGGTAGATTTTAGGATGGTGAAATTCTTCAACGTATTAAGGCTCTTTTGATGATGAGAATTAAATTAGAAGACTTTTTATAGTATGTGTAACCCTGATGTTTGATATATGAAAATTTTATTCAAGGAATAATTATCTTTTCTTTTGTGGATATAGTTATAATGAACCATTTGGGTTTATATGATCCTTGAATTTGAGTAAATTATAGGTTAATACATTTTTGGGATGCAAAATGAATGTTATTAGAAAACCATCATGGTTAAATTATGTTATTTTTATTTTTGATAAATTTATCTCTTTTTGGGAATGCTATAAAATTATATAGTTTTTTAGAAAAGGGCAAACCGCGGACCGTGTGACAACCCATCACGCCAAACAAAGCTGTAAGAATCGAACCCACAACAAAAGTGCGACTGGTATTTATCGCCTACCATTGGACTACGTGAAGTCCCTGGTTTGTATGAATAATTATTTTTAGTTATATGATTTTATGAATCAAGAATAATTTGATTTTGGGTTATCTATGGAAATGATTAACCTACCATGGAAGATATGTGATTAAGTTAATTACTTTTCAATATGAGACTTTAAGAGTAATTGATGTTATTTGGAGTTAAATGTTAAGATTTATCTTGGAAGACTATGTGATTAGATCCTTTTGATATTTGGGTTTCAATCTTAGTTTGGATTACCTTAAATAATTTTATGGATAATTATTTATTTAATGGTCTTGGTTGAACTTTGGGTATTGTTTGACAAATTTTTGAGATTAAGAGAATTTTTTCTTTTTGTAAAATATTATACTTTTGGGGATTATCTGATCTTATACTAACCAATTTCGGTTTTGGATAAGGTTTAAAGACATAGGAAATATGTAGTTCATCTTTTGAGGATTATTTTATTCTCTTGAAGTAGATTATTGAACTTTTACTGTGAACAAGTTATCTTGAATACTCATCATTTGGTGAAAATATGAGTTTGTGTTAGAAATCTAGTAAAGGATGAAAGTCTACATGACAAGTAATTATGTTTCCTTATGTTTATATTTAATATCATAAATAAATTACTCAATGAAAAGTAACCTAATACAAAAACATTGGCTGTTAACTTTTCCTACTGGGGAATCAATGACTTTTTATCCCATCACAAGTTTGTGATTTTATGGTGGTTATGTTTCTCCTAATCATGTGTTTCTACCACTCTCCATCGAAACATGATGGTTTGTTTTCTCTTCCATATCCATGTTTTCCTACATGGAATCCTAGTATGGTTTGTCTTGGGTGAACTTTTTATATTTTTTCTTTATTTTAAAGTGATAGTTTTATTGACTCATTTTTCTATGTGGGACTTTCAATGATGTTTCCAAGCCCAATTTAAAAATTGTGAGGACGCAATTCTCAAAAGGGGGGAAGGATGTAACATCCTAGGAAAATAAAGAATATGAAATTTCATATTTATTAATATATTTGAATTAAATATATTTTTTTACTTTAAATGGGTTGCTATGTTCGATAGCATACCCGATACACAACAACAGGTTTCTTTGAAATCTTAAGTTGAATACTAATAATTTAATATTATTATTTTATATGGTAGTTAACTCCTAGACGTTTTATTGGAAGTAATGAACAAAAATAACTACAATATGATTATGAATGTTTGTTAAATGTATTTACATTTATCTAATAAAAGTTAGAGGCTTAAAATGCGAATGAATCTAATTCTAAGAATAATTTACATTAAAATGACGATTTACAGCCTTTTAATGGATAACCCTCTTTAAATATAGTTTTGGTCACTTTAATACATTATTTATGACCAAATAAAATCTGTCTTTATAATGGGGACATCAAAATTTACTTTGTGTAAATTTTTGGAATTTTTTCGATAAAGTTCATTTTTTAATGATTAGTAAAAAATATTGTATTTTAATTCAAAACCTCCTTTTAATCTAATTTATTTATATAGTTAGATTATATTTTTAATTTATTTTAAAGTGTAATTAGAATATATTTTTACCATTTAATCCAATTTTTCTCAATGGAATTAAGTTCACTTTGTAATTGGACATAAACAAGTGTCAATCTTTTGATAGTTATTATTTCTTAAAAACACGCAATTTGTTTTAACAATGGAAATTAATTTTTAATTAATTAATGTCACTTATATGTTTTGAATTTAGAAAAATAGACATCATTTTTTATTTCGGTATATCAAATAAATATTAGGTTGAATTGTTGGTATTTTTCTGAAAAACTTCAATTTTTGATGAATAGTGAAACCACTTAGTAGTAGTTTAAAAAACTGACTTTTTCATTTAAATGAAAGTTTACCGCTTCTGTGAATTGAATTTTGAAAATCCGACATACGTAGTTTTTATCAAGAAGTAAAATGTGGATCAATAAGATGAATTTTTTTTTTTGTGAATAGTAACTTTTGACTTTTATTTACCGCGATTAAAGGTAAATAGGGTAATTCAAGGTAAAAAAAGTATTATAACAATTCAAAATTACCTTAACACTTGTCCAAACCTTATTGGTTGAGTCATTAATGACCATGGGCATCTTTGGGTCAATTTTGGGACCCCATTGAGCCACTTCAGAGTGATAATAACAATTTTGATTAATTAACTTGATGTAAAGGCAAAAATGACACAAGAAAATAGCTTTTAGTAAATTAATTTTTACAAGGGGTTATATAAATTATATTTTATACTATAAATATTAATTTTAAAGATAAAACTATTTCCTAAATCATGTTATTTTTTTATTAATTTTTAGACATCAAATAAATTAAATTATCTATGACCGAATAGTGATGCAGTATTTACCTCATTAATAAATCATTTAAATAAATAAGATTATTATGGTTAAACTAATATCCAAAACATGTCCAATTATGATTGGATGATTTTATTTCGAATATGAGTCAACCTATATTTGAATTTAATGATTTTTGGTCCATTAGAAACCAAATATCATTATATAATAAAATAATATTTTCACACTTTCCTAAAGGGCCCCTCCTCCCCCTTATAAAAGGAGACCACTTCTAACCAATTCCTCACACCACTCAAGACTTTTGGCTCGTCCAACCTTTGTCAAATTAAGCTCCCTGCATACCTATACTCTTCCTAGAAGCCTTAACTTTGGCAGAAGGAACTTCAAGAAGTCCTTTGGTTCAAACCAAAGGGAGTTACCCATATTAAAGGTAAAGGTTTCTCTTAAATTGTTTTCTTTTATTTTAATTCTCCAACCCCTAAAATGTTTTTATTCCTTTCTTTTGTAAAAAACCCAGTATCCTAAATATTCTATGATGTTGTTATGAGAATTATTCTAACTACACTTACACACACCTCCATAAAATGGGTGAATAACATAATGCTTCTGTAGATGGCAATCTAACGCCTCACGAAATGATGATTGTTAGATTATATCCTAACTTCTCTCATGGTGACCATTAAGATGGAACTGTATTTATACAATATATATATTATATTTATGTTTTCTTTATTCTTATTTAATTTAAAATTATAGCATTCCTTTATGGTTTCCATTATTGGTAAACGCGATAATTTCATTTGAGGAAGTGAGGACTACCACCCCCTCAATGTGATATGACTCGTTCGTACCATATGTGTTACGTATAAAAGATAGATTTAATGATATTAAATATCATAAAATTATGGAATTATAATACTAATATGTATAATTATGTTTTAATTCCATTGAATATGAAACAGAAATGGATGTATCGTTCATGCATACGTACGACTTACCGTCTCTGTGAATGGTGCATTTCATTTCTTACCTCTAAATGTTATGTACTATTATTAATACATGTATATGATGGATATATATGATATATATTATATAAAAATCATGAATATCATTCTGGATATAATGAACCTCTGACCACATGAATGACATCTAATTATAAGAAGTCCAGTTTTGACTCAAGTACAAAATATTGACAAAATGACCATTATTAACTTAAATGATTACATAATGTTATAACATGGAAATAAGTGATATAAAAGGAATAATAAACTTTAAAAAGGGTTATTAATCAAGTATAAATTAACTTAAGTTTATTATTCCTTAAGAATAAGGAACAAACAAGTCAAGTCGGACACGAGGTAAGAGATTTTCTTATCTCACATTTAATTCCTTGAGATTTCCATTGTTCGCCACTGATTTATTTCATGTGGTTTAATGTGTACTACAATTGATATATATTATCATGATTATCTTTATATTCATGTAATTATGTGATTCATTTTTTGGTTATTATCTTTTGGTCAAATGACTAATTTTGATTACAATGAAGTAAGGGTTTTTCATCTCACATTTTATTCCTGTGAGATTCATGCTATATTGGCCACTATTTCCTTTTGTGTGGCGTATGTATTGTCCATGGTTGTATTCATTGTGTAATATAAAATAATTTTTGGGTATTTAAATCTTCATTTAATTATCCTTTTTTCATGTGGTGTATCTTTCATATGTTACCCAATTTGTAAGGGAACCTTTCACCCTCGTCTTTTTAAAAGACATCATTTTGTTATCTTATTATGAAGGGATATGTTATTATATATCCTTGTTGATGTAAATTTGATGTCTAAGTGATGGGATATCCTTTTTATCTCGTCAACTATTTTTCTGAATTTTAATTTGACGATGTTAGGCTGTTGAATTTTTACAAGGGAACTTCATAACCCAATTTCAATTCTTTGGGTTCAACTTGTACTTCTTGAATATGTCATCCTATGAATTTGTGTGAATGACCTAGGATTTTTTTACACATAATATCCACTTATATTCGGTGTGTTTATATTTTCCACACATAATTATGTTATTTATTTATCCTTAATTTAAGGATATAATCTTTATAATGGATTTCATATCAATTTACATTTCCATTGAGACTACATTTTTGTTATGCACCAGTTCACTCTTATATGGTGTATATATTGTCCTTTGACATATTATATCATGAATACCTTTATTCTCATGATATTATAATGTTTTTATTAAATTTTATTCTTCAATTATTTGTATTCAAGAATCTCTCTTTTTGATAGAAAAACTCTTTAACTAAAATATCATTTTAAATGTTTTAAAGATTTATTCTTCTAAATATTTATGCTTAATTTCCATGTTTTCAAAATTGGTTTTAGGATTTATTTATATGGACATTAATTTTTTCAAATGAAAACTCATTTAAAAGCTTCAAAGTGTTATGGGACACTTTGATTCAAAAATATCTTTTTAAATTGTTTATGAAAATGGATTGATTATTTAAATATCATGAAATTACTTCTTGTGATTGAAAATGAAATTTTATTAGTGAAATGTTTATATTTTAAATATTTTATGTGTAATAATGGTACTTGGAAATTTTATGGGTGGTTATGTGATAAACCATATGACGGGTGGTGTTGTGAATACCAGGATGGGTGGTTACGTTATAACCTCCATTGCATTGGGTATAGAAGTCAGCCATATGGCTATTCCATTTAGTGAAATGTGTGGAAGTCGACCGTATGGTTATTCCATTTAAGTATGTTTATGTCCAAATTTACCTTTATATGTTATGTATTATTTATATGGGATTTATGGAAATATTTTGGTTACAAAATGGTAACCAATGATCATTTATTCAGTGAAGAGTATTTACTACTTCATAAAGGTTAAAAGTACTACTCATGATATTCATGTTTTACTTGTTGTTTTGAAAAACTAACAGTTTCCTTCATTGTGTATCCCTTACAGAGATTTTTATGCTCATCCCATGTTTTTTTGAATTGTTTTCCACAGGACTTAAATATTAATAGGGTCATGGATGGGATCAAGTAAAAGTCATGCTGTCAAAAACATGGAACTAGACATGTTTCTTTTTAAGAGTTTTTATTTTATAAAAAAATAGATACTGAGTAGTAGTGTCTACTTGTAATCCTCATGTTGTTATGTAATAGTTATGTCCTAAATCTCTAAAACTCTAATCCTGAAAAGATCCTCAATGTAAATTATTCATTTAATTCAAGATTATGTAAGTTTTAAGGATGGGTCCTTACACATTCACATGTGGAATAAACCAAAAATAAAAAGTCCATGTTAAAACGAAAATATCCCAGGCTTATCGGCATATATCTTATTAGTGTAAAATATTTCAAAGTCGAGGTTCTTCTATATTCAAAGGTCTGATTAAATGACATTTGTTATGAGATTTAAACACAATGAATCATTACTATACTCTCTTATAAATAGAGATCCCTCAACCTTGGGTTTGGTGGTTGAATACATTGAGAAAGATCTCATTCCCAAAAAAATAGTGCATTGTGCAGAGAGTATTCACATAACACTTTCTTGTCTAGGGAGAAAAGGGATCCCATAGGTAGACAACATGTGTATTACAAACTTGTTTTCTTCATGAAGATTGTAATTTCAAAAAGCAACCAAGATAGTGTGATATTCAAAAAGTCTATCGACTGGTTTGTGTAAAAACACCTAGAACCACATTTCCATTCTATTTCATAATTTTTGGATGAGAAATATGTGAGAAAGTCATGAAGATAAAGATCCCTTGACCCTTAGAAAAGTGAAAAGCACTCTCAAATGAGCCAGGTGAAGAACCCATTTCACACAGATCTCCACTTGCATGAAAAAATAATAACCAATTCTCTTCTAGTCGGCATAAAGGTTTGTGAATCCCTATGATAGTGTGCACATAAACTGCCATTTGGGAAGAAGAAGAACCCAAGCACAACAATAACCCATTCAGATGTTTCTTGCATGATGCACTTGCATTCATGTTATTTGATTTATGAAACCCAATGTTCATGCATGTACATAGAAGCGGAATATTGTGTGTGAAAAGTGGACAGTTAGTAGCATCAAGAAGGTAGTTCATGCACATTCATAACACACATATATTGAACCAAATATAAATAATAAGTATATGAGTGAATAGAAACAAAGAATAAGGAATTATGTATGTTCATATTGAGGGAAGAAATTATGTGGACAGTGAATATGTAATTTCTTGACAAACAAACATTGAACAAAAAATATCGATATAAGGGAACAATGTGTGTCTAGGATTACAAGAAATTTATTATACATGTATAAAATCATGCGTAATCATGTATATGTGAGAAGTAATTGAGATACCAAAAAAAATTAGTTTTTAATTTCATGAAACTCACTCATGAAGCATAATTATGTGAGATACCCAAAATCGTGAAGTTTGGATGCCATACAACCCCCACACGTAGTGGATTTGAATTGAGACTAATACTACAAAAAATTAATGAATATCTTATATCCATGTTGATAGTGATTGAGAACTAAATAAGATAGACAATGATTATATTGTGAATGATCATTCTTTGATATTTACATTCGTGAAAAAAATTTGTGCACCACTTTCACACATAAAAGTGAGGTTGGGTCTTCATTAGAAGAATGAATAAATACTTGAGCATTTTTGCACTGAGGAAACTGATCAATTCAAGTGATCCTAATTATTTATCAAGGAAAACTAACATTATCAAAGGCTATTGAAGATTCGTGAATAGTTACATGGGAATGTGTGATTTAGAAATCTCATGAGGGAAGAACGTCAGATCAAT
This sequence comes from Viscum album, assembly GCA_963277665.1. Lineage (NCBI taxonomy): Eukaryota > Viridiplantae > Streptophyta > Magnoliopsida > Santalales > Viscaceae > Viscum > Viscum album. The sequence continues at coordinate 1,188,128,025 of OY728143.1, read as the reverse complement.
ATATAGTGAATCAAATATTATAGAAAGGAGCCAACCTCTCATGTGATTTGGGAGAAATAAGGGTACTCTATAATTCAAGAGAAGAAATCTTCAGTGAGACTCTAGAGACAACCAGTGATATTCTGGAAACACTATGAGATGCATTATAAAGAACGTCATGTGGGAATCAGTGGAGATATAGTGTGACTCTATGTCTACCATTTTAAATTTTTATCTGATTATTTTTGAGAATTAGTGTTGGGGAGAATAACTAACAGAACAAGGATTAAGCCATTATACCGAACTATGAAAATACTTTAATTTAATTCCTTTTAATATTCAATATAATTTTTGGTAAGGATGAGAGATAGATGAAGAGTTGATTGAGACTTTAACTAGCCATAGAGGTTTAATTGAAGGTAATAAATCTATAAAATGTTTAATGGGATCTATGATTCACCCCTCCCCCTCTCAGTGATTTCACACTAATCTGGGCACTATAAATATAAAAAATTTTAATTAGAATAATATTTTTTGTTTAATAACATCAACATAACTTCTTTACCAAAAAATAATAGTAAACGTGATTAAAATTAATAATATAAATTATGATAAAATTAAGATTAATAATTTATTAAACCCTAATTATATGTTCCAAAATTCTCTAGAAACTTTTTCAAAATACATTGGATGCCCATATTTAGACAATTTAAATTCATGGATTAAATTTTATGAGTTATTACAGTTCTAAACAATAAAATATCAATATTTCACACTTTAATTATGAAAAATGAGAAAAGGAACTTTCCTTACCTTAAACATTAATAAAACAGTTAGATATGAAAAAAAACATATTTTCTGTTATACATGTCATCTGGAAATATAAATGAGTTATATTTATCATAATTATTTATCATTAATTTTTAGAGATGAATTAGATACATTAAACTCTTCATAAATGTGAACAGATGTATCATTTCCTTAATAAAAAAATAAAATAAAATATTCAAAAAACATTAAAAGTAACGTAAATTTAATGAATTAATTTGTTACATTAATTTTTTATATTAATATATCATGCTTAAAATATGTAAAATTAATTTATTTTAATTCAATAAATGTTTTGATATTTTTTAAATTAAAATTAATTAAATAATGTTAAATTTCTGATTAATATTATTTTTTAAGAATTTATATTTTATTAAAATATTTAAAATTAACAAAAATTGTAACATCTGAAAAGTTATATTTAAGTGTTAATAATTATAAAATATTTTATATTAATGGACCAAATGATATTTTATAGTGAACATATAGACCCCAAAATAGTAAAAACATTGTTAGCATTATTTGGGTTAATGTGGTGTTTTTTCATGTTAAAAGTCTCTAGTTTTAAAATTAATTTCCAATAAAAATGAGTTTTTTACTTTTTAAATTAGATGAAATATTTATTATTCAGTGGTAATATATTTTATAATAATTAAAAACCTAAATGAGTCTTAATGGTTAAATTACATAGATGGGAAAACTAGTTACCTAAATAAAAAACCAAAATGAAAAATTTAAGGGAACATAAAGACTAAGGAACCAAATTATAAAAATGTACTTATTTATTTGGAAGAGATGTTTTTTGACCATAATTTCAATTTATTAAATTATTTTAAAATTTTCTAATGAAATGTGGTATGAAAAATATCCCATTAGTGCATACCTTTTTTCATTTACAAGAATGCCACTCCTCCTCCGCTATAAAAAAAATCACTCTTCCCGTTATTCACACACTTGAGACACATATGTTCAAAAATTATCAAAACCCTTCATTCTAAAAACCCCCTAAAGAAATAAATGAAGCCTCTATTTGGTAATAAATCCATCCAAGGAATCCATTTGGTGGAAACCAAAAGGAGTTACCCAATAAAGCAATATTATCCTTCCTCAAGAACATTTCTTTTATTTCATTTCTCCAACACCTCAATTATTTTTATTCCATGAATAAATTATAAAATAAATTTCTTAAATACATGTTTACATTTTTATATTATTGTTTTTTACTTACACTCATAGATACATCTATCTAATGTGTAACAAACATACCATCATTGTGTATGGAGAACTACAACTTCACAAAACGTTGTTGTTCATTTTTCTTTACCACCTATCATGGTTGGGAACTGTGATTGAAAATATATTTTTGTACGATATATATTATATTTATTATGTATTTATAATTATTTTGATTTTTATATAACACATAACTTAATTATTTCTATATATTGTATATATGATAATTTATTTTGGGGAAGTGTCTACTATAGCATCCTCAAAGCGACGTGATTCGTTAATACTCTACATGGAATGTATTAAGGTTTGGTTTAGGGAATATATATTATACATATTATATAATTATTCTAATTAAATGATGATATATATTTATATACATATATACATATATGTCATTTTATTAATTTTTTACAATATAGAAGTAAAAACAGAAACAACATTCCTATGTACATAAGACCTACAATCTTTACGAATGGTGTATTCCATTTCATATTTCAATATATTACAGATTTTTATAAATTATTATATAATGAATATATATTATTTTTATATCATGGTTTAAATTCTATAAAGCATTATATATGTATGAGGACAAAAATATAACATATTAATTTACATGTAAGAAAAACAAAGTGGATATTACATGAAGCATAACCGTAACATAGAATTATAAAGAAGAGGGTAATATAAATTAATAATAAAACAATATACGATGTTATATATAATACTATTATTCTGTAAAGAATGTATAATAAAAAAATATTTAGTATACATGATATTTTTTATGAGTTTGAAGAGAGTCAAGACTTTAGGTAAGAGATATTTTTCATAATTTTTATTTCAGTAAGATACATGCCTTACCCACCACTCAATTCATTTTTGTGGTTTATATAATAACTATGGATGAATTATATGATATATAAATCAAACTTATTTTTATTTACACAACCATTTTATGACCTTTATTTCATGGGGATTATGTTTCAAAATTTTCCAAATCGGTAAAGTATTTTATACTCAATTACCATATTTGAAACACATGCCATGTTATGGACATTTATTTTTCTATGAAGCATATATACTGACTTTTACCCTATTATATCATGAGTATACTTATTTTCATTATATTATAAGAGTAATTTATTGATATTATTTCCATTTTATTTTGATTCAATGTTACCAAAGTTGTAACAGTTTAAAACTTCAATCTCATCATTTATTGATTTTTTTTATGATTGTGCTTTCATTGAAAAATTTTTACGACCCATATTTAAAGAACAACCATAAAGTTTCAAATGATATGTATATTAATGTTATATGGACGTAATGGTATCATTTTCTCACTAGTTTGTACTTAATATAATTAAGAAAATGTTATTACGAATGTATGACTTTATATCTCTTTTTGGGTCCAAAATTAAAGTTTTTTCAAAACATTATTTTCTAAAAACGTTTTCCAAAAAATTTTACTACTATAAAATGATTTTAAAGGGAGTTTTTACCCATTTATTACAATTTTTCAATATTTTTTATAAGTAATATTCTTGTTATTTTCCGATCAACACTATTTTTGTAAATTTTATGGTGCTAAAGGAATGTTTTGAATCTACAGACCTACCAACGATTTTTACCACCATTTCCATGAAGATTTAATTGTATTATTAAAAGGTCAGTTTTTAAATAATTCCATTTTTTATATTCAAAATTTTTTTTGATTTTAATTTTTTTTCAATGAAAAATATTTTTTGAAAAACATATGTTAAAAAATTGTTTGATATGATTTGCAATGAATCCTTTATATGTTTTAAAATGTTGATTTAAAATAAAAAGACTTAAATGATCTCAAACATAATTTCAAATGATTTGAAAGTATTTTCAATGAAAATAGTTTTCAAAAAATTTCAAGATTCATTTATATTTTTTTGAGGAAAAAAATTTTAAAAATGTTTTCAAACATAATTTATATGTTTTTAGGGGAAATAATTTTCAAAACGATTTCAATCCATATTTATAAATTTTAAATAAATTTTCAAAAAAAAATGGTTTTCTAAAGGTTTTATGATTTAAAATTCATCATAAGAACGTATTGGATTTTTTATCATGAAATTTCTTTAAAATATATTTCAAGATTATATTTCATCTATGATGAATTCTATTGATGTTACTCATGCCATTTTGGGAAATTATCTAATGGTTGAATTCATATTATTTCGTGAAGGGTTTATTTTTTGAAGGAATGAGGATTATGAGACATGTTTATTTTTTAAAAGTTATATATTCTTTTAAATATCTTCTTTTCATGTGTTATTCTTCGACTAAATGATTATGAGACCAATCTATTTTCCACAGGTTATGATACGAATACATGTTTATGATACCCATTTTATTTCATGATTTATGATATGAATATTGATTATAATATTATTGCACAATTATTATATGATGGGAGGGGCCTATATTTCCCTCCAATGAATTGGTTAATTATGGATGTCTCATGAGTATAAATGTTATTCTTGAATATGATTACATGTTCATGATGTTATTAATGGACTTGGTAGCATGTCAATAAATTTATGTGTGAAACTGATTACATGTACACATCGTTATGAGTGGAACTTATTATATAACCAATATTTTATTAATTAACGTGATTAAATTTTCACAATGTTAAACTTGATTGGATGTCCACAAAATTACGTGTGGTCGTAGTCACATGTACATAAGTCTATGCATGGACCAGATTTCATGTAATTAACATAACGAGAGAACCTGATTCTCCAAATACATGTTCATGATTAATTAAATTAATGTTAATACTAATATTACACCTCTTATTAATATTTTATTATTTTATTGATTAGGTTCTTAATTATCTTATGACTCATGTCATATGAAATGCTAATATTTATCCCATGATTCATATTTATGATTTTTTGCATGCATGGTATGATCTTATAAGGATACAATAATGTTTTCAAGAACTTATGATCATTATAGGCTTACAAATATTCCTTGTTTACCCATAATGAGAATTTTATCTCGCTATTTTTATGTTTCCTTCCCCCATGTTTTGATGATGTTTTTCATGTATGATGTGTCCTATAAGAGTGATAGTCATAAAGAATCTAGTGGTAGATAATGCTGATCACTCACATACCGGTATTTATGTTTCTAGTTTTCCAATGTCACTAAACTAATATATTCTTTTGTTATATCTTGTTTATATATTAAGTATTTTTTAAAAAACTATGTAATGTTTAAATACATAAATATTGGGTTGTTATAAAAAAATTGCTTTTAAATTAAAGTTCAGTATTTTTCATTATTCATGAAAACATCAAACTTATTAGAAAAATAATAATAACATAACCAATGTAAAATATTTTATCATTCTTTCAATGAATAAATATATTTTTTCAAATATAATTTATAAGAGTTTTAAAAACAAGATTTGAAACAAGTGCACCATCAAAAGGAAACAAAATTTTATTTTTAGAGAAAAATTTCTTTTGTAAAAAAAATTGATTTGTTATTATATAATGTATATAAAACACATAATATTTTTCCTAAAAAGTAGTTTTAATTTTCTCTCTATATATATAACTGATTAATATAGTCCAATAAGAGTTGTTTTTTTATATAAGACACACTTGTGCAATGTTTTTTTGAAAAAAAATTACTTTTATTTTAAAATGGGGTTTACATTAATTTATAATTAATTACTTAAATAATTATATATTAATGTGTAAACCCTAACTTCATAACGTAGTTAATCCTATTAATACCATTCATTCTAATTTCTATGTTATAATTATCTTGTTTAAGTAATTATAATAATAAAAATTTGTTTTATAGAAACTCGTTATTGTGTGTAAAGAATGTTATGTCATTATTACATGTAAAACAAACTTATCTGGGTGTAGCGTTTAACATAGAACATCAATGAACATAAATTTTTTCAAAAAACAGGTTACAAAAATTTGGGTGTTACATTTTACTTCCATTAAAAACATATTATTCCTCAAAATTCATTATTATAGTACAGAAATTTAAAGATACTTCAACATCATCGTATCCCCAAGATACCACGTAGCTTCTTGAAACTTGTGGTTTATGTTGAAAACATTAACTAGGAGACATTAGTTGTTTTATACAACATTAACTATATGAACCAAAATTTCTACTGGTTTCTCTTCATAGGAAGGATCTTATTCCAATAATATGACCTCTGGGTTTAGTATAAGTGAAGGATTCGGTATTTACATCTTTAGAAGAGATACATGATTAAAATCATAAACATGAGAGTGATTTGGTTGAAGCTCCAATTTATAATCTACAATTATTATATGATCATGAATTTAGAAAGGAAATCACATCCTTTAAATTTGATATTGCAGTTCAAAAATGAATGGCAGATTATTTTAAAATTAAATTTTGGAAAACCCACAATGTAAAAATAAATAATAAAAAACGCATTAAAAAAGATATAAAAATTTTTATCTCTGAAAGGAACATATAACTAAGTTCCAACATAGTATAAAGTAGGTGGAAAGTGAAAACATGGAGGTATAAGCAAAATCTAAAAATAAATATTGGATGGTGAGTGATAGAGAACTTAGTCAGGAGAAAGTTAACAATCGCAAAGCCATAACACAAAGAGGAATGATAAGGTTATTAATATCATCAAAAATGTTGATAACAAGGTAACATTTTAATTTCAATAATCCCTTCCAATAGTTGAATAATTTTCATGAGAATATATACTTACATGATTTTAGTACAATCTCACACTTTGTTATGCCTTGATAAATTTACACTTCATATCTTATTCCTTGAAATAAAGGTGATTTATTTATTCCTAAATAATTTAATGATCACCAGATCAATAAAAATATTGATAAGTCATTTAATTTTTCATTATCCCAAAAACATGTTTTTCACAAGTTATCTAAAATGAATAAATCATTATATTAGGAAAAATTAATCTCTTAAACCACATTCAGATAACAATGTTAACAATTTCATAAATAGATAAACTTATAAATCTTACTAAATATTAAAATAAAATAATTCTGAAACTTGGTTACTAAATATACAATATAAAATTACAATTAATCCACCAAAAAATTGATGTTCCTTCTAATAATCTCATACAAATTATTTTAAGACCATCATCATTCATTCTCTTGAAACATTATAATATCCTAAAAATACAACGATTTATTCGTTATTTATAAATACCTTTTATTATATTGAAACATTTTCATTGGAATCACGGGTTTATTCTTCTATTGATATAATATAAAAATTCATTACTCTAGAATTCATAGAGACAATCACTTGGAATATTAGTAATGTATAAACAATAATATTTTCATAGGGCTTATTCATTCAAAATCAAACATGCTATTCCAAACTAGGAGATGAGGAAAATTATTCCCTAATTATCATTGTTCATATATAAATTATGATCACATAATATTTAAATTTTTCCTTTAACTTCATTGGTTATTGTGTATTATCTTCTATATTACCACTTGGATTATGTAATTGATTTTCACAGTAGAAAAACTCTCTACAGTTATTTTACTGAAATGTAAGTGGTTCTATTTTTGAGCATTATATCTATTCATTTCCTTGAATTTTTTCATTAAATTTCTCTGACACTCATTTTCTGGGTATCCATGTTTCCCAAACTAGAATAATACTATTTTTTATGAATTACCCTAAGTACACCCTTCCACATTTTTTTTCATGTAAGAGTTTGATAATTTTTCTTCACTCCACTTGGAAAACCGCTAGATTTTCAAATAAGTTCCATCTTTTATATTCGTATCACAAGAACCATGAGGGCTAACCAATTCCATTTTCAATTTTCGTGTGCAAAAAATTATTTATTCATAGTTTCCAAAGTCCATTATGGATAATTATTTTTAATGATTTTTTTTTATACTAATAAAATATCTGTCAATTTTACTTTCGGGTTGGTTTGTTAATTCCATAAGTGTACCATGAAAGTGTAGTGAAATTTTTTTCATAGGTTACAAAATATTCATTATTATTTTGATTTAACTCAAGGAATTCATTCTTAATTTTTTATGAAGAATACGAGTAATGTATATATCAAAAAATATGTTATTACACTCATCCCCCTCAATGGTGTTAATTTCATCCCATTGCACTGTATATTTTATAAGAATACACAATTTATCTAACTAACCGTTAAAATGATAAAAATACAGGAAACTTTTTTCATATCCTATGCATTGAAAATAGAAAATATTTAATCAATAGTGTTGATCCATTTATTTTCCACTAGTGGTAAATAAGTACCACTAAAAGAAGGTTTACATTGCCCCCCATGAAGAACTCAACAGATTGTTATTCCTGAATTTCTCATTTGAAATTCTTTAATGATTCATATTTTGTGTGATTATAGTGATAGGATATTTAATTTCATGTCCTACAACATCCAGTTTTTCATGAGGACAATTTTTACATTTACTATTTCATTCCTCATTAACACAGTTCCTTCAGAGTTTATCCATGGACTAAAACTGAAAATAATAGTCCTAGAAACACAAATCACACTGGTAAAACCTTAAATTCAATGTAAATTACTTTTAAAATTTAAATTTATAACACCATAGTTTTAATATAGGTTAATCCTGATTATTCCCAGAAATCTATGTTTATAACCTAGTTGTACCCTTAGTTTTCTTACCATGGTTTTATCATCATGTATTCCAAATATTGACTAAACATTTGATCAGGTACCATATATAATGACCTAGTATTTTTATTGATGGATATTAGATCATTTGTTCATAATATTTCAAACATTTCACAATCACATCCACAAAGACCATGTTAATTTAGTGAATTTGGAAACACGGAAGCATAAACAATTGGAACATAATTCATCTACATTTTATCCCATATATCTCTTCAAAACTAGAATACTTTTGATATATAACACTTTAAATAATTCTTTATATCTTTGAGAAAATAAACATTAGAAAAGGGTGTTCTTATATACTATAAAAAGATAATCAAGGGTGTTATATAAGAATAAAAATGATAATAAAGGGTATGAAATCATAACCACATTATTTTACAAATCCTACCCTATATATAAAAGATCACAAACATGAATTATGGCATAAATAGTGGTAGTTCATATGACATGAATCAAAATTTAATGAGATTATAATGTCGACATAAGACATGGAATTATGTCATACAAAAAACAATATAACTTTTTTAAAATGTATAAATAGTAACCAGTTCACTTATTAAGTAAATAACATGAAATCCAGCCCTTCAATAAACATATGGACATGAAAACCGGTTTAACACATAAAATTATAGACATGAAAACCTGGTCGACACATTGAACCATGAACATGGAATCATGTTCACACATAACATATATAACTCATGGGTTTTGCATATTTACCCAACAAATTGGAGGGAGATATAGTTCCCACCCATCAAATAATGAAAACTATATGTGTTTGTTCCACATAACCACAAATCATTCACCATATAAGAACCTGTGTAATGAAATGCATCTCATAAACACTTTATCATAACATAACACATGTAAAAAAATAGGTTTCATAAATATAATTCCATCATTACCATGAATCTACTATTGTAAGGATAGGGAAATTATTACTAAAAGATATCCCTAGTAAAGCATAAGTAATGTAAATGAATATTATATTAGAACTAAAAATAATTCTGGAGGAAAATAGCCTTTCTTCTTTGAAAACATTTCCTTTTTTAAAACATCTTAAAATTTTAAAAGAAAACATTTTCAATGAAAATACGCTTGTAATATTGTAAGGGATGTTTCAAGGTAATAATGAATAATGAAATCCTAAAAATAAATTCATTTTGTATAAGATAGAAAACATTCCTTTCATACATTTTCCAAAAAACTCACAAGGTTTCTCATATGGAAAATGACAAAAATATTCCATTGATATAATTTAGTAAAAATATAAAAAATTGTTAAAAATATGTTTAATTATTAATTGTAGAATATTAAGAAACCATTATCAAAACATTATTTTAAAACATTGATGTTAAGGGAATATATTCCCCAATGAGGATTTAAAATAAAATAATCTTCAATATTGATGATATTGTAGAATAAATACTTATCGGTTTATAATTAGTAGAATAATTTTCACATGAGAGAAAGAACATTATATTGAAATTAAAATATCATAATCATTAGAATTATAATCATAAAAACATTCATATTTGGTATATACACCACTAAAAAATAAACATATACTTTATAAGGAATGTTCCCCACATAAATAAAAGTGAGGCAAAGATCCCTTACCTTAGGCCTGATTTCCTACGTAGGGCTACAGAACTCCTATATAGTGGTTTTAAGCATATTATTAATTAATAAATGAATCATAATAATATTTATAATATCATATATGATCTTTATATAATATTTTACAACTAATTTATTAATAATTGTTGTTTCATTTTACTGTTTCTGGTGTTAATTTCCATGATTTCTCATTCTTGTTTTATCTTAAAAGTATCGATTGTATAGAATAAGATATATATAAAAAATATAAATATAACTATTAATTTAATAAATATAATATAAAACCACGAACTTAATTTTTTATAAGAATTATTTAATGTTTATCATTGAAAATGAATCACATTGTGTCGCGGAGACAGTAGGCCATACGTATGCACAAGCGATAATATCACTCCTTTAATGGTGAAATAGTAAGAAATTGGATGATATATTATTATTTTATGAGGGAATGTAATTTCATAATTACAATATATATCCATTACATCTGTCGTTACACCCATACAAGTAATGTGGTAATTAAAAATAGATTACACAACTTCATGGATACGGTAAACCGTACGCACGCACGCATGGTTTTCTCATTTTTCTTATGATAAAAAAACCTAGAATATTATTGTAAAATAATAATAATAACATTTCAGAATATATATGATACTATATTTATTAATTTATTATTGAAGAAACAAATGAAGAGGAAGATGAAGAAGAAATGTACTTGAATGAGTTGTTAAAACAATAACCTCTATTTCAGTGGACTTCTTTAGATCTCTTCTTAAGAAATATATAGATTAAATATTTAAAAGGCCACGATGTAAAATTTTTGGATAATGATATTAGGTGAAATGGAAAGGGTTATTTGAGATATAAGGCTCAAATTGGTGTGAAGAAGTTAGGGATGAGGTTCCCATTCATAATTGAGTTGACGAGAACCTTTTGAAACTCTCAAAATATTAAATTAAAAGGAAATAATATCCAAATCCCAATGGGTTAAACGTGAGTTATTTTTAATCTAAGATGATGATGTGTTTAAAAATCCTCAATCAATAATTTGTATAAATTTTTAGGTTACATTATTACCCTTACCTTTTGGACTTAACCCATAGTTAAACCCTTTAACACTTACCGTGACAACTTGGGGGGTTTACTCTTTAAGGGTTAATGTAGTTCTGATAAAATTAAAAAGAGCATTAAATGAGTCATGGATGATATTTTTAGATATTTTAAAATAATTTTTCAATGTTTTTGATTTTTATGAATTTTATATCATTTAAAAAAATTATTTATCTAAAAATATACTTATAGACAATTTTGAAACTATTCATTACATGAATTTAAAAAAACATCAATAAAAAATTGATAACATCATATAAAAACATTTAATACATCCATAATATATTTAGGTAATCTATAAAATTATTGTAAGACATTAATTACGTAAATATATATTTATTTTAATACTTTTAATAACATTTATTTGATATGTGCATTAATTAAATCATTATCACATCATCATTTGGAAAGCCATTAATTTAATTATTTCTTCCCTAAAAAATGAAAATAAATTATCACGATGAATTTAAAAATTTTATATTTGAAATTAATATTTAATGTCAATGTAAAATTCTTAATAACCATATATAAAAATATTACACTTATTAAAAGCATGAGCATGATATTTTTGATTTTTCTATGAATAAAAAAAATATAGGGCACAAAGTCATCCATGTGGTTCCAAGAGGCCCTAAAATTGGGCCAATGATGATTTAGAAAAACACTAAATTACGAAATAAAATAGGTACAAATTTTAAGGTAATTTTATAATACTTATAATATTATTGTTACCCTTAATTACCTAATTTACCCTTAACTGTAGTAATTAGAAAAATACTAATGTTACTTTTAAAATTGTACAAAAAATTAAAGGGACCAATTTAATGAATTTGGAAAATATTATTACCAATATAGAATATATTTTCCCAATTCAATTCACAAAATTTCTAGATATTAATTAAAAATTAATCACATAGAAGGGACAAAACAACTAGTCTTTAAAGTGAAAACATTAAAAAGATTGATAGGTTTTATATACAAATTAAATTTAAAAATGATTAAAAATATCTAAATTGAAATAAATTATAGATAATATATCTAATTATAATTTAAAACTAAAAAAATATATAATTCAATACTATACATTATTTTTATGAAAATCTGTTTAAAATTAAAATTCCGTATTTTCACTATTCATAAATACATGAATCTTATTACAAAAATACCAAAAAACTAAACAAAATAAATTTTTGATATACCAAATTCAAGTAAGAAATTTATTTTCTCAAATATAATTTATTATAGTTTCAAAAACTAGATTTAAAGATACTATTCCATCAATAGTCGGTATAACTTACTTTTTAGAGAAATACTTCTTTTTTTGAGAAAAATAGGATATGTTCTTATATCATTTATATAAAACACATAATATATATGATAAAAAATTTATTTAATATATATATATATATATATATTTGTTTCATTTATATAATCTAACAATAGTGAGTTTTTTATAAAATAGACTTTTATATATTTTTTTAAGAAAACATTTCCATTTATTTTAAAATGGGTTTTAAATTAATTTATAATTAAATATTGAAAGATTTATATATACATGTGTAAAACAATGTTTCATAATTTTTTTAATCCTATTTATACCCACCATTATAATATCATCATTATATTATCTTGAAAAAATAATTATAATAATAAAATGATGTTTCATTGAAACATAGAGTTGCATGTAATAAATGATAAACTGATATTGCATGTAGATCAAAATGAACATGATATACCGTATGAACCAAGATATCAGATAAATACAATTTATTTAAAAAATATGTTCATACCAACATAGGGTGTTAGAGTAACCGTTAATATGATTTAATGAAATCCATTATTGTATGAAAATTATCTTAGTGCAATTTTTTGATCCCAACCGTATTTGAAATCAGTTTAATTAAATTTCAACATATACTTTATGGTTTGACTGATTATATCGTACAAAAAATATGTATGAGGATGATATGGAATGAAAAATATAAACTATACATTCTATTCCTATTGAAGACATATCCAGAACTTATAGGTGGACCATAGATCCTGATCATGTATAATTATAAGTGGCCCACCATATATCTTTATCAACTTTTTAATGTATATCCTAGAAATTTAATCTATTGGGAACTGTTTATTGACAAAAAATAATTAAGAAGACCTATTAGGTGATTAACATGAATACAAATGGCATTATGGACTTTAGATGTCTTGGGGAGTCCTATAATTAAAGATGAATTTCCCCTTTCCATATATGAATGTGTAATGGTTTCATCATCCCCTTATAATTATAACATCCATCCTTAACCTTATAACATAGTAGGCGTTAAGACAGATACTCCACAACAACCTTTTTCCATTTTCCATTTTCCTACTATTAGTGTTATTTATAATATATATACATCTTTTTGACTTCTTGGATGGATATTGAATGATGAGATATTTTATTCATAAAACATATACTTCTTCTAATTTTTTGAGGGACACATATGTGGTTTATAGCATCCTGCCTTTTTGTCACGTAAACTTTCATTACATTATACAAAAATGAGGATCTTTAATGTTTAGTGTCTTAGAAACCAGGAACATAATACATGAAACAAAAAAACATTCTTCTTAAACACTTGAAAGGATTCTCCTTATGTTCATCCTAGGTTCATTACTGCATATCATAACCTGGGGACATACATCAAATGAAAGGGTGATTTGAAGGCACAATAAGGGAAACAAGGGGAAACATTTAACATGTGAAATTGAGATACATCAACAATGTCATGAAAAAGAACTTTAAGGCATGAGAAAGAAATAATGAGGCATATCATAATGAAAATAACATTTTTCATAACTTGAAGATGTGGCTACAACATTTAACAAAGAAAATCATTTCCATTTCACCAAGGTCCATCCCCAAGGTGTCAATAAAAATTACCAAGGTTATTCACCAAGGTATCAGTCTAAATGGCCATCTCTAGAGATTTAGTCTTTACCGAATGAAATAGAGTTCTATCAGGGATCACACTTAAATTTTCCTTTATTATCATGTGATCCACATAATAATCATCAATTATTTCATTAACAACCCATATAACATAAAATAAATGAGTTTCATTTCGTAATCATAACGTTTTAAAAACTGCTTTAAAGACATGATCTTTTTGTCACTTTAAACCCACAGAAAGGGAAAGCGGGTCTCATGTATGTAAATCCCAGAATTTAAAATAGAAAATTTGGGTATATATGTGAATACCCATTTAGAAGAAAGAGCTTTGAGTATTCACTTAATAAAATAAATGAATTTGAGAATAAGAGAGAGACATTTTGAGACGGAAATTCTGCAGTATAACGGCTATGATACAAGGTTTTAGAAAACATTGAAAAGAGAGGGGACATGGGTCACCAAATCATAAATGATCCATAAAACAGTAGGGGAACAGAATATAAAGGATTTAAGAACATAGTAATGAAATTTGAAAGACATAACATATGAAATGAAGAACATGAAAGGAAGACAAAAATAAGATTTCTCTTATGAAAATTCGGCAGCCTAACGACGTCACGTAAAATTCAACAAAAATGAATTGACGAGATCAAATAGGGTCTCTAATCATATGAACATAAAAGTTCAGTATGATAGATATAGAGATAATAACCCAAAATAATAATAAGGAACTTGAAAGACTTGACATGAAAGTAGAACTTTGAAAAATGAGAAAGGTGAAAGAATCCCCTAAAAATTCGGCAGCCTAACGGCGCCACTTAAACTTCAACAAAAATGGAATTGAAAAGATCAAATAGGATCTCTCATAATATTAAAATAAAAGATCAGTATTATAGATATAGAGATCATACCCCAACACAATAAAAAGGAACTTTAATGACTTGACATGAAAGTGGAACTTTTAAAAAAATGAGAAAGGTGAATGAATCCCTTAAAAATTAGGCAGCCTAACGGCGCCACATAAAACTTCAAAATACTGAATTGAAGAGATAAAATAGGGTCTCTCGTCATATGAACATAAAATATCAGTATTATAGATTTATAGATCATACCCCAACATAATAAAAAGGAACTTGAACTACTTGACATGAAAATAGAACTTGAAAATGAGAAGGGTGAAAGAATCCCTTAAAAATTCGGCAGCCTAACGGCGCCACTTTAACATTCTTAAAATGAAATGATGAGAGAAAGAGGGGGTATCTCATCATTTGAACATGAAAAGAGAAGTAAGAGGAATATAAAATAACATCCTCCAACATAAGAGAATGATCCATAAAAGAAATGACATAAAAGGGATTACTTGAAAAGAAAGAGAGAGGTAGGATCCCTTACCTTAAAACGTAACTCTTAAAACTCAATGGTTGGGACCTTGAAGGCTTGCGGCACATTGGGAGGACTTCTTGGGAGGTAATGGGACCAGATATTTGTTGGGGGAGAGTTGGGTGTTGAATGGATGAGAGGATGGCTTGGTATTTATAGGGAAAAGTGAGGGGACAAGGCATTAATGGCCAAGGGACACCTCATTAGTGGTTTTGGAAAAACCATGGGCTTTACCATGGTATTTTCCCATGGTATTGGCCACTTGGGACACATCATACCTTATCTTACTATTACTAAGTTGACCATATTTATTACATACTTAATACATCATTTAATGATGTCATTAAACATCCGTAACTTAAAAACTGTATTTTCACTATTCATTGAAAATTCAACTTTCTCAGAAAAATCCCAAAATTTCACCTAAAACAAATATCGATGCTCTGATTTCAAAATTAAACTCCATTTTATAAAAATAATTTTCTAAATATTTTTAGTTTAATTTTTAAATAAATTCACTATTCACTGAAAATTCATTTTTTTCAGAAAAATCCCCAAAAATTACCTTAACATAATATCGAAGCTCTGAGTTCGAAAATGAAATCCATTTTATAAAAATAAAATACTAAATATTTTTAATTAAACTTTTAATTAAAAAACACTATTTACTAGAAAAAAACTAATACTTGACTAATAATTTATGAAACTGTTATTTAACCATTTTATTGAATCACATTACTTAATCAAGGTGCCTAGATTATATTAATGCTTTATTTAAGTGAGATTACTAATCAATTTTATTACATTACTAATCCTAAGCATAAAATCACTATTCATAATTTACTATTCATTAAAAATTAAGTTGATCTTATTAGACTCTAAATTTTGTACTGAACATAATTGTAGAAGACTATTTTTTTAAAATCATTACACATTTTTAATTATTTAATGTTTACATAAACATTTTTTAAAATAACCTTTCTCTAAAATTCACCAAAAATATGCATACTATATTTATCCGGACATTTGAAAATTCATAAACATCTTCATTAGAAGAAATCAAAAAATTTATTTAAAACAAAGGATTACACAAGGTAGTTATGGTCTCTTTACCTAGCCCCTTATCACACCAGCATAGGCCCTAAGTGTAAGGTGTCCTAAGGTGAGAGAATCTGAGGGAGTCTTAGATAACATTACACGAGTAGTAATTTCTATCAGTTTGAACTTCTCGCAAAGGTGATTCCATTCTAGCCTCACATGATGAATTTCGTCTTTGGTTTGGTCCAGAGCAAAGCCCAGTGGTTCTACCTCCTTCCCAAGTTCTGTTAGATGGGTTTCGATTGGCCTGAGACTACTAGATGAGGCCATCGAATCTCCTTTCAATATTTATTATCCAAGGTCACTTGTATTTAGAGGCAAAAGTCACAACATTCAGTTTTCAACAGTCATACTGACTAACGGTCATATAATAGTCAAAACCCAATAGTCTCATTTGTATTATACTCATGTTATCAAACAAAATAGTTTTATTGAGTATGAAAAATAATATAACACACAAAATTAGGAAACAAGATTTATTCAAAATTTCGGGTCGTTACAATCTTCCCCCTTTAAGAAATTGCATCCTTGCAATTATTAAAATTGGGGTTTTTAATTTCATTGAAAGTCCCACATCGGAAAAAGAGTCAGTAACACTATTACTTTAAAATAAAGAAAAGGAAGTACAAAGGCAACCTGAGTTAACCCATACTAGGATTCCATGTAGGAAAACATGGATATGGAAGAAAAAAAAGGCTCATGTTCTGAGGGAGAGTGATAGAAAACATGATTATGATAAAGTTAACAATAAGAAAATCACAAACTTATGATGTGTATAAACGGTCATTGATTACACAGTAGGAAAAGTTAACAGACAACGTTTTTGTTTTACGTTCCTTTTCATAGTTTTGAGGAATTAATTTACTACATAGAATAAAAACATAAGGAAATATACCTACCTTCAAGTAGAGTTTCATCATTTAATAAGTTTCTACCAAAACTAATCTATTCTTCAAATGATGAGCATTCAAAACTACTTAGTCTCATCAAAGCATAAGAATCATCTTATAGAGAATCACATAATCCACCAAAGATTAACTATCTATTTATTCTATCTTTAAACATTATCCCAAAAATAGAAAGGGGAAGATAAAACATGTCTTCCAAAATAAAGAACCCCAGAGGAAGGGAAACTACTTTAAATCTTCAAAGCTCCACGGTACTGCCCGAAGTTCATCATAGACCATTCCATAAATAACTGTCCTTAAAAATCCTCAAAATAATCCAAACTAATATTGAAACCCAAATACAAGAAGGATTTGATAACATAGTCTTCCAAGGTAAACTTTATCATTCATCCCCAAACAACATCAACCACTCCTAACATCTTATAACAAAAGTAACTAACCTAAACATATTTACCCCAAGATAGGTTATTCATTTCCATAAGTAACCTAAATTACTATAAGTCCGCCTTAAATTCATCGATTCTTCAAAATATAATTCAACCTTTACTCCTCAAAGAAAATACCGTAGTAATCTATTTACCAAGATCAAATAGGGTTCCCAAAATAGTGAACGTCTTCCAAAATAATAATCATCTTTTAATCCCCTAATCATCTCTGTCATATTAATACGGCAATCGTCACATTTCTTATCACATTGGTTTTTGGGACATGTTCTTCTATTTCCTGCCATTAACTAAGAAAAGAAATTACAATTAGGGGCTTAAATACTTAGCCAATAATCATTAAAAGGAAACTTAAAGCATAGAAGGATAAACTTGTAGAAGAAAAGTATACCCTAACTTGTGATCCCTTAGGTCTCAATCTAGGTTATCCATGATAATATTTTCTTATGTGAATCTTTATTTTATTTTATCTTTGTTCCTTTAATAATGGTTCATACTAAGCTTATGAATTTACCAAAGCATATCTCTCGGGAGTGTCGTAACCAAGAGTGCAGTAAGGCCCGTTGTCGTGTACCAATTCCCGTTTGAGTCTAGCTCAAAGCAGTGTTTTCGGGTTTTACCCCTATGTACATCTGTGCCAGAGCCACCTCTACCTCCTCGTATCCAGAAAAGGATGTATTTTCTTGGAAACCCCTCACCCAATACTCACCAAAATACCAGGAAGATTTCCTATATTTATACTTTTCTATAGGGTTCTTCCTAATGTTTTCATATCCTAATTTCCAAAAATAACTAAACCATCCTTTGATACCAACTATAGCATCCCGCCTTTTTGTCACGTAAACTTTCATTACATTATACAAAACTGACGATCATTAAGGTTTAGTATCTGGGAAAACAGGAACTTAATACATGAAACAAAAAAAAACATTCTTCTTAAACACTTGAAAGGATTCTACTTATTTTCATCCTAGGTTTATTACTGCATCTCATAACCTGGGGAGATACATCAAAAGAAACGGTGAGCCGAAGGCCCAGTACGGGAAACAAGGGGAAACATTTAACATGTGAACTTGAGATACATCAACAATGTCATGAAAAAGAACATTAAGGAATGAGAAAGAAATCATGAGGCATATCATAATAAAAATAACGTTTTTCATAACTTGAATATGTGGCTACAACATTTAAAAAAGACAATCATTTCCATTTCACCATGGTCCATCCCCAAGGTGTCAATAAAAATTACCAAGGTTATTCACCAAGGTATCAGTCTAAATGGTCATCTCTAGAGATTAAGTCTTTACCCAATGCATTGGAGCGATGTCAGAGAGCACCCTTAAATTTTCCTTTATTATAATGTGAGACACATATATCATCATCAATAATTTCATAAACAACCCATATAGTATAAAATAAATTGGTTTCATTTCATAATCATAACGTTTTAAAAACTGCTTTAAAGACATGATCTTTATGTCACTTTAAACCCACAGAAAGGGAAAGCGGGTCTCATGTATGTAAATACCAGAATTTAAAATAGAACATTTGGGTATATATGTGAATACCCCTTTATAAGAAAGAGCTTTGAGTATTCAATTAATAAAATAAATGAATTTGAGAATAAGAGAGAGACATTTGGAGACGGAAATTCTGCACCATAACGACTATGTTACGAGGTTTTAGAAAACATTGAAAAGAGAGGGGACATGGGTCACCAACTCATAAATGATCCATAAAATAGTAGGGGAATAGAATATAAAGGATTTAAGAACATGGTAATGAAATTTTAAAGACATACCATATGAAATGAAGAACATGAAAGGAAGACAAAAATTAGATTTCTCTTATGAAAATTCGCCAGCCTAACGGCGTCACGTAAAATTCAACAAAAATAAATTGACGAGATCAAATAGGGTCTCTCATAATATGAAATTAAAAGTTTAGTATGATATATATAGATATCATAACCCAACATAATAAAAAGGAACTTGAAATACTTGACATGAAATTAGAACTTTGAAAATTGAGAAAGGTGGAGGAATCCCTTAAAAATTCGGCAGCCTAATGGCGCCACTTAAACTTCAACAACAATGGAATTGATGAGATAAAATAGGGTATACCATCATATGAACATAAAAGATCATTATGATAGATATAGAGATCATACCCCAACATAATCAAAAGGAACTTGAATGACTTGACATGAAAGTAGAACTTTTAAAAAAATGAGAAAGGTGAACGAATCCCTTAAAAATTGGGCAGCCTAACGATGCCACATACAACATCAAAATACTGAATTGAAGAGATAAAATAGGGTATCATATCATATGAACATAAAACATAAGTATTATAGATTTAGAGATCATACCCTAACATAATAAAAAGGAACTTGAAATACTTGACATGAAAATAGAACTTGAAAACGAGAAGGGTGAAAGAATCCCTTAAAAATTCGGCAGCCTAACAGCGCCACTTTAACATTCTTAAAATGAAATGATGAGAGAAAGAGGGGGTATCTCATCATATGAACATGAAAATGGAAGTAAGGGGAATATAAAATAACATCATCCAACATAAGATCTTGAAGCATAAAAGAAATGACATAAAAGAGATTACTTGAAAAGAAAGAGAGAGGTAGGATCCCTTACCTTAAAACGTAACTCTTAAAACTCAATGGTTGGGACCTTGAGGGCTTGGGGGAACCTTGGGAGGACTCTTTGGGAGGTAATGGGACCAGAACATCGTTGGGGGAGAGTTGGGAGTCGAATGGATGAGAGGATGGCTTGGTATTTATAGGGAAAAGTGAGGGGACAAGGCATTAATCGCCAAGGGACACCTCATTAGTGGTTTTGGAAAAACCATGGGCTTTACCATGGTATTTGCCCATGGTATTGGCCACTTGGGACACCTCATACCTTATATTAATATTCCTAAGTCGACCGTATTGATTACATACTTAATAGATCATTTAATGATGTCATTAAACACCTGTAACTTAAAAACTGTATTTCACTATTCATCGAAAATTCAACTTTCTTAGAAAAATCTCAAAATTTCACCTTAACCAAATATCGATGCTCTGATTTAAAAAATGAACTCCATTTTATAAGAATAATTTTCTATATATTTTTAATTTAATTTTTAAATAAATGCACTATTCACCGAAAATTCATTTTTTTCAGAAAAATCCCCAAAAATTACCTTAACATAATATCGATGCTCTGAGTTCAAAAATGAAATCCATTTTATAAAAATAATTTTCTAAATATTTTTAATTAAATTTTTAATTAAAAAACACTATTCACCAGAAAAAAATAATACTTGACTAATAATTTATGAAACCGTTATTTAACCATTTTATTGAATCACATTACTTAATCAAGGTGCGTAGATTATATTAATGCTTTATTTAAGTGAGATTACTAATCCATTTGGTTACATTACTAATCCTAAGCATAAAATTACTATTCATAATTTACTATTCATCAAAAATTAAGTTGATCTTATTAGACTTTAAATTTCATACTAAACATAATTTTAGAAGACCATTTTTTGAAAATCATTACACATTTTTAATTATTTAAGTTTTACATAAACATTTTTTAAAATAAACTTTCTCTAAAATTCACCAAAAATATGCATACTATATTTATCCGGACATTTGAAAATTCATAAACTTCATCATAAGAAGAAATCAAAATTTTTATTTAAAACAAAGGATTATACAAGGCAGTTACGGTCTCCTTACCTAGCATCTTATCACACCAGCATAGGTCCTAAGTATAAGGTGTGCTAAGGTGAGAGAATCTGAGGGAGGCTCAGATAACATTACATGAGTAGTAATTTCTATCAGTTTGAACTTCTCGCGAAGGTGATTCCTTTCTAGCTTCACATGATGAAGTTCGGCTTGGGTTTGGTCTAGAGCAAAGCCCAGTGGTGCTACCTCCTTCCCAAGTTCTGTTAGATGGGTTTCGATTGGCCTGAGAATACTAGATGAGGCCATCGAATCTCATTTCTATATTAATTAACCAAGGTCACTTGTATTTAGAGACAAAAGTTGCAACATTCAGTTTTCAATGGTCATTCTGACTAACGTTCATATAATAGTGAAAACCCAACAGCCTCATTTTTATTATACTCATGTTATCAAACGAAACAGTTTTATTGAGTATGAAAAATAAAATAACACACAAAATTAGGAAACAAGATTTATTCAAAATTCCGGGTCGTTACAATCTCCCCCCCTTAATAAATTGCATCCTCACAATTTTTAAAATTGGGTTTTGAAATTTCATTGAAAGTCCCACATCGAAAAAAGAGTCAGTAACACTATTACTTTAATATAAAGAAAAGGAAGTACAAAGGTCATCCGAGTTAACCCATACTAGGATTCCATGTAGGAAAACATGGATATGGAAGAAAAAACAAAGGGTCAAGTTCTGAGGGAGAGTGATAAAAAAACATGATTATGAGAAAGTTAACAATAAGAAAATCACAAACTTATGATGTGTATAAACGGTCTTTGATTACCCAGTAAGAAACGTTAACAAACAACGTTTTTTTTACGTTCCGTTTCATAGTTTTGAGGAATTCATTTACTACATAGAATAAAAACATAAGGAAATATACCTACCTTCAAGTAGAGTTTCATCATTTAATAATTTTCTACCAAAACTAATCTATTCTCCAAACGATGAGCTTTTAAAACTACTTGGTCTCATCAAAGAACAAGAATCATCTTATAGAGAATCACATAATCCACCAAAGATTAACTATGTATTTCTTCTATCTTTAAATATTATCCCAAAAACAGAAAGGGTAAGATAAAACAACTCTTCCAAAATAAAGAACCCTAGAGGAAGGGAAACTACTTTAAATCTTAAAAGCTCTACGGTACTACCCAAAGTTCAACATAGACCATTCAGTAAATAACTGTCCTTAAAAATCCTCAAAATAAACCAAACTAAGATTGAAACCCAAATACAAGAAGGATTTGATAACATAGTCTTCCAAGGTAATCTTTATCATTCATCTCCAAACAACATCAACCACTCCTAACATCTTATAACAAATGTAACTAACCTAAATAGATTTACCCAAAGATAGGTTATTCATTTCCATAAGTAACCTAAATTACTATAAGTCCACATTAAATTCATCGATTTTTCAAAAATAAGTCAACCGTTACTCCTCAAAGAAAATACCGTAGTAATCTATTTACCTCGATCAAATAGGGTTCTAAAAATAGTTAACGTCTTCCAAAATAATAATCGTCTTTTTAATCCCCTAATCATCTCTGTCATATTAATACGGCTATCGTCACATTTCCTATCACATTGGTTGTTGGGACATGTTCTTCTATTTCCTTCCATTAACTAAGAAAAGAAAGTACAATTAGGGGCTTAAATACGTAGCCAATAATCATTAAAAGGAAACTTAAAGCATGGAAGGATAAACTTGTATAAGAAAATTATACCCTAACTTGTGATCCCTTAGGTCCCAATCTAGGTTATCCATGATAATATTTTTTTATGTGAATATTTATTTTATTTTATCTTTGTTCCTTTAATAATGGTTCATACTAAGCTTATGAATTTACCAAAGCATATCCCCCGGGAGTGTCGTAACCAAGAGTGCCGCAAGGCCCGTTGTCGTGTACCCGTTCTCATTCAAGTCTAGATCAAAGCAGTGTTTTCGGGTTTTATCCCGATGTACATCTGTGCCAGAGCCACCTCTACCTACTCATATCCAGACAAGGATATATTTTCTTGGAAAACCCTTACCCAATACTCAACAAAATACCAGGAAGATTTCCTATATTTAAACTTCTCTATAGGGTTCTTCCTAATGTTTTCATATACTAATTTCCACAAATAACTAAACCATCCTTTGATACCAACTATAGCATCCCACCTTTTTGACACGTAAACTTTCATTACATTATACAAAACTGAGGATCTTTAAGGTTTAGTGTCTTGGAAACCAGGAACTTAATACATGAAAAAAAAACATTCTTCATTAAGACTTTAAAGGATTCTACTTATGTTCATCCTAGGTTAATTACTGCATCTCATAACCTGGGGACATACATCAAAAGAAAGGGTGAGAAGAAGGACCAGAAAGGGAAACAATGGGAAACATTTAACATTTGAACTTGAGATACATCAATAATATCCTGAAAAAGAACTTTAAGGCATGAGAAAGAAATTATGAGGCATATCATAATAAAAATAACGTTTTTAATAACATGAAGATGTGGCTATAGCATTTAAAAAACAAAATCATTTCTGTTTCACCAAGGTCCATCCCCAAGGTGTCAATAAAAATTACCAAGGTTATTCACCAAGGTATCAGTCTAAATGGTCATCTCTAGAGATTAAGTATTTACCCAATGCATTGGAGCGCTATCAGGGCGCACCCTTAAATTTGTCTTTATTATAATGTGATCCACATATATCATCATCAATAATTTCATAAACAACCCATATAGCATAAAATAAATGGGTTTCATTTCATAATCAAAACATTTTAAAAACTGATTTAAAGACATGATCTTTATGTCACTTTAAACCCACAGAAAGGGAAAGTGGGTCTCATGGATGTAAATACCAGAATTTAAACTATAACATTTGGGTATATATGTGAATACCCCTTTAGAATAATTATATTTGAGTATTCACTTAATAAAATAAATGAATTTGAGAATAAGAGAGAGACATTTTGAAACGAAAATTCTGCAGCACAACGACTATGTTACGAGGTTTTAGAAAACATTGAAAAGAGAGGGGACATGGGTCACCCACTCATAAATGATCCATAAAACAGTAGGGGAATAGAATATGAAGGATTTATGAACATGGTAATGAAATTTGAAAGACATACCATATGTAATGAAGAAAATAAAAGGAAGACAAAAATAAGATTTCTCTTATGAAAATTCGGCAGCCTAACGACATCACGTAAACTTCAACAAAAATGAATTGATGAGATCAAATAGGGTCTCTAATCATATGAACATAAAATTTAAGTATTATAGATATAGATATCATAAACCAACATAATAAAAAGGAACTTTAAAGACTTGACATGAAAGTTGAACTTTGAAAAATGAGAAAGATGAAAGAATACTTTAAAAATCAGGCAGCCTAACGACGCCACTTAAACTTCAACAAAAATGGAATTGACGAGATCAATTATGGTATCTCATAATATTAACATTAAAATATCAGTATGATAGATATAGATATCATACCCCAACATAATAAAAGGTAACTTGAACATCTTTACATGAAAGTAGAACTTTTAAAAAAATGACAAAGGTGAACGAATCCCTTAAAAATTCGGCAGCCTAACGGTGCCACTTAAAACTTCAAAATACTGAATTGAAGATATAAAATAGGGTATATCATCATATGAAAATAAAAGATAAGTATGATATATTTATATATCATACCCCAACATAAAAAAAGGAACTTGAAATACTTGACATGAAAATAGAACATGAAAACGAGAAGGGTGAAAGAATCCCTTAAAAATTCGGCAGCCTAACGACGCCACTTTAACATTCTTAAAATGAAATGATGAGAGAAAGAGGGGGTATGTCATCATATGAACATGAAAAGGGAATTAAGAGGAATATAAAATAACATCCTACAATATAAGATCATGAAGCATAAAAGAAATGACATAAAAGAGATTACTTGAAAAGAAAGAGAGAGGTAGGATCCCTTACCTTAAAACGTAACTCATAAAACTCAAAGGTTGGGACCTTGAGGGCATGGGGGAACCTTGGGAGGACTCATTGGGAGGTAAAGGGACCATAGATTCATTGGGGGAGAGTTGGGAGTCGAGTGGATGAGAGGATGGCTTGGTATTTATAGGGAAAAGTGAGGGGACAAGGCATTAATGGCCAAGGGACACCTCATTAGTGGTTTTGGCAAAACCATGGGCTTGACCATGGTATTTTCCAATGGTATTGGAAACTTGGGACACCTCATACCTTATATTACTATTCATAAGTCGACCATATTGGTTACATACTTAATGCATCATTTAATGATGTCATTAAACACCTGTAACTTAAAAACTGAATTTTCACTATTCATTGAAAATTCAACTTTCTCAGAAAAATACCAAAATTTAACCTTAAACAAATATAGATGCTCTGATTTCAAAAATGAAATCCATTTTATAAAAATAATTTTCTAAATATTTTTAATTTAATTTTTAAATAAATGCACTATTCACCGAAAAATCATTTTTTCAGAAAAAGCCCCAAAAATTACCTTAACATAATATTGATGCTCTGAGTTCAAAAAAGAAATCCATTTTATAAAAATAATTTTCTAAATATTTTTAATTAAATTTTTAACTAAAAAACACTATTCACCTGAAAAAACTAATACTTGACTAATAATTTAAGAAACTGTTATTTAACAATTTTATTGAATCACATTACATAATCAAGGTGCCTAGATTATATTAATGCTTTATTTAAGTGAGATTACTAATCCATTTGGTTGCATTACTAATCCTAAGCATAACATCACTATTCATAATTTACTATTCATAAAAAAATTATGTTGATCTTATTAGACTCTAAATTTTGTACTGAACATAATTGTAGAAGACCATTTTTTGAAAATCATTACACATATTTAATTATTTAAGGTTTACATAAAATTTTTTAAAATATCCTTTCTAATTCACCAAAAATATGCATACTATATTTATCCGGACATTTGAAAATTCATAAACTTCATCATAAGAAGAAATCAAAATTTTTATTTAAAACAAAGGATTACACAAGGCAGTTACGGTCTCCTTACCTAGACCCTTATCACAACAGCATAGGACCTAAGTGTAAGGTTTTCTAAGGTGAGATAATCTGAGGGAGGCTCAGATAACATTACACGAGTAGTAATTTCTATCAGTTTGAACTTCTCACAAAGGCGATTCCGTTCTAGTTTTACATGATGAAGTTCGGCTTGGGTTTGGTCCAGAGCAAAGCCCAATGGTTCTACCTCCTTCCCAAGTTCCCTTAGATGGGATTTGATTGGCCCGAGACTACTGGATGAGCCCATCGAATCTCTTTTCTATATTAATTAACCAAGGTCACTTGTATTTAGAGACAAAAGTCACAACATTTGGTTTTCAACGGTCATACTGACTAATGGTCATATAATAGTCAAAACCCAACAGTCTCATTTTTATTATACTCATGTTATCAAATGAAACAGTTTTGTTGAGTATGAAAAATAAAATAACACATAAAATTAGAAAACAAGATTTATTCAAAATTTTGGGTTGTTATATGGTTCCTGAAACTTATCATTCCAACATGCTCAATCTTAAACACCAGAACAATAAATACTTTTTTTTCAGTTTGAAATCTTTATCTCGTTCTTCTTAAACCATCACATGAATGGATTGTTAGACATTCATTAGAGAAAGGGAGGATCATTCCCATTTTATTATTATTTCATAGCCTATATTCCTAATATTAAAAATTATTTAGACCCTTAGAATCTCACTATGAAAAAGATAACAAGGACCTTCTGACTTAGAGAATATGCTAACTTATTCACCTTCCTAGAGTGTTATTTTATTAACTAGTGAAAATAATTAAACAAATCCAGTCATATCCTTTGGTTCATATTCAACTCTTTATATGTTAATATACACATTAATCTTTTATGATCAGTATATATATCACACATTTCAATATATTGATAAGGAATTCATATTTTCATTACAAACAACTATTCTTCTACCAATAAGTGATGAGTTAGTTAATGTTTTTTCATGAATCCATAATTGGAATGATGCATACAGTACCACTATGTAATTCTACATAGGAATAAACCCTTTTCCCTTGTTTTATGCATCAATAAAAATCACAATCCCTTATTTGCTTCAAGAGAGTGTAATCACATGTGTAATGATTGACCTTCTCTTAAGCTCATTAAACTTTTCATCCCATTTATCTTTCTAAAGGAAGTTCACCCCCTTCTAAGTCAAATCATTTTATGTATTTTATATCCATGAGAAACTTTTTATAATGTGCCAATAATATTTATTAACTCCCAAAAGACACAAAATCATAGTCACAATGGTTGTACATAACTATTTCATTAAAACTACCATATTATAAGGATCTAACCTTATACCATATATTTTAATTACATAAACTATGAATGATAAATTCCATATATAAAATTTACATTTTCAGAATTTGGAAAAGAGTGACTCCTTCCTCACGGTTATCAACTCAACCCTCGAATGATCTTCCCGAACATCCTTTAATTTGGAATATATTAAAATATTCTCTATAAAGACTACCCAAAAATTTTCAATGTAATATCTAAAGACTCTATTGATTAGATCCTTGAAGATATAAGGGGTGTTGGTAAGTCCAAATAGAATCTCAAAAATATAATAATTCTAATACCTCTTATAGAAGGATATCATTGGTATATAATTCCTATTAATCCTTTACTTGTGATATCAAGATTAAATATTAAACATTATAATGTATTGATCTCTAAAAATATGATCATACAAGTAATCATTATGGATTCAAGGATACTTAATATTAATTATAGTCCTATAAAACAATTAACAATAAATACAGAGACACAATAACACATTTTATTCTTCACTAATAGAACTAGTGCACCCCATGATGAAGCATAGTGGAATATAAATCATGTATCCATATTAATATAGAGTTTCTTCATTAGTTCATGGAACTCAATTAGGTCCATTCTAAAAGGATTATTTGAAATTTTTTTATCACTAGGTTTGAGTTCTATTAAAAAATAAACTTCATAATTAAGAGACTAACTAGGAAAATATTCACAAAATACATCAACATATTCCACAAAAATATGGATATATTAAATTTTGAGTTTCTATGAAATGATTTAAGATAAATATTACTCAGGTATAGAGAGTTTGAATTATATAATCAACTTAATTTTGAGTGGATGTTCTTGTTCAACACCGAATCAATAGAGTATCATAGGTTGATTTTGAATATCAAATGTGACTTCCCTACCCTGAAAATTGATAGGGGACCTATATATTGAGAGCCAATACATTCCCAAAATCACATATAATTTTACTATATGGAGAACAACAATATTTGAAGGAATAATGATCCCAATTTTTTTTTATCATAGAGTAGATTTATACTTGAGAAGAAATCATATCACCATTAGGAACTTTTACTGTTAAATCTGTTTCTAAAAATTGATGTGGTTATGTATTACCCTTAAAAACCGTACAGGTGTAAATGAGTATGTAAAACAATAATAAAAAAATATTTATTTCTCTAAAGTGGATAATAACTGTTCCATTCACCACATTATTTTCTTGATTCACTTCATCAGATGCCATTGTGTTGGATTTATAATTTTTATAATTTGTATTAAGAGGTTTTTAAGTTTTATTATCCTCATTATCCATTTGATTTGATAAATTGTAATCATAATTACAAATCTATTTACTTATGAAACACTGAATTTCATTAGTTATAACCTTCTTCTCTGTTAATTTTTTTAGCATTTTCATATTACTCTAGCAATCACATACTGGATGGATGACTCTCTCACATTTAAATCATCATTCTACCCTTTTGGGATATATATTATCAGTATTTTTTCCATACTTTTGGTGTGTGTCTAGTTTAGTATTCTTTTCTTCATGTGACATACTGTCTAAAACACATTAAAAATTCATTATACTTTTTTTATCACTAGAATCTTGTGAAAATTGAGGTCCAATATCTATTTACTACTTATGAAAATATTTTATTATTTATTAAATGATATTAAATTCACTTATGGATAATTAATTTTAAATTATTGGCCTTAAGCCCCTAAAGAATAGGTTATTTTTTAGGGGCAATGGTAGAATTGTACTTTTCAGGCCTTGTGAAGTTTCATTTTAGCTTCCAAGGAATTAATTATCCTTCTCAATCAGCTCTAGAAAGTACCTCTCCATTTTCATATAAATACTTTGAGGAAAATAATTTTTGATTAATACCCTCTTAAACTCATCCCATTATATAGAGTTAATTTCTCCTTATTTAATTGTGTTCTTGATGAGAACCCATTATTAGTCTAGCTCTCCCTCTAAGTGATAGACAATTAAAAAACCTTTTCATGGAGCAATCAATATAGAATGTAAAATATATTTTCCTTCACATTGATCATTTTCTTTAACCACTAGTGCCTTATAGGACCCAAAAAAGAAGTCATACATTTTGCTGTAAAAGTATTAATGGTATGTTTATCCTTTAATACTGCATTAGAAAGCGTAAAATGGTTCACATTATTATTCATTAATTAAGAGAGTTGGGAAATAATTGACATAAGTTTTTTAATTCAATTTCTCAAGACATTTGGTTGCTCATGAGGTAAATAATTATATTCCCATAAATATTCATTTATAACACAATTACTCATAGATTAATCTAATGATAAAAATAAAAATACTAAAAAAAGATCTTGAGAAATAAAAATCAGAGTGAATAATGATATAATAAAAAAATCAATCATCGTATATATAAAATTACGACACCTTCACAAAAACCTTATGAAATTGAGGTCCATCCTATATCAATTTTGGTTCAAAATATGTTGTTATAGGTTCTATCCTCATATTATTCATAACATAATCTACAAAAAAAACCTGATATGATACCAACTAATGTGATATGAGCGTGAATTATATACAAATTAAATAATTTTAAATGAATATTTAATACTACTATGTAAAAAGGATAAAATTTTAAAAAAACTATCTTTATTAAGAAAAAAAGAATTAATTTCCTAAAAATTAAATATTTTATTTGCTGTTATACTTCCCATGTTCAATGTATATTTTTTAGAAATGTTGTATTACTAGATTTTGAAATATTTTTTATTATAATGAATTATTTTTAGTAACCAGAAGAACTAATATTTTTTACAATGGATGATTGATTACTTATTTAATTAAATGATGTTTTATAAATTTATAGTAGTAAAAAATATTACAAAGTCTATTAAATTTGTTATATAAAGACCATTTGATGATCTTCATTTGATGACTACATACATGTTTTCTAGACTAACATTTATTAAATCAATTGGATGAAGAAATATACTTTCAATGGAGGAAAAATATTTATTCTACTAAATGTAATCCATATACAATGTAACAGTTTATATTATAGTGAGAATATGATGATCATGATGAGCTAAATTATTTTAAAAGAAGAACTATTTTGTATGATGCCACTATGACCAGCTCTAAAATATGTGAATATGATTGTCAGAGATTTTATTATAAATAGTAGTACCATTTGAGGAGGAGGACGATTTTTTTTCACTGATGATATGAATTTTGTAGTGATGATTTTTGTTATGTCGTGTTACTTTTTATTCAATTCATTGTAATTATAAAATTAATATTTTACCTAGGCATACGATATAAAAATATTTTCTAAATTCCTTGAGAATTTCTTATTGTGTAATAGTTTTCTAATCATTCTTGATCTAGGTATCTGAGTGTTTTGAGAGACATAGATTTATTGGATATGGTGTGATTGATGTTTCTTGAGTACATGGAGATAGATAATTACATCAATCTTTGTATCAAGGAATTTTTGGTTGTAAGAAAGACAGACCATTCTGATTAGATGACAATCATTGATACCTACAGTTAGGGTTAATGAATTCTTTAATACATAAGGTTAATTTATTAATATTATTATTATTTTTAGTACAATTTTTCTTATATAATATTTATATATTTTTTATTATTTGTTTTTATAATTTGATTTTTATATTGACCAGGTTAAGAAAATATCATAATTTGTATTATAAGCTTTTATAAAACTCTGAATTGGACACACTCTTCGTCTAATAAACCACCCTAAAATGGTAAGTGAAAATTTTATGTTTTATTTTATAAAATATAGCTCACCCCCTATTATTGTTAAATGCTTACTCTTAAGATATTATATTTGGTATCAAATCTAGTTTCTAATTTTATACTTTTTTTATAAACTGTTATTCTAACATGTAATATTGAAAAGTGTATATTTTTTAAACAACTAGTGGGTTTGTTGGTTATGAGAGTTGGAAATATAAGTCCATGAAGAATAAATTTTTTTGATGGATCTCACTATGAATACCAGAGTGTAGAATAAATAATATTTTGATTAAAAATTGTGTTCATAAAATTGTGATGGTGACTGTAAATTATGTTATTCTATAAAAAGAAGTATCTACTTTCACTAATGTTGATAAAATCAAGCATCAACTAAACTTATATATTAGAAATACTTTTCTATATTATGTTATAAGTAATATCCATAGTTATGATTCATCTTTTTAATTAACCAATAGTATTTGGAAAAATCACGAGTTTACTAACTTTAGAAAAATAATTACTAAAATAATAAGAGATATGTTGAGATATGATTATCAAGTATTTTAGTTTTTACATGATGAATATGTTAGTAAGATTAATCATAGATTCATGACCATTGTGAAAATATTACAATCTTTGGGAGATAAGTATATAACTAATGAAAACATATATGAAAAATTATTGGGATTAAATATTGAGAAAGGGAATTAATAATAAAAAGTTATTGATAATACAATGAATATTACAAAGATTATTCTTGGGGATTTTATTAAAACTCTAATGTTGTACTGGGGTTTGATTGTAAGGGTTGTTTAAAAGATAAGAAGAAAAATGGTGTATTTTTGTAAACTTTGTCTATAATTGTTAATCAAGACAAATTAATTGGTAAAGTAACTATCTTATCATAATATTGAGTAGATGAAAATAATACGAGATAGGTTGAAAAAGAATAGAAAGAGAAATATGATAAAATTTTCCATAAATAATTTTATAAAATTCATTCAATGGTTCAAAATTTTAATAAATGTTTTCCTCCATTAGATTGACCATAATAACCTTTTTTCCAAACAACCCAAAGGAAAATAAGTTTAAATATTTGATGAAACATTAGCTATTGATAAAATTAAACAAAAGGAACTCATTTTTGAATTTTTGAATGATGAAACTAAATAATCTATATAAAAAAGGTAGGTACTAGTCAATTTAATCTCCAAAATAATTGACTATTTTCCATGGAAATAAAATGCTAATATGGAACTCCCAATTAGTCAAAAAGATTAATGAGAATATGTATTTTGAAGAAATAAAAGAAGCTTACTCAACTTCATTATCTGTTAAATCTATGAAGAGTATTTCATTAAGTAACCCAGATAATGAAGATTCTCTAGAAGGAAATGAATATTAGGGAAAATATTGTACATTAGAAAAAAAATCCATTCGATGATTTTTATAATGACCCAAATTGTTAAAAATAAAATTCTACTTGTGAATCAATTAAATGTCTTATTATGTAATATGGTTATAAAAAACAAATTCAATTATTTAGTTTTATTGTATTCTAAAAGTTTTAAATTACAAATAAGAATCCTTAACATTTGTAAAATTGTCATTTAATAGGGATTACATGATTAGTATAAATATAGGTATTTTTACAAATCCAATTGACAAAGGAATAAAAAGTGATGGAATCAACATGTAGGATTGTACCTTATAATTCCAATTTATCAGAGCTTCCAAGGGAGATACAATCACTCGGCATTCCCTTGACAAATCCCATGATGATATCCAACATGTTACGCATAATAGAAACTGTTTACTGGATAAGTTCAAGCTCATCTTGATCACAACCCAAACCATCTACGTTGAACCCTCCAATGAAAGTCTCACCATTGAAAAACTTACTACTAGTGCCTTTTATAGTGTATTAAAGGGATATATATCAAGACAATATAAATATGAATATGAAAATTATTGTTTTATAGAATAATGAATATATTTTCATCCCATTATTATTACTTTATAAATTAATTTTATTCTGATCCAATAAAACACTAATAGAAACTTTGGGTAAAATTAAAATAAAATTAAAGAATTTATTATGATAAATTTATTGGTTTTTGAAAAAAAAATTAAAAAATTAAAATTAAATAATTTCTA
This sequence comes from Viscum album, assembly GCA_963277665.1. Lineage (NCBI taxonomy): Eukaryota > Viridiplantae > Streptophyta > Magnoliopsida > Santalales > Viscaceae > Viscum > Viscum album. The sequence goes on along the minus strand of OY728143.1, from coordinate 1,188,093,669 downwards.
TTAAAAACAAATTATACTATAATTTTTATGATGTGAAATGTATTTTTTGTAAGGATTCAAAAAATATTATTGTTAGAAAACCCATCATTTCTCAATTAATGTTGATTATTATTTTAAAAGTGAAAATTAACATATTTATATACTTTTTTAGATAAAAGTAATAGTTTTTTGGAATAATAACATCAAAATTATCCAATAGTGAATTTTTCTTAATTTTATGAGACATAAAATTTTTTGGGTATAAATTAAATACCGTATAAATCTAATGTGTATTATGACATCATAATTACCCAAAAGTTATGTAATAAATTATATAAAGGGTATCCAAGCCCAAATATATGTCTTCCATTTAATATAATGTGATTTTATGTTTATTTGAATAATTTCATAAATCCATTATGAATTATGAAAAACCATTAATATATTTAATGTTATAAAATATTTTCTTTAAGAGTATGACTCAGTTCCACATAAGAAGTGGTATTATTTTATTATTTTATGTTATTTTAGAAAAATAATTAAAACTAGTCCAATTATAAAGATACCCTATGAAAAAACAATGGGATGTTTTGGGGTTTTGGTTATTTAATCGCATTGTGTCGAAAACCAATGTTTGAGAAATTATAAATGAAGTCCACACTCATTTCCTATATAAACACACCCAATATCACATTTACAATCACTAAAAATCCATTAAGAGCATTCTTTATCTTCAATTTTCTCTCTAGAGTCATCTTATGGTTCCCCAAGGATCTCACGAATCTCCTTCCAAGCATTTGGAGTTACAATCTCAAGTATGGGATCCTTAAATTATTTTCCTCATTCAAGATTCTTTATTATTTATGTATTTTATCTAAAATTCCAAATATTGGGATATGTATTATCATTTCTATATTACAAGGATTTTTTTAAAAATTTTGAGTTACCTCTTTCTCTCTAATCAACTCATTTTATAAATTTTTTTGTGGCACCATTATGCTTCCAAAATTTCACTTTGATTTTTCCATGACAAAACAATTGTGTGGTGAATACCATACACATCTTCTATCAAGGTTGTTAACCTTTATAAACATATAAATATCTGAATAAGGATATACCTGTATATATTCCACAATCATTTATGGTGGAATAAAATATTATGGTTAGTGATTCCAGGTTATGTGATCTATGTGGAACACTTAAGCCTGAGAGTGAAATGAAAGTCATTTTTATGCCCAAAATTATATATCACTCCCATACAATGGGTAATATTTAGTCTCATGAGATGTCTTGTTCAGACATGGAGTAAAATTGGTTCCTTTTTTGGACTTTTTCCATCATGATTTATTGGTAGTTATACTTTTCCTATGTTTATGATGTAGTATTTTATATTGTTTCCACATTTCAAATGTTATTATTATCATGATATATTATAAATTATTATTATTGTTTTTTATTCTCACACCATGTATAACCCATGGATATTCTTATTTTCAAAAATGTATTATCTTTTTCAATATTTATTCTCTTACTAGGATTTATAGATCACCCATTTCATATATGTGTCCCTTGGTTTCTCAGTGTATTTTTAAAATCCATGGAATTTTAGAGGCCTGTTAAAGATGTTTTAAATAATGTTGTTGTATTCCATACTCAACATGTTATTCCATGAATCTAGTCCCCAAAAACATAATATTTCTTGATCATCTAGGTGGTATTATATGTACTTTTATGTTGTAAACCATGAATTAATGTGTAATAAAAAAATTGGGTTTTTATAATGGTGGTGTTATTATCATGGAAGATTATGAGAATTGATGTAATGAGAATGATGGAGGAGGAACTTTTATGATATTATGAGTTTTAGTTATAGGTGTTTCTTTTGATTCAAAAAATTCTCCTCCAGGTAATTATATCAAACTATTTGAGTTAAAAATAATTTATTTTAATTAATTCATTCATTGACTCAATGTAATTTTGAAAATTTTCTCTATCCTTGAAGAAAGTCATAATTTCATGCTAGGAAAGATTGAGTTTTTATGAAATTCATGTTCATTGAAATAACAATCTATGATTTTCTTTTAGAATTAGGAAGAATAAAAATATTCTAAAGGAGTAACTCAATAATATTCAATAAATTATAAGGAACATATCTACTAGATAAAGAACACTGAATGTTATTTATAATATTATGATGCATTGATTCATGATCTTCAAATAACAGAAAAATTAGGAAATAAGTTTCAATTAGTATGAGTGATGATGCCTCTAACACCATAAAAATAGTATATAATCTATAATTCCATGTTATAAATCAAGACGACGAATTCTTAAAAGCAGGGAAGAAGATTGAAGTGTAATAATATGAAGTTACAAACATAAAGAATACAACTATTTTTCAAGAAGAGAATCAAAGAAAAAAGAATTAAATTTTGAGTTTTGATGGAGGAGGTTTTGAATATAAAAAGAATAATGGATATTTTAAAAGAGAACCAGAGTGAATGTTTTATATTTCACAATTTGGAAAAAGATGTTTCTAATTAAATGAAGGAATATAAGAAGATTCAATTCCATGAATAAGAGTATATAAATTTGATGTTATCCACAATTATGTCAGGGAAGTATCAATAGGATGTGGAGAAAATGAAGATGATCATAAAAAACCTTCTGATGAATGATTGATACTCATTGATGTTTTTTTGCTAAAACGTTAAATTAATTTTTAATGGCTATTCTTGGATACATTTGTTTGATGTTTTTTTTCAATTTCATTGGTTAAATAAACATTTAACACTTATTGTTGAATTTAATTATTAAATTTATTTATGGATTATTTATATTTATTATTTAGAATATAATTGGGGTCCTAAACATTTTATCTATACTTTCTACAACCAATAAATCATTCCTATAAAAAAACATAAAGTGGGAGAATGTTTATAAAATTTTAGGGATAAAGACTATTAATTTTTAAATAAATGTTCATAAGGATGTTTTTAAAATATAAAACAAAGGGGAGAAAGAAAAAATATGAGATTGGTAAAAGGAGAGATTATATGAGACAAAGGAAGTATGTATTTTTTTACATTATTATTTCTCTTTAAATATTATGTTTTCTGATTTTCCAAAATAGGGAGACAATTGAGTTGAACTAATAACTTTCCAAACATTATTAAATTATATTTAATATCATAATACATTTCCTTAAGATTTTATATATTACTATATTTTATACACCCCATGTTCTAAGTATCATTTTATATAAATTTTGTTTTATGGGATATAAAATTACTATTCATTATATGGAATTAGTTTTAGTAATCCAAAAAGCATGTGGTTTATATATTGGATGAATGATTACTTATTTCTTAGAACATAGATTTTTAAAATTATCAATATCAAAATATAATTAACCCCGTCAGATGATGTTATATAAATACAATGTTAAAAAATTTAACAAATAGAAGCATATAAGTTTTTCATAGTGAAATTTATTAAATCCATCAGATAAAGAAATATAATTTCATTGAATGAATCATACTTATTCTACCAGAATTAATTCGAATACATAGTAATAATATATATTATTATGAGAATCATATGGACATGCTAAGATAAATTATTTTAAGTGAAGAATGAGTTTTTTTGTAGCCCTTACAACCACCTCCAGGCTATGGAGACCATACCATTGGATAATTTCTTACAAATAGAATAAATATTTTATGAGGATAAATATTTTTAAACATTGATGATCTAAATTATTCTATTATTATTTTTGAATCATTTTATTGCTTTGAGAGAAGTTTATAGTAATTCGTTCATGGGTCTTTTTTAGGGAATCTGCAGTGAGGATAATTTTTAAATGTCTTAATAATTTCTATGTTTGTAATTGTTTTTCTTATTACTCTTGATCGTGGGATAACATTGTTTTTATATATCGAGATTTATCTGATATTGTGTGATTAAGAGTACCAAGGAATCGAGGAACTGAGACATATATCAATCTTTTTATTGAGTTATTTCTTACATTGAGAAAACCATACCATTAAGGTTAGGTGAAAACCACAGATACCTAATGTTTTGGTTAATTACTAACTCAATAAGTAAGGTTAATGTGTAGGAATTATTATAAAATATCCTATATTTTTTATTACATATGTTATATAATCCTTGTTATGAATTGTTTTTTAAAAATAAAATTACACTATGCATGATATGGAATGTTTATATTATTAACTATAAAATTTTATGAAACATTGAATCAGAATGAAAATTCATCCGAAAAACCTACTTATGAAGGTTTGTTAAAATTGTATGCTTTATTTTATAATCTATAATTAACTCCCCAGTTGTAGTAAACTAATTACTATTATACTTTTAAAAATACTTTTCATAATATTACACACCTAAGAACCATAATGGTTTAGTGTATTTGGAGACAAGATACATAATCGAATTATCTAATTTAATATATTTTACATATCCAAAAAACTTATTCTCACACAATAATATTATTAGGCATACCCTACTTTAAATATTTCTTTATAACGTATAAGAGCATATTTCTCTACTTATTAGTCATGGAATAAAATTCTTCCTGATAAGAAAAATGGTTATCAAACTATATCCATTATCTTGATCCATGAAAAAGACAATCTAAACATGAAACATAACACAACAAAAATGGCATAAAGTCATGTATATGAAATGATAAAATTATGGATTATGGGTCACTACTATAATACCATAACATAATGGATTAAAAATCATCCCCAACACCCCATATCGAAATGGATAGGGAATCATAACTAAAATACATCAGTGTAATAGATTAATAATTTATATTAGCATCACATAGTATATTATATTAGTAATTATTACATGAAAACATTAGTAATCTCATGAAGTATAACACATTCACCAAATGCATTAGAGGGATATAATGATCACTCCCATCATATAATGATAAAACATCCATATGCATCTTCAAGAACATAATATTAATTTTTCCGTCATCACTTAATTAAAACATGGGATGAAATGGGTTTCATGAGAAATTTACTAATACATTATTATAATTCATCTGATGAAAAAATGTGGATGATATAATTAGATATGTTCACCAGTAACGTATAATAATACTTAATGGATATTGACATTGATTAAAAATACTTTTTTTGAATCATTTTAAGTTGGATTTGAAAAAATAAAAATATATTTTCTTTTGGTAAATTTTGAAAAAAAAATCATAAAAAAATGGGAAAATTATTTTCATTGATAAAACAATGAAACTATTAATGTAATCTTTAAGATCAATAATGTACATGATAGAAGGAACATTGGTTCGAACTGTATATATTAAATAGAAAAAAAATCACACTATTATAAAAAGTCAATAGTTCATCATCAAATTTTTTTAGAATATTTATTTTTAATAATATTTGATAATGTAAAAGGTAATATAAAATACCATTATTATAAATTTAAGTATATGTAAAAATATCCACATTTTTTTAAGAATATGGATATAGAGGAGAAACATTTTCAACTTATAGAGAGAAATATGGTTGTGTTTTCTTAAAAAAAAATCCTTCTAACTTTTCGATTAAAAATGGATGGGAAAATGGTAATAATACTTTAAAACCAAAATTAATACTCAATTAGAATATAAAAACTCAATATCCATTTATTTTTTTGAATTACATTAATGATTTCAATATTTTTTACGTCTTAGAACACTAAATATAACTTTTGTTATACAAAAGCACCATGTTATTTTTTTATTTTATGCCACTCCATGTATATCATGAACTACACAAAAAATCAGAATGACATGTGGTATAAAAAACTATGTTTATATTTTTTTACACACAATTATGCATTCTTTCGATTTCTTACATTATATGCAAGACTATGTTTTACCAAACTAAAATGTAATATTAATAATATTATTAAAATATTATTAGAGTTATTCCCTTGCTATTGGAATGGAATTTAAAAATACGATGATCTAAAATTTAGAAAATTTAATTTAAAATATTTATAAAATGAATAATTTGGTTATTAATTAGTTATAAATGAGTGTAAGAACTATTTAAAAATAATGAAATAACTTTTCTAAGAAAACTGTTTTTTTATGTACCAACTCAATTTGGCTTTAAAAAATGAAACAAAAAAACTTTTGACGAATGTTTTTAATAATATTTATATGTTATATATTCAATAAATATATTTTATACTCATCCATATATTTTAGATGTATATGATAAAAATAAATTCAATTTTATGAATAAGAAGATGGATTTTTCTAAAAGGTAATATAATTATATTTTAATTCATAACACATTTTAAAAATAAAATTTGACACTTTTATAATTATTATTTGTAAAAATAATAAGCTTTTTTGAAATTGTAATATAAAAATTAAATTGGATGTATTTTTTATATTTTTTTGAAAAGATTCATTTTTGTGATGAATAGTGAAAATATTGAATTTTAATTTAAAAATACTTGTTCGTATAATTTATTTAAATATTTCAATTATATATTAATTATGTTATTAATGTATAATTTGATCAGTTATGCATCAATTAATCCAATTTATTTCATTTTTACCAATTTCACATTGAAATTGGATATAGACAAATTTAAATATTTTGAAATTTTTTCACATTAAATACCCACTTTCATTACAGGTCTATGAGATTAATATTAAATTAATTTATGCCCTTTATGTGTTTAGAATTTGAAAACATTTATTATAAATTTTTAATTAAAATAATTTATAATATCGATTATGGTTAACATAGTTTTGACTAAAAACATTACAAAAAGTTATTAAAAATAATTATAGTGATATTTATAATGTCTTCATGCTTCTAGAATTATTAAATAAATAATAGATTTATTCTTTCCATTTTGTAAAAAGATAATAACTATGTTTGTGGATGTGTGGACTATATCCTCTTCAAATAGATGTGATTCATTCACACTTTACATAGAATGTATTTCGATTGGGATAATTAAACTTATACTAAATATATGAAATAATAATTCCACTAGAATGATAATATATATATATAATAATATATTTCATTTACATTGTTTCTTTTAATATAATAATAAAATAGAAATAACATTCATGAGTATGTATAATGTACCGTCTGCATGAATGATATGCTCTATTTCATATTTATATATTTCATATATATGATTTTTTATTTATATACTGAATATATAGGATATTAAAATCATGTTTTATGTCTTGAAAATAATTAAATAATTATCAAAGTAAGAACACCAAAAATAAAAAGTCAAAACTCATAAAAAAAATAAAGCAGATATTACTCAAAACATACACATTTCATGTTATGAAACTATAATATTCTACTGTGTGTATACACTTTACTTTGACATATTTTATCCCAAATATCATTATTTTCATGATATTTTTAGCTTCATGTAATTTTTTTCAATGGGAATATGATTCCATGTTAACAATGTGATAAAAGAATTTTGTTAAAATCTCATCGTTTATCAGGATTGATTATGATTATTCTCCCATTGATGATATATTATGATCCATTTGTTAAGAAATATGTTAAATTTTCTTCTTAAATTGATATTCATGATATATTCATGTAATGGTACCAATTTTCGACTCTATGTTACATTATATAATTACGAATAGTTTTTTATGAAAATATGGATTTATCTATATTTGCATTTGGAAATCTATGTTCATTGAAAAACATGTTTTCTAAACATATGTTCAATATATATTATTCTTTAAAATTTTTTTTCAAATATGAATAGATATTTTCACCAAGAAATGTTTTATAAAATTCTTCATGATTCCTTTATATGTGTTCAATGTGGTTTCAATTAAAAAAAATTATATTTTATATTTTTTAAAAGGTGATTTTTGAAGAAAAGTTATGTATATATTAATATTTTAAAACCCTACTTTATATAATATGATATCATTTGATATATTTTATGCTTTACCAGGTTTATGATCTAAGGAAACCATTCTTTTTCTTCATTTTAATGGTTTAGGGTTAATACGACTTGTTGTTTATAAAACCCATTTCAATTTCATGGGTTATAGCATGAAAAAATTGTTACGAAACCTTCATAATTTTATTGGTTATTCTATTATGGAATGATTATAAAATTTTCCACTTTTCCGTAGGGTATGATAAAATGAAAAGACTATGATACCGATTTTATTTCATGGGTTATTATATTATGTTTAAAAAACCCATTTATTTTTTAGGGGTCATGATTTAATGAATGTTTTATTATCTTATAGTACATGTATATATTATTTTATTATGTGATATGTGGTATATATAACTCACTATAATGCATTGGGTAAATATTGATATTTCATGATATAATGATGGGAAAAAGTCGATGGGCTTAATCCATAATGGGAAATAGGTGTGTCCATATCCACAATGGAATGTAGGTATCTCCTGATCCACAGTGGATAATAGGTGTGTCTTGATCCAGAATGGGAAATATGTGTGTCTTGATCTATATTAGGAAATAGGTATGTCATGATCAAAAATATGAAATAGGTGAGACCAAATCCACAATGGGAATAAAGTGTTTCCTGATCCACTATATTGATTATCGTTGTATTTATCCGGGACACATAAAATGATTTTCAATATTTAGGATGGTTCCATAATTATATGACATCATCATATGGTTTATGATTGATTTATGATGATTTATCACCCTTATCATTCATGTATTATGAATGTCCAATCTTTATACCAAGTCTCATGTATACGATCTTTGATATTTAGTGTATGATCAGAAAATTTTATTTTCTTGTTATTGTACCATTATTATTATTTTATGTGGAAATATATCATTTATTTACACTTACGAAGAATATGATATTACCATTTCTTATGTTTCCTTTACAAATGTTATGGAGAAAGGTTTTATGTACATGTACAAGTGTGTAATATCGTTAAGGGAGATGTTGCAGGTTTTTCACAAGGATAGAATCATATCTCTATATGTTTCCAAAGAAACCAAAATATTATGATTATTAGGAATTTACTTTGGTAATTTGATGAATATTCATAAAAAATGATGTAATATCTATGTATTTTAATCCAAGGTCTCTATTGATAGTATCAAAGGAAAGGTTTATTCACCATTGGAAAACTAGGAAAAGAAAACATTAGTGGGAACCTAAAGGATATTTATAAGGATACATACAAGGATGTGTCCAAGAATATGCCTATGGTTTCATATACAAAAAATAATGTTTCAAGATATAGACATCCTATAAGTAATTAGTCATGATTATTTGGTTTTCTACATAAGTGTTTTTCACCATATAATTTCATGTTTTACTCAATGGTAGGAACTAGAGAGAACTCAGTTAAAATTGAATATTTCAGTTGTGAGAAGTATGGGAATTATGAAAATCAATTTCCTATGTGGAAATATCATAATGGAAACTAGGAAGTTGGTATGATTATTGGTTATAATACTGAATATAAATGGACTAAAAATTAATGTAAAAGGTTTAGTATGTTATAATAATATTTTTTTTCATTAATCCATAGAATCTTTATTAGACTACTATTGATCCTTAAGACATGATTTATATTATATATTCTAGGAAAGGGGTATTAAAGAAGAAGATGATGAAGCTTGAGTAATGGTTCAATAATAATGTTGCATGGTTTAAGTGTATATGTATTTGAATTAAATGATTATGTTATAAGAATTATGAAATATAAAATTATTTTTAGTATACGTTTTTCATTAAATATTTAAAAGGATACGTTTAATGGTGTTGATGACATAGAAAAGTTATTTCATGAAATTGTGATATTTTAATTAAGGGACCATAACCCTTAATTTGTTCATTAGGTTAAGATAATGATGTTTGGATAAAGATATGTAGGATATGAATAAGTAAATTGGACGGTATAGATTACCTAGAAAATAATTAAGGATTTATTAACACGTGTTTTATAATGTCATAGATGAAGTTTAAAACAAGTGTGGATTTAAAGAATATATCTAATAACCTTTTTAATAAGTAAACATGTATGTTTTCAATAAGGATTTATGGTAATTCATGTTGTTACCATGTTTCCAGAGAATACACGATGGAGTTTTTCACATGTTTTGTATATGAAAAACAAGAGCTACATTATGATATATAAGGGATCATTTCTATTCTATTATTTGTGAAATTTGGTGCCCTTATTCATATTGTTATGGACATTCATCATTAAAAATGGTTACAAGGTTAACCATTTATGTAATTCTTTAAATTAAACTTTTGAAGATATTTTAGTGACTAATGTGTTATCTTTCCAAATTACTATTTATTCATATTGGATAACACATGATAAACTTTTTTTGTTATAACTACAAAAACTGGAATCACCTATAAATATATTTATTGATCTTATGATATTATAAGGCTCCATGAACCACAAATTCACCTTAATTTTTTGGAAAAATAGATGATGTGGAAATTGATCAATGAATAATAAAGGGCATGGTTACACTTAAATAATGTATTTATATATTCTCATGAAAATTTTCAAAATTTTGAAAAAATGGTCCTAAAATAATTTTTTTCTTTTTATCATCATTTTTAATGATTTTAATCACCTCTTTAATACTTTATAAGTTTATGGTTTTGTTATTGTTAACTTTCTCTAGATCACAATATTTCTTATGATAAATTATCTTTATCAATTTCAACAATCATTTACACTTTTCTTCTATATCAATGTTTTCACTTTCCACCAATGATCTCATATATAGAAACATTGTAATGAGTTACTTTGGGTAGCCATTATATTTCTAAGATTCAATTTTTAAATAATATTTTAGTATTTGTTTTGTGATGTGGGTTTCTATAAAAGGAAATTTAACGTCTTAAATCATTGATAACACTAATGAATTTTGTGGGAGAAATTAATTTTAATGGACATAGAATGTTAAACACTGAGATTTTTTTATATTTTTTAAAATTAATATAATCTTGTGGATATTTTTTATTTCACACAACATTGAATAAAACTTGTGTTATATAAATGCACAAAGTTATTTCTTCTTCGTATGAAACACCATATCAGATTTTTACTACCTGAAAACATATATTATCTCGTGTTACATGAAATACTATGATTTTCTTATGTTACAAACAATGAAGAGTTCCTTCGATAGTGTGCATTACCTGAAATACCATGTTTTACAAAACTACAATGAAATATTAATAATATTATTAAAATATCATTATAGTCACTATCTTTGCATTATAATAGAAATTATGAATAATATTTACTAAATTCTTAAAATAATATTTACAAAGGTATATAAAATGAATCATTTGGTTATCAATTAGTTATAAATGAATGTAATAACTATTTGAAAATAATGAAATTACTTTTCTTAAAAACCTATTTTTCAATGTAAAAACACAATTTTAACTCAATAAATTAAACAAAAAACTTTTTGTGATATATTTCAATAATATTTATATATTAAATATTGATCTTTATTTTTTACACTCTCAAATATAATTTCTAGTTATTATATACTAATAAAATGATACATTTATCTAAAAGGGAATTCTACCATCATTTAACGGAGAACATTTTTTAAATCTATATATTTTTTTATTTTATAATTTTTATATTAATGAATAATATTTATCTTGGAAATTTTAATATAAAAAATTTAATTTGGATCAATATTTGGTGTCTTTCTAGGAAGTTTCATTATATGATGCATAGTGAAAAATACTGAATTTTAATTCAAAAAAAAACATTTTCATCTAATTTAATTATATAGTTAAATTATATCTAATATTTTACTTAATGTAAATTTAAATAAATAACAAATAAATTAATCCAATTTATGTCATGTGAACTGACATCACTATGAAATTTTGTAAAAAACCCATTTCATACTCTTGGACTTTTTTCGCCTAAAAAATACGCTTTTGCGACACATCTGCTTGATTAATTTTAAATTAATTTTTGTCTATTAGGTGTTGATAATTTTTCAAAATGGATTAAATATTTGAAATTATAATAATCTAAAATATATAGTAAAGTAAATTTTATTTTTGAATAGAAAATTAGTGAAAGTAAATAAAATTAATTATAGCGATTATGGTAAAAAATAGTTTAATTGGTGTTAAACATTAATTTTAGGGGACAAAAACCATAGAAAAAAATATAAAATGAATAATATGGAAATATTTCTCCCATATACATTATTATATATAAATTTTATTGTTATTTTAGGAAAATTATGAATGCGATACCTCTCAATAGTGTTTTCCTTTTTTATATTTAGAAGAATTCCACTCCTCCTACTCTATAAAAGGGGAATCACTACCCTCTCCTCCCTATACCACTCATGAAAATTATATTATCATGAAAAAAGTAAAAAAAATAATCTAAAATATTATATATTATCGTGATATAATCTGTGATTTTTTAGAAAGAAAAACCATGTAATCACTTTGGAGAAAAGCAAGAGGATTTTCCCAAAGAAGACGTAACATCCGTCCACAAACTCTTTTGTTTTATTTTCCTTATCCACCCCATAATTATTCTTATTAAGATATAATATAATAACCTCAGTATCGTAAATATTATAATATTTTTTTAATTCTTTTTTCTAGAACTGCACATATAAACACTTCCGTCATATGGGCAACGAACTAACCGTTCATGTGTAAGACAAACTACCGCCTCACGAAACATTATTGTTCATTTTTTTCCATTATAACCTCTCATGGTTGGGAATTATGATGAAGAAAATATTATTATATTATATATATATATATATTATTTATTTATTCTTCATTATGTTTTACAGTAAACATACATTAATTCGTTCCATTTTGTGTAAATATAATAACTTCGTTTGTGGGCGTGTGGACAACCACCTCCTGAAGGCGATGTGATTTATTCAAACAATACACAGAATTCATTAAGGATGGGTTTAGTAAAATTATATGATATGTATGAAATTAAAATTATAATAATATTATATTATATATATACATATATGTAATTTAAATTCGTTCTTTCAATATGAAAATGAAACATAAACAATGTTCATGCGTACGTATGACCAACTGTCTCCGTAAAACCTTCATTTCATTTCATATTTATATATTTTATATATTAATATAAATATTTATTTAATGAATATATATGATATTTACATCAGGTTATTCCTTCTATAAATAAGAAAATAATTATCTAAGTAAAAGGATTAAGAATGAAATTTAAAACATATATGAAAAACAATTAGGATATTATACTAAATGTAGCATTAAGATGGAGTTTTTTATAAAATTATAATCTAAAGTCATAATTAAATCATATATGGTATTATAGATGAGAATATGGTTAATTGGTATATTTATAATAACTAATTCTTATTATTCAAGAGTTCTTGATGTGTACAATGGATATCAATACTTAAGGTAATGGTTTTCTAATCTCACTTTTATTTTGGTATAATTTATGCCTTATTCACAACTATTTTCCATTATGATGTGTATATACTACTCTTCAATATATATTATTATTATTATCCTTAAATTTATGGGTATGTACATATCCATTGTTTTTATCTCTCCTTCATGGGGTTTATGGTTCAGTGGTTACCAAACTAGTAAAGTAATTTCTTCTCAATTTGGCTTCTTTAAGACACATGCCATGAAATTCACCTATAATATTATATGATGTGTATACACTGAACATTGAAATTTTATATCATGAATCACCTTATTTTAATTATAATTTAATCCTCATGTAATGTTATTATTTTGTGATGACTATGATTCTATATTATTCAAGTGGTAATAATTTATTACTATAAGCTCAACGTTTATTGGGATTGATTATGATAATAATCCAATTGTTAAAGTATTATGATCCATGTATGAAAGAATATCATAAATTTTGTTCTTATATGGTAATTCATGATATATTTATTTAATGGTACCATTTCTACACTATTTGGTGCTTAAGAAATTTCATAAAGTGGTTTTTAGAAAATAAGACTTTATCTCTATCTTCGGTCAGAAAACTAGGTCCTTTGGAAACCATATTTTCTATTTTCTTTCAAATAGTTTAATATTTAAATATATTTTTCCCATTAATAATGGGTATTTTCTTCATGAAAAATTTTAAACTCTTTTCCATGATTCCATTATATGTTTTCAAAGTGGATTAAAACATGATATTGAAAAGGTTATATGTTCCAAAAAGTAATTTCCAAAGAAAAGATTTTTTACAAGTAATCATTCAAAGTAATTCTCCATATATGTTCATATCCATTGATATATGTTTTGGTTTAAAATATTTATGATCCCTGTGATGAAATATTATTCTTTCATTGAACGGTTTAATATTAGGATGAAATATTTTTTATGAAACCAATTTATATTCCATGCATTATAACATGATAAAACTCATATAAAACATGCTTCCTTTCATGGGTTATTATATAATGAAATTATTATGAATCATATCACTTTTTCATAGGTTATGATATGATGAAATTTTTATGAGACCCATTTCATTTTATGGGTTATGATATGATGCTTATGAAACCCATCTCTTTTTTACAGGTCATGATATGATGAAGGTTTTATTTTCTTTTGGCACATGTATGTATGATTTATTTATGTGATGGGTGGGAAATATATATACCTCACATTAATTGGGTAAATATTTATATCTCATGAGACAAGGATGGGAAACAAGTTGATGGGATTGATCCACTGTGGGAAAATAGTGCATCCTGATCCACTATGGGGAACAAGTATGTCCCAATCCATAATAGGAAATAGGCGTGTCCCCATCCACAATGAGAAACAGGTGTGTCCTGATCCACAAATTGGAAATAAGTGTATCCTGGTCCGTAATAGAAAATATTTGTGTCCTAATCCACTATAAGAAATAGGTGTGTCCCGATCCACTATTTTGCCAGTCTTAGTATTAAACAATGACTTGTGAAATGGTTTTCTATATTTATGATGGTTCTATAATTATATGACAATAACTTGTGGTTCTTAATTTATTTATGAATATTTATAACCCTTATGAATTTATCTTATGAACTTACAATCTTTATTCCATGACTCATGTATATGATCTTTGATATGTAGGGTATGATATTCAAATGTTATTCTCATGTTGTCGTACACTTTCTATCTTGTTATGATTACGTAAATCCTTTACATTACAATGAATATAATCTCACACATTCATTTTTCCACTTCCCCGTGTTATAAATAATGGTTTTAAGTAGGAGTACTAATTGTGAATATATTTAAGGTATATCTTAAAGATCGTTCACTTGGATATAAGATTATGATAACAAGTTCATAATGAAACTAAACAATTACAGTCCTCGGGCATGTACATTGGAATAATGTTGAATATTGATAAAAAATGAGTTAATATCCATGTTTTTTATCCTTGTGATGCTATAGATAATATTATAAAATGTGTTTAATAGAAAAATGAATTATTATTTTTCTAATGTAAATCGAAATGTAAAAAGTCATGATAAAAAGAGAGATTGTATTTCAAACCCTTACATCATGTCATGAAATACATTATATTCACTCTATCCTCTTGTATAATAAATTTATACATATTATAAATCTATACCAGAACCTTATTCATACTTATTTTACTATATATCATTCATTTTTAAATTCAAATTACCCATTTATTAATAATTCTTCATTAAAATCAATATTCAGGTGTAAATTATTTGGTTTTCAGTGTTTGTTTCCGATCAATGATTATAATACAAGAACGTTGTTCATGGTTTTATAATATAAAAGATCCTATCTTTTCATAAATGATATATTTATTCACCATATTCACTTTTATAAAAAACAATTTAAGGATGTGACTAAAAATGTATTACATCACTTCATGGAGGTGGTAGTCCATATATACAAAGTTGCGTAGTTTAAATTTTCAATGGATTGAAATAAAGTAAATTAAATAATAAATTATATTTCAAGAATAATTATTATATAATTAATATCTTATATAATAATTATATCAATCAATATAATCTATATTGAGAGATGGTGGTGAAAAATAAAATACATAACATCATAGAGATAATAATCCATACATACCCATGAGTGACGTTGTCATTTCCCATTAGATGTAATAGAAATAGAAAATTATTTTAATATTAAAATAAAAAAATTTAGGAATATTAAATAAACTAATTTCATTATGTTAAGAATTTAATAAAATATTATTATGAGGTGGAGAAATAAATAAACCTAAAATAGCATAGTAATAATGATTACCACTTCTTCGAATATTTCCTTTGGATCTCACTTTAACCCTGCTTGTAGTTCTAATTTATTGAGAACATTTAATATAGGAGATGGGGAAGATTTTTGGGAATGTATTTGAGTAGATAAAAGTTTATATAATGTTCTCAAGTTATGTGTAGAAGTGAGAATATATGGTGACCTTTTATAATTTAGGGGAGAGAAAACCATATAAATGTTAAAAAAAATATAAATATAATAAATGTATTTCGCATCAAAATTTATAGTAACTTAGTTAATTTTTATTAAAAAATTAGGTTAATTCTACATAAAATCACCCAATATGATAAAGTTATGGTTTTTGTGATAATATAAATCTTATCACTTAGTTTAATATGTCTTAACCCATTTTAAACTTAAATGTCGTGACAAAAAATTTACCATGGTATATGTTCATTATGAATTACTGATTAATTGACATTATTAAATTATATTTAATATAATTATTACAAATATGGAACCTATTTTAAAATATCCAATTCCATGATGTGGGTGATATTAATTATAATATCCATGCATAAAATTTTTTAAAACCATTTTCAGAGAAAAGTATTTTTATGCATAAGAAAATTTTATTACATTCCTTTCATATTAAGAACCATTATTGGAATATAAACATATACTTTTGAATCTATTTTATAAACAATTCATTTTAATCTTTACTAAAGAGTATTTAATTAAATTTATTACGAAAAAATAAGATTTATATAATAAATATATTTTTCTGAAAAAATTATTTGATTTACCTTCAAATGATTTTATCTTTATTTCTAATCAATTAATAATAAATTTATAAATGATTATTTATATTTCATATAAATTATACATATATTTGATCATTTATCTAATGGATATATATATATAATTCATTAAATAATAGGTCTTATATATATTTATTCTTATTATTAAAATTTGACTGCATATTTCATAAGCATTAATCAATACCTATTTATTCAAGAAAACCTCAATAAGAATATTTTTTAATGATGTTAAAACAATTAATTCATGACAATTTAATATCTATTTTATAATATCCACTTTTATTAATAAATATTATCACTATTTTAATGAGCTTAGTGTTTCTTTTAAAGAAATTAATCAAATACATAGAATTTATTTTATTGGAAAATATATTCTAAAAACATGACTTATTAAGAAGTCCTTCATAGAGATGGATGATTAAAATAAAGTGAAACATACATTAGGTTAATACTAAATTTTCCAACATGTTTCATTCAATTATTTTCAAAGTTATTTTTTTAAATCATAATTCCCCCAAAATTATGCATCCTTTTTGAAATTTTGAAGAGAATGATCTACCATAATTAATTGACATTTGGATTCCTCAAGAAATGATGAAGGTTATTCTATACTGAAAAATATATTTAAATTGAAATTTAATTTTTATTTTTTTGATGACATAATCAACAATTTTTGTATGATTTCATGGATCCAAAATCATATTTATTAAATATTCCATTTTTCTATAATTACATAATTTAAATAATGATTTTGTTCTTACAATCTCTTTTTGTAGGGATTTGGGATAGAGATTGAGACTCACTAAATCCAAGTAGGAGGAACCTATATCACCTCTCTCCCTCACTCTTATTACCTCATTCTCTCATTATATATCTTTTATATGCTTCCCTTTCTCACCGTTCTTTATTTCATTCACTAATAAACATACTAAAAATGTGAAAAATGATAAATATTACAATAAATTTCAAAATGTGAAACATGTTTAATAATTGATATCTTTTCAAAATATGATGATTGATTGGTCTTCAGGAATCATCTATACTAGTGAATTCTGAATCCTCGTATGAGGATGATTATGATGACCAGATAAATGAGTTCAATGATAATCAAAATTTTATTCATCATCATGTACCACCTAAATTACATCATTATCGATTTAATTTTGACTAATTTTTTTGTGGTAGTTCTTCAAGATATATTTCTAGAAAACATAGAATTATCTTAATTAGAGTATCGTTTCCCAACATATAGACAAATTACTATAGGGTATTTCAAGATTTTTCCCTTAGAACTTTGTATCTTTTTGGGACCCATTGTAACTATTGTGATTGGATACAACTCTTGGCCAAGTTAAATAGAATGTATTAAAAATTATTATTCTTAAAAAAAGATTTTTTGAAATTAGACAAGTTTGTTTATGTTTATGGTAAAAAAAAATCATGCAGACCAATTTGGACACAATGAAATTTCATATTTTAGAGAATGTTTTCAATAAATGAATTAGATTTCAATAATGAGTGAGAAATTCTTTAATAATATCTTTCAATTTAATAAAAAATAATTAGAATGAAAAGGTTAATCCTCTCATTTTTTTGTTCCTTCACCCACATTGATGCAATAGATTGGATTTCTTTAACTTGTATGAGATTGTGAACAAACCATGAGATGAGAAGTCATTTACATTCTTAATATTTACATGAATAAACATATAAATTTTTAAATATTATTAAGGATATAAATTTACAAAGTAGTAGTTAGATAGTTAATATTTAATAACCACATGACATGTAGCAGGATTATACGATGCCGTGAAAAATTAGTAATATAAATATATGAATATATATTTTATAATACTGAAGTTAATGTCACAAAAACCTTTTATATAACTAATTTATAAAATAAAAAGGGAAAAAAAATTTAAAATATAACTATATATACATAAATAAGTATATAAATATATCTATATTAAAATAATAAAAATAGGAATAAATTATATGGTGAGGATTTCTTACGTTTATGGGAACACACCGATTCAAATCCACAAATGACAGCAGTTTAGGATTGATTCTTTTTATTTTTTTTATTATATATCATGTATATTCCTGCAAATCATTTCGATTTAGAAAAAATAAATATATAAAAAATATAATAAAATATAATGTCAAATAATGGAGCTATGATGGTTTTAAGTGATCACTAGAATCAGATTGGTCAAAAGTTCAGGTCCCACCCTAATAATGGAAGTCACATCTAATTCACTTATTTTTCATTTAAACAGCTACAATTCATATAACTTATTATATTTCATGTGTCCTACATGTGATATATTTTAATTAATATTAAAATTATATAAAAACATATGAACGACAATATATGAGTTTATATTTTTGGTAGGGTCCCAACATAGGTCGAAAAAAACCGTAGGTGGAATAATTTGAGCCAACCCATCTATATCCCTTTATATAAAAATAAAACCACACACTGTTTAAACTTTATTTTTTTCATGTAAGTTAATCATTTTTTTGAAATATAAAATATAAAACAACTATCATGAACCCCTCCCCACAAATTTTACCCCTTATGGGCTGATAATGGGAGAAGAATGATAGTGTCCCCCGAGCCCTGCCTCTAGTAGGCCCCGAGTTGGTGACTAGATCCAAGAGTATAATAAACATGTCGATTGGATGTATTACCCTCTTAGAGAACACATGTGGAAGAATGTGATAAGATAGACACCATCTAAATCCTACTCACAGTAAATAATAAAAGAAATACCAAGTACATAAATATAATTTCATGAATGATCTATTACAATTGAAAGGAAAACTTCATGTACTAAAATAAAAATAAAGACAACAATGACCATGAAGCCCAAACAACTCATGCAACCCATAAGCTAGTAGAAACAAGACTGATCTACATACTTCGGCAACTAACCTAAAAATAGTTTATATAACATAGGGTGAGTATAATATTATACTCAGTAGGATTCTCCCCAGAGCCTCCCAATAAAACATAAAGAATACATGCTTAAGAATATGGAATAATAAGTAAAACAAACTTGTTACCTAAACAGGAAAACTATGTTACCAGCCTCACCATGCATACTCACACCATGATTCACATAAAAGGGAATATAATATAATAAAGTGTATCAAGAGTACACCACTACAACTTCCCCAATGGTTTTTTGCTTTACACCAATGTTGTACGTACTGAGAATCTCTCTCTAAAAGGGCTAGCTCATAGGCATCTGGAAGAATCACCACAACATTAACATCATTCAACACACACTACCAAGTCAATATATCCAAAAGTAACTATGTGGTTTCTAAGGTACACCAAAACTAGCATAATGTGTATCATATATCATGTATTTTACCACAATCCGATAAAACCCATACACTGAGAAATGATCCCCAAGAAAACACATCCCATACACATTATACATATAGTATCCCTTATGAAACTATATCCAAAATATATGTGTGTGAAATAACCAAAATATATTACAACCCTCTAAAAAATATATTGGAATCACTAACCGACATTCACTCCATCATAAGTAACTACCAAGAGAAGAGAGTAGGTCCAAAGGGGGTAGTCAGCAATCCATCCACCAACTGAGATGTTGGGGAAAACACCCATCATGGTTCAAAATCCCATGGGTTTAGGTTTCCCTAACCGATGAGGCAGAGTATCATATATAAACACAAAAATAACATGGTATAATATATGTCACAACCATAACATGGGAATAAAATAATCTTAGACTCAACTGCAATGAATGTCTCTCAGATTTTTGCCTTCCACTGCTAAGACAGGATATCCTATAAGAACACAATAATTTAAAGAGCTACATTAATTTATATTATAAATTTTTATTAGTTTAAATTTACATTAATTAATTATTTAATCAATAATTAACCATTACCATTTTCCATATTACATTTTTTTAGCTTCTCAATAAAGATCCATGCCCTTCAGGGATAAGTAACTCAAGTCCTCATTTCTTAGAATTATGACCTCAGGATTGCATCCCAGCAAGCTCCAACCCCACGGGTTATTAATTTAAAAAATTATTTAACAATATTACCACATCCCATATTTCTAGGTATTCTACAAAAACATTCTCTTATACCAAACACATGGGGGTCAACATGTTGAAAATATG
The DNA here is from genome assembly GCA_963277665.1 of Viscum album. Taxonomy (NCBI): domain Eukaryota; kingdom Viridiplantae; phylum Streptophyta; class Magnoliopsida; order Santalales; family Viscaceae; genus Viscum; species Viscum album. Next base: position 1,188,072,358 of record OY728143.1, on the reverse strand, counting down.
AACTACTTGTTGAGTCTTCACAATGTATATAAGGAGCATAGACTCATCCAACCAAAAGAATCTAATCATAGAAATAACGTGGCATACCTCACACATATTTTCATTTCCTAGGATGAGAGTAACCAAAACCATCTTCCTCAAGAAGTGGAAAAGGGATAGAATATAAAAAAAGATTCATATAAGAATCCAACTTTCATATCATTGGGTAAGACTTGCTTCAACCCATTCCATCATCTCTCGTGTCCTCCTACGAACCACATGTATAAACCAATGAATCCCGCACTATATGCCTGAAATGAATCCATAGTAACCAAGGATACATACCCCACATACCAAAATATAACATCAGGATCATCCATACTAGGATCACATCATATCTTGTCCTCCCTAGAACAACAAACCACAACAGCCCTCTAGGATCATTCACTCTAGAAGCAACATGAAATGAATATAGGAATGCAGATCTTGCCCTTAAAAGAAGAAATTCAGGCTTCACACATAATTATCCCTCATGAATCCAAATCATAAGGAACATGTCCTTTACAATCAAGCAAGAAACTCCAACCCTACAAAGGCATTATCTTTTATCACTCAATTAGTTCTTATTGCATCATGAATTCACTGGTTCATAAGTCACATGATTAAACTATAAGAAACCTAATAAAATATCTATCATATGATATCAAAAATTAATTTAACAAATAATTTAACATTACATTGATTACTTTATAAACAAGAATAAACATTATTTACGTTCATTAACAAATTCTATTAAACATGCACACATGCATCAATTTTATTAATCATCAAATTACAACACCAACCAAATTCATAAAATATGTTTCTTTATTTACTTTTTACAATTAATAATAAATTCATTCATTCATTAAATAATTTATCAAATACCATTTTGAACAATATTCTAATCCAATAAAGGAATAGATATCACACTATCTAGAAAATCATGAGGCCAACATTTATCATGGTATTAAAGAGAAACATCTCTATGCGATCAATAATTTTTTAAATCTAGTTAAAATATTTATTAGGTATATTTATCTAAAATACATGGGGATAAAAATTTATAGATATATTATTTCACATAAATAAATAGAGAAGTAACAAATCTTCTACTTAAAAATGTCATGGATGTTCTTCACATGAGAATAGATCAGCACAACAGATCTACGATCACCTCTTCTTCAAGATCTGCATCAATCTGAAGATACTTTGGGACAACCGCACTAAAAAACCATGATAAGCCCTACTAGAAAGATGGATAAGAATAATATATAGCACAATGAAATTAAAATGATGAAAAAGATATCATACTAGGAGAAAACACTATAAAAAATGGAAAATGCACCTTGGATCAAGCCGAGTCACCACCGATCGAAGTTGGAAACCCAATCATCAATCCCCATTTAGGTGATATCTATAGTGACAAATACGGGACTATTGGGTAGGATGTAATGAGATGGAGGGAAGGAGCAGTCGTAGGGTTTGACAGACTGAGCGGTTGGAATGTTATAAAACATTATAACATCGGCGGGTTACACGATGTGTAATCCCCATTCACATCGTGTAATTCCTCGAGGTCAGTTACTATAAAAAAACCATAATCTTGTGTGTTTATTTATTTTTGGTACCCAAAAATTTAATATATCCAAAAAACATAATCACAGTTTGTAACCTTCTTTCATGACAAGAATTCTCCCTAATTCCATCTTTTTAGTAGCTGAACTACTCCAAACTTCCTCTGAGCCCACTTTGAGCTCCACAAGCCTCAAGAACAAGTAAAGGGTCATTTCATGTGGATATGGGACCTTACCTCAGTGACCTATAAAAACATTCTCATCCAATAGAATCCAAAAAACAACATAGAGAGGAAAAAAACGTGGTCATATGAACTATCACGCAACAAGATACCTCTCAAGGATCTCCCCACCACTGGAGCCCAACCGCATCATAAAAGAAAGAGCGTGAAACCAAGAAACTGCTATAATAATTTAATAAACAATCTCATAGTGAAGATACCTCTAAAAAGTCAGTAAGACACTGCAAAAAACCATAGAAATCCATATCATAAATATAAATGGTCTACAACTACCAAATGAACAATGTTATAAGAGAAGAGCTGAACAACAACAAACATACAACATAGAACACATATCTACAACTCATGTTCCCATATACACTCCTCTATGCCACCATGACTCCACAAGACATGAACCAAGGGGATATCATGCATGTTTAACACCTTCTCCTGGAAGTTATAGATCTCTACAGGTCGCTCCTCAAAGGTCACATTATTTTTCACATCGATCACTCCCTAATCGATGATGTGAGAGTCATCATGAATATAATAATGGAGTTGCGACAAGTGAAAAAAATGATCATACAGTTCATTTTTGGGGGAACCTCTATCTAATATTCCATATCTCTAACCTGAGCCAACACTTCAGAAGTTCCAACTAACCGTAGAGAAAGCTTACTCCCCCGACCAAACCATCACTGCCCACGACAAGGAGTCACCTCCAGGAAGACATGATCCCCAACATAGAACTTTATATGTCTCCTCCTATGATATAAATGGAATTTGTGAAGATCATATGCTTCCTTCATCCTCTAATGAATCACTTGAATGATGTCTTTCGTATTTTGTACCAGTTCCAGTATGGTAATTTTCAACTCTCTGACCTAAGTTCAGGACAATAGAGAACAAACAATTCTTCCATACAAGGCTTTAAATGGAACCATACTGATGGTGGAGTGAAAACTATTATTGTATAAAAAATATAACATAAAAAGTGCATCATCCCTAAACTTCAAAAAATTTGAACATAGTTGGGAAACATTTATTCAAGAGTATGGATGGTCTACATTGTCCAACTATTCTTCAGTAGATGAAAAATAGTGTTAAGGCATAACTGAACCAAAAGCATTATATAGACCTCTCCAAATCGTGGAGGTAAAACAAGGATATTGATAAAAATGATCATCCTCGGGACTCTATGGAGACTCACCACCTCTTCCAGATATTCAATCAATAAATCCTCCATTGAGAATGATTCATTGATCACTATAATGTTGGATGATTTCATCAAACAATCCACTACCACCCATATAGTATCATAGTCTCCCTGACCTTTAGTTAAAGTAGTATAAAATTACAATGATATTCCCTCCCTCTTCCAATGTGGAAAATCTAATGACTAGAGAAAAACATCGGGAACACAGTGCTCGACCTTGACCTTCTGAAAGACCAAACATTGAGACAAAAACTCTACAAACAACTCGCTTCATCCCAAGACACCAAAACGACTCCTCAATGATCGGTACATTTTTGAAATGCTAGGATGTATCCCTAAGGGAGATCTATGGGCATCTTAGAGAACCATATCACATATCACTAAAGATCTAGAAATCCTACCCTGAAACAATTCTTGGTGTTTCTCATCCGAAGTCTAACCATCAAGGGCCTCCCCATAAAAACATAGTCTCAACATACCTCCACCTAAATAACCCCCAACTAGGACTAAACCACATATAGCACTAGAGATGTGTGCACCGACATCTTAAAAAGGAAACCACTACCACCATCTTCTATCATATATATTTGTAACAATGAAATTTCATCCATCACCCACCTGGAATCACCTGATTAACGCATTGTATCACTATGTGACTTTGTACTCAATGTATCAGCCACAATATTTCCCATTCCAAGTGTAAATGAAATCTTGAAGTCATAATCCCATAATAAAACCATCCAATGACATTGATACAAGTTTATGTAAATCTTGGATAAAACATATCTTAGGTTCTTATGATCAATGAAGACTACAAAGCACTCACTGATGAGGTAATTCCTCCAAAACATCAGGGAAAACACCACAGACGTCAACACAAGATCACGAGTGGCATAGATATTATCATTGGGATAAAATTACCGATGCCCATAAGAAACCACTGATCTCAAATTCATCAGAATACAGCCCATCCAAGACATGAAGAATCACAAAAAAACCTCCAATTGAACTCCATTTCTTGGAATACAAATAATAGGATAACCGAATAAATTCTCTATTAAATTCTCAAAAGATATCAGACCCTGATTATTCCATAAGAACTATTGATCCTTTCTATTCAACTCTATTAGATGTGTTATAACACATGATAAATCGGCTATGAAACTCTTATAATAGCCTATAAGGCCAATTAAACTTCATACCTCTTCCACTCTCTTGAGGGATACCTAAAAAACCGCATCTACTTTCGACAAAACAATAGTTACTGTGGGGATCTATAGTATGATAGATATGATACTGATTTTAGTATCAAACTATGGTGTAGATACGCAATATTTAAGAGGGGGGTGAATTGTATACTTTAAAAATCCTTAAGGAAATTTTTCATAAACAAAATTCACAACACATCTAAGTTCTAAGAGTTTGCCTGATTCCAGAAAAGTGGATCCGGAAATGAAATTTAACAAAAGTTTACAATAAAAAATATTCTTCCTTAGAGTGTATAGAATCCTATATAATATGAGTACAAGGATAAGGAAGTATAAGAAAATTATACATTGCTAAACAACAAAAATTACAGTAGAAAACAAACATTCGACACTACAAGTAACAAGTAGTAACTCTTTTAACCTAAAGAGAAGGGTATCAAACAACACTAGATAAAGGTCCCTTGATTTATACTTTCAATAAATTCTGTCTTAACCAAAACCCAAGTAATCCCTCAATCCGAAGATCGGTATCTGTCTTGCTATCCCCGCAAGCCCTTGATTTTTAAGGAAATAGGAACCTCTGACATCACAACATGAAGTCTCTGATTTCATGGAAATCACACCTCTACACAAAGCAAATCTGCATGAAGAAAAGTTTGAACAAGCCGTTAAAACTTTCAGCACGAAGCCTGAGTGTTTTTAAGAGCCTATCTCTCTAGAAATCACATCAACAGTGTGTAAGAACAATTGTCAAAGTTTCAAAAGCTTTTATGAGATCATTCATATGAGCTCCTATTTATAGGCACAGCTTCAACGGTCGGCTCCCTCCTCCAATGGCCATATTTTTCCTTGAAATGCGGAGGGACCTGTACATGTGTAACTCAAACAATGTTCAATTACTAACTGAATTCATGACAGCGTTTTTTATCCAAAACATGTATAAGAAAAAATATGGTTACATAACCAAAATCAATTATTCGGAATGTATGGAAAAATAGTTCGTAGTCTAACCAAAAATACATTTGGTCTCTATAATACAAGGATATTCGGATTCGGTTTTCTAAGGAAATCAGAACCTAAACATACAAAGTTTCAAGATCAGAGTTCATGAGAATTCAGAGTCAGAACTCATAAAGTTTGGCGTCTGAATTCATTAGAATTAGGAGTCAGAACTCATAATGTTCAGAGTTAGGGTTAATTAGAACTCTGAGTCAGAACACAAAAGTTTTATGTCTGAATTCAAAGAACACGAAATCAGAATTCGGATCTTGAAAATAGAATGATCTATATCTAAGTATTTATATGATTCCGAGGTTTTGGATTCAAAATCGAATTTTACACTTAGATAAGATAATGAACAACAAAAAACATGGTAAGGATAAATTCCCTTGGGGAAGGAAAATTTTCATTATAGAAGTAAAACACAGGGTAAAATGAGATTTCCCTTGAGATAAGGTGTTTGTGATTTTCAAAACAAGAAGAAATTGTAAATTCATAAAGAGACCTTACTGACTAAACAATTTCCTCCAAACATGAAGGAATGTAAATTTCATAAGGAAAACTTTATTGACTAAACAATCTCCCCCTTTTTGGAAAGCACAAACATCATTTCGAAAAATAATAAAAGGACTTAGTCAATATTTTTCTAGACATTGAAAATAAAACTTATATCCCTTTACAAATGGTCAATGATTAATACGACTAACTGCCCCTTAGGCTTTGGAACTCTAAGGATCATAATCTAGATTTCCATAATCAGATTTTTTATTATCTTGATTACGAAAATCACTGTAATGAAAACTCCCTTTCAGATAAACTCCCCCTTACTTAGGGATATTTCTTGATTACGTAGAATTATTTTTACTTTCTCTCGCTTTGTTATTTTCAAAAATAAATTGAAGGAATGGAAAAGAAATTATGGTACCTGAAATATTAGTACAATACATGTAAAAGAAAAACAACCACAAATTTCATTATGATATGAAAAAAATTTATATAAGGAAATGATTATAAAAAATCAAATTGGGTCTATCATCCTTCCTTTTCCTTGGGAATCAGCTTCTTCACTATAGTCTTCAGCTTCTTGAGCTCTTTATGATCTTCCTCTTCTATCTTAAGAATATGATCGTGATCCTCAGCTTTATTCTCTAAGGATTTGATTCTTTCTTCTTGAGCCTTGAGAACCTCTGCCTGAGCCTTCAATAACTCATCTTTCTTAACTAGCTTCTCTTCGTTATCGATCTGAAGATCCCTTTCCCTCTTCAATCTTTGGGCAATAGAATATAACATCCCATTCAGATCCTTGACCTCCTAAATCCGAGTATTCTGCTCAAGAGTTATCTTTTCCTCAAATCTAATTGTGAGATCCTTGATTTTACCATCTTTAGTATCAAAAGAGTCCTTAACATCATCTTGAAACTTATCGAGCTCTCTCAAATATTCAACTATATTCTTTGACCATCTGACCACTTTCTTATAAGATTTTTTTGGGCATCGTAATTGATGAAAAAATTCTTGTAATTAGCCTAAATATTTACAGACATCACCATTACCATGGATATATAATATGATTTTTGATTCAAGTTGTGTTGGAGCATCTGGCATCTGGATTAAATGCTTGGAGAGACCATAATGGTGTCAACAAGATTCTTCAGTGATTGAATGATGAAATCATGTCCTAGAGCTGATGATTGTGAATCTAATACTTTTCTTGGTGATGGTTAATCTTTTATCTCGATAATATTCATCTTGGAAGATCCACCAGCTTCCTTCTTCCTTAAAACCACTTTAGTTGGTGTATTAACAACCAACTGTTTTCCCTTATTGGTTCTCAGAACTGCTTCTTCATCTGGAGATTCATGCTCACTACCAGATAGATGAATAATTCTATATTGATCTATCTTCTCCATCTCATGTATAGCCTTATCATTTTTAGGATGTATGAAATCATGGTTCTAACTTTCTTCCTCAGGCAATTTATTAACATCTTTTTCACCCTTCTCATCTTCACCTTCCTCATCCTTCATAGGAGTTGGGATCTTTGAAGACTCTACATCAGATGTTCGGATTCATAGCTTCTTGGAAGTGGTTTCCTTTTCATAATAATATTAATCTTTCTTTATAAGATCTTCTATTCCACCACTACTTGCTTATTTTTTCACTTATTCAATAACTTCCTTTTCATCAACAATCTTTTCTTGGACTTTTTCCAGAGTGAGAAATTTCTTACTCGGGGTCTCAGGTAAAGCCTTAACCAAGAAATATTTTGGCACATGGATATTATTGGATTATATTTCAGTGTCCTTCAAAATAGATTGGACAATTTCGGTCTCAAAAATTTTCTTCTTTAGCATATTTTCTTTGGATTTCTTCTGAAGCTCATCGGATGCCTTCACTTTCAAAGCTTTGGCCTCTGTAGGATCCAATCCAAACTATGGCTCTTTTTTTCTTCCGATTTTTCTTATCTTCTCTCCATTTAGATACAACCTCATCCAGAAAAGCTTTCTACTTCTTGGGATTTGGAGGTGCGGATTGAGATTCCTTACTTTTAGGGGTATTCTCTTCTTATTCTACTTCCTTCGGTTTCCTCTTCTTTCTAGCCTTTTTTGATGGTTCTGCTACTTCTTAATTTTTTGAAATGGCTTTTACTTGCTCCTCTGGTCAGTCATAGAACTCTCTGAAATCTTTAGAGAAACCAATATTTATTCTCTATAATGTATCATCACTTACTAACATTACTTTTTAATTCCTCTACTTCGAACTGCCAGGGATTTTGAAAGACTCCAAACACCAAACAATAAGCTTGGAAAGAATGGCCATGTACATAATAATATGAGATTTCATGTTACCATCCTTAATATTCTCAATCGTAATGAGAATATGCTTCATCAAGTTGATCTTCTTTTGGACTACTAAGAAATCCATGATATACATATCACTCTTCTTTAATGAGCCCTTGTCACCCTTTCTCGGAATAATAAACCCTTGAACCCATAATTCAAGGATCCGATTATTGGTAGAGAAGTGAGAAATCTTCGCAGTCTTGAAATCTATAAGTCCAAGAAACTCCATAGATTTTACCTTGATAAAACATTCTTGAACATCAGGAAACTTATGGGGAAAAAATTCAACTTCCCCTTCAAATTGAATTCCAACCAAACTAGTTGCCTTCGTATAAGATAGAGAATGCGTCTTTCCATAGCGTTTGAATGAAAACATCTTTCTGTCTTCTTCTTTAAAGAAACTAACTGACTCATAAAACTCAATAAGCAGATCCAGATACACGAAGTCTTGATCCCCTGGCTTCGATATGAAAACACTTTCCCACCCACTAGGATTCATGTTCTTAGAGATTATAGATTCATATTTATGGAAGAAATTCAGATGCACCAACCTTTCCCTACAAATATTCCACTCCGAAATCGACTTGACTGTTGACATCTCTTGAGAAGGAACATCACCTTACATTTGGATTAAAGCAAGACTTGAGAGGTTCATAATGGGATTTTGAAAGTGGGGTAGAGCTTCGGCACACAAAGTCTTGAAATTCGATGTGGTAAAACCCTTTGGGGGTCCTTTATATAGGCGTTGATGTGACAGTTGAACTTCCAAAGACAATCCAATGGTTGAGAGAACTTATGATTAGATCTGATGGTTGAAATGATAACCGCAAGGAAAATTTGGTAGGATCTGATCTTTTGAGGTTTTTTTAAAAAGAAAATTGGATTTAAGGAAACCAGATTCCATAAAATTTAAAACATAAAAGAAAATAATAGCAAGTAAATGATGACTACGAAAACGTAAGAAAGGAAACGTACCTTTCAGATTGCTATGAATATTATTCATAATAGGTAATATTCTTCTTGAATAACTTTAGATTAAAAAAATTACTACGAAAACCACCATTATGGAAAAATTTGAGTATGAAAAACATCGTTACGAAAATTTTTAAAACTAACTTTGAAAATTTTCATTATGAAAAAATTGAAAAACTTTATTATGAAAATTTGAAATACTTTATTATGAAAATTTGAAAAACAAACAAGAAAATGTACTCCCCCTATGAAAAGGAGTTCATTACTCTAAGGAAACTGGTTGTAACAAGAAGTTAATAAGGAGGATTACCTTACAGTTATCACTCCTAACATCTGTTTAATGTATTCAAATCATTCAAAGGGTAATGATTTTGTGAAAATATTAGGAATTTGATCCTGTATTCTGGTAAATTGAATAATTATATCTTCTTTTTGTGTTTGATCCCTAATAAAGTGATTCTTAATATATATGTGTTTTGCACGAGAGTGATGTGTAGGGTTTTTTATTAAATCAATGGCACTACTATTATCACACAAAATTTGTGTTTTGGTAAAACTCATTCCATAGTTTGTGAGTGTGTGTTGCATCCACAACACTTGACCACAAAAACTTCCTGCTGCTACATATTCAGCTTCTACATTGGAAAGTGCTACTGAGTGTGGATTATTGCGTGACCAAGAAACTAATGAATCTCCGAAGAAATGACACATTTCGGAGGTACTCTTTCTATCCATTATACATCCACCAAAGTCAACATCTAAAAAAAATTTCAAAACAAATTCATTTCCAGAAGTATTGAAGATTCCTAAATCCATGGTTCCCTCTAAGTTGTGAAAAATTCCTTTCACTGCCATTAAATGAGATTTCATAGTATTAGAATGATATCTTTCACATAAGAATACTGAAAACATTAAGTCTAGATGATTGGTTATCATGTAATATAATCTTCCTATAATTCCTTTAAAAGTTGTTTGATCTATTGTTTTCCTAGCTTCATCAAGATCAAGTGTATTTGTGATACCGATAGGAGTATTAATACTCTAAGTGTTTTCATATCCATAATTTTTAATAAGATAATTAATATAATTATGTTGGGATATATAGATTTATTTTAGTTTTTGAGAAATTTTAAAACCAAGGAAAAAGGTTAACTCACCCATCATACTCATTTCAAACTCACATTTCATTATATCTGCAAAGGAATCAGTTAAAGATTGTTGAGTTGAACCAAAGATAATGTCATCAACATAAATTTGAATAATCAAAACATTTTTCATTTTATTTATTATAAAAATGTTTGGATCTAAATTTCCCTTAACATAATTATTTTGAAGAAAAAATCATGTAAGTCTATCATACCATGTTTGAGGGGATTTCTTAACTCCATACAATGCTTTGGTAAGTTTATAAATTTTCAGGATGTTTTTTATTTTCAAAACTAGGAGGATGTTCAAGAAAAACATCCTCTCGTATAAAACTAGTAATGAAAGCACATTTCACATCCATTTGAAAATTTTTGAAGTTAATAAATGATGCCAAGTAATGTAAAATAAGAATAGATTCAATTCTAGCTACTGGAGAAAAGGTTTCATCATAGTCTATTCCTTCTTAATGATTATAGCCTTTATCCAAAAATCTAGCGTTGTTTCTTACTATGATTCCATTTTCATCACAATTATTTCTGGAGACCCATTTTACTCCAATAATAGAACTTTCCTTAGGTCTTTCAAACAACGTCTAGACTTTATTCCTTTCGAATTCATTTAGTTCATCTTGCATAGCTTTTATCTAATCATTATCACCTAAAGCTTCATCAGTGCTTTTTTGTTCTAATTGGGAAGTAATTACAGATGTTCTACTTCATTTTTCAAGGAACTCCTAGTTATTAAAAGTTTATTTACATTACTAATGATACTATAACCAGGATGATTCCTTAGAAACAACTGATTCAGGTTTTTTAGAACATGTTCATCAACATAGGGTAGGAAATCTTCTGGGGTAATTTTTTCAGAAAAATATTCTTAGAAATTTTCCTTATCAGAAGGATCTTCTATCAAAGGTTGATAATCAGATTTTGAAAACACATCTAAAGATGTAGGTTGAGGTTGTTAAAAAACCAAGGGATCAGTTTCATCGAATTTCAAATGTACCATCTCTTCAACAATACAAATGTTTTTATTGAAAACTCTATAAGCCTTATAAGTTGTGGAGTAGCCTAAGAAAATTCCTTCATCAGATTTTGGTGCAAATTTGTGTAAGTTATCTTTAGTATTCAGAATGAATACCTTGCCACCAAAAACCTTGACGTAGGAAAGTCTAGGTTTTCTACCATTCCATAATTCATAATGGGTTTTATTAAGAAAATGTCTAATAAAAACACGATTTATAGTACAATAAGCAGTACTTACAGCTTCAGCCAAAAAATGTTTGGTTATAGAATATTCACTGAACATGGTCCTTGTTATCTCTCGAAGAATTAAATTTCTTCATTCAACAACACCATTCTATTGAGGAGTTCTTGGTGCTGTGAAATTATGAGTAATTCCATTTCTACTACAAAAAGATTCAAAATCATAATTTTGAAATTCTCCACCATGATCACTATTCATATTTATCAAAGGAATGTTTTTCTCATTTTTAACATGGGATCTAAAACTTTTGAAATAAGAATCATCTTCATATTTATTTTCTATAAAATAGACCCATGTAAATCTAGTGTAATCATCAACACAGAAAAATACATAATATTTTCCTCTAATGCTTCCAGTTTGTGTAGGACCATGGAGATCCATATGCACTAACTGTAATGCATCAGTAGTTGAGACTTCACTAATGATTTAAAACATGATTTACGTTGCCTTCCATATTGACAAGGGTCAAAATCATTTTAAGAATCAAATATAAGCTCTTGTAGGTCATTAACTTGTCCTTTATTAGAATGTTTTCATAGGTTCCTAAGGTTATAGTGTCATAGACTTATATGACATAGCCAAGAATGATCTTAAATTGCACTAAGACAAGGAAAATCTTGGTTCTTGAGGTCTTCTATGTCTAGCGTATAAACATTATCTTTCCAATTGGCAGAAAGAATAAACTCTTCCTTGAAATTGTGTACTAAGAACTTGTTATTCCTAAAATTCACAAGGTAACCTTAATCACATAATTGACTTATGCTAATGACGTTGTGCTTAAGACTTTTAAAAAATTAATCATTTGAAATCAAAGATTTTCAAAGAAGAACAGTGTTACCTATACAAATAATCTATCCCTTATCATTATATCAGAATGTTACTTTTCCTCCTTTCTTCATGATAATCTTTTCAAAGTATTTTTTATTACCAGTCCTATGTCGGGAACATACACTATCCATGTACCAAGTATTGTTGTTGGTACCTTTTTTATTTTCCTGATAATAAGAAAGTTAGACTTTCAGAATCCAAATTTTCTTGGATCCGAAATTGTTGGAAAATAAATTTTTTGGGTATCCACATTAGTTTAAAAAAATAATCTTTATGAAACCCAAGAGATTGAATATTTTTGAAAGATTAATTTTTCTTCCAATGCCCACCACATTGATATTTAGTGCAAAAGGGGCTTTGGATGGAATAAAATAGTTGTGTTTGAAAATAGGTTTTTGGTGAGTGTAACCTACTCCAGTAGTATTTCCTTGGGGTTTTATTTGAGAATACATCTTGTCAAAATTTTCCTTACTAGAGGTAATGTTTGCAAGAAGTTTCTTAAGAGAATATATTTCAAATTTTGGTCTGATGACCAAATTTCTATTATAACATCCCGGATAAATGAAGAATATTACATTTTCATATTTATTAATATTTTTGAATAAAATATTAATTTTCCTTTAAAGTGGTTTCTATGTTCGATAGCATACTTGATACGCAACAACATGTTTCATTGAAATCATACGTTACACACTAATAATATAATATTATTATTTTAAAAGGTAGTTAAATCCTAGTCCTTTTATTGTTGGGAATGAACAAAACTAACTAAAATATTATTATACATGTTTGTTAAATGTATTTACATTAATCCAATAAAAGTTAGTGGCTAAAAATGTGAATGCATCTAATTTTAAGCATAATTTACATTAAATGGTCGATTTACAAACTTTTAATGAGAAACCATTTTTAAATATAGTTTTGGTAACTATAATAAATTCTATTTGACCAAATAAAATCCTTCTTTATAATGGGGGCATCAAAATTTACTTTGTGAAATGTTTTGGAATTTTTCCGATAAAGTTCATTTTTTCATGAATAGTTAAAATATTGTATTTTAATTCAAAACTACATTTTAATCTAATTTATTTATATGGATAGATTATCTTTTTAATTTGTTTTAAAGTGTAATTATAATATATTTTTACCATTTAATACAATTTTGGTCATTTGAATTAATTTCACTTTGAAATTGGACATAAACAAGTATCAATCTTTTGATAATTATTATTTCTTAAAAACACAATATTTTTTTTGATAACGGAAATTAATTTTAAAATAAATTAAATCCACTTCTATGTTTTGAATTTTTTAAAATAGACATCATTTTTGAATTCGGAATAACAAATAATTCTTAGGCTGAATTTTTGGTATTTCTCTGAAAAACTTCAATTTTTGATGAATAGTGAAACCACTTAGTGGTTGTTAAAAAACTGACTTTTTTATTTAAATGAAATTTTACCACTTATGTGAATTTATTTTCAAAAATCCGAAATACATGGTTGTAATCAAGAAGTGAAATGTATTTCAATAAGATGAAAATAATTTTTTGTGAATAGTAACTTTTGAGTTTTATTTACCACGGTTAAAGGTAAATAGGTTAATTCAAGGTAAAAAGAATATTATAATAATTCAAAATTACCTTAACACTTGTCAAAACCATATTGGTTGAGTCATTAACGACCATGGCCATCATTGGGTAGATTTTCGGACCCCATTGATCCACATGGGAGTGAAAATGACAATTTAGATTAATTAACTTAAAGTAAAGGCAAAAATGACAAAAGCAAATATCTTTTAGTAAATTAATTTTGAGAAGGGGTTATATAAATTATCATTTCGACTATAAATATTCATTGGAAAGATAAAAATATTTCCTAAATCATGTTATTTTTTTTATTTTTTTAGACATCAAATAACTTAAATTATTTAAGACACAATAATGTTGGAGTATTTACATCATTAATAAATCAATTAAATAAATAAGATTATAAATATTAAAATAACCTCCAAAACCTGTCCAATTATTATTTTATGAATTTATTTAGACCATGAGTCATATTAGCTTAGACTCTAAAGATTTTTGGACCTTTTTAAACCGAAAATCATTATATAATAAAATAATATTATCACTTTCCTAAAGAGCCCCTCCTCTCTCTTATAAAAGGAGATCACTTCTAACCAATTCCTCACACCTCTCAAGCCATTTGGATCATCCAAACTATTCAAAATTAATCTCCCTAAATCCCTCTCCTCCTCCTAGAATCCTTTACATAAGCATAAAGCACTTCAAAAGTCTTTTTCTTCAAACTAAAGGGAGGTACCCAAATTAAAGGTAACAGTTTCTCTTAAATTGTTTTCTTTTATTTTACTTCTCCAACCCCTAAAACCCTTTTTATTCATTTATTTTTTAACAAAACCAGTATCCTCAATATACTAGGATTTTTGTATGATATTGATTAGAACTAAACTTACACACACCTTCATCTAATGGGTGAAGAATATAATGTTTTTGTGGATGACAAACTAACGCCTCACGAAATGATGATTGTTCAAATATCTCCAACCACCTCTCATGGTGGCCACTATGATGGAAATGTATTTATATATTATGTTTATTTAGTCTTTATTATTCTGTATTTTATTCATTTATATAAATATTTTATGGTTTCCATTGTGGGTAAATACGATAATCTCATTATAGGAAGTGTGGACTACTGCCCCCTCAAAGTGATATGAATCGTTAAATGCCTTATGTGGGAAGTATAAAGGATGGAGTTAATAATATTTTATATTATATTATACTAGAATTATAATATAAATATGTATCATTTTGTTTTTAATCCCATTAAAATAAGAAATAGAAACGGAAATAGCATTCATGCGTGCGTATGACTTACCGTCTCCATGAACGGTGCATTTCATTTCTTACCTCTAAATGTTATGTACTATTATAAATACATGTATATACAGGATATATTTGATATATTTGATATATAAATAATTAATATCATTCTGAATATAATGGATATATTACCACATGGACAACATATAATTATAAGGTGTTCATTTTTTACTAAAGTACCAAATATCGACAAAACGACAGTTATTAACTTAAATGATGACCTAATGTTTATAACATGGTAATAAGTAATATAAAAGGAATAATAAACTTTAAAAGATGTTCTTAATCAGGTATAAAGTAACATCAGTTTATTATTCAGGAGATTAAATAACGAACGGGTCAAGTCGGACAACGAGGTAAGGGATTTTCTTATTTCACTTTTAATTCCGTGAGATTTCCATTGTTTGCCACTTATTAATTTCATGTGGTGTATTGTGTACTTTACTTTGATATATATTATCATTATTATCATTATATTCATGGTATTATGTGATTAATTTGGTGTTTATTAACTTTTGGTCGTATGACTCAGTTGATTACAATGTGGTAAAGGGTTTCCTCTCACTTTTTATTCCCGGTTAGATTCATGCTATATTTTCCAATATTTCCTTTTGTGTGGTGTATGTACATCCCATTATTTTAATCTTTGTGTAATATAATTTCATTTATGAGTATTTACATCTTCATTATATGATACTTATTTTATGTGGCGTATGTTTTCTAAGTTACCAAATCGGTAAGTAAACTGTTCACCCTCCTCTTTTTTTAAGACTTATTTTTGTTATGTCTTTTAATTTACATCTTATTATGTTGGGATATGTTAATATATATCCTTATTGATGTAAAAATTATTTCCAAGTGATGAGATACAATTTTTATCTTATAAACACATTTTCTGAATTTTAAAGTAACGTTGTTAGGCTATTGAATTTTTCAAGGGAACTTCTTAACCCAATTTCGATTCTTTGGGTTCAACATGTACTTATTGAATATTTCATACTATGAATATGTGTGAATGAAATTTGATTGTTTTACACTGAATATAAACTTATATTGGGTGTACTTATATTTTTCACACATAATTATGAGATTCATTTATCTTTAATTTTAGGATACCATCTCTATAAGGGATTTCATCTCATTTTACATTTCTATTGAGACTTCATTGTTGTTATGAAAAAATTCACTCTTATATGGTGTATATACAGTCCTTTGACCTATTATATCATGAATACCTTTATTCTCATAATATTATAATGTTATGATTACATTTTATTCCTCAATTATTTGTATTCAAGAGTCTCTCATTTTATTAAAAACTCTTTAACTAAAATATCATTTAAAATGTTTTAAAGATTTATTATTAGAAATATTTATCATTAATGTCCATGTCTTAAAAATGTTTTTCAGTATTTATTTATATGGAAATTAATGTTTTAAAATTATAATTCCATTAAAATCTTCAAATTGATATGGCACACTTTGATTCGGAAATTTATTTTTAAATGGTTTTTGAAAATGGATTGATTATTTCAATATCATGACATTACTTCTTGTGACTTCAAATGAAATGTTATTAGTGAAATGTCTATATTTGCAAAATTTTATGTGTTGTGATTGTACTTGGACATTTGACGTGTGGTTACATGATAAACCATATGACGGGTGGTGCTGTGAAAACCAGGACGGGTGATTACGTTATAACCTCCAATGAATTGGGTATGGAAGTCGGCCGTATAGCTATTCCATTTAGTGATATGTGTGGAAGCTAACCTTATGGTTATTCCATTTAAGTATGTTTATGTCTCACGTTACCTTTATATGTTATGGGTTCTTTATATGGGGTTTATGGTAATATTTTGGTTACAAAAGAGTAAGTAGTGCTCTTTTATTCGGTGAAGAGTATTTACTACTTAATAAAGGTGAAAATTATTAATTATGTTAAAGCATCCATGGTTTACTTGTTGTCTTGAAAAACTAAAAGTTTTCTTTCTTTATGTATACCTTACTGAGCTTTTTATGCTCATCCCAAGTTTATTTGAAATGTTTTTCATAGGACATAATGTGGAATAGGGTCAAGGATGGGATCATGAAAAAGTTATGCTATCTAAAACAAGGAACTAGACATATTTCTTTTTAGGAGTTTTTTTTTATGAAAAAAATTGATACTGCATAGTAGTGTCTACTTGTAATATTTAAGTTCTTATGTAATAGTTATGGCCTAATTCTCTAAAACTCTAAACCTGAAAAGATACTCAATGTGAATTATTCATTTAATTCAATATTATGTAATGTTTTAAGGTCAGGTCCTTATAGTTGGTATCAGAGGTCAGTTTAGATAAATTTAGAGGTTAGGGTATTCTTTAAGCATAAGTGACATTACTATAATGGTTAGGATTTCAGAAAGAGTCGTAGTATTTTTAGATAAGGTGAATGAGTTTAAGATAACTTGAATAGTTATATCTCATTATTTACCCTCCTCATAATATATTATATGATGATTTTACTGATATAGTCACACTTAACTTTCTGGTTTTAGTCAGTGGTTGGATATAGAAGGCATCAAAGTAACAATGGATGTGAAGAAAACTATGATGATTTTCAAAATGAGAAATTGAATGTAATGGGAGAATCATTGAGAACTCTTGTGGTAATTCTCAACAAACTATATAGAGTCATGATTGACCACTTGAACCCTGGTGATTTTTATAAGGCATCGTATATGCTAAAAACAAATCCCCACAGAAGATCAGGTAATAATCCTAAATGTATGTATGTTCAGAGACCTATGTGTCAAGGATGTGGAAAGAAACACCTAGGAAAATGATTCAAAGGTACATAAATATTCTATAGATGTGGAAATGAATTTCATAAAGCAAGAACCTACCATGGAAAAAGGAAGCATACAGTTGACTCTAGGAAAGGGAACAAAGTTCTTTCGGAGGGATCAGTTGAATGTTTTAAATGTGGAGTGTATGGTCATTATAAAAACACATGTCCTATGAAGAAGTTTCGGTAATGGGATCACCAGGATTGTACAAATATTTGTTTACCAATGCCTAATTTCATTCTGATTGAGGATGAAGAGACTCACAATGACCAATGAAAGGTATGGGTTATTTGTTAGCATATGTTTTGACATTATTGAATCTTATGATATGATTCGTGATTTTTTGTAGGAAAGAAGTATTTCAGAATAATATAGAACGGAATGTTTAATGGATCATGAAGAAAGTTGAATGAGTAAGATGTCAATATATATGGGATTCAAGTGTTATGGTAGATTTTTGGATGTTGAAATGCTTAAAAGTATTAAGGCTCTTTTGATTATGGGAATTACATTATAAGACTTTTTATAGGATGTGTAAAACTAATGTTTGATATATGAAAATTCTATTCAAGGAATAATTATATTTTCTTTTTTGGATATAGTTATAAAGAACCATTTGGGTTTATATGATCCTTTAATTTGAGGGAATTATATGTTAATACTTTTTGGTTTGCAAAGTGAGAGTTATTAGATAACCTTAGTAGTTAAAATATTTTATGGTTATTTTTTATGAATTTATCTCTTTTTGGGAATGTTATAAAATTATATAGTTTTTGAAAAAAGGACAACACACGGATCGGGTGACAACCCATCACGTCAGACAAAGCTGAGAGAATTGAACCCACAAGCAAAGTGCAACTTGTATTTATCGCCTACCATTGGACTACGTGAAGTCCCTGGTTTGTATAACTTATTATTTTTCGTTATATGATTTTATGAATCAAGAATAATTTGATTTTGGGATATCAATGGAAATGATTAACCTGTCATGGAGGATATGTGATTAGGTTAATTACTTTTCAATATGATACTTGAAGAGTAAATGATGTTATTTGGAGATAAATGTTAAGATTTATATTGGAAGACTATATGATTAGATCCTTTTAAGAGTTGGGTTTCAATCATAGTTTGGATTAATTTGACGAATTTTATAGACAGTTGTTTATTGAATGGTCTTTGTTGAAATTTGTATTTTTTTTTTTGAAAAATTTTGGAGATTAAGAGTAGTTTTTCTAAAATATTATCCTTTTTTTGGATTATCTGATCTGGTGCTAACCATTTTGGTTTTTAATAAGTTCTAAAGACATGGTAAATATATAGTTCATCTTTTTTGGATTATGTGATTCTCTCAAAGTTGATTATAGCGCTATTAATGTGAAAAAAAATTTAGGATGAATGCTCATCGTTTGGAGAAAATATGAGTTTGTGATAAAAATCTAGTAAAATATAAATGTCTACATGATAAGTAAGTATATTTATTGTAGATACCCGTAGCTTGACGTACATGTACATTACTTTACTTTTGCGGAATACTTAATACATAACAAAAACAGACACACAAGTACTGCAATAGTTTAGTGTCTTTGGAAACATGGAGCGTAATCTTCTAATCATGGTGAATGATATTCAACATATCCCATAAAGATCATCCCTTTTTTTCTTACCTAAAACCTTTCCTTATATCCTGGGGAAAATAAAACATAAAAAGGGTGAGCTCAAATGCTCAGTAAAGTTAAGCATGGATAAAATAAAACATACCATATATATTTGAACTTAAAAACATGAACATAATGTTTAAACATCAAAATCTTGAGCAATGACATAAAACATGGAAGTACGTAAGGCATAGATCATAAAGAAACATTAATAATGATAAAATAGCATGGGAATAAAACATGTAATTGTGGAAACAATTAAGCACATGATATGATTTCCATATTAGCCAAGGCATTTTTACCAAGACCATCTTAGGGGACAAAGTCCCTTTTTGAATCGAGTTCACTCCTCGTTCCAGTCCTGTATTACTGAACCAGTTTAACTTTCTATTCCAGACATCTCTATCTCATGAGATATAAATATTTACCCAATGCATTAGAGGGAGATATAGGTCTCACCCATCTCATAATGAAATCATTCTTACTTGTGCACAAAATAAATATACATCATTCATAATAACCCAATGAATAAAATGGGTTTCATAAATATCATCCCATCATCACATAATCCATATAAAAGAAATGGATATCATTTTATAATAAGAAAAGTGAATCCATATAAATCATAGAGACATTATACTTGAAACATACACATATGAAAATAATTTCATCTTAGATGGAAAATGGTTTTGATAAAACATTTGAAATGAATTCTTGAGGAAAATATCCTTTCTTCTTAAAAAACATTTTCTTGCCATGAAATTTTAAAAGAAATAGATTTTGTTGAAAATAGTCATCAAATCTTTTGGAGGAAGCTTCATGAAAATAAGGCATTATAAAACTTTAAAAATCCTTTCATGCCGTATAAGTTAAAAAAACATTCTTCTCGTACTTTTTCCGAAAAAGTCAAAAAAGTACCTCGTAACGTAAAAAACAGAAAGATTCCTTACATACCATGTAGTAAAAGTCAAAAATGGGTAAAAAGGACTATAAACATAAATAAAACTACTTTTTTAAAACATTTACATGGATGATGACAATAACCCCAGTAAATACTTACGTATAAGCAATCTCGGATAAAAATGAGATTTGCAAAATTATCTCTTACCTTAGGTCTGATATGCTTCATACGTATCCGAACCTCCAGTATAATTATTTAAATAATGTCATTGACTTATTACAGAATCATATTCATTGTTATGATATCATATATGGTTCACTTATGACTTTATATTACCCGTTCTTTCGTAAGTTCTATGTTGAAGTAGCGTTGTGGGTAAAATCATTTTATTAATCGTACATGTTTGGACTTGTTGTTCTTGATATTATTACTTATAAACTGATTAACTTAATTCCATAATGTAAAACATGATTTATATATATTCATCATATACATATATCGATAAATGGAATGAAATACACCGTTCATGGAGACGGTAGGCCGTACGTACGCATGAATGTTGTTTTTGTTTCCTTATTGAATTGAATAGAATTAATTTGATGACATACATATATATATACATAAATCAAGTATCATTATTTCATATATTTCATGATTACTTATTATATATACTTTATAATCATTCATGAATGGTTAATCATTGAGAATGAATCTCATCGCGTCGTGGAGACGGTAGTCCGTACGTACGCACGAGTGATGATATCGTTCCCATAATTATTGAATTGAATTGGAGAGGATGATAAAACATATCAGAATCAGTATTATGTTATAATAACTATGTATAGTTATTATTTACACCATTATACCCATCCAAGTAAGGTGGTGTTGTAAAAACATATTACACCACGACGTGGAGACGATATTCCGTACGTACGCACGCGCGGTGATTTCGTTTTCCCTAGGATGGATAGATGGTGAAATAGGGTTGTTTCATACTTATAATAACATATCAGTATATTAGTGGTACTGATTTTATTACTTCATAATAAAACAACTACAGAAGAATAAGTGGAAGAACAAATAAAGTTGAAAGAATCGGTAACGGACATTACCTCTTCTTTGAAGCGCCTCTTTGAGACCTCCTCTTAGGGCACTAAAATTGGTCTTTGAAGAAGACCAGGACCTCTAGGATTCTTCTAGGGAAGTGTAGAAGAGAATTTTTCAGTGGTTTTCCGAGATTTAAGGCCCAAAGTGGTGTGAGGAAGAGAGGGAGAAGGTTCCCTTTTATAAGGGAGGAGAGGGGCACCTTTGGAATCCTCAAAAATATTAGTTTAATATAAATTCAAACCCCACATAAAAACCTCTAAAAATGACTCAATTTAAATATTATATGATATAGGGTTGTAATATCATCAATCAATAAAATTTAGACATGTTAGGAAATTATTTTAAACATTATCAACTTGATTTATCCTTACTTAATCAATTTAATTTTATTTGTGGTAATAATATTCTAAATTTTAAATTATAACAAACAATTACTTATTTGTTTTGAATTGTAAATAATTGGATACTTAATAAAATTTAAGAACATATAAATTTAAATTTATAATTTTTATATATTTTTGTTATTTTTTAAAAAATTTATAATATGTTATTTTTATAAAATAACAATAGTGTCAATTTTGACACTATTCATTTATATGAATTTAAATAAACTATATACAGACGATACGTTCTAAATAAAAGCTTTAATAGATTCATAAAAGGTCATATGTATCTATAAAATGAGTGGATCACATTAAATAGTTCATATAATATTTTTATTATTATTTTTAAAACCATTTATTTGGTTTATCTTTTAATAAAATAATTACTACAACATTTTTGTATAATTAATTAATATACTTATTTGTTGCATAAAAATTAAAAATAAAATCCTATAATGAAGATAAATCTATTACCATTCACAATAATACTTTTACTCGAATTTATCATCTTAAAATCATAATATCTAAATTTTTATATTTATTAAATTATGAAGGTGACAACTTTGGCATCATTTAAAATAAAATAATATAAGTGTCATAATCACTTTTATAAGACTCAAAACTATTATATATTAGGTAATTGGATGATTATTGTATATATATACACTACCAATAAGTTTTTGTCAGGTTTGTGGGCCTTTTAATTAGTATTATTATTTCAAAAAAAACTATATTACTGATTTTTCACTTAATAAATAATTTCTGCATCATTAATGTATCACCATTAATGAAACTTATTTAATCCCTAAAAATTCTAAATAAATTATCATGATGTTGATAATTGTATTAGCCTTCTGGAGACTATTTATGATTTAAGTTTTATGATTTTTATCACTAAATTAAAATAATTATACTTATAAAATTTAAGAGAGTGACATGTTGTCACTTTCTTTGGTTTTAATAATAATTAAATTATTTTCAAGGTAAAAAGTCTATAAAATGAATCTAATCCGACCCTTAGGTGATATGGGTCTACTTTTAGCCATCCAATAGAATTTTCTCATGTGTTAGGGTAATTTTATAATATTATATTTACCCTTAATTACCCGATTTACCTTTAACTATGGTAAATAAAATTTACCGTAGTTACTATTCATAATTCCCAAAAATAAAAAGTAGCCTATTAACATAATTTGGACCCACTGATTCCAAATATAGAATCCATTTTTTCAAATTCAATACACAGAAGTTGCATAAATTAAATTAAAATTAATCCTATTGTCGAATGAAAACAGGTTTTTGTTTAAAACATTGCAAAAGATTGAATTGATTTAACCTAAGAATTCAATGTAAAATCAATGTTAATGACATAAATTATATTAAATGGTAAAAATATATTCTATTTATACTTTAAAACCATTCAATATTATAATTTAATCACAAAAGTTATTACGATGAAAAAAGTTGTTTTTAATTAAAATATAGCGTGTTTTTACTATTCATTAAAATATGAAAGTTATCAGAATAATATGAAAAATTTATCCAAGGTAAAATTTTATATCCTGATTCCAAAGAATACTTTTATTTTGTAAAATTTAACTTATAAAAATTTCAAAAACAATATTTAATGTGGGTGCGCCATCAAAAGGCGACAAAACAGCATTTTTTGAAAAATACTTATTTTACCCGAAAGATTTATTTTGTTCTTATACCATGTTCTAGAAAATGTGCAAGATGAATAATAATGTTATAAAATTCAAAATTTAGTTAATAATATTCATAACAGATAGTTCATTATAATAATATATCGTTGTTTAGTAAAACCGAGTGTTGCGTACAACACACGCTATCGAGGAAGGTCGCGATTGCGTATACTACAAGCCAAGTCAGGGTTGCGTGTAGTGAACGACTCCTTTATTGTTACGTATAACAAAATACATTGAATATATGTATACATATACTCAATTTTTTGTAGAATAACTACTATCAAACAAACATGAAATTGTGTGTAACACGATCTGAGAATATTGTTGCGTATACTGCAAGCTAATACGGTGTTGCCTATAGTGCAAGATAATCTTGGTGTAGCGTACAATGGAAGATATGAAAGAAATTAAAACGAATATATCTTATAAAATCTCGGGTTGTTACATTATACCCCCCTTAAAATGAATTTCTCCCTCAAAATTCGTCAGGGTTATAAATCATTTACTATTCATAGAAACCCACATCGTAAAAAGGAATACTAAAACATAATTTTAAAAACTAAAGTAAGAAATGTAACGATTACCCAAAGTAACTCATCACAGGGTTTCCATATAGGAGAACATAGGTTAAAATATGGATATGAAAGAAAAATATAACCATCAAGTTCTGATGGAGAGTGGTATAGAACATTGCTATGAAAAAGCCATCAATCACAAAGCCATAAATTTGTGATGATCTAAGGTACCATATGATTCATCAGATATAAGAGCACTAGGACAACATTTTTGATTTTCAATATCATTTCCCTAAAGTTGAAAATTTTGAATCATAAAAAATACTTACTTGATTTTGGTACAATATCAATGTTGTTCGTGCATTGAACAATTTCCACTTCATATCTTAAAGAAATGAAGTTGAATTTGTTATTCGTGAAGTGTTAACAGATCATGTGATAGAATTATGGGTCATTACATCTATTTCCAACAAAAGGTTAACAAAAGTTATCAAATATACATAAGTCTATCTATGGTGAATTTAATCATATATGATTCCAAAAATGAACTTATACTTCATATATCATACCGCTTAATAAAATAAAACTAGGTTCTACTAACCGGGGACTTCCTGTAGGCCAGTGGTAGGTGATAAATTCCAGTTGCACTTCGGTTGTGGTTTCGATTCCCACAGCCTTGTCCGACGCGATGGGCTGTCGACCATCCTGCAAGTTGTCCTTTTTCTAAAACTACATTAATATAACATCCCATCAATAATATCGAAAAAATTTCTATCCTTAAACAATAATAAATTATGTCTAACATAATCCATTCCAATATTTAGGCTTATCTAAAATACTTCGGTACAAGATCATAGTATAAAGAAAATGATTATTTGAAATGTCACATAACAATCACGTGAATGCCATCATTTATCCCACATATATCATAAGATATATCTTGTTGGTCAAATTACAAACATGTGAATACCTTAATCATTTATTCTCTTGAATAATGAATACCCATTGAACCTTAGTGAAAACTTGAATATTGTTAAATTTTAACACTTTCCACATACCAAAATCCCAAAAATTCAATATACTCAAACCATAATATCACTTAGTCCTTATATCAGACATGAGCTCATGAATGAAATCAAACATCACATTATCTTCTTATCCCTTCAATATGCGCATATCATCTACTTTCCAAAAATATCTGAATATCCTTCCATGGTTACCAGTATATACTTTCAAATACTTTAGAAAAAACAATAGTGTAACAATCCTTAGATGATTCATTATTCCATAGTACCATACATTATTCTTTATAAACATACAATCGTTTCACCAACTTCTTAAACCACTGACTGAGCTTCATCATTTCTTTCATATCATATTTCATTTGTAGTCTCTTCATCATCATCCACATAAATACTACTCATATAACCATGCTGATTCTCTTCATGAGATTTTCCCTTAGGGCATTGGTTTGCATAATGCCCATACTTTCCCCATTTAAAACATCTAATCATTATTGATGTCGTAGTAATACCATTATCCTTGTCCATGGTGTTAACTGAACCTTTTCCTTTGCACTTACTGACTTTGTGTCCTTATTTTCCATACCCAAAGCATCTTCCAGTTCCATTGAAATAATCTCCCCGATGCCTTATCCCACATGATTTACATGAGGGAAATTGAACTTTCTTTCCTCTATGATCATCATGAAACTCTATCTTTATCTTATTATCTGAGTTGGTAAACTTACCAAAGTTGAGATTATTGATCATATTATGAGATTTCTGATTAGGAATAATAACGATGTTTGGACTTCCAAATCCCATTTCATTTGGTTTCTCATGAAGAATATCATTCCATTGTCCTCCATATCGTCCATTATCGTGAATCTTCTTGTTTCCAGCCATTTTCTAAAACCCAAAAAAGAATAGTGTGAGAGGAAAAAATCATTCTAGGGAAAAAAACATAGTAATGGGGGAGTAAACTCAATATCTAACATCTTAGGTTAAATTATAAGATCGTCACCATAGTTCTAGGACTATATCCTATACGTATACTTATCCTTAGGGAAATCCCTAGATATACCTTAGAAATATCTCAAGGGATCTCACTAACATTATTGCATCCTAGTTTCCAAAGGTTGACTAAACCTTTCCTCTGATACCAACTGTAGAGACCTGTATCTTGACGTACATGGACATTACATTACTTTTTTGGAATACTTAATACATAACAAAAACAGACACACAAGGATCGTAATAGTTTAGTGTCTTTGGAAACTTGGATCGTAATCTTCTAATCATGGTGAAAGATCTTCAACATCTCCCATAAATATCTTCCCTTTTATTCTTACCTAAAACATTTCTTTATATCCTCGGGAAAAGAAAACATAAAAATGGTGATCTCAAATGCTCAGTAAGGGTAAGCATGGATAAAATAAAACATACCATATGCATTT
This sequence comes from Viscum album, assembly GCA_963277665.1. Classification (NCBI taxonomy): domain Eukaryota; kingdom Viridiplantae; phylum Streptophyta; class Magnoliopsida; order Santalales; family Viscaceae; genus Viscum; species Viscum album. Next base: position 1,188,045,604 of record OY728143.1, on the reverse strand, counting down.
GAACTTAAAAACATGAACATAATGTTTAAACATCAAAAGCCTGAGCAATTACATAAAACATGGAAGTACGTAAGGAATAGATCATAAAGAAACATTAATAATGATAAAATAGAATGGGAATAAAACATGTAACTGTGGAAACCATTAAGCACATGATATGATTTCCATATTAGCCAAGGAATTTCTGCCAAGACCATCTTAGTGGACAATGTCCCTTTTTGAATCTAGTTCACTCCTCGTTCCAGTCCTGTATTACTGAACCGGTTTAACTTTCCATTCCATCCATGTCTATCTCATGAGATATTAATCTTTACCCAATGCATTGGAGGGAGATATAGGTCCCACCCATCTCATAATGAAATCATTCTTACTTGTGCCACAAAATAAACATACATCATTCATAATAACCCAACGAATAAAATGGGTTTCATAAATATCATCCCATCATCACATAATCCATATAAAAGAAATAGATATAATTTCATAATAAGAAAAGTAAAAGCATGTAAATCATAGAGACATTATACTTGAAACATACACATATGAAAATAATTTCATCTTAGATTGAAAATGGTTTTGATAAAACACTTGAAATGAATTCTTGAGGAAAATATCCTTTCTTCTTGAAAATAATTTTCTTGCCATGCAATTTTTAAAGAAAGATATTTTGTTGAAAATAGTCATGAAATATTTTGGAGGAAGCTTCATGAAAATAAGGCTTTATAAAACCGTAAAAATCCTTTCATGCCGTATAAGTTAAAAAAACATTCTTCTCGTACTTTTGCCGAAAAAGTAAAAAAAGTACCTCGTAACGTAAACAAAAGAAATATTCCTTACATACCACGTAGTAAAAGTCAAAAATGGGTAAAAAGGACCTTAAAAATACATTAAAACACATTTATAAAACATTTACATGGATGATAACAATAACCCCAGTAAATACTTATATATAAGAAATCTCGGATAAAAATGAGATTTGAAAAATTATCCCTTACCTTAGGTCTGATATGCATCGTACATATCCGAACCTCCTGTATAATGATTTAAATAATTTCATTGACTTATTACAGAATCATATTCATTGTTATGATATCATATATGGTTCACTTATGACTTTATATTACCCGTTCTTTTGTAAGTTCCATGTTAAAGTAGCGTTTTGGGTAATATCGTTTTATTTATCGTACATGTTTGGACTTGTTGTTCTTGATATTATTACTTATAACCTTATTTACTTAATTCCAGAATGTAAAACATGATTTATATATATTCATCATATACATATATCAATAAATGGAATGAAATACACCGTTCATGGAGACGGTAGGCCGGACGTACGCATGAATGCTGTTTTTTTTTACTTATTGAATTGAATGGAATTAATTGGATGAAATACATGTATATATATACATAAATATAGTTTCATTATTCCATATATTTCATGATTACTTATTATATATACTTTATAATCATTCATGAATGGTTAATCATTGAGAATGAATCTCATCGCGTCGTGGAGATGGTAGTCTATACGTATGCACGAGCGATGATATCATTCCCATAATTATTGAATTGAATTGGAGAGGATGATACAATATATCAGAATCCGTATGATGTTATAATAACTATGTATAGTTATTCTTTACACCATTATACCCATCCAAGTAAGGTGGTGTTGGAAAAACAGATTACACCACGGTGTGGAGACGATATTCTGTATGTACGCACGCGCGGTGATTTCATTTTCCGTAGGATGGATATATGGTGAAATAGGGTTGTTTCAAACATATAATAACATATAATTATATGAGTGATACTGATTTTATTACTTCATAATGAAACAACTAAATAAGAATAAGTGTAAGAAGAAATAAAGTTGAATGAATCGGTAGCAGACATTACCTCTTCTTTGAAGCGCCTCTTTGAGACCTCCTCTTAGGGCACTAAAATTGGTCTTTTAAGAAGACCAGGACCTCTAGGATGTTTCTATGGAGGTGGAGAATAGAATTTTTCAGGGGTTGGACGATCGTGAAGGCTCAAAGTGGTGTGAGGAAGAGACGAAAGAGGTGCCCTTTTATTAGGGAGGAGAGGGGCACCTTTGGAATCCTCAAAAATATTAGTTTAATATAAATTCAAACCCCACATAAAAACCTCCAAAAATGACTCAATTATAATATTAGATGATATAGGGTTGTAATAGAATCAACCAATAAAATTTATACATTTTTTGAAATTATTTTAAACATTATCAACTTGATTTATCCTTACTTAATCAATTTAATTTTATTTGTGGTAATAATATTCTAAATTTTAAATTATAAAAACAAATTAATTATCTGTTGTGAATTGTCCATAATTGGATACGTTATAAAATTTAAGACCATATAAATTTAAATTTATAATTTTTATATATTTTTGTGATTTTTAAACAATTTTATAATATGTTTTTTTATAAAATAACAATAGTGTCAATTTTGACACTATTCATTTATATGAATTTAAATAAAATATATACAGAAGATATGTTTGAAATAAAAGCTCTATTAGATTCATAAAAGGTAATATGTATCTATAAAATTAGTGTAGAACATTAAATAGTTCATATAATATTTATTTTATTATTTTTAAAACCATTTATTTGGTTTATCTCTTAATAAAATAATTACTACAGCATTTTTGTATAATTGCTTAATATACTTATTTTTTGCATAAAATTTGAAAATAAAATCCTATGATGAATATAAATCTATTACCTTTCACAATAATACTTTTACTAGAATCTATCATCTTAAAATCACAATATTTAAATTGTTATATTTATTAAATTATGATGGTGACAACTTTGGCATCATTTAAAATAAAATAATATAAGTGCCATAATCACTTTTATAAGACTCCAAACGGTTATGTATTAGGTAATTGGATGATTAAGGTATATATAGACACTACCAACAAGTTTTGGTCAGGTTTTTGGGCCTTTTAATGAGTATTATTATTTCAATAAAAACTATATTACTGATTTTTCACTTAATAAATAATTTCTGCATCATTAATGTATCACCATTAATGACAATTATTTAATACCTAAAAATTCTAAATAAATAATCATGATGTAGATAATTTTATTATATTTCTGGAGACTATTTATGTTTGAAGTTTTGAGATGTTTATAATTAAATTAAAATTATTATAATTATAATATTTAAGAGAGTGACATGTTGTCACTCTCTTTGGTTTTAATAATAATTAAATTATTTTCATGGTCAAAAGTCCATAAAATTAATATAATCCGACCCTTAGGTGATATGGGTATACCTTTAGCCATCCAATAGAATTTTGGCATGTGTTCGGGTAATTTTATAATATTATATTTTCCCTTAATTACCCGATTTACCATTTTTATGGTAAATAAAATTTACCGTAGTTACTATTCATAATTCCCAAAAATAAAAAGTATCCTATTAACATAATTTGGACCCAAGGATTACAAATATGTAATCCCTTTTTTCAAATTCAATACACAGAAGTTGCAGAAATTAAATTAAAATTAATCCTGTTGTCGAATGAAAATGGGTTTTTGTTTAAAACATTGCAAAAGATTGAATTGATTTAACCTATGAATTCAATGTAAAATAAATTCTAATGACATAAATTATATTAAATGGTAAAAATATATTCTATTTATACTTTAAAACCATTCAATATTATAATTTAACCACATAATTTATTACAATGAAAAAAGTTGTTTTTAATTAAAATATAGCTTGTTTTTACTATTCATTAAAATATGAAAGTTATCAGAATAATATGAAAACTTTATACAAGGTAAAATTTTATATCCTGATTGCAAAGAATAATTTTATTTTGTAAAATTTAACTTATAAACATGTCAAAACTATATTTAAAGTGGGTGCGCCATCAAAAGGCGGCAAAACCGCATTTTTTGAAAAATACATATTTTACCCGAAAATTTTATTTTGTTCTTATACCATGTTCTAGAAAATGTGTAAGATGAATAATAATGTTATAAAATTAAAAATTTAGTTAATAATATTCATAACGGATAGTTCATAATAATAATATATCGCTGTTTAGTAAAACCTGATATTGCGTACAACACACGCTATCGAGGAAGGTCGCGATTGCGTGTAATGAAAGCCAAGTCAGGGTTGCATGTAGTGAACGACTCCATTTTTGTTGCATATAACAAAATACATTGAATATATATATATATACTCAATGTTTCGTATAATAACTACTATCAAACAAACATGAAATTTTGTGTTACACGATCCAAGAATAGTGTTGCGTATACTGCAAACTAATACGGTGTTGCGTATAGCGCAAGATAATCATGGTGTAGCGTACAACAGAATATATGAAAGAAATCAAAACGAATATATCTTATAAAATCTCGGGTTGTTACATTTACTTATGTCTTTAGTTAAGCTCATAAATAAATTCCTCAATGAAATGTAATTTAAAACAAAAGTCTTGTCCGTTAACTTTTCCTGTTGGGGAATCAAAGACTGTTTAACCTATCAAAAGTTTGTGATTTCCTGGTCGTTAACTTTCTCCTAAACACATTTTCTATCACTCTCCATCAGAAGTTGATGGTTTGTTTTCTCCTCCACACCCATTTTTTCATCGAATCCTAGTATCTGTTGTCTCCTGTAACATTTGTTCTTCTCTTCATTTATTTCAAAGTGATAGTTTTATTGACTCTTTTTTTTATGTGGGGCTTTCAATGAAGTTCCCAAGCCCAATTTTAAAATTGCGAGGACACAATTCTCAAAAGGGGGGAAGAATATAACATCCCGGATAAATGAAGAATATGATATTTTCATATTTATTAATTTTTTTGAATTAAATGTTAATTTTACTCTAAAGGGGTTGCTATGTTTGATAGCGTACTCGATACGCAACAACATGTTTTTTTTTAAATCGTACGTTGCACACTAATAATATAATATTATTATTTAAAATGGTAGTTAAATCCTAGTATTTTTATTGGTGGGAATGAACAAAACTAACTAAAATATGATTATACATGTTTGTTAAATGTATTTACATTTATCCAATAAAAGTTAGAGTCTTAAGATGTGAATGAATCTAATTTTAAGCATAATTTACATTAAAAGGTCGATTTACCACCTTTTAATGGTGAAAAATATTTAAATATAGTTTTGGTCACTTTAATACATTCTATTTTACCAAATAAAATCCTTCTTTATAATGGGGAAATCAAAATTTACTTTGTGTAAATTTTTGGAATTTTTCTAATAAAGTTCATTTTTTTAATGCATAGTGAAAATATTGTATTTTAATTCAAAACAACGTTTTATTCTAATTTATTTATATGCTTAGATTATATTTTTAATTTTTTTAAAGTGTAATTAGAATATTTTTTTACAATTTATTCTAATTCTGGTCGTTGGATTTAATTTCACATTGAAATTGGACATAAACAAGTTTCAATCTTATGATAATTATTGTTTCTTAAAAACATGCTATTTATTTTGATAACAGAAATTAATTTTAAAATTAATTAATTCCACTTCTATTTTTTGAATTTGGTAAAATATAAATCATTTTTGAATTCAGAATATCAAATAACACTTAGGTGGAATTTTTGGTATTTCTCTGAAAAACTTCAATTTTTGATGAATAGTGAAACCACTTAGTGGTTGTTAAAAAACTGACTTTTTCATTTAAATGAAATTTTACCACTTCTGTGAATTGAATTTCGAAAATCTGACATACATGGTTGTTATCAAGAATTAAAATTTTGTTCCATAAGCTGAAAATATTTTTTTGTGAATAGTAACTTTTGACTTTTATTTACCACGGTTAAAGGAAAATAGGTTAATTTAAGGTAAAAAGAATATTATAATAATTCAAAATTACCTTAACACTTGTCCAAACCATATTTTTTGAGTCATTAACAGCCATGGGAATCTTTGGGTAGATTTTGTGACCCCATTGAGCCACTTGGGAGTGAAAATGACAATTTAGATTAACTAACATAAAGTAAAGCAAAAAATGACAAAAGAAAATATCTTTTCTTTAATTAATTTTTAGAAGGGGTTATATAAATTATCTTTTAGACTGTAAATATTCATTGGAAAGATAAAACTATTTCCTACATCATGGTATTTGTTTTATAAATTTTAGACATTAAATAAATTAAATTATTTATGAAACAATAATGATGCAGTATTTACATCATTAATAAATCATTTAAATAAATAAGATTATAAATATTAAAATAACAACCAAAACCTGTCCAATTCTTATTGTATGATTTTATTTAGACGATGAGTCATCTTATATTCGACTATAATTATTTTTGGACCTTTTGAAACCGAATATCATTATATAATAAAATAACATTATCACACTTTCCTAAAGAGCCCCTCCTCTCCCTTATAATAGAAGTCCACTTCTAACCAATTCCTTAAACCTCTAAATCCATTTGGCATGTCCAAACTCTACCCAATTAATCTCCCTACATCCATATCCTCCTCCTATAACCCTTAACTTCAGCATAAGGCACTTCACGAATTCCTTTGGTTCAAACCAAAGGGAGTTACCCAAATTAAAGGTAATCGTTTCTCTTAAATTGTTTTATTTTATTTTACTTCTCAAACCCCTAAAACTCTTTTTATTCCTTTATTTTGAAACAACACCAGTATCAGAAATATACTATGATGTTTTTATGATATTTTTTCTAACTACGCTTACGCACACCTCAATCTAATGGGTGAAGAACATAATGTTTCTGTGGATGGAAAACTAACGCCTCACGAAACGACGATTGTTCAAATATCTCCAACCGCCTCTCATGGTGGCCATTATGATGGAACTGTATTTATATATTATGTTTATGTTTTCTTTATGCTTCTGTATTTTTCCATTTATATAAATACTTTATGGTATCCATAGTGGGTAACTAAGATAATCTCATTAGAGGAAGTGCGGACTACCGCACCATCAAAGTGATATGAATCGTTAAATTCCATATGTGGGATGTATAAAGGATGGAGTTAATAATATTATATAAGATATTATATTGGAATTATAATATAACTATGTATCGGTTTGTTTTTAATTCCATTAAAATAAGAAATAGAAGTGGAAGTAGCGTTCATGTGTACGTACAGCTTACCATCTCCATGAACGGTGCATTTCATTTCTTACCTCTAAATGTTATGTACTATTATAAATACATGTATATGCTGGATATATATGATATATATGATATCTAAATCATTAATATCATTCTTAATATAATGGACATCTTACCACATGAGCAACTTGTAATTATAAGGTGTTCATTTATTTTACTCAAGTACCAAATATCAAAAAAACGACCATTATTAACTTAAATGATGACATAATGTTTTTAACATGTTAATAAGTAATATAAAAGGAATAATAGAAATTAAAAAACGTTCTGAAGCAAGTATAAATTATAATTATTTTATTATTTAGGAGATTAAATAACGAACGGATCATGTCGGACAATGAGGTATGGGATTTTCTTATCTCACTTTTAATTTCGTGAGATTTCCATTCTTCACCACTTATTCATTGAATGTGTTTTATTTTTACTACCATTTGATATATATTATCATGATTATAATTATATTCATGGTATTCTATGATTCATTTGGTGGTTATTAACTTTTGGTCATACGACTCAGTTGATTACAATGTGGTAAAGGGTTTCCTCTCACATTTTATTCCTGTGAGATTCATGCTATATTTGTCACTATTTCCTTTTGTGTGGTGTATGTACTGCCCATGATTGTACTCTTTGTGTAATATAATTTCATTTATTAGTATTTACATCTTCATTGTATGATCCTACTTTCATGCGGAGTATGTTTTTTATGTTACCAAATCGGTAAGGGAACCTTTCACTCTCCTCTTTTTTTAAAGACTTCTTTTTTGTTATGTCTTTTAATTTACATCTTATTATGTTTGGATATATTCTTCTATATAATTATTGATGTAAACATTATTTACAAGTGATGAGATACCATTTTTATCTCATCAAATAATTTTATGAATTTTAAAGTGACATCGTTAGACTGTCGAATTTTTACAAGGGAACTTTTTAACCAAATTTCGATTCTTTGGGTTCAACTTGTACAAATTGAATATGTCATCATATTAATATGTGTGAATGAAATATTATTGTTTTCAACTTAATATAAAGTTATATAGGGTTTATTTATATTTGTCACACATAATTATGAGATTGATTTATCTTTAATTTAAGGATACCATCTTTATAATGGATTTCATCTCATTTTACATTTCCATTGAGACTTCATTGTTGTTATGCACCAAATCACTCTTATATGGTGTATATACTATCCTTTGAAATATTAAATCATGAATCCCTTTATTCTCATGATATTATAATGTTATGATTAAATTTTATTCCTCAATTATTTGTATTCAAGAGTCTCTCATTTTGTTAAAAACACTTTAAATAAAATATCCTTTTAAATGTTTTAAAGATTTATTATTCTAAATCTATGTATTTAATGTCTATGTTTTAAAAATGGTTTTTAGTATTTATTTATATGGACATTAATTTTTTAAAATTATAATTCCATTAAAAGTTTCAAAGTGGTATGGGACACATTGATTCCGAAATATCATTTTAAATGGTTTATGAAAATTGACTGATTATTTCAATATCTTGAAATTAATTTTTGTGACTTCAAATGAAATATTATTAGTTAAATGTTTATATTTGCAATATTTTATGTGTTGTGATTGTACTTGGAAATTTGATGGGTGGTTACGTGATAAACCATGTGACGGGTGGTGTCGTGAAAACCAGGATGGGTGGTTACGTTATAACCTCCAATGCATTTGGTATGGAAGTCGACCGTATGGTTATTCAATTTTGTGATATGTGTTGAAGCTGACCGTATGGTCATTACATCTAAGTATGTTTATGTCCCAAGTTACCTATATATTATGTGTTCTTTATATGGGTCTTATGGTAATCTTTTGGTTACAAAAGGGTAAGTAGTGATATTTTATTCAGTGAAGAGTATTTACTACTTCATAAAGGTGAAAATTATTACTTAGGTTAAAGTATTCATGGTTTAATTGTTGTTTTGAAAAACTAACATTTTTTCTTCCTTGTGTATCCCTTACTAATCTTTTTATGCTCATCCCATGTTTTTTAAAAAAAAAATCACTGGAAATAATGTGGAATAGGTTCAAGGATGGGATCATAAAAAATTCATGCTTTCTAAAACATGGAACTAGACATGTTTCTTTTTATGAGTTTTTATTTTATGAAAAAAAAACGGATACTACATAATAGTGTCTACTTGTAATATTCATGTTATTATGTAACAGTTATAGCCTAATTCTCTATAACTCTATACCTAAAAAGATACTCTATGTGAATTATTCATTTAATTCAATATTATGTAATGTTTTAAGGCCCAGTCCTTATACCTATCCTCAGGGATTATTTCCTTAGAGTTAGATTTTTCCTCAAAAACATTTATTTTTAAAATAGAACTCTTAAGATCTTTTAAATGTTTTTATTTCTTAGAATTTACTTCCTTAGGGTCTTTAGAATGTTTTTCTAAAAGATCATACTAATCATCAAGATCTCTAGAGAGGTCTGAAATCACTTTTGTAAGAATTTCTTCTCTAGTATTTTCCTTGTATAATTTCATAGAAATTTTACAATTGTATTGCTTATAATAACTTAATAAATCTATGTACTTCTTCATATGAAGGAATTTCTTCATTATCTGAAGACGAAGTATCTTCATTAGAAGTAATATCACTGGAACAGTAATTCTTATCAAGAGATAAATTTGTTAAAGCCTCGGCAGAGCGTACCATGGCCATAAGACATGTGTTTGGGAAAGAAGTAGTAGCAAAGAATTCCACATTTTTCTATGCTGATGATTCATATTCCTATGATTCACATCCGTTAGAATCTCCACAGCTAGCACTCTAAGTATTGTTTGATTTAAGTATTTTCTTGTACTTTGAATGATAAAACTTATTCTTTTTTCTTTTTAAATTCCTTTCCTTATTTTCCTTCTTTTTCAATAGAGGACAATGAGGTTTGATATGACATATTCTTATACATTCATTACAAGTAACTTCCCCATATTTCTTATATTTGAAATCTCTCTTCTTTTACTTATTATGATAGTTATTTTGAGCTACTATCGTGTTCATTCTCTGAGAAAAATTAGTTAATTCATTCTCAAACTCTTCTGTATCACTAGATTCTGACTGAATAATAAATTTCTTTGACTTTGATCTATTTACTCTTTCCGAAGTCTTGGATTTTATATGTTTAGATGTAGTTGTAAAAGAAACTCCTCCATTCCCATTCTCCTTTTTAACATTATCAGCATCTCTCTTCATTCTACTCTCATGTTGAAGAATAGCTCCAAATAGCTCATCTTAGGAAATATGGGTAGCTTTCTTGTTCTCATCAATTGTTGTCCTCTTGGACTCCCAGTCATTTAGAATGATGTCAATGATCGTATCTACAAAAGCCTCATCATCCAAACCTTTTTCTCACATTGACTATAAGATGTTTACGATAGTCATAAACCATTACTGAACATTGCTTATAGGTTCTCCATAAGGAAAATTAAAGCCATGGTATTCAGCTCTCAACATAGCTCTTCTTGTAACTATGAATTTAGAAGTTCCAAAATGTGTAACTTCATGTATCTTCCAGATACTGTTTACAGTTTCAGAAGATGATATTCGACTATAGATATTCCTAGTCATGGAACATAGAAGCGTATATCTGACTATGATGTTTTCTTGATATTCTGATTTCTTCTGATCAGTAAAAGTTATAAATTCCTTATCAAAAATCTTATAGTCTCCTGTCAGCATTAGATAGTTATCAAATCCATTGTTAATATTTAAAGTCTTCATCCTTTATCTCCAGTACTCATAATCACTTCCATCAAAAATAAGAGTTCTGTTAGGATTTAGATTTTCTATAGTACCAACATTTAAACCTTCCATCTTAAGGAAACTCTCTCCACACACACTTGTTAGTAATAAGAGTTTTAAAACCAGAGAAAATATCCTGATAAAGGAAAATAGAACTAGAGTATCTCTTAGAAAAAAATGTATTCGAACCTTATGGATCCAAAAATTTGATTCTGAAAAAAGTGAAGAAGAGAACTTCTCTCCTGAATCTAATCGCGATATTAATTCAAATTGAACCAGTGCTCTGATACTAATTGTGGAATTTGTTCAAAATATGAGGTTGCTAACCTATGATACCAATTTTGGGGATCGATCATATGATAGATATGATACTGATTATAGTATCAAACTATGGTGTAGATACTCAATATACAATAGGGGGAGAATTTTATACATTAAAAATCCTTAAGGAAATTTTACATAAAAAAAATTCACAACACCTCGAAGTTCTATGAGTTTGCCTCATTTCAGAAAAGTGAATCCAGAAATGAAACATAAAAAAAGTTTACAACAACTAGGATTATACCTTAAAGCATATAAAATCCTATATAATCAGAGTACAAGTCTAAGAAAGTATAAGAATATTATATTTTCCCCAACAACCAAAATTACAGTGGAAAACAAACATACAACACTACAAGTAACAAGTAGTAACTGTTTTATCCCAAAGATAAGAGTATCCAACAACCCTGGATAAAGGTCCCTTGATTTATACATTCAAGAAAGCATGTCTTACCCAAACCTAGGTATGACCTCAATCTGATGATCGATATCTGTCTTGATATCCCCACAGGCCCTCGATTTGTAAGGAAATCGACACCTCTGAATTCACAACCCGAAGTGTCTAATTTCAAGAAAATCACACTTCTGCACAAAGCAAATCTGCATGAAGCAAAGTTTGAGCAAGTTGTTCAAACATTCTACATGAAGCCTGATATTTTATAAGAGCCTCTCTCTCTATAAATCACTTCAACAGCATGTAAGTACAGTTTTCAATGTTCCAAAAGTTGTTATGATCTTGTTCAAATGAGATTTTATTTATAGGAATGGATTCAACGGTCAGATCCCTCTTCCAATGGTCATATTTTTCCTTGAAATTTGGATGGACCTATACACGTGTAACTCAAACAATGGTTAGTTAGTAACTGAATGGATGACCCCATTTTGTAAACAAAACTTGTATAAGAAAAAATATGGTTACATAACCAAAATCAATTATTCAGAATGTAAGTAAAAATTGTTCAGAGTCTAACCAAAAATAAATTTGGTCTTCATAATACAAGGATATTAGGATTCTAATTTCTAAGGAATTTGAAACCTGAACTTACACAATTTCGGAGTCCGAGTTCATGAGAATTCAGAGTCAAAACTCATAACGTTCGGATTCAGAATTCATTAGAATTCAGAGTCATAACTCACACAGTTCAGAGTCTGAATTCATTAGAACTCGGAGTCAGAACTCATAAAGTTCAGAGTTTGAATTCAGAGGACTCTGAATCAGAATTCAGATCTTGAAAATAGAATTCTCTATATCTACGTATTTATATGATTATGAGGTTTTGGATTCAAAACCAAATTTTACACATAGACAAGATAATGAATGATGAAAAACATGGAAAGGATAAATTTCCTTAGGGAAGGAAAATTTTCCTTATATAAGTAAAACATAGGGTAAAATGAGATTTGCCTTGTGATAAGGTTTTTGTGATTTTCAAAACTAGAAGAAATGGTAAAGTCATAAGGAGAACTTATTGACTCAACAATTTCCCCCAAACATGAAGGAATGGAAAAGTCATAAGAAAAACCTTATTGACTCAACAGTTACTCCCTACTAGGATACAACATGCCCCATGAAATAGACTTCTCGAGTCCAAAAAACACACTTCGACAACTTCCTAAACAACTTATCACAACAGAGAACTCCCAAAATAGAATGAAAATGCTCTACATGCTCATTCTCAGACACATAGTACACTATGATTTAGTCAATAAAAACTTCCAAGAACATATCCTGGAACTCTCAGAACACAATGTTCATCAACCCCATGAATAAATTTGGAGCATTTTTCACACCGAATAGAATCAAAGAAAAATAATATTGTCAATAATGTTAATGGAAATAGGTATTTGGAATATCCTCATCCTTCAATCACATCTGATGATACTATGCCTATAAATTGATCTTTGAGATCCAATTTTAACCCTTTAGATGATCAAATAAATTTTCAATCTAAAGAATAGGTCAGTGGTTCTTCATTGTCACATGATTCAAGTGGCGATAATTGATACACAACTAAAAATGTTGTCAGACTTATCATGAAAGAAACTACTACACCCCACGACAACACACTTGTCCGAACAAAACCACATTGAAACAAACCATCATGTTGTCTATATAACTCTAATAACTCAAAATGTTCCATCATATATAGAGAAATAGAGATAGGAGACATACCTTGATGTAGTTCGATCCTGAACCCGGTCTCTTGTCAAGGGGGTAACACTACAAATTCACCTAGAAAGACATTAGTGTAATCTTATATGAACCTAGGAAACCTAGATTACTAAACCTCTGATTAAATCAACATTAGATTAGTTATATATGATGATAAAGACAGAACATGTATTTGATCCATTAGAGTGTCTCACTCACCAAAAAACACTACTAGATCTCTATCAACATCGTAGAACACAACCTGCCTCCTAATTATTTCCATTATATCCTCCACCGAATACAACCAGTCCATGCTAAGGATGATTTCATATGGTTTTATCCATAAACATATGAAATCTCTCCAAGAGCGATGCTTCCCAAGAACATTTTCATTGTTTCTACATAATTCAATGAAATCCACTCAACCTCCAACTAGTGTAGTCAATGCCAAGGGAACTAAAATCTTTCTACCTCAATTCCCAAATAATAGACAAGGGAAGGTGATATGAAGGAGTATATCTCTCATGAATCAAACAAGGCATGCAACCAAGTAAAAATCTAGAAAATCGTACCTTGAATGATGTCCGGCTTGCCTGACACTGAATATTATAATACATGATGTTGACCATGACCTTCTCCATGACCTCTATGACTATATAATGACAAACACCTCTATAGTCACACAATTCTCTTTGAGGATAAGGAGAATCCAAAGGTAGTCCTCTACCTACCCCATCTGCTCTCTATTGATCCCGAAATGGAGCAACCTTTTGCTCCCACCTCAGCTGGAAAATCCTTAATCCTAGAACCTGAAGTAGAAAATCTACTATAAAATAACTTCATAGAAATTACTGGCACTCTTGATACTAATGAACATGTCATCCAAAGAAAAAAAGGCATCTAATCCCTTAGCATAGGCATGTGAGCTGCTAGCCTCAGATAAATGAGACATTGAGGGATGGTACCTACCCTTTACTGATCAGAAGTTCTTATGTCCTGAAAACAAGGAACCTAGGACTAAAAGTATTCTTCATGAGGAATACTGATGACTCCCCTATCATGATGTTCCAGTAATGGCTAACATCTTCTTTAATACCTCATCTCTTGCCAACACCTCGAGATGCATCTTCACTATAAATAGGGTGACCTAGCACAATATATCTAGATTCAAATCCTCCTAAAAATGCTTTTCCCTTGCCTCCGAATATTGAAATAGGGCAGAATCATACCATAAAAGGATCGTGAAATAGATTTCAAACTCTTACACAATAAATATCCCTTGCCGAAGGGTAAACAACTTCTAGATATTGGTCACCTTCATGGTTGAAGAAATAAACTCTGCTCTAAATTGATCTCAAAAATCCTCAAAATATACATCTGACTCATCGTGATCTTCAAGAAAAAAGAACCCCCAGTGCCTGATTTCCCCTCATAGTATCATCATAGCCTACGATACCTAGTGATCCTTCTGAGCACAGATCAAAAAAAAATCTATATTATCATCCTCCAACCAGTCTTGTGTAAATTATTATGAGAAATTTCCCTCATACATCTACAAAATTAATTGCTGAAACACATAGAGTGTCTTCTTCCATGTGTCATTGTCTTTAACCACTACTCTATGTGGATATTCTGATGCAACCTACTAAACATATTCTTTGAAAACCTGATGAGGACATTGACCTGGAGACATACATGAAAAAGAGGATACTATTAGGGCTCCTAAAACTATAATATGGATGACATTAACATTAATTATTTGTTTTCATTTATTGATTTTATGTTAAAGTATCACATGTTCTACCCATTCAAACACATGTGCAATGAAGAATAAAGTATGAAACTTTCCTAGGTCACTACCCTATTACCAGTATTACCTCATTTAGTAACTGATATATGCTTAAATTTCCATGCATCATATCAAAGTGGGGCCTAAATACCCCGTGTATCAGCTAGTCTCCCAAGTTTATAGCACATTCTAGACTTAGATGACACCACTGTCCAACCAACACATGGAACCTCACCTATTCTTAACTCCAAATTTTCATCCTATACCTTAACTAGACCTCTTAGACCATTATGTAATGACCCCTCCCCAACAATTGTACCCCTCTTATACTGAAGATGAGATAAGAGAGACAGTGACCCCCAAAATATCACCTCTAACAGGCCATGGATTAGATATTATCAATGAGGGTATAATAAACATGTAGATGAGAGTCATTACTCTCTAAGAGAACACATGTAGAGTAGAGAGATAATACATAAACTAACCAACTCTTGCTGAGACTATAATATAAATGAAAATCCAAGTACACAAACTCATGTTAATGTAGGAACTAATAAAACTAAATGTAAAAGTGAATGTAGCAAATGAAATGTAAAGACACCAGCAACCATGGAGCCCAAACTGCTCCTGTAACCCACAAGCTATTAGTAACCAGCCTGATCACTAACATACTCTAACTGACCTAAAAATAGTTTATATAACATAATGTGAGTATAATAATATACTCAGTAGGATCCTCCCTAGAGTCTATCATGAAAAAGTAACGAAATCATGCTAAAACATTGTGAAGAACATGTGAAACTAACTCACACCCTAAATAAGTACACTAATTACCCGACCTCATCATGGATTCTCTGACCAAGAATTTCATGCAAGTGCATATAATATAATAGAGAATATAAAGGGTACCCCACTACCACTTCCCCACTAGTTTTCCGGTTTTCCACAACATCGCATGCCTTGTGCATCTCTCTCCAGAAGGCTAGCCTACAGAACTATGAGTGAAGCACCAAAACATGCACCTCGTGCCACACACACCACCATGTTCATATATCCAAAAGTAGCCAGGTGGTTTTTGAGAACCACCACAACCCATATAATTTGTATCATACTTCAGGTATTATACATCAATCCATTACAACCCATACAATGAGTAGGGATTCTCAATCCATCATAACCCATACACATTATAACTATAGTATCCCTTAGGAAACTAAATCTATAATATATGTTTTTTAAATAATGATAAGTCATTACATCCCTCCACACACATATATGGTGTAAAATTACCAACATGCATAATTGCACATGTAACTAGCTAGAGAAGAGAGTGAGGCCAAAGGGTGTAGTTATCCATCCATCCTCCCACCAGGATGTTGGGGAAAACACCCCCACAGGGCTCACAATCACCAGGGTGTTAGTTTCCCTAACCAATTGGGTGGAGTAGTGTATAGAATACCAAAATGTAAAAGATATAATAAAGCTCACAAACACACTATGGTAAGAACCATGTCTTCACCTCAAGTAAAATTAAATTCTATTAGAATCTCAGCTTCTAGTAATATGAATAGATGTCCCATAAGAACACAGTCATTTAAAAAGAAAAAACAATTTAAATTATCCATTTGTATTATTTTCAGTTTAAATTAATAAATTATGTAATAATTAATTAACCATTATCATCTTCCACATTACATTTCATTGACATATCAATAAAGATCCATGACCTCCAGGTATATGAAAATTGAGTCCACAAATTTTTAGAATTATAACCTCTACATTGCAACCCAACAAGATCGAACCCCATGGGTTAAGCATTTATTCATTTACTTATCAACATTACCAAATTCTATATTTCTAGGTATTCTAGAAAAACATTATAAGATACCAAACAAAATGGAATCAACACGGTGAGTACATGAAAAACCCATTGAGTCTTCTCAACCTATAGAATGATCATAAAGCCATCCAACTAAGAGAAGTTATACATGGAATCCACATGGCATACCCCGCATATATTTTCCTCCCATAGAAGTAGAGTATCCAAAAGAATATTACTTAAGTAGTTATGAAAGGATAATAGATAAACAAAAAATAGATTCAAACAACCATCCAACATTCATATCAATGGGTAAGACCATATTAAACTAATTCCATCATCTACGGTGTCCTCCCCAACACCACATGCATAAACTGATGCATCTCTCCATTCTAAGAATTATGAATTACCGAAAAATATGTCTTCTATACCACACATACCACAATATCCCTCTAGGATCTACCATACCAGACCCACATCGCCTCCAGGCCTCCCTACGGCCACAAACTACAACAACCCGCCAGGATCATCCAAACCACAAGCAGCATGAAACAAACATAGAAATAGAGTTCTCAGTCCAAAAGAATGTCTTCATCCTTCACAAAAAATGAGATATCATGGATCCAAAGAACAAGGCACATAACCTTTACAAATAAAATGGAAACTCATGACCTAAAAAGGAATTATCATTTATCACACAACCAGTTTTTATTTCATCATAAATCAACTGATTCATTATTCACAGTTTCCAACTATGGGAGACCTAAGCAACAAGCTATCATAAGATATGAAAAATTAATTTAAAAAATTAATCTAACATTCCTTTAATTATTTTATCTACAACCATAGACATGCATAATTTTCATTAATAAGTTTTATTAAACAATAAAACTTGATTCAATTTTATAAGTCATCAAATTATAATAGAAACCAGATTCGTCAATCATGCCATTTTAATTAGATTATCAAATTAATCATCAATTAATTACAAATTTATTTTATTTAGAAGATTTGATCAGTGAAAACATGTTAAGAAAAGAAATGAATTAATATAAGGAAAACCATTTTCACGGTACAAAGAAGCAACATCAATATGTGATCGATACAAATTCTTTAATTTAGTTCAAATAATTATTAGGTAAATTTCATTAAAATATTAGGGGTTAAATAATATGTGCTCTGTGATTGAAAATAAGTAAATATAGAATCAACAGATCCCTTACATCAAAAGGTCGATGATGTTCTTATCATATAAAGGATCAACGTAACAAATATCTAATCCCCTCTCCTGTATGATCTGCATCCATTTGAGGATGTTACGGCACCACCGCACCAACAAAAACAGAGATTAACTCCATTAAAATCTTGGTTATGTAAACAACATATCATGATGATATGAGAAGGAGGAAATAAATATAATATAGAGAGAAAATTCTAGAAAGTGAAGGAAAACACACCACAGATCAAGCTCGGTCACCACATATTGATGGAGGAAACCCAAGGATCAATCCCCATTGAAGGGATTTCCAAATAGTCGAAGAGGGGATTGTCGATTTTGTTGGTTAGGGGGAAGGGAAGTAGCAACTTAAGGTGTTGAAACCCGAGCGGATGAAATATTTTAAAACATTACAACATCGGGGGATTACATGATGTGTAAAACCCTTTCAGGTTATGTAATTAATCGATTTTAGTTTCTATAAAAAATCATCAACTTTTTCAATTATTTTATTTTTCAAACCCCAAAATATTAGACACTGTGTAACCCATATTCATTTTATTTAACCATTATTCATGTTGTCTATTCTCCTTGCTTCAATCTCTTTAGTTTCCAAAATACTCCATACTTCTTATGAACCTCCCATGAGCTTTGAAATCCTCAAGAACATTCAATGGATCAATCCATAGAGATCCAGGACCATCTAATAATAATTAAATCTTTGTGGTAAATACATTACCCTAGTGTTTGTGGGTAACCCATGTCATCATTATTTCGTTGGTTTGAGCCCCACCTTGGGCACTAGGGAGAATATTTTTTATCATATTTTAATTTAAATAAGAATATATTTTTACATAAATATGCTCTATGTAAAATTTTTTGTTGAAAATCAATTACAAATTTCTTTCTTATAGGTTACGTATAAAATTAGAAAAAATTAAGATGTGTCATCAATATAAGGTTTCATATTTTATAATATTTTATGTGTATTAATTTTTCTGTATTTTTCTGTACTTTTTAAAATAATTATCACAAAATAAATATACAAAATCATTTTACAAGCATGAATCAATTAGGACAAAATTACATTGTTCTTGAGGAGAAAATTTATACATACCCTAAACATATCAAATACAAATATTACATATTTTTAGTTTAATATTCTATACATTTCAAAAATACACATTCCCATAGAATATATGTTTATTATATTTGAAGACTAGATTAACTGTTATCTTATTTCATGAATGATCTTATATCTAACCCACAATGATCTTCTCACTTAGTGCTTTTCATAGACACACCCTACTTAAAACATTTTTCTATAACATTTGAATGAAAAATAAAAAATGATGAGAAAACATTCTGAGTAATGGAATACAAGGGATATATCAATATAATTTGAACTTATGGGTAAGAGAACATGAAAAAAAAATAGAAAACCATATCATACATTTAATTGATAATAATGGTGAGTCATAACCTAAATCTTGGAAGTTCATGAGACATTAATCTTAATGGGATCAAATAAAATTTGACATGACAGAATAACAATTATAGAAGACATAGATTTGTGAAATAAACATAAAAATATAACATTTTTAGCATTTATAAATGGTGACAAGATCACTCATTAAGTTAAATACATAAAATCAGGCCCTAAAATAATCTAATAGACATGAAATGAGGTTTACACATAAACTTAAGAACATGAAATACATGTACACATATAACATTTTAAACATGTAATTAGCTTCACACATAACATTGGGAACATGTAATCAGGTTTATAAATCACATTGAGAATAAGTAATTATTTTCACACATATCATATTTACTCATTCTTTATTCATATTTCCCAATGAACTCCTAGAAGATATATGTCACACCCATCACATCATCCATACAAATATGTTACACAAGATAATGAAATATTCCTTTTATAAAAACCCATGTAATGAAATGGGATTTTCATCATTATATAACTTTTGGAAAAGAAGAAAGGTTCATAATCATTTTACCATTTCATCATAGGATAACCTGTGAAAAAAGAAGCATGTTTCATATGCATTTTATCATGGTATAACCCATGAAAGTGAAATGGGTTTCATAAATATATATGTTCATTATAATCATAAACCAGCGATAGCAAGAATAATATTTTTATCAATTTTTCATATCTCTTGGGAATCATAAGTGACATCAATGGATTCCGTTATAGATTGAAAATTTTTTTGAAAGAAAAATCACTTGGAAAGTTTCTTGAGGAATATAGATTGTCCACTATGAAAAATACTCTCATTAAAACATAAAATATTTTAAAAATAATTCTCATTGAAGTCTTACTTTTATACTTATATATGAATATTTTAAAATCATTTGAGAAATTCCATGAGTAAAATACAATTCCAATTTGAAATACATTATTTTAAAGATAAATATTTTCCAAATATTAATGAAAGCATTTTGTTTGAATATAAACTTGAAAACATGTTTGTTATGATTTAATTAATTCATCATCGATGATAGTAATAAATAATTTTCAAGCTGTTTATGTTAAAAAAATATTACTTTTAGATATTCAGTAAAAGAAAAATAAGAATTTTTTGAAAATGATATGAATATTCTATTTAGATCATTTCATTGAAAATTAAAAATTGGGAAAATATTTCATTAATAAAATCTTGGATTAATGTTAAAAAAATTGAAAACATTTTTAGAAAACATCGGCATGGATGAAAATGGGGATTCAACTATAGAGATAAATAAAGAAGATTTTTCTAAAAAAAATATTTCGAACACTTGAGTACATAACGAGAGTAAATTGAAGTAAAAAAATTTATTCTCAAGGATTAACTATAAGGAATGATAATTCATGCATTTATTATGATTTGAACTATAATATTTCATCATAAATATCATAATCATAAACAATGCTGATAAACAATGAGACCATAACATCAAACCTTTACCACTTTTGTATCTCCTGAATCATTGGCCCCATTATATAATAACAGAAAATTAATCCTATAATATTATTAAAATAATGATATTATTGATATAACGTTTAAAATGTGTAGTATATACACCTCATAGAAGATGATAGGTTCATAACATGACTTATGTCCCATTGAAGAAAAATTAAGACAAAAACCCCTTACTACTTTGGTATCTTTTGATCCATAAATACCATGAAAGTGAAAAATAAAAATGTATATGTAAATACCCATAATATTAAGGTTAATAATTATAAAAAAAATCATGGGAAGTATATACACATGATAAATTAAGCAAGTATAGAATACAAAAGTTGTCTCTTAGAAAAAAAGAGAGCTGAAAATCACATACCTAACTATCAACATACTTAATAGAAGTTAGAAAAACTTTTTAATAAATATAAGTTTATTGTGAATATATTACAGAACCATAATTATAAATATTAAACCATATATTATTTACATGTTACCTTTTATTACTTTTTTATCTACGATTCAATCTTAAAATCACATTTCAGGTAATAAGCGGTTTGATTTTTGTTTATATTTTTGATTTGTTATTTTCAGTCCAATTAATTTGATCATGGTGACATAGTATCCAGAATAATAATCATTATATAAATATTATATTTTAAATATATTATCATTTAGAATAATCCATAAACATTAGATAAAGAAAATGAAATAAACTTTTCATATAGACTATAGGTCGTATGTACACATGAATGTTGTTTCTATTTTCAAAATGGAATAAAATAAAGATGGGAAATATTTTATTTAAAATAAAATAGTAATTATTATGTAATATATATCTTATATATTTATTTGAACATTTTTTTAATTACAGTCCATGTAATGTATATTTGAAAAATGAAACACATCGCTTTGTGAGGCAGTAGTCTTGCGTACACACGAGAAAAGTTATCATATTCCCATGGGTGGGAATATAAGTAGGAATTTGTGATATCATAATTTTTGAAGTATAAATATATTTCCAATATCATATATATTTATTTAATATGTACTTATTACTATCTAAGAAAAATTGAAATGAAAAACATATTACATCAGTTCGTAAGGCGATAGTCCACAGTATGCACGAGCGATGCAATTATTTTCCAATAATTATGGAGGTATGTAGTCACATGTGGTATTATAAATAAAAATTTCTAATAAAATAGTAAAAATTAGTTCTTAATATAAAATAAACCATTTAATCCATCTATGAGAGGTGGTTAGGGAAAATAATAACATTGGTTTGTAAGGCAGTAGTCGATCGTACATAAGAATGATGATTGTGTATCCCATTTTATAGATGTGGAAATGGTTTCAGGTCTTGATAATAACATAACAAAATATTAGTATATTTAATATATTAATTTTATTATATAATAATATTTTAATAAAAATTTAAGGTTTTGGAAAAAGAAATAAAATAAATCACTTGGTTAGGGATGTTACCTCTTCTTCCGAAAACTTTTTTTGGTTTGCACAAAAAAGATTTTTAAGTTGTATTTACAAACAAAATAATGATTATATGAATATATTATGAAATTAAGAAATATTTTATTGAAGGAGTTTTATGAAATAATTAGTTTTTTGAAGTGGGTGGGGTGGTTGTTTATATGTGAGGTGAGTGGCACATAGGTATATTTTGAAAATAATAATGTGTACCCACATTTTCGAGATGACACAAGGATAAAAATGGTCCATTATAGAACAAAATATGTTATATAGTCTAAATATCTCCATAAAATTGTTGTTTTAAATGATTACATGTCATTTTATTCTTTATCCTTTTTAGTTTAACCTCGATGTAAACCCATTTTACCTTAAATGTGATAATTATTTTTATTTCATTTACAATTCATTATAGTAAAAAAAATTAAGTATAAATTATTTGATAATATAAACTATACTAATTATAAATATTTAATACATTTTCTATATTTCCATTCATATCGTTGGAAAATTTTAAATTAAATTTAATTTTATTGACGTTATAAAAAAGTGGGTTTCCAGAGAGAAAATGTTTAAAAGTTTAATAAAAATTTACATCAAAATTCAATTTCAAAATGATTAAAATGATATAAATTATATTAAAATATATATTATTGAACAAATTTTACATTTAACCCATATTAAAATAAATTTCTTGCTTTTTAATTATTAGAAATAAAGGATAATTCTTAATAAAAATCATTATTTTTCACTATTCATTAAAAAATTTAACATTTCAAAGATTTATCAAAATATCCCCATGAGATAATTTTTAAATGATTTACCCAAATATGAATTTAATTTTTTTGAATAATTTTTCAAAAAGATGAAAAATTTAATTTTAAAACAAGTAAACAAAAGGGGACAAAATTAGTTTTTTATAAAAATATATTTTTTAGTGTAAACTTTGACTCATTCTTATCAAAAGTGTAGAAAATAACTAAAAAGACAGTTAAATGTTATTTATATTTATAATATTAAAATTTCATTAAAATTAGTTACAAAAATTCATGTGTTCAATTTATTGGGATAACACATGTTTGTGTCCATGAAAATTGTTTTTTAGAAAAATATTTCTATTATTTTCAAATTGTATTTATTTTAATTACTAATTAATTCACCATGAATGGATTCATTTTATATAAATGTTTAAAACATATATTTTTACAATTTATTTAATATTATTCATACCATCCATTCCAATGGTATGTCGGCACAATCATATTAAATAATAATATTTTAACAGTTTGTCACCTTTCAATTAAACTCGACATTTCATGTAACACAACCTACAATCAATGTTTCATGTAATGATAGATAAAATAGGTGTTTTATGAAAAAAAAACAATGATCAATTTTTCATGTAATGAAAGTTAATGAAAATATTATCTTTATTAGAAAAAATATATTTCACAAAATTTCAGGGTGTTACATTTTACCCCCTTAAATAAATTTCATCCTCACAATTTGAACGTGTTCTTGGAAAAAAAGATTATAACATTTCAAAATACAATTTTGGGAAGCAAAAATTTTATAAATAGTTAATAAATGTATTAAAAGTGAGAAAGGGACGTGTAAAGGCCATCTAGAATAACATATTCTCAGTTTTCTAATAAGAGAACATTGGTGGGATCTGAAACTTTAGACATGGAAGAAATGATTAATTTTCAAATAATGATGGAGACAAACCCAGATAATTGATCAAAATAAAGTGAACCATCAAGTGAAATGAGAAAACCACAAAACCATAAAATAAAGGGGTTCGAAAAATTTCATTGATATCATAAAAAATTATTTCAATTGGATAAAATTTTATTTCAGGAAACTTTTTCTAATATGGGGAAATTTTCACAACAAGATACACTCAATTATTCTAATTCTATTTCATAAGAACAATCTCATCATTTGGTCATGCTTTGATTAATTTTCATATCATCTCTTACATTAATAAATTTTCATTATTTTATATACTTTAAAAACTATGGGTCATAATATTTATAAAATAATGATATGCCAATCCTTATTTATCTATAGGTTATAAAAAAATTTAGTATAGGTTATAAAATAAAATCCAAAGTTCAATATATTCAATTTCATTAACCTTATGGTTCCTCCATTTTTTTAAAAAAAATTAAATCCAAAAATTTTTAGAAAACAATTCACTAAATTTAAAAATCTATATATCAATAGTCCCACAAACAAGATAAATTATCTATTAATGTGACATAGAAGATATGTGAATACATTTATCATATATTTTCTTAAAAAATAGCAATAAATATAAATACCATAGAAACATAACTAAAACATACATACTTCTTACTTTCTTGAATAAAGACATAGATTATTGAATATATTTAGTAAATATAATTACATTAGAAAATTCCATCAACGATAATGTAAACCACATTATCCCCAAATCATTATCCAATTCCATGGTTATAAATATTATCCCATTGGCTTTATTTTTATCCATTATCTCTTCATCCTAACATAATTTTCTGAACATTGGGAAAATATTAATGGTTGTCTTCCCTTAATCATTTTTTTATATAAAATATCTCAGTTCCATTAAATAACTTTTCTAAGGAATAAACACCATTCAATATATTCATGAAAATCCTTAAAAAAACATTTAGTGAAAAATTCGTATATAACTCATGATTCATATAACATAATTCCTGAATTAACATACAAAAAACAATCAATCGACTTAATTATTAAACTATTTTAAAGGCTTTACCATTTTAATCCCTAAAAACTATTTTCTACAATATGAAATATGAATCAGGACTTAACATTCATCTACCTAAATTTAATCATGATTCACATGTTTAACATAAAATATAACTTGAGAACAACCCATACCTTTCATATATAATTTTTGGTCTCTTCATCATAAAAAATATAACCTTTACTCATACCACTTTTACTGATTCTCATCACCTGCCTTCCCCCCATGAAATAAATTTTTTAACTCCCATATATTACACATATAAAAATTTTATAATTTGATAATACCTTAAGGATAATAGTATTCCCATACACTTCTTTAGTTGAACATTTCATTTTTCCTCATGAATTACTTCCTTCACGCCCTTCTTCGGCACACATAAAATTTATTCTCATTACATTGAGGAATATTATTGTGTCCTTATTTCCATATTCATGACATATAGGAATCATAATCTTCATCCTTTCATGGTATTCACCACATAAACTCTAAACTAACTTTAAAAAAATATTCAATGGTATGTCCAAGAGTTGGTTAATGTGAAAGATGTTAATCATATATCTTAATTACTAATTGGAAAACAAATCTAAATATCCTTTACTCCAATAATAATTTATTTTCTTTTCCCCTAAACACATGTTCTATCTCATTCAACGTTAATCTTGTTCCTTATAGTAACCACAATTTACTAAGACCAAAAATAATAGTTTGATTAAGAATATTCATAGAGGGAAACCACAAAATAATGAAAAATGATTTATTGGATTAATAATTAATGAAACCAATTTTGACCTATGAAACCATAAGTTTATCTTTGTTATTAATCATTTTTATCTATTAAAATACTTCATTATGGATCGTAAATAGTTTTTTAATTTCTAAAGAATATCCCATGGGTGTATCAAACCATGTTTAAAAAAAGGCCCATTGACATGCACTATGTGATGATAATTTCTAACTCAATACACCATTTTTAGAGTTGTTATCCCTATATACCTATTTAAAATGCCACATACACTAATATTAACTAGTTATGGATTTAATTTCATGGAAACCTTTCACTCTATCCATTACAAAAATACAAGGAATGTTTCTTATACTATGACTCATATTTATACTTATCCTTTGACATATTCCAAGAGACATATGTAGAAATATACCTAGAAATCTGAATAATTTTTTCTTATCATAGTTTTTAAATTTAAACTAAAATTTCTTTGATAAAATCTTTAAATAACTCAATATTTTCATACATGAATATTATATATTTTTTTAAAAAATATTTAATATATTTCACTAATAAAGAATGACGGGCTGTATAGGTTTATTGGATTTGAATACTATATTTACTATATTATTATTTCTTGAATGATCTTAAATTTTACACATAATTATTTTCCCACATAGTACCCTTCATATACATACCCTTCCTAAAACCATTCTTCATATAATAGGGAAAGGAAACATAGGAAAGGGTGATCTTAGATACTCTTTAAGGGTAAACAATGTGGATATCAATATAATATGATCACATGGGTGTGATAACATGGTAATAAAATTTAAAAACTATATAATTTATATCATTGATGCTTTTATTGGTCTATTTGTATTTTATATTAATTATATTAACCATCAAAATGTTTATAATTTGATAATATTATAAGAGTTAAAAGGGTTAAAAAACATAAGGGTTAAAAAATATTCAAAATTTATCTTATATTCATTTTATGAATATATTTAAACCCAAAATATTCTTATCTAAGATATAAGTAACTTTATTCCCATTTAGATTACAAAATTAATTTATATCAATATATTAATTTGAAGAATTCTAAGAATTCCCCTACCATTTCCTATAAAAGGGAACAAATCCTTATATTTTATTCACACTTAAAAACCATTTGGGTTCAACCAAGACATCGGAAAGTCCTTAATTGAATCTATAACCACATTCTATAGGCCTTTTTCTAGGTATAAAAGCCTCCTTATAGGTTTTAAGGTTATAATCAAAGGAGACGGTCGAAGGAAGAGTTATCATTTATAATAAAGAGATTCTATTTTATTTCTTCTTCCAAATACTTCAAATCATCTTCAAACAAGATGAAATAATAAATAATTCATATTCAATATACTAAGATTTTATTAGGCTAGTTTCATAACCTAAATCAATATCCAATTATATCAAATGGGAATGAATTAATCATTTATGCGTCGTGTGAATTATCACTGCCATGAACTGGCATTATTCATTTTCCATCACCATCTCTAAAGATTGGTTAAAATGGTGTAATTAATGTTTATATATCATATTAATGACATAATTATCATTATAGGATTATAATATATAAATTAAATGCTTCATTTTCATGCACATAAAAATGATAATGTTGTTCATTTGTACGTGTGAACTATCACCTCTGTGAAGCGGTGTGATTCATTTTTAATAATCACATCACATGGATAATATATATAAGTAAAATAATATAATTAATATTATATTAATTATATTATTAAAATTTTCTAAAGATAAAATAATATTTTTGTTCTTTCCTTAATGATCAATGCAAAAAATATAATGTTATACATGTGTATATACAACTTATTGTCTCCATGATTGCAACAGTGTTCATTTTTCATATCCCCATTTAATGAATTGATTTAAAAGTAATATTGATATTTAAAAGTGATTATAATTTCATGATTATTATTCTATATATGATGAAATAATACCCTCTTTGACCATATTCGACAAACCGATGTCATTTTATAATCATATACTAAATATCATCAAAACTTATGAAATAAACGTAAATAATTAAGTAATTGGTATAACATGATAATGAGTGATATATAATGATTAATAAAATTTGAAATGGTTATCAAGAAAGTAAATAAGTGACATAATTATATAATTAAGGATGATAAAAATTATACGTGATGATTCAGACTCAATGTAAATGACTTTTGTCACAAAATCATCTTTTAATGTTACTCTTTCTGTAATTTTTAAAAAATCCAAAATGAATGATTATTTTAACATATTAAAAAATAATTTACTTTCCTTATTTTATGATGATTTCATGTTTTTATTCTTCCTTTATAATTTATTATTTATTATTTTGAAATAATTTGTTTTCATTTATGAGTGTGTGACTTTGTAAAAAAATTAAATTTGACTTAAAAGTTTGAATGTTATTATTATTTTTATATGTTGTGCTTAGGTTTTTGGAATTATGAACTATTAATGAGTACAAGTGGGTATGTGATAAAGAATAGGTGGGTGATCCTGTGATAGCTCTCCAATTCATTGGGTAATGTGACTGAGTCAATTAGCAGGGTTTTTCTAATGAGATTAATGGAATATTTTGCAATGGGTATTCCAAATGTAGGTAAGAAGGTTGCTCCCTATATAGATGCGAAAGACACTATAAGAGTGATATGTAATTGAATCCAGAAGATACATCTTTGATTTATATTTTCTATGTATCTTTACTATAATCTTATAATTACTTGAGTTAAGGTAAAGCAATTATGTTTTATGGGTGAAAAGTATATATTTTGGAAAATGTTTTCATAGGTTATTAGTATTTGAGGAATAAAAGTGTATTTCTTTTTGTATGTCCATTACTATGATATTTGTTCTTATACAATGTTTCAAAATGTTTTTAACAGAATATAAGTATGGGTTATAGAAAGGAGGAAGTGATGTTGAATTTTTAGATGATTATTCATGAAAAAGGGAATCATGTTTTATTTTAAAAGATTTGTATTTTTGGAAAAGTGGATACTATTTTACTAGTATCCAAATTGTACGTGAGATGTTATGTATGATTTATGACATAATTACCTAAAACACTAAACCTTAAAAGATCCTCAATATTAAATAAATTAATTTCTTGACTAAAATTCAAGATTTTTTTAATGTTTAAGGTCGGGGCATTATAGTTGCTATCAAAGGTAGTTTTAGATTACTTTAAAGGTTAGGTTATTATTTATGTATAAGTTACAAGACATATAAAACCAAAATTTTAATCATTGTAGGAAGAGACATATTTATTTTAGATAAATTAATTGGATTTTAGATAAGATAAATAAATATATCATAGCTGTTATTTTCCTCAAAAGATATTATATAATGATTTTATTCGTATACACACACTAACATTTTTGGTTTTAGTAAATGGATCGATCCAACAAGAACCATAGTAATAACATACATGAAGGAAAATGTGACTTTTCTCTGAATAAACATCTTAATGAAATTGAAGCGATATTTAGAACTATTTTTCTTATTATAAACCCACTTTAAAGACTCATAATTTACCACTTGAACCGTGGAGAAGCTTTTAATACATCATATCTGAGAAAAATGAATCCCTGTGGATTTTTAAGAAAAAATCATCATAGAGGTAAATATAATCAATGAAATATGTGTCAAGTATTTTGAAAGAAACACTTGGGAAAATTTATTAAATGGATGGGAAGATGTTTTTGATGTGGTAATATAGGTCATAAGGAAAAAATATTCCAAGGAAAAGGATATCCTATGTAAGATCCATGAAATAAAAATAAGTTCTTCCTAAGTTATCAATTGACTATTTTAAATATGTGGATTATGGTCATTATGATAATACATGTCCTACAATGAATGTTCATGAATGGGGTCAAAAATACCATAAAAAATGTATGTTTATCAACACCTAATACCAATACAATTAAAGATGTGGAAACTGAATATAACTGTTGAAAGGTATAGATAATTGCAATGATCATGTTATGATACTGTAGACTCTTAAGAAATGATTCATGCTTTTATTTTTAGTAAATAAGTATTATGTAATAATATTGGAAATTAGGGTCAGGGGATCATAAAGAGTGATGAAAGATTTAAAAGCCTACATATATGGGATTAAAGAGTTATTGAAGATGATAGTAAGATTAAATGTTTTAAAGTATTAATACTATTCTAAATAGCAGAGTAATCTGGAATATATTTTTAATTTTTTTATATGTTACACTTATGTTTCTTATGTGAAAATTTTATTTTAGGATGAATTGCCTTTATTTTTTGGACATAATTATAAATGTATGAAATATTTTTAAGGTTTGGATTATCTTTGTTTTTGAGGTAATTGTGGGTTTTTCATTTTGGGATAAAAAATGAAAGGTATAAAATAATTATTGATGTTAAAACTTGTAATGGTTATTGGTTAGGATGTTATCATATTTTGGGAATGTTATAATAATGACATAGTTTTATAAAAAGGACACCCATAGGATGGGTGAAAACCTATCGCATATAGAATGGATATAAGAATTGATCCCATAACTGAAGGGTGACAAGGGAACTGTAACACACTCGGTTTGAGGTATGTAGCCTTTTTTAATGAATTTTTACGTGTTTAAAGTGCATGGAATGATTTGGAAAGAGGTTGAGAGTGTTTGGAATGGCTTTGGATGAGTTTGGAGGATTTTAAAGGGGTCCATGGTTTGAGCACGATTAGTGTAAACCGTGCATATGCTCCCAAAAACCATGCTGGGGTAGACAGTAGGCTCCGCTTGTCCTAGACACAGTTTTCAAAACCATGCAAGGAAACTGTGCGGACCCTAGCTCTCGGGGCAGTGTCCTGCGCACGGTTAGCACACGGTTTTCCAAACAGTGTGGGCTAACCGTGCGGCCACTTATAGTTAGGGTTTTAAAACCTGAGCTCACTCAGGATTGCCTCATTTCACTCTTCTCTTCCTCCCACTAGAGCCTCACTCAGGTTTTTGGGTTTTTAGGGTTTATGGGTGCTCTACCACTTGTTTTGGAAGAGATTCGAAGGGGTTTCAAGGTGGATTCATGGTGATTTCTCCAAGGTAAGTCTCTCCTCTTGTTTCTCTTGTGTTTTCATCTAGATCTACATCCCTCTCCTTCTTGGTTTTCTAGATATACACTTGTTGTGTGTATATCTAGGCTTGGTGTTCCCTTGGATGTTAATATTAAGGCTTGTGAATGTTAGGTAAAGGGTTCTAGAGAGGTTTTGGTGGTGCGTTTACCGTTTTTGAGGTGCGGTGGCTTGCAGGTCCATTTCTCGGGAACCCTAAAGGTAGGTGGATTCTCTCTCGACTCCACTTTGTTAGAACTAGTGGTAACATGTTAAAATTAATTTTTTATGATTGAAATTAATTGTATGTTGATGTGCAAATTTGGTTGTAAATTAATTTGGGGGTTTTTGGGGAAAAGGGGGTTTTCTAATGAAATGCTATTGTTGTGAGTTTTAAAATAGAAATTTTAAAATGGAATTCTATGGTTGATTTGTGAAATGATTTATGGGAAATGGTATCCAATAAAAATGGTTTTTTATTGGAATGGGGTTTTGGCATGGAAAATGGTTTTCAATAAATGGGTGATTTATTAGAGTGGATTTTTATGTAATGGAATTTGGTCGATTGCATGTTGTTTGGCTCTCGCTGGGTCAGACGCTTGGGTGTGAATGTCTGAAATGTTATGGGGAATTGGGCGAGAAGTACCACTATAATGATGGGGGCTGGATACAGGATGGAAGGTCCACCATCAAAGGATAAGTGGACGGGAAGAGCCACTAGTTTTGAATGGGTGAACGGTTGGACAGAAGCAATACCATTTGATTGTATTGGTTGTTTTGGATTTTGATTTGCAAGATGGAAATTGTGTTGATAATGGGAAATGATGAAATGACTTGTGGCATGTTTTCTTGGAATTCCCTTGGATGATTGGTTGTGGTATGATGGCTTTGTAAGGGAATTTTTGGATTATGAAAAATAGTTGCACTTGTTTTTTATTTTATATAAACTATTTTATATAAATGTGTTAATGGTTTTATCCTAGTGGCATGTGTAGGGAAGTCATTTGGTGAAAACCTACTGAGTTTTTGTACTCACCCCCTGATTTGGCACTGTGGTGTCTTTGCAGATTTTGTGTACCATGATGTGGGAAAAGGTAAGGCATCTCCCTCCTTTAGTGGAGCATTGTGATGTCATGGTGGAGCCTGGAGTTTGGAGCTTGGTATGGAGCTGTGGTGGTGTCATGGATTATTGGTGTTTGGATGTTTAGTTTCCGCTTTGTACTCTGATGTGTTGTGGACATGTCTAGTTGTATTGGGTTTGGTTTGCATTGTGGAACAACTTGGTTGTTAGTGTATGGTTTGGTTGGGTTTGTTAACATTCATCATATAGTTTTTGGATTGTTTGGTTGGTTTTGTCTTAAGGGAAAATTGTTCCCTAATCTGTTCACAGAGCCCTCGGCATTTATTTCCAACCTTTGGTGCCTTGGGAAGGTCTCTTAAGTCCATTTAACCCTCACTGCCTCCTCAAGACAATGAGGTAGGGGTGGGGTGTTACAAGTGGTATCAGTTTGTTCAGTCCATTAGAGTGATTCACGAATTTGGTGTTGACATTCATTATGGTACATTCCTTGAGTCGGGATGGTATCAAGGCGTAGGAGTGTCATAATAGGGAATGTATAGCATAATAGGACATAGCTAACCCTTTTATGTTGAAATTCAAGTTACCTGGGAGTTGGGTACATATGTGTTTGGGAGACACTTATAGGCATGGGATATCTCGTTATCGTGGCTGTAGCCAATGAGATGAGCACGGTATGCATGGTAGAAATGACTTCCCTCTAGGATGCATAATTCATTGGGGTATAATGATTTATGATGTGATAAGAATATGTGAAATTTTAATGTGAATAAATTGGTATTTTGAAAATGGTTTGGTTTTCAAAATGGAGAAACTTGGCACATGTGGAAAAATGTGAACTGGTGGAAAGCCTTGTTGTGATAGTGTTGTGTAATGTGATTTGAAATGGGATTTCGTGATGTTTATGAAAGTGAGACTCATTGTTGTTTTTTTTTCTTTATAGAAATGGCACCGGGTAGGCGTCATAGAGACCAACTAGATGAGGCTGCTGAGAATGTGGTTGCACCTGAGCCTCAGGTGAACCAGCAGCTAGTGCAATGTATGGTGAAAGCTTTCCTATCTTTGGGAAGTGAAAAAAAACAGATGAACCAAGGAATATAGATCCTGTGGTTCAGCTTCAACGGAAGAATCCACCCATCTTCATGGTTGATTCAGAGCTAGAAATGGCAGAAGCATGGTTGAATAGAATGAACAAGATCTTAGAGTTCTTAGGAACGCCGTTAGAGATGAAAGTGAAGTTGGGCACATATATGTTGGAAGATCTTTCCCTTAAGTGGTGGGAGTTGGTAGTCCAAGCAGGGACGGACCAGGGTATGACATGGGAAGGATTTGAGGAATTGTTTAACAAAAAATTCTACCCACATATGTTTAGAATTTAGTGTACGACTTATTTCTTCAGTTTTAAGAAAGAGATGATGTCTGTGACGGAGTATGAAACTATGTTTATGAACATAGTGTGGTTTGCACCTGAGGTGGCGGGTAGCATGTCGTTGAAGGAAAGGATCTTTGAATCGGGGTTCAAGAAAGAAATTCGTTCCAAGATAGCGGTGCTGTGTATAGACGATTACACAGAGAAGGTGAATAGAGCCTCAGTGGCTGAGCAGGATCTGTTGGGAACTCTGGGCGGGGGAAGCATGGTTGTACCCATGGGGAATAGTAGGAACTCTAACACTAGGTTCAAGCGAAGGAGGGACACTTATTCTCAGGGCGAGAACATGACATATAATCCGACAGTAGGATCGGTAAATCTTCCTCCGAAGCCCCAGAGAAAGATGGCATGTTTTTAGTGTGGTTCTACAGGCCACATCAAGTGGGATTGTACGACACAACCTCGATCATGTCATAATTGTAAGCAGATGGGGCATCTGTAGCATTATTGTTAGAATGCTCCAAGGACGGGTGCGTGTGACACTACTCAGGGATCGCAGACGTCGTATGCGTCGACGGGACAGGGGCATCAGTATACCCCTCGGCAGCAGAGTAAAGTGGGTTATGGTGATTCTCGGAATACCACGACACCTCAACAAAGAAATAAAGAGAAGAGTTTTTAAACAAAAAATGTGTTCGGATCTGAATAGGTTGTGGTGGATGATCAGTCGGTACCATCAATGGTGCGAGGTACTATTCTTTTAAATTCTACCTTGATGCAAGTGCTGTTTGATACGGGTGCTTCACACTATTTTATTGCTGCATGTGTGGTTGATTAGATAGGTTTATGGGTATAAAGGATGCCATATATTTTGAAACTTTAAACTCCTCTGGGTCGAAGAGAGTGTTGAGCCTTCTTGTGAAGAGAATGTTGTATCATTATGGGTGAGGTTGAGATAGTGTGGAATTTCTCAATGCTTGAGATGGATGGGTATGATGTAATCCTGGGAATGGATTGGATAGTGGATTTTAGGGCCCACATCGATTGTGATGCGTGGATAGTGGATTTTACAACACACAAAGGTGTTAGACATCTCTTTAGAGAAGAGAGGCATGGAAGGAAGGGTGAAACATGTTTTTTGGCACCAGCAGTGGGTACGTTATCATATCAGTTGGCAGCGTTGTCGTTGAAATCGGTAAACGGTGTTGAGAAAAGTGATCCTCTGGAAGTGGTGGACCAATTCATAGATGTTTTTTCTAAAGAATTATCTAGGTTACCTCCCATAAGAGAAGTGGAGTTTACGATTGATCTCCTCCCGAGGAAGAGTCCAATCTCACTTATGTCTTATCGGATGGCACCAGCTGAATTACGGGAATTGAAAGTCCAGTTGGATGAGTTAGAAAGCAAAGGGATTATCTTCCCTATCATATCTCCGTGGGCAGTGCCAGTGTTGTTTGAGAAAAAGGCAGATGGAACTTTGAGACTTTTTGTTGATTATCATAGACCTAACCAAGTTACGATAAAGAATGGATATCCACTTACACGAATTGATGATTTATTCAACCTGTTGAGGGGAGCCTAGTGGTTCTCCAAGATCGACCTCTGGTCTAGATATCATCAATTGTTGGTAAGGAAGGACGATATTCCTAAAATATCTTTCAGAAGTAGATATGGCCATTATGAATATTTGGTTATGACCTTTGGTCTAATGAATGCGCTAGTAGTGTTCATGGAATTGATGAATCAGATATTTTAGAGATATATGGATTCATTTGTGGTGGTGTTTGTAGATGATATTATGGTTTATTCAAAGAAAAGGGTAGAGTATGAGAAGCACTTGGCGATAGTGCTGGGGATCTTGAGGGATCATCAGTTGTATGTCAAATTGTCAAAGTGTGAATTTTGGATACAGGAAGTTCATTTTCTTGGCCATGTGATTACAGAAAGGGGTGTTTCAGTGGATCCAGAAAAGATAGAGGTTGTTCTCTCGTGGCATCCACTAAATAATGTGTTTGAGATATGGAGTTTCCTTGGTCTAGGTGGGTATTATCGGCGTTTTGTTCATGATTTTTCACGTTTGGCATCGCCGATGACCGCATTGACAAGACATAATGCTCCATTCTAGTGGGACGAACAGTGCCAGTAGTGTTTTGAATAGTTAAAGGGTCTTCTTACATCAGCACCAATCTTGGTTTTGCAGAACCAGGAAAAGGGTATGTGGTGTATTGCAATGCATCAGGATCAGGGTTGGGGTGCATTCTCAAGAAAGGGAATCATGTGGTTGTGTATGGATTACAGAAGTTGAGAGTGTGTGAGAAGAACTACCCAACTCATGATTTTGAATTGGTAGTTGTGGTCTATGCTTTGAAAGT
The DNA here is from genome assembly GCA_963277665.1 of Viscum album. Classification (NCBI taxonomy): domain Eukaryota; kingdom Viridiplantae; phylum Streptophyta; class Magnoliopsida; order Santalales; family Viscaceae; genus Viscum; species Viscum album. Next base: position 1,188,009,414 of record OY728143.1, on the reverse strand, counting down.
ATGGCGGCATTATCTCTTCGGTGATAAATTCACGGTATATACAGATTATAAGAGCTTGAAACACATTTTCTCACAAAGTGATTTGAAATTGAGGCAAAGGAGATGGATGGAATATCTCCAGATGTTTGATTTTGAATTGATGTACACAACATGTAAGGTAAATTTGGTGGCAGATGCATTAAGTAGGAAATCATATGTGCAGGTGGTGAAACAGGAAACAGACCAGTTGCAGTAGATGTCTGTTATAGCTGATATGTGGTTGGAATGTGAGGACCAGGGCGATAGAGCGGTCTTCTTTTCAGTTTTGTTGATTCCTAAAAAGGTTGTCCTGGTTAGAGAGGCACATATATCTGATTCTAAGTGTGTGACGGTGGGGTCAAGACTCAATAGTGGAGATACCATTGAGGGTTGGAAATTGAATGGAGATTTAGTTTTGTGTTTTCGGAATCAGATGGTAGTACCAGTTTTATGTCCGGAGGATCTTCTTAGGGCATATCATCATTCTTAGTGGTCTGTTCATCCTAGAATTCAGAAAATGTATAAAGCATTAAAATCACAGTTTTGGTGGGCTGGTATGAAAAGAAGTGTGGTTGAGTTTGTTTCAAGATGCTTGACTTGTCAGCAGGTCAAGGTAGAGCATCAGAGGACAACAAGAATGTTGCAGTCTTTACCAATCCCTGTTTGGATGTGGGAGCAGATAGCGATGGATTTTGTCAAAGGTCTCCCAAGAACAGTCATAAATCACGATTCCATTTGGGTGATAGTGGATCGGCTGACGAAGTCGGCCCATTTCATCCCGATTCATGAATCTCATACGGTGGAGGATCTGTCTAAAATATATATTCGGGAGGTGGTAAAGATGCATGGTGTTACAATTTCGATTGTATCAGATAGAGATCGGAGTTTTATATCTCATTTATTGAAATCCTTATAGCAAGCCCTTGGTACACAGTTGACGATGAGTACGGCACATCACCCTCAGACGAATGGTCAATCCGAGAGGACCATACAAAATCTGGAGGATATGTTGCAGGATTGTGTCATGGATTTTGGTGGCTCATGGGAGGAGAACTTTTCATTGGTTGAGTTCTCTTATAATAACAATTATCAGGCATCCATACAGATGGCTCTGTTTGAAGCATTGTATTGGCGGCTGTGTCGTTCTCCACTATGTTAGGTGGAAACGGGTGAGTCTTCAATGGTTGGACCGAGCCTTGTCCAAGAGACTATGGAGAAGATCAAGTTGATCAGAAAAAGAATGGATATGGCTTAGAGTTGTCAGAAATCATATGTGGATCATCGTCGACATCCATTTTCGTTCGAGGTGAGTGATCATGTTTTCTTGAGAATCTCTCCTAGTTTGGGACATCGTTAGTTTGGGAAGCAGGGAAAGTTATCTCCGAGGTATATTGGACCTATATAGATTCTTGAGTAGATTGGTGATATGTCTTATCATTTGGCTTTTCCACCACGGTTTGGTTCAGTGCACAATGTGTTTCATGTGTCGTAGTTGAAAAATTATCATCCAGATAGTGACCATGTAATTAGTTGGGATCATGTTGAGCTAGAACCGGATGCTTATTTGGTGAACATGCCTATGCTGGCTGTGGATAGGCTAGAGAAAGTCTTCCGTGGTAAAATCATCGGTTTAGTTCATGTTTTTTGGAAACATTTTCAGATTCAAGAGGATACTTGGGTGCGGATAATGTAGCACCCCCCGGTTTGAGGTATGTAGCCTTTTTCTATGAATATTTATGTGTTTAAAGTGCAAGGAATGTGTTGGGAAGAGGTTGGGAGTGTTTGGTATGGTTTTGGATGAGTTTGGAGGCTTTTAAAGGGGTGCACGGTTTGAGCACGGTTAGTGTAAACCGTGCATATGCCCCAGGAAACCACGTAAGGGATACAGTTGGCTCTACATAGACTGCACACAGTTTTCCAAACCGTGCGAGGAAACCATGCAGACTCTGGCTCTTGAGGCAATTGCATGCACATGGTTAGCGCATGGTTTACCAAACTGTGCGGGCTAACCGTGCGGCCACTTAAAGTTAGGGTTTTAAAACCCGGGCTCACTCGGGATTGCATCATTTCAATCCTCTCTTCCTCCCACTCGAGCCTCACTCAGTTTTTTGTGTTATCAGGGGTTAGGGGTGCACTCCCACTTGTTTTGGAAGATATTCGAAGGGGTTTCAAGGTGAATTAAAGGTGATTTCTCCCGGGTAAGTCTCTCCTCTTGTTTTTCTTGTGTTTTCCTCTAGATCTACATCTCTATCTTTCTTGGTTTTCTAGATCTACACTTGTTGTGTATAGATCTAGGCTTGGTGTTCTCTTGGATGTTAATATTAAGGCTTGTGAATGTTAGGGAATGGGGTCTAGAGAGGTTTTGGTGGTGCGTTCGCCGGTTTTGAGGTGCGGTGGCTTGTGGGTCGATTTCTCTGGAACCCTAAAGGTAGGTGGATTCTCTCTTGACTCCACTTGGTTAGAACTAGTGGTTACATGTTACAATTAATTTTTTATGATTTAAATTAATTGTATGTTGATGTGTGAATTTGGTTGTAAATTAATTTGGGGGTTTTTGGGAAAAAGGGGGTTTTGTGATGAATAGCTATTGTTGTGAATTTTAAAATAGAAATTTTAAAATGGAATTCTATGGTTGATTTGTGAAATTATTGTTGGGAAATGGTATCCAATAAAAAAGGTTGTTTTATTGGAATGGGGTTTTGGCATGGAAAATGGTTTTCATTAAATGGGTGATTTATTACAGTGGATTTATATGCAATGAAATTTTGTTGATTGCATGACGTTGTGTTCTTGGTGGGTCGGACGCTTGGGTGTGAATGTCTGAAATGTCATGGGGAAGTGGCTGGGAAGTACCACTATAATGAAGCGGGATTGATAGTGGAATAAAGTTCCACCATCAGAGGATAAGTGGATGGGAAGAGCCAGTAGTTGTGATTGGGTGAACGGTTGGACGGAAGCACCACCGTTTGATTGTTTTGGTTGTTTTGTGCATTGCTTTGCAAGATGGAAATTGTGGTCCTAATGAGAAATGATGAAACGACTTGGGGAATGTTTGGTTGGCATTCCCTTGGATTCTTGGTTGTGGTATGATGGCATGGTAAGGGCACGTTTGGCTTATGAAAAATGGTTGCACTTGTGTTTTATTTTATATAAACTGTTTTAAAGAAATGTGTTAATGGTTTTATCCTAGTGTCGTGTGTAGGGAATTCATTTGGGGAAAACCTACTGAGTTGTAGTACTCACCCTTTCTTTGGAACTGTGGTGTCTTTACAGATGTTGTGTACCATGACTTGGGAAAATTTAAGGCATCTCCCTCCTTTAGTGGAGCATTTTGATGTCATGGTGGAGCCTGGAGTTTGGAGCTTGGTATGGAGGTATGGTGGTGTCATGGATTATTGGTGTTTGGATGTTTAGTTTCCAATTTTTACTCTGATGTGTTGTGGACAAGTCTAGTTGTATTGGGTTTGGTTTTCATTGTGAAAAAACTTGTTTGTTAGTGGATGGTTTGGTTGGGTTTGTTAACATGCATCATATAGTTTGTGGATTGTTTGGTTGGCTTTTTCTTAAGGATAAATCATTCCCCAATTTATTCTCGGAGCCCTCGGCATTGATTGCCAACCTTTGGTGCCTTGGGAACGTCGCTTAAGTCCAAGTAACCCTCACCGCCTCTTTAAGACAATGAAGTAGGGGCTGGGTGTTACAGGAACACCCCTACCAGTAGCCTATATTTTGTCCCAATTAGTATGAATTTTTCTTTTAAATTAAATGATTTTTTTGAATAAAGAATATGTTGATTGTGGGAATATATGATTTATTGAATAAATAACCATAGGATTTGATGATTATTTTTTGATTAAGTGAATAATTCATTTTCAAGATATCTTCACTATTTTGGGAATCCTATGTGATAAATGTAAATAGAATACTATGGAATTTTATATGAGGAATAATGTTTAAATAATATTTTTGGAATAATATATGATTTTTCTTTTTCTTCACTTATGGTTATTTATAGAAATGGATAGAAACTATTGATGTTTAAAAGGAAGGATAGTTTTTGGTATGATACTTCAAGATAAATTGAAGTTATTTGTTGAGAAATGATCAAATTTAGCTGAGAAGATTATGTGATTAAATATATATGATTTTTTTAGTTTTCATTTCGGAATTGAATATTTTTTATCAATTTTAAGAACCATTATTAGTTGAATGGTCTTTGATGAAATTTAGTTATTAATGTTATATTTAGGATAATGAAGTAGTTTTTTGTCATATATGGATTATTATTTTTAAGTAATTATATTTTCTTGTTCTAACAATTTTGATTTTGGTTAATGTCTAAAGTCTAGTGAAATAAATGGTTAATCTTTTTTGGATTGGGTTCTTCTTTAGAAGATGATTTTAGTTATTCAGGAATAAAAAATAACCTTTAATATTCATTGTTTAATGAAAAAAGATGAGTTTGAAGTGGAAATTGATTAAAAGATAAAACTATACATAAAATAATGTATATTCACTCATGTTATTAGTCCAAGTAGTAAATAAATTCCTCAACTCTATTAAAACAATCTTAAAATAAAAAAGTTATACTTCTACTTTTCTTACTAAGAAATCAATGACCTTTTATCCCATTAGAGACTTATGATTTTATGATTGTTAAATTTATCCTAATAATGTTTTCTATTACTCTCCATCAGAACATGATAGTTATATTTCTCTTTAATATCCATGTTTTCCTACATGATCCCTTATTTATGTTATCTCGGGGGACCTTTGTACTTTTCTTTCTTTATATTAATTTGAAAGTTTCATTGACCCTTATTTTCATGTGGAATTTCAATATAGGTAATTTGAAATGTCAAAACCATAGTTTTAAATTCTGAGATAAATTATAATAATGTAATTTATTGGCGGGTGGAGGGGATTATGTAACAACCCGAGTTTTTACAAGGAAAACTATGTACAATATAGTACATTATACATCACATCTTTCTTAAATGAACAAATTTATATTGTAATTTAACTATTACCATTAAAACCTAGACATTATAACGGAGAGAATGAACAATATTAACTGAATTATGAAAATATTTTTTAAAAATGTGTATATAATTAATTATTTAGGTAAAAAATAATTATAAATGACTCAGAATCCATTTTCAAAAGAAAATTAGTTTTTTTATGAAAAACTATCTAAAAGTGAAAAATCATGTTTTATACAAATAATTTAATAAATAAATCTTATTGGATTATATAAATGATATATTTATAAAATATATTAAATATAGTTTTTTAAATTAATTTTATTTTTGATCTAGTTATTATATATTGGAAAATCATATTTCACACTTAAAACAACTAATTTAAAAAAAAACAGATGTGCCACCTTTTGACGGAGAACATATTTTAAATCAAATTTTAACAATATTATAAGTTATATTAAAAAAAATAATTTTATTATTTTAAATATGAATATCAAAATTTATTTTTGTTGATTTGATGGTATTTTTCTGATAAGATTCATTTTTTATGAATAATGAAAAATACTGCATTTTAATTGAAAAATAATTTTTCATAAAATTTATTTATAGTGTCATTTTATTCATTTGAATGGTTTTAATGTATAATTAGATAATTTATTTTTTCAATTTAATCAAATTTAGGTTATTAAAATTATTTTTACAATGAAATTGGATATAAATACTTTTTGGACATTTAAACATTTTTACTTTAAAAACATGTTTTCTCATTCCGTCAACAAAATTATTTTTTTAGTAAATTATTCCCATTTTATATTTGGTATTTGGAAAATTGGATTCCATATTGGGAATAATATGGTCAAAATTATTTTAATAGGCCCCTTTGATTTTTGGATACTATGAATAGTATCACAAAAAATATTAGTTTTTTACAACGATTAAGGTAAATTGAGTAATTAAAGCTAAAAATAGTATCATTTCTAAAATAATGTTAACATAAATCTTGTCCATATTTTATTAGATGATTATTTTCATCCAACTTCTTATTTGGGACAATTTTATTTCCAATTGGTGCCACATGGGTGACTTTATGACATTTATAATATTATATTCAATGAAAAGGAAAATTTTTTAAACTCATGTTTTTAAAAAGTAAAGTATTTTTTATTAAGGGTTTATAGATGTATTTATTAGAATATATATATTATTTAGAAATATAAAATTATTATCTACATCATATAAATTTATTTATAAATTTCAGGAAGTAAATAATTAAATTAAACAGCAATACAATGTTGATGCAGTAAATATTAATTATTGAAAGAAACAAATTAATGATATTATAAATATTATTCTAAATATAATTTTATTTAATTAATTCCATACACAAATTTATTAGATCAATTGGAAATTTAATTTTTGTTTTCAAATTGTTTTTTTAATATATCATGTTGTTATGATATTTCTAAAAAGTCAAGAAATGAATAGCATTAAAATTGACACTAATGGAAATTTAAAATATAAAATATTTTATTATGTTATATGAAATTTAAAAAAATAATATATTAATAAATATAATTGTTATATGTCATAAAATTTTATAAATGACTCATTTATTGGTCTTTTTAAATATTATAGAGATTACATTAACCCTCAATGTTTAAATAACATGATAACATGTTAGTAGTTAAAATGGTTAAAATAAAAAGAGAATGATTAAAAAATATTCAACTCTTGTTTAATTTTTAATTTATGAATTTATTTAGAAATAAAAATATTCATATATTATAAATAAGTCACATTGGAACTTTTTTTCATAATCTAAATTTAAATTAATTTAATGATTTGAACAATTACAAGAGTTCTCGTCCCCTTTCCTATAAAATGGAACCCATTATTATCATTTATTCACACATAAAAAACATTTTGGTTTGGCCATTATCTACCATAACACCTGAATTTAATCCCTTACCACATTATTTAGGCTTTAGTTTAGGCATAACACCCTATATAGAGCTTTTAAGGTGATAATCAAATGTGACTTTCTGACAAAGAGGTATCATTTTTAGTTAAGTGTTTCTTTTTTATTTTATATTCCACTTACATCAAATATTCTTCCAGCATTATAAAATAAAAACTCTATTTTCCTAAATATATTGATATTTTATTATGTTAATGTCACATCCTAAATCCATATCCAATTCCATCAAATGGGAAAGAATTAATCATTCATGTGTACGCATGAATTATCACCTCTAGGATACAATATAAAATGTTATCCATAGCCGGCTCTCATGATTTGTTATAATGACGGAATTATTGTTCATATATTATAATTCTGAAATATTTATCATTATAATAGAATAATATATTAATTATGTTATTAGATTTAATATACATAAAATAGATTACGTTGTTTATGGGTACGTGTGAACTATCACCTCTGCGAAGCGATGTGATTCATTTTTAATCAACACATCACATTGATAAAATATATAATTATATACAAATAAATAATATGATATTAATTATATTTTTATTATATCATAAATTTAAGATAATATTTATATTCTTTCCATAATGATCAATGAATAATGGAAACATTACTCATGTGTATGTCCGGCTTACTGCCACCCTAAATGTAACATTGTTCATTTTTCATATCCAAATTTAATGAATGAATTTAAAATTATAATTGTTATATAAATGTAATTATTATATCAAGAATATAATTCTAGATATGATGTACTAAGGAAATCTTTGTTTGTATTCGACTTACCATTATCATTTTATGCTCAAGTATCAAATAACATCAATATGCCAAATATTAACTTATATAGTTATCTAATTGTAATACCATCACAATAATTGATTTAAAAGTAATAGTAAAATTTGAAAAGGTTATCAAGAAATATTTAATCTATTTTTATTATCAAAGAATATAAATATTGTACATGATGAGTCGGACTTATGGTACAAGACTTTTTAAAAAAATATTTTAAAGTTACTATTTCATTTATTTTTACAAAATCCAAGAGGATTGATTTTTTTTTATTATACAAAATTAATTTTTTTTGATTTTATTTCAAATTAATGTTTTTTGTTTTCTTTACAATTTTAAAATATTATTTTCAAATAATATTTTTTCTATTTAGGTGGGTGAAACATTGAAAAAAAATTTGATTTTAGAGTGGAATGTTTATTAATATTTTCATATGTTGCGCGTATGTATTGGTCTTTGGGCACTATTTATGAGTATGGATAGGTCCAGGATAAATTAAGGGTAGGTGAGGCCTTGATATATATCCAATACAATAGGAAATGATATGACCATAATTTTTAAATTTTCCCCTAAGAGATTAATGGAATATTGTATGGTGAGTATTCAAAATGTAGCTTAGAAGGTTACTCCCTATGCAGCCGTCTATTGGATTGATTTGGAATTTATTTCAGAAGTTACCATTATGATTTCTGTTTTCTATATAGTTTTACATGAACCTAATTATTTATAGAGGTAATAAAATGATCTTATGTTTAATGGGTAAAATGTATATTTTTTTGAAAAATATTTTCACGGGTTTAAATTATTCATGGACTAATAGTGTCATTATTTATTTTATGTCCCTTACTAAGAGTTTCGTCCACAAACAATGTGTTAAATTTTTTATTGCGGTATAGGGATTGGTAAGAGAAATTAGGAAGACACGTTTAATGATATAATGATTTTTCACGAAAAAGAAAATCATGTTTTATTTTTAATGTTTTTTATTTTGGAAAAAGTGGATACTGTTTTAGTAGTATAAGCTTTTTATATGGGATGTTATGTATGTGTTATGACCTAATTATATAAAACTCTAAACCTAAAAAGATCATAAATGTCAAATGAATTAATTTCTTGACTAAATCTCAAGATTGTGAAATTATTATGGCTGAGGCCTTATATACAAAACCCATTCTTTGTCCCTGAAACACTTATTATTATTTTTATTCTTCAATGGAAAATATGAAATCAAAACATCACTACATGAAAATGTTTTAAATAATCTAACCTTAAAATAAATCACCCTAGAATGTTTACATATAACCAAATAATATTGTAATATAATGTGGAACCACAAAATATTAAATAAAGTCCATTCTAATAAATTTATTTCTCAAATTTCATGGACTTATTAGGGAAAACACACATAAGAATTTAAAGGAATTTCACACTGTCTGTTTGATATTAAAACATGAAAATGTGGATGAATAACATATAAAATGTATGTATTTTTTATTATATTTTTAAAACACCTGAAAATATTTTTTGTATAATATTAAACCTACAATCAGAGGCTCGGAAGAATTTAAAGTAATTTTTCATGAAAAATACTTCAGAGTATCTCGAATTGTAACTATAAGTATTTTTTTTGGAATAAGTTAATCTCAAGTGTATATATTTCATGAATATTTGGAATGATTTAAAAAGTGATGTTAAAGATATCTAAACTACCAAATAATTGATCCACTATTAATAAAAAATATTAAAAAGGTTTAATTCCTTTTACCCAAAATATTTTTGATTCTACTGTTGGTAGTGAACTAGTTGAAAATGACCTAATTTATAAAAGGAAACTCATCGAATAAAAGACAAATAATATGAAACAATCAATTTTAATGTCTAATTTTAAAATTTTATTTGTCTATTTGGTGAAGGGTTCTAAGTTTGAGAAGATTTAATATATGAATTTTGAAGAGGTAACAACTATTATCTAATAACTTTCACTTTAATAAAGGAAATCCCAACCTCTTCCTATCGTTCGTTCAAATATTATTGTTGATGAAACCCATTATTCATAAAAATTACCATAATTTAATGAAAATTATAATATATGTGATATAATAATCCATAGATTCATTTATGACAATTCAATTATCAATAACCATTGTATCCATCTAAATTAAGAGTGAAAGTTTACCAAACTAATAGGAAAAGGGGTATTACAATCAACATCAATAGTCTTGGAACCACTCAGGGTAGGGTATTGAACCCCAACCACCATCCAAATTCCTTTAATCACTAAAAAATCCTTTTAAATATCCTCCTATAAAACGTGATACTAGAATTTTGGACATTATGAGACAAATGGAAAAAAATAATCTCCAATTATAAAAAACCACTCATGCATTGATACAAGACCTATAAACTCAATTAGACTAACTCTCAAAATTAGTGGGTGAAATCCAATGCCAACGGTCTATTAAACTATTCAATCAATTAATATAAAAACCTAATGAAAATTTTAATATTAGTTACTTACCCCTTTGGAGTGAAACAAAACATTAAAATTCAAGTGTAACCTCCATTAGAGTAATTACCTAATAAGAAACCCCCTATTCTAAGCAATGAAAATGATAATTATGAGGAAAATACATATCATGAGAGAAACCCCAATAAAGGATAGATATTATCTTTTTAGTTACCACATAGTCTAACCAAACCAATTTTATTCCCATAAAGTACCACAAAACAAATGAAACCAAAAGAAATTGAACTACAAAATTATATTTTTTAAATATTCAAAAACGTTGATGTTAACATTTCCAGGATATTAACCATAAACAAAATACCATGATTCCATATATTTTTATAGGATTCATATACACACTAAATATAACTTTTTGGTTTTGATAAGGTGTGTTTAAATAGTAATTTCTTAGGGTTAATAGATAATTCACTTCCCCCCAAATTCTATGGTCTTGGAACATTGTCAATTCTTTTCACTATAGATAATTACTTCTTTTCCAATGCTAAAATTTATTTGGGTGATTCCATAATTGTGATGTCTCAATATATTTTCATTTTATTTTATGTTCATGAAATGATTCCCATAACATATCTCTTTAAAATGGAAAACATAATTACTTCGCGTCTCATTGGTGTGCTATAGGATTTTTTGTGATGGTTAAGAACTCAATTTTTCATGCATATTTTTATGTTCTTGAAACATAAAATGATAAAAAGAATTCTTTATTTATGGAGATAGAGACAGTGATAACTAGTTATTTTCATGTTCATGATGATGTTTATTCTTAATTTTAAATCTATGTTTGACAATAGAATTATTTCATCCTAATTGAGAATTTTAGTTCAAGGATGAAACACAATTCCCACCAAAACATAAGGGAAATAGAGTTAAAACCTTGCCTTATCCTCACCCATTGAATAATTTCTTCTCCATCATGGAGGATCTATCTAATTATTGGGATTCCAATAAGGAAGATTCAACCATATCCTTCAACATCAATAAACTCGATGATAGTGTCTACTCTACAGTGGAAGATCTGAATTCCCTCTAGTAAAGACCTAGCCAATGAAAAAACAACTCCATGGCTCAATCATATATATATAAGGAGAAAAAACATGGTCTTATTATAATCACAATAATAGAATCTCTGATAGCTGGAGAAATTGTAATTGGAAACTTTTCTCGATTGGTAAAATATACATTCATATTGTATTCCATTGAAAGTAGGATCTCAATATGTATAAAAATGTTGGAAATATTCACATAATTCTAGGAAATTACAATATTTTTAAACGATATTTCAATTTTGATCCTATTTCTCTATAAAAAACACCACTTAAGATTAGATCAGACTATATAGTCTAATTTGGGTGTATTGGCTTCCCAAAATCTTTAATGATCTAACCACTTACTTATGAAATGAAATAAAATTATATCAATGCACATTAGATGGGGAACTTGGGCTCTTTCACCAAATGATATTGGATAATAATTTGGATTCCAAATTTCAAGATGTTATAATGCTAGTTTCCAATGATTTCAAAATTTATATCAATGTGGTGTTAGAATACATCCCGCCTTTTTATAATATTTTCTAGATTTTTAGAAACTCAATTTCTAATTATATTTTTATATATAAGAAGGTCATGTTTTCTTTTAATGTTAGGGTCTAGAGGGGGTCAAAATCAATTGTAAAAAAGGGAGCATAAATTGATAAAAAAGGTTCCTCTATGACCTCAGTGATACAACAGGGCCAAAATGAAATTCATTACGGCATGATGGTTTGACTAAAAAACTCATGGTGAGTCATTAATAAATGGGAGGAGAAAGTGAATAACCTCATATTATCACCCTTTTAAACCCATTAAGAAGTTTCCTAGGGTGAATAATGGGATGAAAACTATGTTTAAGCATGATCATTCTATAGATATAGAAATTGAAAAATAAATCGATGAATATATTTATCTTATCTATAATGAAGTTAATATACCAGAATAAATAGTTTAATTCAAGAAATATTCCATGTATACTGATAAAAACCCCATTTTGGGGACACATGAACATCCCCTAGGCCTATATTTCTCGATATGAGTTTCATTATTTGTTTACATGAATGGATTGGAATGTCAGTATATACCCTTCATTGATGGGTATCTTCTCATCAAAGAGAAAACTCAATCAAAACTAATAGTTGTTTCCTTCCCCCATATGTATTATTTTGGTCAAATATCTATATGATAAAAACATTCGATCCACTCTAATTGATAAGTAAATTGAGAAAAGTGGGTTGAAGGAAATTGATATCAGGGATCTTCTTTGAGACAATCTATCCCTAAAAGGAATGTTGGAAGGCCTTGAAAATCCTTAGAAAAATCCAGAGAGAAAAGTTAAAGTGGGATCTATCCCCAAATTAAATTTCAAATGAGGATCATATATATGAATTTACATGGTCTATACAATTATTAAATAATACGTTGCCTTATGGTATATATTCCTAAGAAAATAAAATTCTTATAGGGATATATAAACCCAAATGACTCTTATACTTTATGATTTATTATTGTGAATTCATGAAACACTAGATATTGTATACTAAAAAAATATTTTTAGATATGGGAAAAATATAGATTATGGAAAACACTCCTATATCATACTAATATTTGGATTCCTATAGTGAACAAAATGTCACCAACACATTCATATATATAACAATTAAACTTTTCTGCTCTATCATCTATGCTCACAATAGGTATTAGGATCATATATTCATGTGGAACGAGATTGAATCCTCCAACACCACTATCACAAGACCATTGATCATCCTTAATGATTTAACAAAATTATAAAATCATATGATAATGTGGGTATTGGGACCAAATCCATATCAAATAAAGAATTTAGTGATTTTATTGAACTTAATAACTTTATTGAAATCAGTAAGGTTGGTGCCAAATACACCAAGTACAGGACACATCGTAATGCTTTGGTGACATGTAAACTTGATAGTGATTTTGTTAATGTGGTTGTCTTGGATTATAAGGATTCCATCTCTTGCATAACCATTTCATGAATCAACTCAGATCATTATCCCATTATAGTTAGTCTAGTGACCAAATATATTAATAATTCATTCTCTTTTATGTTTAAAAATGATTGGGTGTGTCACCTAGAGTGTGGTAAAATTGTTCAAGATGATTAAGGTTTAGATGACTACAGAAATGACTCCCTAACCTATATTCTAAAAATTTAACAACATAATTGGAATCTAAATTCATGTAGTAAAGATCATTTCAGCTATTTTGATAATTAAATAACCAATCTCAAGGCCTCAAATCAGAATATTATAAATTATAGCACCAATAACAACATTACTATATGATATGGTTTTTACTAAACTCGTTAATATTAAAAACCTCATTGTGTCCATGAAAATTAATTCTTTAAAATCTAAATTGATCAAGAATGGTGACAAAAATTAAATGTTGTTCAATAATCCTTGAAGATATAGAAAGGTCTCAAAGACATTATATTGGATAAAAAATGGTGACCGATCCATGGAAAAAAAGAAGGCATTCTCAAATAATTTTGTTTCATATTAAAAGGACCCCATAAATGTCTCCCCTATTATTTTAAATCTTTTGGATTGAACCATTCCCACCTGTTTCAATCATGAAAAAATTTCAAGGTTACTCCTCTTCCCTTGGACATAGTGACCATGGGGGATTTTTGTGTGTGTTGATTTTGAATGTTACCTTAAATCAGATAACATAACCAATTATTTCTTCCAAAATTATTTGGATATCATGTAATATTATTTCTGTACGATATTACTTCATTTAATTAAGGGTCGGTTCCTTTCATAAGGGTTGAATTACCTATTATATTTCTAAAAACTAATGTTTAAAAGTTTAATTACATTTATATTTTTGTCTAGTTTTTATAGTCAAAACCTTTTAAAAATTTATCAAAAGTAATATCTAATAGGTTGGAATCTATCTAAAATAATATTATCTTTCCAAACTAGTTTAACTTAATCAAAAGAAGAACCATTTAGGATTATGTCATTAAAACATAAGAATGATTCAATCTTCTTAAAAATATTACCTAATAAGGCAACATTTCTCTCAAACCTGATGTCAAAAGGCCCTTAATAAGAGAAATTTTTCATTCAGTTGGAATGTCTAATCCATGATTTTTTTCATGACGTTTTTTATTAATTTGGTTAATTTTTTTGGGTTCATCATATATCTATAATTTAATTAATATATCCAAAGTATGATACATTCATTATCTAGAGGTTTCAGACATGGATACACCCACAATATAGTTATCTTTTACATTTTCAATGACCATCTTAGTAGGATACTTTCAATCATGGCTGATAATGGGAAGATAAAGTTGATTAGTGATAGTAGGGTTCTCTCAACTGATTCATAGATTCTATATGCTAACAAAATCTTCCTCTTTTCCCAAGAGACAAGAAAAATATCAAAACCTTTAAAAATATATGTCACAATGCAAGGAGGTCTCATGCTACATGATTAGTGGGAGAAAATAATTTTTATACTTTGGAAATACCATCCATGAAGCTAGGAAAATTTACATCATCAATGTCCTGGGAATTATAGATGGAGTCTTAAATTTAATTCATCATGTTCTCTATATGTTATAGGCAAGACCAAGAAGTTTTAACTTTATATGAATCACCAGTTAAAATAAAAAAAAACTTTCCTATTAAAGAAGAAAATCATTATCCTTGGCTGGATGTCTTTTTTGGAGAAATATATTAGTATTTATAAATGTGTATACTCTTTCATGATATATTAATATCTTAATTTCCCCATCAACTCAATATATTGATCCATCAAAATAATTATTTTGAGTGGTAGTATTCGAGAGGGTTTTTTAGCCACTATCTCCTAAAATAATTACTATAATCTTTATGATGCTAGGGGTACTGGAAAAAAATATTCCTTCCTTTAATCAATCTCTCCAATTCCATTTTATTTGGAATAGGATTAATTGAAAATATGAAGCTCTTGGGTTTATTAATTTTGTATTTCTAAACATAATCAAAACTATGAATCACAATCAGCTAATTTTTTATATTTTCCCCACCTTCACATATTTATATTCAATATTTTTCTACCATTATGGATGAAAAGTCTCCAAAGAACCATCCATTAAATTCATGAATAATAATTGGAATAGATGTCTACTACTTGAATCCCTTATAAAAGATGATATAAACCAAGATCTAGAGGTCTTATTTAATGTTTAATTAAAAACCACTCATGATGATATACCCAAGGATATCAAAACCAATGCGTGAAACTACTATTTCTCACCATGAGACAATATCTTTGCCTTGGAACCTGCTATGAATGGTTTTATCACCTCCAAAATATTATATCGACATTTTATTTTCTATTATATTGTTTTTAACTGGGTCGACATGCTAAAAATGGGATGCCTTAGGACTTCCAGGATTCATCTCATTCAATGGTTCATGCATAGAAAACTATTAATGGATTCTAATCTCTATACATTTGTAATCTTAATATTCCCAACTGCATTATATTTCATTAACATAGAGGGGATATTGAACATTTATTCCTGATATATTCCACTTCGTTGAGGATGTAGAAATATCTCTTATTCATATTTGAGAACCAACTACCCTGGGAAACATTTATTCAGGATCTCCTAAAAGCTTTTGTAGATCTCATACTCTCCCTTAATCTTACAAAAAATTATTAAGGAGGATTTTGAAGAATATATTCTCATCATCTAGAAATATTAAAATAAGTGGTTCCATTATTGAGCTTAATTTATTCACCATGCTACACTATCTGACTAATTTGTTTCTATCAAATAATAAAACTATTTTGAAAGGTGTTAATACATGATCTTTTAGTCTTCAAATGGCTTGGATTAATGTTAACATTCAGCCTCCTTTTGGAAAACAAAAATTCTTATGGGAGTCTCCTTTTTCTAGTATATATTGAAATCAATACATATTGGTTATCAATAGGATATATGATTCTACCAAGATATGGTTCTCTCTTCAAAGACCACCATGGTGATGTCTTGGGATGCCTCCATGTATCATTAAACATTACTTATTCTTTTAAACATAAATTATTTGGTGTCATCAAAATGACTGAGCAAGCCAATCAATGTGGATGGAAAACATTTTTTATTGAATGTGGGTCCACTAATATTGTGAAAGCCCTTCCAATAGGCCCTATCAAAATCTCTTTGTAGTTGACTAATCAATGGATCAATAGCGTTGATTTATTTTCATTATTTTATTATATTATCATTTTTTTCTACAAGGAGGAAAACTATATAGTGAATGCCTTAACCCATCTGTTTGATAACAGTAATGATATCATTTGGTCAAGTTAGATTATAGATGATCCTTTTATCATTATCTAAAATGAATAGTTTAAAATCTCCCTCTTTAGACTCTTTTGATATCTCTTGATTTTATTAATAAAGATTATTTTCCATAAAGGAATGGTCTCATTATACATATATAAAAAATATAATATAATGAATGGAATGCTAAAATTATATTAGTGAGAAATTTATTAAAAACAAAAAAAAATCCATAATTAATTTCTATAATGGAACAATATCAATGAATTATGGTGGTGAGATTTTATACATCATTATAATTGATTCCATAAAGCACCATAAAAATGAGAATTCATCTCCTTTAGTTAAATCTATAAATTTTCTCTATTTCCCCAAAGAAAATTATCTTACATTATCCAGGAAGAAGAAAATTTGTTTTTTAGCATCTTCTTTGAATTAAAGTGTTTCAGGGAAATTCTTAAAATGTAAAAAAAATTGTGTCATTAAAAGGTTTGATGTTTATAAGAATGGAATATCAATATTGTCACATATTTATGAAAGAAATCCTACAAATTTCTTTGCATGAAATTTTTCTGATCCATGTTATAATAAAAATTATAATGGTTCATTTTTTTAATTCATTTCATAAAAATGTGATTAATTTGAGTGCATTGAACATTTTGGTTAATGATGTAGTTTCTAAACATTGTGAATTAAACATGTATTTCCCTCCATTTTTTTAATATCATGGTAAATTTAATGGTCTATTATTAGTGAGAAATAAATCATTATGGTCCAATATATCTATGTTGGGTGTATTATTTGGAAATTTATATGATGACATTGAATGGATATATTAAGAATCCTTATTGACATGAAACTTAAATTATTGTGAAGTATATTTCTGGGGATGTTACATAGTTTTTTAGAAGATATTTTACTGTAGTGGAGAACATTAGTTTTCCAACATATCTCTATGAAGGAGTCAATTATAGGTGAAATTATTTCCATGGATTGAAAGTAAAAACATTGACAAGGTAGTAGATAATGTAGACATATTTATATATATATTTAATAAAATAGATGATTCTCATCCATATATAAAATTTCATATTAATGTGTTAAAAATATGTAATCCAATGAAGAAATATATGTTTATTAATGAGAATAATTTTTTTAATGGTTTCAAGAGACCCTATATGGTAGATTATATATATCAAAAACATTGAGTTGTTAGTGGGAATCCCATGTCTAAATTTGATAACATGGTATAAGTATGACATTAATGGATATACATTATATATGAAAGAGTGGGACAACAGAACTGCAGTTTAGAATAGTATTTTTTTTTGTTCACAAAATAAAATAATTTTTTCTGTTTCGAAGTCCAAAACCCAATCTATACATAATTGTAATATTATGAATTCATTAAAAAAATAAAACATGTTGGTTACATTAATTTTTGGGTTTCGGTGTTTAACTACACAAGGGTTATCCATAAGCATAGTTTTTGACATAATAAATTTTCTATTACCCTAGTTGATATTAATAGATTGTAATACAAAAAAAAATATCCTTTCATTATAGAAACACATGAAAAAAAAATATTTATATCATTGATGAACCAAATATGTAGTGGTCAATTGATTTTCAAGGGAAGAAACTAAATTTTTGGGATAAAAAACATAATGAAAAATTATGATTTTTTTGAGATTATTACATATATGTAAATATTTATATATTATAACAATGATAACATCATAGAAATGATATTTTCATTAATAACTATCACATAAAAGGAACATGGGAAATCAATAATTTAGTGATATGTTAATATTATAGGTATTTTATTTTTATTTCTTTCTTAATTTTTTAAATTTCCTAAAATGGTAGATATATTAGATTTATTGTTTCATATAAAATTCATATTATAACTAATATTTAATTTTTTGTGAAGAGTAGTGTAGTTTCATTAATTTTTAAATTATTCTACTTTATATGTATCTAATTGTATTTTAATTTAGAGTTTGTTTTTTATTTTATTAACTGTTGTTTTCTATGAATTTTTTTTAAAATTATTACCCAAATTTTTATTTAATAGAATGATTATTCTTTGTTAATTTATGTAATTTCACCAATGTATCATTAAATTTTTTAACATTTTATTTATGTACATTAATAATTATGAATAAAAATACATTTATTTTAGTTTACTTATTGGGTTAGTTTTTTATTTAAAATCATATTTATTATTTGGATCTGAATATTTATGTACTAATTATTTCTTACTTTTATTTACTGTATAATATTTGATCAAGTATCTAAGTCATATTCAGAATTTTTTTAGGACATTTCATATACTTATGTTGAGGAGCCTCAACATCCTTATGCATTGGATCCATCAAATTCCATAAGGTAAGATAATACTTCTATGTATGGTAAACATTGTTGTATAAGTTTACCAAAATTTTATGTTGCACATATCTAGGACCCAGTGATATTAGTTAATTTAAGGATAATGATATTACTAGGGATATAAATTTAACACTATTTAATAATTTTTTATTCAATTCAATCTTATGAAAATGTTAGTATTTTTATTTGTGATTGGAAAAGTGTCGACATTGTGAAAATATTTAAATTATCGGAGACAATTAAGTAAGATCATTTTTTATTATTTTCCTTATCATGAAGATTTTTTTACTATTATTAAGTTTTAAATTCTTATCAAATAATATATGATTTTCCTAAAACAGGATTAGTTAGGAAAAATTGTTTAGATTTTGATTCAAGGTTATGGGGTGTTTTGAAAGTAACTGTCATAGGAGATTTAATTTTTTAGGAATGAAAAAAATCATGGGATATATATCCTTATATAGATTAAGATATATGTAAATAGTTTATTGAATTTAGAAGATAATAATCATTTTTAGTAAGTGAAATGATATATTTTTAGAATCTATTTTATATTAAGGATAATATTAATGATTTTTTTGTTCTTGATTTATAGCTAATGAGGATATCTCATCAAGAGATCCAATATAAAAATATATAATATCATAAATTATATTGTTGACGATATAAATTATTGGAATAATAAATTATAAATGAAATAATTGTAAGAAGTTAATTAATTTCTATATATTATTTCATTTAATTCAAATATTTATATATTGAGATTCAATTATAAATTTTTAGATTATTATATAAATGTTAGAGGATACATAGGTAGTTTAATAATAAAAAATTGTTTGGTCATCCTATATTTTATTCAAATGAGGTTAAATTAATAAAACTGCCGTTTTAGAATCTAACGTTCGGGAGAAGAGTGAGATGATGGGGGAATTGAGCAGAGCTTCCATGTAATTTTTGTTTGAAAACATGATGAACCATTTTTAGGTTTAATATTAAACTCCTCACCCCAGTTTTCAGATCCCACTCTTCCACCACCATCAAAAGATATCACTCATACACATCCTCTTACTTATCCAACTCCAACACGTGCTCCTCTAAAACAACCCATTTATTTCGAATTATATGTTGAGAATCTTGAATATAATATTACTTAATATGGGATTGTATATTATATTTTGGATATGGATAATCATGAGCAGAGATATATGGTGAAATATAGGGTCTTTGTACATGATATTATATATATATTATGTGGAATACAATTTTATATTTATGAGGCCACTTATATTTGACAAAGTATAAGATATTTTTTAGTTCATCCATCTAAAAAAATCTAGTAGATTACCATTAGGGTATATATAGATTATACGCTTTATTTAATATTAGTGTTAAAAGTTTTTTATATTTTTTATATTTATCTATTTTTACAAGAATACAATAAAGTTAAGGACACATTTTATATAAAAAATGTAACAGCTACCACGACGTCAGATGATATTTATTCTGAACTAGAATGATTTTAAATATATTCAACTTGTTTATTAGATTTTTATGATCATTAAATGGATTCTAATATATTTGGGTGTGAACTGAAATTGTTGATTTTAAAGTGTGATATCAAATAGCTTGTAAATGTAGATTTGTTGGGAATATTTGTGGTGAATTTTGTCCCATGTAATTTTATTATCAAATAAATTTCAATTATTTAAATATTCAAAAATTTAATTCAAATTCTTTTTTTCAATAAGGTATCTTTAGACACTTTTTATTATGTATGATTCGACATCCATAAATGGGTTTTTGGATCCACAATATATTTATTCTATAATGAGGTAAGAATTAAAATGAATAAATAATTACATATATTGGTGAATGATTTCAATATAATATAATTCCATTTTAGATTCTTCATTTTCATTAATGGAATTAACAATATATTTTTTAATATCTTATTTGTCTTCACTGAATAACCACTAACATTATACATTTTTATATTAGAGGACATTGGTTATTTTTGTGATTTTTGTGTAAGAGAAATGATAACTTAATGGTTCTTCTCTAAACATGGTGTAGTGAAAGAAACTTTTCGAAACGTATTGAAAAAGTAAGTTTTATTATTTGAATATATTTATATTATAACATCATTGAATTTTTTTCCATACATATCCTTTTAAATAGTTCATTGTATTAATTTAAAGAGAGAATGGGAAAGATGAGTGAACATATTGAATTTGTAAAATTATAGGTGATTTCTCTATTTTAATTACAAATTTTTTTTTGAAAAATATACTCAAAATATAATTTTAAATTTTAAATTTCATTTGAAATAAACCTGGTATCATCAATATGGAGTAATGAAATGTGGATATTGTGTTCTAGGGTTAATGTTTCAAATATTTTCAATTGGGATAGTAAGAAAATTCATCATTTCTATATTGTGTTATAAAATTTAATTTAATTTTTCTTATAATTATATTGAGAATCCTTGCTAAATGATTCCCTTTTAAATTTTATCTTTTCAGGAGGAACCCCATAATACTAAATAAGAAATAAAAAAATAAAAAATGGAATGGGTGGAATATTTCATAGGATTAATTATATTATATTTAATTTATAATATATATTATGAATTTTAAATTTCAAATGGTAAGTAATGTTATTTTATAGTTCTTCTACTATGTTACTATATTTATGTTTTTTGTTTTTCTACTGCACTGATGTGGTTGGTATAATTCATTGAATTTTTTTTATTAAATTTTTTTTTATTTGGTTATTGAAAAAATATTGTGAAAAAATTATTGAAATTTATTTATCCAATTGGTTATATAAACTTTCACACGAAAATGTATTTACCACATTGGTTATTTAAAATAACTGAGGAAAATGACTTTTCAAGTAAATTTTCATATAAAAATCATGAAAAATAGAGTGATTTCTAGATCAGTTTCTTAAAAATTGATATGAATGAATGTTTTTGATTTACGTTAATTTTATATGACATAAAAACCCTATTTAATACATCACTGCCTGTAAATTATTTATAAACCCAATGAAATTAACATGAAAAATCCAATATAAAATACTATTTTTTTCTGAGTGAAACCATTTCTAGGGATTTCATACACATTGATAAATTAAAATATGATCAAATTTATTCCTTACCATTACCGATATATATTTATATGTGATATTTGTGGTATCTCTTAGGTCATGTTGGATTTTATTAATGTTTCATTCATTAATTTATAATACTTTACTCCCCCTCTCTAGAATACTCTAAAAATGAAAATAATGTGGTTTTGATAAATCTTTTGAGGTCACTTTATCAAATTAAAATTTAATATTACATAAACCCCAAAATTATTACCTTCCAAAGGATATTTACTATTTGAGATCAAGTGTGATACGTCCAAATATGTATTTGGGGTAATATGAACATAATGGTTCAATCAAGCTCCATATTTCTTTACATATTCCCCACACACCCTAGACCTTTATCAAGAAAAGAACCCCACAACCAAAAAGGGACTACATTCCATTGAGTTTTCCTCAAATTGATTCAGGTTATACCTTTTAGGGTTTGAATTAGTTATACTATATTACAATGCATCCCTATGAAGTCTCCTTAAGAAACTCGAAACCAAACCCTTTCTAATTCACTGAATACTACTCTTTCAATTATTAAATATAAAAAATATTGATATAAAAGGGTCAAATAATGTGACAGGTGGCCATATCAGTATGATACTATTATCCCCATACATTGAATCAACCCATCTATTCCCAAAACATAAATATTTCCAAATGAGTCATTATATTGAGTGCAAAATGTTTTTCCATTGTATTAAAATAATGTAAATTATTTGGAAGTATCTTGACTTTCTTATAATATCAATAAAAACTGGGCTGACTGCCTTAAACATGTGTTAGAATATAATATTTGGGTTGAACCCTAACTTTGGTGCCCATTTACTGATAAACTCCTCAGGTGTTATCTTCTTGAATACATTTTCCATCCACCCTTAGGTTCTATTACACTGTTTCATATGGTGGCCATTTCATTTTCCAATATTATACTTGTAAGGTCCTTGATTTCGAGTTATTTTTTCAAAAATTATTTTCATATTCTTATTATTCTTGTAGATATTTTCCTCCTTATAATAAGATACAGAATTTATTCAAAAAGAGTGAAATTCCACAATATCCCTTTATATTACATGACATTTTTTTTTGGGAATTGAATTTATGGGGCCATTTTTTAATTCATTTCATAAAATGTAAAATATTTCGGTAGTATATTTTGTGTCAAAAAGTGTAGAGGAATATCCCTCAAGGAATAATGATTCAATGTTTTTTGTGAAATTTTTAAGAAATCGAGTTCAAAAAGGTTAGGGTCATCATTAGTGACAAGGAATATCAGGTCTAAAACCCAAAAAAAATCAATTGGTTTTACATTGGAGTTGGGTCCTGAATTGAGTTTCTACTGTGTATCCCAAAAACCAACTGTTAAGGATATGTGTTGAATAATGTTGTCAAATAGACTCCTGAAAAAATGTTTCAACCCGATAGAAAAGATCAGTTTCATAGACTCCATGATTAATTATGGGTTTACCAAACTTATTTCAAAACACCTATTTCCATTCCACCTTTTCATATTATTTTCTGAAGGATTTGTAACCCCCTTATTGAGATATAAAACCAGGCATACTGGTCTATTAAACCTTGTAATTATAATATTTCATCTATAGGTTCTCAAAGGAAATTTTATATTCTAGAGATGGAGGAAATGAATATATATATATATATATATATATAAGAACACATGAATATATAAGGAGAGAACCAATGATGCACATGACTAACATATCACTCATTATTAGTTTAACTTTTTTTTGAAGGTACTCTATTATAATACATGGGTAATTTAAAACCTAAGAATTATTTGTTTTAGATAGTTTGAACCATATACAAAAAATTATTTAATCTTTTTTCTATTTTTCTGTTTCAAATTAATGATACAATACAAAAACTCAACATCAATCAGTTGTGGATAGAGAACATCCATGAAACCACCTTGGAGTCCCCAGTAGAGGAGCTCCAAATTCTAGAAGCAATACATTAGTGACTCTCAATATGTCATACCCTTAACAAATTATCTTCTACTATTGTGTGGATAGTATATACTTAAGGTGTGTGTGGGGGGGGTCATTCCTGTGTCAATAATAATTTTTAATCATCATTCATCATTTATTTATTTTTTATTAATGCATGGTATTTTTACATTTACCCTCCCTTATTTGTTTTTTTTACTTTTTTATTGAATAATTATTTTTAAATCCCATCTAATCCTCTATATCATTTATAAAGAAATTTGAATTTCTATATTTTGAGTTTTTCAAACCGTAAAAGGAAATTTGTTTCAATAATAATATGTGAGTTTGTATATTGAATTAAAATTATGTGTTGGATTTTAAATAAAAGTGTTTTTTAAATGATGTAAATGATTGAATCTTTAGAAAACCATTGAGAAATTGTTACTTTTATTCATTTTTATGGGTTTTTAATGTTATATAACATATATACACATCATTTCACTCAACCATGAAGTGAAAATGTTTATTAACTAATTGAAGATATAAATATTTTTGGTAAATGTTTTTTAGTATTCTATAATGATTTTCAAATACTTTATATTTTAGGTAAGGAGTTATTGTTTTTTATATATTTAATTATTTTGTAATATTTTATTCCATTTTAAAATAATAACTATTTAAATATATTTAGTTTTCAATATTAATTTATTTTATTATTAATCAATATAATTTCAAATATTTTATATTAAAATTTCAAAAATATATCTATTTTCTTAATTTTAATTGATGGATGCGAATTGATTAAAAAACTGTTTTTCCACACAATTTTATTATTATGTTTCTAAATGTTCTAGTTTTATGTTACATATTTTATATCATTATTATTTATTTTCAAAAAGATATATCAATAAACACACATAGTTATATATATATATATGAGTGTGTGTATATACATATATAATATAAAATACTTATATATACAAGTTTTCATTGTATACACAATTAATCATAATTTCCTACACATGAAGCTCCTCCCAACAACACACTTCCATGCACACTGGCTTGACTACCCTTGAAGCAGTGGCAACGCAAAAAATACTCCCCAATTCGACCAAGACACATAGTTTAACTTTCCCACTGAATATCAACAAAAAATCATATTCACCCTCTTTTCAACATGACATAGGTCCCCATAAAAGTAGCATTATCACATAGCTTTAGGCTTTCATTTGTTTGAGACTTCCCCAAAAAATAATTCGTTTTTCCTAGTTCATCTTCTCTCCAACAATCAGTTTCACTATGTTACCAAGGAATAAATGTGGAACCTCTGTATGCCTCTCCATCCCCTATCTAGGAAAATGATCTCACAATTTATAATTCACTATGGTATCATGAAGTAACCATTAGTGATAAATTCATTATTCCCAATTATTTATTAAAAATACTGTGGGTTTTAATGTTTTCATCAATGATATGTGAGTCACCAGGAAACTTATTTCATACCCAATATTAATTCATCTATGTAGCTATAATGAATCCTTATTTTTCACTAATGTTAATCCATATAAGAAGCAACCATTCAAAATTGATGATATCATAAAGGTATCTTCAGGCCACTGTGAAGTTAATATTATATTACCATGAAGCCTATTTGAAATTTATATTGAAGGTATTTTAAACTTACAGTGAAGCAATTACAATATGAATGAATGTGATGAATTTTATAATGTGACCACAAAACATATTTTTTATAAAGTTACTGCATGGAATATTTTTTTCATATAGACCCATGAGAAATTTTAAGTGATCGTATGAATTAAAATTAACACAATTATAATTTTATGTGACTGTATGAGGTATTTTACATGTGAAAGCATAAGGTAAATTCCAGGTGTCCACACAATTGAATTGTTCACATGGTCCGTACAATGATTGTGCATTATGATGTCACCATAACATAACATAATATTAGACTACTACATCATAGTCACTAAACAAACACAATAAGTACATTACATTGTTTATTTTGAGAAAATTTATATTTTCCAGTGTGATCTATTATAGTGATACAATAATTTTTTAATTGATGTCAATATTAATTAATTAATTATTAAATTTTAATTTTTATATTTATTAATAAAGTAAATATATATTATGGTGACTATGTTTCAAACTATTGAGTTGAAAAATACCACAAAATATGATAATGGAAATAATAATTCTCATATTATTTATTTTATACTCAGTTTGTATAGTTTTTGGATTATCAAATTTCTGTAAGATAGTGGGAGAATTTTAATTTTTTCAATTATTTGACAAGATCTCATTTTTTAAGGATTATACTCAAAGAGTTGCAATTATATATTATATATAAATACAATATTATAATAGTTCTCGAATTATGAGGACCATAATTCAAATTATAGGTTATAAATATATATTCTTGTTTATTATTTTATAACATGAAATTATATTATTAGTTACGTCGATGCCTATTCCAAACTATAGAATAACCTTGAATATTAGTGAAATGAGTTTTAGTTTTGGAATATGACCTGTGAATGTGATAATATAAACATATATTTTTTTAATCATATATAATGATATATGATCATTGATAAAACCATAACGTTAATATGAGAATTACGAATTAATAAATATCTGATTCAACTGATGTTCCATTTTTGTGGTCACAAAGGACTTCATCATTTGATCATCTACAATAGATGTGATAAATGTTCACGAGCTACATATATATTCATCGTAATATACTTTATTACTGTTCTTAATGACATTTGTATTTTCAATTGTGGTATATTTTTAACTATTTTTGTCCCTCTAGTGGTAGTTTATGATTTTCCTATCCAAAATATATCTAACATGGTTACTCAACCTATATTAATGGATGTTCAGGTTTTGAATATGGAATAAAAACTAGGTAGGTTTTGGCCCCTATAATATCCATTTATGGTAATACTAATAGATGAGAAAAAGATATAGCTTAAACAGGGTTCTCACCCAATAAGGAATTGGGTATTTTTTTGAATTAAAATCTTCTCACCGAGTAGAGAATATTGATTAGTGTACTAGGATATTGGTTATATTATCCAATATAAAAATCATGTATTCATAATTTTAATTTTAACTAATTTTTTACACATAGAATAATATTTTATGATACATTTTTAAAAGTAATATTCACCCACTATAGTCAATTGTTCCATATAATTGGGCCTAAAAAACCATTATCAGAGTGTGGTTTCTATTTAAGAATTTGTTTTTACTATTTAATTATATTTTTAAATTGCCCATTTATCAGTCTTAACTATCTAATGAAAGAACTGCTTCTCTGTTATGGATATTCGTGAATTTGAGCTGTTGAATCCCATTGTACCACCCCATTTCAATGGGTGTGACTATGTATATTAGAATTATCAGATATAGGTTTTTATCAAAGATATAGGTCCTGAATTTTATGCTGTATTCTCAAAAAATCTAATAACATGATATAGATGTATAAATTCTAATAGGAAATGTTTTCATAAAAAGTCTTCTAAACTACAATGTTATGTATGAACTATACTGATATTTTATGAATAAATTTATTTAACCATAATTATTTATGAAAAACTAACAATGATGACTAGTTTATTTTAAAATTAACTCATAATAAACTAATATGATTTAGAGAATTAGTCTAGACAATCACATGGATGAGTATGAGTAATTTATAATAAATGTTCAAGATAACATCCATCATAAGTACAAAAAATTAAGTAGTATTTTGAACATTATGGTTTCAATCATGGATACCATGAAAAATGAAAATTTTATATACAAAACATTTTGATATCTAACCAAAAGGTGACACCCAATGAAGGTTTCCATTTAAGAATTTAGGGATTTCACAGAGCATTCAATTGATGAACTGATAGGATGACATCATCAATTCGACCTAGAGTTGAAGAATTATAATGTTTAATAACATGAAAAATGAAAGATGAAATGAATAAATATATTTTTCAGGTTTCTACTAATTCTATTATTTCATTTTTGTAGAAATGAGAGAACGAGTAATTATCATATATTTTTAATGGCGTCTACAAATACATGCAAAAAGAATGGATTTTAAATGTACCCCCAAAAAGATCATCAAAAATTGAAAAAAGGGATGTAAGAATGTTAATATTAGTGTATATAATGTTTCATAATAAATATTTTATGAGTGTAGGAAAAAGGGACATATAAAATTATATTGTCCAAAAATTAAAGAACAATAGAATAAAAATCGATTAAAAGAGTTAAAACATGCATATCATACTGTATAGTGTTTCATAGTGGATTCTAAATTTGGGAGTGATGATTATGAGAGTGAAGAAGAATCAACCAATCTATGTTAAATAGAGAAAAATATTAATGAGGTAAACACATTTTTTCATTAAAAATATAGTTATGAATTTGATATTGAAAAAGAAATTAGTGAATTAAAAAAATTGTTTTGCTTCAAAATAATATTGTAGGAATTGATAAACTATATATTGAACCGCATAGAGAAAATAATAAATTTAAATAAAAAAATAAAAAACTAAATGTTTCTTATTTAAGAAATTTAGAAGAAAAAATATTTACTTATTATAACCTAATTAAGCTCTAAGCTGAGATGAATCCAAGGAAATATTTTTTCCAAAAATAATTAATATCTAGACATGAGGTTTGTGTTATTTTGTGATGATTCAGATAAAATTAAAATGGAATTCAAGAATCTAAAATATGAAAATAATAAATTATGAAACATAATATCATGTTAAAATGTGAAAATCTAATGTGACCTGTATGTTATTCAAAAATAGAATGAAAATCTCAAAAAAAATAATGGGATTAAAATAAACCTTATATAATTTTTTTAAGGAATAGATAATTTTGTAAAGATAATAGATATTAAAGAACCCAAAAATGATAAAACTATATTTCATTATAATAGTGAGACTCCTAATATGTACTAAAATATGTTTTCTAAATTATGTAAAGGTAATGTATCTACTATAGCCTTCATTAGATGTAATCTAAAAGGCAATTATAAAAACAAATATTATTGAAGACTTAATCAGTAAAAGGGTCCCACAATGACATTTATTTCTAAGAATATATCTTCTATATTACCCTAAAATAAATATATTAATTATATATGGATTCCTAGAAGGTTGTTACAAGTCTAGTTGGACCCAAAATAACTTAGGTACCAAAACAATTATCTGATTAATATATTTTATATGAAACATTAAAAAAATATTTCTAAATATACATAGTATAGGGAAAGTTAGTGCTTTAAAAAATTATTGGTGATATTTCAAGAATTTTAACTTATAGTTCATGTTTAAGGAATTTTTACTTCCACTGATAACTCTAGAGGCTTGAAAAAGTGATTTTGGAGAATTATGAATATTCAAATAAGTTACAACTACTAAATTACTTATATTTTATTTATAAAAACAAAATTTAATTAGTATATCACAACTTTGTGATTATTTAATGATTGTAATGTATGTAGATGAAAAAATTGTGTTTATAAAGGTAAAAATATGTCATATTATGATAATAGAAAATAAAATATATACTCTATATATTTTAAAGAACTAACCCAACAAAATGTTAGGTGTATGAATGTTGTGGAAACCGAGCACGTTATTTGGTAGAAAATATTGAGACATGTTCATATTAGGCAGTAATACTAGTATTAAAAACATGGAAAGGTTATAAAACATCTAAAATTTAAAGCAAGTAACTATTTTTTTGTGATTATTTTCAAAAAAGGAAATCAATAAAAATATAATTTTAGAACTATTAACAATTTAAATAATTCAAGATTTTTTGAAATTCTTCATCTATATTTATTTGGACATATGTGATCTTATAGTTTATATAGTAAAATATTCGTGTTTTTAATTAGTAATGACTTTATTAGATTCACATAGACTCATTTATTATCTCATAATAGCATAAAACCATACAAGTGAATCACTTTCATTAAAAAGATTCAGAATAAAAAAGGCCAGTTAGTAAAATACATTAGGTATGATAAAGGAGTATAATTTTTTACTTATGTCTTTGAGAGTTTTTTTGAATATAATGGATATTTCCATAATTTTACTATATTTTGAAAACCACAACCAATTGGTGTTGAATAAAGTAGAAAAAAAACTAGTCAAGAAAATGAAAAGACTATACTGAATTAATTCAGCTTGACAAAATATTTACAGACTGAATCAGTTAATAATAATTGATATATCCTAAAATGAGTTTACATTATACCATGTTATAAAAAACCCCTTATATATAGTTTAATGAAAATAAACATGATATTGGTTGCTTTAAATTTTATGGTTGCATTGTTTATATATATTAAATAATAAATATAATTTGGAAATGTTTTACGTTTAAAGTGTTGAAGGAATTTTTTTAGATATTCAAGTAATAGTAAATATCATAGAAAATATAATGAGAGGAACTTTTCAATGGAGTAATCATTTCTTATAATTTTCATCAAAAACAGAAAAATTATTTAGATTCTTATAATCCTAATAAAAAAATTAACGATTTTCAATTTGATAAATATAAACCTAAAAATTTAATTTATCAGTTTAGGGGGAGAACATATCTTTTTAATATGATCATATATATTAGAAAACACATGGAGATATTTATTTAGAAAATGTAATTAGAAATATTGAATATGGAACATGAACTATAAAATTAGTTTTTAATTTCCAATCTAATTCTACATTAGTTGTTAATTTTGTTTGTATTAAAGGTAAAGAAGTATTGGATGATTTAAATTAGATAAATTAAATTCATGACAAATATAATTACTTTAAAAGAAATATAGTTTTAAATATTGTTTAGTTACCTAAGGATAACATCACATTGGAATGAAATAATTTTTTTGAATAAAATGCACTTATTTTGGAAATATTGTATAAAATATGGCAACATTAGTAGCCTGGTTTTTTTAAAGAAGAAAGTTATGATATGAAGATTCACTTCCACCAGTATATAGAATAAAATCCAATTATATTATCTTATATCTTTTAAATTATCAAATTTTTTTAAAAATTTAAATGTTTGTAACATGATTATTTTCAAATATTTAAATTCTTGAAGAGGTTTATGCTAATACACTATATGGTTTAAAAATAGAATAATATAAAAATCATGATTTAAAATTATATAAGTATTATTACAGCCTAAATCAACCTCCAAGAACATTGTATGATATATTGATAATATTTTTTTATCGAAAATTATTTTAATAAAAATAATGGTTAATAACACATAATTTATAATGAATAATAATAATGGTATATATATTGTATAGATATATGTTGATCATACTATATCTAGATCTTCAAATGAGATACTTAGTAATGAATTTTTAAAAGTAATGATGAATTAATTACATAAGAGCATAATGGTTGAAAATTTATTTTTACTCGGTCTTCTGTTTTTACAAAGAACGGATGAAATTTTTATACATTAGATATAATATTCAGAATATATGGTTAGGAAAATTTTAATTCATTATAATCTATGTGATCCATAATGAGTGAAAATTCTAAACATGATGTTGACAAATCTGTAAAAACTATGAATGATAAATTATATAGATGAATGATAAGAAGCATTCCTTATTTTACTACATTGAGGCATGATATTATTTTTTCAGTATGTACGTGTAAAAAAATCATGTGGAAGACAAAAATAATAATTTAAAGGACATTAAAAGCATTACCCAATTTGTTAAATGAATTATTAAAAATGGTCTATTATACTAAAATCATTTTTTAATTTTTAATCATATTAGGAATCTAATTTTGGAGGACACGTGCTTCAAAAGAAAACCACAACAGGTATGTTTTAATTACATGGTAACGTTTCACTATAATGGAGTTCAAAAAAATAAACATAGTTTCATTTACCATATATGAGGCTGATTACATTGCTGCTAAAAATATTAATATTCAAAGGATTTGGATAAAATAAGATATATTTTATTTTAATCATTTGTTATAAAAATTGGCTAGATTTATTTATAATAAATATATTATTTAAATATATAAAAATCCATCTAAACATTATTGGTAAAAAAATTATCTTTGGAATTTGATATTTAATAAATAATGATAATAAATGGGATATCAGTATAGAATTAATTCTAAGATAAAATTAACGTGAACATATATTTACAAAATCATTATATTCTATGTGTTTTGTGAAATTATAGTTTCAATTGGGGATGTTGTAGATATAGTTTATTGATAAAATGATAATATATATTTTATTGCTCTTATATTTATATTATAAAATCATGATTTTAGTGGGAGTTACCCATTGATTTAAATGTTTTACATTATTTCCCATAATAATATTTTTATTTGGAGTTTCATTTTTTCATTTAGATAAATTTTCAAAAAAGGGGAGACAATTCTGTTTCCATTAAATTGAATGTTTGGTTTTGAATTTTTGATCAATAAAAAGGGTATAGTGTTTGAGATAAGTGTTTAGGATATTTGTTTGTTTCTTTGTTCTTTTAAATTGACATACCATATTTTAGAAAATATTTATTAAAAAATCACTTAATTTTTAATATTTTTAATTTTCTATTAATAATTTATATTTACACAATTTTATTTATATTATTTTACATTTTCATAACATGTATGTTTTAATTGTTATAAGTAATATATTTAATTGTTTTTAAAAAAATTGCCACACATTTTTTATTATTTTTTTTAGTTTTTATTGTTTGGAGTTAAATATTTTATATCATGCTTACTTTTTTAAATAGATATATATATATATATATATAAATCAACACATATAATGATATATATATATATATTTATATGAAATATATATTAATATATATATATAATATGTTCACTTATACATTGTTCATAATCATCTCCCATATGTGGAGCTCCTTCCACCACAACACCACCATATACAATGGCTCGACCATCCACAATTACATGGAATCACCAACAACACACCATCACTCGATAATGTAACCTTGTTTATCTTCTCTAACACATCTCCAAAACAGCTCATGTACACCATCTATGCAACGCAAAACCTTTCCTTTTCCATGTAGTATGGATACATCCCATCAAGTTTTCATCTATATAATCCATGCTCAACATAAGAACTTATCCTTTCCTAGTTCATCTTCTCTTCTACCAAAAGTTGCACAAAAATTCCATGTAATTAACATGAAACCTAATTCAACCACTCTACATTCTCCAGTGATAGTGATCCACTAATATCCTTTTCACACATGTATCATGAACATACCATGAGTGTTAAATTTAAACAATATAGAAGGAGTTCTTGGACATATTGTGGTTTTGGAAGTTACCATGGATGATATACGGGTTATCATAAAACTTATTTTAAACCTACCATGATTCCATATATGTAGCTACAATGAATCAATAATTGTATCTATCGTGATACCATATAAGATACTAACACAATTTCTCATTAGAAGCTACTGTGAAGATTTATTCATCTTACCATGAATCTTATTTAATGTGACCATGAATCGTACTATAAAGATATTGTGAAGGTATTTTCCTCCTGTCATGAAGTTATTTCAATGTTACTGCAAGTCATGTATTTTTTAATGTGACTACATTCCATATTTTATTTAGTGACCATATGATATTTTTTTTGAAGTGATCACATGAGTAATCTAATATGACCTCATAAAGTAAAGTGTCCATAATTATTATTCTATTTTACAATAAGAAGAAATTTACAGGTGAACATATTTTTTAAAGTCTATGTAAGCATATGACTGTTTTGTTTACATGGTCAGTATATGGATCACTTTCTTTTATATAATTATACATTAACCTAGCACATGAATATTGTCTCATGGTAACTTAGTAAATATGTACAATATGTCACTATTTTTTTATTTTGAGAAAATTTTAATTTCTATCAAGCAATATTTTAGTGATATTTTTATATTTACTTAACAAAATGTTTAATTAATATGTTTTAATTTTTATATTTATTTGTAAAGTAAATATAAAATATATTGAATATGTTGTGTAGAAAATTATTTTGTAAATAATTCCAAAAAATATAAGTTTCATAATGTTTATCATATACACAATTTTTATAGTTTTCAATTATCAAATTTTGGCATGTTAGTGGAGGAATTTATAATTATTTTAATTATTTGAAAATATCTTAATTTTTTTAATGATCTTATTGAATGTTTTTGAACATTATTTTATAAAAGAATAAAATATAAAGATAACTCTCTGATTATGAGAATGTTAATTCAAAATATTTTAAATAGATATATTTTCTTGTTTATTATTTTCTAGAATGGAATTATATGATTTGTTCTATAGGTTCTCCTTCAAAATTCAAGAAGATACTGGAATATTGAAAAATGAGACTAATTTTTTGAATGTGATAAAATAATGTGGTAAATTAAACTCGATGCAGTTTACTCATATATGATGATGCACGATCATATAGATTTAAAAATAAAAACATTCATACAAACATTTCAATGTACAAAATTTCTATGGAGACCATTATTCATTTTGTGTGATAATGAATGAATTCATCATTTTGTATCTACTACTGAAGAGATAAATCTTCATAAGATACATCAATATTCATCATCACATTCTCCATTGATTATTTCAATTCCTTTCAGGTTATGATAGTTGTATATTTATATCTTTTTCCCCTAGAGTTAGTTTAATATTTTTTCATAAAAATAATATCTAAATAGGCCAGTCCACATTTATAAATGGAAGTAGAGGTTGTGAATCCCAAAAAAAAATTCAAGTATGTTATGGCTCTTGTATAATTAAATTAGGGATAACGTTCTTGGTTATAAAGACATGCGTCTCTAACAGGGCTGACACACCGAAACAAAAGTGAATCTCTCAGTGGATACCAATATTATTAACAAGTAAAGAATATTGAAGGGTTGAATTGAATCATGGTAATCTTGACCTATTTAAAAATATAATGTTCATATTTTTAATATTCACTGGATATTTATTACTTTAATAATTATATTTTGATTTATAGTTTTTTATAATTCCTATTCACCTATATAGGAAATATTACTATATAAATGGGTAAAAAAATCATACCTTAACCAATTAGTTTCATTACCATTCCTGATTGACCATAGTGTGGGTACCTATTTTTTGACAATTTTAGACTTCAAAAAAATAAAGGTAACCAACACAAATAAATAATGTGTGGGTGATAAAATGTATAAATTATTGGGATGTCTATATTGGGAGACTAGATTTCAACTTTATGGATTTATTATGTGAGTGGGTTTTTAAATTTTCATGAAAGGGATAAATGGAAGATTTTGTAGAATGAATCAGATTAGTAGAGAAATTTTAAAATAAAAATATTTACAAAATAGTATGTGGAATGAATAACATGAAATATTTATCACAAAAAAATATATTAAATTCATGAAAATATGACGTGTGAATAAATATCTTATAATAATATCACATATCACTTGGACTATTCTGTTAGATACAATTTTTGGGACAATCATTTCTATTCTTACAAAAGTTTACTCTTTTTTATTCCTCCTTTTCCCACTGTGATATCATGAAATGAATTTAATATGAATGTTAAATATTCATGATTGAGGAAATATCTTCATGCATCATTTTCTGAAA
The DNA here is from genome assembly GCA_963277665.1 of Viscum album. Lineage (NCBI taxonomy): Eukaryota > Viridiplantae > Streptophyta > Magnoliopsida > Santalales > Viscaceae > Viscum > Viscum album. The sequence goes on along the minus strand of OY728143.1, from coordinate 1,187,973,520 downwards.
ATTAATTTTTTATAAGAGTGAAAATGTTTTCGATGGGGGGGGTGATCATGAAAAGATTAACCATTCATTTTTACCCATATATAACAATGATAAACTAATTTTGTATTGAAATTTGAATTATAAAAATTTGTGATTCAAATTTTATTCAATTATTTAATTTTTATCACTAAAATAAAAAATAAAAATTAACTTTTTGGATGATAAATTTATTGGAAGTGTTTTTTTAGAGATCCAATGATGAAATTCAAGATAAATATACTGAACTATACAAGTTATCAAGCACACAAGTGAACTAAAAATCACAAAAAAGATAATATTTGCATTCAATTAGGCTAAAATTAGGTGGGTGAATCTATAATGCTCATTATTATAGTCTTAAAATGAGTAGGGATCAAAATTTTATATTATAAGGCCCATTATTTTTTATTATTTGAGAGGATATACATGATTTTTTGTCCTGAGGTCACATATGTTAGTGAAACATAAATTGGGTTGAAGAACTCTAATTATTGTTAAATTTTAATTGGATATATTATATAGTTGGTAAAAAATATTTTACTTTATTTAGAATGATAGATAATACTACCTTCTATCCCAAATATATTAGAAATGTTTTCTTGAAATTCAGGGACACCAAAACCACCATCAACATAGCCTATAAATTAGCACATTGGGATCCCCATTTCTATGTTTGGTTAGAGGAAATATTTTTCCATTTTAGAGATAAAAAGGAGTATAATTTGCATCCTAAAGTCTCATGAGTCCCCTATCCTTATAAGAATGTTTTTATAAGGGAAAGTTATATATGACTCTTCATCTGTTCATCTCGATGTAAGACTAAATTGTTGTAAAACATTGTTTCGGAGATATACACATTATGTGGGAGATATGATTCTTATTCATCAATAGGTTTGATTTTTTTAGGTTTTTTGAAAGTTCATTTATGTTGTATCCTGACATGATTTTACAGTGAATTCAATGTTTTGGTATTACCTAATGACACACTTTTAAGTTCTAAACTAAATGATATGAGATTTAATGTTTGAAATTTTGTTTTTCTGATTATAAAAGATGTTATTTTTCTTTCCCAAATATTTGATATTTCAGTCTATATTGGTATCCTGAATTCCATGATTTTGTTTTAAACATTGATACTATTATTTTGTTTCCAAGAAATGGTTCTAGTATCAAATTTATAATGGGAAAATAGGGGAATAAAGATCTTCGTCACCCTTATCTAAATTTTGAATGAGTGTTTTGTTTTTATCGTGAGTTATAGAGCTTGAATATAGTATATTGATAATATCTTATTAGATGATCATACTCATCCCAAGATAATTTCTGATATTTTAATTAGATAATTACAATTAAATAAGATCAACATCGTACTTTTTTTATCAAATATGTTTTCCTTATTTTATTTTTGATTTTTTATGGTTTTTTATTTTTATTTATAAATTTTAAATTTTAAATTAAATTTGAAAATATAATGAATTATTTTAAATTATTGATTTTTCTTGTAGAAAATACTAGGTTGAAGTAGTATTACTACATTGTGAACAAGTGATGAATATGTGGAGTGTATTGATTCATTTTTTTGGATTTTTCTAAATGAAATGTTCCGAAGAGTGACCTATTTTTATATCCATGATTGAAATATTTAAAAATTGATAAGTCAAATATAATAGTAATAAAATATCATTAATGTTTTACTAGTTTTAATCTTAGTTATAACCCTTGGATTTGGAAAGGTTAAACTAGGAAGAATGGAGGATATATTGTTAAAGTTTACTTTCAAGATGATAAGTCTCATCAAATTGAATAAATGATTCATGATATTAAAGTATAATAAATTAGAAATGAAACCATAATTGAGCAATCACAGAGTGATGTTGAAAGACCATCATATCCAGATTGTACATTTATAGTTTCATTAATAATATTAATATTAATTAAATTGAAAGAAAAATTGGTTAGAGAGAATTTTTTATAGGGTTTATACAGAAATTTAAATACATACATCCTAATGAAAATTATGTTACAAAATCACATTATAATGGAAAGGAAATATTATACCCAATGGGTTACGGGTGAAAAAAGATACAAGGATACTAGAATAAGTGTGTGATATATGTGACGAAATATGAAGTTCTGTTAGAATGTCTTAAATGTGGGTTATCAAAGTGTAAGTTATAAGAAATATCATATGATGATTTAAAAGTCATAGATACTCCCTACAAGGATATTTTTATTATATAATAATTCTACATAGAAAACATTTATTTACAATTCAAATGATGGGAAAAGGTTAATATGGAATTTGGATCAGAGGATATCCAAAGAAAAATTACATCTCTTAAATGATTTTATATAGTGGGTGGAAGTGATGAGGAGTTTATATCCTTCTTGAATAAAGGTATAAATATAAGAGATGAAATTTTCATAGATTAAATGATCTTTATTGAATCCTTTATAGAAAACATATTACATGACATATTAAATTTGTAATTTAAAACTTAAATAATTAAATTTATATAAATTATATGTATATCATGTTGATTTTAATGATTTATGGACTTAAATAGAATGAAAATGATATTGATGTTTTATTGTGACATTTAATTGACGACTCAAAACATTAATGAAACAAATTTATTAATGTGTATGATTCTTTTGATATAGAAAATCTTCCACCACTTGAAATGACTACATTAACTAAGAACGACTTCCTAACATATGGAATGTTTTCTGAATATAATTTTAAGGGCATAATGCTTGTCCAATTTTTGAACAAAAGAAATCTTATTATAAACTACCACATGGGTAAAAAAACTATATCGTCTATCAGATTTTTCATGGTCTACGGACCAATATTATAAAATATTAAAAAAGGTATTAAAAATCTCACACTATGTTATTATTTCTCAAAAATCATTATCACCTGATTAGTATTTTGGGAGGTTCATAGAAATTGATTTCACATTTAAAAATCCACAAATATATGGCAGTGATAAAAATATTTTGAAAAAAATCAATATTTTTTCAGATTCCATATACATTATATAATGAGGTTATATATAAAATTTATGTCATGAATGTAGAGTATAATATATGTTATTGTTTAATTAGAACATTTTTTTATGTTAAATAAACTAATAAAGAGAGGGTGAATGAAAAAATTTACTTACTCTCAATGGGAATACATTTAGAGTTAGCTCTAAATACTACAGAAGGTAAAGATACTTACCACCATCTATTCATACATTATCCAAGTGGGTGAATAATATTTTTCTCATTAGAGTCTCCATGGAATAAAAGTGTTTTAGAGTCATTCTATAAATGATAGTTTTGCATCATTAAAATATTTTATGTTGATGGGAACTGAATATCATGATGGTCACATATTTATGCAACAAATACAACCTGTTTAATTGCATAAAATATTTCCCATCCATGTTATAATGAGAAACATAAAGGTTAATTGTTTTTTAAATTATGTTTTTAACAATGTGATTAATCTGAATGCATTGAACCATTTGTATAATGATGTATATTCCATACATTGTGATATGAAAATGTATTTCCCCCATATTTATTTAATATCATGGTTCATTTAATTGTCCATTTTAGTGAGATATATATCATTGTGGACCTATATATCTATTTTGGGTGTATCCTTTTTAATGTTATATGAATACATTGAAGAGATAGAATAAGAATGCATATCAACCTAAAGCATCCATTAATGGGAAATATTATTCAGTGGTTTTTGCATAGTTTTTAACAATATATTTCCCTATAATAGAGAACATTGGGTATCCATCATTTCAATATGAATGAATCAGTTACAGGCAAAATGAGTTCCATGGGTTGAAAGTAAAATAGTTGAAAAGTTAACAAATAAAGTAGACACATTTATATATAATTAATAACATAGATGATTTTCATCCATATATAACATTTCATACTACTGCATTAAAAATATTTTATCCAAAAATTAAATACATGTTCATTTTTCAATGAGGATTACTTTTTTTCCTGGTCTAATGAGAGTGTGGATGGTCGAATAGATACATCATAGACATTGAGTTTTTAGTCGGAAACCCATGTTTATATTTGATAACATAGTCTAGGTATTAAATTAACAGATTCACATTTTATATGAAATATAAAGATTATTAAAGTGTAGTTTTGAAATGTATTTTATTTTTCGTTAAAAAAGAAATTTTTTTTGTGCCCAAGTCAAAAACAAAATCTCAACATATAGTTCATATTATAATGTCATTAATTTAACATGGGAGGTTGATTAAATTAATTTTTTGGGTTTCGTGTTGAACTAAAAATGGGTTATTAGTAATAGTAGTGTTAGACATGATAAATTTTGTGTGACCCAAATTAATATCAATATATTGGAATACAAAATTTATCGTTTTGTCATATCAAAACATTGAAAACAAATATTTTATAGTATTAATGCATCAAATTTATAGTGGTCAATTGTTTCCCAAGGTAAAAAATTGTATGATGGTGACGAAAAACGTTTTCAAATTTTGGATTTATATGAGATTCCTACATCCTTTGAAAGATTAATAGAGAATACTAATGAGAACATTAAATACATGGTTTTTTCCATTAAAAATTATCACATTGAAGGAATATGGTAATGAAATATTTTTTTTTATTTATTAATATTATATGTAACATATATTTATTATTAGTATAATTTGTTAAATTTCCTAAAATATTAGATATATTAGATTTAATTATTTATATAAAACACAAATTATAAGTAACATGTTAATTTTTTTATTAAGTTGTTTAATTTTTTTGTTTCATTTTTTAATTATTTAACTTTTTATCTAATTGATTGTTTTTTTAATCTAACTTATTTTCTTTCTTATTTTAATTATTATTGTTTTGTTTGAAACTTTTTAAAAATGTTAGTCAAATATTAATGAAATAGTAGAATTATTTTCATACATTTATGTAATTTCACCCACCTATCATTAATTTTTTCATTATTTTATTTAACAAAATTAATAATTACTAATATAAATTAAATTATTTTAATTTATATTTTATGTATAATTTTTATTTTTTATTTAAATTCATATTTAATATTTTAATTTGAATATTTTTCAACTAATTATTTGCTTCATTGATTTGTAGGATAATGTTAGATCAAACATCAAAGTTACATTGAGCATCTGGGGTAGACATTGCATATACTCTTCCTAAGAATCCTTCTCATCCTTATATATTGGATCCATCTTCTTACATAGGGTAAGAGAATACTTCTATTTATGGCAATCATAGTAGTACATGTTTAAAAAAAATTTATGTTTCTCGTATCTAGGACCAAAGGATATCATTTTTTGGATGACAATGATATTAAAAGGGGTCTAAATTTAAAAGTATTTAATAGTTTTGTTTCAAGGAAATATTAGGAAAAAGTTATTATTTTTATTTATTATTGTAAAAGTGTCTAAAATGTGATAATATATAAATTATAGGTCTAAATTTTAGTAACATCATTTTTTATTATTTTACATATCGTGAACTATTTTTACTATTGTTTGTTTTTAGCTTCTTATCAGATAACATAAGATATACCTAAAAATAAATAAGTGATAATGAATTATTTAGAAATGGATTCATGGTGATGGATGGTTTTTAAATTAATTCTCACAATAGATTTAATTTTTGGGGCAGGAAAAAATATAAATCCATGCCATGTATATCCTTATCTAAATGATCTTATATGGAAACAAGTTATTGAATGTAAATGATAAGAGTCATTTTTTGTAAGTGAAATGATATATTTTGGAATTATATTTTATATTATTGATCATATTAATGATTTATTTATTTATTTCTTACAAATAGAGAGGCATCAGGAAGATATCCAATCTAAAAATGTATACCCTCGTACTTTATCTTGTTAAGGTTATACATTATTGGATGAAAAAATTCTATATTGAAATTTTTAGAAACTAAGAGTTGATTTATTTAGATTTAAAGAGTATGACCTTCCTTCCCCCAACCAGGCTTGAATAATTGAATAATGAACAAATGAGAGAAAAGTGAAAATATATTATGGAAGAGTCGAGTAAATGAATGGAAGAATTGTAAGATGTTTTGTAATTTTTACATACTATTTATTACAATTCAAATATTTATATATTTTGATTCAATATGGAATTTTTCAAATATTATATAAGAGCTCAAGGATATGTGGTTGGTGTATTGATAAAAAATGTTTCTTGTAATCCATTATATTATTCATATAAGGATACATATAAAAGAATAATTAAAGCTTTAGAATCTAATTATTAGGAGATGGGTGAGATTAATAAGGACTCAATCAAATCATCGGTGTTGTTTATGTTTGAAAACATGATGAAACATTAAATGTTTCATATTATAATCCTGCAGCTCAGCTTACAGATACCATTCCTCCACCACTTACTATAGATATCACTCATACACCTTTTTATTCTTATCCAACTTCAACACCTCCTCCTCTAAAACTTTCCATTTATTGTGAGTTATATGTAGAAGATATTTAATATCACATTATAAAATATGGGATTATATATTATATTTTAAAAATTATTCCTCATCAATATAGAGATATGGGGAAACATACAGTCCTCATATAGGATATTATAGGTACATTAGCTAGAATACCATTTCCTAAAGATGAGGTCACTTATATCTTACAATGTATCATCTATATTTTATTTTGGACATTTACACTTTTTCAGAAGACTACCATTGAGGCACAAATAGATTAAAACCATTATTTCATATTGGTGATAAATTTTATTTTAGATATTTTTATATTTATCTATTTTTTTAAGAGTGAATTAAAGGAAAAGTCATATTGTATAAGAAAAAAATGTAAAAGTTACCATTACATAAAAAAAAAATTTCCTCTAGACTAGAGAGATTTTCAATATATATATCTTTGTATGATATATTTATAATATTTCAATGGACTATAAATTTTTTTGCTATGAACTAAAATTGATTATTTTGACGTGTTATATCATATAACTTGTAATAGAAGATTTTTTTGGGCATCATCAAGATGAATTTTTTCCAATGTAGTTTTATTAACACATATATTTTAGTTATTTCAATTTATTAATGTTTAATAAATATGATTTTTATATTAAGTATCTTTATACACTTTTTATTCAGTATTATTCAGCTTCCATTTTGGATTCCAAAAATGTTTTATCTATAATTAGGTAAATGAAAATGAAGAAGGAATATATTATATTGGTGAATGGTTTCAAAATAATGAAATCCAGTATTGGATGCTTCGTTGTAATGAAGGGTATAAAAAATATATTTATTAATGTTTTATTTATCTAAACTAATAAAACAGTAACATTATATATTTTTTATTTTAGATTTAATCTTATGTTTTTGTATTTTTGTCTAAGATAGATGAAATTTTATTGGTTATTCTCTACACATGGTGTAGTGTTGGAAAACTTTAGCAACATATTGAACAAGTAAGTTTGATTATTTGAATATATTTATATTATATTTTTTTTTTTGGTTTTTTTCATCCATATAGATTCTAAATAGTTAATGGAATTAAATTAGAGAGACAATGTGAATGTGGAGTGGAAATATAATATTTTTAAAATAATAGTTGAATTATAATTTTTAATGAAAATATTATTACTGAAAGTACTCATAATATTATTTAAATTTGAAAAAATATTTTAGATAGAACTTATATCCTCAATAAGGTGTATTGAATTGGGGATATTATGTTCTAAGATATATGATTGAAATAATTTCATCTAGGGTAGTATGAAAATTTAATATGGTTAAATTGTATTATATTTTTTCTAAATTTTCAAATAATTATATTGAGAATAAATGTTAAATGATTTATTTTTAAAATTTATATTTTTACGAGAAAAACAATTATACTAGACAAGATATTATCAAATTAAAACTAGAATGGTTGTAATATTTCAAAGGATTGGTTCAGTTTTAGTTCATTTTTAATATATATTATAAATTTTAAGTTTGTAATTATAAGGTAAGTTGTTTTCTGGTTCTTATAATGAGTTGTTGTATTTATGATTGTAGTTTTTTTGTTGCACTACCTGACTTGGTATAAATAATTTATATTTTTTCTCAAAATATTAATTATCAAAAAGGTTATTGTAAAAATAATGTGAAAAAATATGTAAATTTATTTTTCCTATTGGTTATTTCAAAAACACATGAAAATGGATTTATGACATTTTTGAATTAAAATAACCAATAAGGGAAATCATTTTTAAGTGAATTTTCATATAACCAACATGAACACTGATTCAAATTATTTACTTTTATTGTGATATTTAAATCATTTTCTTAAAAACAGACATGAAATTTTTTTTATGTATTTTATTTTTAACTAACATAGAAACACTATTTACTAAATCACTAATATTAAATTAAGGATCAAACCAAAGATAAAACCACAAAACATTGAGGTATAAAATACCTTTTTCCATGAGTGAAATAATTTCTAGGCATGGAATACAAGTTGATAGATCAAAATTTGATGTAATTTCTTCATTACCATTCCATATAAATATGTGATATGTGTGTTATTTCCTATGTAATATTATATTTTATCAATATTTCATTGATGAATTAAGTAATACTTCACTCCATCTCTCTTGAATACTCTTAAAATAAAAATAATTTGGGATTGATACACAATTTAAGAATACATTAAAAAAATTTAAAATTGAGTATTACATAACCCTTGAAATTACATCCTCCTCGAGGGTATTTTCTATTTGAGCTCATGTGTGTGGCATCTAAATTTTTAGTTGTGGTAATTTTATCATAATGGTTTGATTAAGATCCAAATGACATTTCATAGTCCCAACACACACTGGACATCTCCCTAAAAAACTACACCACATTGAAAAGTAATTACATTACATTGTTTTGTCCTTAGATTAATTCAGTTTATACCTTTTAGGGTCTATGTTAGATATACTCTCTAACAATGTAGACATCCCAAATCACCTTAAGAAACTGGAAGCCAAACCATGTCTCATTGGTTGAATACACCTCTTTCAAGTATTAAATATAGAATGTTGGGATAAAAAAGGATTGATTAATATGACAACTGACTATATCAATATGATAATACCATCCCAAGTCATTGAATCAATTACATGTATTCCCATGTATTACACGATACCTAATGAGACATTTTATTGAGTGAAATATTTTATTTCATACTATGTATATATTGTAAATTATTTAGAATCATCTTGAATTCCTGCTAATATTAATAAAAACTAAGCTAACCACGTTAAACATGTGTGATAATGTAAAATTATTGATGAACACAATCATTGATGAACATGAAGTGATAAATTCTCTAGATGTTGCGTTCTCGATAACAGTTTTACATCCATAATTAGGTTCTGTTACACATCTATATTTGAGGGCCACTTCATTTCACAATAGTCTAATCATGAGGTCCATTTTTTATAAATTATTTTCATATTATTTTTATTTTTTAGATATTTTACTCATGATAAAAGTATATATAATTTATTGATAAAATTTGAAAATCCAATATAACACATTATTTTCAATGACATTTGTGGTGTTTAGGGAATTGAATTTTGGTGTCTATTTCATAATTTATTTCTTAACATATAAAATATTTTGATAGTACATTACACTTTAAAATGTGTTGAGTCATATCCCTCATGGTGTAATTATTCAAACATAGTTGTGGAATTTTGATGAATGTAAATTCTTAAAGGTTTAGTATCATCTTTAGAGACCCGAGTTCTCTTGTACTAAAAAATAATTCAATAAATTTTAACATTAGTATTAGGACAGAAATTTATTTTATTCAATAAATAAACCATAAACAAATTCTGAAGACAATTTTTCCAATAGAGTGGTCAAAGAAACTCTTCAAGAAAGTAGTTCAACCAATTAAAACATAATAGGGTCTTAGAATTGATTATTCTTTGTGGGTTAAGCATAATTATTTCGAAACACCCCATTTCCATGCCACATTATTATAATATTTTCATAATTATTTCTCTCTTCATTATTGAGATATAGTTCTTGGTATATTGATTCAACAAACAATGTAATTATAACATTTCCATTGTATGCTCTCAAAGGAAATTGAAAAGTCTAGAGATAGAGGTAATCAGAAGAAATATAAATTAGAACTATTGAATATATTAGGAGAGAAACATGGATGAACATGACTACCCCATCCTTCATTTTTTTTAACATTGGGTAGAAGGAACTCCTTTATAATACATGGTTGATGTTTAACCTATACATGCTTCGTCCTGGCAGGTATATGGAATATACTATAATAATTTTCATCCTTTTTCTGTGGTTCTAGATAAAAATTAAGAATGAAAAATAATTCAATGTCAAGGGGTAGTAGATGGAGAACTTACATGAAATCATCCTTCAGTCCCAAGTATAAGAGGTCCAAATTTTATAATAAATCTATGACTGACTCCCAATATGTTATATCCTTACAAAATCTACTTTTACTATTGTTAGGACACAACATACTTAGGTTGTTTGTGTTTGAGTATGTGTGTGTTGGGGGGGTGTTACATTCCTAAATTAGTAATGATTTGTAATCATCATTTTTCTTTTATACATTTTTTCTTATGACACGGTATTTTTACTTCCCCCTATCTTCATTGTTTTTTTTCACATATTTTTAAGAATATATATCTTTAAATACCATATAATCCTATAATGTATTGAGAAGGAAAGATGAATGTTTAAATTTCATTTTGTTATATAATTTAAAGTAAATTGGTTTCACTAATCGCATGTGAGTGTGAATATATAATAAACATTAAGTGGGTTATTTTATGAAAAAGTGATTTTTAGATGATAAAAATTATTGTATCTTTATAAAACCATTGAGACATTGTTACTTTTTTCATGTTTTTATGGCTTAAAAATGTTATTTAACATATATACACATCATTTGACTATCCCATGAAGTGTGAATGTTTCTTACATAATTAATGGTATGTATATGTTATGTAAATGTTTTTCAGTTTCCATAAAGATTTTTCTATACTTTCATGTTTAGAATGAGAGTTATTTTTTTTATTTATTAATTATTTTTCTAAATTTTAATCCCTTTTTTAAATGAAACTTATTGAAATTTATTTAATTATTAATATTATTTTATTTTACTAATTATCATATATATTTATATACTTATAATTACATTATTATAAATTTTATAAATAATTATATTTTCTATAATTTTATTGAAATATTTTAATTATTAAAAAAAATATACCCATTTTTAATTAATTTTTTAAATGTAATAATTTAATGTTACATATTTTATAAAAAAAATTTCGTTTTTAAAAGTATATACCAATACACACACATATATATTTATATATATACATATATATATTTGTGAGTTTGTGTGTCTGTGTATATAAACATATATACTATCAATAAAAATATATACACTTTGTGCGTGTATACACTATTCGTCATCATCCCTTACACAAGAAGCTACTCCCAATGTCACAACTCCATGAAACACCAAAAATACATCCCGATTATACCATGTAACATCGTTCATCTTCTCCAATGCATATCAACAAAAACTCATCTACAACCTCTTTTCAATGAGACACTGGTCTCTATCCATGAAGCACCAACTCATCCCATTAGGATTTCATCTATTTGATCCTTCTCTACAAACACTTCTCTTCACCTGGTTCTCCTTCTCTCAAAAAACTCGTAGACTTACAATAACATCTCAATAATGTGGGGCCTTCTTCTTCCTTTCCAACCTCTCTTGATGATAATGATCTTAGGATTGATGCTTTACTATGATATCATGAAGTTACCATGAGTGATAACTTCAAGATACCATGCAGGTTTCATATAACTACCATGGTTTTGATGTTTACATTAATGATATTCGAGTAAACATATTCTTATTTAAATCCAACCATTAATTCATCTATTTAGTTACCATGAATCCATATATGTTGCTACAATTAATCTTGTTACGTCCTGGCTCTAGAATCCACGAAGAGGCGCCCCGTACCTTGTTGGTCACATTACCTCAAGCGCATTTCCCCGAACGCTAGAGATTGATGACTAGCAGTGAGGGCCTTGGGAGTGATAGTGGGGAAACTATGCCCTCATTGTAAGAGTAACACAATGGAAGAAAAACTATAGCAATAGCGGAAAAAGTAATAATATATACAAAAGTAAACAGCAGAAGACTAAAAAATAATAAACTAGGTCCCACACATATATATATATGAATGATGCATGATACATATGTCTAAGAAATCATCCAAACAAATCACAATGATATAATACAATAGTACTAAACAAAATACAAAATAAATAAAGTAAACAATTCCTCAACATCACAAGCCATAGCTTGGTCCCATGCTCTCAAACTCCACAGTCAATCAAGAACCTAAAGTGGAATGGCGCTTTCCTATATATATACCTGCAGCAATATAATCTGTTTTGGCCAAAAACCATGACCCAAACAGGGTGTGAGACTAAATCCATGTAGGCAACTGCCCAAGGATCTGTTCCTTACAGCCAATGAATATGTATGGAAGGTAATAGTCAATGATGTAGTGAACAAGAAAGTACTCAACAATAAATAGTTCAACATATCAAATAAGAAGCTAACGCATCAAGGTAACCCTCTATGAAGTAAACGTAGCCTATCCCCTTTGGTTCAGTCTGATAAATATATAAAGACTCACTAAGGAAGCACTGACAATCAATTCCCCTTATAGTCTAAAGTGATAAATGACTCTCTAAGGAAGTTCACACGGTCAATTCCCCTTATAGCCATGTGTGGTCAGTGAATCTATGATGAAGCTCACACGGTCAATTCCCCTTATATCCAAAAGTGGTTTAAGTACTCGCTGAGGAAACTCACTCAGCCAATCCCCCTTATACCCTAAAGTGATCAAAGACTCTCTGAGGTAGCTCACTCGTGCAATTCCCCTTATAGACTAAAATGGTTCAAATACTCTATGAGGAAGCTCACTCGGTCAATGAGAATAGAAATGCAATACAACCAAAGTAAAACTCAAGAACTACTATGCTAATTGGTCTAAAACATATTAAGTATGTCAGGAAACAAACACTCCACCCTACAACACTAGGCATGGGAAAACAGGCAAGGCAGCCAAAAATGCTAAGTAGGAATAAACGGTCGTAAACAGAACATGCATGGTCAACCACAGCCAAAACATAGCAATCAAACCTATTCATATCTAAATAAAATCTACTCAAGTATAAAAGCATGTTAAGAAATTATCAGGGGTAAAATTTAAATGCACAATACCCCGATTAAGGGTATTGGATAAAAATTCACATATAACTCAATGAAATTCCACGGAAAGGCACAACCCACTTACCTCGGCATTGGGAGATTTAAATACAAGAACCTAATGGATTGAATCACCTTAGAATGTAGAAGAACTAAAAAATGTCTAAAACTTTCAACCCACGACATCTCATGAGAGAGAAGAAATCAAAAGATGGTGCTCTTGAAGAAAAGAGAACTCACTGATGTGATTCTAACTCAACCAACATTGTTTAAATCAGAGGACGGACACTTTCTTGGTGGTTTGTTGAAGATCTACAGTCGTACGATGCTCTTGGTCAAATGAGACCTAGAAGGAGATCTTTCTAGTAATTAGAAGCGACCCCGGTATGTTAAATAAAAAACGAAAATATATGGCGTGTAATTTTGATGTACACGACGTGTACTTACCTTTTCCATACTCCGAATTAGGTATCCTCCATGTCACCCCACATGGACATTTGTGGGGCCATTTCATGGATAGAACATAGCCTCCTGTGGAAATTCAGTACACAGCGTGTACTCATAAAGTACATAGTTTGTACTCATAATGAATAAGATGTGTACTTCAGAAAATTCCAAAAATTCCTCTTTTCCTAAAAAACGACCAGAAAGGGAAAACATACCTGAATAGAATGTCCGAGTTCTTACAAACTTCCCCTATTAAAGGAATTTGTCCCCGAATTTCTCTAGAGCGGTGTTGAAGAAGAATCCCCGAACAGCTCCGACCACTGTGCTCGTACATCGGCCTCCCTCTACCAACTCTCATCTTGTACTTTCCTGTGCGGCCATAGCAACCGTACTATAGGAACATACCTGCCACGAATAACCTTCATACTGCAATCAAAAATCTATATAGGATGCTCCTAAATGATGCATATACTTCAAGCTCAACCTTCTTAGGTTGAAAGACATGATACAGGTCTAAAAAGTAATTTCAAAGAAGAGAAACGTACAAAATGTGGTGCATAGCTTGGTACCTTTGGGGTAACTGCAACCGATAGTCAACTGACCCAACTCTCTCCAAAACCTCAAACGGCCCGACATACCTCGATGGAAGCTTACCATGTCTCCTAATTCTTGTTTTCCCCATCCTTGATGTGACACACAGGAAAACCTGATTCCCGACCTCAAACTGCAGAGGTCGTCTCTATTGATTAGAGTAAGGCTTCTTTCGAGACTGTGCAGTAGCCATTCTCTTCCAAATCAACTTTATCTGGTTTGTGGTCTCCTAAACCAGTCAAGGTCCCCGCAAAGATGCCTCTCCTACCTCCAGCCAACATAAGGGTGATCAACATGTCCTACCGTACAAATCCACATAAGGTTCCATATTAATAGTTGCTTTAAAACTATTGTTGTAGGCAAACTCCACAAGAGTTATGTGCTTCTCCCAAGAACCTCCAAAATCCAAGATGCATGCTCGGAGCATGTACTCAAGAACATGAATTGTACACTCGAACTGGCCATATGTCCGGGGGTGGTAATCTATACTCAAAAGTACCTATGTGCCCAATGCCTTCTGAAGCCCCTGTCAGACTCGAGAACTAAAATGAACATCCTTGTTTGAAACAATGGACTGTGGAACTCCATGAAAACGTACAATCTCGGGGATGTACAACCATCTCATTTAATCAAACAAGATGGTCTCCTTTATTGGCAAGAAGTGAGTGACCTTCGTATGTCTATCGATAATGACCCATACTGTATCATTCCATCGAGGCGACCTCAGCAAACTAGTCACAAGTCTGTCGCGATATCATTCCATTTCCTCCCAGGAATGGGTAACTGTTGAAAAAGTTCGGCTAGTCACTAATGCTCTGACTTCACCTACTAATAGGTGGAACACATCATGATGAAACCTGAAACATCTCTTTTCATAATTGGCCACCAATACTGACTGTGTAGATCAAGATACATCTTGGTGAAGCCAGGATGAACTGCCCAAACTGAGGAATTAAAGTCCCACATCATCTCCTCACATATGTCTGCTGGCACACATACGCGACCTTGGAAATGCAAGATCTTATCCTTGCCTGTGGTCCATCCTGGAATATGGTCCTCTTCTGACATGCTCTCCCATAGGAATAGGCCATCATAATCAGATAGTTGCCTCATTCAAACTCGATCATTTAGAGTAGAGGTGATAGCTACAGAAGAAAGAAACGTCTGTCCCTATCTGTCGTGCACCTCCAAATGCATCTTATAGTACAGAGCCATAAGCTAGCAATCATTGTTGGCCTCCTGAAATGCATGTATCTGGGTCATCATGCTCAACGCATCAGTCAATGCGTTGCCCTTCCCCGACTTATAGTCAAGCTCAACTTCAAAATACTGAAGGTACTCAACCCACCTTTGCTATCTTAAATTCATGTCACGTTGTGTGAAGAAGTATTTGAGACTTTTGTGGTTAGTGAAAACAAAAAAATTCTATCCTAACAGATAATGTCTCCAATAGTGTAAAGCATGACCAACTGTTGCCAACTTGAGATCATGCGTCAGGTTAATTCCTCTCATGTGTCCTCAACTGACGAGACCCATATGAAACGACTCCTTCTCCCTACATAAGCACATGTCCTAGCCCGATATAGGATGCATTACAGTTATACATTATAGCTCTTTCCTGGATCTAGCGAGACTAGTATCGGTGCTGAATTCAATATCCCTTTCAACTCCTGAAAGACTGACTCACAATAATCTGACCACAAGAAATTTTCACCCATCTTAGTCAAACCTGTGAGTGGTGATTCTATGCATGAAAAGACTTGTATGATGCATCTGTAGTATCCATCCATCCCTAGGAAACTCCGCACCTCAAATATTTACTTCGGCTACTCCCATGCAACTACTTCTCACACTTTATCTGGGTCTACTAATACTTCTATCTCTATGATAACATTACCTATGAAGTGAATCTGATCCATCCAGAAGTGTCATTTTGTGAGCTTAGTATATAACTGATTCTCTCTCAATGTACTCAAAACAATCTCAAGATGGGTATCATGGTCAGGTCAAGTTTGAGAATACAACAAGATATCTTCCATGATGACCACCACGAAAGAATCCATGTACGGATGGATCACTCGATTCATCTGTGCCAGGAAAACTATCAGTGCATTCATAAGACCGAATGACATAACCATATACTCGTATAGACAATACCTGCTCGTGAAGGCAGTGAGAGGTATATCAGATGGTCTAATACACCACTGATGGTAACCGGATCTTAGGTCAATAATCGAGAACACTCTGGCTCCTCAAAGCTGATCAAAGATATTATCAATCCTAGGCAAGGGATATCATTTCTTGACCATCAACTGGTTCAACTTCCGATAGTCCAAACAAATCCTGAGGGTACTGTCTACATTCTTCACAAACAGGATAGGCGAACCCCATGAAGATGTACTGGGTCGGATGAAACCCTTTGCTTGCAATACCTCCAACTTCTTCTTGAGCTCCTGCAACTCTGGTGTAGCCATCCTATAAAGAGGAATGGATACCGGTGCCGCTCCTAGAACATGATCAGTAGAAAATTCTACCTCTCACTTTGGAGGAAAACCTAAAAATTCCTCAGGGAAGACATCCTTAAAACAATCCCCCATTAGAGGAAAGACTAAATATGAATTCCACTAGTCATCCAGGTATAGAATAGCAATCTGGGATGTAACTCCTCCCAACCCATGATGCTCGGGTCCTGCTCTGCTTGTCTGGACATCCCACACGCCCCTATGAAGAAACGATCTACCCTTTGGTGATGTGAAACCCACTCTGTAGTGATAACAGTTGACGACTGCCTAGAAGGGGACTAACCATTCCATCCTAAAAATGACATCATATCATGTCATCTCTATGACATAGAGGTCTTATAAAAAGTGACACCCACCAACCTCTATGGGGAACTCCTTGCACAGACGTACACTAACCATTATCATCCCCAACAGAGTGTCTAGAATTAATATATCACTAGAAGAAAAGATAAAGTGACCATGGATCTCCATGAAATAAATTGATATAATTATATGGGAAGCCATTTTATCGAAAAGAGAAGAATATAAAACTGAGGCTACTAAGAGTGTACCTCAAACTATAGAGGGTCCAGGATCCCGCTCCTGCTGGTTCTACTCCACTACAAATGTATGACCTGCACCGCGGCCCTGTGACCCTACCCGACCACTCTGAGCTAATCCACCCTGCTGTTGCTGAAAGGCTACCGACCGACTTCCACAGTCACATCCCCCACCTCGGCCTAAATGGTAGTAAGAACTCAAGTTCTTAGACGGTTGAGAAACTGGTGGAGTTGCTCTTGAAAGAGGAGTTATCGAAGAACCCATGTCACCAGCTACTGGTGAGAAAGTCTAACAGATATTCAGAAGGTGGCCCATCTTTCCACAAGATCAGCATTCCACTGGGTCTCTTGGGAAATGTGGCCTCGTATTCTAGCTCTTTCCGCACTGGTAGCTCACCACATAGCTACCAGAAGATGCATCCCACATACTCTTATCTCTACGTGCAGTCTCTCGGTGGAGTTTCCTCCTATCAGTAGAATGTATACAAAATCTGGATGTCGAACCACCCAGGATCACAACTCTAGAATAACATAACATACTCTCCATAATCGCCTCCTAATTGACGATAGAGTATATCGAAGTCAACCTATTTATGTTCACCAATGATCTGACATCGTGTCTGAGACCATCCTCGATATTTCTTGCATGGAACCACTCAACACAACCTAGAATAGGAGTGAAACACTACAGATCATTGAAGGGAGTGGAATACTCCATAAAATAAAGAGTTCCCTACTCAAGACTTAGGAAATCTCGGGCTCGATCGGCCCTCAAGTTCTTCAGATAGATGTAATCATAAAAGATATGGTGAAAATCATCCCATGCCATATTCTTCTTATGTCCCGCCTGTGAGATCACATCCCACCACCTCTTGGCAGAGTCTCGAAGCATATACATAGAAATATTCACCCTCCCCTCAAGAGATATCTCCGGACGCTCAATGATCGTCAACATGGCTATAAGCCATGACTTTGCAGCCTAGTGTCCTAAATCCCTTGAGAAAGTGGGAGGATGTTGATACTAAAAGACTTGCATCAATTCTGTCATCGACGGGGCAAGATACAACACTCCCTGAAAGTTATACATAATTTTCATCAAACCCTCTATGAACTGTACATCATCACCTATGTCTGGTACAACGGTTGGTGCCAAGGCTGGCACAACTGGAGGAACCAATGGAAGTCCCTGATCAGCCATGTCCAGTGTCTGATCACTGCAAGGAAACTGGTGTAAAACCGGAGGACGTCTCGGTGGTAAGACTCTACAAGGTTAAGAGTGCATCTTAGAACAAGATTACAAAGGACTCAAATATAGAAGCACATGAAACGAACATGACAAAGAAATCCTTCTAATTTTAAAAAACACGGATAAACGGTGCGTATGTCAACTACACGGTGGGTACATGAATCCTTTTTCCATACCCTAGTTCCCTTACAGGGCTAGACCACACGATTTCTATTAGAACAAGATTACACGATGTGTTTGTTCCGGACACAGCGTGTACTAGAAGAACATCACCAACCTGTTTTGTTAGCTACATGGCTTGTTACATGACTCATAATACACATCATGTTCTAGATAGACACGACATGTACTTAGAGAATTTCACCATCCTGTGTTGTTAATTACACAGTTGGACTCCAGGATCACATTACACAACGTGTGAAAGACTGACACAACATGTAAAACCTAATATTTTATCCCTCTGTATCATTAGTCACACGAGTGAACACAGGTTCTAGCCACACGGTGTGTACATCCGGTACACGGTGTGTTCCCACAAGAATTTCCCTATCCCGTGTCTCTTCCCACATAACCTATAAAACAGTTAGACACTTCACGGAGTGTACATATGGTACACGGCGTGTAATTAAGATAAACAATTTCCCCCCGAACAGAAGAACACATGGTGTGTTTTAAAAACTACACGGCATGTATTCTTGGTTTTTCTGGATATTAAACTTCAAAAACTACTCTGGAGCCCAGAAAAACACTGAATTTGTACCTTAAGTGCCAAATTTCGATCTGTGAGGGCCCATACTCCCCAAAAATCTATTCTGGGAATCTTATACATGTTATAAACAAGGATAATATTACAATGATCCACCAAATTTCAGTCCATGAGGGCCCACAACACCTTATGAACCAAAGACTGGTGTTCTTTCAAGAAAAACCTTACACAATCAATGATCTAACAAAAAGTAGGTATACCTTCACGACATCTATCACAACATCATGCGTATTCTACACAACATCTATCACAACAACGTGAAATCGCTAATGCACCATAAATGTCATGGAAAGAATGAATGAAATGTTATTTCTAACAAGTGCCAATATAATACATGAGATGGCATACCCTCATCTCATCAGGTTGTGATAGAAATAGAACCTCAACAACATCAACAGTAATAGTACGAAACATGTGGGTCACCCAACGTGGAAAATCAAATCAATAGTAATGTTGAAAAACCAGAAAAATTGCATTAAATGAGGTACATTGGCTTTTCCCTGTACACAAGTTTGATACTTCTGGGCATAGTTTATTACCATGTACCCATTCCATCTTATCCCTGGATAAAGGCTCTAAGCAGTACGTTTGGAAGAAAAGAATTCCACTGATGCCACATTGTAACGTCTCGGTTTCGGAAACCACCTAGAGGCACCTCGTACCCAGTTGATCACATGACCTCAAGCACATTTCCCTAAATACTAGAGGATGTAGACTAGCATCGTGGGCCATGAGTGTGATAGTGGGGAAACTATTCCCTCATTGGCAGAGTAACATAGTGGAAGAAAAATAATAGTAATAGCGGAAACTGTAATAATCCATACAAAATTAAATAGAAGAAGGATTAAAAATAATAAACTGGAGCACACACACATATATATATATGAATAATTAATGATACATATGTCTAGGAAAGTATACAAACAAATCACAATGCTGGAATATAACAATACTATACCAAATAAAATGAATGCATGTAAACAACTCCTCATCATCGTAAGCCATATCTTGGTCCCATGCTTTCCATCTCCACAGTCAATCAAGAACTAGAAGTAGAAGGGAGCTTGACCTTATCTATACCTACAACAATATAATCTCTTTGGGCCCAAAAAAATGACGCAAACATGGTGTGAGACTATATCCCAGTAGGAAACCACCCAAAGACCTGTGCCTAATAGTCAGTGAATATATATGGTAGGTTATAATCCAAGATGCAGTGAACAAGAAAGTACTCAGCAATAAACAGTTCCACATATCAAATAAGCAGCTAATCAAGCAAGGTAACCCTCTGGGAAGTACATACAGCCTATCCCCTCTGGTTTAGTTATAAGAATATATAAAGACTCTCTAAGGAAGAACTCACTGTCAATTCCCCTTATAGTCTAATGTGATAAATGACTCTCTGAGGAAGCTCACACAGTCAATTCCAATTATAGCCATGTGTAGTCAATGAATCTCTAAGGAAGATCACATGGTCAATTCCCCTTATAGAAAAAAGTGGTTTAAAGACTCTCTGAGGAAGATCACGTGGTCAATTCCCATTAGAGCCCTAAAGTGCTCAAAGACTCTCTAAGGAAACTCACTCTGTCAATTCCCCTTATAGTCTAAATTTTTTTCAAGACACTTTGAGGAAGCTCACTCGGTCAATTCTTCTTATAGTATAAAATGGTTCAAATAATCTCTGAGGAAGCTCACTCAGTCAATTCCCCTTATATCCTAAAGTTCTCAAAGACTCTCTGAGGAAGCTCACTCGGTAAATTCCCTCTAATAGTCTACTACATCAGGTTCTCACGGCCATGTATAAGTAAATAGGCATAACAATGAAATACGGACAAAGTAAACCTCAAGAACTACTTGGATAATCAGAATAAAACATATCAAGCATGTCAAAAAACAAATACTCCACCCAACAACACTAGGCATGGAAAAATAGATAAGGCGGCCAAAACTTCTATGTAGGACCAAACGGTCGTATACAGAACATGAATGGAAAACCACTTCCAAAACATAGAAATAAACACTATTCATATCCAAATAACCTCTACTCAAGCATACAAGCATGGAAGGAAATTAACAGGGGTAAAACGGTTAACGCACAATAACCCGATTAAGGGTATTGGACAAAATTTCACATATAAGACAATGAATTTCAACGAAAAGGCACAAAACACCTACCTCGTCATTGGGAGACCTCTATACATGAACCTCAATGCTTGAATCACCTTATAATGCCAAATATATACAAAATGTCGAAAAAAATCTACCCACGATATCTCAGGAGAGAAGAGAAATCAGAAGATATTGATTTAGGAGAAAAGATAACTCACTGATGTGATTCCAACGCAGCCGACAGTGTTTGATTTGGAGGACGGACACTCTCTGGGGTTCGTCGAAGATCTGCGGTCGTACGATGATCTCGGTCGAACAAGACCTAGAAGGAGGGATTTCTAGAGATTTGATGTGACCCCGATATGTTTAATAAAAAAAGAAAAGACATGGCATGTACTTACCTTTTTTGTACTCTTCTTTAGGAGGCCTCTAGGTCACCCCACACGGCCATGTCTGTGGCCATTACATGGCCAGCACACGACCTCCTTTGGAAACGTAGTACATGGAATTTACTCATAAAGTACATCATGTGTACTTCAGAAAATCCTAGAAATTCCTCTTTTCCTAAAAAACGACCAAAAAAGGGAAAACATACCTGAAAAGAAGGTATGGGTTCTTACAAATCCATATGTGAAGCTACCATTAATTCAAATTTTATGATATCATGAATGTATCTTTAACCCACTGTGAAGTTTATTTTAGGTGACCATAAAGCCAATTGTAAAAGTAGATTGAAGGTATTTTCAACCCATAGGGAAGAAATTTCAAAGTGACCGTAAGGGAATAATTTTTTTAACACGATAAACTTAAATATTTTTTAATGTGACTGCATGGAATATTATTTATATGTCGAACGATGGAAAATTTAATGTGGTTATATGAAGTAAAATGACTACAAGTATTATTTTATATAACTAAATAAGGTATTTTAAAAGTGGATGAATGAGGTAAATTCCAAGTGTCCACACAATCACTTTGTTAACATGGCGTGTACAATGAAAGTGTGCTATGATGACACCATATGTTAACCTACTATAAGGAAATTCTCTCTTGGTAATTTAAAAAACATATCCAACACATCATATTGTTTATTTTAAATAAATCCATATTTTCTAGTGGGATCTATTATAGTGATACATTAATATTTTAATTGACTTAAATTTTAAATAATCTATATTTATTGTTATTATTATTTTTAAAACAAATATATATTAGAATGACACTGTTTAAAACTATTTAGTAGAAAAATATCACGAAAATTATAAAGGAAATAATAATTTTCATATCATTTATTTTATTCTCGTTTTCAGTAGTTTTTGGATTATCAAATTACTATAAGTTAGTGGGAGTATTTTAATTATTTTAATTATTTTAAAATCTCACATTTTTTATAACGAACATAATAAATTTGTTTCAATTGTATTTTATAAAGGAATAAAATAGAGTTATAATTATCTGATTATGAGCATGATAATTAAAATTATAGGGTACATATATATTTTAATGTTTATTATTTTTTAACATGGAGTTCTAGGATTAATTATCCATATTATCACTCATAACTCAATAATTACTTACAAGATTAAAGACATTATATTAGCTATAAAAATATAACCAATGAATTTGATAAAATAAACATAAAAATTTTTATTCATATATTACCATATACGATCATTAATAAAAAATCACAACATTCATATGAGCATTATGGAGTACTAAATTTTTTCTTTGACTACTGTTCCCTTGGTATGATCATAGAGTACATCATCATTTTATTATCTATAATATAAGTGATAAAACAACTTGAACTACATCTATATTCATCTACATATACTTCACTATTATTCTTAATGTTTTTGGAATTTTCAATTGTGCTATCTGTATAAATTTTTTATCCCTTTATTTCTATTTTATTATTCTCCTATAAAAAATCGATCAAACGTATTTATTCCCATTATATAAAATGATTTTCTTGTTTTGACACTAGAATTAAAGGTTGGTTATGGCTCCTATGAAATACATCTACAGTAATAATAAGAGATGAGAAATAAGTACATCTTTAATAGGGTTCTCACTCAATTATAAAAGTGAACCACTTAGTGAATTATAATATTATTATAGAGTAGTGAAGATTAAAAATTGTACTAGGATATTTGTTACTTGAATCACTATAAAAATCAGTATTCATATTTTTAATTTCAACTACTTTTTTTATTTGATAATTATATTTTTTGATTAATTTTGAAAAGTATTATTCACAACCTCTATTCTATCGTTCCTTATCATTGGGACCAGAAATAGTACTAGAGGGTGGTTACTTTTAAAGAGTTAGTTATTACTATTTCATTATTATTTTTAAATTCCATTTTATAGACCTTACCATCTATGTAATAATATGCTTCTTGGTTAGGGAATGCCATACATTTGACCTATTGAATCCCATAATACCACCCCATTTCAATAGAAGTGACTATGTATCCATGAATGATCATATATAAGTACATATAAATGATATAGGTCATCAATGTTATACTATCATCTCAAAACCATCTAAATTACCTAATATAGATTTAGAAATTCAATCAAGAAATAATGTAACAAAAATTGTTCTAAAATATAATGTCATGAATTACATATATTTATCTTTAACATAAAACTATATTTTAAAATACTTATTCAGGAAAAACTACATATGATGTCATGTGGAATTTCAAATTCCCTCAACAAGGAATTTTCTTTTTATAGAACCACACCATGTATTCACAAGGATGAGTTTCAAGAATTTAGAATAAATGATCAAGAAAGAATCAATGATAATTACACCAGGTTTAGTAAAATTGTAAAAATAATTGATTAAATGAAGGATAACATGAAGAATAGTGTTCATATTTAATTACTAATTTGAGATCTACCCCAAATTAAAAACTCACAAAAGGTTTCCATTAATGAAAGTATTGATTTGACTGAATATTCAAGGGATGGACTGATATGATCACTAATGCAACACTACCTGGATTTTAAGAATGACAATGATTAATAAACTTTAAAAAGAAAAGGTAAACTTTTCTAATATAATATAAAATTTTCTACTAATTTATCTATTTTTTTGATGTTAAAATGCAAGAAATATAAAAAATGAAATTTAAAAAATGGAGAGTACAAATAAATTAAAAAATAAAGGATTTTAGAAGTGCCCTAAAAGAGACCATCAATTGGATGAAAAAGGAATTTAATATAGGTAATACTAGTAAATACAATGATTCCAAATTAATATGATTTGTGTTTAGGGAAAAGGGACATATCAAATTTTAATATCCATAATTTAATGAAGATGGGAAAGATAATCTATTTAATAAAGTGTTAAAACATGTATATCATACTGGATAGAGTTTCATAGAGGAGTTTGACTTGGGTATTGATAATTATGAGAGTGAAAACGAATAAAAAAATCTATGTTTAATAGAGAAATCTACGAATGAGGTAATCAATGATTATGATTTCAGACCTGGTTATGAGTCTTATATTGAAATAGAAATTAATGAATTAAAATTAAAATTAAAATGAATCAAAATAATATTTTGAAAATAGATAAAGTCTATATAGAAGCTCAAAGAGTACATAATGACATTAAAGAAGACAATAAAAATCTGAAAGTATATTCATTAATAAAAATAGATGATAAAAGGGTTGATTATTCTAAACTGATTAAGATAAAATTTGAGAATGAAAAAAATGAAACATTTCTTTTCCAAAATTAATAATTATCAGAATATGATATTTAAGATAATTTGGGATTATTTTGATAAAATTGATAAGGATTACAAGAATCTCATAAAAGAAAATAAGAAATTGTGAAATATGGGATCATGTAAAAATGTGAAATTCTAGACTAAGTTGGATGTTATTAAAAATGAGAATGAATATATCAAAATAGAAATTATGGGATTAAAATAAATGTTATCTGTTTTTCATAGAAAATAAAGAATGGATAGGTTGATGGATATTAAAGAACTCAATAAATATAAAATTGGATTTGGATATAATAGTAATATTAATAATATGTACGAAACAAAATTTTATAAATTAAGTAAAGGAAATGTATCAACTATTAAATTCTTTCTATGTAATCTGTTATGGAATTATAAAAAAAATATTCATTACGATTTAATTAGTCACTATCCCAGAATTAGTAATTAATTTCTAAGAATATAACATCATGATTACCAATCAAAATTTTATTAAATCTATTTAGATTCTTAGAAGGTTTATTAAAATTCAATATGGACCAAAAATAATTTAGGTACAGAATTAATTTTTTGTTTAATATATATTATAAGAAATATAAAGAATTATTTCTAAAGAAACCTGGCATCTGGAAAGTGGGTTCTCTATAAAATAAATGGTTATATTTCAAGGTTTTAATCATTTAATTCATCTGATATAGACACATATATACTTAGTGATAACTCAAAAGTTATGTCCATATGTTTTGGAGAAATATAAATTTTCAAATCAATTATAATTTTGAAATTAATAATTTTTGAGTGATCAAAAAACAATATAATTAGTATATCACAACATGTTCATGGTGGAACGAGTGTGATGTTGGGAACTGATAAATTATTTTTTTATAAATATAGGACTATCTTATTTTATACAAATAGAATATAAAATATTATGACTTTATATTTTAATGAACAAACACAAAAACTGATATGTTTATGAATGTTCTAGAAACATATATTATTATTTGGAATAAAATATTTATAAATGTTCATCTTTTTCATTCATACATGTACTCATAAGATTCATTTGTTTTAAAACATCTAAAATTTAATAAGATTAAGTATTTTTTAGCTATTCTTAATTTAAAAAGAAATAACTAAAGGGAGATTATTAAATCATTTAATTATGTAAATAATACTAGATGTTTTTAACTGCTTCATCTTGATTTATTTTGACCGATGTAATATTCTATTTTAGGTAATAAGAGATAAATGTTTGTAATTGTAGATGATTTTAGTTGATTCACATGGACTCTTTTCTTATCTCGTAAAAGTTGAACCCTGAACGAGTTAATAATTTTTGGTAAATAAATTAAGAATAAAAAGTTCATTTAATAAAATCAATTAGATATGATAAAGGAGTATAATTTTTTTATCTATGTCTTTGAGAAATTTTGTGATGATAATGAATATTTCTATAATTTTATTGGAATTTTAACATCACAAAAAATGATGTTGTGGAAAGAAGAAAAAAATATTCAAAAAAGGAATATCTTATACCAAATGAATTTAGATGAACCAAATATTTTTGGGCTGAACAAGTTAATACTATGTGATATATCATATAAAAATACTACATTAGAGCATGTTAAATAAAACCCATTTTTAATAGATTAATGAAAATAAACTTATGATTGGTTATATTAATTGTTTTGGTTGTAGAATTTATATATTAAGTAATAATGATAATTTAGAAAAAAATTATGCTCAAATTGTTGATGGAATGTTTACTGAATATTCAAATAATATTATTGATCAGGACAATATAATAAGGGAACACTTTCAATGGAGTAATATATACATGTAAATTTCATTTAAAATAATAGAAATAGAATATAGATTCTTATAATATTGACTAAGAGCATAATGTGTTAAAATTTGAAAAAGATAAACCTGAAAATTATAATGTATTAGTTGAGGGGGTGAAAAACTCTTCTTAATATGATCCAATGAATTAGAAAACACATGAAGATCATTCTTTATAAAATGTACTTGGAATATAAAATATGGATAAAGAACTATATAATTAGTATCTAATTTCCATTCTATTTATGAACTTGTTGGGGGAATGTTTTTTTATTAATTTTTATGAAATATTGAAAGATTCAAATCGGATAATTGATATGGATGATTAACATATTTAGTTTGAAAGGAATAATGTTCAGAATATGGTTGAATTACCTAATGAGTAAATCCCATTGGAACAAAAAAATTCTTCTAAAATAAAATTGACTTTTTTGATAATTTAGTAAGAAATGTGGAAAAATTAATAGCCTAGGTTTAGTTTCAAGATGAAAGTATGAATTTTAAAGATTCATTTCACTGTGTGTATAGAATAAAATAAAATTATATTCTCTTATTGCTTTTACATTTTAAAAATATTAATGTGTTTTAGATGGATGTAAAAAGTTCTTTTTTTTAATAGAGTAATATCTATAGAGGTGTACGCTAATCGACAACATGGTTTAAAAAATTATGAATTTAAAAAACATAGTTTAAAATTATAAAAATATTAGTATGGTATAAAGAAATATCCATGATCATTGTACGATAGACTGACTATATTTTTAATGGAACATCGCATTAATAAAAGAACGGTTAATCCTGATTAATTTATAATGAATGTTATTAATGGTATATTAAATTCCTAGACATATTTTGATCAAACTCTATCTAGATATAGAAATGAGATATTTAGTAATGAATTTTTAAAATTAATGATGAATGAATTATATATGAGCATAATGGGTAATTTAAAAATTTTCTATGGTCTTCATATTTTAAAAACAAAAGATGAAATTTTTATACATTAAAGATGTATTATAAATATGTTTCTAAAAGAGTTCAAAATTGATTCCTATAAATATATGTGAAACCCAATGATCATATATTCTAAAAATGATGTGCATGAATCTGGAAAACTTATGAATGATAAATTGTGTAGAATAATGATATGAATCCTACATTATTTGACTGAATCAAGGTATGATATTAATTTTCAGTCTTTATGTGTATAATAAATAGTATAATAAAAAATTAATTTATTTAATGTCTCATAACATAATTACCCAATAATTAACAAAATTATTAATACTGGTTTATTTTACTACAATCATAATTGTTTTTTGATATTTTTATTATATTTGTATCTAATTTTGGAGGTCATAGGTTTGATAGGAAAAACACCATAGGTATGTTTCAATTACATGGTATATGTTCCTTATTATTGTGTTCAAAAAATAAATTTTATGTTTCATTTACCATAGATGAGGCAGATTGCATGGCTCCTACAAATTTTTATGTTCAAAGTATTTGAATAAATAAGCTTAAAATTTTGTAAAAATTATTTATAAAACAATCTTATATTTTGGGTAAATAAATTTTTTATTTCAATTATTAAAAATACATCCCATCATTAATGGAACAACCTATTCTCATCATAATCTTATTTTTAAAAGATCATGACAATAAATGGGATATCATTCTTGAATTCATTATAATCAAAAATTAACCTGCACATATCTTTTCAAAATCTCTAGATTATA
This sequence comes from Viscum album, assembly GCA_963277665.1. Classification (NCBI taxonomy): domain Eukaryota; kingdom Viridiplantae; phylum Streptophyta; class Magnoliopsida; order Santalales; family Viscaceae; genus Viscum; species Viscum album. Next base: position 1,187,944,589 of record OY728143.1, on the reverse strand, counting down.
TGTGTTTTCAGAAATTAATGTTTCAAATGGGGATGATGAAGATACATTTGTTGATAATATGATAATATTTGTTTTATTGTTCTTATATTTATATTATAAAATCCACTATTTAGTGGTATTTACCACTTTCTTGATATTTTTTTACAATATTTCTCATAATAATATTTTAATTTATAATCTCTTTTTTCTTTTTGATAAATTTCATCATGGGGGAGACACTCATGTATATTTAAATTAAAATATTGCTTTTTAAATTTGCGATAAACAAAAAAGGGGTGAGTGTTTGTGTTGAGAGTTTGTGATATTTATATGATTTATTGTTTTGTGAAATTAAAATCCCTTCTTTTAAAAACCAATTATTATAAATAATTATTTTTTAATATTTTAAATTTTATTATAAATTATTTATATTTCTATAATTTTATTTATTGTATTTTATATTATCTTAACATCTATATTAACATAATTATAAATCAAATAAGTGAATTTTTTTTAAAATGCTGCTACACATTTTTTATTCAATTTTATAGATGTTATAGCTTGAAGTAAAATATTTTATTTCATTATTATTTGTTTATATATATATATATCAGTATATATATATACACATAAATATGTTATATATATATAAGTATGCACTTTTTCATCATTATCTCTCATACGTGAAGCTCCTTCCACCACAACACATCCACACACAATGGTTTTTTCATCCTCAATGCCATGGAAGAACCAACAACACACCATCACTGAATTAATTCATATTTTTCATCTTCCTTAACACATCCCCACAACTACTCATGCACAACCTCTATGCAACATGACACTAGTTATCTTCCATATAGTGTTGATACAACCCTTTAGGTTTTCATCTATTTTATCCTTTCTCAAAATGAGCACTTCTCTTTTCCCAGTTCATCTTCTATCCTACAACCATTAGCATAAATATTCCATAGAATCAATATGAAACCTTATTCAGCCTTTCAATGTTTAATATATGACATCAATTTCAGGATATTCACTTCACTCATGTATCAGGATGTTACCATGAGTGATAACCTTGAAAAGAATGAATGGAGTTCTATAATATATTGTGGTTTATGATGTTACTATAAATGAATTGAGAGTTATCATAAATCATATATTGATCCAAGCATGAATCCACATATTTAACTAATATTAATCAACATATATAGCTATCATGATACCATATTTTAAGCTAACATAAATCCACATTTGATGCAATCATGAAAATATATTCATCTTTCCATGAAAGATATTTTAAGTGACCATGAATTCTACTTTAAAGCTAATATGAAGGTATTTTTAACCTATCATGATGATATTTGAATGTGATTGTATGTTAGTTATTTTTTATTGTGACCACATGCATAATTTTCTAAGTGACCATATGAAAGATTTTTTTCATGTGATCCCAAGAGTAATGTAATGTTACAACATAATGTAAAGTGTCCTTAATTATTATTTTATGTGACAATATGAGGAATTTTACAAGTGAACACATGTCGTAAATTTTAAGTGACCACATGACTATTTTGTTTATATGGTCAGTATACTAATCATGTTCATTGAAGTCATGATAAGTTCACCAAGCACAAGACTAATTTCTTAGGGAAAATTAATAAACATGACAAATACCTCACTTTTTTCGAGAAAATTTATTATTTCTATCATGTTTTTAGTGATATTTTGATCTTTTAATTAACTGAATGTTTACTTAGTGTATTTCAATATTTCTATTTCGTTGTAAAATAATTATATAATTTAATGACTATATTATAATCTATTGTGTAGAAAATATCATGGAAATAATTATTGAAAAAATATTTTTCATATTATTTATTTTATACTCAATTAATTTATTGTTTTGAATTACCAAATTAGTGAAGGATAGTAGGAGTGTTTTTAATAATTTTAATTATTCGAAAATATCTCATTATTATTAATGATATTATTCAAAGTGCTTCAATGATTTTTTTTAATAAAATAAAATATGAAGGGAACACTCTGATTATGAGTATTACAGTTCAAATTATGTTAAATAGATATATTTTCACGTATTTTATTTTATAGAATGAAATTATATGATTAGTTATAAAGATTCTCCTTAAAAATTCAAGAAGCTTTTTAAATATTAAGAAATGAGACTAAAATATGGAATGTGATAAAAGGATGTGATGAAATAAACTTGAAACACTTTACTCAAATAATATGATGCATGATCATAATGATAAAAAAACCCAACAATCATAGAAGCATTTAGATGTGCATTATTTCTACAGAGACACCTATTCCACTATTGTGATCATGAAGGAATACATCATATGATCATCAAATATAGAAGTGATTAATGTTATTGAGCTACTTCAATAATCATAATCATCTTATCTAATGATTCTCATAATTATTTTTGGTTTTCAACAGTTTTATATTTATATCATTTGTTTTTACCTCTAGAGTAATTTTATTATTTTGATAAAATAGTATCAAAATAGGTCATTAAACCTTTATAAATAGAAGGTTGGTTTGTGACTCCCCAAAAATTAAAGTAGGTTATGATTCATATAAAATTAAATTATGGGTAAATTACTTTGATAGAAAAGTCACATATCTAACACAACCATCAATCCAAAAAAGGTGAATCTATTAGAGAATAAAAAACTTCTTATAAAGTAGTGAATATTGAAGAGTGAGCATAAATCATGGTGATATAAATCTTTATAAAAATATTGTGTTCATATTTTAAATTTATGATGTGTTTTTCAATATCCTAATAATTATAATTTCATTTATTAATTTTTAAAATGACTATTACCAATCCTATATTAAATATTACCATATTAATTGTAACTATAATTTCATTTCTTATCAAATTAGTTTCATTACTATGCTACATTGACCTGATTGTGTGTTCCAATTTCCATACTATTTTATGCCTTTACAAACATAAATAAATAATGAGGAGAGTTATGAAATTCACAATATATGTAGATATCATGGTTGGGAGACTACTTTTTATCTTCAAGGATCTCTTATGTGACTTGGTTTTAAAATTTTATTGAAAATGATAGAGGGATGATTCAGTGGAAAGAATCATATAAATAGAGAAATTTTAAAATAAACTATATTTAAAAAATAGTATGTAGAATGAATAAAATGAAATTTTTATCACATTCACAATTTATATATTTTATTACATGATTTAATTGTGAATTCATTTATAGTACTAGTATGACATATATTTTTGACTTTATTCAGATACAATTTTTAAGACAATCATTTCCATACATATTAAGATTAACTCTTTAGTGTGATTATTTTTTTTATTGATATTATATCATAAAATGAATTTAATATTAATTTTAAATAATCATGATCTAGGAAATATCTTCATGAAACATTTTATAATTTTTTTTTCAATGACTGAGAATGTTTTGGTGTGGGGGTGTGATCATAGAGTGTTGCACAATTAATTTCCACCCTTATACCACCCTGTCAAACTAATTTTTATTGTAAATTTGAAATATAAAAATTCATGCCACAAATTTTATTTAATTAGTTATTTTTTATTACTTTTATAAAGTGAATATTCACTTTCTAGATGGTTACAATATAGATGAGTTTATTTGGATAGACCATGATGAAATTAATTAAAAATGGACAAAAAATGTATGTTCCCAAGCACACATGCAAACTGAAATTCACCCTAAAGATAACATATGCATCCAATTAGGATACAAATGGGTGGGTGAATGTAAAAATGTTTCTTATTCAAGTCTTTATATGACTAGGGAGCCCAATTAATCTATTTTAATGCCTGGGATGTTCAATTATTTGAGTGTATCTTCACTACTATCTATCTTTAGGCCACATCAGTTATTGAAACATAACTTTGGTTGTATAAGTATGATTGATGATAAATTTCAATTGGATATATTGAATAGGTGGTTAAAAAATTATTTTTTTATAATTATAAATAATACTTTTTTATATCACAAATCAATGAGAAATGTTTTCTTAATCTAGGGTTTTCAAAACCACCATCCACAGTATCTATAAATTTGTAAATTTAGAACCCCATTTGTAAGATTGTTTAGGGGGAATATTTTTCTACTTTAAAGAAAAATAATATTCTTATCTTTATCTTAGAGGCTATAGAGGTACCTATCCTCATAAGAATATTTTTTAATAATAGTTCAATATGAGACTTATCCTCCAATTGATTTTGGTCTAAATGGTGGGAAACATTGTAAAGAAGATACACACTTGATTTGGGATATTTTATTCTAGTTAATCTATAGTTTAGGTGGAATTTTTGTTTGATAAAGTTCATTTATGCTATATCTTGACAATATTTTACATTTAATTAATTTTTTTGTTATGATATAATGAAAAACATTTCATTTATAAACTGAATGGTTTGAGATTTAAACTAGGGATTTTTCTTTTATCTGATTAGATAAAAAAATAACTTCTGTTTTACAAGTATTAAATATTTCAGTATGTGTTGGTACACAATATTCCATTATAATGTTTCAAACATTGATAATTTTTGTTTTTGTATCATGACTTAGTTCTAGGTTAAAATTTATAAAGGGAAAATAGGGAAAATGATCATGGTTATCCTTATCAAAATAATTTCATTAAACCAAATGCAATTTTTTGAAAAACGAAGTTCAATTCATCTTTACATAACTCACAATGTCTACCTTATAATATTTCTCTTCAAAACCCTCATTTTTTTCATCTATTAAACTCTTTAAATGTAGTTAGTTTACTTATAATAATCATTTTCAATCCCCTATTGTAATGTTTTTTTAAAAAACATTTTATAAATACACACTATTGAACACCAATTCCTCTTAATAGAAGATATATTGTATGAAATATACTATAAAATAATCTAAAAAATTAATGAATTTAAAATTTAATGATAACATGATCATATAATCCTATAATATAAATGGTATAAATATAAATGGGTTAGTCAAAGTGAATTTACCGTTATATAAGGAAAATATCTCACCACACATAAATTATATTGGAGAGGATTATAATATCACATTATCTCCACTTTGTAAATATTTTTACCTAACATGTCTATCATAGAAAACTATAGTTCTTACCTAATATAATAAAGAATTTTCATTAGTTTCTATAATAAACTCTCCAAGATTCACCAATCATAATTTTCTCTATATAGTAAGCATAATCAATTCTAGTTTTACTCACTTAACTACCTAATACCCTATATACTATAGTTTAATGATAAGGTGATAATATTTACCAAAAATTATTCTATAATGGGATATATTTTTGGGGATTTGAAATTAGATCTATATACCCATAGTTCACCCTCTATCTTCTTTATATTGTCCTTTGGTTAGGATATAATATATTTTCAAGGATCTCTATTACATCTTGATAGGTAGTTTATTTCTTATATTTTACTCTTTACTTCTCCAAGAATGATTCCTTAAATATGTTGTAGAAGTGTGTGTCCTAACAAATAATGATTTCCTATGTTATTAAAAACGTCTAATAATATATGATTTTATGAAATAAATAACTTCCCTTGGTTCATCAGATTTGGTTTCTTATGTTTCATTACATTTAAGAAACTTAATATATTGATACAATAATTTTGTTTTATTAAAAATATAAAATATTAAAATAAATTATATTCCACATAAATAAAATATTCACAAAAAAATCATTTTTTGTGTATTTAATGTCTTTTAGAAGTACCTATAGTGAATTAGTAGTTTTAATATTCCTTAAAAAATCAAGAAGATTAATTGAAATTATGTTCTATGGTCCAAAGTTTCCTCCACATGAAACAATATAATATATTATAATAAGATAAGTTATAAATTCATCTAGTGTACACATTTTAATAACTTGATAACTATATATATTCCACATGTATGGATCCTCCCAGACATACTAATTCGACTCAAATTTTAGATACGTAATTTATGGGTAAAATAATAAAGAGGATACATTTGAGGCGACTAAGTAGTTTATCTTATCCTTGTACCATGGAACCTTACAAGTGATTTCATAGTTTTGATCATTATGTAATGATTTATTCATGGTTATTTCTATATGAATAGAAAACTATATTAGTGTATTTAATTCTTCTCATGTGGTATGAAAATATGTTCATATAAACCTTATTATCCTTTATTGTCATGATGGTTTCTTATAGGATAATAAAAAACCTTACCAATATAAGTTTTTTTATATTTAATTTAACATGTATCTCAGAGATATATTATCAAAATGAAATATTACTTCACTTTTCAACCAATAAGATATAATTTTTCCTTGAGTGAGAGTATAAGAAATTGTTCTATTTAGTGGTTGTATAGTTAACCGAAAATGTGGCTACTATTTGAAAATAATAATATATCACATCTGGGTTTAAATTACTATTTGGTGATAACATAGTTCTTTATTCATGGTTGGAGTCATCACATAGAACCTAAAATGTAATATCATATGATGATAGAATAATAATAGGGACAGGGGTTAATATTTATTTAGGCTTGTCAAAATCATTCCTTCACGATTCTTTAGAAAATAAGTATCTTTATAATTAAGATCCTTTGTAGGAAAAATAGTCTTTCTGAAATCTTAATTAAACCTTTACAAAATACATCATGTCCTAGAAATGACCAAATATTATTCTCATTGGTGGGGTATAATAATGTATAGACAATACTGGCCTCATATTTATCCACTTCAATTTCTTATTTTGAAATTATCCATCCTAAAAAATTGCCTACATCAACAATAATGTGATATTTCTCAATTTTTAAAACCATGTTATTTTCAATTAAATTTTATAAATCCTTATTCATATTCTAAATATAATATTAAATAGTATTTCTCTAAGTTGTAATGTAATCCTGAAATACCTAAGTATTGATTTGAATCAAATATAAGAAGATACCTTCCATGAAACAATAGAATTTACCAAGGAATTTCATAAACCAAAATGAAAGGTTCAATATGTAAATGCACTAAATAGGAAAGTAAATATTTTTTTTCGATAGAATTATTATGAATTATGGACCTAGAAGTATCTAAATAATTAATCATGTATATAATAATAGACCATCCCATTCAATATCTATAGATTTTTATCTATAAAATGAAATTGAATTATTTTTCAAGGTTACAGGATACATTTTTCTACAAAATATATAGATCTTCTAACTATTTTGAATCATAGTGGTCATTAATTCATTGTTTCTATTCTTAATAACAATTATTTTTATCTTGTTTTTTAATATGGATATTCATTTCCCATTTCGAATCTTATATTAGATTCATTATTCTAACTCATAAAATTACCTCAATGTTTTTAAAAACATCCAGACGAGTTGGATTTAGTCTTAATTGAGGCCATATCATGGAACCTAATTCACTCTTTAATAGGATATGGTGTATGAAAATATAAGGACATATCCTAAGTATATATCCAAAATCAATTCATATGCCTTATCATTTTATTTTAAAATGGGTAAATATCATTATTGATTACATTTAATGTTGTTTGAAATTATCAAAAACTTTTTTCATCTTTTATATGATATAAATATTTTATATTTATGGTAATAGTTTTAACACCATACTAGTTGGTTATTCTAGTTATGGTCTTAACTCAATGTCACATACCTTTTGAACATACATGTGTAAAACATAGAAGACATTGAAAAAATGAATTTGAATTTAAACATCATATGAATACAATTCATCTTTAAACTGGTCATTATATATAATTGGATATAGTTTCAACTCATTTTATAAATAAATATGTGTACAATGTTTTATGAATTTAAAACAGATTCAAAATTATTTATATCATCCGGTATTTTAATATATTATTCTAAATAAAAAGGGGTTTTATGGGGAGGAAGATTTAGAATATAATAATATTCCCAAGGGAATTTAATAGAATATAGTGTAATATAATTAATATTTTCCCCACTAAAATCAATATAAAGTGTTATTTCATAAAAATTTATTAATGATTTTATTATTTTCAGAAAATTATTAAAAAAATATAAAAGGGTAATTAGTAGTACCACTTTCTTTTTCCATGTATTGATTTTAAAATACAGTAGGTAATAATAGAGCTTTTATCCTTACTAGTAAATCCTCAAAAAACACATAAGAAATATAATATCTTAATTAGATAACATAACCACAACTCTAGTTGTCTTGAGCTCTCATACTTGCACTGAAGAAAAAATGGAGTAAGGCATGAAATTTATAGATACCCCTAAATCATATAAGGAATGATAAAATATGAGATTCCCTATATTGAGTAGGATAATAAATGTATATAATATGAACCCTTTATAGGAATGTTGTGAGTGAATAATTTAGATTCATTGTTTCAAAGACTTACCATTTCATCAATATGTAGTTATCTATTATTAGATAAAATATAATTGAGGAATTTTACATAAATCTTAATATTAGTAATTATATCCTATAAAGTGGTATGGATTTATACCATCATAGAGGTTGCAATAAATATATTTTGAAAATCATCTTCCCTAGTATTTTTGGGTAGATTATTCGTTGACTTGATGTGTCGTATAGGTTATGTTAGATCCTCCATCATGGGATTTTCTTTTTCATTTATTCATGGGTTATGTGTCTATAGTTTCCATAAATTATTTTCTATAAGTATTAGTTCTTCTTCATATAATTTATAGTTCATTGTTAGATTCAAGTGATGTTTCTTCACTTCAATATTATTCCCTACCACTTCCCAAATAAATACGTGTCACATTACTCTTTGGATTAGTAATTTATTGGGTATAAATTTTATCCGAACAATTATTTAATGATACTTTAAAATTGGTGAGAATATTTATATACTGACTCATTAACACATTAAGTTCACATAATTGAGTTTTCAAAGTGGTTTATGGATTTTCAAGATATTCTACCAACTATATCAATAGAACCTTCATAGAAGGATCTTGAAAATGTCCTTATGGATAATAACTTGTTGAAGGATGAGGGATTTATTTTTGAAATAGTGGTGTTTTTTGTAGTTATTAATGTTTATACCTATGTAGGGGTCTTGAGATATATTTACTTCCTGATTCATATTTGATAATTTGTTACCCCTTGAATCCTCAGTTTTTTCCAGGTGGTTGGAACTATGTTTGATACATATCATCAAAACACATAGTTTCCTACACTTTTGGAATTAAATATATGAACTTTTTCCACGAATGGAATAACATGGAGACACATGATGTTGTCAAGGGTGACTTATTTACATTTTTTTAGGATAAAGATCTTAGAAGAGAGGTTAAATATATAAATTTTTATGTAAATGTTATTTAAAAGTCTTTTTCCCATTCCAAAATCTTAAAGTATAGCTTTTACTAAATATCCGAGAAATAAATGATATCCTCTATACAATATATCTAGCCTTATCAAAGATATGTGTCTATTAGGTATCATCATAATGAAACACCATGTAGGTATTGGTCACTGAATAGTATTATGTTATGGAAAAAAATTGAAGTAGTGATACATGAAGTGTTTATGTGGAATGGATGTAACAAAAACCTCTAACTTCTCCCCAAACTTATACAAAGTCTCTGTATTGGCTTATCTTATCCCATATATCTAATTCCTTTGATTTTTTATCTTGTTTTAGGGAATAAATTTGAAAGGAAATATATATTGAACTCATCCATAATTTGTATAGGTCTAGGATGCACATTATACTTTCATACTTTGGATGGTTGTTCTAAAAAGAATTATAACTCATTGAAACTAATAGGAGATTGAAAAACTAATCTCTACTTCAACAAACTAAAAAGTTCCAGCCTAATTTACATACTTCTTTAAGTATTATTTGGCCTAACTATAAAACTTATGTAATATTGTAATTAATAAATGTTTATGTTTTAAAACAAACTATTTGCTTGGTTGTAAAAATCAATTATTATTATGATTTAAATAATATTTATAGAGTTTTTAAATAGTAATATTAAACTGGCCGGAATTATATTCCTTGACATCACTTAATAAAGAAGTCCTAGATAGATTGTAATATTATATGGAATTTTTCAATTGGATATTGATAAAATATCCATCTACTAGTAAAATAATCCTAATATTTGGAAAATTTTATTTTAATTTTTGATCAAAATTTAAATTAGATCCGAATATGTGATAAAAATTGACCTATACATGTATCTAAATCATTTCAGAAAAAAAATATAACACAAAACAAATCAAATTTTTTTCTTCCCCAAGGATTAAACTATGATAAAGCTTTGTTACAATCATGGGTTGATCATAAAAAAATTATACTAGATAAAGGTAGTATATTGAGACATATGTTTTGTCTAAAGAAAATATTATGTAAATTCTATATTTTATTTCATGTTCGGTTGTTAATGGAATGTAGTGAAAAACTATATAAGTGGATTATTATAAGTTAAATAATATAGAAAATACTATTAATAGTAGTGGAATCCATTCAGGTATTCCCCAACCAACCTAACTGAATCATAGATGACATATATGGAACAATATATCTCTCACTAACTGACTAAAATATCAACTGATATCTCTTACATAGTATTTTCAGCTTAAATATGGATGTGTGGCGATCAGTACACTCCATACCCTTACATAGTAATGTACTAAAAAAACATGATTATTTATAAGTCCAACCCCACTTACCCAATCACAAGGGAAAATAATATAATCTAGTAGGTATGTGTGTGAAAACATGACGAATGTGAAGGATGAATAATATTATTGTGATAAATATTGAAATCTCTCTACTATCTAAAATAAGAAAACCCTAATATAAATATCAAACAACATAAAATCATTCATTAATTAAAAGTAGTCATATAGTATAAGGGTGGGGGAAATCCCCACTGATTAACCATTATGGGACTAGTAAACCATCCCTAATGGGATTACACAATAATGAAATATGGAAATACTGAAAAAAAACTTCCTAGACTATACACTTTGAAATCCATATATTTTTATATTTAATAGATGAATATTTCAAAATCTCTCACCCTGGGATACTATATGTATGAGTTTAGAATACTTTAACTTCCCCATATTGGTGGTATATAATTATTATACATTAATCTTATTCCTATACAGTTTTAAAAATCATTCCCTCTCTTTGGGTTTCATTTAGATAAGATTTTATGTGTACAGTATGAGTGTGATGATTTATTTCGGTGGTACACACTCGATGATTCCCCTTTCTAGGTGTGCATCCCATGATCACTACCTCGTTTTTATGTTGTTTGGGTTACACATAGGAAAATTAATGGTGTATTTCTTAATTTCACCAGGTAATATTATTGAGAATTAATTTTATGTCAAGAGATTATCTTCTTATTAAATTTGGATTTTAATTCCATGTTTGTTTGGAAGTGTATTTTTGTAGTAATTTCAAATACCAAAAAAATTATATAAGAGTCATCAATTTGATAAATTTTTTACTTTTGTAACTTTCAAAACTCATCGTTGATAATTATTCTCCTTCAAAGACTAACATAATACATACAAAAATATTATCTTATGTTTGAACCTATACCTCTTATATATCACACTATATTTTTTAATTCTATTTCCCCAACTCCGAAAACATTTCATGTATTGATCTGAAATTTTAGATATCACATGGGAAAAACATTATCCACCCCAATGGAAAGGTGGATCCTTTTACATATAACTATTTATATGAGAAACATCTTATATATAAGATGAAATCATCTCTTAAAGGATATGTAAAATATTATACATATCATCGAACTGCATTGAAATATTGTAACACTAAGTTTTTTAAGTGATACAAAAACCTAAATTTTGATAATAAATTACTAGTATTTTGGTATGAAAATATAAAATATGTTTTATTTATACACACGTGAGTTTTTAACAAAAAAATAACTCCAAAATATTGTGTCGTATGGGATATATGAGACCACTGTTAGGTTCAAAACGTTGGTTTTATCCCTATAAGGGTATAACATTAAGGTGCATCGGGTGTTTGGGAAACACATATGTAATAATACCCTCTATATTTTTAATCAAGTTATTTTTCCATTTTTTTATAATAAGTAATTATGCTCTCCCAAATAGTGTGTTGTATTTGAAATACAAAACCACTATTATATCTGAAACATGGGGTTTACCCTAGGTGGGGTATAACATTTGCGAGTGTCAGATGTTTCATAAGATCACAATCAAAGATAATTTAAATGGTTAATAAATATTTTCTATGGAAATTATAAATAATAATAATAGTTTTATTATTAATATTATTATTTGTGTTGAAAAAATGATAACATGCTTCCATATTTAGTAATTTGTTTAGTGTAAATAATTAGTGGGTAACATAAAAATTGTGAAATTATTAATTGGGATAATTAAATGAAAATGTAAAATAAATATTAATTTATTAGTTGTAATCTTTCTTTAATGGTTATGGTTTTTAAAATGTTCATGACGACATTAATGTGAGATAATTACTACTACTAATAATAAAATATCATTGTTATTGTCATTGTCAATTTGAGAATATAAAACGTTTTAAATATCTATTTATAATTATATAAATGTGTTGTTGTAAATGTATATATATATATATATAATATATATATGGTATGTGCATATATATATTGGTTAAATAAATATATATATATATATAAATAAATGTTGGTATATAAATGTGTTTACATATATAGAGATTAATTTTAATGTATATAATTAATTACTATTTAAATTGAATTAAGATGAGATAACAAAAATGATGAAAATAATAATAAAATAACAATGGGGTAGCATGAGAGATGCTATAATGAGTATAAATGGGGAATTTAAAGTGAAATGGGGTAGTCCCTTAAGAGAGAGAGGAGTGTATTAATTGTGGGTTAAGAAAAAATCTATATTTAAATATTGGGGGAAATGAGGAGGCACTGAGGGATTTCTCAAACATATCTATTTATTCCACACATTTAACATCACTTCCCTTTCTCACCCCAATATCCTTTATTTATAGTTTATTTTCGTAATTTATTCCAATATTCAATCATCAATATCTCCTAAAATATTGATCCTATTGAACCTCTATAGATTTCATTGTATTTTTCTCGATAAGAATAATTTTAAATATATTTTTGTTTATAAAAATAAATAGGTTTTAGAGGTGCAGTTAAACATGGATGTCAACCCATGTTCCAAATCATCATTTCATGTAAGGTAGGAAGTCCACAAAATATTCACTTGTAAAATATTTCTTATTGAAATGTTTGTTTTGATGTGTGTGAATAGACATATGATTCCCTTATCCTATTACCTTTTAAATTTAAAAATTTAATAGGGTTTTCTTTGATAAAATATATTATACATTCTTAATTGAAATGTTTAACATGTTAAATGAGTTGTTTAATAATAATGTCTTGAATTTATTATAAAACAACTAGGATGAGGTGTATTGTATTCTAAACCAAAAAGTATTTATGAGTGATTTAAATAATAAATTGGATTAATGATTTGGATGATTGTATCTCCACTTTTTTCCATTTCAAAATGAAAATTGAATGGGTTGAATTAAATGAAATGGCTTTAACTTGATGTCTTTTCTTTATTCAATTGTTTAAATTTCATACCTCGATTTGATTAAAATGTCCAATAAAACATTTTTTCATTAACATATTAAATGAATAAAATTAAATGGAACTTATTATATTTATAGGACCACATATCTTTTAATAATTAAATAATCAGAGTTTCTGTAAATTGTTTCAATGATATGATTTGAATATATTCAACGACATGATTTATGGTGGTTGGAAACACTGATTTTTTTTCTGTGGACTAAACTAGATCACTATTTATTTGATAAAATTATATGTATTAAATGTGATATGTGGGATCCAATTTTCATGTTGTGGGAATGAATAGAATAATTTAATAATTCTTATTATATTATAATTGATCATTTTAAACCACCCCTTGGACCCCCTTGGGTCTATAGGTTTAGAGACTCAGCCCTATAGATACCCAATTGGTGTTCCAACGTTGTACATTATTAGGACATGGTATGTTTGTACTTAAATCCCTATAATAAATTTGAATTAATTGTTTGATTATAGGCTTAGACATTGTTTTGTAATAATAATAAATTGTGTGATTTCTTATGATAAAATCCCTTTGGCTAATCTGGTAAATTAATATAACGACCATTGGGTAAAATGATTTATAAAATAGTTTTAATATAATTATGATGAAAATTAGTGGCCTAGATTAATGAAATGTTTGTGTTTGACATATTATAATTTTTTTATAAATTGATCTTCATGTATTAGGAAGGTAAATCTTGTATTTTTGCTACTAGAACTGTTATTTTTTTCATATATTTTGAGCTTATGTGATATTGATGATACAACTCAATTTTAATGGGGACTGTTGAGGGCTTAGTTCATGATATTTCATACTAATTATGGGCAAGGGACACATGTACATGATGACCGAGGTAGCGTATATGATTATATGGGATGTCAATGGACTCATGATTGGTGTCGATAGTTATGGTTTTGGTGAATGCTTTCATAATTTGTGAGAGCTATGTGCATTTGTACTAAATTCTTGAAGGCAGAGTATGTGGTAATGTCAGATTATTTAGGGATATATTTAAAGCCACACGATGCCTCGGGTTAGGATTTTAGTTATTCCAGAGGGTGATTTTTTGGTTATTTTTATGGAAAATTGTGCATGTGATGGTATATTTTGAGTGATTCATCTAGATACAAGAAGATATACCAATAGAAAAAATATCCGAATTATGCAGAAGAAAGTGGTATGGGATGAGTGTCTATATAGCATCCCGTAGCACATTTCTATTAATTATTTTGTTATCACTTTGCATTTATAATCATTTCCACACTACCATTTATTATAAACTGAACTAAATTGATTGGTCTAGACACCGTAGGTGCTAGGTTACTGAGATTTATATATCTCACCTTGTTTGGGTGCCATTTGGTATCGAAGTAGATCTTCTTACCTGTAGGTCATTAGATTCATTGCTTGTGTTGTGCTTTGTACATCTGATCTAGAGAGCACAGGATTGGGTTCATGATCCAAATTCTAGAGGATTTGTATGTTGGGGTTTAATTTTATTTTTTAAATTGTTTCTACTTATACTTCTAGCATCATCTATCATACCTATTTTTTTAATAGCATTGTCCATTTTAATTCAGATATTATATTATTCTTCCACTACTTGTATTTATTTTATTTCAAATTTAGTATTTATCAGTTATTTATTATCTAATTAACCAATGTGTTACTTTAATCTAGATGGTATAGTATCCCCACTTTACCATTAATTGACCCTCAATACTAGTCGGTAGCCTCTAGTGTACAAGGAGGCATGATTGATGTCACGTAGCCAATCGACTCAGTCCGTTGAGGGAGCACCGGGTATGGGACATTACAAATATCTCATGTATCATCCCAGAAATTCTCATATATTATATTACTTTTTCATGTTTGAGCCTCCACTAAGTAAAAAACTTTCATATTTAAACAACCTCTTAATTTTAAACTTTTCTCCTCTTATATATAAATCAAAACTTCTAAAATTTTGGTAAAGCATTTTCATGATTGAATCTTCAAATCTAGAAATGTCTTATGTATCAAATTACAATATCAATATCAAATACTTGATCTAGATAATCCCTTTTACACATTCATGATATCTTCCATATTTTTTATTTTTAGTATCACTACCACATAAGAACTCTTATAAAATTCCATTAAGCGCTGGCGTGTTAGAATTTTCAATAATCAAAAACTTTTGGATGATAATTTATAGGAAACATTATCTTCTAAATATAAAAGTTCAATTTATTTAATATATATCTTTTAGAAAAAAAATCATATTTTACTTGTTAAAAATCAGGACATATAGAAAATATCAATGAAGGATTTATCCTAATAAATTTCAAGAAGATTTAATTAATGATAACCAATTAATGTTAACACTATTGGTAATGAATTCCAATGATAAAATGAAATATAAAACTATGGATATCTATTAATATTTAATTATAAAAAGTGAAAAATTATATGTAATAGTAAAATAATATAATAGAATTTTTATCTTTATCAAAATTTTATAGTTGTATATTTTTGTTTGGGATTTAATTTGTATAACCCTAATGTATACTTCATGTCTAGAGTTTCTAATATATTTTTGGTTAGTGACTATTCATACATATATATTTTTATTAATTTTTTATTCAATTAAAATTCATTCAATACATAATATTATGATAATAATTGATGATGGATTCAATTTTATTTCTGGGTTATTTTCATGAATTTATTTTATAATCGTACTAATTATATTAAACATTAACACCTATAAATTGGGAGTTTTATTACCTAGATACTAGTTATCATATTATGGTCTATTATAGGTTAGATTTTAGGGTCACATGTTATATCATCATTGATCTAGGTTGGGGTCTCAATGGGGATAAGTATGGATTGGGTGATATTAGAGGATTTGGTTGATATCTATGTTGGTGTTCTAAGATTAGAATTTGTATAATAAATGTTGGTTTTGAAAAAACTAAGGAAAAATGTTAGAGGTGTTAGAGTTATTTTTGACATATGATGTAATCCAAATAGGTTTATTGACTCACAAATTCATATGTGTGAACATTGATTGTTTGAAAATTAACTCTTGTAATTAAATTATAAATTACATTGAATAGTAATTTTGATACATGCATCATAAAACACTAAAAACATGATATGTTCACATGTGTTCTTGTGACCGGGGCAATATTCATGGATAAATAGTATGGTAATTCCAATGGAAAATTATGAAGTTCCACTATTCATTGTGATGTTAACATATCATGGTTTTTGACTTATTTTGAATATGCTACCATTAAATATAGGAAATTATTTGTGAATTCATAAGTTGAAGATGACCGGGTATGTACATAATATAATGACACCCATTTTTAATCATGAGTATGATTAGGACATAATTTTGTATCCTAAACCTATAACCCAATTGACGATTGATTTCATTATTGATATTGGATAATTATTATTGATGAATCGTTATATAGTTGCCATTTATTATTATAACTAATTTAGGGTGAGATTGATTATTGATGGTGAGGCCAATATAGATGGTATTATTATGATATTTTGTATTCCCTACTGATAGTATCAATATCTATGATAATACATTCTTTAAAGATCTTGTTTCCTGGATGGCATAATGGTGGTGAATACAGATTATTTATTATTAGGGGATGCCAGGACTTACCATTGTATGAGATCATTGATTATTTTTTTATGATATGGTTATTGATTATGGTGACGGTCAGATTGCTTGATCATTATGCTTTTCAATATGATCCTAGATAAGTATAAATCATACCTTTTAACAGGAGGTTGTTTCGTTTTATTTAGTCATGGAATGATGTGCATAAATGGACTTCCATTTTAAACATTATTTTCAATATAAGTGTTGGGGATGACACTAAATCTTGATGTACATTGAGGTGTAATGATATATAATCCAAATTCGGATCATTTCCAAGTCTATAGAGTGATATATTCATCCAAGATATATGTTAATAATGGCTAATAATTTCATTGAAATAGAGATTCTATTTGTATTTTTGGATAAATTTATATGATTATAAATTATTTTTAATTATTACAACCACTTTGGTAGTTATTCATTGTTTTCAAAACTACCCTATGTGGAGGAATATTCAATGAGGTTTGTATATTTTGGGATCATAACATTTCAATATTATGCATTCTTAAAATGAAAAAGAAATTGTATTAATAAAAAACTAATTGAATTGATAGAATGGTTTACCCTATAATACCCATGTGAGTGGTATTTACTAGATTTGAATTATTTTCCCCATTGAATCTTTTGGTTCATGATTGACCCAAATATGGATATAAAATGATTATAATAGTGACTGTGTTATATGATGTTAGATATTAGGGATGTGAGTACTGTTTTTTGGTTATGGTTTCAATGATCTATGTTATATTTTAGCTACATATATTATACTATAAATAATTTATTATTTTGGGACCGAATCTTATGGTATGATTGGAAATAAAATACACTAACAAACTGAACTTATTAATAATGAAAAATAAAAAAACTAAAAATGAAATAGACATGTGTGTAATATATCATGAAGCTTTGATATGAGATTGTTCGTTAGATGGTATTCAACATAGATTCTCATCGAGTTGTTTTTTATGGTGAGGAAAAGAAAATTTATTTTGATTCTCACTTCTTGATTATTATGTATGATCAATATTGAATTGGTTTTTTATCATTGGGGGATGACCAACTAAATATGTGGATATAATTACTCACACATTTACATATAGATTTATCATATCATTATTGTTTTTTAGTTGGCTTATCTTCGTGTCCATGGTTTATAGAATTATTTTAATGTTTTGGAAATGATTTGTATACCTGTATAGTATAGTTGATATTTAGAGTTTTTAATATGTAAGGGGATAATTATTTTTCTTCAATAGATAGTTCTATTACGCCCTTATAGTATATTGAACTCAAGAAATACATATTATTATAATAACAGTTGACAATTGGTTGTTTTTTTATCATGGTTTGGGTTATTAAATTTATTTAACATCTATAAACATTGTCATTAGAGAGAAATGGATCCCATTTGAGAGATTTATTATAAATAACTATAAATAACTAAACTATAATTATGAGTTTAATATAAAGGATTTAAATTTTATATATTTCAAGGGTACTTTAGGATTATAGTTTTTAATAATTAGGAATTATATAACATAATAAATTTCACACTTCTAAACAGAATTCATCACTTCCACAAAAATAAGATCTTACATTTACACTTCTATTTCATCCATGGAACATTTTAGTCATTCAAGGCTTGTAAAAATTGAACTTAATATAGTTCAAATACATCCTCGGGCCTTTTGAAAAATATTTTAAAACATGGGATGAAAATAGAAAGACCAATAAGGGATATAGAAAAGAAAGGAAACCATTAGTCCCTTTGAACATCCAGAAAATACATAAATATTTTTTCCATTTAAAAAACGAAATTTTAGCTCTAATCATAATTTCCCTAATCTGTAAATCAAATTCATTGCCCAAATGTTTACATAAATTTTATTTAGAAGTAATAAATAAATACTAATATCCATGATAGTATCTTGAGAAAATAATAGATCTCGTAGAAATTATTGTTTGATAAAAAACCAATTTTCTAATTAATGAACTCTTTTTTTACCTCATTAAATAAAAATATTTCCATTAATAATTATATAGATCAGAGATAAAATTATTTAATTTATCTCTAAACCTCACCCATTAAATCTCTCTTAAAATTACCCATAAAATGGAATGGCCTAATTATTTAATTCTATCAGGTCTCCTCATGAGAACATATCGTTACCCAATGCATTGAAGGGATATATTAGATGCACCAAAAATAATAAATACTCTACAAGGACTATAACAGGAAAAAAAACTTAAAATATTACATTTATATCATAAAAACATATGAATTTAAATTTTATTGAATAACTAAAGAAACATTTCATTATATCAGAAAAGGGGTTAATATATCATTTTCTATTTTAAGAATTATAAAAATAAAAATTCACAAAATAATGAAAATTAAATGAACAATAAAATAGGTGTAAAAGTGTTTAGTATGATTGATAAAAATGAATGGTCCTTATGGTGGGATAATAGGTTCATGTTTCAAACATTAAAAATGAAATATTTGTTTGTTACATTTGTAAATAGAATAAAAAGGTACCTGTACATAATACATTAAAAAAATTATTTTTTAAAAAATTTACAGAAAAATTGAATATTATTGAAAATGAATTTAAAAAATCATTGAAATATAGATAATAACACACTTGAAGTATTTTTTAGAACATCGAAATGGAGGATAAATATTTTTATGTAAAACATCATTATGTAGTTTAAATGAAAAAATCAATTACCATGAGCCCTAACTCACCAAAAACATGTTTTACCATCCATAATAAAAAATAATTTTATATTAATTTTTTTAATAATATTATTTTTATTCATTATATTATCATTATTCCTTGTATGTAATTAATTATCATGTTATATTTAGTTATTCAATTTTCTTTGTCCATGTAAGGCATTTTTTTGGTTATAAAGCAACTCGACCCTAGAATGTCTAGATTAGGTGTTGTTCTGCCGTTGTATTGGAATAAGACACATGTAAATCATACCCCATAGGACTAAACAATTTATTAGTCTTGGTAAATAAGATACATACATGGGTAAAAAATTTACAAATTAATTTTTTTTATTGGAGGATTATATATTTATTCCATATAATGTATTGTTCAATATCTTTCTTATTACACATCAGGGAAACCTAAGGAAAGGAAACATAATAAGGGTGAGATTAAATTATATATATGGTTAATTTAGAGAGGAAAAAATAATTATTCAATAAAAATAATCAATATTTAAAGGTAAATATCTACAAAAACATTCATTATAATCAATAAGTGAGAAGGAAGTGATTAAATAATATGTAAAGGTAAATAATTGAAAACACATACCATTTAGTCAATGAATTGAGAATAAAATGCATCCATAGAACATTTCAAACAAAAAATTGTCATGTATAATAATAAATGATTCTAAATTAAAGAAACTATTAAATATTGGATGCCATATTTCCCTGGTATATAGTACTGTACCATTATGATCTTTCACAAGATAGTTTAGCATACTACTGTAAAGACCTCTCACAATAGATTTCAAAACTACATTGATTTAGATAAAAACTCAAAGTGTTTTTTGTAAACTATATTCATCCCTTTAGACTACCTATTCATAGAGGGGATTACTTTGAATAGTCACGAACCCATGACATATCACTCTTAGAAATTATTTAAATATAAAAGTATCGATATAATTACTAAAAATGGTGCCTTTTTAAATATTTATATTTATTAATGGATAAATATTTGTAAATATTCACAAAATTATGAAAAAAATATCAAACTAAAAAACATATAGATAAATGGTATATGGTTCTAGAAATAATCAAATATCTGAAAAATGATATGGATATTTATTGGAAATTTAATGTTTAAGGATCATAAGTGTATGAATATTAAAAGGGAACTAAAACGAGAATCACATAAGTGAATGTGAATTATATCCTTGAAAATATCAATAAAAACCATCCATTGGAAAAATGGGTATGATTTCAAGATATCATATCTCATTTGGAGTAAAGGTAAAGAATTCTTTCAATGATAAATAGAACCACAATAAAAATTTATTTTAAAACATTATTGAGGAAAATAACCCTTTAATTTTAAAAAAAAAATCTATGAATCCTTTAATTATAAAATCTATTTTAAAAACATTTTCTTTATTAATTATTCCTTTAATATTGAAAACTTTCCTCAATGAAACATTGGTGGGTAATTATATACATGTTTTTTAAAGTAAAAAATCCTTCCTTTTAGAATGTAAAACGTTAAGACATATTCCTTGTTTGTGAAAAATAACAAGATTACTAAGAAATTTTAAAAAAATTAAAAAGGGGAAAAATTTATTTTATAAATTATATTTTAAAGGATAAATAGATATTTGAAAACCCTTTTATAAAATAGAGGTTTTTGAAGAAAACAAGTTTTTTAACTAAAGAGATAAATGAATTCGAGTTTCCATAAAAATATTTTATAAACATATTTGAGTAAAATATTGTAGAGAAATGTTTCTATTACTAGAAAATATTAATGAATAATCATAGGATATGAAAATGGAAGGTTTTTTAAAAAAATATCAAATAATTTCCACTATTGTAAATTCAAGCGAAAAAAATCCCTAATAAAATGAGATTATGATGTAAACCCTTGAATGGAACACAATAATGATGTGAGAAAAAAACAATTAAATGATTATTTTTATCAACTATAAATTAAGATAATTGATTTGGAAATATATAAATATATGGTGAAAATATTTATTCACATAATGATATAATATTAACAATAGTGAGGAAGTAATATAACCAAATGAAAAGGAATTATGTTATGAACTTTATTAAAACTTAGTAACATTAAGTGTAAATATGATTAGAAGATATAATATAAATTAAATAAAATGTCATGAAAAATTAATTATTCATGATATTAAATGTCAAAGTGGATATATGTACACCATATAAAATAAAATAGGTGTTTAACAATAAAGTATTCCAAAAAATGGAAATGGAGACGAAGTCCCTAACATTGTGTTCCCTTTTGGGTGAACACCATTTAACCTCTTATAAATTGGTTTTTAACATCTTAATAACTTATAAAAAATACCATACTCATACTTATAAAATCATATATTATCTTCTTATAATATATCAATACATGTTTGTTAATAGTTTTCAATTATTTTCACAATTTAGGGCGTTAATTTCCAAGTTTTTGAAGTATGTTTTGACATGATGTTATTGTTACTATAACATATATAATTATATAATAATATCAATAATTTAAACCATTTTATAATTTATTTATAAAAATCCGTATTACTTGGAGATAGGAAACTAAATTCACCATTCGTGGAGACAGTAGGCCCTATGTGTGTATGGACGCTACTTTCACTTCATTAACGTATTTAAAATAATTGAATTGAAATGATATATTTAAATATGTAAATTATTATTAACATATAATATTAATGTAATATATTTCCCATATGTTTATTTAACTAACATTTATACATTACATGTATATCATAAACAAATCACATCACTTTGAGGAGGCGGTAGTCCACACGTGCACAACGATGTTGTCATCTTAAAATAAAATGGAAAAAATGAATGTATGATTTATTTAATAATTAAAGTATCATAAATAAATTTTAAATATAATATATATAATATATAAATAATAAATTAATTATGATTTAAAACATTTAAGTTTAATGGAAGAATGAGTGACATTGGTTCGTAAGGCTGTTGTTTGCCACACAAACGAACGAGGACTGTGTATCCCATTTTGATGGATGTTTGTGAAAGTTTAAATATAAAAAATATCATAATTACATATAATAATATTTAAGACACTTTTTGTATTATATAATCATGATATAAAAACTATTTAATGGGTTGAGGAGTAAATGAAAGAAAATAGGTTGTTGAAGAATGTTACCTCTTATTCGGTTAACTCTATTTTGTTTAAACCAAAATAATTACTTGGTTTGATTTCTACATAATATTATTATTATATATTGATGGTAGGTATTTGGGACTCTTATAGGATCATTTATTCGTATATAAAAAATTCTTAATATGTTGTAATAGATGAGATAGGTGAGTTTCATTTTTATAGTAGAGGAGGGGTGGCATTTATGTAAATTTCAAACAATGGAATCCCACCCATGTTTTTTCCATGTAGTATTGACAATATAAGAAACCCAATTTGGTCACAGAGCGTATACAGTCTATATAAGGACACCCAATATATTTTGTGAAATTTTTTGTACATTTTGGCCCATATGTTTAAGGTTTAGTCCATTGTTAAGCTATTTTTTCTCTTAATCACAATAATTAATATTAATTAAATTATGTAATATTTTTGTCCAAAAAATAAGTTGAAATAATTAGAAATTATATATTATGATTATTAAAAATAGGGAATCCATTTTTCCAAATTTAAATAATATACGTGGCATAAATAAATTTCAATTTAAACCTGGATACGGGGTGACAAGGCGGGTTTTAAAGTAAAATGGTCAAAAGTTTAAGTTGTTTATATATAAAATTTCAATGTGAAGGTAATTACAATGAACTAAATTGGATTAATTAAAATAAAATTGATCGAATTAAAAAATAAAACCAATAATAATATAATTAAATCTTATAAATTAACCATATTAATAAGTTATTTTTAATTAAAATTCTATATTTTAAATTATTCATAAAAAAACGAAATGTCACATAAAAATAAAAAAAATCACCATAATGTAATTTTTATGTTCTTATTTAAATTATGAATTTTTATTATATTTATATTATTTTTATAATTTCTAATTTAATTATTTAAAATAGGTTCTTCATTACAAGGATGTAAATTTTTCTTTTGAAAAATATAGTTTTTATGCTTAATATTGGGTTTGTTCTTATCTTTTGAATATAAAATCTATTAGATGTATATAAAAAACATTTTATAAAATATATAATCTATATATTCTAATAATTTAGTTAATAAACATCATAACATCAAATTTAACAGTTGTGTTATATCTTATTATATTAAATAATAATATTTTAATAATATATTAGTGTTCTGTAAAACTCGGTCTTGTGTATAATGAAAGTTATCGAAGAAACTAGCCTGAATGGCCTGAAGGCCTTCATTTTTATGGATTTTTTTATAATCCCCCTTTTAATGGATGACGGGGAACCCTTACAAGATAACTCAGTATCTCATTCACTACAATCTATACCATATACTTAATTTATTTAAAATAGTAAATATTTTTTAATGTACTGGGATTTTATATTCCCTTACGTGTTTTGTGTTGCATTTCATTCACTCTATCGAATATAACATTCTTACTTTATAATTTCAGCATTTTACATTATTCACACCTTAAATAAATTGATTAATTACAATTTAAACATAATCATCGTAGTGTATTGTTTGATATTTCATTTTTTGAAATCCCACATCGTGAGAAGGGTTCATAAAACATCCTCTAGAAAAGAGAGAATGTGAATTACAAAGGTCACATGGACTAAAATATAACTAGGTTTCTAAGTTGGGGAACATTATTGGAAAGTGAAAATAAAGGAAATGTAGGAAAATCATATATATTTATTGGGATTGATTATGATCATCAATCATAAACAAGTTAATTATCAATGAAATGTTGAGGGCCTCAAATCCATAGATATATGGTGATTTAATATTCCATCGGTTCAATAAAAAATAAGGTATTAAGAAAAAAAAATTATTTTAATATATTTTTCCAAATTTTGGTTAATTGTTTTAGTGGACTATAATATAAGGAAATATAATTACATTATATGTTTTCATTTCATATGAACAATTGATTATTTTGGATATTCTTCGATTAAATACAAATTCATCCTTCTACACTAAGAAATTAATATCCAAAAATTCATCGCTTTTCATAAATCCCAAAGATTTACAAATATTAAGATCTATAAAAGAGTGAAGGATATTTCAATTTATCAATAAATAATCTCTAATCACAGTATTATAAATACATTAGTCTACAATCTAAAAAATTGATATAATAGGTTCATAATTAATATTTATTCCTAAAATTTTTTAACTAAAAAAATTACATAATAACCATGGAAGTTTTTAGACCAGTGGTTGGCTTTAAACCCTTATCATCCATCGGTCCTAGGAATAAGTCCCATAGCCTTTCCAGACATGATGGGTTCTCACCCAGTATAAATGTTTTTATTTTTATGAAATCATATAATTTCTAAAATATTTGTTTCATACATCATTCAAATTTAACCATTAAATATACTTTTAACTATGGTTTTTAAAACAATCCCAATACATAAATAATTCAACCATTTATTTCCACATTTTTCATTCCATGGATTAGAGTATTACCTAGGACATTCATTATTATTATTTATTCAAATCCTTATTGATGGCTGGTAATGAAAATGTGAATTATCCTATGAATTTCTCCTAGTAGTGTCAAACCAAGTTCACATTAAGGGCCATTGTCATGTACTAGGTTATGTTAATATTCGGCCAAACGTACAATTATGGAGTTTTAACTCATAGGTACATCTCTTCCATAACCATGTAAACATGTAGTGTCTAGAATGGAATTTCTTGCTAGGAGTACCCATGTAATATCTAAATTGAAAATTTTTTTGAATGATATCCAATTATTATACTCAATGAATGGATTAGGGTTAGGTTACCTAATATATGTCTTTCTAAATCTAGTTCCTAATGTTGCTAATTGATATTATCTAATACCTACTATAGAGATTCGAACCTAGAATGCCCAGCTCTCGTTCCATGATACCATTACATTAAAATAAGATACCAGTAAATCATTCCCAAAATGACTAAATCGTTTAGTATTTATAGTAAGCTAGATACATACAAGAGATAAAAATTACAACATATTTTTTTTCATTTATATATAATTTCTTTATTCCATATAGTGTAACCTTTCATATATTTATTATTTCACCTCAAGGAATCCTGGGGAATTTAAACATAATTACATTGAGATAAAATTCTTAGTTAGGGTAAATTGCAGTGAAATCGATGATAATAATCTATATGTAAAAATAAATAAATAGGAAATCCTGAATTTTAATCAATAACTAATAAGGAGGTGAGAAAGTAATATGGTAAGGTAAATGACTAAAAACACATTCCATTTAATCAGTGAATCATAAATGAAATGAATTTATAGATAAGCATAAAAAATCTCATGGATAATAATTATATAATCTAAATTAAGGAAATTAATAATTATGGGACACCATGTTTCTCAAGTACACATTACCTTCACCATTATGAAATTTCACAAGACATTTTATCATACTATTATCATGACCTTTCACAAGATTGTTTAAAACTAAAAATATTTGAAAAAAATAAAAAGGGTTTTTATCTAATTGATTTCATCCCATTAGACTACGGATGCATCATGGGGCTTACATGAAATAGTCCCAAACCTATTTTATACATGTACAAATAATTCCGTAAATATCAAAAAATTTGATTTAATTCATAAATGATATGCCTTATCAAATATATGCATAAATAAAATATAGATAATTATAATTATTTCACCAAATCATAAAATAACTATCAATAAAAACACCATATCTAAAAATGTTAATCATTTTTGGTGTTAATCAACTACAAGAAAAATGACATGGATATTTTGGTGAAATATATTATTCAGTTACCATTGAAGTGGAAATATTTCAAAGGGAACAAAATTATGAATGATGGAAGTAAATGTCAATAATATCCTTGATCAATGAAATAAAAACAATCCATAGGAATAATAGGGATTCTATCAATACCACATTTCCCAACTATAGTAAAAATGCAGAGTTG
Source organism: Viscum album (assembly GCA_963277665.1). NCBI lineage: Eukaryota > Viridiplantae > Streptophyta > Magnoliopsida > Santalales > Viscaceae > Viscum > Viscum album. The sequence continues at coordinate 1,187,917,319 of OY728143.1, read as the reverse complement.
TTTTCATTGAGGAATATAAATACTACAAATAGATCTTTTAAAACATTATTATAGAAAAATATCCTCATCATCTTGAAAGATATTTTGAAAGTAATTTTTTTTAATAGAAAATTTAAAGACAATTTCTATAAAATATAAATTTTTAAACATTCAAGGGTTTCCTCAATGATAGAATGGATATTAATTCTATACATACAGTATAAAGTAAAAGGAAAATTCCTTTTTTAAGGTAAATTGGTTGGAAGAGATCCTTATTCATAATTTAACAAGAATATTCCATTTAATATTTTTTAAAAGATATAAAGGGTAAACTATAATTTAATAAATCATTTTAAAAATGTTTAAGACATATTTTAAATTCTTTTTAGAAAATTGTTTTTTTAATGAAAATAGGTTCTCCGAATAAAGAGTGAAATGGTGGTGGTATTTTGTAAAAACATATTCTTAAATATTTTGAGTTCCAAAGAGTGGGAAAATGGTACAATTGCATTAAAAACCATAAACAAAAAGAAGAGAATAAAATGTAATGTTTTATTAAACAACTATCAAATAATTTCATCAATTGTAATTTCAAGTGAAAGCAATCCCAAATAAAATGTGATTGGGAAGTAAACCTTTGAAAGGTACATAACATTGAAGTGGGACTAAACCAATTAATTTATTTTGGGTGTAAATGATAAATCCAAATAATTGATTTATTAATACATAAATATATAGTCAAAATAATTATTCATATAATCTTATAATACTAACGACAATGAGGATGTAATATAATCTGATGATAATGAATTGGGTTATGAAATTTCATTACCATGTGGTCAAAGTGTAAATCCACTTAAATGTATTAATTCAAATTAAATCTAAAAATATCAATAATAGTGAATTAATAATTATATTACAAGTCAAATTCGATTTATGTACACTGTAGATAATAAATTAGGTTCACAACAATAATGTATGCCTAAATGAATGGAAATTGAGGTAAACTCCCTCACCTTGAATTTCCATTTTGGTGAAAATCCTTTAACCTCATATATAACATTTTTAAACAATTTATTAACTTATATTATGATAATAATCATATTTATAAAATCATATATTATCTTCTTATAGTATCTCATTAACTGTTTGTTAGTAATCATCCTTTGTTTTCACTATTTCAGGTGTTAATTATCATATTTATCATGTATGTTTTGACTTGTTATTTTTTGTTACTATTTAATAGTTAATGGTTTAATTATATAAATAATCTAATTCATGATATAATTATATTATATATTTATTATACATTAATTTATAATAATCCAAAATATTTGGATATAGGAAATGAAATGCACCGTTCATGGAGATGGCAGGTCGTACATACGCATGAATGAAACTTCCATTTCTTTATCATATATTTAAAAAATTAAATAATATATATATATATATTATTCAAATATCATATTTTTGTCATATTTTTCAAATAGTTTTATTAAAACCATCCCATATACATTCCATGTCTAGTGTAAATGAATCACATCTCTTTGAGGAGGCGGTAGTCCACACATCTACAAACGATACCATCGTATTTCCATAAAATTGAAAGCATGATGGTATGAATTATATAAAAATCAAAGATGAGTAAAGAAATTAAAATTTCATATATATCGTATATAAACTATAAATCAATTATTATTTCCAACATTGAAAGTTGGTAAATGGAAGAACAAACAACATCGGTTCACGAGGCAATAGTCCACCGTACACACAAATAGTGGTTGTATATCCCATTTTAATAGATGTTTCAAAGTGTAGGATAAAATATTATAATATCTGAATATAATTTTATTGAAAATACCTATTCTATTATATTAATTTTTTATGAAAATAATTGAAGGGTGGAGATGTAAATTAAAGAAAAGTGATCGTTGAAGAAAATTAAATCTTATTCGGTTAAATATTATTGGATTTAACCAAAATTCATCATGGGTATTCATTATAACCATGTTAAACATACTATGTTGAATATAGGTATGTTGGTATATATTTTTAGAAGAGTTCTGGGTATTTAGAAGGATTAATATATGTCAATATGTGGGAGTATTGAGTGCCTTTAATAGTGGGGCGTGGTATTCTTATATATTTTTAAAGTGGAAATTAATCACATGTATCTCCCAAGTAATTATTTTACAATAATGAACCCAAATAGATGAAAGGGGCTATAGGGTCTATACATGGGTAGAACAAGGCTTTTGGATATATTAATAGGTCCATTTGGCCCTTATGTTTAAGGATTTTTTTGTTGTGAAGCTTGTCTTTTTCTTAATCATTGTATTCAATTTTAATTACATTCAATAATATTTTTTTTTTCAAGAGATATGTTGAACAAATTATACATTATAAATTATTATGATTCCAAATGATGAATTAAATTTTTTAAAATTTCAATCACATTAGTGGATGATATTAATTTCAATTTATTCCCACGCACACGATGATAATGTTGGTTTTTTAATCAAAAAATGTCCAAAATATAAAGATATATATATATCAAATTTCAATGTGAAATTGATTCCAATGAACTAAATTGGATTATATTTTATAAAAATGATCTAATTATACATTAAAACCAATAAATAATATAATTTATCATTATATATAAATCATGAAAAATTTGTTTTGAAGTAAAATTCAGTATTTTTCACCATTCATCAAAAAATTCAACATCACATAAAAATACTAAAAAATCATCCAAAAATATTTTTTTTTGTAATTTTATCAAAAATTAAATCTATTTTTATATATTAAATTTATAAAATTTCAAAAAAAATGGATTTAAAATAGGTTCTCTATTAAATGGTGGTAAATATACCATTAGGAAAATATAGGTCTTTATGCACAATATTGGGTTTGTTCTTATCTTTTGACTATAAAATATATTATATGAATACAAAAAATATTTAATTAAAAATATAATATATAAACTTTCATAATATAGTTTATTATATTCATAAAAACTAAATTAATAGAAAGGTTTGTTCTTATTATATTAATGAATAATATTTTAATGATATAATTTTTTGGTAAAACTATTTCAGGCATGTAATGCAAGATATCAATGAACTTTATTGTTGTGTGTGACACAATGTGACTCAGTGTCCTGTTAATTTCTCAATATAAAATAGATTTAATTTATTTAAAAAATTAAATATATTATAAAGTCTAAGGTTATAATATTCTATTATGAGCTTGGTGTTGTGTGTTAGAGATGCTATTAAATATAATGTTCTTAATTTATAATTTTGTGATGTTACAGGTTATTTGATCCAAAATGGATTTGGTGTGTTGACCAAGTGAAAATGGGTCATAAAATAGTTCCATATTATTTTAAAAAAATTTATAAGGTTATAAAAATCATAATTAATATTTAAATACATTTTCAGAGTAGTCCATGAAAGGTAGTTATGAAAAAATAAATCATTTTTTGAGGCAGTAATCCGCATGTAAAAATAAAAAACATTTCTATTTATAAAAATATAAAAATGAATGAATTTTGATAATATTTTATCAATAAAGAATCATAATCATTTCACAAATATAATATTTATTTATTAAAGTTTTCTATATAACTTTTGTGGGATGTGGTCTTAAATTATAAGATATATAACTTTGGGGAGGTGGTAGTCCACATGTATGCACACTTGAAATTTTTATTTTTCATCTGTTGAAAAATAACTAAATATATTTGTTTCTATCAAAAAAATAAAATTTTAGTATAATAGTAAAACTAATTTTATTAGGATAATATGATTATAGTATATTTGGTTAATGGTTAAGAAGAGCAAAACATAAATGATTGGATTGAACTTATATATCTTTCTTGGTCAATCTTATTTGGAAAACACCTTTAAGGCTTCCTGGATTGGTCTTTTAGTAAGAATAGAAACACTGAGAAATGTATAAGGATTTTTAAGCTATTGTGAAAGGTATTTTATGAGATAATATTCACCAAGGGTTTGGACAAAAAACGGGTGAAGGAATCCTATTATAATTGAGATGATTTAAACTCTTAAAAAATATAATAAATCTGTTTCTCAAAGTAATATGGTATAAAATAAAAATAAATTTGAATATAAGATAATTAAGGGACTAAATTAACTCATAAAATCAAAAAATTTAAAGTTTCTTAGATATTTAAATCATTATCTCTTAGTTTACCCCCTCTACTTTAACAATTTTATCCTAATATATGATGACTGAATTTTACTATGGTAACTAAATTTTATGACTAAAAATGAAATGAAAATTGTTAAATAATTTTTTTATACAAATTAAAAATATATAATAAATTTTTATTTAATCAATTTCTATAAGTGGTAAAAATTATTTATATTATATGTATGAAAAAACATTGAAAATAGTTTTAAGAAAACTACCTCTTTAAGCATAAAAATGATTTTACACCAAAATAATTTAAAGAATTGATCCAAATGAAATGTATTGGTTTATCAAAAAAATGAGAGGTTTGTGACCTTAATACTAATTAAAAACCCAATATATATTCTTAATACTTAAAAACCTATGGTATTTCAGAAAAACACATTTTAAACTACTATACTTAAAATCATCTATTTCAAAAAAATCCTATAAAATAGAAAATATCCCCCAAATATAATTTTCACATGATTATTATGAAAGTAAATTCAATTTTATCAAAAAAAATTATACATTATAATTTTAACTTTTAAATAATATTATATAATAAATAGATAACAATTTCATCAGTATAATTTATTTCTTTTTGGATTGAAAGGTTTCATAAATTTATTAGTGTAAATAAATTCATAAATTATAATCATAAATATCAACAATAAAATTTACTTATTTATTATTAACATTACCATATTTTTGAAATCCCCCCCATTAATAAATTTCATCCTATGAATTTTATTCTTAAAAATACATGTTAGTATATTTTTCCATGATATCATTTTTAGATTCCCATGTTTCTTATTTATTAATTTAGAAAATCTAAAAATCATGAACCAGGTGAGATACCATATTCCATAACACCTTCTATCTACAAGAAAAAATCTCAATTGGGGTTTCCCAAAAAGAAATTTTGACATACCTTACCCTTTCAATCAAAATGCATCACACCTTTCTATAAAGTTATTTTATGAAAAAATGTTCTCTTCCCTCAGATGAATGATATTTCCTTTTTCTATATGCATTACTATTTCACATTCTATGAACATTCCTCAAATGGAACTGAATCATGTTTAAGCTTTATACCATTTGATATATCATTTTATGTTCTAATAACTTTCTCCCAATAACATCAACCCAACATTCTGAAGCTTGACAAAATATTATATATACTACCTCAAATGGTTATATTTCCATACTATAATGAAATATGTTTTTATAAAAAATTCAACTAATGACTAATGTTGAAATAAATTTTAATTATAATGTAATGGCCAAGATAAAGACATATCCTTCAAATTTTAATCATCCACTTTTACTATCAATTAGATTGGGGGTGAAGAGCAGTACTGAAACATAACTCAATAACCAATTTCCTGTAATGTCCTTTGAAAAAATTAAATATAAATATAGTACCATGATTGGATATAGTATAGGGTGAAATTTCAAGTAATCTGAAAATCTATTTAATATATATTATAATATGACAATCCAATGAAATGATTTCTCAAATATGAAAAAATGCATATATTTTTTAAAAATATTAACAATAAACAATCACATTATTATATAGATATTTATTTGGTAAACACACAACAAACACCACATATATATTATACCATTTCTAATCTAGAGTAAGAAATGACTAACTCATCCTCTTCTCTATTTTCCATTCAAAATTTAACTATTTACATGTCAAACATTTCAGGGTAATATAATCAGTATCTTTCTTTATTTCATCTCATAAATAATGTTCTCAAATGATTCTATTCATCTTGGTGATGCTTGGATGAACAAAATAATGAGATCTAAGATGTTCAATCAATAATTCATACCTTCAAATGAAAATCACTTGATATATAAAGCTTCTTTCAACGAGGCACCCCCAAATAAAACTCCCAGTCTGATGCCAAAAACACATACTTTTACAACTAGCTCTGATACCATAGTAGATGTTACATAGTAAAGATACATATATTTCAACATTTTAGAAGTTACATCTCATAATAAACTAACTATCCTAAGAATGGAAGGTTTATTTTATTTGAGGATGAGCTACAAAAGTATCTTATTTTATGAATCTTTTGAAAAATTATCCATAATGAAACTACATGAGAATCCATTCAATATTTTGGTTAGGTTATACTCATCTTCATAACCTAGTTAAGGAAAATATAAAAAAGTGTTATCTCAATGTCCTATAATTGGGAAATTTATAAAAATTTCTCTAAAGGGTTAGATAATTAAAGAACATGATCAAGGGAGAAATATCTTATTAAATAGATCATGAAACAACAATATATTTCTATAATTCATGATAGAAGGACATGTATTCTCAAATGAATGAACATGTATGACTGAATTAGAGTATAGAAACATAAGATTATAATTACGATTCATAGTGAATAATGTAACCATATAACAAAGAATTGGGGAAAATTGATAAAAATTTAAAATCATATCATTGAGAACATATATTACCCTATTGATTTCACACTTGATATTCTGAATGTAGATATTCCTCATCACATTCATGGTCTATACTGTAATGTATCAACATATAATTATATAAAAATGGTCCACGAGATGGTGGATCACATGGAATAATGTGTGTCTATTCGCACACTAAAGACATCTGACTAACAACGAGTTTCTGTGGTTGTATAGTGGGGAGAATATACCCACTTTTTATGAGAGTAGTTCAATAGTGAATATAAATAATCATTAATAGTGGATTCATAATATGAGTGAATGGATAACATAACTATGAATAATAATCAACCACAGAAGAATAAACATCCAAGCAGTGTCATTAATAATCTAACAATAGGCTGAGTCACATACAATATGATTTCATGGGATACAAATGTACAAAATGGGAAATATAGGTATAAAAATTACATTTATATACAGTATGTTATACAAAAAGGTAAAAATATAAAATGAAATCTCTACTATCATCACAAGAATACACTCATTCTTTTACTCTCATGCTCCCACACTATAAGAAAAAATAAGCATCCAAGAATGGGTTCATTCCTCTCTCCCTACCTACATTTAAAACATATAGAAGCTAGAACATTGTGTGATAATAATCATTCTAAGACACCATAAATAGTGTCTAGAATAATATATTTAGTCTGAATAACATAGTAGTGTGATGGGATATAAAATAATAAACAATATTAAAGGCCTTAAATTTTCCAACATATGTTCTTAGAGGATACCTGGATAACACTACCTTCTTTGACATAGGTTCAAGTAACTCTGATATTGGGTTATGATATGCATACATTTGTATGTATTTATACATAATATTTATATATAAGTGAAAGTTATTTTTGAGTACATAGATTGTAAAATACATATATACTAGGTAGTTTCTAGACCTAGGGCATAACACAGGCAACCATTCATACTTAATTAGACTGTAGTATATAACAAGGATACACACACAAAATGTCCTAAAAGTGTGAGAAGTCATGACCATCCCTCAAGATAGTATTGGGAGTCATCATCCCCAACACATGATGAAAGGGAATGTGGAATGTTATGCACATCATCTGAGTAAATGGTGTGAGACACCACACCATACCCCCAATACGAGGGAGTGTGAAATTTCATGCTCAACCTGTAACTTACTCATTTTCCAATGAAAAATAAAAATGGTTTATTTATAATTAAAATAAATAATCATTTTTTAATCATTTACATTCTACCCAATCCAATTATGGGTGTCACAATTTATATAAATCATTATTTGTAACACATGAAGAATCCTTTCCACTCACTTCCAGTTAATCAAATTTCCACTCACTTCAATTTAATCAAATTAAAACCTTTAAATTTGGAATCAAGGAAAATACAATTTTTATATCATGAAAAACCAATTAATAGGTGGTTTAGTTAATTAATTATTTATATTGGTTAGAGAATTTTTTTTAGCACAACTAAAGGAGTGGAAGATGGCGTGGGTCTGGTCTCTCCCCTTTCATGGCGAATACGGAATGTTCCAGATCTAGGATTTCTCGAAGATGGTTGTTCCTCATTTTCTTGGCTCCACACTTATTAGTGTTTTCGAGCTTCCTACGGCTCCACGGGTGGCTCATGCCACTTCTCTGAGCTCTGTTTCTAAATTTTTTGCAAATTCTTCTTTGGAGACCCGCAGATCCGCATCAGATCTCATTGGTGATGCTTGTGGTTTGCGACGGGTTTCGATGGATGTCGCATCAACAGATCGGCGACAGGTCGAAGGGATGGTTTCTAAGTCTGATGGTTCGGTGTGAGTCTATGCAACCTAGGTGGGATTGGATGATGTGCCGATTGAATCTTCTTCCCACTCCCGTCCACCTGCGGTGGTGAAAATTGTTCAGCCCGTTTTGAAGGAGTCGACTCTGCAAGGTGAGGGGTTATCTAGATTTGCAGCGAAGAGGATGAATATGAATCACCCTGTAGACTCCGCTGTGAATAGATCCATGGATTTTCCTCAAACTATTGTGGAGAGGGACCTTGAAAACATCTCTTCAGAGAGGGTGGAGATGAGATCTTCATCTGGAAAATTGCCAGATGTAGGTAAATCTTGCAGGGGTCCTGGAGGCGGTGGAGGAGATTATGACAAAAGAAATTTTTCTTTGGTTCGTGATGATATTGCGGAGTGAATTGTTAGAAAGGGTGATACAGCCTGTGTTGTTACTAACAGGGAAGTTATCCTTGACAGATTCAAGATATGTGAGAATTCAATTATTTCTATACTAGTTCTTCTTACAGGTGGTCAAATTTGGGGGATAGATAATTTAGTTCAGAAATTAACCTCTGCATGGGGGTTTTCTGATTGGAGATGCATACCTATGGGGCCTGGATTTTTTCACATTATATTTCCATCAGAGGATCTCAAGCGGAGAGCTTTGGGGTTTGGGTAAATTTCTCTGAAGCCAGGTATGATTTGATTTCAAGAATGGGACTTTCGTTTCAATCCTTTCTCCATAAAAAATACCAGGGCTCAGGTGTGGATTAAAATTTTTGGACATCATTGGATCTTATGGCATCCGAAAATTATTTTTGATATTGCCTCTATGGTGGGTATTCCAATTAAAATGGACAGGACTACTGAAGCTGTGAAATTTGGACACTATGTTAGGGTTATGGTAGAAGTTGATTTAAGTACTTGGCTAATTCACAATATAGTCTTGTCTGTCTTAAATGATGATATCTCTTTAAAGTTGGAGTATGAGAGACTGCCTGACTTTTGTCTGGATTGTCATGTGATTGGACATGTCAAATAGAAGTGTTGTAAAAATGTTGTATGTACCATTTTCTCCTTAAAAGGGCATAGTGAGGTTTCTTGTAGAAAGAAGGTGAGAACTCAAGAAACACAACAACATGTGGATGTTACTCTTTCACAGGCGGTGGATGGTGCCTCTCACGAATTCGATCAGGAACCTCAGGTGGATACAGATGCAGAGAATATTGGTGGTAATGTTTTGTAGGTGGTGGATAATGCTCCTCGAGATTTTTCTCAAGTGCCTCAAGAAGAGTGCAAGAATTCTTTGACTCCTAATCATGTTTCCCAGGGTGGGGGTGACGTGATGCCAGGAGTTTTGAAAGAAATCTTGGATCCTGTGCCCGAAGAGCAACAAACTCCCACTGATGGTGAGAGTATTTCAAAGACCCAGTAGGAAATTTATAAATTAAAGGAAACACATGGAATTCAGGGAAGGTGGGAAGATGTGGAGGATGACTCCCCAAAAAAACTAACTTACAGTCAAGCATTGTCCAAAGTTAAGAATGTGGTTGTGGATGTTGACGGTTTTCAACCTGTTCCTCCTAAGAAAGTGAGACCAAGCAAGGACTACTCATACCTGAAGCCAACCATGGTTACCAGGTCCCATGATCCTCTTGATTATGATTTTTTATGGGACGATGACTATGATGCTTCCTATCCATGTGACTTTCATATTTGAGTTCTTTTATTTGGGTCTCCTTGGGTACGAGGGCATGTGTGCATGTATTACCCCGTCTTTCTCCTTGTTCTCTTTTATTTTCTTTTCATTAATAAAAAGGGCTATGCCCTAATCTTTAAAAAAAATAAAAAAATTACTTTTAATTTAAAAAGACACTAAGTGAGTATCTAAATATAGTTATGTTAATTTAGATGTGGAAATAAAATTTCCCGACATCACATAGAAATTTACAATATGAGGAATAAACATGAATTCTATATAAGAACATAAAATTTAAATGAATATTAATTGACCACCTACATTAATCCCATGGATGAATCCTAATCTGGTATCAACTTCATGTTGGAATTAAAATAGTAGAAAATAGAAAAATAGAAAGAATACATGAAAATTGAGCATATTACCTCACACAAAAATATAAAATAAGATATATACAGGAAATAATAATATGTGGAATATGATTAAAGAAAATACTATTATCCAACCAACACAATTCACGGTGATAGAAATGGAATCCAAATGAAGGAAATGATTCAATGTCAAGGGATGTCCATGAAGGAGGATCGTTATGTATTAAGGATACCATGCAAGCCAAGGGAGTAAAAATAGGGGTTTAAACATAAGGTAATTAATGGGAAAATAATAAAAATTTCCCATTTTTAAGAGGTGCATGGTTTGGCTACATAGCTTCCCAAACCATGGACCAATCGTGCATATACCACTATCAAATGGATAATGGACTCATGCCATTAAGAAGAAAGATTCTATAACCTATCTCATCTTATGATATCGCCTTATTGGTTCCATGTATCACCCCACCTGATTTTTAAAATATATTTGTCCTCTAGTACGTATTTTGGTAAAACCATTTTCCCGACCTTTCTTTTATATAACTCAAAACTCTTATATCCAATCAAGAAATAAACACACTTGGGACCTTACTTAATCCATATGAAACATTTATGATGAAATTTTTTTTAAACAAATAAAAACTGATCGATAACTTCATAAAAATATGGGTTGTTAAAACCTTTCATATTTAAAGAAACTCATCCACGAATCTCCATTATTAGGGTAGTAAAATATAATCTATGAAAAGACCCAACCAATGGGAATGTTTTTCATCCTCTCCCTTATAGTTATTTTGTGCTACCATTGCACTCATATCAGTTGAACTGATATAACATAGATAATCTTTATTATATATTCAATGATATAGACTTGGTACTCCTCAAAAGAATCATACACACCCAAATAAACCTACTATGACAATAAAATAAGTAATATTTATGGATCAATGAATCTAAGACGCATGTATAACATCATTAATAGACTGATACCTATGAGGATGTTATATCCTATAATCCACCAATTCGATTATATACATGATCCCAAATGGTCTGACGAATCTAGGAGCAATCTTACCCAATATTGTAAACCATAACTGACTTAACTTGGTGGAAACATTGAAGAAATTTATGTCCCTGAACATAGACCTAAGGGGTTATCGATGGTTATTGTTATATGAATGATTCCATGATTGAACAATTATCATTCGCTTCTTGGTTAGATAAACATGCCTTAATGTCTCTAGAACAAGACTTGGTCTAAGTGATGCTTCCTCTTATGCCACTAACCATCAAACAAGTGAATGAAAGTTCCTAAAATATTAGGAATCATAATTATACATCTATATAGTAGCCTAAAATTATTATTTCAAGTGAACTAAATGATAAGTATGAATTTATATCAAGTGACCCTGAATTTAAGGACACATTAATGAATCATGTGTTCTAACACCGCAATCATATGCTCTGTCTACCTGTATGTCTGAGGGTGATGGTTTGTTCTTAGAATAACTTGTATACCTAATGAATTATACAAGAGTTACCAGAATTTTTATGTAAAAATGAGCTTTCTTGACTGATATAATACAACACGGAGCTCCATAAAGGTGTCTGGCAACCATGGCATGTAACTTCCCAAGTTGATCTTCTGAGATGGTCTCTAGAATAGGTAATAAATGTGTAATCATCATTGACTGATCAATGAAGACACAAACTATATCATTTGGATAATGTTATCATGGAATGTTTATCATGAAATCCATGGTAACATCATCCAATTTCCACCTGGGAATGGATAACGACTGAAAAAGTCTCATCATTAGTTGGTGTTCTACCTTCACCTATTGAAAAGTTGAACACCTGGTTAATTTTTTTATCAATCCCACATTTCATACCAAGCCATCAAAACAAACGATGTAAGTCTAGATAGTTCTTGGTGATAACTAGATGCATTTGATGCACCAAGGCTTTAGATTCCTACATAAACTCCTTTTAAATAACTTCTGGAACCCAAACACACCCATTTATTCTTAAGGTCTCGTCCTCAAAAATTTCCTTTAAAGGTGATGAATCCTCATTTTAAACACTCTCCCTCAGAACTAGGCCATTTGGATATGAAATCCACATCACATTTACCCATTCAAGAAGGGTTGATGTCACTAGTAAAGATACATGGACTATCCAGTCATGATTCTTCTTAACATCAACATGCATCTCCAAAAACTATTTCATATGCATCCAATCACTACAAGCCTCATGAACCACATGTTTCTGTTTATTCAGGATCAGTGAATCAACTACTACATTGCCTTTTACAAGCATATAGGAAACCACCAAATCAAAGTACTCAAGTTATTCAACCCACCCACACTAACTAATATTTAATTCATCATATTTAAGGATATAATTGAATATTTTTTGGTTATTGAGGACACCAAATCACCATCCTATCATATAATGTATCCAATAACATAAATCAAGTTGCATTGCTTCTAGATCAAGGTTGTGTGTTGTGTAACATTGATCATGTGGTCTTACATGAAGGAACCCACACACTAAAAATCACTTATCCTTCATCAGAAATACCTCTAACCTGATTATTGATTCATCGTAAAATATATATTGTTTCATCATAGATCCTATAGAATCAGGAGAAATGATGAAATCTAGGAACCTTAAATTCCTCAATGGCCCTTTCAACAGGTCAAGCCCATAAGAGGCACTGTTATCCATGAAAAATCCACGAAAAAAAGTCTATAATACCCATATGGCCTCAAAAAAACATTGTGTATGAATTAAATTATTTGGATTCTCCTATGAAACAATGGATACCACCTTCAATGGGTCTATTGATACACTAAACTCTAATATGAATTTACCCAAGAAGTGGAATTTGTTGATCCAAAAGTGATATTTTTTTATCATTGCATAAAGATGATGATCTCTCAATGTATTCCAAAATATATCAAGATGATTTTGTAATTATTATTTTTGTGTATGAGAATACAAAAATATTTTATCCATAGGTACTATGATAAATGAATCCAAATACAGCAAGAAAACATGATTCATTGGGACCATGAAAGTAGTTTCTATTTTCTTGATAACATACATCATTATCATGTACACATAAAGAACATACCTTCATTGAAAATTTTTATGAGGTATATCTAAAATATTTACACACACCTGATGGTAGCCTTACCTCAAATCAATTCTTCAGAACACCATCACTCATTAGAGATGATTATAGAGGTTAACTATTTTAGGTAGTGGATACCAATTCTTAACAATGATTTGGTCCAACCATTGGTAATCCACGCAAATCCTAGGGGTCCCTTATGACATCTGGGTAAAAAGTATCAGTGAACCCCATAGAGAGATTATAGGAAAAAAACACATAGTTTTTAGGTCTTATAAATAATTTTTGAGCATTATAAGCTCTATATGAACTATCCCATAAGGAGGAAGGGACATTGGTGCTACTCCAAACACAAACTCAATATTGAATTATCACTCTCTCAATTGAGGTATAGTCGAAAAATCATTAAGGGATATAGCCATGAAATGATCTAATAAATAAGTAAATGATGTACGTTGTAGTCCCGGATCATCTATGAAAGGACTAGAAATTTATGTTGTCACTATTCCCAACATAATATTCTTAGGTAAAACATGAGTTGGATAGAAATCACATTCCCCTTGAAGAATATGTTTAGAGTATTCTGGTGATGTGTGCATCACACAAACAGTGATAAAAATAAAAATGAGATCAATTTTTAATCAATCAATCTATCATGAGAATTAAATTAATCCATTTCATGTCAATGAAAAAATGATTCCACATGTACAGATAACCTCCCACCTAAAGGGTGATTTCATTGCATTAGAAAACACTCTATGATCTGTTACAATACTGGGTATAGAGTTTTATCACCAAATAGAATTTCCTTATCTTGAGGACAAGACTATCCATAATTTCAATAGATATAAAATATTGCGATGAACCAATATCCAATAAATCAGACACTAGGGTTAAGGATACCATAATAGGACCTCAAACTGTTAATGGTATGTTGCTCTAGTTCTTTGGTGTAGGTTTTAAAACATGTAACTAACCCATATCACATCCCTAAGATAAACCGTGATTTTCCTATGCAAACAAATTCTACTGATGCCATGAATCATGAGTATGGTTCAAAATTCTTTGACCACCATCTTAGACTAATCGGCTAGTGGTACTCCAACAACCTACCTGGATAGGTACTACATGACCGTCACAAGAACATGTTGTCGATGTAGATCATATATCACTTGAAAATTGTGGAATGTTATTCTAGAAGAACTGAATATGACCCATAATTCCATAACCTATGCAATCAACTAGAAATAAGATAAATTGGGGTTTTTTAAACCCGATCATGCCTCACTGGTAACATATCAAAAAACTATCAGGATATTCTATACTAATACCACATCCATCATGGGTAACCTAAAAGTAGTGTTTCTTCTTCAAGATGAACATATTCCAGGTTTGGGTGATGAACTACCCTAGTGTCCACCCTCAACATCCCTAAACATTTTCCCATTAATGGGGGCCATGATTTTTATCATAGAAATAGCAGTCAACTGGAAAAAATTAACTTGTGATCAAATGGAATATACAACACCACCCTCAAAATAACTAACAGTAATGACCTTATCAGCAGAAAAAGTTTGTGATTATCATTGGTTCTCAGTTAAATGGTAAGAATACAACATTACAGACATAGCTCGCTATAACATGTTTATGAACTCTATATCTCAGTCATCCTACAATGTCTGTGGAAATAAGTAATCGTTGAACACCATCTTGAAGTCCCTATAAATCATATCCCAATGATGGTATTCTTATTTAATGAAATTACAGTATCACTCAGAAGAAAAACATAACATATATGATTTTATATTGACCCTCCTCTTTAAGGGTGTCTCCATAAAATCAAATACTGAAAGCATGGATGCTAGCCATCTCACGGCTCTATGAGGACCAACATAACCCAAACAACTAGGTGGATACTACTACTAGAACTCCATTGTCAACTCTTCCATAGGATGATTTGGTTGAATGAATCTTTGAATAGACTACATCATAAAATGTAAATCCTCTTAAAACTACGCATCATTTCCCATATCAAGAATGTAATGTGGTGTCATAGGTGGCACAAGGATTGGTAATACTGAATGGCTTGGAACCACCATCTAGGAAGTACGGTCATCACTGAATTACATGCATATGAATTAAGGTTGTTTTGGTGACATGATTCCATAATGATAAAACAAACACCTCAGAAGAGAATTGCATAGCTGAAATGCTCGCAGATAAAAGAATAGGACATCTACATGGCTTCTTATTTAAAGATTGACAACTAAATATCTTATCCTAAGGCCAAGTATAAGTGATAAATGGAGACTATAATATCCCATAAAGAAAATAAGAGACACTCCAAGATACCAATTATAATGGTCGGGATTGGGTCTAGGTCTCATGTCACATGACTAATTTCCCAGTATAAAGAGTGACAATTGTAATCTATAGAGGAAAAAATCCTTTAATTTTTAATTATAATATCCATTTAACGATAAAAATTTATTTTTAAAGATAAAATTAATTTAATATCATACTCATATATAAATATATATACTAAATTTCCCTAGTAAATATGACATTATTCCCAATTTATAAAATTCATACACATTATAAATTGTTGTTGGTACGTGATGTAAATATGACATAACCTTTACGTCCAACCTTGGATTGTAACATGTCATATTAAATGATTTTATTTTTTGAACTACCACTCAATATTTATAAAATAACATTCATTATAATGTACGATTGGAATTATATAAATAAAATAAACTAATGTTTCATCCATTGGAACCAGTAGTCCTTGACTCAAAACTTGTATAAATGGTTGATTATGGTTTCATCATCAATCAATTTGGGGAAACAACATTTATATTTATCAATACACATTAATTAATTAATGTATTCATTAACTATAAGAAATGTCATCACATGTTAATTGGTATCATTGAACTAGAAAATATAATCCAGTAAAAGGAACACATTAAGTAAATGTGGAATTGACAAATTCATGGAATATAAGTCCTAAATTTACTACCTGATGCATAAACTACTACCTCCTTTCTATACTATGACAAGGTTAAAATAAACATACAAAAACAATAACAATGATAACAATAATAACTTCATAAAATATATACATCACCCAACAATGACATCATTACAACTGCAACACGCACAAACCAAAATAGCAATATACCACCCTATGAAATTTAGGATTCACCAATACATGAGATAAAAACACTAAGACATATAATCATTACTAAATTTCAACAGTTTTCATATCTCACGTCTATCCACCAAAAATTATGATAAACAGAAAACCACCACTGATATCACTTTGTAACATCTTGACATGGAATCCATTAAAAATATTCCCTGAGCTAGCGTGTCCCTTAACCACAACACATCTCCCAATATCCAAGAGTTTGTCGACTAGAATAGAGAGTCTATGGTGGTACAATGATGAGAATATAATCTCTTAATCTCTGATTAGTACATATATAAAAATAAATTTAATAAAAATAGAGATACATAATAAGACTAATAGCATAGGAGAACTAAGAACAATAATCATTAGTAGAGAAATAATCATTTAAGCAATAACAATAATAATCCATCCATTGGTTGAGTCACATAAAAAATGATGTCATGGAATGCTAATATACAAAATGGGGGATACATGTGTATAGAGAATAAGAATAAATAATATGTTATATAAAAAGGAATAAAGATAAAAGTACATATTTACTAGTATCACGACATACTCTCTATCATATTCTACTACATTCCCCTTTGATATGAAAAAAAAAATCAAACATCCAAGACCAGACTTTTACCTGTGTCCCTAACTGAATCAATAATGTCTGTCCAAGTACCAATATATGGCCTGAATATGGTTTGAGAATAAACTCAGTAGGCCACCACATAAAGTGTACATAATAACCCAGTCAGGGTGTATAACATACTAGTGTGAATGTATAATAAATAATAAGTAATGCTAGAGGACATAAACTAGTAAATATAGGTTTCAAGAGGATACCTATAAAACAATACCTACTTTGACATTTCCCAAAAAAATTATGTCAGGTTTCCATGTGCATAAATTTATAAGTAATTACACACAATATCTACATATGTATATTAACTATATATGTGAGGACATGTGTAGTTATATACAGAGATACTAGGTGCTAGATGGACCTGGGGTGTAACTTAGGTGTCCAAGCATAGTCAAACGACATATAGGCTCCGACACAGGTTCAAGTCATGAATCTCATGATATTGTGATATGTTATGCCTATCTCACATGATATTTGGGGGAGTCATCATGCCCAACACTTGTTGTAAGGGAACTTGTAACTTTATGCACATCATCTATTTAAGCCGCATGTGACACTATGATCAGCACCCAATGTAAGGTAGAATGAAACACCATGATTAACATATTCCTTAACCATTTAACGAAGACCAATATCCATGGTATTATTATCATAATCCTAAGGTATAACATTTTATTCATTTACATTCTTAAAAAAAATAGTGGTGTCAATATTTATAAAATTTATTATTGAAAAGACATTAAGTGGTCTTTTTACACTCTTTATTTTAATCAAATTAAACCAATTATTTTATTAATCAAGGAAAATAAAATTTACAGTAATGAAAAACCTACTTAAGAAGCGTTTTAGTCGATTAATAATTTATATTGATGAGAAAATTTAGTTCAAAACACCCAAATAGGTTGAAATGAGAGAGGTAAACATCCCTAATAAATTTAATAGAGCTATGAAGAAGTATCTGAACATGGTTTAATTAATTTAACAGTGGAAACCACAAAATAACTCATTGTTTATAAATGTATGGTGTGTGGAATAGTGATGAAACTATTTTTTTGGGAAAATTACATGACAACCAACATTAGTCCAATGGAAGAATCATTATCTAGTTCATCATTAGGTATGAAGTAGAACAAATTGTAATATATGAATAGAAAAATTCCCAAAAAAATATGTCATATCATATCAAAATAATTTTGGAAAAAATATAGAAAGAGGAACTAATAAAATATGGAAGTGGATTTAAACTCTTACTATTAGATAACAAATTAAAAAGATTGTGAAAGAAATAGAGTATGGATGAAGGAAAGGATTCAAAGCCTAGGATGATCCATAGAGGATCATCACACATGAGGGATATTGTGTGAGATTATAGAAGAAAATATGGGTTAAAACATATAGGTAGTAAGGGAAAAATCATAAATATTCCTTGTTCTTAAGAGGTTAACTTTTTTCCGGAACAGTTGGGTAAGTTGGATGTCATCCATGCACATTCCATTATCCAATGGATAGCTGAACAAAATAGATGGGGTAAACATTTTTTCTATCCATTATATCCTATGTTTTCCCATATGTGGATCCTTGAAATATCCCTCATGGTTTGTCCAAACCATATGGACTCTAGGGCATGGTTTGTGTAAATTGTGCTCCTTTTTCATCCGTAACTCAAATCTTTATGCCCTGAATATTCCTCAAACACTCCTAAGACCTTCCATAGGCCATATGGTATATTTATAAGGGCAAAAAGGTGTCAAACTGAAACAATGTTTCCTAAATTCATATAAATATGTGTCCATATAAATATTGTGAATATAGGTTATATGTATCATGACTGCATTCAATATTATGAATATAGATAATCCAAATTGTTTTTATTCTCAATCATGCTATTGTATCTAATCCATATCTTGTTCATTCTTAATATTTTCGATGTAGATAATCCATATCACATCCACACTCATTCTATTAAAAATGGTTAAACGAAATCATCTTCACAATGAAAATATTTTTCTAATGAGGTATACAACATTTACCATTAAAATGGACTGTGATATTAGACACCACCCATGAATCATCTAAACATACGTGTTCTACTTGAAATCAATCATTCATCAAATCATAAAGAATCCATGGAAGAAATGGGATTGACATTATTTCCAAATAGTTTCACATAAACTGAATTTATGAATAATATTGATTGATATAGAAATTCAACAACCTGAATGGTTTAATTTATTGATTCAATTATTGGGTGATTAATAAAATATAATTTTTTGGGATCTATATCTTTCATAGAGAAAAATTGAAGCAGAATCATGAAAATGAAATTTTTTAAAAACAATCTATAACATTTCCATAATGAGATAAAATTATGAATCCATTTCGAAAATATTTTTCATGAAGTTAACAGTAAAATAATTTAAAATAATTTAATTGAATTCAATATATAGATCCTTGAAATTCGTTATAAATGTTTTCCAAATTAATTTTGGAGTGAAATATAAAAATATGATCTTGGATGGGAACAAATTTTTAATATTTTAAAAAATCTTCATTTAAACCCTCATAATAAATAGAGTTACAAATAATTCAATTGAATATAGAAAAATATATATTTTAATTATACTATAAATAAAACATATCTATAATTTGAAATAAAAAAATTTTAACATTAGCAGTAATTGTAAATAAAGATATAGAAGAGAAGGAACTCCTTTGGAGTGATAGAGAATTATTATTTTCATTAGTAGATTTTATGAATAAATAATCCATAAATACAATTACTTATAAAAGGAGTAAATGAAATATATTATCATCATAGAATAGATAAAAACCATCTTTTGAATCTACTATAAAAAATAAATAATTATGACTTGAGAGATAATGTTGAGTCAAGAAAACCTACTACAACATTAATGTTTAAAAAAATAAAAGATTATGGGGAAGGGATCCTGAAAAAGCCTGTAAATTCTATAGTTGAATCATTAAAAATGATAATGGAATCCATTTAGAATTAATTACACCATAATAAAAAGTTTAAGTGCGTAAAATGATTTCATTCATTAATGAAGATAAATTGAGATAAAAACCCTTACCGTGTAACCCTGCATAGTCAAACATTATATAACATCCTATATAAAACATTAATCTATTAATAACTTATTTTATAACATATTAAAATATATTATATTTTAAATTATTAAATTATAATTATTAATTAAAAATTTATTAGTTATTTACAAATTATCTTTTTTAGAATATGTTTTCAATTTTAACAGTTTTTCACATACTCTATAATGATTATTTTTATCCCCATTATTTGATACGAATACCATCATTTGAAAATTATTTAAGGTGATGTAATATATGTTTTATAATCACATAAAAATTTTAAATCTCATTAAATTAGAATTTTGGTAATAGTTCTTGGAGATGAAATCAATGGTGTGAGTATTTTAGTAAATTTTATCAAAAAAGGTTGCTATATTAATTTGTAGATAAAAATAAATATAAAATATCCTTATTCCAAATTATGTATTCTTATATATGTAATATAATAATAGTATTTATGTTACTATACAAATCCTTTATATAAAATTTAATCATTGTTCACATAGGTTCTTAAACATACCCAAACGTTATCATAGTATAATTAATGGATGAGTATGGTTAAGAAAGAAAATCATTTGGAATAATATCATTTTTAATGAAGTATAATGATATTATTTTTATTATTTTATGTTATTGGAATCAAATTTTATGATATTTGGAATAATTATATAGTCTATATGAAAATGTGAAATATATGGCTTCATGGTGGTGGTAGTCTGCACATACATGCGAGCAACGTTCTCATTTTCCCTAGAATGAAATGAATGTATAAATTGAACTCTAATTTTTTAATCCAAATTTTCTTAATATCATATTAATTCATTAAATATAACTTTTGGACCGCCTATTTAATAATTATGTGATTAATGGACCACACTGCTTTTGAAGGAGGTAGTTCACACATAACAAAAACGATATTTCTATTTTTCAAATGGTTTGGAGGAAAGAAGAAAATGGTTATCCCATATACAAGATAAAATTTTAATATAAATATGATACTCATGTAATTATTTCAATATTGTCATATTATATTCGTAGGATGTATCCTAATAACTAATGGGAAAGGCCTAAAAAAGGATCAATTAAAAAAATTACATGATTCCTTAAAATATCTCAAATGAAAATTGGATAAAGGATTTGAGAGGTGGTATTTTAAGAAGAAAATATCAACTAGAAAGTAGATAAAAGTGTTTGGGAGTATATTTTTAGAGTTTTGTCATATCCAAGAGGCATGTGTTGTGAAAATATATGGGTTAGTGATGAGACCACATAAAAGGGAGATGAGTGACATTTTTCAAATAATATAAAAGGTTAAGCCCCTATTAAAATATAAAATTGATCCAATAAAGATCAATAATGGAAATAATTTTTGGTAAGGTGATTAATTCCTCAACCATATATTTTTAAACATGTTTATGATTTTCACTGTTACTATTTTTCGTTTTTATGAGATTTAATATTTTTTACCAATGTTATTTACATTTATTTTTAAAAATGAAAATTAATAAATAGTATGGAAGTAATTATTTAAAATATGAAATCAAATTTCTAATAAAATTTTAATTTTAGATAAAATTTAAAATTAATATTATATTATATAACACATAAAATACATTTTTAGAAAAAATATAATTTTCTATGCTTAAAAATTAGGATTATGATAACATTATCATTTATTTATCTATTTGAAATTAATTGATTTAAAAATAATAAATTATGATTTATGTGTATTTATGAACAAGAAAAAATTTAATTACATCTTGTGGTTAGTTAAAAAAAGTCCAAAAATTATTTTTATTATAGGGAAATGTTACTTATCATTCAAAAAAGATAAACATGACTTTTATAAACTCTACATTTTTTTAAATTCATTTTTTCATTTATACTTTTTTTGAATAATTAGTTTATAGAACATATCCTAATTCTTGTCTTATGGTAATGTAATAAAACTAAAAATTATTCAATAATGAGTATTTTCACTATTCACAAAAAATTCATAATTTTCAAAAAAATCTCAAAAATTACACCCAAGATAGTTATGACATGATTAAATCAAAAAATAGTGTTAATTTTTTAAAAAATAAATAAATTTAATAATTTAATAATTTAGTTTGTAAATTCGGATAAAAAATATGAAGAAAAAATGTTTTTATTGAAAATGGTGATTTTAAGTGTTCTTAATAATGTTTTATATCAACTTATAATTTAATGAATATTAATATATTAGTTTATATATAATATTATTTAAAAATTGTTTAATTTAATTTATAATAATAAAACAAACAAATCTTAATAAATAGTTATTTAGGAAAGAATAATCCATTTGAATAATAAATTTTATTAATTATTTATCCTCTAGCTTAATAATTTTTTTGAGTAGTATCCTTTTATTTGAAGTGGTTTTATTAATCATATAATTCTATTAGTAATAGTCATCAAATATATCACAACTCTATTAAGTTTTTTGTTTCATAGGAGGGAATTTATTCAATATAATATTTAATTAAAAGAAAATATATTTTAAATCATTTATTGTTACATTATTCACCATTAATTAAATTATGCCATTATAATTTTAATTATTAATTATTAATGAAAATATTTATGGGTATTTTAATGATATTAACAACTATGGATATAATTTTCTGGGACATATAAATCTATCTTGGTATGACTAATAATTGTTTTATGTAAAATATGATTATTTTGGATTTTATAGAGACTTACACTTCATAGATTAATTTTCATGATCTCATTCCCAACCAAAGAATAAATCAAAAATGCATATTTTAATCTCTAATAAAATATAAATAAATTGTCTTATGAATATGAAAACTAAATCCTAAAATTTCTACTCTAATTAATCATTAATTTAATACTATGATACTTTTTTTCAAATATGTCAAACTTGGTCTATATTATGATTCTCCTAGTTAAACAAAGGTTATCCATGTTCATATTCTTTTTGGGATATTTTCATTAAATATATTCAACTCCCTTATAATGGTTCAAAAAGAGACTTTATATTACTAAATAATATCCCTAAAGAGAGGTAAACCAAATGAATAGCTAGGCCTTTTGTCATGCATGAGATGATGATCATGTTAATACACAACCATCCATTAAATTTTATTACCACAAGTTGAATTTGTTACTGAGCCTTAATCAACTCGTTGTATCTATATATGGATGTAATTTTTAGGAAAACTAAAAAAATATGACATTAAAAAAACTTACAGATTTTATTTTATACAAATATTCATCCCAATAGTTATCTATACAGTCTGCTCAACCCAATCCAAAAAATAAATACACTAAAAAACAACAAAACCCTTATCTAATTTCAATATAGGCATCCTATACCCACACTCACAAGTCTAAATCTTGAAATACATAATTTTACAAATGGCTTAAATACCAAGTGAAATGTACCAACCTACACTTACATATATTTAAATAAACTAAACAGTACATCTCATAATAAATAATGAATCCACATACCATAAGGTTTAGTTTCTCTAATGGTTATCTCTTTAAGTAACCTATTTTATGATACTTCTGAACATTTATTCCTAATAAAACACACTAATCACTCTTATAAAATTCTCATATTATTTACTTACATTCATGACCTATTGAAAGGAAATATAATATAGAGGTGAGATAAAAAACTTATTAAGGGAAAAATTATCCCTATTTCATTAGGGTTTGGATCATGAAAAAAATAAAAATTGGATTAATAGATTATTAAAATGAAAATATAACAATTATAGTTTTCCCTAAGTCATAATAGAGGAGAATGAAATCTCAAATGAAAAAATGTCTATAATGAAATAAATTTTTGGAAACATGATATAATAATCTCTATCCACATAGAATAATGTAATAGTATTATATAGAATTTTGGAATACGTATAAGACTAATAGATATTGACATTTCAAACACAACTAAAAATATCATGTTCAAACCCAATCTTGTGAATGTATTTAATCCTCATCTAGATCATTTTCAATCGTGTGAATTCCAAAAATGTGTATCATTTACATGTTTAATAATTTGAATATAAATTATCCACATCATGTTCATGCTAAAAATATTGAAATTACCTAATTTTAATCATTTCTACACTCAATATTTTGAATATTTTTCTTCTACATCATGACAATGCTCAATCATGTGAAAATTGATAATTCACATCATGTTAATACTCACAATATTTATCTCAAAATGTTTATGGCCATGAAAAATTATCCAGTTGAAGATATAAAACTAACCTACCATTCATTATAACATAAGTGTGCCACTTGAAATTAGTCATGCATCATATAATAGAAAACCTATTAAAAGTAAATTGGTATCGCATTATTTTCTAATAGAAACACAAAAACAAAATTTATGGAATATTTTTAATAATACCAAAAATCAATCATGAAAGTGATTATTTCATAGATGTATTTATAGTATTATTCATAAAAATTACCCCATAAGATTAAGGTATTTTATATAAGAAAATAAAAACATAAACCAGAAAACTATATTTATAGAAATGATTTATTAAAATTTCCATAAAGATATAAAATTAGAAAGTACATTAAAAAATCTATTTCAAGAAAGAAATTTAATTGGTATTTGTAAAGTCTATTTTTTAAATCCAAATAATAGAGCCATAAAAAATTACATAACATATTTCAATAGGAAATATAGAGTAGAAGATATAAATATGAAATTTAAAGGGAAATCCTTTTTAACATTTTAAAATACCCTTATTAAAACATGCATAATGATTATAATGATACATATTTCATTTGAAAATATATGAATATAACTATTAATATTATTATAAATAAAACTATTATGTAATTCAATAAAAACGACAACATGAGTTGGAATAGTGAATATGGTTATATATGGAAGAGAAAAATCTCATTTGGAGAGGATAAAAATTATGAAAAAGATAAAAAACTTTTATGAAGAAAAAATATGTCAACTTAATTCTATTAAAAATATATTGAGTAGGGATTATAATATCATCCTAAAATAGATTATATCCATATTTTAAAAAAAAATAGTACAAGTAAAAAATTATGACTCAATAATTGTGGTTGAGATAAAAAACCCTTAACACTATGGTGTAAAATAAATTAAAAAATTACAATGGAATGGTGATTAAAACAATTTTAAATCAAATCAAAGAATTATAAATAATAAATATAATCCATTTGGTATGATGTAAACAATATAAATAATAATAAATGCATAATAATAAAACATGCCTCAATTAAATAGAAATTGAGATAGAAACCCTTTATATGTATTCCACGTTAATCAAATATGCACATAAATGTCTTTTAAAGAGCATAAAACTATTAATAAATTCATTAAAAAATTATTCAAATTTAATACATTTTAAATTATTAATTTATAATTACATATTATAGTTTGATTAGTTAGATATAATTTATTTTCACCTTCAGAAGTTTGGAATATTAATTTTTTCACATGCTTTTTAATGTCAATGTCAATCCCCATTCATTAATAACATTTTTTCATTCATATATCATTTAATTAGTTGATTATATGTTTTATAATTAGTTAAAATGTTCCAATTTCATTTTTGAGAGTTTTGGTTATAGTTCATAGTGATAGAATCAGTGGCATGCTTGTTTTGGTAATATTTAATGAAAAAAGTGTGGTATATTAACAAAAATTTAAATATTAATATAGACTTTATAAAAAAACAGTAAAAATTTTATTTCCCCACTTATGTTTAATAAATAAAATTAGTTAATTTTCCATATTCTCCCATGATATAAATTTATAACACTATTCTTGATAGTGGTAATACTGACCAAATAAGAGATATTATAATCGACGAATGAGTGTGGTTAGGAAAGTGATTCCTTTGGAATAATTTAATTATTACATAATTTTAATGATATAATTTAGATACTTTTTTATGTTTTGAATATTTTTTTATGTTATTTTAGTAAGTAAGAAAATTCAAAATGAACAAATAAATTATGTGGCCTCCTTGAGGAAGTAGCCTGCACATAAACAATGGGGTCATTCTCATTTTCCATAGAGCAAAAATATGGTAGAAATGTTTTTATGTTTTCAAAATCATAATAATTTTTAATATATTATTTTAATTTATTAAATAAACTCTTTTAAACTTTTATTTCTATTAATTATGAAAAAAATATCACATCACATAGAGAGGCAATAATCCATAGGTAACATAAACAACATAGTTTTAAATGGTTGGGTGTATGATTGAAAATAATTATGTTATAAAAGTAGTTAAATTTCAGAATAATTATGGTAATTATGAAGTTATTTCAAAAAAAAATTGATTATATTTTTACAAGGTAGAAAAGTTACAAATGAAAAAAAATTAAAAAGGAGTAATTTGTAATTTTACCTTATTCCTTAGAAGATATCCCTTTCAAATTGGATTATGGATTTATGAGGAGTTATTTTGAGAAGTACATAACGAATAAGAAGTTTCTATTAGTGTTTTTGTGTTATTTTGATATATTTTCGTCACATACTAGAGGCTTGGTGTGTGAAGAGATGTGCAGTGATAACTGGTCCATTTAAAAGGCAAATCCATGTAATTTTTATAATAATATAAAAGTTAAAGTATCTATTAAATGATAAAACGAATCCAAAAATGGATAATAATAGATTTGATAAAGTATTAAGGTGGATAAATTATCAAAAATACATTTCATTCATTTTTTAACATTATATCACATATTTTACTCTTATGTTTTTTAGTTTTATGATTTTTGGTTCTAAACCTGAAATATAATTTTTATCAATGTAATTTAATTTAAATACAGTTAAATAAAATTGAACTTATTAAATAATTTTAATGTAATTAATCCATTTAAAAAATCAATTTTTTAAAATAAAATTTATATTGGACGTAAAAATAAATTTTAATACTTGGGCACATAACACGTAAAAACAGTTTTCGGGAAAAGTATATTTTTATGAATTAAAATTATGGTTAAGATAATATTTTAAATATTTTTGATTTATATGATATTAGTTGGTTTATTATTAACCATAGTAGAATTATATGGCTTTAAAAAAATTAAAAACCAAATTCCCCCATGTGGATTCTAACTTAAAATAAATAGACCGAACATAGTTTTATTGGGGAAAAATATTACATAAGTTTCCAAAAAATTTAAACAGGTATTTATTACCTCAAAATTATATTTTTTAAATAAATATTTTTATTTACTAATATATATTTTCTATATAAAAAATGTTTCATAAACTGTTAAATAATTATCATGTTATTTTAATATTATAAAATTGATAATAATTATGGAATCAATAATTTTCATGATTCACCTCAAAACTAAATCTTTTAAAATAAATATCAAAAATTCAAACTTATATAATTGTGAAATGATGAATTCAAAAATTAATATAATTTTAAAAATTTTAAATTCGATATTTTTTAATTTAGTTTTTTAACGAAAATATGAAATATAAATAAAACATTTTTAATGAAAAATGATGTATTTAAGTGTTATTATTATATCATATCGATTCCTTAATTAAATAATTTTAATTTATTACTTAATATATAATAATATTTTAAATGTTTTTAATTTAATATATTAACATATAGTGTAAAATAAATTATGAAAACAAATTTTTAATACATAACAATGATTTTTTAATATTAAATCATATTAATTATTAATCCACAAAAATAAAAATTCTAGTAGACTATTTTTGTTGTTTTTATAGGTTTTTTATCTTATAATATTTAGAATAAAATTCATATAACATTTTGTGACTCATTTAATATTGGTGTTATGTGTGAATGAATATATTTAATATAGTATTTAGTAAAAGTAAAATATATTTCAATGTCATGGGGAATTACGTTCTAAATATTAGGATTCCTTATTGATCAACATTAAACATAGGAAACTACTATTTTTAAATAATTATACATTTATTTGAAAATCATGATCTTCCTTTTTAGCCTTCTTAATTATTTATGACATGTATTATTATACTAATACTCGATTCAAGAGAGAATGGATTTCTGTATACAGAACTTACATACCAACATTCATTAAACAAATAACTACAGGGTCATGTTTCAATCAAATAACAGTTAATGATTCATTATCCAATCAAATCCAGGAATATTTTACCTTCTTATATTTACATAAAATAAATGGAATTATGAAATCATAACTATTTATTTGTTTCAATAATCATAGTACCTCATGTACAACTCTTTTAATGTGAATATATATTTCTTGATTTAATGACCCGTGTGTGTAAAAAATAGATATAATTTTTACTAATAATAAAGATACCTATACATTTTGATTGGAAAAAACAACATCAGAAATTTCGTGATTGGGTGTTAGATAACAATTTTCAAGGTATTTCAATTTACATGATTCATATGAAATTACTCAATCCTCATTCATCAAAACACTACCAAGTCACATCAATAAAGTATCACTTAAATAAAAAATTCACTATTACATGATGTTAAGTATTGAAATTCCACATTAACTAATTTTAAAAAAATTCATCACATTATATTGACCATATAAACTAACTCCCATTAGAGTTAACTGGGTCAGTGGGTTAGCTAACTGAGGAATGTTTTCAACAATCCATTGGTAATAACCCACTAGTCTAAGAAAACAATGAATATTAATGCCATTAATATGCCTTGACCATTCTTATAAAAAAATTTGTTATCTGATCAACTATAATGCCATATTTAGTTAAAATATTGTTAAGAAATGAATTCTACAACAACCAAAACTCACATGAACTAAATCATAGAAATAACTTAATTTACTTTACGGTCAGCAGAACAATATGTAGATTTTTTTATGATCCTAATAAATTTTATAAGGTACCAAAATATCCTCAAAATTTTTTAACAAAAATATTTTTAAATACTCATTGAAAATTAAATTTATTACATCTATAGATAAAATAGGTACATTAGTTAACCAAAAAGGCATAACAAAAAACAGATAATGGACATACCTTGTACAAAATGACATCCTCCAAATGTATTCATCTTTTAAATTTGATTGATGAAAACCCAACCCAGGGATAATCATTTAAAAAAATCAAACACCTTGTAGAAGATCAAACTTGTAAATTATATGATGAAACAATTATTTTTTCTTAATAGTATTATTATTCAGTTCTTAATATTTAATTAAATGACTCATATAACCATATTTATTTATAATAATGAAAACATGATCACCCATGGTTATGTTCCAGGGGTGATGAAACCCTTATCAAATCATTATTGTAATTTCCTTTCCAATTATATTATCTCCACTAGATCCATTTAATATGGTGGGTTAAAAATTGGCTTAACATTTGACATTAGGCCAAAAATTAACTCAACCTCACAATCTACAATAACACCATGTAGATCATCTAAAAATACATACATAATTTAATTTCCACAATAACATCCGTAATTTAAATAATTCATTTTTTTTTCAATGAGATGTCAATGAGACATTTCACCCCATATTAAATTAATTCCACATCTTCTTGATATTTTATCAGTGGAATAAACTAATTCTTATATATGAATTATAAATCCCTTCAAAATTTTAATTTGAATTATTTAGATCTATATTATATCATATAGTTATAAATTAAAATCCAATCCATACATATAATTAAACTAAACCACACTATGGGAAATAAAAAAATATTTTGAGGAAAAACCATAATTCATATGGCTATAGGAAGGATCCAATAAATCAATAACACTTTAATAATTCAACTAAGATTTTTTAAAAAAAAGTTAAATGTTCATTTATTCAGTTGATATTTTCATTTTTCCTAGAAATGTTCCTAGAAATAAATTCTTACATATATACAAAATCAAACAAGATAATGAAATAAGTTTATTAAATAGGTAACGTACCTTCCAACACATCATTTGATTATTTAATATTTTCTTCTATTGTAGAAAATGATTTTTTCACACTCATCTACTTAGAGTCTTAATGATATCTTGAATTCATACATTTTTTCAAACACACTCATGCATTATGGTCCATCACATTGGGATTAAAACACACCACAACCATCTTTTATGTAATACCCCATGAATTTAAATTTATTCCCATTAAAATAAATTTGTTGTATTTGATAGCTTAATTTAAAAGCAACCCACATTAAAATGAACCCATGATATATTTTGACTATATCATCTACTAATTATACAGAAATTTACAAATATGACTAACCAAATATTGAAATATATATTGAAATATTTTCCAAAATTAAAAATTATTTATTAATGCCAATGCAATAATCATTAAATTTTTAATAACATCATTTAATGATTAAAATGCCTATTTTTTGAAGAAATTTAATTTTGTATATGTTATGTTACTATAAAAAAGCACTTTTCTCAATATTATAAATTTAGTTTTTAGAAATGTATGCATTCATACCAATACATAACTTATTTAAAGGGTAATAATGAAGATATAGTCATTTAAATACAAAGTGGTTATTTTTCTAAAAACTGTTTCTTTATGCACAAAGTATTTTTATCATAATAAAATAATTAAATAATTATATTATAAGGGTTTTAAAAAATTATTTTTCACATATTAAATTAAATATTATAACATTGATTTTATTCTTTTCAATATAAATGAAATGATGGTAAATTGTGTTTTATACTTAAAAATGCATTTTTCCAAAAAGCGTTTTAGTTGAATTTCATGCATTTATATTAAAATTGATATTTTAAACATATATAAATTTAATTTACTAAAATATATTCCTTATTTTTAATTATAATTTCCATATTTGGTAATGAGATAACATTCATTTTTTTCATAACAAATAGTAATAGTAGTAAATAATTGTCACAACAGATAAAGTTAAAAAGAGTTTGGCGGGGGTAGGGGTATGAATCCTATATAAACGTGTATAATTATTTTTAGGTGGAGGTATTATGATCCTTTATAATCATAATTTTTAATTATACCTATTTTTGTGCCACTTTCTATGAAGAGTACATTAGATTATTTAAATCTTTTAGGTAATTCATTGTGTGTCCTCTCCATCAAATTAAAAGGGCACCACCTCTCCACCCATAGTCTTGAATTGTTATCATTATATAATAGTAAAAACCTACCCAATAACCATTATATCTTATATAAAATCATCATGAATCCCATGGTGTAGTTTCGGATTGGCTTAGTGGTAAGAACCTTGTAATCCTACATGAAAAATGGGGGTTTAAAGCCCATTCGGTGCAGGTACTGTAGCAGTAATGTAGCGCACTATTGAAATGGAAAAAATATAGAGGCAGTAGGTCACTGTAGAGGTGGTAGGGTACTGTAGAAGTTGAAGATACAGTGCAGTACTGTAGCAGGAAGAGTATTGTAGTAGTACTATTCACAGAATGGGCCTTCGGCCAAATATTTGGGCCTAAAGGCCATGTAATGGGCTAAATTCCCACTAGGCCTTCGGGCTATGTAATGGGTCTCCATATACCCAGTTATAAGAGGAATTTCATTGCTTTAAATAATAAATGAGGCTTTAGTCCCAACCTTTTAAAAAATTCATAAATCCCATGGTGTTCAATTATGTATGATCATTCAATGATTAAGGTATAAGAAAAATTAGGTCCCTCAAAGAAGTGATATGAATATAAAATGAGATTATTTGATTTTATTTATTCTTAAACCTTCTCTAATCATATTTTATCCATCAAAAATTAATTATTATTGAATAATAAATTTTATTATTTTTTATTATGATGATTTGAAAACATTTTTTCACATATTTTCAAGCAAATGAAATTAGAGTGTATTACTCTGGTGTACACATGGTTTACCGACTCTACATATTGATATGATTCATTTTCAATCACCAAATCACATTGATATAAATAATGATAGATTTAATTTATATATATTTTATATATTATATAAAAATTAATCTATAATTTAAAAATATTATTTTTCATACATTCCTTTATTACATTAGATAATGATAACATTGTTCATGTCTACATACAGACTATTATATCTATGAACAATGTAATTCATTTTTCACCAATACCTTATATTTATAGTTTAAAATATGTATATAATGAATATATATGATATTTATATCATTATGAAAATTTTATATATGACAAAACCATGATCAATTTGTATGGATTACAAATGCTGAACTAATATACACTAGGAAAATGATGCAATTAACACCATAAATGATGATGATAGTTAAAGATTATTAATAAATGAGTTATATGATGTTATAAGTAATAAATTCATTTTAAAATAAGTATTAATATAAATCTATTATATATTAGTAGTAAATATAAATTTATTATATAATTGATAAAACTAACTACAATGATTGTTAAATTAAAGGATAGTATTTCTCATCACACATTTATTTCCTTGAAACATATGCCATATTCACCACCTATTTCCATGGTGTTGTGTATAAATTATAAAAAATGTATTTTATACTGATTTAAATTAAAATTGTAGATATTTACACACATATATAAGGTTATCTCATTTATAAGGATTTTGATTCAAAGACTACTAAATTTGTAAGGGTTTTATGTTACAATAAATTTTTTCCCAGGATTATTTATGATTAAATTTATAATGATAAGGTTATATAATATATCTACCATAAATATTATTTATTTTACTCTCTTATTTTTATTTCTTAAAATCAGAAAAATTACTTTTATTTTTGTTATTTATAAGTACTAAAATTATTGAATGAATTTTTGTAATGAAATTTGACTGTTTTTCTATATGAAAATACCTCTATTCAACCATATACATATTTTTATGAAGGATTAAAATAATTTTTTTTAATTTTTTTTAAATAATTTTAAATAGTATTTTTATCGATTTTATAATTTCAATTTTTTTAAAAGTAATCATCTTATGTTTTCTAAATAAGGAACCTTTTTCGAATGTTGTGAACAGAATCGTTATTTTTTCATACACAACATGAATGAATTATCACTCCATCATGACCACTATTTTCATTGAATATTATGTTAAAATAATCCATGATTATTTTCAAAAAATTTGATTCTTTGATCTTTTTTAAAAAAATTTAAATATGTTATTTAAAAATGAAAAGGGTATTTTCCATAAGAAACATTTCAATGATCTTTTAAATGATTTTGTCATTTATAAAGACATATTTTAATATTAATTATAATTCACTAGTTATATGATTCTATGATACAGTCGTAATTCATTAATTGCATGGTTACAGATTTTGATGATGAGATCATGATGAAACCAATTTTCTTTTACTTGAATTATAATATGATGAAAAGATAAATGGTTTTCTTGTTCATGTGGCATATATATGAATAGATTATGATTATGTGATTTGTGGGTCTGTTTTAGAGCACTTATTAAGAGGGAAAATGCTAATATTTTTTTAGATAAAATGGTACACAAGAGGGGCTACCAATCCCAAAAGAGGGTTCATAGGAGGTTATCCCAACCCAAATGTAAATAAAAATATGGTTATCCAAATTATAACATGTGATTAATGTGTTATTGGGTAGGATTGACATAATATTTCCATAATTATGATTATAAAACATTTTATGTAACTATTTTATATAATAAATATTTTATGCTCTCATGTATCAGTCTCTTTGATTCCTTATTGATTCATGTTTTAAAAACTTCCATGATTTATTCAATGACTCATGAATATGATCATTAAATTATTGAGTACCATTTTAAAATGTTAATATTATGTTCTATTACCCTTATGATCATTTTATTCCAAAATGATCTTTGATATATCCCGTTAATACCATTAATAATAATTTGAAATCACCCTCTAATATGTTTCCCTTCCCTAGGTTATGAATAATGTTTTTAAGTATGATATCAATATGAATGGGATAAGTCCCTGAACATAAACAGTATATAATCTAGATTTTTATCAAGAATTTACTTTCTTTCACATTGAGTATATTTTAAGTTTTATAGTATTAAATAATTTGGATATCATAAACACATAACATCCCATAATCATTCAAGAGGTAAATACCAAAACAATATCCATTTTTTTCGAAATATAAAACTTTTTAAATAAAACCAGATTTCTTGTCATGCTAAAAATATTCTTGAATTATTATTTTCTCTTAC
This sequence comes from Viscum album, assembly GCA_963277665.1. NCBI lineage: Eukaryota > Viridiplantae > Streptophyta > Magnoliopsida > Santalales > Viscaceae > Viscum > Viscum album. The sequence goes on along the minus strand of OY728143.1, from coordinate 1,187,882,527 downwards.
CAATCTTTATAACCTATGGAAAAATTTTAAAAACATGTAATTAGTAGAAAATTATTTTTAAGGGATATAATATAAGGAATGAAACACCTAGTCCATTAGTTTTTTTAAATAAAGAAAATATTTTCACAAAATCAATATTTTCACCCATAAAACAAACCTTATGAAATCATAAGATTCTTAAAAATACATATTAGCAATCATAAATAATGTAGGAATCTTGTTGAAATCATATCATACTTACATTTTGTATTTAAAAGATTCAAATGGTGTATCCTTCATGGTTACATTTGGAATACCCATCATATTATATTCAGTAAATCTCTTAAGAGGAACCCTATCATTTAGCTTTGTCTCATAACCCAATGCAATAGAGGGATATCACGAGCTCACCCACACTCAGTCTGTCATGGAACTACCCATATATATATAAACACTTGTCATGAACCATAACATGATCACAATAGATAAATAATATGTAAAATTTAAATAACATTTCAATATTGGAATCACAAGACATCGTTTCAAGATATTGAAAAAATCAATCCCATATCAAAAACCATTTTCAATACCAAAATAAATAAAAATATAATATAGTATTTATTTTACTCTAAAAAAATAAGGCTTATAAAGGAAGTCAAATATAAAATAATGGGCACAGTAGTAATAACTTCTTAGTCATCGTATACGTTACGAAAAAATTTATTTGGTCAATTTTTATGAAAATTAAAACACTCCATATATAAATATTCCATAAAAAAATTAATTAAAATTATACATATAAATAAAAAATAATATATTCAAATTTCATTTCACACAGAACAGTTGAATGACAGAATCAAGAAGTATAAATTTTACCTAAATAATGGAAATTAGTTTAAGAAATTCTTGTACCTCAAGTCTGAGTCTCTTGTAAATTATTTATCATAATGAATAAAAAACATAGGTTAATTTATACTTGATTTATAAAATTTTACATGTTTATTATTCATTTTATATCCCTTCTTACCATGTTATAACAATTATATTATTATTTATGTTCATGTCGGATATTTTGTTGATATTCGGTACTTGAGTCAAAAATGAACTTGGTAAGATGTCAATAGTCTGTGTATTCATAAGTCCATTATCTAATGAATATAAAAATTAAATAAATATCATATATATACATTATAAAATTATTTTATAATAATCTATGATGACTAACTAAAATCACTTTTCATAGAGACGGTAGGTCGTACATTTGCATGAACACTATTTTCATTTTTCCTATTGTGTTGAAAGAGAGAAATTAAATGAAATGTATATAAATATGTATACATATATAATAACATTAATGTCGAATTAATATTTCATATATATAATATATACTTTAATATAAAAATACTTAATAGATTGCATGTGATGTGTGAATGAATCCCATCATTTTCTGGAGGCGGTAGTCCACACATCCCAAAACGAAGTTATCGTATTACAACAATATGGAAATCATGAAGGTATATTTAATATAAAATTTCAAGAATATAAAATCTATAATTTAATATATAATTAAATATTAATTATCCTGAAAATATTTTTATGTGTATCCATGATGGATGTAAGGGTAATGGATCAAAAACATTATTCGATGGAGGATGTGAGGAGAAATTAGTAAAAGAAAAGAAATTAAGAGATGTAATTTGAGAAAATTACTTCTTGAATATCCCCTCCATGAAGGACCCCTAATAACCATGGATTTGGTATTTTGGTGAGAAAAAAAATAATTTGACGTGGGTAGAGTGATTATTAAATTTTCTTCTAGATATAAGTGGAGAAACATGGATATTTAAGTCAAAATAGGATGCTTAAGAGGTGGTACAAACACTTGAGATAAGGTGGGTTCAAGTGATTAATATATTGATTATTTTATATTAAAAGATAAACATATAGAGGTGGAAATACCATACGTGACATTTTATTTTAATTAATGTTATATAGGATGGTTAGGGTCAATCCACACCTCAAAAAACCATTAATGGTTATATTTTTATATGTATTTTAAGCATTTAACATTTAATTTTAAAAACATTACTTTTACTACGGTATATAATTATTTAACCATGCTATCTTTTTTATAACTAATAATGAAATTAAACATAAAAAATAATTTGGATATTTTGATTCCAAATATGTGATATATTTTACCGAATTCAATTCTTAGAAATCTGAATATTATATTTAAAATTAATTCTATTGAAAAAATTAAAAAGTGGGATTTTTAATTGAAATTTTCAAAATATTGAAATGTTTTTATATCTATTTTAAATTAGAAATTTATTGCAAAGAACAAAAATTGATTAAATTTCAAACAAATAGTACAAATATACTTTAAATCTAATTAAAAATATAATCTATAAATTTTAATAAATTATATTGAAAATGAATTTTTTATTTAAAATTCAGTATTTTCTACTCTTTATTAAAATATGAAAGTTATTAGAAAATTACCAAAAATGTATACAAAATAAATTTTGAAATCTTGATATCGAAGAATAAATTTATTTTGTCAAATAGAACATATCAATATGTAAAAAATATATTTAAAATGTGTTCTCAATCAAAATATAGTAAAACAAATTTTTAAAAATATTAGAGCTTTTATGCCTAAAATTGGATTTGTTCCTATTTTATGTCAATTATATTTATTACAAGAATGTAAAAACAATAAATAAACATGGGTAATGAAAATATAGTTAGTTTTTTTATTCCCACTAACACTACAACAAGGATATAACTACCATTTTAAATAATATACTTAATAATGTATTATATTTTGGTATAACCTAGTCTTTTGTGCAACATATGATTTCAGAAAAACTCATTGTTACATTTCAAGTATGCTATCAGACATGGTGTCCCATTTAATGTAAAATTAATATCTCATTTATAAATATTAATTGAAATGAAAAATTCTTATTGTAAGATTACCTAGGATGTAACATCGATCCCCTTTTGTATATTATGACCTCATAATTTTATTCACTTATCTTATAAGTGGGGGTATTTCTCATTCAAAGAATTATCTAATTCCCAGGTTTCCTCTTCAAATATTTAGTTTTTCCATAGAACCGTAATATGATGTATCACCTTATTCCACAACACATTCTCTATGTGGTCATGCATCTAGACTAGTTGTTCACTATAATAAATATTCTCTTCCAACTAAACTACTTTTAGAATCATCACATGAGATGAATCCAGAATATTCACTCATAAAATTAAAAACATGAAAAATATAGTGTACCTGGGATAAAATAGAAGGTAGATCCACTAAATAGTTAACTAATCAATCAATCGACTAGATTTCATACAGTACAATGTACTATTGACTCAGTTTCCCCTTATTACGTAAACCTATCACACTTTTTTATGGCAAAACATTAAGAAAGATATGATCATCTACCTATAACGATTAATACTTACTCCAAAATTCCACATAACTTTTCTGCATGATCTGAGCTATCTTCATATGATTTTTAATCAGCTAAACTTTTCCTTCCATCTATTCTACCAATTTTGGTCTCATCAACATCCTTTCATCTACTTGAACCCAAAATCTAGACATCGATGTTGCTTTCCATATAATGCCTCAAACGGTGCCATTTGTACATTATAATAAAAACTATAAATATATGAAAACTCGATCGAAGAAATATGTTGATACTAAATTTCCTAGAAACCCATTGAAAATGCACGATGGATAAAATCAAATGTGTGAATAACTATTTCTCTTTTCCAATATGAATGAAGATGAAAAGTTGTATGTAAATTTAATTTAGTTCCCAAAATCTTCTGAAGGCCTTTCTAAATGTTAGACTAGTACTTGGGAAATTGATTAAATACAATGGTGAGAGGAACTCCATGAAACATGACTATCTATTTAATATATAAATTATAATGTTGATCTATATATAAAGTATCTCTAATGGGAATAAAATGAGTAGATTTATTCAATCGACCAACAATAACCTAGATCATACTATTAACTCAATAAATATTTTGAAACCCCACTATGAAATCCATAGATATATTTTCCCATTTCCACTCAATCATAAAAAAAATTTGATGCATACCCAATGGAAATTACTTTTTTCTTTAGCCTTCTAAAAAGTCAAACACTTCACTATAAAGTTAGTAATATCTCATTTTATTTCATCCCACTAATATAACTCCAGAATATCTATGTACATCTTAGTACATCTAGCATGAATTGTAATTAGAGAGCTATAAGCTTCTCATAACAACTATTTCCTCAACTATACACTATAAGTCACACACAAACCTTTCCTAAATATTAAAACATTATCCTTATCAATGTTAAATTCTGAAAACATATCCTTCTAAAGAAATTGTATCTTTTTTTCAACTAACAATATTCTTCCTACATTTTTTTAATTCTATATGATATATAGGATTGCAATGACATCAGAAAAAACCATGGAATTTCCCACACTAATAAAAAATAAGACCAAATTCATCATATCACTAACCAAATGACCACATTCCAAATTTAATATGGTTAATTTAACATTACATTTTCAAATAAAATCATCGGCCTCTTTATTTTCTAGTCTTGTATAGTAATAAATCATACAATAATAATCAATGATTAATTCCAACCATATTTTATATCCCGTGTTCAATTCAGTCCTAGTGAATATATACTTCAATCTTTTATGGATAATATATATTTAACATTTTACTCCATTCAGATGATGCTTCCAAATTTTTAAATCAAACATAATAGTTTCTAATTCAAAATAACATGTAGGTTAATTTATCTCATGAGTTTTCAAGAGACAGGAAGTATAAGATACTACCAAATCACTCTACAATAGGATATAACCATTTCCTTTTAAAGAAGAATCACTATAGGTTAAAAATTCACCATTTTTTGAATGTATGGAAAATACTAGAGAATTCACAAATTTCATTTTCAATTCCTCAAAAAACATAAAATTATTTTGTCCAAATGACCATAACTTCTTTTCGAGTTAACTTAGTCTATAGGCTAGATTAATGTGATAAATTTTCATCCAACCTCTTATAATAGACTATTAATCCAAGAAAACAAAAAATCATGGTTATATTTATGGGTATTATCTATTATTCAAAAAATTATGTTTTATCAGAATCAACAGTGATGCCATCATTGGAAACCATGTGTCCAAGGAATTAATTTTTTTGAAACCAAAACTCACAGTTTTTGAATTTCCCATACAGTTTATTTTCATTTATGGTTTTACAGACCACTCTAAAATTACTATTATTCTCCTCTTTACATTTATAATATATCAACATTTCATCAATAATCATATCCACAAACATATCAATGAAATCCAATAATATTGTATTCATAATACCCATGAATACAATAGGTGCATTAGTTAACCCATATTTCATGTCAAAAAATTCATAATTTCTATATCTACTATGAAATACAGTCATCATAATGCCTTCTTTCTTTACATTCAATTGATGAAACCATGAACTGAATTCATCCATTGAAAAATATTATGCTCCCTTTATCTGATAAAACAAATCATTGATGTTATCCAAAAGAAACATGTTCTTAACAGTGATGTTATTTAAAGCTCTATAATCAATGAAATGTGTCATTGAACACTATTTATTTTTTAAAAACAAGATATGAGAAGCACATGGTGATGTGAATGGTTGAATGAAACCATTATCTAATAACTCCTACAATTTATTCTTCAACTCTAAGAGTTCAATATGATCCATTCGTTATGGGGTTTTTGAAATTCTCTCAGCATTAGGAACTAATTCAACAATAAATTAATCTTCCTAATATGGTATAATACTAGAAAAGTCATTAAAAAAACATCAAGATACTCATTAACCACTAGAACATCGTTAACTTGAATATTTCCTATTTTCAATAATATGTGCAAGATAACATTAATTTCAATCATTTAATAGTTTCTCAACATTCTGATACATTATCAGTGGTAATGTCATGAACCAACCTGAGTCGACCCTGAACCAGTCACCCGAGCTGTTCTGTATTAAGTCCTGAAGGGCGTTCTCATGCCCCACATGCAAGAAACTAGTTCCATACATCACAATATAACCGTTGGGAACGATTTGGACCATGAACCAAAGATAACAAAAAAACAAATACTACAGATAAAAATAAAAACTAATAGCGGAATGAAAATTAAATCACACATACCTATATGAAACCTTCGAGGTCACCATCCTACTGATTTACAACCTAATCCAACAGTAAGAAACTTAGCTAAGAGATACTGAGAAATAGTAACCTACAACTAAAATGATAAAAAAGGTGTGATCATTCAAATGATCAGTAGGGAGGCCAGGATAAACAAAAAAATCAATGAATATGACATCACAAAAAAATATAAAGTCACAAGTTTCAAATATAAATATAAAAGTATGTTTTCCATATTTTAAAATTAATTTTTTCCCCAAATTAAAAATCCAACACACATTATATTCCATTTCCACGAACATTTTCATTTTTATAAACATAAATAAAAACAAAAGTTACCAAAGTTGTTCTAAATTAAAATAGGTTAATAATGAATGTAGGATATAATCTAGTATACAATAAAGAGAACAAGCCATGAATATAATCATGTAACAATGGGTGATCCTAAACATCCATAGAGGACCCTTGGATATACTCTCTCTGGGTCCACCTATTGGTGTATGTTGAAGCTCCTATGTCTATAAACAAATGACCACCCATAACTAACCAAATATAGTGGTAGTGCCCGCCTGACCTAATAGAAAATCCAAGGGGTACCAACCTCTCTAATTGGGGTTGATCAAAAACTATTACTCGATCATCTAAATGATTCCCAATAACCCTAGGTGTTATATCACTATGTATATAGGAGTCCCTCGCATGCATGACCCATTTTACCTATTGTCACTACACTTGCCTTCCCCTAACATAAACGCCCTATAAGATAAACCATCAAGGGAATATACCTCCTATAGTGGTGTCTACCATATATATATACATATATACATATATATATATATATACACAAACATGCATAAGTGGCATCATCTAAGGTTCCAACTAGGACGACATACATATAACCATTTAAACCATTTCACTAAACCTTGATGTTTCCAAATGGGCACCCAATCTGCAAAAAAATTATCATTTTAAATAGTAAATGAGAGCATTACACTAGATCTAGAAGTACTAAACAATCCCTTAGGATGACATGTCTATTGAGTTTACTAATAACATTTTAAAAAAACACCACTTTTAGATTTACAAATCCATATGTGACCATAAGTATTAAATCATCCCTGAAATCTATTCACAATTACTAAATAACCCCTAATCATTTAAATCACGCTAGGTCATGATTTAAGGCCAAATGGGCCAAACCCAAGGAATACCTTTAAATCCAATTCTTAGAAACCACTCAAGGGCCCAAACTCATTTAGAAAAACAAGATCCCTTTATAAAACCAATCATTCAAGAAAAACCCATCTTAAGGAATAAGCATTATTTTTTGACACATCCATGGGTGCACCCAGTGCACCCATGGATGTCCCAACATCTAGTGATACACCAACAACCAATATGACACATAAAAAACATTTCCATAAAACACCAATTACCTTGAAACCCATGACCAACCAACAACCTTATTTAGAAATCATAAAAATTTCCCTTTGGTAATAATTAAACTCTTCCTAAAACATTTTAACACATTTAACAAACCATACCAGTTTATAAACATACACATTAGACAATATTTTACAACCAAATAAAACAACTTGACATTAACATGAGTGTTAAACATTTCATAAAAACCCCAAATTTTTCTTTATAGAAACAATATCAATTAAAAATAACACACTAGGTGCCAAAGTCCTAAAAATTACACATGAATGTCATTAAAACATATTTTTAAAAAATTAAATCATATGGAAAACACCAAAACATTTTAATTGAATGAATTTTATAGAAGTGAATCATATTTTAAAAATTTTAAAAACACGATTTGTCACCTAAATAAACAAATTCATTATGGCCACATATACAAATTTAAATCAGACACACAACATGTACCAATATAATAGAATAACTAAATAGTAACATCCAAATCTATTTTTAAACAAATACTAAAAACATATTAAAGTTGAATAGGTTTAATTATGTATAATGCGATGCTTCAAATAAAATAATCAAATAAAAATAATAATACTGGAACGAACTATGTGCCACATAATTAATAAAAAAGGAAAAATTATGGATTCACCTACCTCAAACATGTGAGAAAGCAATAAACCCTTCAATATATGGGCTAGAAATATCCCGTAGACCAATTTCACACCCAAGACAATAAGAGAAAATATACGAAACACAACCCCAATGAGTTAGGGTTTAAACAAATTAAATAAAAACATCAATGATGAAAGGAGAAATACTGGAGGTGAGTTCTCCATTATAGAGAACTTGTGCTGGCGAGCTGGAGGGTACTGGAAAGGGAATAGCAGGGGAGGTTCGGCCAGTGCACCACTGGCTGGAGAAATAGAGAGGGAGGCTGTAAGGGGCTAGGTGTTCCGCTGGCCGAATTAATGAAGAGCACGGGGGCCTCCTGGTCTGAGCCACTAGGATAAGGGAGGTTGGCTGGAGTGTGGAGGGTGAGGCTAGGAGCACACAGCTGTGAGGGGTGAGGGGGGAAGCCAGAAGGGAGGTTTCCTGCTTGGGGCGGTCGAATTCACAAGGGGAAGGGCATGGGGCACCACTGCATGTAGCAGGTAAGGAGGGAGGGGTAGATTAGAGATTTCCCTTTATTTTGATTTATAATAATAATAAAATAAGAAAAAAATAAAATTTTAATATTATAAATAATAATTACAATTATACTAATTGTAAAAATTTCATGCATTTCATGTTAAATAATAAAAATATTAATTACAATTTATTAGTAATTATATTAATAATTTTTTAAAATAATAAAAATATTGATAACAATTCATAATAATATAAATATTTTCATCTACACAATAATATTATTATTATTATGTTATAAACATTCAACTTATGTCACATACATAAAGCTTTTATTTTAAATGATAGACATTTTCATTGGAACCTGGGCCGACTGTGTGGCTATCGCCAACCCTACGGTGCACGTGCACCATTCCAAAACCCAATAAAGTCATTATACATCATAATGTTTTATATGGCACCCATCCCAAAACTTGATATGAGTAACCAATTAAAAATAAAAATAAAATAAAAATGATTTTTAAAGTTAGGGTGTGACAATTCTTCCCACCACATACACTTTATGCCCCGAGAAAGTCACTGAGCTGAGCGAAAGACAGAACTTGAATCCTTGCCCAATTGAAACAAAATGAAACTACAACACAAGAGAACAAGAGAACATGTGATAGTTCTCCCCACCATAAGAACACAACTAGTGATGATATTTAAAACCCAAACATACCACACAATGGGGGGCGAGATGATGCAGGAACTCCCATATGATCCAAACAAACTTCTATAGCATGAGGGAACAACACCTCCATAGAAACTAGGAACTTTAAACCCATAAAAAACCCAATACTATAGAAAACCCTACGAGAAGAACATAACACAAGAAGTGAACCCGAGCATAAATAAAAACATTGATTTTTCCAATGGAACATACATCTACAAACAAACACAGCTAAATTGAGATCTACCCATATGAGGGTTAAATACACTTTAGAAAAAATACACGATTAAAAAACCATAATAAGACAAATGGAACTATTGGATTACAATAGAACAAGTTAATCGCGTTCCCCTTTTGAAAGATTAATGAACAATAATAGTATAACATTAATAGAAGAGAAACATGGACAAAAAGTCTTTAAATGTTCCTTTTTCGAACATGAAACACAAAACCCAAACGTAGGCTTCACACCCCCGACAACTCCTGACTGTGCACGAGCATTACCCAACGACCTATGGCTAGGGATATGATGACTTAAGAATCTCCTTCCTCAAAATTAGATAATAGAATTATCAAGTCATAATGTCTTCATTAGGTGATGGTTCCTACAAAGCATCTATAGATGACCCAAACACCCACAATGATGGAACATCTTTGGGGGGAAGCGACATGACGGCTTCAAGTGCCCAAACTGACCACACCAGTGTCACACATGAGTGTGATTTGACAAAATAGAATTTGGAATCAATGAAAGAGATTTTTCAAAAGAAAGTCCCTCTAGAATACCCCTCTATTCAGATGGAAAACTTCATGAGAAATTAGAAATGCTGGATCACCAATCATTTATGATTTGAAGACCAAATCAGCTAGGAACTCCTCATCCACCAGCTTCTCAAAATGATTGTCCTTCAAAGGGAGTACCCTCTCCATGATCTTTGGATGAAGAACCCTAATAAAGATATAATTTGTTATCAAATCTAGTGAAGCTACATCCAGAGAAAATAACACATGTTCATTGAACTATTCCATAAATTCCATCACCGTCTTTTTGCCTCATTGAATGTGCACAATTTCATCCATTTTCTTCATCTTTACCTCTTTATGTTTGAACCATTGGATGAAGATAGATTTAAATACATCTCATTTCATCCCAACTTGCATTTATGGTGTAGAGAACAACTCCCATTCATCCAGAGTTGGCCCTCCAAATAGACCCAAAACGGAAGTCACTCTGACAGCTTCATGAGTTCCCAATACATTAAAGATACGATCAACCACTTCTAGCCACTCCTCTTCCTCTTACAGACCCTGATCACTGATATTGATAGGAAACATTCGATAAAGACCAAAAACTGGGTATGGATCATTAAAAACATTAGGGACCTTTCTACATGGAATTTTTTTAACAACATATAAAAGAAAGAGTCAAAACTAATATCAATCCAAAACAACTTCAATGAAAGGGCCTTCATCCAAAAACAAATGGCTCAAAAAAACTAAACATATATAAACATAGTAAAAATCATCCCATTCAAAAACACACCTTTTTGAAAACAAGTTCATGCCTTTAATTTCAAATTAACACTCATGGCATCCCATGAATTATCACACATCTATACATCTATTCCATTTTGTTACAAATTTCATACAATTACCAAATTTTCATTCCAAAACTTTTCTCTTTAAAACAAATTTTACATATCCCAAAATAATTTAAAAGAAATAATTATCATATCCTAAATCCTTTTAATTTTCAGAAACACACTTAGACCAACCAGATCAAAGACAAAACATTATATACACCAAAATACCGGTGAGAGGTACTAGTGTATATACCGAACTAGGTGACATGGTAGTGATCCATGACCTAGGTATGAAATAACACTATGAAAAACTTAAACAAGAACTTGGATATCCCATGGGTAACTACTCCATGAGAAATCACAACATGACACCAGATCTCCTCAATTTTCATCCATCAATCTAAAAGAAAAAAGAACAATAGATGGACTCAATTATCAGACTACCCCTAGTGACATGAGCTTCTCAATAAGAGAGGGTTAATGTAGCCCTTCATTTACCTACCTCCCAAGTCCTAACATTACTATTCTCCAACTACCGAAAAACCAAAATAGAAATGGCCTTCTCTGTTAACATTTTGTCATGAGCCAGCCCAGGTTGACCCTAACCCGGTCATCTAAGGTAGTCCGCGGCAAAGACCGAAGGGCGTTCCTGATCCCCAAGAGTTGAAAACTAGGGCCAAGCATCAAAATTTAACTATTTATAATTATTTTTTCCATGAAAGAAAGATTAAAAAATAAATAATGACTGGTGTTAAAAATAAAAACTAGCATCGAAATGAAAATAAAATCACACATAACTCTATGTGACCTTCCAGGTCACCACCAAAATAAAGACTAACCTGGATCCCATAATTAGAAACTCAGCTAGAAGAACCTAAAAAAATAAAACCCATAACTAGAATGATAAAAAAAGGGGCCAATAAAATCCTCAGTAGGGAATCCAAGATAAATCATAGAATCAACGAATCTAACTTCCAAAATCAATCCAATGTCACGTGTTTTGAATAAAAATGTAAAACAAGGTTTTTTTCATTTTAAAATTAGAAAAATATTTTTCCAAACTTAAAATACAACACATGCTACATGCAATTTCAAAAACTACTTTCCAATTTATAAAAAAAAAACTCAAAACAAAAGATACCAAATATGGGATAAAGTAAAACTGGTTAACAGTGTATGTTGGAAATAATATAGTATAACAGAAAGTTAACAAGCCATAGATATAATCATGTTACTATGGGTGATCCTAAACATCCATTGATGACCCATGGACATAATCAGTTTGGATCTGGAAACTGTCTTATGGTGAATCTCTAAAGTCTATAAACAATTGGTCACAAAAAACTGAGCGAATCTAGTGGAAAATCCTATATAGCTGAAACAAAAATCCAAGGGGTATCATCCAATCAGGGTTGATAAGAAACCATAACTTGATCATCTCAATGACAAACAAATATCCCATGGTGATTATATCACTGTGTAAGTTGGAGGCCCTTGCTCGTGTTACTCATATTACTTGTCGTCAACATATTGGACTACCCCAAACACGAACACCCTATACGATAACCCATAAATGTGATATCCCTTCTATAGGTGTGTAAACTATATATATATATATACATACATACATAAATTTATATGCCACATCATCCAAGGTTCCAACCTGGCCTACATACATATAACCATTTAAAACATTTCACAAAACCTTGAGGTTTCCAAATAAGAACCAAATCTCAATAACACGTTCATTTAAAAGAGTTAATATGAACAGTTCACTATATATATAAGTTCCAAATGGGCCCCTATGTCGACATATCTATTGATTTTTTCGAGAACATATTAAAAAACACCACATTTATATTTACAAATAAAAATGGGACCTTAAGTTGAAAAAAAATCACGAAATCTCTTCACAATTACAAAACGACATTTACACTTTTAACTAACTCCAAAATATGATATAAGGACAAACATGCCAAACCCAAGGAACACCTTTAAAGATATTTCATATAACCTATAAATAGATCCAACATCATTTAGAAAAACAATAACCTATTATAAAACCATTCTTTCAAGAAATCCCCAGACCAAGGCATCACATTTATTTGTTAATAGATCAATGTGTGCACCTAGTGCACACATGGATGTGCCATCATCTAGTGATACACCAACAACCAATAAGACACCTAAAATAAAATTCCATAAAACACCCATTGCCTTGAAAACAATGACTAACCAACCATGTTATTTAGATAACATAAAACCATCCTCGTAGGTATACTTAAAATCTTCCAAAAATATTTTATCACATTTAATATACCATATAATTTCAAAACCATAAACTCTAGAACAAATTTCACCACCAAATAAACATTTCAACAACACCATGAATGTTAATTATTTCATAAGAACCCCAAATTTCACATTCATGAAATATTATCAATTAAAAAACCCTAGTATCTAAAGTCCATAACATTAATCTTAAAGTTCAATATAACCTCTTTTTCATAAATTTAGTAATCTGGAAAACACCAGAAAAAAATTAATTTTGTGCATTATAAAGGTACAAAACATATTTTAAAAATTTTGAAAACATGGTTTTTCACCTAAATAAAAATATTCAGAATGACCATATACACACATTTATATTAAACACAGTAAATGTACCAATACAAAGAAATAAATGAAGAGTAATACTAAAATCCATTTTTAAAAAAAATTATAAAAAAATATAAATGAAATACTGGTCTAATTAGGTATAATTTGATTATAAAAATAAAATAATGAAATAAAAATAATAATCATTGAATGTACCAAGAACCACATGAATGCATCAAAAAAGAAAAAATTATTGATTCACCGACCAAAAATTTGTACGGAAGTGACGAAACCCTCAATGGATGGGAGAACAACATCTCGTGGACCAATTTCACACCCAAGATAATGATAAAAGATGTGAAGCACACCCCAAATGAGTTATGGTTTAACCAACATAAATAACAACATAAATGATGAAAAGCTATATTCTTGAGGTTAGGTCGTCGGACTGGATAAATCACACTGGTGAGCTGGATAGTGGTGGAAAGGTAAGAGTAGGGGAGGTTCGGCTTGTGTACCACTGGCTGGAGAAAAGGAGAGGGAGGTCATTGTGGGTCAGGTGCACTGCTGGCCGGAGTAAAGGAGAGAAGGGGTGTTAGATCGTCAGAGTGTCATGGGAGAGGGAGGTTGGCTAGAGTGTAGACAGCATTTCCGATAGGGTGGAGCATCGAGGGGTGAGGGGGGCTAGTTGGAGGGGAGGCCTCCTACCATGGGTGGTCATGTGCATAAGGGGAATGTAAGGGGAGAAGGGGGTTCCAGGTAGATTAGAGTTTTCCATTTGTTTCATTTTTTTATTTTTTAATAATAATAATAGTACAATAATAATATTAATAATTAGAAAAAATTCAATTTGAATAATAATAATATTAATTAAAAATATTCTAATAGTAATATATTCTTATGTTTCATTTTAAATAAAAAAATATTAATAAAAATTTATTAATAATTATATTAATTACTTTTATTAAATAATAAAAATATGGTTAAAATTATTAATAAAAAACACTATTATCTACATAGTAATAATATTATTATTATTATGTTTTAAACACTTAACTTATCTCACTTACATAAAAAATTATTTATTTTGAATAATAGACATCTACACGAGAACCTCGATAGATCGTGCCAGCACTACCAACAATAAGGTCCCCACACTGGACTGAAACCCACAGAATTCATTATACATCATAAATTTTAAACCGGGACCCAACCTGAACCTTTATTCACTTAAAAAAATCCATGAATTAATAAAATAAATTTAAATTTAAATTTCAGGTGTGATAGGTAAAGGTTCGTTTATGTACACAAAATAATGTCTTTATAAAATGGAACTTCTTTAGCTCTATAATCATTCATAAAATGGTAAAACAAAATCCATTCCATACCTAGAATAACATCAAACTAAACATGATAAGAAAAAAAAGGTTTCTGGGAAAAACCTTTTCCACATATAAGGACATAATGTCTCTTATGATTTATTCTTTCCTTAAAATTTCCCCACGTGTGTTTTTACCATACATTATGGATTCTTTTCTTGAGGTGGAATTTCCAAATTAAAAAAAATTCTCAGAAAATAAATAATGTGTATACTTTAAATCGAACAACGTAATGGAATAATCTATGTAAGAAAATGACATACCTAATATCATTTTATTCGATGGCCCAACCTCTTCTGAAGTTGTTGAAATAGATTTCCCCAAACATTTCTCCATATAGTCTGGCTGCTTCCATTCATTTAAGTTCTTCATTAGACACTCGTTTTCAAAATTACCCATCTCATCACACTTAAAACATCTTATTGAATGTAAATCAGATTGTGTCTTACCAAAACCATTATATTTTTCAGTGTTGTTATTTTCCTTATTCCCCATTTGACCACATCAATACCATTTACGAGAATTCAAAAGGTATTTCCAATGTGTTTTTACCATATTTTTTTTAAAATGTAATCTTAATTTTCTTTCTATCGTAATTTTTTGATGAATTCGTTGATTTCTTCTTCAACCTCTACCACTTATTATGCTATTTTTCAAAGAACACATGCTCATCTAAAATCTATATTTCTAGCATTCTCTACACATTGAAGAAGTTTTTCGTAAGTTTTAAACTCCCGAGAAGCCAATTCCCTTCAATACTATGGTTGTAATCCAAAGTAAAAAATGAATGATTTTATTACCAAGATCCTGGATTAAATTTGTAGAATATTGTACCAGTTGAGTGAATTTTTCATTGTAAACAGCCACTTAGTCATCCTCTTACCTCAATTAATATTAGGTTGCAGATTTGAATAGTTGTCTCTGTCAGGATGTTTTCCTAGAATAATTATCCTCTTTCCTCTTCTAATAGTCATTATGGATAGACATATACTATATGATTTAACATGGTAATATTAAAATTCTATATCATTTCAATTTGACCATAAATTTAAAATCATTTATGAATATTCTATTAACAATATTATAACCCCTAACTTTATCTATAAAAATCTATGATACCAAATATAAGGACCCAACCATAAACATTGCATAATATTGATTTTTGTCAAGAATTTACATTCTTTCACTTTGAGGGTCTTTTTAGGTTTAGATTTATTGATAATTCGGCTATAATTAATATACAATATCCCGTAATCATACAAGAGGATACTTCCAAAATATTTTTTTTTCAAAATATAAAAAATTTAAAATAAAAAATTATTTATTTCCATGATAAAAAAATTATTTAATTATTCCTTTCATTTACCCATACATATATCCTATATAAATCATATCAAAATCATGGGATGAGTCCAAAAAGCTATAAAATAGATATAAAATAATAAATAAAACTATTTGACAATGAATATTTTAAAATCATGAAAAACATTTTTACAAAATGACAATTTTCTCCCATATATACATACCTCATTAAATCATAAGATTCATAAAAGTACCTCTTATCAATCATAAATAATAAATTTAACATGTATAATCCATAACATAATTATATTATAGATTTCACAACTATATAGGGTGTAACCTTTTTGGTAACATTGGGAATACCCATAAGAGTATATTCCTTAAATATCATAGGGGAAACCATATCATTTAACTCCATCTCATTTCCCAATGATATAGAGAGATATCACGGGCTCACCCACCTTTAGTTTATCACATAACCACCTATATACATAATCAATTATAATGAACCAAAATAGAATCACACTACAAAAATCATTAATAAAGGAAAAATGACATTTCCACATTGCCATAAAAAACCATTTCAAGAAATAGACATAGTCAATCCCTTATTAAAACAATTTTCAATTAAAAAAATTAAAATGTAATATTTTATTTATGTTACTTTAAAAACAGTAACGATTACATTGGATTCCAAATATCAAATAATGGTGACAACAAAAAAGTAGTTTTCGTCTTATATATCAAAAACCATTCTTTTTTATATTTTCTACGGAAAGTCAAACACTATATATAAAAATATTCTTTTTAGAAAAACATTAAATAAATTTTAAAAAATAAATAAAATATTTGGTATTCCAAAATTAATTTCACATGTAAGAGTTGATTGACATAATCAAGAAGTAGATGTTCAACCCAATGAATTGAAATTGGGTTATCAAATTCCCTTACATTGATTCTATCATGTCTCATATATTATTAATCATTATGAATAATAATATTAGTTTAATTTGTAATATCTTGAGATATTTTTTCATGTTTATTATTACTTTATATCACTTTTTTAACATTTTATAACAATTACATAATTATTTTTGTTCATGTCATATGATTTGTTGATATTCAATACATGAGTCAAAAAAACATGGTATGATGTAAATAGATCATGTTGTCATAAGTACATTATACCCAAAACATGAAACATTATAAAAATAGCTTATATATTCATTATATAATTATTTTTAGTAATATTTATATTCAAACTAAAAACAACATTCTTGGAGATGGTAGGATGTACATACACATAAACATTATTTTCATTTTTTCAATCGTATTGAAAGAGAGAAAATAAATGAAATGTAAATAAATACGAGTAAATATATAATATCATTAAATAATCCATAATATTTTATTTATATCATATATTTTTAATAAATAAATCTTTAATTAATTCCATGTGATGTGTGAATGAATCAAATCATTTTTAGAAGGTGGTAGTCCACACGTCCCCAAAAAAATTTATTATACTACAACAATATAGTATTCATGAAGTTATTCTTAATATAAACTTTTAAAAAAATTATATAGTTTATAATTCAAATATTTAAAAATTGTTAAACCATAATAATAATTTTAATTCCATCCATGAAGGCGGTAATGGAAAATGAACATAAACATTATTCTCGGAGGCGATTAACTGACATAACTTGGACAATAATTTTGTTTCATTGAATAAGATGAGGTGAGAAAAGAAATGAATATGATACATTCAATTAGAAACATAAAAATAAAGTATTTAAATGATAACGTAGTTATATTCTATTTATGGATGAATTAGGTGAGGATAAAGTAGAATAAGAAAATAAATTAAGAGATGTACATTGTGAAAATCACCTCTTGAATATCATCTCCATTAAAGACACTTGAGGAACACAAATTTTATTCCATGGTGAAAATAGCATTTCTTGGATAGTGTAAGAGTGAGGAGGAGAGGTTTGGGTAGATATTTTATGAGCAAAAAGTCATTATGGGATGGAATATGGTAGTGGATAGGTGGAATTTTACTTGAGGAGTGTTGGGTTCATGTGATTAATTTATTGATTAGCTTATATTAAAATCTAACCATATATTGGTGACATTAAATTCTTAAAAATTGGATCTTAATTAAATTTTTATATGATGTTCAGGGTCCTGAAACACCTGAACCAACCATTAAATTTTGTATTTTTCAGTATGTTTTGCTTTTAACTTTAAATTTTAAACCTTGTCAAAATTTTACTTTTACTACGATGATTAATTTCATTACCATGGTAATATTGTTTTAACTAAAAATGAAATAGACCTTAAAACATAATTTGTGACATCATATTACAAATATTTAATACATTTTACCCAGTATAATTCACATAATTAGGAATATTAAATTTAAAATTAATCTTGTAGACAAAACTGTAATGCAAGATTTAAAATTGAAATATTGAAAAGGTTGAAATGTTTTTTATATAATTTCAACATGAAGTTTATTCAAATGAAATAAATTAGATTAAATGATAAAAAAATAGCTTAAATATAATTTAAAACCAATTAAAATGATAATCTAAAAATTTAAAAAAATAGATGAAAAATAAGTTTGGAATTAAAATGAAGTATTTTACACTATTCATTAAAATATGAAAGTTATCACAAAAATAAAACAAACTATCCAAAACAAATTTTGATATCTTTATTTGAAATTAAAATATTAAATTTTTTAATTAAAAATTATAAATGTGTCACAAATATATCTAAAATGGGTTCACCATCAAAGGCGGTAAAACAGCCTTTTAAAAATATTTGAGATTTTTTTACTAAAATTTAATTTATTCTTATATTAGGCCCATAAAAATTATTGGAAGAAAATAAAAACAATTTAAAAAAATGTAAAAAAAAAATTTTTCTGTTCATTCCCACCAATACTACATCCAGCTGATAAGTACCGTATAAAATAATAATATTAATAATGTTTTATTTCTTTGGTATAAATCAGTATTGTGTGCAAAAAAAGATGTTTAAGAAACCCATTGTTTCGTGTCAATTATGTTATTGGATATAAAATCCTATCTAATGTAAAATTAATATCAAACTCATAAATATTTTAATAAATATGAAAATGTATTATTCTATAATCACATTGGTTGGTACATAGGGTATTATTTTTTAAAACACTGAGTGGGTGATTGTGTAGATATTTTATGTTATAATATTTTATATATCCAAGTTTTTGAAGACTATAAATTTTGTTTTTTCATGGATATTTATTATATGAAATAAATATTCATTTAATAAGATGAAATATTAATATATGTAAGGATTGGTTTGGCTCAGTTGGTTTTAGAGGAATGGTTGTCTCTTTTTGGGAACTTGCATAACAAAACTATAGTGAGAACCGTTATGATAATACTTTTTATTAAAGAATATAATCTGATATGTTAATGAATGGATTGTGGTTTTCCTAGAAAAAAAATCCATTCTTAGATACTAGATATTATATATATCATTAACATGTATGAACCTTGGGGTAACAAAACAAAAAATGGTAAGATTTGGTATTAACTTGACCATCTCCAGTGCAGGATGGGTGGACCTAAGAATACACAACTAGATAGAAACTCATGAGGTATATTAATGATTCAATTCCTAATTTCTTTATAATACATTATGAAGGATTTGAATAGATTATGACCATGGAAAACATAGTCTAAACCTAAGGACTCGTATATTGAAAATAAGTTTTCATGATCTAGACATGTTAAAATGTATATTCATTATTATATTGTTTGTTACAATGATAGTTTTTTCTCAAACAATTATTTTCTTATTAAATTTGGTTGAAAAAAGAATTGATAACGATAACACTTAATGTGATAGACAATTTAATGATATTCCACCTGAGAAACCAAATATTAAGGGTAATGGAATGAAAATATCAATTCTATTATTTCACAATCTTCTCATTATAGGAATCATAATGAGCTTACAAATGAGAAAAAGAGGGAATTGTTGTATATTGAGTTCTTATTGGGATTACATTCAACTTATATAAATGGGTTAACTAATAAATAAATTTCTTAAGAGATTTTTCAGTGCCCCTGAAAAGATATTTTGAACTCTCTAATGGTCGGAGCATGAAAAACTTATATTATGTTTTTAGCATTTGGAAGTAGAATAAGATAAGTGGTAGAGTCTTATCAATAACATGACGTGATAAGAATAAATTGACTCTTTGGAGTGGGAATAGTTTTGTATGTTATTTTTCTATGAGTACATACAATAAATTATTGAAATGAAAATAGAGAATGAAATCCATGTGAAAATGATGGAGCATGATGAATCCATTAGTATATACATGGATTATTAAACAAGGCTTGTGATGTATTATTTTTGGTATTGTCATATAAACTGATAAAAGATTGATTATTTAGCTAGTGGTTTAAAAGAATGTTTACAAATAATGTTATGAATAAGATACTTCAATATATTTTTAAAAATTATGCAATGTGGTCTTAATGAAGAAATAGATCCCAGATTCACTCATCACTGTCATGGATTTGATAAGAAATAAAAAATAAAATTTAAAGGAAATTATGACAATTAAAACCATAGTGGGAAGAATATGAGTCTTTATTTAGGACATTAGTTTTAAAATAATCATGGTTGAAAATATATTAAGTACACTAGTAAATTAGTTAGGTATGTAAGGTATGGTATTTAGGAAATAAAATGGAGATTAGATTAAAAGATGTCATCCAATTATGAAAATGCATTGAATGGTATACATAATATACCTCCCACACTATTATTTTTAAAATGAAACGATTTTAGACATTATTCTAATTAGTTCTTGAATCTGGGTGTTAATAAAAATGATCAATTTTAGAAATCTATTAATTATAGAGATAATATGAAATTTCTTATGATCTTCATTTCAGATTTTGGGTTTGATAATGAGGTGGTAAAAAGGTAAACCTACCACCCACTCTATAAATGATAATTTATACTTTAATTATATATCTAACAACTATTTTATATGAGATAATTTTTTTATGGGAATCACATTTCCACTTAAACAATTATATATTGAATTTTCATTGAAAAACAAAATGGTATGATGATAAAATCACACATCTATTATTATTTCAAAACTGATGTATGTAGGAATATTTTTTCTTACAAGTTTTGTTATTCTCCCCTTGATTAAATTGATGTTATTTTGTACATGGATTGGATTTCATTATATAAATCCCATATCAACTACTGAGGAAGGAAATTCAATTTTAATATTTTGAATTATCCTATGATTTTCTATCAGTGCGAGGATAAAAAGAATCATCAAATGGAAATTAAATCCCTTATATTGGTATTGATTCATATTCAAAGGGGTTACTTATCTTATATAGTTGGGGAGAAACTCAGCCACCATGATATAACTATTATATAAGATATTGTCAATGTCCTTAATAAGAGTTTCATATTTTCCTCTTAATCATGATGTTGTGTTTTCAATTGAACTCGTACCAAGTGATAAAACAGATTCAAATAATCCAGATAGAATGAACCTAATTGTGTTATTAGAATTAAAGATTGAACTCTAGGAGAACATATATAATAGATTCATTTTTCCAAGTGCATCACCATGGGAATCATGTATTTTTTAAGAATAAATATGGATGAACAAACCTTTACATTGATAATCATGAAGATAACATGATAAAAAATAAATAATAAGTTTCATAATCCCAATATTGATTATTTGTTTGATCAATTATAAGGATATAAATATCGGAAATATTTTTCATCAATATGGATACCAACAACTATGTTTCAATAGTGAAGATATACTCAAGAAATGATTCTGTAAGGTGCATGTAAATTAAAAATTTATAGTGATTTCATTTGTCCTTAATAATTTCCCCATTATATTCATGGATTTAATGAATAGATTCATTAGAAATTACATTGATCCATTTGTATTAATCTATAAAGATTATATTCTCATATATTCTAAGAGGATTATTGAGCATAAATATCACTTTATTATTGTAATGGAGACACTAATGAAAAATAATATTAATCTAAAACATACAACATGTAAATTTTTACAACATATATTTTAGTTATTATGTAATATAATTTGAAGCATGGGTATATCGATGGATTCATCAATGATTTATGTAATTGAACATTGTACCAAATACATAGTTTTATGATATTTAAATTATATTATCAATTATTTATGAAGAATTTTATCGTGAATATATAATATACTATCCAACTTAACCTGAATGGTTGTTAAGTTACATTGTATTGAAGAATTTGTATAATATTATGATAAACGAAATAGAGGGTTGGTCAGTGAACCTTTACTCACAATAACCATAGTGTGTAAGGTTTTTTGATTTATAGTGATGAATTCATGAAGGGGATGATATTTTTTCTTATGTAGAATGATATTGTAATAGCTTATGAATTATTCAAATATAAGGTTCATGAGAAAAATAACTGAATATGTGATTTATAGGAAATAATGATAATTTTTGAATTAAAGATATCAAGGAA
Organism: Viscum album; assembly: GCA_963277665.1. Taxonomy (NCBI): domain Eukaryota; kingdom Viridiplantae; phylum Streptophyta; class Magnoliopsida; order Santalales; family Viscaceae; genus Viscum; species Viscum album. The sequence continues at coordinate 1,187,859,571 of OY728143.1, read as the reverse complement.
ATGTATTTATGGATAATGGCATGATATAGATACTATTTATAAAAGATTTAATTATATATTCACTTATATAGAGATGAATAAGTGATAAATAATATGGATATTGTTGATTAAATATTATAACTACACAGTAAATTACAACACTATGAATGGAAGAAAAAAATGGATGATTATTTGAGTTGAAAGGATTATGACTAATTATCTATGATGAGGATCATATAGGATCCAATATTTGTAGATTTTATAAGGATTTACCATGAAATGTTTACAGAATAAGAAAATAATATCATGCATTACAAATTATCCAACCATTAATACATGTTATAATTAAAGAGGTGTTGAAGAGAAATGTTGAAGTAAAATGGAATGTGGTTAATGTTCCTGAATTCAAAATTTATTATAGTGGAATTACAAGTTTTATTAATTTAGTATGTGTCCCATCATTAACCTACATGATGAAGGAGATTTTATAAGAAGATCATAGCTCATCATTATCTATCCATCCTTGATTTATGAAGATTTATAGATTAATGAAAGAGTATTTATATTGGGATAACCTGATAATGGATACAATATATTATGTATATATCTAATTGGTTTTTTAAAATTTTTAGTCTGAGAGAAATATATATTAGGGGACGTTACCACTATTTCCCATACTAGAATGAAAATGGGAATACATCACCCAAGAATTCATCGCCAGACACCTGAAAACATTGAAAGGCCAAAATTCTATTAGGATTACTATTAACCTCCTTAGGAAGTTAGAAATTTTCAATACAATAAGATAATATTTATATCTTGATTATATTTCTAGGATATAAATTAAAGAAGTGGTAATATTTCCAAGAGTACCACATTCTATTGTGTCTGATCGAGATCTGAAGTTAACCTTAATATTTTGGAGAATTCCCCATTGAGATCTAGTTAAATATTTGTGTTTTACTATAATTTATCATCCATATATTTATTTTTAATATGTGAAAATTGTTCAATCAATTAAGTATATACTGATATCCTATTGTATATATTTCAATGGTGGTTTGGATCAACACCAACATCTCATCAAGTTCTCCTACAATAATAACTTTCACTTGAGCTTTGAGATGAATCCTTATCAATACGTACATGGAAGGAAGAGTAAAAATCCAATGTGATGAGTAAATATTGGATATATAAATATATTTGTAATTTATATTTTTGAGTAAATCAAAGAAAATGTTAGAGTCTTTCAATAGTATATCAAGTCATTTGAGTGTCTATAGAAGTGTTATACTGAAAATCACAGGTGAGATATGATATTTTAAGTTACTGAGAAAGAATTACAGTGAATTTATATATTGGAGAAGGTTATGATATTTTGAAATAAGGGAAATATTAGATATTGATATATCAAACCTTTACAGATTATATATAGTATTGGGATAGCTTCTTATCAATTAGCGCATCCACTAGACCTATCTCAACTTAACAATGTGTTAAATCTATCACTTTTGAAGAAGTTTATCCCCAATCCATCATATATACTAAAATAAGAGGTTATACCACTAGAGAATGATATTTCATATAATGAAATAAATTATAAATCTTGGATTATAGAGTTAATGTGAAATATAACAAGGATACACATTTGGTTATAGTTCTTTGGAGGAATTAGAAATTCAAGGAAGTTACATGGGAAGATCTTCCTGGGATAAAGCAAAGATATCCATATTTTTTATTATTGTTAGTAAATTTTATGGGAAAAAATTATTTTAAGTGGGGATATAATTAAAAAACCCAATATTTTTTATATATTTCATTTGAAAAAACTATAGGCATTAAATAGCTTCCTTTACATGAAAACACAAATTTAATTTTACAGATGACATAATATACATTCTTCCATAGTATTTTTATTTGTAGATATGAATAAATTTAACCAAATTATTAAAAATATATAGAAATTTTTTCCAAAATTTATTTATTTTTTAATTCCTTAGAAATAATCAGTAATTTCTTTAATAAAAACATTAATTTATTATAAAACAATTTTTTAAGAATTGTGTTTTGTATATGTTATGTATTATTATATATATAATTATACTGAAAACAATTAAAAATTGTTTTTAAATTATGTTTTGGTAATATGTTAATTAAAATAAATAATTTACTTTCTTAATGGTTTTGAATGAAGATAAAATCATTCAAGGTTAAAAAAGAGTTATTTTTCATAAATATGATTCTATGTGTAAATTGTGATTTAGTCATAATAAATTAAATATTTTTTTAGTTTAAGTTTGTAGTTAAATTTATATGTTATATATTAAATAAAATATTTTAACTTTTTTATTGTTTTTTCTTAGCATGAAAGGAATGTAAATTATTTTTTATCTTATAGATTCATTTTCCAAAAAATTAGGTTTTGTTACATTTTCAAAACATATTTTAATGATAATTTCATAAAATTATTGAAATTTAATTATGTATAATGGATTAATATTTTTTATTTAGAATATTATTTTTAATCAGGCCAGTTTAAGAATTTGGTCATAATTAAAAGTAAAAACATTAAAAAACATTACCAAAATTAACATTGAAAAGACTTTACCGGGGGTTAAACTATGATACAAGAATATGAATTATTTGTATACATGTCAATTTATTAATTTTTTTAGTTATTTAAAATATAACATAACAAAATTAATAATTTTTTACCCATTTGGATCTACTTTTACATGAAATTGATATTATATTATATAAATCATTTATGTAATTTACGGTGTGACCTCTCCCTCACTTATAAAAGTTAACTTCCTCTCCAAACATATTTACAAATTTTTCGACGTATATATTTTACAATATTTAAAATAAAACATTCTTATTTTCCTTCACTTTATCCAAGACCATCAAGTCCTCTCATAAAGACAATTTTTCATGGCTCAATGTGTAAGATAAAAGCAGTCTTTTAAAGAATATATATAAATCCCAACTGCACTATTTTGATTTTATATCTCATTAAAACTACCATAAACCTATTATATTGATCCTAAAAATATTGATATAGTATCATTAATAAATTGAGATGTTATTATGATTATTTGATAGATCATTCCACATCTTTTCAATTAAGAGGAAATGAAAATATTGTTGTTGCATATGTTTGGAGTACCAAATCCATATAGTGATTTGATTAATATTACATCACCACCTCACATTATTGTATTTAATAAAATATTATATAAATATAAATTATATTTATTTTATAAAAATTATTAAGTAATGAAAAATATTTTTATCTTTATTTCCATCTATTATTTTGAAAATGGAAACAACGTTCATGAATACTTACAGAATACTGTGTCCATGAACAATGTAATTAATTTTTCTGGATATATATTGTATATAATGGTTTGCATTTGAGTGTAATGAATATATATGGTAATTATATCTTGATTAATATTCTGGACATGATGGAACAATGATCAAAGTGGAAGGACCACAACTATTGAGCTGAAACACCCATGATAAATGAAGCAGTTAACACTAGAAATGATAATGATAATGAATGATTGTTAATGAATGATTTAAAATATTTTATATGTTACAATTTTAGAATATTTTAATTATGAATACGGTTTTAATATATATTTATAATGAATTTAGATTTATTATGTACGAGGTTAAAATCACTTACAATGACTTCCAGACTTGAGATATGGGTTTCTCATCTCATTTTTATTTCATTGAGAAATATGACTTATTCAAAACTTGTTTTCTTCTTGTGGTGTATATACTACCCATTAATGTGTTATAGGAATATTTTGATTAATTTTTTTGAAAATGTAGACTCCAATTAATTTTCTCTCTATAATGATGCATTTTCCTGGCCCTCCTTACTGGATTTAGTCAAGGAAGTTTTGTAACTTGTCATTAAGATACATCCCCAAGGTGCCAAAGGATAGAAATAAATGGATTAAATTGAATTGATAGATTATATTACCCTTGAAAATAAAACAAAAACTTCCAAAAATAAAATAACCCAAACAACTATATGATTCATGATTGAAATGCCATACAACTAAAACTAATACCATTGATATCAAAACCAAACATCAATAGAGTACCACAATAGAGTATAACTAATATAAAAGTACAAAGTGAATGAAAAAACCATCAACACGCAGAGACTCTAAAGGAATAACTCTACAACTCCATACATGATCCATTCTTGAACTCCACAATAAATCCAATATAATAAGATGAACAAACAAATAAGTCTGATAATTTACCATTTCCAATGTATTTATAAAAAATATCTACAAAAGCACCAAAGATACAAAGCAGGGTTGATTAAAGAAACACTACACAATTTCCTCAAATGAATTACCTACTCATGACACTAGGATTGAACAAGTTAGAACATTTAGATAGAAAAATATATATATAACCATTTTAACCAATTAATCAAAGATTAATAGAGACAAAAATTTTCATACCAATACACTTTCCAAGGAAATAAAACAAATAAATCTTTAATGAATATCACATTCCCTTTTGGAATACCAATTCCATGATTCACAAAATCCCACTCACCCACCGACACACACATACACATATTCATACTTACCTAAAAATTTCATACACATGAAAAATTTCTTTTCCGTCTACTAATTCATCAATGATTGGTCAATCTACTTATTCCCTTATAACACACACCCCTGATCTAGGTTCACATCACCTTGTATGCCAATGGTACTTGCCCCTTATTTAGGGTCACATCAAAAGCATGAATTCACACAACCTAAGTATTCCAAAAATATTTCAAATCATCCATTCATATACTATTCAATAATACGGTTCTTTTATTGAAACCCATAAAAACAATCCTCATAATCCAACAAATCCATATTATAAAATCATCATATTAAAATTAATAAAACAATTCCATTTCCACAACCTATTTCCAGAAATCCAAAACTCCCAAAAACACTCAAACCATTAATAAAGATGGATACTTCCTTGCATTGCACACAAATTTCACAACCAAATTCAATAAATTTATCAAATTTGAATTGTAATCATTCAAATTATAATAAGAGGAGTTGTGAGTGAATCCCCCTACCTTGATAATTATTATAGAAATGTAGAACGACATGAGAACACCAACAAAACTAGGTTGAATATCCAAAAAATCCACCTACGATCTCTTAACCTAACATAAAAAAAGGCACATAATACTAATTACATGCATCATCCACCTTAAAACCATCCAATGTTGACTAGATCTATGAAAACAAGAGGGGGAAGAAGGTATTTATATGAAAAAGTATAAAAAATAAAACAAACATGGACATACCCAGGGAACAAGGGTTCAAAATAACATGAAAAGTCTCCAGATCACTTTTGATTCGGTGGGGGAATGGTTCCAAAGCTGCTGGGAGGAAGAAATGTTGAGTTAGTGCTGAAATGGATAAAAATGGTGTTAATTAGTTAATACAAACCTAGATATAGTTTCATAGGTTATATTATTTAAATTGTAAACATTTAGTCGCACTATTAGGAAAAATGTGCACTAACCATGTGCCAACCTATACCTCAAGGGGTAAGTTATTTGTTTAGGCCACACAGTTATATAAATCGTGAACTGACTATGCAAAAGATAGCAACCCACTTTTCACATTTTCTTCTCAATGGCCACACTGTTTGGAAAAATCATGTGCCTACCCCTTATCCCTTTTCCCACTGTGAAATGTTTTTGTAGGAGTTTCATGGTTTCCACTAATCGTTCATAATCTTTGAACCTTTAGAGAACCCCAAAAAACATTCCTAAATTTGTCAAAACCATCCCAAACTCCACCCAAACACTTTATATTACAAAAATTCATAATTAAAGGGTTAGGTTATTGAAACATGTGGTGATACAACCTCCCCACTATTGGAATTTACATCCTCATAAATTAGAAAACTTCTTCTGTCCTGAAAGAGTTCGGGCCATTATTTGACCATTTCTTTCAATAGTTCCCATGTCTCTTCCTGAATTTGACCTTGTTCCATAGAACCCATATTCGACCAATTCTTTTCCCATGAATGAATTTCTCATTCCTCTCCACATTCCATACTAGGTTATGAAACAGTGAATCATCTAGATCTACATCAATGTGATCCCTTCATATCACTTCATCAGGATCAGGATGACACTTTTTCAATTGAGGATTATGAAACACAATATGCAAAACCCTGAACCATTAAGTAAATTCCATCCAATATTCCACCTCACCAACCCTTTCAAGTATCTCAAAATTGTCTATTTATTGAGGAGACCACTTCGCCTACTTCTCAAAATGAAGATTTTTAAGCCTTAGAGTGATTTTAATCATAACAAGATCACTCACCTTGAATGAAAATAGTTTTCGATGATGATCCTCATATGTTTCTTGATAATTCTGAGTCATAATTATTTGTTTCCTGATCAAATGAGTCTTCATCATTGTCTCTTAGACAAATCTTGGCCCAAGAAGTGAAGTCTCACTTATTTCCACCAAAAAATTGGACAACAAAAAAGTGCACCCATACAGTGCTTAAAAAGAGCCATAGGTATCGAGACATGAAAACTATTGTTATATGTGAACTCCACTAATGATATATACTCTTCCCATGAGAAACCAAAATAAATTATACATGATCTCATTGTGTCTTCCAATGTTTGTATCATCCTTTCATATTTTCCTCACATTGGAGGGTGATACCCTATACTAATTGTTAATTGAGTCTAAATGGATTTCTGTATGGAAGTATAGACACATGACATAATCCTCAGATCTCTGTCTGACATAATCAAAATTAGTACATAATGACTCTTTATGACTTATTGAGTGTATGTTTTTTATAAGTCCACCACAATATGGTATTCATGGATAAGGATGAATTGGGCTGACATTTTCATCCAATCCAATATCACTAATATGGAATATTGCTTCAAAATAGTTCTTGGGAGACCTTTTAAACAATACATTACTTTGTGTTCCCATTTCCAAACTGTAATAGGTAATGACTACAACAAAAATATGGGACGATGATTCCCCATTTTACCCTGGTGAAATGTTAAACATCTTGATATGAACTCGTCTACTTTCCTTTTCATACCTACTCAACAAAAATTTTCATTAAAGTACTTATACATATTCTATAATACAGGATAAATAGACCACCTCTAATGGTGGGTAGCATGAAGAAACTTTTCCTGATAAGCCATATGTATGACCATCTGAACTCTGAACCAAAACAATGTACTCCCACCTAGATTTTATCCCTTAATGGTCTCCCCACCAATGTGATTTGACATCATAGAAACAAATTCTGAATCAGACCATTGTGCCTCTTTAACAATCACAACCCAACCAAGAACAAAAGAATCTTGAAATAAAATTACAACCTCACCTCGATATTCACATTCCATGTTCATATCTGTTATTACTGACATCAATTTCCATGTTACTGAAGCCTCATTTTCTAAGTGAGCATATAAATTTATATCTAATGCATCTTCAACTATATTTCCTTTTCCCATTGTATACATTCTATCAAAGGGAATAATTTGGATATACACTATCTATATTCATTGTCTTAGATTCTAATCCATTTGGGAGAAAATATTTTTCAAGATCATATAATTCTTAAACACAAAACATTTCTCACCCAAGAGGTAACAATGTCATGTCTCTAAAGCATAGACATTGGAAGATAACTCCAAATATTATATCTGGTTGTTCTTGTCATGAAACAGTTAATTTCTTGAGAAATGATCAACAAAATTCCCCCTACATGAGATCACATCCCCACCCAGATCCTAAAGCATCACAGTACACCATGTACCATTGTCCGGATTCTGGAAAAATATTGTTTAGTGCTGATGTAAAGAAAACATTATGATCTTAAAAATAATTCATAAATTCTTAGTAAAATAGGAATAAAAAATTCATCCTTTTTTTATAGTTCTATTAGTTAATCTAGTCATAATAAATCAGGAAAAAACATTGGTAATAAAAAAGTAGAACAAATAAACTGCATATCGTGAATACATTTTTTAGTGGTTTCCAACAGATTACAAACAATATATTTTAATTATCCATATAAACACCCCATTCATAGATTACATTTCTAAAGAAACATATTTCTTTTATGTTAAAATTAGACATTGATAATTTTTAATACACAATATGAACCCAAAAAGTTCCAAACATTGTTTCCATGTGTTTCTCATGAAAATGCCTTATAAATGAATACACCAATATTCCATCAAAGAACACCACCAAAGTTGAATACAGTTGTCTTTGAAATGTCTAATTCATCAATTCTATATAAGATTCTAGTCCATTTGTAAGACCTAAAATCATTATGACATACTCATAATGGGAAAATCTACACTTGAAATCTATCTTTGTAATATTTTCTTTTTGAGCCTGCAATTGGTGACATCCTGATCATAGGTCAAACTTAGAGTTTCACAAATCTCCCCAAAATTGATAAAATTGATCATCAATGTAGAGACCCAAAGCTTGACGTACATGGACATTACATTACTTTAGCAGAATACTTAATACATAACAAAAATAGACACACAAGGACCGTAATAGTTTAGTGTCTTTGGAAACTTGGAACGTAATCTTCTAATCGTGGTGAAAGATCTTCAACATCTCCCATAAAGATCTTCACCTTTTTTTCTTACCTAAAACATTTCTTTATATCCTGGGGAAAAGAAAACATAAAAAGGGTGAGCTCAAATGCTCAGTAAGGGTAAGCATGGATAAAATAAAACATACCATATATATTTGAACTTAAAAACAAGAACATAATGTTTAAACATCAAAATCTTGAGCAATGACATAAAACATGGAAGTACGTAAGGCATAGAACATAAAGAAACATTAAGAATGATAAAATAGCATGGGAATAAAACATTTAATTGTGGAAACCATTAATCACATGATATGATTTCCATAGTAGTCATGGCATTGCTACCAAGACCATCTTAGTGGACAAAGTCCCTTTCTGAATCGAGTTCACTCCTCGTTCCAGTCCTGTATTACTGAACTGGTTTAACGTTACATTCAAGCCATGTCTATCTCATGAGATATAAATCTTTACCCAATGCATTGGAGGGAGATATAGGTCCCACCCGTCTCATAATGAAATCATTCTTACTTCTACCACAAAATAAACTTAAAACATTCATCATAACCCAAAGAATAAAATGGGTTTCATAAACATCATCCCATCATCACATAATCCATATAAAAGAAATGGATATTTATTCATAAGAAAAGTGAAACCATGTAAATAATATAGACATTATACTTGAAACATACACATATGAAATAATGTCATCTTAGATGTAAATTGGTTTTGATAAAAACACTTGAAATGAATTCTTGAGGAAAATATCCTTTCTTCTTCAAAATCATTCTCTTTTCACAAAATGTCATGAAATTTTAAAATAAAAGGATTTTTTTGAAAATAGTAATGAAATATTTTTTATGAATCTTCATGAAAATAAGGCTTTATAAAACCATAAAAATCCATTCGTGTTGTATAAGTTAAAAAAAACATTCTTCTCGTACTTTTGCCGGAAAAGTCAAAAAAGTACCTCGTAACGTAAACAAAAGAAAGATTCCTTACATACCATGTAGTAAAAGTCAAAATGGGTAAAAAGGACTTTAAAAATACATGAAAACACTTTTATAAAACCTGGACAAGGATGATAAAAATAACCCCAGTAAATAATTACGTATAAGCAATCTTAGATAAAAATGAGATTGGAAAAGTTATCCCTTACCTTAGGTCTGATTTGCTTCGTAAGTGTCTGAAACTCCTGTATAATGATTTAAATAATGTTATTGACTTATTAAATAATCATATTCATTGTTATTATATCATATATGGTTCACTTATGACTTTATATTACCCATTCTTTTGTAAATTCTATGTTAAAGAGTGTTTTGGTTAAAATCGTTTCATTTGTCGTCCGTGTTTTGACTTGTAATTATTCATATGATTACTTAGATCATGATTACTTAATTCCAGAATATAAAACATGATTTATATATAATATATATTCATAATATACATATATATATATATAATATCTATAAATGGAAAGAAATACACCGTTCATGGAGATGGTAGGTCGTACGTACGCATGAACTCTGTTTTCGTTTCCTTATTGAGTTGAATGAAATTAAATAGATGACATAAATATATATATACATAAATAAAGTATCATTATTATTCCATATATTTCATTATTTTTCATTATATATACTTTATAATCATTCTTGAATGGTTAATCATGGAAAATGAATCTCATCGCGTTCGTGGAGACGGTAGTCCGTACATACGCATGAGCGATGATATCATTCCCGTGATTGTGGAATTGTATTGGAGTGTATTTATACTATTTCAGAATCAATATCACTTTAAAATAATCATATACAGTCATTATTTACACCATTATACCCATCCAAGTAAGGTGATGGTGGAAAATAGATTACACCACGGTGTGGAGACGGTATTCTGTACGTACACACGAGCGGTGATTTCGTTTTCCATAGGATGGATAGATGGTGAAATAGGTTTGTTTCATACTTATAATAACATATCAGTATATGAGTGATACTGATGTTATTACTTAATAATGAAACAACTAAAGAAGAATAAGTAGAAGAAGAAATAAAGTTGAAAGAATCGGTAACGAACATTACCTCTTCTATGAAGCGCCTCTTTGAGTCCTCCTCTTAGGGCGCTAAAATTGGTCTTTGAAGAAGACCAGGACCTCTAGGATGTTTCTAGGGAAGTGGAGAATAGAATTTGGCATGGTTTGGCCGAGATTGAAGGCTCAAGGTGGTGTGAGGAAGAGAGGGAGGAGGTGCCCTTTTATAAGGGAGGAGAGGGGCTCCTTTGGAAAAACTAAAAATATTATTTTATTATAATGCCATATTCGGTTATAAATAGCTCCAAATTGATTTATTTTGAAGCTAAGGTGGGTATTGGTCGAAATCCTCTCATCCAATAGAATTTCGACAAGTTTAGTTTACTATTTTAACCTTATCATTTAGATTTAACATTAAGTTAGATAATTTTACTTTTACCGTGTCTTTTTGTGTTCTTACACTATAAGGTTAATAAACTTACTATAACAAGCCAAACGAATCCCAATTTGTTTATTATTAATATATATAACCTTATCTAAGTCATTCGGCCGAACCTTAGATTTTTAGGAATAAAATAACAATTAATAATATAATATTTGTTTTAAAAACTATTTTATGTCAATTTTGACACTATTTAGTAATTGATTTTTGTGAAAATCATAACAGAATGATTAGTTTTAAAAAAGTTACTTAAATCAATAATAACATGTCATATTAACCTAGAAAATTAGTGTAATTCATAAAAGTCTCAAATTACATTTATTTGGTTATTTATAACATCAATTATGTCAATATTTCATTAATAAGATAATTGATGCATCATCATTGTGTCATAAATAAATTAATTATTTAATGTCTAAAAATTACAAATAAAATACAATTATGTAGGAAATCTTTTTACCTTTCTAATTAAAATTTATAGTCGAATTTATCTTATGTATAACCCTATATTAAAAATTATCTACTTATTACACTTTGATTTTAACTATTTTAACCCTTCTTTAAATAAATTAATAATAAATGTCCAAATCTAATCCAAGTGGGCCTAAATGGTCATATTTTATTCCTAAGGTTGTTTTTGGTCGAATTAAACTTATCCAATAGAATTAGTACATGTGTTAGGGTAATAATAATATCATTTTTACCCTTAATTACCCTAATTGCTTTTAACCATGGTAAAAAAAGTAAAAAGTTACTATTCATAAAAAATTATTTTCATCTCATTGAACCACATTTTACTTACTGACATCAACCGTGTCTCTCAGATTTTTGAAATTTAACTCACCGAAGCGGTAAAATTAAGTTTTATGAAAAATTCATTTTTTTTCAACTACCACTTAGTGGTTTCACTATTCATCAAAAAATGAAAGTTTCCAGAAAAATACCAAAAATTAGGCCTAAGCTATATTTGATATTATGAACTCAAAAATGATGTCTATTTTACCAAATTCAAAACATATCAGTTGCATTAATTAATTTAAAAATTAATTCCCGACGTCAAAACAAATAGCGTGTTCTTAAGAGATAATAACTATCAAAAGATTGACACTTGTTTATGTCTGGTTTAAATGTGAAATTACATCCAATGACCAACATTTTATTAAATTATAAAAATATATTCTAAATATACTTTAAAACCACTCAAATTAATAATTCATCACTACTAATTATTTTGATTAAAAAGGTTGTTTTTAATTAAAATTTACTAATTTTCACTATTCATCAGAAAATGAAAGTTATCCGAAAAGTACAAAAATTTCACCCTAAGCTAATTTCGATATTCCAAATCCAAAAATGAAGTCCATTTTAACAAATAAAATTTACAAAATTTCAATAAGTGGTTATTACTATTCATAACAGCTAGTTTTAATAATATTTTAATAGCATATCGTTGTTTAGTGAAACTCGGTATTGCGTACTACACACGCTATCGAGGAAGGTTGCGATTACGTGTAATTCAAGGCAAGTCAAGGATGCATGTTTTGCAAGATCATTTTGGTGTAGCGTACAACACAAGACATTAATGAAATTAAAAAGAATATTTTTCATAAAATCTCAGGGTGTTACATTCTACCCCCCTTAAAATGAATTTCGCCCTCGAAATTCGTCGGGGTTATAAAAGGTTTACTACTCGAAAGTTTATTTAATAGAAACCCACATTGTAAAGATGAATACCAAAACCAATCTTTAATAACAAAAGTATGAAACGTAATGGTTACCCAAATAAACTAATCACTGGGTTTCCACATAGGTGAAAATATGGATATGGAAGAGAAATCTAACCGTCATGTTCTGATGGAGAGTGGTAGAGAACATGGCTATGGAAAAGCTAGCAATCACAAAGCCATAAATTTTTGAAAATCTAAGGTACCATCTGATTCATCAGATATAAGAGCACTAGGACAACATTTTTGGTTTTCAAGATCATTTCCCTAAAGTTGATGAATTTGAATTAGAATAAATACTTACTTTATTTTGGTACAATCTCACTGTTGTTCGTGCTTTGAAAAATTTCCACTTCATCTCTTAAAGAAATGAAGTTGAATTTGTTATTCATGCAGTGTTAGTAGATCATGTGATAGAATGATGGGTCATTCTATCTGTTTCAAACAAAAGGTTAGCAAAAGTTATCAAATATACATAAGTCCATCTATAGTGAGGCTAATCGTATATGATTCCAAGAATGAACCTATACTTCATATATCATACCGCGTAATAAAATAAAACTAGTTTCTACTAACCAGGGACTTCCTGTAGGCCAGTGGTAGGTGATAAAGGTCAGTCACACTTCGGTTGTGGGTTCGATTCCCACAACCTAGTCTGATGCGATGGGTTGTCGCCCGTCCTGCAGGTTTTCCTTTTTCTAAAGCTATATTACTATAACATCCCATCAATAATATCGAAAAAAATGTTCTATCCTTAAACAATACTAACTTATGTCCAACATAATCTATTCCAATCTTTAGGCTTATCTAAAATACTTCGGTCCAAGCTCATAGTATAAAGAAAACGATTACTTGAAATGTCATCAACCAAGCATGTTAATACAATCATTTATCCCCCATATATCTTGTTGGTCACATTCCAATCCTGTGAATACCTTAATCATGTATTCTCTTGAAAAATGAATACCCATTAAACCTTAGTGAAAACATGAATGCTGTCAAAAGTTAACTCTTTCCTCATACCAAAATCCAAAAATTCTATATACTCAAACCATGATATAACCTTCTCCTTATATCAGTCATGAGCTCATGAATACTATCAAACATTTAATTTTCTCCTTATCCCTTCATTATGCGCATATCATCTACATTCCAAAAATATTTGAATAACCTTTCATGGATACTGGTAACATTAATCATGCACTTTCAAAACTCAAGGAAAGACAATAGTGTAACAATCCTTAGATGTCTCTTTATTCCATAGTACCATGAGATTACTTATACAACATTACACTTGATAAACATGTAATCATTCCACTACCTTATTAAACCATTGACTGAGATTCAATAATTCTTTCATCTCACATATCATTTGTAGTCTCTTCATCATCATCAACATAAATACTACCCATATGACCGTATTGATTCTATTCATGAGACTTTCCCTTAGGGAATTAGTTTTCATAATGCCTGTACATTCCACATTTAAAATATTTAACCATTGTTGATGTCGTAGCAATACCATTATCCTCATCCATGGCATTAACTGAACCTTTTCCTTTGCACTTAATGGCTTTGTGTACTTCTTTTCCACACCTAAAGCATCTTCTAGTTCCTTTGAAAAAATCTCCCCGATGCCTCTTCCCACATGATTTACATGAGGGAAATTGAACTTTATTTCCTCTATGATCATCATGAAACTCCATCTTTCTCTTATTATCTGAGTCGGGAAACTTACCAAAGTTGAGATTATTGATCATATTATGAGATTGCTGATTAGGAATAATAACGATGTTTGGACTTCCAAATCCCGTTTCATTTGGTTTCTCGTGAAGAATATCATTCCATTGTCCGTCATATCCTCCATTATCATGAATCTTTCTATTTCAAGCCATTTTCTAAAACCCAAAAAGAATAGTGTGAGAGGTAAAAATAATGCTAGGGAAAACAACATAATAAAGGGGGAGTACCTTCAATATCTAACATCTTAGGTTTAATTATAAGATCGTTACCGTAATTATAGGACTATAACCTATACTTATACTTAACCCTAGGGACATCCCTAGACATACCTTAGAAATGTCTCTAGGGATCTCACTAAAGTTCTCGCATCCTAGTTTCTAAAGGTTGAATAAACCTTTCCTCTGATACCAACTATAGAGACCCAAAGCTTGACGTACATGGACATTACATTACTTTAGCGGAATACTTAATACATAACAAAAACAGACACACAAGGACTGTAATAGTTTAGTGTATTTGGAAACTTGGAACGTAATCTTCTAATCATGGTGAAAGATCTTCAACATCTCCCATAAAGATCTTCACCTTTTTTTATTACCTAAAACCTTTCTTTATAACCTGGTGAAAAGAAAACATAAAAAGGGTGATCTCAAATGCTCAGTAAGGGTAATCATGGATAAAATAAAACATACCATATACATTTGAACTTAAAAACAAGAACATAATGTTTAAACCTCAAAAGCTTGAGCAATGACATAAAACATGGAAGTACGTAAGGCATAGATCATAAAGAAACATTAAGAATGATAAAATAGCATGGGAATAAAACATGAATTGTGGCAACCATTAAGCACATGATATGATTTCCATAGTAGCCAAGTCATTGCTACCAAGACCATCTTATTGGACAAAGTCTCTTTCTGAATCGAGTTCACTCCTCGTTCCAGTCCGGTATTACTAAACCGGTTTAACTTGCCATTCCAGCCATGTCTATCTCATGAAATATAAATCTTTACCCAATGTATTTGAGGGAGATATAGGTCCCACCCATCTCATAATGAAATCATTCTTACTTGTGCCACAAAATAAACTTAAAACATTCATCATAACCCAAAGAATAAAATGGGTTTCATAAACATCATCCCATCATCACATAATCCATATAAAAGAAATGTATATTTCATTATAAGAAAAGTGAAACCATGTAAATCATAGAGACATTATACATGAAACATAAACATACGAAATAATGTCTTCTTATATTTAAAATTGTTTTGATAAAACACTTGAAATGAATTCTTGAGGAAAATATCCTTTCTTCTTCAAAATCATTCTCTTTTCACAAAATGTCATGCAATTTTAAAATAAAAGGATTTTGTTGAAAATAGTCATGAAATCTTTTGGATGAAGCTTCATGAAAATAAGTCTTTATAAAACCGTAAAAATCCATTTGTGCCATATAAGTTAAAAAAACATTCTTCTCGTACTTTTGCCGAAAAAGTCAAAAAATTACCTCGTAACGTAAACAAAAGAAAGATTCCTTACATACCATGTAGTAAAAGTAAAAAATGGGTAAAAAGGACTTTAAACATACATTAAAACACTTTTATAAAACCTGGACATGGATGATAACAATAACCCCAGTAAATACTTACGTATAAGCAATCTTAGATAAAAATGTGATTGGAAAAGTTATCTCTTACCTTAGGTCTGATTTGCTTCATAAGTGTCTGAACCTCCTATATAATGATTTAAATAATGTTATTGACTTATTACATAATCATATTCATTTTTATGATATCATATATGGTTCACTTATGAATTTATATTACCCGTTCTTTTGTAAATTCCATGTTAAAGAGTGTTTTGGTTAAAATCGTTTCATTTGTTATCTGTGTTTTGACTTGTAATTATTCATATGATTACTTAGATCATGATTAATTAATTCCAAAATATAAAACATGATTTATATATAATATATATTCATAATATACATATATATAATATATCGATAAATGGAAATAAATACACCGTTCATGGAGACGGTAGGCTGTACGTACAAATGAACGTTGTTTTCGTTTCCTTATTAAGTTGAATGAAATTAAATAGATGACATACATATATATATACATAAATCCAGTAGCATTATTATTCCATAAATTTCATTATTTTTTAGTATATATACTTTATAATCATTCTTGAATGGTTAATCATTGAAAATGAATCTCATCGCGTTCGTGGAGACGGTATTCCGTACGTATGCATGAGCGATGATATCATTCCCGTGATCATGGAATTGTATTGGAGTGTATTTATACTATTTCAGAATCAATATAACTTTAAAATAATCATATATAGTCATTATTTACACCATTATACCCATCCAAGTAAGGTGATGGTGGAAAATAGATTACACCACGGTGTGGAGATGATATTCCGTACGTACGCACGCGCGGTGATTTTGTTTTCCGTGGGATGGATAGATGGTAAAATAGGGTTGTTTCATAATTATAATAACATATCAGTATATTAGTGATACTGAGGTTATTACTTCATAATGAAACAACTAAATAAGAAGAAGTAGAAGAAGAAATAAAGTTGAAACAATCGGTAACGAACATTACCTCTTCTTTGAAGCGCCTCTTTGAGTCCTCCTCTTAGGGCACTAAAATTGGTCTTTAAAGAATACCAGGACCTCTAGGATGTTTCTAGGGAAGTTTATAAGAGAATTTGGTAGGGTTTGGACGAGCTTGAAGGCTCAAGGTGGTGTGAGGAAGAGAGGGAGGAGGTGCCCTTTTATAAGGGAGGAGAGGGGCTCCTTTGGAAAAACTAAAAATATTATTTTATTATAAAGCCATATGCGGTTTTAAATAGCTCCAAATTGATTTATTTTGAAGATAAGGTGGGGATGGGTCGAAATCCTCTAATCCAATAGAATTTGGACAAGTTTAGTTTACTATTTTAACCTTATCATTTAGATTAAACTTTAAGTTAGATAATTTTACTTTTACCGTGTCTTTTTGTGTTCTTACACTATAAGGTTAATAAACTTACTATAACAAGACAAAAGAACACAAAGTTGTTTATTATTAATATATATAACCTTATCTAAGTCATTTGGCCGAACCTTATATTTTTAGGAACAAAATAACAATTAATAATATAATAATTTTTTTAAATACTATTTTATGTCAATTTTGACACTATTTAGTAATTGATTTTTGTGAAAATCATAACAAAGTTATTAGTTCGAAAAAAGTTACTTAAATCAATACTAACATGTCATATTAAACTACAAAATTAGTGGAATTCATAAAAAGTCTCAAATTACATTTATTTGGGTATTTATAACATTAATTATGTCAATATTTCATTAATAAGATAATTGTTGCATCATCGTTCTGTCATAAATAAATTAAATTATTTAATGTCTAAAAATTACAAATAAAATTCCATTATGTATGAAATCTTTTTATATTTATAATGAATATTTATAGTCAAATTTATCTTATGTATAACCCTATATTAAAAATTAACTACTTATTACACTTTGATTTTAACTATTTTAACCCTTCTTTAAATAAATTAATAATAAATGTCCAAATCTAATCCAAGTGGGCCTAAATGGTCATATTTTATTCCTAAGGTTGTTTTTGGTCGAATTACACTTATCCAATAGAATTAGGACATGTGTTAGGGTAATAATAATATCATTTTTACCCTTAATTACCCTATTTACTTTTAACCGTGGTAAAAAAAAGTAAACAGTTACTAATCACCAAAAATTATTTTCATCTCATTGAACCACATTTTACTTACTGACATCAACCGTGTCTCTCGGAGTTTTGAAATTCCACTCACAGAAGCGGTAAAATTAAGTTTTATGAAAAATTCATTTTTTTAACTACTACTTAGTGGTTTCACTATTCATCAAAAAAATGAATGTTTCCAGAAAAATACCAAAAATTAGGCCTAAGATATATTTGATATTATGAACTCAAAAATGATGTACATTTTACCAAATTCAAAACAGATCAGTTGCATTAATTAATTTAAAAATTAATTCTCGTCGTCAAAACAAATAGTGTGTTCTTAAGAGATAATAACTATCAAAAGATTGACACTTGTTTATGTCTGGTTTAAATGTGAAATTACATCCAATGACCAAAATTGTATTAAATTGTAAAAATATATTCTAAATATACTTTAAAACCACTCAAATTAATAATTTATCACTATTAATTATTTTGATTAAAAAGGTTGTTTTTAATTAAAATTTAGTAATTTTCACTATTCATCAGAAAATGAAAGTTATCCGAAAAGTACCAAAATTTCACCCTAAGATAATTTCGATATTCCGAATCCAAAAATGAATTCCATTTTGAAAAATAAAATTTACAAAATTTCAAAAAGTGGTTATTACTATTCATAACGGCTAGTTTTAATAATATTTTAATAGCATATCGTTGTTTAGTGAAACTCGGTATTGCGTATTACACACGCTATTGAGGAAGGTCGCGATTGCGTGTAATGCAAGGAAATTCAAGGATGTGTGTTGTGAAATCTCCTTTTGGTGTAGCGTACAACACAATACATTAATGAAATTAAAAAGAATATTTTTCATAAAATCTCGTGGTGTTGCAATCAATGTTTGGAAGTGGATTCCAATTATTTATCATAAATTTGTTAAGCTTACGATAATCATTGCAAAAATGAAGTGTTCTATCCACCTTTTTGTCAAACAAGACAGGCACTATCCATAGAGAGGTACTGGGCTGAATGAACCCTTTTCATTCTAGATCCTACTAATTTACATTAAGTACCATTAATTCTATTGGGTCAGCCCAATAATATAGAATGGAAATAGGACGGGTCCCTTGATGGATATTAATCGTAAAATACACATATCTTGTGGGGGAAACCCCCATTAAATTCTCAGAAAAAATATCTACAAACTATTCAACAACTACTGGAAACTATTATTCTAAATCTCTTCCATTGATTCCAAAGTCAACTATGCCAGCTTGTACAATATCATTCCAAATATTGGTGACCATAACCCGATTACTTCTTCCTTTAATTCAGGTCTTCTCTAAAGAGATGATCATCAACATCTTCAGTCATAAAATAGAACCTTCAAGTATAATAGTCAATATGTTCCTTAAAAATTTTCAACCAATACATACCGAGGATTATTTTATAGACATACATCTAGAGCATAGAGAAATAAAATATCAACATAGCTCCATTAATATGTATAGAACATTATTTTCAAATAATGGCTTGACATTCTCTTTAACCAAGAGGATTTTTTAATTTCAATATAGAAGTAATGATCTCAACATTTAAACTCAATAGATCAACAACACAAGAAGAAACAAATGAATGTGACTTACCTGTATCAAACAAATCTTGAATAAGGGTGAATTTGAAAAGAATAATACCTCTCAGGATATATAGTCTATATTGATCATCTATAATAAAATCCACTGCTCTATATAACTATTTATTCACTGCATTATGTTCCTCATTGCCCCGTTGATAATTCCATTGAGGATAAGTGATTGTATTCCTAGAATCACCATGGCTAGTTTTGTTCTAATAATGAGGATTTTTTCATCCCTTGTCCTATTCAATAATGCAACGTTAATGAGGATCTGATCTCACCCTTTGTTATATTTCCATGCCTCTAGGATATAATGAATGATTTTATGTATGATATATCTATAAAGGTTCTATTTGTGTAGAACAATGTGGGTGATGTTGTAAATAATTTATTTATGAGATATTTATGTAATCATTTTTACAAAATCACTAATCCTTTATCATTATGGAATGGATCATAATGAATAGTAAGGAATATTCATATAGTAAGTTATAATAGTTATCTATATAATGTTTTATTTTCATTATTTTTATTATATATCTAGCCCTTATAATATCTCTTTTCATTATAGAAATTATCCAGATAATCTATCATTCCCTAAAGATAGCCCTTTTTAGGTATCATAATATCCACTATATTTTTTTAATATACTTACAACATGATGGAAGTTTAATTTTAATACCTTCACATTTCTTTCATGTTTGCTTCCCAAATTATTTCCACTTTGGCAAATTCTTCTACTTATTGTTATAAATGATAAACAAAATATAAACCATATAATCACATCAAACAACTTCAACATATTATACAGAATCATTATTAACTAAAGATCTTTATTATCTTGGACTCAATCAAAACTAAAATATACCAATATTACAAGCATTATCTAAAATAAAATTTGTTGAATATTGGTCCAATATAGAAAAATATGATTCATATATGGAAATTAAATCAATATACTAGTAGTTAAACATTACAAACTACCTTTCCATTATAAATCTAACAAATTTATGAAAATATTTCTTAATGAAATATCCTTAAATTCCATCCATTACATGGAATTAGTATCATAATTTTCCTTAGTATAATTAATTAAAGATAAATACTGACTATATTGAACTTTGAAATGATAAATAAAAATATCTATATTATGATGATTGAAATGTCCCAAAACATCACATATCTTCTATAATGCATCAATCAATCATCCAGCTACCATTGGGTCTTAGGTTCCACAAAATGTCAAATGGTTCTACTTAATGAAATGATCATATATAGGCATGGCCTTCTATGAATAATTTCTATTTTACATAACATTGGCACTATAATAAATATCCTATGTAAATTGATATAAGACATCCAAAAAATACTTAGTTTCAATTCCAACTTATCAATATACTTGGTTTTGAATGATATTATCCTCTTATTTCCGTCCTACCTTATTCACCCTATTTACACTAGGAAAAACTATTCTAAAATATACATATATTTAGATGAAGAAATATTGAATCCATGAAATTATATTCCAATATAATATCGCTATAGGAAAAAATCCATAATGTGTATTTTCTAAAAATTTCAATAACATGTAATATTATCTAAACCTTTTCTCTGACATAAAATATGAACACATGTATATAACTGTAACAACCTAGGATATAATATCCTTTAAAAAATTTACTATGTTCTATAATATGTGTCACAAAGTAAAATGAATATAAAAAACCATAAAAAATTAAGACATAAATATTAATAAATCTATAATAAACTCTAATATTGGAGACCATTAATAGATATTACATTTAGAGGATAAATAAATAATTTGAGTTAACATTGAAAAAGGATATAATAAAATAAATTTTATTAATATTATAAAATATTTATAAAATGGAAATTATAATATATAAAATTTAAATATATAAAAACATAATTCAGTTTTTAGATCCTCTCTTTAAAATTTACTTATTAATAAATTTAGAATTTTTTTCTAAAATTATTTTTTTTAGTAAAAAATACAAGTTTTTTTTATTTTAACACAATTCATGTGTATACAAGAAGCTTAAAAAAATTAAATTAATTAAAATATATATTTAATTTAAAATATTATTGATATAAATATATTCTTTAAGCTTATAAATACCATGTCTACATTTTTAGAACTAAATAAAAATAACAGTTTAATAAAAACTGAATTCAGTCTTCTCTTTGAATGAAGTACATTAAAGTTGTGATTAATCTATGGATTTCTATGAAAGCCTCATACAATTAATTTTATTTATAATAAATAAATTTATTTCTATAAAATTATAAATAATTGTAATTGTATCTTATATTTAAAATTTATGAAAAAAAATTCATTTCTCTAAATATGAGGTTTACATGATTATGTGTGTTTATTATAAAATTAAATTTTAAAATATTAAGAAATATTATATGAAAAAATAATTTTAAAATTAAAAATTACATAGATCAAATTTGTTAATAAGGTTAAATTTAATTTTATTTATGAAAATTCATTGGTAAGGTTAAAAAAACATTTACTCCAATAAAAAGAAAAAATGGTAAAAAAGTGTTTTTATTATGGGAAATGGATAAAACATGTCAAATAATGTTTTAAAATAATATATGGAGATTATTTTTTACCAATGACACAAAACACTCCAATTTTTTTAAATTTGGTTCCTTTAACCTTGAATAATATCCTGATATAATTCAAAAATGATTCATGTTTCCAAAATGACTTATTCTCCTCTTAAAAAGGATTTCACCTCCAACATTTCAATGCTACACATTAGTTTAAAATTACTCATTGAGACTATGTAATTTTAATCTAACTATAACCATATCCTATAATAATAATTCCTTCTCTATACATAGTTTCCCAAAATCATAAATTCCAAGGGAACATCCAAGGAAAAATCTAGTCTGCAACATTAGTATTATCTTCTTATTAAGATTTTATTATTAATATTAAAAACCCAATTATCACATAAAAATATTATTATTATTTCATTAGAATCATAATTTTACATTTATATTTTTATGTCAATTTTATAACCCTTAGTTATTCATTATAATCAAATTAAAAAAAAAGTACATCATTGTTTCTTTGCATCGATAACCACCTTCAATAATATATATAATTTTTTTCATTTACAAAATTAATGGATTTTATTAATGGTGGTAATGATGAGTACATATTATATATCTCATATAACTTCTATTTTTAAATATCAATTTATTATCCACCTTCACACCGTTTTGTGCATTGAGTGATGAGAACACGAACTATGTGAACGTGCAGATTATTACCTCCATGATGAAAATATTTTCAATTATAATTTTCTACGTGTTCTAAAAACATAAAATTATTGTTAAAAATATACAAAAAAAAATAAAATCATTATTATTCTATTACTGTTATATTATTTCAAAATAAGAACATGCTTAACCATACTCGGCAATATAGTAAATGTGTGTCCATGTTTTGGTTCATTTAAGCACATACATGAAAAATGATTTAAAATAAATTTATGGATGAATATGGGAACATGAATGATATTAATACTATTTTATATAATTAAAATTATTTTTATTTTTATATTTTCCTATTAATATTATATTATTTATTAAAATTCTATTTAGTGTAACATTCTTGTTTACTAAAGTTACCAAAATAAGATGTTATCAATTTTGTTTCACATAATATTACCAAAATACATATGGAATAGAATAATAACTTATTAAAACTATATAAAAAATGTTTTATAAAATAATAAATTATATATCAATAATAAACAGGGTATGAAATTACGAGTGATGATATCATTATTTTTAGAAATGCATAAAATAATTAAATCAATTAACAGCCGATGATAAATATGATTTATAACTAATTAATGTACATAAGTTAATGAATTGTAATAGAGATTATAAAATGGTAATATTTATGTGTAAGGTCCTAAAATAGGTAATTATGTAATCTATGTTTTTTTGAAGGAGTTCAAATTTAGATCAACTAAGTAGTGAAATAAGGTAAGGGATTTTATCCTAGTTTCCCTTCATTGAGACATATTTAATATTCATGAAAAAATTCATAATTAATGTATCTTTATACAATATAATTGATATAAAATTTCCTTAATTGTATTTTATTCATGGTATTTTATTTTAAAAATATATCCCCAAATTTTATGTGGTTTTTATATATTTTTTTACCCAGGTTGTAAGTGTGATGTCACAAAATTTAATTTTTGAGGCACATTTTTTATGAACCTCATTACATTTTTTAGTGTTTATAAAACCTATTTGAGATATTATATCCTATATTAAATCTCATTACTAACAAAAAATATATAATTTAATCTATATATTTCATGAGTTTGGATTTAAATTCCCCAATGTGGTAAGAGGTTTCTGTGACTCAAATCACTTCTTTAGGTCCTAATCACATTTATTTGACTATTATATTTCAATAAATATCTTTTATAACATGTGATTATTTTACATAGTAATTACAACTTATTTTAGGGGGACATAATGTTTCATATCACAATATTTTTCCTTTGTGTTTTTATGGTCCAATTAAAATATATTTTTGTTAAGAATAATTTCCATTTCCTTAATGGTTTTTCCATCCATATCAATTTTCTTCATTCTACCATTGTTCTACCTTTAATAGTGGAATATTAATTTTTATCTAAAATGATCATTTTACCTCCCTCTATGTTGTTAGAAATAGAGGTATCATTAACCTCTTAATGGTAGGGGATTTTCAACATGGTTATTTCAAAATGAACAATTATTTTCCAATCCATTGGAAATAAATAGTTGTATCAACCCCAATAAATTCACTTTTGATGAAATTTATTCAATTTTTAGGTTCAATTATTAATGATTATTTTTAAAAGTATAAAATTTAAATGATTGTTAACTTATTTTATTGAAATAATTTAGTTATTTTTTCCCACTGTTAATTTTTGTTAAATTTAAATTATTTAAAGTGGTTTGACCTCAATTTCTGGGGAATGTTATTAAAATTTCAAGTATAAATTATTATTGATTTTTTTAAAAGTACAAAATTTCCAACATATTTTAAATTTATTTTTGAATATTTAATATGTATCTTTGAATATTTTAATAAGAAATCTTCATATGAAGATTTTTGAAATTAAATTATTTCTATTCAGATTTGTTTAATCTAATTTATATTTAAATGATTTAAATGAATTTTTAATTATTTTATATTTTCACTTTTATTTACCATACATGGATTATAATTCATGAATATGTGTTTTTATCACCAATTTTACATTATTATGAAGTTATTTATTTTTGAAAATGATTATATTAATATTATATTATTTTTTATGATCATGTTATGAGATGTTTCTGAAATATTTGAGGGAAAATTATATTTCCATGGGTTCTCTACAATATGATGAATGTTTTATTTTATTATGACAGTCATATGTTTGAATAATGATATGAGGGGTCCTATATCACCCTCCAATGTGATGGTTATGGATTTATACCTGCTAAGAAAAAAAAATCATAGCTTTTCTTTTTTACAATATGAAGTGTATTTGTTTGTTCACAATATAAAATAAAGGTATCATATTTTTTATAATAAGAAATACGGTTATAGTATTTATTCTCAATATGAAGAGTTATAATATTTATTCTCACAATAAGAAATATGGAATTTTTTGTTCTTAATTTAAAAGATGGATGTTTTTTTTGTTCACAATATGAAGAGTGGGTATTTTGTTTATTAACAAAAAGAATCACTGGAATTTGTTGTTTACAAAATAATGTGTGGGATTATTATTATTTACAAAATTATTTTTGGTATTTATTTTTTCTTAAAACATGAATTAGGTACATTTTATGCGTTCACAATTTTATTTATGGACATGTTTTTTAAAATTAATATATTTTATATATGTTATTTAAATTCTAAATTTTTATGTTATTTAAAATGTTAAGCCATGTTTTTATAATTATTTATTATTTTTAATGTATTCCACACTTTAATATAATGATCACTTGTTTTTTGTTAACATATATTGAGCTACATTATAACATTTATGACTACTTGACGATCTTTTTGTGGTAGTATGTTTCTCTATCATATTTCTATATTATCATCCATGTAATTTTGATATTTATTTTATATGATTATGTCTTACACATATTCTACCATATGTTTATTATATAATATATTATGATATATCATTTCCTTATTGATAATTTGAGCTCACCCATTTCTAATGTTTCCAATATATAGGTTAGTAAGATGATTGAATCATGTGAGATGTCTAGAAAATTTATAAAGGATAAAAATTATTGATAAATGTTCCAAAGTGTAGTAAAATTTGTTTTTCAGATACATAATCTATAGGATAATAAATTTTCTATCCTTTTATTATTTTAATTATTTGAGATGTATAATCTAAATAGTTATATTCATGTACTATTTATTTTATGTTTAGAATGGTTCAATATTGTTGGTTTCAATGGAGGGTTTATTTATATTAGAGGTTAGTTTAGTTATTTGTTTATATTAGATTAGAGACATTTAGTAAAAATTATTTGGAGAAATAAAAGGCATTAGTCTATATATAAAACTATGTCATGATGTTTTGGTAAATGAGAGATTGTGTGTTTCCCCAAGAAATTGCATTCTTGTATATATTTTATACATTATTGTAGGATCTGAAACTCTATTATATAAGGGGTAATAACCTCAATGTTGGAATACATTGTATTAACTTGATGACCACCTGGTTCTTGTTAAAGAGGCATAACTAGACACCTACTTTGATACTCTTGGAGGATATTTTTTTTAATCAAATGATCTTTACACGCAACAATGAAGGATTTAATGTTGACTTACATTGTGGAATAAGTTTGAGAAGTATGAGAGAACACAACATAATGTTACCCAGGTAAAAACTAAGATTGTTATAGGATTAAAAAATTACGACATAGTTGAAAAGGAAGTATCCAAGTAAAAAATTGATGTGTCATCAGATATTTCATCTTAGAATTGATCTATCATACAAATATATATATATATATATATTCTATTGGATATTATTAGAAACATTTTAGAATTATAATTTTTTTGGAATAATGTTCAGGGAAATGATGATGTGAAAGGTCTGTCCCTATCATCTCTGTATATTAATATTTGGTATAATTATATTCTTATTATTATAAATGGAATTGTAGTAGATACCATATTATAAGATATTTTTTTAATTTTTCTAATACCTCTTACCTTGTTCCTTTAGTGATTGATATTTAAAATTTCAAGGATGCACTTTATTTATACGGTGATAATGTAATGATATGGGATTTACATACCATTAAAATGCATATCATGTTCTATAAATTGTTTCACATGATACTCCCAATCTAAAAAAATCACAATATATTAAGAATAAATTACATATAAATCTAGAATTAACAATATGATTATAAATTATTAATAAATATTACCTTTAAGTGATAAATAACCAATATGAGTTAATATTAAAAATGGTTATAATAAAATATTTCTTCTTTATATTGTACCTTATTTCAAAAATTGAATTAATATATTTTCGAATTTAATTGGATAAAATAAAATTCATTTTTAAAATCTCTTAAAGAAAAAAATTACATAGTTGAAATTTTTTAATATCTTATGAAAATATTTTTTAGTGAAAAATATGTCATTTCTAATATGATTAATATTTTAGCATATCCTATAATTTTTTAAAACAATTTAATTAAAAAATATATACTTCGGTAATATAAATTTTCATTTTAATATATTTTTTGAGTTTGTAAATACCATGTCCAACATTGTTAAAAATAAAAAAATTGTTGTTAAAAAATATATTTAGGTCTCTTATTGAAATATAGTATCATCTAGGTGACAATTATATTTTTATTTCATTTAAAGACCGATAAATTTAATTTTATTTATAGTAAATAAATTTATTTGATTAAAATTTGTAATAATGATAGTTTTATATTAAATATAAATTTAAAGATGAAAAATTAATTTTTTCTAAAAACATTTTTTGCATGATTAAGTGGGTTTATTTTAAAATTTAATTTTTAAATATTTCAAAATAATATATGATACGATTATTTCCAATTATAAAATAATATGATTATAATTATTTAATATGTACAATTTTAATTTTTTTAACAAAATTAATTTCCACCTTTACAAAATTAGTACCACTATAAAAATTAAAAATTGAAAAAACATTATATTTTCTTTTTTAAATTATTGATTGAGATGAGTATAAAATATATATTATCTAGTCTCTAATGTTTTATTATTTTTATCTACTAACTCTTGAATTGTTTCCAAGAATTATTGAATGATGATAAGTGTTTCCAAAAGTTCCCTTTTGTCCTTTTTTAAAAGAATATCACATGTACCCTTTCCAAGATACACATCAACTACGAATTCATCCAGAAAAAATAAACATTTATTCAACTTAGAACCTACTCCAACAAATATAATCCCTTGGTCACTCATATTTATCTTATGGCCTTAAATTTTTATGGATCTTCCAAGGAAAAATTATGTCTTAAAAGTAATTATTTTCTCATACTTATGGTTTTCATCCTAATATTATTGTCAAAATATGTTATCACCATAATAGTGTTAAGAATTATGTATCATTATTATAATAACATGTTTTTATATTAATTTAATGACCTTATATATTTACATTCATCCAATTAGAAAAAAACAATAGAAACCCATTTTTGTGTTGCATATACTACAACCTCCATTAAGAAACTTCATTTGTTTTTAATTTTGAAATATAATATATATTATTATTAGTTGTATTTATAAATAATTAATAAATATATAATATAATAATTATTTTTATATTTCAATTTAATATCCACATTTACTACCTCTTTGATGATGAAAAACGATATCAAAAATCGTGTGTATGTTTAATTACTGCCTCCTTAATAAAACATTTTTATTATACATTTTCATTTTAATAAATTATCTAAAAATCATAAAATATTATATACCATCATAAAAAATAAAAATAAAATGATTATTATTATTTTATAAATATATTATATATAAAATACATCCTAACCATATGTGTAGACTGAAATTTAACAGTTTTCATGTTTGGCTCGGTCAAATAATCTATTTGAAAAATGGTTTAAATTATTATTAATAATGACTATTGGAACCTGAAAAATAATAATATAATCATATTTTACTAAAATCATGATTAGTATATTTTTATTGAAAAATTATATTATCTATTTTACATTTTTTTTCATGTAACAATTTCATTTCTAAAATTATTGATATAAACCGCCAACAATTCATTTTTCACCTAACTTAACCAAACATCATTTGGAATGAACAGAGGAAATTTTAAATAACTATATGTTATATATTAAAAAATAATAAATTATTTATCAATAATTGAATTGGAATCAAATGATTAGTAACGATGTAAAAATTATTAAACTTGTGAAAAATAGTTAATGTTATAATCAAATGATAGACATAATATTCTATATCTAATTAATGTAATCATGGTAATGAATTATAATAATGTTTATAAAAGTGTAATGTTTACGAGTTTGTGTATTAAATAGGTAATTATGTTATCTATGTTATTTTGATAATATGATAGAATATGATAAACTAATAATGGAAACAACGCAGTGGATCTCATAATAATTTCTCTTCATTGATACATAGTTTGTATATTTGAGAGAACCGTTATTAAGGTGGTGTGTATACATCCTAAATGGTATAAAATTTCATGAATTATATTTCATTCTTGGTATTTTTATTTTAATTAAATGTTATCCCTTATATGTGTATTTATTCAATCCTAACCCTGGTGGTGAGGGTTTCATCTCCAAATTATTATATTTGAGATACATTTCCATTTATGAACTAAATTCCATTTGTGTGGTTTATATAATAATTATTATAGATATTATATGATGAATTAAATTTTATTTATGATAAAATAAATTCATTTTTCATGTTTCTATTTTAAGAGGATATGATTTAAATTATCCTCATGTGGTAAGAGGTTTTTATTATTCAAATCTCATCCTTGGGTCATAATCACTCTTCACTGTCTATTATAATTAAAGATTGATATTTTATAACATATGATGATATTATATTTTATTACTGACTTTTATTATTGGTAAATAATGTTTCGAACCACAATATTCATCCATTAATATTTTATGGTATTTTGAAAATTTATTTTTATAATGGATAATTTTCATTCATATTAATGGATTTTTCAGGTATATCTTGGTTTTTACTCACCAATTTGTTTTCACTAGTCCATTATCAAAACTAAAATTTTTTAATATCCAATTATTGATTTCATCCATGTTATTATTTTAAAATATTTTTTTTTCTTCTTTTTAGAGATGTATATTTTCAATATTGTGGTTTAAAATTATTTTATATGTTTTAACATCCTTTCCAAATATATAGATTTATAATCCACTTGAAATTTTATTTTGATATATGTTATGTATTTTTAACTTTGTGATTATTAATGTTTCTATTTAAAATTTAAAATTATCTATTTATTTTAACTTATTTTAGGAAGAAATTTTGTTTTTTTATGTTTCAATCATTAAATTTTATTTTTAAAATAATCTTTTTTAATGAATTTTAACAATCTTTTATTCAATAAATTATTTCATTTTCCTATATCCATTATTAATTATTATTTTAAAAGCACATTTATTTCAATTTTTTCACTTTTTTTGAAACTTTTATATATTTTGAGGGATATTATTATGATATGTAGTTATATTACTATTTTTAGAATTCATTTTTTCCCTTCACAAATTTTATTTGAATGTAATTTGTATTTCATTGTTTTAAATGATTTTTTGGAAACATTCAGATTGTAACTTCTATTTACCCTACATGGCTTATCCTTCCTAAAGGTATTTTTTAACACCCTTTATATGTTATTAGGATACGATTACTTTTGGAAAATGTGGGTTTCGATATTAATTGATTTCTTAAGTTCATGTTCTGTGATGTTTTTTAACATTTAAAAAACCTATTATTATTTACATTGGTGAATTTTTAGATGATGAATGTTTTATTTTATTGTAACACTCATTTTTATGAAAGATTAAGTGTATGTCCCTCTATCATCCCAAAAATAATTGGTTTAGTATTTATACCTGACGATAAAATGATGTTAAACGTAGACATTTTTTTGTTCGCAATATAAATCATGGGCATTGTTTTTCAATTATTATGTTTTCTAATTTTTTTATTCACAATATGAATAATGGTAATATAGTTTGTTGAAAATATTAATCATGGGTATATTTTTTTCACAATACGATGTTTGGTTTTTTTTCACAATATGATTTGTAGGAAATTATTTTATTAACAATATAAAGCATGTAAATTTTTTGGATTAAAATATAAATTTTGGGAATTTTTTTCTCAATACATGAAGTTTGGTCATTTTATTTTTTCACAACATTAAGTGGCGACATTTTCATCACAATAATAATCAGGGAAATTTTAATTGTCCATAATGCTATAATTTCACAATGTTTATGATTATGAAACATTTAATGTTTTTTTATCGTATTAAAATATAATTTCATGTTTGTTCCATATTTTTAAATTATTAATCAATTTTATTTCATGATCAAATGTTTTTTTTATTGATATTTCTTTTAATCAATATCATATCCTTTATGATCCCATAATTATTTTTTATAATCTTATGTCTTTCATTATGATATATAATCATCAACCATTGTATTTTGATATTTTATTATGAAATTTAAGTCTTACACATATTCAACATCATTTATATGATCAAATAATTTATGATAGATCTTTTACTTATGGATCATTTTATCTCACCCATTTATTATTTTTATAATCTCCATTTTATGATGAGGATTATATCATGTGAGCTGAATATAAAAGGTATAAAATACAATAATTATAGAAAAATATATGAGAGTTTAGTAAAACAAGAAGTTTTTATATCTAATTTCCATGATAGTAAAAAACATTCCTTGGATTATCAAAATGCGGAGGGGGTTATATAATCTAAATAATGAGATTAATGTATTATTTATTGTATGTTTAGAATAGTTCACTATAAAAATAAATCTATAATTATGACTTTAATATAATGGATTTATTTTTTATAATTTTATAGGATCATATTCATTGGGAGTTTCATAAAGTTATGTAGTCGACTACATAAAAAAGTGTTAAATACGAGATATTATAAATATAAAAAAAATTATGATTCCACTCAGGTTTCATTCATGAAAAAATTTATTCATTCAAGATGTGTCACTATTGAAAATGGTATTGTTCCTATATAATCTTATGCCTTATGAGAAATATTAGAAAACATTGGATGATTAAAATATATGAAATTAAGGGAAATAAAATTAATGAAAAATAATTAGTAAATTAAGTATTTATAAAAATTGATAAATAATATTTTTTGTTTTTATAGAAAACATTCTAAAATAAAATAATAATTTCATATATCCAAAAATAAACATGATTTTGAAAATATTTTTTTAAATTTTTTATCTATTATTACTTCAAAATCATAACCTTGATAGTTTCTTGAGAGTACATGATAACTCCTGAAAAATGTTCATAGATAAACTTACATTTAAAAATTTAAATGTAAAATAATTTCTCTTATTCATAAACTCAAGTTATTTCAATTAGAATTTCAAATAATTCCACTAATAAATATATCAAGAAATATGAAAAAAAAATAGTAATACTTTGATATTATCCTAACAGTCAACCTTATAAGAACCCTATCAATGAAATAACCAACCATATTAATTATATCATGTCTCCTCTAGATAACATTTCATTACCCATAGAAATAGAGAGATGATTGCGGAATGATTTAGGCTCATATACTAGCTCAGGAGTTACCATAGGTGAGGATATTGTTTGACGGAGTTGAATCGAGGGGCGTGGATTGGGATTCTGGTGATTGCGAAATCGGGTCTCCTCAATGAAGTGATGAGATTCCATCCACTGGTGTGGGGGGTTTTATTGATGATGGCAGAATGGATATTCCAAAAAGCATGGTATATTCTGATCTGAAGAGGCTAGTAGGTCTTGTCACGTGGAAAGGTATCTTTTTTCTTGAAGGCTCCTTTAAAGGTAAATCATTGGACTCTAATGCTTTACCTCATGTTGTTTAGGAACCCCGGATCATTAGATCTGATGGAGGGTGAGTTACAATAATTTTTGATCCGGTGGTAGTCAAATTTAGGCTAGATGCATGATAGTTTTCACTTATTGGTTGTTTAATACTATCTAAAGGGTATCAACCAATGAACATAGTTGAATTGAAATCCATGCTATCTCAGGTGTGGAGAAAATTGGAGAATTGTCCCTATAGGCAGAGGCAACATCCATCTCCTGTTTTCATCTGCTGCTGATTGGTTGAAGGCTTGGAACACTGTATTCTTATCATTGAATCCAAGTGTTAATCATCTCTCAATATGGGAGTTAAATTTTAACCCCTACTTATAGAATCACTCAAATGCACAGATTTGGGAGAGAATATATGGTTTGAATCAGGTGCTTTGGAATCCCTTAATTTTGAATGATTTATTTTCTTTCATTGGTGTGCCTATAAAGATGAATGAAAACACAATTGTAGGGTGATTTGGCTATTTTTATAGATTATTAGTGGATGTGTACATGAGGAAAAGTTTTCTTGATTGTGCATCATTTTTTGTAATTGGTGAGAGTATTGAGGTTAACATTGAATATGAATCCATCCTAGATTTTTTAAACATCTACATGTTGGTATGGCATGTTTTCTCAGATTGTGGGAATGTTTTAAAAATCTAGTTGATGTCGGTGCAATATTCCTCGTAGCCAGGACTTAGAAAACATTAGGGTGCCTCGAATATAGGAAATGTATTGAACAAGCAAGAAGCCTCTGTTAGAAATATATCCATGAATATGACTCAAGAGTGGTCTCCAGCCTCCCATGTACTGGTTTCTAGGATGGATCATTTGACTAAGAATTCTTTCACTAATAGAGATTCTACCCATGGGGTTTCATTTATGAATTCTCTTAGAGGGGAACAAAAATGATTGGATCCAAGGAATATATTGAAACATCAATGTGAGATGATGTTGATAAATTTGAGAGACAACTTTCAGAAGGTACTCCTCCCTTAAGTCAACCAGATTTAATCCTTAGTTAGATTAACATTATTAACAGATCACATAGAAATTATCCTTCTCATGAAGAATTTGGTAATGCTCGTGATTTTTTTGGATTCCATTCCTCTATTATAAAGCCTCCCTGTAATGAGCCATTTCTACTTTGATGGGTGAAATGGATCTCATGAGTGGAAATGATTCCCATGAGGAGGAAGTGTCATCAGACATGGATCATCATGATGAAACAATGAAGGGTAATAAGTAGTGAAAGAGAGGTAGAAACATGAGAGGTCGGGGTGGATCTCGATAGAGATATTACAGAGGTAAAGGATGGTGATTGTTTCTTGTTTCTTTGTTTTATTATGATGTTTTATGTGTCATGCTTCTATTTATCATCATTTCCTATACTTATGCACTTTCTCTTTTTTTAGTAAATTTATGGGACAATGAGATTAAACCATGATCTTCATGGTTTCTTGAATAAGAAAAATAAAATATTTCATTAACATAATAAATCATATAAGAATTGGAATTCGATAATACATTCAAAAACACTTTCATTTCTCTCAAAAAAATGAAATATCCTCTTCCCTGGAAAAAATTAAAAAATGTCTAATACTATGAATAAGGGGAATATTATTTTCATTAAAATACTATATTATAATTTAGATGAATCATTATAATTATAAATATTTTTTATGTAAATACAGAGTATTAATTCTATAATCATTAAAAATAAAACATTCCACTCTTACTTTTATAAATAATTTTAAAAGTTATTAATACATAACAATAAATTGATTCCATTTAATTCATTTATAAAAAACAAAAATATAGATTAATATTAATATAAAAAACAATTTATGTATTGATAGTAACTCTCTTGAAACATTATTAATGACATGGATACACATGATAAATAGTTGGAATGAAAATAATTAAACAAAACCTTAATAAAAAATATCATACATCAAGGATTGAATCACCACATACATATTTTAGTTTCCTAAAAAATAAAATTATATTAAGTATTTAATTTTTTAATAACCTCTTTCTTTTTCATTCCTTTATAATAATTACTTTTATTTTATTTGTTATCATGTTTTATTTAGATGGTATATCAGTTCATTCTACATCAAATGTTTTGGGATTGTTAAATTTTAAAAAGCTTCACTGTATTGAATGTGGTCAATTGGGTCATAAAATGGTTTCATCGTCTATGAAGAATCACAGTAATTCCATAGAAAAAATAATTAATCCATAAATACACTTTTAAAATAATTAATGTAAGGTAGATATGAAAAACAAATCACATCATTCCTGGAGATTGTAGTCATTATATACTGAAAAGAAACCCTTCTAATATCCAACGGGTAGAAGGGAAGGAAACTAGAGAATTTTTTATATTTCTAGATGAATACATATTTCATAATTATCATATACATTTATCAAACTAGTCTACATACTCATTCATGTTATATAGTGATAAAACTCAGATACATCAACTTATGGATGAAGTTGTCTATATGAATGCAAGAGTGATGTTTTCATTTTTCATAGGATGGAAAGAAAAAAGAGAAATATTTTCCCATAAATATATTAAAATATAATTATAGTAATTATATTTATTGTATTTTATTAATATGGTTATAGAATATTTGGAAAATGTTTAAGAAGAATGAAACAAGAATGAGTTGGGTTAGAACATATACTAATTCATAGAATTATCCCTTTAAAAAACTAAATAAATCCTCTTGGATATGACTTTTTGGAAGTTCAAAATCTATAAGACATGAATATGGATTTTGGTAAGGTATGGTTTATGGTATTGGTCGATATAAAGTGATAAATTTTAGTGAATATTACTGGGGTCAAAGGATCCTTTTATAAGATAGAGGAGTAGAACTCTAGTATATAATCGTAACATTAAAATGTAATAAATGTATTTATCAAACGAATTTGGAAAAAAATGTTCATATTTTTCAGGATCGAATAATATAGTTTCTATATATTAAAAGAAAATGGTACAAAATTGTGAGATTTTTCAATCTATAATAATGTAGGGTCTATGTCTCTTCAGGGTGGCTTTGACCTTCCCATCAAGGTTGAGATGTGTATGTGTATTTCTCTATGTTTGTACCCCTATGTACAAAAAATATTTATATATAATTTTTTCCAGGGTAAGAAAATTTCATGACAACAAAATTAAAAAATGTCATGATTTAAATATTATTATTCAAAATATGGATTGTATTTTATGATATTATATTTCATGATTTGGAAAAAAGTATTCTTATTATTAGTACACAAAACAAAATGGAAAAAATATTTTAATCAGAAAATTTTAAGCATAAAAATGAATTCAAAAAATAATCGTTTATAGAATTCTTTGACAATATGTTATTAGTTTATAAAAAACAACTTTTAGTGTGACATTAATATAAATTCAGAACCAAATGACACATTTTGAATACTTAAAAAAAGGAAATGTTACAATATTTGAGAATAATGTATTTTTCACTATTCATATATGAAATAACTATTTCTGAAAATCTGAAAAATAATCCTAAGATAATTGTTTCATGATTATATAAAAAATGAGGTACATTTCATAAAACTGGGATTTTATTATTTAGAAATCACATTCATTAATTTTAAGGAAAATAATAAATGGAAATAAATTTTGTTCAAATAAAACTATTTCATGTTTTTCAATGTGAAATTATTTATTATTATAATACTAAATACGAATCCATAAAAATCTAATCATGAATTTTGAAATGACATGAATTAGATTAATTATTATAATTAAATGGGTTGTCACATTTATACAGCCCACAATATTTATCCCCTTATGGCCTATTGAAGGTGGGATTCGAGTGTAAAACTTAATCTCAACATTGATCTAATGAGTGTCTAAGTGGGGATAGGTCAAGACAGAATGTAATTATATAATATTATTAATATCTAGTTCTATGTTTGTAAAAAATTAAATGCATTTTTTATGTGGTACTTGAAAATTATGTAACACATAATAGTTTTATTAGTGTACTTTATGATAGACTGAGGAACCCAACATGGGTGTGAAAACCAACATATTCCTTTATATGGACTTTATTTTTCAACTAACAAACTCAATTATAAAAATCACTAATTTTCGAGTAAAATTATGTCACTGACTGCATCATAATGTGGTAAAAGTATAATTTGTGTGCACACATTCTTGTGGTATGGGATATATGCATTGATAAATAATTATAAAATTATAATTGATGAATTTAAAAATAGACTTTTCATTATTCATTGAACATATCATGTTTTGTTGTTTAAATATAATTTTTTACCATTTAATGTAGGAAATTTTATGTGATGTCATAATATAAGGATGTATGGGTCTACACCTAATTGATTTCCTTCGATTATTGATTAAGATTTTGATAATGAATTTGTTAAAATACATATACCAACTACTATATTAAGGATTGATAACAATATTGAGACAAAGATAATTCATTTTGATAATTCTTTATATGATATTCATTTATTGATACTACTCACATAGTTTGAGGTTGATTCTATGTGGTGGGGCCTCAAATAGATGAAAAAGTATGATATATTATTTTTCCTATTAAGGGTGTTTGTATCTATAAGGATTTTTTCTACAATGAAATTGTTTTATGGATGGTATGTATGTGTTTCATAATGAATATTTGTACTTAGGGTATGAGTGAACGTACTAGGATATGGGATCTCATATGTTTTAAAAAAGATGCTTCATTATTATGGTTATAGAAATATTTCTTAATATTTTTTTAATGAGATCCTATATAATTATAATGTATGCATTTTGGAAATAGGTTATATGATTTTAGAGATTTATGGAGGGATGATTACAGAGGACTTATCAATGTAATGGGGATGTTTAAGATAATATTTTTATATTATATTAATTTATTATTTTCGTGATATATGATCTAGATTTAGATCATATTAATGGACATGGATTTCCATTTTCACCCACCTATTTGATTATATTGATGATTTATCACATAAAAATGTATCTTATCTTTAGAGACATGGATCACATCATATTATTGGGAATTATTATGAATTATGAGTACTTGTTATATTTTTGTTATGTATATTTTAGCATAACCCCTGTGAATCAAATTTTGTTATAGTTTAAAAATTTTGTGTTCAAACCATCCTGTTAACAATATAAGTGATCAAAATTAAAATAAATATATATTCAATTATCATCTATATATATGGGTGAATGGTTTCTTCATTCAAAATTAACAAATTTGATCTATTGTGGGGGCATGAATTCAATGTATAATTGTTTTAATCTCTATTAATATCTCTTACTAAATAATATTCTTTAATTAGACATGTTATAGACAATTTTATATCATTTAGGTGATAGGTACATCATTTTCAATAGATTCTGGTAGTATATGTACTTAATAAGAAGCACATTTAATAAGAATAGACACTTATGATATATTTAAAGATGGAAATTTATCCCGAATAGTTTTATAGATTTTCTCTGTGGTGGTTTTTGTGAGAGGAGGGAGATGGATTAAACTATGGTTCTTTTAAAACTTTTTATATTTGAAGAGTTATCAAAATCTAGATATAATATATTATTTGTTTTAAAGGATAGTTCAGTTTTTGGTCATTGAATAAAAATTGTTGAAATTGTTGGGACGGTTGAATGACTAGTCCTTGAATGTGTGGTATAAAATTAGGTCTAGTGTGGGGGAAAATCATATATTATTGACAATAACTAATTCATAAGTGTGGTATATCATGTGGATATCACATGGATTTATTAAACTAGTATATTATATTGGAATTTAACATTATAGATAAATTAAAAGAAATTTCACTGAGTCGATGATGGTGAATTTCATTCTTACTTCATCATTTAGTGAATATCAATTTTGGAAATTTCAATTATGAGGTGTATGATGTGAGGTGGTAAAATAATCAATTCTAACAAGATTTTCTATCAGAAAAATTATGAATGTATCAAAAATATTACTAATGTGAAAAATGATATTTCTTCCTTGAGTGAAAATATGTTACAAGAAAAATTCATTTCTATAAATTAAATTGTTGGGGGTGAAATATTTTATGTGGTTCTTTATAATTATTTTTTATTAATATTCAAATAGAATTTATATTTGTTGCAAAACATTTCCTTGATTAAATTAAGGTAAATTTAACCACAATACATACTTTACCATCAATATATATTTTGTTTGGAGGGGAATTCCATAATTTTGTCAATAATGGGTGATTTTTTCATGGGATTCATTAATGCTTGATGAGTATGATGACAACCCACCTTTTCAAACTTATATAATTTTAACTAGTTATTATATTTTTCAAATAAGTAGCTGAGTTATCCTATATTTCTGTTCTATGGATGTTTTCTTGGAAAGGTCTCTTTTTTTTGAGTAAAAGACGCTACATGAGGTTCCATTAGGGGATATATTGAATCAAGATATCATTTTTTTAATCCAATTCTATAGTAAAGGTTTAATGAGGATGTGATTGTTTTTGGGTTTATGGAATATTTTTAGATTTTGGCCTACAATATATTATTTCACATGGAAAGTATGAAGGTATATATACCATAGGTAATAGAAGGGTGAATGGTAATTTTTATCTTAATTTTTTTAATCATCATTAATAAGAGAAACTTGAAATAATAGTTCTACATAAAGATTTAGCGACTTGGTTATATGATCAGTATTTTAATATAGATGAAATTCATTGTTGTGGAAAATTTCCGTGAAATTTTAATGAGTTATAAAATACATATTTTATTTGGAATTTAGTTTTTAACTAATGTAATTATATGTCATATATTTTTATGTTGTATTACTTATTGAAATGATTGTTTTGATTTTGGTATCATTTTATTTACCATAAATAATTTTTCTTATAAAAATAAATTTTATAGAAAAGTGAGAAACCATAACGTTCAACTATAAATGACACCATATAATGACATAATATATTCTTTGAAGCATAATGTTAACAGATTAGGGACCTTATCCTAATATAATTTCCAATATAATGTAAATACTTGTGTTTCTAGATCATCCCATTAAATGACTTAAAAGCAGTCCGCCATTTTCATCTATGCTTGATTGTACTCTTCACAGTTGATCCTCCCATCACTAAAACATGTTATCAGAATAAAAATTTTTTTATGAATACATTATGTTTCCTCAGTATTCATCTCCACTTGAAGCCCTATTCTCATAATTTTAGTTTGTTCCTCTTTTGTGGCCTCGATAAAAATAACCATCTCCCTCATATATATTCTTGAATGAATTATGAGTTCCCATGGGTCCTTATAATTGGACTTCACTGTCTCTATTTAAAGAGTCTTGTCCCCCTTAGAATTCTTAAACATATTCGAACCCTAATAAAGAATGTCCTACTTAGAATTACACTACACCACATTAGCATTAGTAATTCGGGGTTCCTTTTCTTTAGATTTAATTTTTTACTTTCCCCTATAGCCATCATTTCTGGTAAGGAAGAATAATCCATTTCATCATTTATTTTTATTCCCCTTGTTTAAGGTGTATCTTCCCATATACAATTTTTATTTTTTACTATTATTGTTTACATGGATACACAAACATTGATAATGTTTACCGCCGAAATTATCAACATAAAAATAAATAGGGGAATCATCCTTAGATTCAGCACTAAAAGAAAATACCCCTATGTATGGACCTATCCCTGTTGGGCACCTTCCCAGCCATTGACTGCCCCTTCGGTTTCCAATTCATTAAATTAGTTGGAGTCCGAGTTGAAAAATTGAACCTCACTAATCTCACATTATGATTTATAATAAACTAATCCTTTTGGAGTACTCATCCTTGATAGGTTTTTACCCCTATGAATCTTATTTCAAATAGAGTTTAGTAGTCATCTACAAATGTGTAGATTTTGGCCTAAGGATTTGAAACCCATCTCTATAGTTTATCTTGTCCTCCATGGTCATGGAGACATCACATGTCTCCACTGCTTCTTTCTCACACTCTATTTTAATGTCTTGTTTTAGGTTTTCAAGGACTACTATGATAATGGGATTTTGTTGATTAATATTTTTCAAGGATTATCTTGTATAAAATCATTAAATTTTACTTTAGATGCCTTTTAAATTCCAAGTGATACTGATTAATTTCACACATGAGTTGTAAATTAGTAATTATAGTTATGTAAAAAGTCATAGAAATTTTTTAGTGCTTTATGGATCTCAAAACATGATGTTTTTCATTTGGTGGAATTTAAGAATGACTTTGGGGGGTTTTATTATTAGTATTATAGTTAATTAATTAATTAAATTGATTATATTCATATGCAACACTTCCAATTTATGGAATTTTTTTTTCTCGAATGACATTCATCAAATTAAGAAACCATTACTATACTGTCACTTGAGACATGTTATTTAATTTAATAAATATATAATTTTACAAAATCTTCTTGTCCTCACCCATGCTAGTTTTTTTACACAGACAACCTCACTCCTTTAAGAATTATTTGGCCTACATATACATACAATAAGTGAGTGAATTATAAATTTCTGGAGGTAGGATATGACAGTCTCCCTATGTTAACTGATTTTGAATATTCCATTTATTTTTTATGTTTAATTTTTTATAGTTTATGTAATAAAATGTAATTTTTTTGGTTTGTATTTTTTCTACAGAATTAATTTAGAAAATAAGTTTTTGTTGTTAGTTTTCCTCAACTTCCATCCATACCATTGTTATGGTGGTCTATAGACTGGCCACTAATGGACATACCACTCATCCACTACTACTAGATATACATTATATGTGATATAATATATAGTTAAGTTGATTGGTTGAAGTTCATTATTAGTGGGATGTGTGAATCGAAAGGAACATTGGGTAATTAATAAGTGATGGCTTCATATAGTATAGTAATAAAATTAGTTGGTGTTTTTGTGTAGTATAAAATCCAAAAAAGGGATAAAATCCCTATGTAGCCACTTATATTTATGAAATTAAATACCTACTACAAATATTTTGTGGTGTTTGACCAAAAAAATGGGAATTAGAAATGAAATTTTATATGTTTATTGTTTTGGGGGTTTCATATGAACCAACGTGTTGGGATAAGAGTTATGTTTCACCTTGAGTAATGGGGAGGGTGAATTAATATATTGTCTAAAATAAAATTCTATTCAAACATAACCATCACCCATAATTTAATAATGTTACCCTATTATTGAGGAATAGTATAATAAATAAACCCTCTAATACATCCACACAAAATATGAAAAGAATTTATAGAATGTAAATAATATGGGAATATAAAGAATTTTTTCTAGGGTCTCGAATAATAGGCTGCATTCAATAATCTTACACATGGTTATGTTTCAATGTACCAAAATCCACTACAACACACTATTCTAGTTGATAAACATTAGGTCATGATCACTCCAAACCTAGGATAACTACCTTTGTAAGGTATAAATCCTCACTCACTAACCACCTAAGGGTTATTCCCATTTCTTCATTATTAAGACATTGATTTGAAAAACTATATTATTTTATAGACCCATAGGTCTCTACATGATCAGAAAAGGAATACATTATGCTTCACAAACTCAATCATTGAAGCTATAATGACATCCACTTTTTAATTCATCTTCTCTATTATAATATGTAACCAAATTCCAAAAAATTAAGTATATTCACTTATTTGAAAATAGAAAACTACACAACATTGATAACTCTTCTATATTAGGTATTATTTTTAAAATTAAATTACCCCTATGGTGTTTCATATTATTCTATAATAATTTTTATATATTCGTTGAATCTCCATCAACAACAAAAATATTCTTTCATGGAAAATTTATATCAACGAATATCTTAATATTCGTACATTCTATATAAGAATTTTAATATATCAATAAAGTTATCTAGAGTTTATTTATGTCTTAATATATTTTATAAATTATTTCAAATATGATCCCTTTAATTAATGGATGATATTAAATAATATTATTTTTATTAACTGAGATCATTCCATGTGTTGCATAAATTTTAATGGGGTCAATTTCATCCATTTATGTTGTGTATATCCCCCAAATATCAATCCTTATATCAATTTATCAAATTAAAAATAAATCATTAATATAGATAGATATTAATAAAATCTGGGTTTGATGTCCACTATTTTAGCATTATGGTCTTTCAACATCAACAAATTATAGTTTATAAAATATGGTTAGGATTTAATAATAAATCAAAAAAGAATTGAAATTTCTATAATTAAACATGATTTAAAAAAAATAAAAATATCAAAATGATCCTGTATATTTTCATGGATATCATCAACTTTATAGAATGATGAACTCACAAAGAAGTGAACCTAGATATTTTGGCCACTTATTTATATGTAATATTTCCCACGACCATGAGACTCCATTAATTGAAGCATTATTTATTATCTAGTTTTTACACTGTAAAACCTTACATGAAATTATATTTACATTAAATGAAACCAAAAATAGTGTCACCACATACTACCTATTTAAATCCTATATCCATCAACTTCTAGAGATGAATAACATTTTCATTGAATAATCAAATATCTGTTATAGAGTGGTGTATTTATCCTTCATCAAACCCCCCTTGAAACATCCCCATACCTTCTATAATCACTTTAAAACCTAACCATATAGATCTATAAAAACATGATAGTGAATCATGAGACTCTATTTAAAAATCATCTTTTCTCTATAAATTCTCTATATATTCACTATAGAGACTTAAATACATAATCTCTTAATCTGTTAAGAATCGTTATAAAAATATTAATATAAAAATTAAATTTCTATTAATTACATGGATCCTTCAATAAGTATTTTTTTCATTTTTGGGATCAATATACACCTAAATTAATAAATCATTATATCATCATGTCTCTATTTTTGGGATCTATATACAACATTTTGGTTTCTACCATTATCCCCCTTTGTATTTTGATTTATTTGAGAAAATTTTATAATTCATATGTCCATATACAATAACTTGGATAAACATTATTTCAAACCTCTTAATTTTTTTTTCATCCATTCAATATGGATTTCCATCCATCATTATCAATAAGCCCAAAACCCAACCTTTGGTATCAATTTTATCCCCATTTGATTAATATTTCAAATTATCCCAAAAATACATATCCATAATATAACTATAAACTTGTAATGAAATTTAAATTTTTATAGCACATTCCTTTACTCCCCTATTAAAATAAAATAAAATGGGAAACTTTATTGGATTTTCCTATTTTTTCTCACTCAATTAATTGATTACTTTAAGGCTCTAATAAGAATTGTATTGTCTTTATGTATATTCTCTCATTGTTGTAAGGAATGATTGAAATTTTAT
Organism: Viscum album; assembly: GCA_963277665.1. Classification (NCBI taxonomy): domain Eukaryota; kingdom Viridiplantae; phylum Streptophyta; class Magnoliopsida; order Santalales; family Viscaceae; genus Viscum; species Viscum album. The sequence continues at coordinate 1,187,814,887 of OY728143.1, read as the reverse complement.
CCTAATCATATATTACAAATCATCATGGAAATATTAATATTTAATGAGTTTTATCTTCCCTTTTTTATTTTACTCTTCTACAACCATTATCTTTCTTAACCACTTATTTTCTTCTCTAAAATATTTGGTTATGTTACTGATTTGTAAACATTGTTTAATTATTATTTCCACATATAAATTATCTATTCATTAATTAAAATGTTTCCAACACTATTGAACACTCTATTATTTATCTATAGCTCAAAATTTTGAACACAATTAATTTTTTATTAAGGTATCTCATACCAATTCATTAAAACAATTTGATAGTTGATATTCTAATTCAAAAAATATTTAAACTATATCTACACTCTCAAGGATTTTAAATGATTGAAATTACCAACAAAAAAATATTTTTCAAAAAGTACTCTAATCATATAGTGTTATAACTCAATGTAGGAATCAAGGGTATAAGTTAGAAACCTCAATTTTTTTAATTTCACTCACTTAGTTATCATAGTTATAAGAAAATTGAAATTTAACTTCTTAAATTTATTACCATTTAATAACAATAAGACTAAAACAAGATCATTAGTGTTTTGAAAAGTGTGTGATCCATAACAAATTTATGATACCAAATATTAAAATAGATTCTCTTAAATCCGTATGGATTCTAATTTTTCAATATAATGAAAATTTTTCATTTAAACATTTGATTCGCACACCCCTAAATGTCTTTATCTCCATCATCAATTATAGAATTGATTTTCAGAATGGTTAAACATTTTTAGCAACATTAAATATCAAAAAAAATTCAAATGACATAAAATGGTTAATGATAAATTATTAAATAAATCAGTCAATAATTACTATATAAGTGTTTTTGATTCTCCATTGTTTCTAAGATGTCTTCTTCTCCCTTTATAAAAAAATTAACTTTTTTTATTATTATATTTTTTTTAATCGCACCATATACATTAGATAAAAAAAGTACACATAGTTAATTTTAGTTTATTATCAATACATTTTGATCTTATTTATCACCACATTAATTTCAAGATTTACAAATATTATAGTTTAATTTTCAAAACAACTCTTAGATAATAATTATAATTTCTGTCACACTAGATTTATGTAAAAATCATACCTTGATAGCACTTGTAAAAAATCCATAATCCTTTTTTAATTTATTCACACCTTAGATTGTATCTACACCTAAAAACTACATCACTCTAACAATAGTAATTACAATTCAATTGATTAGGATACAGGTACTTATTGAACACCCTAATATAGAAGAATTTGGTTAGTATTTTTGAACCAAACCTTCAACTCTAAAATTATTCAATGGATTATTTTTTGTTATTCATTATGTAATACCTTATATATAAACATCATTACTGATCATTGAATTATAACATTAAAATTTTATTTTTCATGGGACATTACATTATTATGTTCATAATTACCCTAGGTAATGTTTCCTCTATTAAGGATTAATGATCTATTCCTTAATCCTTCTTCCTCTACCATGTATGGAATCCTTCTTTAGTATATTTCACTTTCCTCGTAGTGTGATTTTGAGATCACATATGTTTTATTTTCAATTATCCTACTTGATATTCATTAATACCAGCATGGATTTTCCTATATTTGGTGAGCCTTTATTCATGTATTAAGCATCATTTTATGTATTTGGGTAAACATCCTTATTCCTATTTAGATTATCTATTTAATTTCATTAAATATATTATGGATGGACCAAAATAGTGTCTTAATTCATAAAATTTGACATTCCAACATCGTTTTCAACCAAAATTTCCTATTTTTATGGTAATATTTGTTTTTTCATTATATAATTTCCTCCCCCATTACATGGAAATGAAAATTTTCTCCATTGGATCTCCATAACGTTTGTAATTATAGTATATCACTATATATCAATGATTAGTGTAAATAAAAAATCTTTCAATAAATCCACACTTGTTGGAGATTCCCTCAACTATTGGGCTCCCTTAGTTGGCACTTGTGATAGCATATATCTATAGTATTCTTGGTTCCACACTAACTCATCTGGGTACCATCATTTGAATTTTATATTTTAATATTTTAATTAATTTTTTTTTATTATTTTTTATAATTTTCTTGATGGTTTTACAATGAATTTTATAGTTCCCAATTTATTATAATACTCTTTAAATTAATATAAAAATGAATTTGGTAGGTTGTAAGATGTTAGAGTCCTCATTTTAATAAAACATTTTATAACACTTAGTGTGGTACAATGGTCGACAATAATAATTGTCCAATGAGTATTTTCTCATCAAACACTATTTTAATCAATTATTTTTGTTTTTTTGTACTTTTATATTATTAAAGTCTTGGAAAAAGGAATTTTTTTAAAATGAAAAATAATATGAAAATAAGGAAAACACACACAGTTAGTAGGAAATTGAAATCATTATAGCATTCGCTATGAATTGCATAATTGTCTATTTTGGTCGTTTTAAATTTATTTGATAATACATGAAATACTATTCATAAACATATGTAATATTTATACCTATGGAACTCAATGAATTCCAAGAAAAATAAAAAACATGTACATTCTCCAATCAAGACTGGTTCACCCAAACACACCACATATTTGTTCGACCAAGATACTAGAAAAATAATGAATGTAGGATAATAACTAATGTGGCCAAGGATGATATAGATTGGTTTTATCCCTAATAACTAAATATATTTTACCCTCAATATCCATAAAAAGTTTATTTTACACTAAAAAATTGAATTTTTGTTTTTAGGGACTTATTGAATTGCCAATGGATCACCTATCAGGTTAGTGGACTATAGACATGGTCATAGAGTAGAAAAACAGATATAATTATATAGACTTAAAATTATAATACACTATAATATTACAAAATCATATATGAAAATATGGAGTGTAAAATAATTACAATCCATGAGTGGGAACCCCTTAAATAGTAGAATAATTTCTTTTTAAATAGATGCACAAAGATGATTCAATCATTAATTTCTTAAATGGGTTAGTTGTATAAGAAAACTTATTATTAGATGATACTTTAATTTTTTTTCCTTCATTACTACACCCCATGATTTTTGAGTTTTATTCAAAACAACTACAATATTCCTCCCATACTAAGATCTTGTTTCAAATCAATCAATTAAAAATATGATACTATTTTTTGTGAAAGATGACATGTGTGGGGAATTATGAATGATTCATTATTTTGATTAATAAATATACAGGGAAATATATTTATTGTAAATCAATGTATGCATGTATGCAATGGGAAAATGAATGTGATCTAATGGCTTGAGATAAACTACATATTATTCAAAAGTTTATCCTAAAATGAACCCAAACATTATCTTGTCTAGATTTAAGATTTTATAATGGAATGTAAATTGTGTTCTAGCTTTTGAAATTATGACATGAAGATATCATATTTATGGAATGGTGTTGATATCAATTGATCAAATAAGAAATCTCCAATTGTAGAATATGTTTCATGTATGTACACTTCTTCTTGGATATGAAAATAATTATTCATACTATATTCATGAAATAAAGACATAAAATCAGTAAAATCTTTCAAGCATAACAATATGGTGGATTTTAGTGGATGAAATTAGTATCTCATAGTCATAGATGGTTACATATGCCTCATGGATTCCACTTTTATTATTCAATTATGAAAAATTTATTCTCAGTATGTTTTTGTTATGTATTTGGTTTACACAAACATACTCATATATATCATTCAACTATAGAATACTATGATTTATTAGTTCACCAAACTAGTTACTAAAAATTTAGCTTATAGAAAGGGTATTTATTATTATGTTGATAGTGGGAATAGGAGATTCTACTCTTATACATGGTGGATAGATTGTATTTATCATATGGGAAAAATCCAAAGCTATTTACAGGCCTATTTATTGGGTAAATGGTGTCATAATTTATTATTTACCTTATTTAGTTTAAAATCCCAATTATATAATATATTATATTCATATTGAAAAAATGACTTATATATCCCTTAAATCTTTTTCAATTACTGATTAAAAATAATCACCCTTCTAATAAAAAAAATAAATATAATTATATATTAATATTGTTTCCATTAAAATTAAAATATAGAAAAACAATTTAGTCCTTAAAAATAAATTTTAATCAATTTTTAAATCAGTGACATTATTTTCTCTATAAAAAGATTTTTTTTAATTTTTAAATATTAAAATAAAATTTTATTTATTATTAATACCAAAAAATACTGAAAATTGTTTATACTATGTTATAGATTAAATGCATAACTCGTGAATTTTTAATTTTGTTGAGATAATACAGTCAATAACATTACACAATTGATATACTTGGATTCACAACACACATACATAGTGTGTCAAATGAATCCATGGTTGTATAAAATCAATTTCAACTCTCATTAAGTACCTCTAGTTATTAATTTAATATGAATTCCCTTTCATTCACCAATTCTAGATATTATTCTTTTCATAATCCACTTACTATGGAATTTATGTAAGGGATATCTAGTTTTGTTTTATCTTTTGAGGACATCAAATAATTTTCCAACTTCTTTAGAATACATCTAATTAATTAATAAACAATACTCTTTATCAAATTTTATCCACTGTTCAAGTTTATTTTTTAGAGTAGTAAAATTATTTATGTTCCTACTCCTTGTATATTTCTCTATGACTTCATGTGAGTGTACTCAATATATAGTACATTGTTAATTAATTTTTACACTCAACCATTCAATATATCCTTTTAAAGATTACTCATATTCTTTTTTAATATTTTTATCAAACAAAATACACAATGCAATCCTAATATAATCCTTGAGTGTGATCTGATTGATCCACTATTTCATATAAGGGTTGGGTTTCTTATTGATTGTTGTATGACTTGCTTGATGACTGAAAACTATATATAATTATCTCTTCAACCATGAAATCTTTATAACTTTTTATAACCTATAGTGGGGGATCTAAATTCATAGATTGAAAATGAACATCTATTATAATTTATTTATTTATATTTCCTAATAAATATAATCACACATACCTTATTGTGCGTCAAAAATATTTTATCGTTATTATTCTTTTTAACACCCACTTAGTGAATTTTGAAATTAGATTATTTTTACCAACTCATACCAGTTTAGTTTTGTCATATATAAATTTAAAATTATCTATTGAGGAAGATATCATAACACACTTTTCCTTCTAATATTTTCAATAAATAAATTTTAATGTTTTCCATATCTGAAATGCAGTTGTAAAATTAAAATTCTTATTGTACACTACATTGGTAAATGTATTAACTAATATATTTTATTTATTTACATCACAATCTATTTCATTTTTCTTTCATAAATCAGAATAATGATGTGTATACTACCAAAAATAACCACTATTGACATGTACAAACTTAAAAATCATATTTTTACAAGGATAAAAAATGTTACATTAATAACATATGTACTCTTTTATGAATTCATGAGGGAAACAAATCATAAAAGTGATTAAACAGATTTAAATATAAGATAAAAAATTTCGGATGTGATACCAGTTTTAGAACCACTAGATTGTGGATATAGTTTTTGAGTAGCTTGATATGGGGGAGTGAATAGGGGTTCAACCCATGTTAAAATTTTCTTCAAATTTAACCCACACCAATCATAAGATCATGTCCCCTTTTTATAAGGAACACATAAATTATATTAATTTTTCTAATTCAACTTCACTGAATTTAAAAAACATATATTTAATTTAAAGTGCACAAATATATAAGGATTTTACTCATCACATAGTCAGAAGGATATATCCATAAATAATACATATACTAATGTTTTTTTGTACAAAACTAATCTATGAAACAAAATTTTGGATCATATAATTTATGTTGTTGTTACTAAATACCAAGGCTCAATACATTTATAAGGTTTTAGGGTGTAAATATAAGGACCCATCCTTAATGAATACATAATCTTGAATTATGTTAATAATTTACATTGAGGATCTTTTCAGGTTTATAATTTTAGAGAATTAGGACATAACTATTACATATCAAAAGATTACAATGTAGATACTTCTACCCAGTATCCATTTTTTTCATAAAATAAAAACTGTTGAAAAAAAGAGACATGTCTTGTTCCATGTTTAAGACAGCATGAATTTTCCATGATCCCATCCTTGACCCTATTCCACATTATTTCCTATGAAAAACATTTCAAAAACATGGGATGAGCATAAAAAGCTCAATAAGGGATACATAAAGAAGGAAAACTGTTAGTTTTTCAAAACAACAAGTAAACCATGAAAACTTTAAAATAACTAATACTTTTTACCTTTATGAAGTAGAAAATACTCATCACTAAATAAAATATCATTAAATACCCTTTTGTAACCAAATGATTACCATAAAACCCATATGAAGAACACATAACATATAAAGGTAACTTGGGACACAAACATACTTAAATGGAATAACCATATGGTTGACTTCCACACATACCACTAAATGGAATATCCATATGGCCGACTTCCATACCCAATGCATTGGAGGTTATAACATAACCGCCCATCCTGGTATTCACGGCACCACTCGTCATTTGCTCTATCACATAACCACCCGTCAAATGTCCAAGTACCAATATAAAATCATAACACGTACAACTAATATAAAGGAAATAAAACATTTCCACATTTCAAACACAATATATCACATAAATATATTGACATAACAAATCCATTTTCAAAACCATTTTCAATACCAAAAATACGTAAAAGAGTATAAGGTATTTATTTTCTTTCAAAAACATTGCGGCTTGATGAGGAAGAAAAATATCAAATAAAACTCGTGGCGGCGGAAAAGGTCGTTGTCACCACTTACGCTAAATGAAACATTCCATTTTTTTGTTTAGTAAAACGCTTTGTAGAAAAATATTCCCTTTGAAAATTCAAGGGTTTTTATACAGCATATAAAATAAAGTCATGTATTAAAACCAAATATGCCTCAATGAATGGATATTGAGACAAATTCCCTTACCTCATGACCGACTTGACCCGTTCATTCTTTAATATCGTAAATAATAAACTAAAGTTAATTTCTACTTGATTAAGAAACTTTTTCAATTTTATTATTCCTTTTATATCACTTATTACCATGTTATAAACATTATGTAATCATTTAAGTTAATAATGTTCATTTTGTCGATATTTGGTACTTGAGTAAAAAATTAACACCTTATATTTACAAGTTGTCAATGTGGTCAATAGTCCATTATATCTAGAATGATATTCATGATTTAGATATCATATATATCATATATATCTAGTATATACATGTATTTATAATAGTACATAACATTTTGAGGTAAGAAATGAAATGCACCGTTCATGGAGACAGTAAGCCGTACGTACACATGAACGCTACTTTTATTTCTATTTTTTATTTTAATGGAATTAAAACATAATGATACAAAGTTGCATTATAATTCCAGTATAATATAATATATAATATCATTATCTCTATCCTTTATATGTACCACATATGTTATGAACGAGTCATATCACTTTGAGGGGGTGGTAGTCTGCACTTTCTCAAATGAAATTATCGCATTTACCCATAATGAAATCCATAAAGGTATGATATAAATGGAAATTACAGAAGAATAAAGAAAACATAAACATAATATATATCATATATAAATACAGTGCCACCATAACGGCCACCATGAGAGGCGGTTGGAGATATTTGAACAATCATCGTTTCTTGAGGCGTTAGTTTTCCATCCATAGAAACATTATGTTCTTCATCCATTAGATAGATGTGTGTGTAAGTTTAGATAGAATCATTCTCATAAAAACGTCCTAGTATATTGAGGATACTGGTGTTTTTACAAAATAATGTAATAAAAAGAGTTTAGGGGTTGGGGAAGTAAAATAAAAGAAAACAATTTAAGAGAAACTGTTACCTATAATTTGGTTAACTCCCTTTGGATTAAACCAAAGGACTTCTTGAAGTGACTTATGCCTAAGGTAAGGCTTCTAGGAGGAGGGTTGGGATGTAGGGAGATTAATTGGGTAGAGTTTGTATGAGCCAAATGGCTTGAGTTTTGTGAGGAATTGGATAGATGTAGACTTCTTTTATAAGGGAGAGGAGGGGCTCTTTAGGAATGTGTGAAAATATTATTTTATTATAAACATATCTTCATTTTCAAATGGTCCAAAAATCATTAAGGAAGAAGATAAGATGACTCATATTCAAAATAAAATAATCCAATAAGAATTTTACCGGTTTTGGATAATATTTTAATCATTATAATCTTATTTATTTAAATGATTTATTAATGAGGTAAACATTGCATCATTATTGTGTCATAAATAATTTAAATTATTTGATGTCAAAAAAATATATAAAAAATACCATGATAAGGGAAAATATTTTTAACTTTCTAATGAATATTTATAGTCAGAAATATAATATATATAACACCATATAAAAATTAATTTACTAAAAGATATTTTCTTTTGACATTTTTTACTTTACTTAAAGTTAATTAATATAAATTGTCATTATCACTCCCAAGTGGCTCAATGGGGTCCAAAAATCGACCCAAAGATGACCATGGTCAAAAATGACTCAAAAATAATGTTTGGACAAGTGTTAAGGTAATTTTAAATTATTATAATATTATTTTAACCTTGAATTACCCTATTTACCTTTAACTGCGGTAAATAAAAGTCAAAAGTTAGTATTCACCAAAAAATACTTTTATCTTATTGAATAACATTTTAATTCATGAGAAAAACCATGTATGTTTGATTTTGAAATTCAATTAATAGAAGTGGTAAAATTTCATTAAAATGAAAAAAGTCAATTTTTTAACTACTACTAAGTGGTTTCACTATTCATCAAAAAATGAAGTTTTTCAGAAAAATACAAAAAATTCAACCAAATCATTATTTGATATACCGAATTCAAAAATTATGTATATTTTTCTAAATTCAAAACATAGAAATGGAATTAATTAATTTAAAATAAATTCCCGTTGTTGAAACAATTAGTATGTTTTTAAGAAATAATAACTATCAAAAGATTGACACTTATTTATGTCCACTCTCTAAGTGAAATTAAGTCCAATGACCAATATTGGATTAAATTGTAGAAATATATTCTAATTACACTTTAAAACCAATTAAAGAGATAATCTAACCATATTAATAAATTAGATTCAAACACAGTTTTGAATTAAAATAAAATATTTTTCACTATTCATTAAAAATTAACTTTATCGAAAAATTACAAAAATTTAAACAAAGTACATTTTTATGTTATCATTCTAAATAAGGATTTTATTTGGTCAATTAGAAGATATTAAAATGACGAAAACTAGATTTAAAGAGGGTTCACCATTAAAAGGCGGTAAATCGATCTTTTAATGTAAATTCTGTTTAAAATTAGATTCATTCACAATTTAAGCGTCTAACTTTTATTGGATAAATGTAAAAAAAAATTAACAGACATGTATAATCATATTGTAGTTAGTTTTGTTCATTCTCTCCAATTAACATCTAGAAGTTAACTACCATTTAAAATAATAATATTATATTATTAGTGTGCAACGTAAGATTTCAAAGAAACCTATTGTTGCGTATCAGGTACGCTATCAATCATAGAAACCCCATTAAAGTAAAAGTAATATTTAATTCAGAAATATTAATAAATAAGAAAAATGTATTATTCTTTATTTACCCAGGATGTTAAATTCTTCCCCCCTTTTGGAAATTGCATCCTCACAATTTTATTCACTTATCAAATAAGTTGGGGTATTTATCCCTCATAGCATTTTCAGATTCCCACGTTGCCTTTTCAATAATATGATTTTTTTTCACAAAAACATTACCTAGTGAAGTATCTTATTCCACAACACTTCTTCTCTACGGTCAAAAATCTGAACTGGTTGTTCTTCATAAGAGAGATTTTCTTCCAACTAAACTACCTATGGGCTCAAAACAAGACATGGGTCTGGCATATACCATCTCAACATCGAACATGAAAAACATTGTTTACCTAGGATAAACATGGAGGTAAAGCCACTGTGTACTCAACTGATCCAACATTATCCAGAATTTCAAAAGGTCCAATGAACCTCGGACTCAACTTTCCTTCTTACCAAAACGTATCACACTTTTCTATGGAGAAACTTTTAGAAAGGCATGATCACCTACCACAAAAGAAAGATCCTTCCTCCAGTTATTTGTATAACTTTTCTATCTACTCTGAGTTGTTCTTATGTGATTATGAATCAACTGAACTTTCTTTGCCATTTCTTATACCAATTCTGGTCCCATCAGCTTCCTTTCACCTACTTCATCCCAAAAGCTAGAGTTCGACATTGCTTTCCATATAATGCCTCAAATGGAGCCATATGTATACTGGAATGAAAAATGAAATTATATAAAAATTCAACCGAAGAAATATGTTGGTCCCAACTTCCCTGGTAATCCAGTGAACAAGCACGTAGCATATCCTCAAAGTTTTGAATTGTTTGTTCTGACTTTCCATATGATTGAGGATGAAAAGTTGTACTAAAATTTAATTCAGTATCTAATGAATTTTGAAGGCCATTCCAAAATTTAGAAGTAAACCTGGGATCACGATCAAATACAATGGAAAGGGGAACTCCATGAAACCTTACTATCTCATTATCATACAACCCAGCAAGTTGATCTAGAGACAAAGTTTCTCGAATATGAAGGAAATGATTAGATTTAGTCAATCGATCAACAATAACCTAGATTGCATTATTACCTTGAGTTGTCTTTTTTAATCCCATAACAATGTCCATTGATATATTTTCTCATTTCCACTCTAGAATCGGTAGAGGATGAATAATTCATTTCGATAACTTTCACTCTTCTTTAACCTGCTGGCAAGTCAAACACATCATAGTAAAATCAGAAATATTTCTTTTCATTCCATCCCACCAGTAATACTCCCAATGACCTCTATACATCTTAGTACTACCAGGATAAACTAAAAATGGGGAACTATGATATTCACATAATAACTCATTCTTCAACTGTGAATCACAAGGCACACATAATCAATTTACAAATCTCAAAACACAATCATTATCAACGTTAAAATTAGGCAACCTACCCTTCTGAACCAACACTACCTTTTTATGTTACTCACTGTCTTCTTTCTGTGCTTGTTTTATTCTGTCTGATAAAGATGATTTCACTGACACTTGAAACAAAACATAAGAATTTTTTGTGCCAACAATTTCTATGCCAATGTTTATCAAATCAAAAACCAAAGGATCTTGCTTCAAATGTAACATGGTTAATGAAGCCTTAATTTTTCGACTCAAAGCATCAGCCACTTTATTTTCTTTTCCCGGATGGTAATGGATCGTGCAATCATAATCCTGGATTAATTCTAGTCATCTCCTCTATCTCATGTTCAATTATTTTTGAGTTAATATATACTTAAAACTTTTGTGATCAGTATATATTTCACATTTTACTCTATACAAATGGTGCATCCTAAATTTTTAAATCAAAAACAACAGCAGCTATTTCCAAATCATGTATAGTGTAATTTAACTCATGTGGTTTCAACTGATGTGAAGCATAAGAAATTACCTGATCATTTTTCCTTAGGACACATCCAAATCTTTTCAATGAAGCATCAATGTAGATAAAAAACTCACCATTTCTAGATGATAGTGCCAAAACTGGAGCATTCAACAATCTTCTTTTCAATTTCGGAAAACAAACACCACATGATTTTGTCCAAATAAACTTAACACCTTTTCGAGTTAACTTAGTCATTGGACTAGATAACTGTGATAAATTTTCAACAAACCTTTGGTAATAACCAGCCAAACCAAGAAAGCTATGAATCTCGGTTATATTTTTGGGTCTTAGCCATTCTTAAATATGTTTTTTTGTCAGATCAATAGTTATTCCATTTTTTTAAACAATGTGACCTAGGAAGGAAATTTTCTGTAACCAAAACTCACACTTGCTGAATTTCCTAAACAGTTTCTTTTTTTATGGTTTGAATGAAACCCCTTAAAATACTTTCATGATCCTAATTAATTTATGAATAAACCAAAATATCATCAATAAACACAACCACCATTTATCAACTGATTCAACTGAGCCATCACAGCAGTAAACTGCTCAATTCTAGTTCCAACCATCTCTGGTTGCTGATTTGGAAGGTCATTATCCTCTAGATGCCTTCCCAAAAAAGCTGCTCTGTTTCCTTTACGAAAAACCATTCTTAACAAAAATATATCTTAAATGAAGCAACATGGTAATCTATAAATTCTATATGATATCAATATTAACATAAATTACTTTATGGATATTAACTTAACAATACACAAACTCCTAAAGTTATCTAAACCTAACTCTGATACCAAATATAAGGACCCGAACTTAAAACATACATAATCTTGAATTATGTTAATAATTCACATTGAGGATCTTTTCAGGTTTAGAGTTTTAAAGAATTAGGACATAACTATTACATCTCAAAATATTACAACGTAGACACCTCTACCCAGTATCCATTTTTTTATAAAACAAAAAATCTTAAAAAAAGAGTCATGACTAGTTCTGTGTTTAAGACAACATGACTTTTCCTTGATCCCATCCTTGAACCTATACCACATTATATCCTGTGAAAAACATTTCAAAAACTTGGTATGAGCATAAAAATCTCAGTAAGGGATACACAAGGAAGGAAAACTGTTAGTTTTTCAATACACCAAGTAAATCATTAATACTTTAACATAAGTAACACTTTTCACCTTTATAAATTAGTAAATACTCATCACTAAATAAAATATCATTACTTACCCTTTTGTAACCAAAATATTACCATAAAAAACATATAAATAACACATAAAATATATGGGTAACTTGGGATATAAACAAACATAAATTGAATAACCATACGGTATACTTCCACACATATCACTAAATGGAATATCCATACGGCCAACTTCCATACCCAATGCATTGAAGGTTATAATGTAACCACCCATCATGGTATTCACGGCACCACCCGTCATTTGGTTTATCACGTAACCACCCATCAAATGTCTATGTACCAAAATAAATTCATAACACATACAACAAATATAAAGGAAAGAAAACATTTCCACATTTCAATCACAATATATCACTTAAATATATTGACATAAAAAATTCATTTTCAAAACCATTTTCAATACCAAAAATACGTAAATGAGTATGAGGGGTTTATTTTCATTCCAAAACATTACGGCTTGTTGAGGAATCCAAAGATCAAATAATACTCGCAGCGGCGGAAAAGTCGGTTTTCACCGCTTACATTAGAGGAAACATTCCTTTTTATTGTTTATAAAACGCTTCGTAGAAAAATATTCCCTTTGAAAATTCAAGGGTTTTATACAGCGTATAAAATAAAGTTATGTATTAAAACAAAATGTGCCTCAATGAAAGGATATTGAGACGAAGTCCCTTACCTCGTGTATGACATGACCTGTTCGTTCTTTAATATCCTGAATAATAAACTAAAGTTAATTTCTACTTGATTAAGAAAAATTTTCAAGTATATTATTCCTTTTATATCACTTATTACAATGTTATAAACATTATGTAATCGTTTAAGTTAATAATGTTCATTTTGTCGATATTTGGTACTTGAGTCAAAAATGAACACCTTATATTTACAAGTTGTCCATGTGGTCAATAGCCCATTATATCCAGAATGGTATTCATGATTTATATATCATATATATCATATATATTTCTAGTATATACATTTATTTATAGTGTTACATAACATTTGGAGGTAAGAAATGAAATGCATCGTTAATGGAGACGGTAAGTCGTACAAACGCATGAATGCTGCTTTCATTTATATTTCTTATTTTAATGGAATTAAAACATAATGATACATGGGTATATTATAATTATAGTATAATATCATATATAATATCATTAAATCCATCATTTATATGTACCACATATGGTATGAATGAGTCATATCACTTTGAACAGGCGGTAGTCCGCACTTCCTCAAATGAAATTATCATGTTTACCCATAATGGAATCCATAAAGGTATGCTATAAATGGAAATTACACACTTATAAAGAAAATATAAACAGAATATATATCATATATATCATATATAAATACAGTTCCATCATAAAGGCCACCATGATAGGTGGTCGGAGATATTTGAACAATCATCCTTTCGTGAGGCGTTAGTTTTCCATCCACAAAAACATTATGTTCTTAATCCTTTAGATGGAGATGTGTGTAAGTTTAGCTCGAATAATTCTCATAAAAACATCCTAGTATATTGAGGATACTAGTGTTGTTACAAAAGAAATGAATAAAAAGAGTTTAGGGGTTGGAGAAGTAAAATAAAAGAAAATTATTTAAGAGAAACTGCTACCTTTAATTTGGTTAACTCCCTTTGGTTTGAACCAAAGGACTTCTTGAAGTTCTTTATGCCTAAGGTAAGGCTTATAGAAGGAGGGGAGGGATGTTGGGAGATTAATTGGGTAGATTTTGAACTAGAAAAAAGGCTTTATAGGTGTGAGGAATTGGTTATAAGTGGTCTCTTTTTATAAGGGAGAGGAGGGGCTCTTTAGGAAAGGGTGAAAACAATATTTTATTATAAAAAATATCATCAGTTTCAAATGGTCCAAAAATTATTATGGTCTAAGATAACATGACTCATAATCGAAATAAAATATTCCAATAGGAATTGGACAGGTTTTGGATAATATTTTAATCATTATAATCTTATTTATTTAAATGATTTATTAATGAAGTAAACACTGCATCATTATTCTATCATAAATAATTTAAATTATTTGATGTCTAAAAATTATAAAAAAAATACCATGATATATGAAATATGTTTATCTTTCCAATTAATATTTATAGTCGAAAATATAATTTATATAACACCATATAAAAATTATTTTACTAAAAGATTTTTTCTTTTTTCTTTTTTGCATTTACTTTAAGTTAATTAATCTAAATTGTCATTATCACTCCCAAGTGCCTCAATGGGGTCCCAAAATCTACCCAAAGATGTCGATGGTCGTAAATGACTCAAAAAATAAGGTTTTGACAAGTGTTAAGGTAATTTTGAATTATTATAATATTATTTTAACCTTAAATTACCCTATTTACCTTTAACCGGGGTAAATAAAAGTCAAAAGTTACTATGCATAAAAATTATTTTTATCTTATTGAAAAATATTTTACTTCATGATAAAAAAATTCCTGTCGAATTTTTGAAATTTAATTCACAGAATCGGTAAAATTTCATTTAAATGAAAAAGTCGTTTTTTTAACTACTACTAAGTGGATTCACTATTCATCAAAAATTGATGTTTTTCAGAAAAATACCAAAAATTAATCCTAAGAATTATTTGATATACCGAATTAAAAATTAATGTCTATTTTTCTAAATTCAAAACATAGAAATGGAATTAATTAATTTAAAATTATTTCCCCTTGTTAAAACAAATAGCATGTTTTTAAGAAACTATAACTATCAAAAGATTGACACTTGTTTATGTCCACTCTCAAAGTGAAATTAATTTCAATGAACAAAATTGTATTAAATGATATAAATATATTCTAATTAAATGTTAAAACCAATTAAAAAGATAATCTAACCATATAAATAAATTAGATTCAAACACTGTTTTGAATTAAAATATAATATTTTTCACTATTCATTAAAAAATGAACTTTTTCGGAAAAATTCCAACGATTTACACAAAGTAAATTTTTATGTCCCCATTCTAAAGAAGGATTTTATTTAGTCAATTAAAACATATGAAAATGAATAAAACTGGATTTAAAGAGGTTTCTCCATTAAAATGTGGTAAATCAACATTTTAATGTAAATTATGCTTAAAATTAGATTCATTCACAATTTAGGCGTCTAACTTTTATTGGATAAATGTAAAAACATTTAAAAGATATGTATAATCATATTGTAGTTAGTTTTTTTAATACTCCCAATACAATGGCTAGAAGTTAACTACCATTTAAAATAAGAATATTATATTATTAGTGTGCAACGTAATATTTCAAAGAAACTCGTTGTTGCGTATCCAGTACGCTATCCAACATAGCAACCCCTTTAATGTAAAATTAATATTTATTTCACAAATATTAATAAATATGAAAAATTTCTTATTCTATATTTACCCGGAATGTTGCAGTAAATACAAATATAATATTAATATAAATAATTTTTATTTTTTACTAATATTCATTCATCAAAATTTATAGATTTATATTTTTTTGACAATATTATATAGTTTATCAAACAAAAGGAAAATCTTTATTCCAAAACAAAATTGGGTTTTCCTAAATTATGTAGTTTAATTAAAGTACATGAAATCCCAATTATAAAATATTAATTTTAAAAAATGAAATTAATCTTTGATTTACGCATTCAGAAATTAGCTTAAAATTAATTTTTTAGAATATTCTAAAATGATTGATTTTTCAATGAATAATTAAAATTATTGATTTTTATTGAAAATGGAATTTTATTCTCTAACATTTAAAAAGGCCACATTATATTTTGGATTAATTATAAAATTAAATCCTTTTGTTTTGGTTAAATATGATATAATAAATATTTTTTAAAATATCATTATTCTTTAATTTGAAATAAAACAATTTTATATTAAATATGCATATTTAAATAAAATTGTAACATTTTGTGGGTTAAATTTAAAAATAAATTTTAAAACCTTTATGAATTGTATATTAAAATCTTTACTTATTTAGAGTCTGAATAATTAATATTATTAAATAGTTTTAAGAAGATTTTTGGTCATAATGAATTGGAAAAACATAAAAATTATATTACCACTATAAAGGTTAGAATTGGATTACCACGCGTTAAACTAAAGAGATACGGATTACAATTACATAAAACATGTCTAAATAATATTTTATTGAAATATTTCCATCTTATATTGTATAATATTTGAAAATGGTCTATTTGGTTAAATTTTATTTTTTGAGACAAAAAAAATATTTAAACTTCAAAAACTTTTATAGTTTTTCCACTCCCTAAATTATAAAGAGACACCCATATGCAATCATCTACACCATTTTAGAGAAATTTGTAAGAAAAAATCATACAAAATTCTTTTTATATATCCCCCATATGCCCTAGATGATTTTTTTCTCAATAAAACAACCCTAGTAAGGCATTAGGTATAAACCTAAATTATTTTTGAAGAATATTTATAGTTTTTTACCTAGTGTTTTTGTTTGATTTTTTTCGATGTCACTAAAATATAGAAAATCAATGATTAGATAACAGAAATACAATACTACATATTCATATATTTTTTAATGTTAATGTAATAAACTATATCAATGCCCTTAATCCATCAAATGGGTAATAAAACCATAATTTTTTGCATGGTAAACAACCACCTTGAGAACAAGTGTAATTTGATTTGCATCATTATCACTCACCAATGAATATAATGATAGATTTAATGTATATATAATATATTAATGAAATATTTTTCATTATTTAAATATAATATACAACTTAATTTCATTCCATTCCATCCATGGAAAAATTAAAACTTCAATCATGTGTAAGTGTGGATTACCACCCTTAAAAAGTAATGTGATTAGATTTTCCTGACCACGTCACATTGATTCTCTATATAATTGTATTTAATGAAATAAAGTAATATTTATGATATAATAATAAAATTTCAAGAATAATGTAATACTTACATTTTTAATATCATGTTTTTGGAAAAATGGAAATGTTACTCATGCATATGTATGGTGTAAAATCTCTAAGATTGTAACATAATGAATTTTAAAAATCATCTGTAATTGTTGTTTTCAAAATATTAATTGATGTAAAAAAATGATAGCTATGTATTAATTATTGTACTATAGATTATTTAATATTGTATTCTCTTCCCATAGTAAAATTACCAAATAGATATTGGACATATGATCTTAATATCAAGCAAAAAATCCAAGATGAAGTTAATTGATTAATTAATAGTATATAACATGTATATAAATAAGATAAAGGTAATAATAAAACAAAAAATGCTATCAATCTTGTAAACAATTAACATCTATTCATTAATTATGAAGATAAATAATTAACATGACGAGTAGGACATGAGGTATGAGAAACTTTCCCACAAAAACATTATTTTAAATGTTTTAAATATTTATTTCATAAATATTTTAATTAAGTATTTATAATAATGAAATTACTTTAGGGATTAATTTATTTGTAAACGAATGAATTAGAATAGAAATTTTATATCACCTATTAATTTATTTAAACTTTTCAAAAATGGAATATGTTTATAAATTTTTGAGGAACATTTTGATAAAAAAGGAATTATATATAATAATGAACACATAATAAATGGTATTTTCCACCACTATAATTTTTATTTTTTTTATTGGTTTCCCTTTAAATATTATATTATTTTTCTTAATAAGATACCCACATTTTTAAATGTTCATGGTATTTTTTAAAATGGGGTTAAATAGAACAGATAATTGTATATCTAGAAATGTTTTTATGGGTGAAATAAATTATTATATAATTATGATAATGGAAATGGAAGATTTAATATTTTATGATTATGTTATTGATCATGGGAATTTTTTTAATGATAGGTGATCCTACAATATTTCCTGATGACAAGTGAACCATATATAACTAAAGATGATGGGTGATCCTGATATATCACACCAATGGATATGGTAAATGGAAATAGTTAACCATTTAGGTTTCTCCTATGATATAATTATAATTTACATAGTAGGATAATCCATTTGTAAGAGTTATTGTTCAAGTGATATGAGAATGGTTTTAGATTTCACTTATATGAATTATCTATTCTTATTATAATTTTTTACAGAAACCATATGATTTCATAAGGTAATATAGTAAGCTTATGTTTAAGTTATATTATGTGCTACTTCTTAAAGGTGAAATGTGTATCTTTGTAAAAATGTGTTCAATATATTTCCATGATTGTAAATAAAAATTTATGAAAATTATTTTTTATATTAATATTTCCTATGAAATATTTTATGAAAATATATATGTAGAGAATTTGATTTCTTGGGTAAGAATATCTTTATTTTGATTTCAACATTTCTTTTCAAAAAAAGATCTTTTTATAATTCATGGACTTGATGATTTAATTATTTCATTTTATATGACCCATGTTGAGATTTTAATTATAATTTCAAATTTTTAAATGTTTTTTCACAAGTATTTAAGAATGTTTAAGGACAATTTTTTGGCGAAGATGAAAATTTTGATGATATTTAATGAAAACAAGTCATGTTATATATTTAAATATTTTTTTATAAAACTTGAATCTTAATTATATTTTCCAATTAATGATGTGTTAATTATTTATTTAAGTGAGATGAACTAATTATATTGAAAATAAATCTAAAAAGACATTTTATATTGAAATAAATTTATTTATTGTATAAATAATAAATTTAAAATATTGTTTATGGTCCATTCATTATAGTTTTTATTAGAGAAAATGTTTAGATAATTTTAGAGGCTAGAATAATGGAATTAAATATCCTTAAAGAAATTATTTTTTATAATTATCAAGATATATCTTTTTATGATTTCCATATTGATGTATCTAATTATTGTTTATTAAAAATGGATTTCCATAGATTAAATAGGAAATGCGATTTATTAAGGCACCCAAAGAATATTATTCTTACAAATTAGAAATCTAGTATCCTTGGAATTGGAACTGAGTAGTTTTTTCATTAACAACTTAGTTTTTACAATATAGAGATGGTAGTTGTTTTCAGTATATATAGAAATTGCATCAACCATATAATAACATGTCTATACTATAGCATTTTTTGAGACAAAAACCTCCAGACCTCTATGGATATTTTAAACGGGTGGGAGGTGAGGAATGTATTATATCTCTTGAAAATATATTTAAAGTCAAATGTTTTTAGATAATCAAAAGGTAACTCTTAATGTATACCATTTTGAATGGGACATCAGTCAATGGTTGTCTATGGTTAAGAATACTAGACATGGAGAAGATATTGATTCCATGGAATGACTTACATTTAATAATATTTTTCTGGAGAAATAATTTCTTATGGTTTTTCGATGTAGGATGGAAAGGTAATCCAATGATTTGAGTTAGATGGAAGAATATTTAATGTTTGTATATAAATGAATCCTCACCCTATTAAAAAGGTACTATAATAAACCAACATTAAATGTTAAAGAATCTTGAGTTATGTCACGAATTTTACTTTATTTCACATTTACTATCTTTTCTTGTTTAGATATTTAGATAATTAGGCCATAACTATAACATAACAGAACCATAGAAATAAAAAGTTGACACTTCCAACAATATTCATTTCTTTCATAACATAATAACTTTTAAAAAAATGGTTTCCTTTAATGTATAATCATTATAATTTACCGTTGATTCCACCATTGACACAATTATCCCATAAATCCTATGAAAAATATTTAGAAACATTGAATGGGCACAAAAAGCTCCGTAAGAGGCATAAAAATAAAGAAAATGGTTATTTGACAGAAAAAATTTTAACCCATTTAATTTACTTTTTTAAAATGATATAAAATATTTTCACATGAATAACATACTTACTTTTTTCTCGAAGAAAAACATTAAAACCAATTGAAATAAATTAAAACTCTTTTAGGAGACTTAGATGATCATATATATAAAACCTTTTCAAACCCCTTTCTATTAGAATAACCATATGGATGACTTACAATATTATAATTACCCAAATAATTTGTGATCTATAATGGGGATCACCCTTATTAGAAGCTATATTGATCTCACATATGAGCTATAATGGGGCTCATCTCTTCACATAAGCTATAATGGGCTCACCTGTAATATATATTGTGGATCAACCCTTCATATAAGTTGTGTCAGGATCACCTGTAAGATATAATGGGTTAATCCCTTCGTATAAGATTTATTGGGATCAACCCATCCATATAATGCTCTTGTTCTATTTCATTAACAAAACACATTCATCATGAAGCCCGTTTAAAAAACTTTTCAAATTCCATATGAAAATCATTTTTGAATAAAAATTATATTTTTATTTAATAAGACATTTTCATGACCAATATTCTCAAAAAATGGAAAAATTTATTTCTTTTCCTTTTAAAAATATTAAGGCTTATAGAGGAATCCAATTATCAAATAATGGTTATGGTAGTAGACAAGTTGTGGTCGCAATATACTTTTAAAAGAACATTCCTTTTTTTATTTGTCAAAACATTACTTATAAAACATATAAAAATATTCCTAATGAAATTATTTTAATTAAATATATAAAAAATTTCATTAAAATAATTTATATACTTATAATAAATATCTAAATTAATATCCTTGCAAAAAAGCTTTGATAACTAAATCTTTAAACATTCTTGCTGTCTCGTACCACATTGAACATTTACATCATAATCTCTATCAGTTAGAAAATTTACCAAAACATTAAATAACATTATTATAGATAAAATATTGATATTAAATGTCATAGTGGATTTATATACACCTTATATTATAATTACAATGCATATTATCAAGAAATTCCTCAATGAGACAAGATTGAGATGAAATCCCTTACCTCAAGTCTGACTCATCTCGTACACTATTTATCATCCAGAATAAAAAACATAGGTAAATTATGATTTATTTATAAACATTTTCATGTTTATTATTCCTTTTATATCAAAAACATATCATGTTATAACAATTACATAATTATTTGAATTCAAATCAGGCGTTTCCTCAATATTCAGTACATGAGTGGAAAATGAACATGGTATAATGTCTACATTCAATGTTTTCATAAATCTATCATCTCTATAATAACATTAATTAAATAAGGATAAATTTTATACATCCATTATAATTTTAAATCAAGCCGTTAATTATGGTAATGAAAAATGAACAACTATATAATCAAGGATTTGGTAAGTCAAATGTATGTGTGGGTAGCATTTTCCATTTTTCATTGATAATTTTTGGAGAAATATAAGTATTATTTTACCTTTCCATAATAATAATGAAATAACTAATAACATATTAATAATATAAATATAATTATTTATATCATATAAGTGATTTAGTGAATAAAAACGAATCACATTTTTCCTGGAGGTGATATGTCACACATACACACGAATAAAGATATCATTTTTATGTGAATGTAATGTTGGAATATAATTGAGATATTATTATCTTATAATAAATAATAGGTCGTTAATATCATAGATTAAAATTAATTACATTATTATAACCATACATGAGATATGGTTATGAAAAACAAATTATATCGATTCATAGACGTGATCGTTCCCATGTACGCAATAACGATTAATTATGTTCCCAATTGATGGATGTGAAGAAGTATTTAGGTGATTATTTTAAAAAATAAATTCTCATTATATTGAGGAAAATTTATTTATTACCACATCATGGTTGGAGAATATTTTAATGAATATGGAGAAGAACAAACATAGAAATACTTCATTAAAACATTACCTTTCCACGCGTTGATCACATTTCTTAACACCTTAACACATCTAAATAGGGTTTTATGCGTAAAATAAGGACCTTATAAATAAGATATGTATTATAAGAAGGGGTTTGGGAATATATTGGATGATATAAATGTTTTTTGAAGTTTGAGTAATAGAGAAGAATGGTCAGCCATTTATAGGAGAGCAGTGGGGCATTCATGGAATTATTAAATTTATTAATTTAATATAACTTTATTTTCTTTTCCAAATGGACCTGAAATGATTTATACAAAATATATGATTATTTCGTGCAGAATCCCTAGAATCCAATTAAAATTATACATGTTCTAATTATTTCATAATCATTATCTTTTTGTTTGAACCCCTTCTAAATTTTACCATGTTGTCAAGTAAGTTAAACTGTAAGAGTTGAAATAATGACCATAACTTCTCAAACGTCCAATGAATGAGTAATTAATGATATTTAAAAATAATATTAACTTTTAGGATTAATCATATATATTTTTTAAAATTATATCATTTAATTAAATATTTTATATTTTAGTATATAAATTATGTTAATTTTGACTGTATTTCTTACATGACTCTTTCTAAAAAGCCTAAAAAAATAATTCCATCATAAAAATACATTAAATAATTCCTAACAAGTATTATTCATCAATAAATATATTGGATGAGAACAAATAGTTAATATTTAATTTATTTTAATATTATTAATATTATTTTTTACATTCTTCCTTTAATAAACTTATAACTACATCATCATTGTGGCATAATTAAATTAACTGATTTAATTTAAAAAAGATTTTCATATATTATCATGATATAAATAAACAATTTAGATTTAAAATGAATATTTATAGTCTAATTTCACTTCTATATAACCCTATAATAAAAATAACTTACTTATTAAAAATAAAAATATTACATTTTTAACATATCTTTAAATAAAACAAAATAAATGCCATAATCATACCCGAGAGGCATAAGAAGGTAATAATATAGAACTAAGGTTGATTTTGGTTGAAAAACATTCATCCAATTAAATTATTATATTTCTTAGGTAAGTTTTATATTATTATAATATAATTTATACATTTCAATGACCTATTTACCTTTAATAGTGGTAAATAAAATACCAATGTTACTATTCACCATAAATTATTTATCTTCTATTTGACCAAATTTTTCATAATTAAATAAAATATGTTTTTATAATATTGTAAATTCATTTAATATAAGCTTTCAAATTATGTTTAATGATAATCCCATAGATATGGTTAGAAAGAGTGTAAAAGAGACGTTAAAAATGTCCATAAGTGTTAATGTCAAATTTAAATAATCAAATCATTCCAATGACTTAAATTAAAATATGTTATATATAATTAATAAAATTATACTTTAAAAATCATTATAAAAATAATATAATAATATAAATAAATTAGACAAAAATGTGTTTTTGAATAAAAATGCAGTATTTTTCATTATGCAGTAAAAAATAATCTTAACAGAAAAATGCCAAAAATTTGACCATAGTCAATTTTGAGGTCCCTATTCTTAATAATATGATTATTTTTTCAAATATAAATTATAAAAGAGACAAAAAAAATTATATTTAAAATTGGTTCACCATTAAAAGGTGGTATTTTTATTTTAAATTACTCTTTTTGTGCATAAAATTGAATTTTATCTTATATCAAATCAGAAAAAACATAGTAGATAAATTTTAAAAATTATATTCAATTTATATTTCATTAATATAATCTAATAATAGTGATTTTATTTTTTTTACCAGCATAATTATTCACACATAAATAGTTTTCCATAAAATTACCTCCATTATATTCAAATTGGTTGGTATTTCCATTTCTAATTAACTTGATAACCCTAAAATCATCATTATATAAACATGTATAAACACTATTTATGATTTATATAATAATATTCATTCCCACCATTCTATCATCTAGGTTTTAATAGTATTATTTAAATAATATTATTAAGTTGTATGTTTAAGATCGATATTGTGTTTCATTTAAACTATCAAAAAAGCCTTTCATTTTAAAAAATCCAGATGTTACATTCTCCCATGTTATGGTAATTTCATCACCACTATTTAAAACTTGTTATTGGTAACAATTTTTTCACTTCATTGAAATCTCATATCAGAAAAAGAGTTAATAACACCTCCATTTTAAAAGAAATAAAATGAATTAAAATGTTTACCAATGATAACAATTACTAGGGTTCCATGTATGAAAACAATGATACATAAGAGAAAACATACCACCAAGTTTAGTTGGAGTTTGATAGAAGAAAGTTTGTGGAGAAAGATAAAAATAAAAACCATATATTTGTGATAGATTAAACGATCTTTGACTTCATAGTATAAAAATTAAATAGAAAATGTTTTTGTTTTAAGATTATTTTAATAATTTTGTGGAATTTATGTAATTCATAGACTAAGAACATATGAAAATATAATTACATGAAATGTTGAGTTTCATCCTTTTATCAAATTCTACCACAAAATTATCTTTTCATCTAAACAATGAGTATTCCAGATGAATCAACTTCTATAGAATCGCATAATCCAAAATATATTAACTCTATATTTATCATATCTTGAATCATTAAACAAAACTAATATGGATAGGATAATATAAAATATTTCCCCAAAAATAATAAACCATTGGAAAAAGAAAAACTACTTTTAATCTCTAAAATTCTTCTGTCATACCAAAAGTTCAACATCTACCATTCAATAAATAACTATTAATAAAATCCCACAAATTAATCCAAACTAAATATGAAACCCAACACATTGAAGAATGTGATCATATAAAATTATGAGAAATGTTTTAAATTTTATCTTGAAATTTCATCAAGTACTCCTGAACTCCCATACCAAAAATTAATTACCCTAATCTAATATTATTTATGATGGGTTAATTGTTTATATAAATAACCTGAATCACCATATGTTCGTAATATAAAAATAGAGTTTTCAAAATAAAGAAAAAATTATTCCCCAAATAAAACACACAGTATTCTATTTACCTTTAATCATATATTATTCCTTAACATAGTGAAAATATTCCAAAATAAGATTTATAACTTCAGCACTAAATCATTTTACAATCCTATTAATATATACTAGATAAAAAATGGGTTTTTAAAGTCAACTTATTATTAATAAAACAAATTTTATCACTTTAAATATTGAAGTCATATTAACCAGGGACATTACATATTCTGATGGTAGGTGATATACTCTTGTCACCCTTTGGTTGTGGGTTCGTGTGATGGGTTATCACACATCATGCGAGGTTTCCTTTTTCTAATACTATATAATTCTTATAAAATTTAAAAAATGAGATAAAATACTCAAAAACAATAATAACATGTTTTAACCTCAAATTTTATTTCATACCCTTTATTTTTCATCCTAAAAAGTAATAAATCAAAATTACTGCAAAGTTGAATGTCTCTAAATAATATTGTTATTCACCTTAAAAGTTCACAACATAAAGCCTCAAAATGGATTGTAAGACATTAATCATATAATCATCCTTAAAATTATAAACTCATGATGATAGACCTAAACTCTTTAAAAACCATCATAATCTCCATATTTATTTATACCACCCTTAGATATGAACTATAAGTACCCAACCACAAACATTACATAATTTTGGGTAAAGTCAATAATTTTACAATATTTCACATTGAGGGTCTTTTAATGAATAGAGATTTAGAGAATTAGGACATAATTATTACATAATAAAACTATAGAAATATAAATTTAAATCTTCTAATATTATCAATTTCTTTCATAGAACAAAAATATTTAAAATGAAACATGGTTTCCTTTAATGTTTAATAATCTTTTCTTTTACTTGATTTAATCTTTGACTCAACTATCCCTTAAATCCTATAAAAAGATTTAAGAAAATTGGATGAGCATAAAATGTGTAGTAAGGGACATAAAAATAAGTAAAACCATTATCATAGTAACAAAATGGAATCCCATATTTATTTTGAGAAAATTAAACAAAACACTTTCACATGAATAACACAGATAACTTTTTCTCAAATAAAAACATTAAAACCAATAAAAAAAGTAAAGTTATTTTATGTGACATAGATAATCATAAAAATAAAAGCCTTTCAAACCCATTTAAATTAGAATAACCATATGTATGACATCCAATATTATTATTACCCAATTAATTGGATATCACTAATGGGTATCACCCTTCGTATAAGAAACTTCGATCTCACCTATGAGCTATAATGGGGATCATCCCCTCATATAAGTTATAACAGGCTCACCCGTGAGATGTAATGGGGATCAACAATTTATATATAATTTTTTGGGCTCTCCCAAGAGCTATAAGTGGGATCATACCTTTGTATAAGCTATATCGGGATCACCTGTTTTAAATATTTCTCAAGTAGCATTTCATGAATAAAACACATTCATCAAAAAAACCATCTGAAAAACTATTATAATCCCATAACGTAAAAATTTCATATAAAAAAAATTATTTAAGAACCAATTTTCAATACCATGAAACCCAAGAAAATAGAATAATTTATTTCTTTTCCTTTTGAAAACATTATGGATTATATAGGAATTAATATATCAAATAATGTTTACAGCGGAAAAGGTGTTGTTGCTTCCATATAAGATAAAAATAACATTCCTTTTTTCATTTGTCAAAAAAATTCATACAAAACATGTAAAAATAATCCTTTTGAATAATTATATATATATATAAACTTTTCTATTAAAATACCTTTATTTAAAAATAATAAATATGTAGATTAATATCATGAAGAAAAATCTTTGATAAATAAATCGGTAAACGTTAAAAGCTTACCATAACACATTAATGATTTAAATCATAATATCAGTGAATTAATAAAATTAAAAAAACATTAAATTAAATTATTGTAGAAAAAATATGATATTAAATTTCGTAGTGGTTTTATATAAACCTTATAAAATAATCAATGTGCATATTATCAAGAAATTCTTTAATGAAAGGAGATTGAGAAAAATCCCTTACCTCGAGTTTGACTCATCTTGTATGTTCTTTAGCTTTCTCAATAATAGAAATAGGTTAATTTATACATTATTTATAACCTTTTAATATTTATTATTCTTTATATATCACTTATTACCATGTTATAACAATTACAAAATTATTTATGTTCGTATCAGACATTTTGTTGATATTCGATACATGATTCGACAATTAACATTGTACAATGTCCATAGTCCATGTGGTCATAATTTTAAAATTTATATAATAATAATAAATACATAAGTATCACTTTTATACATCCATTATAATTTAAAATTGAACCATTAATTATGTTAATGAAAAATGAAAAATGTTAAAATCATCGAGCTTGTAGGCCGTATATACGCATGAGTAACGTTTTCCCTTTTTGATTGATAATTATGGAAAGAATGTAAGTATTATTTTACAATTATAGAATAATCATAACATAATTAATATCATATTAATAATTTAAATATACTTATATATATGTATATATAATACAAGTTATTTCGTGAATAAAAATGAATCACGTCGCTTTGTGGAGGTGACAGTTTAACAGTACACATGAACAACATTGTCATTTTTATGTTCATGGAATGTAAGAACATAATTCATATATTATTATATAATAATGATTAATATTTAATTAATATCACATATGAACATTAATTACATCATTATAAGTAGTCAAGAGATACAGTTTTTGAAAATTAATTATATCAATTCATGGAGCTAATAATTCACAAGTACACATGATCGATTAATTCATTTCCCATTTGATGGAAGTGGAGATGAATTTTGGTGATGATATTAACATAATGAAATATCATTATATTTATGACATTGGAGATAATATCACATAATGGTTTTATAATAATTGAAGGAATATTAAAAGAAACAAAATTGAAATGCTTAATTAAGAACGTTTCCTTTCCTTTGGATGGTCACCTTTCATAACACCTTAACACATCTAAGGAGTGTTTTATGAAGTAAATAACACCTCTATATTGTGTGTGTGGAGGGGGTATTATATGAATATTATTTATAATATATTGGTCAAACCAAATGTTTTTTGAATTATGAGTATTAGAGATGAATGGGTGACCTTTTATTGGGAAGGGTTGGGGCACTCTTGGAATTTTCAAAAGTATTAAATTCATATAATCTCATTTATCTTATAAATTCTTCTAAACTGATGTATTTTTAAGATATTATTATTTTTGATCATTAACCATAATCCAATTAAAATTAATAATGTTTGGAATATTTTTTAAACATTATCTTTGTATTTTAAACCCTTTTAACTCTTACCATTTAATCATATAAGTTACACATTGAGAGTTAAAATAATCACCATAACATGTCAAACGACAAATGAATGAGTAATTAATGATAATTATATAATTTTATCAACTTTTTGGTTGAATTTTATATTTTTAAAAATATTCTATCATTTCATTAAATATTATATATTTTAATACATTAATTATGTCAATTTCGACACTATTCATTACATGATTTTTTTTAAATTATAAAAACCGGATTCCTGTGAAAAAACTACATTAAATAATCCCAAACATGTAAAATGAATCCATAAAGTTTGTCTATGACTTAAAATTTTTCAAATAATATTTATTTGAATATTATTAATATCAATTATTTTATTGTTCCTTTAATAAATCTATTATTGTGTCATTATTGTGTCATAATTAATTTTATATATTTGATGTAAAAATGTAAATAAATTATCATGATGTAGATAAAAATTTTATATTTAAAATAAATATTTAAAATTTAATTTATCTTCTATATAACCCTATAATAAAAAGAATTTACGTATTAAAAATATGAATATGACATTTTTAATATATATTCAAATAAAACATAATAAATGTTGTGATATTTCCAAAGTGGCATAAATATTTTATAATTTCTACCTAAGGTTTATTTTTTTCAAAACCCATTAATCCAATTAAATTATGAGAAATTTTACGGTGATATTATATTATTATAATGTATTTTTTACCTTTAATTGTCATATTTAACATTAACCATGGTAAATAAATTACTAAAGTTACTATTCACAAAAAAATATTTGATCTGATTGGACCAAATTTTTCATAATGATTACAACCATGAATTTATGTTTCTGAAAATTCAATTTATAGAATTGGTAAAATTATGTTCAATGTTAATCTTGCAGATGTGGCTAGTAGGTTAGTAAAAGAGAGGCTCAAAATATCAATAAGTTTTTAAATCTAGTTTCAAAAAACAAATCATTATAACGACCTAAATTGAATTAAATGATAAAAAGTTAAGACAAATATACATTAAATTAAATTAAAAGGGTAGTCTATCAATATAAATAAATTATATGAAAAAGTGTTTTGGAATTAAAATGTTGTATTGTTTACTATTCAATTAAAAATAGATCTTATCATAAAAATAAAAAAACATTAACTACAATAAATTTTTACGTACCATTTCCAAATTATAATTTTATCTTGTTAAATTAATCATTTTAAAGTCATAAAAATTATATTCAAAATGGGTTCTCCATGAAGAGCGGTGAAATGGAATTTTTTTAAATTACACCATTTTTCCCTAAAATTGTATTTGCTATTATATCATGTCTATAAAACATAGAATATGAATTTTAAACATCCAATTGAATTTATATTTAATTAATATAATACAATAAGATCTATTTGATTATATAATATACTCAATTCTTCATACTTAAATAGTTTTTTCATAAAAACATGTCCTTTATATTCTATTTGTTTTGTATTTTGATTTATAATAAATTTTATAACTCAAGAATCATCATTATATAAACATGTCTAAGCCCTATTATTATTGTTTTGTTATTTATATTTATTACCTCTATTATAAATACTAGGTTATGATGATAAAATTTAATTAATAATATTTAGTGTTTTGTTTATGCTCGACATGGCGTATCATATATGCTATCAAACAATGTATTTATTTTCAAAAACTCGGGATGTTACAGGTACACACCAAATTGTATTCGTGATCTCAATATTAAAATAAATCTTTCTTATTTATGTTTAATGCCACAAAACCAAATATAATTACTCTATCATGATTTTTAAATTTATTAAAAACATGTTTTCTTTGTTTAGAATGTTGAAAATATGATTTACGATGACAATGATTTCCTAAAAAAGGAAGAATATTGATCCATATACGTGTTAATTAAAAATAATGCATCGAAGATATATAATGATAAGAAAATAATGTTTTTATTTAGTGAAAGGTGTAGTAAAAATCACTATGGGAAGTATCTTATGATATCTTGGATGTACATTTTATGCGTTAACATTGGACATGTAAATAATGTTTTCATAGAAAAATATCATGGTTGTGGTAATTTATTTGATAAATAGGTTCCAATGTGTTTTAAATGTAAGTAGATTTGTTATTTTGGGTATTAATATCCAAATTATAACATAAATGATATGTATCATACAGACTATAAGTATAAGGGTGTACTAAAATCCATTACAACTGAATTAGTGGATGTTAGGCCACTGAACGATTTTGTAACGGGTACATTACTTGTTTATTTAGACTATATCAATCACTTGTATTATTTAAAGTCTACACATTATTTCATTTCTATGAAATTTTATCGAAAATTTAAAATTTACCCTCATGAAATTATATTAGGAATTTTGGTAAAAATACTTGTGTATTTTACTAAGGATACAAGAATTTTTAAATAAGTAGTTGTAATCAAATGTGGATAGGTTTTCTGTGGAAACCTCATCAGATTTACCATTGTATAGTTTTCTATTATACTGGTTATGGAAAGGGTGTCATTTTATCATTCGTAGATAGATTATAGAGCCATATAATTTTTTTTTTGAAAATTATTTTAATTCTATATATAATAATCAATTCATACATTTCATATAATTTTTATCATGATAAGAAACATTTTTGATATAGAAATGAATGATTTCTTTCTCACATTGTTGAAAATAATGTAATTGTTTAAATTAATTACATCCATGTTGTAAAATAATATATTGATGTTTTTTCTGTTGAGTTACCTAGTATTATACCTTATCAGGAAGTTTAGTTTACTCTTTATATAGTATATAATTCTAAGACAATTTCAAAACTCCCTCATTGAATGTATCATGTAAAACTCATTGAATTAAAAAAATTGATAACGGTTTCATTCATCCTAGAAATTCACCATGTGGTGCTCTAATTATATTTATTAAAAAATATAGTTCCATGTGGATTTTAATTGATTATGGATAATTAAATAAAATTAGTGCTAACAATGAGTATCTATTTCCTTATATCGGTGACATTCTTGATCTTATATAAAGATCTTGGTGTTTTAAGAAGGTTGATATCATGTGTGGGTAACATTAGATGAAGTTGAAGAAAGATAAAATCCATAGTAATACATTTTAAACAATGTATTGGTATTTTGAGTTTTTTGTTATTACCTTTGGCTTAATGAATTATCCAGCTATATTCATGGATCTAATGAATAGTGATTCTAAGATAAATTCCATCATTTTGTGATTGTATTTATTTTTTGAAATTTTATTTTATTCTTAATGTTATGAGGATAATGAAAAACAAATAAGAATTTTTTTTCAAACCCCAAAATATGGTAAGTTATATGGAATATTTAGTAAAAAAAATTTGTTATAGTAGATTTCATTCCATGGTAATAACGTAAATAAAGATGGTGTAAGTACTGGTCATATTAAAACTAAATTGTTTGAATAATAACCAAGCCCATTAGAGGTCATAGATATTTTTAGTTTTCATGGATTATCATTTTATTATTGGAATGTTTTTTAAAACATCTCATGTGTATCTGTCCCACTAACCATGTTAATAATAAATGGAGTTGAGTTCATCTAGATAAAGGAATACGATGACTATTTCAAGGGATTAAAAATAATAATTTTGAACGAATAAATTTATGATATTCTATCAATAAATGGTTACTTTTTTATCTACAATGATTTTTATTTGAAGGGATTTGATTGTATTTTAATGTAGGGTTATTGGAAATTTTGTTATACTTCACATAAATTAAAAAGTCATTTGAAAATTCATCAAACACATGAAATTGAACTGGAATCTATTGTTGTTTCTTTAAAAAAAATAGAGATTCCATATAAATAGAGTAATGTGTTTAATATATAAATATCATAAAATATTTTAGTATATATTCACTCAGAGATAGATAAAAATGAGACAAATGGGATGTCTGGAATTGATAAAGGCATAAAACTGCACAATTCATTAATATCAAGGTAAAAAAAGTTGATTCATTAATTCAAAAAGATAATTCTAAAGTAAATATTTTGTTATTGGAACATGATCCTTGGATTATTTATTTAATTAGTGTTTTCATATAAATTGTGCATGTTAGAAGTCTCTATTGTGTTTCATGTGTTAGTGCTTCCATATTTATCAGAAATAATTATGAATTCTTAAAAAATGCAATTTATTTCATTGTAAATTGTAGAACTAGTTAATAAGGATATGGTTAAAAATTTAGATATTGAAAAATAATGTTATTTGATATTTAGAAAATGTTTTGTGTTTCATGTAACTCCCCATTCAATAATGAGTTGTTGAGTGAGGCTCATAGTTCTTTATTTTATATTCTTCTAGGCAGAAAAATAAGTATAGAGAGAATTCTGAACATTTCCCATTGGATGGAGATTTTTTTTTACTAATTTTACTATAAATTATTTTATATTTGTATAGTTTAAAATTGTGAAGAAATTAATAAAGGGGATGCTTCAGCATTTTCTACTTCTGAATGGAAAATGGGAAAACATTTCCATGGATTTTGTTATTGGACTACCAAATAAATCTCAAGATAATAATTTGATTTCAGTATTTTTTGATCAATTAACCAAATAAACCATTTTTATCTGAATTAATGATTATTTTTCTATGGATCAATATAATTTAATTTATATTTATGATATAATTAAATTACATGTAGTCTCTCTATCTATTTTATATGATAGTGATCATTGTATTTCATCTAATATTTTGAAAGTTTATCTAATGTCATGTGGTACAAAATTAAATTTTTGTACAAAATTTCATCCTCAATCCGATTGATAGTTAGAGATAATGATTTAGATATTGATAGAAATGCTTCTATATGTTTAATGGGGTGTGAATAAATTTTGGTTCAACATCATACTTTTGTTGAGTTTTCTTATAATTAAAATTTTCATTCTAGTATAAAGATGGATCCTTTTGATACATTATATAGAAAGAGTTTTCAGACTTCCATCCATTGGGATGATGTCAGGGAATGAATGTTTTGAGAGCTATAAATAAAATAATTAATAGATGAGAGGCTGACTGTGAATTAACAATACATGAGGATGGGTATGTAAAAATAGAAATTGTTTCTACAAAACTGGAGGAATGATCATTCATTCGAGCTAAGAAATCATTTTCTTCTTAAATTACCTCTATTTAAATGTGTTATAGATTTTTAAAAATTGGTAATTTTAGTCCAATTATTTGGTTATATTAAATCCCAGATAAAATTAGATTAGTTTCCTATCATGTTGTATTTCCTTTGAATTAATCTTAGGTATTGGAAGTATTTCATGTTTTACTGTTATGAATATATGTGCTCGGTGAGTCCCACAATTTGAGCCATGAAATAGTTTCGTTGCAATAAATACATTCTTGTAAGGAATAGAAATTTTATCTTTTTTACCATAAATAGTCAGTTGTATGGAATAAAGTGATTTATGAGGACAATATTTTATGAAAAAACCAGATTATTGAATATGAAATATGGAAATCTAAAATTTATATAAATGAAATAATATCCCATCTTATTTATGTAATAAATAAAACTATGAGGATACAATTTCCAAAACATGGAAGAATGTAACAACCTAGGTAATGTCGTGAGATTTTTTATTAATAATCCTTAATTATAATTTGTATATTTATATTCTTTAAAAGAATATTAGGTAATTTATTAATAAAAAATCATTATTTCTCACCAAATTGGTATTTCCCCTATAATATAGTTTTGTTTAAAATATTTATATCCAGAATATTAAATTTTAATTTAAAAAATGAATTTATTTTTTAATTTTTTTGTATCATAATTATCATAGGATAAATTTTTAAATTAATTTCAAAAAATATTCTTTCTCAATGAATAGTGGAAAATACTGATTTTTATTTAAAAATATTATTTATTTAAAAATACTTCCCATGTCACATTACATTTCAAATTGTATTTTAAATTTCAAAATATCCTTATGATTTAACATAATTTAATAATTTTTTTCAAGCAACATAATAATTTAATTTGGTATTAAAACATGTTTATACATAAAAATGTATTTATTCGAAAAACATTTCATAATCACATTTTGATGGTTTAATTTAAAATTTAATTCTACAAATTTATTTATTTGAATTTTAAAAAATTGATTCAATATTATTACATGAATATATAATATTATTTAATAATTAAAACTTAATTTTTTGTCATTAGGAATAATAAAAATAGTATAAATCTGTTACTGCATTTATTGTTAAGAGTGTTTTACCGAGGGGTTGAACTAATATGATTAGTTTTAAAATGTACTAAAATATTTCCTAGATTTTAATTGATGGCATTTATTCAATAATATATCATATATTTCTTAAATGGTTCCATTTTTTATCTATTTGGCTGGAGTAATAAATTAATATATTTTAAAATTTTAAAAAATTCATATTGTGTCTTCTCCGCCACTTAAAGAAGGAAACCCCATATCATATCCTCTATACATTTCATGATTCTATTGGTTAATCCAAAAATAATAAAATACCTTCCATAATTCCCTAACAATTTCCTATATTCATTTTTTATAATAGAACCACCCTTGGAAGGCTTTATGTATAAACCAAAAGTTGTTTTATGAAGAAGTGGTATGGTTCTTAAAAGAGTGCTTATTTATTTATATTTATAAATCCAACAATATTTTTAAAACAAGTTTAAATAATAACATAAAAACATTACATATACATTGATTTTTCAATGTTAATTTATTAACATATATTCGTCTCTATCTTCCCTCAAATGGAAAATGAAAGCATTGTGCATATATATGATGAACTACTACCTTGTGAACTAATATAATAAATTTCCCAGTACAAACTCTCACATACCATTTCAATGATTGATTATATATATATATATATATATATATATATATATATATATATATTATATTCATATTAAATTAATCATTATTTAATGATAATATTTCATCTAATTTTATAAATTTCCATCCCTTAAAAAATGACAACATCATGTGTAAGTGTGGATTACGACCTCCAAGAACTTATGTGATTGAGTTTTCATGACTATATAACATATATTATATATATAAATTTATTTAATGAAATATAATTATATTAATTATATATTAATAATTTTATAATGATTAAATAGAACATAAAAATGTTGTATCATGTTTGTTGAAAAATGGAAATATAACTCATGCGTACGTATTACCAACCATCCCCATGATTGTACCATAATTAATTTCTCATAATCATCAATTAGGGATGGTTTTAAAAGATTAATTTATATATAAAAATGATAATTATATAAGGATTATTATTAAGTAGATGACGTTATAATTCATTATTTTGTCTTTCTCAGCATACTAAAGTGATTTAGACATAGGTGCCAAATATTGTCAAAAACATTTGATGTGATCTTAATTGTTTAAATAATTTTATATAACATCATAATAAATAAAATATTAATAGTAATAAATTTTCAAAATGGTTTTTTAGAAATTAAAACTTTAACATATGTTTAATTTTAGGGAAGATAAATAATGTACAGGATGTGTCAGACATGAGGTAAGGGTAAATTTACCTAAAAATGACATATTATATTTTTGAAAGATTTGTTTTATAATTATTTTTATCCATTATTCTTATACCTAAAAATATTTTCTGGGTATATTTATTTGGAAATAAATTATTGATAAATTTCCTTTTATATAACTTTTCATTTTAAATTAAAGGCTTTCAATATGAATGATTTTATGTATTTTTTATGAAACACTTTGAAGAAAAAGAAAGTGGAATGTTATATTTTAACATATATGACATCAAAATTCTTTCTCTCTATCATAACCATTCTTTTATGATTGGATTTAATTATGATATTTCATAATTTTTCATGAAAATACCTCCATCGCATTATTATTATAATGAACACGACTCCAGTAACCCAGAGTTGGTGCCTACATTATTATATTGGCATATATACAAGTTTTCAAATATAAAAGGACCAATAAATTTTGTAGTTTTATAGAATCAGATACATATATGACACCAAATTTATCTTGGGAATATCAAATAAAACATAACAATTGAAAATTTTCAACATCCTTGAAAATCTTTCAAAGGATTCATCTTAATAACTTATGTAAAGGAAACAAAATGGGTGTGAGATCAAATAATTTTTATAGGATTTATACAATAGAATCCTTAAAAAATAAATATGGAAAATAAATATTGTAAGGTAAATAAATGAAAATCATACTCCACAAATTTAATAACTATACTACCATAATTGGATAATACATAATCAATATAGCTAGACAAACAACTAAAAACACAATCCATTTAACCAATAAAATATGAATGTAATGAATCCATAGATAATATCAATGTGAAAATATAAAGGATAATAATAATAAATGAATTATAAATTATGAAAATATATAATTATTGGACTTCATGATCTCTAGGATCTTGATACAACTACTATGATGACCATTCACAATACAGTTTGAAACTACACGTAAAATCACACATAAATTGGTCAATTGATTTGTTTGATGATAAATTCAATGCATCTAGGATATATCTAAAGTCTATAACAAATTATAAATACATTTACAAGACAAACTTAATATATCAATTGATCTATTTAATTAAAGAACAATACGAAGTGTTAATAAATTTCATTAGCATGGAATGAAGATTAATAATAATTTCCCCAGTCAATAATATAACATTAAAATAAAAATATTGTATATCGATTCGATATAGAATTTATGAAATAATTATATCCATGATTCAAATAATATTTATAATAAAATTATTAGATCATATGAAGAATGAATGGTAACGTTCCATTAATAAGAGTAAACGAAATCACAAAAGAAAGTGAGATTGTAAACTATATTATTACCTATTTAGTAAATATTAAATTGCAACCCCTTTAAAAAATAAACAAGAATGTACACATTAAAAATCATTAATAAATTTTTATTGACGTTTAACAAATCAAAAAGGAGGTATATACATGATATAAAAGTGAACATTTATATATTAAAAAATATTTATTAATTGAATGTATATTGAAATAAAATCCCCTACAATGAACATAAAATTGAAGTGATAATTGATTTATGAATGAATTATGTGTATCAAATTTCTATAAACATAAAACTATTTAAAATAAAAGATAACATAAAAAAGTAATTTGACACATAATCATAGATATCAAAGCCAATAATGAAGTAATATAACCTAATTAAAATAATTTGAGTAGTGAAATTATTCACCACTTGATAAATATAAATCAAATCCCCATGGATGAAATAATTTTTTTTGAAACATAAAATACCTTGACGTTTGAATAATTATTGATATAACATGTAAAAGGGGTAGTATAAAAAACATACATAATAAATTAGGTGTATAACATTACAATATCCCACACTGAAAGAAAATTAAAACAAAATACGTTACCACATGATTTCATTTAGTTCAAAATGATTTTAAATCCTATATAATTTTTTATTCCAGTTTATAATTAATTAAAGAACCATAATATTATTTATTATATTATATATGATCCTCTTATAACATTTTACCACACTTTTGTTAAAACATTTTTATTATTTTATTTTATTTCTCGTGTTAATTTACATATTTATGATGTCTGTTTTTTCAACAAATGTATAAATATTCATTATATAATATATTTAAATCCAATAAAATGTTATATTAATTTTATAAATATTTTTTCATTAGAAACAAATTTATAACCATTGGGAAAATAAAAATAATCACATCACTTCATGGAGACATTAGGCTGTATATACCCATGAGCGATGATGTCATTCCCTTAATGGTTAAAAGGTTATGTAGGTGTATGTTATTTTAATTTTTCATAATTTATATAATTTCATATATATATATATATATATTCATTAAATTTATCATTATTAAAATCCTTTTAATGAATAATAAAAAAATGAATCACATTACTTCGCAAGGCGGTAGTCCACCGTACCTAGGATCATTGATTTCATTTCCCATATAGAAGAGGAGATGGATAAATATGATAAAATAAATAAAACAACAAATCAATATATGAAAAATAATTGTATTATTTTATTTTAAGTGTTAATACATAAACTAATGTTTTAAAAGAAGAATAAAATATAATGATATCTGTTAAGAAGATTACATTCTCTTCGAGCAACCTCTTTTTAGAACGCATCATGAAGAAAAATAGGGTTGGTATTTTATGATGACCATATCCTAAAAATGTTTATAAGTTAGATTGGATGGTATTTTTTGGTGTTTGGGTTGATCAATGGGTTTTATATCTATGAATGTGTTAAGGGGGGGAATGGCCATTTATAATTGAGGTGGAGTTCCATTTTATCAAATTTACAAAACCATTCAATAATAAGAAGTCACTCTCACCCTATGTTCCTCCAAAATTTATTAATAATGGATTTTTTATAGTTTAATATCGACACAAACATCCACCACGTTTTAAATTGGTTCAACCATTATCCACTACATTTACTTACTTTAGTATTTATGTTTTCACAAAGGCAACTATTATTTAACAAGTGAAATTAATCCATTATGTCATAAATAAAAATATACGTATTATATATTTTGGATCCAATTATTCTAGATATTAAATATAATTTATCAAATAAAAATTCTTTATGTGGGGAAAATTAATTCTGATACAATAATTTGTAACATGAAAACCCTCGTTTTAACTGTAACCATTTTAATAAAAAAAATTATTAATTTTCTAATCATTATTTGAAAACATTAAATTGGATATTTTAAATAAAATGAATTATAATGATTTAAAATATAAAATAAATTATATTAAATACAAATCACAAAAATAAAGAAAATTTTAATTTAAAATAAACCCACAATTCGTGTAAAAACAATGTTTTTCAATAAATGCATTTTTCCAGAATAATATGATTTTATATTAACTACATTTA
Source organism: Viscum album (assembly GCA_963277665.1). Classification (NCBI taxonomy): domain Eukaryota; kingdom Viridiplantae; phylum Streptophyta; class Magnoliopsida; order Santalales; family Viscaceae; genus Viscum; species Viscum album. The sequence continues at coordinate 1,187,774,765 of OY728143.1, read as the reverse complement.
AGAGGGAAAAAATTAGATGGATTTAAATTAATATAGTTAGATATATTATATAATAATTTTTCATAAATCATTAATTATTAAATATAATTTTAATTAATTAAAATGATCATTCATTATTATTTTAAAACAAAAATTCTGGAAATTATTATGTTTCTTTTTTAAATTTAAGTTTTTTAACTCCAAATTTTATTAACACTATTTATGTCAAATTTATATTTAATAAATTTTTAATTTCCATATTAAAATAATTTTTTTTTAACAAAATGGTAAATCTTTAAATAATACATTATTGATTATTCATAAAAACATATTTTAAGGAAAATTTAAAAAAATTAATTATAGGCTTATTTTTGACAAATTATATAATTGATATTCATCCAATAAAATTAGAATTTCTATGAAATTAAATATCAAAATGTTCACTTTGTTACAGTTTAATAAAAATATAAAGTTTACTTACTATAATTGAGGCATGAGGTTGCATTTATCGCAAGCTATGAAATATAATGAATTTGTGTAAAAGGAAATATATTATCAATTATCAGGGTGTTTGATATCATCCCTCCTAAAAACATTCATCCTATAAATTTAATGGACACTACCATTAAAAAACGATAGTGGTAATTTTTCATAACATACTTTGGTTCCAATATTACTTCGTTGATTTTATAATTTCTCCAAAGTACCTTTACCATTCAATTCATATGATTCATCAATACATGTTTCCAGTATCAAGAAGTTGGGTGTAATATTCATACTAAGATATATTGGGTTATAATTATATCTCTTCATGTTTGATCACATGCATATGGTCTAACACATACTTCCTAAAAAATTATATATGGATCACAACATGTACTAAAAAGGGATTTGGTGACATAGCTAACCAGTATTCAACAACTCTAATCCTATCCAAATATTCAAATGGTATGATGTACATGGGGCTCAATATTCCCTTCTCATTTAACCTTATGACTATATTCCGTGAAGATAAATTCAATAATACATGATCTCCCAGTAGGAGTTCTAAATCCTTCTTCCATTTTTTGGAATAATTATTTTTCTACATTGAGCTGATTTAATATTATCATGAATATTATTTACCTTTGTTTTTTTCTCTTCGATAATTTCTTGTCATATAATATTCCATTCACCATATTCATCTTAGAATTTCTGAGTATGATTCCTTTTTTATATAATTCAACATACGACGCCATTTGATTAATTGAATTAAATGCACTCTTAGAATAAAACACTACCAAAGGTAAATACGGACACATTATACCCATAATGTTAAGTGAGAATGACCTCAACATGCCTTAAACTTTTTTAATAGTTCTTCTAGACTATCCATCATTTTGAGTATGGTATGTGGTTCTTGAATGAATAAAGTTATCGAAATCCTTCTAAAGACTTTTCCATAATTTTTATATAAATCAAGGATCATGATCATACACAATAGAATGTGTTGTGCCATTAAATATTTCTACATCATTAATATTGATTCATCAAATGCGCTCAAGAGGAATATCTTCCCCTATAGTTATAAAATGTGTATATTTGGTAATACAATAAACCAAAACCCATATTACTTCATTCCTTTATGGATTATTTGGTAATCTAATGATGATATACAAAATAATTTCATCCCATTTCTAGATAGTTATAGGAAGAGGATGCATGAATCCTCTAGGATGTCGTCTATCAACTTTTACATATTGGAAAAGAAAAATTCTAGACACATAATTTTAAATGTCCCCATTTATCTTATCCCACTACAACTATTACCTCAAATCCCAATACATCATAATGCTACTATGTTTTATAGTGAAATTCATGTTATCATTATCACCCTACAAATCTATTTTTTGACTAGGTATATGTTGACGAGATAACATTCTACCAAATTTCAAAATACCATCATTACAAATGATGTCTACAAAATTTCCCATATTTCACAACATTAGTATTCTTTTAAAAGTTCTCATCATCAGATTGAGAAGTTTTTATATTTTCTAATAAATATGGATTTTCAATCGTTTTAATATGTTTTGACATATCCACTTAACAATTCCCATAACTATCTTCACTAGATTCATAAACATAGGTTATCCCTAAGACCAAATTTAGTTTAGAACCTAAATATATTTCATGATCAATCATTCTGATAACATATTTTCCATCCCTTGGTGGTAGTGTCTCAAGAATTAATAATCCTTCAATAGTGGAAGTTGTCTCTTTGGTCACATATTAATCTCTTTATATGAAATGATTTATTTTAGGGTTTTATGATACAGGTATATCTCATATATGTGACAATAGATATAATATCTCCAATTAATCAATGAAAAAATTATAGTTTTATATACAAGATAATGGGTTGGATAGTCATGTTCATGAGTCAACTATTTCCATGATTCATATGTAAGAATTATCATTTTTCATAAAGATACAACACATTAATTTCTTCTATTTATCATTATAAAGAAAAACCCATTATTTTCTTGTTGAAGTGTAAAAAGAAATGCATTGATCAATATACACATCAATTCATAAATACATTCTTCTAATTCCTTTTCCAAAAAAACATAACAACCATATATGTATTCTTGGTTAACATGTAATCCCATCAAAGAAAAATATTGAATGAATCACAAGTAGTAACTTGTTAAACTAATGAAAATAGGTACCTAATTTATATTAATTGGTATAGAATATTCTATAACTACCTTTTTCATTAAAGTATCAACTGAGATTCATTCTTTAGGAAGAATGTGGATTAAAAATAAAACTTATTGATGCTATAAATCACACTAACTAAATTTACCATATAACAATATTCATCTATGAGTCACATTAATGACATGTAATTGACTCTCATAGTCCTTATATATTTTAGAATACACCAAGATATCATCAATCAATAACATAATAAAATCATTAACATATTCCATGAATATTATGTTTATTATGTCCACAAAAAAGATGTTGAATTTTTCAATCAAAAATAAATTTTTTTAGACTCATAATGTCCAAACCATGATTGATATGGTTTTTTTGGATTGTATTCCATCATTTAATGAAATTGATCAAACAAAAAATGATATTAAATCTATGATAAATATTTAGATCCATGAAGTTGATTGAATTTTTCTTCAATTAGATGGAGGAGATACTTGTTCATTGTCATAATAACACTAATTTTTTTATAATCAATGGACAACCTACTGAGTCTATATTTCATCATAATTAAAATAATATGGGATACCCACGTGAAAAAAAATCAAATAAATTAACTATAAAATGAATCCTCTAGTTGTTTCTTTAACTCCACTAATTCTACAGTGTCCATACTATATAGATTCTGTGATATTATCCTTTCAATGGGGATTAAATAAATGAATCACTCAGCCTCATGCTCTAGTAGATATCTAGGTAATCCCTTATGAAATTAATCAACATAATCATGTAATATAGGTACATCATCAATAATAATTTTAAATTATCTATCCTAATATTTTTTTATTCTTACTTAAGAATATCATTTAGAATAGAAACTTGGGGTGGATTAATAAATGACTGATATAATGAATTTTCTGCGATAATGTTAAATAATTCTATGCCATTATCCTAAAATTAAATTTCATCCTTCTTCTAATAAATTTTGGTATTTTATATAGAAATGTAGTTCATAATAAGGATAATATCAATACCAACCATATTTATGATAATAAATTCCAATAAATAAATAATTTTATTTTTCATAATGTGGATTTAATTAAAAATCTTTATTGCAGTGAGACTTCTGCAAGGAGTTTTTATTAAAAACTTCATTCTTGATTTTTAGGAGAAATTAAAAAATTTACAAGAAAAAATGAAATATATAAAAGTGTATGAATATCCAAAATATAATAAGTAATTTTCGATATTTGAGGCTGTGATTAAAGTACCTACCACCACATCATTATGTACTTTAACATCTGTTATAGTGATAACATAAACCTGACCTTCCCCATGGCCTATTAAATGGTAGAGTACTTTGATTCTTGGAGAATTGGTTTTAATAGTTTCCCATCTCTATATGTTTTTTACACCAAATAATTGTATTTTCATTCTTCCATTTTCATTTTTAGCGTGAATAACCTTATATAGTAACTTATAACAAACACCCATGCCATTCAAGAATTCCCTTCAATGATTATTTCTATATTTTTTAGAAGATTTAAATTTTTGTGTCCTGTTATTCCCCATATATGAATTCCATTTTTCTTGGTTATTTGTTGACCTATTACATTCATTATTTCTCTTTATCAAATAGGATTTATAAAATTCATTGTCTTATTTTATTAAACTTAAATTATATCATCATATGGTGAATATTACAATGACCCGACCCCAAATGGTCTGATAAGGTGCATTATTTTATCACATTGACATGATTATAAGGAATATAATCCCGAAGGATTGATTAGTTTAGTAGTCTTAAATAACAGGGTACATAAATTGATTCGGTATTATATTCGTAAAATATAAAACATATCAAAGGAAAATAATTTTTATCTTTGAACTCATTCAAAATTTTCTTCTTCTTAACATGGGGAAAATAAAACAAATAAAAGTGTGAGCTCAAATTCCAAATAATAGTATGTAAAGAGGAATCAATAAGTAATTTGTGAGAATAAATAGACATGGCATGATAAATAACTTAGAACAAATTCCATTTAAATAACTGGATAAGGAATTAACAATATGGGATAATATATAACTAAAACAAATTCCATTTAATTATTAAAAAGTGAATGAAATGAATCAATATATTTTCAAATAAAAAAACTAATGGATAATAAATGAAATATTGATGAAGGAAATGCTTAATTATTTGATTTAATGTTTCAGGAACATGATAACATATAATTTAATGACATTTTATAAGACCATTTAATAATTAAGTAAAGAAAACCAATTAAATTGGGCCAACTTATTTGTCTCATGAGAACCTGTTGATGCAATGAGAGGATATATAATGTTTGGGCCCCACCCCTCAGTACCAATCTAAATAATTCTTTCTTTTGAGTAATCGATTTAATTATTAATTAATATGCTCTAAAAATATCTATATTGAATAAATAATACATATATATCAATAATTACCTAGTAGATCATTGGTAATAATAATGTTTTTTGATTTTGATGTATGTAAATAATATTGAAATATCCTCAAAACATTGTTATGGAATGTAATATTTAAACATTCCAAAGTGTCTCACACAACTATGTAACATTCAAATCATAATTACCATAAATTAATAATATTAAATGAAACATATATTATCATTAAAATAAGTAGATTCAGGATAAAATATTTTAAATGGCATTATATAGACCATAATAAAAGAACTAGGTGCATAACATTACAATATTCCATAATAAATGGAAATTGATAGGAAATCCCTTACCACATTATAATACATTATTAAAAATGATGGGAATTTATAAAATAAAAAGAATTATTTGAAATGAATATTGTAATATGTAAGGGAATCATTAAAACATTAAATCTTCGTGATGATGGTAAATTCTATTCATGTCGTATATGTTAAAAAACATGCCTTTTTTACTTTTGTAAGGAATTTCATAAACTAAATTATTTAGGAAACTGATAGGATGATTAAATTTAAATAATTTTATAAAACGTAAAAAAATGGTACATTGAAATTTAAAAAATCCTTGAATAATATTCAAAACATTTTTAAGAAATTTTTTATAAAATAATAACAATTAAGGGAAATATTATCTAATAGATACAAAAACAAAAACAATCCTGAATAATGATGATATTATGATATTACTCATTACCACATTATAATAGTTATAATAATATGACCATGAAAAAATGAAAATTAATTTGATATGAAAATAAAATAATATTAAAAATAACAATCATAAATTTAATTCATGGTTTTATTATAAACCACGTGAAAAAAACAAGTAGTTTATAAGGCATTTCTCCCAAAGAAATAAAATTGATACAAATATCCCTCAACTCTCACATCATTTTTAGTTGTACGTGAGATAAAAACATTTATACTGGTTTAACTAATGTTATTAATTTATATAATAAAATTATTCATTTTTATGATATCATATATGATCTTATTATATTACTTTATCTCCCTTTTGTTAATAATCTTTAATCACATTCAATATTTTGGGTGTTAATTGCATTGTTTCTCGACTGTATTTTGAATTATTATTTCCTATACAAATTACATAGATCATGATTTCATTATATAATGAATGTCACCCATGTTTTTAATATCATATATATTAAATATATATATAATTATAACATCCATAAAATTTGGATATAGGCCATGAATTGAACAGTTCATGGAGATAGTATAATGTAGATATGCATGAACGTTACTTTCTTTTCATTGTCATATTAAAAGAATGAAAAGTTGATGATATATATTTCTATTAAAATTATAGTATCATATATATATATCATATATGTCACATATTATAATTAAAAACACCCTTTATACATTTCAAGTATAGTGTGAACAAATCACATTGCTTTGAGTAAGTGGTAGTACACACTTCCATAAATGTTGTTATCTTAGTGATACACAATGGAAATGAAGAAGGTGTGTGTTATATTAAAATTAATAAGATATATGTAGAACATAAACATAATATATATTATATAAAAATATTTTTTTCAACATAATGACCAACATTGATATGTGGTAAATTAAAAATGAATGAAATCATTTCTTGAGGCGGTAGTTCACTGTACAAGAAAAGTAAATTCATTACCCATGTGATGGAACTGTTTGTAGGTATAGTTCAAACCCATAACATAACAATATTTCTACATATTGTGTAAAATATTTATATTATATAATCATTAAATAATAATAAATGTAAGACTGGGGAATGAAATAAAACTAAAGTGATCATTAAATAATTTTACATCTTATTTTGGTAAGTCCTTTTGGTTTTCAAAAAATAACATAATTGGTTTGAATTCATCCATAAGGTAGGGTTCTAATATTAAGGTATGTAAGTTGGGAGATTATTTTGGATGTTTTTGGTCAATTTATATGGCATGAGGTGGTGTGACTAAGTTAAGGAGGAGGTTTCCTTTTACATTTGAGGTGAGGGGTACTTTTGGAAACTCAAAAATATTAAATTAATATAATTTTTTTTATATTCAAAATGGATCCATTGTAATATATGTCGAATATAAGTTGATTATAAGTCAAAATAATATCAAAAATTAATTTTTATACTTGTTTATATAATATTACTTTCCGTATATTTAGATTTTCACCCTTAGATAAAACCTTTAACTCTTACTAGGACAACATGAATTTTTACTATTTTAGGGTTAATATCGATACAATAAAATTACAAAACAACCATAAATTATAAATGTATGAAATTTTAAACTTTTTGTGAATATTTTTTATTATATTATTATTTTTATAAATCTTATTTCATTTAATAAAATATTATTTATTTTAAATATTAGTAATGTAATTTTTGACACTATTCATTTAATTAAATTTTAAAAAATATCAGTACGAAAGTTAAATTCAAAGGAAAACCTTTAATGAATAAGTAAAATTTTAATTTCATCCATTAATTTTTTTATAAAATTAATCATAAAATATAAAATTTATTTTTATATATTTAATTACAATTATAACATATCTCCTTTATTAAAACTATTAGTTCCTCATCCTTATGAATGAATTTAATTTAATTATTAATTTACAAGAAATTATAAAAAAATATCATTCTTAAGATGAAATTTTAGATTTCCAATGACTTTTTATAGTCTAATTTATCTTCTGGATAACTATAGATATAATAATATTTCACTTTTTTAAAATATATGTATGACATATTTAACTTTCCTTAGCATAAAATAGTATTAAATACTTGAAGTCATCAATGTGACTCCAAAAGGCTATAAAAATGGATGATGGTTATTTTGGTCCACAATAGATCATGTAATAAAATTAGGACTTATTTTAGTATAATTTTATAACACTTGTAATATTATTTTTAACCTTAATTACTTGATTTACCAGAAAATCTTTTAATTAAAAAACTACATTTACTATTAATATTGTTCGAAAATAAAAATGGAATTATTCACTAAATTTGGACCTTATAATTCCAAATATGGAATCCATTCTTTAAAATTGAAAACAAATAATTGGACAAAATTAATTTAAAATTAATCACCTTGATGGAATGAAAAAATGAGTTCTGAAAGTGAAAACATTAAAAAGAATGAAATATTATTTTATCCAAATTCAATGTAATATTGATTCCAATGACCTAAATTATATTAAATTCATAAACATTAATCTAATTATTTTTTTAAAACTACTTAAAATACAATTTAACACTATGAATCATTTAAATGCGGGAGTTTTTTTCAATTAAAATGAAATAATTTATCAATATTCATCAAAACATGTAACTTATCAGAAAAATATAAAAAATAAACCAATGAAATTTTTATATTACAGTTTGAAATAATAATTTTAATTTTTAATATAAAATATATACAGGTTTTAAAATTTTAATTTAAAATAGTTTCCCCTATAGAAGGAGTAAAAACGACCTTTAGGAAAATATAGGTTTTTATACGTACAATTGGGTGTGTTATTATAAAATATATTTTAAATATATTTCATAAATGAATTAATATTTTAATCAATATATATTACATTAATATCATTCACTTCATCTAATTTTTTTTATTTAATATGAAAAAAAATGTCTTTGTGAGAATAAAAATAATTCTTTATAAAATATATTTCATATATTTTCAGTTGGTTCCAATTTTAATTTATAATTAATTTTTAACTAATGAATTCCGGTATATATTTTAACACATTACCTAATACTATTCAAAACATTCAACTTAAATGCTATGTTTTGTAATGGCCCAGACCCTCATGATCCATCCCTTTGCAAAATTCTAGGATCCTAAGGGGTCGCACCTTGATCAGCGCAACTGATCGGCGCGACTTCTCGGGGAGACCGATCGGTGCGACCTATTGGTGCGACAGATTGGTGCGCCGATCGGCGCGATCGATCGGTGTTACCCAGCCTTGTCGGGGTTTTCCATCTACAATTTTTCCTGTAACGCCTCTTTTAGGACTTTTTGACCTTCTAAGGTGTTTCAATGCCATTCTTAACCCATAATTAATATCTAAAAATCCCAAGAAACCTCCCTGTTAAATAAAAATTAATTCACTCATGTGTAACCACCCAACCGTGTGATAGAACCATGATCTGACTTCCAAGGGGTTCAAATTTCATATCCTGTAAATTTAGGATCTCATCTTTGATCACGCTGGTTTTTCTTCTCCTTCCTCTTGGATAGTCTCCCCCTTTTCCTTGTGCGTTCGAAGTCCTTTATCTCTCGAGGCAAGTGGTGCACCTGTGCAGGAGCCCTACGAGTCACGCTTCCCCTATTTTGGAAAGTGGAGAAAAACTTCGATCTTTGATCAACCAAGTAGGGATTTTCTCCTTCATCTCTCCTTTATATGTATCATGCGGGGTGGGAATGCTTTTTTCTTATGTGGAAATTTATGAAACCGAACTTAACAAAGATAATGGATGGACCTTTAATGAATGAAAGGAGGGGTTTGATCGATGTTCTGCAGTACTCTTTATGCTATTATGTTTTGTGAATTGTACGGTCCTATGATCACTAAAAATCATAGCTGTTGGTGGTCTTTCTCTGTGCACTATTAGACATTGGTGCTCCAGTATGTTTAAATAAACATAAAATAGAATTGGTTAATTACGTATACTCGGTTAAATAAATTGAATGCACCGGGATCAACCCTTTTCGGTGATCACCCTGGTTAAAGCATAGTGGAATTAAAACCATAGAGTGTATTAAATATTTTAAATATGAAAATACATACATAGGCCTGCCTTGTGTTGGTGGTAGAAGTTTGGTTGTTTCTTCACAGGCTGATTTATGGGGCGATACAAGTGGGGATGAGATCCCCTATTATTATACTTTTGCTGGTTGTGAATTTGAGGTTGTGTGGTTACTCTGCTTATATCACGAATTGGGGTAGAATACTCTATTGTTGAGAAACTATTGTCTCCTGGATTTTCGGGACATGGGGCTGTATCTTGGGGTTATCTTTGGTTCCAGTACTTCAATGGATCTCACTTACCCCTTTGTTGTTGTGACTTTTCAAGAGAATCGGGTGTGAATGCTTAAATTGATGTTTGGTTGTTTCTTTCCTTTTGGATTGTGCTTATGCCTGTTAGTTTCCTGGTAGTGAAGAATTCACCCTAATGGGATCACCTGAACATGAAAACAAGAATGGTTGAGTGGGGAATTTTTTTGGGAATGAGTTGTGACTCGGCCGCAAGTGTCGTGACTTCTTTTGTGAATGAATAGTAACAAGGGTGTTTGTGCTTAGGTTTTGGAACCCCTAGGTTGGGATGAGTGTTTATTACCTGTACATATAATTTTAGCTTTCATGTTTCTTATTTGCGCACCACCCAAGTTGAGCACTTCATGCTGAACACCCCATTTTATAGGGAGGGTGTTTTTCCCAACACTCCTATGAGTGGCTAGTTATTATCTCCTTTTCTTCTCCCTTTCCCAGATAGCATAAGACTCTTCGGGTAGGCTGTAATGGCATGAGGTCCATTATTAGCCCAAGAATCTTCGGGTGAGGTAGTTTTGGTGGTTGGCTGTGGTGTTTACGGGCAGGTTGGTTCCCATGTATCTTCGGGGTGAGGTCCAGGTGTCTTTGGGCATGGCAATGGTTGTTGTGGCCCAGGTGTCTGCGGGTGGGATGGTAGTTGTGGCCGAGGTGTTTATAGGTGGGATGTGTGGTTGTGACCCAAGTGTTTGCGGTTGGGATGTGTGGTTGTGGCAGTGGGACTGAGGTGAGAATGGTGGGATTGGTTCAATGCATAGGATTTCATCAATAACTAGTGGGAAAGTGGTGTGGGGTACCCAGACATCGATGTGCTATTAATATACTTTACTTTACTTGCATTATTTGGGGAGTGTACCTTAGTGAGACTTGGGTGGATAGTTTACCTTGTTAGGTGTTTGATTATCTCTTTTTCCACTAGGCATTAGAATGTCTCCTCACTTGTGCATGAGAGTCTTTGGTTTTCCCTACTTAGTGTAATTGTATACTCACCATACATATATAAAAATGTTTTCTGGTTTCCAATAGGACTTTAGGGATTGTGCATGACCGTACTAGCACGGACCATGGGGCAGTTGCTTCTATAGTTTTCTTTTCTTTTTTTTTCTTTCTTGGTACTTTACCTTTGGAGTTTTGTGGCTTGTATCTTTCACTTTTGAACATGCATTTGAGAATAGTTTACTTTGGGCTTTACCTTTTCTTTCAACTTCTGTACTGTTGGGATTGTTGTCTTATCTCCTGATCCTATTAAATAAAAAGGGTAATGCCTCCCATATTTTGAGTGATTCTATACCCTTGGCGCTGGTCGCCACTCCGGATACTATTGAAGGCAGGTTTCGGGGGTCATTATCCCTCCTTCAACTTGAAGAAGGAAGGGTCTGGCAACTTGTTGTCACTTCCCTCATCTTTGTGAAGGTGGGTCATGAAAAAATGGTATCAAAGGCAGTAGATGAGATATAGGATGGAGCCTGGAGTTAGGAGCAGTGGGTATTGCATGGGATGGTAGGGAAACTGTGTTGGGTGACCATGGTGTGTGAATAGGCCAGGGAAGACCGGCTAGGACACGAGATTTTAGAGCACCCAGTGACCTGATGCAAGGACTCTGGACCTACCGAACCACCAAGTGATTCTACACTGATTGCAGGGTAGAGACCCTAGGAAAGGTACATGCAACATAATGACATGGGTTCTCATGTTTCTGGGGTGATTGGGGATTGAAATAATTAATAAGTTAAGAAAATTTAAGAACAATATTCTGCACTACTTGGTCTTAGGAATTCCATGTTTACCTTCCAGCTATGGTACCTGGGAGACGACCACAGGTGGTGCGGGCGATTAAGACCCAAGAGGTTGATGTGGATGACCGGTAGAGGGCTGATCTAGAGGAGGAGGATGACCAGTGGCAGAAGCCTCTTCGAGCCTTCAAGCGACAGACCCTCGAAAAGTATGAGGGCAGCACCTCTGACATGAAGATGTAGAGTTGGCTAGAGGAGCTGGTGATATCTTTCGGCTTGATCCGGGCTCCGAAAGAGTATTGGGTCTTCTGGTCATGAACCAGATGCGGGGAGCAGTGTGTTAGTGGGGGACGCTCTAGTTGGGGGAGAGGAGAGAGGCCGAGGTGGCATGGGCTGATTTAGAGAAGGCGTTCCGGGCAGAATTTCTCTCTTCTATGATGAAAGCTGATAAAAGGTAGGAGTTACTCTCCCTCCAGTAGGGGAGTATGTCAATAAGGGATCTGGGGATCAAGTAAAAGGATCTCCTCCACTATGCTCTGGACCTCTTTCCAGATGAGGAGTCTCGGGCGAGATGTTTAGAGGAGGTGCTCCGACCTTGCCTCCAGTACTCTGTTACCCCCTTCACCTTGACGACATACATGGAGGTCCAGAAGAAGGCGGAGGTGGTGGAGAGGATGCACACGCTGGGAGGTGTGTCACGAGAGTGGATCCAATTGGGATCATCAAAGGGGAAGGCCATCAGCACCAGGCCTCCAGCATCAGGGCCCTCTAGTTTTCGACCGGCAGGGAGTAGGCCCCATAAGTTCTAGTTCCAGTCTCCCGGTCCCCGCCCTTTATCTTCAGTATTAGGGACGAGATGCTAAATATGTGGGAGCCATGGGAACCTCCGGAATCAGTGCCTGGATAGAGTGCAGTACGGTGGTGGAGGGCAGGTTTAGCACCCGCCTCAGTGGCAGTAGTATCCAGCGAGGCCTTTCCAGTAGCACCAGCAGGGTCAGCGAGCTCCCGCTCCTCTAAGGGAAGATGTTGAAGGGGGAGGCCGACCTCAGAGAGCTCCTCAGGGACCTCGAATAGGTCATGGTCAAGGAGTTGGCGGATAGCCGAGGGGCAGAGGAGCCGAGCGCGGGCAGTTGCACTCCACGGAGGCAGCAGTTCTAGCAGGACCGGAGGTCGTTCGAGGTACGATCAGTTTGTTCAGTACCCTTGCTTATGCCTTGTTCGATACAGGAGCTTCTCACTCCTTTGTTACACCCAGTCGAGCCCGTTCTTTGGTTCTAGATGCTGAGAGACTTCCAGTTCCCCTGGTGTTGAGCACACCAGTCGAAGGTCAGACCGACTTGATATATGTTTGTCGAGGATGCAGACAGATGATAGGGCCACATCAATCAGTCAGGGACCTCCTTCTATTGCAGATACAGCCATACGATGTCATCCTAGGCATTGAATGGTTTTTCTCTGTATGTGCCATCATCGACTGCTTCCGAGGAAGGGTCGTGTTTTCAGACTTAGGCGGCCGACGTGTTAGTTTCACTGGCGAGCGGGGTGTCCAGAAGGGCAGCAGGCGAGAGGAACCCCTCCTCTCCTTGTTAGCTGAGATATCTGTGGAGTCCGTGGATGTAGATATTGTGGAGGTACCATGGATCGTCAGTGAGTTTATAGACGTCTTCCCTGAGGAGGTTATGACTCTACCCCCTCGATGTGATGTCATTTTTGGGATAGACTTGCAGCCTGGTGCTCGTCCGATTTTGATGGCTCCCTACTGGATGGCACCTTCGGAGCTGCGAGAGTTGCAGATTCAGATTGACAATATGATGAAGAAGTGTTTTGTTTGACCGAGTATGTCACTGTGGGGTGCTCCTATGTTGTTTGCGAAGAAGGCAGATGGCGGTCTAAGGTTTTACATAGACTATATGATACTGAATCAAGTAACGTCAAGAATTTCTACCCTCTTCCAAGGATAGACGATCTCTTTTACCAGTTGAAGGGGGAAGTATGGTTCTCGAAGATCGACCTATGGTCTAGATATCACCAGTTCAGGATAAAGGAGGGCGACATCCCAAAGATGGCCTTCAGGTGTAGATATGGGCACTTCGAGTTTGTAGTCATGTCGTTCGGCGTTATGAACACTCCAGCTATGTTCATGGGGCTTATGAACTCCATCTTTTGGGAGTACCTAGATCGGTTTATAGTCGTGTTCATCGACGACATCCTGATATACTCAGGATCACAGGAGGATCACGCTGAGCACCTGAGGACAGTTTTGGAGGTCCTCCGACAGTACCATCTCTATGGGAAGTTTTCCAAGTGCAAGTTCTGGATGTGAGAAGTGCACTTCCTTAGACAAGTGTTGTTCGAGTGGGGTACAACAGTGGACCTGTCAATGGATGAGGTAGTTGTTTCTTGGGAAGCACCCAAGAACGTGGCAGAGGTCTGTAGCTTCCTTGTGCTGGCAGGGTACTACCGGAGGTTTGTACCCAACTTGTTCTGAGTTGCAGTACCTTTGGTAGCCTTGACGAAGAAGGACCGGGTTGTTGTATTGGATGAGCAGTATAAGGCAGCTTTCAGCTATTTTATGGAGAAGTTAGTAAGTTCCCCAATGTTGAGGTTACCAGAATAAGGGGCGGCGTATGAGGTGTACTGTGATGATTTAGGACCGGGCCTCAGGTGTGTGCTAATGCAATGACAAAGAGTGGTATCTTATGGGTCTAGACAGTTATGCCCCCATGAGCGTAATTATTCCACCCATGATCTGGAACTCGCAGCGGTCATTTTTAGACTAATGTTATGACGGATTTACCTCATCAAAGAGCACTTTGTGGTCTTTACGGACCACAAAAGTTTAAAGTATATCTTCTCCCAGAGAGACCTGAACCTATGACAATGAAGGTGGATGTATTTCCTCGTGGATTATAATTTGAAGATTTCCTACACCTCTGTGAAGGGAAACGTGGTGGATGATGCCTTGAGCAGAAGGTCACAGAGGGATATGGTCTGAGAGTCGCCAGACGCTTGGAGGGAAAAGGAGGAGTTGGCTGCCCAACACCTGGATGCGAGGATGGATAATCGAAAGGGTTTTATGTATCAGATGACAGTACAATCTTCTCTCTTAATTCAGGAGGAGGAGTCCCTATGGGGAGACCCAGAGAATGAAGTGATGCGTGATTGGGTTAGCCAAAGCGATGCTCCGGAAGGGTGGACATAGGATGGTCAGAACCGAATACTTTTCCAGGGGATAATGTTCATTCCGGAGGCGATGCATGAGAGTTTACTTGGCGAGTTCCATAGCTCACCCCTGGCAGTGCATCCAGGAGTTTCCAAGATGTACTAGGGTCTGAGGGGATAGTTTTGGTGACCCATGGAAAAGCGGGCGGTGGCAGAGTTTCTGGCCATGTGCCTAGTGTGTCAGCAGGTGAAGGCTAAGCACCATGTTCCATGTGGTTTGTTGCAACCCTAAGATGTCCCCGAGTGGAAGTGGGACGATATCTCAATGGATTTCGTCATGGGCCTACCCAAGGTTCAAGGAGGCTACGACGCCATCTGGGTAGTAGTAGACTGATTGACGAAGTCGGCTCACTTTCTGGCGATTAGGGAGTCGAGTGCGGTGGACGCTCTAGAACAGAGGTATGTGGACGAGGTGGTGTGGTTTCATGTAGTTCTGAGATCCATATTCTCTGATAAGGATGAACGATTTACCTCATGAGTCTGGAGGGGTTTGCAGCATGATTTTGGTGACCAGATGCGCCTTAGCACTGCTTTCCACTCCCAGATAGATGGGCAGACAGAGCGCACCATCCATACCTTGGAGGATATGTTGCGAGCATGCGTCCTGGACTCTAGAGGATCATGGGTGCTACACTTTCCCTTGGTAGAGTTCACCTACAACAATAGCTACCACTCTACCATTGGCGTGGCTCTGATCGATGCTTTGTATGGGAGGTCGTGTCGCTCACCCGTGTGCTGGACAAAAGTTGGGGAGGCGGGTGTTCTCGGCCTGGAGGTGGTACAGAGCACAATGGAGAAGGTGCAGCTTATATGAGAGAGGATGAAGGCATCTCAGGACCGGAAGAAGTCATATACAGATGATAGGAGAAGGGCCCTGGAGTTTGAGGTCGGGGACAACGTGTTCTTGATGGTCTCCCCTCAGCGTGGGTAGTTGGGGTTTGGCAGGTCAAGTAAGCTCTCTCCCAGGTTCGTCGGACCCTTAGAGGTGTTTCACCAGGTCGGTGAGGTGGCTTATCAGCTGGCATTGCCACCATAGCTACAAAGGGTGCACGATGTCTTCCATGTGTCCCATCTTCATCGGTATGTGCACGACGATTCGCATTTACTCGACTGGGGAGAGCTAGATATCGAAGACGATGCAACCTTCGTAGAACGGCCAGTGATGATCGCGGGTCGTGAGGAGAATGTGCTTCATGGATGAACCTTCCTATTGGTTCATGTGTTATGGAGGCATGGTGGTCTTGAGGAGAGTACCTGGGAGAGGGAAGCGCAGATGCATGCCTAGTACCCAGAGTTGTTTTGAGTTTTATCCTGTTTTTTCCGTACTTGTTTTCTATGTAATGTTTTACCTTGTTGACTATGGGATGTGCAGTTTCCTTTTCTGTAAATTTGTTTGAAGTGTCATAAAGGATGGGGGGGGGACCTGATTCCTAGTTAAGACGCATTAAAGTGGATGCGCCTAAACCCATGCAGGCGAGTAAGTGCCTCCCAAAGAGGATAGTATCTTAACACGGAGGAAGGGAAACCCCTCTCCCACATGGCCGAACAGTTTAGTCTTTTGTTTTGCATGGATGAACAGGGAAAGGAGTAGTTGGACGTCTGTGTTTGGTCAGGAGAGAAGTTGTTCCTGTGTCATAGAGGTTCACTCCTGAGAGGTATCTTCTGGGGTGGTTGTTCGGACCCCCTCTTTCCTTCAGGTATGGTTCTAGATTCTTGAGGGTGAGAATATTTTGAGAGGTATCTGATGTAATGGCCCAGACCCTCATGATCCATCCCTTTTCCAAATTCTAGGATCCTAAGGGGTCGCACCTCGTTCAGTGTGACCAATCGGTGCGACCGGTTGGTGCGACCCTTCCACGCGACCGATCGGTGCGACCGATCGGCACGACCGATTAGCGCGACCGATCAGGGCGACCAATCCAGGCGACCGATCAGGGGGACCGATCGGGGAAACCAATCGGCGCCATCGATCGGGGCGACCGATCGGCGCGACCGATCGGCGGGACCCATCAGCACGACTGATCGGCATGGCCGACCGTTAGGTGCGGCCGATCAGTGTTACCTAGCCTAATCGGGTTTTTCCTTCTACAGTTTTTCCTGTAACGCCTATTTTAGGAATTTTTGGCCTTCTAAGGAATTTCAAGGTTGTTCTTACCCATAATTGAAATCTAAAAATCCCGATAAACCTCCATATTAAATAACAATTAATTCAGTCATGTGTAACCACCCAACTGTGTGATAGAACCACGATCCGACTTCCAAGGCGTTCAAATTTCTTATCCCGTAACTTTAGGATCTAATATTTTATCATGCTGGTTTTTCTTCTCCTTCCTCTTGTCTAGTCTCAACATTTTCCTTGTGCTTTCGAAGTCCTTTCTCTCCCGTGTCAAGTGGTGCACATGTGTGGGAGCCTTGCGAGTCATGCTTCCCCTGTTTCGGCACGTGGAGAAAAACTTCGATCTTTGATCAACCAAGTAGGGATTTTATCCTTCATCTCTCCTTTCTGTGTATCATGTGGGGTGGGCATGCTTTTTTCTCTATGGAAATTGATGAAACCTAACTTAACGAAGATAATGAATGGGCCTTTAAAGAATGAAAGGGGGTGTGATCGATGTTCTGTTGTACTCATTATGTTGTTATGTGTTGTGAATTATATGAGCCTATGCTCACTGAAAATCATGGTCGTTGGTGGTCTTTCTCTGTGCACTATTAGACCTCAGTGCTCCTGGATTTTTAAATAACCGTAACATGGAATTGGTTAATTACGTATACTCGGTTAAATAAATTGAAAGCGCCAGGATCAACCCTTTTCTATGATAACCCCGGTTAAAGCATAGTGGAATTGAAACCATGGAGTGAGTTATGTCTTTTAAATCTGAAAATACCTGCATGGGCCTGCCTTTTGTTGGTGGTAGCGGATTGGTTGTTTCTTCACGGGGCGATTTTATGGGGTGATACGGGTGGGGATGATATCCCCTGTTATTTTACTTTTGCTGGTTGTAAATTTGAGGCTGTGTGGTTACTCTTCTTATATCCTGAATTGGGGTGGATTCATCTATTGCTGAAAAACTATTGGATCCTAGATTTTGGGGATATGGGGTTGTATCTTGGGGTTTTCTTTGGTTCCACTACTTCGAGGGATCTCACTTACCCCTTTGTTGTTGTGACTTTTCACGAGAACTGGGTGTTAATTATTAAATTGATGTTTGGTTGTTTCTTTCCTTTTGGATTGTGGTTATGCCTGTTAGTTGCCTGGTAGTGAATAATTCACCCTAATGGGATTACTTGAACACAAAAACAAGAATGGTTGAGTGGGAAATTAGTTTGGGAATGAGTTGTGACTCGGCCGCGAGTGACATGACTTCTTTTGTGAATTAATAGTAACAAGGGTGTTTGTGCTTAGGTTTTGGAACCCCTAGGTTGGGATGGGTGTTTGTTACCTATACATATAATTGTAGCTTTCATGTTTCTTATTCGCACCCCACCAAAGTTGAGCACTTCGTGTTAAACACCCCATTTTATGGGGAGGGTGTTTTTCCCAACACTCCTATGAGTGGCTGGTTATTAGCTCCTTTTCTGCTCCCTTTCCCGGATAGCCCAAGACTCTTCTAGAAGGCTGTAATGGCCTGAGGTCCATTATTATCCCAAGAATCTTCGGGCGGGGTAGTTGTGGTGGTTGACCCTTCTGTTTACGGGTAGATTGGTTCCCAAGTATCTTCGGGATGAGGCCCAGGTGTCTTCGGGCATGGTAGTGGTTGTTGTGGCCCAGTTGTCTGCGGGAGGGATAGCAGTTGTGGCCCAAGTGTTTGCGGGCAGGATGTGTGGTTGTGGCCCCAGTGTTTGCGGGCGGGTTGTGTGGTTGAGGCTCAGGTGTTTGTGTGCGGGATGGGGGTTGTGGTCCAGGTTTTCGCGGGCGGGATGTGTGGTTGTGGCAGTGGGACTGCGGTGAGAATAGAGGGATTGGTTCGATGCGTAGGATGTCTTCAATGAACAGTGGGAACGTGGAGAATGGTACCTAAACATCGATGTTCTATTACTATACTTTACGTGACTTGCGGTATTTGGGGAGTGTGCCTTGGTGAGACTTGGGTGGATAGTTTACCTTGTTAGGTGTTTGATTATCACTTTTTCCACGGGGCATTAGAATGTATCCTCACTTGTGCACGAGAGTCTTTGGTTTTCCCGACTGAGTGTACTTGTATACTCACCCTACGTATATAAAACTATTATCAGGTTTCTAGGAGGACTTTAGGGATTGTGCAAGACCGTACTAGCGCGGACCTTGGGGCAGTTGCTGGTGTCATTTTCTTTTCTTTGTTTGATTTCTTGGTACTTTACCTTTGGAGTTTTGTGTCTTGTATCTTTCACTTTTGAACATGCACTTGGTAATGGTTTACTTTTGGCTTTACCTTTATATTCTTCTTTGGTACCGTTGGGGTTGTTGTCTTATCTCCCGATCCTATTAAAGAAAAAGGGTAATGCCTTCCATCTTGTGAGTGATTCTATACCCTTGGCATTGGACGCCACTCCGGGACCTATTCAAGATGGGTTTCGCGGGTCATTATCTCTCCTTCAACATGAAGACAGAAGGGTCTAGAAACCTGTTATCCCTTCCCTCATCTTGGTGAAGTCAGGTCATGACATGTTTTATCTTATTATAATAAATAAAAAAATTAATAATATATTATTATTTAGTAAAATTCAGTCTTTCATGCAATGCAAGCCAACTCATTATTGTGTGTAACGTAATCATATCATGGGGTTGTTTATAAATCAATATAGAAATAAAATTAAATTTACTAAAAAATGATAATATATTAACTTCTCAGTGTGTTACATTCTCCCCACTTTAATTAAATATTGTTCACCCAATTTAAAATTTATCTCAGTAATCTACGTTTTGATATTGGAAAATAAACTGTTGATAAAAACCCATATCTTAAATAGGGTTAATAAAACATATTCTTATTAATAAGGAAATTGAAATGTTTAGTACACCACAAAACCATCCCTTCCAAAAAATAGAACATTAGTGAAAACATGGATACAAAACAAAAATCTAACTATTATGTTTTCATGGAGAATTATTGAAAACATTTTCATATGAATATCAACTATTATAAAATAGATAATTTGTTAGGGGTAAAATAGGTCAATAATTTCTTAGTAAGAAAATTAAATAAACATCACTTTTACTCTAATTTATTTTCCAGTAGTTTAATAATTAATTTACTTCCTAAACAAAGAGCATAAGAAACCTCAAATAAATGACAATTAAATTTTGATCCTTTAATCAATTTCCATAAAAATCATATTTTTTTCAATCTATGAGTATTTAAATGAAAACTTTTTATTCATGAAGAATTCGAATCAATATCTATGGATCAAAAAATCAAAAAAAGTATAGCTATCAATCTCTTTATCTTTAAGCCCAAAAAAATCGTTAGGATAAGATAAGATAATTACCGAAAAGAATAATCCTTTATATGATAAATAAAAAATTAATTATCCAAAATTCAATAGTAATACCTAAATTTACACATAGACAATTCAAGAAATAACTATATTTTGTTAAAAATATTCTAGAATACGATTAAAACCCATCAAATCATATGTATTTGATCTTATAGTCTTCGAAATAATATTAATAACTTATAATGTATTATACAAAAATTTAGTTTCTTAAATCTCATAATCTTCAAGATTTTCTTAACATTTATATAAATTACATGAATCACCATAAGTCCACAATAAAATAATATATTATTCCAAAATATATTACAACTTTTTTCGCATATAAAATTCAATAGTGTTCTATTTACTAGGATCATATTATTTTTCAAAAATAGTGAACATCTTCCATAATAAAATTAATCTCTTAATCACTAATTCATTTTTGAAGCCCAATGAAAAATATTTGATAAAAAAATGTCCCTAAAATTAAAATTAAAATTATCCATTATATAGTTTAACTAAAAAATTTCATGATAACTGGGACTCAACATAGGATAGTGGTTGGTGATGCACTCATATCACCCTTCGGTTGTGGGTTCAAGCCGTGATGACTTACCCAATTAGATGGATTGTCACCCGATATATAAGTTATCCTTTTTCTAAAACAATATTAATATTATCCAAAAAAGTGATAAAATTCTCCAAAAAAGAACCTAAATATATTCAAATTTAAATAAATGATTTAACCATAATGGTTATATCATTTGTTTCATTTTTTATTCCCAAAAATTTAATTACCAATTATTACCTTAATTCAACTATTATATAAGAATTTATCGTTATCCATTACATTAAACATATTTCCATAAAATGACCATGCATTATTTCATAAATAACTTTTTTTGCACATACTAAATCGATGGTTTTGGTTCCTTAATGTATGTTTTCCTAAATCTAATTCACAAGGTTTCTACTAAACATTCTATGATACCAACATTAATTCCCCTCCCCCAAAGACCAGATATGGTGCATTATTTTATTACAATGGTATGATTACAAGGAACGAAATATGAAAGGATTGATCTGTTTAGTAGTCTTTAAGAACAAGATATATAAATGGTTCGCTTATTACATTTGTAAAACAAAAAAATAAAAAAGTAAAATAATTCTCATACTTGAACTCATTCATAATTTCTCCTTCATAACCAATGGAAAATAGAATAGATAAAATGTAGAGATGAAATACTCAGCAAGGGTATGTAAAGAGGAAGTAATAATGAATTAATGAGAATAAATTAATATAGAATTATAAATTACTGAGAACATGTGCCATTTAAATAATAGGATAAGGCGTAAAAAAATATAACACTAATTTCATTTAATTAATAATATTATAATGAAATGTATCCAATGATATGTAAGATAAAAAATATCATAGATAAGAACATTAAAAACTAAAATATATATCAAGGAAATGCTTAATTATTTGAATTCATCTATGAGGAACATAAAAACCTACACCATCAATACCATTTATAAGATAGATTAAAAAGTAAATGTAGAAACCTATTTAATTTGGACAAGATATCTCTCTTATGAGAACCTATCCATTAATCTAGGGGGAATATAATGTCTGGGACTAACCCATCCCTACAAGTTAAAATCATTCCTCATATCGAGTAATTAATTTAAGTAATAAATAATATCAAATACAAAATATCTATATTGAATAAATAATACATTTTTATCAATAATTCCTTAATTGATGGTAATTAACAACAATGGTTGTTGATGTTGATGAAAGGAAATACTATTAAAATATCAGCAAAAAGGTCATAAAGAAAATAATATTTAAACATTCCAAAGTGTCCCATATAACATTAAAACCTTTGAATCATAATATACATGAAGTAATAACATTAACTGACATATAAAATATAATAAAAATATAGTGATTCGTGATTTAACATATCAAAATAAAGTATATAAACCATATAAAATAAACCAGGTGCATAAAATTTCAATATTCCACAATGAAATAAAATGGAGATGAAATACCTTACCATAATGTAAATATATATTTAAAAAGACAAAAAAATTTAAATGAAAATATGTTATTATAAAAAGAATATTGAAAAAATGTAAAGGATGGTATAAAAAATTAGGGTGTCATGATGATGGTAAATTAAATTCATTCCATATAAGTTAAAAAATACTTCCTTTTTTAAATTTTTATTAAAAATCATAAAGTATCTTGTCTTCAAAAATGACATCAATATTACTTTAAAACTAATATTTTAAAAGAAAAAAGGTTAAAATTGACATTAAAATGTAATTGTCGAATAATAAAAACATTTTTGAAAACATTTTTAGATAACACTTAAATGGGAGATAAATATTCCCAAGTGGATGCATAAATAAATAATTCTAAATAATAATTGGGATTTAAAGTAACTCTTTACCACATTATAATAAGTATAATCATATGCACATGAATTAGAGAAAATTATTTCAAATAATACCCTATAATATTCACAATAAAATTCAATTGTTAGTTTCTTATGTTGTTTATACACTACTCAAAATAATCATTTAGTGTATAAGGCATGTGTTCCATAGAAATAAACGTGAGACAAAGATCCCTTACCTCAATATTATCATAGTTATATGGATATAAAAACCTTTATATTGGTTTAAATATTGTTATTAATTTATATCATAAACTTATTCATATTTATGATATCATATATGATCTTATTATATTACATTATCAGTCGTTTAGTAATAATCTTCCAACATTTTCACAATTTTGTGTGTTAATTTGTCGCGACCCCCTCCCACCAAAGATGCCCCTCCTGAGCTGGCAATGGTGAAAGGGAGATAATGACCCCTGAGTCCCGCCTCCAGTAGGCCCCGGGGTGGCGACTAGCACCAAGGGTATGAGTTTTCACAAATATGGGAGGCATTACCCTTTTTATTATTTAGGATCGGGAAATAGGACAAGTCAACCACCAAAAATAAAAAGAGCAAGTGTATAGAAATAAACTCAAACCAAGCCAACATTCATGTTTAACCAATTTTAAAACAAGGTTCAAGTACAAGAAAGATCAAAGAACAATACCAAAAGAAAACAAGAGTACATCAACAACAACAACTCCAACTGTCCGACTAGTAGGGTCCCGCACGGCCCTGGTAGTCCTCCTAGAAACCTGAAAGTAAATGTAGGGTGAGCATACAAGTATACTCAGTAGGGAAACCTAAAGCTCTCTTGCACAAGTGGGGAGACATCCTAATGTCTCGTGAGAACAACAGAAGAAACCTAGCAAGAAATTCAATCCACCCAACCTCACCAGCCACACTCACCAAAACACAAGCACAATAGGTAGTAGTATATAAGAAACAAGAGTATTAAGTACCCCGCACCATTTCCCTTTAGTTAGCTGCTCTTCCTAACGGTGAACGTCCTAACGCTGCCACACTCTCCTCGCCCGCACACACCTGGGCCTCACTACCATGTATCCCTCCTGCACACACCTAGGCCTCACAACCATGTATCTCGCCCACACACACCTGGGCCTCACAACCACGTATCCCGCCCGCACACACCTGGGCCTCACAACCACCTATCCCGCCCGCACACACCTGGGCCTCATCCCGAAGATTCTTGGGAAAAATTAGAACCTTCCCGAAGAGTCTTGGGCTAAGTCCACCCCAATAAAAACCTACCCAAAGAGTCTTAGGTTTAAGGTCACCTCAAGCCATTACAGCCTAGGGGAGAAGGAGCAGGAAAGAGATAGTAACTAAGGGAAAAACACCCTCTCCCATGAAATGGGAGTGTTCGTCAAAAAGTACTCAACATTGGTGGGGTGAGATAAAACACAAAAGATACATATATATATATATACCAACCACATTGTTTCCTACGCTTTCGCCAGGGCGCGCGCGAGCATCCATCTGCGGTGGAGGACGCGCTGCACTGTTGCCCCGCATTCCCGCTTTCCAAAGGCGGGCGGCATTCGCTCCTTATTCAGGGATGTCTGCTCCTTAATTGAAACGGGATGATGGGATGTAGGTTCTTCATTCCATGGATTCCTCCTCAGAACTCATCACCTAGTCCGTGTCTCCCTTATAGATTTAATACATTGTTCGTGAAACTCTTCCCAGTTCCATGTTTCCATGGAAGCCGGTTAATTACACTGCTTCTATTGGGACATTCCAAAGGGTCCGGTCTAGGCAGCAACCTTCAGTCGGGGGAGTAGTCACGTCGAGGCATTAGTAGCATGTCTGGATGCTGGGGAACTGGAATTTCTGTCTTTTATCCCTTGTCATAGGGTTTCTCGAGGGCGTGGAAGCCCGAGGCATCCCACATCGAGCACAGGGAATTATATTCCATAGACATATATCTGAGGTTTTCCTCAGCTTCCTATGTTTAACACAGGGTATGCCACAGGTTTAACATCCAGTGGAGACGGATCAGCCCGATCAGAGCATTAGCTGGAATGGATCGGATTGAGGAATTTCCCTTGAAGGGGGACCGATACCGGGACCAGCCCATGGGCGGCTACGAAGAGGAGCGGAATGGTATGATCCTACTGGTATATGGCAGTCCGGGTGAAAATCAGGATGGGTGATGGAGATTTGAATGAAGTGGAGGGTGAATGAATACGGGACCATCACAAGGGTGACGGTAAAGTTGGTCTTGAGTCTCGAAGAGACCTTCTACGTATCCCCGTGGCAGGGAATCAAAGTCCGCATAGTTCGA
Source organism: Viscum album (assembly GCA_963277665.1). NCBI lineage: Eukaryota > Viridiplantae > Streptophyta > Magnoliopsida > Santalales > Viscaceae > Viscum > Viscum album. Next base: position 1,187,749,368 of record OY728143.1, on the reverse strand, counting down.
GATGGTGTTGGCGGACCGACGTGAAGGTGGACCTTGGTCCGATGGATGTCATTAGCGAACCAATGTGAAGGTGAACCCGGGGGTCCACTGGTGGTGGGTTTGAACCTCATGAAGGCTTCCTACGTACCACACCTTGACATGGATCAAAGTCCCCGTAGTTCGGATGGAATGTGGAATACAGTTTAACGTCATGCAGGATAAGGGTGAACCGACGTGAGTGAGGTTGGGACGACTGTGTGATGGGCTTGAACCTTATGGGGGCTTCCTATGTACCATTCCTTGACATGGATCAAAGACCACGTAGTTCATAATGGTGTGTCGGCGAACCAACGCGAGCAAGGATCTTGGTCCAGATGGTGTGGGGCTTACACACTAGGTTGCCCGGGTGTTGATGAACCGACATGAAGGTGGGTCGGGATGACCAACAGATAGTGGGATTGAACCTCTGGGAAGCTTCCTACGTACCATGCCATGACATGGATCAAAGATCTCGTAGTTCAGGTTGGACACCGGAAGGCCTACGTGAATGAGGAGGACCAGGGGGTCCTAGTGGTGGTGGGCTTGGACCTCGTGGAGGATTCCTACGTACCATGCCTTATCACGGATCAAAGACCACGTAGTTTAGGTTGGTCACAACGACTTTCTGCTGGACCGGAATGCAGTTTAGCGTCATGCGGGACGAAGGTGGAACCTGACGTGAAAAAATGACGGATGGGCTTGAACCTCATGGAGGCTTCCTATGTACCATGTCATGACATGGATCAAAGACCACGTAGTTCAGAGGGGCTTTGTCGGAAAACCGACGTGAAGGTGAACCTAGGGGTCCACTTGTGGTGGGATTGAACCTCGTGAGGCTTCCTACGTACCATGCCTTGACATGGATCAAAGACCTCGTAGTTTGGGGTGGTCACAACGGCTTGTCGTCGGACTGGAATGCAGTTTAATGTCATGCGGGGTGAGGATGAACTCGACGTAAAGAAATGACGGGTGGTGGGCTTGATCCTCAGGGAGGCGTCTTATGTACCATGCCTTGACATGGATCAAAGTCCTCATAGTTCAAATGGGTGTATAGTTTAACGTCATGTTGGATGAGGGCGTATAGTTTAACATCATGTAGGACGAGGAGGGTATACAGTTTAACGTCATGCTGGACGAGGGTATACAGTTTAACGTCATGCCGGATGAGGTATTGTCATAGCCAATTCCAACTCTAATCCCACGTGAGTCATGCTCGGTGTGCGAAACAAGAGGCAGCAAGGACATGACGATCACGCCGTGAAGGGTGTGCCTGTGAGAAGCGAAGAGGGGCTTACGGGTTAGTTGGCCCATGGTGCTGGGACTTACTCCAGGATGGAGGCCCGAAGTGCAGAAAATCGCAATGAAAGAGGGATTTGGGACCAATGATGGGAGGTGCCTCATTCCCTATCACGCCCTCCACTAACCTTGGTAGTGGGGAAGTATGGAGTTGCAAGGGTGCAGCCATCCGTTGGGGGACTAGGGGGTCTTACACCAAGGTGGTTTCCCTTCTCCCGTGGACATACGCCACTCCGATAAGGAGGATATAATCCCTTGTGGGGAGGAGTGATTCCACTCCCGTGGAGACGAGTGGCATAAAGAATGTCCGAGCTGGGGGGACCCTTCGTGCGAGGCACGGGGTCGGGTCATAGTTTAACGTCATGTGTTGAGGATGTGGTGCTTGGCAGTTTAACGTCCTGTAGCTCGGATGATGTGGGTTTACTCCGCACCCCTAGGACTTACATGACCGGCACCCTTTTCTCCTTGGGGGAGGGAAGGTACCAGTAAGGTCGTGGTCAAGGGGGGTCATAGAGTGAACCATCAAGGGGTCCACGTTAGCGTGGATATGCGAAGAAGAAATAGCTGTTAGCGTGCCTATGTGAAGAAGCATTAGGCGATGCGATGCTACGAGTGTTGTGGTCCGTGGGACTTTGAAATTACATCGTGCAAACCTGGAGGGTCGCACGGGGGGAGGAATTGCCAAGAAGAGGAGTGTGCTTCGCAAAGTGGGGTGCCTTGTCCTTAGCATGGGGAAAATGTGTGAGTGGAGAGTGCTTCGCGAAGTGGAATAGTATTCTCGGAGCACTTCCTCGTGAAGAGGAGGTGCCTCGCGAAGCAAGGTACTATGAAGCAGTGTGCTTCGTGATGTGTAGCGATCCTGCCTTAGCATGAGGATCGCTAGTACAGGATGGGTGTTTCGCGAAGCATAAACGCTCCGCAGCTGCCCGGGTTCCCTAGGGAATCCCCCTCCTTCGCGAATGCCCTTGAGCTTCGCGAAGGGCATCCCACTCGGAAGAGGGGCTCAAAAACAAGACAAAGCGAAGGCGTCACGTGAAGTAGAAGTACCTCGCGGAGCTCATGATTCCCGGGGCGAAGGGTGCTTCGCAATTCAAGAGTGGAGAAGCCGAAAGGTCGGATTTTCCATCTTCCTGGACTCAGGGGGAGCCCAGTATTTATAGGCAAGGTGCGCCACGAAGAAGAACTCCCACGCCGCCTCTGGTGCTTCACGGCGCGATCGCAAACGTCAGGCCGTTCGTAGAGAGGTACCGCCTCCGGGGTTTCGCGGCGGGCTCGCGAATGTCAGGCCGTTCGCAGAGAGGTACCGCCTCCGGGGCTTCGCTGCGAGCTCGCGAATGTCAGGTCGTTCACGGAGAGGTACCGCCTCCGGTGCTTCGTAGGACCGCGATGCTCGGGGGGTGCTTCGCGTCGGGCCTTCGCGAGTCAGCGTGCAGGGATTCTTTTTCGTCCCTTCCTTTCGGGCAATATTTTGGAGCCAACAAATTCCCCCCCTCAGACTTGGAGCCGCGGAGGGATGAAGGGTCGAAATCTGAGGGGAAATCGCCAAAATTTTCAGCGGTTCGCGATGTGACTTCGCGAAGGGGGCCCGCCGTGCTGACTGCAGCCACGGGATCCAGACGTGCCGCACTGCTCCGCGCAGGCAGGGCGCATCGTGAAGCGTCGGGGTTGTCGTCTATAAATAGGGGGCCGACCTCTTTTGTCTTCACGCAATTTTCTTGTCCTTTTGTGCTCTCGATTTTGCGAAGCTCTGCGTACTCCGCGCCTGCTCTCTGTGACTCGAGCTTCGCGGCGAACCGCGGGTCTCCGACTCCGCGACCGCGCCAAACGAACTCCCGTTTGCCGGCCTAGGTCAGACACCGCGGCTTGGTCTCGCAAACGACCTTCATGAGCCGGGTTTGTGATCCAGCTTCGCGATCCTTTCTGAAAAAATTCTTTTCTGAGTGTCAGAACCGAAATGGCCCATCAAGAAGCTGTATTGGGGATGCTTGCAGATGTCGCCCGTCGGGATGATATGGCCAACTGTCTGGGCCTTGGGGAGATGGTCTGAAGCCACTCGGACCACATTTATTTAATAGAGCTGCTATCGGAGGGTCAGAAGAATTATCTGTTGGAACCATGGTCTTCTATGCATGATTTGGAGTATGTTTTGTGTTTGTTGTCAATCATCAATGGATGTTCGGATCGTGTACCAGCAAAGAGATCATATCGTTCAAGCAGACAACAGTATTTAAGGTGGCGTCATTTTCCGTTGTTTGCCAAATTTTTGGGGTCCAAAATCTGGAAGTTGATGAGCATCGTGAAAGGTAGATTTCCATGAAGATAATAATTAAATATGGCAAAGGCATGAATTTCGCGAAGAGAGGATGCTTGGTTTGGAAATCGCGAAGACCATAAGAATGGAGGCGGTAAGTCTTCGCGATTACGTCAAAGCTTCGCGAACGGCAGAGTTGAAGCGCATCGCGGAGGTGAAGGGATTTTCAAGGGAGCTTCGCGGTGAAGGCGCGAAGGAATGATGACGGTAATGCTCCGCGATTATGACGAGCTCCGCGAATGGAAAATTGCCGTAGTGCTTCGCGATTTTGAGAGAATTTCGGGGGGAACTTCGAAGCTTCGCGATTTGAGATGACGTGATGCTGACTTCGCGCGGAAGGGTCGAGGGTCGGTGGAATCGCCTATAAATAGAGGCCGACCCCCTCGAGAGAAGTAGATAGAATTTTAGAGAAAGTCCTTTGCTCTCGGTTCGCAAAGGTCTCTCGCAAAGGCAGTGTTCTTCGCGAAAGAGGAGCTTCGCGGCGGCTATTCTAGCTCTGCGAAAGTCGTGCGCCCCACATTGGCTCAGTGAGCTTCGCGAAGAGGCAGGAGCTCCGCGATATCCAAGCATTTCGAAGGCTGGAGCATCACGAGAGTGCTTCGCGATTGAGCTTCGCGAAAAGGCAGGGACTCCGCGAAGGCTTGTTTGAGCTTTGCAAAATTGGGAGCCTTGCGAAGTAGGGTACTTTGTGAAGGTCTTTTCCAAAGTTTTTTTTCCCAGTGGACAAGGGAAAAGGGGGTATTTATCAGTGGTTGGAATTTGGACTTTAACAGAGCATTAACTCAGGACTCTGATGCAAGAAAAGTCTCATGATGAAGAGGAGACAGATTGACTCTGCCCGAACATTTGTATTCTCCAGCTAGTGAAGCATAGTGAATTTTGGTACGACCGACAACTTGTCGGCATATGCTCTTTGGATGTAGCCCTTAGTAGTGAACCAAGTAAAAAGGGTTGTGTCTTCTCTGTGCATGTGCATGTTTTCTTTCTGATCTTTTTCATCATACAGGTTCAACAAGTTCCTACCAACGTGGGAACAAGATCCATCACATTAGAAGAAAAAGTCGTCACCCTGATTCACCCCTCCCCTCTCAGGGTGTCCCGGGGTCCTTCAAGTGGTATCAGAGCGTAAAGGTTGTTGGTGTTGAATCTGAACTTTTTCGTCAGGGAAAACGCGGTCAATGTTAGGGGAGTCCCTCCCTTCGATGGAAGCTTTTTCCAGATCTGGAAGAACAGAATGAGATCTCATCTAAGATCTCTTGGAATGGAAGTTTTCTTTTCTACTGTGCAAGGAATAAATTTCACTGATCCAACAGGCCTATCTATGACTGAAACAGACAGGAAACTTCTTGATGCAGATGCTAAAGCACAGAATGCACTTACTACAGCCTTTTCTGATCAGATCTACCTAAAGGTGATGAATTGCACCTCAGCAAAATCCATGTGGGATAAACTTGAGAATATTTATGAAGGAGATAGAAATGTGAAGGAGGCAAAACTACAAGTGCGGCACAATCGATTTGATGATCTGAAGATGCATCCAGACGAGAATGCAGACTCTTTCTTCAATCAAATTACTGAAGTAGTTGGAGCAATTCGGGGTCTAGGCAAAGAAATCAAAGACATTGATATTGTAAAGAAAATATTGAGAATACTTACACCTCTGTATAATGAGAAGGTGTCAGCCCTTGAGGAAAGAGATCTTTCCAATCTTTCTCTAGATGATCTACTGAGCAGCTTGGTAGCATATGAAATGAGAGTCAAACCAGAAGATGCTACGACTCGGGTGAGCAAGGAAATGGCATTCAAGGCCATGGATAAACTGAAAATATCAAAGGATAGTAGCATTGAAGATGACGAAGAAAAAGAAATTCTTTCTCTCATTGCAAATAAGTTCCAGAAGGGGAAAGGGAAATTCAAAGGGAAGTTACCTCTCGCGTGTTTCCGTTGAGGAAAAGTTGGGCACATTGCCTCTCAGTGCTTAAAAATGATCAATGATGAAGATAGTGAGGATGAAAACTTCAATAAGCCTCATAGAAGGTTCTTCAAAAAGGGAGACTTCAAATCTGGTAAGAAAATGCAAAGGAAGAGTTTTGTCTGTGAAGAGGAAGAAGATGATAATGAATTCTGTGATGAAGAAGAACCAGAATTCAAAACTGGGAACCATGCTTCTATGATGGCCACTGTTGAAAAGTTAGAAGATACTGATGGAGAAAAACAACTGAGAACTTGTGTAGATCCTGAGATGCAACTTAAGGATGCGGTTAGTAAGCTTAAGATTAAATGTAAGAGATGAAATAAGTGGAAATCAATTGTAGAAGAATTAACCGAATACGTTGATCAACTTGAAGCTGAAATTGAATGACTGGAAGAATTTGTGAAGGTACAGTCTAAAATAATTAAAGGCAATGATGATGTAGTAGATCTCAAGCTGAGAATTGAAGAGCAGACAAAGGTCATCAATGACCTCACCTCCAGACTGGATGAAAAATCCAAGACTGTTGATGGTCTTGAGGAGGAAGTAGTTACTCTAAGGAGTAAACTAGAGACTGAATCAGTTCCAAAAGAATCGAGGAAGAAAATATAGTTTGGAAGATTCTCAGATGCATAATTACTAGCAAGGGCCAAGTGTGGTTCAGATGGGGTTGGAAAAATCTTGAGTTATCAAAGACCCTTTTGCATGGGAAAGAGTGGAATTGGCTGTGAGGCTGAGACATCAACTACTGGAAGTGAAAAGATCCAAAAGAAAGATAAGATGAAAGTTGAACATGTTGAAACGTTACCTAGAGTGCCGAAAAAGGAACCCTCAATACAAACTAAAAGGACACCTGAAAATTATCCTCAAACATTCAGAAATGACAGACAGTCTTACTATTCTCCCAAGGAAGAAGGTATGAGGAGAAATTCAAGTGAGAATACATTTCCTCTCATGAAGTGTCAGTTCTGTGGCTATCTGGGCCATACCATGTCTTATTGTGAAGAGGCAAGAAGCTATCTGAATGGAGAAGATATAGAATCTCAACAAAGGAGATCAATTTCATATCCTAATTCTTATAGAAGAAATAATTTCTATGGATATTGTTTTTGTTGTTCTAACTTTGGTCATAAGGATGCTAATTGCAGGCAGAGAAGGGACATGGACACCTCATACCGAAGTTCAAGACAAGTCAAGTCTCGTCAGCAATACAGTGTTGCTCTTTCAAACGGGTTTTCACCTCTCAAAGAAGACTTTGACCATGAAGAACCTGGGTATGCGGAAGAGATAATTGAAAGGCCATCAGTTCTTTACACTTGATCTAATTTCTCATGGAAGTAAAGGAAGAAGATTGAGAAATCCAACCTTGCAGAGGTGGCCCTCAAAGCTATAAAGAACAACAGTACCTGGATTCTGGATAGTGGTTGTTCATCTCATATGACAGGTAATGCCGGCCTAATAACGAATATCATAAGGAATGTCGATGGTATAGTAAGATTTGGTAATGATGGGGCTCTGAAAATCAAAGGGAGTGGAAGTACTGAATTAGATAATAGAGAACTAAAGAAGACTGAAGTCCTTTACGTAGATGGCCTACGTCATAATCTCCTCAGTGTGAGTCAACTCTGTGACTCTGGACTTATAGTTAAATTTAATCAGAAAGTCTACACTATTAAGGGAAATACTGGCAATTCACTTATAAAGGGATGCAGAACAGAAGGCAACTTGTATCAGGTTGATAGTGAAGAAAATGTATGTTGCATGACTGTTGAAGAAGAAAATAATTTGTGGCATCGGAGACTGGGACGCATCAATCAACAAGACATGGAGAAAATATCAAAATTGAGAATTGTCATGGACATTCCCAATCTGAAGCATGAGCGTGAAAAATCTTGTGATGCTTGTATTCGTGGGAAGCTAGTCTGTAGTTCATATCAGCCAAAGAAGAAAAGGGCGTCTCACCTTCTTGATCTGATTCATACATATGTTTGTGGGCCAATAAATGTTGCTGGAACTCATGGAGAAAGGTACTTTGTCCTTTTCATAGATGATTACAGTAGAATGGCATGTGTGATGGTCATTCACAGAAAACGACAAGTCCTTGACTGCATGAAAACATATCGGCGAATCGCCGAGAATGATACTAGACGAACAATCAAAGTGTTACGATCTGACAATGGAGGAGAATACATGTCCATTGAATTTGAGAATTATCTGGAGAAGCATGGGATACAACATGAGGTAGCTGTTGTGAGAACTCTATAACAAAATGGAGTTGTTGAACGTAGGAATCGACAGGTGAACAACATGGCATGAACTATGCTAATCGAGAGTCGTATTCCACGACATTACTGGAAAGAGGTTGTTCAAGCTGCAGTGTACATTCAGAATCGAACAGGACTTTATATGGGTGAGACGAAGCCACCATATGAATTGTGGCATGGATGGAAGCCTTCTCTAAAATACTTTCATGTCTTTGGAAGTAAATGCTTCATCAGGAACAAAGAAGGAAATCAAGGGAAATATGGAGACAATGCAGATGAAGGAATTTTCCTCGGTTACTCAATGAACAACAAAGCCTACAAATGTTTCAACAAGCGTTTGGGAAGGATTTTGGAAAGCAGTGATGTTAAGATAATTGAAGATAAAACCATAAATGCTTCAAGGATGTCATATGCTGATGTGATAGAAAGTCAGGAAGAATGTGAACGTGAAGAAAATACAAATGCAGAAATAGAGGAAGCTGTTCAAAACACTCAACAGTCACATCATGATGTTGACTCATAAGAAGAATCTGAATAAGAAACTGTGGCTGAAGAGAATACTACTAAACCTCACAGGAGAAATCGAAGAGCTGAGATTTATCCATCCAACATAATTGGGGACATGAGTGCACCCACTCAAACAATAAGGATGAGGAATACCACGCAATCTGCATTTCTATCAGTTGTAGATCCATCCTCATTCGAAGAAGATGCAAAAGATAAATCTTGGGTGAAAGCCATGAATGATGAATTAGATCAGATTGAAAAGAATCAGACATGGGATCTTGTCCAGAGACCCGAAGGTCACAATGTGATTGGTACCAAATGGATCTTCAAAAATAAGTTTGATGATCATGGAAGTGTCATCAGAAACAAGGCACGACTGGTATGTAAAGGATACTCCCAAATTGAAGGCATTGATGTTGAAGAAACCTTTGCTCCAGTGGCTAGACTGGAGTCAATTAGGCTTTTCCTTGCCATGGCACTCCAAAGAGGATATAAAGTATATCAAATGGATGTGAAGACAGCATTCTTGAACGGTGTACTCGAAGAAGAAGTCTACATTGAACAACCAGTGGGCTTTGTTTTGGGTACTGATGAAACAAAGGTCTGCAAACTGAAGAAATCTCTATACAGTTTGAAGCAGGCTCCACGGGCGTGGTACTCACGCCTGGATTCATATCTCAAGAAGTTGGAATTTAAAAGAGGAGGAGTTGATCACAATCTCTATGTGAAGAATTCTCCAAAAGATCAATTCATGGTTCTTGTCTACGTTGATGATATCATATTTGGTGGCAGCAGGCAGAAATCAGTGGATGAATTTTCCAACCACATGAAATCAGAATTTGAAATGTCTATGATTAGAGAGCTCACATATTTCTTGGGGCTGCAAGTGATTCAAAAGAAGGAATATACTTTCATTTCTCAAGAAAAATATGCAAGAGATCTGCTGAATAAGTTCAATATGCAAGACTCCAAACCAATGTCAACTCCGATTGCAGTTGGAACTAAACTTGGAAAGCATGAGGATGGGAACTATGTTGATCCCACCATGTACAGGAGGATCATTGGAAGCCTACTGTACCTGATAGCAACAAGGTCAGATATTGTCTTTGCAACATGCCTTGCGGCCCACTTTCAGAGTAATCCAAAGGAGGAACATATGGCAGCAGTAAAAAGAATCCTGAGATACATTCAAGGTACACATAACTTCAGGTTATTTTTTGCTGCAGGCAGGGACAGTGAATTATCAACGTTTTCTGATGCTGACTGGGCTGGTGATGTAGTAGACAGAAAGTCCACTAGTGGTGGAGCTTTCTATATTGGGCCGAAATGTGTTGGTTGGTTGAGCAAGAAACAAGAAAGTACTTCTCTTAGTACTGCTGAAGCTGAGTATATCTCTGCCACAAAGGCATGAACTCAACTGCTATGGATGAAGCAGCAATTAACTGATATTGGCGATGAGGTGAAGCAACCAATGGTGATTTACTGTGACAATAAGAGCGCAATTGATCTTACGAAGAATCATGTTCAGCATTCTCATACAAAACACATTGAAATCGGGTATCACTTTATCAAAGAGAAAGTTGAGCAAAACGTGATTAGAATGGATCATGTGGGAATAGACGAGCAAGTGGTTGATATCCTGACAAAGCCACTGTCAGCAGCTGTGTTTGAGAATCATCGGTTGAACCTCGGTGTTCGGACACCTCCTAGTGCATAAGGAGGTTACGGAATTCCCCTCTCCTTATTTGTTATAAATGTTTTAATCTGTTTATGGTTGTGATGCAGGTTTATGGGGGAGATACTATCCAGGGGGAGTATGGTTTGAGTTGAACGTGAAAAATTTACTGATCTTTGGATTTATTGTCAATGGGGGAGAAAGGAGAAAGGAATAAATTCAAAAGAATGATAAGGAAAATAGTGGAACCCAATTCAAGCCTCCTCTCTTGTTTTCTACACCGGATCTCTTGTTTTCTACACCGAGCATTGCTCACGTAGACTTAGAGTGTTGGCTGAGTTGATTCCTGCGTTTTTGGTTTTCACATAGATGGAGATCTATTTAATTTATCTTCTGATTTCCAACAAACCCAAAGTGGGAGATTGTTGGAACCATGGTCTTCTATGCATGATTTGTAGTATGGTTTGTGTTTTTTGTCAATCATCAATGGATGTTCGGATTGTGTACCAGCAAAGAGATCATACCATTCAAGCAGACAACAGTATTGAAGGTGGCGATGTTTCCAATGTTTGCCAAATTTTTGGGGTCCAAAGTCTGGAAGTTGCTGATCATCGCGAAAGGTGGATTTCCATGAAGATAATAATTAAATATGGAAAAGGCATGAATTTCGTGAAGAGAGGATGCTTGGTTTGGAAATCGCGAAGACCAGAAGAATGGAGGCGGTGAGTCTTCGTGATTACGTCAAAGCTTCGCGAACGGCAGAGTTGAAGCGCATCGTGGCGGTGAAGGGCTTTGCAAGGGAGCTTCGCAAGGGAGCTTCGTGGTGAAGGTGCGAAGGAATGATGACGGTAATACTCCGCGATTACGACGAGCTCCGCAAACGGAAAATTGCCATAGTGCTTCGCGATTTTTAGAGAATTTCGGTGGGAACATCGGAGCTTCGCGATTTGAGCTGACGTGGCGCTGACTTCGCGCGGAAGGTTCGAGGGTCGGTGGAATCGTCTATAAATAGAGGCCGACCCCCTCGAGAGAAGTAGAGAGAATTTCAGAGAAAGTACTTTGCTCTCTGTTCGCAAAGGTCTCTCGCGAAGGCAGTGTGCTTCGCGAAAGAGGAGCTTCGCGGCGGCTATTCTAGCTCCGTGAAAGTCGTGCACCCCGTGTTGGCTCAGTGAGCTTCGCAAAGAGGCAGGAGCTCCGCGATAGCCAAGAATTGTGAAGGCTGGAGCATCGCGAGAGTGCTTCGCAATTGAGCTTCTTGAAAAGGCAGGGACTCTGCGAAGGCTTGTTTGAGCTTTGCAAAATTGGGAGCCTTGCGAAGTAGGGTACTTTGTGAAGGCCTTTTCCAAAGGTTGTTTTCCCAGTGGACAAGGGAAAAGGGGGTATTTATCAGTGGTTGGAATTTGGACTTTAACAGAGCATTAACTCAGGACTCTGATGCAAGCAAAGTGTCATGCTGAAGAGGAGACAATGAACTTCATGTCTATCTATTGAAGAGACCTTCACATCTATAAACTGAGTGTGACTTCACCAATGGTAGTGAGCCAGGGGGAGTCAATGGGAGTAACCCGAGGGAAGCAGTGAGCTTTCCCTGAACCTTTGTAAAGGCAGTGAGCATGGGACAGAGTGACTGTGCCCGAACATTTGTATTCTCCAGCTAGTGAAGCATAGTGGATTTTGGTACGACCGACAACTTGTCGGCGTAAGCTCCTTGAACGTATCCCTTAGTGGTGAACCAAGTAAAAAGGGTTGTGTCTTCTCTATGCATGTGCATGTTTGCTTTATGATCTTTTTCATCATACAGGTTCAATAAGTTTCTACCAACGTGGGAACAAGATCCATCACATTAGAAGAAAAAGTTGTCACCCTGATTCACCCCTCCCCTCTCAGGGTGTCCCGGGGTCCTTCATTATCCGCAGTTCAAGAAGCTTCCATTGTATGTATTCGGGTTGAGGGATGACGTCTTCATCCCTGAGGTGAGTAGGGACAAACCAGCTTGCTGGTTTAGGAGCACGCCATGTTAGCACCAATGGTTCAGGACGGCTGATGGTCATGCGTGGGAGGACTTCACACCTGTCACCGCCGACTGTCTCTACAACCATGTGAACAATATTAACGGGAAGCCACTGCAACCGGAGACGTCCCCTCCTCTCCACTGTACCATGCTGAAGACGGATTTGCAGGATTCGAAGAAGGGGTGGTCCGATGAGTGGGACCTGCGCTAGGGTGGAAAATTTACTGATGACTAGGCCTGGGCCTACTGGGTAGGCGCCGCATGCGAGGATTTTGGGGCCGAGCTGAGGAGAGTGGGTTTATATGAGGCGGCATGGGCCTCCCAATTCCACATTTACCAACCGAAACAATTGATGCCAGAATTTCTGAGCAGATGGTCGTCTAGGACCAATACCTTTCACCTGCACCACGGGGAGGTGGGCATCAGTCTGTGGGATGTCCACCAGGTTTCGGGGGTTCCAATCTTGGGGGCCATGTATGATGAGTTCCTCTCTATCATGAGCACGTGGGAGGATACAGAGCAAATTCCGCGATTGGCTTCAGTGCTGATGGCACTCGTCCCTAGAGAGGACAAGGAGGCAGTAAGGGATGTCAAATTTAAGAAGTGGTTCAAGCACTTCCTGAATTTTACAGAGAATCGAGAGTTCCCTTCGAGGCCTCGAACTTGTCCAAGGGCGGCCCAACGGGGTAAGGAGAACTTGTATTGGCGGGTCTTGGAGGACAGCCAATGGAAGACTTGGGGTTTCAGTTTCAGCACTAAACAACAGCCGATAGTCAGGCTGGCGGCATTCATTGCAGCTCTCATCTGCGGTTGGATCCTACCAGTGAGGGATACCAGCATGGGGGTGCGGCCCATCTCTTTTATCATGGCGTTCATGCTAGCCATGGGGTAGCAGGTCAATCTGGAGATTCCAATGCTCTCCAAGCTGTACAGAATGTTGCGGCACATTAGTGAGGGAAATAAGCCGCCAAGGATATGCGGGCCCTTCCACCTCCTGTATGGGTGGATTGCGGCGCACATACGGGGGATCTATGAGTATCCAAACCCTATCTCGCCGCCGGGATCAAACTTCTGCACCTCCATCCTGAATGCGTCTGGGAGCTTCCCATTCAAACTAACAGTGTCGATGGTGCTGAACCGGGTGTGGAGGGCGGATGAGTTTAATTTCCACCCCTTCCCATTGCCGACGGGGATACTTACTGACGACGGGCAGGGAACGGAAGAGCACCGGGCTTACCTCCTGGCCTTTCAAGGTGGAGTTTTGGTGGCATGAGTGGATCGTGAGCCGCTCTGTGAACCGTACACCCCGCATTGGTTTGCGAGGCAGTTCCAATGCCTCCAGCGACTGACCCCACATGTCTACTGGGAGGTGCGTCACGAGGAGCACCCGTGTGTGATGAGGAAGTTGTGGCTCATGTTCACACGGGAAGATGGGAAGATGCGAATTGCATTGCCTCCATCCACCGCTGCTTTCGGATTGGTGAGGGAGTATGCCATTAGTTGGGAGGATTCTTACCCAGGGGAGATGTTGAAGCAGCCAACTATTCAGGTTGGTGATGTTGGGCCTCCTCTATCCCGAGGTTGGGGTCGGAGGGCAGCAGGGCCTCTCGCGGTGGCGGGGCTGCCGTGGCGGCGAGACCCGCACCAGTCGAGGGTGTGGCAGCAGCGGCGGATCCGGTGATTCCTGAAGAGCAGGGCCATCCGGAGGGGCGGACACCGAGGGGATTTTGTAGGATATCCACTCAGGCTCCAGGGAAGCAGCTGGGTCATATTGACATGGTAGAGGATGTCGTCTTCCCGAAAGCCTGGGACATTTGGGATGTCAACCGGCAATTCCTCATCCCACCTGAGATATGGGCACACTTGAATCGCCTCGGGATGGAGTTACCGGGAATATGCCCAGTCCGATCTGGTTTCATGGAATCTCTAGTGGAGGCAGAGCAATACTTGGACGAGCTGGAGGATTACGTTCACTCCAATGGTGTCCCTCGCCCAATGAAAGACCGGGTGAGGGTACTGCTGGATCGAACGGTCCCCCCACAGTTGTTAGCCTCCGATCTGAGGGAGCACTTCCCCCTGATAGAAGAATCAAGAGACTCCTATCGGGAGGATGAGGCTGGAGGAGGGAGCCCGTTGGAGGAGGGCGAGGTCAGAGATCAAGGCTCAGATTCTGACGATTTCGTAGAGGCTCTCGAGGTAGAATTCTGAACTTCATTCCTTATGGTCCGTTCTTGGGTCATTATGGACTTCTCACCAATGTTTGAGCCATGCAGGAGGAACTTGTACACAGGCCTCATTCTCGCCCCTCGGCGGGTGATGATGCAGGACCTTTAGAACCCACGCTTATGGCTGCATCCAGATCTGCATCTGGTGGGACCAGAGCACCCGAGGTGGCTCCTCCGGAATCTCCAAACCTTCCAACAGTATACGGAGGGCCTCGCCTTGGGGTCCCGTCAGTATCGGCTCAAGAGCAGCACCAGGAGGTCGATATCTGTAAGTTTCCTCTACCGGCTTCCTTGTCGTCATATGTAGACTATGCCAACTAACTTTTATGTCCCTATCTGTCGTGCAGTTCTCCGACTGGCGTGGGCTACTGCGGCAAGGCTAGTCGGGATGTCTGGTGGCATCCCTCCTAGGGGCATTCCGGTGATGGTGGCGATAGTCCCCCCATCTCCCCGATCTGTAAAACACATCATCACTAGTGGGACCACCAGCAGGGTCATGCCCGAGGTCATTGAGGTGGATTCTGATAAAGAGGATCGACCGGCCGGTCCCACTCCCATCGCGCCTGCTTCGGCGCCAGATGTCGCGCCGGATTCAATGCCAGATGCAGATCCTGCCGAGGACTTCCTGCGGGTATATCCTGCGTACGAGCCTTCCAATCGCGCAGACTGGGACGAAACGGACTCCGACGAGGAAGACATCAGCATAGTCTGCCGCCGGTCGTGGAAGCTAATCATGTGCTTCATCAAGGACACCCCCCAAGCGCTATGGCTGGACGAAATGGATAGAATTCGCTCGCAGCTGCGTGAACTATGTGTTGGGGGAGTGGATTCCCAACGTCCTCACGCGCTCGTCTGAGATCATATGGTTGAGAAGATCCGGGAGCATGATCGTGGGCTCAGCGTGGGCTGGCAGCGGAGGAAAGCGACAAACATCAAGAAGCTCCAGGAGGCTGAAAGCGAGGTCTAATAGCTGCAGACCTGGGCGGATGAGCACTTAGCCTCTCTCAATGCACAATATGAGCTGATCTCATGGTTGAAGGCTCAGTTGGCAGAGGCAGAGGAGCATATGAGGCAGGATTTTGGAAAGATGGCTGCCATTCAGGCTGGGGTAGAGAGGGCCAGAGCCAAGGCTGACGAACTGCGCCCCGCCGCTGCTGAGGAGGAGCGGGAGCTGAGTCAGGGGCATCAAGTCTTGGATGCCACAAGCCGAAGGGTGGCAGAGCTGCAACTCTCTTTAGACGGGTTCAACCCGTCCATGGGGGGAGTCGACCCTCGGGTACTGTAACAAACTAAAAACCTTTTATTGGTACTTTTGCGCTTAAATATCTTCCTTTATTTTGAATGTCATAGCACACACGATTTCCACTGTTTAAATCGGTTCGTTGCATCCCTACAATGTTTGCGGGACGTTCGGCGCTAATTCCCCAAGCTCATGTGGGTCAAGCCCGATGTGAGAAATATGAGATAGTTTCCTTCTCGTCCCACCTAACATAGGAGTGGAGACCAAGCTCCGGGCATCCGGGATTTGGATTACCAGTTCGGATTTCCGAAATATTGGAGAGGCTTGGTCGGAGAAGGAACTTCTCAAAATAGATGAATTACCGTTTCTTCAGCGTGACCCCATGCACGAATGTTGCAACGCTAGGGGCAATGAAAGCGGTCCGAACTGACGGAAACGGGAAGCGTGAATTACGATGCCCAAAATTCGGAGCACTGTGGGGATGGCGTGACAATAAAGGAAATTCGTTAACCATAGAGGAGAAGTGGTATCCTTACTGCGTTAGCCTGAAATGGGGACAAAAAATGAGGGTCGACCGTTGACCATGTTCGAAACACGGGACCATGTCACAAATGTTGTCGGTCAATATTTTGGGACGTTGACCCAGGACAGTTGGAGGACCCTGGGTCGAGCATCCATACTGTTGGGGGGTCCCTCCAAACATGACCAGTCTTTTGGAACGTTGGCCCAAGATGGTAGGTGAGGCGATGCGGCATGAGACCAGGCCGTTAGGGGGGTCCCTTCAGACATGAAAGGGGACGAGGGTCCGAATAAGGGGCACGCAATGCGTGGAATATGGAGTGATGGTTTGCTCGAACATAATCCGACACTTAGGTAGTTACACCACTGTGGTGGGAGTACGCCAGATGGGTGTGTTGGTTTGGTCATGGATCCTTCCTTCTTTGGGATAGGGTCTCTCTAGCGAGGGGTCCGACCAGGGGGGCCGGAAAGGGGAAGGATGGGATTAATGATTTTTATGTGCTAGACCCTAGGAAAAATACCAGGGTGTCTCTACGTATCCCATGAGGATGGGAATCAAGACGTACATAGTTCTGGAAGCGTAGTTTAACATCATGCAGGATGATGAGAAGCATGGCCGTGTTGGTACACATCCTGCCAAAACTACTAAGCCCATGTGAGCTGTGCTCGGTGTGGGAAACAAGTAGTGGTGGGACTTTTCCGACACAGAAAAGGGGAGGTTAGGGTGGAGAGACGCTTGGTGAATACTGGATCCATGATACTAACACGCCCATGTGGCGCACTTAGATGCGCGAAGAGATAGAGCCAAATATGATGGAATTCCACTTTAACATGAGGAAGTGGAAATGTGTGAATCATGACGCTCGAGATTTGGATCAAAATGACGGAGGTGTGACGATAGAGGATAACTATTAACCGTGGTGGAAACGCAGCGTCCATATCGCGTTAGCCTAGAATGGGGACAAACAAATGAGGGTTGACCGTTGACCATGTTTGAAACATGGGACCATGTCGCAAATGTTGTCATAGATCCTTAGGGACGTTGGCCCGAAACGATTGGAGGGCCCTTAGGTCCGGCATATATGGAGAGCCATTAAGCCTAGTATCCATGTCATCCGAGGGTCCTTTTGGATGTGGAAGAGGATGAGGATCCAAATAGTGAGCTCACGAAGCTTGGTCATGGGACAAGGTGAATGTCCCCATGAAAATTCCACACTTCGGGCTCTTTGTCAAAAAACAGCTGAATATGAAAACGAGACGTATTAGATAGAAGGGGCATAGTATTTTTCAATAGTAGTTTAGGGTCGTAGAATTCAGACCAAAGGGCAGGAGGAAACATGGGAGTCACACAGTGGGGTATCTCAAACACCTGTCGTGAATGGGAACCGGAGGTTCCGATCACCATGTGCTTCTCGGACAATTTCAGGACGAGGGACCATAAACGAGAGTTGAGCTGGGCCCAAAGAAAAATTCAAAGGCATTCCTACGTACCCCATGAGGATGGGGATCAAGCTGAACGTAGTTCTTGAGGGAGTCTTAGTTTATGGTCTTATAACTCGGACCATGAATGGGTAAGGGGAGCAGGGGACACATGGGAAGGCAGTTACAAAACCCGACATGAATGAGGACCTAATACCTACTTACCATGTGTTCTCTGGGGAAATGCTCGAGTCGAGGGACTGAACACGAAGGTTAGGCTGGGACCGCGGGGAAGTGCCTGGGAGCTCCTACATATCTCATGAGGATGAGAATCAAGCCATATGTAGTTCTGCAAGGTGGCACGGTAGGGTACCAGTGCTGGGGAAAAAGAGGAGTGCGGGCATGGCCCTTGCACTAAAAGAAGCGGAATTTGGTAAATCTTGTTTTTCCTTTAAGGTGAGTGGTTTTTTTTGTGAAGCGACAGGCCTAGGGTAGTAGGCCCTGGTGTCTCCACAAGAATCAAGCCATGATAGGTGTTGAAAAATGGCATGGCACGTGACCAATACCCAACGTGACGTCCTCTACAATGAGGTCATCACAATGTAGTGTCGTTTTTCGTCATGCGGCCAGGACGATAATGTCACAGTTTAGGGTCATGTGACAGGACCAAGCATGAATTTTAACATCATGCAGTGCGGACGTAGCAAAGGCGATGCTAGGCGGGGAATGTGTGCAGTTTCATGAAACACAATTGATGGATACATGATCCCACATCACACTGTATGTCACTCCGAGAGGGAGACCTCAGGCCGAGGGGCCTATATAGAGGTAAGAGGTGAAACAGGGGGGGAGAAACTAGCTCCCTAAATTGTCTGGACCCGAATACAAGGCGTTCGTGCGGTCCTATGTATCCCATAGGGATGGGAATCAAGCTGAACGTACTTCTGAGGAGATCTTAGATTATGGTCTTAGAGCTCGGACCGTGAATGGCGACAACTTCCCGAGTAAGCGCAGACATCAACCCGATCCCTAATCCCACGTGAGTTAAACTCGATGTGGGAAACAAGGAGGGAATCCTTATTGAAATACTTGGGGCGTCCATCAAAGGGGAGTCGGCAGAGAGCCCCGAAGGACACCTTTGAATCGGCTTGTTCCCCCAACGCGCAGACATGCACGGAGGAAAAGTACCAAGAGTTCTGAGACTCTACATGGACATGATGAGACTGGAGAAGGATGTGAATCGTGTAACCTATATTTTGGTCTTAATGGGGTTGGCATGGCGATAGAGGAAAACTGTTAACCGTGGCGGAAAAAACAGTCTCCATATCGCGTTAGCCTGAGGTGGGAACAACAAACGAGCATCGACCGCTGACCATATTTGCAATGTGGGATTTTATCGATTTGTTGTCTGAAACCCTCGGGGGAGTTGGCCCGTAACGGTAGGAGAGCCCTTGGGCGTAGTATCCAGGCCGTTCTTGGGGGGTCCCTCCAGGTGTGAAAGATGATGGAAGCCCTGATGTAGGGATACACAAATCCTGGAAATCGGGTGCGGACGTGTCTGAGTAAAGTTTGGCATTCCAGGTAATAAACCAGAGTACCCTTAGGCACATTGGTGAACCGCTTAAAAGGGTCGACAGAACATCTCAGGAGGGAGAGTTACATGGCGTGGTCATTACAGGGCTGACGTGAATGAGGACATAATCCCATACCACACCATATACACCCCTCGTGGAGGAAGGGTAGGCCAAGGAGCCAAGATGGGATAGAGATTCCCAAGAGATGGGGATGGACCCGAAGCTTAGTCATTCGGGTGGTCCTACGTATCCCATAAGGATGGGAATCAAGCCATACGTAGTTCTAGAAGATACCCAGGGGGCAGGATACCCTAACAAGGATGTGTACGATGCGGCAAGTAGCCTGGTGTGAATGGGGACGTAATCCCGCACCACAACGCACGATCTTGTGGGACAGAACCTGGGCCTGGGGGCCTGGAAAGTCCAAGGGGCCGGAGGCTGGGCCTCGGTCAGGAAGGCCTGACAAGCTCACAGTTTGGCGTCTTGCAGTGAGGATGTGGGTCAAGGAATAGGATTCCCTGGACAGAGGAGGTGTATGGTACGCTGAACAAACTGACGTGAATGTGGATATAATCCTTCACCACACCAAACACTCCAGGTAAGATCTTGGGCTAGGGCCCAAAAAGGCCAAAGGGCCTGAGGCTAGGCCTCGGTGAGGGAGGCATGAGGCTGGGCCTCGGTCAGGATGGCCTGACTAACTTGCAGTTTAACGTCTTGAAGCAAAGATGGGGAAAGAGATAACTGTATTTCGTCTGAGGATGTGTACGTCATGGAAAGTAACCTGACATAAAAGAGGATATAATCCTACACCACACCGTACATTCCTTATAAGAGAATTGGGGTCGTGGGCCCGACCACTGGAACCACCCGGAGGGAAGTTTGTCGCTTCAGTATGGGGCAGAACGAGTTAATGCACTCGATGTTTGGGCCATCTCAGGGTGGACCCGAGGATCCAGGACACTGTTTACCATGTTCGAATCACAGCGTTCCTATGGTGACCTGATATGGGAGCAAAAAATGAGCGTCGGCCATTGGAAAAATTCGCAACGTGGGACTTGTATCGGCTTGTTTCTTGGAAACCCTCGGGGGCGTTGGCCCGTATCGGTATGAGAGCCCTTGGGCGTAGTATCCAGGCCATTCTTGGGGGTCCCTTCGGGTGTGAAAAATGATGGAATCCCAGTCAAGGAGTGGGTGAAGCATAGATGTATCCATCCACGAAAGAGGCGAACATCTCCAGGGGGACGTGCAGCCGGGTCAAGGCTTGCTCGATGTGAGTTGGGGAAAAAGTGTGCACCCTTCCATATGTCATGACCCGAGGGGAAGATTTTGGATTTTGGGTTAGGCCAACGAACAAAATGTCTGAGCATTCCTACGTATCCCATTAGGATGGGAATCAATCCATACGTAGTTCTTGAAGTCCATGCAGTTTAACGTCATGCGGTGAGTACGTGGGAGGATAGAAGAATGAGAGTGGGAACATGGTGCAACCCTTACAATCCTTTTATGAGCGGGGCTGTATGAGCGGGGCTAAGAAACCCTACTCCTCGCTATGTAAGGACCCTCCAAGGAAACTATTCCTAGGGCGATAGTGGAAGAGAAGAGCTTGGGGTTGGGCTCAATACGAGGCGTCCGAGCGTTCCTACGTATCCCATTAAGATGGGAATCAAGCCACACGTATTTCTTGAAGCGCAGTTTAGCATTGTTCTGGATGAGAAATGTGTCTCAACTGGGTATATGTACGGTATGGTGGGTAACCCGACGTGAATGAGGATGTAATCCCACACCACACCGTACAATCCCATAAGAGTGTCCGAGTCGACGAAGGCCAAGGGGCCTGAGGCTGTGCATTAGTTAGGGAGGCCTGACTGGCTTGTAGTTTAACGTCTTGTAGTAAGGACGGGGGCCGGGGGCCCGAGGAGGACAAGGGGCCTGAGGCTTAGCCTCGGTCAGGAAGGCTTGACTGGCTTGCAGTTTAACGTCTTACAGTAAGGACGAGGGGAGATCGTAGTTTAAGGTCATAGAGCTCGGACCATTTTGTAGTTTATCGTCTTGCAGGACGGCGGTGCAGTTTAAGGTCGTGCAGGACCATACAGTTTAAGGTCATGTTAGACCATATAGTTTAAGGTCATATTGGACCATACAGTTTAAGGTCATGTTGGACCGTACAGTTTAAGGTGGTGTTGGACCATACAGTTTAAGGTCGTGTTGGACCATACAGTTTAAGGTCATGTTGGACCATACATTTTAAGGTCGTGTTGGACCATACATTTTAAGGTTGTGTTGGACCATAAAGTTTAAGGTCGTGTTGGACCATACAGTTTAAGGTCGTGTTGGACCATCTAGGATCAGGTGAAGTACTTCTTGAGGAACCTGGAATTGGTGGGAGGAGTTACGCGCTCACCATCCGTGGTCACTAAGGAGTACACCCCGTTGGGGTAAACCTTATGGATGATATAAGGCCCTTCCCATTTGGGTTCTAGCTTGGTCGGTTTCCTACCGGGGATCATTGGCGCTCGAAGGGACAGCACTAGGTCACCCTGTAGAAAAGAACGGAGGTGAACCTTCTTGTTGAAGGCCCTCACTATCTTATTCTGATGCCTTTCCAGATTGTGCAGGGCACGAATCCGGTTCTCGTCCAGTGCTTCTAATTCAGCTAGACGGATTTCGGCCACCTCATCTAGCACCTGCTGGTCATAGACTGCAGTGTGTAACGATGGAAGCTGGATCTCAATGGGTAGGACGGCCTCATCCCCATACACCAGGGAATATGGGGTCACCTGGGTAGAGTTGTGAGTCATCGCCTGATAAGCCCATAGGGCGTTGGGGAGCTTGTCCGGCCAACTTTTCTTGTTCTGACCAACCATATTCTACAGAATTTTAGAGAGGGTTTTGTTGAATGCCTCGATTTGTCCGTTTTCCTGCGCGTGATAGAGGGAGGTATGGTTCGAATGGATGTCGTACTTGGCGTACAATTTCTTCAGCTCAGCCGCTCGGAAGTTGGTTCCGTTATCGGTGAGGATGGCGTGAGGTACCCCAAACCGGTGGATAATATTGGATCTCACAAAGTCAACAATGGAACGGACCTTGACCTATTTGAGTGGAACTGCCTCTGCCCACTTGGAAAAGAAATATGTAGCAGTCAGGATGAACCTACACTGGCGAGTCGTTGCTAGTGGATATGGTCCCACTACATCAAGTCCCAATACCGCAAATGGCCAAGATTACTTGGTGGGGTGGAGGGGCTCCAGCAGCCGATGCAAGAAGTTGGCGTGAACTTGGCACGCGTGGCATCTCTTGGCATACCCGATAAAATCATGGATCATAGAGGGCCAGAAGTACCCCAAGCTCCGAATTTGATGGGACAGCTTCGGCCCAGCTTGATGGGCACCACAGGAACCGGTGTGGACCTCTTTCATAACTTGAGGAATCTCTAATCCTTGAATGCAACGGAGGAGGAAACCATCGAAGTTCCTCTTATAAAGGATCTGTTCAAGACTGGGGCCGCTCTGGAGGGTAAATTACAGCGCGCGGTGTCGGATTCGCTCGCGCTCGGACCGTTCGTCTGGGAGGTGATCATTTTGGAGATACTCGACAAAAGGTGCCCTCCAGTCGGGAGTGGCTTCAACCACTGTGTCCGACGAACCCGGGACCCCTGACGTAGAGGGCCTGGTGGTGAGATGACTTACCCGCAGGCCATCATTGTCCTATTGGGTGACGGGGACAATGACTCTCCGGTGTGCCACATGTATGATCAAATCATCTCACTCGGGTTCTGCGAGCGACGCAGCTAAGCCAGCCAAGGCGTCTGCTTGACCGTTCTGTGACCGTGGGACATGGGTAATCTCTGGTCGAGATGAGAATTGGTCCATTAGGCGGAGGGTGCACTCTAGCAACGGTACAAGCTCCGGCTTCCTGACGACATAGTCGCCATTGACCTGTTTGATTACCATCTCGGAATCTCCTTTCACATGTAGATGGGGCACGTCGATCTCAAGGGCCAACTCGAGGCTAGTGATGAGATCCTGGTACTCTGCCTTATTGTTGGTACAGCCTTCTAAAAATAGGAACGAGTATGGTAGGACGGCTTGCGTCGGGGTAATGAAGACAATACCCAGGCCCACTCTATTGAGCTTAGGATCATTGAGCCTCCTACCGGTGGGGCTCCGGGAGGCACCGTCAAAGGTCATTTACCAACATGGGACGATACGATCGACTGAGAGGATCGTCTCATCAGGAAAATCCAGGTCCATGGATTGATCCGCGGAGGTTGGATGGGTAGCTAAAAAGTATTCCAACGCCTCTCCTTTAATGGCCTTCTGAGGTACGAACCTGATATCAAACTGCTGGAGAATCACCGTCCACTGTGTTAGTCGGCCAGTCAACATGGGGCGGTTCAGGATATACTTCAGTGGGTCTACCCAGGAGACCAATTGTACCTCATGGTGCTGTAGGTAATGCCACAAATTTTTACGGTAAATAAGAGCGCAAGGAAACTCTTTTCGATAGGGGAGTATCTGACCTCCGTATCGAGAAGCATGAGGCTGAGATAGTAGAGGTTGTTCTCAGTACCCCCGTTATTCTTCTGGGCGAGCAGTGCATCGAGGGATCATTCCAGGGCGGTCACGTAAAGGACTAGTGGCTTTTCGGAGACGGGTGGCATCAAAACCGGAGGTTAGAGAAGATACTACTTGATTTCCTAGAAGGCGGTCCGACACTCCTCATCCCATTCGTAGGCATCACCCTTCTTCATGATCCGGGAAAAGGGCTTACACTTGCCGGCCAGATTTGCGATGAATCGGCGTATATAGGCTAAGTGTCCTTAGAGACCTCGAAGTTCCCGAATATTGCTCGGGGGAGGCATTTGGATGATGGCCTTGATCTTCTCTAGGTCAATATCAAGGCCTCGGTATCTAACAACAAATCCAAGAAACTTCCCAGAGGTGACCCCGAAGGCAGACTTCATTGGGTTCATCTTCAGGTGACGGGAACGGAGGAAACCGAACACTTTCTCAAGGTCTTTGAGATGGTCCTGGCACTGGCATGATTTGACCACTAGGTCATCTACGTAGCATTCCACCAGCGTCCTGAGAATCATCTTGAATATGCGATTCATGGCCCTCTGATAAGTGGAACCTGCATTTTTTAAGCTGAAAGGGCATAACCTGGTAGCAAAAGGTACCTTGGGGAGCCCTGAAGGCAGTGGACTCCTCGTCTTTGGGGCCCATCCGGATTTGGTTGTACCCAGAATACCCATCCATGAAAGAGAGAGCTTTGAACCCGGCCGTGGCATCAATCAATAACTCAGTCACCGGGAGTGGGAAGTCATCCTTTGGGCAGTGGCGATTAAGGTCTCGAAAGTCGATGCAGACTCTGATCTGCCCATTCTTCTTCCTGACTGGCACAATTTTGGCAAGCCACTTGGGGTAATGGACTTCCTTAACAAAGTTGGATTTGATAAGCTTGTCAACTTCGGCCTCAACCATAGCACCATGAGAAGGGTGCATCTTCCTGGGAGGCTGCTTAAACCCATGATGGTTTGCCGGGAGGCCCAGACGGTGAATGGTTACCTGGGTATCTAGTCCTGGCATCTCGTTGTAACTCCAGGCAAACACATCACGGTGTTGTTTGAGAAAGTCTATGTACCGATGTCGTTCCTCGGGGGACATGGCTGCACTGATCAATGTGGGTCTCGGATCTACCTCACTACCAAGGTTCACCTATACCAGTTCATCAACCGTGGTAGATACGCCTTCCTCAAAGGCGGGGGGAGCATCCTCCAGGTCTTCCTCTCCACCCATGGGGGGATTTCCCGCAACGGGAGATACTTCTGGGCTATCAAAACCTGAGGGGAAGCTGGTGCCGGCTTGGGCAGCAGTGGTCATCATATCAGGAGACTCGCTCTCCATTGAGACCATAGCAATGAAGGCAGTCGACCCTATCCCATCTGGACTTTGGCCTAAGGGGCCACGTTTGATGACATCAAAGTAGTGGTGACATGTCGTCCTGAGTCGGTTGATTCCAGCTCGGCGGAAGAGACACGTATGGCATACCACCGTTGTCATAATCTTGACATTCTGGTACCGCACAGGGGTAGGAGGCTCCGGGATCACCTGAGCCTGGTTGGTGTAGGAGTACGAGGTGATTTTCCGCCGTCGCTTGGACATGGGAACATGCCTTCCTTTCATACTTGAAATAACAAAACATTGCCCCATGTCGTGGGTCGTGGCCTCCAATCGGTGGATCGGGAGGATGTAGTTGTCATCCTTGCTTTCCCAGGGATCACTTGTGACCAGGGCGGGTTCATCCTCACTTACTAGGATTTTCTTATCCTTACTCTTGTAATAATCAGCATCCAGATAGCAGGTCTCACAAGAAGAGAAAGGAGACACATCTCCTTGGAGAACACCTACTCGGCCATTGAGGGAGTATTTGAGGCACTAGTGATATGACAAAGGGACTGCTGCGTGCAGATGGAGCCATGGCCTACCCATCAACGCGTTGTAGGCGGTGTCCTGAGAGACGACCATGAACTCGGTGCTGGAAATTAGGCCACCGAACTAAGTCTTCAGGCGGATCTTGCTGACTGGGGTTTGCTCGGTCCTGTCGTATCCCTCGATTCTGAGGTCAGAGGGAGTTAAATCATCTTCAGACAGACCCAGCTTTCGCAGTGTGCGAGGCGGGATTAAGTTGATTCTGGAACCCGTGTCAATGAGGCAGCGGCGGACTTCCACACCATTGAAGTGGCCAGTGATGTACAGCGGGAGAATATGCCCCTATATAGGAGGGTCTTCATCTTCACCGTAGAACGAGATAACCACCTTACATTCGGCATTCTCAATTGTCTCAGTTTTGAAGGCTTTCGCAGCTGCTACCTCCGTCTAAAACTGAAGGGGGCTCCTTAGGTCCTCAGTAAGTGATTCGCACATTTCAGACGATAGGCGAAGGGTCTCAAGGATAGAAAGCCTTGCCGGAATGCCGGCCAGGTGTTTCAGGACATCATAATTTTGTGCCAAGCGCGAACCTCTACTTACAGGAGGTCATTTGGCAGTTGGAGGTATAGTGGGTCCTGCCGGTTGAACCGGCGGTTGGCTAGTGCTGGGTACATCCTGCTGCCTACTAGTTGAAGCCTGGAGAGTAGTCGTCGGACTATGATCAGACAGTGGAGATTGGCCTGTAGCTAGGCAAGACTGACTATGATATGAACGAGGCAGCTCTTCCTGATCTAATAGCACAAACGGTGGTGGAGGTAGAGCTGAGGGTGTCAGATGGGGTTGCGCGTGTTGAGCTCTGCGCTGAGCCTGCTTTCTGGTCTCAGTAGCGTGCATGTCTTGGCTAAAAGTTCCCGCTAATGTGCCTCGACGACCGGTGTGGTTGTGGTTCCGCTGACGTGGACGTCGGCTGGGGACGTTGGGGAGGCTCGTCTGGCATTCCCCTTCGTCGGGAGTCATATAAGGCTTTACCAGCTCCACAATGTTAACCGAAGCGTACCCGTGGCTGTCGCTCGATGAGTCATCCACTACCGGGCGAATTCTGGGAGGAATCCCCATTTCAGGGGGCATAAAGTCTCCGAGAGTGTGGGATGACGACGGCACCGGCGGAGCGCGTTTTTTCTTCTTGCGTCGTCGCTGCTTGCCCTTTTGGGAAGAGGTCGATTGTGAAGGCGATGCAGAGGTACTGGCTACTTCTTCTGAAGGTTTCAGCTTCTTCAGGTGTTCCCAGATGATACCATGGTCACGAACGACGTTTTTTCGAGCCATCCAGTTGTCGTATCTCTAGGACCCACGGCTGGGAACCTGCTGCCACTCGCATTCGCTGTCACTACCGATCTCTGACCCTGCAAAGACACCCGCCACTTGTGTTGGTGTCGAGCCCAACCTGACTATGTTGTTGTTGACCTGGTCTTGAAGCCAGTCTTTAAACACATAGCATTGCTTGAGGGTGTGCCCCAGAATCCGATGATAAGGACAGTAGTTGGGGTGATCGGTGAGATTTGCCTCTGTCGGCCTTCTGCACTTGGGTAGGCGCACAATCCCTTACTCTAGATCACTTCAGAAGTAGCCAGGGACCTGATTTTCATTGAACGAATAAGTCTGGTGCCTTCTTTCCAGATAGGGGGCCCGAGGGGCCTGGCCCTGACGAGAGGCCGGAGGGGCCTGCCAAGGAGGCGGCGCCTGATTGTCTCTTCTAGGTAAAGGTGGCGCATTGCGCGGGGGAACCTGTCGATTCTGAGGTGGTCGCTGCTGGGCAGGAGCCTGCGCTTGAGGTGGAGGACCTCTGCGTGGTTGCGCGGATAGTGTCGTTGGTAGTAATTCCAGCTGCCTGGGGGATTCTATTTGGGCCATCGCAGTGGGTTCGGCTCTGGCAGTCCTCCTGGATGGGACCATAGGGGGAAACGAACGTGCCTGACTAGCCTGTTGCAAAGCCTCCTCAAGGCGCTGAGCCTTATCTGAGAAATCTCGGAACCCTCCAGGGTAGTTCTGGGTAATTAGGGAAGCTACCAGCTCCTTTTTAACGTTCCCTACACACATCTTCAGTAATTTATCCTGAGTCAGTGGCATATCGAGGGAGTATGTAAGTCCTTTCCACCGGGCAATGAAATCTACGACTCGCTCATCAGGCCTTTGCTTTCACTTGAAGAGGTCTGCAATGATGGTCTTCCGCATGGTGGAGCTGAATTGGTATAGGAACTGCCGGTGGAGATCCTCCCAACCGATCACCGATCCGATAGGGAGGTTGCTGTACTAGACGAATGCGGGGCCTTCCAATGTCTGCATGAAACATCGGAGCTTGGCGGCTTCTTGCTGGGCCGGAGTCCCCAGCATGGGGACACAACTGGAAGAAAAATGGGCCAAGTGTTGTGGTGGGTCCCCAGTCCCGTTGAAGGGAGAGAAAGTGGGGTTCCCAAAACCCGGGGGTGCGGGCATATCATCCACCCATGCGGGATACAACTTGCCATCCGGTGGGACTGCCACCTGCCGCATTTCCAACGCTTCGATGCGGGCTATGAGTGCCGCTATAAGATCATCCAGGTGGGGGTCCTTGTCTTGACGGGGATCCCTAATCACAAGTGCGTTTCTAGGTTCTTCGAAACGGTAGATGGCTTCAGCGGCTCATGGAGCGACTGGCAGAACAGCCTGTGGGGCGATTGGGGGAACCCGGACTGGATTCTTCATATTGCCTCGTTGTTCAGGAGGGTTTGGAGAGACGTATCGCGCCCTCTTGTCGTAAGTTCCGGCTTCTGCCCTGTCTGCGGAAGTAGCATGATTAGGATTTCCCGGAGGCATCTCACCGGGGGGAATTGTTCCTGCCCCTACTGCCCCAGCTTGGGGTTACCATATTCAGGTCGCCGCTCTACAATGTGCTCGGCCAAGAGTTCGTCAACCAGCCTCTTCTGCTCAGCAAGCTGCTGGCGTAACGCGGCCTTCTCGGGATCTTCGTTCATTTTCTGTACAGAGGCAGACGGGTCGGAGTGCTTGATAGTTCCGACGTGCTCCTTAACATTACCGGAATTTTGACTGAGTACCAACGACTCGGTGGGTACAGAGAGGCCTAGAAGGTTCCTCTGCTGACGGGTAACCCTCCCTGATGGTTCCAGCAGTGGCGGTATGCCCTCGAGGGGTAAGTCTCTATCAAGAAATTCAAGCTCGTCCTCCTTGTCCACTATGTCAGCCATGTGGACCGCAGCCCCTGTCGAGGGCATGTCCTCAATGTCACATAACGAATCGGGCTGCTGTCGGATAGGGCTAAAGAGGAGAGCGGCATAGTGTCCCCCGCCACAGACTTTCACATGGGGGGTAGCTTCCCTGATGAATCTGCGGAGTACTTTGAAACTCTGAACACATTTCCATTGAAGGGTGCTCTGACGGCCTGGTGACTCAGGGTGCTGGGCCACAGGGAGTGCGGCCAAATCGATCAGGAGGCATTGCTCGCCGATTTCTTCAAAGTTCTCTCGACTTCTGGGGTACATCACCTGCTCGTAACGAAGGCGGAATTGTTTCTCCCATAAGGTTCAGCAAAATCACCCCACTTCTTCTGGGGTAAGGGACTCAGGTGCACGAAAGTTTGGCACCGCCGTCGGCCAGAACGTCTCTAGGAAGTGATCCGCTGCAAGAATGCACCAGAATATCCTGGGTTCGAACTTAGGGTCTGGCCTTGTATTTCCCCACTCGTCAACCGAGGATGGCTGAGGGACCGGTAGCGGTACCGAGGCAGACCGCTGGGATAGTAAACTTGGTGGCAGAGAATACGGCGAACAAACTGACTGGCCGCCAAATTCCAGGCCATCCTTTGAAGAGTGAGGTGACCTGACCACGATATCACGATACGATGGGCTGATAGCCACAGCTTCAGGCACAGGAGTCGCGGTTTCCGGCGATAGGTCATGTCATTTCTCTACCTTCATTGGTCCCCAAAATAGCTCTTTGTGATCTCTGGTAGAGGTATAGGGCACTTATGGTGACAACGGTGGTGATTGCACGGTCGGGACCTACTGAATTTCCACGATTTCTTCCTCCTGGATGTACCTGTGGAGAGAGGTGGGAATCTGGTGGACCTCGCATTCCAGGAGAATGAGGCTGACATGCCTGGTTCCTGCCCTAGTCCTTGATGTGGAGGAGCGGGGAGAAGGTTACATCATTGAGTCGCATTCCACTTTAGAATCCGAGAAACGAGCCGTTTTGATCTCCACCCACTCCCCCCCAGGATTCTTCCTGTGGCGGCGACGACCCGCTCTTCTATCCCGGGGTGGCTCTTCAGGACAAGGTTGATTCTCAATATGTAGTCTTGGGGCAGAGTTGGCTCCGTGGCAGAGAGGGCCCCTGCTCGAGGTGGCCGGGGTGCGAGGGGAACCATGGAAAATGTCAAAGGGTAAATGGGGAGTACCTCCATGGATGGTGCGGATGGAGAGAGGCTGACCTTCACTCCTCAAGTTGTCGGGGCGAGGAGGACCTTCGCCAGTTGCAGAGAGGACGTAGGGAGGAACCCCACGTTGGAGAAGGACAGGATGGACAGTGCCTTCAGATCGGTGGTCGGGGGTAGGAGGAGGGACTCCATACCCTATATAGTGGGCGCGGAAGAGGTTTTCGCGCCGAGCGTCACTGCCGCGGGGTGGGTCTTCCTTCGAGATAGGGGTAGCACAAGGCATACCTCCGTGACGAGCTTCGAAGTGGGGAAATACCACGCTCTGTGGAATGGTGGTATGGAGAGGACCTCCGTATGGAGTGACGTTACCATGGATTGGTTCGCGGCAATCATTGCTCGGGCCTGCAACCCCGAGAGTCAACCCATCCTGTCCGTGGGGCGGCTGAGGCCTCGAACCCGGTCGGGTGAAGGAGTGCCCCTACTCAGTGTATGCAGGAACTCCATGATGTATGATGGCAGTGGCTTGGGCCACAGTAGTTGTTGACGTCGGCGTATCTTGGCGAGCGTCCTCAGCCCAGGCCCGGCGTTGACGTCGGGTCAGACGATTTGGCGCAGGCGGTGTAGGGGCATGGCCTACCTGCTCTTCCTGCGAAGCCAGACGGCGGTGCTGACGCGGCCGAATGGGAGCCCTTTCCTGGAGCTCTTGGATCGGGACTCTGAGCGGGCCGAGCGGAACGTTACCCATCTCATCAGCATAAGGCAAGGAGTCATCAAGGTGTTCCGGGTACAGGCTCTCGAAATGATTGAACGTTGGGGTGGGGAGCAGGGGCTCCCTGCGTGGCCTGTTAGGGCAGCGTTTATGGCGGGGCCTAGATGCCTCCAGGTCCAGGCGGTCCATATCCCGAGTTGGGATGACCCCTTCCTCCTCGTACCTGCGTACAAGGTTGTTGATCACCCTTCGCTGGATGATCTCTGACGGGGAGAGGGAACGTGGGCGCCCCGTATTCACGGATGTACAGGCCTTCGTGGTGGTAGTGGAGCCATGCGGGGTGGTTGTGCCAGTATTTCCCCTGCCCCTGCGTAGGTGAGCGGGCGGTGATCGTGTCTCCATAGCAGAAACCTGGTTCCTGGGAAAAAGTGGGATCAACTCATCAGCACTGTGAGGAAAAGGATTGACAATCAGTGCCCCAGTGTCCTTCCATTCTCCACATCTGTAAGAAGGATCTACGCCAACACGTTTCAGAACGGAGTGCCCCGCATTCCACTGCCCCAACATCCGGTGAGTTTCACGTCAGGCCCACTATTTTCTTGGCGGGACCCAGTGCCGGATATCTGGATCCGGTGACATGTCAATCTACTGGTGTCTCGAACGCTACTATTATCCACTTTGATGAGAATAGTTTCACGTCGGGTTCACCATTTTTATTTCTGATGCTTTCGCCGGGGCGTGCGCGTGCATCCGTCTGTAGAGGAGGACGCGCTACACTGTTTCCCCGCATTCCCGCTTTCCAAAGGTGCGCGGAATTCACTCCTTATTCAGGGATGTCTGCTCCTTGATCGAAACAGGATGATGGGATGTCGGTTCTTCCTTCCGTGGATTCCTCCTCGGAACTCATCACCTAGTCCGGGTCTCCCTTATAGATTTAATACGTTGTTCATGAAACTCTTCCCAGTGCCATGTTTCCATGGACACCAGTTAATTACACTGCTTCTGTCGGGACATTCCAAAGGGTCCGGTTAGGGCAGCAACCTTCAGTCGGGGGAGTAGTCATGTTGAGGCATCAGTAGCGTGTCTGGATGCTGGGGAACTGGCATGTCTGTCTTTTATCCCTTGTCATTGGGCTTCTCGAGGGTGTGGAAGCCCGAGGCATCCCACATCGAGCACGGGGAATTATATTCCATAGACATATATCTGATGTTTTCCTCATATTCCTGTGTTTAACATAGGGTATGCCGTAGGTTTAACGTCCAGCGGAGACGGATCATCCCGATCAGAGCATTAGCTGGAATGGATCGGATTGAGGAATTTCCCTTGAAGGGGTGCCAATACCGGGACCAGCCCATGGGCGGCTACGAAGAGGAGCGGAATGGTATGATCCTACCAGGATATGGTAGTCCGGGTGAGAATCAGGATGGGTGATGGAGAGTTGAATGAAGTGGAGGGGGAATGAATATGGGACCATCGCAAGGGCGACAGTAAAGTTGGGATTGAGTCTCGAAGAGACCTCCTACGTATCCCCGTGGAAGGGAATCAAATTCCGCGTAGTTCGAGATGGTGTCGGCGGACCGACGTGATGGTGGACCTTGGTCCAATGGATGTCCTTAGCGAACCAACGTGAAGGTGAACTCGGGGGTCCACTGGTGGTGGGCTTGAACCTCGTGAAGGCTTCCTACATACCACGCCTTGACATGGATCAAAGTCCCCGTAGTTTGGATGGAATGTGGAATAAAGTTTAACGTCATGCGGGACGGGGGTGAACCGACGTGAGTGAGGTTGGGACGACTGTGTGATGGGATTAAACCTTATGGGGGCTTCCTATCATGCCTTGACATGGATCAAAGACCACGTAGTTCATAATGGTGTGTCGCCGAACCAACGTGAGCAAGGATCTTGTTCCAGATGGTGTGGGGCTTACACACTAGGTTGCCCGGGTGTTGATGAACCGACATGAAGGTGGGTCGGGATGACCAACGGATGGTGGTCTTGAACCTCTGGGAGGCATTATACGCACCATGCCATGACATGGATCAAAGATCTCATAGTTCAGGTTGGACGCCGGAAGGCCGACGTGAATGAGGAGGACCATGGGGGTCCTAGTGGTGGTGGGATTGGACCTCGTGGAGGCTTCTTATGTACCATGCCTTAGCACGGATCAGAGACCATGTATTTCAGGTTGGTCACAACGACTTGCTGGTGGACCGGAATGCAGTTTAGCATCGTGCGGGACGAAGGTGGAACCTGACATGAAAAAATGACGGATGGGCTTGAACCTCGTGGAGGCTTCCTACGTACCATGCCATGACATGGATCAAAGACCTCGTAGTTCAGAGGGGCTTCATTAGCGAACCAACGTGAAGGTGAACCCAGGGGTCCACTTGTGGTGGGATTGAACCTCGTGAGGCTTCCTACGTACCATGCCTTGACATGGATCAAATACCTCGTAGTTCGGGGTGGTCACAATGGCTTGTTGTCGGACTGGAATGTAGTTTAACGTCATGCGGGACGAGGATGAACTCGACGTGAAGAAATGACGGGTGGTGGGCTTGAGCCTCAGGGAGGCTTCCTACGTACCATGCCTTGACATGGATCAAAGTCCTCGTAGTTCAAATGGGTGTGTAGTTTAATGTCATACTAGACTAGGGAATATAGTTTAACGTCATGCTGGACGAGGGTATACAGTTTAATGTCATTTTGGATGAGGGTATACAATTTAACGTCATGCTGGACGAGGTATTGTCATATCCAATGCCTACTCTAAGCCCACGTGAGTCATGCTCGGTGTGAGAAACAAGAGGCAGCAAGGACCTGATGGTCACGTCGCGAAGGGTGCGTCCGTGAGAAGCGAAGAGGGGCTTACGCGTTAGGCGGCCCATGGTGCTGGGACTTACTCTAGGATGGAGGCCCGAAGTGCAGCAAAGCGCACCGAAAGAGGGATTTGGGACCAATGATGGGAGGTTCCTCATTCCCTATTGCGCCCTCCACTGACCTTGGTAGTGGGGAAGTACGGAGATGCAGGGGTGTAGCCATCCGTTGGGGGACTAGGGGGGCTTACACCAAGGTGGTTGCCCTTCTCTCGTGGACATACGTCGCTCCGATAAGAAGGATATCATCCCTTGTGGGGGGAGGGATTACAATTCCATAGAGATGAGTGGCATAAAGAATGTCTGAGCTGGGGGGACCATTCATGCGAGGCATGGGGTCGGGTCACAGTTTAACGTCATGTGTTGAGGACGTGGTGCTTGGAAGTTTAATGTCCTGCAGCTCGGACGATGTGGGTTTACTCCGCACCCCTAGGACTTACATGACTGGCACCCTTTTCTCCTTGGGGGAGGGAAGGTACCAGTAAGGTCGTGGTCAAAGGGGGTCGTAGAGCGAACCATCGAGGGGTCCACGTTAGCGTGGCTATGCGAAGAAGCAACAGCCGTTAGCATGCCTATGCGAAGAAGCATTAGGCGATGCGACTCTACGAGTGGTGTGGTCCGTGGGACTTTGAAATTACATCATGCAAACCTGGAGGGTCTCACGGGGAGAGGAATTTCCAAGAATAGGAGTGTGCTTCACGAAGTGGGGTGCCTTGGCCTTAGCATGGGGCAAAGGTGTGAGTGGAGAGTGCTTCGCGAAGTGGAATAGTATTCTCGGAGCACTGCCTCGCGAAGAGGAGGTGCCTCACAAAGCAAGGTACTGCGAAGCAGTGTGCTTCGCGATGTGTAGCGATCCTGCCTTAGCATGGGGATCGCTAGTACAGGATGGGTGTTTCGTGAAGCATAAACGCTCCGTGGCTGCCCGGGTTCCCTTGGGAATCCCCCTCCTTCACGAATGCCCTTGATCTTCGTGAAGGGCATCCCTCTCAGAAGAGGGGCTCAAAAACGAGACAAATCGAAGGCGTCACGCGAAGTAGAAGTACCTCGCAGAGATCATGATTCTCGGGGCGAAGGGTGCTTCGTGATTCGGTATTGGAGAAGTCAAAAGGTCGGATTGTCCATCTTCCTAGACTCAGGGGGAGCCCAGTATTTATAGGCAAAGGGCGCTGCAAAGCAGAACTCCCGTGCCGCCTCCGGTGCTTCGCGGCGCGCTCGCGAACGTCATGTCGTTCGCGGAGAGGTACCGCCTCTGGGGCTTCACGGCGGGCTCGCGAACGTCAGGTCATTCGCGGACAGGTACCGCCTCCGGGGCTTCACGGCGGGCTCGCGAACGTCTGGCCTTTCGCGAAGAGGTACCGCCTCCGGTGCTTCGCGGGACCACGATGCTTGGGGGGTGCTTCATGTCAGGGCTTCGCGAGTCAGCGTGCGGGGCTTCTTTTTCGTCCCTTCCTTTCGGGCAATATTTTGGTTCCAACACACACAGCCCAACCAATGGCTTCTAAACAGAGAAACTAAGCATGTGCCTCGGCACTACTACTACGAAGCATGAATACAAAAAACAACCCCAACCCCATTTAGGTTTTCACGTTTCAGCAGAAGTAGTTTATTTAGTTCCTTAACTACTGAGAAACTATCCATAACCAACCACATCAATTGTTCATAAAACATATCCCTTCCATCCACAAATCAAGTTAGGAAAACACAAGCAACACAACCAAGTCCTTCTAATTAACCAACCAAACCCATTGATTATTAATTTCGTTCTGTTACCAAGCCCCACCATTCATTAACTCTTTCACTTTTTATTTATCATTCACAACCCATATTCTGTTCACATTCAACCCATCCACGCAGCCCCGCTGCCATCCACCATAACCACAACCGCACCGAAACCCGTACATCATTATCCCTTTAACACCACTTATTGCAGCCCCACTACCCGTCACCAACATAGCATTTACACCAACCCACAACCAAGCCAACCGCAGCCCCACTAATCACTCTATCCACAACAACCCACAAAACACCCCCATCACATGCCACGTATCCAAGCCAACACCTACATGTTCATTATTCTGTTTTTGTTTAACCGGGGTGATCACACAAGGGTTCCAGATTTTTAAATAGCCAACTTTATGTGATTAACCAAATTCCACATTCCATAAAGTTCCATCCACAAAAACGGTCTAGAAAGATAGGGCAACATTTAATTACGCAAGCAAAGTCCCCCAACAACCATGATTTTCAGTAGACAGAATCTCATTCAATTCACAACATAATATCACAGGATATAAAGTAACAGCAATCACAAACTTCCCAACCCCATTATTTAACCAGTTATTATCTTTATTTAACCGGTTCAAAAGTTTCTCATGAAAAAAAGCGGATACCCACCCCGCATGATGCACAAATTATAGAGACGAAGGTAATATCCCTACCTCAATAGGTTCTGATCACAACGCTCTCCCAGATCAACTTTAGAAGACATTCGTTGGCGTCCGTCACTTCCGTCGAGTCCTGGAGAAACCTCCTCAGGTGGAGGTCGGAAAGGAAAGGCCGAATGAAAGACAACAGATCCAATCTCGGAAGTTCCGCCTCATCGTTACGATCCTGTGGCCGCTGATGGATCATAAATCGGAGCTCGGACGAAGAAGTTATGGAAGAAAAAGAGTCTTAGAGTCTCTTGAGAGAGCTCTGCTCAGAGGAAAGGGGAGGAGAGGAGTGAATTGAAAAGGAGGAGAGGACCCCTCCTTTTATAGGGGAGAAAAGGAAAAGTACATGGCGTGTAATTTATGGTACACGGTGTGTACTCGGTTATTTTACATGGTCTCCACGCGGCTTCCAACACGGCTCCACGACCGTTGACTGGTCAACACACGGTTTGAGGGTAACGCATACGCGGGGAAGGACTACACGGCGTGTATTTTGGACACACGGTGTGTATCCATTTATTGCACACGGCAAGGACAAGGCTCCAACACGACAAACGGCCGTTGACTGGTAACGCGTATGCGGGGAAGGACTACACGGCGTGTAGAACTGGGCACACGGTGTGCACCCATTATTTCACACAGCAAGGACACTGTCTTCAACACAGGGTATACCCGGAAAGGTGGTACATGGTGTGTAGTTACACTAAACTACGTGTACTCATTTACTTCACATGGCAAGGCCACGGCCTGCAACATGGGTTTTACCCAGAAAGGGGGTACACGACGTGTACTCAAACTACACGGCGTGTAGTTTCAAAATTCTGGAAGGTGTGGGAAAAGTCCATTTTACCCTCCAGAACACTTCTTGACCTTCTTTTTAACAAAGGAATGGTCCGGAGAGATCTGGGCCATTACATCAGATACCTCTTAAAACATTCTCGTCCTCGATAATTCAAAAACCAACCTAGAGGAAACCCAACAAGATACCTCTTAGGGTTCTCGTTATAACAGGAACCCAACCAACAACCCTAATCATATGTGTTAGGAATTCTTTCTCCTATGTCGAGATATTATCCGCTTTAGGTGGCACTAACTCGCCTGCACAGGTTCAATCACATCCTCATTAATGCGTCTCGATTAAGAATTGTATCTTCCCACTTTCATAAATTAGGATTTTTTTCAACTCATACTACCCCCCAACACCACACAACCAACACACTACCCGAACAAGTGGTTTTGGAAAATTCATTCTCCTATGTTGAGATATTATCCACTTTAGGCGGCACTGACTCACCCGCACGGGTTCAATCGCATCTTCATTAATGTGTCTCGATTAAGGGTCAGGTTTTTCCATTTCCCCACACATCCGAACATGTCACACATTATCAGGGAACAAGGAAACAAAAGATCTCACAACCAACAAGCCAAGCATTCCATATATCAAAGGTACAGAGTATAACATCAATACAAAGCTCATAAGAACAAGGGAAAACACAAGTCAAAACAACTCCGGGTACTGAGCGTGCATCTAGGTCTCCCGCTCCCAAGTTCTCTCCTCGAGGCCGCCATGCCTCCACAACACACGAACCAACGGAATGGTTTATCCACGGAGCACCTTCTCTTTACGATCCTCGATCTTGACTGGTCGTTCCTCGAAGGTCATGTTGTCTCCCATATATAACTCTCCCCAGTCGATAACGTGGGAGTCGTCGTGTAAGTACCGACGAAGCTGGGAGACGTGGAAGGCGTCATGAACCTTCTCCAACTGAGGTGGCAGGGCCAGCTGATACGCCACCTCGTTGACTCGCCTCAGCACCTCAAAAGGTCCGATGAACCTAGGTGAGAGCTTTATCCATTTCCCAAACATCTGTTGCCCCCGTCGAGGGGAAACCTTCAAGAACACATGATCTCCCACCTCGAACTCCAAGGGCCTCCTCCAACGATCAGCATAAGACTTCTGTCGGTCCTGAGCCACTTTCATCCTCTCACGTACAAGATGGACTTTCTCTGTGGTGCTATGCACTACCTCTGGCCCAAGAGCACCTGTCTCACCAACCTCTACCCAGAAAATGGGTGAACGACATGGTCTTCCATACAAAGCCTCAAATGGTTCCATGCCAATAGTAGAGTGGAATCTGTTGTTGTAGGAAAACTCTACTAAAGGAAAGTGTCGTACCCATGATCCTCCGGAATCCAGAATGCATGCTCGCATCATATCCTCCAATGTCTGGATAGTCTTCTCCATCTGCCCATCATTCTGGGGGTGGAAAGTTGTGCTAAGGCATAGCTGGGTGCCAAAATCATGATGTAACCCCCTCTAGACTCATGAGGTAAACCGAGTATCGCGATC
Source organism: Viscum album (assembly GCA_963277665.1). NCBI lineage: Eukaryota > Viridiplantae > Streptophyta > Magnoliopsida > Santalales > Viscaceae > Viscum > Viscum album. Next base: position 1,187,711,113 of record OY728143.1, on the reverse strand, counting down.
TGAGACGATAGTCTTTGGGACTCCATGCAACTGCACAACCTCATCTACGTACCTCTGTGCTAAGGTACTCATCGGGCCTGACTCCTTAATTGCTAAGAAGTGAGATGATTTCATCAGTCGATCCACCACCACCCAGATAGCATCATAACCACCCTGAGCTCTGGGTAGTCCTGTGAATAATTCCATTGAGATGTCATCCCACTTCCACTCAGGGACATCTAAAGGGTGCAACAAACAACTGGTAACACGGTGTTCAGCCTTCACTTGCTGACACACTAGGCATTTAGCCACAAACTCTACCACTGCCCGTTTCACCCTGGTCCACCAAAACTATTCCCTCAGTCCTTGGTACATTTTTGAAACTCCTGGATGTACCTCCAAGGTTGAGCTATGGAACTCACGAAGAACTCCCTCACGCATTATCTTCGGGACAAACAACCTTCCATGTAAAAGAATATGATGTCGGATGTCCTCTGACCATCCTTCTAGAGCGTTCCCCTGATCGACACGATCCCGCATCACTTACGCCTTGGATTCCCCCCACTGAGACTCTTTCACCTACTGCAACAAGGAGGACTGCACCGTCATCTGAAACAAACATCCTCTAACACCTTCTACCCGGTCATCCAAGTGCAAGGCAGCCAACTCTCCCATCGCCTTCCAAGAATCAGTGGATTCTCGAACTACTTCCTGATGCGACTTCCTGCTCAGGGCATCAGCCACAACTTTGCCCTTACCTTCAGTGTAAGAGATCTCAAAGTCATAGTCTTGGAGAAACTCGACCCATCTTCACTGTCGTAAGTTCAGGTCATGCTGGGAGAAGATATAACATAGGATCTTGTGATCTGAGAAGGCCACAAAGTGCTCCCCAAAGAGGTAATGTCGTCACAACTTAAGTGAGAACACTAATGCTTCAAGCTCTAGGTAATGGGTGGCATAGTTACGCTCGTGAGGGCGTAACTGCCTAGACCCATAACAGATCACTACCTTCTTCTGCATCAGCACGCACCCTAGACCAAGGCCAGAAGCATCACAAAACACCTCATACAACAACCCTTCCTATGGAAACCTGAGTATGGGAGCACTGACCAACTTCTCCTTCAGGTAGTCAAAATCCTTCTGGCATTGGTCGCTCCATAGGAGGACCTGTGTCTTCCTAGTCAAAGCTATCAATGGAACAACAACTCAAGAGAAGCCCGAAATGAACCACCGATAGTAACCTGATAACCCCAGGAAACTATGAACTTCTGCCACTCTCTTGGGTGATGCACAAGAAATAACTGCCTCCACCTTCGATGGGTCTACAGACACTCCATGATGAGACACTACGTGCCCAAGGAAGTGTACTTATTGTGTAAAGAACATACACTTTAACAATTTCCCATAAATCTGGTGGTGTCGAAGGACTTCCAAGACTACCCTGAGATGCTCAACGTGCTCCTCCTCTAATCTTGAGTAGATCAGGATGTCATCGATAAACACAACGACGAACCGGTCCAGAAACTCTTGGAAGACAAAGTTCATGAGTCCCATGAACATAGCCGGTGCATTCGTAACTCCAAATGGCATCACTACAAACTCAAAGTGCCCATACCTACACTTGAAAGCCGTCTTCGAGATGTCATTGTCCTTTACCCTCAGCTAATGATATCCAGATCATAGATCAATCTTGGAAAACCAACCTGCTCCCCTCAGTTGGTCGAAGAGATCATCTATCCTTAAAAGGGGGTAACGGTTCTTGACCATTACCTGGTTCAACCTTCGGTAGTCTATGCATAGCCTGAGACCACCATCTGCCTTCTTCACGAACAAAACTGGAGCACCCCGTGGAGATACGCTGGGTTGAACAAAACCTTTCTCCATCAGATCATCAATCTGAATCCTCAACTCCCGCAACTTCGAAGGTGTCATCCGATAAGGGTCCATCGAAATCGGACGGGCACCAGGATGTAATTCTATCCTGAACTCAACGTCACGTCAGGGGGGTAGAATCACAACCTCCTCAGGAAAAACATCGAGGAACTACCCAAAAAACTCTGGGACATCCATCATCTATGTATCAGCTGGAACCACTGATAACCTACCTAACAAGGAAATGAGAGGCTTCACATGACAGCTTCCCACCTGATAGCTCCTCTCGCCAAAAAAAGATACGCGCTTCCCATCTACGTCAGAGAACACGACTCTTCTCCGGAAGCAGTTGATAATGGCACTAATAGAAAACAACCAGTCGATGCCTAGGATGACATCGTATGGCTGCATCTATAATAGAAGAAGGTCCCCACTAGATCGATGTGGTCCCAATGTCAGCCCACATCCCTGGAAAACACAAGATATGCTGGTCTAGCCTCCAACTGGTGTACTCAGCACCATTGGTACGGAAAGTCTCTCTAAGTCTAGTCCCAAATCATGGGCTAGACCAGGTGAAACAAAGGAGTGTGAGGCTCCCGAATCGAACAAAGCAGAAACAAGAGTGTTGAACAAAAAAATCGTACCTCGCACCACCTCTGGTCCTGCTGGAGCTGTCAACTCTGATGCGTGCAGCTGTCCACGCCCAACTCATCTGCCTCTCTGATGTCATCCACCTCCCCGACCACACCCTGGTCGAGGTCCCTGAGGAGCACCCTGTGGTCGGCCTCCTCCCGCAAAGTCTGCCCTCAGAGGAGCATGGTCCTGCTGCTGCTGGAAGGGCCTTGCTGGAAACTGGTGCTGCTGAGGTGGGCGCTAAACCTTCCCACCATCACCGTACTGAGCTCGGGTCAGGCACCGACTCTGAACGTTCCTGAAACCTCCACAAGAAAAACACTTTGGTCCTGGGCTCGTGAAAAAGGGACGAGGACCCGAAGATCTGAACTGGAACTGTTGGGGCCTGCTCCCCACTGGCCTGAACCTGGAAGGTCCCGTTGCAGGAGACCCGCTACTGACTGCTTTCCCCTTCGACGAGCCTAGATGGTTCCCCTCACGTGGTGCACCTCCCAGTGAGTGCATCCTCTCTACAACCTATGCCTTCTTCTGTACCACCAAGTACGTCGGAAGGGTGAAGGGGGTGACAACATACTGGAGCAAAGGACGAAACGCATCCTCCAAATGACTTTCCCAATACTCCTCATTCGGAAAGAGATCCGGATAAAAGCGCAAGAGATCCTTGAACTTGATCCCCAGCTCTTGTACGGACATACTCCCCTGCTGAAGGGAGAGTAACTCCTACCGCTTCTCTGCCTTGATCATGGAAGAAAGGAATTCCTCTCGGAATTCCTTCTCAAAGTCAGCCCATGGAACCTCTGCCTTTATCCTCTCTCCGAGGTAGAGTGTCCACCACTGTCGCGCCGCACCTCTCAGCTGACTGACTGCTAGGGGAACCCAGTACTCCCTCGGAGCATGGATCAAGGTAAAAGTGATCCCTAGCTCCTCAAGCCACCCCTCCATCTCCGTATCTGAAGTACTACCCTCGTACTTCTTGAGGTTCTGTCGCTGAAACGAATGGAGAGACTTCTGCCAATGGCTATCTTCCTCCTATCTGTCAATCCTCAACTGATCGACCGCCTGAATCTGCTGGGCCTCGGCCGTCTGAGCCACCCGAGGACAACGTCCAGGTGCCATAGCTGTATGGTAAACAAGGATCGCCTAAGCCCAAGTAGTAAGGAAAACTCAAGGTTTTATTTTATCATTTTATTTCAATTTCTTTCCCAGAACACCCAAATCAAGTAAAACACAATCATGATGATGCATGTACCCTCCCTAGGGTCTCTACTCTGCAATCAATTTAGTCTCACTTGGTTGTTCGGTATGCTCAGAGTCCTTGCATCGGATCACGGGGGGGCCCTAAAAATCCCATGTCCTAGCCGGTCTTCCCTGGCCTATGTCACACACCATGATTAACTAACATTGTCGCCCTACCTTCCCATGCAATCCTCACTGTGCCTAACTCTAGACTCCATCCTATCTCTCAACCATCACCTCTGATACCATTATGTCACGACCCCCTCCCACCAAAGATTCCCCTCCTGAGCTGGCAATGGTGAAAGTGAGATAATGACCCCCGAGTCCCGCCTCCAGTAGGCCCTGGGGTGGCGACTAGCACCAAGGGTATGAGTTTTCACAAATATGGGAGGCATTACCCTTTTTATTATTTAGTATCGAGAAATAGGACAATTCAACCACCAAAAAGGAAAAAGAACAAGTGTATAGAAATAAACCCAAACTAAGACCACATGCATGTTTAAACAATTTTATAACATGGTGTAATTACAAGAAAGCTCAAAGAACAATACCAAAAGAAAACAAGAGTACAGAAACAGCAACAACTCCAAATGTCCGACTAGTAGGGTCCCGCACGGCCCTGGTAGTCCTCCTGGAAACCTGAAAGTAAATGTACGGTGAGCATATAAGTATACTCAGTAGGAAAACCTAAAGCTCTCATGCAAAAGTGGGGATACATCATAATGTACCGTGAGAACAACAGAAGAAACCTATCAAAGAATTCTATCCACCCAACCTCACCAGCCACACTCACCAAAAAACAAGCACAACAGGTAGTAGTATATAAGAAATAAGAGTATTGGGTACCCCTCACCATTTCCCTTTAGTTAGCTGTTATTCCTAACGGTGAATGTCCTGACGTTGTCACACTCTTCCCACTCGCACACACCTGGGCCTCACTACCATGTATCTCGCCCGCACACACCTGGGCCACACAACCACGTATCCCGCCCGCACACACCTGGGCCTCACAACCACATATCCCGCCCGCACACACCTGGGCCTCACAGCCATGTATCCTGCCCGCACACACCTAGGCCTCATCCCGAAGATTCTTGGGAAAAAAGTAGAACTTGCCTGAAGAGTCTTGGGCTAAATCCACCCAAATCGAAACCTACTTGAAGATTCTTAGGTGTAAGGTAGCCTCAAGCCATCACAACCTAGGGGAGAAGGAGTAGGAAGGAGTTAGTAACTAAGGGAAAAACACCCTCTCCCATGAAATGGGAGTGTCCGGCACTAAGTGCTCAACATGGGTGGGGTGTGATAAAACACAAAAGATACAGATATATATATATACCAACCACACAGACCAACCTATGGCTTCTAAATAGAGAAACTGAGTGCGTGCCTCGGCACTGCTACTACGAAGCATGCATACAACAAACAACCACAACCCCATTTAGGTTTTCATGTTTCAGAAGAAGTATTTTATTTAGTTCCTTAACTACTGGGAAACTATCCACAACCTACCACATCAATAGTTTGTAAAACATATCCCTGCCATCCAAAAATCAAGTTAGGAAAACACAAGCAACACAACCAAGTCCTTCTTATTAACCAACCAACCCCATTGATTATTAATTCCATTCCATTACCAAGCCCCACCATTCATTAACTCTTTCACTTTTTATTTATCATTCACAACCCATAGTCTGTTCACATTCAACCCATCCCCGCAGCCCCGCTGCTATCCACCATAACCACAACCGCACCGAAACTCTTACATCATTATCCCTTTTACACCACTTATCACAGCCCCGCTGCCCATCACCAACATAGCATTTACACCAACCCACCACCAAGCCAACCGCAGCCCCATTGCTCACCCTATCCACAAGAACCCACAAAACACCCCCATCACATGCCACGTATCCAAGCCAACACCCACATGTTTATTATTCTGTTTTTGTTTAACCGGGGTGATCACACAAGGGTTCCAGATTTTTAAACAGCCAACTTTACGTGATTAACCAAATTCCACATTCCACAAAGTTCCATCCACAAAAACGGTCTATAAAGATAGGGAAACATTTAATTGCGCAAGCAAAGGCCCCCAATGACCGTGATTTTCAGTAGGTAGAAGCTCATTAAATTCACAATATAATATCACAGGATATAAAGTAACAACAATCACAAACTTTCCAACCCCATTATTTAACCAGTTATTATCTTTATTTAACCTGTTCAAAGGCTTCTCGGGAAAACAAGCGGATACCCACCCCACATGATGCACAAATTAGAGAGACAAAAGTAAGATCCTGACCTCAAAAGGTTCTGATCACAACGCTCCCCCGGATCAACTTTAGAAGACGTCCGTCAGCGTCCGTCACTTCCGTCGAGTCCCGGAAAAACCTCCTCGGATGAAAGTCGGAAAGAAAATGCCGAAGTAAAGACAACAGATCCAAGCTCGGAAGTTCCGCCCCATCGTTAAGATCTCGTGGCCGCTGACGGATCGTAAATCAGAGCTCGGACGAAGAAGTTATGGAAGAAAAGGAGCCTTCGAGTCTCTTGGGAGATCTCTACTCAGAGGAAAGGGGAGGAGAGGAGTGAATTGAAAAGGATGAGGGGACCCCTCCTTTTATAGGTGAAGAAAGGAAAATTACACATCGTCTACTTTATGGTACACGGCGTGTACTCGGTTATTTTACACGGTCTCCACGCTGCTTCCAACACGGCTCTGCAGCTGTTGACTGGTCAACACACGATTTGAGGGTAACGCATACGCGGGGAAGGACTACATGGCGTGTAGTTTAAACACACAGGGTGTATCCATTTATTGCAGACGGAAAGTACACAGCTCCATCACCGCACACGGCCATTGACTGGTAACGCGTACGCGGGGAAGGACTACATGGCATATAGAACTGGGCACACGGCGTGCACCCATTATTTCACACAGCAAGGACACGGTCTTTAACACGGGGTATACCTGGCAAGGTGGTACACGACATGTAGTTACACTACACGGCGTGTACTCATTTACTTCACATGATGAGGACACGGTCTGTAACACAGGGTATACCTAGAAAGGGGTACATGGCGTGTACTCAAACTACATGGTGTGTAGTTTCAAAATTCTGGAAGGTGTGGGAAAAGTCCATTTTACCCTCCAGAACACTTCTTGACCTTATTTTTGACAAAGGAATGGGCCGGAGAGATCCAGGCCATTACATAATTTCTTTATTTCACGATTATGTTTTGAATTGTAATTTTTTGATACAATTACATAGATAATTATTTAATAATAAATAGAATGTAAAAAATTTATGTAAATATCATATATATTCATGCCCATGAGGTGTTACCCAAGTGGTACCTTCTAGGTGTACCCCTCTATCTCCATGGGAACTGGCACATTCCCGAGTCCCGCCAGACTCATACACCGTGTGTATTATTAAAAGGGTGATTAAAAGCCATTGAATAGTTGTAGAATGTGGGTTGAACATGGGCTTGGTCGGGGCCCATAGCTGGGAGTCGGTGTTAGCAACCCACATACATTTTTAGTCGAGTGGTACCTGCTGGTTGTACCCCACACTCTCCATGGGAACTGGTGTGGGATTGAGTCCCACCATACTCAGATAGTGTGTGTATTAAGAATTGGGTGATTCAAATCCATTGCATATATGGGGAATGTGGCACACAGTGGGGATTTCCCCCAACCCCCCCCCCCCCCCCCCCCGCTGGGAGTCAGTGTTGGAAGACCACATTTTTTTCCTAGTGTTATGTGAGTGGTACCCACTGGTGGTACCCCTTGCACTCCATTGGAACTGGCGCAAGATCAAGTCACGTTGTACTCAGACATGTGTGTTTTATGCACTGTGTGATTCAATTCCATTTCTTAGCTGGGGAATGTGGCGTGCACTTGGGCTTGGTCGGGGGGCCCCACTGGTATTCGGTGTTAGCAACCCACATTTTTTCCATGGATTGTTAGCCATGTGGTTCACACTATTTATACCCCTCGATCTCCATGGGAACTGGAATAGGATAGAGTCCTTCCAGACTTGGACACTATGTTTATTATGCACAGGGCGATTCAATGCCATTGCTTAGATGGGGAATGTGGTGCACACTTGGGCTTGGTCGGGGCCCCCCAGTGGGAGTCGGTGTTAGCAACCCACATTTTTCCCATGGGGTGTCATCCGAGTGGTACCTGCTGGTTTTACCCCTCGCTATCCATGGAAACTAGCATAGGATTGAGTCCCATCAGACTTAGATATTGTAAGAATTATGCACATGTTGATTCAATGCCTTTACATAACTGGGGAATGTGGCGCACACATGGGCTTGGTCGGGGGCCCTTATTGGGAGTTGGTGTTTGCAACCCACATTTTTTCCAGGGTCTGTTAGACAAGCTATACCTGGTGGTTGTACCCTTCTCTCTCTATGGTAACTAGAACATGCTCGAGTCCCATCACACTTGGACATTATGTGTATTATGGACAAGGTGATTCAAAGCGATTTCTCAGCTAGGGAATGTAGTGTGCACTTGGGATTGGTCACCCCCATCCCCCCTCTGGGAGTCGATGTTAGCAACCCACAATTTTTAGTGGTACCCACTTGTTTTCCCCTCTCACTCCATGGGAACTAATATAGGCATGAGTCCCACAAGACTCATACACTGTGCATATTATACACAGGTCAATTCAATTCCATTACTTAGCTGGGGAATGTGGAATGCACTTAGTCTTGGTCGGGGCCCCTGCTGGGAGCTGGTATTTAAAACTCACATTTTTCCCATGTGGTGTTAGTTGAGTGGTACCTGTTGGTTGTACCCCTTTATCTCCATGGTAACTGGCATAGATTCGAGTCTTTCCAGACTCAGACACTATGCATATTATGCATAGGTAGATTCAATTCCATTGATATGATGGGGAATGTGGCACACACTTGGGTTTGGTTGGGGCCCCCAATTGGGATTTGATTTTAGCAACACACAATTTTTCCCCTGGGGTGTTAGTCGAGTGGTACCCGTTACATGCACCCCTCGCTCTCCACAGGAACTGGCACAGGATCGTGTCCCACCAGACTCATATATTTTTCGTATTATACATAGGGATATTCAAATTCATTGCTTAGCTGGGGAATGTGGAGCACACTTCGGCTTGGATGGGGCCCCCCGATGGAAGTAGGTGTTTCAAACCCACATTTTGCGCCCCTCTGAGTGGTGGGTTCCCCTAATTTAGTGCGTCTAGGGTTTCTTCATAGGAGTATTCTCCACCCTCTTCTGGTGTGGCAATGACAACTTAGTGTTGACCTATCTAGATCTCATCATGGTGGTGTTTTGGATTGGGGATGGAATATTTGGGATCATGTCTCGGAGGCAGTGATTAGAGTCATCTTCAGCGTGGTATTGGTACGTCCTTAGATGGATCTAGATCTCTAAGTAGGGCGATGGTGTGACCTATCGATGGCTCCGGTGGTCAGATCTCAGTATGGTGACAGCGTTTCCGGTATCCTCTGGTGATTTGGGCTTGGCGTTGGCTTCTGGATTATTTTTGGCTTTAGTTTGGCGACAACACCGCTTTAAGGATTATGATTTCTTGGTTTCAGATTCAATGTGGCTTGGAGTCGGCTTCTATTATCAAGATCAGGTCTTGGTTGTCGTCTGTCTTTGGGAGCATTCTGGGAGGGCTCGATGTTTGCTCTGAAGTGACTCGGAGGGGGAGGTTTTCATTTGGGTTTTCATCCTTTATTTCTATGTGATTTTGGTCTTCATACGGTGGTACCATCGCCAGAGGTGTCCTTGTTCTTCCTGATGATCCATTCTTCCTTCTATGGTTTTTCTGATTTTGAATCTGGAGTGGGTTCTTCTGCAGCTTCGTTCTGATTGGCTCTAGCACAGATTGGCATTTCCATCTTAGACCTTCTTGATTCCCTGCATCGATGATACTCTATCGATATGATGTTGGATCTTCTAGTCATGGTTGATGGTGATTTGATTTCATTATCCTTGGATTTTCCTCCTTTTCATGTTTCTGCAGATGTGTTTGAAGGATGCCTTATGGTTGTGACGAGTTTATTTTGTTTTTGTTCCCAGAAGTGATAGTTGTGGTAGAGTTCAACTTAGCTCCACCATTTTTTGTGTTTTCCTGACTCTGTAGGTGATTTGGTTCCCTTAAGGCTTTTGATGTGTTCAATGGAAGTTGTGTTTGTTTGGTTCGATCCGGGAGGTGGGGAGATATGTAACTAGACTTGATCACTTGGAATAGACCCATAGGAGGATTCATAGGTGGTGGTTCACCTTTGCATTGCTTTTATAATTCGGTTGTTTGATAGGATATGGTGTCAGCCGTCTTATCGGGCCTGTGCATTGAAACGAGACACTTGTTTGCCGATTAGCCTTGCATCATTGGAGTGCGTCATCTTGTTTTTATGTTGGGAAGGGGATGATCTAGTTTTCAATATGGTTTTAATTCTTTTATTTTACTTGTATGATTTTCCCACGTCCTTGAAGTCATTGAGTTTCCTCCTCTTCCCTTAAAAGGGATAATTATCAATAATAAAAATATTTGATGGCCTTTGGGCCATTGTATGGAAATGAAATGCACTATTCTTGGAGACGGTAATCCGTACATATGCATGAATGCTACATTAATTTATTTACTGTATTATAATGAAATGTAAATGATATATATACATTAAAATTATATTAAAATGTTTTTTTCTTATATATCATATAGGTTTATTCAAAAAATATTTAATATGTTCTGTGTATTCTATGAACGAATAACAACGCATTGAGAAGGCGGTATCCTATACTTCCACAAACAGTGTTACAACATTTACAGAAAATAGAAATCATGAATATATTGTAATATAAAAATTCAGTAAGTATAATGACCACATATATATCATATATAACATATAAAAACTATTTTTCCACCATAATGACCAACCATGAGATATGGTAAATGAAAAACAAATGACATAATTTTGCGAGGATGTTGTTCGCTATACAGGAACAGTGCACTCACTACCCATTTGATGGATGTGTGTGTAGGTATAGGTCGAACCCATAACATAACAAAATCATAGTATATTTAGGATACATGTGTTATTATTTAATCATGGAATAATAATAAACAAAATAATGGGGAAATAAATAAAACCAAATTGATCAATGAATAATGTTACCTATTATTTGGGTTACTCCTTTAGGTTTTCACAAAAGTACTTATTTTGATGGACTTATGCCCAAATGGAGGCATCTAGTATTATGGGATGGAATTTGATAGCTTATTTCCGTTGATTGTGGGTGATCTAGAAAGCTCAAAGTGGTGCAATGAAGTGAAGGAGGAGGATACATTTTATAATTGATGTGAGGGGTACTTTTGTAAACTCTCAAAATAGTACATTTGTATAAATTTGTTTTCTATTACAAACGGCTTAAAGTGAGTTATTTCAAATATAAAATGATTATGGGTTGAACTAATTTAAAAATAATAATTTTTAGACAAGTTTATTTCACATTATAACTCTAATCATTTGGATTTAAGCCTTAGTAAAACATTTTAACTCTTACTGTAATAGCTTCTATTTATACCCTTTAACGGTTAATATAGTTACTCTAAAATGAGAAAAAAACCATAAATGAGACATGAATGAAATTTTAACCTTTATCATAAACCCTTTTCTAAATTTTAAATCTTTATTAATTTTATATAATTTAATAAAATAATATTTATTTTAAAATATCATTAATGTCAATTTTGACACTATTCATTTTGACTTTTTAAAAAATATCAATACACAAGATAGCTTCGATCAAAAAAAATTACTGCACCCAAAATATGTCAGTGTCATAGAAAAATTTCTTGGATGACATAATAATATAAAAAAAATTACTTTAATATTTTTAATAACATTTATTATATATATCCATTATTGAATAATTACATCATTATCATTATGAAATAATTTGATTTAATTATTTAATTCTGAATAAATTAAAATAAATTATAATTATAAAGATAAAAAATTTATATTTTCAATGACTATTTATATTCTAATATATATTCTGAATGACAATATTTAAAATTATAACACTTATTACAAACATGAGTGTGACATATTTAACATTCCTTAAAATAAAATACTATAAAAGTAATAAAGTCATCCAGGTGGATCCAAGAGGCCATAAAATTGGCCCAAGGGTGCTTTTGGTCTAAAATTTATCATATAATAAAAATAGTTAATGTTTTAGTGAAATTTGATAATACATGTAATTTTTTAACCTTAATTACCTGACATACCCTTAACAGTGGTAATTAAAAAAACTAATGTTACCATTCATTTTGTCCAAAAATAAAATGGTCCTATTTACAAAATTTGAAACATCAAATTCCAAATATAGAATCCATTTTTCAAAATTGTAAACACAAAATTGGTTAAAATAAATTATTCCCATTCAAGGAATGAGAAAATGTGTTTTGATAGTGAAAATATTACAAGTATTGAAATGTTTTTATATCCTAATTAAATGTAAAATTTATTATAATAAACATAATTAAATTAACATATAAATAATGACCAAATTAAACTTTAAAAACTATTAAAAATATAATTTAATACAATGAAAAATTTTCATGAGAAAGTAGTTTCCAATTAAAATGAAATATTCTATATGTATTCATCAAAACATGAAACTCATCAGAAATATAAAAAAAGATAAAACATTGAAAAAATTTATATTCCTATTTAATATAAGAATATTATTTTTTCAAATATAAAATAATAAAGTGTCATAATTTGGATTTAAAATAGGTACTCTATTACAAGCTGGAAATACTGACTTTAGAAAAATATAGGGTTTTATACGTAAAATTGTGTTTTTTCTTATCCTATTACACTTAAATCTATTCGATGATTGTCAAAAATATTTTTTGGAATATATATTACCTTAAAATCATTAATTATTTATAATTAATTTAATATATTAGGATAAAATGACTTTGTGAGAAACAAATATTAGTACTTTATAAACAAATTCATATATATTCAGTTGGTTCCAATTTTCATTTATAATTAATTTGCAACCAATGAATTATATAATATATTTTTATAAGATACAATTCATAATGTCCAACATAATGGATATGTTATATATTATTATATAAAATAATAATATTTTAATAATATATTATTGTTTGATAAACCTTGGCCTTGAATGTAATGAAAATGTACTCATTGTATTGTGCAGAGTAAGCATATCATGGTGTTGCGTATAATTCAAGATAGGAAAAAAAATAAATTTATAAAAATAATATAATATTTTTAAAGTCTTCATTTGTTATAAAATTGTTTGAGATACTAGTACCTATAAGATATATGGATTATTACCTACAAAAAAATGGTCAATTTTTTATTTTTTGTTTTATATATAACATCTAACCAACCTAGATAGCCAGGAAAAGGTGGCCTCATACTATGAAACACTTTATTTTTAATTTTTATTAATATAAGGAAGATTATCCCCATTCGAGTTCATTTTTTTAGGGATATATTTTTCATTTAAGTTCCCCTTAATAGATATCCCTTCCATATTCCTTGTTTCTTCTTCTTCCAATGTATTCTAGATCAATTACCACCACTTATCAAAATATCCTTTGAGATAATACACAAAATTCACAACCATTTCTTTTTATTATATACCATGGGTAGAAATATCACCTCAAGAGACTTGATCCATTCCTCTACTAGCATTGGATTAGTATACAAAGTAAATGATGGGAGATTCTCTCACATGATGTGACGAAAAAATGGAAAATAATGTTGTTGATAAATATATTGATCTATTCATGTAAGGTTATTTATTATAACGTGATTAATATTCCCTAATATAATAATTATCTGCTGAGTTCCAATATAATCAATGTTGTCTTCCTTAGCAGGACATCATGTAAATTGTCCATAAGTATTGATACCCTTATTTCATATATTATTAATTATAAAATAATGGGAAAACTACATTATCACATAAAATTATGAATTTTAAATCATAATGCGTAATTCTAAATATGGTGTGGCACTTAAGAGAAATTTAAAATTTATGCATTGTTAATATCAGAATATTAAAAATGGTTTCTTTGGAAATGTTTTTATTTTAAAATTCGTTGTAATTATTTTCCATAAAAATTTGAATTATCCAAAAAAAACATACTGTGAGAGTTCTAAACCAAGTGTTTAGTAAGAATGTTTTTTATGTATGATGAAAAGTTAGAGTAAAGATTGATGTTCATTTTTTGGAGTTATTACCCCTAGAAATATATGTTTCAGAACAATATCCACTTATATTATCCAGAAAATGATGTATTTATATGACAACCACATAGTATATTCCTTAATAAAATAATAGGAGAATATTCTATACATGTCCTAAAATTTTAGCATAGAGTTTTGTTTTCTGATATATGACTTCCATAAACTAGTTTCCAAGGATTCTAGTACACTTTACTTGATACTAACTGTAAAGACCCCAACTCTAGTAACCCGGAGCCAATATCCAATTTATTATATTTATATTGATCAAATTTCTCAAATACCAAAGGAAGAATTATTTGATTAGTTTTAGAGAACAATATAGTTACATGAAACCCATTTTAAATTGGGGATACAATATAAAACAAACCAAAAGAAAATTCTAAACATCCTTGAAACTCATTTAAAGGATCCATCTTTATAACATTTGGAAAGGAAAAAAATAAGAATGATATCAAATGTTAAATAAGGGTTTCATAAAATATAATCTATCATGAAAAATTATGTAATAATAAATATAAAATAATTAACTAACTGAACATACATTTAATTTAATCAATAACATGACTTTTATAACTGGATAAGGAATTTTCAATATTTAATGTTATTTAACTTAAAATACATTCAATTTAATCAATAAAGTGACAATTAGTTTTATCCTGAGATAATATAAATTAAAAAATATTATATATAATAATAATAACTAAATTCTCAATGAATGAAATTCTTAAAATTGGACACCATGATCTCAAGAATCAAAATACCTCAACTCTCTAGACTTTTCATCAGAAAGCTATAACTATGATCAATACCAAATATAATATAGCCATATGATTTGTATCATCAGACTTTTAGATGCCTTTATGACTTCTCTATGACTTTTCCTAGAAATAAAGTCATTTACAACACATTCCAAATATATAAAATTATCAATGAAATTCATAAATTATATTTCTTCTCAAAAAAAAATTGCATCAAGAAAGGATTACAGATTAATAATTACTTCCATAGTAAAACATAAAACTTTAAAAGTAAAATACTATAGGAAGAAATGATATATGGTATAAAAATTATGTTTAACCCTGATAAAATTAATATAGATAATAATTTTTTTTGGATATTATGGTGTATGACTGGTTGGATTCCTCCAATGAGAGTAGAAGAAATTCCAAAAGAAATTGAGAAAATAAAATAGATTCTTACATCTTCGGTAACATTTAAAATATAACCAGTTTAATGAATAAATGTGAATTTAAAAATTAATCAACATGTGTAAATAGTACATAATGTTAAAAATATAAAATGGGATGTATATATTCTATATAAAAGTGAAGAGGTGTATATTTACAAATATGTTTTAATGGAATATAAATTGAGACAAAATTCATTACAATGATCATAAATGTGAAGTGATAATTAATAAATAAATAAATTATGTTTATCAAATGTAATTACAAAAAAAATATGGAAATAAAACATAATATAATCAAAACAAATTCACACATAATCATAGAATATCAAATACAATGAAAAGTAATACAACCAAATAAAAATAAAATGAGTTATAAAATTCTTCACCACTCGGTAATTTTCATTTCAAAAACCATTTTATGAAAAAAATAATATTAAAAATTAAAATTACATGATGTGTTTAGTATTCAATATATAAAATGTAAAAAGTGTAGTATACACACCGTATAAAAGGAATTAGGTGCATAACATTGCAATATGCCTCAATAAATGGAAATTGAGAAAGAATCTCTTAACCCAAGATTTACGTTAGTTGAAATTTATCTAAACTAATCTATAATGGTTTTAATATTTCTATTAATATATACCAGAACCATAATCATATTTATAATTTCATATATTCTCTTGTAATAACATTTTTTCACCTGATTGTTGTTAAATATTCATTATTTCAATTGTTTCTTGTATTAATTTTCTTATTTTCAAATGCATGTTTCATCATAAAATATATTATTAATATAAATGGTTTAGAATAACATAATATCCATAATTATATTAATGTTTTATATATTATTCTTTTTAGTTTACAAGTCTGTAGATCCATTGGACATAAAAAATTACTAATCAATTTGTTTATATGATAGGTACTATGTACACATGAGAAATGATATCGTTTCCCCACCAGGTGAAAGGGTAAGGAAGTGTATGATATACTTGTTATCTAGAATTTAAATTATGTCATATATTTCACATATATTATTTACAATTTTCTTTATTACCTTTCATTTAAAGTATAAGTTAAAAACGATTCGCAACACTTTGTAAGGCGGTAGTCTACTATACACGTGATCGACGATTTCGTTTCAGATATTATATAATAGGTGATGGGTAAATAGTATTTCATAAATAATATATTATTATATGGAAGATACTATTTTTATTATTTTTAAGTATTGAGACATAATTGATGGTTGTAAAATAATAAAAAATGAATGAATTTCTTTAATAAAATTATCTTCTCTTAGTGAAACCTCCTTTGTATATCCTCTTTAGGACAACTAGGGTTAGTATTTTGGGAATCACAAAATCATTCTAATGTGAATAATGATTTTGGAGTGGGATTTTGGAATTTTTTGGCTGATACAAATGGATTTATAGGTATAACTACGTGAGGGGAGTGGGTTACATTTTAAAATAAATGAGTGGCATTTATTTAAATACCAAAAACTGTACTACAATGCGAGGTCACTATCACCCCAAGTGACTCCAAAATTTATAAATAATGTATTTTATGGAGTTTCAGGACTATATAAACCTAAAAAAGCATAAAATAAACATGATTTTATAAAATTTACCCCCACGTCCTCAAATTTTACTTACATTTACTATTTTAGTTTTCACCATAGTAACCAGTTTTTAACCTACGTAATTAATCATGGAAGTCTAAAAAAACTATTCTAATTAGATAATATGGAAAAAATATATCTAAATATTAAATACTATTTATCAAATAAATATTACATACATTTTCAAAATTAATTTTAACACATGAACAAATAACACACAAAACCTAATTTTAACCTAAATAGAAATAACTGATTGATTATATCTGTTTAAATGATTATATACAAAACTAATTTTAATTTATTAAATAATATTAATTATGATTGTTATAAATATGGAATATATATTATTATATTAAACTCATATAATGAAAAAAAATTAATTTAAAATAATCCTTTAATTCATATCAAGAAATAGTTGTTATGAAATACAGATTTCAAGAATAAGAGAATCTTATATTAAATATATAGATAATAACAATAATTATATAGATTTAAATTAAAATATTTTGTAATATATTCTATCATTTTAATATTAATAATTCATCATTAATCATTAAATTAATTAATTAACATTGACAGACATAGTCCCTTTTTAATAAAAAATCATTTTTGGAAAGATAATTTGTTTTCTAAAAAATTGCTCGTTTACCACAAATTTGTCTCAATTTGGTTCTAATTTTTTTTAATAAATATTAAAATACAAATATTATAAAACAATTTTATAAAAAAAGATAAAATTTTAAATAATAAATTATTTATTTTTTATAAAAACTTATTTCTAAGGGAATATTTAAAAAAATCTTTCAAAGGTTATCTAGAAAAACTAATGTTATAGTTATTATTCGTCCTATAAAATAATAATTCTTATTACATTAAATATTAATATATATATATTCTTAATTTTTCATTAAAATATAATGATCAATTACTATAATTGAGGATTAGGGTTGCATGCCTCACAAGCTATCATAGAGCTTGAATTTATTTATAGAGTAATATAGTATAGTCTTGGGGTCATAAAACAATGGTTATTTTTTAGGTAGGGTTTTAAATGGAATGGATATTTCCCCATCCAAGATTTTTTTGTATCGTTGGTCTAAGTAAAATTTTTATATGTATGATAAAATAAATGTAATCTTTCATGTGTTATTATTAGTTAATAGTTCTTGGTCATTTTTTATGATGACAATTGATCCTTATATTTCTCATGATGATGGGTGAGATTGATATAGATCAAGATAATGAGTGGGACAGATATAACATTCCAATAAATTGTGTAAAGGGATGGAGTTAAACAACTAGGTTTCTCCTAAGATATTATTGGAATTATAATATTTTTTTATTACAATTTAATGAGTGATATGAAAATGATGTCATATATTTAAAAAAATTACCTATGATTTCTAGGTTTTTTATTTAAATCATATGATATTTAATGAAATATAATGATATTAGGAATAAAGGGTTCTTTATAATGCATCATAAGGGTAAAATTTATAAAAATGAAAAAATAATGAGTTTTTTATGATTACAAATAAAACATTATGTAATTTTAATTTTTTATTAATATTAATTATTAATTTTGTTATGAAATTATTTGGTAAGATCAGTTGATATATTGGATACGAAAATGTTTATTTTGATCTTATATTATATTTTTTTTAAATTGTTTTTTATGAGAATTTGTCTATGAAGAATTTTCTTTCATTGTTTATATATGTCACTTAATTGATATTTTTTTTATTATCCCACAATTTAAGTGTTTTTCACAGACTCTTATATATGATTAAGGACAATAATGATGTCCATATGAAAATTATGAATAAATGTAAATAAAATTAAACTTTTTATTTCTTCAAAATTTTTATTGTGGAAAAAAACATATATTGAGAAGAAGTTTTCACTTTGTGATGTAATATTTATTTATATAAGGGATATTACATAATTCTCAAAATTGTTAAACATATAAGATCTCTAAGAATTTAATAATGTGTATTATTTTCTAAAGAATCAATTTTAATGAATTTTAAGGATGATACATTATATTGGGACCTATTATAACTAACCAAAAGATCACTCCTGTTGATTCCTTCTTCTCATAATTATTTGAGTAATTATATCAGTTTATATTCCTATAGGTATCTTCAAAATAAACATAGAAAATTAATTTACATTTTTGAATAAACTCCCTATTCAATTTGATTATGATCACCAATAATACGTGCTTCTTATCCATGGAAAGATGTAATCAATACCTTAATGGGGGAGTTCATTCATTTTATTCTAAATGTGAACTTTTCTAAACAGAAATAACTACATTATATTAGAAATAATTCCTAGAATGAAATTTCCACCTTTTCGTAATTAATTATTCTCTAATATATATTCTATGAAACTATAAAAATAATAATAATTTTCTCTCCTAAAAAATGTATGAACGAGTGTCTCAAAAAATATCCTTTTATGTTAAAACAACCTAATGTGTAAATCAAGTCCACTCTTATACAGTTCTACTATATCAGTTTTTATAAACTCTTTAATATCTAATACCATCGAACAATGGTTGGGTCCAAATAATGTTTTCACCATTCTGTAAGGACTTCATATGCGTACAACATATTTTTTTGTAGTTAATTTATACTATTTAAGAGGATTATATCTCCAAAATTTCAAGATTCATCTCACTCATTTGAAATTAAATCGAGTTTTTATGATATATAGATTTTACCAAAATCATGGTGTGAAGTGATATGTTATGGTTTTAAAATCCTCTTAATTCAACATATTATGGAATATTAGTTGTATTTATCGAATAATCTATAGTTACAATCATGTAAAAAATATCATATCAAATATTATTTAAAACTATATAAAAATATCCATATATTCATTTAAATCCTTTTTGATTTCATACTCATTATGGAATGATGGACTCTGATATGTTATAACTCAGTAATGAATAAGTGAAACATAATATAACAAGCTCTCATTACAGTATAATTTTTTCAACTATGGAACAACACCATCAATTTCAACATTTTTTATTCTCTAGTTATTCCACCAAAAATCTATATATTAAAGCTATTTACTCTTACATTATACCAAATAGGTATTGAAAACATAAAATCACACATAATTTTTATATCCATCATCATAGAAATATTCATTTCTTTTTAATTGAATAGTATTATATTTATTGTTTCAATGCTTATTAATGCTTCACTAAAAACATCTCAAATCATAACTATACCTTATTCAATCACACTAAAGCTTCCACACATAACTTTGTATCCTATAATTAGTACTATATACCTTTTCATTGGTACATAAAAACTATATATTGAATATTTACTCTTCATGAAAACTTAATCTATTCTT
Organism: Viscum album; assembly: GCA_963277665.1. NCBI lineage: Eukaryota > Viridiplantae > Streptophyta > Magnoliopsida > Santalales > Viscaceae > Viscum > Viscum album. The sequence goes on along the minus strand of OY728143.1, from coordinate 1,187,690,903 downwards.
AATCAAAATATATATACAGTCACTATATTGACATGAATACAATCTTTATTAATCAAATAAGCATATTCACACTCATGTTAATTTCAAATTCCATGTATGTTAGTGGAAGGAACCCTTTTCCAAGTATAGTTTCTATGTATGATAACTATATTCACCTTAATTCGTGCATCACCATATCTCCATGCCCCAAATGAAACACTTCCATGGTAATCTCATTCACCATTCTCCATTAACTCATAATTTCAATACTTTTATTCAGTATTAACTTCCTTTTTAACTATGTAATGTTTAAGAACATATCATATTTTACATGTTAATATATAACCACCTATTTTACATTTATTTTTTTACTCTACAACATCGGGTTCTGTCCATTCAACATTAATTTCCATACATCATTTACAACAAATACCCCTTTATTGTATCAAAAATAAAATACACAAATTTTTCATACAATTTGTTAAATTAGCAGGTTGTGAGGAGAGTTAAGAAAGTAATTAGGTGGTAGATTTTGGTGTTGGAACCAGTTATCATATGGGTTGGTGTGGTTTCATATCTATATATGTGATGTCGTGGGATCCAATGATGCATATAAGTTGGTTAGTATTATTGAGAGTTCCAGAAAATGAAATGAGATCATTGAAACAAAGGATTCTAGTGGCATGATTGATGGATCACTATATCATTGAGAAGAGAGGTTGTGTCCTTCCCTGTAGTATAAACAAAATTTAGAGCTAATAAATAATTTATATCCACTCAATAAAACATAACATGGTATTAAAATAAATAAATAAATAAAATTAATTAATTTTTCAAGACATTTGGTGGTCGTGATATGAGGGAAGAGTTCTTGGGATTTGTTTATTGAATCACTAATATTATCCAACATTATACATAATTTTAATTTTTATTAATTTAGAAATACCTTTTAATAATTAATAACTATCTTGGTTTTTGTGAAAAGATATGGTGGTGGAGGGGTTTCAGTTGGAAGGTGTGTGATGTGGGTAAGCCATGAAGGATGACCATATATACTTATATATTATTATAAATATAATTTAATATACAATTTTTTTCAATTTCAAAAATGATATATGAAAATTTTAGGACATCTTACCCACTTCTATATTGGATATATATATGTAATATAATAATAATAATTACCTTGGAAAATTAAAAATAGAATTACAACACTTACACAACTATATTGATGTATCTGGGGATCCAACCTTTTGACACAACAAAGCCCTTCCCAAACTATAATCCACTACGACACTTTTTGTGAGGGAAAAATAAAAATAATAATAATTTATAGTATTACATGGTTTCATAATTCATTAGGATGATATACAGACAGACACACACTAGGCCTAATTGGGTTTTACCACCATTCTACCCTAGTGCGATGACCCACACAAGTCCATCCCCAAAATTCAATATTTCTATTAAATCAACAGTTTCATCTGTTAAAATATAACAGCTAAAAGGATACTATAATACGTAGTTTAAGTGCACACCTAAAACATTGTAACAGTTCCCAATCATAGGAATTATATAATTCTATAATTATAGATAATAATAACAGAAATAATAATAACAACAACAAAAACAATAATATATAAATAGGACTTATTACTAAAGAAAACACCCACACATTTCAATGGGTATAATCTACATCATTTCAAACATTGATTATAATAATCGAGAGTGGATTTAAACCTGGGTTTGAAATATAAAAATTACCTTTGTAAATATAAAATGGAAAGATAATATGGTTAACATGTTGGACTAGTGTAGCCAAATCCATTGATTGAGGAGGACCAACTACTGCTGGCCAATACTCCACATATGACCATAACTACTCATAGGGAAATGTTATAGGGTACACTAGAAACACTATCATGGAACTATAACATTACATAATTTGTCATTGTTACTGTAACATCATTGGAATTGGAGATAGTGATATTATAGCTCCATAGACATTCATCAATCAGTCACTATAACACTGCAGACTTACTATGTGATTCTAGAAATAGTTTTAGTATATTAGTTTTTATTCCATTCAAGACAGGGTTTCAATGTGTATGAAAATTTTATTATTCCAAGTAACTTTTATCAAAAAAATAGGGATAATTATATATCTCCATGGATGTTGGGATTTTTTTACCAAATTACATAAATCATTGGGTCTCTTGACCATCTTCACGGTATTTTATTTTACATTTTACTCTTATTATATGAATCTATTTTTATTTATTTCATTATATATTTTTATAAAACAAAAGATAGTAATTATAAAAATATATATATAAGAAAAAACTATAGATAAAAACCAAAATCTAAAAACGTTTACAAGAAATTATTCATCAACATCTAAATTATCACCTGGATATTTATCTCTCTACTAGGAACATACAATATATCATTTCCAAATATCTCATTAGGATTATATTAAAAAATATAAATAAATTCTATTAACAAGGAAAAATAAATACGAAAAAACATTCTAAACAGTCCAACAATTTTAATATCTTCTTCTGAGAGCATCAATATATATGACAAAGAGTACCCTAACCTCTTGGATTTCTACTTCTCCTAATGGATTTTATAATTTTCGTATATTTTCATTATCACCAACAGATAACTCAATATATATTAAATTAGAATGCGATACAAATTATTATACACCATTAATGAAATATTCTATATATGCTCACAAAATATTCTTATCTAACTCACCTCATTAAATTTTTTTGGGTGAAAAAGCGTTATTTTTAACCCCCATAATAGATGAAATATATTTAGAAATCATTATAATATTTTCTCTATCCCTCACAATAGAGTTATCTAATTCATTAATATATGTCTTATAATTATATAAAACACTTAGTGATTCAATAATTAAGAACATGTTTAGAAAAGATATAACTATCCCCATCACTTTCTCTATGTTACAAAACAGTGTGTTAATAGGTATATCCCATCCCTTATAATTTTTTCTACATTAATCATAACTTAATACGCATCCTAGCCATATTTTATCCTCTTCATACAAGCCAAAACTAGAGAGGAGGAAACTATAACAACCTTTGGTAGATCTTCTGAGTTGGGAAGATCATATAAAAAATATTTGGAATCAAGATTATCTAACTTTTTATTATCCATAATAGAAAGAGAAAAATTGTGGAGCTTCTAGGTACCCTTATTTGTGACACTAAATCTTCAATTACCGTATGGTTTTCTTTTTTTAATGAAATAAATACACAATACACATATTTTTATTAAAGAATTTGAATAAAACCCAAATTCCAAAATTTTATAAATTTATTTTTCATAATTTAAATTCTTTTTATTAATAAACACATAAAAACTAAAATAGGGTGAAATTTTTATATTTTTTGAATGAATTTTTTTTGCATTGAATAGTGAAAAAAAACAATTTTTCAAATAATGTCATTTAATTTTGTTAAATATTGTAACTTAAAACTACATTTAGATTTATTATTTAGTGATATATATAATGTATGATTTATTTAATTTAGAATAATATAATTGGAATCAATAAGTTTCATGATTTTTAAATAAGTGAATTTTTATGCTTAAAAATAAAATATTCAAAAAAACATATTTCATTGCATTTTATGCATTTTAGTGAAACTTAATTTATTCCACATAGAGAAAATAAATATAAAAAAACTCATATCTTATTTCAAATCAAAATGATTAAATTTTGTAAACATATTCCATTTAGTTTTTTTCATTATAAATAGTAATTGTTGATACATTTATCACATTAGTAATGGGTAAATCAGGTAATCATGGATAAAAATAATGTGATAAGTTCTTATAAATCAGACCAAAAAATTAACTTATACTATTTATGAAAAGGGTTCTTCCATTTCTATAATTTTATGATCACATCGAAAATGTATGCTATATTTCTTTGATTTTGAAAATTATAATATTTAAGTCATAGATAATTTAAGAAAAATGTCACTTTTCTTCTATATATATATATATAATATTTTTACTATAGGAATAAATATGAATATGTTATGTTGTAAAGGGATATTTTCAAATAAATGAATTGTTTTTAAATTGATAATTTATTTAAAAATTACTGATTTTAATTATTAGTTTAAATACATACTAAACATTGGCACAATATTTATTCAATTAATGGGAAAATAATGTAGAGGAATCTATAAATTATAAAAACAATAAAAATTAGATTAATTATTGTATTTCATGAATTTGTAACATATATATGACATTTTAGGTATTTGTGAAAGGATTATATTTTAATTAACTAATTTACAATTTATAATTAAAATAAAATTAGTTGAATTGTGTTAAAAATGTCAAAATCATATTTTATAATAAATAATAAAGTATTTTAAATTGATAAAAATAATATATTTTTTCAAATTTCTGTTATATCATTTTAAACATAAAAAATGGTCCATTAACTGGTTTTTTACCTTTAATGGTTATGTTCTTGACCCTCAAATGGGTAGAAAATTTCAATACTGTGGTAATTGTCAACATGGTTAACATGGGACAAAACTAATAGATAAGGGTGAAAATGTAACAAAAAATTGTTCAAATTTTATGTTAGGTGAGTATTAAGACACCTCGACATATTAAATTTTATTTTCCAAATTTTGGATCCATTTATAAATAAAAAATTATTAAAATTATTAAATAATTTAATAAATTCCAAGAATCCCCTCCCATCACTAATAAAAGGACACACATTCTCTATTTTCTTTAAAAAACATTGGGCTACATCGCATAAAAAACCAACTCAATTACCTTAAAAATTATTTTTAATGTTTTATGGGTTATTTACCTTCCTAAATACCATACTTAGATCCCTTAATAGGTGATATAATTGAATTTTATCGAAGAATTGGTAGCTGCCATTACAAACTGTTTGTTGTTTATTTCCTATTATATTTTTTCTAAATTTGTTTTAACAATAATAAAATAATTAGTATAGTATAATAAATATACATATATATTACTATTATTATGGGATAACAATATTCTATCTCTCCTCCATCCTTTGAAAAAATGAAAACATCACTTTTGTGTATTTATAGATTAACATATCCACATAGTGGTGTAATTCATTTATCATCAGAACATTACATGGACGGTTAAAAAGAATAAAATAATGAGTTTATAAAATTTTTATGACATAAATATGATTCTATAGTTACAATAACATATGTATATTCTTACATTTTAATCCTTTAGAAAATGATAACATCAACTACGTGTAGATGTGGACTACCACCTCCATGATGTGACCTGACCTACTTTCATTTCACCGTTAATGTGATTTTAAAGTAAAAAAAATCAATGATTATATAAGACTCATATAATATAAACTTTATCCATAAATTTTTAATGATTTTCCATTATTATTAAATTATATTCATTTAAAAGTGAAAATATCGTTTATGTGTACCTATGACCTACCGTCACTATTAATGATGTAATTTATCATTCACTCTCTATATTTTATGGATGATTACGTTTATATATATATATATATTGTATGATATTAATATTTGTAACAAAATTTTGGATATGATGGAACCATGATCAAGATGAAATGGTGGAGGCAATAGAATCAATTCATACTTGAAAAATGGACCAATTAACACATAAAATAATGATAAATATATAAGATATTAACAAATGGGTGATAAAATGTTATACAGGGACCAAATATTATATTAAATGGAATTTTATTTTTTGTTATTTACCATAAAATATTAACTATTCCTTATCTACTCATGATAGGTTCCATTTTATGCAACCCTTACTAATAATATGAGATCTCCATTTTGTTTTTTTTCTTTTTCCAATGATATAAAAAAGTATATTAAGATTAATATCAAAGATGATAGAATTATTCTCATGAGAATTAATTTATACTTAAAATTTAATATGGGAGTCATGTATGTATTTAGATTCACATACTTATAAATTTATTGATCCTAAATGTTAAGATACATGTTATCTATACAAATGTAAAAAAGTAAACATTGGTTATGGGTTACAGGAGTTGGGGTGTTAGAGTTGGTATTAGAGTAAGTTTAATAGGATCCTTTGTAATTATATTTTATGTAAATTTAACTAACATTTAAATTATTATAATCCTTTATTGTATTTCATAATATTTTATATTTGAGGTATTTTTATTTTATATCTCAATATTCGTGATCATTATTAGCTAACTCAATCTGTGGAATTATTTTATAATGGAAAAAAAGTGAAGAAGGGGAATCATTACCCATTCAAAATGTTGATATTTCCCTATTGGTCGTGCCAAAATAGCTGGTATTTAAGCTGAGGAGATGATTTCAATATTAGGTAAACTTAATCGGGTTATGAAAAATATCCTTTCTTGAATAGAGAATCATGTTTCCCCACAACATTATTCTCCTATTTTAGATAACTTCATGTGAAAAAGACTCCATATTTTAATGTAACTACTAATCTAGAGGTAGTTGATTAATATGTCATGTCTCTTTAAAAGAAAATATTTTCTTCATTATCGAATGAAATTTAAAAGGTTATGTATAAGATTATTGTTTTAAAGTAGATTTCGATCAATTGTGGTCATTGAACCTGTACAATATATAGGATGAATAAATATGAATCATATAAAGGATTAATTTTAAAGTTATTTAATTTGATAAATACTCCCTTGAGAAAAATTATATGCAATAGAATGTATGTTATTAACATTAATGTAAAAAAGATGAATAATGTGTTGTACAATATAAGGATAACTTTACAATATAATCAAAACTTGTTTTTGACTAATAATAACCTGACGAGAAGGATTGATCATTTAATTTATGGGATGATGCTTTGACACCAAAGGGTACTAGTTTCACATTCCTTATCATCATATAGTTCTATAGAATAATTTCTTATTAAGTTAGAGAATGAATTTTCTAGATCATATATTTTTAGGTGAAATAATGATAATAAGATGATGTATTAACACTAATAAATAGGTGACACCTCAACAAAGAATATAGAAATAAAGAAAAATCAAAGATGTAAAACATGTAGAGAGAAATATCCTAGGAAACTATTGAGTGAAATGGGAGTTTATTACCATTGTATAGATAAGTTTTATCTGGATAGTAATTGTAATATAAATAAATAATACAATATTATTTAATTATTTAACTATAATGATATGGGATATTATTCAAACAATAATCCCATGTGTCAAGGGAACATAATATAGAATGTATTTTGGAGAGAAGTGCAAGATTATGTGATTTATATTGATTATGTTGAATTTACTAAAGATTCAATGGAATATACATTAATCGTAGTAAAAAAATTAGCAATCCATCATTTGATATTAGATCTTCAAACACTTTTATATCTTCCTACTTTTAATAGAAAATTTTATATTTCTCTTTAACTATAAGATGTGAGTTTTTAGTCAAAACTATTATTTTATGTCTACCTATAACAAAAATGTTTTAGTTAGTTCCCATCATGACACATAATAATATTTTTTTAGACTTGATTATTAAACCAATGGATGAATTTTTATATTCCTAAGTATATATTGGATTTAAAAATAAAACTAAAAAATTATTTTTAAGAGAATAAAATTATGATTCATGATGATGATGCATAATTTATTATATTTAGAGGGTAGACTTTATCATCTTAATCATGTCTATATCTGTCACCAGTATCTCTTATAAATGTGATTGGTGATGAGTAAGAGAGGGGAAAAATATGGAATAAAAGGGTAATTATAAACCAATATTCCATGATGCAAGACCGAAATTAAAGTATCCGTATATAATGTCCATTTTTGAATTATCAAGTTGAAGAAAAAACTACAGGAATTGTGTGATAAGGTATTTATACTCCCTGTAGTTTCACTATTTGGAAAATTTTTCTTTTTTTCAAGAAGATTGATGTAACTTATGAGTTTTTACATTACATATAGGTAAATCAATTATATTACTTTAAATAAAAGTATCATATACCTGTCATTGATGACTTATTTGATCAACATCACTGAGCTCAATATTTTTCATGGATTTGACTTCATTCTGTGTGTCATAAAATTTGATTGAAGAACTATGGTATTCTGAATAAAATATTTCCCATGAGGTATGAACATTGTGAGGTTACAATAATTCCATTTTTATTTACTAATTCACATTATGTTTTTGTAGATCTAATGATTATAGTATTTAAAGAATATATCAATATTTTAGTGGTATTTATTAATGATATTTTGGGGTACTCTAGAATCCATGATTATCATTATAATCACTTATAGATCATTATTGTTTCTCATGGTGAAAAGGGTAATATGGGAAAATTTAGCAAGAATGAATTCTATCATTAATTAGTTTATTTTATTGGCCATATTATCTCTAAGGATGGAATATTAGTTGATATTAATAGGAAAAGGGAAGTCAATGAATGAAATACACCAATGAGCACATCGGAGTACTGTGGCTTTGTTGGATTGGAAGTTTACTATCCTAGATTTATTCAAAAAAAATCTGGATTGGATAACCCTTTAACCTAGAATACACGTAAAGGGGTAATATTCACATTGAAAAAATATATATATTTTTTTTTGAATAATTGATGAGGATATTGGGGGATACATTGATTTTGACACTAGAATTGGGAAATGATGGATTTTAATATACAATTATGCGTTGAAGTAAGGACATGGATGTGTTATTAGGAAGAAGGATAATGTTATTTTATATGCATCAAGAAAGTGGAATTCTCATAAGCAGAACATTCCAACTGATGGCATAGAGTTCTCATCCATAATATTTTATTTAATAATATTGGTAAATTATCAATGTGGTGAACCATGTGATATTTCCATATACTATATGAATAAAAAATACATATTTTCAATGAAATAGATAAATATGAGGCAATTTCATTAGCTTGATCTACTGATGGATTATGAATTCTGAATACACTAGCTCCTAGGGATAAAAAAATAATTTTGAAAATGAATTGAGAAGGAGAGTTCATATTGTTTAGAACAAATGATTACATGAAGGGATCCTATCTTGATGGATTTTTCGGATATTAATATAAGAATTATTTAGGAAGGGTAATTATCAATCCATTTTCAAATGATTTACAAACCATATTTATTAGAAAATATGAAATGTTCTTAACCTGATGTTGTAAATTTTAAAATAAAATTTAAAGATGTAAATGATTTGAAATTAGAATAATTGGTATATAACGAGGGTGTTATTAAATATAGAGTAAGGTTATGTGTTACAAATATACCCTAGATAAACTCAAATTTTTATATGGTTCTCATAGATCAAATTTTCCTATGCACCATCGTAGAACCATTATATATATAGTTTTGAATGAAAAATTATTAATGAATAATAACGGGTATAAAATTTCTTATTTTGTGTTAAGTTGTTTGTTTTTTTAATTAATGAAGGCTGAGATAAAATATAATAGAGGAATAATGAAACATTATATTAATTAAATGTGGAATTTTTATGACATTACTATGGTGATATTCATTATATTACCAAATATTCCTAGAAATAATGATGTAAAACATTTTACTATCGATCACCTTACCCAAATTTTACATTTCATTTCTATAGGAAAATATACACCTCTTGATTGATATGATAAAATATATAAAAATGATTTTGTAATACAAAAAGGAGAAATTCATACAATTTCATCTAATAATGATCCATTATTTACATATAAATTCTGAAAAAGTCATCATAAGGATCTAGATATTGTGCTTTGTTATATCATTTCCTATCAGCCACAAAACGATGGGCAGTCTAAAAGGACTATTAAAAGATTATAAGACGCGTATATGTCATTTTTTATTAAATTAATGGTTTATGGGATTAGTATTTACCATTTTTGGATCTTACTATAACAATAAATTCCATTTAAGTATTTAAATGGTGTCATGTGAATAATTATATTCAAAGATATGTCGAACTCCAACTTGTTGGGATGATTTTGGTGTAAGAAATCTTGTTTCCTTATAACTTGTTAAGGAGACAATAGATAATGTAAATACTGTTCAAAACTACATTAAATATGCTCGTGGCATGAAAAAGGGCTATACTGATAATCGAAGGAAATATTTGGAATTTTAAGTGTGAGATCAAATTTTCTTAAAACTATCCATGTGTAAGGGTGTTGTAAGGTTTTTTAAGAAAGAAAAAAATATCCCCAAGTATATCAGACAATTTTGAAATTCTATGAAGATTTATAGTTGTGTATTATCTTCTATAAATTCTATATACCCTCTCTAAAGTACAAGACATGTTCCATATTTCATTATTAATGAAGTACATACCAAATCTGACACAACTTCTCACTTATGAGGAAATAGAATTCGAACCATATTTATCATACTATTAAGATATTATATTTTTTATATAAATTAGAGAATAATTGTTAAGTAATTAGATCACTAATTTTGTATATGTATTCTTGATAAAACATAAGATAAATGAAGTGATTTTGAAACCTAAAAACATTGTGTTGAATAAATATCCAAATATATTCTTGAGTTACAATTATATAAATATTTAGGATGACATTTTTTTAAGGATGAAATAATTTAAAACTAGAGCTTTACTTATTGAAAGATTTACTTTTTTAATGAAACAATTGCACAATACATATAGTATTATTCATGAATATGATGAAAACCAAAATAAAAAAAATTTCATAACTAAATTTTGATAAATAAATATCATTATTCATATCATCTATAAAAATTTAATTAGGGTAAAATATTTATATTTATCTAAAATAATTTATTTTTCATTGAATAATGAAAAATAGCAATTTTCAATGAATGAAAATTATTTATTTTAAATATTTATATTTAAAATTCTATAATTTTTTGAATTTGGTATTAAAGTGAAATATGAAATATTTTATTTATAATCATCTAATCACAATAAAAAATGTATGATTTTTATATAAGTTATTTTATATTTCTAAAATTAATTTTTTTTAAAAATTGTTCTTCATTGTATTTCATGAATTAATATAAAAATTAATTTATTCCACATCTAGCCATTGAATATTTAAAAATGGATGCCTTATTTGGAATCAGGGGGTTATTTTTTATATATATTATCTTTTTATTTTTGGCATTAGGAATTGTAAACATGGTAATATTTATTACATCGACAAAGGGTAACTCAAGTAATTATGGTGAAAAATATTGTATTAAGGCCTTATAAATAAAACCAACACATTACATAATAATATTTTATGAATGTGTTTTGGATATTTATATCCATATCACAAAAATATGGATAGGATGTGCCATATTTTTATAAAATTTATCATTTTAATATTTATATGAGAGATAAAGACAAAAATTTCACTTTTTATCAGTTAATGTAAATTATATTTTGGGATATGGATTAAAAAATCTTATGTTTGGTTTTAAATTTTTTTTGAAATATTAATGTAGTTTTTTATCATGGAAAATTATTTGGAATTTTTAGTGATGGAATAATTAGAGAAAATGGTTACTCAATGTCGAAATAATATTTATTCAATTAAAAGAATAATATAACAAATTGTATTAAAAATATAAAAAGTTATAAAAAATGGATGAATTATTTTTTTACATGAATATTATAGATACATATATCATTATAGGGATGTTTAAATTGATTATATGAAAATTATCTTTTTTTCTTGTTGACATTATTGTCAAATTAATTGAATAGTGTAAAAAATGACACTAGTGAAATTGTATAATAAAAAATAAATGATTGAAAATTTATAAAAATATTATATTCAGAAAAATGGATGATATGTGGTAACAAAATTAAACCATTGTCCATTTATAGGGTTTTTCCCTTATATGGTATCATTACTCACCCTTAAAGGGTAAAAAACATTAATAGTGTTAAAATTTATTAAAGGATTGATGAGGGTTAAAACTAAAAGATAAGGTTAAAAACATAACCAAAACATGTAAAATTTTATTGGATGAGATGATTTAGAATCATAATAATCTTATATTATAATTAGATAAATTTTAATTCATTTGGACATAAAACATAATTTATATTAAATTAAAACATTATAAAATTCAATAAATGTCCCTCCCCTCATATATAGAAGGGCACATGTTCTCCCTCTTCATCACACTGCTTTAAAGAAACTATATCGACAAACTCCAAAAAATATTCCATTTTAAATATACTTATTCATGTTGTAATTTTTTTATTTCTTCAACAATGAAAATCCCATATCCCTTAAGAGGATATCTAAAGGAAGTTTACAAAAGAAGAGATAATTTCCTTTATTAACTCATTCATGTTTATTTATTATAATGATTCCTCTTAATGTATTCTACTGATACTAAAATAAAAACTATAGTATCATAAATATAAATAAATTTAATATGATTATTGTAAAACAATATTCCATATTTTTCCATCCTACAGAAAAGTGCCAACATCACATGTGTGAACATATTGTTTACCATCTCTACATAGTGGGGTAATAGATTATTCATCACAAAAATAACAAGATTTTTCTAAATATTTAATGAATTAATATAAATGATTCTTATGACATGAATATTTTTATATAATTATAATATAATATCTACCTTCATTTCTTTTAATCCTTTCAAAAATGACATCATCACTAGTGCGTACATGTGGACTGCCACCTCCACGAGGTAATGCAATTAGTTTTTAATTCCCACTTTATATGGATGGTAATAAGGATAATATTAATGAATATATACAACATATATGATATTAAAATTACCATGTAACGGTGATTTAATTTTTACCATTATCTCATTCCATCAACCAAAAGGTGTAAATTGCGTTCATACGTATGTACCACCGACTGACTCTAGGAATAGTAATATCTATAGATTTTATGAATTATTATATATAAATATATATTTAATATATATTATATTTACACCATGAATAAATTTATATAAATATTGGAACCATTATAAATATATAATGATTGATACTCTTGAATCAAAACATACATGAAAATGTAGTTAACACTCAAAATAATGATAATAAAAAATGATTGTTAATAAATGAGTGCTAAAATTTTATAAAGTGATAATATATGATATTATATTTATTTATATTATTCTTATAAGTATGTATATTAAATATTAATATATTTTAAATAAGGATAAAGAACCTAAATAGAAATTCAAACATGAGGTAAGGGATTTGTTCTAAATTTACACTCTATTAAGACATTTAGGGTATTATGAACCTGTTTTTTTGTGGTGCGTATAATTACACATTGTTGCACTTAACATGAATATAAATTATTCATTATGATTAAATTAGAAATTCAGCTTTAATCTTTTTTGAAGTTTTCATATTCTCATCAACGTTTTCCTCCCTTTGGAAGTACATTGAGGAAAAGAATTATTAAAATGAAAAGCTATTGTTTTTATCTTCAGATCAGGTGTATTTCTCATCCATATTATTATTTTTTAAATTTTTTTAAGAAAATTTAAATTTTATTTACCCAAATTAAATTTTATGTTATCATTTAATTTTAAATTTTTTTTCTGGAATATTTCTAATGTTTTTTTAAAAAAAATTAATTTTTTACAATGAATTTTAAAAGAATGTTATATAATATTTATGACATTAAAATATTTTTCTATAGAATAAAAAATTTTATAATCTTAGATTATTCAACTAATTATCAATGATTTTGAAAATAATTCTTTGTTATCATATCTCACTTTAATTAATTATATTTTTTCCCCAAAGTAATGGATTTCATTCAATACATGCATTTATGAAAAAATAATGGAAATATATTATGTTTGAATATTAACATTATTATGACCATTATTATTTGGACAACACATTTACCTTAAATATCCATAAAATATATACTTATTTATTAAAATATTTACCATTTCTATATAATTTTTTTAATATGAACGTTATTTAATTTAATGGGGAAATGATTGATAAATTCAAATTCTTTAGTCAACATAGATATTTTTTAAAAAGTGATATTATTTTACAAGAATTTTTCATTAAATATATAATGAATACATTGTAATGTAGTTATGAGTGGTGGAAAATTATATATCTACTTTATGAATTGATATATCTCTAAAGAAAAATCATTTAACCAAACTAAATAATATTTTGGTATATATGCATCCATAAATGAATCAGTCTTGGAACAAGGACTTGATAGTATAGATGTCATGATGTTTTAGATTGTGGCATCTATTATTATGGATTTACATCATTTATAATTTATTTATTCATATACATGAAATATACTCATTAATATAATCCATGAATTCATTTTATGATCAAATTGTATATTAAATGGATTGTGATATTAGATATTTACCATTCCGTATTGATTATGCCTTATTTAATCATGATTGATACAGCTAAACATAACCCTTACCGATCATCTGAGATCACCATTTTATTTTTTTTACCTACACCAGTATATGTAGATTGATATTATTATTAATATCAATGATGATAGATTTATTATTATTCTATATATATCATATTTATAATTTAATATTCTAATCATGTATGTATATAGTTTTCTAAGACTACTAAATAGATTGATCATGTGTGGTGAGTTTCATAGTATCTATAATAATGTAATAAATTAACAACCAAATTTGGTATAATGGAGTTAGGGTTTAACATATTTATCCCCATTATCATTAATTGCAATTCACTCATTATTCTAATGGTAGTTGCTTTGATTAGTACATTAAATTTTCAAATGAATAGATGAATTAACACACAAAAAATACAAGGGACCATTTTCTGTTGATTTTTCTTGAATTCATGAATACATCATTTTATAAGTTTTTAGTATCCAAAACTATTACGATTAATTGTGAATATGTGTCTTTTATCACTTGGATATCATCAAATATATCCTAATCACATCATATAACAAACTGTCTCTTAATATTAGGGGAAACCACCACCTAAGTTCTCTATGTCGAGGCATTAAAAAACATCAATTCTACTTGATAGGTAGGTATAATACAAGTAACCTATAATGTACACACATTAGAAGTAGAATACAATTTTTTTTATATTAACACTAAAAATTTCATCTATAAAATATTTATATGGTACTACCATTATTGGAAATAGTTTTGAATTAATTAGTCATTTTATAGACTGCATTCCCTAAAGGTATACCACACACTTACTAATTGATATAGGCTAGTCATTTTTAATGAATTATCTTTCAATATAAAACCATAATATATATGTTTCCCATTTTTTATAATATTTTTCACACCCTTGATATATTAAAATTTACATAGATATGTTTTAGAAATTTACAGGACATAAAAAAGTATTCAGTTTCTCAGACTAAGTGGAATGTAGAAATATTTTATCAATTCTATAAAAATAAAATCTCTTTCAAAATTAAGTAGATATTAAATTATACATTGAACCTATAAAATTAGACATTTATAGTTGATCTAGTTTGATAATTTATGTAAATTATCAACAAAATATTGGAATATTTATATATATATATATCCATCAAAATTTTGGAATGCAAGAAATATATTCTTCAACCTCAATTACTTATCCTTACCAACATTATTTAGTTTCTCTTATTTTCTATATTAATGAAAATATATAATTTTTAAATTAATAAAATAACAATATCAAGGGATAAACCCCCAAAGATCCATTCCATAAATTTGAGTTCAACCATCTCTATATTTCAACTAATAAAATTTTCAAATTATCAATACTCTGTGGGTTATCACTCAACAAGAAAATTAATAAGGAAATTATAGAGAAGATGGATTCATTTATCTATTCCTAAATAAATCCCTGATCTAATTTTATGATGGATAAAGGAAATTTATTTCTAATACACCTACATGATATAGATGCTCCCAAAATAAAGATCTTCAAATTCCCAAAGTTGTTTAGAACAAATTTTTTTTTGACACATAAAATTTATTATTAAATTTTCATGAACCTCCATCAAAATAAAGTCATATGATGAACTTCCTAATATATATCACTCATTATAGGGTAAAATAATCCTTATCAAGATTTTATCTGATATTTACTACAAAATACAACATAGATCATAATTGAAATATCTATTGAATAAAAAATTTGGACCTCCAAAACATCTCTTCTACCATAAACACACATTCAAGAAAAAAATCAAAACAATAATAATAATAGTAGTAATAGTAATAACAATAATAATAATAATAATAATATGTCTAATCCCTGGAATGGTTCCTCAAATTTCAACATTTCTCAATTTTTGAAGGTATTATAATAATTGTGAAATTTTACAGAATTATATCATTTTGATAAATTTATAGAAACTTTAGTTTATTTTTCATCATAGATCATGATGAAAATGATTATTAGGGAACTAGATATATTTTGGAGTGTATTTTTCATATTTCTAAATACTGGATAGTTCTATTTATGGTGTTTCATCACAAAAATATTTTCAATATACTTAGATTAAATTATATAATTAAATGATCATATAAAAATCCTTTTATGATAAGTTTAAATCCATTAATTTGATTAAATTTATTAATAGAGATTTTTACATGATTTTGGGCATAGCTTGTTTGTGGAATTATTCTCAAATTTAAATAAACAAGGAGTTTTTGTTGGATACAGTAATATTGAGTTTCATTTATTTTATTTTTAATCAATATTGACATAATATAATAATAGAGTTCAATTATAATAATCCTGAAATAAAGATAAAAGAATAATTGATTTAAATTTTTTTCTATGGAATTATAATATGGGAGTTGAGATTGTATTGTGAATTGATGACACGAATATTGTTGAAATACATTCATCACCACCATTAAGAATAAATACATCCTTAGTATGTGAATTTAGTTTTATATAGTGATGAGTTTTATCCAGATTTATTAATTATTTATGATTAATTATTGTTGATCTTTGGCATAAAATATATACTCTACAGTTGTGTTTGGATGTGAAATACATATTACGAATCCCATTTCATATATTATTCCATGTTTTGTGGAGTATTATATGAAAAATATAGTTCCTTGGCATGTGGGAGATTGCTTTTATAAGTATGATTCAATGATCTTCATGAGATAGACACTAGCTTGATATGTTAATGAATGAATTTATTTACCATACAAGGTAGATCTGTGGAGTTATGCATGAAATGTTTCTTTTGATAGTGATATAGATAAATTTTGTTAATGGAATATATAAAATCATTAATTGATTTGTATTCGGGGGATCATTGTTTCATGATTTCTGGAATGAGAACATTGAAATTTTGATAGGTTAGAGTTTGGTGATAATGATATAGATAGTGGGATGGTGACATTGATGGGGTGTATAAGTTATTGAATACTATAAAAATGTCACAGATATAAAAACTATCAATAATAAGTACATGATTTTTTATATCATTTATTATTGAATTGTTTATATGTTTTCAATATTGGGGCAACCATTCTTTATCCAACTATAATATACGGGCAATTTTTATTGGTGTGACTGAACATTTAGATTTGTGAGCAGAATTATCGAATGATCATACAAGTATGTCCTCCCCCACTCCATGAATTTTTATAGATTATATATTGAATATATTTTTTTGGTTATATTTTAGGTCATCTATAGATTAGATGAATGTGTGGTGTGGTTATAGAAAATTTTGTGTGAAAACTATTATGAGTTTGAGGTATAGATACAAACTAGTTTAACTTGTTTTTTGGGATTCTTTTAATATTTTCTAGTGTGTGTTATATTATATATGCTTTATTATTTTATGAGCCATATTTATACAGAGATTTATATTGAAATAATCTGATAGAATGAACTAATTAATAATTATATGAATAATTTTAAAATGTAATAAACACAAGTGATTTATATTATATGACTTTGAGGATGAGAAAATTTACTAACTATTTTTGACATAGATTAAACCATGATAGTTTTGGTTGGGGATGGGTTGGACTATAAATTATGACTCTAATTAATGATTTCTATGAATGAAAAATGTTGTGTTAATTAAATGATTACATAGAATTTTCTACTATGTATGTTATTATAATCAACCCTTTATAATATTTTTAGAATATTTTAGAAGATTTTTTTAGTGGTATTACGTCAATTTCCCCAGTTAAAAGTCTGTTCATAGTGTTTGGAGATCTATTTTTATACCAATGAGGTCTAATAAATTTTTAGGATTTTAAATATATTGGTCACTATAAGTTTTTAAAATTTAATTTTTTTTTGTATTATTATGTTGAATAAAATTAAATCATCACATAATATTATGATATTAATTAATCAAAGATTGATATTTTATAGATTATGTACTTTGATTTATTTTATATACATTATCTATGTTGTTGTAAAGTAGGGACATTTATGTTGAAGGCTTATACCCATGATTCAAGCTATGAAATCATTCTATATTATAGGTAGGATATAATGGTTACACACAATCTTATCATTGATTGTGGGAGGGGTCACATTAGGGTGTGGTTAGGGAAGATAAATCCACATATAGAAGATATCAAGTAGGGTGTAATTGATTTATAAATAGTTGGTTATCCTAAAAATCATGAAATGATATTATTTAAAAATGATATGATACCATTTTAGTTAATTATTTTTGATTATGTATTTTTTTAGGTTTCACCTTGATTATATCATTAAAATTTGAGGGAAAAAAGTGACAAACACCACAGTTTTGAGGACCATTAAATGTTTTTAAGTGGGTTCTTATAATAACATAACAGTTAGAATTCCATCTATGGAAATGATCCATTCATGAAGTATTCTAGGATTCGAGACCTATGAATTAAATTCTAGAGACCATATATATGATTATTCTAAATGGGATAATGATGATGGTTGAGATATCATTTACGTAGTGTCCAATCTGAATAATAATATTGTCTGAGAAGGTTCATTTGGTTAATAAAATTATTTTGGTATTGGTGATATGACATCATATGTATATAAAAAAGTATATATGAGAATAGGTTTTAGGTATGAAATATTAGGGGTTGGATATATTCACTAAATTAGTTCGCATATGGTTTTCAGAAATGGATATTTCTAGGGAAGGGAGTTCTTAATGTCATAGGAATTTTAAGGAATACATTTTATTGAATTTTTGAAGTCTAATAATATATTATATTTTATCTTAGTTGAATTTTATAAAATTTGAAAGTAGATAATGAATTTGGGGATGGGTATGGGGATTAAAATATTTAAATTAGTATTATGTCCTTCCAGGTACTTTGTGGGAGATATCAGGTACTTAATGAGATTCTTAGTGGATGGAGGAACCCACTGGGTGACCATTGGAAGATAAGTGTATTTGGTTTTGGGGAATAGTTTGTCACTGAGTATATAGTAGTACATAAAATGTACCTAGTTTACCCTACCATATACCTGGTCGAATGAGTGATTTATTTCATTAGGTGGAATTCTAAAATTATTTTGAAAATAAAATAAATTACATTCCGTGCCATTTTCGTCCATTACAATAGTTAGACCCCCACCCTTTCTCTTCATTTACTTCATTTTGTTATCTTTTACTTAGGTCACTCCATGATTCTTA
Source organism: Viscum album (assembly GCA_963277665.1). Classification (NCBI taxonomy): domain Eukaryota; kingdom Viridiplantae; phylum Streptophyta; class Magnoliopsida; order Santalales; family Viscaceae; genus Viscum; species Viscum album. Next base: position 1,187,671,187 of record OY728143.1, on the reverse strand, counting down.
TATTTTATAGGAATTAGAATCCATTGGTGGGATTTCATCTCCCTTTGAAAGTATAATTTTAAGAATGATTCAGTTAATTTTTTATTCTTTCAATTTACGTTGATTGATCCAAATTCCTTATTTTATGGGTTTTTTATATTTATTTATTTTGTAAAATTAAGGTTCATTTTGAAAATTAACCTTAGTGAGATATATCCCATCATCTAATGGTGTGTTTCATTATTATTTTCAGTGATGTGATGGGTTTTATGTTCCTACTACCATAATACAAGATTTATCAAACAATAATTCTAATTATACATGGTACTTAAAATTTCATTGAGGAAAGTATAAAGTAGGTCTTTCCATAGTAGTTTTTTTAATAAAATTTTGGTTGATAAAATTATATTTGTTATTTATAATATTTTATTTAGAGTGATTCATTTATTAATCATGTGATATAATTTTTCATGTTAGATAATAGGTAATATGGGTTGGTGATTTGCTTTAATATTGTACTAATTTAGATATTGTGGGATAAAATGTTGGGATATTCTTTTAGTTGGATGGGTGTGGTGTATGATATAATTTTCTATAATTCTTATGATGCCATGGTATTGAAGAAACTAATAATGTTAGTTCATATGTAACCAAGGTCATTGTTCAATATTTTATTAAAATGACTATTTTGTTGATATAATCATAAGATCAATAATTTATGTAATTCACTTACCACAGAATCTTCAATACGGCGCATTATTTTAATACATTTGAATTTTTACAAGGAATCGTGTCCTGATGGACCGATCAGTTTAGAAATCTTTGAAAATAGATTATATACATGAATTTTACATTAGAATTTCATTAATAATATACTACATAGATAATAATTTTATAACCCCATTATTCTCCTAGCTTAAACCTTCATATAAATCATAATACCCTTCTTGGAATCCTTTGAAAATAAAACATAATAATTGGGTGAGATTAGATGCTCTGTAAGGATAAAAATATAGCGGAAAATTTCTTAATTATGCATAAACATTTAAGGAGATGTATAAGACTAAAAAAACCTTTTAATCATAAAATTCAGAATAATAAGGAATATTTGAATAAAATAATTCCATTTAAGTATTCACAAGAATATTCTACTAGTCAAATAATCACATGTAATATCAATAGCGAATTTCATAATGATGGAGCTCAAAATTCCAGACATCCTAACCACAAAGTCAAGGAATCGTGTAAATAATCAAAATATAAATTTTTTCAAGGCCTTATTACAAGACACTAGTATGTCTCATGATACCATGTAATGCATCGTGGGTCCATATCAGGCCCCACCCATCACATACTATGTCCAATGTATTCCTCATATGAAAAGGATGAAACATAATATAAACAATCGTATTAAAACTAGCATACGAAATGTCAAGACATTAACCATATACCATGAATGGTATAAAAATATCACATCCACAATCAAACAAATCACAAAAACATCAAAAAAATATGGAATATTGTATCATAATAAATTAACTTAAAACAAACATAATATCCAATGATGGATTTTGACATAGATGAAATCCATCCAAAACAATTTGTGTGAAATATCTCTTTCTATTTTAAAATCATTTAAAAATAAATAAAAAATTTATTTTGAAAATATTATTATAATATTATAAGGGAATCTTTGAAAGTGTTATAATTTCAGAAAATCTCCTCACCTTCCATATAAGATAAAAAAATTCCTTAATTTGTCGAAAAGTTCATAATGTAAATTATTTTGAAAATTACGGAAAAATTACTTTCAAATAATTTTATAAAAAGTAAAACAATGGTATAAATGAATTTAACCCATATTCTAGGAAATAGTAAAAATGTTTTGAAATAAATTTTTAAGAAACCTGGATGTGTATGATAAAGAAGTCCCAGTAGATACTTTCATAAAAACAACCTCGGATAATAAATAGATTGTAAAATTATCCCTTAACGTGTATTGTCCTTCAGTCAATGGTACGTTTGAAAACATTTATAATTTGAAAAATATGTTATTAAATTATACCAAAACCATATTAGTATTTATGATATCATATATGATTCATTTTTTACTTTTTACTACCTATTTATTAATAATTTCCATGTTAAAGTAACATTTTTGGTAATAATCGATTTCTTTATCATACGTGTTATAACATCTTATTCATGATAGTATCAATTAGATTATTATTTAAATATTTCCAGAATGTAAAACATGATTTATAAATCATATATATTCAGAAAATAAATATTATAGTATATATATATATATATATATATATGAAAGGGAGACACTATTAATGAAGACGGTAGTCCGTACGTACGCATGAACATTGTTTCTACTTCCTTATCATATTTTATGGAAGTAAGTAATTGTAATATATTTATCTACAGAAATATATATTATTACAATATATATATTATTTCATATACCAAATAATTAATCAATATATATATATATATATAGAAATTATTTATGGGTGATCAATGAATATTATTCTCATCGTGTCGTGGAGACGGTAAGCCGTACGTATGCACGGGCGACAATATCATTCTATTGATGGTGAAAAGGTGTTTAATTTGATGTTATATTATATATAATGAATAATTTAAATGTTATAATAATTATTTACATCAATTATACTCATTATTATACCATCCAAAAAATGAAGCGTTGAATAACAAAGTACAACACGTTGTGGAGACGGTAAGCCATATGTACTCACGTATGGGGACTTTGTCATTCATATGATGGATAGAATAACGAATATGGTTGTACGATATTTATAATAACATATTAGTATTTATAAGATACTGGATTTATTATTTTGGTATGGAATCATCCAAGAAAAAGGATGTGGAAGAAGAAGAAAACATTAGAAGAGCTGATGAAGTAATTACCTCTTCTACGGGTGCTTCCTTTTGATTTGAACAAAAGGGATCTTTTGAATGGAATTATGATCAATGTAATAACTATAGGATAACTTTAAGGAAGTTGGGAGTTTATTTTAATAGGTTTTAGCTTAGACAAATGTATTTGGAGGAGTTAATTTGATTGAATGGGAAGTACCCTTTTATAAGAGAGGTGGGGGTCACTTTAGGAAAAGCTTCAAATATTATTTTATTACAAAATAATTTTCAGTTTATAATGGCTCAAAATGGATTTATTTAGAGAATATGTTGAGTATGATTCTAATACCTCTCATAAAATAGGTTTTAGTCATGTTTAGGTCACCATATTAACCCTATATTTTTTATTTAACTTTTTGTTAAATAGTTTAGCATTTACCATGGATTCTTGTATTCTTATAGTATATGCTAAATAAATGGACTATAAACTATCAATAGAACCACAAGTGGTTCAATAATGATATATATAACATTATTTAAGATATTTTTCCTAATATTGGATTTTTAGTAATATAATATAATTTAATAAAATAGTAATTTTTTAAAAAACACATTTAGGTCAATTTTGACAATATTTAGTATTTGGATTTGGCGAAACCCATAACAAAATGATTAATTCGAAACAATAAATTGAATGAACACAAACAAGTCATATAAACCTATAAAAAACGTGGATTTCATCAAAACATTAAATTATATTTATTTTAATATTTATAATATCCTTTATTTGATTCCTTCATTAATAAGGAAATGTCTACATCATTATTATGTCATAAATAAATATATTTAATTTATGTATGAAAATTATAAATAAAATACCATGTTGTAGTAAATATTTGTATATTTACAATGAATATTTATAGTCGAAAATATCACTTATATAACCCCAAATAAATTTTTTTACTAAAAGATATATATTTGTGTTACATTTTCCTTAACTTTAAACTAATTTTTATAAATAGTCATTTTCGCTTAAAAGTGGCTCTATGGGGTGAAAAAATTTACCAATGGATGCCCATGGTTATAAATGTATTAGTAAGTAGGGTTATGATATATGTTATTATAATTTAAGAATAATATAACATTACTTTTTACCATTATTTACTAAATTTACCCCTTAACCATGATAAATAAAATATTTACTAATGTTACTATTAATAATATCTAAAAATAAAATCTCCCTATTTACTCGATTTGGATCTCTTGATTCCAAATATGGAATCAATTTTTTAAAATTCAAAACACAGAAGTTTCAAAAATTAATTTAAAATTAATTCCCATTGTCAAAACCAAAAAGCAGGTTTTTAGAAAGTAAAAACTATCAAAATATTGACTTGGGTTTATGTATAATTTAAATCTGAATTGACATATAATGGAATATATTGTATTAAATTATAAAAATATATTCTAATGGTACTTTAAAACAAACCAAATTTATAATTTACCAATATAAATTATTTTTATTAAAAAAGTTGTTTTTAATTTAAATTTTTTAGTTTCACTATTCATCAAAATATGAAAGTTATGAGAAAACTACCGAAAATTCATCATAAAAAAATTTTGATATTAAAAAAATTAAAAAATGAAGTCTATTTTACCAAATTAAATTTTTATGAGTGTCTAAAATTAATTTTATTATTGTTCACAAAAGGACATAAAAAGTGGTTCTTTATGAAAATAGTTTTTCTAAATAACTATTTTAACAAAACTTATAAATTTAATTGTGAATATGTTTTCTTGATGTAAAAAAATTATAAATAACATTTAAAATTTAATTTTTATTTTCCATATGTCTATATTTAATTGATAAATAAATATATCATTTAAATAATTATAACACTAATGTGTTGTTTCACAGAAACTCTATCTTGCGTATAATGCAAGATAAGTCAGTGCTACGTGCAATATAAGAAATCAAATTAAATTAAAGAGATAATGTACTATGAAATATTGGTGTGTTGCATTCTCCACTGCTTAAATAAATTATATCCTCGCAGTTTGAAAGTGTTTGTTAAATATAAAATGTTAACAATCGGAAATATCTTTGTGAAAAAACCCACATCGTAAATAGATTTAATAAAATATATTATTAAAAAGAGGGAAATGTAATGAACAAGTAACCACCAAAATATGATTTTGAATAGGAGAACATCGGTGGAAATTTGATACACATAATTGGGGGAAATTTTAAATATTTATATGCAGTGATTGAGGTCATCAATATCAAACATGTGAACAATTAATGGAAAATTGAGGGCCTTAGATCCATAAATCTATGATGATTATTTAAAAAATCACTGCTTCAACAAAACCTAAGGTATTAAGAAAAAAAAATTTTGGTTTAAGATCCTTTCCATAATGTATAAGGGAAAATTACTTGACAAGTAGAGTTCCATCCTTTGAATAATTTCTTCCAAAAACACATCTTTCACTCTAAATGATAATAGAACTAAAAAATATTTTATTTATCTTAATCGTATAGGGTTCAAAAAAACAAATTTGTACTTTATCTATCAGAAGATTTTAAAAAACTACAATATACAAACCAAGACATTATGTTGGCCAATGGTAGGTGATTCACCCTTATCTCCCTTCGATTGGGGGTTTAAGTCTCACGGCCTTGTGGGACGTGACGAGTTGTCTCCTGAACTCCGAGTTATCCTTTTTATAGCAATGCAAAAATAATATTAAGAAAAATTTATACTTAAATAATAGTATCCAATGTCTAACTTAGTTCATTCCAACCTATAGACTTATTCAAAATACATCTGTCTAAACTCACCGTCCAAAATTTGTAAGGAAGAAAATCATATTGAAGGACTCTTTTTTCCATGTAATAACATGTGAATACCTTCATCATGTATTCTCTTAAAACATAGTAACACTCTTGATTACCATAAAACCATATTCATTAAATTCATTCTCTCTTATTACTTATAGAATACTAGATATAATCTTTATATCCAAAAATGTTGTAAACTCCAACAATGATGGAATAAACAAAAAATTAATTAATTTCAAGGTAGTAAAGAATATCAAATGTACTTTTTCTAAATAAATCATATCTTATCTTGAAATCATTATCTCATTTTTAGAAAAATATATAGGGTTATATTTCCCCTAACTACATATTTTCCAAAATGCTTAACTTGAAATTGTACCACATTAATTGGTACAATAAAATCACATATCCTTAATGAAAACGTACTATAGTACAATCCTTATATACATTATAATTATTATAACTTTTACTTTATAATTAAAATAATCAAATAACCCAATTATTTAATAATTACTTAAGAACTCTAATCATACCTCATCATCTATGGTAGTATCATAACTTGATTATTATCCAATAGCATCATTTGAGGTATACTCTGATGATTGGTACATTGATTCACAGTGTCCCAACTCCATGCAGATGAAACATTGTAGATTTGAAACTTTTTCCTTACCCTTGCAATCAAGAACATGGTGTCCTTTTTCTCTACCCTTATAACAAACTCGCATTTCTTTCAACCACATAATAATGTGATTTTTCCATAGTAATCACAAATGGAAAATTTCTTCTTTCCCTTCTTCCCTTTATCCATATGTCTCTCTACCATCCCCTTCTTCTCTTTCTTCCCTTCAAAGTCATAGTACATAGAGAATTCATTAATTTTATTACTAACACATGATATTACTTCTTCATATGATGACAATACGTGGAAGAAAATTTCCCTTCTAAATTTTGGTTTAATACCATGAAATATATGATCCTTCTTCATATTTGGATCATGCGTATTTCTAGAGTTCTAATTCCTTCTACTAGGCTCCTTTTATAAATTATGAGATACACTAAGTTAGATCATATCATAATTTATAATCCAAAACTAGAAAATTTACCAACATTAATTGAAGATCTCCACACATCAAGTACCATAATCATAAAAATGGATTCTTTTCTAACATATTTAATCATAAATCCTTCATAAAGGTTAGTAAAAAATGTGAATTATCTTAAGCATATCCCCCAATATTGTCAAACCAAGTGTGTAGTAAGGCCCGTTGTCATGTACCAGGATACACCGATTCAAGCCCGAAACACCTTGTTAGAGTTTTCACTCCTAGGTACATCTGTTTCCGAACCACATCCATTTGTAGTATCTGGACAGGGATGTATTTCTTTGAAAACCCACATAATATCCACAATACTAAAATTTTTGGGTGTTCTTATTTACTAATCCTCAAAGTCTATCTTAGAGTAATGTTTCTTAATTAGAGTTTATCTAAATATATTTCCAATATTGTTGCAAAACTTCCTCTAATACCAAATATAATGCCTCAACCCCGGAAGCTAAAATCTAGTTCATTATTTTAAAACATTGGCATGATTACAAGGAATCATGTCTTGATGGACAGATTAGTTTAGTAGTCTAGGAAAATAGATTACATACATCAAATTTTCATTACAATTTATAACATCAAATAAAATGTAGATAATACTTTGAGAACTCCATTAATATCATTGATTAAACCTTTATATAAATCATAATACACTTCTTGGCATCCTGGGAAAATAAAACATAAGAAAGGGGTGACTTCAGATGATCATTAAGGATAACAATATTGCGGAAACTTTCATAAATAAGCATAAACATTTAAGGCATTGTATAATACTAAAACAAAATCCATTTAAACATAATATTTATAATAATATGGAAAATATGAATAAAATAATGTTATTTACATATTCACATGGATATTCTACTTGTTGAATAATCACATGTAATATCCATAGCTAATTTATAATTATGGAATGCATAATGTCGGGCATCTTAACCAAAAAAGTGAAGGCCTCGTTCCAAGAATCTAAATATAAATTTTGTCAAGGCCTTGTGCCAAGACACTAATTTCTCTCATGAGACCTAATGATGTGTCGAGGGAATATAGCGGGCCTCTCCCTTCACTTACTAAGTCCAGTGCATTCCTCATATGAAAAGGTAGAAACATATTATAAAGCTTCATATTAAAACTATTATATTAAATGTCAATACATTAACCATAAACCATGAATGGTATAAAAATAGGACATCCACAGTCAAACATATCACAAAACCATCAATAAAATTTTGATTTTTTTTAAAGGTTGGGGCCGAAGCCTCATTTTTATTAATAAAGCAAAGCAAAGACCTCTTTTAACTGGGTAGAGGAAGACCCATTACATAGCCCGAAGGCCCAGTGGGCTTGTAGCCCATTACATAGCCCGTAGGCCCAAATTTTTGACCAAATTCCAATTCTGTGAATAGTACATCGGCTGCTACAGTATCGCCGCCGCTACAGTGCCCTGCCACCGCTACAGTACTCGCCGATCAACATTACCACCGCTGCTACAGTACCCGCTACAGTAACCTGCGCCCAATGGGTTTTGAACCCCCATTTTTCATGTAGTATTACGGGGTGCTTACCACTAAGACAAACCCCAACTACCATCAATAAAATTTTGATGATTGTATTATAATAAATGAAGTTCAAGCAAATGTAAAATCCAAAACTGAAAGTTGACATATATGAAATCAATCCAAAAAACTATTTGAGTGAAATACCTCTTTCTATATGAAATCATTTAAAAGTATAGAAAACAATTATTTTTAAAATATTCTTATAATCATAAAAGGTAATTGTTGAAGGTTTTATAACGATATAAAATAGTCGCACCCTCTGTATAAGATAGAAAACATTATTTCCTTAATTTGTTGAAAATGTCATAAATTAACTTGTTTTATACTACCCATTTAATAATAATTTCCATGTTAAAGTAAAATTTCAGTAAATAATCACTTTCTTTATCGTACGTATTTTAACTTTTTATTCTTAATCTTATCATTTTGATTATGACTTACATACTTCATGAATATAAAATATTATTTATATATCATATATATTCAGAATATAAAAATGTATAATAGATAGATTTATGAAATGGAAATACTGTTCATGGAGACGGTAGTCCGTTTGTATGAATGAACATTGTTTCCGTTTCCTTATCATATATTATTGAAGTAAGTAATAAAAATATATTTATCTATATAAATATCAATTATTATAGTAGAAATATTATTTCATATATCAAATAATTATTCAATATATATATTTTTATAAAAAATCATGAATGGTGATCGTTGAAGATGAATCTCATCAAGTCGTGGAGATGGTAAGCCTTATATACACACGAGTGACAATATCATTCTATTAATGGTGAAACAGTGTTTAATTGGATGTTATATTATATATAAAGAATAATTAAAATGTTATATATATTATTTAAATCGATTATACTCATTATTATACCCTTCCAAATAATGAAGCGCTGAATAACAAACTAAACGATGATGCAGAGACGATAAGCCTTATGTACGCACATATGGTGACTTTGTCATTCATAGGATGGATAGAATAATGAATATGGTTGTAACATATTTATAATAACATATCAGTATGTAGAAGGTATGTGAGTTATTATTTTTTTATGGAATCAAAAAAGAAAGATGAAGTGGAAGAAGAAAATGTTTTTGAAAGAGGTGATGAAGTAATTACCTCTTCTTCAGGTGATTTCTATTGATTTGAACAAAAGGGATTCATAGGATGTATTTATTATCAAATAAGGACACTAGGTTTAATTGAGGGTATTTGGGATGATATTTTACCATGGGTTGGCCGAGCCAAATTTCTTTGTATGTGTCAATTTGAAAGTAGGGGAAGTGCCCTTTTATAAGAGTGGTGATGGTCACTTTAGGAAAATCTTGAAATAATATTTTATTATAAAATAATTTTCAGTATAGAATGCCTCAAAAATGAATTATTTATATTATAAGGTGATTATGGGTCTAAAACCTTTCAACCAATAGGTTTTATACAAGTTTTGGTCAACATATTATCCTTATCTTTTAGATTCAAATCTTAGTTAAATAGTATAACGTTTACCATGTCTTCTTGTATTCTTATAGTTTATTGTTAATAAACATACTATTAACATCCAATAGAACCTAAATTGGTTAATTAATAACAAATATAACATTATTTATGTCTTTTGGATGAATCGTATATTTTTAGAAATATTAAATCATTTAATAAAATAGTATTTGTTTTAAAAACTCATTAATAACAATTTTGACACTATTTAGTATTCTGTTTTTGTGGAAGTCATCACAACATGATTAATTCTAAAACAATACATTGAATCAACCCTAACATGTAATATCAACCTATAAAATTTGTGGATGGAATCAAAACTTTAAAATTATATTTATTTTAATATTTATAATATTCTTTTTGTTATTTTTTTATTAATAAAGTAAACACTACATCAATATTCTGTCATAAATAAATATATTTATTTTATGTATAAAAAATTTCAATATAATTCCCTGATGTATTAAATATTTTCCGGTATATGAGGAATATTTATAGTCTAAAATATCATTTCTATATCCCCATATAAATTTTTTTAATAAAATATATATGTTTATGTAACATTTTCCTTAACTATAAATTTATTTTTATAGTGTTATTTTCACTTATAAGTGGCTCCATGGGGTCCTAAAATCAACCCAAGTATGCCCACTATCAGAACTGTATCACACAATAGGGTTAGGAAATGTGTTAGGGTAATTTAATATTATTATAATATTACCTTTTACAATTATTTACAGGATTTTCTTTTTAACCATAGTAAATAAAATATTTACTGAAGTTACTATTCGTAATGTCTAAAAATAAATGTTACCTATGTACATAATTTGGACCTATTGATTTAAAATATGGAATTCATTTTTCAAAATTCAAAACACATATATTTCAAAATTAATTTAAAATTAATTCCTATTGTCAAAACCAAAAAGTGGGTTTTTAAGAAGTAAAAACTATCGAAAGATTGACATGTGTCTATTTACAATTTAAATGTAAAATTACATCCAATGAACTAAATTATTGTAAATAATAAAATTATAATCTAATGATACTTTAAAACCACTCAAATTTATAATTTATCACAATAAATTATTTCTATTACAAAAGTTGGTTTTAATTAAAATTTAGTATTTTTCACTATTCATCAAAATATGAAAGTTATCAGACAAGTACCAAAAATTCACCCTAATCTGATTTTGATATTATGAAACCAAAAATGATGTCTATTTTACCAAATTAAATTTTTAGTAGTGTCTAAAATTAATTTTATTATTGTTCACAATAGAAAAAAAGTAGTTTGTTTAAGTAAACAGTTTTTCTAAATAACTATTTTAACAAAACATTTAAATTTCATTATAAATATTTTTTATATATGTGAAAGCATTATAAATAACATTTAAAAATTATTTTTTACTTTTAAAATTACAATATTTAATTAAAAAAAATTGTTTAAATAATAATAATACTAATTTTGTGTTTCACAGAAACTCAATCTTGTATACAATACATGACAAGTCAATGTTGCATAAAATATAAGCTATTAAGTTACTTTAAACAGATAATGTACTATGAAATCTTGGATTGTTACAATTTAGGTTACACATTACTCACTATTCAAATACACTTTCCATTCACATATATGTATGGTAATTGAAATGGAATCCATGATGATCATCATGTAGAGTTCATTTTTTGAGGGATTGACTATCTTACAATATTTGTAATTTTTTAAATTAATTTTTTAAGAGGTAAACTACATTAAAATATGAACATAACTCTTATTGAGAGGTTGGATATCTTATTCCTCTTTCTAGAACAATCGAATACTATAATTGAAGTTAGAGAGTATATTGGTGGTTGTGTTATCACAATATTATGTTCTTCTTGTATAATTGAATTACGATTGTTTCTTCAACTACCAATAGTTGAAAAAGGTACACCTGGGTTTCATGGTATATTATTATCTTTAAAATGAATTAACTTTATTTTTTTAATTTATATTCCTTTTCTATATCATTTAGTGAATATACTATCAAATACATTATATTTTTTTATGATTCAGTTAGTGGTTTCATACTGGGTTTTATACTCATTCAATACACATACACATAGGTGTATGTGAAAACCTCATTATTCATGATTTAGGTTATGGAAGTACCCTATGTTAATTGATTAATCTATGCACCTTTTCAATGTTATATAGGTAGTTTTAGGGTTTATTATTTGATTTTAATAGTTGTTCCTTTATTACAATTTATTATTTTTGTATTTTTATATGATTGGCCTCTTATATTCATTCCCTTTTTGAATGTAGAAACATGAAGATATATTGAAATATTTTGGTTGAAATATCTTGGTAAATTCTTGGTTATTGCAAAGATATTCCCTTTTGGTGAATTATGGTATGTTAGATTAAAACAATTACCACTGTTGATCTTGATTCATCATTAAATTAGACCATCTACCATCTTCTTCCCATGGTAATGTAATGGACGAAATGATAACATGAATAAGACACAAATATATTACATTACTAACCCTAACTGAGCCTATCCAAGGAGAATACAACAAAAATGTGTCAATGTACCAGAATCACTAAATCATAATGTTGTTCTAATTTTCAGATTAGACTCATTAACTCTATCAGTTTACACCTATTCCCACATGGGAACTCATTTCTCTCTCAAAAAATGTAAATACTTTATGGCTCTAGAACTCTCTTATGAGGATATCTATATGATATACTTTGGTTCACTCTAATGTGGGTGTTACATCAATCACCTCCTTCATCCATGATTTGAGATCTAATTTATCATGTATGAATTTCATTATGGGAATCCCCTTCATGAAAGATTATTCTTTTTAAACTGCTCTTATGTGTACATGATTTATATAAAACTATTCCCTAGGTTCTATACTCCTTCAAAAAATTTATATTCTACATGAGCGATCAAAGCTTCGAAAAAAGTTCCTATATCACAAAAAAAATATTATCATGAACTATTATACCTTCATAAACTATACAACCTTCCTAAAATGCACACACATTATAAACCAATGACGAGTCATGAACTCCCTTCATGGGTTTTCTTTTATGTACTATTCTAAAAATATCCTTTACTCCAAGATTGGGTTTTGTATGTGTTTGAGGTTTTCAATGATAATTTTACTTATTGAACTTCATTGTTCCTAATGAAGTGATCGGAGGTCGTTATATAGGCATTCAAACCGATCCATATTAATAATCATAAAATTATTGTTCAACCATTCACAAAATCCACTTCACATAATATATCTCTTATGTGGCATTGTATATAGTAACTCCTAAGGGACCTCCTCTAAATACTCATCTTTCTATAAAAAATGATCAAGTGCACTCTCGAACTTCCTTTGTGGTTCATATACTGTCTAGGTGATTCAAAAACCATTATATATTCCACTGAAACACCACTCTCTTCCTGGAAATGAAAAAGCACCATCACAAACTATTATTGTCATCACATACATTCTATTAGGGTAGAATTAATTAGCAAATTTTCTTATCTTATTTTACTATATAGCTTTGTGTAATTACTATGTAGTTCACATAAAAAAATCATATGTGGATATCCTCCCTTTTCCATCAATGAATCCTTGATCTTCCTCACAACATTCACACCTAGAAAATTTACAGACACTATGAAAAATTTCCAACTTATATCTATAATCTTTGAATACCTCAAAATTCATTTAGAACCAATTTTTAAAAAATAAACATTATCAAATTATCAAATATCAATTTACACAAAGAAAATATTCCAAAAATATAAGATATAACATTGATTGGTTTTAACGAAAAATAACCCCCTTTGGGTTTATTGAACACACTTTAAAACCACATAAAAATCGATTGGTAAAACTTTCAGACTTTCTCCTCCAAACAGTTATTTCCCTTCTATAACTCGTTAAAGGGATCAAATAAAAGCAAAAAAAGTAATTTATGGCTACATGAGTCAATTTCACCTTCAGAATCAATAGTATAATGAAATTTTCATTAATGAATAATTTTATATGTAAGAATACTTATTGAATATTTATTTATATCAAATGATGAATAATGATCATCTATTGAGAAAACTTCCCAAACCACATAGGGTAAATTATTTCATTATAAAACCAAATTTCATCCATTCATGACTTGAGTTTTTAGATATACTATCTTCAATATCATCATGTTTCATGACTCTCCATACATTTTTTTTCTCCACCTATTTCTTTATTAAACTCCCCTATAGTTGGTATGTGAAACATATCCCATATTTTTTAACAATACATCTTCACATTTATCTAAATATTAAAATGTCACTCATTTCAAATCCATTATTTAAAACATTAGTGATTTGAATATTGTGAAATATTTAACCCACCTGAGGAGTGGGGTTACCATATATACACTATTTAAGTGTGGGATATTTAATGTAATATAATTTCCATATAATGATTTATAACTATTTTTGGGGTAGGTCCGTAGTAATGATGTCCAAGACTTCACATTCTGTTTGAATATACTCTAACTTAACCATCCCATTATCATCTATCTCACTGATGGTATGAGAATTTATTTAAATAGAACTTGAATTATCATTGTTTATTCTAATTAGATACTTCACCTCAATACTCTTGTATTAAAGATGAAACTTTATACATACTATGTGTGTGCAAGATTTTGATGCTATAATATATTTATCTTATAAAGTGTTATGAGAAATGTAGTTCTATTTCTTTATTAACCAAGAAATTCAAAATCTTTTAAGATATAATTCACTTCCAGATATTGAATTTATATCATCCGTTAAATCATTCACATATGTGTAAGTGTATCCTAATAACTCTTATTATTATGTTTTTCTATACAATAACCTAATATCCAACAATCCTATAAAAAGAACAAGATTATTACCAATGTAATAAAGTTGATTTATATTGGTTTAATTTATTTTCACTATTCTTGAAACATAAAAAAATACAATGTCAGTTCATTCTATAGTTTAGTACAATATTCCCCTAATGATCTACCTATATTTTATTACACTGACTTCTTTTCCATCATCATCTATCAATAAAATAATCATGGTATAAATTAATGTTTTCATCAATTTAGAATCCAATAATATAAATATTTTTAAATATATTGTTGTTATATTTATATTGAGAGATGAATATACCATAATTTCCAATAATCACCTATAGAATAAGGTAAAATTTAATTTATCCAATAATCTATATTTCAAAATTTCACTTCCTGAATTATGATTTTTTTAGTAATGTTCTTCCTTCATTCCAATGTAGATTACATATTCCACATAGCCCCATAAATCATTCATTACTCTCATTATTTAAATATAAATTTTAATCAACTCAGCAACACTATAAATGAGGCTTCATCAAGTATTGATCAATTCTTGAATACCATTCTCTTGGTTTTTACTTCAGCCTATAAAGTTATTTCTTTAACTATAAACCATTTTAATCATTGTCTTGGAAAATAAAACCATTAGATTGATTGATGAAAATACTCTTAATATAGAACACCATTCACAAATAATTTAAAAGAATCGATATATTAAACCATGAATTTTATTTTCACTAATATAGTGAAGAATAGTCCAATGGTTTCCAATAGTTCCATGGGTGAAATGGTTTCATCTACATATATGCCCACAGTTTTGGAGTATATATTCCATATAATTCAATATTTATTTTTAATAAATTTTATGTATTAATTCAGGTATTTACAAAAATCTATTTTGAGATTATGATTTTCTTATGTACCATGCTTGAAACAACCTCCCAGGTCTTATTCTTCTCAATTTGGTCAAGATCTTCCTTCATCACCTAAATGAATTTTAAATATTAGTAGGTTCTAAAAAACAATTCTTCTCTAATTTACATAAGTAAGTTTCTTTGTGGATATTTTATTCTCATCATTAACATCATAACTATTTGATCACAAATGAAATTATACTCATCATGTTCATCAATTTATTATAGTTTTTATATAGATATAGATCTACCTTCATCGTGATATCCATCATTATATTTATATGAATTTTACTTATTCCTTTATTTTATGATATCATAATTTTTAGGTATGTCTCTATAGATTTTTTTATTTAACCCTTATAGGTAGAGTCTTGTTTGGATATAGGTAGCCTTATCGAGGAAAATGAACAAAAATTCATGGATGCATGTTTATCTGGATAAATGGAGTCTCATAAAATGGGTTATTTTTTTCATAGTTTCCTGGTATTTTGAGAATATTTAATGTTGTTTTGGTTTGTTTATAAGGAAAATGGGCTGAAAATCCACCTATAGATCATTTACACATCATGTAAAAGGATTTCATGTTTTTTAATGCTCGAACATTTTTAGTAAAATAATCCAAGGAGACAGAATTTTTCAACATATCACATTAATAATATTTATATGATGTGTAACTATATAAAACACCGTGTAATTTCATGAACCAATATTTTATTTTATAAATTTTGGTTAAAATTTCTTTCAATCCAATTGATACCTTATACTCTATACCATAGGGCACCTTCCAATCAATTTTGTAGTGCAAACCTTTATTCTACAAATCCTGATAATTCCTTTGATCCCTAGTATGTGCTTTTGTTATACATTTTTTCTTATCTCGCTTAGTTCTCCAACATTGCAGTGTAAACCATTGATCATGTGTATTGTTGGTTTCGTTCTTGGTCAGTGTGATCTAGGATCCTCATTGCGATCATCCGCATCTTATTTCTTGTGATTTTTTTCCATTGGAAGGGTTGTTGGATCATCATTTAAAGGTATGGGGAATAAATCCTTACCCTATGGCTTGATAATTTCCAATTAAATGAATTATTGTGACTGATTAAATGTAACATATACCCAAATAATTTAATTAATGAATGATATTATTCCTTGGATACATTTGGTTTCAATAGGATTCTGACATGGATTATAGCTACCTGTTGTGTGGGAAAACATTAAAACATGTTCAATTGGTTAATTACATAAATTTTGATTAGAATTACATGAGACCTTAGGTGATTACATGATATTGAATCCCTAAGAAGTTATTTATTACTTATTGATCACATTGTTAATCAAATGTGATATGAATGAAACTTTTATATTAAAGAAGGATGGTAATTTTTGAAGTTAACCATTAAAATTTATGATTTGATATTGTGATATTCATTCTATATGATAGGACTCGTGTTATATGCTTTAATTCATATATAATGGGAGTTTCCCAATAACATGCACAGTTATATGTTGTAATGATTATATTGAGTGGTCTCCACCTAGTCCAATATTGTAATTCTTATAGGGATTTAACCCATATGTGTTAATTCTTATATGGTTTTGACTTTTATTTTTGTGACTATATTGTGGTTATATTGTTCTGTTTATCAACGTTGTAAAACATGATCATATGTTTTCTAGCACAAAGTGGAATAAGTTTTTTTTTTAAATCATCTTAATTAATACCCATGTTATTATTATATAGTATAGATTAATTATAATACTGGTTAGTTCAAACATTGTGGTTTTGACCTAATTATATTTACTCAATACCTTTATTGGATTTCATTTGGTACCCAAATAGATTTTGTGGATGTACGGTTTGATAAGGGGAATGGACTATGCTGTATATTTCTATATGCTAGATGGGATAGAGGATAGTGGTAAGACCAACATGGGGTTCAAGACTTGGTACTTTTGAATATTTATTTGAGTTAGATAGTCTTCTACTTTTAATTTTCATGAATGATATTTTTTCACATTCTACTATATCCTTACAATATTTATTTACAATTTATTGGATTATTTAGTTTGAATAATTTATTGGTTTCTGTAATGTCTATATTTGGATTTCATTCATTCATATAGATTCTTTATATTATTATAACACATAATATTTAGTGTTATTTTATCGACACTATTAATATCACACCACATCTACTAGTCGATAGCCTCTGGAAAATAGGAAGGCAACCTTATGGTCTTGTAAACAACCCTTATTGGCTATATGAGAGAGTGCACGATTTTGGGATGTTAAAAGGTTTTTTCCAAGAATTAGGTTTTATTTTTTTATACACTACTATTTGGGAAATGAATAAAGGAAACTAGGATGTGATGGGACACAGAAATGAGTATTTTTATGTGTTGACTCTTGTATGGGGGAAAATATGAGTGCCCATGGTTGGGTTTTATATTTTTGTTGTGTGCTTGTTATGATAGATATTATTTTACCTTGGGTGTTTCACATGTTGTGAGTGGTTATTATTTTTTTATGACACTATTTCTTTAGATTCATCTCATTTCCTAGTATGTCACAAGATGTTGATACATTTATCATAATAGGCACATATAGATAAATTGACATTCATTATTCATGATAAGAGCATATCTCTTTTTTAATTTCATGTATACATTCTATTGAACTATAATATGAAATATCAGTTACACTAGATAAATGAAATTTATTATCATGTTCAGATAAAAAACATAAAATTCATGTTTAGATAGACCAGGAGTCAATAGTTCTCTATTATAACAACCAGTTAAGGTTAGCATTATTGTTATCAATTGTTCTAAGATGTGTGTTTGTCTTATAGAGAATATGCCTCATCTCCATCATTGACATGAGAATTGGTAATGTTTATATCATCATAATCCCATCACAACTAAACTAGAGCATCTAGTGGATCGTGAGGGCTAGACAGATGTTCAAAATGGTGTCACCTTTTAGAGGGTTATAAAATCCCTAGAATGGGAGAAAACTCATATTGTTACATCAATGCATGAGATGAAAATAGATTTATTGCTACATGATACACCTATACATGATAGGTAAGGAGGACCCCATGATGTAGTGTTCTAGACAATGTTATTCCAGATGATCTTCAAGCATCGTGATATTCCCTCAAATAGGATGGTGAAGCTTGATTAGTATATTCTTCTTGGACCTACCATGCATTGGTTGGATATTCTAGAAGATATGGGGCCAGAGGGTGAGCTATATTGGAAAGAAATTGAGACACATTTCCTCAAAAATTTATATCATGATACATTGAGGAATAAAAAATATCATGAGTTTACGCATCTGATACAGGAGGTAATGTCAGTGATAGACTATGTCGGATGTTTCAACGTCCTACATCACTTTTTTCCATCTTTGGTTTTTGATGAGATATTCATGGGGAGACTATTTTAAGATATTATTTACTTTGAGATAATTTCACAATTAAACATTTTTTTCATGAAGATCTTTATGGATGTGATGAACAAGGAATCCCTCACAAATTAAAATTTGAGAGAGGCCTCGAGGAGCAGCCATGTTGTTTCAGCAAGATGAACTAGGTACTCTTCTTCAAGTTGAATAACGCACCACTATGAAATTTTCTTCCATCATAGTTGTGGGAAAGGTTATTAGGTTAGTGTAAAACCAACTTAGGATTGCGTTCCAATCCAGTGCTATCACTATAGAAGGTTTTTCTATAAGAATTCCCAGTTCCCCTACCCCATAGTGGTGTTTCATATCTATGGTAATATGATTCGTCTTCAAAAGTTATTTGTTACCTTTATATATAAGTCTAGTAGTAGGGAATCATTATAGGAACCTGAATTGGGAAGGGACGTAGCTACCCCTTAGTGGACTGGTAGAATGTGTTCTAATGGCTGTTTAGGAAAAGGAAGGGAATGTGGAACCCTAATGAATTAGAATCTGTACCAGGCTAGGGAAATTGTTCAAGGGAGTTAGATTAAATCCTATGGAATAGGGACATGTTCGATACATTTTATGTGTACTACTCTGGCTATCGTGGGTGTATGGTCATCTACAATTAGAGGTATGATTCGTATATTATCTACCCTATATTATATTTATTAGATACTATTGAATTGAATTATTTTCTATCTATGACTTTTGAAAAAAAAATTGGACCTAGATTTGGAATTATTGGACAGTCCAATGACCACTGAAAAATTGTTGGGAGTGCAGTCAAAAAATATCTAACATTACAAGGCATGTTCCCTAGAGATTTGTTGGTTTCCATTTCATTTGGGAATTGTTATCTGGGGAAATGATGGCATTTTACTTGATTCTTGGAATGGAATGGTTTTTATCATACCAAGAACATATAAACTATTATAGTAGAACAAAAATACATTCATACCTCTAAAAGGGTGTAGTTAGTTTCACCATAGTGAGTTTGATCTTCGGGCTAGTCATACTAGACCAATTCAATAATTATTGGATTTTTATGCAGTTTGATAGACATTATTCCTCTAGATAATGGTGGAATGAAACCTCATACATCCTAGTACATCACATAGGGGATCTTTGGTTTTCTATGCTATGAAGTATGATGGGTCCTTTTTCTTATCTGTGGATTATCGAAGGTTGAACCTAATGATGGTCAGTCACTAGTAACCTCTTTCGCCTATTGATGATATATTTGATCATATGATAGGTTCTAGGATACTTTTGAAGATTTAAAAGAGATCAAGTTATTATCAATTAGGTGTGAGAGAATCAAACAAACCTCGGACAACATTTAGGGGTAGGTATGGCTTTTATGAGTTCGTAGTGATGCCATTTGGGTTGACTAATGAACCTAAAATTTTCATGGCCATGAAGAATAAGATATATCATTATTTTGTGGATTGGATTATGGTGTTTCTTTTTCAACGATATCATAGTGTACTCCTAGTTAGTAGATGATCATGCCCCAAATCTTGACATCATCCTAAGTATATTGAGAGAGAAACAGCTTTTTGCCAAGAAAATCAAATATAGTTTCTCAATTAATAAAGTGAACTTATTGGGGAATTTCATCTCAGAGGAAAGAGTGTTAGTGGACCCATATAAGTTTCTATTCATGGTATATTGGGAACAACAGATGAACCTCTTAAAAATTTGTTGCTTTCTAGGTTTACTAAGTTATTATCGGCACTTTATCCCACATTACTCTTATTTGGAAGAACCATTTTCTGTGATGAATAAGAAATGGGTGAAGTCTATATGGACTGATTCTTATAATATATATATTTAGGAGATAAAATATAGGATGTCTTTATTACCTATCCTCACATTAATCATGATTTTAAAATATTATACCATGTACAATGATTCATCGAGAGTTGTGTTCTTATAAGTTTTGATGCAAGAGGATAATGTGGTTTCTTATGGCTCTAGGAAGATGATAACACATGAGAATAATTACCCTAATCATGTTCTAGATTTAATAATAATGTTAAATTTCCTAATATGATGGATAAAATATATCATGGGTGAATGTTTTGTGTTACACCCAATTAGAAGATCCTTAAGTTCATATTCTCTCAGTGAGACCTGAACCTTCGGCAGAGTAGGTGGGTCGAGTATCAGTACTCTTTAAAAATAAATTTGGTTTATACAACATGATTAGGTAATATATTTTCCAATTTCATGAGATGAAATACATATA
Source organism: Viscum album (assembly GCA_963277665.1). Taxonomy (NCBI): domain Eukaryota; kingdom Viridiplantae; phylum Streptophyta; class Magnoliopsida; order Santalales; family Viscaceae; genus Viscum; species Viscum album. Next base: position 1,187,649,801 of record OY728143.1, on the reverse strand, counting down.
TAGAGTCAATATTGGAGTCTTGTGATGAGTGACAGATAATGGACCTCTTTGCAGAAATGAATTTGGATGTTCTGGAGTCTCTATTGTGGGTAGCTCTGACATTTAAATCTGTTATACCCATATTATTGTAATGGGTTATGAATTAGTAGTTGAATGATCTGAAGGGATAAGTTTTGATAAAAAAATTATATGGTGGTGAGACACTGTTAGGATGTTATCTCATCAGGAGAAATTCTTTTCATTCTGGTGATTGATTATGTGTTTGTACATGCTTTCACAAGGAGCTCATGAGAGAGTTTCACGCTTCTATATGGGTGGTGCATCCTGGTTTGACAAAGATATATCATGATATTCATAGATGGTATTGATTAGAAAAAATGAAGAAAGAGGTAGCATTATTTGTGGCCAGATGCTTCACTTATTAACAAGTAATGATCGAACATCTGAGGCCAGTTGGGATTTTTAAACCTTTACCCAATCCCGAGTAGAAATGAGATAATGTCACTATGGATTTTCAGATAGGATTATCTAGGATTATCCATAATAATGATTTTTTATGGGAAATTTTTTATTTAAATATTAAGGTATCCCACTTATAACCTATTACAGAGACCTTAAAAGTTGATGATCTGGGCAGTCTTTATATGAACATGGTAGTTCAGTTTCACGGTGTTCTAAGGAGAATCATTTCACATATGGATAGTTATGACACATAATATTTATAGCATTGTCTTATAAATGATATGGTATGTTGGGTTCTCTTGAGAACTACATATTATCCATATAATGATGTTAAATCTGAGAGGACTATTTAGGTTTTGGAGGATATATTACGAGACTTATTTTTGATTTAGGTGGTTAATGGGAGAAAAGTATGTATAACATATAGTTTTCATATAATAATAGCTAATAGGAATCATTCCAAATAAATCCTTTAGAGGAATTTCTTGGAAGGACATTATATTCACCAATTTATTGTCTAGAGGCTGGTTAGTATGCATTTTTCGGCCTAGTCTCATGCTGGAGACATCTGAACTGGTTTAGTTGATTAAACATCAGATGGTGACCATGTCGAGAAAGTAGAAATTGTGTTTTAGCCACCATATATAATCTTGGGAATATAAGGTTAGTTATTATGATTTCCTTCAGGTATATCCAATATTGGGGTAACTCTGTATTAGAAAATAGGGAAAGCTATTGCCCATATTTTTTGGGTCTTTTAATATAGTGGAAATGTTCGATGTAGTTTCATAATGTTAATCCCTTCTTCCATGCTAAATTTCCATGAAAAACATGTTCAATATGCTAGAAATATGAATATAAAATCCATACCTTTAACATGTGATAGATGTTGTAGACATCAAAATTTTTTCTTATGTGACCATTGAGGAGAAGCTGATACGAGTTGTGGATCATAATGAGAAATATCTTCTGGTTAGGACTATACGATTGGTTTGAGTGTAGTGGTTGCATGGGTGCATTTTGGAGGAGAAATTGGCGGGGGTCTGATATGAAAACAGAGTGGCCTCACTTTTTCATTGGGTCCTAATAGTTACTCTTGGAGTATCACAAGGAGGTTCTATTATATGGTGGGGATGTTCAAAGATCCCATCTTTTTTCAAGTATGTCTCTGAGTTTTTCATTTGATCCACAGTGGCCAAGTTTTGTTTGGATTTAAGAATCCTTGTGGGAAAAAATGGCCTAAATTATGGGATGTATATTTAATAGAATTATTGGATTCTATCTAAATGGGAAAAGTGTTTCATGGGTTCCATTTATGTTGAGAAACATTAAATGGTAGTTTGAGTCAATCATTAGAAAAATGGGCTAAAACCACCCAGCTGAGCAATTATATGCCATGTAATGGGATTACATGTCGTGTAATGTTTGGGTGGTTTAATAAAATAATCTAAGGAAATGGATATTTAGGTGTATCCCAATAATAATATTTACTCAACTTGTAACTACATTAAATTACATGTAATTTCCTAACCCTCTAATTTAATGTATTCTTCACATTTGAAATTTCATTCTAACCCATGCATACCATCTTCTATTAATGTTGGGGAACCTTCTAGGGGGTTTTTTAGTATGAAGAATACTTTTAAACATTGTGATAAAACCATTCGTCCCTGATAAGTGGTTTTGGTCTTGTTTCATTATTCTATCACTTGTTTATCAATCTATTGTGGTGAAAAACCTTGACCATGTGCATGTTTGTTTTTTATCTTTGTCAGGTTGATCTAAAGTCCTCATTAAGATCATCCTCACCTTCTTCCCTATTGTAATTTTTTGTTGGAAGAATTATAGGATTTTCAGTTAAAGGTAGGGGGTCTAAATCAAAACCCTATTTTTTGGTAATTTCAATGTATGTGAAATATTATTATTCTGGAAATGTAATGTGCACCCATATCATTTAATTAATGAACATAATTAATCCTCGTTGTCCAATGGTCTCAATTGGATTCTAAAATAGATTAACAATACATGTTTGATAGGAAAAACATAATCCTAATTGAATTGGATAATGTTTTAATGTATCATTAGAATTATATGAGATCTTAGGTGATTTCAGGATACATAATCCCTATGTTTTGGATTATTTCTTTTTGTTCTGACTATTAATCATTTTTTATATGAATGCAAGTGGTATATGAAACACAAATGATAAAGCATATAATTTACAAATGAAATTAATGATGTGATATTGAGATATCCATGATGTATGATAGGGTTGGTATTCCATGATGTACTGATTATATATTTAGGCATTCCACCTGAACAAGTATACTTAAATGGTTTAATGTTGATATTGAGTAGGCTCGGCCCAGTCCCATGTTATAATTATTATATAGATTTGTATTTTATCAGTCCCATGTTGTAATTATTATAGGGGTTTGACCTAGATGATACAATTAATATAAATTGTAGAAACTATTTTTTGTGACTCTACCATGGTTATAGGGGTGTGGTTGGCATGGTTGTAATACATTCATACAGATTTTCTTACATAGATATGAACTTTGTTATTGTTGTATTTCATTAATTGTTAAACTATCTAATACACATGTTTATAACTCTAATAAATTCAATTACTATCTAAATAGTTAGTTTATACATGGTGGTGTCAATCTAAAGAGTTATACTTGCACACTATTGAGGAAGATGTTTGGTACCTGAGCAGATAACATGGATGTAGGTTTGGAAAATGGAAATTTACCTTGCATTTGATTGTTGTTTCTATATGGGATGTATTTTTAAAACAATACATACATGTAGTTCAAGATCGGGGAATTTAGAGTCTTTATTTGATTATTATAGACTTCTAATTGTATTATTATAGCATGAAATTTATTTACATTCCATTAATTCATTACATCGGTTCTTTACTATTTATTATATTATTTTTTTCTTTATTTTTTGTTTTCCAAAATGTATATAATATGATTTATTCCATTTATCTGGATTATTTATACTTCTACGACACTTAATTCATTGGGTTATAGTCTCCCCACTATACATTTTACAACTCTGTAACTAGATAGAAGCCTATGGCATACCAAGAGGCACGCTTGAGGTCTTGTAACTTACTTTTCTCCCACATGAGAGAGTACCGCATTGGGGGGTGTTACATTTGTGATCCTGGTGCGGTTCTCAACACTTCATCACTATACTAAAAATAATTATCAATGTTCTTCTGAATATTATACTCATTTTTCAATATAGTGACATCAATTATTTTGAAAAAATTTCCCTCACTTTTTACTGAACCATTTATATTCATTATTCTTTCCTACGTAGCCATGAAAAATTACTTCATTTCCATGGGATTCAAAGATCATGTGTTTTTACTTATTAATAAATTAAAAACACTATACAATTATAAAGTAAATAATTTTTAGGTTCATTTTATAACAGTACTTTTATTGTTTATTTTGCTACACTAGATGTAGGAAATTACTATTAAAAATATAGAACAATCTCAGTGATTCTTTCCAAAATATCTCTCGTTGGTCATTATCAATAAGCATTGTTCTAAAATTTTATTTATTATCTAGTTAATCCTCTAAACCATGATATTTTTTTAAGAGTTCAAATGGTGGATACTTGGTTCTATATCTCATGTTTTGAGTAATCATCCACCTAGATTCCTCTAAACTCAATGTCATTATAGATTTATAACATCAATTTTTTTAAATATTATATTCATCCTCACTCTACTATTTTGTAATAAAATTAAATACCACATGTTTTTGAGATATGTCCATAATAAATTAAATCCTACTATAATTAAAATGAAAAAACCTAATATCTCTTCCAAAAATGGGCTTTAGTGATATAGGTCCACATACACCAACATGCACATGTTATCGTACTCTTGTTGACCTGTTTTCTTTTTAATTTTAACACTTTCAGGTAGTATTCTCCTTTTAAATTATCACATTTTTTGAGTACTGTCACATAATATTTTAGGTAGAACTAAAGACCCATTATTTTCACTAGTCTTCCACTCAATTTAATAGGAATATTATGAAACAATCGATTTGCTTCTTCCATTACTTGTAAAAAAATTATATATACCATCTTAGATTTAATATATATAATTTTATAACCTATTTTAAATATGTTTTAACATTGGTTATATAAATAATTAACATTAAAACCATTCCCTATGGGTATTTAAAATTGGTGTCTCAACAAATATTGTTAAAACTCATGTTTTTACTATCTATTTGTAAAACAGCAATGTTAAAAACCTTTTCCTATGACAGTTTTATTGTATTTTTTTTAGATTTTGTTAAAAAATGATTTTTCAGGTACATTTTACAAATACTAATGTCAAAATACGTGTTGCGGGATTTTTAATACTATTTTTTAATCTAAATTTAAAATAAAAAATTCAAATAAAAAAAACTATATTTCATGGTTTCCAAAATCCACATTTCACATATTAAATTTCCATATAAAATATATTTTTCTCCCATATAATTTTTCATGAATAGTAGATATGTTTGCGTAATCTATCTTCATTTATTTCAGATCTACTCTATCAATACCCATCTTTATTCTATTGGTTCTTGATTCAAAAATAACAACATGGTATTTAAAATTATTCTTATGTTATTTAATTTATTAATTATTGGTTATTATAAATGATATTCTTCATAAAAATTCACTTTGTATGATAAAGAATACTTTTTAATATTGAGATAAAAATATGATGCTTTCACATGAGATTTATAGGTTACAGTCTAAAATTACTTATAATTAGGACCTTTATATTTTTCATATGTTATTTCATCATAACTAAATTAATTTTATTAAACCTGTAATTGAGGCTTTATCTTTATTTTTCTTGATTACATTTGAATTTTTTAATTTTATACTTTTCTATATTTTATTTTCAATAAATGGCATAATTAGTATTCAAATAATTTTAAAAAAATATTCATCTTTAACATTCGTTATAAAATAATCAAAATTAAATGTATTATATTTTTATAGAAGTAATTATTGTATCATGGTTTTAATAGCCGATATTGAAAATATACATACAACATAACTGACAAGATCATCACCTAAAAAATATTTAAATAGAAATAAAAGTGCTGAAAAAATCATTTTCTATAATAATGGTTGGATGGAATGCACTTGTCTTATTCTCCACTAAAAGATAAAAATTCCCCTTCATGTGGTTCCCATGCATGGAAACATCATTGTTCATTCTCATAACAATATAGTCCTTCTTGGTAAATTCTATCGCATTCATTATGTAACATAGCTAAATGTAACACAAAAAATAATGAATGACACATTCCACAACCAATAAAAATGTGTGTTTCATCTAATTTCCTTAAAACATTGATTTCTACATATGTATATTAATTGGGACTTCATTATTTCCAAATTTATGGATGCCTTATTTCTCTCTCTTAATGCATGTGACATGATATATATTTTTCATGTTGTAAAAAGTGTATCCACTTTCATCGATCCATACTACAAAATTATATTATTATTTAAGGGAAATCCTTATAACCATTGTAACCATATATCTTTTTTCGATCCAAATATTTGGATTTACACATAGTGTTATTTGACATGCTGGATATTTGTTAGAATATGAGGGTTCAAAATTATATTTAAATTATGAAAATGGATTTTTTGGTTTTAATCCAACTTAATGATTCCTAGAGCTACTTCAAAAAACCATTTTGGGTCTCCATAACCAAATTACTATAAATTGACGATGAGAAATATATTTACATATGTACAAAGACTCCACACTATTAACAGTGAACATTTGAAGTATGTATTAAATGTTGAACTCTTCGTGAATGCCCTATTTATTCTATAACACCACATGATTTATTATATATTCTTTTGAAATAAATTTTAAATATCCTACATATTTATTTCCATTTAAACCTATGTCTAAATGAATTGTGATATATTATAACATCTAATTCTATTCTATTTCTATTTGGTTATTAATAGAACTAAAACAATTAAAAAATTTATATAATTTTTTATTACAGTATTCCACTGTATAGATGAATTCCAATTAAATAATAATTAAATTTTTATTAAAATTATTTCATAATAAAAAAATCAAAATTTTGAAGAAATTTATTTTTGTAGGTGTTAGAAATTTTTATATTAGAAAAATATATTGATCACAATTAAAAAGTTATTCTGAATAAATGTATTAGTAATTTTTGAAATATCAATAATAAATTAGTTTTCCAAAGGTTATGAAAAAAGATTAAATCATTTGAAGGCAAAAATTGTTATTTTTCAAAAAACATATTTTATGTCTTCAATGTTTTTTTATGTTAATAAATAAAAGTATTCACTGTTTATTAATGATGTTAATTAAATTTATTGAATATATATTATATAAATTATTTTAACATTTGTCTAATAGTTTTTAAAAGTAATGGTATGAAATTAAATTACGTTTTATTCTTAGTAATGGTTTTTTATTTTATTTTTAACATTTATTTTACTATTAATTTATACCACTTATAGATATTGAATTTGATACTGTTGATTCAATATTTTGATTCATATTTTGAAAAAAAATTATTGATGTGGGTTTACCTTGGGTAAACTAAGTGGTAATTGTAAAAATTAAAAATAAAAATATCTAAATACGACCATATGATGATATATAGACCTTATATTATCATAAATTGTAATTTAAATTCATTCAAATCCATATTAACTATAATGTGACTTCATATTATTTAAATATGTTAAGTAATTACCTTTGTGTCTCTCCCGTATCGTAAAAATGGTCTCTTCATATCCTCCTATATTCAGAAACATCTATCCATATAGATCAACCATGACCAACCTATAATCCTTATTAGATTCTATTCCATAATTATTTATCTTCTGTTCATACCAAAGGAGCATCATAAGATGAATTTAGTTGTAATCCAAAGGAGGTCCCTCAAATATGAGGTAATTGTTTTACCCAACTCATTCAGAGTTTATTTATTTCTATACTTATTCAAAATAAAATTTATCCATACTAAAATAATTAATGTAGTATAATATATATAATAATATGATATAATTATTACGAGACACAAATTTTCCTCTTCCTTTTAAAAAAAGGTAAATGAACATATTGCTCGTGCGTACCTATAGACCACCACCACCACATAGTGATATGAATAATTTTCCATCACCACATTAAAGTGATGGATTTATCAAACATTTATGATATCTATTATGTAATTACAATTCATAAATTATTAAATATTATTTACCTTTATCTCCATCGTTGTGTTAGAAAAATGAAAAAAATGTTCATGTGTATGTATGGAATACCATCTCCATGAACAATGTAATTCATTTTTAAATCTATAACTGTTATGGATGGTAATAAATAAGTAAATATATATATATATATGATGAATATATATATTATTTATATAAAGATTAAAATTCTTGATATTATGGAACCATGATCAAGATACAAGGACCATAACGTTCAAATAGAAACCTACATAAAAAATGAAGCTCTTAACACCTGAAATGATGATGATAATGAAATATTATAAATGAATAGGTGATAAAATTTTATAAGTAAACCATGTAAGTTATTTAAGTATAAATATTATTATTTTATAGAATTATTATAAATATAAATAAATTATATAGAAGGTTTAAATAACTTATGAAGAAATTCGTACCTGAACTAAGGGTTTTACGTTACAATCTCACAATTTACAAGATTTGTTTATTCATAAAAAAATTTTAATGAAATTAAATAATCTATATATCATAAAAAAATTAATTTCATCACTTACAGTTATATCTATATAATACATTTTGTTTCAATTTAATCTCTTTTAGTACTCAATATTCCAAAAAGAGGTTTTCATGGTAATTGAAATTTTTTACTCTATTTGATTTAGAATCCTTCTAGTCCATAACTATATTTTCAATAAAATGTATTCACTATTAATTTCAATAATCTATAACGAATGATTAAATTTATATTTACCCATTATTACGTTTTATAAATATATTTAAGTGTAGTTTTCTTCTCGTTTTTGAAATCAATTTTTTTACAGAAGGTGTGAAAAAAAATTATAGTTTTAATGTATACCCGATGAAAAAAAATTTCCCCATATAGAATAATTTCTTCATTGAATCTATCTTTACAAATTTTCATGGGTTTTTAACATTTAATGATTCCAATAATTTCAATGAAATTTTTAGATTTTAAATTAGTTATTTCAAAATGAAAAATAGTATTCTCCTCAAGAAAAGTTCTAGTGGGAATTTAAAGGCACATTATTATATAACAACATATATTGATATCACCTATAAATTACTAGGTATATGATGTAATGATACCATATTTATTCATTATATATATTTTATATGAATATGATTTATAATTTTTTACAAAGCAAGTTATTTCTATATCCAAAGCTATAGACAAATGATATATGCTTTCCAGATATTCTGGAATACATATGAATGGAGTATGATTAAATAATTAGTAGGTACATTATGGACCTCCAATTCATTGGGTAATGATTAATGTTTTGTGAGTTCAAATGGTACAAATATAAATATCCCAATCCCCAATGTGGGTATATGGGTAGTTAGCCTAAGACAGAAGAAGGTACATGAGTAGTTAGCCCTGGCGTAATATGTGATGAATGTCTTGGTGGATATCATTGTCCTATGATTTCCTTGATTGTGAAAATTCCACAACTTTTTCCACAATCTTATGATATTCTCCTTTTTATGATATGATCTTATGGATCATGAAATATTATTATTCTATTATTTATTCCATATGAAATAGAAATTCCTTATTTCAGGATTATGATCTCTGAATTAATATATATGATTATAAAATATTATTATCTTATTCTCATACCCTTATACTCATAATATTATTATATATGATCATTTAATGATATCACCAATGTTTATCCTTACATATTACCAGTTCTCATCCATAATTATGTTTCCTTTCCCAGGGTTACAAGGAAATGTTTTAAGTACGGTGTGACTAAGATGTGTACATTTTGGGTGATGTTGAAGATCATTCATGAAATATGATGATTAAGTATATATAATTCAATTAATATAATGTTATATATTTGTAGTGTTTTTATTTTTATGAGATTTATTTAATATTCATCTAAAATGATGTAATATTCTTATATGTTATATTTGGGTTTCATTAGTTTGTATTAAATAAATGTTCAGTTATCATTAGATATTATAATTATAGATATATATTGAATGTATCATGGATAAATTTATATGTATGATAAAATATTGATGCATTGGTAAAGTATAGATTATGTATTTATCCTAGATAATATAGTGTTGTCCTGATATTGGAATGTGTATATGGCTACATCATATTTTCACAGTGCTTTTAAAAACATTGAATGGGTAATATTGGGTATTAACTCAATTTTAAGCAATGCATGATAAGTGGCCCTAAGGCTACTCACCTGGCTATAAACTCCCATGGTAAGTTCCTAGGATAATTCAGTCATTCTTCACACACTATTATGAAATAATTTAATTGAAAATGACTATGGATGGCCTAGGCTAATCCCAAAATACCGTTGACTAAAATAATGTGTCATGATGGAAATATCATATAAGTGGATTTTCATGATTATATGATTTATCACTATGATTATTATTTATCACAGTATCCATTCTGTTTTTATTCAATGGTTGGAACAAATAGAAATTTTGATAATGTTGAATGGGACAAAAAATGAAATGATTTCCGACCTGAGAAAAAAATGCTATGGGAGATGGAATGAAATATATTATTACTATGGTGATGTAACTTTCCCAATATATGGATCATATTGATATTCTAAATAATAAAAGGAGGAAAAACAAACTATTAATTCCTCTATAAAGAAACATCCACCTTCTATTAATTGGTCGACTAATCAACTAATTACAGAACAATGTATTAGTACGATCAAGATTATATTTTTTCTCTCCAATTATCGGAGCATGAAAACATTATTTTACCTAGTTAAAAATTGGAAGGTGAAACAAATCAAAACTAGACACATATCAAGAACATGATGAGATATGAAGAAACTAACTCTATGGAGTGGTATTATTACACAATAAAAACCATTTCTATTTAGTAATGTTTCTATAAAATGTGGAAATATATGTGAAATTTTTAAGAAACGTTTCTATTTTAGCCACATTTTTAGGAAAGGTCAATAAATTAATGACATTTTTAGGAAACAATGATAAATTAGGGACATCTTTTAGGAAACACCCCTAAATTAGTGTCATTTTATGGGAAACATTTCTTGATAAGTGACATTTTTTAGGAAACATCATTGTATATATATAGCACATTCCCCACATCAATGTAATTAACTATTATATATATATATATTAATATATATACACACAAAAACACATATATAATCAAATATATAAAAATATTTATACACACACACAAAAACCTATATATATATAGTTTTACATAAAAAGGATAAAAATGTTAAATTTATTCATGTTTGTAAGAAAACGTGTCTATTTAAGTGACATTTTTTCAAATGTCATAAAAAGTGTCTATTTATATATACATATATTTACTTATAATTTTAATTATTTATATATAAACACACACACTCATATATATATAAACAGATATATACACACATATATATATAAACACACATGAATATATATATATATATATATATGTATATATGTATATAAATATCTAAGCAACAAATATATAATAAATATATACATATATAAATATAAAATAAAATTATATATATAAAAAATTAAAATATATATAATCACACATATACACACACATATATATAATAAAAAATTTAATCAAATATGTAAAATATCTTCGTATATATATTTATAATTTAATATAAACACCCACACATATATATAAATATAAAAAACGAAATATAAACATATAAAAACATAAACAAGCACACATACACATATATTAATATATGTATAATATATATATATATATATATGAATTAATATATATATATATATATATTATTAATTTTTAAAATACTGATTTATAGTTATATATATAAATATAAAGTAATAAAATTAAATGTAAAAAATGAAATTGTTGAGTTGCTACTGTATTTAGATTTGATGTGAGTGGTTCATAGATGAAACTCTTTTTTCTGATGTTTCCTATATTGTGCAGGTGTGCATTGAAGCATAATGTGGGGAAATGTTTGAAAAACAATATTGTACAAAAATATTAAGAATTTGAAAAAATATATTTTACCATAATATCGGAAAAATATTGATTTATGAGGCATTTCAAATTAGCAATGCTTATAAACGTCAATTTTTTAGGTTTATAAACAATACTAAAATTATTGTTATAATTTATTAATAATTTTAAAATTAATTCTGATATTTGTTAGAAACGTCGTAAATTATTTATAGAAATTTTGAAATGTAGATAATTTAAATAATTTTTGTAGTTGTTTTGAAGGTTATTTTACAATATTTACTTACCTTGTATTAAGTATATGAGAATGGAAAAATAATTCCTTGGGCTAATGTAGTGGGATGGTGAATCCAATATTGCATTTGACTAAAAAATTGAATAACATGTGAGGTATTCATCTAGTACTATAATCCATCCTTAAAGAATGATTGATCGATTTTTTGGAAGATTATAACCAATTCCTTGATGGGTTTTATCCATTAGGGAATTCAACATCTATGATTAATTCATTTTATATTCATTAAATATATAAATAGAGATTACATTCACCCATCAATCTCATAGTTTTGATAATGGAATAATGTTGAATCTCAAAGGATATTATAAGAATATAAACCATGGAGGGAATAAGATGATTATTTCTATATGCCAGAAATATGGAAAGAAATATGAAGGAATTTTTTTAAGATGACAAAAAAATCATCACACGTGGAAATGAAATTCATTTGGATGTTTAATTTCAATGTGATGGGAATAATTTATCCAATTGTATGAATGGAGAGAAAGCTCCACACAATGAAATACCCACACTCAAGTGTTTCATATAAAAGGATTATAAGAATTATTTTATCCCATGTAGGAATTCAGGTGTTAATGATAAAGATAAATTTCATCAAATTATTAAATATATAATTAATGGGAAATCTCATGTGATCATTATTTCTGATGTGGGTTATAATAATAAAGTAGTCAAAGGTGCACATACCAACTGTATTATAACATTAAATGTCATATTTTATTCTCAATTTACCCAATATTTGTTATCTAAATAATATTATGATGGTATCACATTACCAACTCAACATTTTGGTATTGAACTTGTACTGAAAACTCATAATGGTATAAATAACACATCAAAAGTATATGATTCGTTATTAATTAAATATTTTGGGATTTTGATATTAATAATTATTATCAATCTCCATCTAATTGAATTTTATTTGATTGGGCTTGGATAGTATCAATCTATATATAACCTAAATTAAATCCCATTCATGGAAGTGAAATTTTATATTATGACTAAAAATATGATCTTTTCTCATTCTCAGATGAATACAACATTTTAATGAAAATTAAATCAATTTTATGGGTCATTATTCAAATTTAAAAGATATATTTATATCAAATGGTTGTGTAGAAAATCAACACAAAGGATAATTTTGTTTTGTATGGTAGTTTGTTGATGTTATTCTGGAATAGTGTCCTAGTCTTTATTTAAATCATGATGTTGAGTTTCTAAAAGAACATATACATGATGCTATACCTATTTCAAGGAATGTTTGAAGAATGAACTTGATTAGGTGGATGGAATTGATGATAAAAAATAAATATAATTTTTTCATCACCTTAGGGTGCACATATACATTTTTTAGGAAAAATTATGGACCAATTAAATTATTTAATTATTTTCTAGAAATCATCAGCATCACGATCATGAATATGTAACAAGTTCCTCATAATAAATATTTTCTTGATCTTATAAAGGTGGTCAATAATTTAAAATGATTACACTCATTATGGAAATAATTAATTTAGGGTTGAATGTGAACACATACCTAAGAAATCATTCCCTACAAGGAATGGAATCTATAAATTTATAGTTATTCTGTTTTGGCTTCCTAATACCCCCGTTAACATCATTTATTTAAAGAATAGAATATTTTTGATTACATTGATTAGTTTCTGTTTTTATTTATACATGATATTATTATATAATTCATGTTGAAATGAGAGGATGTAGTGAACTTTAGAGTAGTTTTGAGGACTTAGAAGAAGGGTAATGTTTATGGTAAAAATAGTAAGTGTGAATTGTGTTTACAGAAAGTATCCTTATTGGGAGACATGATCACCAGAGAGGGTATATAATTAAAACCTTAAAATATTAAAGTCATTGATAATTGTTCAATACATTCCCTTTTGGTTGTTATCCATAGTTTTCTAATATTGAATTTATATAAATAATACATTCTAAATAATTTTCTCAAGAGTTTAGTCCACCTAAAAAGTTGACATAGAAGGGATTCATGTTTCGTTAGACAAATGAATTTGAGTAAAATTATAAGGAATGGAAGAAAGGGAAAGTTATTGAACCTATAATCACATTACCCTACAATGGATAAGGATTTCTGTCACGAACCAACCCGGGATGACCCTGAACCGGTCACCCGAGCTGGTATGCGACATGGCCCGAGAGGCATTCCCGTTCCTCCCGGGTTGGCGACAAGCGCTAGGGCATCAACAGAGGCGGTGGGAATGATTTCACCCAGTTAAAATAAATAAATAAAGCAGCAGAAATAAAACAGAGTTGTGTAAAATAAATAAACAGAGTAATGTAACTAAACAAGAATAAAATAAAATAAAACTAACCAAAAGAGACAACCACTATCTCCATGTGACCTCGCGGGTCACTCTCCAACTCACGACCAAGCGTCGCCCAAGGCAAACGCACTCAAGCTGTATCCTATAAAAACACTAAAAATAGAAAAGAACTATAGGTGTGAGTATTAAAACTCAGTAGGATAGCCCGATATCTATTCCCAATGCACTAGCTTCAAATAAAGATATTTACTAATTCTAGGTTTGAACTAAATTATATAAAATATTCGTTTTCACACACACACTCAATTTCATTTATAAAAAAATGTATCAGTCCATTGCCATTTTTAATTTAAAAACAATTTTTTTAATGTTTGAAAGGAACATGTGAATTGTATTTTAAAACATTTTTGCGAACAATTAGAAAAACCAAACATTGGATATTATCCAAAAAGGAAAACTATACATAACACACAACACACACCAATGGAAATAGAAAACTTGGAACACATGGGCCAGCAACCGAACTAAACCTCTCAACCGTCCACCACATACAAATAAACACTAAAAGAAACATGGGTCAACCCTAGGAGAACGTGAACAAACTAGAACATACTATACATGTAACTCATCCTGAAAGCATGCTCTAACTCGATGACGTTATGACGCCCTAACGCTCAGCATAGCCTTAAATGGCCTAACTGAGGGGCCCAATCCTCATATAAGTAATAACTCAGTATTCCCCTAATATGGGGCCACTAGCCAGTGCGTAATCTAAACTAGTGTAGCAATCGTTCTCAGAAGATTCACTCACTATGCTAGGTTCTCATGTCAACACAAGCAATAAAAAGGGGTGCGTCCACAATGTAAATCAATCATCCATGATGCAAAAACATCACATACAACTCACACAATCAACGCACATCAGATAACTCCCCTGAATTGGTTTTCCAAAATAATTTATTTTATTAAAGTGGCAAATGGGCCTTCACCAATTTTAAAGCAAAACCTCATTTCTCGAGAAAACCCAAAACACTTGTTCAGAAGAAATCATTTATCTTTAAATCTAGAAGTACATTTAAAATTATGTGAATTATGTTTAATGGCCAAATAGTAATTCTTTCAATACTGGGTGTCCGCTCGTCAAGAAAATGTTTCAAGTGTTCAGTATAAAATAAATGGCTCCTTTCACACCAAATAATTATTTAAAAATTAATTATCTTATATTATTTCTCATTCATTAAAATTAATAAAACATCAATTAATTAATTAATTATAAATTTAAAGGTGAGTGCAGTGGGGGACCTACCTCGACTCGCAGTTCAGTTACGACGACGATGCAGTACGTCCCAACTTGCGCACAAGCACGCGCCACTTGCCGACGACTGTAATATCATAGAAAAACCTTTCCAAAGTGCTGAAACAATGCAAGGTATCTAAAAAATCAAGAAACACTATCTTAAAAATAATCCAATAGAATAAACAGAGTAAAACCCACCTTGAAACCGGTGCAGACGAAACGGAACAAACCCAAAACATGCGGTTAAACAAGGTGGGCCCTGTAAATAAAGGCAAACTAACTGAAGCAATCTGAATCGCTTCGCCTTCATCAACGGCAGATGGAGCACGGTCCGATGTGACCCGAGACACCCTTTGCGAACCCAGCGAGGGGATTCATGACCATGTCGGAGAAACACCCTACAACAATTAAAAAACACCTAAAAACAATTAATGCGAAAGGACCAAAGCACGACCAAAAAGGTATCCGAGACTCACATAAACCAAAAGCAGAACCAAGCATTACCAAAAGGATTTATATCCAAAGGATACCCCAATTAATGCAAGTGTTAAAATTATTAAATGAAAAAAAGGGAGAAAGGGCGTGGGAATACGTACCATAACCCACGTGAACACAGTGATGCTCCAGTGAAAAGATGAATCAAGAATCATGGTCCCTTCATGCACCCAAAGGGGATTTGTGTGTTGAAAAAGAAGAAACCGTCATGGTTAAGCGCAATCAAAGAGTCCACGATGGAGGTGCACCATGTAAGGGAAGACCTCCGGAGGAAAAGAAGCTACCCGGTGAGGTGCTAATGGTGAGAAAAGTGGTTTCCAGAGGAGCCACACACACTGGTGTATTTGGCAGGGGCAGTTTCATCCACTGGTAGGGTCAGTCGGGGGAGCCACGCACACCAAGGATGAGCCTGTCCAGAACACGGGTTCGCACTGAAGAGGGAAAGCTGACCGCGAGCTGGAAGTTCGACCGACCGGAGGAGATGGGGTCGGACGCGAGGTGTCGGTGCGGATTATGAACACACGAGTGGGGGATTGTGAGGGCAAGACGGAGCTGGCAGAGGCCTGATGGAGGGATGAGGTAGGGGTGATGGGTGCAACGTGGGAGGTAGGTGGCAGCGCTGGGTCAAGGGGCGCAGGAGGGATCGACTGGTGTTGGCAGACAGAGAGGAGGCCAAGTAAGGGAGGGCTGCTGGCTGTCTTGTAAGGGAGAGCCGATGGTTGAGGGAGGCACGGCGCTGCAGAAGGCCCTACGGGAGGAGGGCGTTGCTGGCGAAGGCCATACAGCAAGAGCGCGGGAGGTGGTTTGAGGGACTCGGCGAGGCCGGGACGTAGAAAGGTAGCGTTGTTGGGCAGTCGGTAGGTCGGGACGCGGGCGGAGGAGTTGGACGATGGCTGGAGGTGCTGGGTGATGGCAGTAGAGAAGGCAGGTGGTTCTGGGTGCTGCAATTGGGAAAACTAGGGCTACACACTGCAAGGGGAGCAGGAGGGAGCAGGGGCCTGCGCAGACAGTGGTGTGAATAAGGGCGCAGGCTGCTGAAGGGCGGCTAGCACGCGGCTGGGCGGTCATTCTGTAGCAAGGAGGGGAGGCGACGGGTGCCGAGCAGCAGAGAGTCGGGGTGCAGCGGAGAAGAAAGAGGGGAGGAGACTGGGGTTAGGAGGGGGTACGTGAAATGGTAGATTTAAGGCCTTAAATATATATATATATATATATATATATATATATATATAATAGAAAAATATTAATGATACAAAAATAATAATAGTAATAATATTAATTGAAAAATGATCATCATAATATTATTAACAACGAAAGTAAAAAATCTAAAAGATAACTAAAATGATAATTTTATGACGTTTTATTTTAAATATTAATTATATTTATAACAATTTAAGGATCGTAGTATTATTATCAAATTAAATAATAAAAAAAATTATCATCTGTGCAATAATATTATTTCGATTATGGGTTAAACATTAACCATGTTTTGTCATTATAAAATTTTATTTAGCTTTGTTTTTCAGTCATTTTTAATTTATTCATCTAATTTTACTATTTATTTGAAAGACCGGGCAACAACGCATTCACTACGACCAAACGCACGATCACCACTAGCGGTGCAGTGACCGCGCACTGGCCCGAGGCCCACCAAAACATCAAGCATCAATGCTTCAATAAAAATTAAAACCTAGACCCAACACAATTCTGCCCAAAGTCGCGGGACTGAGAAAAGAATAAAGACATGGGTATTCGTGGTCAGGGTGTGACAATTCTCCCCACCATAGACACTTTGTACCCCCAGAAAGTCACCAAGACAACATTTGACACAACTTGAGTTCATTCCCAAATAAAATCATTGAGAACTGAGAGCTTCGGGGTAACCATTCCCAACAAACGTCGCACCCGACCAATTCAAGAAAAACCACTGCCCGAGATTGAGGGGAGTACATGAGACGGTTCTCCCCACCACAAGAATTCACTAATACAAAAACCCTTGAAACCAAAATAAACAATCCCCTGGGGGGCCAACATGAGAACTCCCAAACAGAACTCATTCATTTTCCCCACATATACCGAACAACATACCTGAGACTTGATGAAAAGTTTGTTATGGGACAATCTAGCAACTAGAGGATGATAAATCAACTCAACACCTCCCATAAACAACACAAAATGAACATTACTCTATCGAACACAACTAGGACCAACTCAAAAATAGAACAGGTCAGTTTATTCATGGGCCTACACCATTCAGAGAGACCAAACAACTTAAAAACCACACTAAGAGCAGATAAGACTACCTGGATCGTGGGGGAATGAGCTCATCACACCACCACAACAAGGATGAGCTTACGATAATGATGAGAATAGAACAAGGGAAATTTTGGATATTTCCATTCCAAAGCCAATGTCATTATCTAGACCAAGGTTCCACACACCCTCAGCAACTTCTAACTATGCACGTGCTTCACACCGAGACCTATGGCTGGGGCCCTGACAGCTAAAGCATCTCCTACCTCACAGTCAGACATTTTCATCTTCTGGTCTCTAACTCCATCAGTTAGATGATTCAAACAACCACGATGGTCATACATTTTCAAAGGGATGCAATATGATGGCTTAGAATGTCCAGACTGGCCATAATGGTGGCGCACAAGGGAGCGGTCTGACGAACTAGGTACTGGTAACGACGAGGATGGTTTAATGGAGACAGGTTCCACCATCCCGCACTCCATGCCAGGTGGGGAATATTCGCAGAAGTTGTCCACTGTTAATCACACCCAAAACTCCAATGACGATGAGACATCATATCTTTACTATTCCAAAACTGAACCCTCAAATAACTCTAGGGCAGTACGAAACTTAACTATCCTGGGAGTTCCCAACAACCCAAAGACACACTATCTTTCAGAAAGATATGGCTACCTCTAACAGACATCGATTACCTCGAAAAGGAAGCAACACACAAAAGGAACTGAGAACTAAGCATAACTCATTAACAACTTTTGGAGGCTTTCTGGGCGGCATACTCATAACAACACAAAAAACACCATCGAAACCGGCATCAAGACAAAACTGAATCAAAGCAACAACACAAGCTGAGGACAATATGCCCATAATCCAAACATATACAACATAAGGATAAATCACTTTTCCAAAACCATTATCTCTTTAATTTTTTCTTAAAAAACTCACCTATGGAACTTTACGAACCGTCACACATGCGTTCATTCAATCCCGCTCACATCATCTGTGAACAAGTTCCCCACACACTTTCCATACATACCCACACACATGTTCCCCTCTATAAGGAGTGTCAAGGTTCAAACACATCTTTTCCTTACCAAATCCAAACACATACCATGTTTTTCAAAACCAATACACCTTCTCTTTAAAACCCCACATTAGTAATTCCAAAAACAACTTGGAAGAAATACTTTTCCATTTCAAAAACAATTTTACTTTTAGTGCACACTCAAATAAACTGAGATTAAAACAAAACACATGTATTAATAACCCACTGGAATGAGGAGCTAGTGCATATGTCTTACCCAGCAATATGGTGGTGAGCCATGACCCAAGTAAGGCAAAACACTAAGAGGACCTCAAACCCAGCAATTGGACTCCACATGGGTCACCACCCCATGTGAGGCCGCAAAGTGAACCAATTCTCCCCCATTGTCATTCCTCAATCCAAAACAACCAATGATAAATGATTCAAATCCCAGACTAACCCTGGTAACTCCGGTCTCATCACGAGCGGTGGTGATCAGGCACCGACCCGTAACCTACCTCCCGAGCCCCGACAATCCTAATCTCCATCTACTGGACATTCCAAATAACAATGGGCGCTCTGAAAAGTGAGATCTGGAGCCAACCTCCTAAGATACCAAATGTGGAAACTGGGTCCCGGTGACAGCAAATCCACCCCACCTTAACATGGTCATCGGGTACTGACCCACCAGGTACCAAAAGTTGCCCCGCAGACATATGGGGCCCACCCCAGGGTCCACCCATGTGCCCGAATGCGTCATCTGACTAATGATTGTTCCCACAGTCCAACACATGTACTTTTGAGTGTGATTTGTCCTCACTCACACACACCCTGAGAAACATCCAAGAAGGTCACCCATCTTGATCACTACTCCAAGCCAAGCATGCTTAACTATGGAGTTCTAATCAGACAAGCTCTCAAAAAGGAAGTTTCACCTTGTTGACATGAGTCATATCATTAAATCATTTAACACTTTATCATTTTGGGGTGTTACAATCCCCCCCCCCTTTAGAGCACAACATCCACATTGTGGGCCCTACATCTCAACCCAAGGCAGTGCACCGCACATAAGGCTGGGTTACTCCTCTGATACCAAATGTAACAACTAGGTCCTAGTGATAGCACAGTCACCCCGCCTTAACATGGCCATCGGGTCCTAGCCCACCAGGTACCACCAGTTTCCCCTTCTATTATGAACGAACCCGGGTCGACCCTAAATCGGTCACCCGAGCCGGTCCGCGACATGGCCCGAGAGGTGTTCCCGATCCTCCTGGGCTGGCGACAAGTACCAGGGCATCAATAGAGGTTGTGGGAACAATTTCTCCCAGTTAAAATAAATAAATACAGTAGCAGAAATAAAACAGAGAAGCACAAAATAAATAAACAGAGTAAAGTAACTAAACAAGAACAAATGAAAATAAAACTAACCTAAAGAGACACCCACTATCTCCATGTGACCTCACGGGTCACTCTCTAACTCATGACCAAATGTCGCCCAAGGCAAACACACCCAAGCTGTAGCCTTCACAAACACTAAAAATAGAAAAGAACTTTAGGGGTGAGTAATAAAACTCAGTAGGCTAGCCCGATATCTATTCCCAAAGCACTACCTTCAAATAAATAAATTTACTAATTCCCGGTTTGAACTAAATTATATGAAATATTGGTTTTCACACACACACACTCACTCTCATTTCTAAAAAAAAGTATCAGTCCATTTCCCTTTTTAATTTAAAAACAATTTTTGTAATGTTTGAAAGGAATAGGTGAATTTCATTTTATAACATTTTTGCGAACAATTTGAAAAACAAAACATTTGTTATTATCCAAAAAGTAAAACTACACATAACATACAACACAAACCAAGGGCAATGGAAAAAGTGGCACACATGGGCCAACAACCGAACTAGACCTCTCAACCGTCCACCACATACAAATAAACACTAAAAGAAACATGGCTCAAACCTAGGAGATCGTGAACAATCGAGAACGTACTATACATGTGACTCATCCTAAAAAAATGATCTAACTCGATGGCGTCATAATGCCCTAACGCTCGGCATAGCCCTGTGTGGCCTAACCGAGGGGCCCAATCCCCATAGAAGAAATAACTCAGTATTCCCCTGCTATGGGGCCACTAGCCAGTGCGTAATCTAAACTAGTGCAGAAATCGTTCTCATAAGATTCACTCGTTATGCCAGGTTCCCATGTCAACACAAGCAATTAAAAGGGGTGTGTCCACAATGTAAATCAATCAGTCACGATGCAAAAAACGTCACATACAACTCACACAATAAACACACACCATAGATCTCCCCTGAATGGGTTTTCCAAAATAATTTATTTTATTAATGTGCCAAACAGGCCTTCACCAATTTTAAAGCAAAACCTCATTTCTTGAGAAAACCCAAAACACTTGTTTAGAATGAATCATTTATCATTAAACCATAAGTACATTTGAAATTTCGTAAATTATGTTTAAAGGCCAAATGAGCATTCTTTCAATACTGGGTGTCTGCTCGTCAAGAAAACGTTTCAAGTGTTCGGTATAAAATAAATGACTCTTTTCACACCAAACAATCATTTAAAAATAAATTATCTTATATTATTTATCATTCATTAAAATTAATAAAACATAAAGCAATTAATAAATTATAAATTTAATGGTGAGTGCCATGGGGGACCTACCTCGACTCGCAGCTCAGTTATGATGATGATGTGGTGCATCCAAACTTGCACACAAGCGCGCGCCACTTGTCGATGACCGTAATATCACAGAAAAACCTTTCCAAAGCGCTGAAACAATGAAAAGTATCTAAAAACACAGAAACACTATCTTAAAAATAATCCAAAAGAATAAACAAAGTAAAACCCACCTTGAAACCGGTGAATACGAAATGGAACGAACCCAAAACATGCGGTAAAACAAGGTGTGCCCCGCAAATAAAGGAGAACAATCCGAAGAAATCTGAATCACTTCGCCTTCGGCTGCGGCGGATGAAGCACGGTCCGACGTGACTTGAGACACCCTTTGCGAACCCTGCGAGGGGATTCACAGCCACGTCGGAGCAACACCCAACAACATTTAAACAACACCCAAAAACAATTAATGCGGAAGGACCAAAGCATGACCAAAAAGGTATCTGGGACACACATAAACCAAAAGTAGAACCAAGCATCACCAAAAGGATTTATATCTAAGGGATACCCCGATTAATAGAAGCGTTAAAGGAATTAAATGAAAAAAAGGGAGCAAGGGCATGGAAATACGTACCATAACCCATGTGAACACAATGACGCTCCTGTGAAAAGATGAACCAAACATCATGGTTCCTTCGCACACCCGAAGGGGAGAAGTGTGTTGAAAAAGAGGAAACTGTCCTGGTCAAGTGCAATCAAAGAGTCCATGATGGAGGTGTTCCATGTAAGGGAAGACCGCCGGAGGAAAAGCAGCTACCCGATGTGGCGCTACCGATGAGAAAAGTGGCTATAGGAGGAGCCGCACACACCGATGTATTTTCTGGGGGGAGTTTCAGCCGCTGGGAGTGTCAGTCAAGGGAGCCACGCACACCAAGGATGAGGCTAGTTAGAACACGGGTTCACGCCGAAGACGAAAAGCTTACCGCGAGCTAGAAGTACGACCGAGCAGAGGAGAATGGGTCAGATGCGAGGTGTCGGTGCGGATGTTGAAAGCACAAGAGGGGGAGTTTGAGAGCAAGCCAGAGTTGGCGGAGGCCTGACGGAGGGCTGAGGAAGAGGGCGACGGGTGCAACGTGGGAGGCAGGTGGCAGTGCTGGGTCAAGGGGAGCAGGAGGGCTTGGCTGATGCTGGCGGACAGAGAGGAGGCCGAGTATGGGAGGGCTGATGACTGTCTTGTGAGAGAGAGTCTATGGCTGAGGGAGGCGCGGTGCTACAGAAGGCCCTACGAGAGGAGGGCGTGGATGGCGGAGTCCAAACAGCATGAGCACAGGAAGTGGGTTGAGGGACTCGATGAGGCCGGGACACAGCAAAGCAACGTCGTTGGGCTGTCGGCAGGTCGGGACGTGGGCGGAGGTGTTGAACGATGGTAGGAGGTGCTGGGTGACGGGAGTGGAGAAGGTAGGAGGTGTTGGGCACTGAAATAGGGGAAACCCGGGTTGCGCGCTGCAAGGGGAGAAGGAGGGAGTAGGGGCCTGCGTGTGTGGCGGTGCGGGGAAGGGCGCAGGCTGCTGGCAGGCAGCTAGCGTGCGGCTGGGATGTACTGTTGCAGCATGGAGGGGAGGCGACGGGAGCCGAGCATCAGAGAGTCAGGGTGCAGCGGAGAAGAAAGAGGGGAGGCGGCTAGGGTTAGGAGGGGGTGCGGGAAATGGTAGATTTAGGGTCTTATATAAATATATATATAACAAAATATAAATGATACAAAAATAATAACATTAATATTATTAATTGCAAAATGATCATAATAATATTAATAACAACAAAAGGGAAAAAACTAAAAGATAACTAAAATGATAATTTTATTACGTTTTATTTTAAATATTAATTATAATTATAACAATTTAATGATTGAAGTATTATTAATAAATTAAATAATTATAAAAAAAAGTATCATCTGTGCAATAATATTATTTCGATTATGGGTTAAACATTAACCATGTTTTTTCATTATAAAATTTTATTTACCTTTGTTTTTCTATCAATTTTAATTTATTCATCTAATTTTTCTATTTATTCGAACGACCGAGCGGCAACGCATTCACTACGACCAAACGCACGATCACCACTAGCATTGCGGTGACCGCACACCGGCCTGAGGCCCACCAAAACATCAAAAACCAACGCTTCAAAGAAAATTCAAACCTGGACCCAACTCAACTATGCCCAAATTCGTGGGACCGATAAAAGAATAAAGACATGGGTGTTCGTGGTCAGGGTGTGACAATTTATGATTATAAGTGATGCATCGATGAGGTTACTAAGATGAATTATTAAATATAACTACATGGTGATATCATATACCTCTCAGCAATTATTTTGAAATGTGTGTGATTTTATCAAACCTATGGAACGATAAATTTCAGTTCCAATTCCATTAATCAAACCTAGTGATTTTTCCTAATCATGTATTGGAGGGATCATGTGTGTCTGGGACCCGTTATGAGCCCCATGAACTGAAATGGGAAGAGGTAGACTGGGACACATGGTTAGAGGAAATACTGATTCCCAGCCTACATGGTTTCCTAAATCATGTGATTGTTGAATGTAGGGACCAGAAGGGTGCACAATTTTATTAAAACCATACGACCCAAGGTAGATGACCATAAAACCCATATGTAGGTTTTTTGATAATGGGGTTTTCATGGTTTGCACTAAGTTAGGTAAACAGTGCATTTAACCTTACATTAGTCCCTATAAAAGTAGTTAATTGTGCACAGTTTTTACATGGTTTAAAAAATCATTTAGTCAAACCATGTGCAGTAATAAAAATTGGTGAAATTGCATTTTTTCACACTTTAAGGATTTTAACACTATTTTCATCCTCCCACACTTCATTTCTAATGGATTTAAATTACTAATGCATCTGATTCCTCCTACACCTCCTTCTTATTCTTTGGATTTGATACAACTTCTCCATACAATATTTGATTTTATCTCCATAAGATGAAACATGAAGCTAGAGTTGTGATATCAAATCCTCTCAAATCTATTTTGTGTTTTTCTTCCAATCCATTTTATTATTTGTTGCAAGCTCATTTCCCCCATTTTTTGGGAATTGTAACTTTTCAAGTATTTATTCAAAACAAGCCTAAATCAAATGTTGATAATGGATGTGGGAATATATATGAAATTATGGTAGGTGGTCTAGTCTCGTTCCCTTTATTTTTTTGTGTAATATAATTTTTTCATTATTCCACTCATCAGGACATTCTGGTAATGCCTCCAAAATTATATGTAAATTTGTCCAAGTTGTTTAGAATGTGTATAATGATCATAACTAGTAGTAAATCACCTCTGAGGTTGTTTACATTGGCTCAGACCACCCCAATGGTAGTGTTCTACCCCTTATAGCATAATTTACGTTTTTTTCTAAAAAAGAAACTACTTATGATGTGCCATCACATAATAAAATCTCAATGTGTTTAAATTGAAATGAAAAAGTTATTTATCCTTACATCAAACACTCTAAAAATTCTATAGATGGAATAGTTATATTAAATTTGAGGTCCAACTGCTAAATGATAAGCCACATGTCTTTAACGAACCATTAAAATTAGAAGTCCAAAACTAATATGACTTCCATGTTATAAATACATGAATGTATTAAGTGGTACATTTTTATATACTTATTATAATATTTCATTTCATTTTTAGAACATAACCTCATGGTATAACGTGAATCAAGGGGTTAGGACTTAAGGACCCCTTCTATGCACTCTCATGACATGGTGATTAAATTCTGAATGTTTTGTAAACACTATGGAAGAGACATCGGCAATTCCTGAGATATGTTCTCCATGCATTATCTATATTTCCTCCAAACATGTGAAATGGTTTCATAGGAGAGACCACATTCATGATCTTGAAGGCACATTGGTTGAACCATGCCATGAGATAGACTTTGGCCCCTATGTGTGATACCTGGGACAAACATAGAATCTAGTATATGAAATTTTGAACCATGCTTGGAGTGACACATGGGACATAACATTGGGTCACTACATTTGGAATCCATGGAAATGGTCAAGTGATGGGCCCCAAGGAATACTTGGAAAGTCCTTTTGAATTTCCCTATATGGGATCAAGTTGTCTCATTATAATTTCTAATGTGATTTCAAATTAACATCAGGGAAAAGGTAAATGAATGATTTCAAAATAGAAATGATCCCTTGGTATTTGAAATTTTGGGACATGCCATCAAAGCCTATGCATAGGCATGGAGATAGTGCACCATTGTAAACATTACCCCACTCACTCTACCATTATTGTACCTCGTGGTTTAGACATATTGGCTTAGGCCAAAGCAGTTAATTAGGACGGTATCGAACTGGAACCCATTGCAATGCATTTATTTATTTATTTTACTTCATTTAATTAATATTGAATTATTCTCTATTTGTACTGCACATTAAGGATAGGACTAGACAGTGTGGGTGGTGACCTTCTGAGACTGTATCTCACACTCCACTCGAGCACCTTTAATGCTTGGGTAGAATTTATTGTTGTAGTTGTAAAAAAAGATAAGTAGTAAACATAAAATGTTTGATTTCCATATTTAGGATGATATTGGAAGCAAAGGATGGATCCTATACTCAATATGATGGTCTTAGACATTTTTCCTTTTGTATATTTTTTCATCATGTTGTATATGATTATATCCCCTACCCAAGCATAGTTATTTTTTAACAAACATGTAATGCCATGATATTTTTAATCTATCGTTATTATTTATCTCCTACACCTCCATTACATAACTAACATTATAATGAATTTAATTTTCCACTATTTTCTTTGTGTATAATTGCTTCTACTATTTCATATCCATTAATATCACTCCAATATACTCAAATCAATAACGAAATAAACTCCCCAACAATAGATCATACACCCTCAGTACTAGTTGGAATCCTCTGTAATTCAAGGAGGAACACTTAAGGTCTTGTGGTTCACAGCCTTAGTGCTCTATTGAGGGGCACTCAGGGAAGGATTTCCCAAAGTGGTATAAGGGACTATATTCAAAATTTTCACACTATTTGGGTTCAGATAGGAGACATGGTTAATAGAGTTTGGTTATGAGAATGTTCTTGGGAGTATCGGCCCCACATAGAGGGTAAATTCAAATTTCATGGGATGGGTAATTGCTATTATTTCTTGCACTTGTTACAGTTTCACAAGATTTCACTTTTGGGTGATTTGGTTGCTTTTTATTGGTATTAATATTGATTTTATTTAAAAAAAATTATCCCATGATTGATGAAATGTGGGAATCATAGAAACTTGCATCATACTAATCACAATAGTCTATAAAACTCCACGAATTATTCCATGCCATATCTACTTTATACATGTATTGTGTTTTTTCATGTGATTGATGTTGTGATTTATTTTGAAATTCCATGAAATGCATGATATTTATATTTATATATATATATATATATATAATTTTAGTCATTTCATGGATAATTGGTAAATAAAATTGGAACATAAAGTTCCAAACTCAACATATTATTTTATTACTGCATAGGTTAAGGAGGATACTTTAAGAATCAAATTGTGGAATGTTGATCCATGGACCATCAATCACCAAGTCTATAACGTATTGAGTCATATTTAGATAGACACACCATCCAATTTATAGGGTGTATGGGACGTTATAAATATGATATGAATATTCTTATAATTAAACCAATTAAAGGAAATTTAAATTATTAATGGAATTAAAATGGTAAATTGTCAAAAAACCCATTAAATTTTGGAACATGTCACTAGAGCCTAACCTGAACTTCGTAGTGGGTTGTAGGATGATTCTATGATGATCATTTTGTGACATGTTCCTCCTACAAAGGACTATATCTAGGACCTGGTATATTCTTGTGTTTCATTAGTAGGATATCCTTGTCTTTGTCATCTATTATCATTTTCCCAACCATTTATAAATTCATTCTGAGGAATTAAAAGTAAAATTTATATTTATGCATATGTGAATACCTCATGATGTATTTTAGGAGTGTTCCAATAAGAATACTTGAGATGTGGTGGGGCCTAAATCAACCATGATACCTCCTATAATGACACTATATTCACCTCCTCTAGATCCTCAAATAGTTGTGAATTTTTTATTTCATGATAGCATCATTTTCATCATGCAAACAGTATAGGGTGCTCCTTGATCTAAACAATATATGGAAGAGGTGAGCCGTGAGTTCCACCAGCAACATCCCACCACATTTTCTAGGGTTGGAGGGCATCATGATGTTATGTCTTGGTTGTAGGCTATTTTATCAATCATCAATCATTTATAGAACCTTCAATAGTGGAGGGTCAAGCTCATGACCTATCTATTATGTTTTCCACCATGCATTGGTGGAAGTTTCTTACTCAAGAAGGTCAACGTCTGTGTATGGTCTGGGTGGAATTCCAAATACCGTTATTTAACTATTTCCTCCCTCACACCTTGAAAACTAATCATGTTTGAGAATTTATGCACCTTTATAAAGCTAAAATGTTAGTTATGGAATACTTGGCCTACTTCATTGAACAATAGTGTTTTTCATGGACTTTAACCAGGGATGTAAAGAATACCAAGAGGAAATTCAATGATGGGATTGTATATGTCATATGAATAAAGGTGAAAATCTTTTGGCCAACCATCATTTTAGAGATAGTGAACTATGACCATGTCACTAGGCAAAAACCAAGGGAATTAGCCGACATGATGTAAAAATATTCAAATTCTCAGAATAGAAATAGTCTCTCCAACGGTAATAAGAGATGCTTTGATAGTATAGACAATGTTGGTACTATCCAAGTGGCGTGAAATGACATCTTTATGGTCTGTTACCAGTGAAGCAGTCCAGACCACAAAAAATGTAGTATATGAGTAACCCAATCGAGTATTGAGCATGTGACAAGATTATTAACATCCCAAATTTCTATCGATACATTCCTCATGTTCCAAGTGAATGGGGTTTTATTCCATCACCACCCTTAGGTGTAGGGTAAATCGGGATAGAATATGGTTTTATATAGGTAGATCAGGATGATTAGGTCATCGAGGCCGAGGTAGTAAGTCTTCAAACTTCCATCATTAGCAGAGAAGACCTTCTTAGGAAACTCAGGATGTATCTTAGGGCCTTGGTTGAGGCCATATTTATTATTTTCATTCTATATAAGAGGAGAAGAGTCTAGGAATGTACAAAGTTAGAGGTTCTATTTTGGAATCTTCTAATCTAGTATCTACCATATTTGATACAGGCGTATCACACTCTTTTCTATCTTCTGCAACTATGGGATTCTTGGGCCTAGTCATATAGTACTCCAGTTCTATTATCACCCTTAATATGATGTTATAATTTCAACCTGAGGATATACATTAGTGTAAGGAGTTCCACCTTGAAATTTTTGTGTTCCATTTTTTGTGGAGTTTCTTCATCCTCAATTTGACTTGTTTTGATGTCCTTATCACTATGTACAGGATTCTGCCTTATTAAGCCCAAGATTATTTCTATCACCATCTTGTATATTTTAATTTTTTTGAGTATAGTAAATATATCTATAAATATGAATGGGATATCTAGGGTAGTTGATATAGACTCAAGTGTATTGGGCTTGGCCGAATGATAAACCAGATGGCCTGTATATTCATGAGCGAGTAGGGTTTACATCTTGTTGAATTATCTCCTATCATGGATCACATCAGTGAAATCTCACCTACTAATTTCTACATATTACCACCTTAGAGGGAGATTCATTTCACCAGTAATATTATTCTAGGTGTGGCACAACTATCCAATCCTCCATATAGGATGGCACTAACATATCCCTAGGAACTCAAGAAGTGGCTTCAAGGTTTAGATGCTAAAGGTTTTATTTGACCCAGAACATCGCCATAGGGTTCAACTGTTATATTTGAAAAGAACGTGGATGTAACCCATTGATTTTATGTGGATTACCACTGACAAAATTTGGTTATAGTAAAAAATCTGTATCCACTTACATGTATAGATGACATCTTTGACTAGATCTGAGGAGAAACTATTTATACAAGATAAATTTGACATCAGGCTATTATCAGATTTATGTGAGGCCATCAAATATACCATGAATAGTGTTATAGAGTATGTATGGATTGTATGAGTATTCATTTATGTCATTTGGTCTAAAAAACATGCTATAATTATTCATGGATTTTATGAATAATTTGTTCCACGCATACCTTGATTTCTTTATGGTAGTCTTTGTAGTCAATATCATAGTGTACTCATGCACCATTCATGAACATGACCATTATCATGATATCATACTAAGTACCATTCTAGATAAAAATCGATATTTGAAGCTTCGTAAATGAATATTTTGGATCCTCAAGGTTAACTTATTAGGACATATCATATCTAAGGTAGGTGTATCAATTGACTTAGAAAATGTGGGAACTCTAGTTTCTTGGTTTCATCCCAAGAATTTGTTCAATATATGAAGCATCTTAGTGATGGATGGATATAATAGGTGAATCATCTATGAATTTTCTTTCTTGAAAATTCTGCTTATTGTATTGAATAAGAAGGGTGTGATATTTGACTATAATAAGGATTGTGAGACAACATTTTAGGAGTTAAATGGGAGACTCACTTTAGCTCAGATTATAGTTCATCCTGAGCCATGTAGAAGTTATAGAGTATATTATGATGCCTCATGAATTGGTCTAGGTGTAGTCCTAATGAATGGAGAATGGGTTAAAACATATGGGTCCTACCATGTGAGACCTCATGAGAAGAACTATATTACACATGATCTCGAGGTAGCGGTTGTGGACCATTCTATACTCTTTTGGAGGCCTTATCCATTGGTTTGATGATTTTTTTATACACGGATCATAAAATTATAAAATACATATCTACTAAATGAGACTATAATCTAAGGCAGAATAAGTGGGTGGAATACTTAAAATCATACTATTTTGAGTTTTATTCTACACCCAAAATGGGTAATATCATGGACGATTCACTAATATGAAAATTGTTGATTCAAGAAGTCAAGAAGGCTAGTAGTGAGTGGTTGTCAATCACTCTATTTTCTTTAATGCATATAAAGGTTTACGAAAAACATGGATAGCTAGTTCTATATTCTTAAGAAGTGATATCCTTCCTTCTGTAATGGGTTAAAATTAGTAAATTATTATATTTAGAGGGTCTAGTCTTGGGAGAGAACATCACAAGAGATAAACCATCTCCTCATTGGGTTATAGATTCATTTGAGACCCAACTCTTCCATGGTTGTGTATGGGTACATTCAGATATATGAGAATAGATGATGAGGGAATCACATGCCTCGGTATGGGAAGTTCACCCTACTTTCACCAAGATGTACATAGATATATGTTTTCAGAATTAGAGTCCATGCATGAAGAGGTGGATAGAAAGATTTATCACTCGATGCTCCACCTTTTAGAAGGTGAAGGAAGAGAAACAATATCATTTTGGACTCCAATAGACTCTATACATTCTGTAGTTAAAATGGAATGACGTCAACATGGAACTCTTGAAAGGCTTGTTGCTATCTCTTCTACATGGCGATTTAGTATGGGTGGGTGTCGATAGGTTGACCAATGTCATGCACTTTATACTAATATGAAAGACCATATCTATTGATCAGTTGTGAAGGTAATACATCTAGAAGATATTGAAACCTCAAGGTGTACCCAGTTCTATCATATATATCTGAGATGACTAGATAACTTTTTTTTGGGAAAGGGTTGCAAAATGTATTGGGATCACATGTTCTATTGAGTAGTGCGTATCACCCTCAGACTAATAGGCTGTCTGAGTGGACCATACTTCTGATAGAGGATATTCTATGGGAATGCATCCAAGATTTTGTAGGTTCAGGTGAAGATAATATTCCTATTTTTTTCTACAATAAAAACTTTTAGGTAATAATTCATATGGATCTGTATAAGGCGTTCCACCCAGTTGTTTACCACTATGATGGCTAGAGTTGGGTGAAGTCGCACTTCGAGTTCCTAGTCTTGTTTAAGAGACTTCTGACAATGTCCAGATGATTCATAAGTGTATGGCTACAACTCCTTCTAGGTTTATGTATTATAACAATTGTCTCTGCAGAACAATAGAGTTTGAGGGGGGATCTATTCTTTGTTCATGTATCTCCTATATTTAATTATAGATGAATCAGCAGACAACGAATGTTATCTCCCAGATATGTCATATTGTTTGAGATAGTGGATAGAGTTAGTTTGGTAGCCTATCAGTTAATGTAACCTAATATGTATTGTTCCATGTATGAAATCATCCACATATCTGATCTTCGACTATACCATGACATCCCAACTCAATTTTTTTCATTCTGAGGATATTGAGCTTGAGACAGATGTATTCTTTGAGGAGAATCTGACACATAGTGTTGATCATATCCTGATGGATCTATGACGTAGGTCAGTTACTATGGTATGAGTGCTATGGTAGCATGGGGTTTTATCAGATGAGACCTGGGAGATGCAGGCTCATTTTACTACATAGTGGTCGAAGATCTTCTTAGATGATGTTCTACCACCCTTAAAAGGAAAACTCGGGGACACTTTTTATTAAGGATGGGAGGTTGAAACATCCCAGTTTATCTCAATGGTTTGGACTATAAACATTTTGTAAAAATTAATTTAAATATACCTAATGATGTTTATTAATCATGTCTAAGAGGGTTCGTGTGGTTTTGAGGCTCATTCAATGCACAGAGCTCTAAAAAGGGAAGTTGCTGACTGGGTCTTAGAGTTAGAGGAAATTGTGATGCCCATCCCTCACGATATCCCTAAATTTTGAAGTTGAAGATTGTGGGAACCTTGGTGCTATATGGCTTGTTTGTAAACATGTTACCAAAGGTGTAAGACCATGATACCCAGCTACATCTTTTGGACAATGGGTTTTTTATTTTTTGTGGATGATTAATTAAACTATGCACCTAACCATGTGTTATTTCCCTTAGAAGCAGTGAATGGTGTATGGTTTGTTCATGGGATGGAAATTCATGTGACCAAACCATATGTGGTTATAAAAAATGGGAGAAATTACATTTTTCCCTTCAATAATAATTTATCCAAATTTTATTCCTCCCCCACTTCATTTCTAGTGGTTTGCTCCTCCCATTCTTCAACTCTCATCCTCATCTCTCTTCTTCCAAGGTATTGATACAACTCCTCCATCAAGATCAGCTTTTCAATCCATCAGAAGAAACATGAATCTATAGGTAAGATCGTGAATCTTCACAAATATATTTAAATTTTTTCACCATCTATTTTGATATTTTTCTAGAAGCTAGTTTTCCACATTATCAGAGCATTTTACATTTTCATCGATATCATTGAACCTAGATTGAATCAAAGGTTTATACATTATGAAGAAATCTATATGAGGAATAGGTAGGTTTTCAACTCTTTTTCCCTTTTTTTAGTTTCATTATATGATTGTTCCCTTGTTGTCCTTTCATTACCATTCCAAATATTCCTTTAAAATGTAAATTAAAATTTTCCAAGTGGATTTTCATGTGTATTATGATCTTATATAGCGTAGAATTTCCTCTAAGGTTTTTTCCTTGTCTCAGATCACACCAATGTGTGTGTTATACTCCTTGTAGAATTATTTTCCTTTTTTCATAAAGTTCTACAAACACATATCAATGTGTCATCAATTAATAAAGGCTTATGTGTTTAAATTGGATTTAATTGGGTAAGGATCCATTGGTTAAAACCTTAAATCTTGCCTTAGATGTAATGGTTGAATTAAATCAATAAGTCAAGAGAAAAATCTTAAGCATAATGCACTAAAAAAAATATTAAAATGTGAAGTCCATGACTAATATAACATTCCAATTATAAATACTTAACCATATGATATGGTCCATGACACTAGAAATGTTATAATTAATCATTGATTTATTTGAACATCGCATTACTATCAGGGATGAAATAATGGTTTCTAAATTGAGGCCCCATCAGATAAAAAATAATGACATGATATTTATATTCTTAATGTTTTTTATACATACAAGGAGTGAAATCATCTATTCTTGATTCGGTCTCGCCAATCATTATTTATTTTTACCTCCAGATATGTGACACTTATTCAATAAGGGAGACCCCTTTGATGGTATCAGAGGCATGTTGGTTGAACCATGCCTCGAGAGAGACTATGTCCCCTACGTGTGATACCAAGGTTAGACTAAAGGCATGTACCTGAAATTTCTCACCATTTGGGAGTGACACATGGGACATCACCTTGGGTCACAACAGACTGACTCCTTAGAATTGTTCACACGATACCCCCAAAAAATTACGTGGAATTTCCATACAGCTTTCTCAAGATGGGATCAAGATTTCTCGCTATAATTTATAAATATATTTCAAATTAGATTAAGGAAAAAGTAAATTTTCAATTTAAATTTAGAATTGATCCCATGGTATTGGAAATGTAGGGAAACATCCTCCAAGCCAAGTCACACGGTTGGGGATATTCTATATTCTATACATTACCCCACTCACTTCACCATTACAAGATCTCTTAGTTCGGGCTTATCATATTATGATGAATCTAGTAATTGGGTGTGTCTCCATGTGGAACCTAGTACAATTCATTTATTTATTTATTATGTGTTTCATTTAATTACTAAGAACAACTTCTATATTTATAATTCATTTTATGGATTGTAAAAGACACTGGGAGTACCAGCCAAGTAATATTGTATCTCACACAAACTTTAACACCTTTCGACCCGATTAAACATTATGGTTGTAGGTGTAGACAAATGGAAGAAGACAACTACCAATGTTTGATTTCCAACTTTTAGATGGAGTTGGGAGTAGTGGACCGAGCCTATGCTCAAGATTATAGTCTTATCATTTTCTGGCCTTTTGTATATTTTTTCAGTGTGTTGTATAATCTTGTATCCCCTACTCCAGATTATTTATTTTTGTAATTAACATAGAATTCAATCAACTTTTTTATAATTCAGTATGATTCATTATCTTCACTTTTATTATATTCCTCAGTGGATTATTTATTTCATTTTCCTCTGATGTATTTATGTATTAATTATTCTCATGTTTCATATAAATTTATATCAAGGTTCTATATTTTGATCAATGAAAGAATAGTTTCCCCAATAACCGACCCTAGACCCTCACTGATGGTTGGCAATGTTTTTCATTTGGGGAGGAATTCTTGAGGTCTTGTGGGTCAATGCATCGGGGCTCTAATTAGTGGAACTCGGGATAGGATTCAATATAATGATTAATGTGATGAATTAATAAACACTTGAATTGGATTTGGAAGTTGTAATATTTGAATAAATGTTATAGAATCAAAACCATTATAGGGAATAGTGTGAAATAAATATTGATCAAAAAATATTAAATTATATTCTCACCAAGAAAGTGTTTAATACGCACTATATAACATGGTTTATTTGATTAATGATTGTGAATTTCCAATACATTACCACTCAGGGAATGGAAATAAATTTGATGATGATTTGAGTCTAAAGGTTCATGCTTCCATTTCATTGAAGATTATTACAAAATATGTAATATATAAGTATCATTAAGGGATCGAAGTTGAAATCATGGGGGATTGTGGGAAATATTATCTTTCTCAAATGAGTTCCAAACAACATATCCATGTAAATATTAAAAAACATCATAAAAAAGATGATGAGTTGTAAAAGAATGTGAGAAATATTTTTTATTTCATCCATAACTACTTTGTAATGATAATGTTTAAGAATATAGACTATTTTTTTATTATGATATAAATAAATAAGGAGAAATTGGAGAAACCCGACACCTCATTATTCACTATGTTTCCTAGAATAATGAAGTTGTATAAATACAATATTGATCATTTTTTGTGACTTGATGGGAGATACTATAGATTTTTTAAATTGTTTCTTTTTATTACAATAAGATCAGGCTATGCATGATATGTCTAATGGGATTTTATAACCATTAACCAATCATTTATGGAAAAGGGTAAATTTCACCACAAATTCCATTATAGGATGTCCAAATACATATAAATAAAATAATGGTATTTTGGTTATAGTCAATCAACTTATGAATATATCACATTTTATAGATATCATAGACTATTTCTCTATTAATTCGATTTCTCAAATAATCATTATCTAAATTGTAAGGATATATGGAGTTGATCATTTTATGGGTTCTGATAAAGATTAAAAGATTACCTCATACATTTAGAGAAGTCTTCGTCTTCATCCTGATTCAGAGTTAGGTTATAGTGATATCTTTCATCCATAGAAATATATTCTATATGTGGGAAACATTCTAACATTAGAGGATATTCTATGATATTTTTAACTAAATTTAAATGTTGGTTATGACCAACACATTCACCTTCTAAAATTTTATTATAAAAATATCTTTCACCCAACCATTAAAATTGATCATTATGAATCCATATACAGAAATAAGACATAAAATCTAACATGATGGGATGAAGTAGGATAAAGATACATATTTGGAAATAATATGGATTTGGAAATGGTAGGGAAGGTAAGATTAATTCAGAAGTACTTTATAATAGCTCTGAGTCAATAGAAGAGTTATACTGACAATAATTGGAATGATCTAGAATTAGATGTTAATGAGAAGATATTCATTAGATTATATACTTGAAAGAATATTGCGATATTTTTAGATAAGGTAAGTCTAAGAACAAGGTATATTTTCCCCTTCGATAACCCTGATACAGTATAGATGGTAGATTATATCTTGATACTACCACTGAATTGTTCTCAAGTTCATGATGTGTTTAATATATCTATTTTTGGTATGTACATACATGATCCTCCACTTGTGTTAGACTCAAAGGTTCGACAACTATATAATTTTATTTCCCATGAAGAACAACATGTAAAAATCATGGATTGTTAAAGTAATATTATAATGAACATGACTACTACCTGGTTAATGTTATTTAGAGGAATACAAAATTTGATGAAGATACATGAGAACCTCATTTGGTGTTAAAGTTAAAGTATCCTCATTTGATTTCATCAATGTTACATAATTTTAAATGCGAAATTAATTTTAAGGGGGCATAATTTGACCCCCTAATATTTTATGTATTCCGTTGAAATAAATTTGATTTATTTGATAAATTTCCTTACATAGAACCCTAAGTGTAAATACACCACAATATATTTTAAAATTAAAAACATATCTATTATATTAGTGGGTATGAACTGGATTTAAAATATTACTAAATTGAAAATGGAATTTTTTATTTAATTAAAATTTATTTATTAATTTCTATGAAATTGTAATTAATTATATAATAAAAATATTTCATGATTAAAAGACCCATTGTTTTGAAGAAATTTATTGTTCAAAATTTTATGATTTTTTATAAAATAAAATATATATATCACTTTTTAAATTATTTTTTGGAATTAATTATAAATTTATAAAAAAATTATTTAATTAGTTATCTAATGGTTAGTAATGAACATTAAATCCTTTTAAGGTAAAAAGAGTTATTTTTTATAATAATATTTTTACAAACACCATATTTTTATATATTAGTAAATTAAATAAATCACTATTTTGTACATTTGTTAATGAGTTATATAATATATAAATTAAATATATTATTTTATAATTCATCTGATAGGTTTTACAAGGAAATTAATTAAATTAAATCTAGTTGAATGTGTGAAAATGCGTAGATTAATAACTATTTTACAATTTCAAGTTTATTTTAAAATTAATTTATTACCCTTCTATAAATTGAATCTGATAAAATTAATTTGATATTTGGAATCATAATTTCCAATTTTGGCAATGATTCAACTTTCATTTTTGGGCAAAAATAATATTAAAAATATATAAAATTTATTACAATAGTTATGGTTAAAATTGCTCTACTGTGGGGTTAAACTAAGAGATAAGGTTAAATGTCCCACTTAAACATGAATAAATATTTTTTTGAAGATATATATTCCTTTTATAATCTTATAATCAAAATTTTAGGCCATTTTGTGCCACCTTGATAACAAGTGACTATATATTATTTAAATATGTAAAGCAATTCCATGTTTTTCCCACCCTTCACTTAAAAAAGGTATCCCTTCTCTATTATAATTCAAAAAAAATGATCCCTATATCTCAAAAAATACATTAAAAAACCATAGATTCATTCCCTCCAATATTTATCACCTTTCATTACCCGAATACCATCATTATAAGGCTTAACGTGTAAGCCAAAGGAATTCTCTTAAAGAACCTGTAATTATCTTACCTAAGTCTCAGAAAGTAAATTTTTTATTATACTTAATCTAAATGTATTTTTTACATCCCAATATATTTATTATAAAATAGTAAATATATATAAATTTTATTACGATAATGTGATAAAAAATTTCCACCTTTATTCCATCAAATAGGACATCCATGTATCACTTGTGTGTCTGTATGGACTACCACCTCCACATTTAGATATGATTATTTTCCTTTACTATCTATCATTTCTGGGTTTAATTATGAAATTAAAAAATATATATTTTATTTATGATATAATTTTTATTAATTATTGATAATATATTATTTATATTTCTCTCATTTTTATCATTATAAAATAAAAATAACGTTCATTCACCTTCAAAATGAAAGGTGTAATTAATTTTTCTATCTATAAATGTTATGGAAAAATATAAATATCTATAAAATGAATATATATTATATTTAGATAATTACTAAAAATATAAATATGATGGTACCATAAATAATTTACAAGGACCCTAACTACCAAATCATAACATACATGAAAAATAAATCACTAAACACCCAAAATGATGAAGCTAATGAAATATAATTGATGAAAATGTGAAAATATGTTAAAATTAAACTATGTATGGTATTTTAAGTATGAATATTATTATATTATATATGTATAATAAATTAATATTTATTATAAAATATGATAAATTCACTTACGAAGCAAGTTAGACCTGCGGTAAAGGTTTTATGTCACTGTATCACTGTTTTCAGGGATTGTTTATGCATAAATTTATAATGCTGATATTGTATGATGTAACACTCAAAAACATCATCTACTGTATTCTATTATTTTTATTTATAAATATAAAAAATTTCCATTTTTTATTCTCTCTATGTACTATGAACTCTAGAAATTTGTTTTATGGAAAAACTACTTGGTTTATGTATTCATTCATGAATATTTTTCATTCATGCCTAAAAATTATATAAAAAAATTTCATTAATGTTTTTTTCTACAATGAATTATTAAAGTAATTTTTTATATTTTAATTTTTATACAAATTACTGCAAGGAATATTCATGTAATTTTTTGAATAAGGTACTTTTTAACGAAGGTGTTAAAAAAATATTCAATATGACATACAACACATAAATGATTTCTCCCATTTTCATGACTAAAATTAGATAATAATCCTCATTTATATGTTTCCATGGTTGTTTTCAAATAAAATTATTTTCATAATATCCTACAAATATTTATATTTTAAATTGGTTATTTCATAATGCAAAGAGTGTTATACTAATGAAATGCTTCAGTGGTATTTTATAGGTACTTTAATCATTGAAAAAATAAATTGATGTTACTTAAAAATCATTGGTAATATGTTCTAATGATATAGTCTTTAATCATTCTCTATATAGTTTAATATTAGGATGACATGTTATCTTATCTATAGCTTAGGCAATGAATAAATGATAATGTTTTCATGATTTTTTTGGTATATATAAATGTATTATGGTTATGTAACAAATTGGTTTTTTATACACCTCCAAAGAATTGGGAAATGAATAATTTTTTTTAAGATGATAAGTTATGTATGTGGTCAACAAAATCCCAAAAGTGGAAACATGGGGTGATATCCCAAGACCAAAGTTGCTGCATGGATTGTATCCTTAGAAAAACATGTGATGAATTAATTGGTGGGTATACATGACATAATATTTCCATGATATAAATATGAGACACATTATGCTACTATATTATGACATGTTTTTTATCTCATTATATGATGTCATGGATCATGATCATTGATTATTCTATAATTCATGTATTCTAAAATGATAATGATGTATTCCATGATTATTAATTATGAATTGTTATGTATTATTTTCAAATGTTATTGAAAAATTATCATACCATTATGTTATTATCTTGATTAAATAATATAATAGACTTATATCTCTTATGGTCACCCTTGTTGCGCATCTGAGCTCACCCTTTCTTATAATTCCATTTTATAGGTTATGAATAATGTTTTTATATTTCTTATAAATAAGAAGTGTACTTTGTGAGAGTAGATTTGTGGGATATGTTGAAGAGATATCTTGAAATAATATTATTGTGTATCTATTATTCAAATACACTAAAACATTATGGTTATAAGAAATGTATTTATATGATATATATAGAATATTCATCTAAAATAACGATGTAATATTTATGTATGTAAATTTTGGATTGCTTAATATATTGGACCCTTCAATAACACTTGGATATGGATCAATAATTTTAATATTAAATATATACCCAATAATAACAACTCTGATATGAGGGAAATTTACACATGTCTCTAAAAAATCTCAATTTCTCTCTTGGGTTCTCAATGTATTCCAATTCCGATTCATCCCCAAATTAAATTTCAACATTAGAGTGGATATTTGAGTAATGAATTCAACCATCAATAATTTATGTTTTAAATCAAGAACCATACCATATTTTTTATTATTATATGTCATTTTATTTTTAGGTAACACATTTTCATGTTTTTATGGACCCTCATGCTCCACTTTTACATTTTTAGTCTCCCATAGGATCATCCTTCCTGATGTCATTCTATGAGTAAATAGACTCTCTTGATATTCTACTAATTTTTAAAGGATAACAAATTATTCTTTTAGGAATTTGATTTGTTTGACCCAATATCTCGTTTTTTAGTCAAACCATCCATAATACCATCATGTTATTCCACTTTGATCATTTACTAAATTTCATTCTGTAATGTTATATCTTATAAAATTTCATCTTTTATATTATTTTATTCAATTTGGACTTCTCCTCGTCATGGTACTTTATATAGATCTTATAATCATAAACCATTAAATTTTCTATTTTTTTGGGTCACATGACCTTAATATCATTAGGATCAGCCTCTAACTCTTCTAGGAAAACATATATTCCTTCCATTTCACCTTTATAATCATCAATCCCTTCTTGATTCTAAGAATATCTAAAAATTTTCAATAGTGAATAATATTTATGACCTTTACAATCCTAAATTTCATTTACCATAGTTTCAAAACTGTTTTATTTTTATGAATGAAGGTTATTCTTCAGGATTAAAGGTATCTTTGTATCAATCCTACTGTTCACATTGGCTGAAGTCAAATTCATGGGAAATTATTGATCCTCATTAACATCTTGGAAATTATCTGGACACTTTGTGAATTGGATAAAATCATTTCCACATCAAAATCACATGAGTGGATGTTTTCATTTAAGTTTTCCATTTCCTCTACTCAAATTTTCAGAATGGATTATCATGAATTTATCCACCACTTCATCTCCCAAATTGTAACAAACTAAGATTTTGGATCCTTTAAATTAATAATATGTTAAATTCATTATGTCATATGAAATAAATAAATGACACAACTCCTCACTAAATCAAACCATGGAATATTATATTAAAATAAACAATAAATTCAATAGTAGATAAAAATATAATTATCAATTAAAAAAGAACACATTATTATTAATTTCATGAAAATGGAATTTTAATTTACCCTAATAAAATTATATTGATCAATGTAATAATTTTATTATAATTTTCAATATTTATATTTATTGAATAATGTTTTAAAAATTATTTATTTAGAAATTAATCTAAAATAAAATTAAAAACACATGATGTTTAAAAATTATATTTTAAAAAAAACCAGTCTTTCAATATATATTGTTTGCTTACCTAAAAAATGAAATAACAAATATTACTAATTAAATTTCAAAAAATTAAAATCATTTCTAGAATAAAAAGGTAAATAACTTAATATGATTATTTTTAATGAATTTAAAAAATAATTTATGTTTTGGGCGATAGTAGAAAAAATAATGATTTTGCTAATATAATCACTTTTTTTAAATTACAATATTATAATACAAAATTAGAAGATACAAAATCCAATTCACTACAAAAATATTTATTTATAAAATTAATTTAATCATTTTAAAACACTAATATGAAAAAATAAAACCTATATTTAATGTTTTAGAAACTAAAATAATACTTTACTCTAAAAACTATTTTTATTTTATTATATTAAAATTCAATTTTAATGATTTATTTAAATTAAATATTAAAAAATTAATTTCATAA
Source organism: Viscum album (assembly GCA_963277665.1). NCBI lineage: Eukaryota > Viridiplantae > Streptophyta > Magnoliopsida > Santalales > Viscaceae > Viscum > Viscum album. The sequence goes on along the minus strand of OY728143.1, from coordinate 1,187,607,225 downwards.
TTCAAATCATCATGTTCATATTAGATAATAAGTTCAGTTCAAATTTTATGCATAAAATTATGATTACTATGTTTAAAGATGATGATAATTATAGTTGTAAAAGAGTTATTTTTATGAATAGTTATTGGGGAAAACACTATTTTTCTAGAAATTTTTTATATAAAATATTTTAATTTACAAGTTAAGTTTCAGTTATTTATTTTTTAAATTAGACTATATGGACCCAAAAATTATTTTTATGATATCCCCATTTTTTATAATGGTTACCTTAAATTCTTAATAAAATATAAACTTCGTGGGTTGAAAGAAGTAACGAACGTAAAAGAAAAAATTTTAAAATGTGAGAACCAAGTTTTAAAATGTTTGATACATGTTTAGAATAGGTCAATAAAACACTTTTGGAGGTTTCCAAGAACTTATATCATCCCACACACCATTATTTATAACTTTTGGAACTATTGAGACATTAATAGTGTCATTATATTATTGATAAAAAATTATTTTTTAAAAAAATATCTATTTTCTTCACATATAAATACAAACACTTTGTAAAGATTCAGATCTATGTGTATCAACCCTTTGGGTGATTTTGAATATCGAACTACTCAGAGGCATCTTAGAATATTTTTGGAAATGTTTAGTAAAGTGGAAGTTGGAAAGAAGGGATTACACATCGCATTTCATTACACGACGTGACATCATGTTTCATGGGTTGTTTCCCAGCATGAAAAAATGCTTCATGATGTTAAAAAATTCAGGGTCTGAAAAATAAAATACAGTGTTGGGGAGACTTTTTTTCTATAGAACTCAACCATGAGGCATTATAATACGTGATATGGGATTACATGTTGTGTAATTCCTTGACACTATTTGTTTTAAGTATTTTAGAAATTCTCAGTTTTTGCCAAAACATATGGATACAATAGATCTTCCTCGACCCTAGGATACCTGATGATTCTCACTTCATTGTTTTGGGGATTCCTTCATCAAGGAATGATCCATATCTCCCTCCTTCGATTCGTACCAACCCATCATCAATCATAGGTATGATCTACCTCTGTTCTTATGGTATATCCTATTAGATTCCTCTTGTTTCTATTTTCCATGTGATGAAACATGATCTCTATGTTTCTAATAGAGTTTTTTTGGTTTTTGGTTGGTGTTGTTATGTCACGGAATCCTCAGGTGGATGCAGTTGCTGTAGAAGAAGTGATTGTGATCCATTTTTTTGATCTTTTCTCATTAGAAGGACTTCAACAACCTTTTGAGGTAGAGAATTCGATGAATCTATATTTATTCATGTGCAATTGTAGAGTTAGCCTGATTAATCCCCTTAGATCGCAATTAAATGGACCTAATTAAATACTTGAGCCAGATTAATGAATTGATATTGACCGCATAATGATGTAGTTTCTTTAAACCATTAAAATTTTTTGCCTCTTGATTTTCTATAGAGTGTGGTATCTATTACTTTTTTGGATTAGTATGTTGTTCATGAGGAAGTTGTTAAATCATGTTAATTTGGAATTAATTGAAAATTAATTTTCAAAATGATAAAATGGCATGTTTAAGGAATCTGGTTGTTATTCCAGTTTGATGCTTATCAAATTGATGCAGATATTCATGTATAATGGAATTGGTTAATAATACTAAATAATGTTTATTATTCTTTATAAATGATTAATGTCGTGATAAATTAATTGGTTAATTAAAATGTGATAGATTTTGATAGCTTATTTTTTAGGTTTCCCATAGTTGGAACCTGTGAATAATGAATCGATAAATTCAAGATGGAATAAGAACCAGTTTTGTGATAAATAAAATTCCTTTGTTGGGTCTGATATTCCTTCTTGCATGTAAAGGCCATGTGTCTTATACTTGGGTGCTATGAGATATTGTTGTGTATGAGGTCTAGATGCCTTGTTTTAGGGTTGAGAGAGCATTACTATATTTTTCCCTACTGCTTGTGATGTTCTATAGATACAAAGTTTGTGGTAGTGGACGCAGGGAGGCCCGAATGTGAGGTGAGTTTGGGGTGGCAGAGCTTGGAAGGATCTTATGTTATGTGGGGGTAGGGAGGCACTATGGTTGTCACATTATATTTACCTAGAGTGGTGAGATGAATCATTTTATACATGGGGGTGTTAGTGTGAGAACTGTAGATGATGTAATGGGTTGAAGATGGGCTTACCTGTTGATTTTAAATTTGGATGCTTATTGAATATGATGTATGTTTATCTACATTATATTTATCACTACTTGTGGTAGATGTTCTTTCTTACCCTCCTTCAAAAAGAGTCACAGACGCATTTATAATTCCAAGTTTGTTCTATGTTTAAATTATATTGGGTGGATTGGTATATGCTTTGGTTATGGGTTGAAAAGACTCGACGGGTAGTTCATTTACTCACCGTCTTTATCCCCTTATCTTGGGTAGCATATAATGTTTTCCTAGAAAACAAGGAAATATGAAAATGTTTAATGTGGTAATTTTGTTAAAGAAATGAAAAATTTATGTTGAACTCATGGGGTTGAAGCCTTCTTGAATTCAATTATGAGGTTATACTCTTTAAGAACTATGGACTCGATTTGGTTATTCCTAGAGGGAATGTAACTTGGTTGGAATGCTAATAGAATGTAATGTGGAAAAATAAAATGGTTAATTATTGGATAAATAATTAATTAATGTAAATTGAAACAGATTAGAAGGGATAAGATTATTTAATAAATTTCTTTAAATGGTTGTGTTTATATAGGATATATAGTCATAATAGAGGTAGTCGGGAGTCTGGGAGATGTTTTCTACAGTTGATTCTAAGACTAGGTTATTCCCATAGTGTGGTTGTGAGATATATGGTATTCTGTAATTTTTTTGTTTCTATACACTACTCCACCCAGTCAGTTAGGGGAACTAACACCCTTAGGATTTTGAGAAGGGGGTGGTGCTTTCTCCAACATTCCGATGGGAGGAGGGATAGATGACTACCCCAATTATCCTAGCTCCCTTCTCTTGGTAATTACTTTTGTAGGGATTCATGGTGGTTAGTTTTCCCCATATATGTTTGCAGATGGATTTAATGGCCTGCAGTTATTTCTCACACATATATTGTGGATATAGTTTTTTACAGAATACTATAGTTGTGATGATTATAGGCTATGTTGGCTTGGGGTCTGGGCTGTGATGGCTGGATGTATAATAAATGACATATGATACATGTTATAAAATATTTGGTGGCTCTTGAAAACTACCCAAATACTTTTGGTGGTGTTTTTATTGTAGTGAGAAGCATGAGGTGCTTGTAGTGGTGATTCTCCCATTTGTCTGTTGGAAAAACATTATGGAGAGAAATGCTTAAAACGTGTGATGTTGAAGAAAAGCGACAATATAGTTTTGAATTTTTAGTGGGGTACCCTTGATATACATTATTATTTTATATGTTCATGTAAGTGATACATGGTTAGAGCATCCATGGTTAGGATGAGATCATAGTATACCTATTTATGTGACAACTTAGTTTCACTTTTGGTTCATTGCACTTTAGTTTTCTTTCCTTAGATTTGCATGAGATGCTTTGTGGAGGGTCCTATTGAGTACAATTTTATTCTCACCCTACATTATATAAACATTTCTTTCAGTTAACATATAGAAGTATGTTTACCAGGATAGATACTACCAGCTCTAGGGTCACAGGAGATGCTCGGGCCTCGTGGTTGCTATCGTTTTACTTTATTTTAGTACATGCAATTTTCCCTTATTAGTATAGTACTTTTTTCATTACATTACACATATGCAGCTGGGTTTTATTTTATATTCTAGTATGAAAAATAGTTGGTTGGTTTCTATCATATATCTCTCCTATGCATGTGTTCTCTTAGAGGGTAATTCCTCCCATTAATGTGTTTATTATACCCTCGATGTTATTCGCCAACTCGGAGACTACTAGAGGTGGGAATCGGGGGTCAGTATCTCTCTTCTCACATTGTTTTCCAGAGAGGGGTACACATTGAGGAATTGGTGTCATGATATGGTTGTATTAGAGGTTAGGTTGAGGGATTAGTTTGAGTTTGTAGTTAGGATCTGGTGAGGATGTATGGGTTTGGTAGGGAAAATGTTTCAGTCAAGTTCAGCAAGCTCTTTAAAAACAACAGACCAGCAGAGACACGTGTGTTTAGGGTCACCTTTGATCTGATGCACATACCATTATTTGTATAGTGTTTACTATATGATATGATACTTATTGATGGGTAGATACCTATGAAATGATCATTCAACATTATTATTTTTTTCTATGATTGAATGGGAAGACCTTGGGATATGTTAACTTAAAAAAAAGAAATCAATTAATTAATGTAAAAGTCTATCATATTTCTGGTATATGAGCTATAACCATTTTTTATTTTTCTAGTACGGATCTAGGCCAACTTCCTCATAAGGTTCACATAGAAGTTGTTCAGAAGGTTGCACCAATAGATCATCACAATGTAGAGGTTGACGGTGATGAAACATGGGTAAGGAATCTCTAAGAGTTTCAGCAGTAGAGTCTACAGAATTAAAAGGGATCCATTACATATGAATTCATAGAAGACTAGTTAGAAGAGGTTAGGATATATTTTAGTATGATATGTTCTCATTAAGAGCACCACATATCATTGGGTTTGATGATGTTGTTTGGGGAAGTAATGTAGTGGTGGTTCCTGCTCTTTGGGGATCACAAGGAGTTTGCAGTGTCGTCAGAGATATCGGGAGAGAAGTTTAGATCCAAGATTCTTTATTCTATGAGAAGGCTTCTAGTTTCTAGGTGTTTCTAACCCTTTAGTAGGAGAGATCCCGTGTGGAGGATTTCATTATTTGCTTCAATAACCTTTTGTGACATACTTCTGACCTATTGACATATGAGGAGTCTAGGGCGAGGCATGTTGAGGAGGCTCTACATCTAGAGATGCAGCATCAGGTTAGCACATTTATGATGAAGATGTATCTAGAGGTGTTGGAAAGAGCATAGTTCATTAAGAGGATGTTATCTCGAGCTATATCATCATGATAGGGGAGTGTTCATGAATCCTCATGAAGTGGAGCTATGGTTTAGGGTTCTCAGTTTTCAGGGCATAATATTTTTCCTTTGATTGAGGGTAGGTCCCTTTCCTTAGTTTCTCATTTCTCTAAGGGTAGCGGTTCTCTAGACAATGGTAAGGCATCAAGTGTTTTTTATTATGGAAGTGGTGGTCATTATCAGTGAGAGTACCCAAACATTTTGAGAAATCACTGTGTGACAGTCATTCCGCTTTTGGTTCCTATGATGAGGCAGCTCCAACCAAGGTAGTAGTAGCAGGTTGAACCAACATAGGATTAGTAGAGAAAAGATGGGGAAAGTATAGTATAGGCCCAAGACTCTCTCAATCCTTTTGGAGAAGAGAACGACTATGGAGCTGGTTGTGAGAAAGGTCATAGAGGTTGTGGAGATGGTCATGGTCTGATTCATGTGTTAGCATTGTCAGTTCCAGGTGAGCCTGATCTCATTCCAGGTACCCCTTTCTTGTATTATACATGGTTCTATTCCTTTTTTGATTAAATAGTAATACACTCCTTCATGTCACCTTCCCTTATCCTTTCCATGGGACATGAGGTAGAAAAGCTTCGAATTCTGTTGGCGTTCAATACGCTAGATGGAGGTCGAGCTGACTTGCTTGAAGTATGTAAGGGTTGTGAGATTGTGCTAGGGTAGCACCACTCTTGGGGAGATTTCCTATGTTTATTAATTCATTCATATGATGTAATACTTAGAATGGATTGGTTTTATTGCGAGAAGGATATCGTGGATTTCATCTAGAGGAAGGTGGTGTTATTTGATGGTGACATGGAACTAGCAGTGTTTGTTGGCGAGCAAGACCCTCATATGGGTTAGAGGCATGTTCTATACTTATCATCAATGATAACCGAGCTGATACAAAGTGTGTCAAAGGTTAAAAAATTTGTGTTTCCCATGGATGTAGAAGAGTACCCTGAAATATTTTGAGAAGATGATGTAGTGTTACCCCCTCAAGGAGAGATCGAGTTCAAAATTGAACTACAACAATGCATGTCTCCCATCTCGATGTCTTCGTATAGGATGGTTCCTTATGATTTTCGAGAGATGTGTATACAGATCTATGGTCTATTGTAGTGTGGTTTTGTATTACCAAACGTGACACCTTGTGGTGCACCAGTTTTGTTCGTGAAGAAGGATGACGACATTTCATGGTTGTGTATCTAATATCATTGCTTAAACAAAGTGACACTGATGAACCGGTATCCTTTTCCATTGAATGATTCTTTATTTGATCAACTAGGGTGTGAAATTTGTTTCTCAAAGATCGATTTGTGGTTAGAATATCATCAATTTCATGTAATGTATGAGGGTATTCTGAAGAATTCTTTCTGTTGTCGTCATGGGTATTATGAGTTCATTGTGATGTCGTTCGCTATGAAGAGTACTCCAGATTTTTTCTTGGAGTAAATGAAATATATTATATGTGAGTTTATAGATAAATTTATGGTGTCCTTCATCAATTAAATCCTTGTGTACTCCTCATCTAAAGATTAGCATGCAGATCATATACGTGCAGTTTTTTGGGGTTCTTCATAATCAGCAGCTATCTGGGAAGTTGTAGAAGTGAGAGTTTTGGGCATAAGAATTTGGTTTCCTGGGTTATGTTGTATCCGATTTAGGATTATCTATTGATCCATAAAATATAAATGATGTTGTGTTTTGGTCAGCCCCCAATATAATGGAAGATATGAAAAGTTACATTGGTCTTACAGGCTAATACATGGGGTTCTTATACATTTTCACTCGGTTTGTGACTCCTCTGAGAGTGTTGACTAAGAAGGATCAAGAATTATTGTGGATTGATCCATTTCAAAAAAAAAATTATATCTGAAGGAGAATCTAGTCATTGCTCCGGTTCTTTTCCTTCCTTTTGAAGAAGTTACATTTGTGATTTTATGTGATGCTTGTCATCTGAGGGTAGGTTGTGTTCTAATGCATCAGAGATCAGTCATATATTACATCTCTTGGTAGTTACGTACCCAACAATGTAACTATTCCACCCATGATTTTAGTTGGTAGTAGTGGTATTTTCCTTGATTTTGTGGAGACATTATGTCATTAGAGAGCATTTTTTGGTATTCACCAATCATAAGAGATTGGGGAATGTTTTCACCCATTGGATATGAAATTGCAAAAATGTTGGTGGATGAAGTTCTTATAGGACTACAACTCACAAATTTTGTATACATCTAGGAAGGGGAATATTGTAGCTGATGCACTACGCATGAAGTAACGTAGCGATGAAATGTGTGAATCATTTGATTCAAAGAGAGTGATGGAAAAAAATTCGGCCTTACATCATGATATGGGAGAATTTGGTGGTAGATTTTATCTTTATAGATTATGTTGCATTCATCTCTGGTGTAGTAGGTAGAAGATTCCCTATTGGGGGATCATGAGGTGTAGGTCTGGAGCGACCGAGTTGTTTACGATGAGGCCCCTGATGCTCGGCCTAAGGACAAATAACACTGACTGTTGTTTTAGGGAAGGATATTAGTTCCTTTAGCATCACATGAGATGGATCTCATTATGTTCCATAGTTCACCATTAGTGGTACATCATAGCAATGCAATGATGTACTAATATTTGAGAGGACATTTTTGATAGATTTTGTTAAATAATATAGTTTCAGAGTTTGTGCCTTGATATTTGGTTTTCCAAAAGGTGAAGGATGAGAACCGTGTTCCAAATGGAATTCTCTAGCCATTATATATTCCTCGATGGAAGTGGAAGGAAATCTTGATGGACATTGTTAATGGTTTCCATTGAGCTTAGGGAGGATATGAATCTATATGGTTGGAATTGGATCATTTGAAAAAATCATACCAATTTATAGAAATAAAGGAGTTGAGATCCATTGAGTTTCTATCAAGGATGTATCGAGAGGTGGTGGTGAGACTCCACAGATTTCAAAGGATGATCATTTATGATCGAGATCATCATTTTACCCGCAATGTATGGAGAAGTCTCTAGAATTTTTTTGGTTCTTATATATTATTTATCAATGCTTTTCATCTGCATATGGATAGTCATACAGAGTGGACCTACTTAAATCTTGAATACATGTATTTATATTGTGTCCAAGATTTTAAAGGATTGTGAATGATTCCACTTCCATTGGTTGAGTTCACTATCAAAAAAAATTTACTCTACCATCATTATGGTCCCATTTGAATCATTGTATGACTGACATACTCATTACACATTATGATGGACTAGGGTTGGAGAGTCATAAATTCTCAGACCAGAACTAGTAAAAAACAAGACAGAGATGGTTCTGGTGATTTTCAATAGGATGAAGGCCACGCAGGATCATTAGAAACCATACACAGATCAAAGAGGAGACCTTCAGAGTTCAAGGTTTTTAATCACGTGTTTCTGATGGTGACTCCCCATAACAGGAAGTAAAGGATTGGTCGAGGGAGTAATATTTCTCCCCAATTTTTTGGGACTTTCAAAATGTAGGTTTTTGTTGGAGTTTTCACGTATCAAGAAACGCTATCCCCGTAGATGATCAAGATACATGATGTTTTTCACATTTCCTAGCTTTATCATTACTTTTATGAAAATTATTTCATCATCGGTTGGGTAAAGATCGTTGTTAATGATGATGAAAACTTTGAGGAGGGGCCCATAGAGATCAAGGATCATAAGGATAAGGTGTTGTTACGACATGATATCCCCCTTAGTTTGTCTATTCTGGAAGCATAGTGGCATGAAGAAGATTACATGGGAATGTGAGTGATAAATATGTGCTCACTATCCCGAGTTATTTTATGTTTATCTCTATTCTTGTAACATTATTTGTTTAGGGGTTGTAGACCCTTTTTGTTATGAGATGGACTTATATTTTTTCTTATTGTGGCTTTCTCACTTTTGAGAGGTGTCTCCACTGGGAGAGTTTTTAGGAGATGGTCGTGGTTCTTGCATGGTTTTGTGCATGTTCCTCTAGTGAGGTGGTAAGCTACTGTGGTGGTGAAATATCGAGTGGTATTTCATGGGGTGGCTATTCAGACAACCCATTTATTTTATGTCTCCTCACTAGGTTGGTTTTGGATACAGGTTGATGATAATTTTGATAGAGTTATCCTTTTTAAGGGACCAAATATTCCTATATCAACCCATTGCATTTTTTTGAATATTGAAGTTCTTATAGGTGTCTCATAAGATGTTTGGAGATTTTTGGTTATGTAAAATCTATAAAGAGAAAATTAAACATCATGTAACTGCATTACACAACATGAAATCCTGTTTCATGGGTTGTTTGACAGTTTTAAATATGAGTTCACAAATTGAAATAATTCAGGGTATGATAAACAAAATTAATCGTTGAAGCGATGTGTTTTTCATCGGAACTTGACAATGAGGCCTTACAAGATGTGAAAGGGGATTAAATGTCATGAATTCTCGAACACTATATGTTTTTAGTGTTTTATTGATGCTCATATTTTTTCAAACCCTCTGGATGCAATAGCTCTCCCTTTACCACATTCGACTCGACAATCCTCTCTTCATTATTTTGGGGATTCCATTATCATGGAACGATCCTTAGCTCCCTCCTTCGATTAGTAACGATTTGTCTTAAATTCTAGGAATGATCCACCTCTATTTTTCTTTAATTAGTTTCCTCCTATTTATCTTTTCTATGTTATGGAACATGATATCCATGTTTATAAAAGAGTTTTCTTAGTTGATGGTTGGTGTGATTGGGTCACGGTGTCCATTTTTGGATGCATTTGTTTCATGAGAGGTTATCATGATCCAATATTTTTATTTTTTCTCATGTGAAGGATGTCAAAAACCTTTTGAGGAATGGGATTCGATGCTTCTATACTTTTTCATGTGAAATTTTAGATTTAGAATGATTTAACCCCTTGGATTGTTGAACCTGTGATGCTTCCGAAAATAGACCAGAACCCCACAGATCCCACTCACTAGGGATGCACTCAATTGGGCCACTCACTAGGTTGGGTTCAAGTACTATTCCCCTCCCAGTGGGGGACTTAATCTCTCCTCTATAGAGATTTGAACCCGTGACTGAATAGAATGATAATGGAATGTAATGAAGGAATGAAAATGGTTAATTAATGGTTAAAGAATTAATTAATGTAAATTAAAACTGATTAAAAGTGATAATATGATTTAATAAGGCTCTTTAAATGGTTGTGTGCTTATAGGATATCATGTCTTATAAGTTGTATCCGAGAGTCCAAGAGACATTAGCATCACTTGTGTCTGAGACTTGGATATGCCATAGTGTGGTTGTGAGCTATATGATATTTTTTATTTTTTCTGTTTATATACACTACTCTACCCATTGGATAGGGAAACTAACACAACTTGGATTCTGAGCCCTGGGGGTGTTTTCCACAACATTCTGGCGGGAGGTTAGATGGCTGACTACCCCCTTTGTACCCACTCTCTTCTCCTGGATGTTTCTTGTGTTGATATGCACAATGGTTAGTTTTACCAATATATATGTGTAGAAGGATATAATGGCATGTGGTTATTTCACACAAATATTTTATAGATATAGTTTCCTATGGAGTACTATAGGTATGATGTTTATAGGTTTTGATGGCTTTAGGATTCTTACATGGAGTATGGGCTATGGTGGATTGAGGTATAATATCGGATATATGATACATGTTATACGAGTTGTGATGTATCCCAAAAAATAATAGGTTTATCTTGATTGTGTGTTTGTGGTGCTGAGTTGCCTAATGTGCGTGTTGTGCTGCTTCACTTAGGTGTTTGTGGGAAATCCTATTCGGAGAGAGATTCTCAGGACATGTGACATTGTGGAAAAGCAGATAACCAGAGTGGAAGTGGAAGTGGGTTAACTATAATATTATTTCATATATTATATTGTATTGTATGGAATAATTTGTGATAGTATCTATAGAGAGGCTGGGAACATAGTATACCTATTTATGTGGTGAGTAAGTTTCACTTGTTGTTCACTATTCTTTAGCATGCTTTCCTTACATGTTCCTGAGAGGCATTGTGGATGGTCCTACTGGTTATATTGTTATACTCACCCTTCATTTTATGTAATGTTCTATAGGTCACATGGAACAGGTTGGGGATTAGGAAGGTTAATAATATCTTGAGGGTCGTAGGAGCTGTTTGAGCATTGTGGTCTCTACAATTATACTTTTATTTTGAACATGATGTTTCCCCTCTTTAGTTGTAGTAGATTTTCCATGAAATTACATATATGTACTTGGGTTTTTGTTAATATTGTAGTCTATGATAGAGTTGTTTGGGGTCTATCTTATATCTCCCTTACACATGTGTTCTATTTTTGGGTAATTCCTCATATTTGTGTTTTTATTATACCCTTGATTCTAGTCACCAACCAAATTCCTACTAGAGGAGGGACTATGTGGTCACTATCTATCGTGTCTCATTGTCATCCTAGGAGGGGTAAAATTTGAGGGGAGGGGGTCATAAAACACATCCAATCCTTCATTACACACCTCTTCATTTTAATTTTTTCATAAAAATATATCATTTCCTGATATCTCCCTCTTATTAATAATCATATAGTCTCAATTAGTTATCCCAATAACTTCATTTTCAGTGACGCTTTCAAGAGAATGTTTATGGTATAAATGATAATATTTCTTAATCCATATCTTTTTCTTCTTAATATTTCAATTCCATGACTTCCATAAACATGGTAAAATAATGACACCAATATCATTGATATACATAATTATTATTATATTAATTTAATAACCCTTATTTATTCCATTCCATCCACCTATAAAAATAGAAGAATATTAACTATACATTGTGTTGACTACCCTCTCAATGATTTTCTGTATTCTCATATTGATTATAATTAATTATCAAAATGACATAAAATATGATTAAAATACCTAAAAATATAATATCATTATTATTTTTTATAATTATATTATGCACTACCTTACCGTACTCACTAATCAAGATATAGAATGCCTCTATTTGGGGTTGCCTTAACCACATACTTGAACAATACTATAAAAATGTATCCCAAATGTCTATATGAAATTAAAAAAATGTTATTATAATTTAATAATCAAATAATTATTGGTTTATGGATATAAAAACAATATATAAAATGTTTTACTTATTATTATACTTATATACTCGGTCACTAAAATTATCAAAATAAGGTGACTCCAATACAATTTTCATGCAAACATAAGAAACAAATATAATAAATAAATAGAATATAGTAATAATAGGAATAATTTAAATAAAAAATATATTAATTAAAATCCTAAAAAAGTATATAAGAAAATTAATTTGATTATTCAATATGTTTTCCTCATGTGAAAAATGGATTGAGAACAAGGTAAGGGGTTCATATCCCAATTTTCATCCCCTGATACATATTTCTTATTATAAACCATGTTTTATTTGGAATTGTGTATATAATATCCATTTAAAATTACTTATAATTATTCAATAACATTTCATGATACTTTTTTATCAATATTGTGTAATTTGTGACTTGATTTTTTGAATGAAAAATTAAGAAACTGTTAGTGTTTCTTGATCTTATTTTCAAATTCAAGAGGCATGTTTGATATTTCATGCGATAATTTCTTCTATTTGGTGTGATTTTTAAGTAATGAATTTATTTCTCCATATTCATGAAATTAATGGGGAGTTAAGATCCATATCACGCTCTTTCTCTACATTGATTTCAATTCCTAAGATACTAGAGGTGTATGTGGTTCTTTCTTTAAAATTTATTTTTGTTTAACATATTTCATACTATGAAATAGGATATCATTGATATGAGTTTATTACTCCATAATGGATTAATTTTACATTATTTATGTAATAAATGGGGTAAGAATTTTCTTATAACTTTCTTTCTTTAAATGAATTTTGATTCAAAGGACACCAAGGTGGTAAGGGTTTCTTCCATTAAGATTTGATTCAGATTTCAACAATTATTTCCTTTATATGGTGTATATATTTATTGATGCCCTCTAAATGAGAATATAAAAATACACAAGGGAAGAAATAACTGTATATGGGTATTATTTATTCTTAAATGAAAAGAATGAAGAATGTTCCCAAAATCAAATTGATACCATGAACCTCCATAATAAAAGTGATTGCACGACCATCAGAAGTTCGTGTCAATGATCATGCACAGTGTATAACCTACTTAAGATCTTGAGGAGCACCTTTGATGAGCCCTATTATTGTGAAGGCATCTGAGGAATTTTCTGATCATAAAGTGGTAGAAAAATAAGGTCCCCCAAAGCTCAGGTGACTTTTTGACAAGAGTATTCTGGGAAATCAATCCAAATATCCATGGAAAATATCAGAACTACGGGAGCCTTTTTTAGGTAATAAAACTTTGGAGATTCACCCATGAAACTCACAGGACACCATGGGAGCCTTGAAATAATGCCAACTATATTTTTAAAAAACCATGTAGCATGTCACCCTCACCCCATGATGCTTCATGGACATATCGAAGAGGACATGTGCTCCCCCTCTAGACCCAAAGACAAACAAAAGTTTTTGGCCATTAAATTATCATGCATCACCAAATGACCATTTTCTAGTCAAGAGATGTGTAAATGATGGGGAGAGTGATTTTCAATTAAAAACCTCATGCAATTTCAAAAGTTATACAAGACTTTCACAAATAAAAGACAAAACTAATATGGTAAATTTGTTATCCTCTTGTGGTTGTAAATATCACATGACATTCCCTAGTGGTTTATGAGACACCACAAGCCCATGGAGACATGCTCGCCTCAACACATGAGAGACCAATTGCATGTCACCCTCACCATGCAAAGGGATTCAGACATGTATAAGAGGTCATATTCCCATCATTCTGATGAAACCCCAAATAGAATGGGTTTTCCACTACAATTCTTATTCATCACCATAAGAACCTTTGGTGGTCATGTAATTCATCACCAATAAAGGGAGTGATTGTATTTGATAACATTCAATCAGACTCATGGGAGGCCATGACCTTATTAAATAAATAAGTAAATAAAATGTTAATTAGAGATAGAATCTTTATGTCCAAAACATCATAGGATATACATGTTATCTCCATTGGACTTTGTAAAATACCTTCATCCTAATGACCTGATCTCTCGAAATACCCTAGGATGAGTCACCCATGCTTCATTAAATATCACAAACATGGAATAAAAGATCACGTGAAATCATATCAATAGGAATCCTGATCTCAAAAATTCCCTTGGAAATTTCATCATGAAAATGTAAAATCCCCTTGGAATGAACACATTTTTATGTGAGACTCCCTTAATTATCTATAATCTATTAAATTGTATGTTGACAAGACTGTCTTGTGGTCGGTTAAAATCATGTGACGTCCCTAGAATGACCTATGACAAGACCTCATGAGAACATTTGATATCAAATCCCTTCACCAAATCCGTCATTTATTTTCATTATGGTCATTACCAAATGTGACATATAATCAATGTGGTTAGACCTATAAATCCCCCACCTCATCATGAATGAATGATTATATTTTTTCATCCATGGATCCCTTTATCGACAAACTCATGAATCAAATAATATTACTTGGAGTGAACAATCTTTTGATAGGAATGATTTTCAATATGTAAAATTCTGAGAACCACCAAAGAAGATCATGTGACATGCATAATCACTTTGTGTGATGAATAATAGGTCACACGATGGACGTAGTGTATTTTTGGTGAATTACATCCCAAATACCTTATCTATCACTTGAGACTTAACAATGTTAAATTGAACCAATATAAGGAATATACAATAAAAAAAAGAAAAAAATACAATAAATATAGGATATTTTTCCCATAAACATATAAGATGACCTTCATTATCTTCATATGAACCACTCAGGTTATGGGAAAATTGTATGAACTATTACTCAAATAATGTTACACAACTTTGGTATACTATTTGGATCATGATAAGTCCCCTAGACATGTCAAATCATGTCATACAGTGCCCTCAGAGCACACAAAAAATGTCTAGAAAGCCCCTCTGATCTCATCATCTAGACCTCATGATTTCATCTACGCATGTCACCCAGATCATGTAGAAACATCACATTATCTCAGACAAGTCTTGAAATGTCATTATGACAGGTTAAATTTCTATCACAACATCCTTTGAACAATCCAAGCAGATTTTGCGACTTCCTCCAGTCAAGCTAATAAAATCTTAGACGTCCTACATATATGTTAGATAGATTTCATGATGACGCCTAGGAAAGTCCACCATGACATATAGAACCCTCTAGGCATGTCACACAGAATCTCGTGACCATGTGACACCCTCCAATCATTTAATTTAGCTCTCGTGATGACACCAATGAAAGTCAGCTGGATCATGTGTCACCCTCCAAGCATTTCATCTAAGACAATGTGATGAACTCCAAGATCCTCCATCAATGTCTTTAAATGTTCTCTAGAGAGTTCAACCCTGATCAAGAGAAAACATTTAGACATTCCATCATGATGATGCACCATACCTCCGAAAAGTCAAATGGATTATGCAATTATCTTTCTACATGTAAGGCATACATCCTCTGACGTTCCAAGTAAAAAATCATGTAATGTTAGGAATATGATCAAATAATGTCAAAAAAATAAGAAAATTATATGAAGTCATTATATGACATGATAATGCTTTCCATCCTATATAAGGGTAGCCTCAATGTGTATTTCCCAAAAAAAAATATACAATAACTATGAGTCATACCATAACTCAGATATGTTTGATGCCAACCTAAGGCTAAATCTCCATATCAATCCTACAATGGGTTATTCCAAATGAATTAGTCTAGAAACCATTATAATTTTCCATGATTGTTTTTTATCCCATTTTTTCAGAAAAATTATATCTCACATAGGGCAATGGTGTTCCAACATTACTATCATTCATGTCATATGTCTCTATTAATATAATTGAAACCCCAGTGTGTGAGCCACTATTAGTAGCATAATATGATATATCCTATATATAAGGGAAACCTCATTGTGTATACCCCAATCCACTAAACATAGAGGAATATGATACCTTACATAATAAGGATATATATCATACCTTCCAAATGGATTGAGCTCATGTGGCCATCCACTTCTGCGTAAGTCCCTTTATGTCATTGACATTCCACCCATAAGAACCCACACTCTCCAAAGGACTAATCATTATTCCTCATCCACAAGAGGATTGATAAATCATTCTAATTCCTTCCATAAATAGGATATGTGGGATGCCTTCCCATGACCCAATCCCAAAGGGGCATCACATCAGTGTAAGTCTTGTTATATCTGTGACATTACAACCATCAGGACCCAATCTTATTAATGGGATGATCATCTGTCCTCATCCACAAACATATTGTGAAATCATTTAACTACGAGTAATATGATTCCTACCCTAACCATGATATGTAGGACGCCTTCCAAAGGACCGATCCCAAATGGAAATCCACTTTGGTGTAAGTCCATCCATGTCTTCAACAATCCAACAATGGTGACTCAATCTCTCATATGGGCTAATAATCTTCAATCATTAACCAGTGGATTTAAAAGTCAGTTGATGTATGAAAAATCTTGATTCCTACCATAACCAAGATACATAGGAAAATATCCAAATGTAAAAACCTTATATAAAACATCCAATGGGATATCCCATCTTGCAGTTCTTTGATCCATAAGAATTGTGTCTGATTTATTACTATCTGTTGCTTCTCAGATAGAGAATAGATCACATGGGCTTTGGTAATTACAATCATCATATCATTAGCATCATAAATCCAAATCATCCAAGTAATCCTTAGTGTGTATTCCCCGATTGATGGCATGGTTTAACTACCCACCACACGAGGGTATCTACAATTGGGAATGACCCAGGGGTGTGACATAACTACATAAGTTTTGATTCCTATTACAAAATTTGATACATAGTATTACACATAATGGATCAATTCCATATTTGAAATATTTTCTACATCATAGGAAAACAAAATACTCCAAAGTACCTGGTTATATGGGTTTAACATAAAAAATATACCCTCCAACGGGAATTGGATGAAAAACCTATGATACATGAAGATACATTCACTAATAAGATCACCATTTTTCATATAATTGTCATTTTTTAGGGTAACCGGTCCTATATCATGACTATGAAGAGAGTCCTAGAGTAGGAAACAATCTATCCCCCAAGGGTGTGAGGATCCTCACTTCTAATCCTCTCGAAAAATGTGATCTCTTATGAATCATTAGGACTAAAATAAAAAAAGACCACCTTCCATTGGAAATAAAGGACACACCCATTTATGGGTGTGGTATCCATTGTGTGTTTTCATTAGGGGTCAACAAATGGTGAGCCCTACTTGAATTATTTTACAAAAACATTGAACCAACTCCACATTCAACCAATTGGTCAGGCCAGCCACATATTTCTTATGAAATAAAAGAGGTGAACCAGATGAGAAAACATTTAAATATAATGTATCATTAAAAATATAATAGGGATAGGAATCATAGTTATCACAGGACCATATTTATTATATCAAACGGTTGGTTTCCTATCACTCAAAAAACTTGCTTGAGAAATATGTTGAACCCAAAATGTATCCCTCAACATATAAAATGAGAAGGATATTTTCCATCCTAATATTTAATTCATTTCTTATGAAAAAATGGTGAAATGAAAATGAATATCTCAAATAGAAAGACAATTGGTTGACCATGACATGGATATTACAACTGATCCACTAAAGTTGGGGTTCTCATGAAATAATTCCATACTCACTTTGAAAAATACTTATGAGTAGAATGGTAAGATTGAAAATAAAAGGTCTATTTTTTATCCATTAAAATATAATAGATCCCATATCATGCATAAAATGGTGTAAAGATTGATGGACTTATTTGTGGTTTCCTCCATGACTGCAGACACTACTCTCTAAAACCACACAATGATGAGACATGTCTATATCTAGATATCGTTATGGAAACAAAGATTAAAATGTAACCCCTTTCGGCTAAATAATGACATCACCTTCTTGACATCATTAGTGTAGGGTAGAGAATGAAATGGAATAATATTACTATTTTCTTGGTAGAATATAGGCCATGGAGGCTACATAGGAGGGTCTTCATGTACATAAACAGACAAGATTGTATTGTTTAATGAAAGATAGAACAAATCTAGTGGTCATTATTTCCACACCCAACTAATTCAGAATATTATCCCTAGAGCGTAATAGTCACCACAATCAATATATGATCAAGGTTGATCAAGGGTACAATTATGTTTCCATTTCAGTTTAGGGGACGTCTAGATGGGATCATATCAACCACCATCACTAGTGCAATTCCACAGGCACCCATCAGTTTTATGATGAGCATACCACCTGACAAACATCCACCACTAACACTGATGAATATGAAAAAAGTAAGAAACCCCATGAATAAATGTCTCTATATATTTATAATAGAGATCATATCCCCACTTCTTCAAATGATGTATACTTGCATATTCCAGTAGTATTTTGATAGAAGGATCATATCCCTACTCAATCGGAACAAGTTTGTGATCATATTCTTACAGTAGGAAAGGGAGAGGAAAACACCTCTACACCCATGTGTGAATTCAATTAGCATATACTGATAGCACTAAGAGGAAAAAGTGGGATCATATCCACACTGCAATACATTCTATATGAAATTATATAGTGGACATGGAAAATGTGTAGGCTTATATACATGAAAACTCATTTCTAAAATTACATTCCATCTTTGAAATACTTGAAGAAACCCTTCAACATAATCAATAACTAGTACAAATATAGGGTCAAGAGTATATTCTTATCCCAATATCCAGGGTATATCAACACATTGATCAATATGAAAAAGTGGCTAATCCAGACCAAGCACACATTATTTCTCCATTCTTGAAGGATTATCAACATATTACAGTATAGGATAAGGTGTTGTACTAGGACTATATTCTAATTCTAACTATTGATCGTCAGGTTAGAGAGGGACATGCCTCGAGATAGGGGAACTTGCATGTCAAAAATGTCCAGCGGAAAATTCCAAAGTCCTTGGATCGAGCACATATCCTGGTTCAAGTCAAGGCTCACCCAGTGATAGGAGAACATGTCTCGGTACATGTGAATATTTATATCTAATAAGATGAGAGGAATACTCCAAAGGCCCAGGATCATGACCATTTATATATTCTAACTATGGATCGCCATTTGAAAATGGAACATGTTTTCAATATAGGGTCATATTCCCATCTGTGGGTATTCCTAGAAAATTCTTATTGATCACAGAATCCAGGTTAATTTCCCTACTTCTGTTGATGAAAGACTGATGTTTATGACACATTCGTAGGGGAACCCATATGTCTCTCAGAGGACGTGCTGATTGTGGCCCCGCATTTCATATTTCCAAAGGTGGGTGGCATCTGTCTCTTATTCAGGGACGTTTTCTCCTTAATACAGACTAGATGATGGGATGGTGGTTCCTCCTTCCATTGATTCCTCATCAGAACTCATTTCCTAGTTCGGGTCTCCCTATTATACATAATAAATTGTTTGAGAAACACTTTCCAGTGCCCTGTCTTCATGGACAATGGTTAATTATGCTACTTCTGTCAGCACATTCCTAGTGGTCTAGTCAGGGCAGTAACCTTCGGTTGTGGGAGTAGTCAAGTTGGACATCACAGGCATTTCTGTATGCTGGAACATTGATGCATCTAGGTTTCTTCCCATTATGACAGGGCTTCATAAGGGTGTGGAATCCTGAGGAATACCACGTCAAAAGATGGAAATTTTATTCCATAGGCATGTCTTAGAGGTTTTCTATAGCTTCCCATATTTAACACCGGATATCTCGCGAGTTTAACGTCTAGTAGAGATGGATTAGACAGATCAAAACATGGATGGAAGTGGATTAGATGGGTGTAACCCTAGGAAGAAACATGGATGTGGGGGGGGCTAACATGTGGTTAATTACACGATTACTGCTAGGAGTAACAAGAAAGTGGGTGACATGATCTCCCTGGGATGTAGAAGCCTGGGTAAGAATCAGGATGGATATGGATGGTTGAGTGAAGTGAATGGAGAATGATATTGGATCAAAATGAGATAAATGGAGATGTTGGGATTGATCATTGAAGAGGATTCCTACATATCCCTATGGCATGGAATAGAAGTACGTGTATTTCAGTGGGGTAGTGGGACACCTGAGGAGGTGGCCCATGAGAATGGATGCATGGATGAGACCCAGAGGATGTGGAACCTCTAGGATGGGGCATGACCTAATCTAAACACATAGCCTTGAGTGTGAGACCAGGAAGGGACCTGAAAATGGGCTTGAACCTCAGGGGGGCTTCCAACATATCCTCGTGGCAGGGAATCAGAGTCCACATTGTTCAGGATGAGGGCATAGAATTAGGGTGTATTCATAGTACAACGACATGATGATATGTTGGGGCATATGCATGGTTAGTATCCCATATTGTTCTGACGCCATGTGTGAAGACCAGAGATTTGGGTCCCAACAAAGGGGACTACAACGGCTTACCACTGGTTTGGGTTAAAAATGGCATACCACTGACTGGGGAACACAATGGCTTACCATGGATTGGGGAACCCAATGACTTACCGTCGATTGGGGAACACAACAGCATACCATATATTGGTAAACACAATGTATTATCATTGATTGGGAAACAAAACACCTTACCGTTTATTGGGAAACACAATAGATTTCCTTTGATTGGGGAACATGACGGCTTATAGTCATTTTGGGAACACGACAGATTACCATTGATTGGGGAACGCGATGGCTTACCATCGACTGGGGATGGTCTTCATGGAGGCTTCCTACGTACCTTGTATGGGAGACAAGGATTAAAGCCCACGTAGATCGAATGTGTATATTTTAATGCCTTTCAGAAAAAAAGTAGTTTATTGTTTAATGTCATGTAGGATAAGGGTGGACTGACATGGAGTGGTCAGGACTGATGGATTATGGGATTGATCCTCATGGAGGATTCCAACGTACCTTTTCAAGAAGACAAGGATCAAATTAGAAGTAGTTCGAGATGGTGGATACATTTGTACATCATGAGGAACAAAGGTGGTCTAATGTTAAGGGGTCAGGAGAAGTATGTGTTGGTCTTGAACCTTAGATAGGCTTCTAATGTACCATGCCTAGGAGACAAGGATCAAAGTTCACGTAGTTTTGGAAGGGGGGTATAATTTAACGTCATGCTGGATGAAGATGAATCAATGTGAATGGGGTGGGACAAGTAGGTGTTTGGTTTGAACCTTGGGTAGTCTTCATACGTACCATGCCTAGGAGACAAGGATAAAAGTCCACGTAGTTCGGGATGCTTGATATAGCTTAACGTCATGCAGGATGAAGGTGAACCAACGTTAAGGGGTTGAGACAAGTAGGTGTTGGGATTGATCCTCTGGGAGGCTTCTTAATTAGCTATCCTATGAGAAAAAGATCATATTCCATGTAGTTTGGGATGGTGGATATAGTTTAACATCATGCGGGCGGAAGGTGAACCAATGCGATGCGGCTGGGACAAGTAGGTGTAGGGCTTAAAACTTAGGGAGGCATCCTAGGATCCTTTCCTAGGAGACAATGATCAAAGTCCGCATAATTATGGATAGTTTGGGGCTTACATTCTAAGGTGGCCCATGAAGGATTCCATGGTCAATGCATACTCTAAACCCACATGAGTCATGCTCAGTGTGAGAAACAAGAGGCAGCGAACACCTGATGATCACATCACGAAGGTTGCATCCACAAGAAGTGGAAGGTGGATTACACGTGGTTAGTGGCCCAAAGAGAAAATATGATCTTACATGTGGTTAGTTGCAATGGGAGATGGAGATTGGGACATACAATAGGATGGAGGCCCGATGGTGACAAAGCTCAAAGGGAGAAGGATGAGACAATGAAGGTACCCATTACCATCTGTCCTATGTTCTTTGGCACCAAATAAGAGAAGAGGAGCAGGGATGCTACCTCAAAAAAGAAAGGATAGGGTCTTACACCAAGATGGTTTTATTTCCTCGCAGACAGACACAGCTCCTGCAAAGAGGATCTCGTCCATGTGAGGAAGATCTCACTCCCATGGAGACGAGTGGGCATGGAGAATGTCCGAGATGGGGTGCCTCTCGTGTGTGGAACGGGGCGAGGCCATAGTTTAATGACATGTGCTGGGGATGATGACACTTGTAAGTTTAATGTCCTCCAGCTCGAATGCGGCAGGTTCACTCCGAACACCTAGGACATACATAACTGGTTCACTTCAACCTGTGGTGAAGGGAAGGAACCAGTAATGCCATTGCAGGGCGGTGTTGAGGAGTGATCCACTGAGGGGTCCACGTTAGTGTGGCTATGCGAAGAAGAAATAGCCATCAAAGTTCTTATGAGAAGAACCATGTGGATAAGCACCGCAAAATGAAGCACCCCCCAAGGGACCTCGAAATCACTTCGTAAAAACCTGGAGGGTCGTATGGGAAAGGGGTGTGTAAATCATTAAATCTGTGAAAGTGAATATTTATAAAGAGGATGGGATTTGCAAATAGAACGGACTTAAGGAAGAGGATGTGGTTCGCGAAGAGGATGGGATTCATGAAGACGATGGGATTCATGAAGAGTATGACCCTTGTGAACGGAAAATACTACCCAGAAAGGATGGGATTTGCGAATGAAAGGGGCCTCGCGAAGAGGGGGTCATTACAAAAGGTCAATGCTTTGTGAAGAGTCACCCTTAAGGGACAAGGGATTCGACTTAGCGAATACCTCTTTTCGTGGATCTAGCGGTCGTGAAGCGCGGCACGGAGGGTCCTGATGCCACAGAGGGCCCTTAGTCAGCGACAGACTCCCGTGAGGCTGGGGCACCGTGGAGGCTCTCGGGGAGGCGTCCGTGTGGAAACGCACTCGCCACACATAGTGATTTTCCCATGGCCATTTCGAGATGTCTGGGAGGTTCTTTTTCAACCCATTCACGATGCATCTTCCTCCGAATACATCTTTGAATCTGTGGAATGAGATAGACGCATCTTTCTGTCCCAAAAAAAAATCATCCCTCAGAAATAGAGCCGACGGAAGGAGAGGGTCGAATTCTTAGGGCAAGACACTGAAGAAACCTCGATGATGGAACTCTCGGCAGATGAAGAAGGTTTGGGAGAAGATAGTTTCCCAAGGGCGACGCCTTACCATTCTCGCAAAGGTTTCTTCGTGAAGCGGCAACAGTCTGCAGGGCAAAGGGTGTCGCGCCCAGTGCGGGGCGCGCCGGGAAGCCCCATGGCACCGCGAAGAGCGCGGGTCTCGCCATGAAGCTGGGGCCTCTGGCGCCTATATATAGGGACTCAGAGGTGTTTTTTTCACACCAGGATATTTGTGAACAACTGTGCTCACACTCTATTCATGAATGATCTTCTCCACGAATGCTTTACCAAACTGGAGGCTTATGTCCGGTGCTTCGTGAATGCTTTTTAGTGAACTGGAGTATCATGATCTGATGCTTTCTTTATGATATAGGTTGATTCCCATGGTTCTCTACGGCACAAAGGAGACGTTCTATTATCTCTATAAAGCGCATTTGTGAAGCATCTTTGTGATGTGCCATTGCGAATCATATTTTTGAAGAGTCTTTCTCAACTCTCATGCCTCAACCCCGATTTTTTCAAATTCCATGGATTCAATGGCCGAACATGAGGCTGTACGATAGGTTTGTGCCAACACTGCTTGGAGGGAGGCCATAGCAAATAATCTAATAATAGGCGAGTACATTTTGAGAACTTTTGATCACAAATCGTTGACAGAGAGGCTGAAAGAGTTGAATAGAGAATATCTGATGGGCAAGCACATTCCAATGTATTGTTTCAGCATGTGGGATGAAGTCTTCATTCCCGACACTAGAAAAGACGATCTAGCCTACTAGTTTAGGGGTACGCTCAAGCAATATCAGTGGAATATGACTGTGGATGGGTGCATCTGGATACATCATACCCCAGTCACAGACCATTTTTTGTATAATTATGTCAACTGAATTGATATAAAGGCACTAATGCAAGAGTCACACCCACCCCTATATAAGAAGATCATCATGGCCAAGCTTGGAAATCCAAAAAAGGGGTGGATCAGAAGCTGGGACTTGCGTCGGGGTGGAAACTTCAAAGACGACTGGGACTGGGCCTACTGGGCATGCACGTCCTGTGAAGAGTTTGAGAATATCCTGAGGTGGGATGGCCTATAGAAAGTGGAAAAACGTCTTAATTTAGCATCTCCCAACCGAATGAATTTAAACTGGAGTTGTTGAGCCAGTGGTCGCCAAATAATCACACTTTCCACCTACATCATGGGGAGTTTGACATCAGCCTCTGGGACCTCCATCAAATTTTTGGAATCCCAATCCCAGGAGGGATGTATGATGAGTTCCTTCCTGTAATGAATTTTTGTGGTGACAGGCAGGAAATTCCTCCTTTGGTGATGGAACTTCTGAGGCTTTTTTCAGGCATGGATGAGGAAAAACAGAACACCCGATACATCATCGACAAGCTGTGGTTGGGTTACTTTATGAATTACCCCTCGGAAGAGGTAACACTACTAGTGAGGCCCCCTATTTGTCTGTGAGGCACTCAATGGGGTAAATCGGGTTTGTACTAGAGGATCCTAGAAGATATCCAGTGGAAGGTATGTCAATACAGTATGAAGATCGACCAGCAACCAATAGTCATGCTTGATGGGTTTATCTGAACACTGATTTGTGTATGACAATTACTGGTAAGTGACTCCCACATGGGGGTGTGACCAAGGAAATTTATCATTGTGGATCAACTGGGCAGTGTGGACCACATAAATCTAGGAAAACCAGTGCATGAAAAGTTGTACCATCTGCTCTGGCATGTTAGTGATGGGAAGAGTCCACTGTGATTGTGGGGCCATTATACATTCTATACTGTTGGATCGCGGTGCACATGTGGGGTTATGAATACCTTAACACCATTTCTCTAAAAGGGATACATTATCGCCCAACAATTTTGAACATTGTGGGGAGCTCCCCATTGAAGATGGAAGTTATGACCATGCATGATAAGATGGGGTGAGTAGAGCAGTTCATCTTTCATCTATTCCCCTTGCCACCTGGGGCCAATTCCAATGATGGAAAAGATATGATAGGGAAATTTTCGTATGTGCAGTCCTTTTGTGGAGGTGTTCTGGTGGTACAAGTAGATGGAGAACATATTTGTGATCCATACACTGTACACCGGTTCGCTCAATAATTTTGTTGCGGGCAAAGGCTGACTCCCCGGGTGTATATGAATTTGCACCAAGAGAATCACCCATGTGTGATGTGACAACTCTAGATAATGTTTAAATGGAAAGATAAGAAGGTGTTGAATGAGATTCCCCCATCTGATCCTGTGTTCGTATTGTTCCACGAATATGGAAAGAGTAGGGAGGCTACCTACCCTGGTGAAGTGCTAAAGCAAGTGACCATTCGAGCTAGTACGGTGGTTCCAACACCATGACACCAGACAGTGGCAAAGGGGGACATCAAGAAGCTAGTGTGGACATTCACTTGGGTGAAGAAGCTATAACAGCTGGGGCATCTGGCCAAGAACCAGAAAATCCCCGACCAATGCTAACCGGAAATGAATAGGGTGAGGGGGTAGTTCGAGGCCTAGTGGCTCCATCTAGGTGGTCCCAGCAGGAAGGAGAATCATCATAGGGATTTTGTAAAATCACCCATCAAGATCTCAGGAAGTAGCTATGTCCAGTATCGATCCCCTCTGATGTTGTCTTCCTAGAGGCATGGAAGGACTAGGAAAAGAGAAAACAATACCTCGACATCAACAATTTATGGACGAACCTAAAGATGAATAGGATGTCGCTAGGGGAGCTCAGCTTTGCAAAAGGGGGCTTCAATTCTTCCCTTGTAAAGGAGAGAAAATTTGTAATAGAGCTATATTGCTGCTGAATGTTATTGCTCTCACAGAACCGATGACAACTCAACTAGAAGAGCATTTCCCCTTGTCCGCCCATGCAGAAAAATTGTGGTGGGAAGAAGTTAATGTGGGAGACTCCAATCAAGAAACAGAGGGGGCCTCTAGGGAAGCCTCTCCATAAGATGGTGAGATATCAGTCTCGGGGGGAATCTCCTTGGGCGAATTCACTACAACTGTGGAAGTAAGTTTCCTATTCCTTTCAGTGCACTAATGAAATCCCAACCTTTTCCTTCATTCTCCACTAATACATACTTGTATAGAAGAACCATCAGTCGTCCACTCTCGCTGATGAGGTTGAAGGTGTGGCAGTCGCAGATAACCCAACACCAGGGCCCACAGCTAGGGAGATGATGGTGGTAGAGTCCAGAAATGATGGGGAAGTGGGGGTGTCCTCTTAGAATCCTCAGAGCCCAAAAATCATATATGGGGGGCCACATCCCATCCTCCTAGAAATGGTAGACCCAAGGTGAGACCAAGGGGCAGACTAGGGAAAGTCTCATACTCCAGAGATGTACCCATTTCCCGGTCAGTCGAACAAGCTAACATGACCATTTCATACACAGTTTTCAGGATGGTGTGTATTTTGATAATGCAAATGGATTGGATTCCCACAGATCTTCTCTAAATCGAGGTACTGCTCCCTATCGTGTTGAGTACCATAGCTGAGCTGGCCATAGTTCCCTATTAATGGATGAAGGCAGTATGAGTTAATGTTGGTGGGACAATGTTTTAAATTGACCGGGAGGACGTCATCAAAGTGAATTCTAGCTACAAAGACCAAACCGAGGAAGTCCATGCTGCTGATCTCATGGAGGTGTTTCTCACATATGATCCTATTGACCCATAGGATTGGGACGAAACATCTTTCAACCAAGAAGATAGAAAACCTATTCATCAACAATCATGGAAGCTGATCATGCAATTTATCAAATAGTCCCCACAATAAAAATAGATAGATCATATGGGGAGGCTTCATACTCAGTTGTGTGAACTATGTGATGGAGGATTAAATACCCAATGAACGCATGTGCCTATTCGGGGATACCTTACTGAGAGGGTATGGGATGATGTGTGCAGTCTTAGTATAGGATGGTAGTAGAGTAGGGTCATCAATATTCAAACACTCTAGGAGGATGAACACAATATCCATCATTTGAGGGTATGGAAAAATGGGAGGTCTTCTTTCCTCGAGGCGCAATTGGGGATCATATCGTGCCTGGAGACTTAAATGGCAGAGGCATAAGAATAGATGATTCTAGCCATTGAAGAGATGGTCTTTATCTAAGTATATGTGGATCAGTCATAGATCATTTCTGATGAACTATACCATATTGCTGTTGAGGAAGAGAAAGAGCTCAACAAGAGACAACATGCTCTGGACTCAAAGATTCAACAGGTGGCGGAGCTAAAACACACTGTTGAAGTGGTCAACCAATTTATGGGAGGCGCCTAACACTGGGATTTGTGATTTTTGTGTTCTTATAAATGGTCTTTCAAGATTTTCATACTAATGATTGATGTGCTCATGAATTAAATTTTCTATTTTGATTGACTCATATCCATCGCATTCCTGTTACATCCAGTAATCAACTCTTATGTTCATGTGGGTCGGGAACGATGTGCGAAAAAAGGGATGGATGTATCTTCACTTAGTTTGAATGTGGTAGTTCCAACCAGTATTCAACCGTTCAGGATATAAATGACCAATCCATGATTCCAGAAAAGAATGGAGGCCTAACTAGAGAATGAAGTTCTCAGAACAGTGGAATTCCCCTTTTCCCAATGTGCTCCAGTGCACGAGCAGGGTAACACTTGGGGAATTAGTATCAGTCCAAACATATGGGAGAGGAAAGTGTGAATTTCGATACCCAAAATTCAGAACACTGTAGGGGTGGTGTGAAAATTGAGGATAAATTTTGACAGTGTCCGAAACACAGTATCCCTATTGCATTATCCTGAAATAAAGATGAAAAATGAGGGTAAACCGCATACCATGATTGATACACAGGGTCAGACTCAAAATGTTATCCATTAGTCTTCCAAAACATTGTCCATGAATAGTAGGTGAGCCATAGGATGAGCATCCATACAATAAAGGGCTATTTTTAAAATGAAATAGGATGCAGGTCCGAATAGAGGACACACAAAGCCTGGAGGGTGGAGTGATGGGTTGTTCTAATGGAGTCCATTACTCTTGAAATTACACCACCATGGTGGATACACATTTTGTGGGTGCATCAACATTATCAGGGATCAAACATACTTATGGACATGACCTATTTGGTAAGGACATGGAAGGCTCTATAGCTTTACATCATAACAATAATGAATATAAACACATTGTTTAAATGTTGTATGGTGAGTACGATGTAGATAGTTTAACAGACTTGGGGCGAGGTCCATAGCGATTTTTCAAGATGTTGCTACGTATCCCATGAGAATGGGAATCATGCCAAATGTAGTTACTGAGCACAGTGTCTTCAGAGACCATTTCTAGTAGAGGGAATCCTCTCTGTAGAGGAAGCTGACGCATCCAATAATTAGCGTGGGGTATCTTGAACTTGATCAAGGTAGAACTGAAGTTTAATGTCTACACTGGGGACAAGTGGACTCATGTATTTTATCATCATACGGTAAGAAGAGTTGTGAATGGAGGGATCCTTAAATGGAGTACGTGATGTGGTAGATATGAACCCAAATCAAATGAGGATATAAGGAGTCCAAATCACACCTTGTGCACCCTGGGGAGGTTTTAGGTTGAGTGACTGAAAACAAAAGTTGGGTTGGGCCTAAGGAAAAGTGAATGGGCGTTCCTACATATCACATGGTTATGGGGATCAAGATGTTTTTAGTTCTAGAAGTGGCATGGTCGGGTACCTATTCTAGGGATAATATTATTGTGTGGGTCTGGAACACGCCCCAATTGAAGTGGAATTTGATAGACCATGTTTGTTCTTTATGATGGGTGTGTGTTTTTTTTTTGTGAATGGATAAACCTAGGATGGAGAATCCAGGTGCCACTATAGGAATCAAGCCATATGTAGGAATTGACAAATGTTATGGTGGATAACCACTACCAAACATGATGCCCCCTTGAGTGAGGACATCACAATGTGTTGCCATTTTTTATCATGTGGCCAGGATGATAATGTCCAAGTTTAGGGTTGTATGATAGGACCAAATCCTACATTTTAATGTCTTGCAGTAATGACGTAATAGTTTAATGTCCCGTGGGACTAGGCAGCATGAGTTAAAGTCATATTTCTTGAACACATATAGAATAAATGATGTTTTTAATGGGGAATGCACATAAAGTGATACAGAATAGACAATGTGAATGAGGACGAGTCCACACCACACCACTCAAAATTCCAGGGAAGAAACCTCGTGTCAAGGGGCTAGAAAAGGTTAGATAATATGGGGCTGAACTCGTGGAAGAAACATCTAGGTGTTCCTACATATCCCATGAGGATGGGAATCAAGACATATGTAGTTCTGAGAGTGCAGTTTAATGTCATATAGGATGACAGGCAGGATAGAGTAGCTCTTAGAAGGAGAGTACATGGCACGACTATTGAAAAACAGATATAATTGAGGATATAAGACCATACCGCCAACCCTTTAAATCCTATGAATGTCAAGTCCAAAAGGCCGAATAGAAGAGAGCATTAGTGGAACCTATGCTAGACCCAAGGACAATATTCCCGAGTGTTCATACGAATTTCATGAGAATGGGAATCAACCTGAATGAAGTTCTAGTAGTGTCATGGAGTTTTACATCTTGTGGAAAGGACATGAAGAGATCATAGTTTTAATGTCTTAAAGCTCAGATCACAGAGAAGAGAGACTATTCTATACTAGGTAAATCCTCGACAAAATCCATATGCCCACATGAGTTGTGCTCTATGTGGGAAACTGGGGTGTAGAAGGTATTTTCAAAATGTGTAGTTCATGAAAATGGGAAAATGATACATGGTCTCAAATGACACCTCACCGTGGATTTTTCCTATAATGCTGCAAACAAACAACTAGGGATAGCACTAAGAGTGACAAAATTTCACTTTCACATGATGGAGTGGAAAAGGATATAAATCATGAAATCGATATTTAGGGATTTATGGGGGTTTTCATGATGATGGAAGATAACTATTGACTGTGTTTGAAACAGAGCATCCATATCATGTGACCTGAAATTGGAATAACAAATGAGTGTCGACAGCTGACCATATTCACAACACAGGAATTATATCAATTTTTTCATTCGATGTCCTCGAGGACGTTGGCCTGAAATGATAGGATAGCCCTTATGCTAAGCATTCGTACCATTCGGGGGTCCTTTTGGATGTGAAAGATGATGAAAGCCAAAATGAAGGAGAACATATAGCCTGAAAATGGGTGATTAAATGACTATTTAGAATCCAACACTCTAGGCCCTAAATTAGAGTTCTCTTGGACACATTGGTGAACTGCCAATGAGGGATGAGGGGACCAATTTAAGAGCTGTCAGTTCAAAAAGATCAGTGTAGAACAAGAGAGAGAAGAGTTTTCGAGAGGGAGAGGATTGTGGTAGGGCTATTACAAACCCTTTGTGAATGAGTATGTAAGCCCATACTACACCACATACCTCATTCCAAGGAACATAGGCCATGGGGCTTGGAAGATGATGATGTTTCTAAGAAATATGGCTGGACATGAAGACAAAATGTCCGAGCGGTCCTACGTATCCCATGCGAATGAGAATCAAGACAAACATATTTATGGAATATATTGTACAGTTTTACATCATGTGGTAAGGATGCAGATATTGGCAAGGTGTCTCGACAAGGGATGAGTATGACATGGAAAGTGACCTGATGTGAATGAGAACATAATCCCGCATATGCCACACCATTCATAATTCCCAGAGAGAACTCGGGCCAAAATTCTAAGAGAAATAATAAATGATCTTGGGCTAGACCAATAGAAAAAATATTCAGGTTTTCCTATGTATCCCATGAATATGGGAATAAATCCATACATAGTTGTTGGAGATGACATGTAGTTTCATGTTGTGAAATAAATACATAGTAGATCTTAGTTTGTATTCATAGAGCTCAAACCGTAGATGCCCAGTTTAATGTCATGTGTATGGAACATAAGGGTGGAAAGGGTGAATAATCGCGCCTGCTATGTGGGAGACCATAGAAAGAGAACAATGAGTGAGGATAGATACTGACCATATTTTTAACACAGTATCCACATTATGTGAATAGGGATAGGGTAAAAATTGAGGGTCAACTGTTGACCATATTCACCACAGGAGACTTATATCAATTTGTCACTCAAGATCCTTGAGGACCTTGGCCAAAAAATAGTTGGAGGTCCCTTAGGCCAAACATCGATGTCATTAAGGGGTGTCTTCAGATGTAAGAGATAGAATAAATCCAAATGATATGATGCATAATGTGTGATGGGACATGTGCAGTTGAACATCATGTAACAAGGAAGATGATAGGGGAGTATATCTAGAGGATGTATGTCACATAGTAGAAATAGCCTGATGTTAACGAGGACATAGAGTACACACCACACCACAATGATTTAAGTGATAACATGGACCAGGGGACCAGAAATGTCATGGGATCGAAGGCAATATGTCCCAGTCAGTTCACATTTTAACATCTAGCAGTGGGGATAATGGTGATCTTAGTCTAAGGTCGTAGGATTCAGACCATAGATACATGACCCTTTATGTGGGTATTGCGTTACCAAAGCTCCTAAGCCCATGTGAGGAATGCTCAGTGTGGGAAAGAAATAATATGATCAGGCTCTCCACATCATATAATGGTACAACAATGAGGAAAGGTTATCAGGCAGGGTTGATATCAACCAAATCAACACTCCTAAACAAGGTAGACAGTTGTTTGAAGGGATATCAGGAAAAAATTAATCAATGAACCCATTATTTGGGACCTTTATGGGTGAAACAAATGATGGTGGATAGATGTTGTCCGCTTTCAAAACACAACATCCATATTGTGTGACCTAGAAGAACAAATGAGCATTGACTGCTAACAATATTCACAACGTGGCACTTGCATCAATATGTCATTCGAAATCCTCGATGATGTTGTCCCGAAATGGTCGGAGATTTGTAGGTCCTAGAATCCTTTCTGTTCAGGTGTCCTTTTAGACATGAAATATGATGATGACCCAAATAAAGGAAATTTGTGAAGCATGAATGTGTATGTGCATTTTAACTTCATGTGGGACGATGAAAGTGGAAGAGATCTCTAGGTAGAGGGAGACATGGTGCGGTCATGATGAACATGATGTGCATGAGCGAAAAAGCCTCCACCACACCATGTGTTTTGACCCAAGGGGAAATCATGATATTTGGGACTGGGCCTACAAAAAAAATATCTGGGCATTATTACATATCCCATAAAGATGGGAATCGAGCCGTAGATATCCCTGAAATGACCATGGATTTTAAAGTCATACGGTGAGGACGTGGGAGGATATAAGAACAATGAGGGTAACATGGAACGATCAGCATAATCCTGACATGAGTGGGGGACAAATAATCCTACACTACCCTATGTGGGATCGTTCAAGAGAACCACACCCAGGGGGGATAGTTGAAGAGAAGAGTTTGGGATCTCGACTCTACGATAGGGTATCCCAACATTCCTACATATCGCATGATGATGGGAATCAAACCATACAGCTCTCGAAGGTTCCATGAATTTTAACAT
This sequence comes from Viscum album, assembly GCA_963277665.1. Lineage (NCBI taxonomy): Eukaryota > Viridiplantae > Streptophyta > Magnoliopsida > Santalales > Viscaceae > Viscum > Viscum album. Next base: position 1,187,574,340 of record OY728143.1, on the reverse strand, counting down.
TGTGAGGTGAGGACGTGGGTACGTAGAAATCTTAGTTTAAGGTCATAGATCTCGGACTATAATGGTACATCATCCGCTCACAGTTTAACGTCATGCAGGATGAGTATTGAGTAGTTTTACATCATTCAGCTTAGATGATCACACTTTTAATGTAATGTGGTGAAGATGGAATAGTTTTCGACCATGTAGGACTAGATACAGTTTAACTTCATGTGGTATGAAATTTAGTTTAATTCCATGCAAGTGAAAAAACAAGTTTAACATAATGCTAGATGTAACCATTTAAGGTCATATAGGACCATATACAATTTAATTTCATGTGTGATGACATACAATTTAATGTCATGCGGGACAACAAAGTAGTTAAATTTCATATAGGATGTTACAATTTAAGGTCATGTAGGACCATTACTCAGGCAATGTATTGCTTTAGAAATTTGGCATTTTTGGGAGGAGTTATATGCTCCCATCCATGGTAACAAGGGAGTATACACTATTTGGGTAAACCTTGTGAATGATTTATGGTCCTTCCCATTTGGGATCTAGCTTGGGTGGTTTCCTAATAGGTATCATTATTTTTCTCAAGGCCAACACCATGTCACCAAGAATGAAATAGAGGATGTGAACTCTCTTGTTCAATTTTCTGGCTATTAGGTTTTGATGTCATTCAAAGCTGTGTAGGGAATGAAGCTAGTCTTCATCATGCACTCCCAATTCATCCAGACAGATTTCATCTACCTTATCTGGTGATTTCTGATCACATACAAGAATTCCTAATGAAGGCGACTAGATTTTGATGTGAAGTACATCCTATGTTCCTTGTGCCATGGAGTATTTGGTCAGCTTGGTGGATTATGAGTCGTCGTCCGATTGGCCCAGAGTGCATTGGGGAGCTGGTTCGACCAACACTTTTTTTCTGGCCAACCATTTTCTACAAATTTTTAGTGAGGATTTTGTTGAGGGCCTCGATATGCCCATTTTCCTATGCAATATTGGTGGAGGTTTAATTAGAACCAATGTTATAAATGGAGTAAAATTTCTTCAACTGAGCTGTATGGAAGTTGGTGTCATTATCGGTGAGGATGGCGTGAGGGACTCCAAATCGGTAGATGATATTGGTTCTCACAAATTCTAAGATAGAATGGGCCTTTAACACCTTGATTGGAACTACCTCTGCTTAGTTTGAAAAGAAATTTTAGTGGTCAGGATGAACCGACTTTGGAAAGCTGTCACCGGTGGATATGACCCCGGGATAACGATTCCCTAAACCGCAAAGGCCCAAGATAAATTGGTAGTGTGGAGAGGCTCTAGCGGAAAATGCCCAAAATTAGTATGACTATTGAATGCATGGAACCTCTTGGAAAAACTAGTATAGTCCCATATCATGGAAGCCCACAAATACCCCAACCTCCGAATATGGTGAGATAGTTTCGACCCAATCTGATTTTCCCTACAGGTACCGACATATTCCTCCTATGAGGCTGGAGAAATCTCACATTTTTGTATGCAATTTAGGATCACCCCATCAAAACTATTCTTGAAGTAGATTTTATCAGACCAAGACCACTCTGGAGGATAAACTGTAATGCGCGACATTAGATTCCCTCGTGCTCGACCGGATATGTCGGGAGATTATTGTGCTATAGGTACTCGATAAAAGGAGTAATCTAGTTAGAAGTCACTTCTAGTATTACATTGGGGGACCTAGAGGTTGTGACATAGAGGCACCAGTGGTAAGGTTTCTTACCTACATGCTATCATCATCTTCTGGAGTTATATGGGTGATGAATTTTCAGTGTTCCATGTGGATAATCAAATAATCCCAATCAGGCTCTGTAAGAGATGCATCTAGGCTGGCCAAGGTGTGGGCTCGACCTTTCTGGGATCAAGGGACATGAGTAACTTCTGACTGAGACTAGAACTGGTCCACTAAACGGCGGGTATGTTCTAACTGTGGTATAACCTCTGGTTTCTTAACAACATACTCACCATTGATCTTATTAATAATATTTTTGGAGTCCTCCTTCACATTCATTTAGGGAACATAAATTTAGAGGGCCAGCTCGAGACCAGTGATGAGAGATAGATACTTTGCATCATTTTGGGTACAACTATCTAACAATAGGAATGAATATAGATGAATGGATTATGCTGGGATGATGAAGATGATACCCAGGACCACCCTGTTGAGTTTGGGATCATTGAGTCTTCTGCCAGTAGGACTTCGGGTAGCACCATCAAAGTGTATTTTCCAACACAGAATGGATTTCTCTAATGAGAAAATTGACTCATTGGGAAAATCATGTTCCAGATACTGGTCCACAGGAGATGGATGGATGTCAAGGAATTCTACCAATGTTATCCGCTTAATATCCTTTTGGGGGATGAACCTGATGTTGAACTGTTGGCAGATTACTGCCCACTGATATAGATCACCTGTCAACATGGGGAGGTTCAAGATGTACATATGTGGATCCACTCAAAATACTAACTATATCTCATGGTTCTGCAAGTAATGTCACAATTTATGCAGTGCGAATACACACGCCAGGAAGCTTATCTTGATAGAGGAGTATCTATTATCCATATCAAGGTTCATGTGGCTTAGAAAGTAGAGACTGTTCTCCATTCCCTAGTAGATCATTTGGTCAAGAAGGGTGTCAAGGGATCATTCCAAGGTGGTCACATAAAGGACTGGTGGCTTTCTGAAAATGGGTGTCATCTGGACCAGAGGCTATAACAGGAACTTCTTGATTTCCTCAAAAGCAGTATAACATTCCTTATCCCACTAAAATAAAGTATTATTCTTCATGAGCTTATAGAAGGCCTTACACATTCCATAAAAATTCTCAATTAACCATCTTATGTAGGCCAATTGGCATTGAAAGCCTTGCATCTCCCAAATGTTGCTCGGAGGAGACATCTAACTGATGGTCTTAATCTTCTATGGATCAATATCCATGCCCCAATATCTAACAACAATGCTGACAAATGTCCCATAGGTGACCCCAAAGGCACACTTCAATGGGTTCATCATTAGATGGCAAGAACAGAGGAAGTCAAACACATTCTCATGGTCTTTGAGATGGTATTGACGCTGGCCATATTTGACCACCAGATCATCCACGTATAATTCCACTATTGTCTTAAGTATTAGCTTAAATATGTGATTCATGGCATGATAATAGGGGGAACAAACATTATTTAGACCGAAGGTCGTTACCTGGTAGCATAAATTACCTTGTGGTTCCCTGAAGGCTGTAGACTCTTCATACTCGGGAGCCATTCAAATCTGGTTATACACAGAATACTCATACATGGAGGGGATTGCCTCGAACCTAGTGTAGCATCAACCAACAACTTCATCATGAGAAGGGGAAAATAATCATTCGAATAGTAAATGTAGAGATCCAAGAAGTTGTTGCAGACTCTAATCTATTAGTTCGTTTTTGTGATTGGTACAATGTTGGATAACCCTCTGGGGTACTAGACCTCCTTGAAAAAATTGGATCTGATGAACTTATCAACCTCAGCCACATCCATGGACCTGTGAGTAGGATTCATCTTTCAGGGAGGTTGTTTGAACCCATAGTGATTTCCTGGGATACAGAGGCAGTGGATGGAGACTTGAGGATCTAGTCATAGATTATCATTATAACTATGGGAAAACACATCACGATTCTTCTTCATGAATTCCATGTACTATCATTGCTCTTTGACATGAATAGTAGCATAGATCAATTTGGGTTTTAGATCTGTCTCACAACCAAGGTTCACCTATAGTAATTCATCGACCATGGCGGAGATGCCCCCCTCAAAAGCATGAGGTACATATTTCAAATATTCTTCTTTACTTATAGAGGAGGGATCCACAGAAGGAGGAGATTTCTCTGAGTCAGCAGATCCTAATGGGAATCTGGTGCCAGCCTGAGTGGTAGTATACAATTCATAGGGGACTCTTACACTGTTGAAACCATAGAGATGAAATCTATCGATCTGACCCCATCTAGTCATTAGACCAAGGGGGCACACATAACTATATCAAAACAATAGTTGTGTGTCATATTGAGATGGTTTATCCTATAGTTATGTAACATGAATGTATGGAATATTTACGTTTCCATTGGGAGAACATCCTGATACATTATGGGGCATGGGGATTTGGGATCAACCGAGGATGATTTTTGTAGGAATACGAGGTGATATTCTTGAATCACATATACAAGTGAATGTGCTTCCACCTCATTCTATAAACAATGTAGCATTTCACCATATTCGGGGTCGTAGCCTCCAATTGGTGGATCATAAAAATGTAGGCATCATCCAGCTCTATCCACGGGTCGGTCACGACCGTAGCATGTCCAACATCATTAGCCTGAATCTTCTAATCCTTTATCTTTTAATAGTCTCCATCCAGGTAGTAGGATTTACAAGATTCAATGAGAGATGTGTATCATTGGATTACATTCACTCTACCATTAATTTATTACTTAATGCACTTGTGATACGATGAAGAATTCACCACATGCAGGTGAATCAACGGCCTACTAGTCAATTCATTGTAGGTGGTGTCCTGGGAAACAACCATGAACTTGGTGGTAGCCAACACGTCACCAAACATTGTCTTAAAGTAGATCTTTTCGATTGGAGTCTTTTCCATTCTATCATAACCTTTTATTTCTAGATCAGAGGGACTAAGATCATCCTCAGATAGCCCCATTTTTTGATGTATCCAGGTCGGTATCAGGTTGATCCCAGGGCCTGGGTCAATAAGACAGCAATGAACCTCCTGCCATTGAAGTGTCCCATGATGTAGAGTGGGCATATATACACATGTATAGGAGAGATTTCATCTTCTCCAGATAAAGAGAGTTTTTCCTCACATTCATCATGCTCGAATAGCTCAGCATGGAAGGCTTCTGCAGCTGCTACCTTTGTCTCAAACTAGACGGGGCTTCTTAAATCTTCAGTGAGGGATTCATGCATATCCACTAATAGGATAATAGACTCAAGTATAGAGAACCTCTCATGAAAACTGGTAATATGCATAATGATTTCATACTTCCATGCCAAGCATGAACTTCTTCTTACAAAAGGTCATTCTATGGAAGGGGGTATGTCGACCCCTTCCGTCTATACAGGCGGCTAACTGGTGCTTGGAATGTACCTTTTCTCGCTAGTTGAATCTCATGGAGTGACTACATAATGTGAGTTAGATGAATGAGGTTGGTTCATAACAGAGTTTTTCTGATCGTGGCATGGTCAAGGAGGCTCTGCCTGATCAAGTAACACAAATGAAGATGAAGGCGGACCCGATAACACTAGATGAGAAGGTTGCGTATGTAAATCTCTACACTGGGCCTACTGTATGGTTTTGGTGGCATGCACAACCAGGCTGAATGTAGTTATTGAGGCACTCTAATGATCTATATATCCACAACCCCATCATTTCTAGGGACGACTAGGGACATTGGGAGGATTTGTCTAGTGTTCCTCGCCGTTAGAAATCGCGTATGAGTTTACCAGCTCTACAGTGTTAACCGAAGAAAACCCATGATCATAACTCGAAGAAACCTCCACCATTAGTTGGATTCTAGTGGGAATAACCATCTCTAGAGGGTACAAAATCATTGAGAGTACGAGATGACAATGGAATCAATGAGGGACATTGTTTTCCACTGCATCGCCGATGCTTACTCTTCTTCAAAGAGGGAGGATGAGACATCGATGCAGAAGTAGCGGCTATAGGTGATGTGGAATCCTCTAAAAGCTCAGGTTGATTCATACATGAATGGATAATACCATGGGAATGAGTGACTTGCTTATGAGCCATCATATCGCCATACTTCTGGGACATGTAGTTAGGAACCTAGTGCAACTCCCCTTCGCTATCATTGTTGTTGTCTGGCTTCACAAATATACATGTCACATGTGCCATAGATGGGCCTAACCTGAATGTGTTGTTATCAATGTCTCATTGATGATAGTCCTTAAACACATAGAACTATTTGAAGGTGTTCCCCAGGAGCTGGTGATAGGGGCAGTAATTAGGGTGATCTGTGTGATCAGACTCTTCCGGCCTCTTGGATTCGGTCAACTGTATGATTACCTTCTCCAAGGAACTTTGTAAATAACCGGTTACTTGGGCCTCATTGAATGAATAGGTTTGGTTTCATATATATAAAAATATGGCTCTAGGAGAATATACCTAATGAGGTGTCAGAGGAGCCTATTGAGGAGGTGGAAGCTGTTTATCTAGCCTAGGTGGTGGGAGAACGTTTCACGAAGGTGCCTGCCAGTTTTGGGGTGGACGCTGCTGGGATGGAGGTTGTGCATGAGGTGGAGGCCCCCTATGAGGTTGTGGAGGTGCTCCACTGCTAACAACTCCATCTGTCTGTGGGCCTCTATTTGCGCCATTGTGGCGGGCTCAGCCGTAGCATCCCTTCTCGTGAAAATTTTAGGAGGCAACAGACATGCTTGATTAGCCTGCTGTAAGGCTTCCCCTAGACACTAGGACTTATCAGAGATGTCTATAATCCCCCAGGGTAATTCTGAGTAATGAGAGATGGGATGAGTTCGGTTTTGACATTCCCCACCCACATTTTCAGTAGTTGTTCCATTTTCATCAGAATATCGTAGGACTAAGTAAGGCATATACATTAGGTGACAAAGTCCATGACGCGCTCGTCAAGCCTCTTCTTTTACTTGAATAGGTATGCAATACTGGTCTTTCAAGTGGTAGAGCTGAATTGGTTATGGAACATTATACATTGATCTTGTTGGCCGGTGACTGACCCAATGGGTAACTGGTTGTACTAGACAAACGTCGGCCCTTCCAATATAGGTACGAAATAATGGAGTTTGGCAGCCTCTTGCAGTGCCGGAGATCCCAACATGGGTACGCCCCATTAGATGAAGCGGGCCATATGCTGTAGTGGGATGCCCATCCCGTTAAAGGGGGAGAAGTTTGGGTTTCTGAATCCCGAGGGTGTTGGCATATTGTCGACACACGCTTGGATATGGATTACCATCAGGATGGATTGAAACATGGAGAGTTTCAAACGCCTCATGGAAAAAAATGAGCACCACCATCAAATATTATATGCGGGGGTTCTTATTTTGATGAGGTTCCCTAAACACTGGTGAATTGGTAGGTTCTTCAACATGATAATCTGGACCAACGACTCGTGGAGAGACTGGTGGGATGACGTGCGGAGCGGTTGGGAGAACCTGGGCTGGGTCTTGATGGTTATCATGTTGTTCATGTGGAGTTTGTGACACATACCAGACTCTCTATCCGTATGCCTTGGCTTCTACCATGTCTTTGTAGGTGGGAGGATTAGGGTCACCTAGGGAAACTCGCCAGGGGAATGTTGTATCTGCACCTGCTGCCACGACCAGGGATCACTGTAGTATGGTCGCTACTCCACAAAGTGTTCATTACGGTGTTCATCAACCAAATTCTTGTGCTCCACAAGGTATTGGCATGGTGAAACTTTTTTAGGATCATCTTCAATCATCTATATTGAGCCAGACGGGTCAGAGGGTTTGATGAATCCAATGTGATCTTTTCCATTATTGGGATTCTGACAGAGGACTTATACCTTAGTGGGCACAAGAAGACCATGTAGATTTCACCGTTGTCCTGTAACCCTTCCCAATAGATCCAATATTTGTGGAACTCTCCCATGGTGTATGTTAACATCTTGGAGATCTAGATCATTCTCTTCCACCTATAGATTGACCATGTTAACTGTGACTCAACCTAGAGGTATATCCTCAATATCTGCTATAAAATCGAGTTGGTAATGGATATAACTAAAATAGAGGGTAGCATACTACCCCCGACCAAAGTCCTGCATGTGGGGGAATCCTCCTTGATAATTGTGTGAAGAACTTTATGGCACTAAATGCATCATTTCTAGAGGGTCTGGTGGAAACCAGGCAACTCTCGGTGCTGGTCCACAGGGAGTGCAACCATGTCGACCATACGACATTGCTAGTCATTGTCTTCAAAGTGTGCCTAAATCTTGGAGTAAGACACTAGATGGTAATGGATATGGAAGTGCGACACCAAGATTGATTGGAGATATCACATGACTTTCTCTTGATTAAGTGATTCTGACACACTAATGTTTGCAGTCGCAATGGGCTAGAATATCAATAATAAATGGTCTGCTATGAGAATGTACCAAAATCTCCTTTTCTCAAACTCGGGATCTGGCCCTTGGTTTCCCTACTCATCTACTGGGGGGCTACGTGACTGGAAAAAACATTGAATTCGACCACTGATATGGTAGACTAGCTGGTGGAGAATACAACGAACAAGCTAACAAGCCACCTAATCTCATGTTGTCCTATGATGAATGTGAAGAATGAACCACTACATATCGGTATGATGGATTGGGGACCACTATTTCCTATGCAGGGGTTGCAATCATTGATAGTGGACCATGCTGTTGTTCATCCTTTATCATTCCCCTGAATAACTCTTCATGATCACTGGATGAGGTAGATAATGACCCTGTTTGAGATAGGGAGGGTTACACGGCCATGCACTATGAAGGGACCAATTATTCTGGCTCCTGGATGTATCTACGGAGGGAGGCGGGAATTCAGTGGGCCTCATATTCCAGAAGTATGAGGCCAATACACCTCGTTTCTTCCCGGTTCCTCGACACAGAGGATCATGGTGAGGGTTCCATTGTTGAATATCATTCCACCTCAGAATCTAATAATAAGACATGATTAATTGTAGTCTGAATCTTCTCGGTGTTCTTTTTATGGAATCGGTGACCCGACCTCCTGGCCTGGGATGGATCTTCATGAAAAGGTCGGTTTTGGATAGAGTAGGACCCTAGGCCGAAATGAATCTAGGGAAGAGATGAATTCCACCTAGGTGAGTCGGGGTGTGAGGAGCACCTGGACAAATTTCAAAGGGTACACGGGGAGGACCTTCATGTCCACTGGCAGATATGTGGAGGGAGTCTCCACGGGTAGTCCTGGAGAGAGTAGGACCTCCTCTGGAGCTAGTAGGATCATGGACATGGATTCCATGATTATTTCCTTTAGCATTATCTGTGTGAGGAGGGTGCTCATACCGGTCGATCTGAACACTGGTAGGGATTCCATGTTGGGTGACCATGAATAATGGAAAACCTCCACATCTTTGATTTCTAGGACAAGGAGAGCCGCCATATGTTTTCGTAAGTACGTGGGGATGACTCCCACGCTAAAGGCTGACCAGGTGGGTAGAATCTTCACATCAGCGACCTGTGATGGGAGGAACGACTCCATACCTGAGGTCATGGATGCAGAAGAGGCTTCTATACTGGGTTTCAATTAATTGGGGATAACCTTAATTCGGATTTAAGGTGGCATGGGGATTACCTCTATGCCAAGCTTTAGAGCAGGGAGGATCCACACATCTCATTGGGGATGGTACGGGGAGGACCACCATATTGGATGTCAACTATGCGAGTCTATCCATGATGGGAGCCAACTATGTAGGTGACCAGGAGAGTCGACCCAGCCTATCAGTGGCATGGTTGGGGCCTCAATCTAGGCCGGGCATATAAGTGCCCCTTCATGGCATAAATAGGGGACTGATGGTATGTGCCAGCGGTGGCATGGGACACGGTAGTCATTGTAACACCCAAACTTTATTTGAGGTATGATTTTAATTTTTAATTTTTATCTCGTAATTTTATTTTCCTTTATTTAATTATTTGGTTGAAATGAGAGTTGAGACGATATGAATTCTTTGTTTTTGCGCTAATAAATGAGCGTCATCTTTTCATCACCCGACGCACGGGCAGGGCACGAGCGAAGGCGTGTTACTTCGCCAGTTGAACATGCGGCCGGCCCGGTGCGTGAATAGTTTAATAACCGAATAAAAATAAAAAAAAATTATTATAATTTTAGTTATCATAATTATTAAGGTTATTGTGGTCATTACTATTATCATTATTAGTTTAGGTTAGATTTTCTTTTTAGGTTTTAATTTCTTTTTTTTTCTCCATCCCCATATTCTTAATTTATTTTATCCCTCCTCTACTTTTCTTTTCATTACCTTATCTTCTTTTATTTTTATTTATCTCTTTTTTTATTTTATCCTTTCTTTTCTATATTTTTTATTTTTTTCCTCCCACTTTTTCTCTCTCTATCTCCCACGAGTTACTGTTCATCCTCCTCCCACCTTGTGCCGCATCGAACCCTAGACGCCTCACATTTCTCCTCTTGTGGACCGGTTGTAGCTCCCTTCCTTGGCCAGTGTCCTGCATGGTGGTCTGCTCCTCCCCATCAGACCACTCTCTTGCCGCACTCCAGCCTGCCTCACACCATCCTCTCCCCCTACTGCCTGCTTCCTTCTGCACATCCCAGCTCAGCCGAACCTTTCCGACGCTGCGCCCTCCTACCTCTCGTCCGTCTTGTCCAGCCAGAGCTGCACCTCCATCCTTCCTCCTCTGTCGCGCTAGGTCGCATCCCTCTACTGTCCTCCTGCTCAACTGGTCGCTCCGCCATCTCCTGCTGCCTTGAGCCGATAGCCACTCCACCTCTCCTCTTCCGGACAGTTGCGCCACTCCACCTCTCCTCTTCCGTACAGCCACGTCACTCCACCTCCCACCACCGTACAGCCTTCCGGCTACCTAAATTTCATCAGCCCAGCCTTTCGAAACCATTGTCGTAGGTGCGGAACACTTTGGCTGATTTTTCTACTACTTTGGTGTTGTTGTGAATGGGTTTTAGTTTGTGTTTGATTCATTTTTGATGCATTCATGTTGTGCATTGTTTTTACGGAGTTTTTTGATCTTGTTTGAGGTGCGATGGTTTTTGCGCATCAATTTTTCCAAGCTTTCGAAAAGTCAGTAGGTGATTCCACACTCAATTATTATCTGGATATCGTTTTCATGTTGGTTTAATTTTTCAGCACCATTTTAATCAGTTTCCATGCTATAAAATTATTTTTAATTACATTTTAAATGTGAATCTAATTTTTTTAGAAGTATACTTATGTGATGTAGGTCCTTTTTTTATTGTGAAAACTCACTTTAGACTATTTATTATTGTTTGTAAATTTTGCAGTGTGTGAGTTAGGAAGTGCAGATGACACAGTTTGTATTTTAGTGTGTGTTAGAATATATTTTATTTTAAAAATGGGTTTTGAGTGACTTTTTTCCCTTTAAAAATTTTTGCGACATGTTTGAAACTGTTTAATAATATTTCTTAGTGGTTTGCTTAATTATCAATGTGATTTCATTGAGTTATGTATCTAGTTTAATTTAATGCTGCAAGAAGTGTAGTTTAAGTTTTAAAAAGTTTTGGTGTGCGTGTGGTTTTCAAAAAGGATATCATTTTGCGGGTGGCATGTTATGTGAACTTTGATTTTAGGTGAGAACAAGGAGGGAAGTCGGGGTATTAGGTTGGGGGACTAGGAAAAGTGAGCAAGTGTTCTGGAGATGACTCGACCAGGTTTCACTGGCAGGATTGACGATTGCAACACTAACTAAACATATGACATCTGAGGGTCGTGGTCTTCTAAGCCACGTTTTCTGAGGGGTGTGTCCTTCTATGCCACGTTTTCTGAGGGTCGTGTCCTTCTATGCCACGTTTCACCGAGACACGACGTTCTAGGGTCTCACCTATTTCTAGTTCCCATAGGGCCTCTCCCATCCTTTTGTGCCACCGGTTACTTGCGCTCACAATGATACATGTTATGTCATTTGAGTTACTGCCCAAACATGTGGTTGCCTTAAACTGCTTTTATTTAAAGTCATTTTATAAAAATTGTTTTCACTAACATGGTTAATCATTTCTTGTTTTCTTTTATTTATCATTGCAAATGTATTGTCTTTTAATAATTGTGTGTGGAATCTTTTCTTGGTGATGTCCTTCTGGGCGATTGCTCACACCCTACTTACACCCTTAGGTTTAAGTATATTTGTTTATTTCTGATATAGGTAAGGCTCCAACATTTGGAAGCGGTGGTTCAGGTTGTTAGCAGGCCTCTTGACGTGGTGTTGTGGTGGCGGCTTGAGGGAGGTGTCCTCACGCCGGGCGGCAATTCTTAGGTTGGTTTTTGGTCACCTTGCTTTTAGTATTATTTGGGTTTTGGTTTTACATGTGATTCAAAAACCAGTTTTTGGTTAAAGACTTGTTTGGCTGCAACTTTTACTTTTGTTTGGTTTATTTTGTTGGCTAATTTATATTTGTTTACTCAGGTAAATCGTTCCCAATGTTTATCTTGATACCCGGACACTTATTCCAGCCCGTGGGGATCAAGAACGCCCTTCGGGCCTTCTCACGGGCTGGGTTGGGTGTCAGTTCGGATGGCGACCCGACTTGGTTCATGAAAAAATGGTATCAGAGGCAGGTTTCTTTTGTCATCCGAGTTATTTTATTTGGGACGAGTCTAGTTAGACAGGAGTTAGGATTGTCAGGGCTCAGAATTCTGGTTGTGAGTAGGGTGCCTGGCCAACACACCTCGTGACAGACCCTAAGTCGCCATGGGATGTCGGGATGCTGGGTTGACTTCTCTTCCAGGTGGGATGTGTAGGCTTCAGACTGTGTGTGGACATCAGGTAGGGAAGAAGATTTTGGTCATGATGTTATTTTTGTATATTTGGTTTACTAAGGATTACTTATTTTTCTGAAAATTTGACTTTTCTTTGGATATGATGTATTGATGATGTTTTCTTATGACTGTTTCTTTTTACAGCAAGATTCCTCCTCGGAGAGCTTATACGCACCCACGAGAGGAAGCCGGGGAGAGTTCTCCCTCGCCACTTGATCAGAGATTGGTAGAAGCCATGGTCCGAGCTATTCAGACTTTAGGACAGGGGGCGAATCCTTTGGCTCTAAGAGGAATAAAGCTCAGGAATTTATAAAGAATAAACCTCCTTCATTACGAGGTAGTTCAGAACCTCAAGAGGTAGAGGAATTGCTTGAAAAGATAGAGCGTATGTTTGAGTTCCTTGACACTCCAGAGGAAGTCAGGGTAATGTGTGCCTCTTTCTAGCTATAGGGCTTCAGTCGCAAGTGGTGGGAATCAGTGATTCAGGCTGGGAAGCATGAGCAGATGAGTTGGAAGGATTTCAATGCTATCTTCAACGAGCAGTAATGTCCCGAGTTCCTGGCCTATGCCAGATCCTGGGAGATCATGGATCTATCCCAAGGGGATTGGATAGTGATGGATTATGCAAACCACTTTGCTGAGTTAGTGCGGTACGCACCTGAAATTGTTTCAAGTGAATATTTGAAATCTCAGAAGTTCGAGAAGGGCCTTCGACTAGAAATCCACTCTCAAGTGTTCTTGTTCAAGCTGGGAACTTATGTCGAGGTGGTCGATCGTGCTTGCATGGTAGAGATTGACCAGAGAGGAAAGTCAGGGTTTTCTGAATCAGTATCAGGGTTTGGCAGTGGCAGTTCATCCGAGAAGAAGAGGAAGCGTGATGAGTAATGGAAGAAGTGTGGTGGAATCTCAGGTCATCCTCCCAAGCATACTTCATCTGGGGCTTCTGGTGCAGGGTCTGTAGTGTGACATCAGTGTGGAAGAGTAGGGAACATCCGACGTGCTTGTCCATACCCTCCCAGACCATGCCATGGGTGTGGAGTTGTGGGAAATTTACAGCGCTTCTACAGGACTGCACACCCTTACTAGAGTGGGGCTGGATCTGTGGCTTCCATAGGGGCATCGGTTCAGTCAGAGCTGACCAGGATGACAGGATCTCGGTTCGGTGGCCATGGTGGTATGACCAGATCGTCTTTAAAGCAGATCCAGATCAGGGCAGTGCCTCAGGCGAGCGGTCGTTCTCAGGCAGGGTCCAGACATTTGCATGTTGTGGATCAGGCACCGATGGGATCTGATACAGGACCTTCGACTGTTCAAGGTACAATTATGATTGCATCTTCTATAGCTACAGTTTTATTTGATACTGGTGCTTCAGTTTCTTTTATATCTTCCCATCTTATGAACTTGTTGAGCCTTCCAACCTAGATTTTATCTGTTGTAATAGAGTTAGTGACACCGTAGGGTAAGAAAAAGGAGCAGGGTCTTAGGTGCCCATCGTATGTACTCTCTGTGTTAGGAGTCGAGATGTATTGGGACCTTTTGGTCCTTGATATGGACCTGTTTGATGCGATCCTCGGCATGGACTGGCTGGTGCGTTTCCAAGCACATATTGACTGCTATCGGCACCGATTCAGCTTTATGGAACCAGATGGGAGTCCTCAGTTATTTCATGGAGAATGTGATTCTCGGTCGGGTCACGTGGGACCTCCACTATCTGAGTTGGGGAATCTTTCTTATCAGTTGTCGTCGCGTGCACTGGAGGATGATGGAGGTGTTTCACAAGGCGGGTTACCTCGTTTAGTGGATGAGTTTCCATAGGTCTTCCCAGATGATTTTTCAGGCTTACATCCAGAGCGGTACATGGAGTTCTCGATTGAGTTGGAGCTAAGAACACAGCCTATAACTCTCTCCTCATATCGTGTGGTCCCCATCGAATTTAGGGAATTAAAGATACAGATGGACGATTTGAAATCCAAAGGATTCATTTTCCCAAGCATATCTCCTTGGGACGCCCCAGTTTTATTCACGAAGAAGGCTAATGGAACCCTCCGGTTGTGCATTGATTACTGGAAATTTAATAAGGTGACCATCAAAAATAAATACCCTTTTCCTCGGATTGATGATTTGTTTGACCAACTGAAGGGGGAAAAGTTGTTCTCCAAAATCGACTTGCATTCGGGATACCACCAACTCAGGGTGAGAGAAGCAGACATTCTGAAGACGGCTTTTCGAAGCAGGTATGGTCACTTTGAGTACCTAGTAATTCCTTTCATATTTACAAATGCTCCGACAGTTTTTATGGCAGTCATGAATAGGGTGTTCCACCAATATCTCGACTCCTTTTTCGTGGTATTTTTAGATGACATATTGGTTTATTCTGGATCTGAGGAGGAGCATGATCATCACCTGCGGATTGTTTTGGGCACTTTGAGGGACCATCTCCTATATGGAAACCTCTCGAATTTCATGTTCTAGATCAGAGAAGTGATGTTTCTAGGGCATGTCGTCTCAGAACAAGGGGTTTCGGTGGATCATGTGAAGATCAGTGTAGTGATGTCTTGGGAACAGCCGAGGAATGTGTTTGAGATCAAGAGTTTTCTTGGCCTGGAAGATTATTACAGGAGATTTGTTTGGGATTTCTTACGTCTTGCCTCCACCATGACCACACTCACCCAGAAAGGGGTGAAGTTTGAATGGAGCCCGCAGTGCCAGGAATCTTTTGAGGAGTTGAAGCGGCAACTGACCACCGCACCTGTCTTGATCTAACCAGAGTCTGGGAAGGGCTATGTGGTTTATTGTGATGCATCAGGTATGAGCCTTGGGTGTGTGCTCATGCAGGACGACCATGTGGTGGCTTGTGGTTCTCGCCATCTCCGGCCGCATGAGAAGAATTATCTGACTCATGACTTAGAGTGGGCATCAGTGATGCACGCCCTGAAGACTTGGCGTCGCTATCTCTTTGGGGAGAAATTTGTGGTCTATTCTGACCACAAGAGTTTGGCCTATATTTTCTCTCATAAGGATCTCAATCTGAGGCAGCGCTGTTGGATCGAGTACCTGCAGGGTTTCGACTTTGACATTATCAATACACCAGGTAAGGGTAATGTGGTGGCGGACGCTTTGAGAAGGAAGGTACCAGTGCAATCTTTGAAGAAGTCCAGCGATGAGTGGACCTTGATGGGGATCTTCGCACAGATGCACTTGGAGAGCAGGGAGCACAACAGAGGTACATTCTTAGCTAGCATTCAGTTGACTCCTGCTCTTCTGGAGTTGATTCAGTGAGAGCAGCCTGGTGATGAGTTGTGTCAGTGATCTATGTAGTCGCTTCATGGTGGGGAGACTCCTTCTGATTAGTCTTTGTCTCCCGAGTGGATCTATTGCTTCAAGGGCCATGATGTGGTGTCGTTGTCTCTACGGGAGGTGGTGATGCAGGATAGCCACCAATCTTAGTGGGTTGTCTATCCTGGTGCCACCAAGATGTTTTATGAGGTTCGTCGTTAGTTCTAGTGGCCAGGTATGAGGCAATAGATAGCCGAATTTCTATTGAGATGCTACACCTGTCAGTAGGTGAAAGCAGAGCATCAAAGACCATCTGGCCTACATCAGCCATTACCCATTCCTACCTGGAAGTGGGACGAGGTTTCCATGGACTTCATTATTGGATTGCCTCATACACCTAGGGGGAGGAATTCTATCTGGGTAGTGATTGACTGCTTGACCAAGTCAGATCACTTAATCCCGATCAGAGATACAATGAAGGTGGATGAGCTGGGTCATTTTTATGTTCAGGAGGTGGTCAGACTTCATGGCGTGTCATCAGCAATTGTTTCTGACAGGGACCCCCGCTTTACATCTCGGTTTCGAGGAGGCCTCTAGAAGGCTTTGGGGTAGCATATTAGGATGTGCACGACATACCATCCTCAGACGGATGGCCAGACGGAGCGGGTGAATCAGATTCTGGAGGACATGTTCCGTGCATGTGTGTTGGATTTCAGAGGTTCATGGGATAGCCATTTGGGATTGGTCGAGTTTACTTATAATAACAGTTACCAATACTCTATTATAATGGAACCCTTTTAGGCGATCTACGGTCGGCCTTTTCGGTCTCCTTTGTGTTGGGATGAGGTGGGTGATACCTCACTTTTGGGGCCGAGCCTTATTCAGTGGACATCTGAGAAGGTCAAGCTGATTAGACTGCAGTTGTTGACAGCTCAGAGTCACCACAAATCATATGCAGACCAGAGGCGTCGGGATCTTGAGTTTTTAGTGGGGGACATAGTGTTCTTGAGGGTGGCCCCTCGTTTGGGTCACCGCCGTTTGGGGAAGCAGGGGAAGCTGACACCGAGGTATGTTGGGCCTTTCCAGATTACTGAGAAGATTGAAAAGGTGGCTTAAAGGTTATATTTTCCTTCACATTTGACAGAAATTCACAACGTATTTCATGTCTCCCAACTGAAAAAGTATACCCTCGATCTGTCACATGTGTTGAATTGTGAAGAGTTGGAGATTGAGCCAGACTTATCAGTGTTTGAGCGGCCAGTGCGGATAGTGGAGTCTCAGGAGAGGGTGCTTCATGGAAAGTCCATTCCTTTTGTTCACGTTCTTTAGCAGCATGGAAATGAAGAGCATGAGACTTGGGAGCGGAATTCTTGGGTTGAGCAGGAGTACCCATTTCTATTCTCTGATCAGGCTTAAAATTGACTTTCCGAGGGCAAAAATTTTTCATGGTGGGGAGAATTGTAACACCCGGACTTCGTTTGAGGTATGATTTTAATTTTTGATTTTTATCCCGTAATTTTATTTTCCTTTATTTAATTGTTTAGTTGAAATTTGAGCTGAGACAATATGAATTCTGTGTTTTTGCACTAACAAATGAGCTTCATCTTGTCATCGCCCGATGCACGAGCAGGGCACGAGCAAAGGTGTGTTGCTTCGCCAGTTGAACGTTCGGCCAGCCCGGTGCAAGAATAGTTTAATAACCGAATAAAAAAAATTATTATAATTTTAGTTATCTTAATTATTAAGGTTATTGTGGTCATTAAAATTATCATTATTAGTTTAGATTAGATTTTCTTTTTAGGTTTTAATTTATTTTTATTTTTTTCCCATCCCCATATTCTTATTTTATTTTATCCCTCCTCTACTTTTCTTTTTATTCCCTTATCTTCTTTTATTTCTATTTATCTCATTTTTTATTTTAACCTTTATTTTCTATTTTCTTTTATTTTTTTACCTCCCACTTTTTCTCTATATATCTCCCACGGGTTACTGTTCATCCACCTCCCACCTTGTGCCACACTGAACCCTAGCCGCCTCACATTTCTCCTCTTGCAGACCGACTATAGCTCCCATCCTCGGCCGGAGTCCTGCATGGTTGTCGCCTCCTCCCCGCCGGACCACTCTCCTGCCGAACTCCAACCTGCCTCGCACCAGCCTATCCCCCTGCTGCCTGCTACCTCCCACACATCCCAGCCTAACTGAACCTGTCTGGTGCTATGCCCTCCTACCTCCCGTCCGCCTTGCCCAGCCGGAGCTACACCTCTATCCTTCCACCTCCGCTGCTCTAGGTTGCATCCCTCTACTGTCCTTCTGCTTAACCGGTCGCTCCTCCATCTCCTGCTGCCTTGAGCTAATAGCCACTCCACCTTTCCCCTTCTGGACAGCAGCACCACTCCACCTCTCCTCTTCCGGATAGCCATGCCACTCCACCTCCCACCATCGGACAGCCTTCCGGCAACCCAAATTCCATCTGCCTAGCCTTTATAAACCATTTCCATAGGTGCGTAACACTTCGGCTTATTTTTCTACTGCTTTGGTGTTGTTGCGAATGGGTTTTAGTTTTTGTTTGATTCATTTTTTATGCGTTCATGTTGTGATTTGTTTTTAGGGTGTGTTTTGATCTTGTTTGAGGTGCAGTGGTTTTTACGCATCAATTGTGCCAAGCTTGCGACACGTTGGTAGGTGATTCCACACTCAATTATTATCTGGCGATCATTTGCGTGTTAGTTTAATTTTTCAACACCTTTCTAATCAGTTTCCATGCTGTAAAATTAGTTTTAATTACATTTTTAATGTGCATATAATTTTTTTTAGAAGTATACTTATGTGATGCGGGTCCATTTTTTTATTGTGAAAACTCACTTTGGACTGTTTATTATTGTTTGTAAACTGTGCAGTTTGTGATTTAGGAAGTGCAGATGAAGCGGTTTGTATTTTCGCATGTGTTAGAATATGTTTTATTTTAAAAATGGGTTTTGAGTGACTTTTTTCCTTTAAAAATTTTTGCGACATGTTTGAAACTGTTTAATAATTTTTTTTAGTGGTTTCCTTAATTATCAAAGTGATTTCGTTGAGTTATGTATCTAGTTTAATTTAATGTGTAAGCATTGTAGTTTAAGTTTTAAAAAGTTTTGGTGTGCATGTGGTTTTCAAAAAGGATATCAGTGTGTGAGTGGAATGTTATATGAACTTTGATTTTAGGTGAGCACAAGGAGGGAAGCTGGGGTATTAGGTGGGGGGACTAGGACTAGTGAGCTAGTGTTTCGGAGATGACTTGACCCAGTTTTACTAGAAGGATTGACGATTGCAACACTAACTAAACATATGACATCTGAGGGTCGTGGACTTCTAATCCACACTTTCTGAGGGTTGTGGCCTTCTAAGCCACGTTTTCTGAGGTTTGTGGCCTTCTAAGCCACGTTTCACCGAGACACGACGTTCTAGGGTCTCACCTGTTTCTAGTTCCCATAGGGCCTCTCCCATACATTGGTGCCACTGGTTACTTGCATGCACAATGATACATGTTATGTCATTTGAGTTACTACCCAAACATGTGGTTTCCTTAAACTTATTTTCTTTAAATTCGTTTTATAAAAACTGTTATCACTAACATGTTTAAGCATTTCTTGTTTTCTTTTATTTATCATGGAAAATGTATTGTCTTTTAATAATTGTGTGTGGAATCTTTTCTTGGTGACGTCCTGCTAGGCGATTTCTCACACCCTATTTACACCCTTGGGTGTAAGTAGATTTGTTTATGTCTGATACAGGTAAGGGTCCAGCATTTAGAAGTGGTGGTTCAAGTTGTTAGCAGGCCTCTTGATGTGGTGTTGTGGTGGTGGCTTGAGGGAGGTGTCCTCATGCCGGGCGACAGTTCTTAGGTTGGTTTTTGGTCACCTTGCTTTTAGTATTATTTGGGTTTTGGTTTTACATGTGACTCAAAAAGCTGTTTTTGGTTAAAGACTTGTTTGGCTACAACTTTTACTTTTGTTTGGTTTATTTTTTTGGCTACTTAAAATTTTTTTACTCGAGTAAATCATTCCCAAAGTTTATCTTGATACCCGGGCACTTGTGCCATCCCATGGGGATTGGGAACTCCCTTCAGGTCTTTCTGCGGGCCAGGTTGGGTGTCGGTTCGGATGGTGACCCGACTTGTTTTGTGACAGTCATTGATGTTGATGCCTCTCGGCGGGTGTCCTCCTCAGCATACGCCCGACATTGGCGTCGGGTTAACCGAAATGGGGATGACGGTGTAGTTTCATAACTCCCCTAAACCTAAGCTCCTAGGGATAGTTGGTTGCACCAACGTGGCCTGGTGGGAGCCATCCTTAGTGGCCCTTGGGATGGGATTCCATCTGGGTAGGCCCAGACATCCCTCACATCATTGGGATAGGGTAGGGCGCCATCGAATCATTCTAGGAAGAAGCTCCTGAAACGATTATATGTATGAGTGGGGAGTAGTGGATCCCCCCAAGTCCCTTGGTGGTGGTGGTGGTGATGAGGCACATAAGAATCAATGTCTTGTTAGACCATATAATCTGTCGGGACAATCCCATCCTCCTCATATTGTCGAACTAGTTCGTTAATTACCCATATCTGAATGAATTCATATGGGGATATGGGGCATGGGAGCCCTACAATCATTGATGTGGAGGCTAACATAGGGGATAAGAGGCTACACAGGATAACCACGTTGACATTTCCCCAACCCCTGCGTCGGTGGGTGGGAGATGATTGGTTTCCTATCATGACATCATGGGTCCTGCAATGTAAGGAGATTCAAGCATTAGTGATAAAATAAGTAAAGTGACTTCCAAGTACCCAGAGCCATTCTATCTTCCTTGGTTGGTTATTAGGATCCAATATGACAACGACGTACACTGACATGTTCAACGTTCAACTTCCCCTACTTCCATTGAGTTTCACTCCAGGCCCACTATTTTCTTGGTGGGAGATGGCACCGAATAACTAGATCTGGTGACATGCCAATCCATTTATGTCTCAAGAACTAATAATCTACACATTTAGGAGAATAATTTCATGTCTGGTTCACCATTTTGTTTTCTGACGCTTTCGTCGGGGTACACATCCATCTCTCGGAGGACATGTTAATTGTGGCACCACATTCCTTCTTTCCAAAGGTAGACAACATCTGTTGCTTATTCAGGGAAGTTTTCACCATGATCAAAACAGGATGGTGGGATATTGGTTCCTCCATCCATGGATTCTTCCTCGGAATTCATTTCCTAGTTCAAGTCACCCTTAAAGACTAAAGACATTGTTTATGAAACTCTTACCAGTGCCATGTCTTCATGGATGCTGGTTAATTACACTGCTTCGGTTAGGACATTTCAAGGGGACTAGTCAGGGCAGCAACCTTCGATTGGGGGAGTAGTGACATTGGACATCGCAGGTATGTCTAGACACTGGAACACTAATGCACATAATTTTCTTCCCCTTAGGATAGGGATTCTTGAGGGAGCAAGAGCCCCAAGGAATCCCATGTCGAATGCGGGTAATTTTATGCCATGGGCATGTCTCTGAGGTTTTCCTTTGCTTCCTCTGTTTAACACATGTTATGATGTGAGTATAATGTCTAGAAGAGTCAGATTAGACTGAATAGAACTTTGATAAGATTTGATCATATGGGTGAAATTCCAGGAAGAAACATTGATGTTGGGGGCTAACGTGTGGTTAATTACCCAATTACTACAAGGAGCAGTGTGAATGTGGTAGACATGATCCCACCTGGATGTGGTGGCCTAGGTAAGAATCGGGATGGATAGGGATGGTTGTGTGAAAAGAATGAAGAATGGGATTGGAACAATGTTAGAGATATGGTGATATTAGGCTTTACCCTTAAAGATACTTCCTACATATCCATGTGGTCTGGAAAAAAAGTCGGCATAGTTCGGTGGGACGGTGGGACACCTGCGGAGGTGACCCATGATAATGGATGCATGGATGGGACCTAGAAGAAGTAGAACCTCCAGGTTGGGGAACGACCTTTACAGAACACATAGGATCAAGGGAGAGACCAGGGTGGGGCATGAAATATGGTCATGAACCTCAGGGATGGTTCCTACATATCCCTGTGGAAGGGAATCAAAGTCCGTGTAGTTCAGGATGAGGCCATATAATCGAAGGTGTACACATAGGATAACGACCTGACAATATGCTGGGGTATAGGCGTGGTTAGTTTCCGTGGTTGGTCTGATTACACTGGAGTGGACCAGAGATGTGGGTCCCCAAAAAGGGGACTACAATGGCTTACCACTTGTTGGGGTTCACAAAGTCTTACCACTGACTGTGGAACACAATGGCTTACCATAGATTGGGGAACACAACGACATACCGTAGATTGGAGAACCCAACATATTACCATTGATTGGGAAACACAATGTCTTACTGTTTATTGGGAAATACAATAGATTACCGTTGATTGGGGAACATGATGGTTTAATGTTGACTGTAGAACATGTTGGCTTATCATCAATTGGGGAACACGATGACTTACTGTTGATTGTGGTTAGAACTTAGGGAGGCTTCCAAAATACCTTGTATGGGAGAAAAGTATCAATGACCACATAGTTTTAATGGATACAATTTAACGTCTTACAGGATGGAAAAGGGTGGTACCATTTAATGTCATGTAGGATGAGGGTGGACCAACTTGGAGTGGTCGGGACCGATGTGTGTTGGGCTTGAACCTCAGGGAGGTTTCCTACGTACATTTTCTAGGAGGCAAGGATAAAATTCCACGTAGTTTGTGATGGTAGATATAGTTTAATGTCATGAGCTATGAAGGTGAAATCATGTGATGGGGTTGGTATAGTTATGTGTTTTCCTTGATCCTTAGGGGGGCTTACTATGTACCATGCCTAGGAGACAAGGATCAATTTCCATGTAGTTTGGGATGGTGGATACAGTTTAATGACATGCAGGATGAATGTGAACCGACGTGAAGGGGTTGATACAAGTAGCTGTTGGGATTGAACCAAAGGGAGGCTTCCTATGTACCTTACCTTGGAGACAATCATCAATGTCCACATAGTTTAGGATGGTGGATACAGTTTAACGTCACAAAGGAAGAAGGTGATCTGACATGATGTGGTTGGGACAAGTAGTTGTTGGGCTTCAACCTCTTAGGTCTTCCTACATACCTTGCCTAGGAGAAAAGGATCAATGTCCGCATAGTTTGGTATGGTGGATACATATTAACATCATGAGGGATGAAGGTGAACCGACAAGAAGGGGTCAAGACAAGTAGATGATGGGCTTGAACCTCATAGAGGCTTCCTACATACCTTTCCTAGGATACTATGACCAAAGTTCACATAGTTCAGGATGGTTTGGGGATTACATGGAAAGGAGGCACATGAATTATTCCATGGTTAATGCTTACTCTAATCCCACATGATTCATTCTAGCTGTGAGAAACAAGAGGCGACAAAGACTTGATGATCACATCGGGGAAGGTGTATTTGTGGGAAGTATAAGGGGGCTTACACGTGGTTAGTGGTACAAAGTAGAAACAAGGGCATACACAAGGATAAAGGTCCTGGGATATGGATATTAGGAAATAATACAATATGGAGGCCTGATGGCGATAATGAAAAGTGGGAGAGGGATGGGATAACGAAGGTCCACGTGCCAATGTCTCCTCTAGTCTTTAGAACCGAATAATAGCAAAGTAGTAGTGATGAAACCTCCCACAAGAAAGGCTAGGGGAGTACACCCTGTTGGGTTCCCATCCACACAGATTGACATTTCTCCAGCAAAAAGGATCTCGTTCCATGTGAGGAAGATCTCACACCCGTTGAGACAAGTGGACGTAGAGAATGTCCGAGACGGAGCACCCCGCAAGTGTTTCATGGGGCGAGGCCATAGTTTAACATCACATGTTGGGGATGATGATTCTTGGTAGTTTATTATCCTATAGCTCGAGTGAGGTGGGTTCACACCATTCCCCAAGGACATATATTCTCGGTGTAATTCATCCCTTGGTGAAGGGAAGGAACTCACGATGTCATGGTGAGGCGGTGTTGTGGAGTGATCCACTGAGGGGCCCATGTTAGCATGGCTATGTGAAGAATCAATATCCATTAGCATTCCTACACAAAGAAGCATGAGGTTAAGCACCGCAACATGAATCCCAATCCAAGGGACATTGAAATCAGTTCGTACAAACCTAGAGGGAAATACGAGAAAGGGGTGTGTAAAGCATCCAGTCCTAGAAAGAGGTGCTTCTCTAAGAGGATGGGATTCACAAATAGGATGGCCCTCATGAAGGGAAAATGCTACCCATAGAGGATGCGATTATCAAAGGAAAGGGGCCTTGTGAAGATGGGGGTATTTTTGAAAGGCGATGTCATCCTGAAGAGCATTCATTAAAGGAGAATGGCTTCACCTTAGCGAATTCTACTTTGCTTTGAGAGAATTCCACGAAGGCTCTACTCTTCATGAAACTTCGAGCATGATGATGGGAACCCTTTCTCTACGAATGAAATAGGCCTTCTTGAGGGGAATCTACACCATAGGCGGAGGCTGTAATGACTGAAAATGGGTATGAATCTCAAAGGGCTTGTATATTTGACAATCCATTTTTGTGGTTTTGCGAAGGGCTATGCAAAACCGGAGCTAAGAAGTTTAATTGTCCGAGTGAAAATGGTTTGGAGGGGGTGCTTATATTTTTAGGCATCCTTCGTCAGAGGGGCACAAAACATATAGTGTATATGAGAAATTCCACTAAATGGAGTCATTATTTCGGCCTATGTGGGCCTTATGGAGGGGGCCTGCCACTGTGCAGAGATTCGTGGAACCAGTAGCTGTGAAGCATGGCATGAAGGGTACTGACTCTATGGAGGGGCCTCGGTCTGTGTCAGACTCACGTGAGATTAGTGCATTGCAGAGCCTCTCATGGAGGGGTCCTCATAGAGTCGTTCCCTCCACACTGAGTGCTTTGCGCAGGGCCATTTTGAGATGTCTTGGAGGATCTTTTTTTACCATTTGGGAGGCATCTTCCTCTGATCGTAACGTCAAATTTGTGGAATGAGTCGGATGCATTTTTTAGTTCCAACAACTACATTATCATAATTCCAAGGATACATATAGAATGAGTATTATATCCCTTCCCCTATTTAGGAGGTTCTTTGTCATATTATGATGGGGAATGCATATTCGGACCAAGATCATATTCCTGCTCAAACTATGGGTTACCATTTGAGAGAGGAAGATGCCTTGGGGTAAACTCATATCCTTATAACAAATGTTCGGTGGTGCATTCCAAAGTCCCAGGATTGTGCTCATACTCTCATTCTGATTGAGGCTCATCATGTGTGAATAGAACATTCCATGGGAAAGGCTCATATTCTTTTCAATAATAATAGACCTCATTGGAATATTCTACCAATGTCTCTGCAGTGGGATTATACTATCGCAGCACCATACTATTATAAAAAAGATCCAACAATAATCATAGAATAGGCTCATATACCTAAAAAATTATATAAGGCATGTCATAATTTTCTATCCATGATGATGAATTAGGATCATGTTCATAGTATTCTCGATCCTAGTGTCATTGAGGTTTTTCGAGGAGATTCCTCAACACCCCAAGGGTCAGTCAACTCTTCAACAGAAGTAGAAAATAACCATTACCACAATATTCTTCCATTTGGTTGTGTGTAGGTGGATCACAAGGACTCTACTCTGGACATATGTTGTTAAAAAACTCACCATGGTGATATATACTATGTACATAGAAATAATTCCCTATCCAATACAACTCTTTATAGAGATATTTCCAAAACATAGATTCCATCATGTAGTGAGGTGCTCAAAAAATCGTGGTCAAATAAATATTTATCCCAATCAACTTCTAGAAGCAATCTAAACTGGCCAAAACGTGACCATAAAAATCACCTAATGTGGTTTGATTTTATTGAGGCTTGTATATTTGATGATGAGGAATGTTACATTGATATATGTGGAGAGTTAGTTAGAAAATGCACCCCATAATGTTCTGGCCACTTTTCACTTCCAACTATGAGATCCCAGATGGCATAGAGAAGGATATGATGACATAACTTTGAAAAAATATTTGTCCAACTAATTTGCGATTGATGACTAGAATCCTCTCTTATCTAGGATCCAAGGGTCATCTTTATACCATCAAGACACTCTTTTGTAATATAGACCTAGATTTTATCTACATGGCCCTAGATCTGAAACCAGAAATGAACAGTAAAAATCTAGAACATGATTTCCACCATTACATAAGAACTCTTTTGAAATTTATATTCAAAGACACATCATGTATATGTATTTGAGGATGGGAAAATTATGGATCTGTAAACTTCACTACTGGCATGGAATATTAGAATCCCACAGATATGAAATCCTATAAAGTCATATCCTACGGAAAAAGCATTTGACCAGGTATTGCTCGGGCTAGTTGGTCACTACAATAGTATTCCCTAGATTCAATGGTTCCTTGAAGTCATGAACAGAGGAAGAGGATAGAAAAAAAATTCTTAGAACTGGTCCTCCCAAAGAAAGGACAGTTCATTTTAGACACTGAATCCATGGTTGCAAACAACATTATTAAATCCTATAGAAACTAACTCCTCTCATTGAATTCAATTATAACAATATCTTACATGATAATACTTACACCACATTAAATAGACCATATTAACGGCTACCATTGAATCTATTTAAGAGAGAATCCATCCAACCAGGTTGGGGAAATATCATTCACCTCCTCTAACTCCTGGACCATCAATTCCCTAGAGGATTCAAGACATGTAGAAATTAGCTACAAAACACCCCAAACCACTGCCTAGTTGGATTTAATATCTCAATTTCCATCACCAAGTTCATTATCCATTGAAAGTATCTTAAAGAAGTCTGTAGTTGTTCCAGATATAACCTAGCTTTCTCAGCTGGGAGAATTTATATCTCAATTCCCATCATAGGAATCATTAAATGCTAGACTATAAAAAACATTCCCTCGAAAAAAGGATAAATCAATTCCAATCCCACCTAGATAACTTCTACCTATAGGGATAGTGGAATTCTCATCATTATCACCATCCTATAGAGAATTATCCCTTTTCAGGTTGTGATATAAGTGTCTATGATCGAACTACCATCCATTCATACCACAACAATAGAGACATCTACTCTGCGAGGTTCATTTAAAAATGATGACTAGAAACCCCCTAAATATCATCACTTTTTAGCCAATATGAGATTATAGTACGATAAAGGACAACATACCCCTTTGGGGTCACAAGCCAAAACATCCCAATATGTATAAGGTTATGACAAATGACAATAACATAGACTATGAAAAAAACATCACAGTGTGTTAAATGTAATGAGACAACTACTATTGATCAATATAGCTCTATAAATTTCAATACAATCCACACAATAGTTAATTTTTATTAAGACACATATACAGAGAGAAAAAACACATAAAATCTACCAAGATAGGAATGTGATTTGGGTACACAAATCGAGGCAACACGAACCCAAAACTATGGGAGGCTCAAAATTATACCCTCCAAAATATCATGTTATGATATATAATGTTTAACACTATCAAAGATAAAGGTAAATATGGGGATATATCTCAATAATTTATCAAATAATTGAAGTTCCTTCCATTTAGTTATAGTTTTCACAATATGAGAAAGAGAAAAAAACTCTATGATATCTAAAATAACAGATACTGAGAGGAAATATAATCATTGGATATTTTTTTCAAGTAGGGATGAATATTCTTCCTCCAATAGTTGATCCATAAAAAATGATACTTGAGAATCATAATGGCTCCCCATCTAGGTAATAGGTCTACATTAATGAGAAATTAAAAAAACGAACATGAATTACCCCCATTACGTTGATAACCTCTCCATTGCCTAGAAAATCATTCATTTTCTACATGATTTGAGAGTCAAAAAGAGACCAATATTGGGCCACCTTATTAGGACCCACACATTCTTTGTAGATGGGAGGTAGATCAAATAGTAATAACTTTGGAATTTCTCAACTTCCTTGGTTTCCTATCTACTTGTATGCATTCCATGGAAGGATGACGCAAAACTATGTAGCCTAATAAGAATCTATATCATGAATGGGTGGAATAAATTTTCCCCCACCCAATTTCATAAATCCAATGTTCTCCAAATTTTATGGTGTGGGAGTCCTTGAACATCATCTCACTCACTTCATATCCTGATGTGGTCCAATGATGGACCCTTGAGATCAGAAGGAGGTAACCAAGATGAGGTGTTTTGAATAGAAAATTGAAGGGACGTCCATTGTATGGTACAATTCATATCCACTGAGATATGTAATAAGACATGAATACCATCATCATAAATTCTTCTACCACTTAAACTCCATTCTGAGGAAGATAAAAATTATCGACAAAAACAACAACAAGAAACACAAAAATGAGAGGGTTTATGATTTCATAGCTAAATGGTTGTTCTTAACATATTCACTCAGTATTCCTCTCACTCATGAAAAATTACTGGAACTCTATATTGAAATTTCTAGGACGAGTTGCAAACACCTGTCATCCCAATGAATTATCAAGGTGGGTTATTTGATTTCATTAAAATGACCCAATATTTGGAAGATTCCATTTATTGAACCCATGAAAAATTCTATATCACGCCTTCATCATAAGGGAAAAGGCAGGTAAGAAAAAAAATGCCAAGATTTCTGTCAAACCAGTAGTAGTGCATATTTATGAACATAGGGAGGTTCTGAACCACCTAGTACAACCTTCCAAGTGGGAACAACCACATACTTGCTCTTGGATAGAATCACATAGATATTATTGTCACCATTTATTTTAGGAATGAATGAAAAAATCATACGCATTAAGAAATGTACAATTCGCCTGGTCACTTTCTTTCATCCATGGAAAATAACCTGCTACAGATACCACATCCTAGGAAGCATAACTAGGTCATCCTCACCAACCATTCTATGTACTTCCCTTTCCTGTGAAGCATGGTTCATTATATATAGGATTTCATTTTCTTTAAGGAAATCCTCTAAGGCTTGGTCAATTCCAGTAACATATGGTTAAAAAAATCATTGGATAAGGGGGCTTGAATAACCATTTTGAAGTTAGAAGTAGAGGGTGATTGGCATAATGTTCCAGTTAGGTGTGTGAAGATGTTCAAAAAATGGATGACTCAAGAGATAGTTGAGCCATCACATTTCACCTGAGAGTACATCTACGCAGACCAAAAAAATTTACTCCACCTGTGTAGGTGACATTGAATATGTTTTACAAAGGTGGATGTGACAATAAAATATTGGAAGGGACATAAGAGGAAGAGTCATATTGTGTTCAAAAGAAATCTCTGACTCTTGTATACTTATTCCCTACAACATTCAATGAATAGGAACCACTCCACCTTATAGAACACTCATTTATTTAAGATCTTATATTTTTTTCAATATGATACACCTAGAATAACCATTCAAATGATGAATACACCTCTGAGTATGAGTTCCCTACACCTAATTAGGGAATGGGAGGCCGCATGCATAACTACCTAGGATATTGGGTATAACATGGGTGTGGTCAGACCCAATATTTCATCCATTCCCCCACACATGACATATACTCAACTTAGAATCTTGGGAAATAACTCTAGAAATTCAAAAAAAAAGTCAGGGAGGTGTCTCATAACCCTCTGAAGGTCATATGCACCCAGTTTTCTTACATGATCACCAAGCAGGAATGTGATTATCCAATTAGCCTTGGAAATGTGGAATGCTGACATGACCCACACCATTGGAGGTAGATTCTCACATGACCTCTACATAAGTACTAGGCCGAGATACCTCAATTTCCTCAGTTCCCTATCCACATGTCAAATAGAAAACCCACCTCAAGAAGTGATGATATTTGAAACAAAGGTATAACATTTTGAAATGGATAGAGTTCTTCCTGGAAATGTTTTCAATCATTGTTACACTCCATATTTGAAAAGAATTTAGAAAGGAACTCTTTGAAGCCCTAAAGTGCCCACATGAGTTCATGATAGATGTTTTTGTAGTCTAGATCTATTGAGTGTAGACTATGCTAGCAAAATTCCATGTTTTGAACTTGTTAATTAAATAAGATCTTGAAGAGTTCATCCATAGAAAATCAGACCCCTATATATTTTGGAGAGACTTGATAATGTCAACATCTAAATGGAGCTGATTTATAATTGTTTGTGGGTAAATCTCATCCTGATTCAAACCCCTTTAATTTTTGGGATATAGTGAAGTCAATTTTTCTTCCACAAAGATTACCATTAAAATGTATGGTCACTATGAGAAAAGACCTGTTATAAATATAAAACTCAAATATGTGTTTGGGAATCTCACATATGATTCTGAGTTTATGGTAATACAACAAGACACCTTATACATTGTCCTCATAGTAAGGACTGAGATCCAAATATATTTGACTGTGCCATAAAAATTCTATTAGTTTCAAAAATACCCCATCGATGGATGGGCCAACATTCAACATAGTGAAAGAATCTACAGGGAGTATTTCACAAACATATGTGTTGAAGCAGTGTTCCACAAATGGGAAGGAAAATAACCAATGGTTTATGGTGATATATATGGTGCATCTCCCAACATCTTGGGGACCACCCATGAAATTACTAGGATTATGCTTGACATCGACTATGTGATCCCCATAAATCTAGCTCAGGTAATAGACCCTAAAAAAGATGTCTAACCCCATTCTGTCACGAATGACTATATAAAATATCTTCAACTCCATCAGCACTCTAAAAAGATTCTAGTGGTTGGGGATGGTAATATCTATTCTCATGCACTCTCCCACATTGAAAATGGTAGTGATGTCACCAAACATCGAACACCATCTAAAAATGAATCCATAGAATCAGAGGTGGAAGAAGGAGAGGATGACCTCAACAATGCTCTTTATACATTTGATGAAGGCATGTCCACCACCATTGATGATATCAGGTAGGTAAATTTTTGAACTGAAGAATACTTGTATCCTAGAATGATTAGTGTCTCCATGAATCTCTATGATAAAGAGATGTATTTTGAATATCTAAATAATCATCAACTTGTATTTTCTAGAAGCTATATAAAATTTTCCTAGACTGAATCCACATTTGGCTATGCATAATCTTAGCTAACCCGATGACCATCATGGATTCAAGAAAATAACCAATAGGAAGAACACCTCTCATGTTAAAAATGTGGAGGTGGAATTTGAAAATTTTTTAAAAGAATAATTTGGTCCATAAGTTAAATACCCAAGATGGATTTCTAATAGTATATGCATCATGAAGAAGAATCATAGGATTATGGTTGTCATCTATTTCACAAAACATAATCATTATTTTCTAAAAGATGAATACCCATCCTTGATCATGTTACCCTTGATAAAAGTATCAGCTGTCTTTTAATCCCATTCCTTCATGGATTGGTATTTAGGGTATAATCAGATAAATATGTCCCTATAGAGGAAGAATCCACTTCCTTTAGAGCACCCGAAGGTATATTTTTCTATCAGTTCACACCCTTTGGATTAAAGAACACATTCACCACTTCTCAAAACACCATGTATCATATCATTATGCCATTACATGGAAGCATAACTGAATGTTATGTTGAAAAAATGATTTTCAAATAACAACAATGATGTGATGACATCACTGATATTCAAACTATCCTTTAAAAGTTACAGATGCATAGTTTGAAGACAGATCCCAAAAATGCGCTTTTGGGGTAACATTAGGGGAAGGTCATCAGCTTTGTGGTATGAAACCAAGACATTAAGCTGAACCATATAATAATTGTTCAATTTTAGAATTTTCACCATCCAAAAATGTAAAATAGCTTAGGTAGATCCATGGGAAAGAAACCTACATCCACCATTTCATATACAACTTGGGAAAAATACTATTCCTTTTACCAGACTAATTAATAAGGGAACTACTTATATATGTGATTTAGACTACCAAGATGACATAAAATGTATCAAGTAGTATTTTATGCACTGTCCAACAATGATGATACTAGTGGATGTGAGGTCACTCATCCTATATCTATCCCTTATGGAATGATAACTTGTTTCCCTCCTTGTAGTGAATAATGATGTGGGGAGTGAGAACAATATCTACTACATTATAAAAATGATGCAGGATACTGAAAAATTCTACTTAGATGTTGAAAAGAACTATCACTCACTCATATTTGTATTTGAAACCATGATGTCCATATGTTCTCTTATATTGATCCACTCTTGTATATCCTCATCCATCCCATGCGGATTTGGCATCTATCCCTATGGGTGGTCATTCTACAAAAATATGAAATCTAGTTCACGTTAAAGATGGTAGTAAAACAACCTGCCCAATATGATTCTCTCATGGAACATCCCACACTAGAATTTACACCAACAAACAATAAACTCTCAGTTGAGGATGTTTTATACAACCATGAAACTCACCAGACCTGAGAGATATATTTCAATGGAGCGTCATGAATCCCTATATGTAAAAGGATGGGAAACAGAAAGATCAATCAGATTGTCTTAGGGATTGTAATTATTTCTCAAGAAAATGAAATTTTACCCTAATAATTCTCATTATCTTCAGGATTCAAATATAATGAGGCAAAAAACCAAGCCCTCGTCACTAGCTTAGAATTTTTCATACAACTGAAAACATCCTTTATGGACATCAAGGGGAACTCAAAATTAGTGTTAAAGAAGATCAATGGTTATAAAGACTTCGAAAATTAATAATTGGATACTCTAATTGGCTATGTCAGTGGACTAATCTAACAACTATGTATTTAACCCACAAAACATCATGTTTCCCTATTACAAAATTCTTGCACCGACACATTGGCTAATGAAACCATAGTCTTAGTCAACCCTAGTTCTTAGGAATCAATACTCTATATCACAACACAAGGAATGGTCTCATAAATATTTTTCTATGATATGGAAGAAAGAAATCAGGTCAATGATTTTTCAAAGCTTGATGAACTAATTTCCACCCCTTGATGGATGGAGCCCATAATTAGTTATCTCAAAAATGAGATTCTCCAAACCACCGAGCTGAAAGGGAGTAGATTTAGTTCGGTGAAGTGAAAGCGACCTAGTATGATGGCCTAAATGAAAAAAATATCCCTATAAAAGTGATTCTATAATAGAATCTTGCTTAGATGCATTTTATAAAGAGATATTCCCACCATCATGGAAATAGTCGATGCAAGCTACCATAAAACAAATCACTCTAGGACGATACACTCTCACCATATAAGAAGGCATGTTTACTTTTCTAAATCCAAGATTCAAGACTATGTAGAGTTCCCCATTAAATTTCATGCATGTTATATTTATGAAAACATCATCCATCAGCCCCTAGACTTAAAATATACAACTAAATAATTTTTTACCATTCGATGTATATGGAATGGATGTTTTGGGGTCTTGTACCCCAACAATTGATGATAACATTAAGTATATCCTTAATGCTACCAACTAATTCTCCAAACAGGATGAGGAAATACCTCACAAGGATGTCATAGAATATAATATTATGATCATAATAATGTCTAATATCGTTACTAGGTTTGGATTCCCTTACACAATATTGACATTCAATGACACAATGTTTCGTTCTACATATATGATGATATTTTAATAGAATTACATCATCTGTTCCAAAAACCAATCATGATATCATGTAGAGGAAAATGTAAAATGAAGGCCTTAAATAAGTCCTTGTGAAAAATACTCGAGAACCTGGTAAATAATGAAAATATATCCTGGCCAGAAAAATATCTCCATGATTCATGAGCATAATGTACCACCACACATACTACTAATGAAAAACCTCTGTACTCATTAGTGTAAAAGTCTGAGGTGTTTTTTCTCTACGAAATCCTATTTACCTTTCTTAAAATAGCCATTTGCATAAAACTCTCGAATGATATGAAATCATAAAAGTCATTGGATTGGATAGTGAAGATCGATGAGAACATGTTGTATGCATTGCACAACCATGAAGGCCATAAAGATCATATTTCATGCTCATTTTTTACGACCAATAGGGGCCTATATACCCTGATAGGGTGGGTGAATCAGGGTATGGATATTCTTTTCTAAAATTCTTCTTACCCCACTAGATCTTGACCTCTTTATTACAAGGGTCACTTTGTTTGCTCTTATGTGTTTATGTTGATCACTTCTCTTTATATTTATCTGATGTTTATGCTTTAGATGTAATGCAGGGAAGCAACTAGGCAGACACAAATATTTTTACTTGGTTTACCCTCACTAGGCTACGTCCAAGGAGCATACAACGGAGATGTTCCCCTATACCAAATCCACTAAGGCTCACTTCCAATAATGTTCATGCTAGATCACTTCTATGCCCAGACTCACTACCTATACAATGTTTAGAATCATCTCACTGCTTTCCCAAGGGTCACTCCCTATTTATCTCTCTCTAGATCACTGTCGGTGGAGAGGATCATCTTATTCCTCTTCCTTTGCACACTGCTCTGGAAGGGATCCACTCACAGTTTATAGACCTGTAGGTCTCTTCACTAGCATGAATGAATGCATCCTCAACTGTTGAAATATGATCTATTAAAGTCAAACTTTCATCCACTGATGAATTCCCCTTTTCCCCTTAAACACTGGGAAATACCTTTGGATATACCTTCTCAAATCACCCTACTTCGCGAGGCTCCAAATTTCGCAAAGCTCAAATAATCCTTGGCGAAGCTCCTTCCTTTTCATGAAGCTCACATTTTCTCGGAGCTTAGACCATCAAAAAGCTCAAGCCTTCACAATGTTAAGGCCTTCGTGGAGCTCAAGTCATCGTAAAGCGACTTCCCTCGTAAAGCTCACTGAGCCAATGCGGAGCACATGAATTTCATGGAGCTAGAATAGCCGTCGCGAAGCTCTTCTTTCGCAAATCACACTGCCTTTGAGAACTACCTTCACGAACCGAGGGCAAAATATTTTCTCTGAAAAAATTTCTCTACTTCTCTCGAGGGGGTCAGCCTCTATTTATAGGAAATTCCACCGACCCTCGACCCTTCCACGCGAAGGCAACGCCACGTCATCTCCAATCGTGAAGCTCCAAAATTTCCGCTGGAATTCTCTCAAAATCACGAAGTGGTTCGGAAATTTTCCGATCGCAGAGCTTGACGTAATCGCAGAGCATCACCATCAATCCCTTAATGACTTCACCACGAAGCTCCCTAACAAAGCCCTTCACCACTTCGATGTGCTTCAACCTCTGCCGTTAGCGAAGCTTGATGTAATCGTGAAGAATCACCTCCATAATTATTCTTGTCTTTGCGAAATCCAATCCATGAAGCCTATCTTCGAAAAATTTCTGCCTTTTCCATATTTAAATATATTCTTCAAGGATATCCCCTTTTCACGATTCTCACAAACCTTCAAATTTTGGACCCAAAAAATTTGACAAACACTGGAAAATGGCACCACCTTGTACTTCTCTTTTTGTTCCACCTCCAGATCATCCGTTCCTTTTTCATCGTTATTTGTCAACATGGATTGTCAAATTCTTCTCTGGAACTCGACAATTCTCCATGGAAACTTTCTTTTTCAACAAACACAATCAACCCAAAAATACTGCAATGTTACCTTGAAGGATTTTTTCCCAACAATCTTTCCCTTTGGGTTTGTTGACAACTCTTCATAACTCTTCTCAGAATGATTTTCTGCACTTTGATACCTATTTGAAGCTCCTTCCAACTGCTACCACCATTCACCTATTGTGATTCTGATAGCGTTAAAGGAATCACTTAACATGTACTCTATGCCCACATGAGCAATGCTCGGTGTGATAAATAAGAGTAGTATAAAAAGTTCATCAATGAAGCACATCATGTCAGACCCCAATTGTCGATTCCAAACCGATACCAATTTCTATAGTAATACCAATTGTTAAACCACACAAATACCAATTTATGATAGCTGGATACCTTCTCTCACCATTCCAACATCACTGTTATACTTTTATCACGATCCTCAGTCATGATATCTATTCTTTGATCAATCACTTCTATCATCGTTAGATTTCATACTCTCCCCCTATCTCATTGCTCTCCCCCTATCTCACTGCTCCACCTATCAGCTTCTCCCTGTGTCTTTGATAAATGCATTTTCTCCCTTCACAAGCCATAGTTTCTCCCCTTTTAGGAGTCACTATTTCTCACCCTTTTTCAACGAACCCAAAGGTCATGCCTCTGTGGTCTGAGACATTGGAAAGAAAACATATGGGCACAGTAGAGAAAAACACACCATACTTTGGGGAGAGGGGGTTGTTCCACACCCACACTCTTTTATATGTGGGGAGTCTACTGAACTCCCAGAGCCAGTCGATGCCTTTCAAACACTTCCTTGGATAAGGCCTTTGTCAAAATGTCTGCAACCTGTTATTCTGTAGGCACATACTCCAAATTCACAATTCCTTTCTCAACCTTCTCCTTGATAAAATGATACTTTATCTCAATGTTCTTTGTCCTTGAGGGATGAACTGGATTTTTGCTATGATTGATAGCACTTGAGTTATCACACTGGATTTCGATCTGAGACTTCACTTCAACTCCCATATCTTCAAGCTACTGCTGCATCCACAATAATTGTGTGCATGCTTGAGTGGCCGAAATATCCTCAGATTTTGTGGTGCATAATGGGATGCAATCTTGCTTCTTGCTTAGCTAAGAAATACATAGTCCACCAAGATAGAATGCACCTCCTGACGTTGATTTTATGTCGTCTGTTGATCTAGCCCAATCAACATCTGTATAACCCAATAACACTGGCTGAGATTTGTCATTATACATCAGACCAAAATCCACGGTTCCTTTGATATACCAATGTATTATTTTCACAGCGAGCATGTGGCTTTCCTTAGGATTACTCTGATATCTTGCTACTTGGCATGTGGCAAAAACAATGTCAGGACTTGTCACAGTTAAGTACAATAGACTTCCAATGATTTTCCTGTATTTTGTTATATTAACTGCCTTTCCATCCTCATATTCGAACAATTTCATCTGGGTAGCTACCAGAGTCTTCATCTCCTTGGAATTTTAGATTATAAATCTTTTCAAAACCTCCATGGAATATTTGGATTGTTAAATGAATGTGTCATACCTTCCTTGTGTAACCTATAAACCAAGGAAAATCGTCAGATCACCAATCATAGATATTTCAAAATCATGTTTTATGAATTTGAAAAAATGTCTGCACTATGCTTCATCTGATCCGCCAAATATTATGTCATCGACATGATCCAGCCCCGTCATCCTTTGATTACTGTTGTTGTTGAAATAGATATTGTAATCAAATCCACCACGCTGAAAACCAATATTCTTCAAATTCTGATATGGCCTTGAGTACCATGCTCTTGGTGCATGTTTCATCCCATATAATGTCTTATTCAGCTGACAAACTTTATTCTCATGCACATGAATAAGAAAACCATCGAGCTGATCGATATGTACTTCTTCCTCCAGAATCCCATTCAAGAATGTATATTTGACATCCATATGAAATACCTTGAACTTTCGTTGTACTATAATTTCTAGGAATACTCTGATCATATCCAACCTTACAACCAGTGAAAATGTCTCATAGACATAAATTCCCTCTATCTAGGAGTCTACATATGAATTAGCATTTTCCACTTATACTCCCCCTGAGTCTCTTTCCCTTATTTACTTTCCGTAGAAAACTTGTCACTATGTCATTGTTCAATGACGTCATTTGATTGAGCTTCTTCTCTCAGATTTCAGTTGACACACCTTTGATTTCCCCTCACAGCTTCATGGTATCCTGAAAGCAGTCACCTGATACCACATTGTTAGAAAAGAAAAAATATTATCATCAAAACCTGTGTGTTTATACTTGTCCCCCCAATCATTCTCCATGAACATAAACATTCATCCTTAATATCACATTGAGATCATGGATCTGATTAGGATATATAATACTCCCCCTGGGTTATACAACACTTCCAGTTGTTAGGCCCAACTGTTTAGACCCATAACCATTGTTCTCCTCATTCATCTTTTATTATTTGTCACTAATCATTGAGCCATTAATAGAATCTCTAAGCCTATTTATTTGGAACTCGGTGTAGGAAACAAGAGATAAAGTTAATAACATAATCACTTCTTATTGTGCTCTGTTTCTCTATTTCTTCTTCAACTATGGTACCTAATTTGAATCAATTGAAACTCTGGAGCATATCACTTCTACAATTTTCATCTTTAGATGCCAATTCCCCTTGGATCAAATCTCCCTAAGATCTTAAAGACATGAATCATCATTTAATAGAATTTTTATACATAGGGAGAGGGGATCTTCTGGAATACTCAAGATGAGGATTGCGTTTGATCCTGAGAGGTCAACCCTTTGATTATTTCTTGCAGAGCATCACACTCTTTCCATTCTTCTTCTAGCTGCCTAGCCAACTTCAACTAGTTTGGCCATATGACTAAGAATTCACTAATCACATGCTGAGTCTTTTCTGATATGAAGATTCTGCAGGCCTGGACATTCTCACCATCTGGGGTTTAAACCCACTAGTTCACATTTCCATCTTTCATGTTCCACAAAAATTCCATTTCCATTGATTCTTTCTCTAAGCAGGAATATCTTTTCATTCAATCTTCTCTTTCTTCTTCCACCATTGCAAGGATCTTTAACCTTCCTCCACTTTTCTCCATGGAACACAACATGCGAATTTTTCAATACATTCTTTGATCATCTTCCTTTTATCATATTTCTGAGTCACCACACTCTTTTTCACTAGTGGTGAGTCCTCTATTGAAGGTTTAATATTCTTTATCACAACTGGAGTAGATTTCCCCTTAATCTTATAGGTTTGTTCACATTCTCTCCTTGAGATCTATTGTGAGTATGATAGAAGAGGTGACTGATAAACCTTTGGTTTAGCTCCATGTGATTCCCCTGAGGCTCTAATCCTATTCTTCTCCTCACCACTTTGTCTCTCAGTGTATAATTTCTCATTATGCATCATTGGAGTTGAGAATCTCCTTTTGAGTTCCATTTCCTTTCTTGCATTCTTCTTGCTGCAATTTCTTTCCAAATGCCCATAATCTGAACATCTAAAACATTTTCCATCAAAGGCATGCATCGTTTCATCATATCAAATTTGAGATGCTGATACACCTTGAGTTCTTCTTCTGACACAAGGCTCTTGAGCTTCCTGACACGTACTCATGGTGTGTCCCATTCTTCCACAGTAATAGCATCTAATGGATGATTTCCTCTGAGAGACTCTTATCTCTGATTTCTAATGATGCTTATTATTATTTTCAGATTTAGTAATGTTTCTGTTTTCATAGACTGAAATGTATTCCAAAGCCTCTAAATAGAAGCTTGACGTGTGGCCATGAATCCCGCAGAAAAAGCACATGTCATTACTTCTTTTTGTAACTGTACTCTTAGGCCTATCTCTAGCACCTATATGTTTTTATCCACTCCTAGAACTATTCATGGATCCCATTCTATCATGAATGGGAGGGGATTCATCAAATCCAATTCCAAATTTTCCCAAGATATATGGTCTTTGAGCTGAGAAAATATTTTGTTTTTTCTCCTTAGAAATCTCATACTTCCTTTTCATTTTATCATCACCTTCCAAAGGACAATCGAATAGTAGGTGCAGTGCCTCCTTCAATGTAACACCCGAGACTTTTATAAGAAATATTTTGTTTTTATTTTATATAAATCATCAAAGGAATCTTTCACTACACACAACACTAGCTTGGATTTCTTTACACGCAATCACGACCTTCCTTGATAGCTTGCGTCGTACGCAATACCGAGTTTCACTAAACAATGATATGCTATTAAAATATTATTAAAACTAGTCGTTATGAATAGTAATAACCACTTTTTGAAATTTTTTAAATTTTATTTCTCAAAATGGTCTTCGTTTTTGGATTTAGAATATCGAAATTATCCTAGGGTGAAATTTTGGTATTTTTCTGGAAACTTTCAATTTTTGATGAATAGTGAAAACACTGGGTTACTATTTAAAAACCGACTTTTTATAATTATTTATTTTATTTTATTTATTTTAGGTCAAAATTGATACATAATACCTATATAAGTTCAATGTAATTCATAGGAGTAATTTTATAATAATTTTAGATATACAAAAATTTCATTGAACTTTTCACCGTCTTTTATCCACCTCCTAGGAGAATTTGCAAATTTACAAAAAACATAATTTTACCGCTTCTGTGAGTGGAATTTCAAAAATTCTAGAGACACAGTTAATGTCAGTAAGTAAAATTTGGTTCAATGAGATGAAAATAATTTTTGGTGAATAGTAACTTTTTACTTTTATTTACCACGGTTAAAAGTAAATAAGGTAATTAAGAGTAAAAATGATATTATTATTACCCTAACGCATGTCCTAATTCTATTGGATAGGTGTAATTCGACCAAAAACAACCTTAGGAATAAAATATGACCATTTAGGCCCACTTGTATTAGATTAGGACATTTATTATTAATTTATTTTAAGAAGGGTTAAAATTGTTAAAATCAAAGTTTAATAAGTAAATAATTTTTAATATAGGGTTATACATAAGATAAATTCGACTATAAATATTAATTAGAAATATAAAAATATTTCCTACATAATTTTATTTTATTTGTAATCATTAGACATTAAATAATTTAATTTATTTATGAACAAATATGATGCAGTAATTATCTTATTAATGAAATATTGACATAATTGATGTTATAAATACCCAAATAAATGTAATTTGAGACTTTTTATGAATTAAACTAATTTTATAGGTTACTATGACATGTTAATATTGATTTAATTAACTTTCTTAGAACTAATCATTCTGTTATGATTTTCACAAAAATCAATTACTAAATAGTGTCAAAATTGACATAAAATAGTTTTTAAAACAAATATTATATTATTAATTGTTATTTTATTCCTAAAAATCTAAGGCTCGGTCAAATGACTTAGATAAGGTTATATATATTAATAATAAACAACTTGGGGTTCGTTTGGCTTGTTATAGTAAGTTTATTAACCTTATAGTGTAAGAACACAAAAAGACACAGTAAAAGTAAAATTATCTAACTTAAAGTTAAATCTAAATGATAAGGTTAAAATAGTAAACTAAACTTGTCCAAATTCTATTGGATGAGAGGGTTTCGACCCATACCCACCTTATCTTCTAAATAAATCAATTTTGAGCTATTTAAAACCGAATATGTCTGTATAATAAAATAATATTTTTAGTTTTTCAAAAGGTGTCCATCTCCTCCCTTATAAAAGGGAACCTCCTCTCTCTCTTCCTCACACCACTATGAGCCTTCAAGATCGGACAACCCCTGCCAATTTCTCCTCTACACTTCCCTAGAAACATCCTAGAGGTCATGGTATTCTTCAAAGACCAATTTTAGTGCCCTAAAAGGAGGTCTCAAAGAAGCTCTTCAAATAAGAGGTAATGTTCGTTATCGATTCTTTCAACTTTATTTCTTCTTCCAATTCTTATTCTTTAGTTTTTTAATTATGAATTAATAAAATCAGTATCAATAATATACTGATATGTTATTATAAGTTTTAAACAACCCTATTTCACCATCTATCCATCCTACAGAAAACGAAATCACCGCGCGTGCGTACGTACGGAATACCGTCTCCACGCCGTGGTGTAATCTATTTTCCACCACCACCTTAATTGGATGGGTATAATGGAGTAAATAATGAATATATATGATTATTGTAAATTTATATTGACTCTGAAATAGTATACATACACTCCAATAAAATTACACGATCATGGGAACGATATCATCGCTCGTGCATACGTACAGAATACCGTCTCCACGATGTGATGCAACTCATTCTACATGATTTTCATTGCATAATGATTACATAAATGAATTGAGTGAATAAATATGATATATATTACACTAATAACATTCTGTAAATGAGGTATCTATAACCTAAAAATAAGAATAAGAATTTATTCAACAAAACACGCATAAGAACAAAAAGTAATAAACACCCGAATAACAAGTAGCAATGAAATATTACCAATAATAAGCTAAGAATATGACCATATATGACATCATAACAATGAGTATGATTCTGGAATAAGTCAATGACATTATTTAAATCATTATACAGGAGGTTCGGACACTTACGAAGTAAATCGGACCTAAGGTAAGGGAAATATCACAATCTCATTTTTATCCGAGATTGTTTATACTTTGAAATTTACTGGGGTGTATTTTATCATCCACATCCATATTTCCTCAATATGTAATATTATTTCCATACACCTACAATTGTTTAAATCCAATTTTACCCTTTGGTGAGTTTTTAGTAAAAGATATGAAATGAATCTTTTGTCGTTTTTCGTACGAGGTACTTTTTGACTTTTCTGACAAAAGTACGAGAAGAATGTTTTTTTAACTTATGTGGCATGAATGGATTTTTAAAACTTTATTTCCAAGAAGCTTCCTTTAAAAGTTTTAAAGTTTATTTTTAATCAACTTCTTTTATTTTAGAATTGTATGACATGTTAAGAAATGAAAAGTTTTTTTGAAGTAGAAAGGATATTTTCCTCAAGAATGGAGTTCAAGTGTTTTATCAAAATTATTTTCCATCTAAGATAATAAAGGGTTCTGTTTCTATACCTATTATTAAATTTATTTGATTATGTTGTGATTGAATTATTTTTATGAATTCCTTTATCATATATTAATTGTTTTATGATGTCACGATGTTTAAGAATCCCATTTTTATTACATGGGTTATGATATGATATATGGTTTATGATTTTGTGGCACACATAATAATGGTATCATTATGAGATGGGTGGGACCTATATCTCCCTAAAATTAATTGGGTAAAGATTTTATATCTCATGAGATAGACATGGCTGGAACGGCAGGTTAAACCGGTTCAGTGAAACAGGACTGAAACGAGGAATGAACTCGGTTCAGAAATGGACTGTGTCCACTAAGATGGTCTTGGAAATGAGTCTTGACTAATAAGAAATGATTCTCTATGATTATGTGTGTATGCCACAAAGATTCATGTTTTATGTTATGATTATTGTGATTAGATTTCACTACCATTATTTATCCCATGTTATGAAATTATGATCTCTTTTGCAGGGTAAGATTTCCAAAATGTTATGTTCTTATGAATATGATGTGATTGATATTTATTTTGTTTACCCTTACTGAGAATTTAAGCTCACCATTTTGTATGTTTTCTTTCCCCAGGTCAAGAAGAAGGTTATTAAATAAGATATGTCAAAAGGGACTATAGATATGATGAAATAAATGGGAGAAAGTGTAGACGCTTTATGAACCAGTTGTTTATGTTTCCCAATTTCTAAAGACACTATACCTATACGGTCCTTTCATGGTTTTGTTATATGTTGTAATAATTGTACTTCAATTTTGAAGTACTAAAATTGTATGTAAAGTATGGGTCATTATAGTTGGTATCAGAGGAAAGGTATAGTCAACCTTTGGAAACTAGGATTTGAAAGCCTTAGTAAGAATCCTAAGGATAAGTCTAAGCATAAAACACAGTCTTAGTGTTTTAGAAATGGCCATGAATAACCTAGGATAAGACCTTAAGTGTGAAATTTTATTCTTGATTATGTGGTTTTCCTATTATAATTAGTGTTTCTCACACTATTCTTCTTGGTTTTAGTCAATGGTTGGAACCCGAAGGAACCGTGTTAATGCGGAATGCGACGGGAAATGCAATGATTGTCCCCCTGAGCAACCAAACGTTATGGGAGATGGAATGAAAAATCTTGTAGCCATGCTCACACAACTTTCTCAAGCTATGAATCATGAAGGACTTCCAAACGAGCAAAAGAAGGAGCAACATTCTGTTGAATCCTTCATGAGACAGCGTCCACCTTCATTCAGTGGGTCTACTGTTCCATTAATTGCTGAACAATGGATCAGTACTACTGAAAATATATTTTCAGTTCTTCAATGTTCTGAACATGATAAAGTCATCTTAGCAGTGTATCATTTGAAAGGTGATGCTGATAAATGGTGGAATCTTATCAAGAATACGAGGCCAAGAGATGAAATTGAGTCCATAGAATAGGATGAGTTCAAGAACTTATTTTTCAATAAGTACTTCCCCCGTATTCTCCGAACAAAGATGGAGAAGGAGTTTCTTGAACTAAAACAAAAGGATGATGAATCTGTTGGTACCTATGAAGCAAATTTTACAAGACTTGCAAGGCACGCTTCTGGTATTATTATCCAACCTGAGAGTAAGATCTATCTATTCTTTAGTGGCTTAAAACCAAGTCTTCAAAGGGCGTTAGCCATAAGGGACTTCAATAGCTACGAGGAAATTGTTCGATGTGCTCTCAAAGTTGAGATGGAGATTGGAGTAACCCATCAGTCATATGGGTTTGATAAGAAGAGGAAAATGGAATTCAAAGGAAAATATAAAGAGCACACTAAAAAGAAGATGAGCTTTCCCTTATGCTCAAAGTGTGGAAATAAACATAGAGGGAGTTGTCTTAAAGGGACAAGTAAATGTTTCAAATGTGGAAAGTAAGGTCATCAGGCATTTGAATGCCGCAATGATGGGAAGAATATGTCTAATGATGCAAACAAAGG
Organism: Viscum album; assembly: GCA_963277665.1. Classification (NCBI taxonomy): domain Eukaryota; kingdom Viridiplantae; phylum Streptophyta; class Magnoliopsida; order Santalales; family Viscaceae; genus Viscum; species Viscum album. The sequence goes on along the minus strand of OY728143.1, from coordinate 1,187,529,731 downwards.
AACGGATACACAGAATGAACCTACAACACTTCAATGTTTCAAGTGCAAGGAAATGGGGCATTATGTCAATCAATGCCCTAATCCAAGGATTGTTGATGATGATCGACGTCAACAAACTCTTAAGGCTAAAGTCAAAGGAAAGTCACATGCAATTTCTATCAGCGATATGGAGTACGATAACGAAGTGGTGAAAGGTACACTTACCATCCACTCTAAAGTAGAAAATGTTTTATTTGATTTTGGATCCACCCACTCCTTTATTTCTGAAGAATTTTCTAAGGGTATCACCGTATTACCTAAACAATTAGATGTTGAGTTAGCTGTGACAAACCCTAATGGCACAACAGTCGCATCAAAAGTTTATAATTCTTCTCCGATTGAATTTTGTGGGAAATTGCTTCCTAAAAATCTTGTGATCCTCCCTATAGTGGAATTTGATGTGATTCTTGGCATGGATTGGCTTTCTCTATATGGTGCTCATATCAATTGCCAAAGAAGGGAAGTCACATTTCATATTCCAGATCAATCTTTGGTCGTCTATCGATGCAAGGATGAACATAACCTTCCAGTGGAAATTTATTCCATTTTATGGGTCTTGATTCCACTAAATGAAGGTTATTTATCTCAATTGGTTGGTGAGAAACTCACGATTAAGAATATGCCCATTGTACGGGAGTTTGATGATGTCTTTCCGGAGGAATTTTCGGGTCTTCCACCAAATCTCGTACCGGGTGCTTTACCTATTTCAAAGACACCTTATAGAATGGCCCCAATTGAGTTGTAGGAATTGAAGAAGAAACTCCAAGAGAATCTTGATATGGGGTTCATATTCCCTAGTGCATCACCTTGGGGAGCACCTGTTCTATTTGTTAAGAAGAAAGATGGATCAATGAGACTCTGCATTGATTATCGAGAACTTAACAAGATCACTATCAAGAACAAATATCCTCTCCCGCGCATTGATGACTTATTTGACCAACTACGCGGAGCTCAATACTTTTCCAAGATTGATCTTCATTCAGGGTATCATCAATTAAGGGTCAAAAGGGAGGATATACCAAAGACGGCTTTCTGTACAAGGTATGGACACTATGAATTTATAGTGATGCCATTTGGTCTTACTAATGACCCTACTATCTTCATGGATCTGATGAATAGAGTATTTAGATACTATCTTGATCAGTTTGTGGTAGTCTTTATAGACGATATTATTTTATATTCAAAGAGCAAGGAAGAACATGAAGATCACTTGAGAATTATATTGAAGACCCTGAGAAAGGAGAAGCTTTATGCCAAATTTACCAAGTGTGAATTTTGGCTTTAAAAAGTTTCATTTTTGGGTCACATAATCTCAAAAGAGGGGATATATGTGGATCCAGCAAAAACAGAGGTTATCGAAAGATGGTCGAGACCAACAACAGTAACTGAGATCCGAAGTTTTCTTGGTTTGGCAGGATATTATCGACGTTTTGTGAAAGATTTTTCACGATTATCTAATCCACTCACCAGGTTGACTCAGAAAGGAGTTAAGTTTTTTTGGAAGGAGGAATGTGAAGAGAATTTCAAGGAGCTGAAAAGAAGGTTATCCAGTGCACCTATGCTCACATTGCCTTGTAGTGGAGAAAGGTTTTTGATCTACAGTGATACATCCAAGAAGGGATTGGGGTGTGTTCTTATGCAAAATGATATGGTGATAGCTTATGCCTCACGACAATTGAAAATACATGAGAAAAATTACCCAACTCATGATTTGGAGTTAGCTGCGGTAATATTTGCATTAAAGATTTGGAGGCATTATCTTTATGGAGAAAGGTGTGATATTTATACTGATCATAAAAGTTTAAATTATATTTTCACACAAAAGGAGCTGAATATGCGCCAAAGAAGAAGGTTGGAGCTGATTAAGGATTACGACTGCTCAATTCATTACCACCTTGGGAAAGCAAACAAGGTGGAAGATGCATTAAGTCGACAAGACCATGCCAGTTTATCCATGATGAGGATCACAAAAGATCCAATATTTATGGATTTACAAAGGATGGATCTTGGAATTATAATGAAAGGGGAAAATCGTATCTTTCTCAAATGAATGTTCAACCATCTATACATGTGAAGATTAAAGAGGCACAGAAAGAAGATGTAGAGTTACAAAAGAAGGTGAGAAATGTTCCTGAATTCAACCTTGATTGTGATGGGATAATAAAGTTTAGGAATCGGGTTTGTGTTCCTCCCATCCCCGAATTAAAGAAGGAGCTGCTGGATGAGGCACATAGTTCTTCATTCTCTATTCATCCTGGAAGCACAAAGATGTATAGGGACCTGAAAGAGTACTTATGGTGGGATGGAATGAAAAGAGATGTTGCTGAATATGTCTCTCGATGCTTGGTTTGTCAGCAAGTTAAAGCTGAGAGACAGAATTCTAAGGGAATTTTACAACCATTACCCATACCCGAATGGAAATGGGAAAACATCACTATGGACTTTGTCACAGGACTTTCTAAAACATCCAAAGGCAATAATGCTATCTGGGTCATAGTTGATTGTCTTACAAAGTCTGCACACTTCATTGCTATTAGAGAAGATTTTTCTTGATCAACTTTCCAGGATATATGTAAAGGAAGTGGTAAGATTACATGGAGTACCACTTTATATTATATCTTATCGGGATCTGAGGTTTACCTCAAAGTTCTGGTGAATTCTTCAGCATACTCTTGATACAGAGTTGAGTTTCAGCACTGCTTGTCATCCTCAGACAGACGGTAAGTCTGAGAGGACAATTCAAACTCTAGAAGATATGTTGAGAGCTTGCTCTATGGATTTCAAAGGTGGTTGGGATCAACACCTACCTTTGGTGGAATTTTCTTATAATAATACCTTTCACTCCAGTATTCAGATCACTCCTTATAAAGCTCTCTATGGAAAGAAATTCAGGACTCCAACTTGCTAGGATGAAGTTGTGGAAAGAAAGCTATTAGGACCTGATCTTGGTGATAAGATGGCAGAAAAGGTACGATCTATTCAACAACACATAAGAGCAGCTCAGAGTCGACAAAAAAGTTATTCCAACAACCTAAGAAAAGACATAGAGTTTGAAGTGGGTGATAAAGTGTTTTTACGAATATCTCCTTGGAAGAGAGTAATGAGATTTGGAAAGAAGGGAAAGCTGAGCCCTAGGTATATCGGTCCTTTCGAAATATTGGATCGTGTTTGGAAGGTAGCTTACCGATTGGCGCTTCCACCGAATCTCTCTCAAGTTCACGATGTGTTCCATGCATCTCTCCTGAGAAAGTACATATCTGATCTTTCACATGTACTCAGCTCAGAAGTTGTACCGCTGGAACAAGATCTTTCTTATGAAGAACAACCGATAGAGATTCTAGATCGTAGTGAAAAAGTCCTACGGAACAAGACCACTCACTTGGTGAAAGTTTTATGGAGGAAACACAAATTAGAAGAATCTACATGGGAGCTTGAGGATATGATGAGGGAGAGGTATCCTCATCTGTTTGTTACAAGTGATGAATTTTGAGGGTGAAATTCATTTTAAGGGGGGTAGAATGTAACACCTGAGACTTTTATAAGAAATATTTTGTTTTTATTTTATATAAATCATCAAAGGAATCTTTAACTACATACAACACTAGCTTGGCTTGCTTTACACGCAATCGCGACCTTCCTTGATAGCTTGCATCGTATGCAATACCGAGTTTCACTAAACAACGATATGCTATTAAAATATTATTAAAAATAGTTGTTATGAATAGTAATAACCACTTTTTGAAATTTTGTAAATTTTATTTTTCAAAATGGACTTCGTTTTTGGATTCAGAATATCGAAATTATCCTAGGGTGAAATTTTGGTATTTTTCTGGAAACTTTCAATTTTTGATGAATAGTGAAAAAACTGGGTTACTATTTAAAAACCGACTTTTTATAATTATTTATTTTATTTTATTTATTTTAGGTCAAAATTGATACATAATACCTATATAAGTTCAATGTAATTCATTGGAGTAATTTTATAATAATTTTAGATATACAAAAATTTTATTAAACTTTTCACCGTCTTTTACCCACCTCCTAGAAGAATTTTCAAATTTACATAAAACTTAATTTTACCGCTTCTATGAGTGGAATTTCAAAAATCTGAGAGACACGGTTGATGTCAGTGAGTAAAATTTGGTTCAATGAGATGAAAATAATTTTTGGTGAATAGTAACTTTTTACTTTTATTTACCACGGTTAAAAGTAAATAGTGTAATTAAGAGTAAAAATGATATTATTATTACCCTAAAACATGTCCTAATTCTATTGGATAAGTTTAATTCGAACAAAAACAACCTTAGGAATAAAATATTACCATTTAGGCCCCCTTGGATTAGATTAGGACATTTATTATTAATTTATTTAAAGAAGGGTTAAAATAGTTAAAATCAAAGTTTAATAAGTAAATAATTTTTAATATAGGGTCATACATAAGATAAATTAGACTATAAATATTAATTATAAATATAAAAAGATTTAATACATAAGGGTATTTTATTTGTAATTTTTAGACATTAAATAATTTCATTTATTTATGACACAAAGATGATGCAGTAATTATCTTATTAATGAAATATTGACATAATTGATGTTATAAATACCCAAATTAATGTAATTTGAGACTTTTTATGAATTAAAATAATTTTCTAGGTTAATATGACATGTTAGTATTTATTTAATTAACTTTTTTCGAACTAATCATTCTGTTATGATTTTCACAAAAATCAATTACTAAATAGTGTCAAAATTGACATAAAATAGTTTTTAAAAAAAATATTATATTATTAATTGTTATATTATTCCTAAACAACTAAGGTTCGAAAAAATGACTTAGATAAGGTTATATATATTAATAATATACAACTTGGGGTTCGTTTGGCTTGTTATAGTAAGTTTATTAACCTTATAGTGTAAGAACACAAAAAGACACGGTAAAAGTAAAATTATCTAACTTAAAGTTAAATCTAAATGATAAGGTTAAAATAGTAAACTAAACTTGTCCAAATTATATTGGATGAGATTATTTAGACCCATCCCCACCTTAGCTTCGAAATAAATCAATTTGGAGCTATTTAAAACCGAATATGTCTTTATAATAAAATAATATTTTTAGTTTTTCCAAAGGTGCCCCTCTCCTCCCTTATAAAAGGGCACCTCCTCCCTCTCTTCCTAACACCACTTTGAGCCTTCAAGCTCTGAAAACCCCTGACAATTTCTCTTCTCCACTTCCCTAGAAACATTATAGAGGTCCTGGTCTTCTTCAAAGACAAATTTTAGTGCCCTAAAAGGAGGTCTCAAAGAAGCGCTTCAAATAAGAGGTAATGTCCATTACCGATTCTTTCAACTTTATTTCTTCTTCAACTTCTTCTTATTTAGTTGTTTCATTATGAATTAATAATATCAGTATCACTCATATACTGAGATGTTATTATAAGTATGAAACAACCCTATTTCACCATCTATCCATCCTACGGAAAACGAAATCACCGCGCGTGCGTACGTACGGAATACCGTCTCCACGCCGTGGTGTAATCTATTTTCCACCACCACCTTACTTGGATGGGTATAATGGTGTAAATAATGAATATATATGATTATTTTAAAGTGATATTGATTCTTAAATAGTATACATACACTACAATACAATTTCACGATCATGGGAACGATATCATCGCTCGTGCGTACGTACGGAATACCGTCTCCACGATGTGATGCGACTCGTTCTACATGATTTTCATTGCATAATGATTACATAAATGAATTGAGTGAATAAATATGATATATATTACACTAATACCATTCTGGAAATGAGGGATCTATAACCTAAAAATAATAATAAGAATTTATTCGACAAAACACGCATAAGAACAAAAAGTAATAAACACCCCAATAACAAGTAGCAATAAAATATTACTAACAATAAGCTAAGAATATGACCATATATGATATCATAACAATGATTATGATTCTGTAATAAGTCAATGACATTATTTAAATCATTATATAGGAGGTTCGGACACTTACGAAGCAAATCAGACCTAATGTAAGGGAAATATCACAATCTCATTTTTATCCGAGATTATTTATACTTTGAAATTTACTGGGGTGTATTTTATCATCCGCATCCATATTTCCTCAATATGAAATATTATTTTCATCCACCTACAATTTTTTAAATCCAATTTTACCCTTCGTTTAGTTTTTAGTAAAAGATATGAAAGGAATCTTTTGTCATTTTTCGTACGAGGTACTTTTTGACTTTTCCGACAAAAGTACGAGAAGAATGTTTTTTTAACTTATACGGCATGAATGGATTTTTAAAACATTATTTCCAAGAAGATTACTTTACAAGTTTTCAAGTTTATTTTTAATCAAATTCTTTTAGTTTATAATTGTATGACATATTAAGAAATGAAAAGTTTTTTTGAAGTAGAAAGGATATTTTCCTCAAGAATAGAGTTCAAGTGTTTTATCAAAATTATTTTCCATCTAAGATAATAAAGGGTTCTGTTTCTATCCCTATTATTACATTGATTTGATTATGTTGTGATGGAATTATTTTTATGAATTCCTTTATCTTATATTAATTGTTTTATGATGTCACGATGTTTAAGAATCCCATTTTTATTACATGGGTTATGCTATGATGTATGGTTTATGATTTTATGGCACACATAAGAATGGTATCATTATGAGATGAGTGGGACCTATATCTCCCTCCAATGCATTTGGTAAAGATTTTATATCTCATGAGATAGACATGGATGGAACGACATGTTAAACCGGTTTAGTGAAACAGGACTGAAACGAGGAATGAACTCGGTTCAGAAATGGTCTTTGTCCACTAAGATAATCTTGGAAATGAGTCTTGACTAATAAGAAATGATTCTCTATGATTATGTGTGTATGCCACAAAGCTTCATGTTTTAAGTTATGATAATTGTGATTACATTTCACTACCATTATTTATCCCATGTTATGAAATTATGATCTCTTTTGCAGGGTAAGATTTCCAAAATGTTATGTTCTTATGAATATGATGTGATTGATATTTCTTTTGTTTACCTTTAGTGAGCATTTGAGATCACCCTTTTGTATGTTTTCTTTCTCCAGGTCAGGAAGAAGATTATTAAGTAATATATTCCAAAAGGGACTATAGATATGATGAAATAAATGGGAGATAGTGTAGAGGCTTTATGAACCAGTTGTTTATGTTTCCCAGTTTCTAAAGACACTATACCTATACGGTCCTTTTGTGGTTTTGTTATATGTTGTAATAAGTGTACTTCAATTTTGAAGTACTAACATTGTATGTAAAGTATGGGTCGTTATATTCAACTTAGGTTTTCCTTTTTCATTTGATATATCCATTTCTTTCTTCGATTTTTATATCACTTCCTTCAATTGTTGAATATTCTTATCTCTTGATTCTAGTTGAGCATTATGTTATTTTCTGAGATTCTTTTGGCTACTCAACTCATCTTCAAGTTCTCGTGTGAGCTTTTCCACCATGTCACTTTTCTCCTTCACCATCAATTTTTCTTGAGAAATATATTCAAAGACAGATTCATTCTGTTGTTGTAGCCTTTAATTCTTCTGAACATTCTTCATACAACTGTGTTGCTAGATCATCATTTCTAGCTTTCAGATTCTGAACTTCATCTGACTTTTGATTCTCTTCATAATCACCAGCCTTTTTTTCCTTTCATGTTAGCCATCTTTTTTAGTTCTTCACCATGAGAATAATTCATCTCCTTTAGGTCAGTAGCCACATCAATAAGCCTTTGATTTAATCCTCGTAGCTTGTTGACCTCAATTTCCAATACTTGGATCCTGATATTTTTAGATTTCACTTATTTATCCAATTTCTGATCCAATTCCTTTGCATTGTGGACAACTTCCTCTTTTCAACTTCTCTATTTTTCTTCATCATCAGTGGTTCCAACATAATTTGGAAAATCAGGTTCTTCGCTCATTCCTTTAGCATCATTGAATGAGTAAGTATTTTTATAGTATGATTCATCCAAACCATTTTTCTGTTCACTACATGATTCCTTTAACTGAATCACACTCTTTACATTGAAACTTCCACAGTGGGTAATTCCATCACCTTTCTTCTTCCTCTTTGATGTTCTTCCCTTTTCCATGGCACAATATTATAAGAGCAGACTGGATCTTTAACTTGAGAAATCAACTGAACCAATTCAGAGAAATCAAATCTGATAAAAGAAACATTTCCTATGATACCAATTGTTACGACCAATAGAGGCCTATATACCCTAAGAGGGGGGGGGTTGAATCAGTGTATGGGTATTCTTTTCTAAAATTCTTGTTGCCCCACTGGATCTTGACCTCATTATTACAAGGGACACTTTGTTTGCTCTTATGTGTTTATGTTGATCACTTCTTTTTATCTTTATCTAATGTTTATGCTTTAGATGCAATGATGGAAAGCAACCAGGAAGACACATAGATTTTTACTTGGTTCACCATCACTGGGATACGTCCAAGGAGAATACAACAGAGATGTGCCACTGCACCAAATCCACTAAGGCTCACTGCCAATAATGTTTGGGCTAGATCACTTCTATCCCAGACTCACTACCTATACAATGTTTAGGATCAGCTCACTGCTTTCCCAAGGTTCACTCCCTGTTTCTCTCTCTCTGCCTCACTGCCGGTGGAGAGGATAATCTTCTTCCTCTTCCATTACTCACTGCTCTGGAAAGGATCCACTCACAGTTTATAGACCTGTAGGTCTCTTCAGTTGCATGAATGCATGCATCCTCAACAGTTGATAGATGCTTTGTTAAATTCAAACTTTCATCCACTTATGAATACCCCTTTTCCCCTTAAACACTAGGAAATACCTTTGGAAATACCTTCTCAAAGCACCCTACTTCTCGAGGCTCCCAATTTCATGAAGCTCAAACAAGCCTTGGGGAATCTCCTTCCTTTTCACGAAGCTCAAAATTTTGTGGAGCTCAGACCATCACAAATCTCAAGCTTTCACAATGCTAAGGCCGTCGCGGAGCTCAATTCATTGAAAAGTGACTTCCCTCGTGAAGCTCACTTAGCCAATGCGGATCACACGACTTTTGCAGAGCTAGAATAGCCACTGTGAAGCTCTTCTTTCGCAAAGCACACTGCCTTCGAGAACTACCTTTGCGAACCGAGAGAAAAATATTTTCTCTGAAAAACTCTCTCTACTTATCTCGAGGGGGTCGACCTCTATTTATAGGCAATTCCACCGACCCTCGACTCTTCCACGTGAAGGCAACACCACGTCATCTCCAATCGTGAAGCTCCAAAATTTCCGTTGGAATTCTCTCAAAATCGCGAAGTGCTTCTAAAATTTTCCGATCACGGAGCTTGACGTAATCATGGAGTATCACCATCAATCCCTTAATTCCTTCTCCATGAAGCTCTCTCACAAATCCCTTCACCATAGCAATTCACTTCAACATCTTCCGTTCGCGAAGCTTGACGTAATCGCGAAGAATCACCACCATCATTTTTCTGGTCTTCGCGAAATCTAATCCATGAAGCCTATATTTGCGAAATTCATGCCTTTACCATATTTAAATATGTTCTTCAAGGATATCCCCTTTTTGCGATGCTCACCAACCTTTAAATTTTGGACCCCAAAAATTTTGCAAACACTGTAAAATGGCGTCACCTTGTACTGCACTTTTTGTACTGCCTCCAGATCATCTGTTCCTTTGTCATCGTTCTTTGTCAACATGGATTGTCAACAACTTCTCCAGAACTCTAAAATTCTCCATGGAAACCTGTTTTGTCAACAAACACAATCAACCCAAAAATAATGCAATGTAACCTTGAGGGATTTTTTCCCAACATCATTAAATTATAATGTCCACCTCTATTAATTCCTCCAATGAGAATTTGTGTGGGCTCTAAGAACCCTAATGATACCTATAATGAAACCTCCAAATATGGATCACATATGATATGGTATTTATATCATACCTAAGGTCTGTTGAAATAGAACATATTTGTTGTAAAAAATGGATGTGGGAATTTAAAATCCTACACCAATGTAAAATTTATCAATAAATACATTTCATAGATGTAATCAAGCATAAAATACTTGTAGAATATGATAAACTACAATATTTCTTTTATCGTAACCACATGATGTAAAAATTTATGGATAACATCCTCACTAGTTGATGCTAAACTATATGGAGCTTGTACTTGCTGGAATAAATTAAGCTGTACATCATTAAACATCCCAAACACATGATGTTAAATTGTATAGAGCTCATCCTACATTCATGATTTTAAACTACAAAAATGTTTCTTGACCCAATGAATTTAAATTTTATAGAAAAAATACTTTCCACATTATGTTTAAATGAATGAATTCCCAAAAGGGTTATCTTCATTCACATCAAATGCCCCTTATCCTAGAAGAAAAATATTAAATTTTAAAAGTCTCTCACATCCTAACAATATGATGTTGGACTATTTGAAACATCTCCTCACTACATGATGTTAAACATCATTGGAAGCAACATCACACCAGTGACTCACCAAACATGAAATAGATCTGTTCGAAAAAATAGTGAAATTCCCCCATCCTCAACTGAACATTGGTACTATATTGGAAGTCACCCATCCATGAATTTTCTGTGGATTTATTCATACCAACACAAGATAGGTATTGATTCCCAAACCTATATTCCTAGGCCCCACCACAATATTACTACCCTTTCACATAAGGAGATCCTTGTAAATACTACATGATGTAATGCTTAATGGATAATTATCCTACCGCGTCATGTAAAAAATCAAAGATCCATTACTTATTTCTTCATTCATGATAGGTGACCATGGTCCTTACTGAAAGACATTAAAATGTATGGCAGATGTCCATACTACATGGAATTAAACTAACTAAGTTTATATAACTATGTATGGATTTATTCTCATTCCAATGGGAGAAATATTGATTTTCTCGATCCTATACCATGGTCCATCCACCAAATTATACAAAATTCCACTATCATATCCTTAATCACCTCTTTATGGTGAGAGGAACCCTTCCCATTCAATATCTCTCACATCGAGAATAGTTCACATGAGCTCTTGAATATCACCATGTGACCCCCCATGAAATGAAAAACCATCTCATAAAAGGGATATCATAGACCTTAATGAAAGACCATAAAAGGCATAACATGATTCCTCGCTACATAATGTTAAACTTTCTGTTTTATGTCCCTTTACAAGGCATAAAACTACACAATAATGTGAACCTCTTCCATGTGGACCGATATTTATTGTGTTGGGATCTTACCAAACTTCTATACAGAAGATACATGTGATCTGATTCTTAACATCACATGATATAATGTGAAGGTCGAATCTCCAACCCAGAGTCCAATGAAAATAAATAAAAATAAAGATATATCATTAATGCATATATTTCAGACATGTGATGTATGTTACAGTTTCATGACATATGCATGGATTGATTCATATTAATATAGGATATGTAGTGATACCAAAATTTTCATTCTTGGGTCCAATCGTAATACTCAATTTTCATGACCATGAGCCTATGTCCTTACCGCTAGATGTTAAACTCTATGGTTCTTCAACACCTATGTGTGGCATGATTGATGACATCACATGAAAAGTTATGATTCATGGATATCCAATCCTAGTCCTAGATACAACATTCATTGAAAACAATTCCCACCTCTATGTATGGTTCAAACACGATTTGAGAGTTTCCCACTCCATGATAAACTTGTGGCATGATTACTATCATCACATGATACGTAGTGATCCCAAGATCCCTAATCCTAGATATAATTACCAAAACCAATGAAAAAATGCATCCAATTAAAATAAAGGTAGGGTCATACAAGCTCATATTACTTATGTATGAGTCATATTTTCATTTGGTTTTCTTATGCAAATTATATATCTTGCATAAGTTTTGACATCAGTTTTAACATCCTTTCCTCATGACATTAAACTATACTGAAAAAATTCATCATTACCACCTGATGTTAAAGTACATGGAATTTTTCCTAGTCACGTGAAATTAAAACTACAATAAAAATTTTCCCCACTAAATGTTGTTAAAATTTATAGGCCATCAACAATTATCATATCCTATTAGAGGACCACAATATCCTTACCCCAATCAATAAGAGAATGGGGGAATCTATCATATTTTAGGAACCTCATTTCCTAAACCACACCTCATGTCTCGAGTGCATGGGTTTTCTATGAACCTTCCATGGCCCTTAAGAACTGATACCTTGATCCAGGGGAGCCTTTGTTTGATTGTCATATATACCTATGGAACATTCATAAGTTCATATGGTTATCAACCAAATGTTTCATGTTTCTAAAAGGTCCTTTCGATCCTTGTGAGTCTCGATGAAATTATTGAGAAACTCATCAACTGAGGGTTTTCATGGACATTCATGGTATAATTTCCACATATCATTACTCTTGACTAGAGAACCACAATCTTTGATTTATAAAATTTTAATCCCATACTCAGATGTGTGATGGAGTGATCTTTACCCTAAGTATCATAATTGGGCTCTTGTTTGACATCCCCTAATATTAGTTCCTTGTTTGTCACAATAATAAATACCCTAAACATTGATCAAATATGTACGAAATTAAACTCAATCCTATAGTGGTACAATTCCCAAGACATTAAGCTAATATAAAAGAAGAAATAAATCTTGTTATGTTGAATACTCTAAAAGGGAATCCTTGAAAAAATCCAAGCCCTCACTGGATAAATTCTTCATCTTTAGAACTTACAAAAAATATATAGAGTAAATGAATAATGTACAAATCACAATGGGAATACTCTATAGCCCTTGTGAAGGACATGTTAAGATCGTTGAACCCCATGGATTTGGGAAAATATAGAGTATTTATTTTTCATATATCCTCTCTACAATAATATGTTCACTACGTAGAGACACAACTTTTAGGGTTCTTGAACAATTCATGGATATTAAACATTCCACAAATCACACTTCATAATTTTTGGATATTTGATTACCAGATATCATCCATGGCACGTTGAAAAAGATACTCGGCTTCAAGAGACCCTTTTTTTGACAATTAATGTATGCATATGGCTCTTTCATATGAGCCAATGGTCTTCAACCAAATCCATCACTATAAAATATGGATTTGTGATCCTTGTTAGACCAGATATCTCCGTGGTATAACGTTGCACCTTAGTGTGTTCTGGTCCATTCCTAATTTGATTTCCCTATATCATCCTCCTGAACTGATCACTTTGGAACATGATATAGAATCTCCATACAAGAATACCCATAAATATTATACATCCTCAACATTATGTCACTATTTTTTGTACACTTTATCAAAGAAAGAATTCGACACTCCATTCCCAAACCATTGATGGACCACACGTCATGATTCGAAACCACACGACGTATCGATCGGGAATCGTAATTATGGGCTAAACTACCATAGGGTTCCAATGTACCTCCTGGATAGCTTCCATTAAATACCCAAATTTATAATCTATATGTTTTAATCTTCAAAAAACGTTCATGTCCCTCTCAAAGCAGGGGAGATCATCTATGTTTGACAAGGATACCGGTGCGTAAGGGAATTGAACTACTAACCAGAGGCATCTCATCCTTATATGAAATGAGATTCAATCCTTGTGAGCACTAAAAATACCATAGGGGAACATGGATCCTTATGGTGTTATGGGTCATCCCCATTATGTCTTCCACATTTCATATTTACATACTTAATCTTTTGTGTTATAACTTATATCAACCATATTCAACCTATCCATATGGGCATAGTTTCCCTATTATTTTTCCCTCAAAAAATATTACATCGATATATCCTCTTTAACACATGAAAAAGAGTAAATAAAACTCTATTTGACAATGCTACCGAGGCATAAGGGCTTCGAACTGCCAATTAGATATGTCTCCTCCTTATAGGAATTGAGATCTAATCCTTAGGATCCTCAAAAACACCATGGCTGAACTCAACATCCTAGTGTGTTTTGAGTGATTCATAACATGTCCTCACCACATCCTATAATCAAAATTCATTTTTAGGTAACAATAATTTAAACTAAAATGATTCCAAAGGTCTAGGATAAATGTCCCTAAAATAAATGATTGATGGTCTATGCTAAAGCAAATATTAATAATGTGATAGAAGGTCGAAGATAAAAGACAATAAATTACAATGATAGATGGTCTAACCTAAAAGACCCTCAACTAATGTGATGGAAGGTTCAAAAAGAAAGACACTAAACTATATAACATCAATGATATAGTCTACAAGAGTGGAAAAGATTCAATTCTTGTGAGGTTATGGACATCGAAAAAATAACTCTATAATATTCAAAACAATAATCTTTGGAAAAAGATGGATCACTCTCCCTCAAGGATATTAATTTTACCTAAATTATCCTATGTGAATTATGTTATCTCAATATATCTAGAACATACATTTTGATATAGAATATCATATTGGTGGGAATTCACAATCACTTATTAAGAATAATCTAATATAATTTAAACATTCAAATCAAGACATTTAGGTTTACTTGATTTTATAAAAAGTATGAGTATCAATGGAAAATCATAAAAAATGGTTCAATGAAATTTAATGCCCATAATGAATGAATTAAATATAGAAAATAACATATAAATATTAGAATATCCATTCAATAATATCATAAATGAGGAGGAATATCAACACAAGTAAGTCTAATTAATATATGAGCCGATGTGAATTTGAAAAATTACAATCACATCATATCATATACTCAAATTGATACTTGAACATCAAAAGCCTAAAATATAGGGAGTTAATGGATTGGGATAATTGATCAGCATACATGGTTCCACCTCCACAATATGTTGCAACACCTCCTATTTGGAGACAACAACAAGCTTATCCTTATCCATCATTTTGATGGGAACTTGTTACTCGAATACAATTTTCCCTTGAACTGGAAGTGCATGTTGAAACTATGATAACCTTAATTGAAGTTGAATAATATTATATTTAATACAACCAATCCCATACTGGAGGTGGTAGATTTCAACCTTCCCAACGTTGTTTTCTCATATATATAACCTCATTCAACTGATAATGATGGGAATTATATATGAAGACCTCATAAATTATTGTAATAATCATATTTTGAGGGTGACCCAATCGATCCTTCAGATCCTCCATAGGGGGCTCCAGGACTATGGTCTAGATCTCCATCCTCACCAAACATCACAGTGACTTGTGAAATCCCACAGACAGTAGGCCTTCATCTAACCACATCCTAGGAATATGAATATATTTTAGGACAAGGTCAATGAGAAGAGGAGACGTTATCATAGTCTTCGATGAAGAAGTAATGGTTTTTGCCTCAACATAGGTCACCCCAGTTAGTGGAATCCCTGAGAGGGTAGGGTATGGAACCTCTGAGCTTCTAGGTGATGAAAATGAAAAAATGGTCATAAGAGTTTATTAGTCCTAAGATAAATAATATATTACATGGTAATAAATGATTATGAATGGTGTTATAAACATACCTTTCTTGATAACGTCCTAGGTGAAATACACTATCCAAAATCTATCCTTAGGTGTAAATTTGACACCAACTTATGATGTGTCAGTTCATGGAACCAATGATTCCTTTACAAAATACATACTTTTCCCACTACCCTTGAGGGATTTAATAAAAAATATAATGTTAGGAAACATGACATGAGGTAAATAGGGAATCTTATTTTTGAAAAATTGTTCACATTCTACAAAACTCACCTCCCTCAAGGCCAATTTAGTAGTAGAAAATATTCCTTTATCAATTTCTTATAAAAGTACATTCTCTAGTTGAATGAATGTTATGACATCAACCATTGGGAAGGAGCATGACTATGTCGGCACCTCAGACACCTTCGCTTCTTGAAGGGCCAGCACTAACAATGAATGGTCTACTAAAGAAACCAAATTCTCACCTACATCCTTAGGACATGATACATTATCCTCTTTGAATTCAGGATGGGGACTTGCACATTTTTGAGAAAATAATATGTGGTACCATTCTAATCTGAAACAAGAGAAGAGTAAAATGTCACACTTACATGAGGGTTATATATAAGTTGACTCTAACAATTCGTATCACTTACCTTTTCCCTTTTATTCTATGGAAGGAACCTTAGAGGGTGCATATACTGAATCCATTATTCAATAATTGACAATCGCTCCCTCATATGGGTTATATGACATGGGGATACCTCATCATTGGTCCACTTGTCACTGCCAAATTCATATACAATAGCCATATGATGAGGAAAATATTTTGGGGATGGCGTGACATGATGATCTTTAATAGGAACCACTGTATAAAAACACATAAGATGTTAATACTATTTCAAAGGAATCAAAACCACATAAACATAGAAGTGAGTTCAACATTACTACTTCCTCTATGAAGGGATATCCCTATTCATCCTTGAAAATCTATAGTGTGACCCAAACAAGCAGTTTTTTGGACTAATAGGGTATTAAATATCTTACCCCTAATGCATTCCTAACATACATAATGGTCATAAAGAATGTATTTAACATCTTTAGGGAAATATTTGAATGTGATTCCAAGAGGAAAAATGACATGTGAGAAAGATTCCAGTTGTAAATGTAGTTAATGCAGTATACCCCAAATCACAACATATGAGTTAATTTTACTCCAAGATATGCACTATCTAGATATTGTAGAAAATGATATCTCTAGAGTGGATTCACCCTCTGGTACTACACTCACTATATCTGCATTGGTTGACACTCCTACGGGAAATGGAATATTCCTTTTTTCCTTTTGGAAAGATTCTGAAGCTATTGGTCCTCTTAAGGAAAACTATTTTCTAGTCCTCACATTATCCTTGAAAACTAGTGGTAATTGATATTCTTTTAATCCAAATATTAACAATTTCTTATTATGATTTGAGCAGATCAAATCTCTAGTATATTGGCAGGAGAAACTAATTTTTGTGTCATGAGAAGGAAGGTCTATCCATTCATGTGTCTGATACCTCGTAAAAACACCCTATTATTGGAAATACACCATTAGATTCTCTATAGAAAAAACATAAATAGTTTTGGAACATCTCTATTGGACCCTTAGGAACTGACAGCTAAAACAACATGGTGCATACTAATCACAAAGATGGTCCCTATAAATGCGAGTGGAATGAAAGTCCTCAAAGATTGGTCGCTTATAATACAAATCCTCGTGGATGGACCCACCATTATAAACCATCATTCCAATTTGAAATGAACTATAGGGCTTGAATGAAAAGTGTTTATGAGGGCTCATGATGTCCTTGACCTCCCACCCCATTAGTGAAATGAGATTTACCCCTCTTATACATTACAAAAATGGTTTGAAATAGAATTTAGGGAAGTTTTGTATGTTTAGGAACATATAGCCTCTTATATTTTCTCCCATAAATCCCTATAACAATTGGATGTGTCCCAAGATTATATTAAGGGACTTTACCTTATATATATAGTGTAGAAGGTGATAGGGTTTTTCCAACACATTTATGTTTAACCAATCATGCTTCACTCCTATTGTGGATGTTTCTATCATAAATTTTGTGACCCTAACTCATCATTTCTCATTTACTATGAGTATGTACCAAATCATGTACATAGAAAGAATGCATCTAGCTAGATGGTCCTGTTAATATCTAGGATAACCTCATATTCCCATTCATTTAATATCCCTTACTCAATGGCATTTTTGTAAGCACTTTCCAATCCACAAGAATATTTTATAGGACAATCCTTGGGATTCCTGAATTTTAGCTCGAATAGGGACTTCATCATGAAGTATCCTTCCCATTACATAAATTATATATCTTATTCACAACGCTTCTCCTTCATGAGGTTGATTTCATCCAGTATGATGAGCTCTCAGGTGATAGGTGGAGTCTTCATAAAATGATCCTGGGTAGATAGTGTAGAGAAAACCCCTATTATACATATCTCCCAATATGGGTTCCCCACATAACTGCTCAACACCCAAAAGGCTGATACACACTTCACCATTTATGAGGATAAAATTGTTGGTGTCAGGGCTCCAGTGACTAAACATGTATGACATCAGGCCCTTGTTATAATAGGAAATGTTATGTAAAATACAAATAACCTCAAACATCCCAATGTGCATAGGCTCCTTAACAAATTCAGAAGCAATGTATTTCTCCCATAAAAGAAAACCCCCAATCCATCCAACATCTAGATCCTAACCGAATGTCCTATTTGGGGACCCAACAAATCATTTTTTGGGTGTGAAATTTAGTACTATTTATCAGTACATACAGGAATCTGAATCGGGTTCTCATTTGTTCTCAAAAAATTATATTGTAATGAATGAAAATATTACCCCATCACTACATTCCCCCTCAATAATGAATTTCCCTACATTGGAAATGTTTTCATGAAAGGTTTCTTGAGTCTTAAAAATCTCATAAAGGGGCTTGAATGATGATTTTAGTAGAGTAATGGAAGGTTTGTTAGTAACTCCAAATCCATAAAGTGAATGACAATCCTAAATAGGATATTCCCTTGATTTCTCTCCCATCAGAACTATCTGAAATATTTGGAGTCACCAAAAAACATATTGGAAGTATGCATCCATGCATTCTAAAATAACATCCCACTAATCCATAAATAATTTTTATTCTTTATTTAAAACCTTATAGGAATTATCACAAGTTAGAAAATATAACTAATTAAAAATATGTAGCATTTTTAGAGTCATAAAAACAAAATATTAAGAAAGGGTAAATCGAAAATTCCAAAAAAATCATGAACCCCACATGAATCATATTGGTATTCATGAATCACATAATTTTATTTTGAACCATCTATACAACGAGGACATCATAGACCACATAAACCCAATGGACAAATTGTTACCTTCCAGCCTGTCATGAGGCTCATGATCATGTGACCTTGGCATGGCCATGTAATCATCATAATAGACAAATGATCATATGATCAATCCATAAGATCCTAAAAATATACAAGACAACTTTACTGTTACTAGAGACAATTTTCAACCAATTACTAGAGATACGTTTGTGGATAGTTTAGAAATGTTCCTTTTTGAAACAAGTATTGTGAAAAATTTCTCAAGGGAAGGTATCATGAATGGATATTGCGATCGGTTCTTGTGGGATGGTCTCATAATGAGGCCACACAAAAGATTTAGGGTATGAATGGTATGAGAGTCATATTGCAATTGAATGATCCTCCCTCAACTCACCTATTTATACTGAATTCCATGAAATTTAAAACATTACCTAACAGACCAAGTATCAGCCAAAGCCACTGATTGGCGACAATGCGAAAGCATCATGTAGGAATATACTTTACTAATAAGTGGGATATTGTCTTCGAAGATGACACTCTATGTGGGGGGGGGGGAATTGTTGATTCCAACCCAACAATAATTAGTAAATACAAAATAGGAGAAATATCTGTGTATGTGTATTATTTCATTTGTAAATGAAAGGATGATGAATTTGGAAAAAATCATGTGGTTCTCATCATTATCCAGAAGACACATGATCAGATGACATTCATAAAAACATGTGATCTACCATGAATGGTGCATAAAGAATGGGAATTCTTACAGAGCCCTTTGAAAATTCATTGATATCTCATAAATGCCTCCATGGAATTCAATGATCATATGCTGGATCCTCTATTACATAGTGTCATTTACATGAATTGTCAACTCGTGGATGCCTAAAAATATAACAAAAATCCTTGGAAAATTAGGATAAAAAAACTGAAATAATGGATCCTCTTATGGTTATAAAACTCATGTGACACACCCATGAAACTCATGAGACATCATAAGATCCCCCATTTACATGTTCTCCTTATCTCATGAAATCCCACTAACATGCCACCCCCACAATGTGAAGGGTCTTGTAAATTTTGAAGAGGAATTTTTCTCCACTTCTTCCCTAAAGATAACCAAATTGGTTTTTCTATGAAATGATTGAGCATCACCAAATGAACATTTTTTGTTCACTAATGGAGAGAGTGATTGTATTTGACAACACTCATGTAAATTTGTGACATGTCTTCACCTTTGAAAAATAAAAGAAGGAAAGAAGATGGAAAAGGTATGAGCCTCTTTCAGTCATAAATATCATCCAATTTGACAAAGATGTTCATGGGATAGTGTGAGAACATGATGACATGTTGACCTCACCATGTGAGAGCCTGCTGGCATGTCACCCTTGTCACATGATGGGATTCCAAAATTTCCAAATGATCTTATGCACATTCTTCTACACCAAAGAAAAACAAAAGCATTTTCCTTGATAATTATTTCACATTAGCATAGAAACCATTCTATTTCATTCCCATCATCACCAATTAAGTAATTTATTTTCTTTGAAAAAATTCAAGGAAACTCATGAGACACAAATCATAATGAAATAAAAAAGGAAACAAAAAGTGAAATGTAGAGAGCCACATATAGTTGTAAATTTTATGTGATGTGCCCATGTGCCTTGGAAAACATTACAAAAGACTTTATTTATGATAACATGATCTCACAAATGAACCAATGACATTATACCATTGTTTCATAGAATATCTAATACATGGTATCAATGATTACACGAAATCCTTTCAATAGGTATCCTGATCTCACGAATTCACTTGTAAATGTAAGACTAACAATTTGAAAGCCCATTAGAATACCCATATGATTAGGATAGAACCAATTAATTGGATATAATAAAAAAAAATAGGATGCTAACGGGGTAGCCTTGCGGTCATTAAAAATAAAGAGATGACCCCGTAATGACCTATGACAAGACCTCATGGGAATGCAGTACATCAAAACTCTCCACTGAATATAGAATGGGTTATAAAATACATGCCATTTAAATAGGTGTATAATCAGTGTTGTAAGGACTATAAATACCCCACCCCGGAATTAATGAAAAATTCTTTTTTTGAATCCTTGGATCCACACACCAGGACAATCGGGTATCTGAGTAAATTATTCAGAGTGGCTCATCAAGTGATCAGAATGGATTTTTGGTAGATAAAATATGGGGAACCACCTAATGAGATTATGAGGCATGAATAAGATCTTCGCGTGATTACTTGTAGGTCATGTAAAGAAAATTGGGTGTGTTAAGAAAAATATATCCCACATAACTGATGAGTCACACAAGACTTAACAGACTAATATAGAACAAATCTAAGGAATATGTAATAAAAGGATGGAAAAAAGACTAAAAAGTAAAGATAATCATGTAATAAACATATATAAATATCATCATGTGATTACCATGAACCACTCAAGTTATGTGAAAACACTCGAACATGTCACTGAGACCACATAACACTTTTTTTTATAATAGTTGGATCATGGGATATCCCTTAGACGTGTATGTGAAAGTCAAAAGGCACCCTCCAAGAATACCACCCATGTCTCATAAAACCCCCCATGATCACCATCCAAACCTTAAGATATAATATAAACCTGGATCCCAGATTATACGGTGAAATCTGAGTATGCCGGTCGAGTCTTTATATGCCATCAAGACATGTCAACTAGCTCTCCCAACATCCTTAGGACTAGCCATCCAGATTTCATGATGTCCTCCAGACCAGCTAATGAGATTCTATGATGTACTATGGAAATGTAACTAGGAATTCACAATGATACCAAAAATAGTCTTCCAGGACTTGTAGCACCGTCCAGACATTTCACAATGTCTCTCGAAACACCCTTTGTGAGATTAATCCAAATTTCACAATGAAACCCTTGAATGTCACTAAGATCATGTGATTACCTACAAACAGTTCAGCCGAGATCATGTGATGACCTTCAAGATCACCTTTTTAGGTACTAATATGTACTTCAAATACATAAAACCTTATCATATTACAACCTTCAAAAGTTCCATCCAGATTATGTGATGTCCCTCATACATGTAAACTGTATCATGCAATTATCTTTTGACACTTCAGGAATACATCCTTCGATGTGTCTTGTAGAAAATCAAGGTATATCATGAAGACAATGAATGCATGTCTAGTACATAACCATACTAGTTCAAGAAGGCCTCCCATGACATGATAATCTTTTCCAACATAAATAAGGGATTGCACTGTGTGTATTTCCTATATAAAAGAACTATAGTAACTATGATTCCTATCATAACTACGATATGTAGGATGCCTAATAAGTATTGAGATTCATATCAAACCTCCAAAGGTATTCCCAATGCATAAGTCTCTAATCCATAAGAAGTAAGGCTGGTTATTTTCTATACCTTGTTTCTCACACTGATCAATTCTCATATGGAAATTGGGAGTTGCAATGATCATAACATTTTCATCATAATCCTCTATCAATATAAGGGAAACCTCCATGTGTATTCCTCGATCATCATCACACTTTGATATGTCCCACATATAAGAAAAACCTCAGTGTGTAAGCCCTGACCAATTGAACTATGAGGAATCTAATTACTACCATTACCTGGATATTTTGGATTCCATCCAAAATCCTTGAGCTAAAATTGGATTCCACTTCAGAGAAAGTCCATCCATGTCTTTGACATTTCAACAATCGAGACCCAATCTCTCCCATGGGATGATCATCCTTCAATATCCACTAGTAAATTAAGAACTCATTGACCAATGTGGAATCTGATTCCATCCACAACAATGATACATAAGACATTTTACTAATGGGAATCCACAAAATTTTATGTATGTCCATGACTCCGACATTCTAACTATAAGGACCCAATATCTCCCATTGGTTGATCATCATTCCTCAGCCACCAGTGGATTGATAAATCATTAAACTATGGGAACTGAGATCCTACCGTAACTAGGATAAATATGAAACCTTCATAAGGCCCAAGACCAAATGGGAATGAACTTAGGTTTAAGTCTCTTCATGTATTCAACATTCCAACCACGAGGATGCAATCTCTCCCATGGGCTGATCATCCTCCCTCTTCCACAAGAGGTTTGAGAATCTAACTAAACTTTGATGAATCTGAATCCTACCATACCTAGGATATGTATGACACCTTCTAAAGGATCTATCCATATATTATGTGACCAATAGGGTGTCCTGATATATAATACCCACATCTGCATGAAATGTGGCCAACTGCCTTCTATCCCTAGTTTCTCACTCCAAGAATAACTCATGTGATATTTAGTAGTAAAAATGATCACATCCTTTGAATCAAGAATCCCCACTAGCCTAGTAAACCTCAATGTGCAAGTCCCAATTGGTTAAAGGATATAACTACCCCACAATACAAGGGTATCTACATTATGGAAAGACCTAGGTGTGTGATCGAAATATTTGGGTTTTTATTTTGTATTTAAAATGGATACATAGGGTTCCTTATAGTGGATAAATTTCATCTGAAAAAAATATTACCCACCTTCATAGAAAACAGAAAACTCTGGAGAACCTAGTTATACAACTTCAATATAAAAGTAGATACCCACCAATGGGGAATATATGCAGAACCTAAGATACATAAAGATGGATTCACTAATAAGAACCCCAATGTTATATAAAGATACGTAACCTATGATCATTTGGGGGGGGTAAATGGACTTGAATCAGGATAAAGATGATATTATCAATCATATCGTAAATCTATAATAGAATCTGAGAGTAGTTAACAATTCTACCCAAAAGGGTGTGATGGGATTAACCTCCCATCCCCCAACCAATGTGAGATCTTAAGCAAAATTGGCTTTGAAAGCCCAAAGGACCAACTTATTATTGAATATAGGATTGTACAGAGTTACAGATGTGGAAGCCGTTGGGAGTTTTCTTTAGGGGTATAAAAATGGTAAGCCCAAATTGAATGATTTTACACAGACATTGAATACACACCACAATCAACCTGATAGGATAGGCCAACAATGTTTTTCTGATGAAAAATACTGGTTAACCAGATGATAAATTGTTTCAATGTGGCATCTCCTTTAGATAATAAAAAATGATAGACTACATAGTTCTTGGTGGACCATTTTTTCCATTATCATGGGTGGTTCCTTATCCCACATAAAACTAGCGTGAAACAATAATGAATCTAGATTAAATTATAAATACACTTACACTATTATCCTTTTTGGGATTAAACTTTTGTAATCCATCATTATTTTTTCTTACCAAAATCATCCTCTGTTATAGGTATGATTTTTATTTCATTTCATTTCCCTAATGAATACACTATTTTTTATTAAATTGTTAGAACAGAATTCACCATGATAGAAATAAATCGATTGATTTGGGAAATTGTTGGCTTAACTATATACCAATTACTATATACTATGTTAGTTTGAGGGATACTGACAAAAAAATATATTCCATTTATTGTTTGGAGAACTATTTTAAATCCATATATTTATTATTATTATATTGATGATTATTTATTTCTCCAGAATGTTTACTATGTATTGTGTGAATATATACCTTTATTATCAAGATTGGTTATGATCATGTTGTTCATTTTATTTACATGGATAAATTTATTGGTGTTCTATATGTTTTTATTATAATATAATTAATTATTGGAAAAATTAATTATGATTTTTGATTCATTTTCTCAAAGGTTGAATTCATTGAAATTAAATAAGTGACTGGAGGGGCCTATATTTGATAGCCCCACAATTCATCAATAGTTATAATGAGACAAACTATCTTGGGTATTTTGGTGAATGCATTCATATGACAAAATATTTTCTAAAAAAGAGCCTTGATAATAAGATCATCCTTTCTAAGATCATTATATTAGGGAATAGTTTTAGATCTCTGAGCATATGCATTTAATCTCTATTGATCCGGTAATTTTTATCCATGTGAATATTTTCATTTTCATTTCTATCAAAAGATATATTATGGATTCAATTATATTTTATTAATGAATTATTTTTTGTTACATATCTTATCCATATTATTTATTCTCATCTTGTATTCTCTTATAATATTTTATTTTTATTTATTATATTTACCCATACTATGTTTTTGAGATCACCCTTTCATATGTTTATATTTTACATGGATATGATGTAATGTATTAGACATGATATTTCAAAAAAATATCTTGTGTTAAGAATTAATGGTGGATTTTGATGAATTGTTAAGGAATAAGTAGGTTCTTATATAGTGGAATAAATTACCATTACATGACAATGAAATGGGTATTGTAATTTTTATATTTTTCATAATTATAAAATTATCTAAAAATAAAGGGTATTATGACTGTATGTATTGTCATAATGTCTTTAATTCATGTAATTAGGGGTTTTTTATTACAGGGATTATACTGATGATATAAAATCCAATATATAATGTATGTGTTATTAGTAATGGATCTGGAAGTGCATGTCTGAGATACTTGAGATAGTATCCGAGTAGAGTTTAGATAAAATTACAAGATATGATGTCAGTTGATGATAAGTGGAGGTTTTATTTGTAAAGGTTTACTTTAATTTCAAGGGAATAGATAAAACATCAGGTTTGTAACGACTCAAACATTCATAAATGGAAATTCCTCTTGAACTAATTAAATGTCTCTTTATATAAAATTTTTATATAAAATGTCAACAGCATTTGTTTTATATTTTGGGATTTAAAAATACTATTTTGAATCGTGACCGTTTCTAATATAGTTGTTGAACAGTGATCACATGATTAGTATAAATATATGTCTTTATCAGATCCAATTTACACAGACAAAAGAATCGATGGCCTCACCCAGTAGACGTGCCCCATACGAAGCCCATTTTTCAGAGATTGGAAGGAAGGTTGTGTCTTTGGTCATTGCACTTAACCAAGCCTAATCTGATCTTGAATATATTAAGCTTGAGCGGGAATGCATACGAGAGAAGTGGAAGGTGATATAGATTACCACCCGAGCAATGTTATCTGAGCCACCCTAAGAGTTTTTCACCATCGCACACCTTACTCGGCGGTCTTATGTGGGTGTTATAAGGGGTTATGTAACAAGACCCTAGTACTATGGTTATGTAGATTATTTTTGTACATAATAATTAATATACATTCATTTTATTATTGTTACCTTGTAAATAGTTTTTAAAGCAAAAATAGTATTTTTAGTTAATGTTCAACTAAGAAATCTATTTTGATGAATTAATAGATTTTTTAATTAAAAAATATTTTAATAAAATATTATTATTATTATTATATTAATTTTTATTAAATTGAAATTATTGTATAATTTTATGAATCAATTGTAATTTTTATTAAGGTTTGAAAGCCGTTTTTGTCAAAACTCACGAATTTGCGATAAATGTAGGTTTTTATTTTAACAGTAAAAATTATCATATTTATAAAATTATTAAGATAAAATGAATATTATTTCTGGAAACGGGATGTAAAAATTATCCAAGGTTGAATTTTTCATAATTTTCTACGTGTCAAATTTTTTGGTAAAAAATAAATATCGTTTAAATATATAATGTGTTTTATGACATCCTAATGACCCAATAGTGATGTAATAAAATACTTTAAACTTTATGTTCAGACAATATATGTTTTAAAATTAAAATAATGTGATTTTGGGTTTGTTTGATTTATTTTACAAAGCATTAGTGGACCCTTCAAGACTTATTAAATATTTTGTCTTTTTAAATTTTTTTCCTTGGGAGTGTGACTCACCTCCACATAAGAAACCCCATTATTTTAATAAGTTTGGACATTGGCCTTATAAAATATTATTTTCCACTCCCCTTTAGAAAAAAACATGGGAAAAAACCATGGGTTTTATTGTGGTTTTGATTAGTCTAATGAGAGGTGTCCCAAACCTAAATAATAAACAGTTCCCTCTCCATTGCTATATAATCCCTCCCAAACTCACACTTCCTCCTGAATAAATGCCTTGGAAGTTCATCCACCCTTACCCTCCTTTCAATAGAATCATCCAAAGGCACCCTAGGCTTCCAAGAAGCCTCTCTCAAGCCACTCTCAATCCTTTGGAAGCACACTTCCATGTAAGGGTTTTTTTCTTCCTTTCTCATTTTTCCCAATATTCTTTAAATTGTTGTGTCCTTTTAATTTCAATAATAAATGTAGGTGTACTTTTCAAACCTCCCCCATACTACACTATTTATTTTTAAATTATGGTAGAAACCTTTCTCTCACATTAAATGCCTCCCATGTACACCTGTTACAATGCCGAAATTCCGAAAGGAATTTCTCTCTCCTCATTTAAATTCAAGAAATTATTTTGTATCATGAATCTAAATTCCATTAAATATGTTTGTACATGTATATATATGAAACCCTTACTGTCCATGTCATGTAAATATGTTGAGACACCCATTTCTCTCTCATCAACCATTTTTATGAGTTCTTATGTCACACCATTATGCTGCCAAAATTGCACTGCACTTTTCCAATCCAATGTCATTGTGTAGTGAATATTGTGCCCATTTATCTATCAAGGGTATTCATTTTATTCAAGTTTACTTATTGTTTAAAGAGTTTAATGTATATATTCCACATTATTTTATCGTGGAATAAATGATTGTGTTGAATGATTCAATTTTTTATGATCCATGTGGCACACTAATGCATGAAATGAAATGTTTACACTACTGGAAAAAAGGCCTATACCCACGGTTCAAAACCGTGGGTATAGCCCCCAAAACCGTGGGTATAGGCTATACCCACGGTTTTGGGAACCGTGGGATGGAACGCCGTCGGTATAGGTCCCCAGCCTATACCCACAGTTTTCCAAAACCGTGGGTATAGGTGTTCTGCCACCGTGCCAACAAAACATTCCCAATTGCCACGGTGTCAATGGCTTTTACCCACGGTTTCAAAACCGTGGGTATAGATCCTAAAATAAAGCTGCAGGCGGGTTTCGATCCCACGACCTCTTCGCTGCAAAGTACCGCGTCTACCACTACCCTACTATCAATTATGTGTGTATATATATATATATAGTTAAATATAGTTATATAAACTGTGGGTATAGAGGGAAGAACCGTAGGTATAGGACTCCCGCCAAAAAAAAATCTTTCCCACGGAAAAAAAAATTTCCCGCGCACACATGGGAAACCTATACCCACGGTTTTTCAAAACCGTGGGTATAGGTTTTTTATCCTATACCTATCCCCACGGTTCTCCTCAAAACCGTGGGGATAGGTACCCCTATACCCACGGTTCTTGAAAATCGTGGGTATAGGTCAATTTTCAAGACCTATCCCCACGGTTTTGGAAAACCGTGGGGATAGACCCCCCTATGCCCACGGTTTTTGAAAACCGTGGGTACAGGTCTTGAAAATTGACCTATACCCACGGTTTTCCAAAACCGTGGGTATAGGGGGTACCTATCCCCACGGTTTTGAGGAAAACCGTGGGGATAGGTCCATTTTCCAGTAGTGTTAAGAAGGGTAAACCCTAATAGCGCTCCAATGCATTGGATAAATTATATTATCATGATATGTAATGTGCATTGGGTGTTGACTCGTGATAATTCAAGTGTAATGAGGGTTTAATCGTTCTTAATGTGCAATGAGGTTTTACTCATGCTCCATGTGCAATGAGCATTGCCTCATGCTAATTCCATGTTAAGTGTTGTTGAAACATTTCCATGTTATGATTATCATGTTTTATTATACCTTTATGTTTATGCTTATCTTGTTCTATATTGATATTCCTATTGTCTAACATGTATTGTATTCCTCATGTTATTCCACAATTAATCCTTCACTAGGCATTATAGATCACCATTTTTTATGCATGTTTTCATGTTATAAAATGCAATGTTAAGTACGAGGAAATGTAGTGGTCATGTAAAGGTAGTTTTCAATAAAGATGTTTTTCTCAAGTTTTATGTTGTTATGTAATGATCATAAGCCCCAAATACAATAGACCTATCGATCTACTATGTTTTATCAAATGATGTTTATGTAATAAATTATGTTTAACTGTGTAATAAAAGATCAAGGTTGTCATAGTTGGTATCAGAGGATAGGTTTAGCTATTTTTGGGATTAGGATTAGAAAACCCTAGTAAAGCCTTAGAGACAAGACTAAGTATAATAAAAACATCCCTAAGTTTTTGTGAGTATTGAGTAATTGTTTTATTAAGAAAATACATCCCTGCCTGGATACGAGCCGGTAGAGGCGGCTCTGGCACATATATATCTTAGGGGAAAAACCCAAATACACCGCTTTGAGCTAGACTTCAATGGGAACTATTGCACAAAAATGGTCCTTTCTGCACTCTTGGGTATAACACACCTAGGTGATATTCTTTGGTAAATTCTCAAGCGTAGTATGAACCATTATTATGGGACTAAAAAATCCCTAAGAATATATGTTAGAAAGTAGATCATGGATAACATAGACTGAATCCAATAGATTCATATGTTAAGGAAATAAAATTTTTTTATAGGTCATTAGTTTTTTCCTTGTATTACCCTCTATGTGTTACCCCTAAATTTCCTTTTTAATCCCGCCAATGGCCGGTAATAGGAGGACAATGTCTAACAACTGATGTGAAGATCAATGTGATGACTATACTAATGAGATGCCCAATCGAATGGGAGAAGGAATCACAAACTTTGTCACGCTTCTCTCTTAGATAATTCATGATTTGAATAGAAACATGGGTCAAGAGGAACGTTCACCCCCCATGAAAGAACAAGTCGCTATCAAGAGATTCATGAGGCAAAGGCCTTCTACTTGTAATCGATCATCTGATCCCTCAATCACTGAACAATGGATCAACTCCATTGAAAATATATTCTCTATCCTTCAATGTTCTAAACAAGAGAAGTTTCTCATGGATGCTTATCCTATAGAGGGTAAAGCTAATCAATTGTGGACGTAGATAAAAAATACGAATCCTGAGGAGGATATCGAGTAATTAGAATGGAAGGATTTCTAGAAGATGTTTTTCGATAAATATTTTATGTGCACCCTCCTATTTAAGATAGAAAGGGACTTCCTTACCCTCAAAGATAAAGACGACAAATCGGTCGAAGCATAGGAGGAAAACTTCACAAGGATTTAACGATATGAATTTTGCTTTGTCGTTACCCCCAGAATGCATTGTTGACCGCTTCTTTGGTGGGATGAAACCTAGCCTGCAAAATGCGCTGGTGATCCGTGACTTTGAAAGCTATGTGGAAATTGTCTGATGTGCCCTCTAGGTTAAAATGGAGATTGGATAATCTCATGGGTATCATGGGGATAAGATGCATACTGTAGGGATGTAGGTTTTCACACTGAGACCAAACCTTGTAAATCTTGTGTACTTTACTTTCATTCATACTTTTTTATGAATTAGTATTTACTAAAAGATGATAAGTTTATAAACTTTAATAGGTTTCATGGGTTAAGTTTTAAAAGTATTGAAACTTATAAAAAGTGAACAACGAATTCAACCCCCCCCCCCTTCTCAATTGTTATTCAGTCCTTTAGAACTTCAGTTTTAGTTGTAGCATCTGCCTACGTTCACTTGGGAGGGAGGCCCCCAGGCAGCTAAATTCTGGATCGAGTCAGTCCATATGATCTTTAATCACTTCAAGAAACTCTCTGATAGGAGGGTGAAGTGTGCTGCATATATGCTTCATGGAACATCCAAGCATTGGTGTTACATTCTGGAGAAAACATGGTAGAGAAAGGAGTTATCTTGGAAGGAATTTGAAATAAAGTTCATGCACCACTTCTATCCAGAGACGTTGAGGGATGGTAAGGCTTGCGAGTTCATGCATCTGACATGGGTGGGCATGTCAGCACTGAACTATGTTGAATGTTTCATCGACCTGCAGCACTTTTCACTATCTTTGGAAGTTGATATGATCTTTAGGGTGAGACATTTTTAGGATGGTCTTTGCTATGATATTAGGTTGCAGGTGAACATTTTTTGTTTGAGCAGTTTTGAGGATGTGATGAATCAAGCACTCATCATATAGGGGAATTTGAGAGAGGCCTTGAGAAATGGCTAGGTTGTTTTAGCTGGGAGAACTAAGAGATCTTCTTCAGGCATCAATAAGTGTCACTATGATAGTTTTCACCAAGGTAGTAGTGGGCAGAACATCCAGGATAGTGGACAACCATCTCAGGATTGTGTTTTGTTGCAATGATATCAGTGTGGAAAGTTTGGCCACAAGAATCCACAATGTCCTTACCCACAATTGAGTGTCGTATTTGTAGAATACTAAGTCATCTTAAAAAGTTCTATGGGAACTTTCTATAGTAGAACAGTGCTAGGGGATCATGACAAGCACCTGAGTCTGGAAGGGGCTCAGCTACCCCTCAGTAGGCTGGTAGCTAGAGTTCTACTGGTCGTTTAGGCTAAGGCATAGATGTGATACCCCAATATAGGAGTGGAAGTACCGCTCATAAGGAATAGTATAGGGGAGTCAGACTAGAGCCCAGGGTAGAGGGGATGGTCAGTTTCATGCTATGCAGTCTACTCCAGCTATTGTGGATGCAAGACCATCTACCGTCAGAGGTACAATTCTTGCATCATCCACTTTAGCATACATTTTGTTTGATATAGGAGCATCTCATTCCTTTTTATCTGCTCTTTTTTCAAACAGTTTGGGTTTGTTTGTGGAAATCTTGGATGGTACTTTGACCATCGATACACCGTTGGTAATGTTTTCAGAGAATATAAAATGTTATAAGATGTGTTCTTTAGAGATTGGTGGTTACCATTTCATTTGGGAACCGTTTGTGCTGGAAACGATAGGTTTCAATTTGATTCTTGGTATGGATTGTCTAGTCCTATACCAAGATCATATAGATTGTTATAGGAGGAGAGTTACCTTTATATCTCTAGAAGGATACATATATTCTCACTAGGTTGAGTGGGGTCTTCAGGCTTGTTGTAAAGGACCAATTCAATGTTGATTGGATTGTCTCATGGCTCAAATATTCGGTCATGCTCTAGAAAATGGTGGAATATAGCATGATTCTTTTCCTCTAGTGGTAGATTGTTTTTAGGATGTCTTTCCTGATGAGTTCTATATCTTAAATTTGATCAAGATATTGAGTTCACGATCGAGTTGGTACCGAGAGTAGATCCATTTTATATCTCACCTTATAGAATAACACCAACAGAGCTTCAAGAGTTAAAAATACATTTGGAAGATATGAAATCTAAAGGTTTTATATGGAATAGTACATCACCTTGGGGTTCTCTGGTTCTCTTCACCAAGAAGGTTGATGGTACATTGCGCTTATGTGTGGATCATAAAAGATTGAACATGATGATGATCAAGAACTGATATCCCATTTCACGCATTGATGGTCTCTTTGGTCAGTTGAGAGATGCTAGGATATTTTCCAAGATCGATTTGAGATCAGGATACCACCAGTTAAGGGTGAGACCATCATATGTACCTCAAACTGCTTTTAGAAGTAGGTATGGATTGTATGAGTTTGTATTGATGTCGTTTGGGTTGACTAATGCACATGCAGTATTCATGACCTTGATGAATAAAATATTTCATCCTTTTCTGGATCAGTTTGTGGTGGGTTTTTTTCAACAAAATCTTAGTGTACTCCCAATTAGCAGAAGATCATTCCCAATATCTTGACATCGTCCTGAGTACATTGAGAGCATTGAATTTATGCCAAGCTAACCAAAATCAGTTTATAGATTGATAAGATGCACTTCTTAGGTCATGTCATCTCAGATATAGGAGTGTCAGTGGAGCCAAAGAAGGTAGTAGCCATGGTATTTTGTGAAAAACCCAATAATTTCTTTGATATTAGAAGATTTTTGGGTTTATTAGGTTATTATTGACACTTTATCCAGGAATTATCCCATCTGGAAGCACTGATGTCAGGGGTGACCAATAAGGGGGTGAAGTTCATTTTGGTCAGATACTTGCAAGAGAGATTTTCAGGAGGTGAAAGGTAGGCTGACCTCATCACCTATCCTCACTTTACCTTTTCTAGGTAAATCATATATTGTGTATTGTGACACATCTAGAGTTTGACTCAGAGCAGTTCTGATACAAGAGGATCAAGTGGTTGTTTATGGCTCCAAGCATCTGAGACCACACAAGAGGAATTACCTTACTCATGATATGTATTTATCAACAGTGGTACATGCCCTGAGATGTTGGAGACACTATCTTTTGGGTGATAGGTTTATGGTATACACGGACCACAAGAGCCTTAGGTATATCTTTTCTCAGCGAGACCTAAACCTTCAACAAAGAAGGTGGGTCGAGTATCTGTAGTCTTTCAACTTCGAGATGTCTTATACACCGAGCAAGGGCAACGTCATTGTCGATGAATCGAGTCAAAGGAAATAGACAGAGGAAGTGCGTAAGTCTTACTATGAGTGGTGGATGATATTACCCTTTGCAAACATGCATCTAGATGTTTAGGAGTCTCAGGGTCGAGTAGCTCTGACTTCGACTTATGTTACCCCTGTGCTTTTGGACAGGATCAAGACCAAGCAGTTATCTGATCTGGAGGGATTATTTCTGATACACGGCTTATATGGTGGGGATACACCACCGGGATGGTCTCTTGGTAGTGGTAATACTCTTCTTTTCTTTGGTAGAGTATGGGTTTATACAGGCTTACGTGAGGATCTAATGATGGTGTTCCATGCTTCTAGATGAGTGGTACATCCCAGTTTGACAAATATGTATCATCATCTTCGTAAATAGTACTGATGTTCAGGAATGAAGAAGGTAGCATGTTTTGTGGTGTAATGCTTCACTTGTTAGCAGGTGAAAGCATAGTATCATAGGCTAGCTAGGATTTTAAAGCCTTTGCTCATTCCTGAGTGGAAATGAGATGATGTCACTATGGATTTTGTAACAGGATTACCCAGGACAACCCATAAGAATGATGCAATATGGGTGATTATGGATCAAGTGATGAAAGTAACCCACTTTTTTCCTATTAGAGAGACTTTCACAGTTGGTGATCTGGTTGGTCTTTATGCATGTTAGGTAGTTCAGTTGCATGGTGTTATGAGGAGTATCATTTATGATAGAGATCCTTGTTTTTCATCGTGGATCTCTAAGGGTATTTAAAAGGCTTTGGGATTGTAGGATATTTTGAGCACAACTTATCATCATCAAAATAATGGTCAATCTAAACAGACTATTCAGGTTCCAGAGGATATGTTACGAGCCTGTGTTTTGGATTTTAGTGATTCATGAGAGCAACATATGACACTCGTAGATTTTGTGTGTAATAACAACTTTCAGGCATCAATATAGATGACACCTTTCAAGGATTTCTATAAAAGGTTGTGTTTTTCACCTCTTTGTTTGTTGGAGGTAGGCGAGTCAACATTTGTTGGGCCTAGTCTCATGTGGGAGACATCTGAACAAGTTTAATTGATCAGATAGTAGTTGGTGACTACGCAGAGCGGGCATAAATCTTATACTAACCATCGTAGATGACCTATAGAGTTTGAGGTTGTTCATCATTTTTTCCTTCAGGTGTCACCTAGGTCAAGACAATGTCATATCAGGAAACAGGGAAATACAACACCCATGTTTTTCGGGTTGTTTGAGATGGTGACAGGGGTCGGTCTAGTGGTGTACCGTTTAGACCTTCCACAGTGCCACAATGTCATGCACGATGTGTTTCATGTGTCACAACTTTATAGATATCATCTAGACGCTTCCCACATGGTAGACATAGGAGACATCAAGCTTGATATAGATGTTTTCTTTGAGAAGCATCCGATGCAGATTATGGACAATAATGAGAAATATCTCTGAGTTACGACTATATCATTGGTTCGAGTGCAGTGGCAACATGGGAGAGTTCCTGAGGAAACCTGAAAGAGGGAGTCTGATATGCGATCATAGTGGCGAGACTTGTTCACTGAGACCCCACAGTAATGCTTAGATCAGCTCAAGGATGATCTATTATATGGTAGGGAGGTTGTAAGATCCCATATTTTTTCAGGTACACCCCTCTTTAAGTTTTTAATTTGAGCCTTGGTGGTCGAGTCTTGTTTGAAGATGAAGAGCCTTTATTGGGGAAAATGAGTTAAAGTTCAAGGATGTATGGTTGTTTGAATAAACGCATAATTGAGTTGCGAGGAAACATAGGAAAATCGGAGAGTATTGTAACACCTCAAGCTTTCATGGTACACTTCTCTTTGAATAATACAATAGCGTGTGTTGTACACAACTTCGAGTTCTAACACACCACGAATAATCAAACTAGCTGTTATGAATAGTAATACCCACTTTTTGAAATTTTATAAATTTTATCTTTCAAAATGAACTTCATTTTTGGATTCGGAATATCGAAATTATCCTAGGGTTAATTTTTTGTATTTTTCTGAAAACTTTTAATTTTTGATGAATAGTGAAAAAACACTGAGTTATAATTTAAAACCGAATTTTTATTTAAATAATTATTTATTTTATTTAAATTTATTTTAGGTCTAAATAGATACATAATACCTATATAAGTTCAATTTAATTCATTGAAGTCAATTTATAATAATTTTAGATATATAAAAATTTTATTGAACTTTTCACCGTCTTTTACCCATCTCCTAGGAGAATTTGCAAATTCACATAAAACTTAATTTTACCGCTTCTATGAGTGGAATTTTGAATATCTGAGAGACATGGTTAATATAAAGGAGTAAAATTTGGTTCAATAAGATAAAAATAATTTTTGGTGAATGGTAACTTTTTACTTTTATTTACCACGGTTAAAAGTAAATAGGGTAATTAAGGGTAAAAATGATGTTATTATTACCCTAACACATGTCCTAATTCTATTGGACAAGTGTATCTCAACCAAAAACAACCTTAGGAATAAAATATTATCATTTAGGTCCACTTGGATTAGATTAGGACATTTATTATTATTTAATTCAAAGAAGAGTTAAAAGAGTTAAAATCAAAGTTTAATAACTAATATAGGGTTATACATAAGATAAATTCGATTATAAATATTAATTAGAAATATAAAAAGATTTCCTACATAATGGTATTTTATTTATAATTTTTAGACATTAAATAATTTAATTTATTTATGACACAATGGTGATGTAGTAATTACCTAATTAATGAAATATTAAAATAATTGATATTATAAATATCAAAATAAATGTAATTTGAGACTTTTTATGAATTACACTAATTTTCTAGGTTAATATGACATATTAGTATTGGTTATAGAAATTTTTTTCAAAGTAATAATGTTGTTATGAAATTAACAAAAACAAAATACCCAATAGTGTCAAAATTGACATAAAAGAGTTTTTAAAACAAATATTATATTATTAATTAATATTCTATTCCTAAAAATCTAAGGTTTAGAAAAAGGACTTATATAATGATAGTTGTATCATTAATGGACCACTTGGGGGTCTCTTGGAAGTTTATAGTAAGTTTATTTACTATATTATATAAAAATACAAGTGACATGGTAAATGTTAAACTATTTAACTAAGAGTTAAATATAAATGATAGGGTTAATATAGTAACCCAAACCTGTCTAAAATTTATTGGTTGAAAGTATTTCGACCCATAACCACCTTAGGCTTTAAATAATTCACTTTGGAGCCATTATAAACCAAATATTAATTTATTATAAAATAATATTTCTAGCTTTTCCTAAGGTGTCCCTCACCACTCTTATAAAAGGACACCACTTCTAACCAATTTTTCACACCTTCAAAGCCTTTTGGTTCGGCCAAACCCTGCCCAAATATCCTCCCAACTTCCCTAACTTAAACATAGAGGCCTTAGTTTGATCATAAATCCAACCTAAGGATCCCTTTTGATCAAATCAAAAGGAAGAACTTGAAGAAGAGGTAATGTTTTCACCACCCTCTTTCAAGTTCCCTTCTTCTTCAACTTCTTCTTTATTTGTTATTTACATTATAAAATAATAACTCCATTATATTCTATATAATTTGATGTTATTATAAATATGGTACAACCATATTCATTATTCTATCCATCCTTTGAATGACATGTCATCATACGTGCGTACGCACGGCCTACCGTCTCCACGTCGTGGTGTAATTGTTATTCAATACATTATTATTTGAATGGGTATAATAATTATGTGTAATTCATTTAAATAATAAATAAAACATGATAATGATTCTTTATATATGATATACCATCCAATTATATATTATTTTAATATCAAAAGAATGATATTGTCGCTCGTGCGTACGTACGGACTACCGTCTCCACGAACGCGATGAGATTCATTCCCCATCGTATCCATTCAAGTATAATTCTCATTTGATGATTAAAAATAATTTTTAAGTACTTTATATCATTCTGGATATGAATAAGATACAACCTATCCATAATAAACACGGCTTATGTAACAAAACATATAAAAGAAAACGAGTAAGTTAACACCCGAAACGACGATAATACTAAGATATTATTAACAAAGCAATGTTAAAAGGTCATATATGATATCATATTAATGTATATGATTCTTTTATAATTTAATAACAATTATCTAACCATTATACAGGAGGTTAATCCACCCTCAACCAAGGAAAAGTACAAGGTAAGTGTTTATTTCACAATCTCTTCATTATCCGAGGTTGTTTATACATAATTATCTACTGGGACCTCTTTATCATCCACATCCATGTTTCTTAAAAATGTATTTCAAATCATTCTTACTATTTTACATACTATGTTTTAAATTCATTTATACCCTTGTTAACTTTTTATAAGAAGTTTATAAAGTAATCTTTCTGTCGTTTTCCAAACAAGGTCCTTTTTAACCTTTTCGACGGAATTAAGGTAAGAATGTATTTTTTAACTTATACGGTGGGTGCGGCTATTTTCTGCCGTTATAAAATAGTCAAAGATTCCCTTAAAAACTTATAATAATATTTTCAAAGTAAATGTTTTATTTTATAATTATGTGACTTTTAAAGGATTTCAAAAAAAGAGATATTTCTCTCAAATAGTTTTGATTTCATCTATGTCAACATCCTTTGATGGATTTTAATCTTATTTGAAGTTGATTTATTATGATACAAAACTTCCATACTGTATTGAAGATTTTGTGATATGTTTGACTATGGATGTATTATTTTTATACCATTCATGGTTTATGGATTTGTAGTTTTCATTTCGTATGCTAGTTTTAATACGAATGTTTATGTTATGTTTAAACATGTTCATATGTGGAATGAATTGGACTTAATAAGTGATGGGTGGAGCCTGCTATAGCTCCTCAATGCATCTATAGGTCTCATTAGACAAACTAGTGTCTTGGAACAAGTCCTTGACAAAATATTATTTGTAGTCTTGGCACAAGGCCTTGACTATGTGGTTATGATAGTCTGGCATTATGCATTCCATCATTATGAAAGTGGTTATTGATATTGCATGTGATTATTAGACTAGTAGAATAAACATGTGAATAAGTAAATGACATTATTTAATTTTATTTTTTCCATATTATGCTGAAGTTCAAGTTTAAAAGGCTTTTGTTTTAGTTATGCATTGCCTTAAATGTTTATGTTTATTTATGAAAGTTTCCGCTATATTGTTATCCTTATTGGGAATTTGAGCTCACCCCTTTCTATGTTTTATTTTTCCTAGGATGTGAAGAAGTATTTTATGAATGACCTTCAGGGATAGTAGAAGGGGATATGAGTGTGGAGACAAGATGTTGTTGTAGTTTTCACTTTATCATGTAATGTAAACTTTATGAATGTATCTAGTTATTCCAAGGCTACTAAACTAATCGGACTTTCGAGACTTGATCTTTTGTGATCATGCCAATGTTATATAATAATGCACCGAATCTGGGTAACTAGGGTCGGGGAATTACAGTTGGTATCAGAGGAAGTTTAGTACAAACCTTGGAAGTTAGATTTAGATAAACTCTGATTAGAGCACATAGACCTAAGATAGAATTTGGGGATTAGTATATAAGAACTTCCTAGAATTTTGGTATTGTAGAGATTTTGTGAGTTTTCCGAGCAATACATCCCTATCTGGATACGAGCAGGTAGAGGCAGCTCTAGCACAGATGTACCTAGGGGTAAAACCCGAAAACACCACTTTAAGCTAGACTCGAACGGGAACTGGTGCACGACAACGGGCCTTACTGTACTCTTGGTTACGACACTCCTGGGGGATATGCTTAGGATAATTATCATTTTCTTTACAAACCATTATGAAGGGTTTACGAGTATATACTTCCTCAAAGAAAACATTTTTATGATTATAGATTATATCCATAAACTGTTCAATTCATGTTAAGTGTTTTACAAGTTTGGATTTATGTATTGAAATTCATAAACTAATCTAGTGTATTCCATTATTTAGAAATGGAACCTAGTGGAAGAAATTAAAACAGTATCAATGCACGCACTCCATGTAGGGATTTCCCTCATGCTCAAGATAATTATAGTGGAGCTGGTAATGCAACTGGTGCTGATCGACTTATCACCATACTGGGACAACTCACTCAGGTTATGAATAATAACCTTACCTGTATGGAGCACCCTGATCCACAGCATGGAGTATCAATGTTAGATCGCTTCATGAGGTAACAACCACTGACATTCAATGGGAGTACAAATCCCTTAGTAGCTGATCAATGGATAAATTCCTTAGAGAAAATATTCAATGCCTTGGGGAGTAGTGAAAGGGAAAAATTTATCATGGCAGTTTACCGCCTCACTGGAGATGCTGATCAATGGTGGTCATTGATTCAAAACATTAAAGAATATGATGAAGTATCAAATATGTAATGGAGGAAGTTCAAAGAGATTTTCTTAGAAAAATACTTTCCTCGTGACCATCAAGCAGATATGGAAAGGAAATTTTTGAGTCTGAGGCAAAAGGAGGATAAGAATGTTGCAAAGTATGAGGCTAACTTTACAAGGTTAGCAAGGTATGTTGCAGATTATATACGTAACCCAAGAAGTAAGATTGATCATTTCTTTGATGGTTTAAAATCATTTATCCATCGAGCATTAGTCTCACAAACCTTCTCGTTGTATGAAGATATTGTCTCATGCGCTATCAAGACAGAAAAATAATTCTCTAAGTCTTACGAATTTAAAGCAAAGCAAGAGAAGAAGATATCTGCTGATCACTATGGAAATAGAAATAAGGGGAAGAAGGGAAAAGTTGAATATCCATCCTGTAGTAAATGTGGGAAGAAACACCCTGGTACTTGCTTGAAAGGAATGAGAGTATGTTACAAGTGTGGTGAAAAAGGCCACCAAGCTCGTGATTTCAAGGGGAAGAAAGAAGCTATTGATATTCAATGCTAAAACTGTAGGGAGATGGGACATTATGAAAATGAATGTATTAAGCGTCGGGGTAACTTACCTCAGAAAAGGCCAAGGGATCAAGGCCAAGCTTGTGCTATCACTGCTGCTGAGGTTGAAGCTCCAAAATACGTGGTGGAAGGTAATTTAATGGTTTCCTCAAGTTTAGCCAATGCTTTATTTGATTCCGGATCATTGCATTGTTTCATATCTTCCTAGTTTGCTAAGAAAATTAGATATTTCCAATTTGATTTAAAAAGGGAGTTGTCAGTCAAAACTCCTAAGGGGATTATCATTGCTACAAAGTTCTGTGGATCTGTTCCCATTAGAGCACATAAATGTTTTTTATCTGTTGA
The DNA here is from genome assembly GCA_963277665.1 of Viscum album. NCBI lineage: Eukaryota > Viridiplantae > Streptophyta > Magnoliopsida > Santalales > Viscaceae > Viscum > Viscum album. Next base: position 1,187,488,964 of record OY728143.1, on the reverse strand, counting down.
TCTCATCGTCATACCCATGATTGAATTTGATATAATCCTCGGTATGGATTGGCTTTCGGACCATGATGTGAAGATTTATTATAAGAATAAGGAGGTTACGATTTTTGATGATGATGATAAAGAACACTTTATCTTTAGAGAAGAATCATCACCACCTAATTCTTATCTAGATCCACCCCCAATAGCTCAACTAAATTCAATTATTGGGGAGGAAGAGAATGAAATGATTGTGGGTGAGGAAAGGAATGTTCAAATAGAGGATGTACCTATTGTGAAAGAATATGTAGATGTGTTTCTGGAAGATTTACCTGGACATCCTTTAGAACGAGAAATTGAGTTTTCCATTGATTTAATTCCTAGTTCAAGGCCTATATTGAAGACCCCTTATAGAATGGCCACTGTGGAATTAGTTGAACTAAATAAAAAACTAGAGGAATTGAGTAATAAGGGATTTATTCACCTTAGTGTTTCTCCATGGGGAGCCTCTATCCTTTTTGTTAAGAAGGAAGATGGATCTATGAGATTATGTATCGACTACAGTGAGATCAATGCTATAACAATAAAGAACAAGTATCCCCTACCTCGCATTGATGATTTATTTGACCAACTGCATGGAGCTCAATACCTTTAAAAGATTGACCTTTGATCTGAATACCATCAGTTGTGTGTGAAGAAGGAATACATTCCAAAGACAACATTTCAAACCAAGTACGGGCATTACGAGTTTACAGTAATGCCTTTTGGGCTGACTAATGCACCCTCTATTTTCATGGATCTAATGAATATAGTTTTCAAGGAATATCTCTATGATTTTGTGGTGGTATTTATTGATGATATCTTGGTATACTCCAAAATCTACAAAGATCATAATCACTTGCGCATTATATTAAAGACTCTGAGAAGACATGAATTATATGGGAAGTTTAGAAAATGTGAATTCTGGCTTCAAGATATTTCTTTTCTTGGCCATATTATCTCCAAATATGGAATCTTTGTTGATCCTTCTAAGACCAAGGCAATCCAAGAATGGCCAGCACTGATGAGTATAACTGAGGTACGCAGTTTTATTAGTTTAGCAGGTTATTATCGGTGTTTCATCCAGAATTTTGCCTGATTGGATAACCCATTAACGAAGCTCACACATAAAGGGGTTAAATTTGTTTGGAAAAAAGAGTGTGAAGAATGTTTTGAAGAACTAAAGAAAATATTAGTCAATGATCCTATATTGACTCTACCATTGGGGAATGATGGGTTTGTTATTTATAGTGATGCATCGAAGAAAGGACTTGGTTGTGTCCTTATGCAGAATGATAGAGTTATTGCCTATACATCACGACAGCTGAAAATTCATGAGCAAAACTTTCCTACTCATGATCTTGAGTTAGCTTTTGTAATCTTTGCTTTGAAGATATGGAGACATTATCTCTATGGTGAAAAATGTGAGATTTATACTGATCACAAGAGTTTGAAGTACATTTTCTCATAGAAAGAACACAACATGAGGCAAAGGAGATGGCTTGAACTACTCAAGGATTATGATTGCACGATACACTACCACACGGGGAAGGAAAATGAGGTGGTAGATGCTTTGAGTAGAAAAGATCATGGAGTTTTGAACAAGATGAGAATTGAGAGGGATCCTATTTTCATGGATCTAGTAAAGTTGGATATGGGAATAACCATGGAAGGTAAAACATCAATTATTTTTCAAATGGTTGTCAAACCATATTTACTAGAAAGGATAAAGAGTTCTCAGACCGATGATGAAGAGTTTAAAAAGAGGATTAAAGCTGTCAATGATGGGAGATTGAGTGACTTTGTGTATGAAGATGAAATTTTGAAATTTAGGAAGAGACTTTGTGTTCCCAATATGCCTGATCTAAAAAGGGAATTGTTAGATGATGCTCATAGTTCCAATTTCTCTATACACCCTGGGAGCACCAAAATTTATAGAGATTTGAAGGAAAATTTTTGGTGGGACAACATGAAGAGGGAGATTGCTAATTTTGTGTCAAGATGTATGGTTTATCAACAAGTGAAAGCTGGAAGGCAACAGCCTGGAGAAGTATTGAAACCTCTTCCCATACCTGAGTGTAAATGGGATAATATCACGATGGACTTTTTTATGAGACTACCAAATACTCCTAGAAATAACGATGCAATATGGGTCATTATTGATCATCTTACCAAGTCAGCACATTTTCTTGCTATAAGAGAAGATCTACCACTTGAACGTCTAGAAAGACTATATATTAATGAAGTCGTGAGACTTCATAGATTACCCCTATCAATTGTTTCTTATTGTGATCCACGTTTTACTTCAAGATTCTGGAAAAGTCTTCAGAAGGCCTTGAATACTGAACTTCGTTTAAGCACTGCTTACCACCCCCAAACTGATGGACAATAAAAACGGACTATCCAAACCTTAAAAGACATGTTGAGATCATGATCACTTGACTTTCAGGGTATGTGGGATCAATATTTATCTCTGGTAGAATTTTCTTATAACAATAGCTTCCATTAAAGTATTCAGATGGCACCATATGAAGCGTTATATGGAAAGAGATGTTGCACACCAACCTGTTGGGATGACGGTGAAAAAAACTTGTAGGCCCAAAACTGGTGGAGGAAACGATAGAAAAGGTGAAGGTAATCCAAAACCACATCAAAGCAGCTCAAAGTAGGCAGAAGAGCTATGCTAATAACCGAAAGAAGGATTTGGAATTTCAGGTAGGAGATCATGTTTTCTTGAAGGTATTTCCATGGAAGTGATTTATGTGTTTCGTTAAGAAAGGTAAATTGAGTCCCAGGTACATTGGACCATTCAAAATTCTATAATGAATTGGGGTTGTAGCTTACCGTTTGGAAATGTCGTCAAGCCTCTCCAAAGTTCATGATGTGTTCCACGTATCACTGTTGAGAAAATACATGCATGACCCAACGCATGTACTCACCTATGAGGAAGTAGAACTGGAACCTGATCTATCTTATTGCGAAGAGCCTATTAATATTCTTGATACAAGATAACAATTGCTAAGAAACCGGACGACTCATCTGGTAAAAGTTTTATGGAGAAACCATAAGATGGAAGAAGCAACATGGGAACCTGAGGAACTTATGATGAAGAACCACCCGAGTCTTTTCATGTGGTAGTATTCTAGAAATTTTAAGGACGAAATTATTTGAAATAGGGGATAATGTAACACCCCAAGCTTCCACGGTACGCTTCTCTTTGAATAATACAATAGCATGTGTTTTACGCAACTTCGAGTTCTAACACACCACAACTAATCAAACTAGTCGTTATGAATAGTAATACCCACTTTTTTAAATTTTATAAATTTTATCTTTCAAAATGAACTTCATTTTTGGATTCAGAATATCGAAATTATCCTAGGGTAAATTTTTGGTATTTTTCTGAAAACTTTCAATTTTTGATGAATAGTGAAAAAACACTGAGTTATAGTTTAAAACCGAATTTTTATTTAAATAATTATTTATTTTATTCAAATTTATTTTAGGTCAAAATAGATACATAATACCTATATAAGTTCAATGTAATTCATTGGAGTCAATTTATAATAATTTTAGATATATAAAAATTTTATTGAACTTTTCACCGTCTTTTACCAATCTCCTAAGAGAATTTGCAAATTCACATAAAATTTAATTTTACCGCTTATATTAGTGGAATTTCGAAAATCTGAGAGACATGGTTAATATCAAGGAGTAAAATTTGGTTCAATAAGATAAAAATAATTTTTGGTGAATAGTAACTTTTTACTTTTATTTACCACGGGTAAAAGTAAATAAGGTAATTAAGGGTAAAAATGATATTATTATTACCCTAACACATGTCCGAATTCTATTGAACAAGTGTATCTAGACCAAAAACAACCTTAGGAATAAAATATTATCATTTAGGTCCACTTGGATTAGATTAGGACATTTATTATTATTTAATTCAAAGAAGAGTTAAAAGAGTTAAAATCAAAGTTTAATAACTAAAACATTTTTAATATAGAGTTATACATAAGATAAATTGGATTATAAATATTCATTAGAAATATAAAAATATTTCCTACATAATGGTATTTTATTTATAATTCTTAGACATTAAATAATTTAATTTATTTATGACATAATGGTGATGCAGTAATTACCTAATTAATGAAATATTAAAATAATTGATATTATAAATATAAAAATAAATTTAATTTGAGACTTTTTATGAATTCCAATAATTTTATAGGTTAATATGACATATTAGGATTGGTTATATAAATTTTTTTCAAAGTAATAATGCTGTTATGAAATTAACAAAAACAAAATACCCAATAGTATCAAAATTGACATAAAAGTGTTTTTAAAACAAATATTATATTATTAATTTATATTATATTCCTAAAAATCTAAGGTTCATCCAAAGGAATTATATAATGATAGGTGTATCATTAATGGACCACTTGTGAGTTGCTTGGAAGTTTATAGTAAGTTTATTGACTATATTATATAAAAATACAAGTGACATGGTAAATGTTAAACTATTTAACTAAGAGTTAAATATAAATGATAAGGTTAATATAGTAACCCAAACCTGTCTAAAATATATTGGTTGAAAGTATTTAAACCCATACACACCTTATACTTTAAATAATCCACTTTTGATCCATTAGAAACCTAATATGAATTTATTATAAAATAATATTTCTAGTTTTTCCTAAGGTGCCCCTCACCCCTCTTATAAAAGGGCATCACTTCTAACCAATTCTTCACACCTTCAAAGCCTTTTGGTTTGGCCAAACCCAGCCCAAATATCCTCCCAACTTCCCTCAATTCAACCTAGAGGCCTTAGTTTGATCATAAATCCATCCTAAGTATCCCTTTTGATCAAATCAAAAGGAAGAACCCGAAGAAGAGGTAATGTTTTCACCACCCTCTTTCAAGTTCCTTTCTTCTTCAAATTCTTCTTTCTTTGTTATTTCCATTCTAAAATAATAACTCCATTATCTTCTATATAATGTGATGTTATTATAAATATGTTACAACCATATTCATTATTTTATCCATCCTTTGAATGACATGTCACCATACGTGCGTACGTACGGCCTACCGTCTCCACGTCGTGGTGTAATTGTTATTCAATACATTATTATTTGGATGGGTATAATAATGATGTGTAATTCATGTAAATAATAAATATAACATGATAATTATTCTTTATATATGATATATCATCCAATTATATATTATTTTAATATCAAAAGGATGATATTGTCGCTCGTGCGTACGTACGGACTACCGTCTCCACGAACGCGATGAGATTCATTCCTCATCGTATCCATTCAAGTCTAATTCTCATTTGATGATTAAAAATAATGTTTAAGTACTTGATATCATTCTGTATATGAATAAGATACAACCTATCCATAACAAACATGGCTTATGTAACAAAACATATAAAAGAAAACGAGTAAGTTAACACCCAAAACAACGATAATACTAAGATATTATTAACAAAGCAATGTTAAAAGATCATATATCATATCATATTAATCTATATTATTCTTGTATAATTTAATAAGAATTATTTCACCATTATACAAGAGTTTAACCTACCCTCAACCAAGGAAAAGTACAAGGTAAGGGTTTATTTCACAATCTCTTCATTATCTGAGGTTGTTTATACGTAATAATCTACTGGGACCTATTTATCATCCACATCCATGTTTCTTAAAAATGTATTTCAAATCATTCTTACTATTTTACAGACTATGGGTTAAATTCATTTATACCCTTGTTGACTTTTTATAATAATTTTATAAAGGAATCTTTCTGTCGTTTTCCAAACAAGGTCCTTTTTAACTTTTTCGACAGAATTAAGGTAAGAATGTCTTTTTTAACTTATACAGCGGGTGCGGCTATTTTCCGCCATTATAAAATCGTCGAAGCTTCCCTTACAAGCTTATAAGAATATTTTCAAAGTAATTGTTTTATTTTATAATTATGTGACTTTTAAAAGATTTCAAAAAAAGAGATATTTCTCTCAAATAGTTTTGATTTCATCTATGTCAACATCCTTTGATGGATTTTAAGATTATTTGAAGTTGATTTATTATGATACAAAACTTCCATATTGTATTGAAGGTTTTGTGATATGTTTGAATGTGGATGTTCTATTTTTATACCATTCATGGTTTATGGATTTGTAGTTTTCATTTCGTATGCTAGTTTTAATACGAATGTTTATGTTATGTTTAAACTAGTTCATATGAAGAATGCATTGGACTTAATAAGTGACAGGTGGAGCCCTCTATAGCTCCTCGATGCATCAGTAGGTCTCAGGAGACAAACTAGTGTCTTGACACAAGGCCTTGACAAAATCTTATTTGTAGTCTTGGCACAAGACCTTGACTATGTGGTTATGATAGTCTGGCATTATGCATTCCATCATTATGAAAGTGGTTATTGATATTGCATGTGATTATTCGACTAGTAGAATAACCATGTGAATAATTAAATGGCATTATTTCATTTTATTTTTGTCATATTATGATGAATTTCAAGTTTAAAAGGCTTTTGTTTTAGTTATGCATTGCCTTAAATGTTTATGTTTATTTATGAAAGTTTCCGCTATATTGTTATCCTTACTGGGAATTTGAGCTCACCTCTTTCTATGTTTTATTTTTCCCAGGATGTGAAGAAGTATTTTATGAATGACCTGTAGGGATAGTATAAGGGGATATGAGTGTGGAGACAAGATGTTGTTGTAGTTTTCACTTTATGATGTAATGTAAACTTTATGAATGTATCTAGTTAATCCAAGGCTACTAAACTAATCGGTCTTTCGAGACTTGACCTTTTGTGATCATGTTAATGTTATGTAATAATGCACCGACTCTGGGTAACTAGGGTCGGGGCGTTACAAGGATCCACGTGGGGATCGGTTCAGGATTCTGTTTGGATTAATGTAGTTCAAGTATAAATGGGTCAAGTGTTACCAAGGGTTTTTGGTAAGTTGAGAAGCCTTAAAGTAGGTTCGGGTTTTTACAAGTAATTTGGGCTAAAAAACTATCTGTATAACAGTTACACGTTGTGTAACTGTAATACATGTAGTGTAATTATTGCCAGACACATGTCGTGAATTGATGCATGATGTAAGATGAATACACATCGTGAAGACATTACATGTCGTATAATGTTTGGGCAAATTAAATATTTAGCCAAGACGATGGATTTTTTGGAGTATCCCTCTAAAAAGAAATACATGGCGTGAAGTTGAATTGCACGATGTGTATTTCCCCGAGCAGTAGATTTTAAATATGTCGTGTGTTTGATAATTTTCTCATTCTCACATGCAACTTTCTCCTATCGACCCTAGGGTGGCTTCCAGGCATTTTTTTGAGCGCCTCTCTTGGTTTTAGACGTCCGAAACACGCATATGATCCCTGATAAGTGGTTTTTGTTAGGTTATCCCTTCTCTCTCTTTGATCTCCAACCGTTGTGGTGTAATCTCTTAATCGTGTGCGTTGTTGGTTTTGATCTTGATCGGTTTTTTATCTAAGATCATTCTTGCGATCATTTGCACCTTTTTCCTCATGGGTGTTTGTCATTGGAAGCGTTGTTTGATCATCAGCTAAAGGTAGGGGGTCTAAATCTTAACCATGTGGTCTGATTTTCAATTGTTAAGCATGTGCAATGTTGTGATAATGGTAACGCATGTGCGCAATAATTATTTAATTGAATAAAATGATGGTATCCTAAATTGGATTTTTCATTGGATCCCTTTGGATTCAACTGACGATGTGATCTGGCTTATGGCTACCCGTTGAGTGAGCGAACCTTTGAAAATAATGAATTTACAACGACTTACATATGATTTTAGCATGACATGTGATTCAGGTGATTGCTGGATGTAGACTCACTGTGGAAATGGCTTAATTGATTAATTGAAATAATGGGTAAATTGAAAGATAAATGGTAACTAGTAGAATTAACCATTTAGTCTTACGTGGTTATATTGTTATATGTTTGTTGTTGTGATATGCACTTGTGACACATGTCGAAATGCTTATATATCGAACTTTTCCCTAGCACATGCTGAGATGCTTATATACTGGGCTATGCCTTGACACATGTTGAGATGCTTATATATCAGGTTTTATCCTGACACATGTTGAGATGCTTATATACCGAGCTAGGCCCTGAAACATGTTGAGATACTTATATATCGAGCTTTGCCCTGGCACATGCGAGATACTTATATATCGAGCTTTGACCTGACACATGTCGAGATGCTTATATACCAGGCTATGCCCTAACACATGTTGTGGTGTTTATATAGCGGGTTTGGCCAAGTGTTTTGTTTTACCATGGTTATATGGTTATAGTTGTTGTGGTTGTGAGACATGCTCAGAGATATTCTGGCATGGTGTCGAAGCAGGTTGTTGTATTTTATTAATTGTTGAATTAATTAGTACACATGTTTATTGCATTATTGCACACACTTCTTATCAGACTGATTTGTTTAAACACAGTGGTGTCGACCTGCTGAGTTTTACTCACACCCTATTTGGACTGTCGTTTGGTACTCGAGCAGATTTCGTGAATGCAGGTTTGGACAAGGACAATTGACCTTGTTGGTGACCATGTTGCTTGATGGTTGGGCTGGAGTTATGAGATGGGTCCGACATGGGGTTTGGACCATAGTCTTTTGGGTTTATCTTATGTTCTCATCATTACATTATTCCTCGTTTTTTTGGTATATTGGATTCTCCTTTATTTTCCTAGTTCTCTTATATGGTTTCCGTTATGCCTATTACTCTGATTGTTTTTATTTATATGGCTTCTTCGTTTTTTTGGTATATTGGATTCTCTTTTATTTTCCTTGTTCTCTTATATGGTTTCTGCTATGTCAATTACTCTGATTGTTTTTATTTATATGACTTATTTTTACTGCAATGACACTTCATATCAGGGGGTATAGTCTCTCCACTACACATTCACACCCACGCTGTTAGTTGGCAACCTCTGGCGTATGAGGATGCACGCTTGAGGTCTCGTAACCAACCTTTTTTGACCACATGAGAGTGTCGAATCAGGAGACGTTACATGTTGTGTGCTTTGTGATAGATTGTCGGTGGTTTCAACGAATGGTTCAATAGTGTATCAGAGGTTGCCCAAGTCAACAGGAGGTTGACCGTGAATCACGAAGGTTGGTGCAACTCATTCACTGGATAAAGACCTCCATAAATAATGGTGGTGACCCAACTTTGATACGTAAGATTCTCGAGCATTTCCTATGCTGCACACTGAGAGTTTCCAACTAAATTGTCTGTGATTTTGTAAAGAGAGCAAGTGAGCGATGTGTTTTGCAATTGTTTGTATCTCGAGTAATGAAGATGTTTACGGTGTTCCTCCATAATTGCGGGACATTTGTCTAGACCCTGTAAATCCTGTCTGTCTGTTTGCTTTGATGTTTGCTTGCATGTGAAGCGTGCTTAGGAAGCTTGTGTGGTGATCAGGTGGGTCATCATTATAGTTTCAATGCACAAACTTGGGGGAGGCAGTTATCAGACAAATCATTGTCCGATAGCATTGTGAAGCTTTCCGCTACTCAAACCGACAAAATCTTCATAAATCCATAAACCATCATTCACATAAAAGTCGTTAAAGCATCAGATTAAAATAAGCTATAATACAAGTAAAATGATACTAATCCTTCTCATAAGAATAAACTTGGGTTTAAACGAGTTTGGTAATTGTAGTTTGTTAATCACATTTATAATCAAATAATCTAATAATTTAATCCAAAAAATAGATCATGCGATCGTCATTTCGCATTTATTTCAAAATACTATATAAATACATATCGATTACATCTGTCATCATGTAACACAACACAAATAAATTTCATATTTATTTCAAAATACTATATAAATACAGATTGATTACATTCTATCACTACACAACACAACACAAAGAAATAAATTACATTAAACAATCAAACCTGGAGACCGGACCCACTACTTGCCCCTCACCTCCAATCCATTGCCACCCCACCACCAACCTCGGCAATTTGTTATATTGCTAATCACACTTATAATTAAATAATCCAAAGCATAGCCGCATGATCTCCTTTCGCGACCCCGTTGTACCCTTCAAAAGCTCGCATTTTTTGAGAAGTCAAAACACACCCACCGGCAGCACGTCTACGTTTACTTTTTTCAATTTTGGATCAGAAAAGGAACGGGTCTGAGAATTTTGCCTAGAAAAAGAAAACCTGAAAAAACTGAAGGATCTGGGACGGCTGTGTTGGTTTGCTGACATAACTTTTACGCGGCTTGAGTCACCTTTTTTTCCTGCGCGTGGTCTGCGGATTGCGATCGCTTGCATTTAACGATATCGATGGGGGCGTGCTCTTGCGATGAATGATTTGGGGTTTTGCGATCTGGGTGGTTGAAATTTTTGTTCGGAAGGGTGAAGATCTGATGAAGCAGCGATGAGGATTGTGGAAGAGATATGGAAGTTAGATCTGAGGGTTTACAGGTGAGGTGTGATAAGATTCCGGCTCCGGTAGTGCTTCCCAAGACTCGCCTGCAGGTGTGGTTTATACGCGGATGTTCGAGTATTCTGCTGTGGACATGCCTTGTGCAGCTGGTTGCTGTTGGGGAGCTATGGCGTCCCCATTTTCTCTCTGGCTTGTCCAACCAACTTTCACAGATTACTCATCTCCCATTCCGAGTTCCGGAGGCAACAGCTTCATTCCCCACTCCTCTCCCCCCTGCAAGTGAGTTCTTCATTATTTATTTATTCATTCATCCAGGGTTTAATTCGATCTGAAGCACAGATACTGTGATAATTGGAATCCGTTTGCTGATTGACTCACCATGATGGTATCTCATTTTGTTCATTTAGTCATTTACTGGGCAAACATTAAATATAAAAATAATAAATTAGGAAAATGAAAAATAATAAATAAAATAAAAAACACATTATAGCATGTAAATTTAGTTCAAAAAAGGCTTTAGCATGCGATCCAATTAAGTCTAAACATTACACGATCTTCAAAGACAAGTTAATATAAAATGTTTAAAAAAATCCTTCTTCATTTTCATCCATGGAATCATCATCGCTGCTAACAATGGGATCATCAAGAATCCATTCAATAACCTCCCCCTCTTCACTAGTTTATCTCGAATCCGCATCTTCCTTATCTTCTTCTTCAAGATGAAGAAGAGGCATTCTTTTGCCTTTTGTTATCTTAGATGTTGATCCTTGTCCGGATTGAAAGGAAGTGGATGTTCTAGTAACACAAGCAGGTTCTTTAGCTCTAGATGCTAAAGCTGCTTCGCTCCGAGTTAAATCGCCACCCTAAAAAATAAGACCATTCACCGCATCAAGTTCTTCTTCCACTTGACCGAACATCCATTCATCACAATCATCAATGTCCTTCAATGAGATGAGATCAATGGTGTTACGATCATTAAATCTCCACATCAACGCCTTATTATATTTGACAAAAGCAAAGTCATTGAACTTTGACGGAATGGGTCCATTCCTTCTCTTTGTATGGAGATTTTCAAAATTGCTCACAACCTGATGCACTGCAAGCGAGGCTAAGAACCTTTATGACAAACTATCTCAAATGGGGAGTTGAGGCACCATCAGTGATAGGAATCAATTGGAGAGAGAAAGAAAAACAATAGGCACTTCTATTAAAGGCAGTAAAAATTTCAGATGGAAGAAGAGAAAGAAGAAAATAGAAGAAGAAGAAGATATTCCTCCGAGTCGTTGCTCCGAGCCCCAAGGCAGCAACCCGATTTTCTGCACAGCAGAACCCTTCTCTCTAAAACAATTCGTACCCCCAACCACTCCCAGCTCCCCTATTTAATATCCTCCACCCACTAACTAACTAACTAACAACCAACAACTATCTTTTGTATTTACATATCTGCCCCTGACTGCATTTATTCCCCTTATGTACAGCATCACCCGAATCCCCCTAGCAGGACCCTTAGGCAGCCCACTAACCCCGCACCCACATACCTATCATTTCCTCCTACCTTGAAAAATCACCTTGTCCTCAAGGTGTTGATCTGGTGGTTTTTGCGGCGGCCGTGGCAGAAGCAGAACTTGTGTAGCAGCTGATATAACCTCGGATAGAGAAACCAGTCCCACAAATGTTGTCCCACTGACTACCAAAGTCAGAGAAACGACCTCACTGACTTCCAAAGCTAGCTGCAGGAATAGAATCTTTCTCATGTGATCGAATGAAACAAAGGCTGGACTCAACTTGACTATATCAAATGAGTCTTCGGCCACCAATGTACTGGAAGTACTTCTTTGGAAAATCTCTTTCCGATGAGGCAGTTCTCGAACCCTTTCGTCTTCCTCTTGAATTCGAGCATCTACAACTCCCCAATCGTAGCTCCCCAACACAACTGATTGAGTGGCTCGTTCACTCTTGCTGCCTTCCCGAGCAGTTCCCTACTTGTACTGTTCTAGCAGCACTTCAACAACACCATCAACTTAAGTATGTTCTGAAACTCTTGTCGGTGTCTTTGGTCCCAGTCGGTCCTGATATTCAGGCCTGTCAACGAAGGCTGGCGCTGCTCTCTGACTAGCAGTAGCAATAACATCAACCATTGTTTTGCTATCCATCTAGTAACTTGATGCAGTTAAAAAGGAAGCTCAATTTGCGACACCTTTGTTTCCATATTGTTTTCTTCATGCACTCTCTCCTTTTCCAGCTCTTTAATCAAGTTATCAACCAACTTTTCCAAATTTTCTTTTTCAGCTAGATAAATGCTGAGTTTCTTGTCAAGAACATCCTTTCTGCTGGATTTTGAAAAGCCGGCAGGCGAAGGAATTCGTTCTCCTCGTTGATTGAAGAATTAATAGGAAATATTATCTGACCAGAGATCATCAAGTTACTTTCGCCTTGGAAATTCATTGCCCTATCTGAATTTTCCTTCTGATTCGTCGCCAGGATTGGTTCATGCATAAATTTCCAGTCAAGGGCCTCCATCAACTTAGCCTTTTGTGCCATGACTTGTTCATGCAGCAAGTGCCCCTCAATTGTAAATTTTTTAGCAGCGACTGCCTCCCTCCAGCCTCTTTATTCCTTCTTCTCGGAACCTTAGCCTCATTTTCAGCCCTTGTAATTCATCTTCTCTTTGATTAATCAGTTGCACGACAACATGATTTTCAGCGGTCAGTGCCTGCAATGTGGCATCTTCATCTCTTTCCCTCCCGAAAGTCCCGACAAGGGCAACATCATAATCTTTCTTATCAGTCATCCTTGTAAGTGGACTGAAGGATCCCTGAAGACCTTCCAACTTTAAGAATCCTGGAGACACTGGAAATGATATTGCACACGTGTCATTCTCTTTATTCTCCTCTCCATTGACTAGTCTTCTCAAATGTAAAACCTCTCTCCACAAATGATGAATCAACATCCTCAATGCAAGGACATCTCCAGACACATCTTCATTAACAATTGCATTGTTCTTGATGAATTTAGCAGGCTGTGCAAATTTTAATGTGCTCAATGTCTCCAATGCACAACAATTAGAAGGGCTGACATTTACAATTATTATTGTTTTTGAATTCTCTCCAAGCAAATCCCGAAGCAAAAACGTGAGCTTCGAATCTTGGTAAGGAACATGAAACGACTTTCCAGTAGAAATGTTAACAAGGTTCATAATCACAAGCCCCGATATTGAAAGAGATTTGTTGATATTTGAAGCTTCTTTAAGATGTTCACCTTCAGCACCAAAACTCTTTTGCCTTTTAGATCCTGCCAAATCTACAAGATTAAGCCGAGCAAATTGTTGGCGAGTTACTCCTTGGGATTCCCACTTGCTTTCAACAGTGCATGTGAAAACACTTTGGGATCAGCTGCTAACACGATTCATATTAGTAGCAACTACCCTTCTGCTAGCAACACCCTCAGCGTTAACAACTGGAACACAGTGTTGTTCCTTGCGGTGAGGTGGTTCTTGTTCTCCTATTCCTTCTCTTCAGACCCCGAAAATTTCAGACAAAACTACCGATGGAATTGGCACGTCAAGCTGCTGCAACAGTTTAGTCTGAGCTGCAACACTATTTGGAAAAAATATCGGAGAAAATAAGTATTTCCACTAGCCAAATACGGGACTGGAAGTCCTCTCTGCCTGTACATCGAATCTTCGCCAGTTCAAAAGCTGGAAGAAAGTCCTCAAGCGACTCTGGGCGGTTGGCACGTCTGGATATGTGTGCCTGCGGAACCTTCTGGCGGCTGGATGTGTGTTCTCACCTCCCTTGCTGCTCGATTTGCCAGCCACATAGTTCCACATGAGGCTGACGAACTGGACACTGGAGCTGGAAATGATGCTGGGGCGGACTCCTGCGTCTCTGGCGGTAAGAACCTCGACGACACATTTTGAAGCTCTTTGTTCTGCCTGCTCAACGCTGCACTCTGCCTCCTCATCTCCTCACTCCACTCCTGCATCGCCGCATTCTCCTTCTGCATCTGTTTGAGTACAGCTAACATTGAGTCCAACAAAACCACTGGTGTCACCACCCCGAACAGTTTTTCAAAGTTCAAGAATGATCGAGAACGTTTAAAACTGCTGCAAGTTGGTTGCCACAACAGTGTGGTGTTTTTCTTTAGCCCGACTGCTCCTGCTGTGTCCGTTCTGGAACCTTTAAAGCTGTTGTGAAAGCCGCGTCCGCCTGCTGTAAGTTGGTCGTCTTCAAAATTCCCATTCAAAGTCCTGCTGCATTTCCTCTCCGATCAAGGTCTTGTCGTCAGCTGCATCCAGAAATTTCCAGCTGTAATGGCAAGAATCTTTAAGTCGTTTCTCTCTCTTGAGTTCGATTCTCAATGAAAGCACGGGAATCAATTGGAGAGGGAAAGAAAAACAATAGCCACTTATATTAAAGGCAGCATAAATTACAGATGAAAGAAGAGAAAGAAGAAGATAGAAGAAGAAAAAAGAAGAAATTCCTCCGAGTCGCTGCTCCGTGGCCTAAGGCAGCAACCCGATTTTCTGCACTGTAGAACCCTTCTCTCTAAAACAATTCGTACCCCCCAATCACTCCCAGCTCCCCTATTTAATATCCTCCACCCACTAACTAACTAATTAACTAACAACCAACAACTACCTTTGGTATTTACATATCTGCCCCTGACAACATTTATTCCTCTTATGTACAGCATCACCCCAATCCCCCTAGCAGGACCCTTACCTATCATTCAGATGCTCACTAATCCGCCAATGCCCTCAATTTTTTAGTTTTGAAGGGCCAAATTAGTTCCTAGGGTGCTTGAAGCATCTCTATATTTTTCCACCACCTCAGAGATTTTATCTTGAGTTCCAATGTCTGGAATCAATATTTGAATGCAGTTAATCAAACCCGAGTCTGCCTTTTCATCGACATCAATGTTAGGATTTGATGCGTCCATGTAGGTCATAAAGATAAAGTCCATGCATGACGATGTGTTAAATTTTTTGTTAATACACAAGCATGCTAGATTTGGTATTCATTGAGGTGATTGATGTGCTAAAGGGAAATTGATGCTTTATACATAAAGTGTTGGATTTGTTATGGAAGGTAGATCATCATAAGATGAGATGAAGTGAGGAGTTTCCTTGGAAAGAAGATAATTGGAGTTATCACATCATATATGGGATGGCTATTGAAAGAGATTTCAAGTTGTTTGTGAAGTTCAAAGAAGATATTGGAAATCCTCATATACTTAGTTGTCTCATAGAGGAAACTCATGGAGAACTCTTGAAGGGAGTCTCCATTAGGCGCATGATTGCTTGCTTACCGAGGGTGAAGATCTCTCACAAACACTATCCAAACGGATAGTGTGGTGGCATGAAACTCCAAAAGGAGTTGGCTATGGATTCTATTATGATGAGAAATTCATGACACACCAACATATTTCATATATATATGTTTTGTAGTTGTGTCCCACATATTCTTTTGAAGAGACTTTTTTGTAGTTGATATGGTATTTGATATATCATATGCTTATCACTTGGATGATGGAGAAAAAAGACGAAGAATGACGCTGGACATTAAAAGATTAGTATGAGCTGATCCAGTAGCATTATGATGGAGGGTGAAAGACATTATGGTTGCAAGAGATGAAGGAAGAAAGAGTGGACTTACTCTTGAGTGTGAGGCTGAAGAGTTCAATGGTGGACTAAACCATGTCGCGGTGCTAAGCTAAAAATGTCGTAGTTTGGTCAAGGAGAAAAACGACCTATCAAGTAAGGAAGAAAACGACCATGGTTCCATCTGTTATTTTGGAATTTGGAGAGCAGGGCACCACGATGACTCGAAACGTCATGGTTCACTTACTATGTCATGGTCTGAACAAAACGAGTATAGTCCTCATCTTGGTCTCATTGACTACGTCGCAGTTCACTATGGAAACTCTCGCGGAAGATTCATCGTGGCTGCCTAGTTGGAGAAGTCACTGTGCTGCCCAAGGCGCAAACTGCATCGTCTGACGAACCACGAGTGTGTTGGATTGGTGTTGCCCGATCCGGTTGGGCCGAATGCTTGTGGCCCGCAACTTTCGCGGGTCGAGCTCCGCGGTGAGCTCGTTGGGGGTTGCAGGGGGCAACGCGCCCCTGCTCCGGGGGTCCGGGGGCCGAAGGTCCCCGACCCAAATTTTTCGGAACTGTAGCAATGCTGACCACTGTAGCGGAGCTGACCGACCGACACCGACAGACACTGTAGCGGTGCGGACTTCGGGGTCAACTTTACTGTAGCGCTTTTGACAAAGCCAGCCGCCGTTCACTGTAGCGACGCGGACCACTTTTTCGAATAGTGATCGTCTTCTCCATTTGTTTTATAGCCCATTTCGGGCTAGGGTTTGTTGTTGGAAATCCTCTGTAATTTCTGTGCTCCCGAATCATAGTGAAATTCTGCCTCTCCCGTGGACGTAGGGATTTTTCCCGAACCACGTAAATCGCCGTGTTCATTGTTGCTTTTCTTTCTTTCGTTTTCTCGTTTTCTGTCGTTCTGTCTCCCGGTGATTCCGCAACAGAGTGGTGGTCAAACAAATCGACCTCGCTCATGATTAGTCTTCAACCGCGCAAGCTAATCCTTCCGCACCTGATGTTGGCGCTGTTGCTGACTTGACTGGAAGTGTTGTCTTTCCTTCACTAAATTCCGAAATGCAGTCTTGGCTTGAGAAATTTTATGCAGTTCAACTACCTTTGGCCGAAATGTCCAGGAATGCTATGAATGAGGAGAGCGGCTACGTTCTGGGCACAGAAGCAACCGGGGTACCAAGGTTATACAGCTTACCCGCGGGATCAATATACAATACCCGCAACAGGTGTGATGGTTCTTCGCTCATGATGGGCAAGTTCTTACCTGTTCGTGCGTTGGGAACAAGCGGACATGTTGTGGCTATACCTATTGCTGGGATTTCCGCTGTTACTATTACAGAAAGAGTTTCCTCCGCACGGGGAGAGCTTCTTGGTGAATCAATTGATTTTAAAGTTCCACTTGACGAAAAAAGACAAAATACACATTTTCTTTTATACTGTTGCGAAAAAAAAAACGTCGGGAGCGACGAAGCAAAGAACGGATCACAAGAGTAAAAGGGGAAAAAAAACAGACACAAGGATTTACGTGGTTCGGGAATAATCCCTACGTCCACGGAGAAGTAAAAAATTACTATAATTTGGGAGCACAATTTACAGGAGTTTCTCAAACACACACAGAAACCCTAGCCCGAAAATGGGTTAATGTAGAGGACGAAATACTATTCCACCAACCTCAGAAAGTCCGCATTGCTACAGTGAAAGACGACCATCCAAGTCAAAAGTGCTACAGTGGTTGCCGGTTGGAAGTCCAAAGAGCTACAGTGAATGACGGCTGGAAGTCCGCGTCGCTACAATGTCTTGTCGGTGTCGGTCGGTCAGCTCTGCTACAGTGGTCAGCTCGACCCGCGAAAGTTGCGGGCTGGTGCGAAGTATGGGCCACAAGCATTCGGCCCACCCGGATCGGGCTACACCAATCCAACAATCTCTTATTTGGAGTCTGATCCACTATGCTGCTATGCTTTGATGCCATTGACTAAGACAACTTACTTAATCTGAGCTCATCCTCTTCTTCATTCACCAGTGACGTGCTTTCTATTCACAACTTCAATTTCAACCTGACGATTCATGAAATACAAGCTGTTTTTCTCTTGTGCTCCCATCATGTCCTCCCTTATTCTGCCCATCATCCTCCGTTCATCAGTGGAGATCAACAGAGGCACAACAGTGCCTCAACTTTTGTATTACCATGAGTTTCGTCAACATGTCTGCCGAATTATTGGTTCCACAAATCTTCTGCAATGTCAGCAACCCATCCTGTATCAAACCTCTGATGAAATGGTACTTCAACTGAACGCGCTTCGTTCGGGCATGAAACACTAGGTTCTTTGCAAGATGTATAACACTCTGACTGTCACAGTACAATACATTCTGTTCTCGCTTTTTTTCCAATTCATCCAAGAAGTTTTTTAGCCAAACTATCTTCTTCCCAGCTTCTGTTACAACAATGTATTCTGCCTTTGTGGTGGATAAAACCACCACCTTCTGCAATTGTGATATCCAACTTACCGTAGTTCCTTCACAGGTAAATACATAACCTGTGGTACTCCTCCTGATGTTGATGTCACCTCCATGGTCAGCATCCACATACCCCTGCAATGAATTTCCTTTGCCAAAGCACAAAGATACCTCCTTGCTGCCCTTCAAATACCTCAGTATCCATTTCACAGCTTCCCAATGTTGCTTTCCAGGGTTAGCCATGTACTTGCTCACAACTCCCACTTCATGAGCGATGTCAGGTTGAGTGTAGACCATGACATACATCAGACTTCCAACAATTGATGCATATGGAACCTTTGCCATATACTCAATCTCTTCTGCCGTCTTCGGTGATTGCTCCTTTAAGAGTTTGAAATGGCCCGCCAGTAGAATAGAGACTGCCTTTGCTTCCAGCATACTGAATCTTCCCAGAACCTTCCCAATATAGTCAGCCTGTGATAACATTAAGGTTCCAGCCGCACGGTCTCTCTTGATCTTCATCCCCAAAATCTTGCTAGCTTCTCCAAGATCCTTCATTTCGAACTCCTCAGCCAACCGCCCTTTTAACTCATCAATCCTCTGCATACATGATCCTGCAATGAGCATGTCATCCACATACAGAAGCAATATAATGTATTCATCACCAAAGGACTTGATGTAGCAACATTGATCCATGCCACATCGTTTATATTCATTTTTAGACATAAATGAATCAAACTTTTTGTTCCACTGCCTGGGTGCCTGCTTCAATCCATATAAGCTCTTCTGGAGTTTGCACACCAGCTCTTCCTTTCCAGACTCTACATATCCCTCTGGCTGCTGCATGTAGATGTCCTTTTCCAGATCTTCATGTAGGAAAACAGTCTTGACATCAAGCTGTTCAAGATGCAAGTCTTCTGATGCCACAATGCTGAGAACCATCTGGATGGTGGTAATCTTCACTACTGGTGAGAATATTTCAGTGAAATCCACTCCCTCCTGTTGGAAGCCTTTCACCACCAGCCTTGTCTTGAACCTCCTCTTGCCATCATGTTCTTTGGCTCGGTACACCCATTTGTTCTGCAATGCTTTCTTCCCCTGTGGTAGATGTGTCAACTCCTAAGTATTGTTGTCATGTAGTGAAGAAATTTCTTCCTTCATAGCCAACTCCAACTTGCTCGACTCTTTCAACTGCATTGCTTCTTCAAAGCATTCTGGTTCTCCACCGTCAGTCAATAACAAATAATATAAGGATGATGAATACCTCTGCACAGACTTGCTCACCTTTGTTGATCTCCTCAACTCCACTGGAGTAGTAGGTTCCACCGGTTCCGATGTATCATGATTAGGTACACCTTTAAGCTCCACTAGCTCTTTGCACCATGATTCAATGTTCCCATTTTCATCTTCAGCTGCATGGTGATCTTTGTACATGACACCTTCATTGAATATCACATTTTGGCTCCTGATGACCATCTTGTTGAGATCATCCCAAAAGCGATAACCAAACTCCTCAGCACCATAGCCAATAAAGAAACATCTTTTGGACTTGGCATCAAGTTTGTCCCTTGCATTAGCATCACCATGAACATATGCCAAACTGCCAAAGACTCGTAAATGTGAGAGTCTTACCACCTTACCAGACCAGAGCTCCTCGGGTAGACATTCTCCCATTGGCACAGATGAACTCCTGTTGATGAGATATGCTGCCATGTTCACAACATCAACCCAGAAGGTCTTGGGCAACCCCGAGCGTAACCTCATACTCCTGACACGTTCATTCAATGTCCTATTCACCCTCTCTGCCACACCATTCTGTTGCGGTGCACCTGAAATTGTCTTCTCCCACCAAATTCCATTATAAGAACAAAATTCTCTAAATTCATTGCTGCCGTACTCTCCACTGTTGTCCGACCTCAAGCATTTTAGTTTTGCTCCTGACTCATTCTCTACAACGACGTTCCACTTTTGAAACATCTTAAACACGTCAGATTTGCTTTTCAGAAAGTAAACCCATACCTTCCTTGTTGAGTCGTCAATAAATGTCACATAATATTGTGACCCTCCAAGAGAATGTACTGGTGCAAACCTCCAAACATCAGTGTGCACTAGGTTCAACTTCTCAGCTTTCGGTGTTCCGTCTCCTTTTGCAAAAGACACCTGCTTTCCGAAGATACAATCTTCACATAGGCCATCATCCACTGACTTTAGCTCTGTTAGCAGTCCTTTTGTTGTCAGCACCTTCATCTCCTTTTCACTCATGTGTTCGCGTCTGTAGTGGCACAGTTGTGAATCTCCTACAACTTTCAGTGATGCAGCCACGTCTATGCAAGTTTCTGTCATGTTGTACAGGGTACCATTTTTTGTTTCTCGAGCTATAACCATAGCTCATTTGGTGATCTTCCATGCACCACTAGTGAACGTGGTACTCAATCCCGCATCATCAAGCTGTCCGATAGAAATGAGATTTCTTCTCAGGCCAGGGATATACCTCACGTTTTACAGGACCAACAAACTCCCACTGTTGGTCTTGATCCATGCATCTCCTTTCCCCGCAATCTGCAAGGGTTCATCATCAGCAAGATGTACCTTGCTGAAATTTTTAGAAACAAAATTGTTCTGAAAACCCTTCTCTGATGTGGAATGGAAAGACGCCCCTGAGTCTAGAATCCAAGACTCCATAGGGCTATCCATGCTCAGCAGCAACACGTCATCAATTCCTTCAGCCGTCGTGTTTGCTCCACTGGTTTCAGGTCCCTTCCGTTTTTCTCTGCACTCGTTGACGTGTCCTTTCTTTCCGCATGTCCAGCAGGTAGGACCAACCCCCTTTGCCTTGTCTCGACTTTTCCCTCTTGACTTTGATCGCCCTCTACGATTGTCTCGTTGTGGGTACCTTCCTCTTCATTCAGCGTTCAGAGCAGAACCAGAGAATCTACCTGATTCTCTTCTTCGCATATCCTCACTGAGGATCAGGTCTCGTACATCTTTCAGAGTCAACTTTGAATTCCCCGAAGAACTACTTACAGCTGTTACAGTTGCTTCCCAACTGTCAAGTAAAGAGGACAGTAAGACCAATGCACATACCTCATCACCAAGATCAATTTTCACCGATGTCAGCTGACTTATGATGGTGTTGAATTCGTTGATGTGATCTGCAACAATTCTCCCTTCAACCATTTTCAGGTTGAACAATCGTCGCATCAAGTGCACTTTGTTTGCCGCAGAAGGCTTCTCGTACATATTCGCGAGAGTTTTCATCAGATCAATCGTCGTCTTCTCCTCTCTGATGTTGAATGCCACGTTTTTTGCCAACGTAAGGCGCACAATGCCCAGAACTTGCCGATCCAACAGCTCCCACTCCGACTGCTCCATGTCCGTTGGCTTTAGACCCAAAAGTGGCAAATGCATCTTTTTTTGATAAAGATTGTTGGAGTCTGTATCCCACATCGGACTTGTGGTCCGATGTGGAGTTTATCTTTCATTATAAAAGAACGCCTCCTCCTCACTTTGAGGCAAAGGAGGCAAAGGAGGTTCCTCTCATTTTATCCTTCTACATGGTATCAGAGGGTTTTCTAACCCGATCCCTCCCTCCCGTTTAGGGTTTTCCGACTCAAGTCCCCCGCGGGGGGCGGCGGCCTCGGTGGCCATAGGTTTTATGCCGCCGCCCCTCCGCCTCGTGGCCCTCCTGCCCTAAGCGGATCGCCTTCCCTCCCGGTGCTTCTTCCCGGCGCTTCTGCCCGGTCTGGTTTCTCCTCTGCCCTCGGTGGCCACCCCCTTCCCCGCCGACTCCTTCCCTGTGTTTTTTTTTCGCGGCAGCCCGCGGCTCGCCTTGCCGGCGATCCCTTCCCGGCGGATTTCCCATCCCGGCGGCTCTGTCCGGCGGCTCTCCAGCGCCGCTCCCCGTCGCGACTTCCTCCTGTGCGCGCAGCACGGCCCGGCGCCAGGCGGCTTCCTCCTCTCACGCGACCGACCACATCCCGGTGTCTCCTTCGACCGCGGGTCCCCTCAGCGGGTCTCTCCCGCGGCTTCCCGTCGTCGGCCCTCCGCGGATCTTCCCGACGACGTCCAGATCCAGCGCGGATCTCCTTCCATGCGCGCTCTTCCCGGCGGGCCCGGCTCCCTTCGACTCCCGTCGCCGTTTTCAGACGAGGCTCCCGACGACCGCGGCTCTTCCCGGCGGAGTCCAGATCTAGCGCGGATCTCCTTCCTCCCGCGCGACTTCCGGCGCGGCTCCCCTTTTTCGCGCGATGGCCTCTCGGCGGCTCCCTCTGTCAGATCCGGCCGGATCTGGCCGGATCTGGCCGGATCCACTCCCTGCACGCAACATCTCTCAGATCTGGCCAAATCCGGCCAGATCCGGCGATCTCCGGCCAGATCCAGGCTGATCCTTCCAGATCTGGGCAGTTCCGGACTGTTCCGGCCAGATCCGTCCCCGTGCACCTCCGCTGCAATCCCGCTGCAACGTTGCCTCCCTATTCAGCCGGTCTCCCCACCCTGCCGGCGCCTCCGACAGCTGGATGTCCTCCTCCGACTTCCAGCGCCGCCTCCCGGCCTCCTGCTCCCTCGCCGACCTCCTCCTGCTCTTCTCTTCCGGCAGCCAGCCGATTCCAGTTTCTCCCTGCGGCTGCCCAACTTCAGTTTCGGCTCTCCGGCACCTCCTGCGGCATCCCCGCCTCGCCGGCATCTCCCGACGACTCCCGACAGCCGCATCTCTGTCCGCCGGCACGTCCATTCGCAGGCGCAGCAGCTCGACCACCTAGGATTTGGGCCCGTTGGCGCCGCCAGCCCCGCAACAATTCTGCGGAATCCCCACCTCCTGTCACCGGCCCCGCAAATGCGGTTTTCCCGGTGCTAGTTTGGATTTCCCGGCGTTTCATCGACCGACCCCACTAGTGCGGCATTCCTGGCGCTCCGTTCATCGGCCCAGTTTGAGTGGTTCATCTATTGCGTCCGCAACATCATCCATCCATCATCCTGCGGAGGAGCTTTGATCGTGGGGGGGAGCAGCAGCCTTTTGCAGCTTTCTTTTTTATTTCTTCTGTTTTGTAATCAAGCTGGGTCTGTCCAGCTTGAGGGGGAGTGTTAGCGTCTGTTTTGTTGCTTTCTTTTCATTATGTGTCCAAGCTAGGTACACCTAACTTGAGGGGGAATGTTGGAGTCTGTATCCAACATCGGACTTGTGGTCCGATGTGGAGTTTATCATTCATTATAAAAGAACGCCTCCTCCTCACTTTGAGGCAAATGAGGCAAATGAGGTTCCTCTCATTTTATCCTTCTACAAAGATAATCCTCGATCTGCATCCTTCAAAAACTGAAGTCAGTTCCATCGAAGCGATCGATCTTCACCTTGTCTTTTTCTATAGCCATCGTTGGAGAATCCCGAACTCAACCTTTGATACCAATTGGTGCGGAAAAAAAAATGTCGGGAGCAAAGAAGCAAAGAACGGATCACAAAAGAGTAAAAGGAAAAAAAAGAACAAGGACACAAGGATTTACGTGGTTCGGGAATAATCCCTACGTCCACAGAGAGGCAGAAAATCACTATAATTCGGAAGCACAATTTACAGGAGTTTCTCGCACACACACAAAAACCCTAACCCGAAAATGGGCTAATGTAGAGGACAAAACACTATTCCACCAACCTCAGAAAGTCCACATCGCTACAGTGAAAGATGGCCACCCAAGTCAAAAGTGCTATAGTGGCTGTCGGCTGGAAGTCCGCGTCGCTACAGTGAATGACAGCTGGAAGTTCGCGTCGCTACAGTGCCTT
This sequence comes from Viscum album, assembly GCA_963277665.1. Taxonomy (NCBI): domain Eukaryota; kingdom Viridiplantae; phylum Streptophyta; class Magnoliopsida; order Santalales; family Viscaceae; genus Viscum; species Viscum album. Next base: position 1,187,464,619 of record OY728143.1, on the reverse strand, counting down.
GTCGGTGTCGGTCGATCATCTCTGCTACAGTTGTCAGCTCGACCCGCGAAAGTTGCGGGTTGGTGCGCGGTACGAGCCACAAGCATTCGGCCCACCCGGATCGGGCTACACCAATCCGACATATACCAGTGAAATTTTTCTTCAGTATGGTGTACGTCATATTTTTGTACCTGACTTTGGTGTCTCCCCAAGCATCACTTGGTTTGCAATTAAATACATTTCAACAGCAGGTCTAGCGGATTTGGTGGGCTTAGATGCATCGACTGCACATATTGCACAACTGCTGTCAACACAGACCCCTAATATTAAGCTCGTGATTGGAAGCTTCAGCATGGGCATTGCAAAACATACGAATCTTGGCAACAGACTAGGCTTGCACACTGACCTTCATAATACGTCACTGACCTTCATAATACATTGAGGAGACATTCAGCTCCTGATCATATTCTCCACCTCGAGGACAAGGTGGATTTTCAGGGGGTGGCAGTGATAGGGATGCGCGAGAATCTGCAGTTGGGCAAAGCTGCATTTGCATGGGGGGATCCTGGGGGAACATGCTGTACAACATGGGGGGCCCATGGGGAATATGTTGGGATCCTGGGGAAATATTTTTGGGGCCCACAACAGTTGGAGGAGACTGTTATAAAGGGACCCGGGGGGAATATGCTGGGGAATGGAAGGGGGAATATGTTGGGGGGCCCACAATTGGTTTGTAGGGGCTGTTATAAATGGGGAGGGCCGGAGATAGTGGAGTGGGGGAAAATGATTTGGTTAGCTTGGCGGCCTTAAGGTTTGGGAATTCGGCCGTGTGGCTTGGGCGGGAGTGCTAGGTGCCTCTTGAGTTCTCTTTTCTCTTCTTTTTTCAGTCTTTTTCCTCTACTGTATTTCCGGTTCGTTTTTTACTAAAATACAAGTGTCTGTCTTCTGTTTCTATCATTGGTCCGACCTGCCGGATCTGGTCTGCCGTTGCCGACCTGCCGTTGCCACCTCATCGCTCCGAAGCGGCGCCCTGTCGTTCTTCATCAACATCTTTTTCTGGGTTCCTCCCGCTTAGAGGAGGCGTGCCCTGCTGGTCACTCAAAGGAGCCGCCTAGTGAAAGCACGCACTGCCAGGCCTTTGTTCGGAGGGGATGCGCCTGCCTGGCTCGCGATCAGCGGGGTGTTTTCGTCATGGAGGCCTTTCATCTGCCTCGAGTTGCTGCCTTGGACCAATGCCTGGACAACCTCGAAGCAGCTGTGTCCAATTTGGCGTCAACGACGAATTCTTATACACAGGAAAAAGCTGCGTTTCGGAGGAGCCTCTTTTCCTTGGTGGCTCGACTGGAGAAAATACTACCATAAGAGGAGGCGTGCCCATCGCTCGTAGTAGCAGCCCATCGAGTGAACCTGTCCGTGTTTGAGGGGAGAGGACTAACGCTACAGGAGGACGAACTGCTGCTACAGGAGGAACGACGTTCACAGCTTCGGGGTTGCTGGTTCCAACCGAGGAGGTGACCCCGCCTCTTCAAGCGATTGTGCAGCCTAAGGCACATACTACATCACCTAGCAAGCGACAGTAGTGCAATGCAAAAATGGTCGATTTCAACATGGGCGCTGCTGCTGCTTTGTATTCTGTCACGTGTCATGCTTTATGTCAGTATGGGAATGGAGCTGCATATCCACTCAAAATAAGTGTAGTTGGTGGTCTCAGTGGTCGGCTACCATGTTCAAGCACCATAAAGAGTTGGTTGCAAGAATCAAGCATGCCATTAAGATGCGGTGCATCCTTGCCCGTCCTTTTCTGTCACGACTTGGTTAATGACGTTGTTGCATGTAAACACGGGGAAAAGTCTGCAACACCCGCAGGTTCAGCTAGGATCCAGGTCACCACAGTTTGGAATTCAGGAATAATTTTTTTCCACTGTAGAAAAGCTAACTGCATTCTTCAGATTTCTATGAGAAAAGGGCAAGACTGGAAATACGATCCGACTGGATGGCGGGACATGACTATTTTTGTACCGGCTGTGGGTACGTGGTGTCTGCTTCTCTTTCCAAGACCTTGGAAAGAGTTCCGTTGGTGGTATGACACTAAAAAAGTTCAGGGCGTTCAACCACACTAATGGGTGCCATAGGTTGGCACAATAAGATGGGAGAAAAAACCTGGACACCGTTTATCCACTCGCATGGCTATTTTAATATCTATACCAATTTCCTTCAAGAGAGGGCTCACAGTGTCTCTCGCAGGGATACTGGCGTTAATTACGGGAGCTCAATGGGCCCTAATTCATATTTTCTGGACCAAATCAATATAGATTTCAACCTTTTGGAAATGCAACTGTTGGGAAATCTGGAGTGGCTTTCTGAAGCTATGTATAGCGTCAACGTGTTGGATACAATTAACGAGATCGTGAGCATCATAAGCACCACGATCCTTTTTAACGGGACCGAAAAAGAGTCCATTGGACGTGGTGAATTGGTCAAGATCCAAGCCCTAAAGCTGCAGGATTCACAGGGCTTCATTTGCACAGACAAAGCTGCGACCCTTTCTTTTAAAGGGAAAGGTGGTGATTTGGCACAACACCCTGACCCAGGGACGACAACAAAAGAAGCATCTTCTGATGTGCTCACTATTGTTTCCCTTGCCCAGAGGGTTCTGAATTCGCAGCATGGACACGTGTACTAAAGGCCGGCCCCCACCACTGCTGTTGCATTTCATTCTGGGTAGTGCCTAAATTCTTTAAATCTGGTGACAGGAGGCAGACCCAAGCTGCCACATTATGGGACATGACCATCACCTTGAGGACAAGGTAGTTTTTCGGGAGGGTGGCAGTGATAGGAATACATGAGCTGTTAAAGAGGGGAAGTGTTGTTGGGCTGAGGGACTATTGGTTATGGAATCTATCTAAGGGAGATTGGGTGGGCCAGCTGAAGTTGTTAGGGGTTTGTTAGCTGGATGGACAGCTGAGGAGTTTCCGGGGGAAGTTGTAATTGCATGGTGGGGCATGGGGGATATGTTGGGGGATATGTTGGGGGAATATTCTTGGGGTCCACAACAGTTAGAGGAGGCTGTCATAGAAGGGCCCAAGGGGAATATGTTGGGGGGCCCACAGGTGGTTAGTAGGGGCTGCTATAAATGGGGAGGGTTGGGGAGACTGCAGGGGAGATTTTGCTGGTTATCTGGGCGGCTTTAAGCTTGGGATTCAGCCGTGAGGTTTGTGCGAAGTTCATGGGAACTCCCGAGTATTTTCCCCTCTTCCTTACCCTCTTCGTCTCTAATCTTCTTCTTCCTCATCCTCTGCTGTATTTCTGGTTCCTTTCATACATAAATACAAGAAGCCGGTCCTCTGTTTCTATCAAAGACAGTGGTTGGAATGAACAAAGGAGGTCACCAACATGCCATTGATGTACCCAAGAAATCAAAGAAGGGGCTTGATCAAAAGAATGGACATTAAGTGATGAAGAGGCTTAGAGGTAATTCTCAAAATCTCATGAAGCCTGGATTGTTCCAAACAAGACAGCCTCCTCCTCTCAAAGCTTGAGGAATGAGTTTGTGAACCTTCTTCCCTTATTTATGCTTGAATTACTTGTGATGTTTTGGCATGAAAGGGGATGATTATTTGATAATTTAAAGTGGGTATTTCAAAAGAATTTTTTCTTGAGGATCATTCATGGACCACATAGTTTTATTAATTGATTACTCTCGTTTCCCGCAACGAGCTTTCTCTCGTGTGCATAGTGATTAATTAATATTTTTATCGTCAAATTTTCGGTGTTTGGATTCTCTAAACTTGTTAATTAAGGACTGTCATATGGTGGAATTGTTTAAGGATGATCATGAGTTAGATTACCCCTCAAAAATTGTGAAGAATCTTCTCTTTTTTACTTGTTGCTTTTGCGAACACATTCATTGGCATCAAAGGGGAGAACGGAAATAGTGCTTCTTTGTCAAAAAGTGAGTAAATCCGCAGGGGGAGAATGTGTTCTAGGGTCCCCATGAAGTTAAAGATGTCACCCTTATTCAAACGGAGAGAAATTCTCAAACCCATCAAGGGGGAGAGACCGAAGTATAATCCTAACTGTTGGAGACTGCATCCTTCATCGGACTTGAGGTCCGGTGTGGTTTTTAACATTCATTATAAATACACCCCAAGGTCTCCTTTAAAGGAGATACCTTGGGGGTTCGAGTTCCTCTCATTTTATCCTTCTACATGCTCTCAGTGGGATGCTGTCCTCCGCATTGCCAAGTACATCAAGAAAGACCCTGCACGTGGCCTTCGGTACTCACATCATGCTCACCTGGATGTTGAAGCTTTTTGTGATGCGGACTATGCCAGTTGCCTCGCTACCCGCAGATCTACTTCGGGTTTCGCCGTATTCTTCGCCGGTAATCTCATCTCTTGGCGCAGCAAGAAGCAGACTGTGGTCTCCCGTTCGAGTGCCGAGGCCGAGTATCGAGCCATGACCACTGTCACTACTGAGATCCTCTGGCTTCGTCATCTTCTCCAGGAGCTCGGTTTCCCAGCATCGACTCCTGCTCATATCTGGTGTGACAATCAGGCCGCCACGAAGATTGCCTCGAATCCCGTCTTCCATGAACGGACGAAGCATATCGAGGTGGACTGTCACTTTCTCCGCCACCATCTGGAGCAGCACCATATCGGTTTCGGCCATATCCCGACGGCCGATCAGCTTGCCGATCTCTTCACCAAAGGTTTTCCTGGAGCTCGTCTTGAGTCTCTCACTTCCAGGCTGGGTATTCACAGCCTCCATGGCCCAGCTTGAGGGGGAGTTTGAGATTGTCTTGTTATTCTTTTTTGTGTGGGACTCTATCCAATCTGGGCGTGTCCAGCTTGAGGGGGAGTGTTAGCGTCTGTTTTGTTGTTTTCTTTTCATTATGTGTCCAAGCTAGGTACACCTAGCTTGAGGGGGAGTGTTGGAGACCGCATCCCACATCGGACTTGAGGTCTGGTGTGGTTTTTAACATTCATTATAAATACACCCCAAGGTCTCCTTTAGAGGAGATACCTTGGGGGTTCGGGTTCTTCTCATTTTATCCTTCTACACTAACCATTCACTCTATTTTTGCCTTTGAATTATGTTGTCCAAGGGGGAGCAAAGACACACAAATCCAAAGAGGCTTTTGAAATTCTAAAGAGAGTTTTGATGAAAAAGGGGTTTGATTGCTTTGTGTTACTAATCTCGTTAAACATTATATGTTTTTGATGATGAGGATTTATGATGGTTGTATTGCCAACAAATCCAAAGGGGGACATTGATGTGGCCGTGCATGTCCGGAAGTTAAAGTCATTGCATGACTTGTTGGATTTGTTGTCAATTACAAGCAAGTTGGATTTGTCAATCATTCAAGTGATTGATACATAGAGGGTATTTCCGAGTTTCACATCGGAGTACTCCACCATGTAATCTTTTTTATCCATTTATAAAAGAATATCTCCGCCTCACCTTGAGGTAAGGAGAATTTTCTCCTATATCGGAATACTCCATCGTGTAATTTTTTTTACCCATCTATAAAAGAATGTCTACGCCTCACCAGTGTACGGATGATAGGTAGTAAACATACCGGAGTCTCCTGTGAGATGTTGCGACGCACCAGAGTCAAGCATCTAAACTGTCATAATTGAAAACAAAAACAACAACAAACAAGCCTTAAATCCAATTAAGGTCGGTTACATGTCTCAAATGTCGCCAATTTGCTCTATTGAAGACTATATTTTCATTGAAACCATTTAGAACAAGATTACCTTGGATGATTTGTTTAAGAGTCTTTTTAATTCCACCTCCACTTTTTTTAATAAGTGAATTTGTTATCAAGTTTATCCTATTAACAAGTGCATTCCTAGATCTTCTTTTAACATGTCCAAATCGTCTTAATCTACTCTTAGTCACCTTCTCATCAATTAGAGACACTTCAATTTTCTCTTGAACACATCCATTTTTAATCTTATCCATCTTAGTATGCCCACATGTCCATCTTAACATTTTCATTTCTGGTATTCTTATTTTTTGTTTAAGGTGCCCCGTTAAAGACCGACACTCACTATCATTTAGAATAGCCTATCTAATAACAGTCCTATAAAATTTACCTTTTAATTTCAAAGAAATTTTACGATCATAAAGCACCCCAGAAGCCTTTCTCTATTTTATCCATCCAATTTTGTAAATGGTGAATTCCCCTTACCTCAATGTGAGGTGGAGACATTCTTTTATAGATGAGTGAGACTAATTACAAGGAGGGTAAGTCCGATGTAGGACTCAGAAATACCCATTAAACTTAAATGGGGTCCAACACTCCCCCTCAAGCTGGACATGCCCAGATTGGATTGAGTCCCACAAAGAAAAAGAAAAACAAGACACAAAGACCATCTCAGACTCCCCCTCAAGCTGGGCCATGGAGGCTGTGAATACCCAGCCTGGTAGTGAGAGAGTCAAGGCGAGCTCCCGAGAGGCCTTTGGTGAAGAGGTCAGCAAGCTGATCCGCCGTCGGAATATGGCTAAAACTGATATGGTTCTGGTCTAGATGGTGGCGAAGAAAGTGACAGTCCACCTCGATATGCTTTGTCCGTTCATGGAAGACGGGATTCGAGGCAATCTTTGTGGCTGCCTGATTGTCACACCAGATATGAGCAGAAGTCTGTGTCGGGAAGCCGAGCTCTTGTAGGAGGTGACGGAGCCAGAGGATCTCAGTGGTGACCGTGGCCATGGCACGGTATTCGGCCTTAGCACTCGATCTAGAGACGAGAGTCTGCTTCTTGCTGCGCCAGGATTCAGGTTACCGGCGAAGAAGACGACGAATCCCGAAGTAGACTTGCGGGCAGCGAGGCAACCGACATAGTCCGCATCACAGAAGGCCTCAACATCAAGATGAGCATGATGTGAGTACTGAAGGCCACGAGCAGGGTCTTTCTTGATGTATTTGGCAATGCGAAGGACAACATCCCACTGAGATCTGGTTGGATGCTCCATGAACTGGCTGACTTTGCCAACGGCGCATGCAATGTTAGGCCGCGTCATGGTAAGGTAGTTAAGTTTACCCACCAGACGTCGATGACTCTCGGGATGAGGAAATGGTTCCGAGTCGGTATGGAGAGATCGTTCCCCAGGCTCAAGTGGAGTGTCCACTGCAGTCGCTGTGCTCAAACCTGCATCCTGCAAGATATCAAGAACATATTTGCGTTGACAGAGAGAGATAGTGTCCTCAGAACGGGAGACCTCGATGCCAAGGAAGTAGGTGAGGGGTGTCACGACCCGTCCTCGGGACCCGTGCCGTGACTACCCCAAACCCGCCTCCCATAGGCCAGGGGCTGGCGACTAGCACCAAGGCGTAAATCCCGACAAAAAGGAGAAGACATTGCCTTTATAAAGTAAACAAACACCACAGAGTAAGCAAGCAGAAGTAAACACTAAGTAAAACTGGGTACAATAGTAGTGCGGAAAAGTAAGTGGATCAGAATACAAACCCAAACTGAAAGTAAAGTACAACTGGAAAGAAAGTACATCAACTGAAAGTAAAACAGCAACGTCGAGTCGTCCACTGGAAGTCCCACCTAAAGGGTGGGTACAGATAGCCTCCTCAACTCCTTGGGTCCAGCCGTTCGCTCCGTGTACGTTCCGCCCAGTGGTCCACCTCCAGGTACCGACCTGCTCTACAAGCCTCAACCACGATCAGCGCTGTCCGTCGTCTGCATCCAACACAACGTAGTGCGGGCATAGCCCGTGCAGAGGTGAGTACACGCTACTCAGTAGGGACCCCGAGACCCCCGAAGGTCTCCCAGAATCCACAAAGGATAATCCACAAAGGAAAGATACAATCACGAAGTAACAACCAACACTACTTAGGTATATGCCCATACATATACCTAAGTCATCAATTCCCGTTCGGCTCCAACATCCGAGCCCCAGTTCGATCACGTCCAAACAGGATAGTACAACCCAATCCACACAGGAAAGCACAACACAATCCACATAGGAAAGCAAGTCAATCATATCGAAGATAATGATTGAAAGTCAAGACTCAGCTCACACAGGTATACTCCTTCGTAAGGTGATAGAGATGATCAGATGTAGCCACTGATTCATCTAAGCTGGGACCCACGTAGGATACTAAACCAGCTAAGCTGTCGGACCCACATAGGATACAGACCAACTACTCTGCCAGACCCACGTAGGATAGCAAGAACAGAGTCATCGCCGTCGAACCCACGAAGGATTTCAGTACGGTCTTCATTACTGCCGAACCCACGGAGGATTTCAGTGCAGTCTTCATCGCCGTCGAACCCACGGAGGATTTCAGTACGGTCTTTATCACTGCCGAACCCACGAAGGATTTCAGTGCAGTCTTCATCGCCGTCGAACCCACGAAGGATTTCAGTACGGTCTTCATCACTGCCGAACCCACGGAGGATTTCAGTGCAGTCTTCATCGCCGTCGAACCCACAGAGGATTTCAGTACGGTCTTCGCAGTCGTAGCCAGCTCTAGGGTTCCCGCACACAGCATGCTCGTTTCCGGGAGGGTCCACTTCACGAGCCAAAGGGGGTCGATACATCAACTGACACGTAGTCCGGAGTTGATGTATCCCAAAGTTCCGTCTCAACAAAAGGAACTCAACGCGACAGATGGCGCGTCAATTGGACGCCCGTTCTGAGAGTTATTGGCTTTTTCGTTCCAGAGACCCGGTTGGTTTTTAAGTCAAAACCAACCCGACCGCACTCCAACTGCGTCCAAACCTCGAGAGGAGTAAGCCAAAAGGTCCGTCTCACTAAGAGGAATCCAACAAAGTCGACGACATGTCAATCGGACGTCCGGAGCTGAAGTTATAAGCGTTTCCGCTCTGAGGGCTCGATTGGTTTCGTGTTCGAACCAACCCGGCCATACCCAAAGTTCTCCGAAACCTTGAGTGTAATATACCGAAACGACCGTCTCGATCCAAGGATCGTTACGCAACTGACGGTGCGTCGATCGGAGGTCCGTAGCCCAAGATATGAGCAAAAGACCGAAAGTGGTCCGAAAATGGGGGGTCTGGGCCCGGCCTGACCAGGCCCAACCCCCCTGGGTCGGCCCGAACCGGGTCGACCCGACCCGGGTCCGACCCGACTGGGCGCGGCTCGGCCCGGTCCGCGCAACCCGGCCCGGCCCAGCCGGGTGGCGCGCTGGCTCGACCAGCGAGCCGAGCGGGGGACGCGGTCCCCCGCGGCCTTCGCGCTCCGCGGACGCGGCGAGCGCCGCGTCTTGCTCCCCCGGATCCCGCGCGGCCGCAGGATCCGGCTGTTTGCCGCCGCTTCGGCGACCCGCGCCGCCGGTGATGTCCGCGGGCCACCGGAGTTGCTCTGGTGGTCCGTTTTCAATTCCGTCTGCGCCGGTGTTCATTTTGGGTCCCGTATTTTACTGCGGAATCAACAAATCGCCTCTGCGGCCCGTTCCATCATCACCCGTCGATCCGCACGTCAAATAAACAATCTGCAGAGTCTTTGAATCGCCTCTGTGGCCCCGACTCCGGCCGCGGTTTCGTTCGGCCTCAACGGCGCGGCGTGACGGCGCCGCACTTCTTCGCCCGTTCTTCTTTGTTTCCGCGCGGTGCCGTTGCACCGTGCTACCTTTGTTCGTGCCGCGACAAACACATTATCAAAAGAGGGAGGAGGGTCGGCCGTGTTCGTGCGGTCTGGCCCCCTCCCGTTAATCCGATATCAAGCGGCTAAGAAAAAGACGTTTGGACGGTCAAGAAAATTCATGAACCAAAAATCAAACCCCTACCTCGATGAAGTCGTCGAACGAGGTTTGTCGCGGGAAATGGACGTCGCGGAAGACGGCGTCGCGGAAGGAGGATCGTCGGCGTCGCGGTACACGGCGTCGCGGTACACGGTGTCGCGGAGAAGAGGACCGTCGGCGTCGCATCGTCGATCTCCGAGGAATCAGCGTTATTCGCCGTCCTTCGTCGGAGGTCGGCGTTCTTCGTCGGTGACGGTGTGTTCTTCGCGTTCTTCAAGGAGGAAGAAGATATTCCTCAAGAGCGCAAGAGTCCTCCCTTCCTTTCGCACAACGAATCAACCCCTAATAAAATAAGTCCTGTCTTATTTTATTAATACACACGCAAGCCATTAATTTGAAAATCAAACAGATCTCATTCAATTAATTGAATTAATTGAGGAGCGTTTAATATTCAAATTAATTTTGAGGGTTGACTTGCCATTAATTCGGGGTGCGGGTGAGTTACATATTAAAAGCACGAGAGAGGTTAAAAAGGGATTGAAGGGGTGGGGCTCGTGTGGGCCCCACTTCACTAATATCCTACCTAGTGGAGTTAGGATATTAGTGGGTCCCACTCCAACCACCAAGCATAGGTTTAAACTACCCAGAATAGAAATAAAATTGTAGCACAATATTTTATTTTATTCTTTAGTTAACCCATTATTTAATAACCTCACTCGAGCAACGCAACTTCGGAAAAAGTGTTCTTAAGCAATTACCGGCACTGCGGTTTCATCGGTGTCCTCGAATTTTGATTTTGAGCACCGGTTCAAAAGTTAGGAAAACCCGCTCGTTCGTTCACTGAACGTACCCGAGCTAAACTTCGGAAATTGATTCCGAGCACACCGGGCCTCGGAATCAGGTGCCGTCAGAAACTGCGTTCTTGTAAAATCCCAAAGAAAATTAAGAAAAAATTTCCCTTGAATTTTACAGGTCTTTACAAGGGGACCCAGATCTTTGGTATGAAAGTGGTGGTGGAGGTGCGCCTTGAGGTTGGCGATTCCGGTGGAGTCGCTCCCTGTGATGATGATATCATCAACATAGACCACGAGCAAGATACATCCACGCGTCGTCGTACGGAAGAAGACGGTGTGATCTTTCATACTGCGAGAGAGGCCAAAGGCTGTGACGACTGTGCTGAAGCGGCCGAACCAAGCCCGAGGAGACTGCTTGAGGCCATAAAGGGAGCGAAGAAGGCGACATACATGGGAGTCGGCACCAGATGCAGAAAAGCCAGGGGGCTGCTGCAGGTAGACCTCTTCGTCAAGAAAGCCATGGAGAAAGACATTCTTGACATCCAGTTGATGAAGCGGCCAGTGATGATGAGCAGCCAGAGATATGAACAGGCGGACAAAGACCATCTTGGCTACCGGAGAGAAGGTCTCAAAGTAATCAATGCCATATGTCTGAGCAAAGCCCTTCGCCACAAGCCGGGCTTTGAGGCGACAAAGAGTGCCATCGGGATTGAGACGGATTGTATATATCCATTTGCAGCCGACCGCCTGTTTGCCCGCAGGGAGGGGGACTAGATCCCATGTATGATTGTCCTCCAGAGCCTGCAGTTCATCTCGCATAGCCTGTAGCCACCCCGGGTGTGACTTGGCGTCGCTAATCGTGCGAGGAATAGAGATCGTCTCCAGTGCTGACAAACCTTTGTAAGAAGATGTAAATAAAGGAGTAGTTTGATACGAGCGAGTACCTTTCCGGAGTGCAATTGGAAAGTCCTCGGGTGCTGTGACAGGAGCATCTGACGAAGTGGGAACAATGTTGTCCTCGGCCTGGATGGGGGTACAGTTGATGGACGACGAGAGTAGACCTGTCCAAAGTGATGACCTGTAGGAGGAGACACCAGAGGCTGGTGAAACAGGAGAGGAAGACAGTCATCGATGGTAAAACGACACTCCATATATTCTGTCGTATCCCTATTAAGATGGAAACATTTCAATTCTAAAGTCTCTGTAACTCTAAATTGATAGCGTCTTTGGACTCTGTGACGAGAACTATATCATCAGCAAAAAACATGCAATTAGGTATTTCATTTTGAATATGCTCTGCATGTTCATCTAAGACCAAAACAAAAAGGTATGGGCTTAAAGCCGAACCTTGATGCAGTCCTATCGAGACAGAGAAGTCTGTAGTATCACTTACTGGAGTTATAACTCAAGTCAAACTCCCTTCTTACATGTCTTGGATGAGTTTGATATAGGCCACTTGCACCCATTTTCTTTCAAGCGCTTTCCATAAAGCTTCTCTAGGAATTTTATCACGTCTTTTTCAAATCAATGAAAACCATATGCAAATCTTGAGCTTTTTGTTGACAATACTTCATCTGAGCTCTAATCAAATAAATTGCTTCTACTGTTGAACGTCCATGCACAAAACCAAATTGATTATCTGAAACTTTAGTTTCCTTTCGAATCCTTTGTTCAATCACTCTCTCAAAGTTTCATAATGACTCATAAGCTTGATGCCTCTATAATTCCTACAACTTAAAATGTCTCCTTTATTTTTTTACACTGGTACTAGAGAACTCTTCCTCCATTCATCGGACATTTTCTTAGATTTCATTACCTCATTAAATAACCTAGCCAGCCAATTAATGCCCACCCCCCTGAATATTTTCACACTTTAATGCATATATTATCTAGCCTAAATGCTTTACCATTTTCCATTCTTCTGAAAGGTTCTTTAACCTCAAATGGATGAACTTTTTGATAATAGCTGTAATTGAGTTTCTCTCTACTAATATTTAGATTATCCAAGTCTAATTCACACATCTGCCCTTCATTGAATAGATTATTAAACCTGCATCCCCATATTTTCTTAATTTTTTCATCCTTAAAAAGGGTACGCTCTTCATCTTTTATGCACCGAACTTGATGTAAATCTGTAAATTTTCGCTCTCTACCTCTAGCTAAACTTTAGATTTTTCACCATTCTTAGTATGTAATCAATGGTACAACTCCTCAAAAACTTGAGATTTAGCTTCACTAACTGCTTTCTTAGCCTTTCTACGAGCAACATGATATCAAACCCAAGTATCTTAATTACTACAAAGGGGTAAAACTTTAAAACACTCTCGTTTCACTTTAACTTTTAGTTGGACATTCTCATTCCACCACCACGATTCTTTCCTTTCGAACAAAACCCTTTTGATACTCTTAGAATAGAAGTAGCTATATTGCAAACACTTTTAGTCACCTCATCTCACATGTAGTCGGCGGTTCCTTGAACTTCCAAATCCATTTCTTTCAAAAGTTCACTCTTAAATTCTATTATAAGGCCGTCCTTTAGGCGTTACCATCTGATTTTCAGATTCCTTAATTGTTTCATATTGCTTTTGTAATTCTTAACTTGTAGGTCTAAAATTAATAAACGATGTTGAATGATCGGACTTTCACCGGGTATAACCTTACAATCCTTAATAAATCTTCTATATGACCTTTTTACCAAGAAATAATCAATTTGAGATCTTGCGACTCTGCATTTATTAGTAATAAGACGTTTCTCTGATTTTCTAAAGAGCTTATTTGCCACTACAAAATCACAACTATAGGCAAAGTCTAAGATATGCGATCCTTCATCATTTTCTACACCCAAACCAAACCTCTATGACAATCTATCTGATCTCTAGAGTCCTTTCCGACATGCCTATTTAGGTCTCCACCTATAAATTTTTTCTTATGGCGCGACAAACTCTGAATCAAAGTTTCTAAATTAACTCTAAAAGTAGATTTCTATTGTACATCTAGACCTACTTAAGGCGCATAAACACTAACGAAGTTGAAAGTCTCGTTTCCTACAACTAATGACTATGATTCCATCCCTCAATCTGATGACATCAACCACTTTATCTTTCTTATCCACCACAATACCAACACCATTTTTAGTCATAGTTTTACCCGAGTACCAAAGTTTGAAACCGGAGCTATCTAATTCTTTTGTCTTTTCTCCCACGCATTTAGTCTCTTGTAAACACAGTACACCAATACCTTTTCTAACTGACAACATTGAAATGAATTCCGGCATCATACACCCACCTAACAAATAATTGACAAACTTTCACTCTTTTTTCCTTCTTGTATGCGTCACTAATTGTTGTTTGTTTTGAAGTTGCTGTTTTCCTTTATCGCAAAACCTCTTATGGACTTGGAGTGAAGTTGTGATCAATTGCTTTCCTTGACTTTGGAAGATGTGCTTTGATACTGCTTTTAGGAATAGAGTTGTTTCCCAAACTTCTTGTTGAACTTGCTTTCCTTTTGATTTCTCCTCCTGTCAGATAACTTTGACATGAGCAGACAAATTTATTTGATCCTTTGATGATTTTTTCCTTAAATAGCCTTTCTAATTTATTCTCTTACACGCGTCAGACAACTTTGTCGTGTTGTTGTATTTCGAAAACCCCCAACCAAATGTTTTTTTCTCGTGTAATACCTCTATTTGTAACTTTGATGTAAAATTTGCATGCCACAATATTCTTATTTTTAGGATCAACCAATACACAATATGCCCAAGCGGGATCTTTATCAGAATTACTAGCCATTTATAGGCAGAGTAGCTGGAAAAAAAACACAGTTAAATGCATCAAATTTGAAATTTTTTAATAAAACAAAAAGAATATAAATAATAACACATAAAATAAAAAATAAAAAAATAGATGAGTATTAGTCCGCAACAGCTGGTAATATCTAGTATTTTCTATGGTGACATGGAATGACATGTCATGACTTATGGTGCAAGTCCTTGACCTTATCATATAGTCAACAATGAAATGACTTGACAAAATGAATTCTCATTATAGAAACATCAACAATCAAAGTCATTGAAATTAAGATACAACAACAAAGCCTTACACCCAATTTAATGGGACCGACTACATGGATCAAACTTTGCCGATTAACTCTATTGAAGACCATATTTTCATTAAAACCATTTAGAACAAGATCATTTTGAATGATCTGTTTAAGAGTCCTTTTAAATCTACCTCTACCATTTTTAACAAGTAAATTAGTTATTAAGCTTATCCTATTAACAGGTGCATCTCTAGGTATTTTTTTAACATATCCAAACCATCTTAATCTAGTCTTAGTCATATTCTCATCAATGAGAGTCACTCCAATTTTCTCTCGAATACATTCATTTCTAATCCCATCCATCATAGTATGTTCACATGTACATCTTAATATTTTCATTTCCACTACGCTTTTTTTTTGTTCAAGATGTGCCGTCAAAAACCAACACTCAATACCACATTGAATAGTAGGTCTAATAACAGTTCTATAAATTTTACCCTTCAATTTCAAAGGAATTTTACGATCACAAAACACCCTAGAAGATTTTCTCCATTTCATCATTGAAACTAAGATATATATATAAATAATAAGGGTAATTTTGGAAATTGTGAAGAAGAATTAGTTAATCTCGTTTTTTATAACAAGTTTTAAATAACGGTCTGGTAAGACCATTCCATTCAGCCATGAAACTCCCAAGCAATGGAATATTAAATTCCATTCCATATTGTGCCGTTCCATTCCATTAATGACCATTTCATTTTATCCCAGGAAAACTCTCAATCATAGCCCGAGTAATTGCATTTTGGAGCACATTTTTGTGTCTTATGATAAACATAACATATACATCAAGAAGACAAATTAACCGTGTCTTCATTCGTGATATCTGTTTTAATCTCGTGATTGTAGATGAATAAGCCAATTTAATAAATAGGGGGTTCAGAGTAAAGAAATTGCCCTGTTTCAACATTTGTTGGTTTGGGGGGGTGAGGGGCAGGTCGCCGGGTCAAGTCCCCAGACCTTTGTGTTTAATGCAATTTATTTCCTTGCGTTGTGTTTCGCGGTGACAGATGTTATCGACCTTGTATATAAGAAATATGCTAAGCTGACAATTCCATAAAAGCAAATCGATAACACTGACACCTGATTGGCGATTTAAAATACATGTTCATAAATAAAAGTGGGGTGAATTTTGCACTTTTTTGGTCATTTTCATTAAGATAAGTGTTTTGATGCATCAATATAAGATGCCTGCCCCCATTAGGGTCATTCAATGTTAAAAACAGTAAATTAATCAGCTAATCAAGTTTTTATTGAATTTATCTTTTTATCAATTACCAACCATCCATTTGATGATTGAAAATTGGTAACAATTTGCATGTATCACTTTTTTATGGTAATACCAATGACATTTGGTTGTGATAATTGCCTTGGGGTTGTTTGATTGTAAGTCTCAAAAGTTAGACATTAAGTTAGAATATCAAATACATTGTGATGATTGCCTTGGGGTTGTTTGATTGTAAGTCTCAAAAGTTAGACATTAAGTTAGAATATCAAATACATTGTTATCTGTTTATTATTGCCAATGAATATTAACACAATCATATTTCTATATTTTCTTTATGCTTTAGTTTTCATTGCTCCTTTGGCAAGCAAAACTAATTTGATTTATTTTTATCATAATATCATGTCGTTAAACATGATCATTTTTCATTTAGTATTTCATGTTAGACATTGTTTAAGATGACTTGCTTTCGTCATACGATAGTTCATTAAAGTGGTTTATTATCAAAGGGTGTTGTTGGACCCCATTTAAGGTTAAAGGGGTATTTCTGTTCTGAGTCCCACATTGGTCTTACCACCTTGTAATTAGTTTTTACTTCTCTATAAAAGAGGATCCCCACCTCACATTGAGGTAAAGGGAATTCACCCATTACATGGTATCAGAGGGATTTTTATCCCGAACCCTCCCTCCCTTGCGGATTCCCGGCGTTCTCCCGGCCCCGCCTCTCTCACTCCTGCCCTAGCCTTCCCGGCAGGCCCTCCCTCCCGGCGCACCTCTCCTCTCCGGCCCTCCCTCCCGGCTCGTCCCTCCCGCTACGCCTCCACCTCCCGGCGCGACGCGGCTCCCGGCTCCTCCCGCTGCTCCTCTACGCATCCCGTCGGCCCGCCCTTCCTGCGCGCGGCGGCCCGGTTGCTCCCGACGGCCTTCCTGCGCCGCGGCTCCCGGCTGCTCCCGGCGGCCTCCCGCTGCTCCCGACGCCATCACCCGCGCGCCCCGCCGGCGGCCTCCCGCTGCTCCCGGCGCCTCCCGGCTGCTCCCGACGGCCTCCCGCTGCTCCCGGCGGCCTCCCGCTGCTCCCCGCGCCTCCCGCGCCTCCCGCGCCTCCCGCGCCTCCCTCTGCTCCCGCGGCCTCTCGCGGCTCCCGGCTCCCGGCGGCTTCTCCCGGCTCCCGGCTCCCCGGCTCGCCCCGCCATCCCGGCGCACCTCCTCCCGGCGTCGCGCCCTCGCGCCCAGCCCTCAGCGCCCCGCCCCGGCGTCTCGCCCTCGGCCTCGCCCCGGCGCCGCGCCCTCGCCCCCTCCCCCCAGCAGCTCTCTACCCGCTGCCCTCTCCCGGCGTTGCTCCCGGTTTGGCCTTCCGGCGCCCGGCGCGCCCAGGTCCAGCCCTGCTCTCGGCCCTGCGGCGCTCCTGCCCCGAACCCGCGCCCCAGCACCCGCGCCGCCCCTGCCCGGCCGCACCATCCTGAGCGCGACCCCCTGTCGCTGCTCCCTCCGGCCGCATCTCCGGGCCGCTTCCCTTCCACCGCCCGACTCCCGGTGCACGGGTCCAGCGCCCGCCCTCCATGGACGCGTCCTCCGTTCTTCCGTCCCTCATCACGGCCTCCTCCCGGCTTGTCGATGACCGGCTGGATGCCACTAATTTTTCCGTCTGGCGGAAGACGGTCTTGATGTCCCTCCGCGGCATGGGGCTTCATTCTCATCTTGAGAAACCCCCACCTGAACTCACTGATCCTAAGTTCGACTCCTGGCAGCTGGCGGACAGCAAAATCTTCGCCCTACTGGTCAACTCCATGGACCGCTCCGTGAAAGATGTCACCCGGACTGCCAACACCGTCAAGGAGCTCTGGGATTCCTTGATTGTCATGTTCTCCGAGACCAATAACTTGGCCCGGGTCTCTGACGTTCTACAACGTCTCTCCCATATCCGCCAGCAGGATCGGGCCTTCCCCACCTACTTCATGGAATGGAAGGGTCTCCGCGATGAACTACAGGAACTCTGGCCGATTCCTCAAACTCCGGCCGAAGCGCAGACTCAGCGGGACCAGCTCTGCCTATTCAATATAGCATCCCGTCTTTTTATAACATAACTTTTCATTCCATTACACGGAACTGAGGATCTTTAAGGTTTAGTGTCTTGGAAACAAGGAACATAAAACATGAAACAAAAAAAAAACATTCTTCTTAAACACTTGAAAGGCTTCTCCTCATGTTCACCCTAGGCTCATTACTGCATCTCATAACCTGGGGACATACATCAAAAGGAAGGGTGAGCAGAAGGCCCAGCAAGGGAAACAAGTGAAACATTTTACATATGAACTTGAGATACATCAATAAAGTCATGAAAAGAACTTTAATGCATGAAAATGAAATCACGAGGCATATCATAATAAAAATAAAACTTTTTCATAACTTGAAGATGTGGCTACATCATTTAACATAGACAATCATGAACATATCACCAAGGTCCATCCCCAAGGTGTCATTTTAAAATTACCAAGGTTATTCACCAAGGTATCGTGAAAATTGTAATCTCTAGTGGTTACATCATTACCCAATGCATTGGAGCGCTATCAGGGCGCACCCTTAAATTTGCCTTTATTATCATGTGAGCCACATATATCATCATCAAACATTTCATAAATAACCCACATAGAATAAAATAAATGGGTTTCATTTCATAATCATAACGTTTTAAAAACTGCTTTAAAGACATGATCTTTACGTCACTTTAAACCCACGGAAAGGGAAAGCGGGTCTCATGTATGTAAATCCCAGAATTTAAAATGGAACATTTTGATATATATGTGAATACCCTTGTAGAAATAAGAGCTTTGAGTATTCACTTTATAACATAAAATAATTTTTGAGAAAAGAGAGAGGCATTTTGAGGGGAAAATTCTGCAGCATAACGGCTAAGTTTCGGGGTTTTAGAAAACATTAAAAGAGAGGTAAATGGGTAAAACATTCATAAATGACCCATAAAATAGTACATGGACAGAATAAGAAGGATACATGATCATGGTAATGAAATTTCAAGGACATACCATTTGAAATGAAAAACATGGAAGGAAGAAAAAAAAAATTAGATTTCTCTTATGAAAGTTCGGCAGCCTAACGGCGTTACTTAAACATCAACAAAAATGATTTGAAAAGATCAAATAGGATCTCTCATCATGTGAACATAAGAGTTCAGTATGATAGATATAGAGATAATTCCCCAACATAACAAAAAGGAACTTGAAAGAATTGACATGAAAGTAGAACTTCAAAACGAGAAGGGTGAAGAACTACTTAAAAATTCGGCAGCCTAACGGTGCCACTTAAAACATCAAAATACTGAATTGAAGAGATCAAATGGGGTCTCTAATCATATGAACATAAGAGTCCAGTATGATATATATAGAGATCATATCCCAATATAACAAAAAGGAACTTGAAATAATTGACATGAAAGTAGAACTTCAAAACGAGAAGGGTGAAGAACCACTTAAAAATTCGGCAGCCTAACGGCGCCACTTAAAACATCAAAATACTGATTTGAAGAGATCAAATGGGGTCTCTAATCATATGAACATAAGAGTCCAGTATGATATATATAGAGATCATACCCCAATATAACAAAAAGGAACTTGAAATAATTGACATGAAAGTAGAACTTCAAAACGAGAAGGGTGAAGAACCACTTAAAAATTCGGTAGCCTAACGGCGCCACTTAAAACATCAAAATACTGATTTGAAGAGATCAAATGGGGTCTCTCATCATATGAACATAAGAGTCCAGTATGATATATATAGAGATCATACCCCAATATAACAAAAAGGAACTTGAAATGATTGACATGAAAGTAGAACTTCAAAACGAGAAGGGTGAAGAACCACTTAAAAATTCGGCAGCCTAACGGCGCCACTTAAAACTTCAAAATACTGAATTGAAGCGATCAAATGGGGTCTCTCATCATATGAACATAAAAGATCAGTATGATAATTTAGAGATCATACCCCAACATAATAAAAAGGAACATGAAAGACTTGAGTGAAAATAGAACTTGAAAACGAGGAAGGTGAAAGAATCCCTTAAAAATTCGGCAGCCTAACGGCGCCACTTAAACATTCTTAAAACGAATTGATGAGAGCAAGGGGGGGTCTCTCATCATATGAACATGAAATAGGCAGTAGGATGAATATAAAAGAACATCCTCAAACATAATAACATGGAGTATAAAAGAAATGACATAAAAGAGATTACTTGAAAAGAATGAGAGAGGTCGGATCCCTTACCTTAAAATGTAACTCTTAAACCTCAAAGGTTGGGACCTTGAGGGCTTGGGGGCACCTTGGGAGGACTCCTTGGGAGGTAATGAGACCAGAAATTCGTTGGGAATGAGTGGGGAGTCGAATGGATGAGAGGAGGGCTTGGTATTTATAGGGAAAGTGAGGGGACAAGGCATTAATGGCCAAGGGACACCTCACATGTGCTTTTCTCAAACCCATGTGCTCTCCCTTGTCATTTATCATGGAGTTAGGCCACATGGGGCCCCCAAAACAATAATTCATCACCCTTGGCCGGCCAACCCTCAAAAGATCTCATGACATCATCATGACACCGTTATGATGTCATTAAACATTTTACTATTCACTGAAAATTCAACTTTCTCAGAAAAATCCCAAAATTTCACATTAACCAAATATCAATGCTCTGATTTCAAAAATGAAATCCATTTTATAAAAATAATTTTCTAAATATTTTTAATTTAATTTTTAAATAAAAACACTATTCATCGAAAATTCATTTTTTTCAGAAAAAACCCCAAAAATTACCATAACATAATATCGATGCTCTGAGTTCAAAAATAAAGTCATTTTTATAAAAATAATTTTCTAATAATTTTTAATTAAATTTTTAATTAAAAAACACTATTCACCCGAAAAAACTAATACTTGAATAATAATTAATGAAACCGTTATTTAACTATTTTATTGAATCACATTACTTAATCAAGGTGCCTAGATTATTTTAAAACTTTCTTTAAGTGAGATTACTAATCCATTTGGTCATATTACTAATCCTAATCATAAAATCACTATTCATAATTTACTATTCATCAAAAATCAAGTTGATCTTATTAGACTCTAAATTTAGTACTGAACATAATTGCAGAAGACCATTTTTTGAAAATCATTACACATTTTTAATTATTTAGGGTTTACATAAACATATTTAAAATATCCTTTTTCTAAAATTCATCAAAAATATGCATACTATATTTATCCGGTCATTTCAAAATTCATAAACTTCATCATAAGAAGAAATCCCAATTTTTATTTAAAACAAGGATTACACAAGGTAGTTACGGTCTCGTTACATAACCCCTTATAATACCAGCATAGGACCTAAGAGTAAGGTGTGCTAGGGTGATAGAAGCTTGGGGCGGCTCAGTCAACATTGCCCGAGTAGTAATTTCTATCAGTTTGAACTTCTCACGAAGGCGATTTCGTTCCAGCTTCACATGATGAAGTTCGGCTTGGATTTGATCCAGAGCAAAGCCCAGTGGTGCTACCTCCTTCCCAAGCTCTGTTAGATGGGCTTCGATCGGTCCAAGACTACTAGGTGAGGCCATCGAATCTTCTTTCTATAATAATTAACCAAGATTACTTATATTTAGAGACAATAATCAAAACATTTTGTTCACAGCGGTCATGTTGACCGATGGTTATATAATAGTCAAAACCCACTGATCTCATTTTAATTATAATCATGTTTATCAAATAAAACATTTTTGTTGAGTATAATAACACATAAAATTAGGAAACAAAATTTATTTAAAAATTTCGGGTCGTTACATTCAACCTCCTGAATGGCCTCGCACCGGACTATGCCACGACGGCCACCGAGATGCTTGCCAGCCCGTCTACACTGGATATCCCGCAGGTCTATCATCGCCTGCAGAAGGCACATCGGGCCCTTGCACCACCCGTCCCCCTTCCTGATCACACTGCGCTCCTCGGACGTGGCGGTAGTCGTCCTCCCGGCCCTCGTGGGCGCGGCCGTGGGGACGGCCGACCTCGCCCCCTCTGCCAGCATTGCGGCAAGCTCGGCCATCTGGTGGACCGTTGCTGGGTCCTGCATGGTCGTCCTGAGTCGCACCCCCGCCGGGGCCAGACTGCGCTCCGTGATGCGCCCTCACCTGCTGCTACTCTTCCCTCGTCATTGGATCTCTCCCTGGCTGAGCTCCAGCTGATTCACGATTACCGGTCCACCTCCATCGCGGGCTCTTCGTCAGCTTCTCTTGCCCATTCCGGTGGTCACACTGCCCTTGTCAGTCATCGTTCTCCGGCATGGATGCTTGATTCTGGTGCGTCCGACCACCTCATCGGGGATGCAGGTATGCTCTCCCACTACCGTCCCTATAGTGGATCCTCTGCCATCACTGTTGCTGATGGGTCCACTCTCCCCATAGCCGGCTTTGGCTCCTGTTCCCTCACCTCCTCCCTTCACCTCTCCTCGGTGGCTCATGTACCCCGGAGTCCTTTTAACCTGCTTTCCATCAGCAAACTGACCAAGGATCTCAATTGCACTGCTCTCTTTTCCTCGTCTTCTGTTTTGTTTCAGGAGCGGACGACGAACCGGGAACTTGGTAGAGGCCAGCTTCGGGATGGAGTGTACATGTTCGCTGGCCCGCCTTCCATCGCCTGCGCGTCTCTCCCTGCTCATGCCGTTGACCTCCATTCCCGGTTGGGCCACCCTTCCGCCTCTGCACTTCATCGACTCTACCCCGATATTAGTCCCCGTTTTTCCTTTCCTTGTGAGTCGTGTCGTTTTGCGAAACATCATCGCACCTCCTATCCTCCTCGAGTTGACACACGGGCCGCCAAACCCTTTGATTTGGTTCATTCTGATGTATGGGGTCCCTGTGCTACCTCGAGTCAATCTGGGTATAAATATTACATTTCCTTCATTGATGATTATTCCCGGATGACATGGCTTTATCTTCTTCGAGATCGGACAGAGGTTTTCTCCACCTTCCAGACATTTTTTCATGAGATCCAAACACAGTTTTCTATCCCTGTCAAATGTCTTCGATCTGACAATGGGCGGGAGTACTTATCCACTCACTTTCAGCAGTTTCTCCGCGCCCACGGCATCATCCACCAGACCTCTTGTCCTGATACCCCTCAGCAGAATGGGGTGGCCGAGCGGAAACACCGGCATATTTTGGAAACCGCTCGTGCCCTCCTCTTCCACCGCCAGGTCCCTCTTCTCTTCTGGGGGGATGCCATCCTCACTGCTACTTACCTTCTGAATCGTCTTCCCTCCTCCATACTTCAGGGGGAGACTCCCTTTCATACCCTGTTCCCCTCTATTCCTCATCACTCCCTTCCACTCCGCGTCTTCGGATGTCTATGTTATGTCCGGGACACTCGCCCCAATCTCTCCAAACTTTCTCCCAAATCTCTTCGCTGTATTTTTCTTGGATATTCCCGCACTCAGCGCAGGTACCGCTGCTTCTCTCCAGACCTCCACCGGTATATCACCTCTGCCGACGTATCGTTTGTCGAGACTTCTTCTTTCACTCTCCCCTCTCCTTCTCCTTCTCCTGACACTACCATCGATGACTGCCTTCCGCTCTTCGTTCACCCACCTCTGATATCTCCCCCTCCCGGTCATCTCTTTGGCCAGACCTACTCCCGTCGTCCATCCGCTGTACCTCCCATCCCGGCCGAGGACCACCTTGTTCCTGCTTCGTCTGATGCTCCTGTCCCCGCTCCCGCAGACGAGCCGATTGCGCTTCGGAAAGGTACTCGCTCCTGTCAGACTACTCCTCTCTTTGTATCTTCCTACAGGGGTCTGTCAGCCTTGGAGACCGTGTCGCTTCCTCGGACAGTCGGTGAAGCAAAATCTCACCCCGGGTGGCTTGCCGCCATGAGGGATGAATTGCGGGCTCTGGATGACAACCATACATGGGATCTTGTTCCACTTCCGGTGGGCAAACAGGCGGTCGGTTGTAAATGAATTTTCACTATCCGTCTCAATCCCGATGGCTCTCTTTGCCGCCTCAAAGCCCGGCTTGTCGCCAAGGGATTTGCTCAGACGTATGGTATCGACTACTTTGAGACCTTCTCTCCAGTCGCCAAGATGGCCTCGGTCCGCCTTTTCCTTTCGCTAGCTGCTCATCATCACTGGCCGCTTCATCAATTGGATGTTAAAAATGCTTTTCTCCATGGCTTTCTTGATGAAGAAGTCTACCTCCAGCAGCCTCCTGGTTTTTCGGCCTCTGGTGCCGACCGCCATGTCTGCCGTCTCCGTCGCTCCCTCTACGGCCTCAAGCAATCTCCTCGGGCTTGGTTTGGCCGCTTCAGCACGGTCGTCACAGCCTTTGGCCTCTCTCGCAGTATGAAGGATCACACCGTCTTCTTCCGTACGACGGCGCATGGCTGTATCTTGCTTGTGGTTTATGTGGATGACATCATCATCACAGGGAGCGACTCCAGAGGCATCGCCAGCCTTAAGGCGCATCTTCACCAGCACTTTCACACCAAGGATCTTGGTCCCCTCACTTACTTCCTTGGCATCGAGGTCTCCCGGACTGCGGACACTATTTCTCTCTGTCAGCGCAAGTATGCTCTTGATATCTTGCAGGATGCCGGGTTGAGCACTGCCACTGCCGTGGACACTCCCCTTGAGCCTGGGGAACGCTCCCTTCATTCCGACTCGGAACCCTTTCCTCATCCCGAGAGCTATCGTCGCCTGGTCGGTAAACTCAACTACCTCACCATGACACGTCCTGACATTGCCTGTGCCGTTGGCAAAGTCAGCCAGTTCATGGAACATCCCACCCGCTCTCAGTGGGATGCTGTCCTTCGCATTGCCAAATACATCAAGAAAGACCCTGCCCGTGGCCTTCAGTACTCCCATCATGCTCACATGGATGTTGAGGCCTTCTGTGATGCGGACTATGCCGGCTGCCTCGCTACCCGCAGGTCTACTTCGGGTTTCGCCGTGTTCTTTGCCGGCAATCTCATCTCTTGGCGCAGCAAGAAGCAGACTGTCGTCTCCCGGTCGAGTGCCGAGACCGAGTATCGAGCCATGGCCACCGTCACTACTGAGATCCTCTGGCTTCGTCATCTCCTCCATGAGCTCGGTTTCCCCGCATCGATTCCTGCTCATATCTGGTGTGACAATCAGGCCGCCACGAAGATTGCATCGAATCCCGTCTTCCATGAACGGACGAAGCAT
This sequence comes from Viscum album, assembly GCA_963277665.1. Taxonomy (NCBI): domain Eukaryota; kingdom Viridiplantae; phylum Streptophyta; class Magnoliopsida; order Santalales; family Viscaceae; genus Viscum; species Viscum album. The sequence continues at coordinate 1,187,439,570 of OY728143.1, read as the reverse complement.
ATCGAGGTGGACTGTCACTTTCTCCACCACCATCTGGAGCAGCACCATATCGGCTTCGGCCATATCCCGACGGCCGATCAGCTTGCCGATCTCTTCATCAAAGGTCTTCCCGGAGCTCGCCTTGAGTCTCTCACTACCCGGCTGGGTATTCACAGCCTCCCTGGCCCAGCTTGAGGGGGAGTCTGAGATGGTCCTGTGTCTTTGTTGTCTTTTTCTATTTGTGGGACTCTATCCAATCTGGGCATGTCCAGCTTGAGGGGGAGTGTTGGACCCCATTTAAGGTTAAAGGGGTATTTCTGTTCTGAGTCCCACATTGGTCTTACCACCTTGTAATTAGTTTTTACTTCTCTATAAAAGAGGATCCCCACCTCACATTGAGGTAAAGGGAATTCACCCATTACAGGTGTAAATGCTTGTGATAGCATACACTGGTGATTATACGATGCTTAAGGCATCAGCTGCCGTGATTCATGCCTTGGATTTTCCCTTCATGGGAATTTTTTATTTTATTTTAGGTCATGTTTGATTGATATAATGTAAATTGAAAGTAAAGGGAAAAGAGAGGAATGAAAAAGAAAAAAACTAAAAGATGATGTTTTGTTCACGATTAGATTATAATTAATAAAATATATATTTTTAATATTACTTTAATATCTATTAAAAACATAAATAAGACTAAATAAAAATATTTATTTTATTTTTTATTTACTATTTCCCGGCATTTCCTCCCATAGATGGGAGGAAACATATACCTCCAAGGAGTGAAAACCAGGGTTTGGAAACCCTGGTTTCCAAACAAACGTGCCGAAGGAAGTAAAAAGCTCACATTTTTTTTCAATTCCCCTAGAGTCTGGGTAACCAAACAGGGCCTTAGGGTCCGTTTGGTTGAGATAAATGGAGTAGAAAGAAAGGGGAAGTGAAAAGAGTGGAATGGAAAGGGGAAAAAACTAAAAATATGATGTTTGATTATTGTCGGAGAGTCCCGAAAACCGTACCTCTAAGTGAGGGTGGTGACTTTATTTATAGGGAAACAAATACAAAAGATAAGAGGGAGATTTGAAATTTAAAATACATGGGATAAGGTTGACCTAGTCATACCTAACCTAAATATCTTAATACTCTAACACCCCCCTCAAGCCAGGTTTACCTAGTTTGGATACAAAATAAAAGAAAACAAAGTAAATATGTTTAATACTCCCCCTTAAGCTGGACATACCCAACTTGCTACATAGAAAAGACAACAATAAATAAAAATATATGATGCTTGCTGCTGGTAGATCTCGCTCGCTTGTGTGGCTCTGTCCTTCTGCATGAGTTAGCACCCCCTCACGACAAAAAAGATCGAACTTAAGCGAAAACAACTGATGTTGGAGCGAAAACTAGGGTTTCCATGGAAATCTTGGCTTCCAACCAAATGTGCCCGAAGGAAGTAAAAAGCTCACATTTCTTTTCCATTCCCCTAGAGTCTGGGTAGCCAAAAAAGACTAGAAAACGAAAAATAAAAATATTCGATGCTTGCCGCTCGGTGTATCCCGCCCGCTTGTGTGGCTCTGTCCTTCTGCATGGGTTAACACCCCCTCACGACAAAAAAGATTGAACTGAAGTAAAAATAACTGCTGCTGGTGCTGCGGATGAAATGGAAACCAACGAGCAGCCTTGAAAAGACCGGGTGAAATGGCGCTCGAATAGCGGACCCAAAGGCCGGGTAAAACAACGCCCGAATAGCTGACCCAAAAGGCTGGGTAAAACGGTACCTGAATAGTGGATCCGCAAGTCCAAGTGAAACGGTGCCCGACTAGCGGGTCCAAAAGGCCAAGTGAAACGACGCTCGATTAGTGGACCCAAAAGGTCGGGTGAAACGACGCTTGAATTGTGAACCCAAAAGCAAGCATTTTTGATCGTCAGCAGTGGTGATGCGACAATAATGAGACTCGACGGAGGTCCTGACAACAATATTGATGCCAGACAGAGGACCAGACAACAACAATGAGGCTAACGAAGGAAGAGGGGTGGCGGCGGGAAGGCGGGGGGTGATGCAGCAGAAGGCACAAGGGGTTGGCGCACAGGAGGCGTGCGGCTGTGGTGCACTTGTTGGGCTGGTGCGACTGTGACTAGCGCGCCTGGAGTGTGCAACAGAAGAGGGAGAGGTGTGATTGGGTGGGATGATCCAGGAGAGAGAGACACATAACGATATGCCGGGGGGCATGCCTAGAAGAGTCGGAGCCTGACGCTGATCTAGAGTAGATATGGGGCGTCTTATTGAAGCAGCGCAGAGCAAGGATAGTTGTGCCTGGAGGGAGCGTAGGAGGACGTGCCTTGGGTTGCTGCCAAAGGGAGCACAGGAAGCACGAAGCGCATGCGATGAGGGGCCACGCGGGTTGGGTATATTGTGCCTGGTGCAAAGAGGCGTGCCGGGACTATAGCCAGGATAGGGAAGGCAGAGCAGATCTGCAGTGCACGGGAGTGCGAAGGAGAGATCCTGGAGAGAGAGAGAGACGCACTGGATTTGGTTGCAACCGGGTGCCCAAGCGCAGGGATGCTTGGGCGTCAGAGGGGGACTGCACGTCCGGAGAGGGGGGGGGGGCTAGGGTTGGGGAAGGTGCTCTGATACCATGTAGAAGGAAAAACCCGGAAACCGCACCTCTAAGTGAGATCGATGACTTTATTTATAGGGAAACAAATACAAAAGATAAGTGGGGGGGGGGGGCTAGGGTTGGGGAAGGTGCTCTGATGTAGAAGGAAAAACCCGGAAACCGTACCTCTAAGTGAGATCGATGACTTTATTTATAGGGAAACAAATACAAAAGATAAGTGGAAGATTTGAAATTCAAAATACATGGGATAAGGGTGACCCACACAAACCTAACCTAAATATCCAAATATGTAAATACTCTCAGTTAGCAATGAAAAGAAAAGTAATTTAATATAATTAAAACAGATTATAACTAAAAAATATATTATTATTATTATAATGATGAATAGATAATTAAAAGTTAATAAAAAATATTTTAATTTAAATTTTTTATATTTTTCATACCCCCCTCATATTTGGGAAGAAACAGATTCCTTCATTTGAAGGAAAATTGGGTTTTACATGGAAACCCTAGTTGTCAACCAAACGTGTTGGACCAAGTAAATCTACCCTGTTTTCCTTTTTACACCCCCCACCCAAACCAAATTGGGCCTTGGGGCCTTAGATTCTTTGGAAGGAAAGAGAGAGTAGATGTATGTGGATCGGGTTTTTATGTTGATTAACTCATGTCAAATACAGTTGGGAAAAAAGATACCTAAAAATTCTTTTCTCAGTCAGTTGCATTGGTGGATGATAGTTCTTAAAGATGTGTTAACCTCAAATTCCTGCTCCATAATGTCCATCATTATAAACAAGTGGATGGAATTGCTAACTGCTTTTGAACTTCAGAGAAATGCAGGCTTCAAAATAGTGAAACTACAATGCTTGAATTTTGCAGGGAAGTACACAAGTAATGGTTTTCTCAAAGTATCTTGCAATGGGGGCTTAAATCAAATGCGTGCTGCGGTTTGTACTTTTAGCCTTCCTTTTCATGGTTCCTTATCTTTATGTTGGTTTCTTTACTCTGTTTAACATTTCAGATATGTGACATGGTAGCAGTTGCTCGGCTACTGAATGTCACTTTGGTTGTTCCTGAGCTTGACAAAACTTCCTTTTGGGCTGATTCTAGGTATCTATGTTATGCTCAAGGTTCTCATTCATTTTCTTCTTCTTTCGGATGCATTTGAATAATTTAAACCTATGTTGTCTTCTTGCAGTAATTTTGAGGACATTTTTGATGTGCGGCACTTCATTGATTCATTAAGAGATGAAGTTCGAATCATCCGAAGGTTACCTAAGAGGCTTAACAGAAAGTATGGGAACCAACCACTCATGATGCCTCCTGTTAGCTGGTCAAATGAAACATATTATTTGCAGCAGGTTTGCAACATCTTACACCATCATTGAACTAACTTTTTTTTAATAACAAATAAATCAATTTCACATACTATATCAGATGGATTGCTTATGCTAAAGTGTGCGTTTGGAAGTTCAATTTTAGGTGGCATGGCATGGAATGAGATGGATTGAGATGAAAGTCCATTGTTTGGGAGAATTTTTAAGGAGGGAGTGGAATGGCCATTAACGGTCTTTTCCAATCCATCTATGTCCCTCCTGAACCACTTTGTTCCGACCCTCCAAATCGGAGGGTCAACAATGACAGTAACCAATAATAAGTCATTATAATATTTAAAAAAATATAAAAAATAGAGAATATAAAAAATTATAATGATAATTTTGAAAATTATAAATAACAAGTTAATTTACTGCATTCATTTTATAAAAAAATTTAAATAATAATCAGGTTGTCCTTTCCATTCCATTATTGAACATCCAAACAATGGAACATTTAATTCCATTCCATCCTGTAGAATGACGAATTCCCCTTCCCTCAATTTGAGGTGAAGGCATTCTTTTATAGATGAGTGAAATGGAATACAGGGCGGAATATTCCGATGTGGGACTCGGAAATACCCAATATAATAAAACCGGGTTTAACACCCTCCTTCAAGCTAGACATGCCCAACTTGGATCAAGAGTCCCACAAAAGGAAGATGACACCAAACAAGACCATACACACTCCCCCTCAAGCTGGGCGTTGATACCCAGCTTGGTACTGAGAGAGTCTAGACGAGCTCCTGGGAGGCCTTTTGTGAAGATGTCGGCCAACTGATCCGCTGTCGGAATGTGGTCGAAACTGATATGGTTCTGCTCAAGACGACGGTGAAGAAAGTGACAGTCCACCTCGATATGCTTCGTTCGTTCATGGAAGACGGGATTCGAAACAATCTTCGTGGCCGCCTGATTGTCACACCAGATATGAGCAGAGGTCTGCGGTGGGAAGCCAAGCTCGTGGAGGAGATAACGAAGCCAGATGATCTCAGTAGTGACCGTGACCACGACACAATATTCAGCTTCTGCACTAGATTTGGAGACGACTGTCTGCTTCTTGCTGCGCCAAGAGCTGAGGTTACCTGCCAAGAAAATGACATATTCAGAAGTAGATTTGCGGATAGTAAGGCTACCAACAGTCAACATCACAGAAGCCTTCAATATTGAGATGAGCATGATGAGAGTATCAAAGATCACAGGCAAGGTCTTTTTTGATGTCTTTGGCAATACGGAGGACAACATCTCACTGAGATTTGGTCGAATGATCTATGAACTGACACTTTTTGCCAACAGTGCAGACAATATCAGGTCGTGTCATGGTGAGGTAATTGAGTTTGCCCACCAGACGATAATAATTCTTTGGGTGAGAAAAGGGGGTTGTGTCATTATAAAGAGAACGTTCCCCAGGCTCAAGAGGAGTATCCATGACAATTGCCTGACTCAACCCTGCATCTTGCAAGATATCCATGGTATATTTCCTTTGGCAGAGAAAGATGGTGTCCGTAGTATGGAAGACCTCGATGCCAAGGAAATATGTGAGAGGACCAAGATCTTTGGTGTGGAAGTGGTGGTGAAGATGCTCCTTGAGTTGGGCAATTCCAGTGAAGTCACTCCTTGTGATAATGATATCGTCAACATATACCACCTGCAAGATGCAACCATTGAACGTCTTGCGGTAGAAGACAGTGTGGTCCTTTATACTGTGAGAGAGTCCAAAGGCGGTGATGACAGTGCTAAAGCGGCCAACCCAAACATGATGAGACTGCTTGAGACCACATAGAGATCGACGAAGTCGACAAACATGGGAGTCGGCGTCGGAGGCACGAAATCCGGGGGGCTGCTGCGAATAGACCTTTTCTTCAAGACAACCATGGAGAAAGACATTTTTGACATCCAATTGATAAAGCGGACAGTGATGATGGGCGGCTAGAGAGATGGATAAGCGAACTGAGGCCATCTTGGCAACCAGAGAGGAGGTATCAAAATAGTCGATGCCATATGTATGAGCAAAGCCCTTCGCCACAAGTCGAACTTTGAAGCGATGAAGAGTTTCATCAGCATTGAGACGAACTGTATAAGTCCATTTGCAGCCGACCGCTTGTTTTCCTGCTGGAAGGGGGGACCAGATCCTAAGTATGGTTGTCATCCAGAGCCTGCAGTTCATCCCGCATTGCCTGTAGCCACCCCGGGTGAGATTTGGCATCGCCAACCGTGCGGGGAATAGATATCGTCTCCAAAGCTGACAAACCTCTGTATGAAAATGTATAGAGAGTAGTATGTTGGCAAGAACAAGTACCTTTCCGGAGTGCAATAGGCAAGTCGTGTGGTGCCGGTGCAGGAGAATCAGACGAAGCTGAGACGATGGTTTCCTCAGCCTGGACGGAGAGCTCAGTCGAGGGGCGACAAGAGTAGACTGTATCAAAATGGTGATCAGCAGGGGGAGACACCAGAGGAGGATGAATGATAAGAGGAAGACAATCATCGATGTCAGTGTCTGAATGGGGAGAGGGAGGTGAGAATGGAGAGCTCTCAACAAACGAGACGTCAGCAGGGATGATATACCACCGTAGGTCCGAAGAGAAGCATCGGTATCCGTGCTGAGTGCGTGAATAGCCGAGGAATATGCAGCGGAGGGATTTGGGAGAGAGCTTGGCGAGACCGAGACGAGTGTCACGGACATAATAGAGACATCCAAACACACAGAGTGAAAGTGAGTGAGGAGAGAGAGAGGAGAACAGAGTCCGAAAAGGAGTCTCCTCCTGAAGGATAGAAGAATGAGGACGATTGATGATGTATGTAGTAGTAAGGATGACATCTCCCCAAAAGAGAAGGGGCACTTGTCGGTGGAAGAGAAGGACACGAGCAGTCTCCAGAATATGTTGGTGTTTTCGCTCGGCTACCCCATTCTGTTGGGGTGTATTAGGACAAGAGGTCTGATGAATGATGCCGTGCGCCTGGAGAAACTGCTGAAAGGGAGTGGATAGATATTCTCACCCCCGAGCGGAGACATTTAACTGAGATGGAAAACTGGGTATGAATCTCATGGTAAAAAGTCTGAACAGTAGAAAACACTTCAGACCGATCTCGAAGTAGGTATAACCAAGTTATATGCGAAAAATCATCAATGAAGGATATGTAATATTTATACCCTAATTGACTTGAGACAACACAGAGACCCCATACATCTGAATGAACCAAATCGAAGGGTTTGGAAACCCATGTATCTACTCGAGGAAAATATGAAGTGCGATGATGTTTCACAAATTTACAAGACTCGCAATGAAAGGAGACATGCTGACTGATATCAGGAAATAGTTGATGAATGGCGGTGGCGGGTGGATGACCCAACTGAGAATGAAGGTCCAAGGCACGCACAAAGGCAAACGTGCAGGCGACAGAGGATGGTCCCTCGAACATGTATACCCCGTTTCGAAGCTGACCTTTACCAGGTTCCCGGTTCGTCGTCTGCTCCTGAAACACAACAGCAGACGATGTAAATATGACACTGCAGTTGAAATCATTTGTAAGCTTACTAATGGATAGAAGGTTAAAAGAACTGCGAGACACATGTGCCACAGATGGCAGGTTAAGAGATGAATTCAAGGAGCAAGCACCGAAGCCGACAATGGGGAGAGTTGATCCATCAACGACGGTGATGGCTGAGGAACCAGCATATGGACGGTAGGTGGATGACATACTTGCATCACCGGTGAGATGGTCTGATGCACCTGAGTCTAGCATCTAGGCAAGGGAGCGACGATCGACAAAGGTAGTGGAACCACCAGAGTGGGCAAGAGAAGCCGACGAAGGACCTGACAGAGAGGTGTTCCGATGTCCGTGAATCATCTGAAGCTCAACAAAGGAGAGGTCTAGAGAGGACGAAAGAGCTGTGACTGATGGTGAAGCATCATGGACTGCAATCTGGCCTTGCCGAGGTGGCTGGGATGGGCAGCCATGAAGAACCCAACAACGATCGATCAGGTGGCCGAGCTTGCCACAATGTTGGCAGAGGGGACGAGGACGCCCCTCCCCATGGTCACGTCCACGAGTGCCTGAGAAGCGTCCACTGCCACGGCCCAAGAGGGCGGTGTGATCGATGCTGGGAGTGGGTGGGGGAAGTGCCCACTGAGCCTTTCCCAAACGATGATACACTTGTGGAATCTCTAGAGAAGAGGGGCTGGCGAGCATCTTTGTGGGCGTCGTTGCATACTCTAGAGCGAGGCCATGGAGCAGGCTAAAGAGGCACAATTGGTCCCTCTGGACCAAGGTTGCCGTTGGTGTCTGGGGAATAGGTCATAGCTCAAGCAATTCATCCCGGAGAGCTTTCCATTCTATGAAATATGCCGGAAATGAACGGTCCTGCTGGCGGATGAACGACAGGTGCTGAAAAACATCGGAGACCCGAGCCAAATTATTGGTCTCGGAATACACGAGGGTTAAGGAATCCCAGAGTTCCTTAACCGTATTGGCGGTCTGAGTGACGTCTTCGACGGAGTGTTCCATGAAATTGACCAGTAAAGACAATGATCTTGCTATCACCAAGCTTCCATGAACGGTATTTGAGATCAGTAGATGCGGGTGGAGGATCCTTGAGGTGAGAGTCGAGGTCCATGCCCGTGAGTGACATCAACACCGTCTTCCGCCATACCGAGAAATTTGTTGAGTCGAGCCACTCATCAACCGGGCGGGTGGAGGCGGTGATCAGTGGAGGCAAAACCGAAGGTGCGGCTGAATGGTCGGCCATCGGAAAGGCGGGGCTGAGACGTGCCGAGGAGAGCAGGACCAGGGCTGAGATGTGAACCTGGAGAGCCGCGGGAGGGCGGAGCCGGAAAAATACGGCGAGCAGTGGGGCTGGTCGTGAAGCCGGGAGTGTGCGAGCAGGCGGGTCCGGCGGAACTCTGTCGAGAAGCTTGCTGGAGGACGGAAGCCGATCGTGAAGCCGGGAGGGTCCGCTGGTAGGCGGGGGCGGATCGTGAAGCCGGAAGAGGCCGCAGAGGAGGGACCGAGCGCGAAGCCGGGAGGGGCTGCAGGGTTGATCGTGAAGCCGGGAAGGGCTGCGAAGACGAGGACGGGCGCAAAGTCGGGAGGGGCTGCGGAGCTGTGCACGGAGCCGGGAAGGGCGGCGTCGAGGGAAGCCGCAGGGAAGGTGGGGCTGGCGTTGGGACCAGGAGGTTCTGCCTTGGTTGAGTGAGGTGGGGCCGAGAGACGCCGGGAGAGGTGGGCCATTCGGGTGATGGCGTCGGGATCGAGAGCCAGTGCTTGCTGCCGGAGGCCGCTTGGTTCGGCGAGTGCTGCACGCACAGAGGCGACGACGGGCAGTGCGTAGGAGGCTGTGTGCGCGAGAGGCCGCGTAAGGGAGGGGTTCCGCTGGGATGGAGGGAGGGCTGGGAGCCGAAGGACGCCGGGAAGCCGTCGGGAAGGGCGGGCCAGACGACCTGGAGGAATCTGCAGGGAGGGATGGAGCCGGACAGAACCGGGAGTCCGCGGGCAACGGGAAAAAAAAATAATGAGATTTTTCTTCTGATACCATATAGAATGGTGAATTCTCCTTACCTCAATATGAGGTGGAGACATTCTTTTATAGATGAGTGAAATGGAATACAAGGTGGAGTATTCCGATGTGGGACTCGGAAATACCCAATATAATAAAACTGGGTTTAACACACCCCATACAGTTCCATTCCATTATGTTCCATTAATCACCATTCCATTTTATCCCATAAAAACTCCCAAACACAGTATAAGTGCCACTGCAGGAGGCTATGGCCGCATCAACATGTCTGTGATACTGATTTATATATGTTTTTTTTTGTCTTCTGCTTTTCAAAACATTTTATAACATATTTTTTATTACATATTTGAAAAATAAAAATAGAAAATGTTTTCCAAAACCTCATAACGAGCAACTAGCACTAAACACAATAAAATCAGAGAAAGGATAGGGAAAAACAAATCACGGGGGCGATAATTATGGAGGCCCAACTGAACAGTCGATTGGGAACAAAATGATTATTACTGTAGTTATTCCTTCAGCTTATTTCAAGACTCTTATGCTTGAATGATGCTAGGTGTTTTCATGTGCTTCAACTCGAAACTGTTGCATGATTCTCTTCTGCACTCACTTCTATACCATGTTTTGTTCAATTTCTCTGTTTTGGTCCTGTAGATTCTGCCACTTTTCAGCAAGCACAAAGTCATACACTTCAACAAAACGGATGCTCGTTTGGCCAACAATGGGCTCTCGATCGTTCTTCAGAAACTCAGGTGTCGTGTTAATTTTCAGGGGCTAAAATTCACCCCTCAAATTGAAGCCTTGGGTTACAAAATGGTTCATCTTCTTCATGAGAGGGGGCCTTTCATGGCTTTGCATCTTAGATACGAGATGGACATGTTGGCCTTCTCAGGTTGTACGCAGGGATGCACGCAACAAGAAGCTGACATGCTCAGGAATTTGAGGTTGGTTATGTTTTGAAGCTGTACCAATATTATGTATTATTTCAATGTAAGGTCTATTAAATCTTCCACCACTGAGCACAATGCAAGGAAAGAAAACTGCATTAAACATGTAGGTCCAAGGACTTGACCCTGCGACCCCCCCCCAAACCCAAACCACCCCATTACCACTGGTGGTGCTTTTATGTATTATTTCAAACCAATGCTTCCAATTGGTGCAAAATTTTGAGACCAGATGGAGAACTACCATTGACTCTCCCTTTTCTTTGATGCCATGCATACTATTAGGCTAAGTTTGGTATGAAAGAACGCTGATTTGAGAAAAGAATTTGGTGAGAGAATGATCAAAATGTCATGTTTGGTATGATACTAAGGGAGCACTAGTTCGATCATTTAAGAGAGGCAAAACTCCTAATATGGGTGGAATTTGTGTTCCTTTATCAGAAAATAAACCTTGTGAACATAATTGTTCATAATTTTATGCATCATTAAAAAGAATCCCTTAAATAATGAAAAATTAATATATTATATTTTTTTGTTACTATATATTTATATTATTTGTAGAAGGAATAAAACCAAAAACCATGTCATGGAGTGGGATTGGGTTGCTTTATATATATAGATCATGTATGAAGTACGAGGCAGGAGATACAAAATTCAAAAACGGGGGATAAGAGATAGGATGGACCTAGACACAGCACATGCTAAGTACATACCCTCAAGCTGAAATATATATATTTATCATGCCCAACTTGTTACGCAAGAGTTTTACTCCTGTTCCCGACACCCTTTTAGTTAACATATCGACAAGCTGCTTTGCTGTCTTAATGTAGTTGAAGGCAAGATTCTTTATTCTCATAGTTCTTTTTAATGAAGTGAACCAATCCCAATTTGTTTTGTATGCTCATGAAAGATTGGGCTTATCGTAACAACAAACGTGTGCAAGCTTCTATATCCTATAAAAACTGTTGTGCCCATAAAATCTCTAGAGCTACATGAATTACGCCTCAATACTACTCAACTCTAGCAGGATACTATAGTCTACTTCTTGCTTTGCTAGGAGACAAAATTACCATTGACAAAGATAACATACCCAAATGTGGATCTCCTGGAGGATAAACATCCTACATAACCAACCTCACAAAATTCCTTAAAATCAATATGCCCATTGCTAGAATATAATAGACCCGTGTTTGGTTCCCTCTTGGTAAGTATGATGATGTGAAGTGCTATATCGTAGTGGTGCTTCGTCAAATTTAGATAATTCAACTTCTCGACTAGTTCACGATATCTATTTGGTGAGGGAAATGTCTCAGCATAAAGCAACCTTTCTCCTCGAGGGGGGTATCAATAGTGTTCCCATGTGATAGGTGCTTGATAGGTGACCATGTGAGAGAGAGAAAACAGAAGATTTCTATTACCACCGTCAGAATTACAGAACAACAGAAGATGAAGAAGAACGAGGACGAACTCCCTGGAAGGCACTACTCCCAAGGCCGAGGCCTAACCCTTCGATCAGCAGCAACTGATAACTCTCAGATACAATTCCTGCCCTATACAACCCACAACTCCCTTATTTAAGGACTCCATTGGAATCGTCTAGACAACCCCCCATCTCAACAACTTCCTAACAAACTATAGGGCATTTACATATTTGCCCCTGACAATTAAGAGAAATGATATCCCTCAATATTATCACCTGTATACCTATCAATACCCACCCCTTGAAAATCCACCTCGTCCACAAGATGGAGGTCTTTCGGGTTTGTCTCCTCAGCCAAAAAGATCGTCCTTCTCTTGTCTCCCTTCCGACTTCTCTTCCTCCTCACTTCGCTGCTCGAAACACTCGCATACCATCAGTTTGAGTCCCTTCTCGAGACACTTATGTCCCGGAGTGAATTTTTGTCCTCAAGCATAGCACAATCCTTTGGTTTCCTTTCCTTAAACTCATATTTAGATAGATTTCATACTCCTTTATGTCGTGGTGCAACTACACGCGTCTTGTCCCTTTCGTTCCCACCAGCAGGAGGAATAAGACTGATTTCCTATCGCCAACTCCTTTCCAAGTCAGTAGGAATATTCCTCCTATTCCGCTGCTTTGGTTCCTTGACTATTCCCTGTATCACCAATCCCCTCTCCACTCTCCTAGCCAAATTGATAGTTGCGTTTTGCTCTATGGTTTGAATGTCAACACTGAACTCCCAATTTTAGGCTTCAATCCTTCTATAAACAAACTTGCATACCATTTTTCAGTTAGGTCCGACAATCGTAGGGCCACGTGTTCAAATTCATCAATGTATTCATCCACAGATTCTGTTTGCCGCAACTCCTTCAAAAACATCAATGGATCTTCCTCCGCGACACTACCATATCTTGCTAGAAGCTCCTTCTTAAGTTGTGTCCATGTGAGTGTTGGTTTAGTTGATCTCAAAGAGACGATTCAATAATGCACCATTCCTTCCATACTCAATTGCGCCAAAGAAACCTTCAACTCCTCTCGGATACGTTGGATTGAGAAGTAAGTTTCTGCTCGTATGATCCACGACACTGGATTCACACCAGAAAAATTTGGCATCTCTACTAGTTTGGAAAACGCACGTAGTGATGCCAATTCCGTTTCGTGCATACCTCTGCCATTCTCCACGTACCCCGAACGCTGCTCACTTTCCTCTACTTCTGGCCTCAAACTACTCCCACCTTCCTCGATTAACATAGATTTCCCCTTGTCATTTACTCGTTCCGTATGCGCTGTCAAATTTGTTTCAAGCCATGATAATGGTGTCAACACGTCTCGCATTTGGATTTCCAGTCCTTGAAGCGCTGCTTCTTGATGATGCTGTCTTGCCCCATGGCACTGGATTCCGGACTGCATATCCTCTACCGTTGACTCCAATTTGGCAATTTTTCTCTCCATTCTCATGGACATCTGCTGCCGCGATTTGTTCAAGTCCTTTTAGTGAGAAGTTCACGTCTGCTGCTCTACACAATTCAAGACCGCCCGCCTTAGGTGCGTTGTAGATCGACACACTAATCTATAAACCAAATCTTTCACCGAACTCTCCTGCTGCAGCTGCGTCTCCTCTGTTGTAGATCGACTGTTGTCGATTTTTTCCCGCTGCGTCAGTGTCTCTCTTCTGTTATGTCGCGTGTTGTCTCCCACCGTTGCGTGAAGGAAACTGCAATGCCTCTTCCTGCTACTGTTGTGCGAGGTTCAAACCGCAACAACTTCCTTAAATCTCCCGTTCAAGGTCAAACAAAATCTTTTGCACGCCAGCTTCAAGTTCATGCTTGTCAACTGCGATCTGCCGCAAGTGTCTTCCACTGTTGTGTCCATTTTCTCTTTTATGTGTCGTTAATGTCGTCCGCTTCTCCTCAGACGAACCAGGTTCTGCCTATTCGGCTCGCCACCACAACTATCATGAGTCACCGTTTTCAAGACGTTGTTATGTCTGCTGCGACCGCCTCAACTAACCTACATGAACCAGAGCTTTGTCCGGTGTGTTCGTTTGGTGCGAGACTTCTTCAGCTGGAATTTTTTTCCCCGCTGCCGTGTCTTCCTCTGTTCTACACGTACCTGGTTCTGCTACGTCTGGGGTCCTCCAAAACTTCAGTTCAAGAATTCTCTCTCAAGAAATTCTCTCAATGGAAGCACCAATTGTAGGTGCTTGATAGGTGACCATGTGTGAGAGAAAACATAAGATTTTTATTACCACTGGTAGAATTATAGAACAGAAGATGAAGAAGAATGAGGAAGAACTCCCTGGAAGGCGCTGCTCCCAAGGGCGCAGCGGAAGCATGGTTGGACTGATGTCCAACTTTAAATTTTACCGTGATCAATGATTATTCTGGGATCAATACGACGATGAATGTCAGTATCCACAGAATAAAATCAAAGATTTAGATAAAGAAGACAGAGGCCCGGAACCTTGAGAGAGGATCAACATATTTTGTTTATAATTAATTTAATTAAATTAAAGAAATACCTCCAGAGTTTTCTCCGTTGATGTGTCTGACCACAGATCCGCGGTGAGCCTTGCTTTGTAGAGATCAAGAGTAGATCTCCTCTAGCGGTAATCCACACGTGCTCCGTGAATTTATGGACGTCGCCGAAGGAGTCTTCGGATACTAGCACAAAGGTCCTTGCGTTTGCGTCGTCCGCTCTCGATCGCCTTGAGAGCCGCTTTCAAAGCGTTCTCTGATCCGGTGGAGGATGGCCGCTCTCGTTCTTGAGAGCGTTCTTGGAGAAAAAAAGGCTCTCGAGGTTTGAGAGATTTTTCTCCAAAATGTTGTGCACAACCAAAGTTGGCTCTTTGGCCTGTGGGTTGCCCACTTGGCTAATAAGAGAATAATATGTAATCGAGAATTTAGTTCACTAGGTAATAATAAATAATTAGCACAAGTGCCGTTACTTATTTTATTATTCCACGTGAAACCCCCATATCAAATAAGAACGATTGTTGGACAAAAATCCCTCAAGGCATCATTGAAGTATTTTTGAGGTGATTGTGTTTGTTGACAAAGTGATCATCTGTGTTGTGATTGTTGACAATGCAAACCATGACATGCAAATTTGTTGACAAAGGGGATTTCATGGTAGAATGTCGAGTTCAAGAGCTGTGGTCAATGATCTATGTTTGATTCAAGAACTTCGATAATGGAATGGACGATCCGGAGGCAGTACAAAAAGAACATATACAAGGTGGCGCCGTTTTCCAGTGTTTGCCAAATTTTTGGGCCTGAAAATCGTCAAATGAAGAAAAGTGTTTTTGGCAAAGGGACTTGCGCGCCGAGGACTTGGAGTATAGGATACTTGCGCGCTATATGTTTTTCAGGATCAGAAGATCAAAATATGGCAAAAGAAACAGGTTCGCGTAAGTTTGAAAGTTGGTCGCGCAAGTGTCTAGGAGGACAGAAGACTTGCGCGCTGAGACTGGGTCGCGCAGGTGACTTGCGCGCCGTCGCGCAGGGTGGTCAATTTGCCTATAAATACTGGACCACCCCTCCTCATTTCGACCCGGAGTTCAACACTTTGAAAAATCAGAGCTTCCGTCGCGCAGGTGTGGTGGTCGCGCAAGTGGTGTGTGGTCGCGCAGGTGGAGTTGCGCGCCAGTGTGAGGAGTTGCACGCCAGTGTGATAAGTTGCGCGCCGGTTGGCAGTTGCGCGTCAATGTTGGTTTGGGCGTAAAAGGAAGTGTGTCGCGCAAGTTTGGAGTTGAGGAAGCTTGTGTCGCGCAAGTGTCTGAGGTGGACTTGCGCGCCCGTTGTGACTTGCGCGCCCGTTGTGACTTGCGCGCCGATACTTGCGCGCCGAGTTAGACTTGTGCGCCAAGTAAGGTTTAGTTCCGGCAGTGATTTTCGGGCTGCGTGGAAGCTGGAAGTTTGCTCGATACCTTCGGTGCAAAGAGAGATTCATCTACGGGTGAAAGTTGAACTTCAACAGAGCATATACATACAGAAGAAGATGCATTCTTTTATGCAAATGAAGAGACCTACAAGTCTATAAACTGTGAGTGGATCCTTTCTTGAGCAGTGAGCGAAGGAAGAGGAAGAAGGTGATCCTCCCACCGGCAGTGAGCCAGAGAGAGAGAAACAAGGAGTGACCATTGGGAAAGCAGTGAGCTGACCCTAAACCTTGTAAAGGCAGTGAGCCTGGGACAGAGTGACTGTGCCCGAATCTTGTAATCCACATCTAGTGAAGAATAGTGGAATTTGGTACGACCGGCAACTTGTCGGCGTATGCTCCTTGGACGTAGCTCTTAGCAGTGAACCAAGTAAAAATTGCTGTGTCCTGTGCATGCTTTACCTTCTGTTTATATTGTGTAACAGGAAAGTGAGAGAAGAGTGTTTTGCTTAACAGCGAAACAAGATCAGAACGGGGTTTAATTTTAAATTAGTCATACCCTGATTCACCCCCCCTCTCAGGGTACTCAACCTAGTGGACCTAACAATTGGTATCAGAGGGAAAGGTTGATATTAGTTCTTCTCTCAATGGAGGTCACCAATCATAAAGGGATTTTCGATCTTCAACGGGAACAACTTTCAGCTATGGAAGAATCGGATGCAACACTACTTCCGATCTTTGGGAATGGATGTATTCACAGCAGCAATGCATGACATAACAGCTGATATTAATAGTGGCGCATTATCAGAAGCTGAACGTAGAGAGTTGGATGCAGATGCCAAAACAATTAATGTCTTAGGGGGAGCCCTATCCAATCCTATCTATACAAAGGTGATGTCATGCAAAACGTCACGTGCCATGTGGGAAAAGCTATTGAATATATATGAAGGAGATACAAAGGTCAGAGAGGCAAAGCTGCAAGTGTTGTGGAATAAGTATGAAGATCTGAAGATGAACCCGAATGAGTCTGTTGGTGCATTTTTTGACAGGGTAAATATTGTTGTGGAAGATATGCGAGGTCTTGGTGAAGTCATTGAAGACATAAAGATCGTAAAACGCATCTTGAGGAAGCTTCCACCTCGGTTCAATCCGAAAGTTTCTGTACTAGAAGTTAAAGATCCCAAAGAGCTGACACTGGACAACTTGCACAGTACCTTGGTTGCTTATGAGATGAGGAATGATGACAATGAGGCTATGGAAAAGGGGAAATCCAAAGAAGTGGCATTCAAGGCCATGAAGAAGCTCACCATTGAAGATTCTCAAGAAGAAGAGACAGATGAGGTGATGTCATTCCTTTCTTCAAATCTGCAAAGAGGAAGAGGAAAGTTTAAAGGGAAACTTCCACTAGCATGCTTTCGATGTGGAAAGGTTGGTCATCTTGCGGCAAGATGCCCCAAGAAGTTTTAAGATAACGATAATGACGATGATGAAGTTGAAATTCCCAAGAAGAAGATGTCAGCGTTTGTGAAAGGGAAGAAACAATTCAAGAGAAATTTCTTCAAGAAGAAGAATCTTCTTTCACAAGAATTTGAAAGACTCATCTAAGTTCAGATGAGTCTGAGGATGAAGAGGTTGAGGAGATAGAAAATTGCAGAGATCGTGGGGTAAATGCCCTGGTGGCAATTGTTGGTAGTTCTCAGAAAAAGGAAGAAGCCGACGCTGAAGAAGAAGAAGAAATTGAAGGGAGAGTTGATATGGAAGCCGAATTGGAAGCAGCTCTTGAGGAGATAGACGTTTGGAGAGCCAAAACGAAGAAATCCAATAAAGTGGTTCGTGATGCCAAACTCTATATGCAACAACAGGATGAAGAAAAGTCCGAGCTGTTAGAAGAAATTGAAAGACTAAAATCCTCAACACCAGAGAGCTCAGAAAATATTGTTGAGCATAAGCTTAAAATTGAGGAACAAAAGAAGGAAATTGATTGTTTGACTAACACAGGAAAGGAGTAGGTCAGACGTATCAAAGAGCTTGAAAAAGAAGTGGTCAGTCTGCGACAAAAAATGAAGGATCAAGAAAAACTCTTGACCCCCAATGTGATACCAGAAAAACAGGCCATTCAGAAGACAGAAAAGATGAAAGAGGAGGCTCGTAGTTCAGCAGGAGTGAAGCAGCAAGAAAGCTCAAATGCTAAGGTTGATTCAGGGCTTGATAAGAAACAAAAATCTGTGGCAGTTAATGTTAGACCGCAAGCACCCGTCCCGAAATTGAAGGTTGATTTGGGCACAAAACAGAATCAGAATATTCAGAGATACCAAAGGGAAACTCGGAGTGCTGAAGTGTCACGAAGGAATGCACCATATATCAGGTGTTATTGTTGTGGGAAGATGGGACATTCACAGTATGTGTGTTCCATAGCCAAGAGATATCAAAGGGAACAAGAACAGTGGTGGCAGCCAAACAGAGAACGGTTTTCCAGAACATATTTTGAAGGACACTGTTTTTGGTGCGGAGGATTTGGGCACATGGCGAGGTACTGTACTTCGACCATTCAGAGAAATGTGCCAAAGCAGAATCAAAATGTTCGCAAGCAGCAGATCAATAAACCGACAGGTGAGTTAAAAATGCAGAATAGATTTGCGGCTTTGCAAGATGAAGCTGGTCCATCATACTCTGATAAAGAACAGAAGTCTCAATCCATGCCGAGTGTGAAAGAAAAAGTATGGACCAAGAAGAAGAAAAATGAGAGGGCCGTGGTGGCGGAGATTGCCCTTAAAGCATCAGATCGTTCTGGTGTATGAATCCTTGACAGTGGTTGCACATCACACATGACAGGCAATAAGGATCTTGTTACAGGCTTAAAATATGACAAAGAATGAGTTGTCAAATTTGAAAACGATGAAGGCCTGAAGATTGTTGGCTCAGGGAAAACCAAGTTTGGGGGCAAAGAAATGAAACATGCTGATGTCTTGGTAGTAGAGGGTCTTAGTCATAACTTGCTCAGTGTTAGTCAACTGTGTGACTCTGGGCATTCTATCCGATTTACCAAGAAGATGTGTGTTGTGAAAGGAAAAGATGGAGCAGTTGTTCTGCAAGGAAAAAAGACAAAGGGAAATCTCTACCTTGTAGGTGGGGAAGAAGATACGTGCCTTTTATCCAGAGAAGAAGAAAACCAGTTATGGCATAAGCGACTTGGTCATCTATGCCAACCATCCATGGAAGATCTGGTGAAGTGTGATGCTGCTAGAGACCTTCCCAAACTATCACGTGATCGCACTCATACGTGTGATGCTTGCCAACAAGGGAAAATCATCAGAAAAACATACAGGCCAAAGGAACAGAAATCAACTGGAGTGCTCGAATTGGTGCATGCTGATGTATGTGGACCTATTTCACCACGAGCTATAAATGGGCAAAGATACTATGTCCTTTTCATTGAT
This sequence comes from Viscum album, assembly GCA_963277665.1. NCBI lineage: Eukaryota > Viridiplantae > Streptophyta > Magnoliopsida > Santalales > Viscaceae > Viscum > Viscum album. The sequence continues at coordinate 1,187,420,375 of OY728143.1, read as the reverse complement.
GATTATAGCAGAATGACCTGGGTATTCATCATTACCCATAAGACAGAGGTGCTCAGTTGCATAAAGCAGTATAGGAGGGAATCAGAAAAGATGCTTGGGCAGAAAATTTTGAAGTTTCGTACTGATAACGGTACGGAATTCACAAACAGTCAAGTCGAAGACTATCTCGAGAAACACGGGATAAGACATCAAGTTTCATCAGTGAGAACTCCCCAACAGAATGGAGTGGTTGAAAGGAGGAATCGGATCATCAACAACATGGCCAGAACGATGCTTATTGATAAAGACCTACCAGAGAAATTTTGGAAGGAAGCAATTTTGACATCGGTTTATGTTTCGAACAGGTCTTTGTTTTGTCCAAAGCAAGGTAAGACTCCGTATGAACTGTGGTATGGAAAGAAGCCAACGTTGAAATACTTTCGAATCTTTAGAAGTAAGTGTTTCATTCTCAATAAAGAAAATCACAGGAAGTTTGAAGCACGAGGAGATGAGGGGATATTCCTTGGCTACTCAGGGAAAAGCAAAGCATATAAATGCTTCAACAAGAGGCTGAGAAAAATTGTTGAGAGCAATGATGTCACTATAGTTGAAAATGAACAGAATACTCAACGATCCAGTGAACAGTTCCTGAATGAAAGTGATGATGAGGTAAGCAACACAGAGGGAGCAGAAGTGGCAGAGGCTGACTCAGAAGAAGATACTGATGATGAACAAGAAAGTGTCAAGTCTGTGTCTGCAAGGAAGCCAAAGAGTCGAGCTGAAATTGATAGGCAGGTGATCAGACAACTCCAGTTCAGACTCGAAGAATGAAGTCATTACAGCAAACATCGTTTTTATCTCAGGTAGAGCCGGAATGTTTTTCCAATGCAGCTGAAGATGAAAACTGGGTTCAGGCTATGAATGAAGAGCTTGATCAGATTGAGAAGAACCAGACATGGGAGATTGTCTTGAGGCCAGCAGACAAGAATGTCATCGGGACTAAATGAGTCTATCGCAACAAGATGAATGTAGATGGCACAGTGATTCGGAACAAAGCACGGCTAGTGTGCAAGGAATACTCCCAGATTGAGGGTATAGATGTTGATGAGACATTTGCACCGGTTGCAAGGCTGGAGACAATCAGATTATTTTTGGCCATAGCAGTGCAAAGAAAGTTCAAAGTGTTCCAGATGGATGTCAAATCCGCATTCTTGAATGGTGTTCTGGAAGAGGAGGTGCATATTGAACAGCGAGATGGTTTTCTCATTCATGAGGATGAGAACAAAGTTTGCAGGCTAAAAAAGGCATTGTATGAGCTGAAACAAGCACCAAGAGCATGGTACTCAAGACTTGATCAATACTTGAAGAAGCTTGGTTTCCAGCGAGGGGAAGTTGATTACAATCTTTATTTCAGCAACGACAGTAATCAAAGGATGATGGTGCTGGTCTATGTCGATGACATAATATTTGGTGGATCAGATGAAGCTCAGTGCAGACAGTTTTCCGAATTCATGAAAAATGAGTTTGAAATGTCAATGATTGGAGAGCTAACGTTTTTCCTTGATCTACAGGTGACACAAGGAAGGAATGAAACATTCATTTCTCAATCTAAATATGCCAAGGAGGTTCTGAGAAGGTTTGGAATGGAGAATTCCAAGGAGATGAAGACTCCGGTTGCTACCCGGATGAAATTATCAAAAGATGAGGATGATAAGGTTGTTAATATCACAGAATACAGACAAATTATTGGAAGTCTGTTGTACTTAACCGCAACAAGGCCTGATATTGTTTTCACCACATGCCAAGCAGCGAGATATCAAAATAATCCCAAGGAAAGTCACATGCTTGCAATGAAAAGAATACTTCGGTATATCCAGGGCACAGTGGATTTTGGCTTAACATATACTGACAAATCTCAGACAGAGTTATTGGGATATACTGATGCAGACTGGGCCGGTTCAGCAGATGATAGAAAATCAACATTAGGTGGTGCATTCTATCTTGGTGGATTGTGTATTTCTTGGCTAAGCAAGAAGCAAGATTGCATTTCGTTGAGCACCGCGGAAGCTGAGTATATTGCGGCCACTCAAGCATGCACACAGTTATTGTGGATGAAGCAGCAGCTTGAAGATATGGGAGTTGAGGTGAAGTCTCCGATCGGAATCCAGTGTGATAACTCAAGTGCTATAAATCTCAGCAAAAATCTCATCCATCACTCAAGGACAAAGCACATTGAGATAAAGTATCATTTTATCAAAGAGAAAATTGAGCAGGGAATCGTGAAGTTGGAGTATGTGCCTACAGAGCTACAGGTTGCAGACATTCTGACAAAGGCCTTACCCAAGGAAGCTTTTGAGAGGCATCAACTAGCTCTGGGAGTTCAGTCGATTCCCCGCACTTGAAATAGTGTGGATGTGGAACACCCCCCCTCTCCCCGAGGTATGATGTGTTTTTCCCCTAATGTGCTGATATGTGTTCTCTACTCTGTTACAGACTCCAAAGGAGTGACCTTTGAGTTCGTTGACAAAGGGGGAGAAAATAGTGATTGTTCAAAGGGGAGACAGTGTGACAATTTGATAAATCATGATTGATACGGGGAGAAACTGACCAGTGGAGCAGCCAAATAGGGGGAGAAATGAGAAAGGGAGAGATTTTTTTTTTAAATCTGACGATGCTAGAAGTGATCGATCAAAGTATAGATATCATGACAGCTGAGGATCGTGATAAAAGCAGAAGAGTGGTGTTGGAGAGTGGTAAGAATATTTCCAAACCAAACATTGGTCTTCCAACAAGTCCTTCAACAATTGGTATCAGTTTAGTACAAATTGGTATCGGTTTGATGTCAACAGTGGGAGTCAAAGATGAAGTGATTCATTGATGAATTTTTCATTTACTCTTGTTTCTCACACCGAGCATTGCTCATGTGGGCTTAGAGTATGTGTTGAGTAAATCCTTGATCGCTATCAGAATCGCAAAAGGCGAATGACGGCTGAAGAATTAATGATGCATATTTTTATGAAAGAGTTGTCAACAAACCCAAAGGGGGAGATTGTTGGGCAAAAATCCTCAAGGCATCATTGAAGTATTTTTGAGGTGATTGTGTTTGTTTACAAAGTGATCATCTGTGTTGTGATTGTTGACAATGCAAACCATGACATGCAAATTTGTTGACAAAGGGGATTTCATGGTAGAATGTCGAGTTCAAGAGCTGTGGTCAATGATCCATGTTTGATTCAAGAACTTCGATAATGGAATGAACGATCCGAAGGCGGTACAACAAGAACAGATACAAGGTGGCGTCGTTTTCCAGTGTTTGCCAAATTTTTGAGCCTGAAAATCGTCAAATGAAGAAAAGTGTTTTTGGCAAAGCGACTTGCGCGCCGAGGACTTGGAGTATAGGATACTTGCGCGCCATATGTTTTTCAAGATCAGAATATCAAAATATGGCAAAGGAAACAGGTTCGCGCAAGTTTGGGAGTTGGTCGTGCAAGTGTCTAGGAGGACAGAAGACTTGTGCGCCGAGACTGGGTCGTGCAGGTGACTTGCGCGCCGTCGCGCAGGGTGGTCAATTTGCCTATAAATACTGGACCACCCCTCCTCATTTCGACCCGGAGTTCAACACTTTGAGAAATCTGAGCTCTCGTCGCGCAGGTGTGGTGGTCGCGCAAGTGGTGTGTGGTCGCGCAGGTGGAGTTGCGCGCCAGTGTGAGGAGTTGCGCGCCAGTGTGATAAGTTGCGCGCCGGTTGGCAGTTGCGCGCCAATGTTGGTTTGGGCGTAAAAGGAAGTGTGTCGCGCAAGTTTGGAGTTGAGGAAGCTTGTGTCGCGCAAGTGTCTGAGGTGGACTTGCGCGCCCGTTGTGACTTGCGCGCCGATACTTGCGCACCGAGTTAGACTTGCGCGCCAAGTAAGGTTTAGTTCCGGCAGTGATTTTCGGGCTGCGTGGAAGCTGGAAGTTTGCTCGATACTTTCGGTGCAAAGAGAGATTCATCTACGGGTGAAAGTTGAACTTCAACAGAGCATCTACATACAGAAGAAGATGCATTCTTTCATGCAAATGAAGAGACCTACAGGTCTATAAACTGTGAGTGGATCCTTTCTAGAGCAGTGAGCGAAGGAAGAGGAAGAAGGTGATTCTCTCCACCGGCAGTGAGCCAGAGAGAGAGAAACAGGGAGTGACCCTTGGGAAAGCAGTGAACTGACCCTAAACCTTGTAAAGGCAGTGAGCCTGGGACAGAGTGACTGTGCCCGAATCTTGTAATCCACATCTAGTGAATAATAGTGGAATTTGGTACGACCGACAACTTGTCGGCGTATGCTCTTTGGACGTAGCCCTTAGCAGTGAACCAAGTAAAAATTGCTGTGTCCTGTGCATGCTTTACCTTCTGTTTATATTGTGCAACATGAAAGTGAGAGAAGTGTTTTGCTTAACAGCGAAACAAGATCAGAACGAGCTTTAATTTTAAATTAGTCATACCCTGATTCACTCCCCCTCTCAGGGTACTCAGCCTAGTGGAACCCTCATATCAAATAAGAACGATAATACCATTATTTCCATGACATGTGTTTAGGTTGCAAGTTACAATTAAGTATTATTTTAATCAAATAATATTTAATATTATTTTCTCACTGGACCCTTTAACTCGGTCGGCCCATTCTCCGAAATATTTATCGGACTTTGAATAATGACTATTTATTTATTAAATAAATAAATAAATCTAACTGCATTATTCGCCGATAAATAAATAAAATGCGATCAGACATGCTTGAATAATTATTAAATCACAATCGGGAATAATATTTATTCAACTTGTTAAATTATAAATTATTTAACTGAGATTTCGAATACACTTAGTGTGTGGCCCTCTAGGCCTCTTTCTCAGTGGCATTAGGGGAGCCTGCCTAAAGTCCAAGATTAGCGTCTAGCAACACGTCAAGACACCCATAGAGAAAGAAGTTAATGTCGCAAAGACATGTCACCTCATACGAACGCTTACTGTGTAATATAATCCCTTTATCACAATATCTCCAATCGAGCAGATTGCATTTCAGTGTCATCAACCTATATGCTCGATAACTCGTTCTTTGACTTTTCGAAAATAGAACTTGCCTAGCGAACACCATGACTATGGATTTATTTAGGTTATATCATTTCCATCAAAGGGCCTGAGATATTTACTTTAATTAATGAACAGAAGAGATAAATCATTTCTCGCATTATTCATTAATGCAATATTACTCGTGATGCACCCAACGTATCATACCTCGCCACAAGCATATGTCGTCACGGATTTTGCCAATACATCAAAGTGCGCGACTCATAATATCCATTAATAATAATCTTAAAGTCTAAGGACCATTACACACGTCCGCGAATCGGAACATTCAATGACACTTATAATGTGGATTTCCTACTGTCGGGTCTCATTCTCATAATATCCTACTGGATATATTACCAGGGGCGTACACCATGAGAAGGTGCCTCAAAGTCATATGAGTCTCCACCCTTATAGCCTGTATCATTTGTGTCCCTTCAAATGATATCATTCGGCCATAAAACATTTATTCAAGAATGTTGTCCTCACATTTCCTGGTTCTCATTATAGCAGGGAACTGCTATGAACTTTTAGTGCGACAACTACTCTTGAGACGTTATCACATGCTATGTTACGCAGAAGAACAATCATGATGTGATAAAGAATTTATTAATATTCAAAATCATGAATATAAGTTTATCATAAAGTACAAAGAAGTTGGTAGGGCACCAACTCCAACAGACTCTCACTTGCACTAGAACCAACTGCTAACTAGTTTTAGTCCGCTAGCTCTCACATGATATTCATGCTTCTGCTAAGATAGACCTTTAGTCAAGGGGTTTGCCACATTCTCTTCTGTGGACACTTTGCTCACTGCAACTTACCCCTCTGTTTAAAATCCCTCAAGAGGTGATATTTCCGGAGTATGTGCTTTGTCCGTTGATGTGACCTTAGCTCCTTTGCAAGAGCCACCGCTGCAGTATTATCACAATACAATGTGATAGGGTCTTTATTGCTAGACACTACATCAAGCTCCTGGACAAAGTTCTGAATCCAGATGGCTTCCTTGGGTGCATCAGAAGCCGCTATATATTTAGACTCCGTTGTAGAATCAGCGACAACTGGCTGTTTTGAACTTTTCCAACTCATAGCTCCCCCTGTTGAGACATAAAACATATCCTGATTGCGACTTTAGATCATTCTGGTCTGTCTGAAAACCAGCATCAGCATACCCTCTGATGACAAGCTCCTCATCTCCTCTATACACCAGGAACATATCCTTAGTTCTTCTCAGATACTTAAGGATAGCCTTAACAGCAGTCCAATGCTGTTTTCCTAGATCTGCTTGATATCTGTCTACCATGCTCAGTGCATAGGCAACATCAAGTCTAGTACATAGCATGACATACATGATTGATCCTATCGCCGAAGCATATGAGATCTTACTCATTCTATCTTTCTCCTATTGTGTCTGGGGACACATTTTTTTAGAAAGATGTATGCCATGTGACATTGGAACCAATCCTCTCTTGGATTGTTCCATACTAAATCTCTTTAGTCTCTGGTCAATGTATGTACTCTGACTTAGCCCAAGTAGCCTCTTGGATCTATCACGAATGATCTTGATCCATAAAATGTAGGCTGCTTCGCCTAAGTCTTTCATAGAGAAACACTTGTTCAACCAGTTCTTAATCGACTGTAAGACTGGTATGTCGTTTCCAATAAGTAATATATCGTCAACATATACTACTAGGATAATGACGGCATTCCCATTAAACTTTTTGTAAACACATGGTTCACATTCGTTCTTAATGAAACCAAATTCCCTTATGCCTTCATTGAATCGAATATGTCATGACCTGTATGCTTGCTTCAATCCATAAATGGATCTCTGCAACTTGCAAATCCTTTTGAAATCACCCGGTGTCACAAACCCTTCCGGTTGTGTCATATAGACATCTTCCAGAAGGTTCCCGTTAAGGAACACAATTTTGACATCCATCTGCCAAATCTCATAGTCATGGTAAGTTGCTATGACAAGTATGATTTTGATGGATTTAAACATGCCAACTGGCGAAAAAGTTTCATCATAGTCAATTCCTTGACGTTGTTTAAAACCTTTAGCCACTAGCCTTGATTTATAGGTACTTACTTTACCTTCCATGTCCAATTTGCTCTTTGTAGAATGGGAAACCCCTTAGCTCAAGGTGAGGCGGAGACCTTCTTTTATCGATTGAGAAAGAGGAATACATACAGGAGTATTCCGATGTGGGACTCGAAAATACCCAAAATAATAAAAAAGGGTTTAACACTCCCCTTCAAGTTGGACATGCCCAGTTTGGACCACAAGTCCCACAAAAAGAAAGATGACACCAGACACACTCCCCCTCAAGCTGGGTCGCAAATATTATGGATGCCCAGCTTGGAACTGAGCGAGCCCTTAGGAGACATTCGGTGAAGATGTCAGCAAGCTGGTCCGCCGTCGAGATGTGGCTAAAGCTGACATGATTGTGCTCCAGGTGGTGTCGAAGAAAGTGGCAGTTCACCTCAATATGCTTCGTGCGTTCATGGAAGACGGGATTCGAAGCAATCTTGGTGGCTGCCTGATTGTCACACTAGATGTGAGCAGATGTCTGTTGAGGAAATCCAAGCTCCTGGAGGAGTTGTCGAAGCCAAAGTATCTCCGTAGTGACGGTGGCCACAACATGGTACTCAGACTCCGCACTAGATCGGGAGACGACAACCTGTTTCTTGTTGCGCCAAGAGATGAGGTTGCCTTCTAAGAACACAACAAACCCAAAAGTAGATTTCCGGGTAGCAAGACAACCAACACAGTTAGCATCATAGAAGGCCTCAATATTCTGATGAGCGTGGTGAGAGTAGCGAAAACCACGGGCAGGGTCTCACTTGATGTATTTGGCGATTCGGAGTACAACATCCCACTGAGAGGTGGTCGGATGCTCCATGAATTGACTCACTTTGCCAACAGCGCAGACAATGTCGGGACGAGTCATGGTGAGATAGTTGAGTTTGCCTACCAGGCGACGATACCGCTCTGGGTGTGAATACGGTTCTGAGGAGTCATAGAAAGACCGTTCCCCAAGCTCAAGAGGAGTGTCAACGGCGGTGGCCTGTGTCATCCCAGCATTCTGTAGAATATCCAAAGCATATTTCCGTTGGCAAAGGAAGATTGTGTCCGAAGAACGGGAGACCTCGATCAAGGAAGTATGTGAGAGAGCCAAGATCTTTGGTGTGAAAGTGCTGGTGAAGATGCCCCTTGAGGTGAACGATATCACCAGAGTCACTCCCGGTGATGATAATATCATCCACCTACACGACCAACAGGATGCAGCCTGTGGATGTCGTCCTGTAGAACATGGTGTGATTCTTCATACTGCGGGAGAGCCTAAAGTCGGTGACGACGGTGCTGAATCGGCCAAACCAAGCACGATGAGACTGCTTGAGGCCGTATAGAGAGCGGTGTAGTCGACAGACTTGGGACCCTTAGCCGGAGGCGCAAAATCCGGGGGGCTGCTGCAGATAAACCTCTTCCTCAAGAAATCCATGGAGGAAGACATTTTTGACGTCCAGTTGATGAAATGACCAGTGATGATGAGCGGCCAAAAAGATGAATAATCGAACGGATGCCATCTTGGCAACTGGAGAGAACGTGTCAAAATAATCGACACCATATGTCTGAGCAAAGCCCTTGGTCACTAGTCGGGTTTTGAGTCGATAGTGAGTGTCATCGGCATTCAGACGGACTGTGTAAATCCATTTGCTGCCGACTGCCTGTTTGCCGACAGGAAGGGGAACCAGATCCCAAGTATGATTGTCCTCTAGAGTCTGCAATTCATCTCTCAACGCTTGCAACCACCCCGGATGAGATTTGGCCTCACCAACTGTGCGGGGAATAGATATCGTCTCCAGAGCTGACAGACCTCTGTATGAAGATGTAAATCGAGGATTGTTCTGGCAAGAACGAGTACTTTTCCGTAGTGCAATGGGCAGGTCGTCCGATGGCGGTGCAGGAGCATCAGACGAAGCTGGGACAATGGTCTCCTCGGCCTGGATGGGGGCACAGTCGATGGACGACGGGAGTAGACCGTACCAAACCGGTGATCAGCAGGAGGCAACACCGGAGGAGGATGGATGATGAGTGGAAGACAATCATCGATGTCAGTATCTGGATGGGGAGAGGAAAGTGAGAATGGAGAACTCTCAACAAATGAGACGTCAGCAGAGGTGATATAATGCCGTAGGTCTGGAGAGAAGCACCGGTATCCGCGCTGAGTGCGTGAATATCTGAGGAATATGCAGCGGAGGGATTTGGGAGAGAGTTTGGAGAGGCCGGGACGAGTGTCACGAACATAATAGAGACATTCAAATACACAGAGTGGAAGCGAGTGAGGAGGGAGAGAGGAGAACAGAGTTCGAAAAGGAGTCTCCCCCTGAAGGATAGATGAAGGGAGTCGGTTTAGGAGGTAGGTTGCAGTCAGGATGACATCAGTCCAAAAGCGGAGTGACACATGCATGTGGAATAGGAGGGCACGAGCAGTCTCTAGAATATGACGATGTTTCCGCTTCGCCACTCTATTCTGCTGAGGTGTATCAAGACAAGATGTCTGATGAATGATGCCGTGATCCTTGAGAAACCGCTGAAAGGAAGTAGATAAATATTCTCATCCATTGTCGGAGCAGAGGCATTTGATGGAGGTTGAGAATTGAGTATGAATTTCATTGTAAAAGGTCTGAAAGTTAGGAAATACTTCAGATCGATCACGAAGCATATAAAGCCATGTCATGCGGGAGGAGTCATCAATATTGGTGATATAATAGCTGTACCCGGACTGGCTCGGAACCCTGCAAGGACCCCATACATCGGTATGAACAAGATTGAAAGGATTCACTACACGTGGTTCCTGTCGAGGAGTATATGTTACCCGATGATATTCAGCAAACTTGCAGGATTCACAATGGAAGGATAGGTGAGAATTGAATTGGGGGCACATTTTATGTAGGATGGAAGCTGGTGGATGACCAAGACGGGAATGTAGGTCAAGAGCACGGGCCGAGGTGGATGAGCAAGCGAGATAAGGTGGGGTATCAAACATGTACACCCCATTCTGAAGATGACCTCGACCAAACTCCTGATTCGCCGTCTGCTCCTGACAAACAACACCAGAAGAAGTAAAAGTAGCAACACATTTAAATCCTTGGTGAGTTTGGTGATGGAGAGAAGATTAAATAGACTTCGAGGAATATGAGCAACTGAATCCAGGTGAATAGACAAGGTCAAGTGACATGTGCCAAATCCGACGATGCGGATTGTTGATCCATTTGCAATAGTAATTGTAGAGGTACTGGTGTGGATGATAGGTAGTGAACATACCAGAGTCTCCTGTGAGATGTGTCGATGCACCAGAGTCTAGCATCCATGCTGTCGGTTGTTGAGATACACAGGCGGTAGAGCCGTCCATCTGAGCAATGAGGGCTGGAGAAGAGGACGGTGGCACAGTCGCCCGATAAGATTGTATCCAATCCATTTCTTCTTTTGAGAGTGTCGTTCTGAAACTGGGGTTGGATGAAGGGGAACTGATGTGCGGCCTAACCGATGACAGAGCAGGGGATGACATCTCAAGTGGTCGTACAGATGCACAGATGAAGTGTGGTGTTGTTGGTTGGAAAGACCGACACAATGAAGAGTTGGTGGGCTGGGAAAACGCCGAGTAGGGCTGGGGCCAGGGCGACGTCGCAAGAGGCGGGTTAGGAGTGCCTAGCATGGAAGAGCAGGGATGCATTGCCAGAGGCTGGGGCAGTGGGGGCCGGGAGTCGCCAAGAGGAGGCGGGCCGAGATGTGCTGTGGGAGCTGCTTCGCGCAAGAGCCGTGAGCCGCGGAGAGCGAGACCGGTATGTGGCAGAGGTCGGGATGCCGCGGGGAGAGGCCGCAAGGAGGCGGGGCCGGTTGATGCCGGGAGGTCGAGCCGGATGAAGCTGGGATGCGCCGCTGTGAATGCCGTCAGGGAGAAGGCCGGAGTGGAGTGGTGCTGCCGGAAAGGCGAGCAGGAGGGCGCCTAAACGAGCAGGCGGGAGGCTTGGTTGGGCGCTGCGAGTCGGGAGCGCTGCTGGGAGAGGGCCGCGACAGGAGTTTCGATCGGGGAGGGGGCGCCGTAGGCGAGGCGGGAGCCGGGAACCGCGAGAGTCGGCATGTGTGGGAGTTGGGAAGGGCGGCGCGTAGGGCGGGAGCCGGTGTAGGCGAGCCAGGAAGCGCAACTGGTCGGCGGGCCGAGAGTCGTCAGGAAGTCGCAGTAGAGGCCGGTTGCGGGGAGAGCGACGCCGCGGGAGTGAGGGGCCGCTTGGAACAGGCGGGAAAGAGGGGCCGCCGGAAACGGGCGGGAGGGAGTTGACGTCGGGCACCGGGAGAGCCGCTGGAAAGTGGGAGCTGGGAGCGTCGTCGGGACTGCCGCAAAGGAGCTGGAGGGCTGCGGACGGGAGGAGCCGCAGGAGGGCGGGGCACCGTCGGGAGGGACGGGGGCGCCGAGATGCGTCGCGACGGAGGGGCGTAGGGAGCCGGGAGCGGCACAGAGCGGGAGTCGAGGCGACGGGAGCGGGAGCCGCGCAGAGCGGAGGAGGCGGGGCAGGCCGCAGGGGGGGGGGGCTGTGAGAAACCGCAGAGGCGGTGAAAAAAAAGGATCGAAAAAAAATTTAATTTCCCTTTGATACCATGTAGAATGAGAAACCCCTTACCTCAAGGTGAGGCGGAGGCCTTCTCTTATAGATTGAGAAAGAGGATACATACAGGAGTATTCCGATGTGGGACTCAGAAATACCCAAAATAATAAATGAGGGTTTAACACTCTTGAATACCCATTTACATCCAATAGGCTTTACAACAACTAGCGGATCGACCAGAACCCAAACTTGGTTACGATACATGGAATTCATCTCAGAATTCATAGCTTCTGGCCATCTTGCAGTTTCTGAGCTCTTTACTGCCTCCTTGTAGGAGAGAGGTTCATCATTGTCCAACAATAACGAGTCACCATTCTCGGTGACAAGAAAACCATCTCTCTGGTTCTCTTACCTCTCTTACACTCCTATGCAGTACTTGTGTTTCAGGAACTACTTCCACGGGGACCTGTGAAACTTGTTTCTGTATCAACTCCTGTGTATCTTGAGTATCAACTTCATCGAAGTCAATCTTGCTCCCACTATCTTTTTTGAGGATGTGCTCCCTCTCAAGAAAGACAACCTGTCTGGCAAAATCACTTTCTCCTCTGAGGGGTTGTATAGGTAGTATCCCTTTGTTTCCTTGGGATACTCTATAAAGATACACTTCGTGCCCGTGGGTGTTAGTTTGTTGTCTGAGAAAGCTTTAACAAATGCCTCGCATCCCCATACACGTGTATACAACAAAACGAGGTTCTTTCCACTCCATAACTCGAAAGGGATTCCGTTTGCCGCCTTAGTTGGTACTCGGTTTAATGTGTATGCCGCAGTTTGTAATGCATATCCCCAAAAGGATAACGGAAGATTTGCATGACTCATCATCGACCTTACCATGTCCAACAATGTACTGTTTCTCCTTTCACTAACACCATTCCACTGTGGTGTATAAGGTGGAGTGAGTTGAGATAGAATCCCAAACTCCCGTAAAAGGTCGATGGACTCTTGGTTAAGATATTCTCTACCTCGATCCGATCGAAGTTTCTTTATCTTCTTACCAAGCTGATTCTCTACTTCATTCTTTAACTCCTTGAATTTCTCAAAGGACTCGGACTTATACCTCATTAAGTAGACATAGCCATATTCTACTCAAGCCGTCAGTAAAAGTAATGAAGTAAGAATATCTACCTCTAGCTTCTACTGGAAATGGTCCACACACATCAGTGTGTACCAATCCTAGAGGCTCTGTGACCCTTTCACCCTGCCCACCGAATGGTGGTTTGGTTATTTTCCCTTGTAAACAAGCATGAGATCTATCAAGTGGTTTTAGCTCGGAAGAGTCTAAATAACCATCATGACAAAGCTTTTTCAAGCGCTTCTCGTTTACATGACCAAGACGGTAATGCCACAACTGGGTGTTATATGAGTTGTGTGAACTTGATTCGTTATCGATTGCCAACACTTGGTTTTCGTAATTTAATACATACAAACCGTTATTTAAATATGCCATACCATAACATATGTTGTCCTTATAAAAGAAACAACATTTATTTCCGAACTTGAAAATAAATCCATCTGTATCTAAACTCGATACAGAAATTATGTTCTTGGTAACACTTGGTACATAATAATAGTCTCGTAAAACCAAAATCATCCCGGTCGGCAACAAAAGGTGGTAGTCACCAATGACAAGAGCAGCCAACCTCGAACCATTGGCAGCTCGCCGATCCACCTCTCCTCTGACAATTTTTCGAAATCTACTTGGTTCTTGTATTTGAATACAGATGCGAGCACCACAAGCTGTATCTAATACCCAATGTGTAGAAATGGAAAGATTGTACTCGATAACGAACGCACCTTTGGCTCCCCCTTGCCTCTGGGTGCAGTTCCTCTTCCAGTGGCCTGACTTGCCACATGCAAAGCATACTGCCTCCTTTTCCTTGCCTTGCCTTTGGATCTTCTTCTTCTTGGTCGAACGGTGCTCGGGAGCTTTAGACTGTTTATAAATCTTAGGCCCCTTTGCCTTGTCCTTCCTCTTCCTATTTGTAGAGGATAAAAGTGGACGACCCGAATCCCCAAGGTCCTCTCTAAAGGAGGCCTTTGAGGTTTTTTTATAATGAATAATAAAGACCACATCGGACCACAAGTCCGATGTGGGATGCAGACTCCAACACTCCCCCTCAAGTTGAGTGTACTTAGTTTGAACACATAAAGAAAAAACAAAGCAATCAACATACCGCAAACACTCCCCCTCAAGCTGGACATACCCAACTTGATTACAAAACAAGATGAAATAAAAAGAAATAATCGACGATCGTAGCTCCCCCTCAAGATCGCAGTTTCCCCTCAGGATGATGGATGAAAGAAGATGTCGCGGACGCAACAGATGAACCACACAAACCGGGCCGATTGATGAAGCGCTAGGAAATCCGCACTAGCGGGACCGGTCGATGAAACGCCGAGAAAGTCACACTAGCACCGGGAAAGCCACACTTGCGGGGTCGGCGATGGGAGGTGGGGATTCCGCAGAGTCCTTGCGGGATCTGGCGGCGCCAAAGTGCCCAGATCCAAGACGGTCGAGGTGCTGCGCCACGGTGGAGGAAGCGCGAGGGCGTGCCGACGGACAGGGAAGACAACGCTCTTGATTTGGAAGGAGCGCGCAGAAATGGTTTCGCCAAGATAGGGAGGCGGCTGCCGGGAGAGCAGTGTAGGAGGGGGCCGCAACGCGCATTGAGGGAGCCATATGAGAGGGCCGTGAGCAGGAGAAATGCGGGAGGCGGGCGCCGCTGGAGAGCCGCGTGCGGGAGGCAGGCGCCGCTGGGGTGAAACGCGGCGGGAAGAGGTCCTGCAGGCAGGAGCGTCGTCGGGGAGAACCGCTGTGGGAGGAGGATCCGCGGGTGGGAGGTGCGTTGGGCGACGACGGTGATGGGAGGCGCGGCGACGGAAGGCGGGCTGGGAACCACATTGAGAGGGAGGCCGACGGGATAGCGGCGGGCCGAACGACGCTCGAGACGCCAGGGAGGGATCCACGGGAGAGATCTGTTGGGTGTCCGTCGCGGGAGTTGGCGTCGAGCGATAGCTGCGCGCAGGGAGCCGCTCAAGGGGGCGGGAGCCGCGCGAGGAGGGTGAGGCCGTCGCGCCCAACAAGGAGGGGACGCCGGGGAATGAGGCGTTGGGATGCTGCGGGAGAGATAGAGGGAGGCGAGGTCGGGGAGGTCCGTTGCACAGGGGTGGAGGCCGGTTGCTGGAGGGGCCGATAGGGGGGGCGATGGGAGATACCTATGACTCGTTGGCCATGGAGGCCGCCGCCCCCCACGGGGGAGTAATGATGGGAAACCCTAGACGGGGGAAAGTAAAATGAGAGGAATGACTCTGGATTAGTTTCCCTCTGATACTATGTAGAGGATAAAAGAGGATGACCCGAATCCACTTGGCGAATCAGGGTCAGAAGTTCTGATAAACTCTTCTCATTATTGCTCATATTATAATTCACAATAAAACTAGAGAAGACTTTGGACAGTGATGATAGTATGAGATCTGTACGCAACACATCTGAGAATTTAATCCCTAAGATGTTCAGACGCTCAATGTAGCCAATAAGCTTGACTACATGTGGTCTAGCTGACGCAGACTCTCCAAGCTTAGTAGTGAACAAAGCGTTGGAGATCTCATACCTCTCTTGCCTCACCTCATCTTGATAGAGATCCCGAAGGTGAGACATCATGCTATAAACATCCATTTTCTCATGTTGCTTCAAGAGCTCATTGGTCATGGATGATGCCATGAGTCACTAAATAATCAGACCCACATAGGATCCTAAATCATCAGACCCACATAGGATCCTAGTACATCATTAGACCCACATATGATCCTAATATAGCAGACCCACACGGGATCCTAGAGTAATCTCCCACATGGATTCCTAGAGCGGATCCATGTGGGATCCTCAAGCACAAACCCACGAAGAATCCCAAAGCACAGACCCACATAGGATCCCTTTCTCATGTTACAGCCAGCCACAGGGTTCCCGCACTAAGCTCGCTTGATTCCGGGAGAGTCCGCTCCTCAAGCCACAGGTCGATACTCCAATTACCACGAAGTTCCACGAAGAAGTATCCCAAAGGACCGCCACGTAATAGGGGTCTCAACGCAACAGACGGTGCGTCAATCGAACGCCCGGTCTGTAAGTTATTGGCCTTTTAGTCCCGAGGGTACGGTTGGATTCGTGTTCGATCCAACCCGGCCGTACCCCAACTTTATCCAAATCTCAAGTGGTGTATACCAAAAGGGCCGTCTCGATCTAAGGTTTCCGGCGTCGCAGACGGTTCGTCAAACGGACACCCGTAGCTCAAGATACGGCCGGAAGAGTGAAAAGGGTCGAAGTTGGTCCGGGTCCGGTCCAACCCGGGTCCAGCCCTAGGTCCGACCCGGCCCGCGATTGGCCGGACGACCAGCCCTCCTCCGCGGCGCGGTCGTGCGCCGCGCCACCACTGGCGGCCGACCGCCCTCCTTCGCCGCCGCAGCCTCGTGCCGCGACTCCTGCACGCCGGCGGCGCAGACGCGCGCCTCTGCCTCCCCTTCGTGCGGTCGGCGCCGGCCGCTGCTTCTGCTCTGCCGCGCCCGACGGGCCGCGGCCTTCGGCGGTGGGGTTGTGCCGCCGCCGTCTTCGCGGCCGGCCGGTGTGCCGACCGCCGCTTCCGAGCCCCTTCGGTGCCGGTCGCCGGCACGGGTCGCCGACGACATTCCTCAGGTCACCAGGTGCACCCTGGTGGACCGTTCTTCATTCCGTAGATTCCTGTACTCGTCTCGGGACGTCGCCGTTGATTCAAGACCACCAAAGATTCCACAACGGTTGCGGAGGGGTCGGGCCGTGTTCGTTTGGCCCGCACCCTCTGCGTTAGAACGATAGCAAGCGACAATAATGTTCTTGAATCAAGGGGGTCGACAAGAACGGGGCAAGGGGGTATAAATCAACAACAAACCCTACAAGATACCCCGCAACAACCTCCCGCAAAGACGAAAGAATCGCGGGTCAACCCTTTAGTCGGTTGACCCGCGTTCTTCATATAAATTCAAGAACGAGGAGGAAAATAAAAAACGGTCAAACGAAATAACCCCTACCTTGAACGTCGGAGAATCGTCCGCGCTTGCCGGTGGACCTTGTTCTTAGTTCTCGCGACCGGCTCCCAAAGACGCCACTCGCATGTCGCCCATTGGTGGTTTGATGTCGTCCGTCACCTCCCGCTGGGTCGGCTTTGTCTTCTAAGGGTCTGGCGTCGCGGCATTCCTTCAGCAATTCGCTGCTTGGTGAAGCTCTCTGATACCCCTTCCCTAGCTCCATATTTATAGGAGAGGGGGAGGGTAAGTAACGACGCAGGGAGTTAATAGGGCTCATTAATTAGGAAGCTTCCTAATTTCCCCCAATGTTGTTGTTACTCAGATTGGAGGGTCAAACCATTTATTGGCTTGACATGTCGCCGGTCCCCCCTTACCGCTCGTCCGTTTTGGAATAGAATAAAAATAAAATAATAAAGTTATTTTATTTATTCTATTAAAAGTTCCAAAAACTTTTTCTCCGGACCTACTGCGGTCGAAGTGAAGGTCTTCTTAAGCGAATATCGGCGCTGCGAGTTCAACGGTGTCCTCGTATTTTAATTCCGAGCACCGGTTCAAAAGTTACAAAACACCGCTTGCGCGTTTACTGAATGTACCTGAAAAAAAGTTCGGAAAATATATTAACAGTCACCCTCGACCCGCGCCGGTCGAGGTTAGGCTCTGCCCAAGTGAAACACACCCCAACGAACCCAACGGTACTCTCGGATTTCCAATCCGAGTTACCGTTTAAAAGTTATGGATTTTACAATAAAATAATTGTCATTTAATTATTTTATTTACGACCAAAAACTAACTTTCACTGGTGGCCCGCGCCGATCAAAGTTAGTATTTACTTAAATAAAGCATGTTCTCACGAGTTCAGCGGTGGTCTCAGATTTTCAATCCGAGCTACCGTTTGTGAGTTATAAGCATTTGAAAAATAAAATAATTTATTTAATTATTTTATTTATGATTATGTCATTTTTTGGTTTTCTCACAGGAGGCTTGTGCCGAACAAACTTAAGTCGCGCCTAGGGTAAACCCGCCATTATGAACGTAATGGTGCCCTCAAATTTCTGATCCGGGCAACCGTTTAAGAGTTATTCTTCTTTTTCAGGAAAACTGTTTACGCGCGCTAATTAAAGCATAATAAAACTTCGACGGATCATTCCGGGCACTTCGGGCCTCGGAATTGCGCACCGTCAGATTTCGCGATCTCGAAATAATTTCATATAAAAAAAATATACGGAAATTCTGGGACATTACAGTCAGGCTCCATCTTTACTGCCTGGATCACCGTTGGGATTCTTCATCTTTGCTTGGATCAGTTGTCCGGATCACCGTCGGTCTTATTCATCACTGCTCGGATTACCGTTGGGCTACCTGTATTACCGTCGAGTTTCTTTGTTGTTTTGTTTTTCTATTATTTGTTTGTTTTTTAGATTTGTATTCAAGCTAGGCATGTCCAGCTTGAGGGGGAGTATTAGAAGTGTGAGGATGTTTCTTTTTTTGTTTTCTTATGTATCTAAGCTAGGTACACTTAGTTTGAGGGAGAGTGTCAAAGGATGCGAGTCCCACATCGAAGTTGAGGTATTATGTCATCTTTATCATTCATTATAAATAAACACCAAGACCTCCCTTAGTGAGACATCTTGGGTATTGGGTCCACTCTCTTTCATTTTAACACTTTTAATCATGACTAACCAACCCTAAAACATGTGCTTTATTTTTTGAAATTAAATTTGGGAGGCGCCCTTCTTCAAACTTGCATGAAGTTTGTTCCAAAGTTTGATCCATCCAACCCATTGAATGGAAAATTATTGTTACCACCCTAATAACATGTTTACACAATTAATGCTATATGACAATCTAAATCAGTTTTGCAATTTGCAGACAATTCATGGATCATGAGTTTTGTAGGCCAAAACTCATCATACCATTAAAAGTAGTTTGAGGGGTGAGGGTAGCTTCTAGGCACCTCAGTGTGCTAAATTACTGCACACTAATGTTCTGTGGGTGAGATTTAAATAATTTATGCTTTCTTACTCGAGAGAGTAAAAATAGAGAAAAGGGTGAAAAAAATAGAAAGGGTGAGTTGAGAGGGAATGAGAATGAAACACGAGGGAGGTACTGAGGGGCTAGGAAGCAAATAAAAAGAAAAGAGAAAATAAGAGTTGGGTGAAGCTTGGGTTTGGGCAAAATTGATCCCCATCTATTTGTATCGAGCTCCTTCTTTATCTACAGTTTAATTAAAGGTTTGAAGGCTTAAATTCAAATTTCAAAACTTCAGTCTTGGAGTTTCTTTTCAAAGTTTCTAATTTTAAAAGGGCATTAGTGTTATGTAAAATAATTGAGAGAGGGAGAAAAGAGGAGCAAACTGTGTATATAGAATATAGCAGCAAATCACAGTAGCAGAATTACAGCAGAAAACAGAGCAGAAAACACAGCAATGGAAGGAGAGAGAAAAAAGAAAAGAGAGTGAGAGAAAGAGAGGAAACCCGTGGAAGACCACTCCCGAGCCTCCTGCTGGTCGTCCCAACGAACCAGCCCTCAACAGCAGCCTGCTGTGAAAATACAGTAGGGTGGTAGGGGAAGGAGAGGAAGGGAAAAAGAAGAAGTAACCCGCAGGAGAAGACCACCCTCCTGAGAGCCCAGCCGAGACCACCGGCGAACCTGCTGCCAAGCAATTGCTAAAATGATTTGTCCCCTCTTTCTCCCGCTGGCCCCCTATTTATTCTCCTAGCTGCCGGCAAACAAACCCCCAACCACTTGCTATAAGATATTACAAAGCTGCCCCCACTAAACAGCTGGCTGTAACAAACTCACAACTGGCTGTAACAAACTGAGAGCTGGCTGTAACAAACTGACAGCTGGCAGCTAACAAACTATCCCCATTAATAGCCCACACCTGGGCAGCCCCCCTATACTCCTAGCAATTCCCTCCCACCAAAAAACCACCTTGTCCTCAAGGTGGGACAACTCAATCTTTGCTCGGCTGTGCATTGGGACAGCAGCACCCGATGGCGGCTTCGGTGGAGGCCTCAGCATCATTGCATCTTCACTGGAAATCAGCAACACACTCGGGCAAATTAAGACACCCGGTGCAAGTGGATTGGAAGCCCCTTGTTGGTAAGGTAAACTTCGGCCTTGCTGCCCAAGTGAATCTTGTTTCCAAATCGTTCCAATCCAAACGTGTCTTCAAAATATAAAAGAGCCCCTGCCACAAAAGCCCCACTGTTTGATCAACGGAATGCTCAGCATTTAAAGCGTCATCGTTGCTGTAAGAAAAATCTTCCAAAGTGCCTTCTCTCACGGTCTTGGCGTGGTGAGAATATGGTGGCTGCTGTGTAACAATTACAACATTTCTTAAAGTGATTGTATTAATAAGTTCTGCCTTCAACTCCCCATACTTAGTCCCAACAGCTGCTCCAAACAACGGACTAGAAGTGTATAGTCCTTCCACAAACCACAATTCCCTGTACAGTGTTGACGCCACCTTTTTGGCCAATTTTAATTGGGCTAAACACCAGATTTCTGGAGTAAAAATAGACCTTCCAGTAAGCAGAATTTTGTCAACATTACTAATGTCCCAATAAAGAATTCCAGGGTACCCAAAAACGGTATTTCCAGCTCTTAAACCATCCATTGCAGGGAAAACAACAAGAGAAAATCCAAATTCCTTTATAACATCAGCAACTGGAATACAGTGAAACTTCTTTAGGCATAGGTGGTCAGCAACAACCGGTGCAAATGAACATGTTATTACCCGTCCTTTCAAAACCATAGCCAGCTGGAAAAACTGCATCCTGGGAGTAGCATCACTGTGGAGGAGTTCATCCAACTCAGGACCAATCTGTACGTATGTCAACCAACACCATACTCGGCTCCTGCTTGTTCAGCCTCCCTTTAGAACTATAGCACAATTTTCAAACATAACTAAGGCACCTCCAACTAGTTCATTCAGCCCTGCCACTATTGCTCCCCTTGCTGGTCGTTTCATCTTTATAACAGAATTTCTCCTACCAAATCCTGTCGTAGTAGCAAGTGGGATGGGTGAGTGTCTACTACTTATTTGGAGGCCATACTTCAAGACCCAAAAATCAAATTTATCTCTGATAGGATGAGTCACCCCAGCAACTTGAACTTTCTCACTTGCTATAAAATCTGGTAAATGAAATAGCTCCATCTGGAGTGGTGGTGCTGGTACCTGATCCCTTGTGATGCCAACAGGAGGAATTAATCTTGGCACCACCTCCCTTTTTTTTTCCTTCCGTCCAAGCCAAACTGGAGACTATTTTCTCCACTAGATTAGTACAAATGTCCCCTTCCTGTTCAGTATGTAATTCCCCCAAATCTGCTGTTATTTCTTCCTTTACGAAGTGACCGACTTCCTCTTTTTCTCCTTTTCCAGTTCCAGACCAGTCCATGCTTTGGTGTATCCGAATTAAATCAACCTTCTCTTGTTCTAAGCATTGAAGAACCGGCATGTCCTCCTCTATGTCTCCCAGAGCCTGCTTGGATTGCTGCTTGTCACATTGTCGTCGTAAAAACTCCTCCTGCTCCTTGTCGGACCCGTACTTCTCTAATAGCGCCGGCTTCAGCTATTCCCATTCAGAACCCAGATTTTTGCTCAGCCAAGGCAAGAACCAAATTAGTACTGAGTATTCCAGGCTTATTTTTGCCAAATGTAGTTTCATTTCCTCGGTCGTTTGATTGAACAGGAAATAGGTTTCTGCTTCCCTAATCCAACCTAGGGGATTCTCTCCTGCAAACACAGGTAATTCCACTCTCTTCGTTTTACTCCTCTTACCTATAGCTAGACCAATATCTTTCGGATACAGGCTTCCATATTGTTTGTTGTTGTCTACCATATTACTGCTTCTAGCTCCACACGAAATTACTGCAGCTGCCATACTCTGTTTTCCAGAACCAATGCCGTGTTCCTCCTGCAACTCATTCCCCTCGAGCTTCTCCATCACCCGCTCTTCCATATCACGCACTTGAAAATGCGTCTGCTGGTATTCAGACTGCTCTTGAACCAATTTTTCCAAACTTTCATTCATAGTGGACATCTCCCAATATAAACTCTCCATAGCTGTTTCAATGGAAGCTAATCTGTTTTCCATCCTCGCCTCAGAATTTTTTCCCAGCCGCAATCGCGACTTCCCAGCGTTTGCGTCTCTTACGTTCCCCCAGCAGTGAACTTCTGTTGCGTTTGGTTTCGACCAGCAGCGTGCGCGGCTTCCACTGCACTCACGCGGCTCCAGCAAAAAGTTCAACCAACTACTGCGACGCTTGGCTGCGTTTGTGGCTCGAGTCCGACTCTTCAGCGGTTCGCGTCTCCCTCCCTACTGAAACAGCGATCGACTCTTTCTCAACAGCCACGGCACAATGGTTCAGTCCGAGCCACAGTTCTCCAGCAGCGTTCGAGCCTCCCAGCTGCGATCACGGTTCTCCCCAGCACCGGCTTCCGGTTCTTATCCAGCAACGAACAACAAAATAAATTCGCACGACCCTCCCCTACTGCGATCCTCCTCCAACGAACACGATCTTCCCTCTCGAACAACACTCCCCAGCGGAGTCACCAAATTGTTATGTAAAATAATTGAGAGGGGGAGAAAAGAGGAGCAAACTGTGTATATAGAATATAGCAGCAAATCACAGTAGCAGAATTACAGCAGAAAACAGAGCAGAAAACACAGCAATGGAAGGAGAGAGAAAAAAGAAAAGAGAGTGAGAGAAAGAGAGGAAACCCGTGGAAGACCACTCCCGAGCCTCCTGCTGGTCGTCCCAACGAACCAGCCCTCAACAGCAGCCTGCTGTGAAAATACAGTAGGGTGGTAGGGGAAGGAGATGAAGGGAAAAAGAAGAAGTAACCCGCAGGAGAAGACCACCCTCCTGAGAGCCCAGCCGAGACCACCGGCGAACCTGCTGCCAAGCAATTGCTAAAATGATTTGTCCCCTCTTTCTCCCGCTGGCCCCCTATTTATTCTCCTAGCTGCCGGCAAACAAACCCCCAACCACTTGCTATAAGATATTACAAAGCTGCCCCCACTAAACAGCTGGCTGTAACAAACTCACAGCTGGCTGTAACAAACTGAGAGCTGGCTGTAACAAACTGACAGCTGGCAGCTAACAAACTATCCCCATTAATAGCCCACACCTGGGCAGCCCCCCTATACTCCTAACAATTAGAGATTATAAATTTGGGCTATGAAAAAAATTAGAGATTTGGGGATTGATATGGTATGTGGAGTGTTAAATTAACGTTAATTGAGACATGTCATGTTTTTTTTAAAAACGCATCCAGTTTTGTTATTATTTTAATATTAGCCACGATGATTTGAGAAAACTTCTATTGAGCATTCTTTTGCATTTTGGTCTCCTTTCCATTGGAATTTTGTCCCAATTATATTTGGTATTGTCGAGAGTTCCAGGTGCCAAACACTTGTGTGCTAATGTTAGCCTACTTGAAGACCTGTTCCATGGAATCACATGGTGGATACAATTCCCAAAGTTGCCCACTTAATTGCCTAGTCAAACCCTTTTAGTAGCAGTATTCCTTTGTCTATTGGCCTTGCACAGTTTCACCCTTCATTTAACATGTTGTGTTGTAGAAAAATGTGGCCTGGCCTTGCATTGCATCCATGTGGCATCTTGTTGGCCCACATAAAAAGATGATTTTGAGGTTGCTCAAAAAAGTAATTTTATATTTAGAGATTTTATAAGATGAAAATACTATGTTGTGTTTGGATTATAATCTTAAAAAACACTCAGTATTTTTATTTTTTCTATCCTTCATGGCAGAATCTGTTTTTAAAAAGCTAATTAGAATACCTTTTCAGAGAGCGAGCGAGAGAGAGATGTTTTTTTTTTCAATTTTGTTTTTTGAAAAGGAATCTTAAGCCAACATCTTAAAATCTATTAGAAGTTTTTTGCTAGTTTAAAAAAGTGTTTGATTTTCTAATTTCAGCACCTGAATAGCTAAGCTTGTATTTTATTTAGATATGCCTTCCCTTGGTGGAGAGAGAAAGAGATAGTGTCGGATGAGAGGCGATCACAAGGTCTCTGCCCTCTTACACCGGAAGAGGCATCCTTAATTTTGCAGGCATTGGGTTTTAGTAATGAAACTCAGATCTACATAGCTTCTGGTGAGATATTTGGCAGTGAACGAAGACTCTCTGCACTGAGGGCTGCATTTCCTCGGATTGTGAGTATATTGTTTCAGTGATCATGCATTGAAAATATCCAAGTTCATCGCGCGCGCGTGCGAATAAGGCATGAAGGTGTTTGAGCTCAACTGGAATAACATTTAAAGTCTACTTGATTTTTTTCGAGTCAAACTCAAACTCGAGCTATTCGGTCTATACTTTGAGTTGAGTTCAAATATTAAATTAACTTAATTGAGTAGTTAATATTTTAATATTTAAACTAATGTTAATATATATTTATCACCAACTCCAGTCCACAATATAAGGAAAAAAGTGGAGTGTTTTCAGTTTAAAAAATAAGAAAAAATCTTGTATTTAGTCTCATTTTCCTATAAACGACCTTTATTAATTATGAGATAAAATATTATGTAAATGTTGAATCAATGGTATTTTCTGAAAATATATTATAATTTTTGATAAATTCAATGTGTTCAACCACCTTTAACCGATTTTTAATTCTTGTGAAATATTTATTTTTTGCTTAATTTTTTATATAGTTTTTATTACCTCAATCAAGCTTGTGTTCAATTAATTCAATTTAAAAATTGAGTCGAGTTCCAACCTTTGAATATCATTATTTGATCAATTTTGAGTTGAGTTTTGAGCATCAAATTGATTTTTTTGTATCAAGTTTGGGATCAAATAGTGGCACCATATCGGCTAGACTTGATGACTCCCTTATAAAAAACAATCTCATGGGAGCTTATGTAATGATCTATCATCTGACCTTTGGTTCAAGTTTCAATTAGCCTTGATTGAAAGGGGACAAGACTAAAAGATGGAAACATTCAAATTTTCATGTAATTCAATAAAATGTAAGAACTTCATTTGCAAATGGCTTTCTAAAATTCCTGGCCCATCACTTACAGGTTAAAAAGGAAATGCTGCTGGATCCCGTGGAGTTGCAGCAGTTCGGTAACCATTCATCTCAAATGGCGGCTCTGGATTTTATGGTCTCCATTGCCAGCAATACTTTTGTTCCCACTTATGATGGAAACATGGCAAAACTCGTTGAAGGTCACCGCAGGTAAATAACTAAATTTCATTCTCATTTTTATATTCTTCAACCAAATGATTTATCAAAATTTATCATCTTTCATTCCCAACATACCAAACACAATAATGATTTGCATGGGTCCATTCCATCTAACTTCATTCTATATTATTTCATATCATTTTTTTTAATAAGTGGAACCAAATGAAACTTTAATGGCTGGTATGTTAAATTTCTGGGATATGGATGTCCTAGGGAGTTTTGATAACTACATTCTAAGGAATCTGGATTCCTTAAAAAACTATGTAATGAGAATACCAAGCTGTTAATCAAAATTTATCTTTTATTCATCGTGTATCAAGCACAATAATGATTTATATTTTTCCATTTCATCCAATCTCGTATCATCATATTCCATTCCATTTTATTAATGAAGCGGAACCAAACAATGCTTTAATTCCCAGCTTGTTAAATTTTCAAAATGTGAATGTCCTTAGGAGTCTTGATGATATATATATTGGTTAAAATTTATCATCTTTCATTCCTTGCATACCAGACACAGTAGTGATTTACATTATTCTATTTCATCCAACCTCAGACCTTGGCATTTCATTTTGTTTTATTAATGAGGTGTAACCAAACAGGATTTCAATGTTTGGTTCGCTAAATTTCTGAAATGTGAATGCCCTCGAGAGTCTCGATGACTACATTTTAAGGAATCCATATTCTTTCAAACAAGGTAATGACAATCCTGGGATTGAGTTCAATTTTTGGGGACTAAATTACCCTCACTAATATTACAAAAAAATAAAATGAAAAACAAATCATCACCTTTGCATATTGGCTAAATGTGTCTTTGATTAACTACTTCATTTGATTCCCACATTTATATTGCTCAACCAAACAGATAATCCAAATTTATCATGTTAAAGATATGCAATAATGATTTACATGTTTTTTTCCCCATCCATCCTCATTTCATCTTTATTAACAAAAGGGAGATTCTTTCATGGTGTGGGTGGCGTGGGCTCGGGCTTCTAACTGGATTTTGAAGCAGGTACATCGGGTTCGGGAAGAGCGTGCTGCTGGATCGAAAGAAACTCGTACCATTGCTTGACCTGCACCTAAACGGCACTCTGGCCTGGAATGAATTTGCTGCTGCTGTCCGGTACTCCCATGAGAAGAGGATGGGACAGCCGACTCATCGCAGGGTCATTGCAGACAGGCCCAAGGAGGAAGATTATTTCTACGCGAATCCTCAAGAGTGCCTCTGTGAAGCAACCAATTGCACTGACTTACAGGGTTTGAGTGATTCCACCAAACCCTAAACCTATTGCGCATTTTGCTTCGGGATGGGCATTGCATATGGTTTTAGGATCACATGCAACATCAGATACGTGGTGGTGGTGGTGATGGAGATACAGTATTCATTCATCTGTTTATATGCATTTTGTTGCATTTTGCTCAATTTGATTTTGTTTCTCCATCGTGTTCATTCACTGTTATTCAATCAAAGCCACCCCTTTTGCCCTCATTGAACTTTCACTCCCCTATAGAGCATTGTAAGCACCCTACAAAGCCTAACATGAAGTCAGGTATTGTATAATGAATAATTATTGGCTCATCAATGTGAGTGTTTGAGTGAATTTCTCCAAAGAGTTCATGGTTATAGATTTCAAACATTCATGAAATGATGCGAGGCACCTAACCTTAGTTGAATTTATGGATAAATGAGAATTTGGACATTCAAAAAGATTTGTGTAAAGGAATTTAATTTACATATTCCACATTAATCTATATATTGATGATTTATTTTTACTACATAACAATTCAGATCATGATATATCTTCATTTCATATCAGGAAACACTTAATGTTTGAGTTGTATACCATGCCATATGATATAGGAACTGGGCACACGATATGCCTTTAGAAACATGCAAGTACACTACAACGTCATAACACTCACCATGTCGTGGTGTAAATTAAGGCAAACCATGATGTGGTTTAAACCATCATGATGTGGTGGTGTTTTTAGCACATAATTTCAATAATCTCCCACTTGCACTAAAACCTTATAAACTTATCACACATTCACCTTATGTCACATCGCATGCAACAACTCGTGAAATCATATCTCAAACTCCTTTTGAATATCTTTCAAAAGACTTGGAAAACTATCATTAAAATCACCACGCATCACATCATATGCAATATCTTGTGAATACTCATCCAGAACTTTTTTTTTTGATAAACTCTAAAATACTTTTAAAGTAACTCTAAGTCAAAATCAATCATCATTCAGTGAAGTGTGCCACCTTCGTGTTGGAGGGACCAAGTATGAGATGGTGGGACACGATGGTGACGGCTGGGAAACATGAGGGTTTGGAGTGGAAAGACTTTAGGGTTCTTTTCACTAACCAGTTCTATCCAGAATCAATGGTGTTGGCCAAGGCTGCTGAGTTTTTCAAGCTTGAGCAGACCAACAAAACCGTGATTGAGTACTCAAATCATTTTTCTGAGCTGGTACAGTTTGCTCCTGAGATTGTATCTAATGAGAGGATGAAAGCTCGACGATTCGAGTTGGGACTTCGAGCAGATATCCGTTCTCAGGTTTTCCTACTGAAGCTACCCACCTATGCTGATGTGCTGGATAGAGCGATGATGGTTGAGATGGACTTGGCAGGAAAGTCAGGGTTGAAGGAGGTTGTTTTTCCTCCTAGTGGTAGTGCTGGTTCCTTTAAAGGAAAACGGAAGCGTGACTTTTCTCATGGTAGTTCTCGACAGCAGAGTCATCCCAGACCTCCGGTAGCACTATGAGGGGCTTCCTTGACTTGCTATCAGTGTGGGAAGCCAGGACATTCTAAGAGGGTTTGCACTGAGGCACCCAAGAACTATAGCTCTTGCGGACGTTTAGGGCACCTACAAAGATTCTGCCATCACTTCTCTACTCCACGTAGTGGAACAGAATCTTCAGCACCTCCAAATACTGCGGGGCAATCAAATGCTTCACGTACAAAAAGGTTCCAGCCACAGCCATCCGGAACGAAGCTTCTTCATGCAGTGGAAGAGTCGCCAGAGGTAGCTGATGCAGGTCCTGCAACTGTGAGAGGTACCATTACTATAGCTTCGTCTTTAGTGACAACTCTTTTTGATACCGGTGCATCTCACTCTTTTTTTTCAACTCGTCTTGTTAATCTGCTTAATCTACCTATGAAACTTTTATCTTGTGCAATGGATATTACTACACCCCTTGGTGTAATGAGAGAGAAGGGTCTCCGTAGTCCTGCTTGTGTCTTCTCTCTATCAGATGTTGATCATGTTTGGAGTTTCTTGGTTTTCGATATGAAATCTTTTGACGTCATATTTGGGATGGACTGACTCATTGCCAATAAAGTCCGGATTGATTGTTATCTTCGACGGGTCTACCTTACTACACCCAGTGGTGTATCTCTCGTTTTTCAAGGAGAATGGGACCCAAGGTCAAGCAGAGCCGGACCCTTTTTCCCAGAGTTGGGGGAAGTTATAGCAATGTTTGCTTTTGATCTAGAGAGTGATTCGTTGTGTGGTGATCTCCCTCCAATCGTTGTTGAGTTTCCCGAGGTGTTTCCTTCAGACTTCTCTGGTTTGCCACCAGTAAAAGAGGTTGATTTTACTATTGACTTAATGCCTGGTACTCAACCAGTTTCTATTCCCTCTTACCGAATGGCTCCAGCTGAACTAAAAGAACTGAAGACTCAGTTAGATGATCTTCTTGAGAAAGGTTTTATACGCCCGAGCGCGTCACCTTGGGCAGCACTAGTTCTCTTTGCCAAGAAGGCTGATGGTTCTCTTCGCTTATGTGTTGATTATCGAAAGCTCAATCGAGTTACGATAAAGAACAAATATCCGCTACCACAAATTGATGATTTGTTTGATCAATTGAAAGGGGCAAAGTGGTTTTCAAAAATTGATCTTCGATCTGGTTACCATCAGTTGATCCTGAGAAGGTGAAGGCTGTTATGACTTGGGAACAACCACGAAATGTTTTCGAGATTCAGAGCTTCTCGGGCTTAGCAGGATATTATCGCCGGTTTGTTAAAGACTTCTCAAAGTAAGCTTCTCCAATGACTGCTCTGACTCGAAAGGGAGTGAAGTTTTCCTGGAATGGAAAATGTCAGAGTTCTTTTGTTGAGCTAAAGCGTCTTTTGACTACTGCGCCGGTGTTAACTCTTCCTGAGGCTGGGATAGCTTATGTGGTCTTCTTTGATGCATCGGGTTCAGGTTTGGGATGTGTACTCATGCAGGGTAATCATGTTGTTGCCTATGGATCTCGTCAGCTTAAGCCTCATGAGAAGAACTATCCTACCCATGACCTTGAACTTGCAGATGTAATGCACACACTTAAGTGTTGGAGACATTACCTTTATGGAGAAAAGTTTACTGTGTATTCAGACCACAAGAGTTTGAGTTATATCTTATCTCAAAAAGATTTAAATCTCCGCCAAAGGCGTTGGGTGGAGTACCTGCAGTCTTTTGACTTTGACATTGCCTATACCCCGGGGAAAGGGAATGTCGTTGCAGATGCGTTAAACATGAAACTTCCAATTCAGGCTGTGAAAGAATCTTCAGAAGAGTGGAGTTTGATGGCTCTTTTTGCTCAGTTGCATATTGGAATTCAGTGGAAGAGGAGTGAAGTTTCTTTAGCCAGTGTTCAGTTGACTTCTGCTCTCCTTGAGTTAATTCTTCAGGAACAGCAGCTGGATGATGAGTTCCGTGGCAATAGGGACTCTCTTTATGGTGGGGAGACCGACACCTTGTGGTTGTTCTCTAAAGAGGGTGTTTTGTGTTATCGAAATCGCTACGTTGTACCGTTATCGGCAAGGAAGGATGTGATGGGGGATTGCCATAAATCCTAGTGGGCTGTGCACCCAGGAACCACGAAGATGTTCTATGATATGCGGCGGCAGTTCTGGTGGCCAGGTATGAGATGAGACATTGCTGAGTTTGTATCTCGTTGCTATACATGCCAGCAGGTGAAAGCCGAGCACCAGAAACCTTCGAGTTTGCTTCAACCACTTCCAGTCCCTACATGGAAGTGGGATGAAATCTCAATGGACTTTGTGGTTGGGTTACCTCAAATCCAGAGGAAGAAGAACGCGATATGGGTTGTGATCGACAGACTGACCAAGTCGGCTCACTTTATACCTATTCGAGATACAACCAAAGTTGAGGAGTTAGGAAATATCTATGTGAATGAAGTTGTTCGTTTGCACGAAGTTCCATCTGCAATAGTCTCTGATAGGGATCCTCGGTTTACTTCTCGCTTTTGGAGAGGCCTTCAGGAGGCACTGGGATCTCAGGTCCGTTTGAGCACGACCTACCATCCACAGTTAGATGGTCAGAAAGAGAGAGCTATTCAGATCCTTGAAGATATGCTCCGCACTTGTGTTCTCGACTTTGGTGGGTCTTGGGATGATCATCTGGGGCTAGTCGAGTTTTCTTATAACAACAGTTATCAATATGCGATCAAGATGGCTCCTTTTGAGGCTTTGTATGGCCGTCCTTGTAAATCTCCTTTATGTTGGACGAAGATTGGTGAAAGTTCTTTAGTAGGACTGAGTTTGGTCCAAGAGATGACAGCTAAGATCTAGTTGATTCGTCAGATAATGTTGACAGTGCAGAGTTGGTACAAGTCTTATGCTGATCGTCGCCTTAAACCTTTAGAGTTCACTGTTGGTGATAAGGTGTTCTTGAAAGTTTCACCCCGATTGGGTCATCGACGACTTGGGAGGAAAGGGAAGCTTGCTCCTCGTTTTGTGGGACCTTTTGAGGTTATTGGTCTTATGGGGAAAGTTGCTTACCGTTTAGCTCTACCACCATAGTTGACATCGATACATAACGTGTTCCATGTATCGCAGCTGCGAAAGTATCTCTCCGATCCATCTCATGTTGTGAGGTGGAGCACTACTGGAAAGATGATCTTTCCCAACACTTCTATACCAACGGTTTGTAAAAACCGTTGGTATAGCTACCCTTTCCCAACGGTTCACCAAAACCGTTGGGAAAGAGTCCCTTTTCCCTCCCCTTTCCCAACGGTTCACTAAAACCGTTGGGAAAGGGTCCTCTTTCCCAACGGTTCACCAAAACCGTTGGGAAAGGGTCCTCTTTCCCTCCCCTTTCCCAATGGTTCACCAAAACCGTTGGGAAAGGGTCCTCTTTCCCAACGGTTCACCAAAACCGTTGGGAAATGGTCCTCTTTCCCTCCCCTTTCCCAACGGTTCATGAAAACCGTTGGGAAAGGGTCCTCTTTCCCAATGGTTCACCAAAACCGTTGGGAAAGGGTCCTCTTTCCCAACGGTTCACCAAAACCATTGGGAAAGAAAGGGGATAATTTCAACCTTCGGCCAACAAAAGTTCAACCCACCCAAACCTATCCCAACGGTTTGGAAAACCGTTGGGAAAGGGCTATCCCAACGGTTTGGAAAAACGTTGGGATAGATTCTTTAAATTTTTTCCAGGCCTTCTAACCAAGAACATTATATAAATAAATTTTTTAAATAATTATGATAATACATATATATATATATTTATGAAATTATGTTTACAAAGTGATGTTAGGTTAGTGGTTAAGTCGTTCGATTATAAACGAGGGGTCCTGGGATCAAATCCCAGCGGATGTTTTATTTTTTATGTTTTATTTTTTGGAATTTATATACCAACGGTTCCATTACCGTTGGTATAGATTTCATATTACCTATACCAACGGTTTCCAAAACCGTTGGTATAGGTCTATACCAACAGTTTTTTGAAAACCGTTGGTATAGACCTATCCCAACGGCTTACTTGGCTACGGTTCTCCAAACCGTTGGTATAGGCTATACCAACGGTTTGGAGGCCTATACCAACGGTTCCAAACCGTTGGTAAAGGTTAGTTTTCCAGTAGTGGAGTGATCTTAAGATTGAACCAGATTTATCTGTTACTGAATGACCAGTCAGGGTTGTTGATTCTGAGACCAAGGTACTTCATGGGAGAACGATACCTCTGGTCCGTGTTCTTTGACAACATGGTTCAGATTCTCATGAGATGTGGGAAAGGGAGGCACTAATGATAGAGCAATGGCCTCATCTTTTTGGCGTGGAAGTTTCTTCATAGGCTTTCTGGGGACAGAAAGGTCTTATGGTAGGGAGGTTGTAACATCCCATTACGTTTTCAGGTACTTTTGATGTTTCTAAGTACCCCTGTTTTGGAGTAAAGACTTGGGTTGCGTTTGGGTGAACTTTTAAAGAAAAACTAGAGGGCATTATGTTGTGCACAGTTTGTGCACGATTTGACAAACCGTGGGACCAAACCGTGCCAGCCTTGAAGCCTGGAAAGAAGCTTCCGCACGGGTGGCGCACGGTCTGTCTAACAGTGCGGCCAAGCCGTGAGAGAAGGGTGGCCAAGGCAGTAGCTCACGTACGGTTAGCGCACGGTTTTTCAAACCGTGCGGCCAAACCGTGCAGTCACTTAAAGTTAGATCCTTAAATTGTGGATCTCGGCCGTTTTGCCTTTAAGTGCTTCGTTTTCTCCTCCTATGCGGCCCTAACTCGGGATTTGACTTCTCCCAAGGTCAGAGAAGGTTCTCCCTTTGTTCCAGAGGCGATCCAAAGGCTCCTCTTAGTGAATCGAAGCGGGATTCTCAAGGTATGTGATCGTTCTTCTTCGTTCTTGATTGGTTTCTTAGATCTACTTAGATCTACTTCTCCTCTTCTCTCGGTTTCCTAGATCTACGCCCGTTATGGGTAGATCTAAGTGTGTGGTACCAAATTTGATGAGGTTTGGTCTTAATCTTTCTAGGAGAAGAGATCTAAGGTGGGTTCTTGAAGAAGAGACCCGGTTTTCTTGAGCGTTCTCAACCTTTGTGGTTTTGGTTGAAAACTTCGAGGTAGGTGGTTCTATCCCGAGTTGCCAAATTGTTTGTCATTGTATTTTCTTGATTTATTTCAATTGTTGATTTAAATCCAATTTCTCAAGTTTTCTTTCAATTAAATTGATAGAAACTTGGAACAATTGAATTGGGATATTTGAAATGGTTTTGGCATAGAAATTTGGGGAAAACCCCCAATTCCATTGAATTGGGTGTGTTTATGGAAAATTGGTCGATTTAAATTATTGAATTTAAATTACGGATTTGATGAAAATGTTTTCAATTAAATTGTAGAATTTAATTGTGGAAATGAAATGTGTAATGATGGAATTGGTTTTTAATGGATTTCAAACTTATTCAAATGGATTAAAATGATTTGATAGAAACCCATTGGTTTTATCTTGTGAAAAATGCATGTTTTGAAAAAAACCTATTTTGGTTTTAAATGGAATGAAATTGGAACTTTTGAAATGGAAGAATGAGATTGATCGTATTTTAAGCATTCTTAAAATAGTTCGCCCATCATTTAAGAGCGCATGCAAGCCTTAGGTAGTTAGTGAGTTATTTGGATACACTCTACGCTACGACAACGTTCTAAAACATACTTGCGGCGGGTCACATCCCCGACGGGTTGGTGACGAGTCTCCTTTGGCCATTTTCATAGGGATGTGTGTATACACATTTTGCTGAGTTCACATAGAGAGTGTGAAATCCTATAACTGGTTAATACTATCGTACCTTTTGGCAGATGACCATGTTGCTCGCTTGTTTGTTTATATTTGAGATATAAATGTATGCCAATGCTTTTGAACTGCTTACATGCCTGCTGAATTTATATAAGCTGTTTTATATAAATGTTTTATTTAAGCCACTGTTTTAGAAATATTCCATCATTGTAAAGCCTTTTCTTAAAGTAATTTTTCCATCATATGAAAATGTATAGCATGTTTGTTGAAATATGCTTTTGTGTTTCCAGACCTGTTTATTTGAAAATTGAAAGCTTTTCTTTGGATAATCTATATTTGGCATCTGTTACGGAATCCTTGGTGGTATCCTACTGGGCTTAGGCTCACACCCTACTTTTGCCTTCGGGTGTTTGTAGACTTCCTCCTTGGTGGTATCCTACTGGGCTTAGGCTCACTTAAGCTACGAAGGTATCTGGCCTGATCTTCATCAAATGCATGTATCTCTATACTTGTGTCGACTAGTTGTATCATATACAAACATGGATTCTCATATGATCCATTTTCTTAAGACATCGAATAGCCATGAGACACAAAGTATGTCAATCCCGTATAGTTGCTTATACGTTCTCGATTCTTCGAGTATAGACTGACCAGGTCCAAGAAAATATCATATGTCATTCATCTTTATGGATGAACACATCACATGCCCCTCACTCGATAGATAAACACATCATATGTATTATCTAGGTACACACTTCCTCAATTTATCACAATTGAGGGCCCAAATGTCATACTCATCATACGAGATGACAAATCCCATATTGATTAAACTTCAATCGATGACATGATCAACAACATACCCAACCACTTCCTGATTAGCTAAGCCTGAAGGTTTGCGTAAGAAATGTATCGAAATATGAAGGTTTTCATGCTAGGTATCTCACCAACCTCTGGTATTGGGGACTCCAAATATGATCCATGCACCCCTAGTATACCAAAGACACAAAGTATGTCACTCAATGCGATATACTTCATGGGTCATCCAGTGCACACAACTCATTTTGTGCCTCAAAAGCATATTTCGTATCTCAATACAATAATTATACTCATGCCAACATTAACTTTTTTTCATAACCTATAATACTTCATGACAAACATCAACTAGAGATAACTCAAAGTCATACTTTGAGATGTCAATCATCATTTCATTTCACAACATATATATATACACCCCATAGGGTGCAGTTCAGTGGTTACGTCCCTACTGTACCTGTGGTGGTGAGTTGAGGAGGTCTAGGTTTCAAACCTCCGCGTCTGCAGCTTTATTTCCTTTGTACCCCCACCCCCGAACCTACCATGTATATATATATATGCAGTCAACATGAAAAAAACGATAAAGTGAAGATTGCCTTTTTTATAACATGATACATTTAATATTCTTAAACTCTTTTTAAGAATATTTAACAAAGCCAAACACAAGAACCTATATAACATGTCGTAGTTATAGACTACCAGATCATCCTTATGTTTGCTGCACTTTCAGGGGTTTTGCTAAATTCATTACATCTCTATGTGATTGATGCCACATCTTTATGTGACTATATGATAAATGTCACACCTCGACCTTTGTAAATTCTTTATTTTATTATTTTTCTGGCTTCATATAACTTTGTCGGGGTTCAGGATGAGTCCCGTTTTAAATTTTTGAATTTTTATTAAAAATGCGTGTTTTCGGTTTGGCAGCATCTGACGCATGGGCAGACATAGTTTGAAGACGGTGCGGGTGCGCCTTGGTCACCATGCAGCTGTGCCTTGGTCATCGTGCAACCTGCCCGAATTTTCAAAATAAAATAAATTAAAAAGTTAAATGAATAATGAAATGAAGTTAAATGAATAATGAAATGAAGTTAAATGAAAAGTTAAAAATAAAATAAGAAAAAGTAAAATAAAATCAAAAGTATTGTTTCAATAATAATAATCATGATAATATTATTATTGTTATTATTAAGAATATTATTAAGTTATTATAATTATTATTATTGAGATTAATAATAATAATAATAAGAAGAATAATAATAATAATAATAATAATAATAATAATAATAATAATAATAATAATAATAATAATAATAATAATAATAATAATATTTAGGCCGGTTCACGAGCACCACACGGTTAGCGAAAGCCGCGCGGTCAGCTCGGGTACCTGTGCGGCTGTTTCTAGATCGGACAGATGGTGTCGCACAGTATGTGCACGGTCGCTTGAGATGTGCGCGAACTGCGCGGTTGCGGTATTTAAATCAATAAAATTAAAATAAAGGAAAATGAGATAAAAAAATTAAAAAAGCGGATGATAATGTTATTATTTAATTTTTCTATTGCTATTATTATTGTTATTAAAATTGTTTTGTTATTATAATTATTATTATTAAAATTATTCATATCATTGGTATTATTAAAAAATTGTTATGAATATTATTATTATTTTTATCATTATATTGTTATAATCATCATCATGTTTATTAAGACTATTATTATTATGTTTATTAAAACCATTGTAACATTATTACCATTAGTATTGTTATTATTAAGAATTTGTCTATTATTGTTATATTATTATTATTATTATTTTCATTATAAATATTATAATTAAAATCAATATTACTATTATTGTTACTAAAATTTGTTGTTATTATTATTATTGTTATTATTATTATTATTATTATCAAGTATTATTATTATTTTTATTATAATTTTTAGGTTAACTTTTCTAGGGTTTATTCCTTCTTCTTCCCCCACCCTGGCTGTTTGGCGCAACCTGGTGCGCAGCCCCCTGCCTCGCATTGCTTCCCCAACCCTTCCTCACCTCTCTGGCGCGATCCAGCCAGGTGCCCTCCCTTCCCCGACCGGTCTCTTTCTGGTGCCTCCCTTTCCCTCTCTCCGGTGAGCTTGCCACCACCGGCGCACCCCCCTCCCCTACTGTTCAGCGTGCAACGCCTCCGACCCGCGACTTGTCACGACCCGACCCTACCGGTCTCGAGCCGCAACTACCCCAAGCCCGCCTCCATAGGCCAGGGGTTGGAGACAAGCGCCGAAGGCGTAACAATCTCGAGGAAACCTTTGCCTAAGTACC
Organism: Viscum album; assembly: GCA_963277665.1. Lineage (NCBI taxonomy): Eukaryota > Viridiplantae > Streptophyta > Magnoliopsida > Santalales > Viscaceae > Viscum > Viscum album. The sequence goes on along the minus strand of OY728143.1, from coordinate 1,187,383,690 downwards.
TGTACACACACACAACCCACTCAATGAAGAAGTGCATATTAAAAAGGAAACCAAAGTACAAACAACTATAACCCAACCTCAGTCATGCATAAACTTCTAAAACAGAACAAGTAAAGTACTCAAAAGTGGACTGACAAGTAAACTGAACAGAAAAGGGCAAAACACACGCCCAACTAGAAAGGTGCCACAACCCCGCAACAGGTAAATGGAAGTAAACAGCTGGTGAGTCTCACATCTGGAAATCCTACTACGTCCACTGAACGCAACCCAAGCTCCTATGTCCTCTACGCTCTTTTGTAGTCTCGATCGACCTATTCATCATCTACAAGGGCACACCAAGTGAGGGCAAAACCCAAGCAGGGGTGAGTATAAAGATACTCAGTAGGATGCCCCGAAATCTCGAGGGAACAACAAAGGAGGTACTAAAATGGTGAGCAGTAGACAGAACAAAGAACAGTGTAAGAGTACAATAGAGAGAGTGCAGCTCAACCCAACAAAAGAAAAGAAGTAGACTCATCCAATCCAAGAGGAGCTAGACACGGAAAGCAGGTGGCATACCCCGCGTGTCTTCGCCCCTCCTAGAAGGAGAGTAACCGAACCCAAGGAGTGGGAACAAAAGTAGGGTATATATACATATATATATGCTCAACAAGAAACCCGAACGAGGGTGTAAGGGGATCCTAATCTCCAAGCTCAGCCCAGGAAAATTCGCTAGCAGTTCAAAGGATATCCATCACTGATGCCCAACAGTTCTGTATGACAAAGCTGTCTCATCGCTGAACCATACAACCAAGGGTCCCGCTCCGGTAACCACAGAGAAAAGTCACTGACTAGCCTCATAGAAAGGGTTGAGTCTGAAAGAAGTCATCGGGTAACCCACTGTCCAGCCCAGCTGGAGGGTAAACCCCAAGAGGTCGTCGGGTAACCCACTGCCCAGCCCCGCTGGAGGGTAAACCCTAAGGTCAACGGGTAACCCACTGCCCGGCCCCGCTGGAGTGTAAACCCTAAGGTCAACGGGTAACCCACTGCCCGACCCCGCTGGAGGGTAAACCCTAAGGTCAACGGGTAACCCACTACCCGACCCCGCTGGAGGGTAAACCCTAAGGTCAACGGGTAACCCACTGCCCAGCCCCGTTGGAGGGTAAACCCTAAGGTCAATGGGTAACCCACTGCCCAACCCCGCTGGAGGGTAAACCCAGAATTGGTCCGATAACTCCACACTACCCGTGCCATCACTGGGTGTCACTAACACCGCTACCGTGCGTAGGTTTGGAGTGCGTCAAAAGAACCTCCAACCAACGCCCTTTCATGTTTCCACATTTAATGAGATTTCAAAAGAGGCTCCGCACGCCCAAACAGATTACACCATTGTAAGGCTCGTGAAAAACACGCGAGATAGACTATTTACTCGCTAGAAACGAACTCCCAACAAAAAAGTTATTCAACACCGCTTTATGCCCATACGACGTCCCATGGGACCCACACCATGGTCCTGAAAGAGGTTGGTCAAAATGCGCCATGGGGATGCTCTCGGAAAAACACGCCAAAATGACTACTCATTCGCCCCGAACAGACGTCTGATGAAAAAGGCGCAGTACGCTGCACACAACTTAAAAGACGACCTGTGGGGTCCATTCCTCAACTCCGGATTCAATGCCTGAAACCACCCTGGTCAACTTCGCCTCGATGCCAGAGTCACAACGCCGCTGACAGTACCTAAAACGGACTCCGGATACAGAAGCTGCAACTCCCCACGTTATGCAAACGGGGCCCTGTGGGGCCCACACCTCGACCCCAAAACACGTCACGCATATCGTACCATTGCGTTCTTTGCAGATAACCATGAGGCATAGGCTATTCATTTGCCCTGAACAGAATTATGAAGCATAAGTCGTAAAAACACAGCATACGTCCGAAAGCCACCTCTTGGGGCCCATGCCTCGGGCCCGAATTTAGGCGGGCAAATTGCGCCATCACAATCCCCTTATAAGAACACTCATAAACGAGTGCTCAAGCACCCCAAATGGATGTCGGGTGAAAGAGTGTCGTTTCATCGTAAAACGTGTGAATCAGGCCCTGTGGGGCCCGCACTGTAACATTCCGGATAAATGAAGAATATGACATTTTCATATTTATTAATATTTGTGAATTAAATATTAATTTTACTTTAAAGGGGTTGCTATGTTTTATAGTGTACCCGATACGCAACAACGAGTTTCTTTGAAATCTTACGTTGCACACTAATAATATAATATTATTATTTTAAATGGTAGTTAACTCCTTGCCATTGTATTGGCAGGAATGAATAAAACTAACTACAATATTATTATACATGATTGTTAAATGTATTTATATTTATACAAAAAAATTTAGAGGCTCAAAATGTGAATAAATCTAATTTTAAGCATAATTTACATTAAAATGCCGATTTACCGCCTTTTAATGGCGAACCCTCTTTAAATCTAGTTTTGGTCCTTTTTATATGTTCTATTTGACCAAATAAAATTCTTATTTTGATTTGAAACATAAAAATTTACTTTGGGTAATTTTTTGGTATTTTTCTGATAAAGTTCATTTTTTAATGAATAGTGAAAAATATTGTATTTTAATTCAAAACTACATTTTAATCTAATTTATTTATATGGTTATATTATCTTTTTAATTGGTTTAAAGTGTAATTAGAATATGTTTTTACCATTTAATCCAATGTTGTTCATTGAAATTAATTTCACTTTGAATTTGGACATAAACAAGTGTCAATCTTTTGATAGTTATTGTTTCTTAAAAACACGCTATTTGTTTTAATAACGGGGATTAATTTTAAATTAATTAATTCCACTTATATGTTTTGAATTTGAAAAAATAGACATCATTTTTGAATTTGGAATATCAAATAAAGCTCAGGCTGATTTTTTGGTATTTTTCTGAAAAACTTCAATTTTTGATGAATAGTGAAACTACTTAGTAGTAGTTAAAAAAACCGACTTTTTCATTTAAATGAAATTTTACCACTTCTGTGAATTGAATTTCAAAAATCCGACATACATGGTTGTTATTAGTAAGTAAAATGTGGTTCAATAAGATGAAAATAATTTTTGGTGAATAGTAACTTTTGACTTTTATTTACCACGGTTAAAGGTAAATAGGGTAATTCAAGATAAAAAGAAAAATATAATTACCTTAACACTTGTCCAAACCTTATTGGTTGAGTCATTAACGACCATGAGTATCTTTGGGTTGATTTTGGGACCCCATTGAGGCACTTGGGAGTGATAATGACAATATATATTAATTAATTTAAAGTAAAGGCAAAATAGACAAAAACAAAAATCTTTTAGTAATTAATTTTTATATTGTGTTATATAAGTAATATTTTTGACTATAAATGTTAATTGTAAAGATAAAAATATTTACTACATCATGGTATTTTTTTTATAATTTTTAGAAATCAAATAAATTAAATTATTTATGACACAATAATGATGCAGTTTACCTCATTAATAAATGATTTAAATAAATAAGATTATAATGATTAAAATATTATCCAAAACATACAGAATTCTGATTGGATGATTTTATTTCGAATATGAGTCACCTTATATTCGACCTTAATGATTTTTGGACCTTTTTAAACCGAATATCATTATATAATAAAATAATATTTTCACACTTTCCTAAAGAGCCCCTCCCCCCCTTATAAAAGGAGACCACTTCTAACCAATTTCTCACACCTCTCAAGTCTTTTGGCTCATCCAAACTATGCCCAATTCATCTCCCTACCTCCCTCTCCTCCTCTTAGAAGCCTTACCCTAGGCAGAAGGCACTTCAAGAAGTCCTTTGGTTCAAACCAAAGGGTGTTACCCAAATTAAAGGTAAGAGCTTCTCTTAAACTATTTTCTTTTATTTTACTTCTCCAACCCCTAAACTCTTTTTATTACTTTATTTTGTAACAACAACAGTATCCTAAATATACTAGGATGTTGTTATGATAAGGATTTGAATTAAACTTACACACACCTCCATCTAATGGGTGAAGAACATAGTGTTTCTGTGGATGACAAACTAAAGCCTCACAAAACGATGATTGTTCAATTACCTCCTACCGCCTCTCATGGTGGACATTATGATGGAACTGTATTTATATATGATATATATTATGTTTATGTTTTCTTTATGCATCTGTATTTTCCATTTATATCATACCTTTATGGTTTCCATTATGGATAAACGCGATAATTTCATTTGAGGAAGTGCGGACTACCGCCCCCTCAAAGTGATATGACTCATTTATACCATATGTGGTACGTATAAAGGATAGATTTAATGATATTATATATGACACAATACTGGAATTATAATACTACTATGTATCATTATGTTTTAATTCCATTAAATATGAAATATAAATGGAAGTAGCGTTCATGCGTACGTACGGCTTACCGTCTCCATGAACGATGCATTTAATTTCATACCTCTAAATGTTATGTACTATTATAAATAAATGTATATACTGGATATATAAGATATATATGATATCTATATCATGATTATAATTCTGGATATAATGGACTAGTGACCACATAGACAACTTGTAAATATAAGGTGTTCATTTTTGACTCAAGTATCAAATATTGACAAAACGACCATTATTAACTTAAATGATTACATAATGTGTATAACATGGTAATAATTGATATAAAAGGAATTATAAACTTGAAAAAGGTTCTTAAGAAAGTATAAATTAACTTTAGTTTATTATTCAGGAGATTAAAGAACGATCGAGTCAAGTCGGGCACGAGGTAAGAGATTTTCTTATCTCACTTTTAATTCTGTGAGATTTCCATTGTTCGCCACTTATTCATTGCATGCGGTGAATTTTATACTCCCATTTGATATATATTATCATGATTCTCATTATATTCATGGTATACTGTGATTCATTTTGTGGTTATTAACTTTTGGTCATACGACTCAGTTGATTACAACGTGGTAAAGGGTTTCATCTCACTTTTTATTCCCATGAGATTCATACTATATTTGCCACTATTTACTTTTGTGTGGTGTATGTACTACCCATGATTGTAATCTTTGTGTAATATACTTTCATTTATGAGTATTTACATCTTCATTGTATGATCCTTCTTTCATGTGGCGTATGTTTTGTAAGTTACCAAATCGGTAAGGGAACCTTTCATCCTCCTCTTTTTAAAAGACTTATTTTTGTTGCGTCTTTTAATTTACATATTATTATGTTGGGATATGTTCTTTTATATCATTATTGATGTGAAATTTATTTCTAAGTGATGAGATACCCTTTTTGTCTCATCAACTCATTTTCTGAATTTTAAAGTGACGCCGTTAGACTGTCGAATTTTTACAGGGGAACTTCTTAACCCAATTTCGATTCTTTGGGTTCATCTTGTACTTATTGAATATGTCATATTATGAATATGTGTAAATGACATATGATTGTTTTAAAATTAATATACACTTATATTGGGCGTATTTATATTTGTCACACATAATTATGACATTGATTTATCCTTAATTTAAGGATACCATCTTTATAAGGGATTTCATCTCAATTTACATTTCAATTGAGACTTCATTGTTGTTATGCACCAATTCACTCTTATATGGTGTATATACTGTCCTTTGACATATTATATCATGAATCCCTTTATTCTCATGATATTATAAAGTTCTGATTAAATGTTATTCCTCAATTATTTGTATTCAAGAGTCTCTCATTTTGTTAAAAACTCTTTAACTAAAATATCATTTTAAATGTTTTAAATATTTATTATTATAAATATTTATCTTTAATGTCCATGTTTTATAAATGTTTTCAGTATTTATTTATTTGGAAATTAATGTTTTGAAATTATAATTCCATTAAAAGCTTTAAATTGGTATGGGACACTTTGATTCAGAAATCTATTTTTAAATGGTTTATGAAAATGGATTGATTATTTCAATATCTTGAAATTACTTCTTGTGACTTCAAATGAAATGTTATTAGTGAAATGTTTATATTTTCAATATTTTATGTGCTGTGATGGTACTTGGACATTTGACGGGTGGTTACATGATAAACCATATGACAGGTGGTGCCGTGAAAACTAAGACGGGTCGTTACATTATAACCTCCAATGCATTGGGTATGGAAGTCATCCGTATAGATATTCCATTTAGTGATATGTGTGGAAGTCGACTGTATGGTTATTCCATTTAAGTATGTTTATGTCCCAAGTAACCTTTATATGTCATGTGTTCTTTATACGGGTTTTATGGTAATATTTTGGTTACAATAGGGTAAGTAATGATATTTTATTCAGTGAAGAGTATTTAATACTTCATAAAGGTGAAAAGTATTACTTATGATAAAGTATTCATGGTTTACCTGTTGTTTGGAAAAACTAACAGTTTTCCTTCTTTGTGTATCCTTTATGGAGCTTTTTATGCTCATCCCAAGTTTTTTAAATGTTTTTCACATGAAATAATGTGGAATAGGGTCAAGGATGGGATTAAAGAAAAGTCATTCTTTCTTAAACATGGAACTAGACATGAATCTTTTTTTCCAGATTTTATATTTTATGAAAAAATGGAAATTGTTTAGAAGTGTCTACTTTGTATTTGAAATGAAATGTAATAGTTATATCCTAATTCACTAAAAATCTAAACTTGAAAATATCCACAATGTGAATTATTCGTTTAATTCAAAATTATGTACAGTTTAAGGCTGGGTCCTTATAGTTGGTATCAAAGGTCGGTTTAAATAAATTTAGAGGTTAGGGTATTCTTTGAGCATAAGTGACATAACCATAATGGTTAGGATTTTAGAAAGAGTCATAGTTTTTTTGATAAAGTAAATGAGTTTAAGATAACTTGAATAAGTATATCTTAGTATCTACCCTCCTTATAATATATTATATGGTGATTTTACTGATATAATCACACTAATCTTTTTGGTTTTAGTAAATGGATGGATCTAGCAGGCATCGAAGTAACAATGGATGTAAAGAAAACTGTGATGGTTTTATGAACGAGCAAATGAATGAAATGAGAGCTACAATGAGAACTCTTATGGTTATTCTCAACCAACTATCTGGAGTCATGATTGTAGGATCGAAATATAGTATGAGATGCTCAATATACAAGAGGGGGGGGGGGGTGAATTGTATACTTTAAAAATTCCTTTGGAACCTTTAAAGTTAGTTATGAATAACTATGTTTTCCTTAAGCAAAGGAAAATGCTAAGTTTAACAAAGTTAAACTAAGCAAATTCACAACACCTCTAACACCGAATACAAACTTGGAAAGAGATTCCGAAAGAAGGTTCCATAAATATGGTTCCGGAAGTTGAAACTTAATAAAATATTACAGTATGAGATTCTACCTTAAAGCGTATAGAATCTAAATTAATCATAGTACAAGTAAGGAAGTATAAGAAAGTTATACTTTCCTTATATTACAAAATTCAGCGGAATAGAAACAAGTAGTAGAACTACTAGTAACAAAATATAAGTCTTTTGACCCAAAGAGAAGGGTATCCAACAACCTTGGATAAAGGTCCCTTGATTTATACTTTCAAGAAAGTCTGTCTTACCCACACCAGGGTAATCCCTCGATACGAAGATTGGAGTCTCTGTCTTGCTATCCCCGCAAGCCCTCAACTTCAAGGTAGTTGGAAACCTCTGTCTTCCTCAGCAAGGAAGCCCTCAAACTTTAAGGTAGTCGGCACCTCTGTCTTCCTATCCCCAGAAGCCCTCGAATGTAATCACCAACATTCGGAGTCGCACGAAGCTTTGAGAGTTAATAAGAGCCTCTCTCTCTAGAAATCACTTCAACAGCATGTAGGCACAAAACCAAGTTGTTCATCTGTCATCAGTTGTACCGAGCTCTTTCAAATGAGCTCCTATTTATAGGTAAGGTCGGCTCCTTCTCCAATGGTCATATTTTCCTTAAAGATCGGAGGGACCTGTACACGTGTCACTTAGACAACGGTTAGTTTATAACAAAATAGACGACATCATTTTATAACAAAACAAGTGTAACAGAATGTACGACATCGTTTTAAACTCTAACATAAAAGTTCGGAATGGAAACTTCGGAGTGAAGGTTCGGAGTGTAAGGAACAACAATACAGAGTAGACTAATTTTAGAAGTGTAAGCAATATAAAAGTTCGGAGTCTAACAAAGATATTTTTCGAAGTCTGAATTAATTCAGAGTGTATAAAACAAAGATACTCAAATTCTGTTAAATAGGTGAATTAGGAATGATAATTCAGAATAGGAATTCGTCATCAGAAATCGTAATGAGAATTCATCAGAATTCGTAATGAGAATTCATCATCAGAATTCGTAATGAGAATTTGGAATGAGATTTCTTCATTAGAATTTGTAATGAGAATTCTTCTTCAGAATTCGTATCCTGAATCTGGAATAGAACTTAGTCAGAGTTCATATCCGGAATTCGGAATGAAACTTCCTTATAGTTCTTATCCAGAATCCGAATCGTAAAACAAAATGCTTTATATCAAAGTTTCAACGATTCCGAGAAAATTAATCCGAAACTTATACTTAAGAAAAATATGGATGAAAATATGATAAGGACAATTTTTCTTATAAAAGCGATTTTCCTTAAGAAATCAATTTTCCTTATAAAAGCAATTTTCCTTATAAAAGCAATTTTCCTTATAAAAGCAATTTTTCTTATAAAAGCAATTTTCCTTATAAAAGAAATTTTCCTTATAAAAGCAATTTTCCTTATAAAAGCAATTTTCCTTATAAAAGCAATTTTCCTTATAAAAGCAATTTTCCTTATAAAAGAAATTTTCCTTATAAAAGCAATTTTCCTTAAGATAAGGTGTTTGTGATTTTCAAAACAAGAAGGAATGGAAAATTCATAAGGAAAACCTTATTGACTCAACAATCTCCCCCTTTTTGGAAAGCACAAACATCCTTACGAAAAAAAAATTCTAAGAAGAAAGAAACATATTAATGCTTATCTCCCTTGCTTTAAGGATATAGATGAATACGAATAACTCCCCCTTAGGCTTTGAAACTCTAAGGATCGTATTCATATTTCCGGAGTGATCTTTCATAAGAAGGTCTTCTTTAAGAAAAACTCCCCCTTAAACAAACTCTTATTAGAGTTCTTTTTCCTTGGGTATTTTTTCTTTCTCCCCCTTTGATAAACTCTTATTAGAGTTCCTCTTTTTCTTAAGGATCTTTTCCTTCTCCCCCTTTGTGATTTTCAAAAAGAATTGGAGGGAATGGAAAAAAATAACAAAGTACCTGAAATATTAGTAATGATAAAAATGGAAACAAGATACACAATTTTCATTAGATTTGGAATGTCAGTAACAAAAAGAATACAACAAAAAGATCAGATTTGGTTATTTCGGATCTTTCTCCTTCGACATGAGCCCCTTAAGAATAGTCTTGATCTTCTTCAGGTCTTTATGATCTTCTTCAGTTTGCTTCTCTAAGACCACTATTCTTGCGGATTGAGATTCAATTTTTTCTTCCTGGGCTTTCAGCTTTTCTTCCTGAGCTTGGATCTTTTCTTCCTGAGCCTTCATCCTTTCTTCAAAATCGATCCGATGATCCCTTTCAAATTTCCAGTTCTGAGAAACAGAATTCAGTTTCCCATTCAGATCCCTGACTTCTTGGATCCGGAAGTTCTTTTCTTCAGTCAGCTTTTCTTCAAAGGAGGAAGTCAGCTCATTTATCTTCTTGTCCTCGGTCTCAAAAGCATCTTTAACATTATCTTGAAATTCATCGAGTAGCCTCATCTCTTCCACAGTCTTCTTAGACCAGCTTGTCATCCTCTTGCAAGATCTTTTATGAGCTTCGTAACCAACAAAGAATGTTTTGAACTGAGCTTCAATCTCAACGCACTTATCCATAACCATAGATACAGAGTCGGTTTTCTGATTCAACGCATGTTGGAGCATCTGGCATCTTGAGTCAATACTAGAGAAGGTCGGAATGGTTCCCACCAACTTCTTTAAGGACTGAACAACAAAGTCATGCCCCAACGATGATGACTCCGAATCTGAAATCTTTCTTGGAGAGTTTTCTTCCTCAATAAGCTCCAACTTTCTCTTTGAAGAACTACCAGCCTCCTTTCTCTTCCTTACTTCTGATCTCGGAGTATCAGCAAGAATTTGCTTTCCCTTGTCTTTTTCCGGAATTGAGTCCTGTTCCGGAGTTCTCTTCTCACTGTCAGAAATTTGAACGACAATATCTTCCTCATCAGCAACTTCCTGAATACCGACCTCTACGTTTTTCATCTGAGCAATATCATGTAAAAGTTGTTCTTCTTCTCCATGATAGGCAACTTCTTCTTCTCCTTTCTCTTCTTCCATTGCTGGAGTAACTAGCTTCGAAGATTCAGCTTCTGAAGTCCGGAGTGATAAGTGTTCTGAAGGTGTCCCTTTGTAATCATCTACTTGTTTCAGCACATCTCCGGTTTCACCACTTCCTTCAGCACCTTCTTCTATTTGTTCCACTTGCTCAACTTCCTCAGTATCCTTAGCAACAGCCTCTTCCGAAGCAGCGAAATTCCTTCCTGGAGTCTCAGGTAGAGATTCCAGGGAGAAAGATCTCGGAACAGGAATGGTTGCTGAAACCATTTCATTGAACTTTAACAAGGCCTGAGCTACCTCAGCCTCGGACATCTTCTTCTTGAGCTTCTTTTGCTTTGCTTGTCTTTCAAGCTCATCAGTAGTTTTCTCCTTCAAAGCCTTAGCCTCCGCAGGGTCCAATCCGAACTGCGGATCCCCTTCTTTCCTTTTCTCTTTATCAACTCTCCACTTTGAAACAACTTCATTAGGATAGGATTTCTTCTTCTTAGGCTTTGGAGGTGCGGAATGGACTTCCTTAGACTTAGGATTCTCTGCTTGTACTTCCACTTCTTTCAGCTTTCTCTTCCTTACTGGCTTAGAGGATTCTGGATCAGCAGCTTTCGGAGCCACTTCTTCTTGAGCAGGTAGATCAAAGAATTCACCAGTTTCCTTGTTGAAAGCCACATCCATCCTTTTCAGAGTACCATCGCTAACCAGCATGATCTTGCAAACTCTTGGCTTAGATTTTCAAGCCTCCTTGAAAGACTCAAGGCACCGAACAATCAACTTGGAGAGGATTGCTGGATACATAATAATCTGAGCTCTCAGATTCCCCTTCTTCAAATTTTCAATAGTAAGAAGAATATGCTTCATCAAGTTAAACTTCCTTAGATTTATCAGGAAATCTAAGATATATATCTCACTTTTCTTCAAGCTATCTTTATCACCTTTCCTCGGTACGATAAGTCCTTGCACCCATAACTCCAGAATCCGGAAGTTTGTAGAAAGACTTGCAATCTTCGGAGCCTTGTCATCAGCCAGTCCGAGAGTTTCTAAGGCTTTTTCCTTGTTGAAACTACCCTTGGAATCCGGCAACACATGCGAAATAAACTCGGCTTCTCCTTCATAAGATAGTCCTACCAATCTTGCAGCCTTGGTGTGAGAAAGCTTGTAAGTCTTTCCATAAGACTTAAAAGAGAACTTCTCCCTATTATCTTCCTTGAAGAAAGAAACTGACTCATAAAACTCAACAAGTAAGTCTGAGTACACTTCATCTTGGTTCCCGGTTTTTGACACCGCAACATCTTCCCAGCCATTCAACTTAATATTCTTTGAAATGATAGAATCGTAGTTGCTGAAGAAATTCGGATGGACCAACCTTTCTCTGTAAACTAACCACTGAGAAATAGGCTTGGTGGATGACATTTCTTGAGATGCTAACTCTGAAGACATTCGGATCTGAAGTCCTCTAGGAAGTTCGGAACGGAGAAGACTGAAGTTCGGAATGGCCTTAAATTAGAGAGGCAGAGATTCGGGATGCGAGAGCTTTGAGATCGATGTGGGACGAGTATTTGGGTCCCCTTTATATAGGCAACGAGATGACGGTTCACCTTCCACGGTTGATCTAACGGTTGGAATTAGCTGAGATCAGATCCGACGGTTGAAAGCTTGAATCTGATCTTTTTGAGGTTTTTTATTAAAACAAAGAGTTAAGAAAACTATAATCCGAAATCATAAAACAAGAAAATTCCAGCAAGTAAAATATGACTACGAAAACTTGAGTAGGGTAACCATACTTTTCGGATTGACTTAGGAGGATTATTCGTAATGGGTAATATAACAAAGACTAGAGAAAAAAAACTTTATTGAGAGAAAACATATTTCGAAAAAATTTTACTATGAAAAATTAACTTAGTACGAAAAACTCATTACGGAACATTCATTACGGAAAACTCAGTACGAAAAACAAACTTAAGAAGAAAATCAGTACGTAAATTTTCATTCCGGAAATTTCCAATACGAATACTTCCATTCCAGAAGTGTTCTGTACTAGAATGTCCAATTTGGGAAATTTTAGTTCCAAAAGTTCCATTCCGGAAATCTTCGTTCCGAAAAGTTTGAAAACAAATTTTGAAAAACTTTGTTAAACAAACAATCAAATGTACTCCCCCTATGAAAAGGAGTTTATTACTGTAAGGAGACTTTTTCAACAGAAAGTTAATTAAGAAAGATTACCTTACGGTTATCATTCCTAACTTCTGTTTAATATATTCAAGTCTATCAGAAGGAAAATATTTTGTGAAAATATCAGCAAGTTGATCTTGCGTTCCGATAAACTGAAGAATAATATCTCCTTTGAGTGTGTGATCCCTAAGAAAGTGATGCCTAATATCTATGTGTTTTGCACGAGAGTGATGTGCAGGGTTTTTACTTAGGGCAATGGCACATGTGTTATCACACAAAATTTGAGTTTTAGTAAAACTCAAGCCATAGTCTGTGAGTGTGTGTTGCATCCACAACACTTGTGCACAACAACTTCCAGCTGCTACATATTCAGCTTCAGCAGTGGAGAGTGCTACAGAATGTTGCTTCTTGCAGGACCAAGAAACTAGTGAATCTCCTAAGAAATGACAAGTTCCGGATGTACTTTTTCTATCCATTCTACATCCACCAAAGTCAGCATCAGAAAAGCTTTTTAGAACAAAATCATTTCCAGAAGTATAAAATAATCCTAGATCCATGGTTCCCTTAAGGTAGCGAAAAATTCTTTTTACTGCCTTTAAGTGAGATTCCTTAGGATTGGATTGATATCTTGCACATAAGAATACTGAAAACATTAAGTCTGGTCGACTAGCTGTTAAGTAAAGTAGACTTCCTATCATACCTCTAAAAGATGTTTGATCTACTGGTTTCCCAGCTTCGTCAAGATCTAAAGAGTTTGAGGTACCAATGGGAGTACTTATAATTTTAGTGTTGTCATAACCATACTTTTTAAGAAGATCTTTAATATACTTATGTTGAGATACGTAGGTTCCTTCTGGTTTTTGAGAAATTTGAAAACCAAGGAAAAATGTTAACTCACCCATCATACTCATTTCAAACTCATATTTCATTAGATTAGAAAAAGAGTCAGTCAAAGATTGCTGAGTTGAACTAAATATAATGTCATCAACATAAATTTGAACAATCAAAACATTTTTCTTATCTTTCTTTATAAAAAGAGTTGGATCTGCATTTCCCTTAACATAGTTATTTTGAATCAAAAATCCAGCGAGTCTATCATACCATGCTCGTGGGGCTTGTTTAAGGCCATACAAAGCTTTGGTAAGTCTAAAAACATGATCAGGATGTTTTGTATCTTCAAAGCCAGGAGGTTGTTCAACAAAAACTTCCTCTTGAACATAACCGTTAAGAAAAGAACATTTCACATCCATTTGGAAAAGTTTGAAATTAAAGAATGCTGCAAAGGCAAGTAGAATACGAATAGATTCAAGTCTAGCTACTGGAGCATAGGTTTCTTCATAGTCTATTCCTTCTTGCTGATTATAGCCTTTAGCAACAAGTCTAGATTTATTTCTTACTATGACTCCATTTTCATCACATTTATTTCTGAAAACCCATTTTACTCCAATAACAGAAGTTTCCTTAGGTCTTTCAACCAAAGTACAGATTTTATTCCTTTCGAATTCATTTAGTTCATCTTGCATGGATTTAATCCAATCATCATCACCTAAAGATTCATCAGTGATTTTAGGTTCTAATTGGGAAAGAAATGCTAGATGTTCTACTTCATTTCTTAAGGAACTTCTAGTCCTTACAGGTTGATTTACATCACCAATGATACTATCACTGGGATGATTCTTAAGAAACACATGATTTGGGTTTTGTAAAACCTGTTCATCAACATAGGGTAGAAAGTCTTCTGGGGTAAATGTTTCAGAAGTATCTTCTAGAGAAATTTCCTTATCAGAAGGTTCTTCTATCAAAGGTTGACAATAAGTTTTTGAAAACACATCCGAAGATGTAAGTTGAGATGGTTTAAAAACAAAAGGATCTGACTCATCAAATTTTACATGTACTGTTTCCTCAACAGTGCAAGTATTTTTATTAAAAACTCTATAAGCCTTAGAGGTTGTGGAATAACCTAAGAAAACTCCTTCATCAGACTTTGGTGCGAATTTATGTAAGTTATCTTTAGTATTCAAGATGAATACTTTGCAACCAAAAACCTTGAAGTAGGAAAGTCTTGGTTTTCTACCATTCCATAACTCATAAGGAGTTTTATTAAGAAAAGGTCTAATCAAAACTCGATTTATAGTATAACAAGCAGTACTTACAGCTTCAGCCCAGAAATTTCTAGAAATAGAATATTCACTCAACATGGTTCTAGTTATTTCTTGAAGAATTCTATTTCTTCTTTCAACTACACCATTCTGTTGAGGAGTTCTAGGTGCTGAAAAATTGTGAGTAATACCTTTCTTACTACAAAAAGTTTCAAAATCAGAATTTTGAAATTCTCCTCCATGATCACTATGAATAGTTTTCAATGGAAGGTTTTTCTCATTTTTAACTTGAGCTCTAAAACTTTTGAAATAAGAAAAAGCTTCAGATTTCTTTGCTAGAAAATAGACCCAAGTAAATCTAGTGTAATCATCAACTAGAACAAACACATAATATTTGCCTCCAACACTTCCAGTTTGTGTTGGACCAAAAAGATCCATGTGTACTAACTGTAATGCATCAGTTGTTGAGACTTCACCGATAGACTTAAAACTAGATTTATGTTTCTTGCCATATTGACAAGGATCACAAACTTTAGAAGAATCAAATCTAAGCTCCGGTAGATCCTTAACTAGTTTCTTCTTAGAGAGTTTACATAGGTTTCTCATATTACAGTGTCCTAATCTTCTATGCCATAACCAAGAATGATCTTCTATTGCACTTAGGCAAGGTAGATCTTGGCTTCTTAGGTCTTCTAAGTTTAAGGTGTAAACATTCTCTTGCCTGTTGGCTGAGAGAATAAATTCTTCCTTGGAATTGTGAACTAAACACTTATCATTCCTAAAATTCACAAGGTAACCTTCATCACATACTGACTTATGCTAATGAAGTTGTGATTAAGACCTTTAACAAAAAGAACATTTGAAATCAAGGTTTTACCTAAAAGAACAATATTACCAATACCAGCAATCTCTCCCTTAGCATTGTCTCCGAAAGTTACCTTCCCTCCTTTCGTTTTGACAATCCTTTCAAAAAAACTTTTGTTACCAGTCATGTGCCGGGAACATCCACTATCCATGTACCATGTATTGTTGCTGGTACTTTCTTTATTATCCTAAAATCAAGAAGAAAATTAGACTTTCGGAATCCAAACCTGTTTGGATCCGAGATTTTCAGACAATAAAATTTTAGGAACCCACATTTTCTTAGAAAAGTAAGATTTGTGAAATCCTAGAGATTGTGTTTTGTTTAAGGAACAATTCTTTGCCCAGTGACCACCATATTGACACTTGGTACAAAATGGGGCACTTTGAGGAACAAAATAATTGTTACTGAAAATAGGTTTTGCATGGGTATAACCAAATCCATATTTATTTCTTAAAGGTCGTATTTGGGAATACATCTTATCAAAATTTTCCTTACCATGGGTAAAGTTTGATAAACACTTCTTTAAGGAAAAAATTTCGGACTTGAGTTTTACAACCAAGTTTTTATCCTCAAAATCATTAGTTTTAGAACTAGAGTTAGGCTCGAAAACATTTTTATTAGAAATTACTTTTTCTAACTCTTTAGAAAGTTTGTTCTTCTCAGAACTTACTTCCTCAAGATTTTTTGAAATATTTTCAAAATCAGCATTTTTCTTATCAAGATCTTTAGAAAGATCTGATATCTCTTTTGTAAGAATAGAATTCCTAGAATTTTCCTTATCAAGTTTCTTGTTGAGTTTGGAATTCTCAATCTCAAGAAGTTCAGCAAACCTAGAGACTTCTTCATAAGTAATAAAGTATTTTCCTCATCAGAAGATGATTCTTCATCAAAAGAGTTATAATACTTACTATCATTAGAATTTAAAGAAACATTGGTCAGAGATTCAGCATTTCGTACCTTAGCCATAAGACAATGATTATCAATAGGTAATCCGGCTATAAGACCAAGATTCTTCTATCCTGAATATTCATAATCAGAAGATTCATCTGAAGAGTCACCACCACTGGCACTCCATGTGTCATTAGCTTTCAGAACTTTCTTAGCTTTAGCTTTATAATACTTCTTCCTGTTCCTGTCTGAATGTCTTTCTTTTCTTTCTTTCTTTTTGAGCATAGGGCAATCTGGTCTAATATGTCCAGCTCTCTTACATTCATAACAAGTAACTTCTCTATCTTTCTTATATTTCCTATCCTTTTTCTTATACTTAGATTGAAAGTTTCTTTGTCCAGCTATCTTGTTCATCCTTCGAGCAAGATTGGCTAATTCATTTTCTGAGACTTCACTCTCACTAGATTCGGATTGGAAAATTACTTTCTTAGACTTGGATCTGGTTACTCTCTCAGGAGTCTTAGCTTTCATCTGATTTGAAGTTGTAGTAAAAGCAACAGTACCATTTCCATTCTTCTTCTTGATGTTGTCAGCATCTCTCTTCATTCTTGTTTCATGTTGTAAAAGAGTTCCAAATAATTCATCAAGAGTAATTTGAGTGACCTTCCTGTTCTCATCTACAGCTGTTCTCTTGGATTCCCACTCATTGGGCATAATATCAATTATCTTGTCCACAAGAGCTTCATCATCTAAACCTTTCTCTCCCATAGATTGTAGACTGTTGACAATGGTCATAAATCTTTGTTGAACTTTATAGATAGGTTCTCCATAAGGAAAATTGAAGCCATGATATTCAGCTCTAAGCATAGCTCTTCTAGTCTCAATCACCTTAGAAGTTCCAAAGTGTGTAACTTCTAACTTCTTCCATATACAGTTAGCTGCTTCACAAGAAGAAATTTGGCTATATATGTTTCTGGTCATTGAACATAGTAAAGTATTGCGTACCTTATAGTTGAATTGATATTCTTGCTTTTCCTGGTTAGTAAAAGTTCTGACTTCCTTGTCAGGAATTTTATAATCACCAATAAGCATGAAAAAGTTGTCTACTCCAGTATTGATAACAAAAGTCTTCATACGATCTCTCCAGTATTCATAGTCATTACCATCAAATATAGGTGGTCTTGTAGGATTCAGATTATCAATTAATCCAACATTAATTCCTGCCATACTAGAAATAACTTTGCACACAAACTTGTTAGTAGCAAAGAATCGTAATAACAGAGTTCGGAATCAGAAAAGTTTGGAATAGAAATTCGGAATGAAAAAGTGACCAAGAAAAATTTGTATGTGAGTAAAAGTATTTCTGTAACCTGCTCTGATACCAAATGTAAGATTGGTATAGAGTAAGAGGTTTCCAACCTCTGATACCAATTGTAGGATTGGTATAGAGTAAGAGGTTTCCAACCTCTGATACCAATTGTAGGATCGAAATATAGTATGAGATGCTCAATATACAAGAGGGGGGTGAATTGTATACTTTAAAAATTCCTTTGGAACCTTTAAAGTTAGTTATGAATAACTATGTTTTCGTTAAGCAAAGGAAAAGGCTAAGTTTAACAAAGTTAAACTAAGCAAATTCACAACACCTCTAACACCGAATACAAACTTGGAAAGAGATTCCGAAAGAAGGTTCCAGAAATATGGTTCCGGAAGTTGAAACTTAATAAAAGATTACAGTATGAGATTCTACCTTAAATCGTATAGAATCTAAATTAATCAGAGTACAAGTAAGGAAGTATAAGAAAGTTATACTTTCCTTATATTACAAAATGCAGCGGAATAGAAATAAGTAGTAGAACTACTAGTAACAAAATATAAGTCTTTTGACCCAAAGAGAAGGGTATCCAACAACCTTGGATAAAGGTCCCTTGATTTATACTTTCAAGCAAGTCTGTCTTACCCACACCAGGGTAAGCCCTCGATACGAAGATCGAAGTCTCTGTCTTGCTATCCCCGCAAGCCTTCAACTTCAAGGTAGTTGGAAACCTCTGTCTTCCTCAGCAAGGAAGCCCTCGAACTTTAAGGTAGTCGGCACCTCTGTCTTCCTATCCCCAGAAGCCCTCGAATGTAATCACCAACATTCGGAGTCGCACGAATCTTTGAGAGTTAATAATAGCCTCTCTCTCTAGAAATCACTTCAACAACATGTAGGCACAAAACCAAGTTGTTCATCTGTCATCAGTTGTACCGAGCTCTTTCAAATGAGCTCCTATTTATAGGTAAGGTCGGCTCCTTCTCCAACGGTCATATTTTCCTTAAAGATCGGAGGGACCTGTACACGTGTCACTTAGACAACGGTTAGTTTATAACAAAATAGACGACATCGTTTTATAACAAAACAAGTGTAACAAAATGTACGACATCGTTTTAAACTCTAACATAAAAGTTCGGAATGGAAACTTCGGAGTGAAGGTTCAGAGTGTAAGGAACAACAATACAGAGTAGACTAATTTTAGAAGTGTAAGAAATATAAAAGTTCGGAGTCTAACAAAGATATTTTTCGGAGTCTGAATTAATTCAGAGTGTATAAAACAAAGATACTCAAATTCTGTTAAATAGGTGAATTCAGAATGATAATTCGGAATAGGAATTCGTCATCAGAAATCGTAATGAGAATTCATCAGAATTCGTAATGAGAATTCATCATCAGAATTCGTAATGAGAATTCAGAATGAGATTTCTTCATTAGAATTCGTAATGAGAATTCTTCTTCAGAATTCGTATCCTGAATCTGGAATAGAACTTAGTCAGAGTTCATATCCGGAATTCGGAATGAAACTTCCTTATAGTTCTTATCCAGAATCCGAATCTTAAAACAGAATGCTTTATATCAAAGTTTCAACGATTCCGAGAAAATGAATCCGAAACTTATACTTAAGAAAAATTTGGATGAAAATATGATAAGGATAATTTTTCTTATAAAAGCGATTTTCCTTAAGAAACCAATTTTCCTTATAAAAGCAATTTTCCTTATAAAATAAATTTTCCTTAAGATAAGGTGTTTGTGATTTTCAAAACAAGAAGGAATGGATAAGTCATAAGGAAAACCTTATTGACTCAACAATGATTGACAACCTGAACCTTGGTGATTTTTATATGGCATCGTATATGCGAGAAACAAATCCCTATGGAAGTTCATGTAATAATCATAAAGGTAAGTACGTTCAAAAACCTATGTGTCAAGGATGTGGAAAGAAACACCTAGGAAAATGTTTCAAAGGGACGAGAAGATGATATAGATGTGGAAATGAAGGTCATAAAGCAAGAACCTGCCATGGAAAAAGGAAGAATTCAGTTGAATCCAGGAAAGGGAAAGAAGTTCTTTTCGAGGGATCAATTGAATGTTTTAAATGTGGCGTGCATGGTCATTATACAAACAAATTTCCTACGAAGAAGTTTCAAGAATGGAATCACCAGGATCGTGAAAATATATGTTTACCAATACCTAATGCCATTCCAATTGAGGATGAAGAAACTGACAATGACCGATGAAAGGTATGGATTATTTCTTAACATATGTTTTGACATTATTGAATATTAAGATATGATTTATGATTTTGTTTGTAGGAAAGAAGTATTTTAGAATAAGTTGGAAAGGAATGGTTAATGGATCATGAAGAACGTTGAATGAGCAAGAATTCAACATATAATGGATTCAAGTATTATGATAGATTTTAGGATGGTGAAATGCTTAAAAGTATTAAGGCTTTTTTGATGATGGGATTACATTAGGAGACTTTTTATAGTATGTGTAAACTTGAATTTTGATATATGAAAATTTTATTCAAGGAATAATTATCTTTTCTTTTGTGGATATAGTTATAAAGAACCATTTGGGTTTATATGATCCTTGAATTTGAGGCAATTACAGGTTAATACATTTTGGGATAAAAAATGAAAGTTATTAGATAAACTTTGTGGTTAAAATATGTTATGGTTATTTTTGATAAATTTATCTCTTTTTGGGAATGCTATAAAATCATATAGTTTTTGAAAAAAAGGGACAACACGTGGACCGTGTGATAACCCGTCGTGTCGAACAAAGCTGCGGGAATCGAACCCACAACCAAAGTGCGACTGGTATTTATCGCCTACCACTGGACTACGTGAAATACCTAGTTAGTATGACTAATTATTTTTAGTTAGATGATTTTATGAATCAAGAATAAGTTGATTTTGGGTTATATATGGAATTGATTAACCTATCATGGAGAATATGTGGTTAGGTTAATTACTTTTCAATATGAGAATTTAAGAGTATCTGATGTTATTTGGAGATAAATGTTAGGATTTATCTTAGAAGACTATGTGATTAGATCCTTTTGAGATTTGGGTTTCAATATTAGTTTGGATTACTTTGAAGAATTTTATGAATGGTCTTTGTTGAACTTTGAGTTTTATTTGACAAATTTTGGAGATTAAGAGTAGTTTTTCTTTTTGTAAAAGATTATCCTTTTTTGGGGATTATCTGATCTGGTGCTAACCATTTTGGTTTTGGTTAATGTATAAAGACATGGGAAATATATAGTTCATATTTTGTGGATTATATGATTCTCTCGAAGTTGATTATAGCGCTCTTAATGTGAAAAAAAGAGTCATCCTGAATACTCATCGTTTGGAGAAAATATGAGTTTGTGTTAGAAATTTAGTAAAAGATGAATATCTACATGACAAGTAAGTATATTTCCTTATGTTTTTAGTTAAGCTCATAAATAAATTCCTCAATGAAAAGTAACTTAAAACAAAAACCTTGTCTGTTAAATTTTCCTACTGGGGAATCAAATACTGTTTAACCCATCACAAGTTTGTGATTTTTTGGTGGTTAACTTTCTCCTAAACATGTTTTCTATCACTCTCCATCAGAACTTGATAGTTTGTTTTCTCATCCATATCCATGTTTTCATGGAATCCAAGTATCTGTTGTCTTGGGTAACCTTTGTAATTCTCTCCATTTATTTTAAAGTGATAGTTTTATTGACTCTATTTTTTGATGTGAGGATTTCAATGAAGTCCTCGAGCCCAATTTTAAAATTGCGAGGACGCAATTCCCAAAAGGGGGGAATGATGTAACATCCCGGAAAAATGAAGAATATGACATTTTCATATTTATTAATATTTATGAATTAAATATTAATTTTAATTTAAAGGGGTTTCTATGTTCGATAGTGTACCCGATACGCAACAACGAGTTTCTTTGAAATCTTACGTTGCACACTAATAATATAATATTATTATTTTAAATGGTAGTTAACTCCTTGCCATTGTATTGGTGGGAATGAACAAAACTAAATAAAATATGATTATACATGATTGTTAAATGTATTTACATTTATCCAAAAAAAATTTAGAGGCTTAAAATGTGAATGAATCTAATTTTAAGCAAAATTTACATTAAAAGGTCGATTTACCACCTTTTAATGGCGAAGCCTCTTTAAATCTAGTTTTGGTCGTTTTTATATGTTCTATTTGACCAAATAAAATTCTTCTTTTGATTTGGAACATCAAAATTTACTTTGGGTAATTTTTTGGTATTTTTCTGATAAAGTTCATTTTTTAATGAATAGTGAAAAATATTGTATTTTAATTCAAAACTACATTTTAATCTAATTTATTTATATGGTTAGATTATATTTTTAATTAGTTTTAAAGTGTAATTAGAATATATTTTTACCATTTAATTCAATGTTGGTCATTGGAATTAATTTCACTTTGAATTTAGACATAAACAAGTGTCAATCTTTTGATAGTTATTGTTTCTTAAAAACACGCTATTTGTTTTAACAACGGGAATTAATTTTAAATTAATTAATTCCACTTATATGTTTTGAATTTGAAAAAATAGACATCATTTTTGAATTTGGAATATCAAATAAATCTTCGGCTGAATTTTTGGTATTTTTCTGAAAAACTTCAATTTTGATGAATAGTGAAACCACTTAGTAGTAGTTAAAAAAACTGACTTTTTCATTTAAATGAAATTTTACCACTTCTGTGAATTGAATTTCAAAATTCCGACATACATGGTTTTTATTAGTAAGTAAAATGCGGTTCAATAAGATGAAAATAATTTTTGGTGAATAGTAACTTTTGACTTTTATTTACCACAGTTAAAGGTAAATAGGGTAATTCAAGGTGAAAAGAAAATTATAATTACCTTAACACTTGTCCAAACCTTATTGGTTGAGTCATTAACGACCATGGACATATTGGAGTCGATTTTGGGACCCCATTGAGCCACTTGGGAGTGATAATGACAATATAGATTAATTAATTTAAAGTAAAGACAAAATAGACATAAATAGAAATATTTTATTAATTAATTTTTATATGGTGTTATATAAGTAATATTTTTGACTATAAAAAATAATTAGAAAGATAAAAAGATTTCCTACATCATGGTATTTTTTTTATAATTTTTAGACATCAAATAAATTAAATTATTTATGACACAATAATGATGTAGTATTTTCCTCATTAATAAATGATTTAAATAAATAAGATTATAATGATTGAAATATTATCCAAAACATGTCCAATTCTGATTGGATGATTTTATTTCGAATATTAGTCACCTTATCTTGGACCTTAATGATTTTTGGACCTTTTGAAACCGAATATCATTATATAATAAAATAATATTTTCACATTTTCCTAAAGAGCCCCTCCTCCCCCTAATAAAAGGAGACCACTTCTAACCAATTCCTCACACTTATCAAGCCTTTGGATCATCCAAAATCTGCCCAATTCAGCTCCCTACATCCCTATCCTCATCCTAGAATCCTTACCTTAGGCAGAAGGCACTTCAAGAAGTCCTTTGGTTCAAACCAAAGGGAGTTACCCAAATTAAAGGTAACAATTTCTCTTAAACTGTTTTCTTTTATTTTACTTATCCAACCCCTAAACTCTTTTTATTCCTTTATTTTGTAACAACACCAGTATTCTCAATATACTAGGATGTTGTTATGGTAAGGATTCAAACAACACTTACACACAACTCCATCTAACGGGTGAAGAACATAGTCTTTCTGTGGATGACAAACTAACACCTCACGAAACGACGATTGTTCAATTACCTCCTACCGCCTCTCATGGTGGAAATTATGATGGAACTGTATTTATATATGATATATATTATGTCTATGTTTTCTTTATGTTTCTGTATTTTCCATTTATATCATACCTTTATGGTTTCCATTATAGGTAAACGTGATAATTTCATTTGAGGAAATGCGGACTACTGCCCCCTCAAAGTGATATGACTCGTTCATACCATATGTGGTACTTATAAAGGATAGATTTAATGATATTATATATGATAAAATACTGTAATTATAATACTACTATGTATCATTATGTTTTAATTCCATTAAGTATGAAATAGAAATGGAAGTAACGTTCATGCGTACGTACGACTTACCATTTTTATGAACGGTGCATTTCATTTCTTACCTCTAAATGTTATGTATTATTATAAATAAATGTATATACTGGATATATAAGATATATATGATATCTGCATCATGACTATAATTCTGGATATAATGGACTATTGACCACATGGACAACTTGTAAATACAAGGTGTTCATTTTTGACTCAAGTACCAAATATCGACAAAACGACCATTATTAACTTAAATGATTACATAATGTTTATAACATGGTAATAATTGATATAAAAGGAATTATAAACTTGAAAAAGGTTCTTAAGAAATTATAAATTAACTTTAGTTTATTATTCAGGAGATTAAAGAACGATCGAGTCAAGTCAGACACGAGGTAATGGATTTTCTTATCTCACTTTTAATTCCGTGAGATTTCCATTGTTCACCACTTATTCATTACATGTGGTGTATTTTCTATTAACATTTGATATATATTATCATGATTCTCATTATATTCATGGTATACTATGATTCATTTTTTGGTTATTAACTTTTGGTCATACGACTCAGTTGATTACAATGTGGTAAAGGGTTTCATCTCACTTTTTATTCCCGTGAGATTCATGCTGTATTTGCCACTATTTCCTTTTGTGTGTTGTATGTACTACCCATGATTGTACTCTTTGTGTAATATACTTTCATTTATGAGTATTTACATCTTCATTGTATGATCCTTCTTTCATGTGGCGTATGTTTTGTAAGTTACCAAATCGGTAAGGGAACCTTTCACCCTCCTCTTTTTAAAAGACTTTGTTTTCTTATGTATTTTAATTTACATATTATTATGTTGGGATATGTTCTTTTATAAAATTATTAATGTAAAATTTATTTCCAAGTGATGATATACCATTTTTGTTTCATCAACTCATTTTCTAAATTTTAAAGTGACGTCGTTAGGCTGTCGAATTTTTACAGGGGAACTTCTTAACCCAATTTCGATTCTTTGGGTTCATCTTGTACTTATTGAATATGTCATCCTATGAATATGTGTGAATTAAATATGATTGTTTTACACCTAATATACACTTATATTGGGTGTATTTATATTTTTCACACATAATTATGAGATTGATTTATCCTTAATTTAAGGATACCATCTTTATAAGGGATTCATCTCAATTTACATTTCCATTGAGACTTCATTATTGTTATGCACCAATTCACTCTTATATGGTCTATATACTGTCCTTTGACATATTATATCATGAATTCCTTTATTATCATGATATTATAAAGTTCTTATTAAATGTTATTCCTCAATTATTTGTATTCAAGAGTCTCTCATTTTGTTAAAAACTCTTTAACTAAAATATCATTTTAAATGTTTTAAATATTTATTATTCTAAATATTTATCTTTAATGTCCATGTTTTATAAATGGTTTTCAGTATTTATTTATTTGGACATTAATATTTTGAAATTATAATTCCATTAAAAGCTTCAAAGTGGTGTGAGACACTTTGATTCAGAAATCTCTTTTTAAATGGTTTATGAAAATGGATTGATTATTTCAATATATTGAAATTACTTCTTGTGACTTAAAATGAAATTTTATTAGTAAAATGTTTATATTTGAAATATTTTATGTGATGTTATGGTACTTGGACATTTGAAAGGTGGTTACGTGATAAACCATATGACGGGTGGTGCCGTGAAAACCAGGATGGGTGGTTACGTTATAACCTCCAATGCATTGGGTATGGGAGTCGGCCGTATGGCTATTCCATTTAGTGATATGTGTAGAAGTCGACCATATGGTTATTCCATTTAAGTATGTTTATGTCCCAAGTAACCTTTATATGTTATGTGTTCTTTATATGAGTTTTATGGTAATATTTTGGTTACAATAGGGTAAGTAATGATATTTTATTCAGTGAAGAGTATTTACTACTTCATAATGGTGAAAAGTATTACTTATGATAAAGTATTCATGGTTTACCTGTTGTTTTGAAAAACTAACAATTTTTCTTCTTTGTGTATCCCTTACTAAGCTTTTTATGCTCATCCCAAGTTTTTGAAATGTTTTTCACAGGATATAATGTGGAATAGGTTCAAGGATGAGATCAAGGAAAATTCATGCTATCTTAAACATGAAACTAGACATGACTCTTTTTTTCAAGAGTTTATATTTTATGAAAAAATGGAAATTGTGTAGAAGTGTCTGCTTTGTATTTGAAATGAAATATAATAGTTATGTCCAAATTCTCTAAAACTCTAAACTTGAAAAAAACCTCAATGTGAATTATTCGTTTAATTCAAGATTATGTAAGGTTTAAGGCTGGGTCCTTATATGCACATTGTCTCCAACCCGAATTCTTCAGAAAGCATCTCAAAAAGTCCGCACGACGACTAGGGTCACACTGCCGCTGACGGCGCATCAATCGGACATCCCAAGCAGGAGTTAGGCCTGATGCAAGAATAATTAATTAACTAAATACTTAATTAATTATTCACATTAAGCGTTTCATGCCACCAAGGAACAGAACCAAAACCGCAAAGGTTCCGAACCAACTTTGGAAGGATCATCTCAACTCCAAGGCCATAACGCCTCTGACGGCGCATCAAACGGACGTCTATCTCGCAAATACGTTCGTTGTGAGCGTTAATAATAATTTAATATTATTAAATTAAAGCATTTAGGGTCACCCGTCTTCGGGCGTAGAACCCAACAACCATGAAACCCAATTCAAAAGTTCCGTCTCACTAACATAAACTCATAGCCATCGACGGTACATCAAACGGACGCGCCGTTTAGGAGATATTCCCCCTTGAAAAAAGGAGGCCCAAAATGGGCCGGTCCAGACCGCCGGCCCGCGGCCCAGCCGCGGGTCCAGCCCGACTCGCTGCGGCCCGCTGGTCGCGGCCCACCCCAACAACACCGGACCTGCTTCGGGTCCAAATCTTCAAAGCAGAGCAGCCAAAGGGCCGGTCTTCGTCCGCGTCGTGCCAGTAGGACCCGCGGTTTGCGGGTTCTTTTCCACACCGCACCCCACCCGAGGTTAGCGCCTCGGGTGCTCCGCCCCGATCGTGACCGGCCGAGGCCGTGCCTCCACCCACCGGCCGAGTGCACCGCTGCACACCCAAGCTCCTTGCTCTGCCACCGGCTCCGTTGTTCCCCGTTACGCCACGCCAGCAGCTGCCTAGTCACCCCACTCCCCGCTCTGCTAGAGATACCCCGTCCATGCCGACCACACCCGACACCGAACCCTCCGGCCTCCGCTCGTCCGCCGACCGCCGTGCTCCGCTGCGCCTCCGGATTGACCTCTGGCCGTCACCCCTTGCCAGAGCCGGACATTCCTCTGGTCCCCCCAACCACTCCAGTGGTCGGAAAAATTATCCGAAACTGGTTTCTGAATCCTTAAGGCCAGATCTTCACAGCGCCGCCCCGGGCTCGTCGATCCGTCACGGTTTTGGCGCGTCTGAAATTTTGGATGAAGAACGCTCAAGAACGATATTTAGAATGGGGCTCGAACGATGACCGTGTTTGTTTGGCCATCTTCCTAATTCTAAAATTTTAGAATGCAAAAGACCAATTGATGAAAAGATAAGAAATCGACGAAGGTGCAAAAATTAACCAAAAATCCTACCTCAAATCAGACGTGCATCGTTGGCGGCATGTCCACGACGCTCCTGCTTCGATCCACCAAGGTTTTGGTGGAGGTCGCTCCTCGATTCGGTGAATAATGGAAAAGAACGCCAAAGAACAAGAGAGAGAGAGAGAGAGAGAAGAATGGGTTATCCCCTTATCTCAAGCAAATTTATAAAAACTCACTGAAACGCCACCCACGGTCGCGAATTCCAAAACCTCCACGCCCACTTATTTTATATCACGCCTAGGAAAAACACCCCATTTAGAACTCAACATAAGTCTCGGATTTCCATTATAAGGCTTCGTTCGAAAGTTATTTGAAAAGAAAATCAGTGATAAAAATCACTAAGTCATTATTTTAAAAAGATGATTTTGCCCCTGGGTGACATCTCTCACTGCAAGCCCACGCCCACAACTTTTACACCCTGCCTAGGGTAAACGACATGCTCCAGACGCAACCGTGCCCTCGGATTTCCGATCTGAGCTACCATTTAAGAGAAAACGCAACCCCTTCATGTGAATAGTATAAAAACACTTAATATTTTTATAAAATTTATTCCAGGAACACCGGGCCTCATAATCGCACGTCGTCTCAGATCCTAGCTCTAGAAATATATGTATAAATATTCCAAAGTATTACAGGGCAAAACCTGGGTCTCTACGTGACCTCCCTCTTCTCTGGCCGACCTGTGACCTCCCTTCTCTTCGGCCGACCAGCGACCTCCGGCCAACCTCCTTCCGACGCGAACTCACTGGTGCACTATCCTCCGGCCGTGTGTCCCACCGGCAGCCTCCCCCTTCGGTAATTTTTTATTCCCCCTTTCGGTTTGAGGTTCCTCCGTGGCTAGGGTTTCAATTGTTAGGGTTGATTCCTAAGATATTACATTCAATCTTAATGGTTAGGGTCAGATTTAACTTCCTTGGGGTGCGAATGCGGTGAGTTTGAGGTTTCACACTGATTTCGGGCGTGCGTTTTTCATTCCACCATGGTTTTGAGGTAGGGTCCTTTGCATTGACCCTTTACATTTAGAAATACATTGATTTCTTGCATTTTACACATTCCTTGAATATTAATTATTTTTGTATGATTTTTTTAGAATAATTGTTTTGGGAGATATGAGGTGGTTTTAAGGATAATCATTGTTTGGTGAGTTTATTTCACTTGCTTAGTTATTTTAGCTTATTCTGTGATTTTTGTGTGGTGAAAATGTGGTTTTCAAAAATATTTTATGTGAAAATGGATTGAAATTGGGTATATTTGGAAGCAAAGTTTGGTGTGTTTCTTACCAATATTTTATAAGTTGTTAAGATGATTTGTTAAATTATTTCAGTGGTGTGAATGAAGTTTTTGAAATGGTTTGGGGTGTGCATTTGGTTTTTCAAGAGGGTTTTGGCTGTGTTTTTGAAATAAAAATCCTTGGGGTGCTTATTGAAAATGTTTTATAAATTGTTTTAATGGTTTATAAATTTATAAAAAAGTGCGAAACATGTTTGAAGTATGTCATGGGGTGCATATGAATTTAAAATGAATTTTGAACGTGAGGTGTGTTTTTGTTCGGTTTTGCACACCATATGTTGGTCAAATGGCCCGATTGGATTTTTTATGTAGTTTATGATTTTTATAATCATGTATTGATATTATAAATGCCTTTGTGATGCCTAAAATGATGGTTTGTATTTCCAAAATGGATTTTGCGCACCAAGTGCTTGGTGGAAGGCCTCTTTAGCCCTTGTAAAAATGTTTTAGAATTAAAGTGGTGGTTTGCATTTGTTTTATGAGTTTCCAAATGCGTGTTTAGTTCTGAAAAATGGTTTGTGTATGTCTATTCTTGTGAAAATAATTATTTTTGTGAAAACTTAAGTGAGGCTTAATTGACACTTTTTAAGTGGTTTCTTTTAGAAAACCCCTTCAGGAGAAAGTCTCTTGCCTTGTGATGGATGAAGAGGTGGGAATGTCCTAGGTTTGGGACTTAACTTGGGTAATAAGTATTTAAGGCAAGGGGTTGATCCATGAGGTAGATGAGGTGGTGCCGGTTGTGTGAACGTGTGATGACATATGTGTGACTTGTTTCTTGCATTGTTTGGCACGCCCCCTTACGAACATAGCATGAGAACCTAGAATATCAAAGAGGAATTCTGAGAACATTTGTTGCATTAGTCTAAATTATTGTACTAGCTAGTGGCCCATAGCAGGTTGATACTTGGGTTTATTGCTATGAGATTGGGTTTCTCGGTCAAGCCAGGTTGGGTGATGATCGTGTGTTAGGGCGTTATGACATCATCGGGTAGGGCATGCCTTCGGGATGAGTCACATGTATAGTATTTTTTGGTTCTCCTCTGAGTTCATAGGTTTTTCTATGTTTCTCCAACACTAGTACCGTTATTACCATTTCCCTCGTTATGTGAAGTGATATCCGTTTTACTTAGTTTTGTTGTTTTCTTGTAAAATTGTAAATGTGTGGTTTTCTAAAGAGGTTTTTAGGAAAAATGTTTTGAACGAACAAACACTCTTTCCTTTGGAACGTTTATGAAAAATGAATAATCCATTTTGGTTCCCTTTTTCCCTTTCCTCTTTAGCCTTATTTTAAACTTGAGGGCAATGGATTATGATTGTGATTTTTTTAATTTAAAATGAAAAGTGTAGAAAATACTATGTTTATAGATTGTATTTCAAACCTGAAATCAATGTTTCTTTATTTAAAGAATGTGCACTGGGAATAGAATTATTCGGACTTACTTACTGAGTTTTAATACTCATACCTATATTTCTTTTCTTGTTTTTAGTTCCTACTGAAGGTTTGGCTCAGGTTCAATCACCTCAGGCATTCTTGGTATCAGATTGGAGAGTGACCCTTGGGATCACATGGAGACGTCGTGGTTATTAGGTTCCGTTTGAGTTTCTTTGTGTAGTTTTTTTAGTCATGGTGTTTCTTTTCATTTGGTTATGTATGTTGTAGAAATGTTAGAAACCCTGTTTACTGTAGTCATTCTTCTGTTATTTGGCTGCTTTTGTTTATTTTATTGGGAAAAAATCGTTCCCTATACCACTCTAATGATTCCCTTGACGCTTTTCGCCAGCCCGGAAGGATCAGAAATGCCTCTTGGGCCTTGCCGCAGATCGACTCGGGTGACCAGTTCAGGGTCAACTCGGGTTGGTTCGTGAAAAAATGGTATCAGAGCAGGTCAGCTCTTTTGAGGACCTTTCTTTTTAGAGCGCTCATTGTTATTTGGGGTTGTCATGGTAGAAGGAGTAGGATTTTTGGGATTGAGGTGCAAGAATGAGAAGTACTTCATGAACTTTTGCTTGTTTTGAACCTTAGGTTACCATGAGATGTCTGGGTTGTTGGTGTTTTTTGGTTCTTGTGGATTGTTTGGTATTGAGAAATGAAATGGGAGCTGGGAAAGTGGCCTCCATGAGCTTTTAGGGCCTAGTAAGCCATGTGGAGTCGAGGAAATTACCCTAGAATTCTCCTTTTGGCAGTGGTGTAATTGACATATAGCCACCAACCATATGTCTGAGTCACCCACCGACACTTGTTTCCCCCTTGTGGATTGTTTGAGTTTTCCTTAATTCTGAAAGTTGTTTTGAAAAGATCTGTTTTGGCCAATGAACCAATTTGATTGAGTCCTTGGTTTCTCCTTATTGGATAGAGTGCACCCCCATGAAGAATCAATGTATGTTCGGAATGGGGTCATGAGTGACCTCCCTAGTGGTAAAATCTTCAGTTGATCAATGAAAGGAGTTCCACCTTGGAATTTGGAACTCGAATCTACCTCTTCCCTTTTTCAGTTGAGAAAGTCCTCTCACAGCGGAAGGGAAGATTTGAGATAGGTGGAAGGAAACTATAGTTTCTTAATTGGCTTAGGTCTTTGAGGGTAGAATTTGACATTGTTGTGTCCGAAGGTTCAATCTGGAGGTAGTGAAGGGAAAGTTTCAATTAAGAAGTGAGAACACATGGTTTGAAGCTGTTAGTGCTAGCCGCTATCCTGGAAAGGATCTATAGATCTTTTGTTGGTCTCTCTTAGCTAAGGTCTTTCTAGGCCACTGAGGTGGTGAGTTTGGCATAATAGGCTGTTATAGTTGCTTGCAAGAATCATGTGCTGGTTGGGACTTGGGTTAAGATCCCTCTCCCTGTAATGTTTCCCTCAATTACAGGGGTCATGTTCGGTGGTGTTTGGAAGTGTTGCATTCTATTTTAAATGAAAATGTGTATGTCGTGGATCCTTTTTGGGACTTCTATTTTGAAGAAAGCATATCTCTCCTTCAGGAATTCCGAGCTTCTCAGTTTCGGATGAAAATGTTTCTCCTTGTATCCTTTCTATCGTTTTCCCTGTTTGAAGTGAGAATGATGATGCATGTGCATCTTCTAAGTCCATGTTGTAGTAAAGTGCCATGTTGAGGCATAGTGAGTCTTAGGTTGTGTTGGGGTCTGTTGGTTTGGCTTGGAATGTGACGTGGTTTCTTGTGACACTAGGAGGAGAAGTTTCGTTTAGGGGTTTCTAAAGCCTGACTGTGAGGTAGGAGATACTTCAACCATTAGAGATCTAGCCATAGGTTTCAAAGTAAAGTCGATGAGTAGTCAAGAGAACCCTAGCGGTGTGTAAAGGCTTTGGTCTGAATCCTATTCTTAGCATGGGAGAGGGAGATGGTTAATCCTCTAGGTGTAGGCCTTTATTAAAAAGGGGCCCTATGTGGCCTGTTTGTGTGAATCGAGTATGGATTGGGTTGTGTTCTTTCAAGGGTGTTAAATTGTTGGGATGTGTCGGTCGTGATTGATGCTACATTAGTTTGGGCCTTCCCTCCCCTCACTTTGTTGTGGGTTTTGGTCAATGCCGGGAAGATTTTGAGTTCAATTAATTTTGTTAGTTCTTCTGGCGGGGAGACCCATCGCGGGTCTCACTGAATTCAGTGTTACCTTGTTTCTTATGATGAGGAGTCCGTACGGGCCTCCCCGTGTCAATATATTAGTTCCTATCCTAGTATCGGTTTGGTGGTGGATGGTCTCACATGAAGCCACCTAATTCTAAGTTTTTCCTTTGAGTGAGTGTTGATATGGAAGTGCTCTAACGATATCGTTAAAGTAAGGTTATGGAGGTTTCCTCGAGATGGGGTTTGAATTTTGTCCATTTGTTTTGGGTGAAGGGTTGAGCTTCTTCGAGTTATGTTTAAGGTGTATGTATTTCAAAGATGTTCTAGGAATTATGAAAGTTTTATGTCCGTTAGACCGATCAAATGGGGGTGTTTAAGCTTTTGGGGCGGGTGACACTTAGCGGGGATTCTGTCTCGGTTTCCTGAGTTCTTCTTGTTAGTCTTTATTTCGTTAGTGGTGTTTTTGTGATCTCTTTGTCTATCACTCTTTGGGGACCTCCTTGAACTGTAAATAAGTATTGGTTTCTGTTTTGGGGTTCGACCTTGGTTGTGGATTTTCGGTGGCGAAAAGCATTATGGTGGAGAGAATTGTCACACCCCAACCTTTGTAAATTCTTTATTTTATTATTTTTCTGGCTTCAGATAACATTGTCAGGGTTTGGGATGAGTCCCGATTTAAATTTTTGATTTTTTATTAAAAAATATGTGTTTCTAGTTTGACGGTATCTGGAGCACGGACAGAGCACAGTTTGGAGACCATGCGGTTGTGCCCTGGTCACCGCGCGACATGCCCGAATTTTCAAAATAAAATAAATTAAAATTTTAAATGACTAATAAAATAAAGTTAAATGAAAAGTTAAAAATAAAATATAAAAAATTAAAATAAAATCAAAAATATTGTTTCAATAATAATAATCATGATAATATTATTACTTTTATTATTAAGAATATTATTAAGTTATTATTATTATTATTTTTGGGATTATTATTATTAATATTAATATTAATAATAATAATAATAATAATAATATTATCATTATTATTTAGTCCGGTGTACGGGCACCACACGGTTAACAGAATCCATGCGGTCAGCCCGGGTACCTGTGTGACTGCTTCTGGATCGGACAAAAGCTACCTCACAATCTGCCCACAGTTGATTGAGATGTGCACAGATCACAAAATTGAAGTATTTAAATAAATAAAATTTAAATAATGAAAAATGAGATAAAAAAATTAAAATAAAGTGGATGATAATGTTATTACTTAATTTTTCTATTGTTATTATTATTATTATTAAAATTATTTTGTTATTATTATTATTATTATTATTAAAATTATTCATATCATTAGTATTATTAAAAAAATTGTTATGAATATTATTATTATTTTTATCATTATACTGTTATAATCATCATCACATTTATTAAGACTATTATTATTATGTTTATTAAAACCATTGTTATATTATTATCATTAGTATTGTTATTATCGAGAATTTAACTATTATTGTTATATTATTATTATTATTTTCATTATATATATTATAATTAAAATAAATATTATTATTGTTGTTATTAAAAGTTATTATTATTATTATTATCAAGTATTATTATTATTTTTATTATAATTTTTAGGTTAACTTTTTTAGGGTTTTTTCCCTCTTCTCCCCCCTTGGCTGTTCGGTGCTACCTGGCCTGCATCCCCTGCCTCACGTCGCTTCCCACACCCTTCCTCACCTCTCTGGTGTGATCCAGCCAAGCACCCTCCCTTCCTCCGGCCGGTCTGTTTCAGGCGCGTCCCCTTCCCTCTCTTCGATGAGCTTACCTCCACCAGCGCACCCCCTCCCCTGCTGTTCAGCGCGCAACGCCTCCGACCCGCGACCTCCCTCTTCTCTGGTCGACCCACGACCTCCCTCCCCTTTAGCTGACCAGTGACCTCTGACTAACCTCTTTCTGGTGCGACCTCGCCGGCACACCTTCCTTCGGCCGCACGTCCTATCAGAAGCCTCCCCCTTTGGTAATTTTTTCTTCCCCCTTTCATTTTGAGGTTCCTCCATAGCCAGGGTTTCAATTGTTAGGGTCGATTCCTAAGATATTGTTTTCAATATTAATGCTTAGGGTCAAATTTAACTTCCTCAGGGTGAGAATGTGGTGCATTTGAGGTTTCGTACTGATTTTGGGCGTGCGTTTTTCGTTCCTCCATGGTTTTGAGGTAGGGTCCCTTTGTATTGTCCCTTTAAATTTAGAAATACATTGATTGCTTGCATTTTGCACATTCCTTGAATATTAATTAGTTATGTATGATTTTTTAGAATAATTATTTTGGGAGATATGGGGTGGTTTTATGGATAATCATTATTTAGTGAGTTTATTTCGCTTGCTTGGTTATTTTAGTATATTCTATGATTTGTGTGTGGTGCGAATGTGGTTTTAGAAAAGATTTGATGTGAAAATGGATTGAAATCAGGTATATTTAGATGAAAAGTTTGGTGTGTTTCTTACCAATATTTTATAAGTTGTTAAAATGATTTGTTAAATTATTTCAGTGGTGAGAATCAAGTTTTTGAAATGGTTTGGGGTGCATGTTTGGTTTTTCAAGAGGGTTTTGGGTGTGTTTTCGATATAAAAATCCTTGGGGTGGTTATTGAAAATGTTTTATAAATTGTTTTAATGGTTTATAAATTTATAAAAAAGGTGTGAAACATGTTTGGAGTATGTCTTGGGGTGCGTATGAATTTAAAATTAATTTCGAATGTGAGGTATGTTTTTGGTGGGTTTTGCTCACCTTATGTTGGTCAAATGGATTGATTGGGGTTTTCATGTAGTTTATGATTTTTATAATCATGTCTTGATTTTATAAATGCATTTTTAATGCCTAAAATGATGATTTGTGTTTCCAAAATGAGTTTTTCACACCAAGTTCTTGATGAAATGTTTCTTTGGACCTTGTAAAAATGTTTTAGAATTAATGTAGTGGTTTTCATTGGTTTAATGAGTTTCCAAATGCGTGTTTGGTTCTGAAAAATGGTTGTGTATGGCTATTCCTGTGAAAAGAATTACTTTTTCAAAAACTTAAGCGAGGCTTGATTTACACTTTTTTAGTGGTTTTTTTAGAAAACTTCTCCTTTGAGAAAATCTCTTTCCTTGTGATGGATGAAGAGGTGGGATTGTCCTCAGTTTGGGACTCCACTTGGGTAATAAGTATTTAACACAAGGGGTTGATCCATGAGGTAGTCGGGGTGGTGCTGGTTGTGTGAATGTGTGATGATGCATGTGTGACTTGTTGCTTGCATTGTTTGGCACATCCCCTTATGAACATATCATGGGAACCTAGCATAGCGAAGAGGAATTATAATAATTTTTGATGAACTGGTCTATGTTATTGTACTAGCTAGTGGACCATAGCAGGTGGATACTTGGGCTTATTGCTATGCTATTGGGCCCCTCGGTCAGCCCAGTTAGGGTGACGATTGGGTGTTAGGGCATTATGATGTTATCGAGTAGGGTATGCCTTCGGGATGAGTCACATGTATAGTATGTTATGGTTCTCCTATGAGTTCTTAGGTTTTCCCATGCTTCTTCGACACTAGTATCATTAGTACCATTCCCCTTGTATGTGAAGTGATATCCCTTGTACTTAGTTTTGGTGTTTTCTTGTAAAATTGTAAATGTGGTTTTCTAAAGAGTTTTTTAAGAAAAATATTTTTAATGAACAAGCACTATTTCCTTCGACACTTTTATGAAAAACGAATGATCCCTTTTGGTCCCATTTTTCCCTTTCCTCTTGAGCCTTATTTTAAACTTGAGGGAAATGGATTATGATTTTGATTTTTTTACTTTAAAATGAAAAGTGTAGAAAATCCTATGTTTATGTATTGTATTTCAAACCTGAAATAAATGTTTCTTTATTTAAAGAATGTGCTTTGGGAATAGAATTAGGCAGGCCTAACTGCTGAGTTTTAATACTCATGACTATAGTGTTTTTCTTGTTTTTAGTTTCTACTATAGGTTTGGAACATGTTCGATTGCCTCTGGCATTCTTGGTATCAGATTGGAGAGTGACCCTCAGGGTAACATGGAGACGTCATGGTTATCGAGTTCCGTTTGGGTTTCTTTGTATAGTTTTTTAGTCATGGTGTTTCTTTTCATTTGGTTATGTATGCTGTAGAAATGTTAGTAGCCGTGTTTACTTTAGTCGCTCTTCCATTATTTGGATGATTTTGTTTATTTTATTCGGAAAAAATTGTTCCCTATGTCACTCTAATGATGCCCTTGGCACTTGTCGCCAGCCTGGGAGGATCAGGAACTCCTCTCGGGCCATGCTGCGGATCGGTTTGGGTGACCAGTTCAGGGTCGACCTGGGTTGGTTCATGAAAATAAAACCCTCCCACTAAATTCTTTAGTGAGTAATGTCTATAAAGCAATTCAGTTTGAATAATGATGAGATTTAAGAATCTAATTTATATTGTTCAACTACTTGAATATATTCAATCTCCTTAACTCCACAACATGAAATGTTTCAAGCTCCTTAACTCCATAACATCAAATGTTACGATCTTAATAACTGTTTTTGTGTACTTAGAACTCTTTCTAAGTTCATCATCATCATACTTGAAACTATTTCCAATAAACATTTTCCTTGTAATATTTTGGTAATTAATGTAACGATTTTCAATATTACTTTACCAACACATGCTAAACTCCTTTTGGATATTAAGTGGCATTCACTTTGAGTTTTGATCGGTATAATATTTTTTCTTTTGAATTTAAACTTTTCTAAGTCCAAAAACACCCCACTATCCTCTTCTACACTATATTATCTTTATAATATCATGCTAAGATTCAAAAACTCCTTTTTTTAGTAAATAACATTTATTTCCTCTTAGTATGAATATTTAACAAATAAAATATTTCATCCATATATTATATGGTATTCTATGTGTTTAGATAATTTTCTTGAAAAGAAGATAATTATTTAAAATATGCACTATAGTGGTGGAATTTCAATTCCTCATATATTAACAAACATTTGGATAAACACTTTTATCTTGGATAAAACAGTTTCATCCTTATATTCTTCTCAAAAAATGTTATAAAATACAATTAATCATAAAGCATGTGTATTAAATCCTTCATCTCATATTGATTATAACAACTCTTTGTTAATAAGTTACACTCTTATCATATAAGAGAACTAAGATGAAATACACACACTTTATTTAAATCCACCTGAGATTGATATATTCCTTTACATTCAATTCTGTATTTAGTAACCATTTGATTAATAATTTGAATAAAAACTACAAGATCTATAAATTATTTCCTTGATTTTGAACTCCTATATATTTAAAACATTTATAAAGTATACATTTGTTATCATATACCCTTCAAAATTGAAGACTTGATTTCTATATCATTAATACCTGACATGAACATTCCATGGAGTTTAATAAACCCCTTTAAGTATCCAGAAAATTACATCATATGGAATCATCACTCGTCATTTATAATAATCCCTTTAGGCTTTGATGAACTTGGTTGGATGCTAGAAGAAACATTATTGGACCTTCCAACAAAATTTTCTTCTTATGGTTTGAACTTTTACCCACTTATACTGTCTATATAGCACCTAAACCTGTTCATTCCATGCCTAGTTCATCTATTCCAAACACTTTGAGAAAAAATAAGGTAAAAATTTATTGAACCCATTCACATTGTTATAACATTTACATCAACAATAATACAATGAATTCCATAACCATAACAAGCCTTAAGGAAGCCTTTAGCCTCTCCAAGTCATTATCACACTTTATCATATTGAGTATATGAGTGGAGACTAAAGTTCCTTTGATCATATTGTATCTAATGCCTTTGAAAACTTAAGTGAAGCATTCTATGATACTCATAATCATTTAGATTAAAGTTTTGAACAACTTCAACATTTAGGTTACTCAGGAAGGTGTTTCTTTAACACATATAATTTATCTTACTTAAAGAGATTTTCTTAATTTACCAGTATTAGGAGTTTCTTACATTAAGATTCTCCTTTTCAAAGTTAAGTTTAATTATGATGATTCTATCCATATATAAAAAAATATTTCATTAGATGAGTATCATGTTTTACATTCATCTAATAAGGAATTTTATTAAATGTGATCCTATTAAAACGATGAACCCTTTTAAATTCATCATATCCATTAGCGGTCCAAGACCCATATTTTAGCATAACTTACACCAGTTATCATGTAAATAATCTATGACTATATCTAGTAGAAAAATATGGTCAATCATATCATATAAGAATCTTGGATAGCAAAGTGGATAACTCTTTACCCAAATTCTTCATGTGGACTCACTCAACTCAATTCCTCTGGTATCCTAATAGTTAGGGTTTCTTAAATAATTCTAACCCAAATAAAACACCAAGAATAAGACACCCAATGGTTAGGGTCACCTCATTACTTGTTTTCCTTACACACGATAACCCAGGGGAACCCAACCTTGTCATGACTTACCCAGTTGGATGATCGATGTCTTGAAAAGTGTCACTTTAGAAGGAATATGACACTTAGTAATTTAAAGAGGATTTAATTCTCACCATCTTCTCTCATGTATTCCATTTTTCATGTATGCATGCTACTAATGTTTTGGTTTTAAATCCTATTCCTTCCACTAAATCAATATATTCAAATAATATTAATGTATAACTCTTTAGACAATTCAAATCTCATGTTATTAATCCACATTAAAAACCAACCATAGTTATACATACCAAATTAATCTCATGTATAAAGTACATGAAACAATTTATTATAAAGGATAAAAATCATATAAAATAAAAAAACCCGCATTAGCAAGACCAAATCCATAGATAGTCAACCCTCACTTTTCTAGATAAGGCATAAGCCTCCATATTAGTGAGAAATTTGACCTAATGACCTTCTACCTAGGGATACTTTACTCAATAGAGATATCAGTTCCATCATAATTCTAACAACTAATATGTATAAATCATAATTCATCACTTAATTCAAGCTCATAACTCAATACAATCCAAAGTTAAGTTATAAGAAAACTAAATCCATTATTATACATAGCATATAACTCCTTAGATGCATGTATTATAATCTCTAGAAGTAGTTTAAATAATTTTAAACAAAATCATACATCACAATTCATAACCTAAAAATTATATCTATGAATTAAGTATGAAATAAATAAATAAAGGAAAAATTCATAAATTTAAACATGAGATGAATTATTTATGAACAATTCACACATAAATAATTATAAATACTTCATAATTTAAAAATCATTATGAACATTCCATAATCTTGAATATAAACACTTTATATTCATTTCTTAATATGAACTATTTCTTATTATTCATTTTATGGAATTTACTTTAAATATATGACATTAATGAATTATAAACATTTTTTCATCTAATTTCTATTAAGTAAAAAATTTATAGAATCTAAACATCACATATATAATATTATTTAAATATTGATCAAATCAACCATAAAAACTCATTTTGATGTGCTTTAAATAATTTATTCAAATAAGGTCTTTTAATTTGAATAATTAAAATTAATAATTATGAATAATTCATATTTTTAAATATAAAATATTTATTTTGGTATTATTTTGTAATTTATAGAAATTTTATAAATTACCCTTATAATTTCCATATAAACCATTTATATCAAAATTATGAGTCATTCTATATAATTTGAAAAAGTTATTTTAATATCAACAATTAATATTTATAGATATTTATTTAATAAATATTTCACAAACATTTATTAATTAATTGTAAACAATTTATAATTAATTTAAAAACTCCTTTATAAATTAATCAACATACCAAAATATATTTTTCTTCAATTTGTAAAAAATTAATACATTATTCAATTCAATTCATAATTTAATTTTATAAAAATCAAAAAAATTATTCTAAGTCATATTTGATGACTAACAATACTTGCATAGGAATAATTCTCAGCCTAACATAAGAATAACTTCACATTTCATGTAGGAGTAAAATCAACACGTCGTGTGATATTAAACCTACTCACGTAGGAATAATACCACACACAAGGTCCTACTTAAGGTTAAAAAGATGCTAGGAGGGGATCACATACCATTAAAATAGGCATTGTGTGTCATTGACTCAGCGTCTACTTGATATTCTCTTAACACGACATGATATATATATAGGAATAACTCTAGAGATATCTGATGTGGTGATTATCATGTGTAAGATTAATACTACATTGCGTAAAGTGAGATAGGTGTTCACGTTTTATTAATCTTTCATAACACTAGTCTGTGTGATATTAACTTAGATTTATCCTTAACACATGTTATAGCCCACATATGAATAATCTAATGCTGATTGGTCCCATGTGAGATTAATCCTATGCTGTATAGTATTAATCCATGCAGTCTTATGACTAGGTCTGTGTCATATTAAATCATCAATACCTTACGATATCACCTATATCATAATGATGTTATGACAATCTATTTTTGAGTAGCAACATAAACTCTTCCTTTTAAGCATGATTTTGAGATTCTAACAGCATGAAAAAGATTTGATACCATTACTAAGTTTGTAAGGATAGTTTAACAATTAAACTAATTAGTAAAGTAAATAAGTATCCCATCCTAAATCTCCATGCACAAACACCCACAAAAAAGATGTTATAAAATGAAGTACAAAGAATACCTTACACAGAAGTGTTTCTTACACTGTCTTCATCAATGATTGATGAATATCACAAAGAGGTAGAATAATGAAATCCCTCATCCATGGTGTATCCATAGGCTGTGTTTAATTTATTGATGCTCGGAAGAAATCCTTCCTTTCACCATGACATTCTAATGCCTCGCTAGGTAAAGGTGTAAGTAGAAGAGAATTTCAGGGAGAGGGAGATAATAATTAAGGGCTTGGAAAATATTTCATGATGACTATATCACGGTGACAACGAATTTTTTTAGCCTTTGAGGAAACTTCTAGGGTGTTTATGCATTAACTCATATGTTTGAAATGTATGAGTTATGCTTAAAGTTACAAAAACTTTGCAACCTTTTAGTTGATTCATAACTCCTATTCTTTTACTATTATTAAATTCTTATATAACGATATCCATAGGTATAAGATTCTATAAATTTAACCTTTAATGTTCGGGTTCCATGTATATCATAGGCAGTGTCATGGAGTCGTATACCATGCCATACGATATAGGAATCGAACATACAATATCCCTTTGGAACCATACAAGTACACTACGACATGGTGACACTCATCATGACATTGTGTAACCTAAGGAAGACCATGATTTGGTTTAAACCACTACATAGTTGTGATTCCTTTAGTGCATAATTACAACATTACCATCCACTTGAAGTGATTTACAAGCATCATCACATGAAGAAGATACTGTAAAAGTAAAAAAAATAATGTAGTAGTATAGCAACCTAAACATTTCATACATAAATACTTTATCTTATCAGATGAATATTCATTAAATATCATTACGATCCATGCCATAATTATAAAGGTTTAGTGTTTTTGGAAACTTGGATGCATAAACAACCGGCACATAAAAAATCTACATCATCTCCCACTAAGTTATTTATAACTATCATCCTTCTTATAAATATCATACTTAAAACCTTTCTTCATGTCATAGGGAAAATGAAACATAATAAATTATGAGCTCAGATGACCAATAAGAGTAAAAAAGGAAGATATCAATGATAATTTAAGCATAACAAGAGAATAAGGGTATGAGAACATGATCTTAACATTTGAAAACCATACCCAACAATTCATAAATCATAATCACGAGTCATGGAATAAAGCTTGGTTGTTTATAAGGAATGAATCAAAAAGGAATTAAAGAACATGATCTATGAGAGCATAACATTGGCATAAGATTATGCCATAAAAGAGTGGAATGAAGAGGAACCAAACAAGGCTTTAATTCCCAACTTGTTAAATTTTCAAAATGTGAATGTCCTTAGGAGTCTTGATGATATATATATTGGTTAAAATTTATCATCTTTAATTCCTTGCATACTAGACACAATAGTGATTTACATTATTCCATTTCATCCAACCTTAGACCATGGCATTTCAGTTTGTTTTATTAATGAGGTTTAATCAACCAAGATTTAAATGTTTGGTTTGCTAAATTTCTTAAATGTGAATGTCCTCTAAAGTCCTGATGACTACATTTTAAAGAATCAAAATTCTTTTAAACAAGGTAATGAAAATCCTGGGATTGAGTTCAATTTGTGGGGACTAAATTATCCTCACTAATATTATAAAAAAATAAAATAAAAAAATAAAATAGCACCCTTACATATGGGTAAATGTGTCTTTTATTAAAAACTTCATTTGATTACCACATTTATATTGCTCAACCAAAAATATTATCTAAATTTATCATGTTAAAGATATATAATAATGATTTACATGTTCTTTTCCCATACCATTACTTGACCTGTACCTAAATAGCACTCTGTCCTGGAATGAATTTTCTCCTACTATCCGGTACTCCCATGAGAAGAGTATGGGACAACTGACTCCTTATAGGGTCATTGCAGACATGCCCAAGGAGGAATATTATTTCTACATAAATCCAAAAGAGTACCTCTATGGAGCAACCAATTGTGTTGACTTACAAGGTTTGAGTGATTCCACCAAACCCTAAACCTATCACACATTTTTCTTTGGGATGGGTGTTGAATATGGTTTTAGGATCACATGTATCATCATATAGGTGTTATTGGTGGTGGTTATGGATACGTAGTATTCATTTATCTGTTTATATGTATTTTGTTGTTGCATTTTTTTAAATTTGATTTTGTTTGTCCATCGTGTTCATTCACTATTATTAAATGATTCAAAGACACCTCCTTTCCCCTCTTTGAACTTTCACTCCCCTATAGAGCATTATAATCACCCTAAAAATATTAACATGAAGTCAGGTATTGTATAATGAATAATTATTGGCTCATCAATGTGAGTGTTTGAGTGAATTTCTCCAAAGAGTTCATGGTTATAGATTTAAAACATTTATGAAATGATATAAAGCGCCTAACCTTAGTTAAATTTATGGATAAATGATAAGTTGGACATTCAAAAATATTTGTGTAAAGGAATTTAATTTACATATTCCACATTAATCTATGTAGAGATGATTTATTTTTACCACATAATAATTCAGATCATGATATATCTTCATTTCATATTAGAAAACACCTATTTAACATTTGGTCCGTATACCTTGCCATATGATATAGGAAATGGGCATATGATATGCCTTTAGAAACATGTAAGTAAACTGCAACGTCAGGACACTCACCACATCATGGTGTAAACTAAGGCAGACCATGATGTGGTCTAAACCTTCACGACATGGTGGTGTCTTTAGCACACAATTCTAATAATCCCCCACTTTTACTAAAGCCTCATAAACTTATCACACATTCACCTTAAGCCAAATCATATGAACCAACTCATGAAATCATATCTCAAACTCCCTTTTTAATATCTTCCAAAAGACTTTTACAAGTTATCATTAACATCACATTGCATCACATCATATGCAATACCTTATGAATATTCATCCAGAACTTTTTTTGGATCAACTCTAAAACAATTTTAAAGAAGATATCTAATTCAAAATCAATCCTCATTTATTCAACCATAGTATAACCCCATGAGCCTTTATAGCATTGAAAACAAATATGAATCACCAGATACATAAATATAAGAAAAGATCATCCTCTAACAAAACATCAAGGGCACTTAAGCTACAAAGGTATCTGGCTTGATCTCCATCAAACACATGTATCTCTATACTCATGTCGACTAGTTGTATCATATAAAAACATGCATTCTCATATGATCCCTTTATCTAAGACATTGAATAACCATGAGACACAAAGTATGTCTATATCGTATAGCTGCTTATACATTTTCAATTCTTCGAGTATAGACTGACCAGGTCCATGAATACATCACATGTCATTCATCTTTATGGATGAACACATCACATTCCCCTAACTCGATAGATAAACACATCATATGTACTATCTAGGCACACACTTCCTCTGTCTATCTCAACTGAGGGCCTGAATGTTATACTCATCATATGAGATGACAAATCCCATATTGATTAAGCTCTAATCGATGACATGACCAACAACATACCCAACCACCTTCTGATTAGCTAAGCCTCAAGGCTTACATAAGAAAGATATCAAAGTATGAAGAATATCATGCTAGGTATCTCACCAACCTCAGGTATTGGGGACTCCAAATATGATCCATACACCCCTAGTATACCAAAGACACAGTGTATGACACTCAATGTGATATACTTCATGGGTCATCCAGTGCAAAAAAATCATTTTGTGCCTCATAATCATATTCCGTATCTCGATACAAGAATCATACTCAAACCAATGTTAAAATTTCTTCATAACCAATAAATACTTCATGAAAAAAATTGATTAGGGATAACTAAAATTCATACTTTGAGAGGTAAATCAT
Organism: Viscum album; assembly: GCA_963277665.1. NCBI lineage: Eukaryota > Viridiplantae > Streptophyta > Magnoliopsida > Santalales > Viscaceae > Viscum > Viscum album. Next base: position 1,187,338,766 of record OY728143.1, on the reverse strand, counting down.
CATTTCACTTCACGACACACACACACACACACAAACCCCATTGGGTGTAGTTTAGTGGTTACGTCCCTGTTGTACCTATGGCGGTGAGTTGATTTGGTCTTGGTTTTGAACATCTATGTCTACAACTTTATTTTCTTTGTACCCCCACCCCTGAACCTACCATGTATATATATAATCAACATGAAAAAAATGATAAAGTGGAGATTTACTTTTTTATAACATGATACATTTAATATTATTAAACTCCTTTTAAGAATATTTAACAAATACAAACATAATAATCTATATAAAATCTCATAATGATAGGCTACCAAATCATCCTTATGTTTACTGCAATTTTAGGTGTTTTTCTAAATTTATTACATCTCTATGTGATTGCCTTCAATTCTCTATGTTACCATATGATAAGACCCTCCCACTAAAATCTTTAGTGATTAATATATATGAAGTAATCAAGTTTGAATAATGATGAGGTTTATGAATATAATTCCTATTGTTCATTTCCTTGAATAAATTCAAGCACCTTAACTCCACAACATCAAATGTCACGATGTTAATAATTTATATAGTGTACTTAAAACTCTTTTTAAATTCATCATCATCATCCTTGGAACTACTTTCACTAAACATTTTCCTTGTAATATTTGGGTAAATAATTTAACTATTTTCAATATTACTTTAACAACACATGATGAATTCCTTTAGGATATTAAGTGTCATTCACTTTGAGTTTTGACTCGTATAATATTTTATCTGTTGACTTTAAACTTATCTAAGTCCAAAAACACCCCCACTAGCCTTTTAGACACTATATTATCTTTAGAATATCATGATAAGATTCACAAAATCCTTTTTTTAGTAAATAAAATTCATTTTCTCTTAGTAGTAATATTTAAAAAATAAACTATTTCATCCACATATTATATGGTATTATATGTGTTTGAATAATTTTCTTGAAAAGAAGATTATTATTTAAAATATGCATTAATAGTGGTGGAATTTCAATTCCTCATATATTAACAAACATTTGGATAAACACTCTTGGATAAAACAATTTCATCCATATCTTTTTCTCAAAACATGTTATAGAATCTAATGAATCATAAACCATGTGTATTAAATCCATTATCTCATATTGCTCATAAAAACTCTTTGTTAATAAATGACTCTCTTATCATACAAGAGAACTAAGATGAAATACACATACTTTATTTAGATACACCTGAGATTGATATATTCCTTTACATTCAATTCTTGATTTAGTAACCCTTTGATTCATAATTTGAATATAAACTACAAGCTCTATTAGTTATTTCCTTGATTTTGAACTCCTATATATTGAAAATATTTATAAAGTATACATTTGTTATCATATACACTTCAAAATCTAAGAATTGATTTCTATATCATTAATACCCAACATGAACATTCCATGGAGTTTAATAAACCCCTTTAAGTATCTAGAAAATTCCATCATATGGAATCATTACTTATCATTTTTAATAACCCCTTTAGGATTCAGTGACCTTGGTTGGATGCTAGAAGAAGCATTATTGGACCTTCCGACAAACTTTTCTTCATATGGTTTAAACTTTTACCCACTTATACTATCTATATAGCACTAGAACCTAGACATGCCATGCCCACTTCATCTATTACAAACACTTTGAGAAAAAATAATTTAAAAATTTATTGAACCCATTCACATTGTTAGAAAATTTCCAACAATTATAATACAATTAATTCCATAATAAAAACAATACTTAAGAAAGACTTTAGCCACTCCAAGTCATTAGCACACTTAATCATATTGAGTATATGAGTGGAGACTAAAGTTAATTTGATCATATTGTATCTAATGCCTTTGAAAACTTAAGTGAAGCATTCTATGATTCTCATAAGCATTTATATTCAAGTGTTGAACAAATTCAACATTTAGGTTACTTAGGAAGGTGTTTCTTTAACACATATAATTTCTCTTACTTAAAGAGATTTTATTAATTTACCAATCTTAGGAGTTGATTACATTAAAATTCTCCTTTTCAAAGTTAATTTTAATGACGATGATTCTATACATCTATAAAAAAATATTTTATTAGATGAGTATCATGTTTTACATTAATCTAATAAAGAAGTTAATTAAATGTGCTCCTACTAAAATGATGAGCCCTTTTAAATTCATCGTATAAATTAGCGGTCAAAGAACCATATTTTAGAATAACTTACACTTGTTATCATGAAAATAATCTATGAATATATCTAGTATAAAAATATTGTAAATCATATTATATATGAATCTTGGATAACATAGTGGATAACTCATTACCCAAATTATTCATATGGATTCACTCAACTAAATTCCTCTGGTATCCTAACAGTTAGGGTTTCCTAGATAAGTCTAACCCAAATAAAACATAAAGAATAAGAAACCAAATGGTTATGGTCACCTCATTACTTGTTTTCCTTACACAAGATAACCTAGGGGAACCCAACCTTGGAATGACCTACCCAATTAGATGATCTATGTCTTTAAAAGTACCTCTTTGGAAGGAATCTTACACCTAGTATTTTAAAGGGGATTTTATTCTCACCATAATCAACATTTAATTTTTATTAAAGAGAAAAAAAACTACAACAAAGAATTAAAAAAAAACATATAGTGGGGATTTAATTCTCACTATCTTCTCTGATGTATTACATTTTTCATGTATGAATAATGATAATGATTTAGTTTGGAATCCTATTCCTTCTAATAAATTAATATATTCAAATAATATTAATTTTAAACTCTTTACACAACTCAAATCCCATGTTAATAATCCAAATTTAAAGCCAAATATAGTTATACACATTCAAATGCATCTCATGTATAAAGTACATGATTTTTTTATTGTAAATTCTAAAAATTATACGAAATCAAAAAACCCAAATGAGAAAAACTAAAGCCATAAATAGTCTACCCTCAATTTTCTAGACAAGTCATAATCCTCTAGGCCAGTGACCAGTTCAACCTAAAGCCCCTCTACATAGGGATATTTTACTCAGGGAAGATCCTAGTTCCATCCTAATTCTAACACCTAATATGTATAAATCTTAATTCATCACTTGATTCAAGCTCATAACTCAATAAAATCCATAGTTAAGGTAGAAGAAAATTAAATCCATTATTATACATAGAATATAACTCCTTAGATGCATGTATGATAATTTATAGAATAAGTTTGAAAAATTTTAAACTAAAGCGTACAACACAATTCATAACATAAAAATTATATCTATGAATTAAGTAGGGAATAAATAAATAAAGGAATAATTCAAAAATTTAAACATGAGATGAATTATTTATGAACAATTCACACATAAATAATTATAAATACTTCATAATTTAACTAGAATTATGGATATTCCATAATCTTGAATATAAACACTTTATATTCATTTATTAATATGAACTCTTTCATACTATTCATTATATGGAATTTAATTTAAATATATGACATTAATGAATTATAAAAATTTTGTAATCCAATATAATATTATTTAAACATTGATAAAATAAACCATCAAAACTCATTTTGATGTGCTTTAAATTATTTATTCAAATAAGGACTTTTAATTTGAATAATTCAAATTAATAATTATTAATAATTTATATTTTTAAATATAAACTCTTTATTTTTTCCTTATTTTGTAATTTATAAACATTTTATAAATTACCCTTATAATTTACATATAAACCATTTATATCTAAATTATAATTCATTCTATATATTTTGAAAAATTTATTTTAATATAAACAATTAATATTTTTGGATATTTATTTAATAAATGTTTCACAAAAATTTATTACTTAATTATAAAAAATTTATAATTATTTTATAATCTCATTTATAAATTAATAAATATTCCAAAATATATTTTTCTATAATTTATAATCAATTAATAAATTATTCAATTTAATTCATAATTGAATTTTAGAAAAACCAAAAAATTTCTTCTATGTCATATTTGATGACTTGCGGTGCTTGCATACGAATAAATCCCAACATAGCATAAGAATAACTCCATGTTTCATGTAGGAGTAAAATCAATACATTGTGTGATATCAAACCTGCTCACATAGGAATAATACAACACACAAGGTCCTACTTAAGGTTAAATAGGCACTAGGAGGGGCTCACATACCATTAAAACAGGCATTGTGTGAAATTAACTCAGCGCCTGTTTGAGATTCTCTTAACGCGACATGATATATGTATAGAAATAACTCTAACAATATATGATGCAACGATTATCATGCGTAAGATTAATACAACATTTCGTAAAGTGAGATAGGTGCTTGAATTTGATTAATCTTACATAAAACTAGTCTTTGTACTATTAAATTAGATTTATCCTTAAACATGTTATAGCCCATGTATGAATAATCTGGTGTTGACTAGGCCCATGTGAGATTAAACCCGCACTACGTCGTATTAATCCATTCATCCTTATGACTAGGTTTGTGTCATATTAAATCGTTCATCCCTTATGATATCACATATATCATAATGATGTTATGATACTCTGTTTTTGAGTAGTAACATGAACTCTTCATTTTAAGCATGATTTTGAGATTCTAACGGCATGAAAGAGATATAATACCATTACTAATTTTCTAAGGGTAGTTTAACGATTAAACTAAGTAGTAAAATTAAAGAAGTAACCCATCCCAAATCTCCATGCATTAATACCCACAAACACACAATTATAAAATGAAGAACAAAGCATACCTTACACTGAAGTGATGCTTCCACTGTATTCATCAATTCTTGATAAAGATCACAAATAGGTATAAAAATGACATCCCTCCTCCACGGTGTATCCATGGGTTGTATTGAATTTATCGATGCTCAGACGGGATCCTCCTTCTCACCATGACATGCTAGTTCCTCGCTAGGTAAAGGTGGAAGTAAAATAGAACTTTAGGTTGAGGGAGAGAATCATTAAGGGTTTGGGAAAGATTTCATGATGAACATATCATGGTGATAGCCTATTTTTATAGCCTTTGAGGACACTCCTCTAGTGTTTATGCATTAACTCATACATTTGAAATGTATTAGTTATTTTTGCAGGTATTGTATCAGGCACTATTTGGAACTGTAGTAGTCGGGAATTTTCCTCCGTTTGGGCCTTTAGGCCACCAATTTGGTCCCCGAGTTCTTTAAGGCCTTCGGGCCACCCAAGCCTTCGGGCCAATAAGGCCTTTGGGCCAATAAGGCCTTCAGGCTAGTAAGGCCTTCGGGCCACCTCAAGGCCTTCAGGACACCTTTAATGTAGATGCAAACCAGGCAACCTACAAGGAACAAGCTCTATAGGAGGATGAGCAAGGAGCTTTCACCACAACAGAAGCTACACAGATTGCAAGAATGAGAGGGTATGACACCTGCCATAGGAACAAGCCTATGCATGCATGGGATAGCTTAGCCAAACAGCCATGCGAAGGTGGAGAGATAATTTCATGATGAAGATGCTGGGAGGAACAGTTCCAAGTAGTTAGTTTGGGTTGTATGTAATGTTTGAAGCTTACAGGAAATGAATTACTCTAAGGCCTACAAGGTCATGTAATACTTACACCTACGAGCATTGTAAGGGTTCCACCTCACCCCTTGAAAGGTGTATGATAAAAAATCAGTAAAAAATAAAGGCCTTCGGGCCATTGGATGGATATGTGGAAGATTATATAACTTTAACCTTTAATGTTTGGGTTTCATGTATATCAATGGCAGTGTCATAGAGTCATATACCATGCCATACGATATAGGAACCATGTATACAATATTCCCTTAGAACTATGCAAGTACAATACGAAATAGTGACACTCATCATGCCATGGTGTAACCTAAGGAAGACCATAATGTGGTTTAAACCACTACATCATGGTGGTGCCTTCACAATTCCAACATCACTACCACTTGAAGTGATTTCCAAGCATCATCACATGAAGAAGAGAATGTAAAAGTAGAAAAATTAATGTATTAGTATAGCAACCAACATATTTCATACATAAATACTAAATCTTATCAGATGAATATTCATTATATATCATTATGATCCATGCCAAAACTATAAAGGTTTAGTGTTTTTGGAAACTTGGATTTATAAAAAACTGGTAGATAAAACATCTACAACATCTCTCACTAAGTTATTTATAACTATCACCCTTATTATAAATATCATTTTTAAAACCTTTCTTCATATCACGGGGAAAAGGAAACATGATAAATTATGAGCTCATATGTCCAATAAGGTTAAAAAATGAGTTATCAATGATTATTTAAGCATAAAATGAGCATAAGGATATGAGAACATGAGCTTAACATTTGAAAACCATACCCATCAATTCATAGATCATAATCAGGATTCATGGCATAAATCTTGGTTTTTTATAAAACATTAATCATAAATAAATTAAAGAACATGATCCATGATATCATAACATTGGCATAAGATTATGCCATAAAAAAGTGGCATAAATTGTGGCATAATCATAAACATAGAAATATTATGTCAATGATGCCTACCAAGACAGTCATCACATATTAGTCTTGGGATAACCATCCATGCACCTGCTTCAGGCTTGGGATAATCTCTCATGTACCCTATTTTGTTCTTGGGATAACCTCCCATGTTCCCTCTTTCAGGCTTGGTATAACCTTTCATATACCCTCTTTTAGGCTTGAGATAACATCCCATGTACCTTGAAAACTCATAAAACATTAATCTTTACCCAATTAATTAGAGGGATATATAATTCTAATACAACCCATCACATAATCATAGTACATTCATATATATTCCACAATAACATAAAATATTCAACATATAATTATAGCATAACCCATGGAAAATAAATGGGTTTCGTAAATATATCATCATCATAATCATAAACCATCTAGAAAAAGAATAAGGATGGTATCATTGAAACATATCCCTAATAAAGTATAATTAACATCAAAGGATTTTATAATATATGAAAAATACCTTTTAAATATCATTGAAATATTTCTTGATGAAAATACTATTTTTATTTTGAAATCACTTATTTAAAATCTATAAATTTCTAAAATATTATGACAAAAATTTTATTTGAAAATAACCATGGAAACTTGTAAAGTAAGATTCAAATCATTGATACATCATGATGGGGGGAAATTCCATTGATGCCACAATCGTTAAAATAAATATTTTGTTCACACCTTTAGTAAAAAGTACCTCTTTCAGAAAATGAAAAGAAGATTATTTTTTTTAAATTCAAACATGTATAAAAATGAATTTAAAAAATCATTGGATATTAATAAATACATTATTTAAAACATTTTATAAAACATAAATATAGAATAAAAATGATTTCCAACTGAAGAGAGAAATAAAGTTGGTTTTCCTTAAAAACATTATTTTTGTCCCTCGAGTACTTAAAGAGATGAAAGGAAAACATATAATGTCAAGAAATAAATATAGGATAGGAAAATGAAATGGTTTATTAGATAAGTATTATATCATTTCCCCCAATGTAAATTCAATCATAAACAATACTAATTAAAATGATATTGAAACATAAATCCCCTACCTCAAGTTAGATTTAATTTGTAAGCGCTATAACCTCCTGTATAATATTTTTAAATTTATTATACTTAAATTATAGAACCATATTCAAAATTATAATATCATATATGATCCAATTATAATATTTCAATAAAAATTTATTAATAATTATCTATTAAAATAATTGTTCTTGTGCGTCAACTATTTAATTTTTTCATGAAAGTTTCGGTTTAGAAGTTCTGATCCTTGTATTGTGATCACAGTTCCATCATATCCAAAATATTAATCATGTAATGAGTATAATATTTAATAATTATATACACTAATATAACTATCCATATAAAGTAGTGAGGAAAAATGTATTACATCACTTTGTGGATATGGTAGTCCGTACGTACACACGAGTATTGTTTCCATTTTTCAATGGAAGGAAAGAAAGAAAGGTAAATAATAATTCACCTTTATATATATATAATAATATCATATTTATTTATTAAATTCATAATTATAAACATTTATGTATGGTGGTGATGGAAAATGAATCGCATCACTTTGTGGAGGTGGTAGTCCGCACATATGTATGAGCAATATTTTCATTTCTCAATTTAATGGAAAAATGATATGAATAAGATTATTACATTAGAATAATAACATCTAATTATATGAGATATAATAATAATATTATATTTTAATGGTTAAGATAAAATTTAAGGAGGTATAAGTAAAAGTAAAATTAAAGAGATCAGTTAAAATGATTACCTCAACTTTCAGATTCCTCCATATTTTTTATTAAGGACTCTAGGGATGGTATTTTGAAGAGAAAACAAACTTTAAAACTTATATAAGTATTTTTAATAGAGTTTTTGGTAGGGTTCTTTTGATCTAAGTGGCTCAAGGTGATGTGAATAATAAAGGATAGGTGGTGCCCTTTTATAGTTAAGGAAGTGACACACTTGGAATTACTTAAAATATTTAAATATAATAAATTATATTTCTTGTGAAAGTGGAAAAAATTGGAAAAATTTTTGAAGATAAGATAAGGTGAGGTTGAAATATTTTTAACCAATTAAATCTGGATAGGTTTCTATGGCATTTTAAACCTTATCTTTTGGATTAACACCTTCGTTAACCAATTTTAACCCTTACCGTGGTAATAAAATTTTCAAAACCAAAGGGTTATAAATTTACATATAAGGTAAAAATTGGATAAAAAATGGAAAAGGTATTAAAATTTTGACCATATCTCATCCCTTATTTCCTATTTATATAATTTTATTATTTTAAAATATAAAATACCATTAAATTTATTTTTTAGAACTATTCACATATTTTGAATTTAAATACATCAAGTCAGGAATAGAGTTAAAATATAAACTCTTTAACCAAAAAATATACATTATTATTAACCATAAAAGTTAGGTGACATTATAATTAATCCAAAATATATTACTTTTGACGTTTTTAAAATCATTTACTTTGATTTTTCTACTACATGCACAAACATTGTGTTAGCATTGTGTAATCATTTAAGGTAATTATTAAACCACTAAAAATTAAAAGTAAATTACCATATTGAAATTTTTGTTCATATTTAAAATAACCATTTATATTCAAACATAAAATCCATTTATATGAATGAAAAACATTATATTTATCAAAACAAAGAGAGTGACATTTTGGATTTATTTTTTACTTAAAATAATTTTACCATCATTATCAAATAAAAATAGCACCATGCTTCCATATATTTGAATATTTTATGAGAATGGTTGAAATAAACCCATATAATAGAAATAAGGTAGGTGTTTATAGATTTTTAAATCCTTATCATATTATTTTTAACCTTAATTTCCCGATGTACTCTTACTGATGTGACAAATATTTACCACAATTACTATTCATAATGACAAAAAATAAAGTTGAAATATTTACCAAATTTGTAAATTATTAATCCAAATATGGTTTCAATTTTTCAAGATTAAATTTATTGAAGTTGAAGAAATCCATTTTAAAATAATCATGCAAGATGCAACGAAAACCATTTTTAGAAAAATACACTTTTAAGAAAAAAGCTGGATTTATTCTTATCCTATGCCTAGTAAAAACCATTAGATAAATGTTAAAAAATTTGATTTAATATATAATATATAAATTTAATTAAAATCATCTATTAATAGTTATTAATTTAATTTATTAATATAAAAACACATTGTGTACATAAAAACAATTTTTCTGAAAAAAAATATCTCTTTTTTTTCCTTTCAAATGATTTTATCAATTGATAACCAATTAATTAATTCTATAAATGTGTAAAAAATATTTTTATAATTTAGTTATTCCTATTCATACCTACCAATCCAATTACTTGGTGATAAATTTCACATTAAATAATAACAATTCAATAGTATAACATAGTTTGTTTAAAATGAGTGTTGCGGTAGAGAAATCTATCAGACACTTCAAGTTTATTTCAAAGGAAATACATATAAAATATTGAGGTTTAACAAGTATAAAACCATTTTATAGTCAATATAAGTGGAAAATAAAATATAATCCTTAGATATAACTCAGATAGAAGAACTTGAATAGAGAAAATGGGTTTCACCAATGGTTTAAAACCAAATGGGAAAAGAAAATGAAATATGAGAAATAATGAAAATGAATAATCTAAACTATATATATGGAATAAATATTTCAAATTATACCTTTACATTCTTGTTATTTTTATGGATCTGTTCATATGATCCTTGAATTAGATATCATTAATCATAAAACATATTAAGTATGTTTAGTAAATGAATAATGATTAATATAAATTTATAGTATTTTTGGGTGTTTTATTTTAATATATTTCATAAGTACATTAAGAATTTTAAATTTAGAGACATTATTAATATTATTATCATATTTTTCATATAATGTGAAAATTAATTCTTCCAATACAATTTTAATTCATAAAGTGCAAGATGATTTATATTGTATATCAAGGGTGTTGATTTGTTTCTTGATAGATAAAGGAAAACTTGACCACATCACAAATGAAATAACTATGCCAACATGTAAAATAACAAGTATTTTTGACTACATGAGACATAATTAATTAAGGAAAAAAATAAATTAATGTTTTTTGTCACACCCTAGGAGAATGATAAATTGATAACACAGTTCATGACATTGATAAAAATAATAATGGGTGGTTGAAATTGTCTATGTCTATGAAATCTTAAAATACCATTTTATTACTTATGTTTATGTGGTTAATTTCCCCCTTGAGATTGGTGTGTCATGAGGGTTAAATTTCGAAGTTTTTTTAACTTTTCTAGGGGTTCATGGTTAGGCACATGGTTTGGTAAACTGTATAGTGAAAACCATGAGATATAGACTGTTTTAAGCAGTGGTGATCACACAATCTGTGCATGGTTTGGTAAACCATGTGAGACAACCATTCACCCCACCCGAGTTTGTTTTTTGTCTTTTTGAATTACTTTTAATTGAGGATTCCTCCCTAATCCTTTATATTTCATTTCCCTTAACCTAGGGTCCTCCCAATGGTTTATATGACAACACTTGTATTTATTACACATGAATTCATGATTTATTATATAAGAACACACATATTACAACACAAAATATCAATAAGTATATAATATTTGGGTAATTAGGTACATTAAATTACAACTTAAAAATAGGTGGTGCATTAAAATTATTTAAAACTTTCTTAACATGATCATAATATTCTATCATTCTTAAAACTGTATGGGATAACCCGATAACATATATAAGAAAGGGGTGAGCTATAAATACCATTAAGGGAATAAATACGACATAAAATTAAGTATTAAATTTTTGAAAAAAGTTATCTAAATGAGATATAAAAGGGGTGAGATTTATAAACACAAAAAAGATTCATGATATAATATGATAACATAAAGGTAACATGGGAAAGTGGCAATAACTTTAAACATGAAATCATAAACATAGGTCATGGATAACTGCCAATACATCATAACATGGTGGAAAAAGTCCCATAATAGATTAGGTTCACTCCATAATCCCATAAATTATTTATCATGAGACTAAAACATTACCCAATGCATTGGATCACTTTATAATTCTGGATGCACCCCTCTCTTTCATATCATGTACATGCATAAGTGTACCACGTAGATCATATAACATAAAGATTTCATTCATAAATTTTAACCCCATGATCAAGGAGTGTTGGTTACATACATGGAATTACCCAATAAATGAAGTATATTATAATATACATGAATACCCTTGAGTAGAAATGGTGGTGGATATTCACAACATAATCATTTGGTATGAAAAATCACAGTGAAATTCTGGTAGCATAACGATAGTACTTAAAGATTAAAAAAATGGTTTAATGAGAGAGAAAAGGGAATATAATCATTTTTAAATCAAATTTACCATAATATGGATGTGGAAAAATATATCCCAGCATTAGGAATTTGAAATGAAAGGCATAAAATGAAGAAGATGCTTGAACAAAGAGGAGAAGGAAAGGATCCCTTACATTGAGAGGGTGATTCCAAAAGCATGGAAGGAGATTATTCAGAGATTAAGGAACATTTAGAGGAATATATAGAGGGTATGTAAGAGTAAGGACATGATCCAAGTTTTTTTAGTGAAGAGTAATGGGATATTGATTGAGTTTATATAGGAAAACATATGGGAGTTATTTATTATTTCCCAAACTTAGGGTTTGGAATTTATACAATAATATAATCAAAACTACAAACCTTACCATTATTTTTCTCATAGTTTATAACAAAGTGGAGTTTTTTCCTTTATTTTATAATGAAAAGGGATGAAATCATTAAAATATTACTCTTGATTATGTGGAAGTGAGTCATGTTTATAAAGAATTGATTTTAAAACCTTAAAATATAATATTGGTTTTAGAGGATTCATAAAGGATTTATAAAATTAATAAAATAACTAAAAACACATTATTTTAAAGGGGAAATATATATTTGGTCTTGTATACCTTTTATAGAATTTATTACATCACTTTTGGGTCATTATGATGTTATAATACACACTGTATATTTACATCGTATTTAATATTTACCTGAAAATATGAATGTATTGGAAAATTATAAAATATTCATAGTTGGATAATTTAAACATGATGATTCCAAAAATAATATTTATTTTATAAAAATAATTTTATAAATATGCTAATTTTCACTTTTAAAACAAGAATCTACATTTATTGAGAAATTTTGGGTTTTTTTTGACAATAACAGTTTTCGAGCCCTTATAAAAATTTACATTTGAATTATAAAAAATATATTATCATTTATTTTTAATAAACATTATTTGATTGTATTATTTTATTAAAATATATATTTTTTAAAATCATGAATTCATCAAAAATAAATATCTTAATTGAAATTTCATATTAAACAAAAATAATTGTTTTGTTTTATCGTTTCAAAATAAAAAACATTTATAAAGTAAAAAAAATAAGAAATAAATTTATTCATTATTATATAAAATATATATATTCATATTACTAGGGTCTTGATACATATTCCTTTATTACATCATCAAACTCCCTAAGGGTAAGGTACGTGATGATGATATTTTCATGGGGTGGTTTGAGTTGTGATCTCAATGAGCTTGAACTTCTCCCATAAATGGTTCCACTCAAAATTTAGTAATAAGATATCATCTTGGGATTTTTCAAGGGAAAATATCAGTGATGATATCTCTCTTTGAATCTTCTTTAAATGAGCTTAATAGGGTATGGTCCCACTGGTTTCATCTATCACTTACTTTATATGTGTCAAATGAATTTATCAAAACCCTATATTTATAGTAATCATATGATTACTATTAAATGACTATATTATCAATGGTTATGATGATTAATAGTCTTTTAAATATGATAGGATATAATAAAACTAAATAATTTGATGTTTTTTCTATAACCATAATACACAATAGGGAATTTAATTCAATCAGAAAGGTAATTTTATTTATAAAATTTCAGGTCATTAAAATATTACCCCCTTTAGATATTTTTCCCTTGAAATTTTCATTTCACACACTGAAATAGATGAGGGAAATTCTGTTTCAACACCTCCTCTATTTCCCACACCACTTATTCAAACTTTTATTTTCTCCACAACACTTTGACCAGGTGCATTGTCTTATTTTTTAGAACTTTGTCTTTATGATATAAGATCTTCATTGACTGATCCTCACATGAAAGATCATTCTCCAATGGTACCACCTTTGGATTTAGAACATGTAAGGAGTCTATTATGTAATTCCTCAAGAGGGATACATGGAACACATCATGTAATTTAGATAGGTTAGGTGGGATTTCTAGTCGATAGTTCATTGCTCTGATGTGATCAAGGATCTCAAAGGGACCGATGTATCTTGGACTAAGCTTTCCCTTCTTCCCAAATCTAATGAATTTATTACAAAGAGATATATAGAGTAATTCCTTATCTCAAACCTCAAACTCCATGTCTCATTAATGATTATCATCATAACTATTCTTTTGAATTTGAGCAGCCCTGATGTGCTATTGAATGATCTTGACATTTTCTACCATTTCCTCAACCATTTTAGGACCTAGAAGTTTGTGTTCACCAAATTCATCCCAACATGCAAGTTCTCTTCAACTCTTCCCATAAAGGGATTCATAGGGAACTATTTGGATTCTTTATTTGAAACTATTATTGTATGAGAACTTACCATAGGAATATATTGATCCCATTCTCCTTTGAATTCCATTGACCATTCTCTCAATGTTTCCTTGAGCGTCTGGATAGTCTACTCAGATTGGACATTATTTTTAGGGTGATGATCCATGATGAAGTTTAACTTAGTATTTAGAGCATGTTGGAGACTCTTTCAGAACATAGAGTTAAATGTTGGATCTTTATTAGATACAATCAATAGTGGTGTTCCATAAAGCCTCACCACTTCTCTAATGTATATCCTTGAAAGTTGATCGAGTGAGAAGTCCTCTCGAATTGTAATGAAATGACCAATCTTTGTAAGATGATCCACCACAAACCATATAGTATTATTTACTCTTGATGTATTCGGAAGACCATTAACAAATTTCATGGTTATTTTTTACCATTTACATATAGGTATGGGTAATGGTTGCATCATCACCTTTTATTTTTTCCTTTTAGCCTTCACTTACTAATATAAAAGACACCCTAATCTATATTTTGTGATCTCCTTCTTCATATTATCCCACCAATAGTTCTATCAGATATCTCAATACATATTTGTGATCCTTGTATGGATGGATAATGTCGATCTATGTGCATCATCCAAAAGATCCTTCTTTAACTCAAGATTTGATGGTATACATAGCTGTGACCCAAATCTTAAAACTCCTTTTTCCTTAATTTTGAACTTTGAGGACTTCCCTTTTCTTATAGCTTCCACATTCTTCTGAATTTCCACACCATATATTTAAGTATCCTTTTATCTTCTTCATAAGGGATGGTTGGAAAGTCATTTTTGAAAGGATTTATGATTTTACTTCCTTTATGATTCCCATGACCTTCATTTTCAAGTCTAAAAAGACTATATCCTTCTCAATTCTCATAAATGATAAAATTTCTAGACCCTTTATACTTAAAGTTTCTAAAAGTTTATTTTCTTTCCTAGTATGGTATTGGATTGAGTAGTAATAGTCCTTAATCAAATATAACCATATTAATGGGAACATATTCATCTCTTTTTATGAGGATATATACTTGAGTCTATTATAATCTATATATATTTCAAAATTATCCTCAAAGAGACAATTCTAACATATTTTCAACACAAAGATTACCATGGAAACATCCATATCATTCATTGGATAGTTCCATTCATGAAATTTCAATTTACTTGAAGTATAGGCTATCACTTTTTCATTATACATTAATAGACATCCCAATACCTTATTCTAAGAATCACTATATACCATTAAAATTTCCCCACTTGTGGGTAGAATAAGTACCAGTAAAGTGATAAGTATCTTTTTCAACTCCTTGAAGCTCTGTTCACATTCATTATTCCAAATAAATTTGATTCCCTTCCAAGTTAGTTTGGTTAGAGGGTTTGAAAGTCATGAAAAATTTCTCACAAATCGATGATAATACCCAACCAGTACAAGGAAACTATGGATATCTATTATAGATGTTGGATTTGGATAACCTTCAATTGATACTATCTTTGAAATGTCCATAGATATCCCATTTATTTTGATAATGTTCCTTAATAATGAAACTTACTCCAATTAGAACTCACATTTTATATACTTTGCATAAAGTTTTTCCTTTCGTAAGGTCCTTATCATAGTGATCAGATGCTCCTCTTGCTCCTCATCACTTTTAGAGTATATTAGAATATCCTCCGTAAATAATAACACAAATTTGTTGAGGTAATCTCTAAATACTCTATTCATAAAGTACATAAAGATTTTTAGATCATTAGTGAGTAAAAATGGAATTACTATGAACACATAGTGACCGTACCTTGTATGGAAAGCAGTATTGGGTATATCCTCCTTCTTCACACTTACTTTATAATACCCCAACCGAAGTTCCAACTTGGAAGTATTGGGATCCATTTAGCTGATAAAATAAGTCATCTATCCATGGAAGATGATACTTGTTCTTTATCATGATCTTATTGAGATCATGATAATAAATGAAAAGTCACATTAACCTATGCTTCTTCTTGATGAAGAGGAATGGTGCACCCTATGGCGAATCACTTCAACATATGAACCCTTTATCCAGATTCTCCTGTAGTTGTTTCTTCAGATCCTCAAGTTCCAAAATTTCCATTATAAAATGTGATTCAATGGTGATATTTTCATTAGAATCAATCATTTAATCTAGATACACTTACTCATAGGGAAACAATATGCATGATTGATATGTTGGTTCTAAATAAGATTCATCCTCCTCCTTGTACTTATATAGAATCAAAGAAAAATTTGTGATAAAGAGAGTGATTTCCTTCTTGCGGTAATTTATTTTGGTTCTATGTAAGGAAAGTCAATCCATACCCATAATTGCATCGAATTCAACTAATGGGAGTATCACAAGGTTCGTTAGAAAGTTAATTGAACAAATTTTGATAGGGGAGGAGTTATATACTTGGGTTCCAATAATTGTCCCATTTTCCATTTTCAATGACAACACTATTTCCCTGATTTGTGGGGGTGTTTGAATAATTCTACTAAAATTATGTGATATAAAGGAATGCGTAAAACCAGAATAAAAAAGTAAATTCTCTATTCTTGAATGAATAACTAGCATATCTATCACCACTTCATTATCAGGATCCACCTCAGTGGTTGTGATGGAATAGACTCACCCTTGCTTCCTTGGAGGTTGTTGGCATTGATTGTCTCCAACCAACCTTGGAATAGTGCATTAGTTTTCAAAGTACCCTTGTTCCTTGTAGTTGAAACATTGGAAAATAGGCTGAGTTTTTAGTGGAGGATTCCTCTCTTCCATTGCATTGGTGGATTTATCCCATCATTAATTGCTAGTTAGGTGACCTCTCTACTTGAACCTAAATAATTTCCTCGCCCCCTTCAGGTAATTTCTAGGGTACTTATTTTCACACTTGACAAGTGATATATTAAAATTTCTTACCACTGTTAGATTTCTCCATTTCACCACTATAATTAAACTATACTCTCTGATTATTATCCCTGTGAGACCCTTGAGATTCACTAATCTCTATTTCAAATTTGAGGGCACATCGTAAAATTTACCCATTGCTATTAAAGTCTCAGATCACTAGGGATTTTCATAGGTTCAGTTTTATCCTACCAAATAAGTGATCAAATTTTCATTCAGGGGTAATGAAAAATACAAAGTCATATCATGCAAGACTTGTGAAGTTTTCCTCATACACCCCAATAAATTCATGTCTTTTTTTCTTAAGGTTAAGAAAATATGTTTTCATTTTAAGTCAGAGAGTGTGATGAAAATCTTTTTCAAATTTTTTTTCCATAATTCCTTCCACCCCAATGATTTGATATCTTCCTCAGGCTTCATATTCTTGATCAATGTCCACTACCGATAAGATTCTCTCTATGTATGATAAACAACCAGTATGACCTTATACTACTTGGAACGTTGAAGGATGAAGAATATCTTCTCAATAGAGTAAATCCATTTCTTCATGATTAAGGGATAGGATGATCCATTGAAATTCAAATTACTTTATCACATAAAGGTCTCAATTACAACTTGTTCTTTCTTAGGGGGATTTGAGAATTCCTCCCGATTCATGTTTCTATTAATAACCCGAGTCAAATGAGAGATTATCTCTGTAAATATCACGATTCTTGCTCTCATCAGGTTGTACATCTCATTTGGGCAGTCATCATATTTACATTCACATTGGTTTTTTACTCGATTCCTCCTATTTTTGACCATTAGATAGAATAAAGGGAAAATTAGGGATGATTACTTTTAAACTATTAAACAGAAAAAATGAGAATCCAATAATTTGAAAGGGATAATTTATAAATGATACTTATTTTCTTAAATAATAAATTTATATGCTTCAATCTATGTTATCCAAGATCTATTTGTTAACATAGACTCTTATGAGAATTTTGTGTTTCTTAATAATGGTTCATAATGATCTTGAGAATTTACCAAAGCATATCCCAAGGGAGTGTAAAACTAGGTGTGCAACAAGACCCATTGTTGTACACTAGTTCTCGATCGAGTCCAGATCAATACAGTGTTTTTGGGTGTTACCCCTAGGTACATCTATGTCAGATCCACATCTACTTGTAGTATCCAAACATAGATATATTTTCTTCAAAACCACGTACTCTATAATTTACAAAAAATTTAGTGATGTATTCTTATGTTTAGTCTTACCCTAAGGCTTTCAATATTGTTTTCTAATCCTAATCTTAAAAATAACTAAACTTTCCTCTGATACCAACTATGACAACCCTTGTCTTTATTACACATTAATTCATGATTTATTACATAAGAAAACACATAATGCAACCTAGAATATTGAGAATTATAGTGTATCTAGGTAATTAGATACACCACATCACAACTTAAAAATATGTGGTACATCGAAATTATTGAAAAATTCTTTAACATGATCATAATATTCCATCGTTCTTAAAACTGCATGAGATAACTTGGGGACATACATAAGAAAGAGGTGAGCTATAAAGCCCAGTAAGGGAATAAACATGACATAAAATGAAGAAAGTATTACATGTTAGACAATAGAAATTTTAATGGTACATAAAATGGGTTAGAATCATAAACATGAACAAAGAGGCATGATACAACATGATAACATAAAGGCAACATGAGAAAGTGGCAATAACTTTAAACATGACATCATAAGCATAGGTCAAGGTTAACTTCCAAGACATCATAACATGGTGGAAAAAGTACCATAATGGATTAGGTCCACTCTTTAATCCCATACATTACATTTCATGAGACTAAAATATTACCTAATGCATTGGAGCACTATATAATTATGGGTGCACCCATCGCTTCCATATCATGTACATTTATAAGTGTGCCATATAGATCATATAACATAAGGATGTATTTCATAAATTTAAACCCAAATATCATAGAGTTTGGGTCACATACATGCAATTCACCAATTAATGAAGGATAGTTACATCTAGGTGAATACCCTTGAGTGGAAATGAGGGTGGATATTCACAATGCAATCGTTTGGCATGAAAAATTGCAGTGAAATTTCAGCAGTATAACGACATTATATATTCATAAAATAGTTTAATGAGAGATAAAAAGGTATATAATCACTTTGAAATAAAATGGAAATTAATATAGATGTGAAAAAACATATCTCAATATTCATAACTGGAAATAAAAGGCATAAAATGAAAAAGACGTTTCGAATAATACTATGCCAAAATTTGTATTTAACAGCGGTTTAAACCGCCGCTAAATCATTCTACATCAGTTTTGAAAAATTGTCGCTAAATCATGTGTCGAGAAATAATTAACAGAAATTTTTTTAAAACCTTCATAGAATGATTTAGCGGCGGTTTAAATAGTCTCTAAATTGTTTTTAATTGTTTTCAATTTTTTTTTAATTTTTTAATTTTTTAATTTTTTTAATATTTTAATTTTTATTTTCTTAATTAATTAATTAATTTATTCATTTATTTTTGTAATTTATTTATTATTTATTATTTATTATTACCATGCTCATGCCCATCTCCATGCACAAGTCCATGTTCATGCACATGCCCACGCCATATATAGAAATTCTGTGTTGGGTGAGATTTGAACCCCTTACTTCTTGCTTATTATTCAAAGACTTTATCACTCCAGCAGGCTCTTTATGTGGTCAATAAATCAAATTTAATATAGTTATATATATATATATATATATATATATTAATTGGAAAAACAAATAATACATAACAAATAGATACACACTAAATAATTATTAATCAATAATTATTAATCAATATTGATTAATCAATAATCAATAATCAATAATCAATAATTAATAATTAATAATTAATAGTTAATAATTAATAATTAATAATTAATAATTAATAATTAATAATTAATAATTACTAATTACTAATTACCAATTAATAAATAGAATATAAATGAATAATAAATAAAGAAATATATAATATGGAAATAAATGGAAAACAAAAAATAGTAAATAGTAAATAATAAATAGTAAATAATAAATAGTAAATAATAAATAGTAAATAGTAAATTGTAAATAATAAATACTAAATACTAAATACTAAATACTAAATACTAAATACTAAATACTAAATACTAAATACTAAATACTAAATACTAAATAATATATAATATGTAATATATAATATATAATATATAATCTATAATCTATAATAAATAATAAATAATACATATTATATAATACATAATACATAATACATAATACATAATATATAATACATAATATATAATACATAATATAGAATACAAAATATATAATATATAATAGATAATATCTAATATCTAATACATAATATATAATACATAATATATAATATGTAACATATAATACATAATATATAATATGTAATATATAATACATAATATATAATAAGTAATATATAACACATAATATATAATATGTAATATATAATACATAATACATAATATGTAATACATAATACATAATATATAATATGTAATATATAATACATAATACATAATATATAACATATAACAAATAACATATAACAAATAACATATAACATATAACATATAATATATAAGTAATGTACAAATAATAAATTAATTAAAAAATAATTAAATATATGATAAATAAACAACAAATTAATAAATAATAGATAAATAAATAAATAAAATAAAAAATAGAAAATAAAAAATAAAAAATAAAAAATAAAAAATAAAAAATAAAAAATAAAAAATAAAAAATAGTAAATAATAAATAATAAGTAATAAATAATAAATATTAAATATTAAATAATTAATGGTAACTAATAATTAATAATTGATCATTAAGAATTAAGAATTAAGAATTCATAATTAATATTTAAAAATTTATAAATAATTAAGAAAATATTAAGAAATTATTAATAAATAAATAAGAAATAATTAATAAATAATGAATATTCAATAAATAAATAATAAATAAATAAATAATAAATTAATAATAAACTAATAATAAATTAATATTTAGTAAATTAAAAATAAATTAATAAATAATAGATAATAAATAATAAATAATAAATAATAAAGAATAAAGAATAAAGAATAAAGAATAAAGAATAAATAATAAATAAATAAATACATAAATAAATAAATAAATAGATAAATAAATAAATAGATAAATAAATAAATAATAAATAATAATTAATTAATAATTAATAATAAATAATAATAAATAATTGATAATTAATAATTAATAATTCTTAAATAATAATTAATAATTAATAATTAATAATTAATATTCAATATTTAATATTTAATAAATATTTAATTAATATTTAATAAATAAATAAATAATAAATAAATAATAAATAAATAATAAATAATAAATAAATAATTAATAATGAATAAATAAAGAATAAATAAATAAATAAATTATAAATGAATAATAAACTAATAATAAATTAATAATTAATAATTAATAAGTAAAAATAAATTAATAATTAATGTGTACATAACAACTAAATAATAAATAAATAAATAAATAAATAAATAAATAAATAAATAAATAAATAAATAAATAAATAAATAAATAAAAATATCAATAAATAAATTGATAAATAAATAAATAAATACGCAAATAAATAATAAAAAATAAAAAATAAAAAATAGATAAATAATTATTAATTAATTAATTAATTAATAATAAATAAATAAGTATTAAATAAATAAATAAATAAATAATAAATTAATACATAAATAAATAATTAAATAAATCATAAAACATTAAGAACCCCTGAAAACCCTGAAAACACTAAAATGACCATAAAATCTGATCCGCGACTCCTTTTTCAGCGCCACAACCAGTCAAATCGAAGATCATGAAATGAGCTTCGATATGATATGTGGTATATGCCGAACAGACACCTAGATAAAAAAATATATTTTAGTAATATGATCTTAAATGGATCTTCCCAACACTGGGGGGGGGGGTGAATCAATATTGGTACTTTTTAAACCAATTCAAACTTTTATCCCTTTTCACCTCTTCACTTATTCAGTAAATGTGTATCACTTATTTTCTCATTATACTTATTCTTTGGTTGTAATGCATGAATTATATGAAAGGAAGCACACAAAAGGACACCATAGTTTGTTAATGAGGTTTTCCTTCTTTTCAGGATGACTACTTCCCCGCTGTTTTGTAGTTATTATCCCATACGCTCAACTTCCTATTTATTATAACAAGAACCCTGAGAAAGTGTATGGCCATAGAACCACACAAACTAGCACCGAACAATTAATTTTTTTGAATAAAATATGTGACTTATAACTCCCTTAAGTATATCAATAATAATTACCCATGTCCCTTATAGACAGATTGAGTGACCCTTCCTCAATAAGTAATAATATATAGGTTTACTCAGACAAAATAATCAACAGACTGTCTCACATGTATAGAAAATAGGGTTGCCCCTATCTTCTTTTCTTTATCAAATAGGAAGGATCATATACATGTAGTGATGGATCCTATTTATTTCTCCAACACTCAGAATGTATATAAATAATTAAAGGTAGGATCACTCTTCTTCTTTTCTCTCTATTTATTCAACTTCTAGAATATGAAACAATATTCTAGTCAAACTCACTCCTTCGATACTCAAGATTTTATTCAATGGAATATAGTATCATGACTTCTAAATTATATCCTATATATTCAACTTGAAGAAGGTGTTTTAGATATATCAAATTCAAAGTATAATTCCTTATTCTTTTGTGTCTCATATATATACATTTCCCATGTGAATATCATGCTCCGAGCCTCAAAAAGTATAGGTGATTCAAACTACCAGAAATATCATCATTCAATTCTACATAATCTCATTATTTAAATATTGAGATCTTTATCCATGTAATTTCCTTTTATCCTAAAAACATAGAATTTAAACTTCATGTGACATTTAAAACACTTCATCTTTATTTCTACAATATCTGCTTCTTTAAAAAAATCCGATGTTGGTATTCAAAAATGATAGAACACTTGTATGTATTTTGGAATGGATCTTTGTGGTGTGTAGTTCTTGTAAATATTCTCCTTCCATTAATCCAATAAACTATATATTGAACCATATCCAAGGCATTATGCCTTTTATACTTAAACATACAACATGAAATCATCACATCCTTCACTCTTCTGAATACAAAATTCTGGATCATCAATTTTCCATGACATGAGATATTTTATAAATTTATTGAATATCTTATGAAACCATTATCTTATGTAGAGTAAAATTCTTACATGAAATATCTTATACTGAAATTATCTTCTATAGAATTATCTTATCTATACGATAATTTTTTTACAAACTCAAAATATCTTACGAGTATAGTAATTTTTTACATGATAAATTTTACTTCATGACATGATTCTCATTTTCTAAATCATGTGAGATTTGAAATTTTCTTAGATTGTAACATTCAGCTATTGTGATATTACCTCATTAAATCACAACAAAACATTGTCATGTTTACATATGGAATCTTGTATCTTCTAGAGAACTCTCCTTTTACTTACGATGAACTTAATATTCTTCTTATCCTTCACACGAACTCCCTGTAAATTCTAGTATCCTTTTCTTTTAGTTATCTTATAGTGTATTAACCAATGGTATCAATAAATATCTTTTTATAATCCTAAACTCATATAATCATGATATTTTGGTGAATTAAAACATTAGTGTATGTGGTATAAGCTTCAGCAATGTGGTGTGAGGTTAAATACAATGTTGTATTTCATCATTTCATTTAATTTCAAATGTGTTTGTATATTTTAAATAGATGAATAGAACCCACATTTGGAATGTACCACATCGAATTTCTCTTCAGGATGGATCTATTTAATTAAATTCAATCTGACATACTTGGATTGATTAAATCTATTAACCCTCAAAAGGGACGACAGATCACATGCTGACCTGCATGTGTTCTTCCTCCTTCTTATGAGCATCACCCTACACTCTTTAGACTAGTGTTTACCCATGTGTATCTCTCTTTCACACATGCTGGTCCTAGCTGGTGCCTAGACATTGAGCATCACCAGTGTCTCCTTGAGGCCTGACTACTCAAGTGAGCTGCTGGTTTTGAGACCTAACCAATTTTTTAATAAACACTTCAATTTCCCTTTTCCAAATAGTATTTTGAGTAATATAGAAACCAACAACACTTCAATAATTCATTTATCCTAAACACTCTCAAATTCATCTAAGCATATTTTTATACAATATTTTGTACTTATTAATCTTATTAAGCATAAGGCTGGTAGCAACTCACTTTCACTCCAATCAACATTTTCATAAGTGAATGGATCTCAAGAACTCCAATAAAAGAACATTATTTACAACTTTATTCTTTCTTTAAACATTCTTGGGAACCTCTTTCTTAACATTCTTAGGAACTTCAAACAAATTCCAAGAACTTATTTTATCATCATCAATATATTTATATGAGACAACTTATCTTCCTTATTGACAACAAATATAACACAAAGATAAATTGGTCTCAACACTCTGAACCTTAGATAAAAATGGAAATATCTGGTTAAATCATTATCATGGTATTTTATAGATGATATCATTTAAAAAAGTAAATAAATCAATCATATAGGTTTATGACATAAGTATGCATCCCTCTTGATGAGATATCGGTATAAAAAATGATTATATTTCACACTAGCAACCATATAATTTTTTTGTTATCATGTTATTAAATTATTTATCTATGGGTTCCTTTACATGTTTCTATATAATGATCATGAACTTCAAGTAAGATCACCTAATTCCACTGAGAAAGGGGCTTAATGGGTTACACATTAAGTGTATGCAAAATCTCATTAAATTATAGTGAATTTAATATTTGAAGATAAATATTAATCTTTACATGCAGAATAATAATTATTCATGTATTTTTGATCACATAAATTCAATCATGGGATATTCAAGTTTAGAATATGTGAGTTGAATTTTAACTCTTATATATATATTTACAAGGTAATAAATAAATAAATATTTATTCACCAGTTTAGTGAATCGATCAATATAAATATTTATTTAGTTACATAAATATTAAAAAATATATTTATTTATGAATTTAGTAAATATAATATTCATTTATTAATTTAATAAATAATATTTATTTAAATAAATATTTTATTATTCAAGGTTCAATAAATTCTATGGAGGATTAATGGGTTGATTTAATGGCTCAATGGTATTAATATATTGTAAGACCCCGGGACACCCTGAGAGGGGAGGGGTGAATCAGGGTGTCAACATTTTCTTCTTAAAGTTATGGATCTTGTTCTCACGTTGGTAGGAACTAGTAAAACCTGTATGATGGATATGATCAGTAATGAAACATTCACATGCAAAGAGATGACACAACAATTTTTACTTGGTTCACCACTAAGGGCTACGTCTAAGGAGCATACGCCAAAAAGTTGCCGATCATACCCAATTCCACTATACTTCACTAGCTGTGGATTACAAGGTTCGGGTACAGACACTCTGTCCCAGGCTCACTGCCTTTACAAAGGTTCATGGATAAATCACTGCTTCCCTCGGGTCACTCTCGTTGACTCCCCCTGGCTCACTGCCTTTGGTGAAGTCCCACTCAGTTTATAGACGTGAAAGTCTCCTCAATAGATAGACATGAAGTTCTTTGTCTCCTGTTCAGCATGAGACTTTTCTTGCATTAGGGTTTAGAGTTGATGCCCTTTTTAGTTCAATCCTTGTTCTTTAGTGAAATGACTGAATGAACTAGATCTTCTTCTTCTCTTCCTTTGATTCTCAATACTAACACCTAAGTGTATTGATATATTCCCCTCTTTCTGTGCAGATCTGGATTTAGTTGCACAAACCGTTCTTCTTCTCTTCGCAAAGCACAATGAGGATGTTAAACACCAGTCATGTGTGTGCGGTACCACTTCTCTTCATAAAACCAAATGGTTTACTGTTCTTCCATCTTCACAAAGAATATTTGAGAGTGCTAATCATCTGTCAAAGGCCTGCGGGACCCCCAAAATTTCGCGCACCCTTCCCGATGCCTTGCGCGTAAAATTTAAACCTTACGCATAAAAATAACTTTTGGCGTGTAAAAGGATTTTCGCGCAACTCTTCTTTTTCACGCAAATCTTCCCTTTTTCGTGCAAAAACTTCTTTTTCATGCAACCCTTATTATTTTCGCGCACCACTCTATACCTCAATTTTTCCATGTGCCAGAGCTCAGGATTTGTCTAAGTGTCGAGCCACACCGAATGAGAGGGGTTCACCTCATATTTATAGGCATTTTTGATCCTGCGCGTAAAACCCCTTCCTACGCGTAAAACTGTCTCTCAGTTCTTTGAATTACGCGCACCTTCCCTTTATTCTCTTGCACCACCTTAGTTTTTCACGCATCTCATTACTTCTACATTTTTCATCATTCTGAACATGAATCCCCTATTTCACGTAATACTTCAAACCCACATTTTGCACACAACCAACATTTCACGCACCAATTTGATTTTCCGCGCACATGGCGCGAACGTCTCCAATTTTTCACGTGCCTCTTGCCTTTGCTGATTTTTTGTATTTCTGATTCGATACACTGATTGCACGAAAAATTCACCCAGCTATTCTATGCACAACATTTTTCCATACACATTCCCATTTTTCCACGCACAACTTGGGTTTTTCACGCAACCCATGCCTTTACCATTTTCAACGTTCTGATTCTGAAACACTGTTTGCGCGAAAAACTTCGCTCCACTATTTCGCGCACCATGCTGTTTTTCACACCCAGCTCAAGTATTTCATGCACAACTTTTATTTTCCGCGCACTACTTCCTCTTTGTGCGCACCTCCTTTTGCATACAATCCATGTCTTCATTTTCCGATTTTGAGGCCCAAAAATTTGGCAAACACTGGGAAACAACACCACCTTGTATCTGTTCTTGTTGTACCGCCTCCAGATCATCCATTCCTTTGTCGACGTTCTTGAATCAAACATGGATCGTTAACCATAGCCCTCGAACTCGACATGCCACCATGAAAGCCCCTTTGTCAACAAAGTTGTATGTCATTGTTTCCATTGTCAACAATCACAACACTTCAAAAATGCTTCTTTTCTGTGATTTGGCTTCTTCAACAACTCTTCTGCTTTCATCACAAACTCCACTATTGTGATATATATCCTTTGAAAGAATAGATTTAGCATCATCATATTTTGAGACAATGTGAAGTGCATGGCCATCTCATAATTCCAATTCCTTCTACACTGTCTTCTTCTTCAACCGTCATTCCTCTACATAATGAAAATCATTCGATTCTATTCTTCAAGAAGTCTCTTGCATGGTTCTCATGCAATCATGAATAATTGAATGGTCATCATCAACCGTCATGTATTCTTCTTCATATGTAGATGGATTATGCCTCACCATTCTTCATTGTTGTAAACAATGTGTCACCTTTGACACATGTTCTTTGAACTTATGATCACTACAACAATCATCTGAATTTCCATTCCTCCATTTCATTGGAGTACTTCTTGATCTCCTTCATTTTGATCTTCATTGACAACTATTGACAACAAATACAACCGTATACACAAAGTGGTCCCAACAATCTCCCCTTTTGTATTTTGTTGTCAATACCTTACATATCTTCTGAAATGAATTCGTCAATGTCAAAATGAGAATCTTCTCTTCAATCAAATTTTCTTTTCAAACATTCATTTCACTTTTTCTTTTCAAACATTCATTTCACTTTATCTCCCCCTTATTGACAAGAAATACAAAACGCATGGTAGGGAGGGTATCAATCCATACTTAATCAATGTTTCATTAATCATTTCACTCTAAGTCTACTTGAGCAATGCTCGATGTAGAAAACAAGAGGATTTGATTAAGTCAACAAGGCTGTCCATTATTCACAGATCATGATACCAACATGAGATGAGAACTCATGTATTTTGTCTTCAAGGGTTTACCACTTTTATTTCAGTCATAAGAAATCAAATGTGATAGGGAATGATCAACCTGAAATTCCTGCACTCACATCAGCAAACAAATCAAAAACATTCAAGTGCTATCAGCAAAATAAGTGACTTTGGGACACATCCATTCTTCTTAGGTCACTAATCAATTCAGTTACTCCCCCTTTGTAGAATGATCTTTGATCTGAGTAACCAAGGGACAGAGACTGATAAATGGCATACCTTCTCCATTGACATGTTCTTCAAGAAATTCACAGAGTAACTACATTTGAGTCCAACTGGAGTTGATATTTGATTGAAACAGTGATTTTGGAAGCTTCTTCATTTTTTTTACTTCTTAAGGGAAACACTCCTCATCATCTTCATTAAGAGTGATCCTTCATCATATTAATATTTTAATATCAATTTAATAATCTACTAAGTATGGAAACTTCTTTATCTTGGCTATCAAGAGTTAACAGCATTCACTACTTCTCAGGTTCTCCCCCTGAGAGCATGCTTCACCTTAAATTCCCTGCATTATTAGCACAAATACAATACACAAATGAATAAGGGAATAAGGTGGTTCCTCCTTGCTTCATCAACATGAGATGCATGGTTGATGTTATTTTCTCAACCAAGTTCCTCTTTTCGCTCCAGTCTTCATGCCTGCACCTTTGAACATATGTTCTGACATCTGTTGACGAGGCGTGGATTTCTTCACATTCTCTTCTACTTTGTGTGGGGAATTTTTCTGCTTAATAGCCATCATGAATGATACATTATTACTCCTCTTAAGGACTGCTTCTTACTCTGGTATTAAGGTTAGGCAACCTTTTGCAAGATTTCTTGCATCTCTCACACAAAACTTCTTTGACACGTGTGATTCTCTTGGTTTGAAATCTCTCCTGCACTCTGTCTTCATCACGTGAAAGTTTTACTTTTCCTTTAGCACTAGCCTTGGCCTTTTCATATTCAAGTTTCCTCATTCTTTTCAAATCTTCTATCCAAATGACCAATATATCATTTGGAACTTTTGTGGAAGGTTTGGATCTTCCACATGGGTTCATCTGAGTTTCATCCCACTTAATTTTTCTTTTGGATGAATGGCCCTTCAATTTCATGGATCTAAAATCTTGGGTCTCCTCAACTTCCCTACTTGAGATCTTCTTGAAGAAATTTGTGTTCACAATATTCTTCTGATTTCTTCCCAAGGAATATTCTTCTTTCTTTAATGGCTTGTGTGGTCTTTTGTTCTTATCAGATCTGGATATCTATTGACATAGGCATACACCATTATTGTGACCACTGCCATTGCATACATCACAGATGTTATCAATAATTCCAAATCTGTTTGCTGTAAACAGATGCTTTTGGACCTATAGATGTTGTTTCTTCTTCTCTAGATTTATTCCCTTTGATATAGGATTTATTTGTGCTTTTCCGTTAAAGGGATTGTACTAAAAATCCAGTGCACAATGCCCAAATCTGTTGGAGCACCAACATTGATCCACAAATCTTTTCTTCTTTGTATCTTATGCATGAGGTTGTTGGGCCTTATTCTTAATATTTTGTGCTCTATTTGAGGAACCAACTTCCTCATTTTTCTTCTCATCCACCCTAGCCATGGTGGTAGGTTTCTTCTTCTCACCTTTCCTTATCCATACTTGTTTAGAACTTTTCTTCCAACCTGCACTGATTGTAGGAACGTATTTAGAAACATGAGTACAAGATGGTTTGGATGGTACCTTCACTTTCTCAGTTGCTTGTGATAGATCAATGAGTGAAGTCATGATCTTCTTATCATATGTTGGAGGTCTTTCGACAATAGAATCCTCCAGTGAGAATTGAGTACCAGCAGCAACTAATTCTTGTTGTGGATAATCAAGAGTTGTCATAATCTTCTTGTCACATGTTGGAGGTACTTCAGATTTAGATTCCTCCAACGAACATTGAGTACAAGTATCACTCATTTCATTCCTTTGTGAAGTCTCAATATGTGTATTCTCAATCTTGGTCAACTGGGCTTCCAATTTTTGACCCTCAATATTGAGGATGATCTTATGATCTTCAATCATGATCATCTTCTCTTCACAAGTCTTCTTTAATCTTTTAACCTCATCTTCATGCATCTTAACTTTGTTTTGCAACAAAGATTCAAGTTCCCTGAATTTCATGGAAGTTTCTTCCAAAAAAAAAACTCTTGACTTCATTTCCCTTCTTCAGCTCAGCTTCAAGTGAATGGATCTTTTCTTTTAGAGTCTTATTGAATTCCTCTTTTTCTTCAAAGAATTTCACCTGTTTGGTGAGCTTCATACTTTCCATAACTTTTCTTTCCAACCCATTTTCCATATTGTCAGCTTCCCTTTCTAATCTAGTGATCTCAACCTGCATAGATTGGAATAGGCTACAAATAATAGCAACCCTTTCTTCAGGAATACCATGCAGATATGTTTTGAGTTTTTCCTGAAAGCTTGAATTAGGGATGTCATCCTTTCCTCTGGAAGAATTCTGAGCCACCTGCTCGATACTTTCCAAGCCTGATATTTCCTCATTATTGGAATGGCATGGAGAACAAGACACTGAATCTTCTTTGGATATAAGGGACTTCTTTAGCTGCTTCTTCTCTTTCTTTTTCCTGTTTGTCATGGTCTTGCTAGATATAGACTTCTTCTCAGAAATGACTAAATCTTCATCAAGACTGCTCTTCATTATTGACTTTAAGAAAGAAACTCAAATACTCTTCTAAATAGAATTACTGGAGAAAATCCAACATATGTAAACCTCCCTCTGATACCACTTGTAAGACCTCGGGACACCCTGAGAGGGGAGGGGTGAATCTGGGTGTCAATTTTTTCTTCTTAAAGTTGTGGATCTTGTTCCCACGTTGGTAGGAACTAGTAAAACTAGTATGATGGATATGATCAGTAATGAAACATTCACATGTAAAGAGATGACATAAAAATTTTTACTTGGTTCACCACTAAGGGATACGTCCAAGGAGCATACACTGACAAGTTTCCAGTCATACCCAATTCCACTATACTTCATTAGATTTGGATTACAGGGTTCAGGTACAGACACTCTGTCCCAGGCTCACTGCCTTTACAAAGGTTCAGGGATAGCTCAATGCTTCCCTTGGGTCACTCCCGTTGACTCCCCCTAGCTCACTGCCTTTGGTAAAGTCCCACTCAGTTTATAGACATGAAGGTATCCTCAATAGATAGACATGAAGTTCTTTGTCTCCTGTTCAACATGAGACTTTTCTTGCATCAATGTTCATAGTTGATGCCCTTTTTAGTTTAATCCTTCTTCTTTAGTGCAATGACTGAATGCACTAGATCTTCTTCTTTTCTTCCTTTGATTCTCAATACTAACACCTGAGTGTATTGATATATTCCCCTCTTTCTGTGCAGATCTGAATTTAGTTGCACAAGACATTCTTCTTCTCTACACAAAGCACAATGAGGATGTTAAACACCAGTCATGTGTGTGCGGTACCACTTCTCTTCATAAAACCAAATGGTTTACTGTTCTTCCATCTTCGCAAAGTAGATTTGAGAGTGCTAAGCACCTGTCAAAGGCCTGCGGGACCCCCAAATTTTCGCGCACCCTTCCTGGTTCCTTTCACGTAAAATTTAAACCTTGTGCGTAAAAATAACTTTTGGCGTGTAAAAGGCTTTTCACACAACTCTTCTTTTTCACGCAAATCTTCCCTTTTTCGCGAAACACCTTCTTTTTCATGCAACCCTTTTTCTTTTCACACACCACTCTATACCTAAATTTTTCCGCAAGCCAGAGCTTGGGATCTGTCTAAGTGTCGAGCCACACCGAATGAGAGGGGTTCACCTCATATTTATAGGCGTTTTGATCCTGCATGTAAAACCCCTTCTTGTGTGTAAAACTGCCTCACAGTTCTTTGAATTACGCGCACCTTCCCTTTATTCTCGCGCACCGCCTCATTTTTTCACGCATCTCATTACTTCTACATTTTTCATCATTCTGAACATGAATCCCCTCTTTCACGTAATACTTCAAACCCACATTTTTCGCACAACCAACATTACGTGCACCAGTTTGATTTTCCATGCACATGGCGCGAACGTCTCCGATTTTTCGTGCGCCTCTTGCCTTTGATGATTTTTTGTATTTATGATTCTATACACTTCTTGTGCGAAAAATTCACCCAGCTATTCTGCGCACAACATTTTTCCGCGCACATTCCCATTTTTCCGCGCACAACTCTGGTTTTTCGCGCAACCCATGCCTTTACCGTTTTTCAATGTTCTGATTCTGAAACACTGTGTGCGCGAAAAACTTCACTCCACTATTTCACGTACCATGATGTTTTTCATTCCCAGCTCAAGTATTTCGCACACAGCCTTATTTTCCGCGCACTACTTCCTCTTTGTGCGCACCTCCTTTTGCAGACAATACATGTCTTCATTTTCCGATTTTGAGGCCCAAAAATTTGGCAAACACTGGGAAAAAGCGCCACCTTGTATCTGTTCTTGTTGTACCGCCTCCAGATCATCCATTCCTTTGTCAACGTTCTTGAATCAAACATGGATCATTAACCATAGCCCTCAAACTCGACATGCCACCATGAAATCCCCTTTTTCAACAAAGTTGTATGTCATTGTTTCTGTTGTCAACAATCACAACAATTCAAAAATGCTTCTTTTATGTGATTTGGCTTCTTCAAAAACTCTTCTTCTTTCATCACAAACTCCACTATTGTGATATATATCCTTTGAAAGAATAGATTTAGCATCATCATGTTTTGAGACAATGTGAAGTGCATGGCCATCTCAGAATTCCAATTCCTTCCACACTGTCTTCTTCTTCAACCATCATTCCTCTACATCATGCAAATCATTCGATTCTATTCTTTAATAAGTCTCTTGAACGGTTCTCATGCAATCATGAAGAATTGCATGGTCATCATCAACCGTCATGTATTCTTCTTCATCCGCAGATGGATTATGCCTCACCATTATTCACTGTTGTAAATAATGTGTCACCTTCGACACATGTTCTTTGAACTTATGATCAGTACAACAATCATCTGAATTTCTATTCCTCCATTTCATTGGAGTAATTATTGATCTCCTTCATTTTGATATTCATTGACAACTATTGACAACAAATACAACCGTATACACAAAGTGGTCCCAACATATATTCTATTTAATTTAATTTAAATAAATACTAATTTATTTATATAAGAAATGATATTTAAATAATTACATACCATGGAAATAATAAAAATAATATTATTTTACACGAGTATTACTTAGAATAAACAAATTGATAAAGGGTTAATATGCAATTATAAATTTTTTAACCCCAATTAGAAATTTCAAATTATATCATTTTAGAGAGGGTGAGTCTTGTGGTGCACAATGAACGAATTTATAGAATTCTCTCAAACCTAGATAGAATAATCCTATTATCCTCTATCTCAAGAACTTAGAGAGAACAAGATAAAATTATCATTGTGGTTAATAGTGAAAAACATGAAACTCTTGCATATATAGCGTTATCACCTAAATAATAAAAAACATCATCCAAATATTCATGAAGTATGCATGGATACACCTAGAAGAATCCTTACTTGGATTCTCCACTACAATGACAACACATTGAGAGATGTTATGGAAATTGATCAAGAGGATTGTCACATTTGATAAAATTATTGTTTAAAATTAATTATAAATTAAATGTGAAAGATCCTATCTAGAAAATTATGGGGTGGTGTTTGTTAAGTTATTCAGATATTATTTGTTGATATTGATGAAAAATGTAAAATCAAGCACTCATATGAAACTTCCACTACACCCCAAAACCTTCAAATGGAATTGGAATGGTCAAATTCAAATTTATAATTATTTATAATCTATTTGATCAATTTCATTTAGTTTTCATATTTATATTTTTGTTCTTATTCCTAAAATTGAGATAACATGTATATTTGAGTTTATATGGACAATAACGGGCCAAAAACACACAAAGAATATGTAAATATTCCATATGGATGTGCCTGGGTCACTAGTTTCATGACATGGTTACATGGAATGTAACGGTATATTACACACTATGTACCTATAGTCAACTCACACAAGGATAGATCTATATAAATCTCATCTCACAGTATAAATCAGAACAAAATTTCATTACACACCACGTATTGATAGCCTACATGACACATGGTTTTAAATTAATTACACAATTTGTAGCTGATGTATTCATCATGTAATCCCACAAAATTAAACATGCCACATAAATTATGACAATTTGTGTGGTTAGTAAGTGGTGTAATTACACATAATGTATTGATTACTAGTCGAGCAATGCTACATGACACAAACTAAATGACATGTAGTTGGAATGTAAATATAGTGTAACGCATGTCATCCCATTCTAGGTACATACTGAGTGATTTTTAGTATATCATGTGGGTTAACAAGCAGTGTAATTAAAGAAAGACATGACTATACAATATGTAGTCGGCTGAACACATCATGCGTCGGGAGCTTTCCATAGTAGGTACACACTCGGTTGGTGTTCCATGTGGCTCCACACACTTAAAAATTATACTTTATATAATGTATACCATTACATGATGTGTATCAGTCATTATATAAGCCAAGTACTAACACATGGATTTCGGTACATGCTGGGCATATTATGGTGAACCATGTGGACATATACACTGCGAAGACTACACAACTTGAACTATGGAACCACATTACATTCATATCATGATGTACCACATGGGAATACATTCTATGTAAGTACATGCTACATGAAAAGAACCATACAAAACATGTGTCACACAATATGTTAAGTAAAAGTACATGCCGTGTAAGTATTAAATACCAGAAATGGATTTAATCTAACATAAAATGTATATGATGTGTGGACCCCTATGTACACACCATGTACTTAATTATTTTAAAATTAACATTAAAATTATTTAATATATTTAAAATAATATAATATGGGATCCTTATTATGTCTTAAGGACTATTAGAATAGAATATTAAGATAAAGAAGTAATTAATTATTTAGTTGACTAATTTATTAATTCTAGTAAATTTATCTTAATTAGAATGAATTGAAATGAATATTAGTAATTATAAATGCATAGTCATTATATATTGTAATTGATCATGAGATTTTACTGACCTGTGTATGTCTTGGATTTACTAATTTAATTTAATTATTTATTACATGGTTTAATGAAATATTTATTATTAAATTAAATATGATGATATATTAATCATCCCTACCTTATTTTTTTGTATGGACCCTCATGTCTAAGGATTATTGTATGTAACCATAAAACCTTGGTTTACCTCACTTTCATGTGTGTAAACATTTGAAAAGGATGGAATTCCTAGCTAGTGGAGATGGTTCATGACCCATGCGAAACTAAATACAACCAAGGAGATGCATAAGAGAATGAAGAAATATTGAAACTTGAGCCAAGTGTAGGCTTAAGGAGTTATTTACCCTAGGGTTAAAGTTTTTTTTATCATCACTCAATAAAAAACCATTAGATTAAATCTCATGATCATATCACACCTCTATTTTATTTTTTTAGTGCATGGTTATTTTTTTATTTATGTGATTCATGGTTTATTTGGTTGATTAAAAATGATCACATAATATAAATAAATTAACCAGCATTCTAAGATAAAATAAAATGAAATTAATATGCATAAATTATTTTATCACACATGGTTAATTAATTATATAAGTTCTACATAATATTAACAAGCATGTGAAGGAAAAACAGAATATTTATGCATATATTAAACAAGATTCCTCAATCAAAATATTAAGTCAAAGAATGCATTCCATTTTCTGAGTAAGGATGAAACCATATCCAAAGTGTTGTTTTGTCCATAGTTAGGGGAAAATTCAGTTATCATAAAGTCTTAATAAGGATAATGGGTCAATTTAACCAAATTAGTATTATGGGTAATGACCATATTCTACTTAATGCAATTTGGAGGCAAGTGTTGAGGAAATCCAAGTATAGGATTTATAGATTGAGGAGTACACTCAATAGATCAAAGTGATATGAGTTAATGTAGTTGGAAAGTAAGGCACACCAAAATATTTTTGAGTAATTTACATGGCCATAGTCTGGTCCATGAGAAGAGAAATATGGATCCTTACCACTAGAATATCTGAGTGATTGTATATTCTGAATCCAATGGTGAGGGTTTTGGGATTTAATAAAATAGTGGGAAATTAATTAATTCATTAATTATTTCATAACTGATAATCAAGATAATGTGATAAATATTTTATTTTATTTGTTTTAGAAAAGAAATTGGAAAGTCATTTGACCACATCACTTTCCTTACTATCCTTCTTAGAGAAAGGTAATGTACTAACTAATTCTAACTTGTTGGAGTGGTATATACACTTATGTATTATACTACACCAATAATGTAAGTTTTATGTACTGAAGTCCCTTGTCCCTGCTAATCCTTATAAGGTGGCAAGTGAGGAGGAGTGAAATTTCTTATTGAAACATGTGGATAATGAATTGAATATCTGATTACTCATGTTATCATCCATCAATAGTGAGCTATAAATGATTTATAAATACATGTATGCTTACTATATGTATTCTCATATCTACGATCCCTATCAAAATAAATCAATACAATAGAGGTATGTAATCTCCAAGGCACTCTTTATATGAAATCTAGGAGAAGGAGTTCCAACTATACCTCATGTAGTTAAGATGACTGGCTACATTGAGCATTTAGAAATTATAGTATTCAAGATTCCCAGGGAATTGTGCATAGAACTCATTATCTACTCACTTATTTCAAGATTCTAAAGTATTATTTTTAATTTTAATATAAACAATATAGATAATTATCTCCTGGATCTTTTGACTTTTATTTGATAAGAGGATAATGATATGGAGTGTAAAAAGACTTATATACTTATGGTGAATAAAATGAAAGTATAGAAAAAAGGTCTAATGAAAGTTATAAGCCTAAGGCACCTTTTTAATTCCATTATAAGAAGAGAGAGATCCAAAGGGAGGCTAAAGAGAAGGATGTAGTATGTTTTCATGTGGAAAGAAGGGCCATTGGAAGGAGAATTTTTCCTCAGTAAAGAACCAATAATAATCTTTATATACATTAATTATTGAATTTAATTTTTCCATTTCTACAAATTAGGAATTATATATATTTTTTACTTATCAAATTTGTATCCAAAATACAAGAACCAAGTAGATTATGAAATATTGCTAATGGCGAGGTGGATCTTTGAGCTTCCAATGGGAACAAACTTGATTCAAGGTCTATAAGAGACTACCATATCATGTTGTTGATTGGAATGGTTTTAGTTTTGAATATGTTTTATTATATTCCCAATGTAACCAAGAAAAAAAATTTCAATGTTCAGTTTAGACATGGATTTTTTTATTTTCAAGTTTGGAAATAATTAATGTTAATTTTATAATGATAACATATGTTATGGTATGAAACATATGAATAATGGTCTTTATATTCTATAATTTGAAAATCAAGAATCAAAAATAGATAAAAAATCATGTTCAAATGACACATATCATAACCAACTATGGAATCACTCAATTATTCATGTAAATGAGAATCATTTGAAAAAATTATATCAATAAGGGTGTTTTGACTTTTTTGAGCTGAAACCCCTTGGTTATATGTCACACTTTTTTACAAGAAAAAATGACTAAGGATCAATTTAGTGGAAAAGGTGATAGAACCACAAGGCTTCTATAACTAGTTTATAAATATGTGCGTGGACATTTTCTAGTAGAAGTAAGAGGTGGATGATATTACTTTATTACTTTTACTGATTATTTTAGTAGATATGAATATATCTACTTGATGAGGCATAATTTTTATTCCTTTGAGAAATTTATAGAATATAATAATAAAGTAGAAAATTATCTTGGTAATATGATTAAAAAAATATGATTAGACTGAGATGAAGAGTATCTTAAACAATAATTCATTGATTATTTAAAAGATTTTGGTATATTATTCAATATCAACCCTCTTTATACACTATAATGGAAAAATTCCAGTGAAATGAGGAATCATACATTTTTGGATATGGTGATATCAATGACGAGTCATGTAGATATTAGATTATCCTTTTGGTTATACACATTATAGAATATGAAAAACATATAAATATAGTTCTAACTAAAGCAACAAGTGGAATTCTATACAAGTTATGACATGGAAATAAATCTACTTTATCACATATTCGTGTATAGGGATGAGAGGTGTTTGTTAAATCTAATCCTAACAAAAAATTGGAATCAAAAAGTATAAAGTTCATATTTATAGGGTATCTTAAAGATACTAGGTGATATTATCTATAAATTCACCAAGATAAAAGGTTCATAGTCGACAGACATGACACCTCTCTTGAAATGTAACAAATCTCTAAAAGAGATAGTGGAAGAAAGGTAATCATCAATGAATTTTATGCTCAGATTGTACGAGAGTTGGTATAAATAAAATTACACAAGACCCAATGGAATAGATTATTCTAGATACAAAAATACTTTATAGGATTAATATATTTGTTAGAGAACTAAAGATATATATTTTTCATATGAGAGTTAGTGGGTTAAATGTTGTTAGTAGTATGCTCTATTGAAAGTGTGAGTCTGTTAGAGTTGTTTTCATAGAATCAAATGACTTTATACTTTCAATTACTAGTATATTAATAAACACATTATCACATAATTATTTTCATTTTATGTAAAATTACTATTATAATGTCCTTGGAGTATTTATCATTTCAAAAGGTTATAATAGTTCCCCACTATAATAAGAACCCAAATATTTTATTCCAATATTCTTACATATATATTCTATATTCAATATAACATACATATGATGAGACACACATGATATTTAAATATAAGGTGATGGAGGCTCATAAGACATTGAGACTTATTCTCATAAATTTCTCACTCGGTGGTCTTTGATAAGGGAGGTCACATGGACATACCCACCAATAGGAGTTCCATATGATTTATGTGTCATTGGATATTCATACCTATGAACATGTTTATTTTTCATCAAAATTGAGATTATTACAATATATACCATCAATCATGTACTTTGATGTATAGATGAAAACTACGATGACATATTCTCTTAGCGAGGTAGCATATGTTGGGTGCGTTATAAGTGATATGTAATTAATTTAATTAGTCAAGAAAAGATTTGTCCCTTCCGAGTTAATAGAATAAGATATCTCTAGACCTTTGATAAAAATGGAATTTTCTAGTTGAATCCATGTCTATGGTTTTTTATAGACGAGTTCATTTTGTAAAGTCAAAGAAAGATAAATCAAGCATATATAGTGCTAACACAAGTATGCATCCTTCTTAATGAGGTATCGATAAGAAAAAAGGATTATATTACATAGTATAATTCTTAATAAGTTTGTTATTATTACGGTGTTAAATTATTTATATATGGGAGCTTTGATGTGTTGCTAGATACCGATCTTAGACTTTAGGTAAGATCACCTAATGTCATTGAGAAAGAGGCTTAGAGTGTTATACACTGTGTATCCATAATCTCATTAAATTCTATTGAATTTAATATTAAGAATAAATATTAATCTTGGTATGTGGAATAATAATTATTAAAATATTTTTGATTTCATAAATTCAATCACGATATATTCGAGTTTAAAATATGTGAGTTAAATTTTATCGCTTGTTTACTTATTCACAAGGTAATAAATAAATAAATATTTATTCACCAGTTTAATGAATATATTAATATAAATATTTATTTAGTTATGTGAATATAAAAATAAATATTTATTTTTGATTTTAGTGAATATAATATTTATTTATTTATTGAATGAATAATATTTATTTAAATAAATATTATATTATTCAAGGTTTAATAAATTCCATTGAGATTTAATAGGTTAAGTTAATGGCATGATGGTAATGATATATTTTATTTAATTTTATTTAAATAAATTTGAATTTATTTATTTAAGAAATAATATTTAAATAAATACATATCTTGGAAATAATAATAATAATAATATTTGACATGAGGATTACCTATAATAAATAAATTGGTAAAGAGAAGACATGAAATTATAAATTTTTTAACCCAAAGTATCAATTCCAAGTTATATAATTTTATAAAGGGTGAGACTTTTTGTGTACAATGAGGCCACTCAAGAATTATCTCTGATATATTTTCATTGAAACTTATCAAATTTAAAACCTAAAAACAACTATATAACAATGATCAAGGTATTTATCCTAAGGGAAGGTAAATTTTGAGTGTGCAACCAATAAAACATTCAAAAATCTAAAACAAAAATAAAGAGTAACCAAACATGCTAATAATAACAAATAAGTGATGATTGTGAGAAATGTTGAACAAGTTGAGATGATGTCATGAGTATAAGAATATAAACAAGAAAGTAGTGAAGGGATGATGATTAATTATGGGAATATTTGATTGAATGATTAAAATATAACTCTTTATTCATGTAAACATGAAACTTGACTGACATCCAATAGAATAAATTTCCTACTAACTCTCTTGAGATGTAAGAAAGTGATGGTTGAACTCAGTAGTTCCTCAACTAAAACTACCAACTCAACCACAAATAATGAGTGTGATTTCATCACCAAATCCAATCTATTGATTAACCTTGATGTTTTGATTCAAAATTTTGTTTGAATAATTATTTTTCAGAAGATTTATTTCAATTGAAAATAAAATAAAAAACCTAATTAGAAAGAGATTACTCAAATTAAGAGAGAGAATAAATGTGTCATTTCAGTCTTATTTCCCCACACAAGTTTATCCAAGATTCATTTTAAAATTCTAAAATAAAAAATATTTGAATTAATAAGAACTAAAATGAAAAAATGAAGATAAATAATCTTCCCTCAATATCCTTCCCATGATCGATATTTTCCCATCTAGCTATGTATACCTTCTCTTACCTCTGGTTCCACTCTGAGAGTCTCTAAAAATTTAATTCCATTGCCTATGTTAAATGATAGAAAAATGAGATAGTGAACCTTTTTCCTTTTGTAACTGCTAGTGTAGCTTTAACATAGCTCCTTAACAAACTCTTATCACTTAAACCAACTTCATAAATTTTCCCACTATCATCATTTTTAGTTTCTTTTACTTTTATATTTAAAGTAATTTCTTTCTATAATTTTTATGGCCACATATTAGTATTTATATCTTCATTAATTATACGGGGCTCCAACACTAAACATGAGTAAAGCTCAAAAATCCTCCTCCAATAATGGTAATCAAACTCTCCGTCCTCGATAAAAATCATCTAGATTTAGGGATAACGAGATTGGATTATTCATCAACAATATTCGTTAGTGTAAATCAGGTCATCATTGGTTCTAGTTCATAGAATTTTTAAGGAATTTTTGAGCAACTATCATGTGAACAAACCTGTATTCAAAGCCATAAAACTAAAAATCCACAATTCCCCCACCATTTTCTATAATAGAAACAAACTTTTCATTTCTCAGTTTGGTCTTCAAGCACCGCTGACACACATATAACCCTGTGAAAATTTAATCTTGGGGTCAATGGAATCAAATTCTTGATGGGGAATTTCATCAAACATATTGCATGAGGAAGTCTATGATCTTGAAGCCGTGAAATTTAGGAGCTCAAGGTCCCACCATTTTTAACAATCTAAACTACATGGGAATAAAAAATTGATATATTCAAACTAAGATTTCAGCTGGTATCCATCATCATTCTTCTAACCTAAACTCAGAAGCAGAACAAGTTTTATCTTCAACATCCTCTTCTTCAGGCTTGGGTTCCTCATTATTAAAATCATATTCTTCAAGAAAGCATAAAATTGATTTGGTTCTATCTTAGATCTTTTTTCTTCAAACTTAATTGGGACTCTTCCAGATTTTAGGTTTGATTATTCTTCAAGCATGGATCATTTTCTGCACTCGACTTCGATCACAGGTTGTTCTTGATGGTTCACTATCCAGCCTCTTCGATCTCCTCATTCTCAATGCCTTCAGTTGAATCTTCAAAGCCTCAAATTTGATTGAACTTTAATAAAAAAGGATCATCAAATCTTGGTATCTTCCTCAAA
The DNA here is from genome assembly GCA_963277665.1 of Viscum album. Taxonomy (NCBI): domain Eukaryota; kingdom Viridiplantae; phylum Streptophyta; class Magnoliopsida; order Santalales; family Viscaceae; genus Viscum; species Viscum album. Next base: position 1,187,296,287 of record OY728143.1, on the reverse strand, counting down.
AAATGGGCCTCAAGTGACTTGACTTCATCTCAAGTTGACTATACTAATTCTAAAATCTTGGTTTGGACTTTTGTTTTTTAATTATTTAGATATAGTTGGTTTTAGTCTTGTAATTCAATAGACAATATCATAAATTTTAATCCATCTCGTCTTGAAATTATTAAAAATGGAATAGTCTCTAGTTCATGACCTTGGTTAATATTTATCAGTGCTAAAATATATCAATGGGAATAGTCATATGGCTCCCAAAAAATTATGCTATGATCACCCAAAAGTCATATGAGGCAGACCCTCATATGATATCTTCCTTGATAGATTCTTTGAATTTGGAAAAGTAAAAAATTATTGGGGTGTTACAATTCTTCAAATTATCTTATGGGCTAGATTGAACTCCAAAATAAAAATATAAAATCATATGTATACCTCTTTGAAATTTCCTACGATATATACTTGGAAATTTGAAAATGAATAAAGTCATACAAGAATAATATAAAAATATAACTTTTCCATTTTTAATAAGAAAAATCAAAATTTCACAGTTTATTTTATTCCACAAATTATATTCAGAAATATATCTTGGAATAAATAAATTAAAATTATTACTCCTATAACACTTTAAAAACAAAATATTTTAATTAAACTAAATGTTCTAACAAAGAATATTAAAAAATATGGATATGGAACATTGGAAATTAAAATCAAACACACACAACACAAAAATCACTTCAAGAAAATAAATCTTTATTAAAATAACTTACACAAAAAAAATATATGATACTAAAATATAAGGAATTAATACTAAGGATCATTTCATCAATATATAACTAAAATTACACAATTTCATAAAAATATTCAAAGAATAAAAATTCCATCATAGATTTATAAAAATTCAATATTTCTTCAATTAAATTAGATTTTCACATTTGAAATACAATTATTTTAAAAAATCAGATGTGAAAAACATGAATCAATTAGAGCCATATAAAATTCCACCAAACTTAATATATTTCTTATCCTTAAGAAATCAATTCAACAAACTCAGTGGAAAATGGAAAATCTCAAGAGTGAAAAACTGAAATGATACAAATAATTAGTTTTTAAATTAAATTTACCCCATGAAATATCTCAAGTTAAAAATGTAATTGCACTATTAAAATTAAATGGATTCAGTTAAAAGTTTCTTTTATGTTTTACAAAGATGATTAAAATTGATTTTTATAAAATAATTTAACACACTTCAATTTGCGTTTAACTAGAACTTCTAAGATTCTCTTTACCTCTAGGTGAATCGAAACAAATAATTAAAAAAAGATTAAATTAACATAATTTAATAGATGAGTGAGAATAATAATTAAAAAGAGTGAATAATTAACCCATATATTTGTTAAAATAATAAAGAATAAAAATTTCAACTAGGATTAGGATTTTCTTTTCATATCCCATTTGGATAAAAATATTATGAGTTTAATTCAAATCAAAAAGTTTTAAGTCAATGATAATTGTAATACATACTCCAAAAATTTACCAAAATAAATATTTTTCAATAAAAAAAATAAAACAATGTAGTTAATTTAATCTATAGAGTAATATAAATGAACCTCCTCAAAGTGGAATCATAACCTTCCAACTTAAGAAAAATTCTCACCCACTAAAAATGAAAATAAAATCTTGAAAAAACAACTAATTTTGAAAAAAATTAGAGGTTTTTGATGTGTATAAAAAAGAATAAAACTTAGTATATTTAAGACCCCCACCACTCTTAAAACCAAAAATTATTTCCAATATTGAATATCAAGGTGGAAGAAACAATTTATGAAAATTTATCTCAACCAGATTTAAAATTTTAGTAGTTCAAAACCGTGTTTTAAGGGGTTACATAAGGTTCAAAAAAATATTTTCCACTCAACAAAAAGAAATCATAAAATGCAAGGGATTTCCAATGGTTACAACTTAGACTTTATAGTAAAATAATAAGGACTTTTAAAAAATAACATGGTTAGACTTTAATTTCTAAAATGATTTTCAAACAAGCACAAAGAAAAATATGCAATGAAACAATTTTAGAATACAAAGATATCCAAAATAGTAGTAATGACCAGTAACATATTTTACAATTAAATTTAGCATGAAAAACACCTTAGAATCAAATTTCTATCATTTATATTAATAAAAAAAGATATATATTGAACAACTAATGAGAAAAATAAAAAAAATTTAAAACAAAAACTCCCATGACAGTGGAAGTTTTTCTATGCTTAGTGCAGCCAAAGACACTCTACCTCTTTGATTGAAGAAAATCCTCAAGGTACTAATCTTTACCACCTAAAAATGGAGATTTAAACATTAGAACCCAATAAATCAAATCTCAAAAAGGAAATAACCAAAATTTAAAGGTCAAAGGAATGATGTTTCAAGTTTATTCAACTTGTATCTATTCTTGAACTATGTTAATCAATTGAAATTCTACCCAAAGTATTCTAAAATTCCATTATTTAAATGTTTTCAAGTAGTATACATGATCTAGAATAAAGAGGAAAACTCATAATTAAAATAAATCAAAAAAATGGTGAGTAATAGGAATATTACAACAATATTTTATTTTAAAAAAAGAAAACACAAATGAATGGCCATGGGTTAACTCACATAAAACACTGAATTTTAAGTCTTCAGTTAGAATTAAGTGAAATTTTAATCATTTAGCACAAAAAATGGAATCCAAGACCTTTGTATTACCTTAAAAATATTGATTAACCCTTTTCCATTAACTAAAATGGAAACGTCTCATATCTTACAAGTTCATCAGCTCTACTAACAAGCACTCTAAGAATAGTGAAAGGTCTAGAACACTTGTATTAAAAATTACAAAGAAAAATTCTAAGTTTAGAATTGAAAAATCAGACCTTTTAACCAAATTTAAAATCTCTATATTGGATTATAGAATCATAAAAATATTTATTCCTATCTTTTTATATTCTATAATTTTCATAGGACTCTTTTCTAATTTCATCAAGTTCACTCAGATCTAATAGTATTCTCTCACCAACGGATTTAAAATCAATATTCAAGGCCTTCACTACCCAACAGGATTTATGATGTATCTCTACAGGAAAAAATATGATTTCCTAAAAAATAATTATGTAAGGAGACATTACGATAGGACTTTTAAATGTAGTTTTGTAGGCCTAAAAATCCTCATCAAGTTTCAAAGAACAACCTTTCTAGGAATTAGACATAGGTTTCTATAAAATCCATTTATGACCCTTATTAAAAATTTCATCTTTTCTACTATATTTTGGATGATTAATAGTTCTAGTTTTGTGAAGACATCCATATTTTTACATTAAATATTCAAGATTAAAATTATTTAAGTGAGTTCCATTGTCCGTGATAAATTCTTTGAGCACTCCAAATCTTGAAAATATGTTATTTTTAATGAATTTGATCACACTATTAGCTTGATTATTTAGAATTTTTTTTATATCCATCCCACTTGGAAACATAATTCACAACCACCAAGATATACTCATTCTCATGAGAATATAGAAATGATCTCATAAATTATAACCTACAAACATAAAAAAATTACTTCTAAAATTCCCTTTTGAGGCAACTCTTGTTTTCTATAAACATTTATCAACCATTGGAACTTATCAGAACCAAATATAAAATTCCTAATACCCTTAAATAGTGAAGGATAATAGAACTTATATTGAAGAACTTCTTGAGTTGTCATATCTTCTTCATGATGTCCACCCCATGATGTAGATTAAAAAATTTCAATAATGGGTAACATCTCTTCCTTAGCCACACACCTCCTAATAATTACATCTGTACACTTCATGTAAAAGATCATATTGAAAGTAGTATTTTAACTCAACAATGAATTTATTCCTTTTATTTTGTGTTAATTCTTTTGGGGTGACTCCAATAATCAAGAAAATATAAAAATTTTCATACTGAGTGGATTGTTTGACTAGCAGAACAAACGATTTTTTATCTATAAAAGAATAATTAATCTCCCTATGATCATAAGCTTAGGTACTAGAGAACCTAATAAAGTGTACATACACTAAATTTTTGGCCCCATGTTTATCTTAAATATCTAAATCAAACTCCTGTGGTAAAATAATCCACCTAATGAGTCTTAGTTTGGCCTTTTTTTTGTAAAGAAATTATTTCAAGGAAGAATGGTTAGTGAAGACTATAACTTTGGACCCTATCAAATACAATATACACTTTTCTAAAGAAAACACTATAGAAAACAACTCATTCTAAGTAGTGGTGTAATTCCTTTGGGTAATATCTGAAAATATACTAGAATAATACACCACATACAACCTATTATCTTTCCACTGTCCCAAATCTACCCTAATAGCCACGTCACTAGGATCACATGTGATTTCAAATGAAAACTTATAATTAGGGGTGGTGATGATGGGTGAAGATGTTAGTTTCCCTTTAAGAAGATTAAATGATTACAATTTTTTCTCATCAAATAAGAAGGGAGTATCTTTCACTACCAGTTATCATAGAGGCCTAGGGATTTTAGAAAAATATTTTATAAATCTCTGTTAAAAAATGGAATGACCTAGAAAGATTCTAACACCCTTAAAATTATTAGGAATGGGAAACTTGTGAATGACCTATATCTTATCATTTTAAACCTTTATACCCCTCATAGACACATTATAACCAAGAATAATTCCCTCAGTAACCATGAATTGAAATTTCTCCCAATTAAGAACAAGATTAGTCTCTAGGAATATCTTTAAGACCAACTCCATACTTTACAAAAAACTCTCAAATATACTCACAACAATAGAGAAATAATCCATGGAAACTTAAATGATACTCTTAATCATGTTAGAAAATATAGCCATCATACACCTCTGAAAGGTAGCTAGTGAACCACATAATCCAAAAGGAATTCGCCAGTAAGAAAATATCCCAAATGGTCAAGTGAAATTGGTTTTTTCTTGATGTTCTGGAGACACAATAATCTGATTTTACCATGAATAGCCATGCATAAAACAAAAAAATATTCATTTCCAACCAACCTCTCAATAATTTTATCTAATAATGACATAGGAAAATGATCTTTACTAGTTTCATAATTTAGGTTCCTATAGTCAATACAAACACCCCACTTAGTTGATTTTATAACAAGAATTTATTCATTTCTTCATTAGTAACAGTGAAACCTATCTTCTTTGGGGAAATCTTGACCAGACTAACCTGAGAGCTATAAAAAATGGGATAAATAATCCCAACATCATGAAACTTAATCACTTCCTCCCTAATCACCCCTTTCATATTGGGTTTAATCCTTATTTGGCCATAAACTCCCAGTTTGTGATCATATTTATTTGTGATCTTATGTATGTAGAATGAAGTTATAATCTCTTTAATGTTAACAATGATCCATCCAATGGTAGTTTTGAACATTTTCAAGATATATAACAACTTTTCCTCTTGAGTTTCCTCTAATTCAATAGAAATGATAACATAAAGTAAAGAGTTATCACCCAAAAATGAATATTTTAGATGTGGAGACAAGGGTTTGAGCTCAAGTTATGGTGCATCTTGACTATATGGGAGAATCCTAGGTTGAGGCGGCCCAAGGTCTTCAATGATTCTCTTCAAGTAAGTGTGATAACTGGACAAATTTTGAATTTCCAAACCAACATTTATTTTTTTCTAACCATTTTCCAAAGTGGAAAACTCACTATTTTAAAAATTTAGATCTTATTTAAGAACAAATTCTATATCAAAATCATCACAGTGTTCTAATATCTCTCCCTCAAACTTATCAAAGTGTTCTACCTCTATGTTTGATACAGGGGAAAGACTCTCAAGCTTTCTTAAAAACCCCCTTATCCCAAGAATAGAAAATCCATCTTCTAAAAAACTTTTCTCAATAGGAATAGAGTTGTTGTACATCTTTGAAAAAATATCTAGAATTTCATCTTTAATATTTTGAATATATTTAGGAAATTTATTTTCAATTTAAACAAGATCTTATTTAGTTAATAATTTTTTATCTAGTTTTTCTGATAATCTAATGATTCCTCTACTTCCATCATTTTAACTTGAGTTTTTTCTCCAAATATAGGGATTTTCACAATTTTAAAGTCATTAAATTCAACTAGTTTCTCCACTAAATTAAAAATTAGCTGACCATTAGACTTGTCAATAACACCCCTATGTGGCTAAGAAAGACCTACCAAGGATGATAGGTACTTTCATGTCACACTCCATGTCTATAAATAGAAAATTTTCAGGTAAAAACAACTTGTAAACTCCTAAAATAAGGTCCTAGACTCTTTATATGGGACGTGTGAAAGATTGGTTAGCTAAATGAAAGATAATATTGGTGAGTTGGAATTATCCTAATCTCAGCTGCTGAAATAGTGATAAAGAAAGAAGATTAATGCTTACCCCAAGGTCACAAAGACAATTCAGTTGGCTACTATTCCCTAAGGTGCATGGTATGTCAAAACTTCATGGATATTTAAGTTTTAGTGTGATTTCGTTTTAAAGGACAACATTTCACTCTTTAGTGAGGCTATAAGTTGCAAAATATTCTAGTGTTTTCTTGTTTGAAATAATTTTTTTGAGAGATTTAAAATATGATGGAATATAAATTGAGGCTTGAATGAAAGGTATGTTCACTTAGAGTTTGTTGAAAATCCCAAGGAATTTTAGAAGTTTAAGTTCTTTATTTTTGGGTTTCAATTTCTAAGGGAATGGGATAGATGAGGAAAATATCTTTAGGATAGTGGGAATTTCCCCAAGTAATTCTTCAAGTTTCTCTTTCCCTTATTTTTTTTTCATTTTGAGGTCTTTTTATTCTTATTTTTGATGTGTAATAACTTTATTTATTATAGTTTTAGTGTTTCTATCCATAATTCCAGATATAGTGTTGTCCAATTTTTAAGTTATAGATTCTTTTAAATTTTCAGTTTTGAACTATCCTAAGGCTATTTTCCACTTCTAATTTTAAAGCCATGAACTCTCCCTAGTATAATTTTAATGGTGGTTGGAATATTTCTATTATCTCTTAAAGTGAGGTCTCTAGGTAGTTTCTCCAATTAATGATCAAAGTTGTATATCTTAGAATTAGTCTCAACTTTATCTGAATCATTTTGATCCTTTTGTAAATCATATTTCCCTAACAATATCTAGAGAATACCCCTCAAAACATCTTGATAATGAGAGGAATTATCCTTATGATTATTTTAGAAATGTCTTGACTGATTTTGGAAACTAGGAGAAACAGGTTGTCTAAGCATTCTTTGTTCTTTCCAGGACAAATTGGGGTGGTTATTATAGTCAGGATTGTAATTGTTCAAAAATAGACCATCACTTGATTGAATCTTGGGACCAAATCCCATAAAGTTAACATTATCATGTGGTTGGGAAGGTATATCAAAGTTTTATAATTAGTTTTCAGTTTACCCAAACATACCAAATTAAGAGAATTATTCTCTAAGAGTTTGATTTTGATTCTGAAATCCCACTTGATTAACACCTAGTTTGAAATTTTGAATCATTAGAGATTAAAGTTGGTATTTAATCTCATCTAGATGGGAGTTAATTTCTAGTCTTGATACAATGTTTTACTCTCTCCTGTTTATTCTCTTTGTCCTTTAATTTTTGTGTTGTGAATTAAAATCCAAAGTGTTAAAAATTTTCCTAAGCACTTAATCAGTTTTGTTTGTATAATTTCCCCCAACAGGTTGGTTAACTAAGTTCTATCATAAAGGAGATAAACCTTTATAGGAAGCATCCATGAGAATATGAGAAGGAATATGGTGATTAGGACACTACCTAATTAGGTCCCTAAACATGTCTCAAGCCTCATGAAAGGCCTCTCCATCCTCTTGAATTTGTTTTTGTGATTTTACTTTTAAGTTCTCCTTTTAATATTTGAGTCTATAATTTCATTTCAAAAGAATCATACAATTATCCTATTTCTCAAAAATATTTTCATATAGATATAAGAACCAATTTCTAGCATTTCCATTTAAATGTAAAGGGAAAACCCTCATTTTCAGCTCATCCCTACTAAAAACATTGTAACCACAACTGCTACACTATGTTTTAAAAATTCCTAATGAGGGCTAAAGAGTCCTCATTAGGATTTCCATTAAATGAAGGAAGTAGTGAGATATGTGATTTATTAAGCTTATAGTTATGAGATCTAGGAGTCAACCTAATGGAAGATGGATTTATTGACACTCGAGGAAGTTGATACCCCCTCATCCTAGGTTATCCAAGAGTTTCTCGAATTATTTTAGATTGCATATTTTGTTCATTTTCCACAAATACTCTTTGTCTTAGATTTTCCATTTTTAAATTTGTTTTTTAGAGATATTAATTGTTTTTCAATATCAGGTTCTATGGGATCTAAATTTGTAAAATCATATTTTGTGTTCATACACAAAATAAATTCAAGAAAAATTCAGTAGGCACAATAGATTTCAGTTTTTTTTAAATAGATTTGATTGATTTTTTTGATTTTTTTTTTCTTTTTTTAAGTTTTATTTTCTTATTGTACATGTAAAACCTTCCCAATAATAGTTCCAAAAAATTGATATATTATTATTTAAACTTATCAAATTTAAAACCTAAAAACTAATAGATAATAGTGAGAAATGTATTGATCCCCAAGTAGGATAAAATCTGAGTGCGCAACAGAGACAACATTCAAAAACTCAAAACAAAAATAAATAGTAACCAGATATACTAATACTAACTAAATCAATGATGATTGGGAGAAATACTGTGCAATTTCAGATGATATCACAAGTAGAAGAATATCAATTAAAAAGTAGTGAATGAAATAATGATTGAGCATGGAGAAATTTGACAGACTAACTAAAATATAAATCTTTATTCATATAAATGTGTAAATGTACTAACATAAACTAAAATTAATGACCTACCAACACTCTTGAGTTGTAAGAAAGTGATGGTTGAACTTTATAGTTCCTCAACTACAACTTCCAACTCAGTGACAATGAATGAGTGTGATGCCATCACCATAGTAAATATGTTTATTAACCTTGATTTGATGCTTCAAAATTTTGATTGAAGAACTACTATTTAGAATATTTCATTTGGTAAAATATAAAAGAAACAATCTAATTAGAAAGTGATTACTCGAAATAAGAGAGAGAGAAGAAATGAATTAGTTCAATCTCATTTTCCCACACAAGTTTATCCAAGATTCATTATAAGATTCAAAAATAAAAAAAATTGAATTAAGTAGAACTAAAATGAATAAAAAAATGAAGACAAAAAAAAGTTCCCTTGATCTCCTCTCCTAATTGAGTTTTTTTCTATCTAGTTGTGTCTCTATTTTTTTTCCCTCTGGCTCTGTCTCTGATTTAAGAGTCTCCAAAAAATTTAATTTCATCCCTCTGTATCTTTGTCTCCTTTTTTCACTTTCTCTATTTTTTAGAAAATTCCCACCAACTTGATCTAAATTTTCCACTATTAAATGAAACTAGAATGAGAGAGTGAACTTTTACTTCTATAACTACTGGTTTCGCTTTGGAATAAATCCTTAAAAAACAACTACCACTTGCACCAACTCAATAAATGCTCCAGCTATCATAATTTTTTTCAGTTACTTAGACTTTTATCCTTAATGTACTTTATTTAAAGCATTTTTATGTCCATGTTTCAGTATTTCCACCTTCAGTAACACTACTGGGATCTAACAATGAACATGAGTCATTCTTAAACATCCTCATACAAAGGTGTTAATCAAACTCTCTATTCTCAACATCGATCAACCAGATTTAGGGATGAAAATATTAGATTCCTCATCAACAATCTTCATCAGTGGAAATCAGATCATCATCGCTTATGGTTTAAATCCTCTTTATGGTATTTTTTGAGCACCTACCATGTGAAAAAAACCATATTCACAACCATAAAATTATAAATCCATAAATCCCCCACTATTTTCTATAATCCGAACCAACATTTCATTTCTCAGTTTGGTCTTCAAGCACCGATGATAGGCATACACACCTAAAATTCAATGTCACTATCAATGGAATCATATTATTGATAGGTAATTTCATCAAACATCCCATGTGTGGAAATTTGAAAATATTGAAAGTTTGCAATTTAGGAGCTCGAGGCCCCACACTCTTGAAAAATTAGACTTACACAAATAACAAATAACTCGATACAGTCAAGCAGATATTTTAGTTGGTATTCTAACCCAAACTCAAAAGCATCTCAGGTTTGATCTTCACTATCCTATTCTTTTTTCTAGTGTTCCTTGTGATTGAAATCATCTTCTTCAATAAGAACTAAATTGATTTGGTTCAGTACTAGATATTGTTTCTTAGAACTTAACAAGACTATTCCAAATTTTGGGTTTGATTCTTCTTCAATCACAAATAGTTTTCTTTACCCGAATTCAATCATGAGTTGTTCTTATTGGGTCATAAACTAGCCTCTTTGATCTACTTGTTCTCAAATCCTTCATTTGATCCTATAAAGTCCTAAATTTTAATGAACTTCAGGAAACTAGGCTCATCAAATCTCTACTTCTTCCTTAGATGATGCACTTGAAGTGACTTGCCTTCATCTCAAGTTGACTGCACTGGTTCTCAAATCTTGATTTTAGACTTGGTTTTCAATTAGTCGGTATTGATATTTTCAATCTATTTTAGCTCCACATTCTTCAAACTAGAGCAGTCCCGAGCTCACAACCTTGGTTAATCTTCAACAGTTCTAAAATATAGCAAATTGGATAGTTATATAGGCTCCACAAAATTCTTTGAATTTGGAAAATTAAAAAGTCCCACTGGCCTACGCCCAGGGTGCACCTCATTGGTAGCTTCCCTTGTGGGTCTCGGTGAGGTCTCAAGTTCGAGTATCACTGAGTTCATCCCTATACCTCCTGTTGCATGATTTTCTTTGTACTATATCCCCTTCCCCGAATAAATTAAGGCTTTGGCCTCAACTTTTTAAAAAAGTCCCATGGGACTTCACTTAATAAAATTATCATATGGGTAGTGCAACTCCAAAAAAAAAATCATATGGGTAGTGTAATCAAATTATCATATGGTCAGTGTAACTCTAAAATAAAAATAAAAAATCATATTCATCTCCCTTTCAAACATACCACTTGAATTAATTGAAAATTTGGTAAAGTAAAATGTCATGAAAGGATACTATAAAAATAGAACTTTTCTATTTTTAACAATAAAAATACAAATTCCATAGATTATTTTATTCCAAAAATTATATTAAAAAATAAAGACTAGAATAAACTCATTAAAATTACAAATCCTATAAAAATTTAAAAACAAAATATTTCAATTAAACTAAACATTTCAAAAAAATATATATTCAAAATCAGGACATAGAACACTGAAAATTAAAATCAAACACATAACACAAAAATCACTTCAAAAAAAAAAATCTTCATTAAAATCACACAGACAACAAAATATATGATACTAAAATATAAGAAATTAAGACCAAGTATCATTTCCTTAATCTGACACTAAAATTATATGATTTCATCAAAATATTCAAAGAATACAAATTCCATCATAGATTTACAAAAATTAGATATTTCTTTAATTAAATCACATTTCCACATAAAAAACACAATTACTTCATAAGAAACATGGAAAACATGTATCAATTAAAGACACATCACTCTAAACCCTAGAGAAAATAATCCTCATATCCTCCCTCGCAATAACCTAGAGAGAGAAAGAAAAAATTCTTGTTCCAATTAACAACAAATTATGTGTACCTCTTTTCTTTACCACGTTAACATATGGAGATTCAAGAATGAAAACTAGAGATTTTTGGATCATGTGTGAATAAACCTAGAGGAATATTAATTTAGATTATCCTCCATAATGATAAAGCACCAAGAGCGGCTATAGAAATTGATAGAGATGATTATCATGTTCAAGGTAATCCTTATTTTAAATTAATCATAAATAAAATGTGAAATATCTTCTCTAGGAAATTATAGGGTTTCTGTCATTAAGTTATTTTTGATATTATCCATTGATATCATTGGAAAATATAAAATTGGGTACTCATTCGATGCTTCTGATACACTTATAAACCTTCTATGCCTTCCAAGGAAACCCAATACCACTGTTTGAGACATACCCATCCCAGAGCTTCTGATGCCAACTTAGAAAACATAATTCTTAGATAAATTCCATAACACTAACACAAAGAGTGATATCATGTGACACTACCTTTGTCTCTTCTCAAGACTGTGAGATATTCATGACTTAATCTGTGTTGATGACTTGAACAATGTTGAATACAATAATGGAAATGTTAAGATAATACTATTGAGCTATACATAGAATGTTAAATTCTTTTTAACTTAATCAAATAATTTGACCAATTCTTCTATAAATTTATGGGAAACTTAAAAAGAACTAATATGAATTATCTAGTTGAAGGAAGAAAGATAAAGCTATGGGAGCCATTGATAAATCAAGAGGTACACATGGGAATAATGTATGAGGGGAATCTTTTTGTATAAACTGTATATATAAGGACTCAACCTTAAACATTACATAATCTTGTAAATTATTTTAGAATTCACTTTATTACATTCCCAAAGATATTTTCAGTTTAGAGTTTTAGATAATTAGTAAATAATTCATACATATCAACCCACAAGCATACAAACTGGGTAATACTAAAATAATATATATTTTTTTTATAATATAAAAGTTTTTAATAAAACATGAAATCTTTTCATGAAAAGTATTCACAACATTCATTTTGGATTCTTCTTTTCTATTACCCATAATTAAACCCCATGATTTTTTTTAAAACTTGGGATGAGCACAAAAATCTCAGTAAGGTACATAAAAATAAAATAAACATTAGTCTATGAATACTTATAAACATATGAAATTATTTTCATAAATATATACTTCTCACCCATAAAGTATCATTACTTTTCAAAAACAAGATATTTTCATAAAACATAGAAAACATGAAAAAAACCATAAAAATAACTTGGGGAATTACTTAATTAAGTTTTTAACCCTCACATCTACCATATGATTTATAACCCTCATGACTATCTTAGAATATAACTCTCACAACTACCTTATGATGTAACCCTCATGGCTAACTTATGGTGTAACCATCCCAGTTACACTTGTAGTAACCATACAATCAACTTACAACATAAACATGTCCAATGAATTTAAGGAAGATATAGGTCCCACACTCAATCATAAATAATTTCCAAGAACTATAAAATAATCATAAAACATGAATATAAACAATTATTTTTAATTTTTTAAAAATATAAATTTAAAAGAGGATTTTTAAAGAAAAGTCCCTTACCTCAGGTTCTCCTTACTTCAAACATGTTTAAAATTCCTGTATAATGTTTTAAAGAGTGTTATTAATATATTAAAGAATTATATTTATATCTATAATACCTTATATGATATTTTAATAACAAATTTACACCCATTTATTAATAATATTTTGTTATTTCAATTGTTTTGGGTGCGTTCTTTTCATGGTTTCCATGGTTGGTTCATTATGGATTTTCTTGTTGAATGGAAGAAAAACTAAAAAAGCAGAATTAAATGGTATTAATATGTTTCTAGAAATTTAAATGATACCATATATCATTTTTTTCTAATATGCAGATGATTCATTAGATAAAACATTAATGAAAATGATTTAATTTATTTGGCGGTTTTTATGACCATCACAAAATTATATCATTTTATTAAATATCATGTTTATATATGTTGGTTATATAACATTATATAACTTATAATATGTATAATAAAATCTGATTTAACCATAATAATGGTTTTATTATCAGATTTGAATGAATTAAAGAAAATGAAAACACATCGTCCATGATGACGGTAAATTGACACATCACGAAAAATGTTTTCATTTTTTAAAATAAGAGGATAATATGAGAGGTTTGATGATGGATATTCCATTAAAAAAAATTATAGAATATTTAAGATATTAAATCTATCATGTCACTTGTATTAAGGTAGGTGAGGAGAGAATAAGAAAAGAAAATAAATTGAAAAGAAAATAAGAGAAAATGAAAGAGGATTTTACCTCTTGAATTTTTCTCCTTGAGAACCTCCTTAAGCCCCTTGGTTTTGGCCTTTTGGTGATACCAAAAGATATTAGATGTGGGAAAGAGACTTGGGAAGGGAATATTTCAGAAATTAAACAAGATAAAATACTTTGAGGTGTGAGGAGAAGAGATGGTGATGGGTGGTATTTATAGTGGAGGATATGAGTGTTTTCTCATTATTATATTCATTAGTTTATTAATTTGTATCAAGACTATGAATAGTTTGATAATTATCACTAAATATATTAAAATAATAAAGGTGTTTTCTAGATTATGGTGATTACATTAGCAACTACTCAATAAATATTTTATTTAACTTATAATGTATATATACCGTAAATTATCGTATTTTACTATTCACCAAAAATTTAAGTATTTTAGAAAAATACCTAAAATTTACCCTAAAAATTTCTCTATGTGTAGAATTAAAAAGTTAACTCTATTTTATAAAAATAATTTTATAGATATAATACATTTTATTTCTAATTAAAATAATAATTTATTAAAAAAATACTGATTTTAAAATTATAACTGATTTTATGACAATTTGAAAAATTAATTAAGGTCTCATAAAATTATCTTATAATCATAATACAACAAAATATTAATTTATGAATATATTTTATGAAATTATATTTTCTTTTAAATCATTATATTAATTATAAAATTGTAATTAAATATTTTTGACTTACAAAAATACCAACACTTAATTTTTCATTTCCAAAACATTTATTTACTTATTCCATGATATAAATATATCATGATTTCACTTATAATATAAATAAATTTTATTTACACTCTCATATATGGTGTTACTATTCTATTATTATATATTCCTTAATTTCTATAAATACCACTTATTTCACTATACATTTATAACGAGTTTAACTATTTAATTTCATAATGAAAAGAAATTATTTTATAAGTACCTGGGTTGTTAAAGTATAACTAAACTGAGTAACCCTCTAATAACATGAACATATGGAAGTATATCTATGAGAGAGAGAAGATATATATAAGAGAAAGAGTAGTGGAGCTGGTTCTTGAAGAAAGGTGATGAAAGTAGAGATATACATGTACAAGTTAACATGTGCAAGGATTCAAGATTTCAATTCTTACATGGAAGCATAAAAAAAGTGGGAAGATTAAGGAAGATAAAATAGAATAAAAAATAATTTTAATGATAAAGAGAAAAAGGGTTTGAGTTGGGGAGACTTAGAGATAGAGAGGAGTTACTGTATGAAGGTCCCTGGAATGTGTGGCAATAACCATTGAGGGGGGAGGGGGTGAATTAGTAGCTTACAAAAACACTATCCACACTCCTTTTCAATAGATACTACCATGCTAGTTAGTGTATATAATTTAAGTTAAACTGAAAATGATGAATAATAACAAAAATAAGTAATGTGACTACAAAAAAACAAAATATTTTTTAAAGGTTACTACTATCCTTTTTATTGGATGGTTATTCCTGTGTGTATATTGGTTATGATTCTACTATGAATGGTTCTATATTATTATTAAAGAATAAAAATTATAGAACAAGAGTATAATCTTTGATCTCTGTTACAAGATTGATAATCAAGCATAAAAATAATTAATATCTTCTCTTCCCTTCTCAAGTTCCTCTATTTTGTGAGCCTTAGTTCTCTCACTTAAGACCACCCAAATTCACCTAGGAAAGATTTTGGTTCATGGGACATGAAAAAAAGGGTTTATTAACTTTCCTTGGGTGAAAATTATAGGCTTATAAGGATCATATAACGCTTATACAACACAGTGGAAACAAATAAAAACCCATTAACCTAAGATCACCATGCATGAAACCTAAAACCATGCTGTATATAAAATTAAGAACATCACATGTACCTTTCACCATTTATAAAAAAAACAACAATATTTATACATATTATTGATGATGATCTCTTAGGGGTATCCAAATAACTCCCTCCACCATGGAATATCCATAGACTAATGTTAATTACACATTGCCTAGGAGGGGATCTCCCACCTTCCATGACATGCTAGTGTATGATAGGGAAAAATAATGCAGAATAATGAGTTTCATGGGGGGAGAGAGAATCAGTGTGATCTTGATATGGAACTATCTCCACAATTCCAATGGTAGAGACTTCTTATAAATCCCTTGAAAACATTCCTCAAGTTATAAATAATAAATTTATAAATTATAAAATGTATGAGTTAATTCATGTGGTTACAAAAAACCTCTTGTAAACTATATCCAAGCATGCATTCATTATATGAATGTATCATGATTCTCTATAAATTAAATTTATGATATCCATTATGGATGACAATTCAAATATCCCCCTTTGATAATTCATGCATATCAATGCATTATGATATCAACATATTAGAAGATATAAAATATAAAAAGTAGTGGATTTATAATATCATATATAATAACCAATTATATACCTATTTCATACCATACAATATGGAAAAACTCATTATATGAGTTTAATGATTTAAGGATTATCTCCTTCAATCCCCCACTTTCACTAAATCCTCATAGAGTTTGTTCCATTTCAATTTATATTTTATCACATATAATAACTTGTGAAACCATATCCAAAGCTCATTTGGGATATGTCTTCCAAAATTTTTTTAGAAATATATCATTAAATTCACATTATATCACATCATATATTAGAAGGGTTGGGGGAAATCCCCTTTATTAAAAAGAGAAAAATACAACAAGAACCCCTTTTGAACTGGGTAAGGGAAAACCCATTACAAGCTCGTAGTCCTAGAGGGATCAAACCCATTAAAAAACCCAATAAAAAACCCATTAAATTGGCCCAAAAGCCCAGAGGGAAAAATCCCATTACAAAATCAAATTCAAATAAAAAGCAATGGAAAACATGAGTGCACCACTAGTCCATCACCATCCGCAACAGACCTCCGCCATCAACCACCAATGCACCATGTCATCGTCGAGGACGTCACCCCAACCAATCCAGGTCCACATAAGGGTTACACCATGGTTTTTATGAACTAGAGGCCGTATTCTTAGGAAAACCATGATTAGAACCATCACCATCCACAAATCTCCCTGAACAAAAAACCAACGTGTTGCTGCCGCCAGAGTGGGAGACCCACTGTCGTCTAAATCCATTGTTGATCCCATGAAGCATCACCCACCTACAACTGCACCTGTAGAAGTTTCACTCAACATATAGAGATCTCTATGAGACCACTGATGGAACCACCATCGTTAAAACATCTGAATAGATCTGAACCAGATATGGCACTGTCATGTAGAGAACACAACCGCTTGAGCTCCGTCGCCCAGATCTCAACCTTCATTACCGGTCGTCAATGCCTGAAAAACCCTAGACGTGAAGGATGACGCCACCGCGCAAAAAATGGGATCCAAAAACCAATTCCTACTCAACAAGATTATATCACATCATATACAATACCATATGAATACCCATCCAAAACTCATTTTTGGATAACCATTAAACCACTTTTAGAGTATCTCTCTCAGTAAAAATCAATCCCCATTCAGTTAACCACAAAGTATAACCCCATGAGCCTTTTCATCATTGAAAATAAATATGAATTCCTAAATTCATAAATATAAAAAAATAGTATCCTTTAACAAAAAATCCATGCTACTCAAGATACAAAAGGATTTGGCATGATATTCATCAAACACATATATCTCAATACACATGTCCAATAGCTATATCATATACAAGAATTCATTTTCATATGTTCTATTTATTCAATACATTGAGTAACAATGGGGCACATAGTATGTCAATCCCATATATAGACTCATACATTCTTGATTATCTAAGTATATACTGACCAGATTAATGAATTAATCACATTCCATTCACCTTTATAGATGAGTACATCACATGCTCTTCACCCAATAGATTAAAACATAATATATACTATCTAGGTGTAACCGTACACTTCTTTAGTCTATATCAATTGAGGTATCATATGTAAAACTCTTAATATGGGAGGAAAAATACCATATTGGTTAATATCCAACCAATTATATGATAAACAACATACCCAACCACCCCTTTATTAGCTAAGCCTCAAGGATTGCGTAAGAAAAGTATCAATGTATAAATTTTCTCATTATAGGTATATCATCAACATTAGGAATTGGAGACTCCCAATATGAATAAATCACCCCTATTATACCAAATATATAGTGTATGTCACTCTATGTGGTATATACTTAGTAGGTCATCCAGCTCACAAAACTTATTTTATGCCTCATGAGCATATTTATTATTCTAATACAAGAATCCTACTATTTATATTCATAAAATTTCATCACAACCTATAATACTTCATAATGAATATCATTTAGGGATAAATCAAAGTTCTACTTTGAGAGGTCAATTATAATTTCACTTAATGATATATATATGAAGCCAATGAAAAACAATGACAAAGTGAAGATTTAATTTTATAAAACTTGATACATTTTATACTCTTAAACTCCTTTAAGAATATTAATAAATATATACATAAGTTCCAATATAACAAATAATATATAATAGACTTCTATATCAACCTTATGTTTTATACACTTTCCGGGTTTTGTTAATCTCATTACATCTCTATGAAATCACTACCACATTTCTATGTGACTATCTGATAAAACCCTCCCACTAAACTCTTTATTGAGTAATATATATGAATTAATATAGTATGAATAATAATGAGACTTAGGAATCATATTCTTAATTTTATACCCCTTGAACATATTAAAACTTCTTAACTCCATAACATCCACTGTTAAGATGTTATGAACTTTTGTTTTTTACTTAGAACTCATTATAAGTCTGTCATCATTATCATCCTTTAAAACCAATTCCATAAAATTTTCCCTTAAAATATTTTTTTGTAACTAATTTAATTATTTAAATAAATATTTTATCTACATACCCTAAAAATTTTAGGATATATAAGTGACATTAACTTTGGTAAGAATAATATTCCATTTGTTAACTTTGAACTCCTAAAAGTCTAAACATACCCCCACCAGCCTCTTAGTCAGTATATTTACTTCCAAATATATTTATAAGATACAAAAACTCATTAATTTTTAATAAATAACTCTTATTTCCATTAGTGGGAATATTTAACAAAAAAACTATTATATCCATATCATATATGATATTCTAGGTGTTTGGAGCATTATTCTAAAAAGAAGGTTTTATTATTTAAAATATGACACTAATGAATGGTGAGATCATATCCCTCATATTTTAATAAACAACTAGTTAAAAACTTTTATCCTATATAATTTTTTTAATCCTTTTATAATTTTAAAATATGTAATAGTATCCAATGTATCATAAACCATGTGTATTGAAATAATCATCTCATATTGTTAATAACAAATATTTTTTAGTAAAAAACTTATCTTATCACATAAGAGAAATGATTTGAAGATACTGATCATTTACTTAAATCCATCCAAGATTTATATATTCCTTTACAATAAAATATTTGATATAATAGCAATTTGATTAATTTTTTGAGTGCAAACTATAATATTCATCAATTCTTTCCTTGGTTTTGAACCCATGTATATTTAAAACTCTTGTAAAACATACTATAAATATCATATACCCTTAAAAATCAAATAATATATTTCTATAAAACTAGTAAATGAATTGTATATTCCATGGATTTTATCAAACCCTTTTAGATATTTCATAAAATTCAATCATATGGAATCATTACTCTCCTTCCTGATAATACCTTTAGGTTTCAATGTCCTTGATTAACTATTTATAGGAAACATTATTAAACTTTTCAACTAAAATTTCTTCTTCTATTTTGAACCATTACCCACTATTACAATCAATATAGCTCCAAAACACAGACATCACATACCCACTTAATCTTTTCTCAACACTTTTAGAAAATTGGGTAAACATTTCTTGATCTCATTCACTTTTTCAGAACATTTACAATGATGAAAACATAATGAATTTCATATCTAGAACAAGACTTATGAAACATTGTGCAAATCATCCTATGATTTTCATAAGCATCTATATCCACTTGTTAAACTATTTCAATAGTTGGTTGACCCAAGAACGTATTTCTATAACACATAGAATTTTTCTCACTTAATAACTATTCTTAAGTTACCAGTTTTAGTATTTTCTTACATTAAGATTCTTATTCTCAAGGATTTATATCTAAGTTTAGTTGGATGATGATATAATTTATCTATAATAAATGATTTTATTAGATGAGTATCATGTTTTAAAAACATTTTATAACAACTTTTATTAAATGTGATCCCTATAAAATGGAGAACCATTTTTAAACTCATCATATCCATTAGTGACCAATATCCATATTTCACTAAGAAATGAGTCTTATTTAGAATTACTCTCATAAATTAGTTATTTAGGTAGGAAATTATTCTAACCATATCATATATGAATCTTGTATGGTTGAGTATACAACTATTTTCCCAATACCTTATATGGATAAGCTTAACACTATTCATATGGTATCCTAACTCCTAGGGTTTCTCAGTTAAGTGTAACCCAAATATCATAGTGGGATTTGGTTACCTAACTCTTAGGGGTTCTCATTTTCTCCATTCCTATATAAAATAATCCCTGGTAACCCAAATTTATCATGATCCTACCCATGTGGATGATCGAGGTATTAATACATGTTTTCTTTGGAAGGAATCTACCACCTAGTATTATTTTAAGAAGATTTAATGTCACTATCATATCTCATGTTATTCAAATAACATGTATGCATGCTTCTAAATGATTTATTTTGAAATCCGATTCCTTTCACTAAACAAATTTGTTCAAACTCTATTAACGTGAAACTATTTACACAACTCATAGTTCATATTACTAGCCAAAATTAAAAGCTCACTATATTTGTACACATCCAAATCCATTCCTTGCATAAGTTCTATGAAACCATTTCATGTAAAGGATTAGAATTATATCAAATCAACAATCCCCAAATGAGTAATCCCAAAGCCATAGATAGTCAACCCTTACTTTTCTAAACAAGGCATAAGCCTTTATATTAATGAGTTGTGCGATCCAAAGTCTCTATACCCAATGATACTCCACTTAAGAGAGACTTTAATTCTTTTATAATTATAAAATATAATTTTTATAGACTATAATTAACTCTTCAATCCATGCTCATAAACTAGTACAATCCGAATTCAAGGTAAAAGAAAACTAAATCCATTATCATACCTAGCATGAAACTCCTTCGATATATGGATGTTAATTTATGAAAGTAGTTTAAACATATTTAAACTAAATCAAAAATAAAAATTCATAATATAAAAACTATATATATAAATAAATCATGAAATCAATTTTAAATAAATGAACAATTCAATATTTAAATATAATATAAAAAATTTATGAATGATTCATAAATCAAGTTAATTATAAACACTTTATAATTTAACTGTACTGTATAAACATTCCATAATTAAATAAATATAAAAATTTTATATTTATTCCTATTATGAACTCTTTTATATTATTCATTATATGAAATTTTACTTAAATATATGATATTAAATGAAATATAAACATTTTATTTTCCAATAATATTATGTAAAAAATTTATATAATCTAAACATCACAAACTTAATATTATTTAAACCATGATCATATCAATTATCAAATACCCCTTTTGGCATTGTTTAAATAATTTATCAAATAAGACCCTTAATTTGAACAAATCAAATTAAATATTATGAACAATTCATAATTTTAAATATAAACCCTTTTATATATTTAGCCTTATTTTTTAATTTATAAACGTTTTATAAATTACACTTATAATTTACATATAAAAAATTTATATCTAAATTATAAGTCATGCCATATAATTTTAAAAATATATTTTATTATTAGCATTTAATATTATGGATATTTATTTATTAATTTTTTCATAAACATTTATTTGATTAATTATAAACATTTTATAATTAATTAATTTATAAACACCATTATAAATTAATAAATATCCCAAAAATACATTTTTCTATAATTTATAAACATTTTATAAATTACTCAATCAATTCATAATTTGGAATATTGGAAGAATATTTTTTTCTAATTTTTGATCCAATATCATTTATTATGTTATCTTCTATATCATAATAGGTGATATAGAAACTATGATGCTCATTCCTAACAACCACTATCGATCGTAAATGATGATTGATAATAAGGATTACAACAACTAAGGGGTTTGTGTAGGATTAATTCACATACTTTACAACACCTGTGACTTAAAATACATCTCATGTAGAATTAAACCACACAATTGACATCTGTGTAAGAATTATATCATGCCCCAATAGTCGTAGGCTATGATAGGTAACCATGTATGAGTAACTTAACATGCATAAAGATTCAACACCTATGATATGATGTGGCATAATATTAACAATTTTCTAGCAATTGTATTTATGATATCACATATATCATGTTAATGATATAACACTCTATTTTTAAACCATGGATCAATGATATCATACTATATAATACCCATTTAATACGTTATGACATATATAAATCCCAAAGTATTGAACTACATTTTTTGATATAGTATCACATATCATAATTAGTGACCAAATTAAATTTTATGGTATTTTATATCACATGAAAAAATACAGTTTAAAATTTTGATTGTATTTTATGATAGGCCTTATGATATCAATATGATATATAATAGTCTTCATTTTTCAAATATGATTTCAAGAATCAAAGATCATGTTAAATATTTTATACCACTTTTGGGTTTCTAAGGATCCTATAACATTAATACAAAATAGTAAAAAATAGAAACCCATTAACCTAAGATCACCTTGCATGAAACCTGAAACCATGCTATATATAAAATAAATAACATTATGTGCACCTTTTACTATTGATCACAATAGAAACAATATTCATCCATATGTTTAATGGAGATCCTTTAGATGAATCCAATGAACTCCATCCTCCATGGATTTTCTATAAGATGATGTGAATCATCCATTGTATGGGAGATACTCTTATGAATTCCATAACATTCTAGTGCCTCATAGGGAAAAGGAAGGATGAAGAGAGAACTTTAGGGGGAGGGGATAATCGGTAGGATCTTAGAATGGAATCAACACCCCAAACCCAATGGAAATGATTTCTTATAAAACCCTTGAGGACATTCTCAAGTTATCAAGCATTAAATCATACGTTACAAAATGTATGAGTTATTATATTCAGTTACAAAAACCTTTTGTAACCTATGAAAAAATAAACATTCATCATATAGATTCATTATGATTCTATAAAAATTACATTAATGATATATATTGTGGTTGAAAATCCAAATTTACTTTTATAATTCATGCATATAAATGTATTATGATATTAATATATCATAATCCATAAAATAGAAAAGGAAGTAGAGTTACAATATCATATATCATAACCAGGGATATACATATATCGTACCGTATGATATGGAAAAAACTAATCATACAAGTTTAAGGATTTAGGGAATATCTTATTCAGGAACAAATTATATTTATAGAATTTATGGTCATTGTGATGTGATTACTTTAGATACAGAGTGGTATCCATATCCATAATATTCATCTAAATTTATTAGGATATATTTTACTTGTATTGTGGCATGACGCCTCTCACCACAGTGTCGTATCCTTCAACTTCAGAAATATTCTCGCATTAAATCCATTATTGATGCGTGATATTAAATCCAACCACATAACTATAATATTTGGATAAAATTTAATTAAAAAATCCCTAATAATTCTGTCATGATATTTTTTATATCCTCAATTCTTTCATTTATTGTGGCATGTAGAACTTACTCATGGTGCACAGCCTTCAACCTCATCCAACCAAGTTTTTTTGGATCATTATTGGGAATTCACTCCTCATGACATAAGCAATTATGTTGCAACATGATCTTTCTATATGTTTCACATTTGTGTCTTGATATACCCATTGTGGTATGATTCTATTTAGCCATTGATATCTAGTGGAGAAATTTTTTTACAACTTATCATCACAACACAATCGATTCCCCAAAATTTTATTGAAATATGATTCATGGTGTAATGGTTTATTATATATCATGATTTTCATATAAAATAGTAATTTTTTCACTTAAAACAACCTATCATGGCATGAACAAAACATTTTAAATTTTTTCTTCTCCTCAGTAAAACTTCAACGCATTGCATATTCATATAACTTCAACCATGTTCATATCAAA
This sequence comes from Viscum album, assembly GCA_963277665.1. Lineage (NCBI taxonomy): Eukaryota > Viridiplantae > Streptophyta > Magnoliopsida > Santalales > Viscaceae > Viscum > Viscum album. Next base: position 1,187,271,836 of record OY728143.1, on the reverse strand, counting down.
TCATGATTATTTTGTTAACAAATAAAACATGAAAAAATACACACACTCTTTAATGATCATCTTTAGAAAAGTTTATGATATTCTCTATAAATGTTAGAGAAACCAAACATATCATCATTGGATTGAAAGATGTTTTTTAGAGTTCTCCAACCCTCAGTGTAAAACATTGTACCACATTGACCCATCTCAATTGAGGTATTATTAAAAAATCCCCCTTTGTTAATAAATACCAATAGCACTTTAATCCATCTATTTATATTTTTTGACAGCATACGAAGAAAACTATTTTACAGTACAAGATAGTTGTAAACTCATCATGTCTCCCCTTATAATAAAAAAAATCTCTTAGACTCTATCCCTTTTATTTCACCTATAAAAAAGTTATATTTTCTTAAATTTTTCCAAAATATATCCCTATATACTCTCCCCCTAGAAAAAAACAAAAAAAAAACATGGAAAGTGAAAGAATACAATGTACTCACAAAGAATTTGGGAGATAATTCACTTACAATATCTATCTAAAATGTTGAAGGGAATCCTTCGATAGGGGATTTGTTAAGATATCCACCACTTTTTTTTTTCAAAACACACTCCAATATGAGATCTCTGAACTCTAAATTCTCCTTTATGAAGTGGTATATGATTTAAATGTGTTTGAACATGAATTTTGGACTATATTTTTTTGAAAAATTGATGGTTCTTTGGATATCACACCAAATAATCAATGGGTACATAACATGAAACCTCATGTATTCAAGTTTAGAATTCATCAAAATCATTTGATTTGTGTCTCATGAATTTTAATCACACTTAGCTTCATTCATTCTTAAAGTTACTGAATTATACTTATCAGAGTGCCATGCAATAAAAATTCCTCTCTTATAGAATACACCTCATGATTTATATTTCTATTTTCCAACATCACCTACTTAATCAGTATCTAAAAAACCATAAAAATGCATGTTATAATATTTTTCATGCCTCAAACCATAAGTAAGTGTGAATTTTTTATGATATAATATTTTTTTTCTTCCATGAAATACGATACCTTTGAAGAAATTAAAAATCTCACACAATGTGTAATAAAAAAATAACACCAGGACTAGATGTCATCAAGTATAATAAAATTTTGATAACTATCTGAAAATAATTTTGATAAAATAATTTTCCATATTTTTCCAAGGAAAATTTGGTCTTTATAGAAATAAAATTAGAGACCTCCCTTGACACTTCCATTTTTAATCATTTAGAAACTCTTGAGAATATTTTCCTTGTGATAAAAATATTGTACCTTATTTATTTTTCAATTGAAAACCCAAGAAAAAATTTCAAATAATTGAAATTTCAAAGTATTCATTCATTTGAGAAGAAAAATCCTTGTATTTTTCACTTCATTACCTAAAAAAAATAATGTCATTAATATTGTTCCAAGGACCCGGATTCTGGATGTACCTCTAGAACCTCACTTGTAAAACAAGGTTGAAAGTTTTGGAGTATGATAACACCAAATTACAATATACAAATAAAAAACTAGGATCTAATTCATTACTTTGAACCAACTTGATCACCAAAATATTTTATTAAACACACAAAATTATAAGAATAAAATAACACACTCACAAAATGAAACAACACAAAGGATTTATGTGGTTCAGAACTTAAATCCACTCCATGGGAGAAACATTACTTATCTTTATTACTAACACGAGAGAATGATTATAGGATTGTAATTAATGATCTAATTTTCCAAATAAGGGACCCCACTAGTATTATTTTTAGATTATCTCTATAAGTAGATATAATTCCACCACTATCCTATCTCTGTAGATGCTTCACACTATCTTTTGATCAATGAGGAAAAACCTCAATCTGGTTAAATCCATCAGATCATACACTTCCTTAACTATCTAAAACCTGGTGAATAATGCATGATAATATTACATATCTCTTTATTGATTATTTTTTGGCCTTTTCAAAATATCATGTTATTACTTCTTAGCAATTAGAGATAATCCTATATAAGTTAGTTTCTCCCTCCACACTTTATCGTCATCCAGATCTAGTATTCATGCTTCCACAACCACTAACACTTCTAAACTTCTAGGTTCTTTTACCCATGTCTCCATCTGTTATCTGAATATATACACTAGAAAAAACCTTTTGGAAGATATCATTCATTTTTTAAAAAACACTTCTCATAGAAACCTAATAATCTCCCACTTGAGAATAGTTTTCTAGACTTCACTACCAATTCCTTGGTTCACATAAGAATTCCATACTTCATTCATTATATAGAAATAATCAATGAGTCTACACCCTTTCCTTATTGGTCACCCAAGTCCTGTTGAGTCACAATATTGGCTCATAATTTCTTAGACTATAACCTTCATTAGCATATTATCCATATTCATACTTCCTTCTATATTTCATTTCACAAAAACTTATTCCTCCACCATATTTTAGATGAAGTAATATTTTAATTGAATGTTATTTGTTTCTTGAATGAAACTCCATATTCTTCTTAAGATAAATTTAAATTTTATTATCATAGAATAACACTCTATTCCATTTCCTTCTTCTAAGCTTCTATATAATCCCCTTTAACTATATCATCTACTTCATTGCCTCTATTATAACAACATACTCAACTTATATGGTCGATATTGATAATATTGTTTGAGTTATTGACATCCAACTTATGGAAGTTCCTCTTAAGGTAAACAAAAATCACATAGTACTTATCTATGTGTCTACTTCCCCTCCAAAGTCTACATCAACATACTCTTACAAAAGATCATCTCTTTAAAAACATAGGGTTAATGATTATAAATCATTGAGGAAACAAATAATCCACTTCACCATATCCTAGTTACTCTTTCCTAGATTTTACATGAGTCTAATAAAAAATCCCATTAATTGAGAAATTCCCAACCAAGTATAAATCATATCAAACATCAAGCTTATGATATTTAGCTTAAGTGAGATTAAAAAAATATGAGGTCTTTTTCAAAGTTTTGAACTTGAAAAAAAATCCATTTTTATCATTCATTTATGTTCAGTTTAATGGGATAATGAAATGGGTTTAAAAAATAAAAAAAGATAATTATTTTAGCTCAAATGTTCAAAAAACACACAAAAATTGAAAAAACACACACAAAAATTAAAATAAAAACTGAAAAAAAAATTTAAAAGAAAACACACAAAATCCTAATCTACCGAAGATGTTCCTACCCCGCACATATTTTTTACAATTTTATCATTGTGAAACTTTTTTATGTGATAAAATAAAATTTTAGAAATTAAATACATAATAAAAATATGTGAGAAGGAAAGACACAACCTGACTTCAATTATATCCAGCTTCTTGAAGATGGATATCCTCCCCTGTTGGCTCTATAAAATTCTCTCTAAAAAACTTCAACATATTACTATTGACTATAAATGGTTTCCCTTTGTCTATTTCTTTTATCTAAATAAAACCAAATGAAAAAACATGAGTAACAATGAATGGTCTTGACCATTTGGAATGAAATTTACTTGGGAAAAACTTTAATATAGATTCAAATATCAATTCTTTATATCCTTATTTGAAGTTTTTATTAAGAATAATTCCATCATAAAAATATTTGGTTTTTTCCTTATATAACCTGGAGCTTTGATATTTGTTATTTCTAATCTCCTCTAGCTTCTCTAAAATTTTTTTTCATTATTTTCCACCATAAAATAGATTCATGTTATATGTTTTAATAAACCAAAAATATTTGTGTTCTAACTCAATAAGAAGGTGACAAGACCTTACATAGGATAATCTAAATATTGAAATGCCAGTTGGGGTTTTTAATGTAGTCTTATAATCCCAAAGTGCATCATCTGGTCTCAAAATCCAATCTTTTCTATTTGGGTTCATAGTTTTTTTCTAGAATTTTTTTAATTTATCTATTTGGAAACTCAACCATTCTATTTATATGAGGTTGATATGGATAGATAATGTATTATGAAATATATATTTCTTTAAAATAAATTCCTTTGTCCTATTAAAAATGTGGGTACCTTGATCTTTAATCAGAAACTTTGTAAATCCAAATATGGAAAACATATATCCTTTAAAAAATTTGGCTATTGTTTTGACATAATCAACTCTAGTGGGAATAACATCAACCCACTTGGAAACATAATAAAAAATAATAAAGATATATATGTATCCAAAATAATTGGAAAAAGGTCCCATGAAATTCATACCCTGTACATAAAATACATCATAAAAAAATTTGTTCATGAGGCATCTCATTACTTTTGAAAATATTACCTTGAAATTGGAAATTTTTACATGTTTTAAAAAATTCGAAAGCATCTCTATAAATAGTGGTCTAATAAAAACTAGAATAAAGAAATTTTATTATAGTTCTTTGGGGCCCAAAGTGTCCTCCATATCTCAAAGTGTGAAAAAAATGCATGACTAATTGAAATTTAGAATTTGGAATGCATCTCCTAATAATTTGATCACTACTAATATGCCAAAGGTAAGGATCATCCTAAATTTAATAATTTGAATCAATCACAAGATTAGAAATTTTTTTCTGAGAAAACCAATGGGGGACTTTATCAATAGCCAAATAATTTACCAAATGAGAAAACCATGGTCTTTCACTCTTAGCATCATATGACTCCTTATTAGGAATGGTTTCTTTAATTTATAGGAAGATCTGATGTTTTTTAATTCAAAACAGTTTGTATCCTACTCAAATGATCAAAAAAAAGATTTTAAATTCCTTTATTATACTTTATTTTAGTATTAAACTCTTGTAAAAATAATATACATTTAAAAAGTATTGGTTTTGAATCTTGTTTCTTCATAAAAAATATGATTGTAGAATGGTCCATGGAAACAATCACTTTGGATCCCACTAGATAAAATCTCAATTTTTTTAAATAAAAGACAAACACCAACAGATCTTTATCAATTTTTGTGTAGTTTTATTGGTCCTAATATAAAGTTATTGAATCATAATCAATCACATAAGATTTATATTCTATCCTTTAACTCAAAGATTCCCCTAGAGAAAAGTTAGATGCATTACCCATGATTTTAATGGGAAAGACCCATTTGGGTGGTTATACAATGGGATGGGTTATTAGTTTTTTTATATCCATAAAGTATTGTTTAAAACTTTTATCAAAGAAAAATTGGGTGTCTTTTTAGAGAAATCTAGATAAAGGAAATTAAAATATATTAAAATACTTTATAAACCTCCTATAAAAACTAGTATGAACAAGGAATGATCTCACATTTCTAATTATTTTTAGGTATGTAAATGAAGAAATGACCTCAACTTGGGATTAATCAACTTAAATTCTTTGTAGAGACACAACATGACCTAGAAAAATACCCTTATCTACCATGAAATTTAATTTTTCATAATTGAGGACAAGATTCCTATTAATGCAAGTTTCAAGAACATGATTCAAATTTTTAAATAACTTTTAAATGATGAACCATAAATAGTGAATTTGTTCATAAAAATTTCCAAGCATGTTTTTATAAATTTAGAGATAATGTTCATTATACACCTTTGAAATGTTGCAAGAGCATTGCATGAAATTAAGGGAATTATCCTATAAGAAAAGGTTCTAAAAGGGAATGTGAAAGTGGTTTTCTCTTGATCCGATAATGAAATATGATATTTGGAAATAATCATAAAATCCACTATGAAAACAATATTGAATTTTTCCAGCCAACCTTTCAAGGATTTTATCAAGAAATTATAATGGGAAGTGGTCTTTCCTTGCAAAAAAATTAAGTTTTCTTTAAACAATTCACACTATCCATTTAATTAGAAGCCTAATAGGGACAAGATCACCAAATTTATTTCTTAAGATTGTAAATCCACCTTTTTTGGGTACAAATTTGAAAGGGCTCACCCATTGACTATCAGAGATGGGAAAAATAATTCTAAAATCCAATAATATGGTGATTTATTTCTTAACAACTTCTAAAAGTGTTGGGTTCAATATTTTTTAAAATTTACTCACTGATTTAGTATTTTCCTCTAAAAACATTCTATTCATGCACAATGAAGGACTAATTCTAGTTAAATCAAATAAATTACATCCTATGGATTTATTTTGGGTTTTAAGGACTCCTAATAGTTGGTTCTCTTGGTCTATTAAAATATAATTTGAAATAATGATAGGTAATTGTTCATTCTCACATAATAAATCATTTTTGAGGTTATCTTGTAGTAGTTTTAGATCTAACTTAGGTGGGTTATTTGCATTGGTCAAATAATGTTCTGGTGACTCAATGACAACAATTTCATCTCCTAGTTCATTTTCTAAGCAAGAATATTTTAGATCAAAGTTTTTATGATCGAGTTGCTATATACACTTCTCACAGGCATGATTATTCAGTGAAATTATAGATTTGAAATGGAATTCAAGTCTTAAATCAATTTTATCACTCTAGAGATATATTTCACAATAAATTTTTAATTTTATATATTTGAAATGATTTTTTTAGATTATATTCTAGATTATCAATAATTGTTTTGAAATTAGTTTTATCATTTCCAAAATTATATGGTTCACACTCATCAATTCTAGTAGAATACCAATAAACCATGTTCACATTAGGGGATGAATGGTCCTCAATTGGGTGTTTCATGGAATGAAAAATATTTAAGTGAATAAAATATCCTTAAAATTCAATTGAAAGGGTTACTTTATGAACATTAATGATTGATTTAGTAGTTTTCAAAAAGGGTCTCCCTATAATGAGAGGTGTGTGGTTAATAAACCGATCATATTCTTTATCCAAGACATATAAATCCAAAAGAAAAATAACATCTCTCACTAGAACTAGAACATACTCTATAACTTTAGAAAGTTTTATGGTCCTTCAGTTGACAAGTTAAATGATAATTACAAATGGTTTTAACTCTCCAAACTATAGATATGAGTAAACAGATTGTGTCGTAACATTAATGAAAGTTCATAAATCAAGCATGACATCTATGAATTTTCATTTCCCTATGGTTCATGGGATATTTATTAGACACTAAAATAGGATAATATTAATTGTTAATATTTATAATAATCATGAGATTAATTATTCATAAACACCAATTTAGTACGTTTTACACTTTGAAAATTATTTCACATTATGATTGTAATTCTTTGTTAAAGTGCACTATTACATGGTACATTTTTGAACACCATATAAAATACACAATGGTCTTGATTTTATTTTCATATTTTATTTTCAGATATCCCATTTTATAAGGAATAATTCATGCTTTTGGAGTACTTTAAGATTCACATTTGAAGACCACCAAAATGGGCTTTCATGCCAACACATTCCGGGAAAAGTAAAATGGACAACAACCCAATAAAGAGACTGTAGTGGCCAAGATCAAAACCCAATGATTCTAAAAATTTTAATAAAGATAGAAGAAATAATTGGGAACATTTATAAAAATATTTAAAAGAGCTAATTATGAGTTTTAAATGGAGTTCCATGCGGCCCAAGTTGGAGATAAAATTCTGGTCCAGATTCTGCGGCCCAAAAAAACAGCCCACCAATTTAATCATATCTCGACAACCACAAATTACTTTGGGATTAAATTTTACAGAAATATAGGAGACATCAGGATATTAATTTTTGTCTTCTATGTCACACTCCAATTATTCAATATAGAAGGTCATATAGGTGCCTCTATTCAGTATATGCAAGATGGATGCAACTTCGGGTCAAGGGTGGAAAAGTCTCATGTCTCTTAATTTCCACCACCCTAGGCCTAAAATACTCAAGTGGGATGCTTTGTACTCTTGGGAGATCGACCCAAGTCTTAAAAAATTCCCTTTTAAGTCATTTGTGTTGAAGGAGTTGGGGATCTTTGGTTCTTTCTTTCATTGTAATGTTATGCTGCATTTTTGTTGTCTCATGTTTGTCTTTCACAAGTAAGTTGTTCTAATTCATCTTAGTTTCTTAATAAAAGTTCTTATTATCATCTTATTTTGTTATTATTCATATCATATTGATATTGTTGGATAAAGGTGTGAATTTATTCACACCAAAACTTTTGAAATTATCACACAACGGTGGAGTCTTTGTTATTTCATTATCTTTTTTTACTTCCTTATTTCCTCCCTCATAAGTCTACTTCCCACTTCCATTAAAACCATATAATCAATAGAGGTCTAACTGACTTATGGGTTGATCTAAGGGAGTATCAAGGGTCTGTATTAGATGTTATTTCTCACTCCATTAAGGTCTTATAACTTCTTTTAATTGAGAAATTTGTTTAAATATCTTTAAACTCCTTCATCCTTGTTGAATTTAAGGCCACACACTTCAAGTGCTTATATGAACCTTTACCTTGGAGTGCTCCAAACTGTTATCCTTCAAGTGTATAGGTGATTAGTATTAGGGTGTATAGGAATTAAAACAATAAGTTATGATGTTTTTTGATCTTCTTAAATGAAACCATCTCAAATATAATAAATTTAAATAATTGAAAAAGGAATTCATCCAATCCACCTCGAGCGATAACCTAGGATCAACTCATTATATTAATTTGAATTAACTCAGATCTATTAGTGATCCTTTAAAACCATATAAAATAAACCCAAAGTTGGAAACTTCATATCAAAAAACAATCCATACATTTTACGTATCTGTAGGTCACTTCTTAAGTCTATGAGGATTCGACAACCCAAGCTAAACTACAAGTGACCACTTAACCTTAAAATCTTGGGTAAATTTGGGAAAGATCAAACACGTAAATTTTATGGATTGTTTTTGGCTATGAAGTTTAAAACTTTGGGTTTATTTTATATGTGTTTAAATGATCACTAATGAATCTATGTTAATTCAAATTAAGATAATGATTTGATCCTAGGTTATCGCTCGGGGTGGATTGGATGAATTTCTTTTTCAATTATTTTAATTTCTTATATTTGAGATGAGTTTATTTAATGATATCAAACAACAACATAAATTACTAGTTAAATGACTACACACCCTAATACTAATAACCTATACAATTGAAGGATCAAAGTTTTGAGCACTCCAGGGTAAAGGTTTGTATTGACACTTGAAGTGTGGGGACTTAAATTCAACAAGGACGAAAGAGTTTAAAGATATTCAAACAAAATTCTCAATTAAAAGAATTGATTAGAACTTAATGGAGTGAGAAATAAAATCAAATCCATCCCCTTTATACTCCATTGGATCAACAAATAAGTGGGTTAGACCTCCATTTATTCTATGGTTTCAATGAAAGCGGGAAGTAGACTCATGAGGGAGGAAATGGAGAAGTAAAAAAAGATAATGAAATAACGATCACTCCACCGTTGTGTGATAATTTTATAAGGTTTAGTGTGAATAAAATCACACCTTGTTACAAATATATCAACGTTATATGAATAAGGAAAAAAATAAGAGGATAAGAAGAACTTTTATTTGGAAACTAAGATGAATTAGAATGACTTACATGTGAAAGTCAAACTTGAGAAAAAAAAATGCAGCATAACATTACAATGAAAGAAAGCACCAAATATCCACAACTCCTTCAACAACACTGCATTAAATAGAATTTTTTTAATGCTTGGGTCGATATCTCAATATTACAAAGCATCCCACTTTATTATGGTAGGCCTAGGGTGGTAGAAAGTAAGAGAGAGGAGACTTTTCCACCCTTGACCTGAAGTTGCATCTAGCTTGCATCCACTGAACATAGGCGCCTAGATGACCTTATATATGGATGAATTATAGTAGGAAATATAATAAAAAAATTATTCTCAGGATGTCTTCTATATTTCTGTAAAATTTCAGTCCAAAGGAATTTTTCATTTTTGAGATATGATTAAATATGTGGGATGTGTTTTTGGGCCGCAGAATCTGCCCCAGAATTATATCTCCAACTTGGGCCGCATGTAAACCACTCAGAATTATCTCCTGTCACCGCTGAGAGAAATGTTACCCATGATTTACTATATATTAATTTAAAGTTTTAGAATCATTGGTCTTGGATATTGGCCGATACAATCTCTTTATTGGGCTGTTGTCTAGTTTACTTTTCCCAGAATGTGTTGACATGAAAGCCCATTTTGGTGGTCTTTCAATGTGAATCTTCAAGTAAAACAAAAGCATGATTTGTTACTTATATAATGGGATACATGAAAATAAAATCAAGATCATTGTGTATTTTATATGGTGTTTAAAAATGCACCATGTAATAGTGAATTTTAATAAAGAATTACAATCATAATGTGAAATAATGTTCAAAGTGTAAAACAAACTAAAATGGTGTTTATGAATAATTAATCTCATGAATATTATAAATATTAAAAATTAATATTAGCCTATTTCAGTGGCTAATCACACCCCTAACTTGAGTTTTTCTAGTCCCGAGTAAAATATATCTCAAAAATGTGAAATTCAAATTCCCTTTTCTAAAAAATTTTAATACACAATGATAACCAAGAACCCTTATAGCAAAAAATCATGAAACCCATCAAAATATTTTAATACAAGATAGTTTCATAAGCATATCCCAAGCCCAATACCATTCCTTTTGTTCAAATTCATTACCACATTTCATCCAATTTCAATTAAGCATGATGAAGTTTTGTGTTTCACAATAGACATGGGGGGTTCATCTTTATTCAAGGGAAAATTATGGAAGCACTAGGTGGAATAAAATTTCAATATTAAGATGAGTATTCAATTTTTTTTGTTTTTTTTGTAATTTTTACATGGTTATTTAAATTTCACTCAATAGAGTCAACCCATGTAGCAAGACTTTACTGATGACTCCCAAAATCAAAGACCTTAGGGCACCAAGTGAAGCCCACATACTCAGACATCATCTCAAGTTAACTCAGTCAAAAACAAAATCAAATTACCAAAAATATAGATAAAATTACTAACTCTAGGCCCAACAATTATGGAGTTACAATCCCCAAGTGCCCAAAGCCATGCATTAGGTCATTTTATTTCTCTATGTTCAATTTTTTTTTATTGAATACTAATCTTAAAACTAAAATGATCATCAAACCTATGTTATTTATTTTGGAGACCCCATGAACTAAAACTAATACCCCACAATCCATAGGATTTTCATTATGTTTTTTTTTATTAAATGGATGAAAATATAGACGTTGAAAAATTACATTAGACAACCACACTTTCAAAAATATTTACTCATGAAATTATACATGGATTAAAATTAGAATAAGGGCATGATAAATTATTTGATATTAAGTTTCAAAGTGTGAAATGTGCATTATCATGTTCAAGTTTGAAGAAAATTTTCCTTCCACACATTTTTTTATACACACAAAATTAATAATTATTTTTCATTATTTTCAAATATTAATGGTTCATAGGTATTTTCATTTGATAGTAAAATCACATTGAATCATGTGTGAAACATTCCTTCACAAATTCAATTTTTCACCTCCTCTAAATTTATTCTTGTGTGTACACCTCTCTTTAAAAAAATTATCATATCATGGAATCTGTTTTATGACATCCAGCAAAGGTACGTCGACTTGAACTTTTTTAAAAGTTTATAATAATTAATTATCCAACTATTTTCAGAACTTTTATTCACTAGTGTTTCACTCCTAGGATTAAGAAACAATTGTTTGAATGGTTCTGGACTATTATGAGCACTATACTGAGAAACATAAGAACCAGACAGTCTCTTCAAATCCTTTTTAGTTCTTTCAAACTAATATTCTTCTTTTGAATTTGTGTTTTCATTCAAAGAAAATTTAGAATTTTCATAATTTTAATCAGTAATGGTATTCTTTTTAACAATATAAATAATAGATGGTAGTGGTTTGAAACTCTCTTGATCATTTTTATGTTCAATAGAAGGTTTGAGTTTCTCAGTTTGAGGGATATCAAATCTAATTAAACTCCTAAGTTCTATAAAACTCAAATTTTATTACCCTTTATCACTTTAATTCACTTGGGGTTGTGAAGGTAAACCTCCAATCATTTTATTTCTCATGCTAATAATATAAGATTCTAGTTAAACCACTTGATTCATCAATGTATTAATTATTTTCTATTGTTTCCTTATATCTTATTCAAGGTTAATCTCTGTATTTTAGGTGGGTTGGTTAGGATAAAAGTTTCTTCCAAAATGAGCATTGGATTGATCATTGAAATACATTGGTTGAGACTTACTTTCCTAAAATTGGTTCAGGTTGTCAAAATATTTCATTTGAGTGGATATTTCATCCTTGATTAAAATTTTGGTTGGATTGAAAAGGTCTTCATTGGTTTGATTAAAAGGTATTTCTATGAAAAAAAAATTGAATTACTTAAAAGGATCTTGAATTTGTGGGTATTGATCACTAAAATGTTCATTGGAAGAACAAATTACACAATGGAATCGAATTTTAAAAGTTTTTTTAGGATTGGGTGGGGTTTTGGGGTGTTGGAAAACATAATTGACCTCACCATGGTGGTAATATCAGTAATTTGGCTCAGAAAAATTATTGATTTTAGGACTAACAATGGGGACTTATTTGGAATATTTCACATGAAGAAGTCCTCTTATTACAAATTGTTGAGTATTTTGGGCCATGTTTGTAATTATATTACTATTATCAGTTACTATTTTTTCATCTAAATACCCTCACACAACAGAATCAATCATGCTCCCATCAATAAGACACAACCCTTCATAAAAAAACAGAATCAAGATTTGGTCACTGATTTGATGGAGGGGAATCTAAAATAGAGTCTTTTAAATCGTTCCCAGTACTCATGAAGTGTTTTAACTTAAGTTTTTATAATCCTAAAAATCTATTTTCAAATAGAAGCATATCTGTAAGTAGGGGAAAAATTTTCAAGAAAAAAATTCTTTAATTCATTCCAATCTCTAATAAAAGTTTAATGAAAATAGAAAAACCATTATTTGGATACTCCTTTTAATGAAAAAGAAAAATGAACTTTATTTCATTTAATTTCTATAAACTCCTCAAGGATTAATTTTAACACAAAGACGACTAAATTTTTAAATATTTTTATGTGGATATTCTCTTATAAATCCATTAAATTTTAGTAGTTTATGAATAAAACAAGATTTAATTTCAAACTCAATGTGTTCATCATGATATTCCATAGAGTTTTACTGATTATCATCATAGTATAGATCCAATTTCTTCAAGTTTTTGTTGTCATACAATTGAATTAAAGTTTTAACTAAGTTCCTTCTAGCTGTGTTAGTGGAAGATTCACAACTAGGTACAAGGGTATTTCTAATAGCTCTAACCCCTAGAGTGACATGTTCTATTTATTTTATAATCCACGGGTAATAATTTAGGGTCATAATTTTAGGTCATAGAAAAATAATTTTAAAAATCATCTCAATCAACCTCCCTTGATATGTTGTTAGTTTATGTGAGGGATTTTATCATAAAACCCCAATCAAAAAATTTATCCCTTAGAGAATTGAAATATAGAAGTCCTTTTATTATCACTTAAGTAGGTTTCAATTTGAGTTACAAAATTGTTACTTTTAATTTTTTTTTGCACGAATAAAAATTTGTATATTTAATTGAAAGTTATAACATAGAGAATAAATTAAAAATAAAGTGTAATAAAATTCAAGAGAAATACAGAAATTTGAATGAAAATTAAAAGTGTGTGAAATAATAATTAAAATAGTAGTTTTGGATAAACATAGTGCTTTCATACCCTCCCCTTTTCCTTGCTTAAAACGATTTCCCAATTGAATTTCTCAATCGCACATGAGATTTATACCAATTGGTGAGGTATCCTTAAGTTAATCCATGAGACCCAGGTTTGAAACTAGGTGGAGGCATATTTCTAGGTTACTGTAGCAGCACTGTAGCAGGTACTGTAGTAGGAACTATAGCAGACATTGTGCAGGCACTATATCTAGTACTGTAGCGGGTACTGTTTAGTACTGTAGTAGCCAGAACTATTCACCTTGGGCCACCAGTTTGGGCTTATAGTCCTTAAGGCCTTCGGGACACCCAGGCCTTCTATTCAGTAGGGATTTCAGGCCATATTTAAGGCCTTAGGGCCACCTCAAGGCCTTCGGGCCACATGCAGTTACCCCAGATAGACTCTATAAAAAAGGAGCAACCATAGAGGAGGATTTAGAGTAGGTGTACTCACCAGAGCAGAACCAATGGATTTGTAATAATGAGAGGGTATGGATATGCCATTTGGACCAGCTTGTTCTTGCATGGGAAGCTTAGCTAGATGACCATGCAAAGGTGGAGAGCTACCATCATGATTCATATTCTGTGGAAGGGGCAATTCCTTGTTGTTATAGTCTGGTTGAATTCTCTAAGAGCTTCGGGTCATGTAATGTCTCTTAAGCCTATAGGCCATGTAATAACTAAGCCTATGGGCCTTGTAATCATCCCCATCATCCCTTGAGGGGGGGGGGGGGGTTATCAAAAATCAATAAAAATAAAGTCCTTTAGACCATTCGGGAAATTGAATTTATTAATTCACACCCAAATAACTCCATATGAACACCATAGTTTTTATTAATATCATATCAAGACCTCAATGTGAATGTTGTTCCTCCTATATAAGTGATTAAATTACTTGAATACCTCCAAGAAATCAAACCTAATTTAAATCACTATTCTCAATAGCAAGACCTCACTAAATAAATTTAAATAGTGAAATCAATTATTTAACTCTATATATTGAACAAATATCTAAAAAAATAGTTAAAAATGTATTTAAGGAATAAAATTTCCACTTTCATTCAAAAATATAAGTTCAAGAGAAATTAAAAAGATATTACACATGAAGATTAAAACTCAGAAGATAGCGTCCTTCAATTTCCATCATCCATAACCACTTGGTGCTTAGCCTCACACCACTTGAGAAACTTCTTTATTCTCTATTCCTTCCTTTATAATAAGAATGAATAGAATATTCAAAAAATTATCTAGAAAAAACCTCCCCTTTTTCTCTCTATATAATCCCTTTTAAATAAGTGGATATGAAAATATATATTGAGGAGGGGTGGAAATTTTCTGCCCAATTTCTATAAATATGAAGAATTATCGATTTAGTCTCCATTATAGGTAGAATATCGACTAGAGTTATTCTAGAGATTTGTTAAAATTTAAT
The DNA here is from genome assembly GCA_963277665.1 of Viscum album. Lineage (NCBI taxonomy): Eukaryota > Viridiplantae > Streptophyta > Magnoliopsida > Santalales > Viscaceae > Viscum > Viscum album. The sequence continues at coordinate 1,187,256,694 of OY728143.1, read as the reverse complement.
TTTATATCTACCCTAAAAATTTCAAATCATTTGTAAATGTTTAAAAAAATTTATATTTGAATTATTGAAGTCCTATTTTTATGTAAAAATAGACTCTTCATATTCCTCCACTTTTACACATGCAACAACTTCCTTAATGAGAAAATTTCTTCATAAAATTTAATTTCAATTTGATCCATCAATTAATATTTCAAATATATCTATAGTCACTTCATTTGGTTTCCTTTATCCCAAGATATACCTTCTTTAATGAATAGTGGTCAATATTTTCGGACAAAATAATTTCCTACCTTTATTGATTTATTTCCCCCCATAAAGTTTGAATTAGCACTTGGTACAGCTGAAGAAGTTGAATCCCACAAATAAAGGGAGCCTAAAAAATTACTCAATTTGTATCAATATTGTAAATGTTATTCTCAAAATAAAAAATTTATAGAAAATTGTTAAAATTATAGAATTAAGTAATTTTCACTTTTAATATCAAAACATCCCTAAAATAAAAAAATGTTGTAATTTAGCTCAAAATGGTGAATTTTTAGGGATTAAATCATTAAAATTCACATGAAAAAGAATAGAAATATTATATCTATCACTTATCCTTAAGCTCTTCTATATGATTAATGTTAGGATTTACTAAGATCATATCATCCATGTACATGCAAAGTATGATGAAGCTCTCATAATCAAACACCTTTCAAAAGAAGCAATGATATGTATTTATCTAGATGGAATTTTATTTTTTCATTAAGGAATCAAACTTTAGGTACCATTTCCTAGGTAAATTATAAAACCCATAAATTTTTCATTTTAGTTTTCAAACCATGTTACTTATATATTCCTTGAATCCTTTTGGTTTCTCCATGCATATTCCTTTATCTAAGACCCAATGTAGAAAAGTTGTTTTCACATCTAACTATTTAAGATGTTATCCTTCTTCCATACCCATTCTAAGAAACTTCCAAATTATTATGTGTTTAACAATTAGATTAAAATTTTCACTAAATTACACTACTTTATTATATTAAAAACCCTTCACAACTTACCTTACCTTGTTCCACTTCCTTCCACTTACTTCTTCCTTCAATCGGTAGACACACTTATTCTATAACACCTTATTTAACAATGGAAGTTCCAAAATCTCACAAGTTCCAAATCATGTAAGTAATCCATCTATTATTTCACCACCAACTCCCACTATTTTAAATCACTGAGACTTAACACCACCTTTGGGATTTTAGGATACCCACCATCCTTTAGAATCATATAATGTAAGTCATGCTCATACCTTTGTATTGGTCTTCTAACTCTGGCATACCATCTCAACTCTTGAGGTTATACTCCTTTGGACACCAATTCTCTTGAGACTCTTCCCCAAGATTACAAAACACCTAAGATATTTGGTATTTCTAGACTTGGATGAACCTCTGAAATCTAAACTCTATCTAAAACTCCCCATTCTGATTTTTTTAGTTCTTCTGAAACTTGAGTGCTTCTTGAACAAACCATAACTTATATACTTAAATTTAGATAAAACTCAACATGTGATGATTATTTTTTATTATCTATATATTCCACTTTGTTTTGATTCTTACATAGTATCCCTTCATTGAAGTGAATATTTTTACTTTTGATTACCTTCCACAGGTCATTATCCCAGAGTTGAAAAAAAAATCTTTCACTACTATAAAATATAAAGGAACATGATTGAGTATTTAACTCTAATTTTTCCCTTTTACTAGCACAAACATGGAAAGATTAAATACACCCAAATAATTTAAGGTGGGATAATTAAACCTTTATTTTTATCCACAAATCTTATAGAATATATTTCTATAATGGTGGGAAGGAATCCTGCAGACAATGTAAGACACACAATTCACCGCTTCCACCCAAAATTATTTAGGAAATTTGGAATTAAACCCAATTATTATATCTATATCATATAATATCTTTTTTTATACACTTTTATACTATATTTTGTTTTAAAGTTCTAGTAATCATCTTCTCAAAATGAATTATTTTCTTCCAAAAAAATTGCAGAAATTCTCTGCTTCCATATTATACACCATTATCAAAACTCAAGCACTTAAACTTTAAAATAAACTCTCTTCCCACCATGTATATCCATAGAATCATGGTTATAAACACCTAGAGCTTGTTACTGTGAAATAACAACCACACCTTCTAGGTCACATCATCAATTAAGGTAAGAAAATACATTGACCCTCTATAAGATTGAATCAACACACACCCCCATACATCTATATGCACTGGCTCTAACTTATAGTTCATCAGTGTTATTACTTATTTATTGAATAAAATATTTATATACTTCTATAGGATTAACTATTTCTATGTTTCATACTCTACATAGTCAAGTTTCAACATTCCCTTTGCAACCATGATCTTCATATCTTTCTCACCTAAGTTTCCTAGATGACCATTCCTTGATTTCAATATTTTCAAAGTTTTTATTCCAGAAAGGGTTGTATCATCCAAAATCCTAGTAAGATATAATGTTTTTTTCAGTCCTTTGGAAACCACCATGGAAACATGTGATATCTTCCATAATCCTTTCAAAAAACTTGTACAGAAACCCAAAACTTCCAATTGACCAACCAAAATTAAATCCTTCCTTAAATTCAGAATGTGTTTCACCATTATAACTCCAAAGAGTACCCTCTATTAGTTTATATGTTCACATCACCTTTTATAAAAATATTTAGAGTTTTTAATACACAATATGCATATTTCCAAACCTTATGGAAATATAATTCCACATGCTCCCTATCTTGGAAGTTGAGCGAAATGGTTCCCTAGAATTATTGATCCATGATTCCCACATACTTAAAATAATTAGAATTAAATTTCTCTCATACCAATCCAAAATATTTATAGAATAATCTCATGAAGAAAAACTTTTTAAATTTTATATCTTTTCTCTATATTCCTTCTTCAAGTGTCCCTTATTCCCACAATGCTAGCATGTGGGTCCTATCCCAAAAAACTTTACTTAAATATTGTCCTTATTCTTCTAACCCATATTTTAAATTTTATTTTATTTATAATATCATCATCTCTTACTCTACACAAAATAGACTATTCCTACAGTACTCTAGAATTTTAGATTTTAGATCTATTCATTTAGAACCTGATCTTTAATCCCATTGAATACCAAGTTAGTATTTATCCTAAAGTTTTTAATGATATAAACCATCACATCAAAAGATTTTGTAAGTGAATATTGAAGGATCAAGACCCAAATGGTTTTTTCTAACTCCACCTTCACTAATTAAATTTTGATCTAAATCATGTTGAATTTATTAACAATATTTTCCATTGAACTTCATTTTGACATAATCATATTGAAAATTCACCAAAATATGATAACTGTTTTCATTATGGATGATTTTATATACATTTTAAAAAGATTATCTATAAGTTCCATAGTTTTCTTCAACTCCTGGATATCGAAGGACATGTTATAGAGAAATATCATTCAAAAAAACCCGAGTGATTTCTAGTCGATCCTCTCCCATACCACTTTTTCTATTGCCTCTAGTTTAACACCATTAAATGGAATCTCATGATACATTTGATAATGACAATTTTAAATATTAATTTTACATAATTTGAAGTTTGAATTATCAAAATTCTCAATCTCAACCTTAGATTCTTCTAATTTTGATCCTTCTAAATCCGTAAGATCCCATTGAAATGAAAACATATAATTCAAGAACCACCATAAGTCCACAAACAATATCTAATAAAAATTTGTGTTTCAATGAAATAAATTCCATAAGTACTCATATAACCTCACTTATAGAATAAGGTCAAAATTTACAGAGTTCAGAAGAACCTAATAACAACAATCAAACAAAGTAACCTAACTCCAATATATCATTATGAACTAACTTAATCCTAGAAGATGTTTTGGAACACACACAAGTGGAAGAATAAAATTAAACATTGACAACATGAAATAACATAAAGTATTTATGTGTGTCATAACTTAATACTACTCCATGGGAGAAACATAACTGCTCTTTATTTCTAACAAGAGAGAATGATTACATGATTGTAATGATTGATTTGATTTTCCAAATAAGTGAACCCACTAGAATTGTTTATAGATTATATCCACCATTATAAATGGTTCCACCACTATTCTATCTCTATTTACACTTCCCACAATCTTTTGATATATATGGGAAAACCTCCATTTGGTTAAATCCATATGATCATCCATTACCTTAACCTTCTAAAACCCAATGAACAATGTGAGTGGATATTACATATCCTTTTGATTATTTTTTACATGACCTTTATAAACCACTATATTATTCTTACATATCCATTAGATCTAATCCTGTAAAAGACTTTCACTCCTTACACACTTCATCATTTATATCCAATATTCAGGCTACCACAGTCGCTTCCACACTAGGATTCTAGGTTCTACTTATTATGTTTCCATTTGGTTCTAGAATATATCCTATAGAAACAAAACTTATTAGAGATATCATTACTTTTACTAAAAAAATTCTCACTAAAACCTAAAAATAAACATGCACAATCATAATAGGCGAGTTTTTTTTATTCCCATTAACAATTATTTTACTTTTCTTCATTCCATATCCCTAAAGGTATTATCCAACATAAAATACATGATTATGGGGATTTTTTAAAACCAGATAAGGTATTTTTTACCCAAAAAACATAAGAACCACCAACATAAAACACAAATACTTCTGTTCATTCAATATAGACCTCCTCTATAAGTTATACACTTAATAAATAATATTTTACAACATTCTTTAAAATTGTATAATCCTTATGGGAATGTATTTAAAGAAACATTTAGATAGTTTCAAGCATTTAAAATAGGAAAAACGTATCATCAAAATCTATACCCTCAATTTGAGAGTTTCCTTCACATAAAAGGTAGGCCTTATTCAATGTTACTTCACCTTTTTACTCATATTGGTGTGAAATACCAACTTTTTCTTAATAATATTCTTATCTTTTAGACAAGGTAAAAATTACTAAGTATTGTTTTTCTAAATATAATTCATCTATTTATCACCAAGACCCAATTATCACCCCTTAAATGTTCTTTAACATCCTCTAACTAAAGTTGAGAAATAAGGATCATGTGTTTAGTTTTTCTCAAGATTATCTAGGAATTCCTACTCTTGTTGATATATAAAACAATATTTTTAGTTTCCATATGTCTTTAGAGTCTTGTGAATTTTCCTCTCCCTTGACTAATCCCTTCATCATCACTACAAATTACAAATTATATTTTAGAATTACTCATATCATCTAATTTTTTATTCATTCACTTATTCAAAATCTCTATCAATGGGAAATAATTTTTTTGATGTGTCACGATCCTTTAAGAAAACCACAACACAACTATCCACAATCTTTTTCAAATATTTGTTAAAGCATCAATAGCTTTTACTGCCTGGAGTGTATCTAAGAAAATAAATTCATTGTCACATTTACTAATTTTACCAAAATATATTTATTTCACCTTGATGTAACATGGAATTCCCAAATACTTCAATACCTTCAAATTAATATTATTTCTAAACCACATATCATATAATGTATTTAATGAATCTAGATAAAGTAAGCACTGGTTATTGATGTGAATCATTACTGAAAAGATTATCCAAAAAAATGTTTAGATGTTCCATTATCCACATGTAACACTCCAAGATTTTATTTTATGAATACTATGTATGATATCTTATGGTACACATAACACTGAACTTAAGAAAACCATGATATACTGCAGAAATATTATTATTTAAATATAATCGTTATAACCTAGCTATTGGATTGACGGTATGAATAGAAGTACCTGCATTATGAAATATATTTAGAAAAGTTTTATTAATAAAAATATATTGAATAATTCTAAGTAAATAAGTATTATAATAATTAAATTATATTAGGTTAAGCATAGTTAATGTTCAAATGAGTCATTTTTTACTATAAAAGCAGGTTTTCTTTATATTATATATGTTTCATTTAAAAGATAAATTTCTCTTATTATGAGTATTAAATTTATTTAAAATTTATTTTTTACACAAAAAATAATGAATAATAATTCATAAATTTATTATCAATTTGTTATAAATGAAAATAAAATCATTTTATGGTAAAAAGAAATACTTTTTAGAAAACTGTTTTTAAATGAGTAATTTATTTTTACCTTAATAAATAAATTTAATCACTAAAGATTATTTATTTTGATGAGTTTTATTGATAATATATTCAATAAAATAAATTAAAAATCATATAACGCTTTTTATTTGGAAGGAAATTAGGAAAAAATCATTTTATGTTTCAAAAATACGTTTGTTCTAAAAATGGGTTTTACGTGTTTGTACACGAATATTAGAATTATTTTCTGGAACTTTTAAAAATTTAATTTTATTAAATTATATTATTTTTTAATTCATAATTTCAAAAATATATTATATTTAATTTTTGAGTTTAATTTGAAAAGGTTTATTTTTAGGTGAATAGTGAAAAATATCGACTCTGCAAATATTGTCACTTTTATGACATTATCATGATATAATAATAGCTTGAAAGTTTAAGAAAACTTTTTTATTTATTAAAAATATATTTAATAAGTAATATAATTCATTTAAAAATATAATTTTTAACTAATAAATTTATGTTCTACATTTTGAAAACTTAAATAATTCTTTATTCAATTAAAAACTATTTTTGATTCTTTTATTTTAATTAAGTAATTTCAATGTAACAATCAGTTTGGGTTTAGTTTTAAAGAAAAATAAGTATCCTTTAATTTAACCTAATCCAATTAATTCCATGGTAATCTATATTACACATGATTTTGGTATAAAATCTTTTTTATGATTAAGCGATCATTTATCTAAAAATTATTTTTCATTGCATTTTGAGAACCTATATTAAATCTAATTTATATAAATTATAGGAATTGAATTATGTAAAATGGATTCCATATTTTTAATAATAATAATAATTAATATTAGGTAATGGTTTCAATTGATTTTTTTTTCATAATGAATAGTAACAATGTTAAGAATATATCACCTTGGTTAAAGGAAAAAAGGGCCAACTGGTAATAAAACTCTAAGATAAGGTATCAAAATCTCTCAAACACTTGATTTTATTTCATGGGATTATTTTAATTCTAAAAAAATCATACTATATTAAAAAATATGTCAATTTGGTGCTATATTACTTTAATAATGTCTTTATATTATTTTAAGTGAAGAATAAGTACAAAATATCACTCTTTTTTAATATCTCTATATGTTTTCATAAGAATAACAAATTTTTAAATGGATATAAATGGTTATTTTTAATAATAATAAATTATTTTTGTGATAGTAATTTTTTTTTAATTTTTAGTAATGTTATAATTACCTAAAATGCTTATGCATTGCTGATGAAGCACTTGTGTAAGGAGGTGAAAAATTAAAGTAAATAGTTTTAAAATATTAAAAGTGATGTTTTTTAGATAAGTTAAAGTATTTTATGATTCTTATGGATCAAAATTAAAGGTAATTATTGTTTTAAATATTAAAATTCTAACTCCATAGAAATATTGATGTTTTTAAGGTCAAATTATATGAATAGTCCCAAAAATGATTTAAGGATATTTTATGTTAAACAATATTTAATTAATTCTTTTAAAAATAATAAAAATCATAACTTTTTTCAAATTAATGTGAAATTGTTGATAATATTAAACATTTTCCACTTATTATCCACTTTCACTTTTATAATGACATTATTGAACCTTAAAGACTAAGTGTCATGTTACAAAGGTAAGGCTTAAAAAGGGTTTATGAGGGGTTAAAATAAAGAGATAATGGTAACAATAACTTAAAAAACTGATTAAATATTATTGGTTGGATTTATTTAGAACCTTTATCATCCCAAATTCCAAATTTACCTAATTTGGAACCACTTTTCCATGAAAGTGACCTTATATTATTTTAAAGTTTAGAATAATTACAAGTCAAACACTTCCCTCACTTATAAATGGGAATCTCTTCTCTTCTATTCTACACACATTCTTGAGTCACTCGACTCAATGAATCCCAAACTGTTGGTCAGAAAGAATAACTCAAGAAGGGGGGGGGGGGGTGAATTGAGTTCTCAATAAAATTTTTATTTAAAAACAATTTAAAAACTATATTCCCAATTTTAATAAAAATATCCAATTAATAAAAAATAGTATAAATATATAAAATTTATCTTTCAAATAATTTCTCAGAAGTAGGATGAAATCTCAATTAAAATATCTTTTAAATATTTTAACTTTTGAAATTAAGTTACTTGATCAAAAATTTTATATAAAAACAAATTAAGACTGACTATCAAGTAAAGTTTTCTCATAGTTTAGAAAATAGAAATTGATTTATAGTTTAAAGTATAAAAACTAGAAAAATACGTAGTATAATTTAAACAAGTGGTTTAGTATCACGTCGAGACTTAATCCCCTCCACTTGAAAATCACATGCTGCTAAGTAGTTCATTAAAGAATAAACTAATCCAAAACCTGGATCAAGTTTTACAAACAACAATACACAAGACTTTATAGACACATAACATCTTCTATAGTTGTACATGGGACGAAAAATGATAACAAGACACATAAGAACTCTTCCATAGTTATTCATGGGAATAAGAATAAAGTATTTGAGAGAATATCAAGTATTATCTAGTTTAGTATAAAATACTATGTTTTTATAGATAAATAGAGAATTATAAAATACAGCGCAAAAGAACAACTAATATGGAAAGAGAAATAGATAAAAATATAGGAAATGTAATTTAGATCAATCCAAGTATCTTTGATTGTCTGAAGTCCTTGAAAATTTCTTTAGAAGGTGATTGGATGAGTTTTTCAGAAAATTATGAAAAACCGAGAATCATAAAATCTTATTCGAAGCATAGGTACTCATGCACAAATCCTATGTTATTATATATGTGTTAGTAAAATGTTTTCAGTAGTCCATTATTTCTCGACACTATCAAATAATTATATTTAAATATATATTCATCCAAAGTATCCACTAAAGAATAATCATTCTTCATTAAATTCACTGAAACTTAATTAAATGCCTCAAAAATAGCTGTTGGAGATTTTAAATGATCCAATTCTAAGTTAGAAATGGTAATATATCTTCACTTAATGTATAGTTAGTTAATCTCATAAAAACATAACATATTCAGTTCATTTAGAAAGGTGATACATTCAGTTCATCTCTTTATGCGTTCAGCTCATTTGCACATGCGGTAAGTTGATGACTTCATGCAGCAAGTTTTTTTCTTTCTGTGGTTACTACATTAGAAGACAAAATTAGTATATTAATTTAGGAAAAATTATACATACCTTGGAATGATATCTTGATTTATTCATGTGGTAGGTATTTTTCTTCATGCGGTTAGGTACATTTATTTTCATGGTAGGTTGATTATACATGCGGTAAGGTGATTCTCATCGCACAGTAAGCTGAGTCTTCAATGTGTGGTCAGTTCATTACTTAGATAATATATTTTCATCTAACTCACAGTAAGAAGGTTTTTTTAGGCTCTATGGTGATAGAGTCACTTTACCTTCACATGGTAAGTGGTACGACAAGCTCTATACTTATCCATTTTTTAATTTTTTCTAGTAAAATACTTTCTAACAAAAAACATAAAAATCATTAATATTAAGATAAATATGTTTCGGGATCATTAAAATAAGGAGGTTTTGGTTTAATCTAAAAATCTCTCCATTTTTGATGATCACAAATCATGACATTTAAAATGAAATGAATTTCATATATCAAAAGTATATTTACTAAGGATTGAAATAACTACGTGATAAGTTCTCTAAATAATGAAAATGGTTTAAACTAAATTCTATTAATTTTAATTTATCACATTAATATCCCTTTTGAGATTATAAAAAAGAAAAAAAATAAGGAATATGAGAAAAAAGGGAAAAATAATAATATTAAAAGATTAAATGAATTTAATATTAGAAAATGTAGTACAAAAAAAGGGTATAAAAATATTACAATAAAAAAAATATCATAAATCCTATTATGTATCCAAATTAGGGTCATATATTATTTCTATAAGAAGGATATAATCCTTTAATTTTTATGTAGAGGCATGGAAGAAGTAGTCTCAGGAGAAGAAGAGGAGGTAAGGGATCTAATAACCATACACCTCTAAACCGGTCTAAGTTGCTGAAAGGCTTGAGTAGGAGTTAGTGAAAAAATATTAATTTTAGAGTAGGTAATATGATATGATAAAAGAATGGATAAAGGGGCTATCATAGCTATTTGAGAGGTATACATATATAGTTCCATAAACCGGGTAAATTCACTGAAAACCCGTGAACCATGCTCTAAATCTTGAAGGAAATCATCCTGATTTTCTATAAAATATTACAAAACAAGATTAATATCTCTAAGATCTTCAACTTTTGATTTAAAATCATTATTTAAAGGATGCATCTTCAAATCCAATGCAGGATTTTGAAACATCCCTTTCAAATTGGACTTTGTGAAGATCCTTCTTAGATAATAATCAATCTCCCTCTCGATTGTTTCTCGGTCTTTAATAGTTTTTTTTGAATCCTTAGGAACTAAATATAGGGTATTAACATCATGGGTTTAAAACCCATCATACACTATTTCTTGAGTCTTGTTGAACCTTTCAAAAAAAAAATACAAATCATCCTAAATGAACTATTTGTTCTTGTCTTCACCAACCGAAGGAGCAGAATAAACAAGAGTAGGCTGAAATATAGCATTCATAAACCTCTATTATAACTAAATAATAATGTTAGATAGATCATATTGAAGATCACAAACTTGATCTATCATATCTACAATATCATTCTGCATCCTCTGTATTTTGAAATTAAATCTAGGATTAAGATGATTGATGATCAAAGTAACCGATTCAGAAATATCTTCTTGTCTCACTTGAAGTAAAGAGTTATGAAAGATATAAAATGAATATTTGAGTATCTACAACATATCTGATTTAAAAATAGGTAATTTATATTTAGTGACATAATAATATGATATAATGGAGGGTGTAGGAGTAGAAGGAGATGGATCACTAGCTGGATGCCTACCATCTACCTCAGGTAAATACTCCATCAAAATATTTCTCATAGTGCGATCCTCAACTCTGGTAAAACCTTCAACTTCATCATTATCAGAATGTTCAATAATTTACTCATTAACAACAAACTAGTAATCTTTAATTCTCACTTGAATGTCAACATCAACAATCAAATATCCTTCCATAGTTCTTTTAATAGAGAGAGTGGAAGGTCCACCATGTCCAGGTGGACTTCCACCATGATCTTCATCATCAAAATTAAGATATTATAAGCTCAATCCAAGAGATCTATGGGACTTATTATAACACCCCAAGATTTTATGGCATGTCTCTTCTTAAATAAATTCAATTTCTTTGATATCTTACATTGCACACAATACCCAGCTTAACCACACAATAAAATATTATTATAAAATAGATGTTAAATTGGTGGTAATGAGTAGAATTAACCAAATTATGAAATTTATATATATTCAAATGTTTTTACATTAAACCAATATATTTTATAGAGTTAAGATAATAATAAAACAAATTTTAAGTAAAAAATTCTATATTTTTCTAAAGATAGTTTTGTCACCTTCTGATGGAAAATTTATTTTAAATCTAGTTTTTTAAACTTTTATAAATTATATTTTAAAAAAGAAAATTCTTCTTTGAAATAATAATATAAAAATTAACTTTGGTTTAATTTTTGTTATTTTTCTGATAAGTTTCACATTTTGATGAATAATTAATAGAATATTTCATTTTAATTGAAAATAGATTTTTCTTAAAATTTATTCATAGTGTTAAATTATATATTTGAATGGGTTTATAGTATAATTAGATCAAGTTTTTATCAGTTAATCCAATTATTTTTATTGGAATAAATTTCACATTGAAATTGGATGTTTTCTCATTCGGTTAGCGAGATTAATTTTTAATTAATTTATGAAATTTTTTTTTTGAATTTTGAAGAATAGATTCCATATTTGGATTAAAAAGGCCCAAATTTATTAAATAGGTCCCTTTTATTTTTGAAAAATATGAATAGTAACTTTAGTAATATTTTTTTATCACTGTAGTTAAGGGTTAATCAGATAATTAAAGTTAAAAATTATATTATAAATAATATAAAATTACCCTAACACTTTTAGTAATTTAATTTGACAAATTTGTTTCAACCAAAATCATCCTTGGGCTGATATTATAACCATTGGAAGCTACTTAAAAGGGATTATGACATTTATAATATTATATTCAAAGAAAAGTCAATTTTGTCACACTTTAATTTTTAATAAGTGAAATATTTTTAATATGGGGTTATATAAGTGATATTTTTGACTATAAATAGTATTTGTAAATCTAATATTTTTATATAAATCATTGTAATTTATTTATAATTTTTATTGATAAAATAATTACCTTAAATGGTGACATAACAATGATGCAATAATTGTTTAATTAATGTAAGAATATAATAAATGATATTAAAAATATTAAAATAAATATAATTTTAAATAATTAATGTCATAAATTAATTTTATGGATGTATTTTACCTTTTTAGTGATGAATTAAAATTATTGGTTCGAATTTATCTTATTGTTATGATATTTCTAAATAGTCAAGTAATGAATAGTGTCACAATTGACATTATTGATATGTTAAAATAAATAATATTCTATTAAATGATATAAGATTTATAAAAATATAAATTTATAAAAAATAATTAGGATAAGTCTAAAAATTTCATGAACTACTCATTTATTGGTCATTTTTCCTTTTATAACAACTATATTAACCTTTAAATAGTAAAAACACATATTGTCACAATAAGAGTTAAAATGTTTAAAAATGAGTTAAAATGTTAAATAATCACAAAGTGGATAATATATGGTCTAAAATATATTATACTATTCATTTATAAGATATTTTTAAGTATTAGGCTCTAGAATTGTCTTATTATATTGTAATATTTTGAGGATTTCCAAAAGTGCCCCCTCACCTCAATTATAAAAGGGAACCTCCTTCCCCAATTTCTCACAAAACTTTGTGCCATAGATCTCGACCAAAACCTGTTAATTTATCCTAAAAACATCCATAGTTAAGTTATATAGTTCTTAGTCCTTCCAAAATACCTATCCTAGATCACTTAAGAAGAGATTAAAGGAAGTCCATTGAAGAAGAGGTAATCGTCTTTATCGAGTCTTTCAAGTCTGTTTCTTCTTACACTTCCTCTTCATGTGTTTTTTACATGATAAATTAATAAATACAATATCATATATATTATGAGATGTTATTATTATTGTTTTAGAACCATATTTTACCATTAATCCATCCTGGAAAAAATGAAATCATTGTGCGTGCGTACATACAACTTACCATCTCTACGCCGCGGTGTAATATATTTTTCAAAACCATTTTACTTGGATTGGTAAAATGATGGAAATAATGGATATATATATAGTAATTATGACATTATATTTATTCTTTAATAATTAATATACCATCCACTTCCTTATCCTTTCACTATTAAGGGAATGATATCGTCGCTTGGGCGTACGTACGACATACCCTCTCCACGACGCGATGTGATTTATTTTCCATGTTCACCATTAAATTATGATTATAAAATATTATATAATGAAAAAATTTGATATAGATTACCTTAATATATTTTTTTATATTATGGAACTATATTCTATGCATAATAACTAGGACTTACACAAGGAAAATGAAGTAGTTAACACCCGAAACAAGGGTAATAATGAAATATTATCAACAAAAAGGTGATAAAATAATATAAGAAGATCATATATGATATCATAAATATTAATAAGGTTATCATATAAGTTAATGAAACTCTTAAAATCATTATAAATTATATTAAATCACACACAACCAAAACAAAGTGTAAGGTAAGGGTTTTCTTCTCATCTCACTTTTTATTTCTATGGGACACATGCTTAATTAATGAATTATCTATTTTATATGGTGTATATGATGAACTTTGAAATTTTATATCATGATTTTTTTTATTCTCATTTTATTGAAAGTTTTGTTAAATTTTATTCTTTTATAGGGCATACGATTCAACTGATTACAATTGGTAAGGGATTTCTTAACTCATTTTTCATTCATTGGGTTAAAATTCCATTTAATTAATTATGCAATGAAAAGGTTATGTGTGAAGTTAAGTTTGATTATATACTATTCTATTTCCACTTATTTTATGTTTTTTTATAATTAATACACATAATATATTCATTTTTCCTAAACTATATATTACATACAGTGTCTACATTAAAAGATACTTGAATTACTGGGAAAATAAAATTAAATCTGTATATTTTAATCAATAAAGATATTTCCTAATAAAGATTGTTGGTTAATAAATTAATTGATCATTTAAATATATAATTAATTCTTTGGACATAAAGAATATTTGGGTACCATTTATAGAAAATCCCCTTGATGCATCAGTAGTCTCATGAAACAAATAATGTGGCCAAACTAAATGAGTTTTTTACCCATAAAGATTAAAATGTCTTGTGAAAATTATTGACAGTAGTGGTTCATGTTCCAGATACATGGAGTCAAATAATTAATAATTTGATTAAGAATTCATTTATTATTATCCAAATTATTTTCACTATGAAAAAAATCTATGGATTCATTTCATCCTCAATTTATTAATTAAATGGAATATGTGTTCAATTATCTACTATTCCATGTTGATTATTCTATTTAATTAAAGATAGATTACACTATATGTAACTCTTACTGGGAACCTAATCTCACCCTTTTATTTTTTATCTTTTCCCCAGGTGATTATCATGAAATGTTTGAATGATTTCAAGGATGAAAATTACTTTCCTTTGTTATGTTTTTAATTACCAATGTAATAAGGGTACCATGTATGTATCTAGTTCTTAAAGACTAATAAATTGTTCAGTCCTATGAGATTTGAATCTTATATATATTCCAATGTAACAAATAAAGGAACTAATTTTAGGCTACTAGGGTTAGGGTCATTAAAATTGGTATCAGAGTAAGTTAACTAGAAACATTGGGAACTAGATTTTAAAATAAACATAACCAACATGAGAACTATGATAACTCCTTATAGTATTTAAAAAAAATTTACCACTAGAGGAATTTTTTTTGTTGATCAATACTCGTGAATATTATGTGATTACTCAATGTGTTCCATTATTTAGTGATGAATCCTAATGTAAGGAAGGGAATCAATACCCATAGACAATGTTGGGATTTCCCCATTGAGTAAGACAACACAGTCGGTGTTGGAGCAGAGCAGATCATCACCATATTAGGAAAGCTTACCCAGGCTATGAAAAATTACTGTGCTATACCTATGTTGGATCGTTTCATGTGGAATAATACCCCATATTTTAGTGGGACTACTAACCTAGTGGAAACTAAGCAATGGATCATGTCCCTAGAAAATATATTTATACCATTGAGATACAATGAAAATGAAAAGGTAGTACTGTAAATATATTATCTCAAGGGAGATGCTGATCAATGGTGGTTTTTGATTCAAGATATTAAGGAGGAAGATGAAATAGAATTCATGGAATGGAGGTATTTTAAAGATTTTTTTGAAAAATATTTCCCTCATGAACAATGATTTAAGATGAAGAGAAAATTCTATAGCTTAAATAAAAAAGAAGAAGAAAGTGTTGTAGAACATGAGGCTACTTTTACAAGACTATCCAAGTATGATACATATTATATATGTAATCCAGATTTAAATATTGATCATTTATTTGAAGGTCTTAATCTAATTATTCTAAGGGCATTCAATTATCAAAAAAATTCATCATATGATGAAATAGTTTTATGTGCCATCATAACGAAGAAGGAATTTTCTAGATCCTACATCTTCAAGAGAAATAACCACGATAAAGGAAAATTTCCAAAAAATAATAAGGGGATAAATATATTTCAATCCTATGAAAATTAGGGGAATAAATATATAGGTAAATTCCTAAAGGAAATAATAGTTTGTTAAAATTGCGGAGAAAAGGGTAATCTATCTCATGAATTCTAGGGAAAGAAACAAAAAAATGATATTTAGTGATTAAACTACAAAGAAACAGGTCATTATTCAAATCAATATCCCAAGCGTTAGGGGAATATACCATAGAAGATGCCAAGGGGATATGACCAAGCTTATGCAATCACTACAGCTTAGGTATAAGTACCCAATGATGTGGTGGTATGTATATTAATCATATCTTCATATTTAGACAATGATTTGTTTTATTCTGGATCATATCACTCTTTTATATCTACTCAGTTTTCTAAGAAAATTAGATACTTCCCTTTTGATTTAACAAATGAGTTTCCAGTCAAAAATCCTAAGGGAAGTCTCATTAAAAAAAATCATTGGGTAGTTCCAATTATGACATATAAACATTCTTTATTTTCTAACCTTATCATCATAAGTATGGGTGAATTTGATATAATACTCAGTATGGATTGGATTTCAAAATATGATGTGAAAATTTATTGTAAGAAAAAGGAAATTGCAATTTGTATGAGAGATGTAGAATTCCTTATCTTTAGATCAGAAACATCATCATTTGATTCTTATCTAGATCCACCCTGATAGCTCTGTTGAATGAAATTTTTAGGGATTAAGAGAAAAAATATGGGTATGAATAAAGTAATCTTAAAATTTAAAATGAACCTATTGTATAGGAATAAATTGATATATTTCCTAAGGAATTTACTGAACATCCCCCAAAGTGTGAGGTAGAGTTTTCTATTGATTTGATTCTTGATTCAAGACCAATATCAAAAGATCTATATAGAATATCCACTATGGAATTAATGGAGTTGAAGAAACAACTAGAGAAGATAAGTGATAAGGGATTTATTCTCCCTAGTGTTTCTCCATGGGGATCCACTATTCTTTTTGTTAAGAATAAGGATGGATCCATGTGATTGTGAATTGATTATAGGTAAATAAATGTGATTATAATAAAGAAAAAATATCCTCTACCCTTTATTGATTATTTATTTGATTAACTTCATAGATCTCAATATTTTTCAAAGATTGATCTTCATTCTAGGTATAATTAATTTTGAGTAAAGAAATAAGAAATTTCTAAGTAAACCTTTTAGACAAGGTATGGACATTATGAGTTTATAGTAATTACATTTGGGATGACTAATGCACCCTCAGTTTTTATAGATCTAATGAACTAATTATTCAAGTAATATATTGATGATTTTTTTTTATTCATTGATGATATATTGGTGTATTATAAAAGCTATGAGGACCATGAGAATCACTTTTGGATAATTATTAATACTCCTTTAAGAAAAGAGTTATATGGTAAATTTAGAAAGTGTGATTTATGGATTCAATAAATTTATTTTCTTGGCCATATTGTTTCTAAGGATGAAATCTTAGTTGATCCTATAAATGCAAAGTCTATGAAAGAATGACCTACACCAATAAACATAACTGAGGTATGTAGTTTCATTGGTTTGGAAGGTTACTATCAGAGATTCGTTAAGAATTTTTCTCGATTGGATAACCCATTAACCAAGCTCACATGTAAAGGGGTTACATTAGTATATACAAAAGAATATGAAGAATGTTTTGAATAACTAAAGAGAAGATTGGTTAATGCTCCAATTTTGACTCTACCATGAGGAAATAAAAAGTTTGTGATATATAGTGATGCATTAATGAAAGGACTTAGATGTGTCCATATGAAAAATGATAAAGTTATCTCATATGAATTAAGGTAGTTGAATAATCATGAACAAGATTATCCAACTCATGATCTTGAGTTAGAAATCGTAATCTTTTATCTGAATATATGGAGACACTATATCTATGGTGAAATATGTGAGATATATAAGGATAAAAATGGTTTGAATTACATCTTCTCATATAAAGAACTCAACATGAGGTAAAGATAATGGATTGAGTTACTCAAGGATTATGATTGATCGATACATTACCACCCAGGAAAAGAAAATAAAGTAGCAGATGCATTAAGTAGAAAAAATCATGGATTTCTATCCCAAATGATGATTGAGATAGATCCTATATTCATGGATTTAGTAAATATTGATATGGAAATTACTAAGGTAGGGGAGACACCACTCCTTTTTTAAATGATTGTGAAACCATATTTGTTAGAAAATATAAAAAGTTCTCAATATGATGATGATAATTTTAATGATAAAATTAAAGTTGAGAATGATAGAAAGTTGGAAGGATTTGTTTGTGTAGTTGGTGTTATAAAATTTGGAAAGAGGTTATGTGTTCCATCAACACTTGAGCTAAAAAGGGATTTATTGGATGATGCAAATAACTTAAATTTATTGACACACCCTATTAGTACCAATATGTATAGGGATTTTAAGGAACATTTTTGGTGGGATAATATGAAGTAATAAATTGCTGAATATGTGTCAAGATGTTTAGTTTTTCAACAAGTGAAGGCTAAGAGAAAACATCCTAGAGGATTTATGCAACCTATTTCTATACCCATGTGGAAATGGGATGGAATTATGATAGAATTTTTCATAGTAATACCAAGGACTTCTAAAAGGATTGATGCAATATGGGTTATTATTGATCGCCTTACCATATCAACACATTTTGTTGCTAAAAGAGAATATTTAACTCTTGAATGCCTATAAAGACTATATATTAATAAATTTGTAATGATATGTGGTGAAACTCTATCTATTGTATCTGATTGATATCCCCATTTTATATCAAAATTATAGAAGAGTCATCAGAAGGCTCTAGATACTGAGCTTCATTTGAGCACTGCCTACCATTCTCAAACTAATGGACAGTCTAAAAAGACTATTCAAACATTTATATAAATGTTGAGATCATTATCACTTGACTTTCAAGGAATGTGGGATCAGTATATACTTTTGGTATAGTTTTTATACAATAATAGTTTCCATTCAATTATTCAAATGGCACTGTATTAAGCATTATATAGAAAGAGATTCATACTCCAATCTTTTGGGATAAATTTGGTGAAAGGAAACTTATAGGCTTAGAACTAATGTATCTCAAAGTCGAAAAAATAGTTACATTGACAATTAGAGAAAGGATTTTGTATTTCAAGTAAGATATCACATATTTCTGAAAGTATATTCATGGAAGGGTTTCGTAAGGTTAAGTAATAAAGGGAAACTAAGCCTCAAGTATATTAGACCATTCGAAATTTTGGAAATAATTGGAGCTATAACTTATAGATTAGAAATGCCACAAAGTCTCTCCAAAGTTCATGATGTGTTCTACATATCATTGTTAAGGGAGTATATTCCAGACCCAACACATGTACTTAACCTATGAAGAAATAGAATTAGAACCTGATATGTATTTATATAAAGATATTATCGAGATTATTGGCCTTAGAGATCAAGTATTGATGAATTGTACTACTTAACTGGTAAAGGTTCTTTGGAGAAACTATAAAATGGAAGAAGCAACATGGGAACTTGAGGATGTTATAAAGAAGAACCACCCTCATCTGTTTAAAAGGTAATATTCAAGAAAATTTCTAAGGAATTTTTTTTGAAGTAGGAAAGAATATAACACCACAATATTTTATGGTATGTCTCTTCTTAAATAAATTCAATTTATTCGATATCTTACATTGTACGCAACACCCAGCTTAACCGCATAATAAAATATTATTATAAACTAATCGTTAAATTGACAGGAATGAGTAGAATTAACAAAATTATGAAATTTATATATATTCAAATGTTTTGAAATTCAACCAATATATATGATAGGCTTAATATAATAATAAAATCAATTTTAATCATAAAATAGTATTTTTTTAAAGACAATTTTGCCGCCTTTTGATGGCATATTTATTTTAAATCTAGTATTTTAATTTTTTTATAAATTATATTTGAAAAAATAAACTTATTATTTTAAGTCATAATATAAAAATTTACTTTGGTTTAATTTTTGGTATTTTTCTGATAATTTTCATGTTTTGATGAATAGTGAATAAAATATTTCATTTTAATTGAAAATAACATTTTCATCAAATTTATTTATAATGTTAAATTATATATTCGAATAGTTTTAAAGTATAATTAGATCAAGTTTTTATAATTCAATCCAATTAAGTTCATTGTAATCAATTTCAAATTAAAATTGGATATAAAAACTTTGTGAAATTTTGAACTCTTTTACTTCAAAAAACCTATTTTCTCATTTCTTCAACGAGATTAATTTTCAATTAATTTATATAATTTATCGGTTTTGAATTTTAAAAAATGGATTCCATATTTAGAATAATAATGTCAAAATTTAGTAAATAGGTGCCTTTTATTTTTGAACAATATGAATAGTAACTTGAGGAATATTTTTTATTACCATAGTTAAGGGTAAATCGAGTAATTAAAGGTAAAAATTATATTATAAATATTATAAAATTATACTATCACTTGTACCAATTTCATTATATGAGTGTGTTTAGACCAAAATAATCCCTGGGTCTTAAATTATAACCTTTGGATGCCACTTCTATGAGAGTATGACATATATAATATTATATTCAAAGAAAATCAATTTTGTCACACATTTATTTTTAACAAGTGAAATATTTTTAATATGGGATTATATAAGAGATATTTTCGACTATAAATATTATTTATAAATTTAATATATTTATCTATATAATTTTAATTTATTTATAATTTTTAGTGATAAAACAATTACCTTAAATGGCAACACAATGATGATGCAATAATTTTTTAATTAATGTAAGAATCAAATAAATGATATTAAAATTAATAAAATAAATATAATTTTATACAATTAATTTCATCCACGAATTTTATAGATGAATATCATGTGTTAGTGGTGAATTAAAATTATTTTTTTGAATTTATATTTTTGTTATTATATTTTTATAAAGTCAAGTAATGAATAGTGTCATAATTGACATTATTGATATTTTAAAATAAATAATATTTTATTAAATGATATAAAATTCATAAAAATATAAAATTTGACCAAATAATTGGGATAAGTCTAAATTTTTTATCAAGGATTCATTTATTGGTCGTTTTTTATTTTATAGTAACTATATTAACCTTTAAAGAGTAAAAAAAATGTTGTCACACTAAGAGTTAAAAGGTTTAAAAAAGGATTTAAAACCAAAATATAAGGGTATAACCATGACATAAACTTGTCAAAAAATTATTTTATGAATACTATTCAACCCTTATCACATTAATATTTTATTTTAGCTATTTAATGGATAATTTTCCATGAAAATAACTTACATATTATTTAAATCAAAGATAGTTGCAAAATATCACTCTCTTTGTATTTAATATCATTTATGTGTCCACATAGTGAAAAAATCAATATATGAATGAAAATAAATATATATTTTTATCCTAATAAAATTATTTTCATTAAATAAATTTATTTTAAATTTTTAAAAATTTTATAATTACCTTAAAGGCTTTATCAATGCTAATACATTATTTATTTAATTAACATAAAAATAAAGTAATTGATTTTAAAAGTGTTACTTTTGATATATTTAGGATGATTTAATGTGTATATTTATTTTTATAAATATATATAATATATTATAGATTTTTCAAAGAATTATATTGGAATTACCACTTTTTATCGATGTATTTGAAGTTAAATTAAATGAATAGTATCAAATTTGACAATAATGATATTTTATTGAATTAATATTTTATTAAATTAGTTAAAAATCAAAAAAAAAAGTTAAATAATCACAAATAGGATAATATATGGTCTAATATGTCTTCCCCTATTAATTTATAGGATATTTGGAAGTCTTTTTCTCTAGAATAGCCTTATTATATTTTAATATTTTGAGGATTTCCATAAGTGCCGCTCACCTCAATTATAAAAGGCCACCTCCTCCCTCACTTCCTCACACCAATTTGTGCCATATAGCTCGACCAAAAACTCAAAATTTCATCTACCATAATCCTTAGTTATTTTATATAGGTTCTATTTCTTCCAAAATACCTACACTAGATCACTTAAGAAGAGATTAAAGGAAGTCCGCCGAAGAAAAGGTAATCGTCTTTATCGACTCTTTCAAGTCTGTTTCTTCTTTCGCTTCATATTCAGGTGTTTTTTCAATGATAAAGTAATAAATCATATATAATCTATATGATAATATGTTATTTTTATTATGATATAATCATATTTCACATTTTATCCATCCTGAAACAAACAAAAACACTTTGTGTGCGTACATACAACTTACCATCTCCACACCATGGTGTAATATGTTTTTCATCACCACTTTACTTGGATGGATATAATTATTGAAATAATAAATATATATAGTAATTATGTTATGATATTGATTCTTGATTAATTAATATACCAACCACTTTTTTACCCTTTCACTATTAATGGAATGACATCGTCACTCGTGTGTGCGTATAGACTACCATCACTATGACATGATGCGATTCATTTCACATGTTCACCATTAAACTATGATTATAAAATAGTATATAATGAATAAATATGATATATATATCCTTAATATATATATTTTTGGAGATGATGTAACTATATTCTATGCATAATAACTAGGACTTACACAACAAAACATGCATAGGAAAATGAAGTAGTTAACACCCGAAAGAAAGATAATATTGAAATATTATCAACAAACAGGTGATAAAGTAATATAATAAGATGATATATGATATAATAAATATAAATAAGGTTCTTATATAAGTTAATAACATTATTGAAATTTTTATAAAGGATATTAAATCACGAACAACTAAAAGTAAGTGTAAGGTAAGAGGTTTCTTATCGTCTCACTTTTATTTCTATAGGACATATGATTAATTCACCATTTATTCCTTTTGTGCGGTGTATATGATGAAATTTGACATGTTATATCATGAATTTGTTTATTATCATGATATTGAATGTTTTTCTAAATTTTATTCTTATATGGGGCATATGATTCGACTGATTATAGGTGGTAAGTGATTTCTTAACTCAATTTTCATTCCTTGGATTAAAATTCTATTTCATTGGTTTTGTAATGATAAGGTTATGTGTAAAATTAATTTTGATTATCTACTATTGTATTTACAGTAGTTTTATGTGTATTTATAGGGAATGCACATAATCGATTCATTTTTCCTAAACCGTATATTACAGATGGTGTCTACATTGAAAGATATTTTAATTGCTAGGGAAATAATGTTAAATCATTATATTTTACTCAATAGAGATAATTTTTCATAAGGATTATTGGTTAATGAATTAAATTGATCATTTTGATATATAATGAATTCTTTTGACATGAAAGAACGGGTGAGGACCGTATATAAAAAACCCCCTTGATACATTTATAGTATCATGAGATGAATAATGTGGCCAAACCAAATGGGTTTTTAACCATAAATATTAAAGTATGTTGTAAAAGGTATTGATGGTAGTGGTTTATGTTCTAGATATATGAGATCCAATAATTAAGTATTTCATTAAGAAGTCATTTATTATTACCCAGAGGATTTTCACTATGATAAATTCTATGGAATCATTTTATCCTAATTTTATTGATTAAATGGAATGTGTGTTCAGTTATCTACCTTTATATATTGATTATTATCTTTAATTCATGATAACTTCCAATATATGAAACTATTATTTGTAATCTGATTTCACCCTTTTATTTTTTATATTTTCCACTGGTGATGAAGATGAAATGTTTGAATGGGTTCAAAGATGTAAATTACATTTTTTGTTGTTTTTTTAATTACTAATGCAATAAGGGTACCATGTATGGATCTAGTTCTTCAAGACTATTGAACTGTTCGGTCCTATGATATTTGAATCTTTTATCTATGCCAATGTAATAAATAAAGGCACTAACTCTGGGCTACTGGGGTTGGGGTCATTACACTTACCCCACTTAGAAGGTTCATCCAGTATAGACAGTTTAGGGGTACTCCTAATAATAGGAGATCATTCTGAGCTATAATTACATTAATCAAATCTAACTGATTGATTCCATTCTGGATCATCCTCATAAGCTGATTTATCTTCTTCATTAAGGTCCACAACCTCTATTTCTTATTCTTGTTCTTTAGTTACTTCTTCTTTCACAAAATAAAAAAAACTATCATCTGAATACTCTATAACCTCATTGGGTTCAAGACCTACATCTACTAGATCCCTAGTTTTAACTAGATACTTGAATGGATTAAACTATTCATACAATTTCTATGGGATATCTACCCATTATTTTCCCATTAATTCTAGTTGAATTTAATTTTCTGACAATTTTCTTGAGTAATAAAAAATCTATCAGAAGTAGTTATCATATCCCCTCCCTAAGGAACTAAACCTTTGTACTTTAGCATGGAAGAAATTAACTTTATATATGGTAAGAAACTAAACCTTGAATCTAGATTGAATATATCAATCATTTGTCTTATAAAAAATCTACAGAGATTGATTTGAACACCATTCTTCATAAAAAAACAGGTCTTGATGCCTCATGATACTAAAGTCACCTTTTCTTAGGCATATTACATGCTGAATGAATTTAACGAGAAGCATGAATTCACCACTCAAATAAACATAAGTGAGTATTCTAGGAGTCCCATTCCTAGGGAGATCATACAAGGCATTCTAACATTCAATGTGTGGATGATTAAAAAGATATGAACTTTGATAATCTTCACAATATCCACTGTGCAGTAGGCCTAAATACTTTTCCCAATGCTTTGAAGAGAACTAGAAAAATTTACCATTTATCCCTAATTTTACTGAATCCCTATTCTCTCTAGGGAATAACTCAAGTTTTTTATATAACTCTTTGTGATTAGATTCTATAGAAATTCCTACCATTTTATTTGAATCAATAAGTCTATACTTGTTCTTGAATAGCATTCCAAACTAGCGATTGAATTGGCTTAAACAATTTACTATCAACTTCTTTTTCTGCTGAAAGTTGATGATCAATGAGATAGTGATTCTTTGGATTTACTGATTCATTATAGCTATATTTTGACTTCTTTGAATTATTCAAAGGAGGTGAATTAATATGAAAATAGGTTTCCAACATTATCTTCATACTTAGCATTTAGATTCAATTTGAGATCTTTGAAGGTTTAGAAATGGGTGAAAAAATAGAGAGGTTTGAGATGAAGAGAGTGAGAGGTTTAAGATGATAGAAAATGATATTCTAAAAAGATCTTAAAATGGTAGAGGAGATCTAATGGAAAATACAGATAGTAGTTAAAATTCCTATTTTAATTTGAATTTAAATAATTTAGGGTTAAAATGAAAATAAACTTAAAATAAATCCCACCAAAACATTTGCATGTAAAATTAAAAGTAAACATAAATGGTAAGTCTACTAACCATGGGTCTGTAAATAACATAATCATAGTAAAAATTCTTTTTGTAAATTTATAGTAGGTGTGCTAAGTATACGATCAAGAAGTTCATGATAAGAACGTACTAACAGTATGTACATATTTTCATGGAAAGAATAGTGTCCTTGTGGGTAAATACTCACTGTGGGTATGGTGACTACATGATTAAGTGTTCATGTTAGGTATTATGACCATATGAACACAAAATCATGGTCAACCTACTGACCGTGTGAATCATACTTCAAATTTAATTATAGATAATCTTAGACCACAAAAGTTCAAACATTTTAAGATAGGAATTAATAACTAAAAATAAATTCAAACAATTAGAAATAATTTATCATTCCCAATTAATGCCTGATATAATTTATTATCTCAATACTCAAATTCTTTGTAAATATATTAGTAAGATGATGTTTAGTACCAATGAATTATATATTTATATCACCTTTCTAGTAACGATATCTAAAAAAGTGATGTATTATATCAATATGATTTGTTATAGAATGAGATATAGGTATCTTAAAAATATTTATCATACTTGTATTATCATAATTTATCATAAAAAAGTGATGTATTATATCCATATTCTAGTAATGTATGTTTGATCCATAGAATCTATGCACAATAACTTCCTGTAGCTATGTACTCAAATTTAGTAGTGGATAATTCCATAGAGTTTTGTTTCATACTACACTATGACAATAAAGACTTACCAAAAAAGTGTCATTTTCCATAAGTTCTTTTTCTAACTTACAACCACCAAAATTCGTATATGAATAAATAACTATATCAAATTCTTTTCCTATAGTGTAAAAAAATCCTAAGTTGGTTGTATTCTTGAGATTTTTGAAAATTCTTTTCATATATAGTAGATGTGACTCTTTTGGGTTTGCTTGAAAATGAGCACACACACACAAGCTAAAAATTATATTAGGATGAATATTAGTTAAGTATAGTAAGCTTCCAATCATACCTCTGTAAGTGGTTTGATCAATTGATTTTCTAGTTTCATCAAGATCCAATTTAAAGCTAGTACTCATGGGAGTATCACTATCTTTAGTAATGTCCATACTAAAACGTTTTATAATATCTTTTGTGTAATTTATTAGATTTAAAATAATTCATTATTTATTTTTAAAAATCTTAAAGCCAATAAAGAATTCAAGATTAAACATTAAACTCATTTCAAATTCACATTCGATCATTTTTGAAAATTTAGTACACAAATAATTTCTAGAAGATACAAAAATAACATCTTTAACATAAATTTATAGAACTAAAATGTCTCTAAAAATCTATTCAATAAATAAAGTAAGATCAATTATGAATTTAGTAAAACATTTAGATATTATAAAAGAGATGATACTATCATACCAAGCTCTGTGAGCTTGTTTTAAACCATATAAAGATTTTTTTAATTTAAAAACATGATTCAGAAAGTGATGGTTTTAAAATCCATGGGGTTGTTTCACAAAAAATATCCTCAACAATATAAACATTTAAGAATTCACTATTTATATCCACTTGATACAGTTTAAAATAAAAATGTGCTTCAAAGTAAAGAAAAATCTTGATGGATTTAATTATAGCGACTGTTTCAAAGGTTTCCTCAAAATAAAAAACTTCTTCTTGACTATATCCTTGTGTAACCAATCTATCTTTATTTCTAATTACTATTCCCGAATCATCAGTCTTGTTTTTAAAAACCCATTTAGTGCCAATAGTTAGGTAGTCTTTGGGCATTTCAACTAGTTCTTAGAATCTATTTGTTTAAAACCAATTAAGTTCTTCTTGAATATCCATTATGTATAATTCATCATTAATTGAATCTTTGATGTTATTTGGTTTATATTTGACAAGAAAGATTGATATTCAACCTGATTTCTTAGAGAATCTCTAGTATGTGTTCCTTTATCTAGATCACCTACTACAAAATCTAAGTCATGATATATAAGAGTTCTAAATGCTATAGGAATAGAATTATTTAACACTTCATTCTTATATATAGGTTTAGGTTCAAAGTGTTTATCAAAACTGGATAATTTATTTACATAAGGTCTGATAGAACTATCACAAGGTTTAGAATGTATGTCCAAACAAGAAAGTTAATACTCAAGATTTTCTAAAGAGGTTTTAGGCTCATGTTGATCTATCCCATCAAATTTAACATGTATTGATTATTCCAAAATATTTTTCCTTTTATTAAATACCCTATATGGATTAATTTATATAGAATATCCAAAAAAAATTCCTTCATCACTCTTGGAATCAAATTTTTCTAAATTATCTTTTATATTGAGTATAAAGACTTTATAACCAAAAACTATAAATTAATTAACCTTTGGTTTCTTACCATTACATAATTCATAAAGGGTTCATTTTTAAGACAAGTCTAATTAAAAATCTATTAATTATATAAAAATATATATTCATAGCTTCTTCCAAATGATAAATAGGCAAATCATACTCATTGAGCATGGTTCAGTCAATTTCTTAAAGGGTTCTATTTCTTCTCTCTACTACACCATTCTAATGTGGGGTCTTAGGAGCAGAAAAGTTATGATTATAGGCATGTTGTGAGCATAATGATTCAAATTCTTCGGTTTTGAACTCACAAACATGATCAATTATTAAGGTTTTAATTATAAGTCCATTAAGATTTTATAATGATCTAGAATATTTGGAAAAATAGGAAAGTTATTCAATTTTATGAGAAAGGAAAAACACCCATGTATATCTTGAATAATCATCCACTATAAAATAATCATAATGTTTTCTTACTAAAATAGAAAGTATATAGGTTCCAAAAAAGTCCATGTGAAGAAAATATAAAGGTTTAGAAGTTGAAACTTCTTTCTTTGATTTGAATGATATTTTACATTGCTTTCCCTTTTGACAGGGATTACAGACTTTGTCTGTTAGGAATTATATCTTAGGTAGATCTTTAACTAAACATTTTCTAGTTATATTTCTAAGAGAGTGAATATTTTAATTCCCTAGTATCTTATTACAAATCCAAGATTATTTGTGAAAGGTATATAAACAAGAAACATTTTGGTAAAGAAAATAATTTTGGTTTACATCATAAACATTTTCATTTATAAAAGTAGTAAAAACTAAATCATGTTTGGAATCAAAAACTTTACAAGAATTGTCTTAAAATTTAACAAGAAAACCATCATCAAATAATTGAGAAATAATAATAAAATTATATTTCAATCCATCTATAAATAATAATTTAAAAATTAAAACTCTATTAGAATTACTAGTTTGAAAAAGAACAATTATCTTCCCATTGGTATTATCACCGAAATTGACATGTACACCATCCACTTTAATCTATATTTTTAATATTGAGTAGTCCAAAATCATATTTATAGAGAATAAACTATCGAGATACCAAATTTATTTTCTGTAACTCTTTAATCAGTTTTCATATAAAATAGATTTAAACCAATAATGGATTTGGTACCCATATTTTCTTAGGTCCAGAGATGTTAGTAATAAGATATTTCAGAATCCATAATAGTTTTATAGATTTCTTAATGGAAGGTATGCGAATTTTAGAAATAAATAATCGAAATTATTCACAATACTAGTAGAAATATAACTATAAATAAATTTAGTCTTATTTATTTTTCTCTATCCAGTTTGGTATCCAATTCCCATGTTACACTTAAGTGAAATTTTCTTTCTAAGCATCTATGTTAAAGTATATCTTCCATCTTTAAATCTCTCTAGATCCTTTTTTAATTGTTCATTGGATAATTTTATCTCATTAATCTCTTTTATCAGTTGATAATTTTTATCCGTATCTACTATAAGATCAGTTTTAAAGTGAAAATATAGAACATTCCACCTCTTTAAATGTTTTTTATTTATATTTAAGTTCATTAAATATGACCTCTAACATATTATAATATTCAAAAATCTCTTCACTGGACATGTTTTATTTAATATTTTCACTTTTATAAAGGTTATAATTATAAACAGGAGATGTAAGAAAAATATTAGATACCCCATACGTGTTTTTCATAAAACATATATTGGATTTATCAAGATTATCATCTCTAATTGAGTTTAAATCACTTGAAATATCTTCTGAAGCACTCTAGGTTTCTTTCATTTACTTTTTATATCTTTTATCCTTGTTCTTATATTTTTTATTATACTTTATCTTAGGAAAATATTCTTTGATGTGGAATTTTATTTTGCAATAATAGTAGACTATTTAATTGTAGAATCATCCTTTTTTACATTATTTTCTTCAATTTCCATTTTCATAATTACCTTGGTAATTGGGTTTCTTGAAGAACTTATTATTTTTTTATAATTTTTTGAAATTTATAGCCAGATGTTCCATTTCCTCATCGCTGTTAGTAGGTGATTCTTCATCACTTGAGATTTTGGCTTTTATCTTCTCTTTTTTTTGTTTTGAATCAGTAGTTTTAAAAGATACGAACTTTGTTTTTGGTTTATCCAATTCCTATTTTTTTTACTTGTAGTTATTATTTATACATCATTATATTTCCAATAATTTCCTTACTGTAAGTGTACTGATGTCACATGATTATTTTATGGATACATATGTTCCTCTCCATATTTTTGGTAAGCACATGAGAAGTCACATGTCTTGATCCTTGTCAGTAATATTTTTCCCAATACATGCGTCATATTGATTATCTCATTAAACTTGAGATACATGTTATACGTAGATTCATCAAGATTCATCTTAAAAGTATCATATTTAATAGTTTAAGTCCTTATATCATTTCTTTAACATTTGAAGATCCTTCTTGATAAATAGCCAGGGTATCCCAAATTTCAAAAATAGTAAGTAGCATAGGTAGATATTCTGTTAAATTCATATTCACCTAAAGAACAGTATAGAGTATTCATAACTTTTCAATTAAAATAATATGAATATTTAGTATCATCAATCCATTCAGCTCTAGTATTTTTATGTTTTTCATATTTATATTCAATTATATTAAAAATATCTGAATCCATACCCTCTAATGGAAATTCCATTTTAATCTTCCTGTCATGACCCCCCTTCACCAAGATAAGGGAAGGGACGATAGATTTCCAGACCCTTCTGTCACGAACCGAATCTGGTCGCCGCAAAAACCGGCACCCGACCCGACCCGTGGCAAGTCCCGAAGGGCGTTCCCGATCCCCACGGGCTGGCACAAGTTCCCGGGTATCAAAAACTGAAAATTGGGAATGATTTACCCAAGTTTTTATACTTGAAACATCAAATGAATCCAAGAAACCAAATCTGTATTTTTCAAACCGAAACATCTTTTTAATAAATTTAGAACTGAATTGCACAATTTTAAACAATGTTTGAAGATCATTACAAAGGTACAAACCCAAGAAAAGACAGCCCAAGAACCTCAACATGGCAAGGGGCATCTTCCTCAAGCCATCTCCACAACACCGCATCATGAATGACCAGTGGAAACCCGAACTATTGGCACAAAAGTTATACCCAAACCTGCAACAACAAAATAACCAAGTATACTTACACCAAAGGGTGTAAGTAGGGTGTGAGCCAAATCCCAATAGGATACCACCACTAAGAGATTCCATATAATAAGCATTTAAAGACGAAAAGCATGCAAGTTTTCAAAAACATGAAAAGCTAGTTACAATTTCTAAAAGCTGCAACTTTGAATAAGAACAGTTTTCAAGTGGGATATTTTAAAGGATTAACACTTTTTAAAATAAACACCAAATCTACTGAATTTTCCAGCAAAATGTACCGTATGCCGACGGTAATCACAAAATATCCAGTGAGCAAAAGCAATGGGAAATAACCCCTAGGCACTAGCTAGCTGTGGGTCCCAGGTACCTCGTATCTCGATGAGAGTAACCATCACAAATATTCGTTCTCGTGCACGAGCCACTAGTAGGGAACATACCCATAACCTAGTGGTCCCCAATAATCATCATCTTAGTTTATTTAGAGTTGTAAGTGTCAATATCGCTAAGTGAAACTGAGGCCAAACCCCACGGGATCACTAGCATACTAGTACACGTCCACCCACCTAGATACCCGGGTTTTCCCTTTGTGCTCAAACAATTTCAACAAGTCAATGAATATACATTTCACATGAAAATATCATTTTCATATGATAAATTCACCAAAAATCCCACATGTATACAACACAAGTCACAAAAGTCCACTTTTCATTCAAATGCATTTTGAAATCAAACCCACACCAAAATAGCCCACAACACTTTTTGCATAACTTTCACAATCCAACACATCCTTTAACAATTTTATAAAATACCTAAAAATATACTAAACATCACATAACATCCCACTCACATATTTCCTAAAACCCTTTTTTATAAACAAAATCCACTTTTCACATCGCACTCACACAAACATCCCATATAACGTTCACACCTCTTTTACATTTTAGTAAATCCATTAAACATTTTTATAAAAAATTTACAAGAGGATACACATAACATAACAGAACTATTAACATTTAAAATGGTCCATTTGAAAGTATAAACAATCCAAAACAGTTTTCCAATATGGTTTCACATCTTACATAAATCATTAAACCATTCAAAACTTTCATAAAACAATTCTAAAGAGTGTACCAAATCTTTTCACAAAAAAACTCATTTCAAAACCATATTTCAAGGACAAAATCACACCAATAAAAATTTAAAACAGAATTTTCATCCCCAAAAACATTTATTAAACTACCCCCATGTGTTATAAAAACACCTCAAACAATACCACAAAAGATCCACATGAAAAGCACACGTTTTCAAAATAACTTTCAAGAAGTACAATTAGGCTTTACACCTTAAACCCATTAAAAGAAACCTCTTTAAAACCTAATGGCACAGCAATACCCTACCAAATAAGAATTTTCAGCCCAAAAAAGATTTATTAAACCAATTTCATATGTTATAAAACACACCCAAACAATACCCAAAGGGTTGCACATGTAAAACACCCAATTTTTTAAACTAAAATGAAACTGTAAAAAAAAAATGCTTTACCAAATACAAAATAAACAGTTCTCGCACAATACACAGCATATTATTAAATGAATAATATGTAATTCAAGCAAACTAACTCATCTAGAAATGATTACACATGGAATCACCTACCTTTTATGTCGAAACCCTCAAAACATGGTGTGAAACATCAACCGCACCACCGCCGCACATCAAGGAATATAAATCCAGACCTAGACCACCAAAAATTGACCCAAAAGATACCAAATAAGACCATATGTTCGAACCCTATGTTCTGGACATTCTATAAACTCTTGAGATAGGGTGGAAACCCTAAGGAGAAGAGAAGAATTGAAAAGAGAAACATTACCCAAAATAATCTTTAATAAAACGGCCTAAACTCCACTAGAATATGAATTTAAAAATATCCAACCATTCAAGGGAAGTTCTAACAGGGATTATGAGATAATGTAGGAATTGGAATGGGGGGAAACGAGTAATAATTGAGAGAGTTATGATGGAATGAACTTACCTCCTCAAATCTGCCCGATTTTAGAAACCCCAAGAATGTCAGCACCAAATCGCGATGAAATAGATCTCCAAAGTGGGGGGAAAGGCAATGGGAGAGCGCCTGGGCTTCTTAGGGTCGAGAGGGAGGTGTAATCACCGAAAAATCCATTTTAATGAATAAGATATTAATAAATTAATGAAACAATTTAAAACTGTAAAATGGGCCTTCGGGTTGGCCCAATTCTCAAATAAAAACAAAACTCCTCCATGCTTGTGGATTTATAAAGGCCCCAAATTTAAATGTGGGGTTACTATATCAGGGGAGAACAATTAGGAGTTGGAATGAGTCAAAAATATTAAAAACTGAAAAAGTTATAAATGAAACAATTTTTTTTTTAAATATGGAATTGGGCTCGCAGTTTGGCCCAATTCATGAAAACTCACCTATTCTCAATAAAACCTTTGGAAACCACCAAAAAAAATCATGAGTGGAAAATAAATTTAAAATAAACCTAAAATAGGTTACGTACATGACAATTATCCCCACCTTGAAAACTTTCCGCCCCGGAAAGTCACAGCAAGGTCAAAGCAACAACCAAACCCAACTGAGAAACCAATAGGTACACCCTTGTCAGGTTTCACCCCCAAAGGTCAAAACACCTCCAGTGATCAATGATGGAATGAATACTCTCACAAACCAAACTTACGCCACTTTCCTGAAACAATCAAGTACATTCAGGCTTTATCCCAAATGAAAACTCCTCAAACACAATCTGAACAATACTCAATCAATTTACCCAAAAAAAAACAACAACATTGAACAAGGTTACACTTCCCTACTATAACTAAACCATTGGAAACTCTCCAATATCAATGTTTACCCAATGAATATGTAGGTAGTTAGATATCTTTGAATGATAATACCTACTTCCCAGACAAGTCCAAGGAAAAAAAATACGAGTTACTCGTATGAAGAGACACAAATGGGATCCCCACCATAAGAGACAACTTAAATTGTTTTCCCGAGACAGAATCAAGACACTAATAGTGGGATGCCCAAAAATACTCTCTAGTAGAAGGGATATACTTCCATTAAATGTTTATGAAGGAACATTCATGAGAATCATAGTGGGTCTCCCCACCATAAGAACTGACCAACTTAACCGACCAGCATGGGCCGACACAGAAAGACCCAAAAAGAAATTAAAGATTTAGGAAGGGCACAGGATTAGTCCGCATGGTTTGGGAAACTGTGCACTAACTATGAATATAATTCTTTCTACATGGCTTCCTAGCACACGACCACTACTGAACGTGCACAAACTATGTGCTCAACCATGAGGAAACCGGAGGTTTGAACTATTCCCATCTTTCATACTAAGGATAGGACTTTGTACAAGGGTTTAAATGGACCTGGGATTTCCCCTGACTACGAGCCAGCTTCTCTCTGAGACCTATGGCTGGAGCTCAAATGATTGAAGCATCTTTGGCCTCGTAGTTAATATTTGGAAACCCACTGAATGAGAATTCTTCTTTTCGGTGCCACCAAAAACTACACCGCAGTCCTAAATAAGTTTTCTAGACATAACACATTCCAAACTCACTTTACCTTATCCCGATATTTCACTAAAACAAGGGGTAAGAAGATACACACACATCACAACTTGTTTCTTCAGGTGAGAAACAATAGAAGTAAAGAACACCTACACTCACATTCCTCTAAAATAGATGATTTTGAAGTTTTTCCAAGGGAGACATTTGCCCAACATAACAGGGACTCTCAGAGGATTTCACTACTTTCACCTATACAGTCAATCGAGTACATGACATCATAAGGCATCACCAAACATGACCATTTCAACTGATATAAACAATTCATGGAGAGGGACCTTATACAACATCCCCAAACAACACATAATTATAGAAAGTGGCCACAATATCCTATCATGACCATATTTCCCACACCAGTGGTTTAACATGAACTCATGATTCAAAGAAACATTGAAGAACCCAAAGGCCCTCTTAGACACCATCGAGACAATCATCCACACTAACAACCCTAGACCATATCCACCTTCGATGAATCAAGAAACTTAAGAAACTAAGGTCTCTTTCAACCTTCCAAGAGAACTCTCCTGTTATAATAGGATCTAAAAATCAATGAAAGGAATGGGTGTAGACTCAATCTAGAAATTTCAAGAAAAAATATTCCTTATATTGATCAACTGGAGGGTCTTCAAACGGCGAAACAATCCGGGTTGCACTTCAATTGTGCACTAACCTTTAATGGGGGTGTACCTTATCCAATGATTGAACCCAAGGACCCAACCAAGATAGTCCATTGGTCAAGATATACCATAAACTAGATCCAAACACATGTAGGGAACCATCATAAAGGCGTCCCGAAATTTTTTTCAAAAGAGACCACTAACCGTCCCTACAACACAACTTACTGACCAAACCCAAACCCAAAACACAGTTCAAACAGGAGGGGTTATTGGACTCAAAACATCCCAAAACATCAACATTTTCCGAAAACACATAATATACACCATCCCCAAAAAAATCATCAAGAAATCATGTTTTTTTTATTTAAAAACATCTCTTTGAAAACAAATGGTTCAGCGGTTAGCGCATCCACCAATGGTACCCCATGGGCCTTACACATGCATGTTTCTATGCCACACCAGGCACCCTCCTCATATCCATCCCGACACTCATCCAGTAATGTCATAAACCATCCATCTTCCCATATAACCCCATGCATGTGGTTTCTCATGAAAATACCAAAGGTTAAAATAAAAATTATTTCCACTTTTCAAAACCAAAATGGTCAACCAACACATCCTTTTTCTCAAAACCGATAACCACAAGATCAAATTCCAACTCACATCTTACAAAAATTTTCAGAAATGCACAACCATTTAGAAAATAACTCACTTTCAATATATTCACATCAATTTCAAAACATATCATCCCATTAAAACACTCTTTGATTGTTTAGAAAACTCTATTGGAAACACTTTTCAAAACCAACTTCAATATAGTTCCTGCTTTCAAAGATGTGTAAGCACACTATTTTACATTTCAAAACAATTATGAAAATTTAGTTCTGCCATTTAATAAACCCAACCATTCCCTCTTTATTTGAAAATCATTTCATAAAAACTTTACGCTTCTTAAAACCAAGTCACCTTAAAACCAAAGTGCCAAGATTTCAAAACTAAAGAACACCAGACAATGCGAGAGGAAACTAGTTTCAGTGGGTGACTTGGAAATATGGTTGACGGCCATATTCCAATCACTTAACTGTCACAGAGAGTGTTCTAGGGAATATCCCCGGCTCCACATGGCTTGCCAGACCCTGCGAGCTCATTGAGACCATTAACCCAACTCTCTTTTCATTTCCCCAAATCATCATCAAACCAAAAAAACCCAAAGACATAGACAAATCCCAACTTCCCCTGGCGACTTGAATCCTGAAATGAGGTGTGGTGATCAAGAACACTACCCATAACCAGAATTCCATGTCCCAACAATCATAAATCTAGAATATCCTGACTATTTCCCAGATAACATGACTCAAATGGAGCGAACCTCCTCTGATACCATTTTGTCACGAACCGAATCTGGTCACCGCAAAAACTGGCACCCGACCCAACCCGTGGCAAGTCCCGAAGGGCGTTCCCAATCCCCACGGGCTGGCACAAGTTCCCGTGTATCAAAAACTGAAAATTGGGAATGATTTACCCAAGTTTTTATACTTGAAACATCAAATGAATCCAAGAAACCAAATCTGGATTTTTCAAACCGAAACATCTTTTTAATAAATTTAGAACTGAATTGCACAATTTTAAACAATGTTTGAAGATCATTACAAAGGTAAAAACCCAAGAAAAGACAGCCCAAGAACCTCAACATGGCAAGAGGCATCTTCCTCAAGCCATCTCCACAACACCGCATCATGAATGACCGGTGGAAACCCGAACTGTTGGCACAAAAGTTATACCCAAACCTGCGACAACAAAATAACCAAGTCTACTTACACTAAAGGGTGTAAGTAGGGTGTGATCCAAAGCCCAATAGGATACCACCACTAAGATATTCCATATAATAAGCATTTAAAGACGAAAAGCATGCAAGTTTTCAAAAACATGAAAAGCTAGTTACAATTTCTAAAAGCTGCAACTTTGAATAAGAACAATTTTCAAGTGGGCTATTTTAAAGTATTAACACTTTTTAAAATAAACACCGAATCTACTTAATTTTACAGAAAAATGTACCGTATGCCGACGGTAATCACAAAATATCCAGTGAGAAAAAGCAATGGAAAATAACCCCTAGGCACTAGCTAGCTGTGGGTCCCAGGTACCTCGTATCTCGATGAGAGTAACCATCACAAATATTCATTCTCGTGCACGAACCACTAGTAGGGAACATACCCATAACCTAGTGGTCCCCAATCATCATCATCTTAGTTTAGTTAGAGTTGTAAGTGTCAATATTGCTAAGTGAAACTGAGGCCAAACCCCACGGGATCACTAGCATACTAGTACATGTCCACCCACCTAGATACCCGGGTTTTCCCTTTGTGATCAAACAATTTCAACAAGTCAATGAATATACATTTCACATGAAAATATCATTTCCATATCATAAATTCACCAAACAGCCCACATGTATACAACACAAGTCACAAAAGTCCACTTTTCATTCAAATGCATTTTGAAATCAAACCCACACCAAAATAGCCCACAACACTTTTTGAATAACTTTCACAATCCAACACATCCTTTAACAATTTTATAAAATACCTAAAAATATACTGAAAATCACATAACAGCCCACTCACATGTTTCCTAAAACCCTTTTTATAAACAAAATCCACTTTTCACATCGCACTCACACAAACAGCCCATATAACGTTCACACCTCTTTTACATTTTAGTAAATCTATTAAACATTTTTATAAAACATTTACAAGAGGATACACATAACATAACAGAACTATTAACATTTAAAATGGTCCATTTGAAAGCATAAACAATCCAAAACAGTTTTCCAATATGGTTTCACATCTTACATAAATCATTAAACCATTCAAAACTTTCATAAAACAATTCTAAAGAGTGTACCAAATCTTTTCACAAAAAAACTCATTTCAAAACCATATTTCAAGGACAAAATCACACCAATACAAATTCAAAACAGAATTTTCATCCCCAAAAACATTTATTAAACTACCCCCATGTGTTATAAAAACACCTCAAACAATACCACAAAAGATCCACATGAAAAGCACACGTTTTCAAAATCACTTTCAAGAAGTACAATAAGGATTTACACCTTAAACCCATTAAAAGAAACCTCTTTAAAACCTAATGGCACACCAATACCCTACCAAATAAGAATTTTCAGCCCAAAAAAGATTTATTAAACCAATTTCATATGTTATAAAACACACCCAAACAATACCCAAAGGGTTGCACATGTAAAACACCCAATTTTTTAAACTAAAATGAAACTGTAAAAAAAATGATTTAACAAATACAAAATAAACAGTTCCCGCACAATACACAACATATTATTAAATTCATAATATGTAATTCAAGCAAAATAACTCATCTAGAAATGATTACACATGGAATCACCTACCTTTTATGTCGAAACCCTCAAAACATGGTGTGAAACATCAACCGCACCACCGCCGCACATCAAGGAATATAAATCCAGACCTAGACCACTAAAAATTGACCCAAAATATACCAAATAAGACCATATGTTCGAACCCTATGTTCTGGACATTCTATAAACTCTTGAGATAGGGTGTAAACCCTAAGGAGAAGAGAAGAATTGAAAAGAGAAACATTACCCAAAATAATCTTTAAGAAAACGGCCTAAACTCCACTAGAATATGAATTTAAAAATATCCAACAATTCAAGGGAAGTTCGAACAGGGATTATGAGATAATGTAGGAATTGGAATGGGGGGAAAAGAGTAAGAATTGAGAGAGTTATGATGGAATGAACTTACCTCCTCAAATCTTCCCGATTTTAGAAACCCCAAGAATGTCAGCACCAAATCGCGATGAAATAGATCTTCAATGTGGGGGGAAAGGCAATGGGAGCGCGCCTGGGATTCTTAGGGTCGAGAGGGAGTTGGAATAACCGAAAAATCCATTTTAATGAATAAGATATTAATACATTAATGAAACAATTTAAAACTGTAAAATGGGCCTTCGGGTTGGCCCAATTCTCAAATAAAAACAAAAATCCCCCATGATTATGGATTTATAAAGGCCCCAAATTTAAATGTGGGGTTACTATATCAGGGGAGAACAATTAGGAGTTAGAATGAGTCAAAAATATTAAAAACTGAAAAAGTTATAAATGAAACAAAATTTATTTTTAAATCTGGAATTGGGCTCGCAGTTTGGCCCAATTCATGAAAACTCACCCATTCTCAATAAAACCTTTGGAAACCACCAAAAAAAATCATGAGTGGAAAATAAATTTAAAATAACCCTAAAATAGGTTACGTACGTGACACCTTCCTTCTTCAATTTGAAGAAGAGATAATGACCCCCGAGACCCACCTTCAATAGGTCCCAGAGTGGCGACTAGCACCAAGAGTATAAAATCACACACAAGATGGAAGACATTACACTTTTTTATTTAGTAGGATCTAGAGATAAGATAGTAAATCCCAACAACACATAAACTGAAGGTAAAAGTAAATCCAAAAGAAAACCATACCCATATGAATGTCT
Organism: Viscum album; assembly: GCA_963277665.1. Classification (NCBI taxonomy): domain Eukaryota; kingdom Viridiplantae; phylum Streptophyta; class Magnoliopsida; order Santalales; family Viscaceae; genus Viscum; species Viscum album. The sequence goes on along the minus strand of OY728143.1, from coordinate 1,187,216,839 downwards.
AGAAGTAATGCTATAAAGTAAAAGAAAACCCCAAAGGAAAGTACCAAAGAAAAGGAAAAAAGAAACAACAACTATCCCAAGGTCTGAACTAGTACGGTCCCGCATGATCCTCAAAGTCCTCCTGGAAACCTAAAAATAGTTTATATACCTAGGGTGAGTATACATGTATACTGAATGAAAATTCTATTTTTATTTTATTTTGAAAACCTCTTTTTGGGTGAGCGGGAACCATACACAAGATTACCAAATTACCGAAAACCAAAAACCGCGTAGACAAAATTCACTGATTCAAAATTCAAAACTGTGGTCAACGAACCACCTCGGGACACGGATCCACAATCCGCCTCCTCGATCCGCACCCCCGACAAAATCATATCCATCGTACCATCAGCATAAATTCAAAAAACATCATCAAATTGGAAACTATTGTTGTCGCCGCCCATCCAAGGATCCAGTGACCAAAAAAAACAAACTGTAGAAGAGCATTAAACATCAGAAAACTTCCTTCGTCATCGTAGCTCTTCCACCGAACTCAATACATCACCATAATCGCACACCAACCACATAGACCGCCCATAGAATTAGTCATCACCACTAAAACGAATCCCGCATAATGTATTTTCAGAATTACAAAACCCCATAAGGACTTCAACAGAAGCTGCAAAGACCATAGCGGCCGCAATGCTAGATCAGACCAACCGCAAACCACGAACCCAAATCCAAACTGCGAGCAGAGTCACATCCAAATCTCACATCCAAGATCAAAAAATGAAAACCAAGGAATAGACAACACAAACCATCACCGAAAAAAGGATCACCCAAATTCCAGAACAAACCAGAAGAAGCCAGAACAAACCACAAGAAAGACAACAACAAACCTGAACTGCAGTCCCGCCGTCACCTTCACGCCCGCACACGACGACCAGCTCTGCCCAACGCACCAATAGACGACGCAGAAACGAGACGGAAACCTCACAGCTATAGTCGGAAACTCAAACGAGGGATCCACACCGTGCCTCCATGAGAGACCAGAAAATGGTGAGATCAAAGAGATGTTCGAGCCCCGCTGAGACGATGAAGTCACCAAAGGAGAACCGCTCTCCAGAGCTTGCCATGATGAAGCGTCAAGTAGAGGGAAGCCGATCCATGGAGGGAGAGTGAGGAAATGGCGGGGGAAGGAAACCCTAGCGTTCAGCCCCTTATGGGCGCATGAGAAAAGGAGATAACCAGAGAAAATGAGATAACCAGAGAACCTAGAAAGGAAACTATCCACCCCAACCTCACCAATGCACACTCCCCAAATAACACAAGTCAAGTAAGTAATAAAAACAACACATCAATATTTGGGTACCCCGTGCCACTTTCCCACTGGTTATTGAAGACATCCTATGCGTCAAACCTCTCTCGCAATTCTCATCGCATTCCCACTACCATCCCCCTGCCCGCACACACCTGGGCTACCACAACCACATGTCCTGCCTACAAACACCTAGGCTATCACTACTACACATCCTGCCCGCAAACATCTGGTCCACAACAACCACACGTAACCATGTCCGTAAACACCAGGGCCTTATCCTGAAGACACTTGGGACACCACATGCCCACACACACCTGGGCCAACCACCACCACGTACCCTACCCGAAGAATCTAGGGCTATAACGGACCTCAGGATGTCACAACTTGCCCAAAGAATCTTGGGATACTTGGGAAAGGGAGTAGAAAAGGAGCTAAAAACCATCCACTCATAGGAGTGTTGGGAAACCCCCCCCCCCCTTGAAATGGAGGTGTTCAGAACAATGTTCTCAACTTGGGTAGGGCACGAATATAAAACATAAGAACTAAATTATACATATAGGTAACAAGCACTCATCCCATCCTAGGGGTTCCAAAACCAGCTCATATACAGACACCCTTGTTACTATTCATTCATAAGAAGCAGTACACTTGCAACCATGTCACAACTCATTCCCGGAAAACAATTCCCCATTTAACCCATTTTGGTTTTCATATTCAAGTGATTCTATTCAAGTAAATTCTACACTACTGGGCAACTAACAACCATAGTCTCAAGACAAGGAAAAGAAAACAACCAAACAACAATTTAATCATTTTCAACCCATTCTATTGTAATGTCACAACAACAAAAGGGATCCATGAGATCCCTCAAAGTACTGGAACCAAAATAAGCCCCACCATATGACCCCACACATCCTCGGATCCAAAAACCAACAACTGTACCACAATAGAGGATCCCATCCCCATCCACATCGCTTCCCAATAATCAACCGTAAACATCACGAGAATAGAGAAAGGAAGTCTTCAAATTTGAATATTCCATTCATTCAGTTCCATATTTCCTTTTGATTAACCAGGGTGATCACACAAGAATTCTTATTCATTGGTTATCCATTTAATACACCAAGTTTACATGATTTACCAATTTCCATGTTACATCCATTCAATCACATAAATATCCAAAAAATAGAGGTTCATTAGTGAACAAGAAAAGACCACCAACGACCATGATTTTCAGTGGGCATAAGCCCGTACAATTCACAACATAAAATCAAGGATAAATAGTACATCAGAAACATCGATCACACCCCCTTAATTCTTTAAAAGTCCATTTATTATCTTTATTAAGGTTTGTTTTCATCCATCCCCACAGAAACAAAAGGATACCCACCCCGCATGATTCACAGTAAAGAGAGACTAAGGAAAAACCCTACTTGGATGATCAAATATTGGCATTTATCTCCACGTGCCAAGAACTGGGGATGCACGACTTGTAGGGGAGGAACTTCAGGGACTCCAAGAAAGAGAAATAAAGGCTAAATCACAGCGCACTACTCGCCTTGGGAAGGGGACTCCAAATGCACCAAGTGGAAGAACGAACCCAGCCAATAAGAAGGAGAAAGAAATTCCTATGCGATATAAAGAGGCGAGATCCTAGAGTTACATGATAAGAATTTTGAATATATTTAAAGGAGGATCGTGGTTTCATCACACAGTTAGGTGCTTACACATGATGGAATTAATTGTTATTTAATAATTTTCATTGGGTAGGTGGCTGTAACAACTGTGACTTAAAATATTTTATTTAAATAGAGGAAAATGCGTTACATGGAGACACAATATGGGTCCATTGAGGGTCGCCCCACCCATAGGGTTTTAAAAAATATTGTTTATGGGGATAAAAATGGCCTTGAATCACTTTTAAAAAATGTTAAAAGGGTTTAAAAGTGGTGTTATGGGAAAAAATGGGGAAGAAAAACCCAACAAGCCCCTCTTGCACCAATCGTGACAAATCGTTCTGTGACACACCGATCTCTGACACACCGATCGGTGACACACCGATTGGGGACACACCGATCGACGATACACCAATCGGCGACACACCGATCGACCACACACTGATCAGTGACACACCGATCGACCACACACCGATTGGTGACACACTGATCAGTCACACACCGATCAACGACACACTGATCGGGGACACACCGATCAGTGACACACTGATCCATGACACACCAATCAGTGACTCACCGATCCGTGTCACTCCGATCATTGTCACCGATGGTTAACACACGATGACATCCTAGCATCGATACGCCGCCCTTTGGATCTGGACCTGATGTCTAGGGTGTGCCAAACACCAGAAATTTAGCAAAGGGATGGACCAGGAGGGTTTGGGCCTTTACATTAGATACCTCTCGAACTATTCTCATCCTTAAGAATCAAATCTAGAACCGAAGAGAAGAGAGGGGTCTGAAAAACCACCTCAAAAGATACCTATCAGGGAAAAAATACCCCAAACAGCCATACCAAACCCAAGGATCACATTGTCTTGACACACGGATTGAGGAGTTATTTCCTCCATGTCAAGATACTATCTGCTTTGGGCGACACTAACTCGCCTGCACAGGTATAATCGCATCCACCTTAATGCATCTCGATTAGGGATCATGTCATCTCTTCCCCACATATCTGTTTTTTTTCATAAGCATTCACCAGGTAAGGAAACAAAACATCTCATAAACCAACAAGGTCAACATTACATCATAGTAGGTCACAAAAATAAGAACAACAAGGAAGGCTTGGAACAACAACTCAAAACATCTTTGGGTACTGGGCGTGCATTTGAGCTTATCGCTCCCAAGTACTCTCCTCGAGGCCACTCTGCCTCCACAACACAAAAACTGAAGGGATGGTTCTTCCATGAATCACTTTCTCCTTTCGATCCTCAATCCTCACTGGTCGCTCCACAAATGTAGCATCATCCCCTATATCCAACTCTCCCCAGTCAATGACATGGGAGTCATCGTGTAGATATCGACGAAGATGAGAGACGTGTAAAATGTCATGGATACTTTCCAACTGAGGTGGAAATGCCAGCTGATATTCCACCTCTCCCACTCACTTGAACACTTTAAAATGCCCGATGAACCTAGTAGAGAGCTTGCTTCCCTTACCGAACCTTCGCTACCCACATCTAGGGGAAACCTTCAAGAACACATGGTCTCCAACCTCAAACTTCAAGGGCTTAATCCTATGATCGACATATGACTTCTACCGGTCCTAGGCTGCCTTCATCCTCCCACGCACTAGCTGATCCTTCTCCGTTGTGCTCTGCACTACCTCTGGGCCAAGAACTCCTGCCTCCCCAATCTCGGTCTAGCACACGGTCGAACGACATGACCTCTTTTACAAGGCTTCAAACGGTTCCATGACAATAGTAGAGTGATAGATATTATTTTAGGCAAAATATACTAAGGGAAAATGTTGTTCCCATGATCCCCCGAACTCCAAAACACATGCCGATAGCATATCCTCTAAGGTCTGGATGGTTCGCTCTGTCTTCCCATCAATATGGGGGTGGAAAGCTGTGCTAAGGCATAGCTGGGTGCCAATAACATGCTGTAATCCCTTTCAGACTTGTGAGGTAAACCGCACATCCCTTTATGAGACTATGGACCTCATAACTCCATGAAACCTCACCACCTCATCCACGTATCTCCATGCTAAGTCGTTCACCGCACTCGACTCCTTGATCGCCAAAATGTGAGATGATTTTGTCAATCTGTCTACCACTACCCAGATATCATCACAGCCTCCTTGAACCCTAGGTAGTCCTGTGAAAAAATCCATTAAGATGTCATCCCACTTCCACTCGGGGACATATAAAGGCTGGAACAAAACTCCTGGGACTTGGTGTTTAGCCTTCACCCGCTGACACACCAGGCACCTTGCCACGAACTCCTTCACTACCTGTTTCACCCCGGGCCACCAAAACTGTTCCCTTAGGCCTCTATAAATCTTGGAAACTTCAGGGTGTACCGCTACGAGTGAGTTATGGAACTCACAGAGAACTTATTCCTACATCGCCTCTAGAACAAACAACTTCCCTTGGAAAAGCATCTGATTCTGACCATCCTCCGACCACCCTTACAGAGCATTTCCTTGGTTAACCTAATCGCGCATCACTTCACTCTCTAAGTCTCCACACTGAGACTCCTCCACCTATTGAAACAGAGAGGAATACACTATCATCTGAAATAGGCAACCTATACCACCATCCACCCTTGCATCTAGGTGTAGGGTAGCCAAATGCTACATTGCCTTCCAAGTATCCACAGATTCCTGAACAGCTTCCCTCCGTGAATTCCTACTCAAGGCATCAGCCACAATGTTCCCCTTACCTTTAGTGTAAGAGATCTCGAAGTTGTAGTCCTGAAGAAACTCCACCCACCTTTGTTGTTGCTAGTTCAGGTCCCACTGGGTAAAGATATTCCTCAAAATCTTGTGATCCGTGAACACCACAAAGTGATCCCTGATGAGGTAATGCCGCCACGACTTCAATGTGAACACTACCGAAGTAAGCTCTAGGTCATGGGTTACATAGTTAAGATCATGAGGATGTAGCTGCCTAGATCCATAACATATCACTCCCTACCAATGCATGAGAACACACCCCAAGAAAAGTCTAGAAACATCACAAAATACCTCATACAACACCCCTTCCTCTAGAAACCTGAGCACTGGAGCGCTAACCAACCTTTCCTTCATATATCTGAATGCTTCCTAACACTGCTCACTCCACCCAAAGGTCTAGCCCCTTCTGGTAAAATCTGTCAAGGGAGATGCAACTCGAGAGAAGTGGGGTAAAAACCTACGATAATAGCCTACCAGACCCAGAAAGCGGTGAACCTCTGTCACATTCTTGGGTGCTTCCCAAGAAACAACTGCGTTAGCCTTTGACGGGTTAACCACTACCCCTTGCTGAGACACCACGTGTCCAAAAAATGCACTTCTCATGTCATGAAATTACACTTGGGAAACTTCCCATAGAGTTGGTGGTGTCGAAGGATTTCCAAGAATATCCTAAGGTTATTAGTATGATCCTCCTCTGATCTTGAGTATATCAAAATTTCATCGATGAACACAATGAAAAATCAGTACAGAAACTCACGGAAAACAGAGTTCATGAGCCCCATAAACACAACAGTTGAATTCATAACACTGAACGACATGACTATGAATTCAAAGTGCCCATACCTGCACCTGAAATTAGTATTCAGAATATCACTGTCCTTCACCTTTAACTGGTGATACCCAGACCGCAGATCGATCATAGAGAACCAACATGCTCTCCTCAGCTGGTCAAAGGGATCATCTATTCTCAGGAGAGGGTAACAGTTTTTGACTGTTACCTGATTCAGTCTCTGGTAGTCTATGAAAAACCTAAGACAACCATATGAATTCTTTGAGAACAATTCTAGAGAACCCCATGGTGACATGCTAGGTCGGACAAAACCCTTATTCATCAATTTGTTAATATGAATCAGCAACTCCTACAAATCAGAAGGCGCCATCCGATAAGGAGCCATCGAGATAGAATGAGCACTGGGTTGCAAGTCTATCCCGAACTCAACATCACATCGAGGGGGTAGAGTTTCCACTTCTTTAGGGAAGACATCCATGAACTCACTAACGATCCCTAGGACTTCCACTATCTCTATATCTACCAAATCCACTGACATCTCATCTTACAAGGAAAGGAGGGGATCCACTAGCTGACCACCTTCTTGGAAACCCCACTCACCGGTGAAAGTTACATGCTGGCCATCCTCATAAAGAACATGACTTTTCTTCGAAAACAGTTGATAATAGTGTATACAGAAAATAGCTAGTCAATGCATAGGATGACATCATATGGATGTATCTGCAATAGTAGAAGATCCCTTCTAGACTGATGTGGCCCTATCATCAGTCTACACCCCTCAGAAAATATAAAACAAGTCGGTCTGACCTTTGATTGGTGTACTCAACAACAGGTGCACTGGAAGTCTATCAGCGTCTAAACCCAGAGAACGTGCCAGACTAGGTTCAATAAAGGATTTTGAAGCTCCTGTATCAAACAAGGCATAGGCAAGAGTAATAAATAAGCTGATCGTACCTCGAACGACTTCTGGCCCTGCTGGAACTACTACCTCTGTAGCATGCAACTGCCCATGCCCAGTCGAGTTCCTTGAGGAGAACCACTGGGTCACCCTCCTCCTACCACATATGCTCTCAGAGGAGCGGGAGTTCGCTGTCCCTACTACTGCTACTGAAAGGGCCTGGCTGGAAGCTGCTGCTGCTAAGGTGAGTGCTGAACCTACCCACCACCACTATACTGCACTCTGTCTGGGCACTAATTCCAAAGGTCCCCATAGCTCCCACAGATGAAGCACCTTTATCATAGGCCCATGAGGGAAGGGCGGGGACCAAGAGATCAAAACTGAAACAGCTGGGGCTTTCTCCCCACTAGTCAAAACCTAGAAGGCCCTGACGCTGGAGGCCTACTGCTAACTGCCTCCCCCTTTGACAATCCAAACTGGCTTCCCTCTCGCCGCATACCTCCCAGTGTATGAATCCTCTCCACCACTTCATCATTCTTTTGGACCTCCAAGTACACCGGTAGGGTGAAGGGAGTAACAACATATTGAAGAGAAGGTCAGAGTGCCTCCTCTAAACGTCTTGCCCGAGACTCCTCATCCGGGAAAAGTTCCAGAGAAAAATGAAGGAGATATTTGAACTTTATCCCCAACTCCCTCACTGACATGATCCCCTATTGGAGGGAGATAAGATTTGCCTCTTCTAAGCCTTCATAGTGGAAGAGAGGAATTCCACCCGGAACTCATTATCAAAGTCAGTCCACGCAACCTCAGCCTCCCTCTTCTCCCCAAGATAGAGAGTCCACCATTGACGTGCTGCTCCCTGCTTCTGGCTTACAGCCAGGGGAACCCTGTACTCCATTGGCACCCAGATCAAGTTGAAAGCTATCACCAGCTCCTCAAGCCATCTCTTTGTCTCCATGTCCGAGATGCTGCCCTCATACTTCCTGAGGTTCTACCACTGAAAGCCATAAAGAATCCCCTACCACTAGTCATAATCCTCCTATTGAACAGACCTCTACAGACCATCCAAAATAGCCTCCTAGGCCTTGATCGACCGCACTACACATGGTCATCATACGGGTTCCATAACTGTAAGGTAAACAAATAATGCCTAAGCCCGAGTAGTGTATAGGATTTATTTTAAATTTTCTTAGACTTCTTATTTATTTTAAATCCCCAAAATACCCAAGAAACACAAGAAAACAAGTCATTATGGTGCATGTACCCTTCCTAGGGTCTCTACCCTGCAATTAGTGTAGCCTCACTTGGTCATTCGGTAGGCCTAAAGTCCTTACATCGGATCACAGGGGTCACTAAAATCCCATTTCCTAGCCGGTATTCCATGGCCTATTTCACGCACCATGATTTCCTAACACTATTTCCATACCATACCATGCAATACTCATGGTTCCTAACTTAAGACTCCATCCTATCTCTTGACCTGCCTATGATACCATTATATCACGACCCCCCTCCACCAAGATGAGGGAAGAGACTGTAGATTTCCAGACCCTTCCTTCTTCAAGTTGAAGAAGAGATAATGACCCCTGAGACCCACCTTCAATAGGTTCTAGAGTGGCGACTAGAAACAAGGGTATAGAATCACACACAAGATGGAAGACATTACCCTTTTTTATTTAGTAGGATTGGGAGATAAGATAGTAAATCCTAACAACACCAAAACTGAAGGTAAAAGTAAATCTAAAAGAAAACCATTCCCATATGCATGTCCAAAAGTAATGCTACAAAAGTACAAGAAAACCCCAAAGGAAAGTACCAAAGAAAAGGAAAAAAACAACAACAACTATCCCAAGGTCTGAACTAGTATGGCCCCACATGATCCTCGAAGTCCTTTTGGAAACCTGAAAACAGTTTATATACATAGGGTAAGTATACAGGTATACTCATTAGGGAAAACCAAAATCTCTCGTGCACTAGTGGGGAAGCATTCTAATGCCCCGTGATAAAAGGAGATAACAAGAGAACCTAGCAAGGAAACTATCCACCCAACCTCACCAAGGCACACTTCCCAAATAATGCAAGTCAAGTAAGTAATAGCAACAATACATCGATATTTGGGTACCCCATGCCACTTTCCCACTGGTTATTGAAGACATCCTACGTGTCAAGCATCTCCCGGCATTCTCACCGTAGTCCCACTACCATCACCCCGCTCGCACACACCTGGGCTACCACAACCACATGTCTCGCCCACAAACACCTGGTTTATCACCACCACACATCCTTCCCACAAACACCTGGGCCAAAACAACCACACGTAACCATGCCCGCTAACACCTGGGCCTCATCCTGAAGACACTTGGAAACCACCTGCCCACACACACCTGATCCAACCACCACCACGTACCCTTCCCGAATAATCTAGGGCTATAATGGACTTCATTCCATCATAGACTGCCCAAATAATCTTGGGCTACTCGGGAAATGGAGTAGAAAAGGATCTAATAACCATCCACTAATAGGAGTGTTGGAAAAAACACCCTCCCCCATGAAATGGGGGTGTTCGACACAATGTGATCAACTTGGGTGGGGCGCAAATATAAAACATAAGAACTAAATTATACATATATTTAACAAGCACTCATCCCATCCTAGGGGTTCTAAAACCAGCTCATATACAAACACCCTTATTACTATTCATTTATAAGAAGTAGAACACCCGCAACCATGTCACAAATCATTCCCGGAAAACAATTCCCCATTTAACCCATTTTGGTTTTCATATTCAAGTGATTCCATTCAAGTAAATTCTGAACTACTGGACAACTAATAGGCATAGCCTCAAGATAAGGAAAAGTAAACATCCAAAAAACAATATAAACATTTTCACCCAGTTCTCTTGTAAAGTCACAACAACAAAAGGGATCTGTGAGATCCCTAAAAGTACTGGAACCAAACCAAGCCCCAACATATGACCCCAAACAACCTCATATCCAAAACCAAAAAAATACACCACAATAGAGTATACCATCTCCATCCATGTCGCTTCCCAAGCATCAACTGTAAACATCATGAGAACAGAGCAAGGGAGTTTTCAAATTTGAATATGCCATTCATTCAGTTTCATCTTTTTGTTTGGTTAACCAGGGTGATCACACAAGGATTATTATTCATTGGGAATCCATTTAATCAACTAAGTTTATGTGATTTACCAGTTTTCATCTTACATCCATTCAATCACATAAATATCTAGAAAAACAGAGGTTCATTAGTGCACAAGAAAAGTCCACCAACGACCATGATTTTCAGTGGGCATAAGACCATACAATTCCCAACACAAAATAAAGGATAAATAGTACATCAGAAACATCGATCAAAGTAATGTTTTATTACATTTTATAAAATGGTATTCAATTTGTAGTTTAAAACTAAAAATCTAGAAAAAAACAGAATAATTTAAACAAGGGGTTAAATCTAAAGCTAAGATTTAATCCCCTCCACTTGGAAATCACATTCTTACAAGAAGTTTATTAAATAATAAATTAATCCACAACCCTGATCAGGTTTTACAAATAGTAGTATAAAATGATCTCTAGGAACAGAGCCTCTTCTATAGTTGAACATGGGATGAAAAAGTATACTAGTCCACACATGATCTCTTCTATAGTTATTCCTAGGAATACAAATAAAGGATTTGGGAGAATATAAATTATTCTATACTTTAACATAGAATTCTATGTTTTTATAGATATACAAAACAATATAAAACGTAGCTTAAAAGAATATCTAATATGGAAAGTGAAAGAGATAAAAAGATAGAAAATATAATGAGGATTGATCCGAGTAGCTTCAATTTTCCATATTCCTTTAAATTTTATTTGGAAGGTTCTTGGAAGAGTTTATTATATTTTTATTTGAAAATATAGCATTATAAAATATTCTCTATGGCATAGGATCTTTCATAAATATCCACTATTACTATCTACATGTCAGAAAAATGTTTTTAGTAGTATATAACTATTCTACACGATCGAACGATTATCTATGAAGAGATATTCATTAGAATTATCCATTGAATAATAACCATTCTCTATTAAATACACCGACGCTTCATTTAATGCTTTAAAACTAGCCATTGGATATTTGAAAATCTCCATTTCTAAGATATACATGATAAAGATGTATTCACTTGAAGTATGGTTAATTGAGATCATGATAACTTGACATGGTTAGATGATGTTTCAAGGTGATATGGATGGTTCATCTCTTCATGTATACAACTCATTTTCACATGTGTTAAGTTGACAACTTCACGCGGTAAGTTTTTTTTCTTCATACGATCACAACATTATAAGACACTATCAGTATATTGATTTATGAAAAATTATACATACCTTGGAATTGTTACTTTATTTATTCATGTGGTAAGTAGTTTATTTTATGCTTTTAGGTACACTGATTTTCATAGTAGGTTTATTGAAATGCGGTAAAGTGATTCTAGTCACACGGTAAGCTGAGTATTTAATCTGTGATCAGTTCATGACTTAGAATTTTTTTTCATCTAAATCATGGTAAGTAGTTTTTTCATGAGGTAATGTGATATATACACTTGACCTTCATAAGTTAAGGTGGTATGAAAAGATCTATACTTATCCATTTTTTAATTGATGCTAGTAAACTGCTTCCTAACAGAAAACCTGAAAATCATTAATAATAAGGTAAACATGATTTAAGATGATTAAAATAAGGAGGTTATGGTCTAAGAAAAAAATACCAAAATACCTTCACAACTTTATTTTAATTGACCTAGAGGTCCTGGTCACACCAAAAACTACTTTAATAAGTCTTAAGGAGTAAGACAAAAGAGATTACCAAATGAAGAGTTATTTGTTCATACCAAGTTTTTCCAAGTTTCTTTCTTCATAAAAATCTTCCAAATATTCAATGAAGATATTAAAATAATTATATAATTAAATTTAATATATTATGTTTTTTATGTTAATGGTATATCCATTTTCTATCTCCTTTTCATCCTATGGAAAATGAAAACATCGCTCATGTATAGACTACCATCTCCACATAATGATGTAATTAGTTTTTCATTAACTCCTCACTTAGATGGTTTTAAAAATAGAATTACTGAATATATATGATATTTATTACATAATTCATATTATTTAATTATAATATATCATCTACCTCCTTACCCGTCCATGCGTTGGAAAATGATAACATCGCTTATGTGGATGTGTGGACTACCACCTCCACGAAGTGTTGTGATTTATTTTTCTATTACCACATTTCATAGATGAATCTAAAATTATATATGATGAATAAAATTTATATTCATAAAATTATTAAAATTATGGAGATGATGGAACCATTTCATAACACCTATAACCATGGTCAATATACCGAAGTAATTTTGGAGAAATTGATCAAAGAACCTTAAGTGGTCAATGTAAGAAAGAACCATTCAATGAAAAAATGTCAAATGATTATTAAAGGGACTTGAAAAATTTAATATAGATGAATATGGTTATTAATAAAGTATTAATTAATTTAAATGTATTACTTATGAGGTTATAATTCATCTGACCAAGTAATAATCCAAGGTAAGGTTTTTTTATCTCAAATTCACTCCAATGAGAGATATTTTATGTTATAAAACTAATTTAATATATATGGTGTATAAAATACCCATTTGACATATTATATAAAGAATTAATATTTAATCATTCTATTTAAAGTTTCAATTCAAGATTTCTCTTTTAAGGGGTTTTTATTAAAAAGTTATTAAATCTATAAGGTTTTATTTAACAATCTCATTCTTATTCGAGATTATTTTTTTTATGTTTCCATTGGGGGAATTATATGATATTTTTATCTTAAAACCCATAAATTTTATTATCCTATGATTATTTATAGGTTTTTCATGTTTTGATTTCATTTTTCTTTATTTTTTACTCAAAATACTAAAGGTTTTTATAAGAAAAACCAACCTTATTTCTCCTTATTGGTTGGTGAACTTTTTATTCCAGGTACATGTTATCAAAAATAATTCTTTTGAAGTTATTAGTATATTTTAAAATTATTTATAAATGTATTTTTATACAAAAATAATATTTATTTATAAATTATTTGAAAATATTTTTTAAAATTTTCCATTATGATACACTTTTGAATTTTTACAAATTAGGCACATGAACATATTTTCCTACCATAAAATCCATTATTCATTATCAAGATTATGTTACAATTTTACATAGTTTTTCAAAGAATATATTATTTCCATTATTTTATGAATTTTTAGTTTTAAAATTTTTTTTGAAATAAAATTATATATCTTCCTATTCTCAAATTGACTTTCTAATGTATTTATAAGAGATATTTTTCATTTATATCAATATCCTTTAAGGATTATTATGATTTAATGAGGATATAATCTAATGATACTATCCAAATTATTTCTCTAAATGGATTATGATCATACTGTTCTATTTATTTAAGGGGAAAATATTGACATTATGTATGTTATTTTTCAAATATGAATATTTATGTTGCTTATGTATTGTATTTATTATTTAATATTTTTATATGATAAATGCATTAGAATTATTAAGTGATGGGACCAGACCGTAATAGCCCCTTGATGCATATATAGGTCTCATGAGACATACTAGTCGTGGTATTTTAATATGCCTTAACTATTTATGTGTGATTTCTTGGCATGAGGCCTTGATACTAATATTACGATGTCTGTAATGATTTTTTCAATCATTATAAAACTATTTATTATTATACATGTAATTATTTATATTTATATTTCATCCATGGATATATTACCATTTATGATATTAGTTATATGACATACTTTATTATTGTTTATATCTGCCATATTATTTATTTTTTTATTCTATGATAGATTCTGCTGTACACTTTCCATTACTAAGAATCTAAGATCACATGTTATTTTTTTCTTTTCCCTAGGTTATGAAGCATTAATACTTGAATTATTTTCAAGGATGTAGGAAAGTTTACCATGCTATGTTTTTATCATCCAATGCAACATGGAATTCATGTATGTATCTAGTTTACAATACTACTAAACTGATCGATCCTTTATGGTGAGATTCCTTGTATCTTGTACCAATGTAAAAAGTTAACATTAGATTTTAGTTTAATTGATTCAAGGTCATTATGTTTGGAATAAAAATAAGTTTAGCAGGATCATTGGAACTAAATTTTAGAATATCATAACTATCATGGACATAAAGATAAACCCTTATAATTATTGATTTACTTTTAATGTTTTTCATACTATGGATTAATATTCATGATGTTATAATATAATTATGTGTGTGACATTATTTATAGATGGTACCTAGTGAAAGAAATAGAAATCATGTCAACATTGATATTCAATGTAGGGATTTCCCATATGATAAAGTCAATACAACTGGTTTTGGAGTTGAGTCGATCATGACTATATTTGGGAAACTAGCCCAGGTTATGAAAAATTACCTTTCCCTTATAGAGAAACATATATTTTTTTCAATATAATGAAATAATATTGGGACACTTCATACTATAGTAACCTATATAATTTAATGGAACTACTAATAAATTGGTATCTAAGCAATGGATCAAGACCCTTGAAAATATATTTCTATCTTTGGGAATTAATGAAAAGGAAAATATTATTTTAGTAGTATATTTTTATAGGAGATGCATATAAATGGTGGTCATTGATTCATAATACTAATAAAATGGAGGAGATAAAGGGAATATAATGGAAAAAATTTAAAGTTATTTTCTTTAAGAAATATTTTCCTTAATAAGAACAAGATTATATGGAAATAAAATTCCTTAATTTAAGATAGAAGGAAGAGGAAAGTGTTAATGAGTATAAGGAAAACTTTATAACATTAGTAAGTCATTCTATATACTACATACATAATCCGAAAAGTAATACCGACCATTTCTTTGATGGCCTTAGGCCGAGCCTCCCAAGGGAACTGGCATCTCAAAAGTTTTTATCATATGATTATATGGTATCAATTTCCATCAGGATAGAGAAATAATTTTCCAAGTCACATTTATTTAAAATAAATCAAGATATGAAAAGGATGATTGAGCACCAAGGAGAAATAAATTAGGAAAATGAGAAGAACAAAAGGATAAAACTTCAAAATGTGATAATTTTGGAAAGAAAAATCTTGGTAAATGATTAATGGGAATGAGAGTTTTTACATATTGGTAGATAAGGGACATATAGCTCATGAATACAAGGGGAATAAAGAAATCACAGATATTAAGTGTTTCAATTATAAGAAGATGGGGCACTATTTTAACCAATTCCACAACCATTAAGTATTACCTTGATAATTTCATTGTGTGATTTATTGATATTTTCTTAGTATAATATAAAATAGACAAGGAGTATAATAATCAATTGTGAATCATTCATATGAAAATAAAAGGAAAGTAGTTATTTGAGAAATTTAGAATGTGTGAATCTTGGATTTAGAAAGTTTCCTTTCTTGGAAATATTATCTCAAAGGATGGAATAATTGTTGATGTTTCCAAGACAAGGAAGACCCTAACCATTTTATATAATCTTTAGGGTTAGTTTGTGTTTTTAAGTAATGGTAATTATAGTAAATATATGTGAATGTATGATTATAATGTATTCAAATTTAGTCTATCATATTCTAAAGAGTATTAGGGTTTAATTATTAAAGTTGAACCTTAGGTTTATTATTAATATTTTAGAGACTACTCTTTGATTTTTTGGTTTACTTTATTGAATATTATTTTTACTTATTCTATTAATTTTTAGTTTTAGTAAATGGATATAAATGGGTGGAATAAAAGGATAAAAAATATTTCACACAATGAAGAACACTATCCTTCAATGGATCTCAAAATCCTTTAAAAGTTGATTTTTGTGCTTCAGGCATGAAAAATTAATATTTTTAATTCATTATTTTTAATATAAGATGAATAAAAGATATAAAACTCATCGAATCAAAAATAGGTAAATAAATCAAGTAAGTATATTTTCTTATAATTCCTCAAGTAGTGGAAGATAAATTTATCAAGTTTTGTGTGGAAAATATCACTTAACTATCAAGGTATGCTTATAGAAACAAATTCACAAGTATAATTATAATAAAGGAACACAAAAAGTTTAATAAATATTTATTTATGAAATAATAAGTTTTCTAGTCTTAACTTATAAATTAAAATTCATGGAAAATCTATAATTATGTAATCATATGATTAAAATGAGTTAAAATTTAGAAGAGACAATTTCTGTAAGAATGATAGAATGTAACACCCCAATATTCTAGATTATGAAAACTATGTATGATATCTTATGATATACACAACACTAAACTTAAAGAAACTGTGATATTCTATAGAAATATTATTATTTAAATATGTCTATAATAACAGAACCTTTGGAATGGAGGGTATGAATATGAGTAATTACATTATGAAATATATATAGAAATATTTTCCTGATAAAAATATATTTATTAATTCTATAGAAATAAGTATGATAATAATTCAATCATATAAGGTTAAGAACAATTAATGTTTAAATATATCATTTTTCTATAAAAGTGGGTTTTCATTATAACATATATGTTTCATTTAAATGTTAAATTTATCTTATAATGAGTATTATATTTATTGAAAAATTATTTTTTATATATTTTAAAAAATTAATAATAATTTATACATTTATTATCAGTTTTCTATAAATGAAGATAATATCTTTTGATGGTAAAACGCGATACTTTTCAAAAAACTACTTTTAAAATAGTAATGTATTTTTATCTTAAAAAATTAAGTTAATATCTAAATATTAATTATTTTTATGAAATTTATTGATAATATAATTAATCAAATAAAATAAAATCCATCAAATTTTTGTTACTTGGAAAGAAATTAGAATAAAACCATTTTATGCTTTGAAAATATATTTTTTATAAAAATGGTTCTTACATATTTATGGATGGATATTATAATTATTTTATATAACTTTTAGAAATTTAATTTTATGAAATTAAATTATTTTTTGAATTTATCATGAAAAAATTAACTTATGGTGAGTTTTTGTGATTTTTTTGAAAATATATTTTTTTGGTTAAATAGTAAAAAATAACAATTTTACAAATATTATCACTTTTATGAAGTTATCATGATATAAAGATGGATTATGAGTTTAGGAAAACTTTTTTATATCAAATATATATTTAATAATTAATATAATTCATTTAAAAATACAATTTTGAACTTAAAAATATATGTTTTACATTTTAAAAATGTAAGTAATGTTTTTATTCGAATAAAATCTATTTTTGGTACTTTGTGTTTTAATTATAAATTTCAAATAAACACACTTTTTTGGTTTGGTTTTAAAGAAAAATAAGTCTCCTTTTAGTTAATATAATCCAATTAATTCCATGAGAATCAAAATTTCACATGATTTTGGTATAATATAGTTTTTATGCTTAAGCGAGCATTTTTATAAAAATAGTTTTTCATTGTGTTTTGTTAAATTATATTAAAATTAATTTCTACCCATTATATGAATTGGATAATTTAAAATGTATTCCATTTTTAGATTCATAATAATTAATATTTGGTAATGAGTTTAACTTAATCATTGTTTATAATGAATAGTAACCACACTAAAAATATATCACATTGGTTAAGGGTAAAATGGGTTAATCAAGGTTAAAATTATAGGATAAGGTTTAAAAATATATAAAAAAACTTGTATTTATTTCATCATATGAGTTTATTTTTACCAAAATCATCCTATATTAGAAAATATGGAAATTTTGTTCTATTTTTCTTTGATAATGACCTTTATATTATTTCATGTAAAGAACAAGTACAAAATGTCACTCTCTTTTAATACCTCTAATATGTTTTCATAAGAATAAAAAGGTTTTATTAATGGTTATAAATATTTATTTTGAATATTTTTTGATATTAATTTATTTTTTATTTTTGGTAATGGTATAATAAACTAAAATGATTACGCATTATTGATGCAGCGCTTGTACAAGCGAGTGAAAAAAAGTAAATAGTTTCAAAATATTTAAAGTGTTGTGTTTTGGAAAATTTAAAGTATTTAATTATTTTTATGGATAAAAATTAAAATTAATTAATTTTTTAAATATTAAAATTTTAACTCTATGGAAATCTTGATGTTTTTTAAAGTGAAATTATATAAATAGTCCCAAAAATAATTTTATGGATATTTTATGTTAAACAACATTTAATTTTTTATTTTAAAAATAATAAAAATAATATATTTTATCAAGCGAATGAGAAATGGTATATAATATAAATTTTTTTCTACTTGTGACCCAATTTCCATTTTAAAATGACATTATTAATACTTAAAGACTACGTAAATTATTACTATAGTATGGGTTAAACAGTGTTTGTGAGGGGTTAAAATAAAGAGATAAGGGTTACAATAACTTAAAAAGTTGTTTAAATCCTATTGGTTGAATTAAATTTGAACCAATATTATCCAAAATTATAAATTTATTCAATTTAGAGCCACTTTTCCATGAATGTGACCTTATATTATATTAAAGTTTAGAATAATTACAAGTATTACACTTCCCTCACTTATAAAATGAAACCTCCTATCCTCTCTTACAAACACCTTATTTAGCCACTTATCTCAACCAAGACCTACCCAAATACCATAAAATCTTTCATTTAATCAATATAGAGGTACTTGTATCACCAATATACCACTTAAATAAATATTAAGGTGTAATTTAAATGAGATTACCAAAGGAAAAGGTATATGTTCTTATCGAGATTTTCCAAGTTTGTTTCTTCTTAAACCTCCTAAAAATATTTAATAACCATATTAAAATAATTATATAAGTATATTTACTATTCTAATATATATTTATTTTAGTTTTACATCTGTTTTATATCTCCTTTACATATTATGGAAAATGAAAACATCGCTTGTGCGTGCATATAGACTACTATCTCTGCATAGAGGCACAATTCATTTTTCATTACCCCCTCACTTGGATAGTTATAAATATGAAATTAATGAATTTATATTATATTTATGATACAATTATGATTATTTAAATATAATATTTCATCTAATTTTTATCCCTCTATACATTGGAAAATATAACGTTGCTTGTGCGTATGTGTGGACTGCCACCTACAAAAAGCGATGTGATTTGTTTTTCTATTACCACCTTGAACGGTTGATTGTAAAATTGTATATGATGAATAAAAATTATATTCATGAATTTATTAAAAATATATAAATTATTGAAGCATTTCATAACACCTATAACCACGGTCAATATACTAAATTAATTCTGGATAAATTGACCAAACAGCAACATAATCCAAAACTATTCAATGAATAGATGTTAAATGATTATAAAAGGACCTTAAAAATGGAATATTGATAAAACAGTTTCTTAATAAAGTATTTAATAAATTTAAATTTATTATTTTTGCGGATAAAATTTATCCAATCAATTAGGAATCCAAGGTAAGGTTTTTTCATCTCAATTCCACTCCAATGTGACATATTTTATATTATGGAACTAATTTCATATATATATATATGTGTTGTATATAATTAACATTTAAAGTATTATATCATGAATTGATATTTATTAATGGAATTTAATGTTTCAATTTAAGTATTATATTTTGAGGAGTTTTGATACAAAAGTTATTAAATCTATAAGGGTTTATTTCACAATATCATTCTTATTCAAGATTGTTTATATTTTTGTTTACACTGGGAGAATTATATGATATTTCTCTATTAAACCCCATAATGTTTTAATCCATTTATTATTTCTAGTATTTTCTTGTTCTCTTATTATTTTACCCTCTTTGGTACTCAAAATATTGAAGGAAATATTTTAAGAAAAAACAACCTTATTTTCCCTCTTTGGTAAGTGATCTTTTTCTTTCATGTCCATGTTATAAAAAATTGTTTTATGGAAGTTATTATTTAATTTTAAATTATTTTTAGAGGTATTTTTCTACTACCTTTAAATTTATTTATAAATTATTAAAAATAATATTTTTAAATGCTTTCTGTTACAACACACTTTTGACTTTTTAAAAAGTGAGAAAAGATTTTTTTAACATTTACTACATGACCACCTTTTCCCACCATAAAAGGTGTTATTTGTTATAAATATTCTAGTACAATTTTCCATGGTTTTTAAAAGAAAATACTATTCCCATTATTCTGGGAATCTTTAATTATAATTTTTTTTGAAAATAAGAGGTTATTTATTTCTATTTTCAAAGTGACTTTCTAATGTATTTGTGAAAGAGATTTTTCATCTTTGTCAATATACCTTAAGGATCATTATGATACACTAGGTATATAATATAATGACACTACCCATGTTATTTATCTACATTTCTTATGTTCATGTTGTTCTAATTATTTTCTAGGAAAAATATTAACATTCCATATGCTAGTTTTCAAATATAGATATTTATGTTGATTATGTATTGTATTTATTATTTTATATTTTCATATGATGAATTAATTAGACTTATAAAGTGATAATATGGGACCATTATAGCCCCTCGATGAATCAAAATGTCTCATGTGACAAACTATTTTGGGTTTTTGGTGTATTCCTTACCCATGTATGTATGATGAATTTCCACGAGGCCTTGACTGTAAGATTATAATGCCCAACATTATGAATTCTATTATTATGAAACTGGATATTGTTATCTATGTGATTATTTATTTTATTATATAATCAATGGATATATTCTCCTTTTATGATATTAGTTATAAAGTATATTTGATTATTGCTTATCTCTGCTATATTATCCATGCTTTATTTATAATATGATAGATTCTATTGTACACTTTCCATTACTGAGCATTTTATATCACCCTTTATTTTTTTCCTTTCCCTAGGATATAAAGAAATAATATTTGAATGATTTTTAAGGATGCAGGAAAGTTCCTTAGGCTATTATTTTATCTTCCAATGTAATATAAAAGTTATGTATGTATATATATTTTCAAGATTACAAAACTGATCAATCATTCATGGTGATATCCCTTGTATCTATACTAATGAAATAAATTAAACACCATATATTTTTTACCAGAGTCAGGGTTGTTACAACACATGCATCATTCTTCCCATACCCACTAAACTCTTATTCCCCCCCCCCCCACTAAATTTTGTTGAGGCGGCAAGAAGTGATGTATTCATGTCAAACACTTTGTTTTTCAAGATATGAATCAAAATATTCATTTCATTTTTGAATTATATTTTCATATTGAAACCTTTTAAGAGAACATCCTCTATTGTGTTATCATTATGTCACTGTTTTTATTAATTTTATTTAATTTGGGTTTATTATTGACTCCTTGAGAGTTTTTTGGACCTTTTCTTAATTTTTTAAAGTTTTGGGATGTTTCATGGTAAATAAATGGTTAGTAGAAACCATAAAATTACTATGAAACCCATGTTGTAGACTTGATGGCATGATTTTGTGGAGTTGTATCAAAGTTAACCAAGCTATAAAGGGTCTTCCAGGAATCTATACAACATATTTTATTCTTGGTGTTGACTTGTATGGTTGGAATACATTTTGTAATAACTATGTAGCCATACTAAGAGGGTTACAGGTGCTTGTTAAGTTGAATCCACATAATTAGATTATAGTTTACCAAAGCATGTGATCTACCAAGGTTTTTAACTTTTTTAAATTTTCAACGTTTTCTATTTTATTTTTAGGGGTGTTCAACACCCATCACTTGTTTGACAACCCTCCTTAGAGCTTAATATGAACTTATTTTTTACCCTTTTATTTTTTTTCTTTTTACCTTTGAATTTAAAACATTCTTAATGAAAATATTCCCTCTTCCTACCTTACCTCTTATCCTTACCCTTATCTTTCATTTCCTTTGGTTTTATATTTTCCTTGGGGATAATATATTACAATAAAAATGTGTTTATGATTTTAGGTTGATTCTAACCTAGGGTATTTATTTTTTAGAGATTGTATAGTATGATTCCTTAGCAGTATTCCTTAATTTTTTGAGTTATATCCATTGATGGTGATACATCTTGAATTAATTCACACTAGTTCAAGATATGTGTTTTTATGCACTTCCTTTATTTTTAAAATCATGGATTTCTTAGATTTTGTAAATTCATTTTAGGTAAAATCGAAATTATGTATGGATTCTTGAACAAAATTATAATTTTATATTGAATTCTAAACTTGGAATGAAACATTTTTCTTATGGATTTTAGGCATTGTTCTTAAATTTAATGTTTTTATGCCAAGTTTTTATGAAATTTACTAAGGGGATTATTTTAATGTTTTTATAGAAATTTTTTGCTTTGGTACCTATATTATTTTTTCAAAGAAATATTCCATTTTTTAAAATATTTGTTTAGTTTTAAAAGGCATGTATGATTTGGTGTATTCAAATTTTTTAAAGTAATGATATTTTAAAGAAGAAGAAATGAGTTGGAATCTTGAGTTATTTTCTATATAAAGGATCATTTAGTACTTTAAAGGTAAAGAGTTCATAGTTCATGATATCCTCATTGATTTCCTCTTATATTTTTTTCCTAATATAGGTTTATTTTATTTTGTATGATGATTTTATAATGTGAAAGGGGTGGTTTTATGAGAGTTTGTTGGAGGTGAGGTATGGGAAATTAATTAAGATCATTTATGTAATTATATCAATTTATATCTCACCTTATTGATTTTTTATTCATTATAATTCTTGGTAACTAAGTATATATATGGATATGTGTAAAATGAAGTTTAGATTATATTCTAGCTAGAGTCAGAATCATGGTAGTTGATCACTCCTGAATGTAAGTTCTAATGGAAACTCAAAAATCTTGTGATAATTTAGGGACCATAAAGTTATAAAGGACTACTAGGATGGATAAGTTATTATAGTTTGACCTTGGGTACTGGTCTCTAGTTCAATACTATATCAATTTAAGACCTTGGTCATTTCCCATGAAATTTTTTCCATGATTGGTGGTTCTTTAGGGTATTTCCATTTCATGATTTTTATATAGAACTATGATTTTTTCATGTGTAAATACATCCTTTTCCTATTTTACGATTCTCCATTTATGTAATAGTTCCCTTCATTAGTGTACTCCACTCATTAATGATTGATTTTGTTTTTAAAATGTTTTGAAAGATGATTTGGTGAATGTTTTAGAAATGTATTTAAAAAATATTTTGGAAACTATTTTTAAAGAAACAATTAATATTTGGATTATGAATGAATATATAAATAAAGTTTTGGAAATGGGGTTTAAATATGTTTTTTCTTTGTTTTCATAAAATGGAAAAGAATTATGCCTTGATTTTAAATTGGTTTCATCTATTTGTGTTTTGAAAGGAAAGGTTTTATATTTTATGGAAATAACATGTGATTCGTTTTTAGTATGAAAACATGGTATAAAAAACCTTATTTTCTTTATTTATTGTATTTTAAACTAGCCTTTGAGATATACTAAATTAAATGAATTTCATATACTCCTTGGTGGGATCCTATATAACCATTTTTTTCACACCCCATATACACACACTATTGTTTTTGTATATGCTATCCCTATTGTATCATATAGGTTCTAGGTTTCCTTTAAATAGGATATAGTTATTTTGGGCTGATTATGGCGAGTTAGGATATGGAGGTAAACCTTGGGTTTCATGGATATGTATTTTGGGAATTGTTCGGTTTGGGTTTTGTTTTATTTTGGCATGTTTGGATATTTGGAAAAGATGGCCTTCCTGTGTTTATTTAGTTTTTGTTTTATTATTTTTTTGATATTTTATTACTTATGGTTAATGGATGTGTGTTATATTTATAAAATGAGGTTTATTTATGTAATATAATAAATCATTATTGGTTCTGACTCACTTGAATCATTATGTTTTTTTATTTAGGTTTCTCTATTTATCATATGTTGCATGGACATTTAGTGTATGGAAAATTCATGCTAGTTTTTCGATGAAAGTTCCACCATTTATGTTAATAAATTTTGTGGGTAAAATAATTCCCAAAGTTATTCTTTTATTTACATTCAATAGTTTTGATCCCATTGTGATAAGTAATTACCTTTGGGCCCAATGGCGGGCTAGGTCTGGTGACATGTCATGTCATCCCGAACTGGTTCATTACATTTATTATTTTCTATATACCTACTGAACTTATTGAATATATAATTTAATTTTTATTTTCTCATCATAAAGTAACATATTTAAAATGATAAAAATATTCACTAAATATAATGAATTATCTATCACCATTCATAGACATTTAATTCATAGGACAACAAAAATATAAGGGCACAAGCTTAAGAGGTTTCTTCATCTTGATCTATACTATTTTATAGGATTTTAACCATATTAACTTTATAAAAAAATTAAAAAGTATTGATTTACTGATAAATACTTTTAATATACTCAATTAATGGTATTTTATAAGCTTTTCCATATTATTTTTCCTAAATTTTATAGGTCTCTTATGTTACAATTTATTCTCCCCCTTCATTCTTAAACAATAATTATTAGGATTATTTCAAATCTAGAAAAAGTTGATTTTGATCTAGTATCCCTTCATAAAAATAGTTCCATGTTTTAATATTTCAATAACACATACATTATTTCAAAATATAACCTCATTCCCATTATTTAAAATTTTGGAGATACTCAAGAGATTTTGTCTCAACGCATTGACTAAAAGAACATCACTGGATTTGACCTTATTTCCACCAATTTTAGCACTTCCAACTCCTTTGAAATTTAGTGACCAATAATTAATAAAGCTAATGAATCTATAATTAAAATTTTGGATTTATTTTAATAATTTATTATTTCAATTCATAGGATTTAATCAACCGCTTTCCATAATCAAATTATTTTATTCCTTAACTTTATAGGTAATTTCAACCACCATGGGTTTATTTTGTTTACACTATTTATTTAATGGTTTGTTGTTGTAATTTTTGATCAATTTACCATGAAGAAATGTAATAAATTTATTATAAATGTGTTTAGGTTTATCACACATAACAAATGTATCCTCAATATATTTAAAGGAATTTTGAATCTTTACCTTTTCTTTGGGATGTCACCTTGTTTTGAATTTTCTTTCTTCAGTAGGCCTCCCCCCTTAAGTCTTTACCTATACTTTATTTTTAGTGTGTTAAATTATGAATTCACACATAGGATTTATTTATATACACTCAAAAAAACCACTACCTCACTTCAAATAAAAATGTTTTTAGTTGGAAAAATTATTCTATAGTTCATGTGTAAATATTATCTGATTGAGACTTTACTATTTTTACACAACTAATTTATTCCTGGAATCATCCTCATTATTATGTCATTTCCTATTGTATTAACCTAATATACCTTATTATTCTTATATATCTCATTTTATTGGATAATTTATCTAAACTATTTTAATTAAAATGTTTGTCTCTCTTCTTTAGGGTGGTAATTATCTTATTTATTTTATTTTCATTGCTACCAACATTTGTATTATAAGAATGTGTGATTAGGGAAATGAAATGATGGATTAATTGATAATCCAAAATTTATTTTACGAGAGAAAAAACCTCCTCAACCATTTTTATCATTCTATAGTCTCCTTTATTGAATTTTAAAAATCCACCTTATAATTTTTCAAGGATAGTTCTATTTGAACGAAGTTCTCTTCAGGTGTCTTGACTTCTTAATTTTTTTCAAGGATAATATCTATAGTAATATTCAAGGTTTTGGTGAAGGATTAAGGAAGTGAACTAGGATCACTTAACTTCTTTTAACATACTTATTTAATCTTATCTATCTTCTTAACATTTGATTCAACATGTGAATTATTCAAAAAAGCAAACTATTTTTTTCAAATTTGATTTCACCTTTTAATATTCCAATTATATTTAAATCATATCATGAGTTATATTATTAAAAAAAACTCCTCATGTGTTTCTTCTTCACTTATCTACTTGTCAATTGATTCTTATTCACTATAATAATTTTTAGGCTCTTGATTTATCCGTAAATACTTTATGCTCTTCAAACTCATATTCCTCCTTTTAAACATCAATCTCATCATCATTAGATGATTTAACATGTTTAGAGAGAAGGTTTATCCTCTTAAAATCATTTTAATTATACTTTACATCTATGAACTTATCTCCCTAATAGGTATTTTGTAACAGCCCAAGGTTTTGAAAATAGATACAGAATGCAATTTTATAATCTATCCATTAAACACAACTTTGCCTCTTCTAAGTTTTGAATTTCGAAAAATGGTCATCTAGAGTTGTGTTCAGTAAGTCATTTGGAGTCTGATAGAACAAAATTAATTTTTGGTGAATAGTAACATTCCCTTATGAATAGTAATATGAATAGTAATATGACCCTTATGAATAGTAAATAATGATATTATTTTATTTTCATAAGGTAATATGATAATGTTATATTAATTAATTTTTCAATGTCACATAAAACTAATAATACCTCTAAGATTGTTATTTTTCAAATTAACTATGAATTTATTTAAAAATTAAATTAATAATATTTAGAAATTTATTTTTGAAAAATGGAGTTCACTTTTGAATTCTACACGTCAAAAAATTTAAGGGGTGAATTTTTGGGATTTTTCTGAAATTCTTGAATTCTTGATGAATAATGAAATATGATAAAATACCTTATATAAAAATTATCAGTTAAATACACTATTTATGACATCATAAGTGATGTAAGGCCACTTGGTTTGAACTCACATGCACTTATTACTATTATGGGTTACATGAAACAACACTATTGGTGTCCTGAGGGATATAATAAAATAATGAATTAAATATTCAAAATTTACTCCTCTCCTCCACTATGAAAACCCCTCACCACTCACTCTTTTCTTCACTCCTCTAAGCCTTGAAGATCCTCAAAGTTCTGTCCATTTACCCTTACCTAGTCTCTCCCCACGTCCAAAAAGCTTATGGTCTTTCCAAAAGACCAAAACCCCTTTACTTAAGGAGATTCTCAAGGAGGTTATTTCAAGAGGTAAAGCACCCTTCTTTTTCATTTGGTTTCATTTCAATTTATCTTCTTTCTCTATCCTCACCTCACCTAATATTTCCAAATTATCTTGTTAAATCCAGTATCATATATATACTATAATTATATCATGTGAATGGAATAACCATCATAAATATTCTTACTCCCTCCCTTTTATTTTTATAAACGAAATCAATGTCCATGAGGTTCCAATTTATAGCCTTCGTGGACGATAAAGTTTTATTCTTAAATTTATTCTTCATTACTAGAAATGAAACCATATTTATGGTTGAAGAAGACTATAATATATTTATTATAACATAATTAATATTCAGTAACCATAATATGTACATAAAATTAAGTTATACGACAAAACTAGTTCATAATATTCCAAATACTACTGAATAATCGAAGTGGTTGTCATCTAATGATTCATCCTCATTTCATGTAAACAAATGATAGAAATAACCATTATCAATTATTTATGTTCATAAATAATATATAATTCCAATCCAGGATATTTAAAACCATTCCACATGAACTCCATTACTTAAAAACAAGTGAACCGATTATGAAAATAAAGAAAATGAACACACCATAACAACATAATTCAATATAATAACTTAGAAATAAGGGTATAAATGAACTAAAAAGAATTATGATAAAATAAATACATGTATAATAGGTTCTTAAATAGGTTATTAATAATTATAATTTCATATTCTAGGAGCTTAAGTTCAAGAGCGGAACACGTTTGGAGTTAAGGTAAGGGTTTTCCACCCGAACTTCCATTTTCATTCGGTATACTTTCATTATCTAATTACCTCAATGAAATTATTATGTATTGTTAATTAATCATCATATATCTTGTGTGAGTATCATATATATTTTTACAAACCAGAATCCTTCTTTATTTTATGGATAGTTACATGTTTTAAAAAGGAACTTTAAAAATTGTTTCAAAAATACAAGCCCGATTCAAGGGAATTTCTCAAATTCTTACCTATTTTCAAGGGCACTCTATAATATGTTTTTGGAAACCATTATCTTTATAAAATAACTCATTTTATTATGAAAATAATATCTTAATTAACTTATATTTTTATAAAAATATTTTTCCAAAAGAACTATTCTTTACAAAATAAAAGAGTATTTATCTCCAGAATTGCTTAATGATTTTATAAGAGTGTTTTCATCTAATTCAACACTCTTGTTGATTCCATGGTATTGTTGGGTTTAATCATTTATGAAGTCATATATCATATTTTATTTAATGTTTTACGAATAAATCTATTGTAGATTATCTATCCTAAAACCATTCACCATAGTACTCAGAATGGTTAGTGTTTTATGTTTAATGATTGGGGAAAGATAGTTACATTTCATATGATAGTTTCAATATGAATATACATGTTGTTTATGTTTATCCCCAATCATATGAGGAACTAATTTGAATTATTATGTGATGGGTGTAGACCACTATAGCCCCTCGATTCATCGGTAGGTCTCATGATACAAATAGACGTGGAATTGGCCGAGACCTTTCCCAATGTGTTATATGGATTTTGGCCGAGGCCTTAATCATTAGAAGTCTTGGCTGAGGCCTTGAAAAAATGTTTTAGAATGTCTGTAATATGCACTTCCCTCATTATGAAGCTAGTAATTGAAGTTTCATGTGGATATTCGACTAGTAGAATACCCATGATTATGTTTTATTATGGCATTATTTTCTCAGCTCATATTACTGCCATAACGTGTTCAAGTTTATTATTAAGGGAATGTGTTTTAAATTATGCAACATGTCTAATTTTTATATTATCTTCCACTATATTTATTACTCTTACTGAGCATTTGAGCTCACCCCTTTCTTATGTTTTATTTTCTCAGGACATGAAGAAGTAATTTATGAATGACTTGCAAGCATAATCTAGGAGATGTGATGTTTCTAGTGGAATAAATTAGTGTTGTTTTTCCCTTGATGTTGTAATATTAAACTTATGTATGTAACTTGTTTCCAATAATACTAAACTACTCGGTCCTTTGGGATTCATACTCCTTGTTTGTATTACAATAAGGAACCGACTTCAGGCAACTGAGGTTGGGACCATACAATTGGTATCAAAGGAAGTTTAGCAGAAAACTTGGAAACTAGATTTAGTAAACGTAGATTAGGGAAGAGTACTTAAGATAGTCTTTGTGGATAAACATACAAGAACTTCCTGGTATTTTGGTAAGTAATAGATTATGTGGATCTTTTAAGCAATACATTCCTGTCTGAATACAAGCAGTTAGAAGTGGCTCTGACACATATATACTTAGGAGTGAAAGCTCCAACAAGGAGTTTCAGGCTTGACCCAGGGTATCCTGGTATACGACAACCAGCCTTGGTGAACTCTTGGTTACAACACTCCCAGTGGATATTCTTAGGATAATTCATGTTTTCTTTACAAGAAATTATGAAGGATTTAAATGTAAATTTTTCCTCAAAGATACCATGTTTATGATTAAGAGATTAGATATACGTAGAATTTCAATTTATGCTTAGTATTTTTATACATTGAGATTATAAATTATGATACATACCCTAATCTAATGTATGCTGTTATTTATAAATGGTGCCTAGTGGAAGGAATGTAAACCAAACGAATGCATGTAGGGATTTCCCTCTGATGCAAGATAATGATGTTGACTCTGGTGATGTGACAGTTGCTGAGAAACTTATAACTATACTGGGACAACTTACTCAGGTTATGAATAATAACCTTACCCGTACGGAGCATCCGGATCCACCACATGGAGGAGCTATGTTAGATGGATTTATGCGACAACAACCTCCATCATTCAACGAGACTACAAACCCTTTTGTAGTAGAGCAGTGGATATGTTCCCATTGAGAATATATTTCTCGCATTGAGATGTAATGAAAGAGTTAAGGTCATCATGGCAGTCTATATTCTATCAGGAGAAGCGGATCAGTGGTGGTTATTAATCCAAAACATAGAGGAGGAGGGGGGAAATAGAGGAGATGTAATGGAGGGACTTTAAGGAAATATTCCTAGAGAAATACTTTCCTCGTGAACAAAGAGATGATATGGAGAGGAAATTCTTGAATTTTAGGCAGAAGGAAGTTGAGAATGTTGCAAATTATGAAGCTAACTTCACAAGATTAGCAAGACATGTTGTGAACTACATACGAAATCCAAGGAGAAAAATTGATCGATTCTTTGATGGCCTAAAGCCTTTCCTATGGCGGGCACTTGTCTCCCAAAGTTTTTCATCATTTGAGGATATAGTTTCATGTGATATCAATATAGAAAAAGAATTCTAGAAGTCTTATGACTTTAATGGAAAGCAAGAAAAGAAGAGGGCTGCTGAAAACCATAGGAAAGGAAATAAGGAAACAATGAGGAAGGGAAGAGTTGAATTTCCACCATGTGACAATTGTGGAAGGAAACACCCCGGTGCATACTTAAAAGGAAAAAAATTATGCTACAAATGTGTTCATAAAGGATATATTGATGTTGATTGCAAAGGGAAGAAGTAATCCAATGATGTTCAATGATATAATTGTCGGGATATGGGATATTATGCTAATGATTTTCCAAAGTGTCAAGGAAATATTCAACAGAAAAAGCCAAGGGATCAGGGAAAACCTTATTCAATCGCAACTGCAGAGGTTGAATTTCTAAATTATGTGGTGGAAGGTACTTTGATCATTTTATCAAACTTATCCAATGCTTTATTTGATTCTGGATCATCGCATTATTTCATATCTTCCCAGCTTGCTAAGAAAATTAGATATTTCCAATTTGATTTAATAAGGGAGTTGTCAGTAAAAACTCCTAAGGGAAGTATCATTACAACAAAGTTTTGTGAATCAGTTCCCATTAAGTAATATAAATGTTCTTTATCTACTGATCTCATTTTCATACTCATGATTTCATTTGATATAATACTCGGTATGGATTAGATTTCAGACCATGATGCGAAAATTTATTGTAAGAAGAAGGAGGTTGCAATTTTCGATGATAATAAGGAGTACCTTATCTTTAGAGAAGAAAATTCACCACCTGATTCATATCTAGACCCACCCCCAATAGCTCAACTAAATTCAATTATCAAGGAGGAATAGAATGAAATAACTATGGGTTAGGAAAAGAATGTTCAAATAGAAGATATATCTGTTGTGTAAGAATATATTGATGTCTTTCTAGAGGATTTACCTGGACATCCTCCAGAGTGTGAAATTGAGTTTTCCATTGACTTAATTCCTGGTTCAAGGCCTATGTCAAAGACCCCTTTTAGAATATCCATTGTGGAGTTAGTGTAGATAAAGAAACAACTAGAGGAATTGAGTGATAAAGGATTTATTCACCCTAGTTTCTCTCCATGGGGAGCCCCTGTTCTTTTCTTTAAGAAGAAAGATGGGTCTATGAGGTTGTGCGTTGATTAAGGGAAATCAATGCTATTACAATAAAGAATAAGGATCCTCTACCACGAATTGAAGATTTATTATATCAAATTCATGGAGAACAATATTTTTCAAAGATTGATCTTTGATATGGATATCATCGGTTTCTTGTGAGAAAGGAAGACATTCTGAAAACAACATTTCGAACCAGGTACGAGCATTATGAGTTTACAGTAATGACTTTTGGACTAACTAATGCACCATCTATTTTCATGGATCTCATGAACAAAGTCTTAAAGGAATATCTTGATGACTTTTTAGTAGTGTTTATCGATGATATCCTGGTTTACTCTAAGAGCTATGAAGATCATGAAAATCACTTGCGCACCATTCTGAAGACTCTGAGAAGAAATAAATTATATGGGAAGTTTAGAAAGTGTGAGTTCTGGATCCAATCAATTTCCTTTCTGGGCCACATTGTCTCTAAGGATGGTATATCTGTAGATCCTGCAAAGATAAAGGCTGTGCAAGAATGACCTACTCCAACGAACGTAATTGAGGTACATAGTTTTATTGGTTTAGCGGGTTATTATCGGCGTTTCATTCAGAACTTCTCCCATTTAGCCAACCCAATGACCAAGATCACATGAAAAGGGGTTAAGTTCATATGGACCAAGTAATGTGAAGAGTGTTTTGAATAATTAAAGGGGAGGTTAGTGAATGCTCCGATCCTAACCCTACCATTGAGGAATTATGGGTTTGTTATCTATAGTGACGCATCAAAGAAAGGACTTAGTTGTGTCCTTATGCAGAATTATCGAGTGATTGCCTATGAGTCTATGCAGCTAAAAATTCATGAACAAAACTATCCAACTCATGATCTTGAGTTAGCAGTGGTAATATTTGCTCTAAATATTTGGAGACATTACCTCCATGACAAGAAATTTGCGATATATACAGATCATAAGAGTTTAAAATATATATTATCAAAGAAAGAACTCAACATGAGACAATGAAGATGGATTGAGCTACTCAAAGATTATGATTGCACAATACACTAACATCCCGGGAAGGCAAATAAAGTGGTAGACGCTTTGAGTAGAAAGGAACACGAAATTATGAACAAGATGAGAGTTGAAAGGGATCCTCTGTTCATAGATCTAGTAAAGATGGATAAGGGAATTATCAAGTAAGGAAACATGTCACTACTTTTTCAAATGGTTGCCAAACCTTCTTTACTGGAAAAGATAAAATGTTCTTAGGCTGATGATGAGGAGTTTCAAAAGAAAATTAAAGCTATAAATGATGGGAGGTTGACTAAATTCGCATACGAAGGTGGAATTTTGAAATTCGGAAAAAGGATTTGTGTTCCCGCTATTCCCGAGCTAAAGAGGGAACTATTCGATGATTCTAATAGTTCTAATTTCTCTATACACCCTAGTAGAAAAAATATGCTCAGAGATCTAAAGGAACATTTTTTGTGGGATAACATGAAGAGGGAGATTTCTGATTATGTGTCGAGATGTTTAGTTTGTCAACAGGTGAAGGTAGGAAGACAACATCCTGGTGGAGTCATGCAACCCCTTCCTATACCTATGTGGAAATGAGATGATATTACGATGGACTTTGTCATGGGGCTACCAAAGACTCCAAGAAATAATGATACGATATGGGTCATTATTGATCATCTTAAAAAATTTACACATTTTCTTACTATAAGGGAAGATTTACCACTTGAAAGTTTAGGAAAAATATATATTAATGAAGTTGTAAGACTTCATGGTGTACCCTCATCAATTGTTTCCGATCATGATCCCATTTTTACATCACGATTCTAGAAGATTCTTCAGAAGGACCTAGATACTGATCTTCATTTGAGCACTGCCTACCACCCACAAACTGAGGGACAATGAGAACAGACTATTCAAACATTGGAAGACATGTTGAGGTATTGTTCATTTTATTTTCAAGGCATGTGGGATCAATATTTACCTCTTGTGGAATTTTCCTACAACAATAGCTTTCATTAAAGTATTCAAATGGAACCCTATGAATCATTATATGGGAGGATATGTCATACACCAACTTGCTAGGATGATGTTAGTGAAAGAAAGCTCGTGGGCCTAGAACTTGTTGAAGAAACAACGGAAAAGGTGAAGATTATCCAGAACCATATCAAAACAGCTCAAAGTAGGAAAAAGAGCTATACTGATAACTGAAGAAAGGATTTGGAATTTCAAGAAGGTGATCATGTTTTCTTAAAGGTATCTCTAGGGAAGGATATTATACGATTCAGTTAGAAGGGAAAATTAAGTCCCAGGTACATCAGACCTTTTGAAATTCTGGACCGAATTGGAGCCATAGCTTACTATTTGGCAATGCCTCCAAGTCTCTCCAAGGTTCACAATGTGTTCCACGTGTTAATGTTAAGAAATTATATGCGAGACCCAACACATGTACTCACTTATGAAGAAGTAGAACTTGAGCCCGATCTATCTTATTGTAAAGATCCTATCAAGATTCTTGATACTAGAGAACAAGTATTGAGAAATCAGATGAATCGTCTGGTAAAGCTTCCTTGGAGGAACCATAAGATGGAGGAAGCAACATGGGATCCTGAGAAGCTTATGTTAAAGACATACGCGAATATTTTTAGGTAATATTTTGTGAATTTCAAAGACAAAATTTTTTTAAGGAGGAGAGAATGTAACACCCCAAGGTTTTGAAAATAGTTATAGAATTCAATTTTATAATCTAGCCATTAACCACAACTTTTCCTCTTCTAAGTTTTGAATTTCAAAAAATGGTCATCTAGAGTTGTGTTCAGTAAGTCATTTGGAGTCTGATAGAACAAACTTGATTTTTGGTGAATAGTAACATACCCATATGAATAGTAATATGAACAGTAATATGAACCTTATGAATAGTTAATAATGATATTATTTTATTTTCATAAGGTAATATGATAATGGGATCTTAATTAATTTTTCAATGTCACAAAAAACTAATTATACCTCTAAGATTGTTATTTTTCAAATTAACTATGAATTTATTTAAAAATTAAATTAATACTATTTACAAATTATTTTTGAAAAATGGAGTTCACTTTTGAATTCTACACATCAAAAAATGGTATGGGTGAATTTTTGGGATTTTTATGAAATTCTTGAATTTTTGATGAATAGTGAAATATGATAAAATATCGTATATACAAATTATCAGTTAAATACACTATTTATGACATTATAAGTGATTTAAGGACACTTGGTTTGAACTCACATGCACTTATTACTATTATGGGTCACATGAAACAACAATATTGGTTGTCTTGAGAGATATAATAAAATAATGAATTAAATATTCAAAATTTACTCCTCTCCTCCACTATAAAAACCCCTCACCACTTCCTCTTCTATTCACTCCTCTAAGCCTTGAATATCCTAAAAGTTCTACCCATTTACCCGTACCTAGTCTCTCCCCACGTCCAAGAAGCTTCTGGTCTTTCCAAAAGACCAAAACCCCTTTCCTTAAGGAGATTCTCAAGGAGGTTATTTCAAGAGGTAAAGCACCCATCTTTTTCCTTTGGTTTCATTTCAATTTATCTTTTTTTTTCTATCCTCACCTCACCTAATCTGTTCAAATGATCATGTTAACTCTAGTATCATCTATATACTGAAATTATATCATGTGAATGGAAGAACCATCAAAAATATTCTTACTCCCTCCCTTTTATTTTTATAAACGAAATCAACGTCCACGAGGTTCCAATTTACAGCCTTCGTGGACGATGAAGTTTCGTTCTTAAATTTCTTCTTCATTACTGGTCATGAAACCATATTTATGGTTGAACCAGACTATAATATATTTATTATAACATAATTAATATCCAGGAACTAGAATATGTATATATAATTAAGTTATATGACAAAACTATTTCATAATATTCCAAATACCGCCGAATAATCGAAGTGGTTGTCATTTAATGATTCATCCTCATTCCATGTAACAAAATGATATAAATGACCATTATAAATTCTTTATGTTCATAAATAATATTTAATTCCAATACTGGAGATTTATAACCATTCCACATGAACTACATTACTTAAAAACAAGTGAACTGATTATGAAAATAAAGAAAACGAACACCCCGAAAAAACGAAATTCAATATAATAACTTAGAAATAAGGGTATAAATGAACTAAATAGAATTATGATAAAATAAATACATGTCTAATAGGTTATTAAATAAGTTATTAATAAGTATAATTTCATATTCTAGTAGCTTAAGTTCAAGAGTGGAATACGTTTGGAGTTAAGGTAAGGGTTTTCCACATGAACTTCCACTTTCATTCGGGATACTTTCATTGTCTAATTAACTCAATGAAATTATTATTTATTGTTATGTAATACTCATATATTCTGTGTGAGTATCATATATATGTTTACAAACCATAATAATTTCTTATTTTATGGATAGTTACAAGTTTTAAAATGGAACTTTCAAAATTGTTTCAAAAATACAAGCCCGATTCAAGGGAATTTCTCAAATTCTTACCTATTTTAAAGGGAACTATATAATCTATTTTTGAAAACCATTATCTTTATAAAATCACTCATTTTATTATGAAAATACTATCTTACTTAACTTCTGGTTTTATACAAATATTTTTCTAAAATAACTCTTCTTTACAAAATTAAAGAGTATTTATCTCCAGAATTGCTTAATGATTTTATAAGAGTGTTTTCATCTAATTAAACACTCTTGTTGATTCCATGGTATTATTGGGTTTAATCATTTATGAAGTCATATACCATATTTTATTTAATGTTTTATGAATAACTCTATTGTGGATGATCTATCCTAAAACCATTCACCATATTACTCAGAATGGTTAGTGTTTTTTGTTTAATGATTGGGGAAAGATAGTTACATTTCATTTGATAGTTTAAATATGAATGTACATGTTGTTTATGTTTATCCTCGATCATATGAGAAATTCATTGGAATTATTATGTGACGGGTGGGGCCCGCTATATCCCCTCAATTCATTGGTAGGTATCATGAGACAAATAGACGTGGAATTGGCCGAGGCCTTTCCCAATGTGTTATATGGATTTTTGCCGAGGCCTTAATCATTAGATGTCTTGGCTGAGGCCTTGAAAAAATGTTTCAGAATGTCCGGGATATGCACTTCCCTCATTATGTAGCTAGTAATTGAAATTTCATGTGGATATTTGACTAGTATATTACCCATGATTTTGTTTTATTATGGAATTATTTTCTCAGCTCATATTCCTACCATAATGTGTTCAAGTTTATTGTTAAGGTCATGTGTTTTCAATTATGCACCATGTATAATGTTTATATTATCTTTTTCTATATTTCGTAATCTTACTAAGCGTTTGAGCTCACCCCTTCCTTATGTTTCATTTCCTCAGGACATGAAGAAGTAATTTATGAATGAATTTCAAGCATAATCTAGGAGACGTGATGTTTCTAGTGGAATAAATTAGTGTTGTTTTTCCCTTCATGTTGTAATGTTAAACTTATGTAAGTAACTTCTTTCCAATTATACTAAACTACTCGATCCTTCTAGATTCGTATTCCTTGTTTTTATGCCAATAAGGAACTGGATTCGGGAAACTGGGGTCGATACCTTACATATTTGATGCCTTATTCCACTTATGTGATCATTTGGTTTGATTATATTTTTCACCATCTTCATGATTCTTAGGTAAATTATCTGAAAAAATGATCAATCTTACCACTATTGAAGAAATTAGAATGAATATTTTTATTGTAAACAATTCTTTCATGTTTTATTCCTTTTAAAAATAATGAAATTAATTCATTGTAATTCATGAAAGTTTCACCATCTTCTGATTCCCCTTTAAAAGGATTCTTGGAACTTGAGTTTTTAGAACTCTTGGAGGCATTAAAATGACCTTCTTATTATATTTTCCTTCATTTAAAGATGTATATTTTCTCATTTTATATGTTAATAAAATATTTTTGAGTTTATCAATTGGAAAATATCTATAAGGTGACTTTCCAATGCTGATATATTGGCATCAAACTTATGGGGAAATATTATCATGAGTTTCTTCAAAATGTTGAAATTTTCAAGTGTTTCGCAATGAATTTAGATTGAAGAAACAATTTTATTTATATGAAAAAAATATGAAATACACATTCTCATATTCCAATATCTGAGTATCTTCAAATTGAGTATGACATGTTTAGAGTCATTACACCTTCAGTTTCTTATCTCCTTTATGAATATCATGGATATTTCTCCAAAAAACATGAGAAATTTTTCATTCTATGACTAGTTTTATCTCAAAATTTTATATGGATAAAAATAGGAAGCCAATTAACTTTCCATTGAACTCAAGTTTCTTTCATTACTATGATATGAAAGTGACTTAATTTTTTTTCATTTCATAGATATCCCATCCAATTACAATTAAATAGAGAACCATTTATTCTCTCCAAATTAAAACCACTTTTTCTATAGAATATAATAATACATTTAGTATTGTTGAAATTAATTATTTACATATAAACTATATCAATTAAAAATATCAAGGAAACAAAACTCAAATACTTGGGAATTAGTACCTTGAACTATTTCCCCAAACACTCTGATACTAATTTAAGGTCCCTATAATGTAAAAAAAGAACCACTAGGGGGGGGGGGGTGAATCAATATCTTAAAAAAAATATCCAAACTCTATTTTAACTAATATTACCATAATATTTATTAGATTTTATAGATGTTAAACTAATAATGATGAACAATGATAAGAATAAGGAATGTGAACACACAATCACAAGATATTTTTACAAGGTTAATGTTATCCTTTTGATTAGATAAATACTCCTTGGTATACAATAGTTTTAATTTTATTGAGAATTTTTTATTCTTATTAAAGAAAATAGAGATAGAATAATATTATAATATTTTAACTTCATTATATGATCAACAATTAAGAATCAACAAGAATGATGATCCTTAATGACATTATCAAGTGCCTATGTTGTGTGTGCGTTTTTTATATTTCTTAATATCACCAAAATTTACTTAATAATTATCTCTAGTTAATGGTTTGAGATAATTAAATGGTTCATCACTATTAACTCTCATTATACCACCTTTATAAACTGTTATAATGCTAAAATAATCCCATAGCCACAAAACAACCTAAATTTTTGTCAAAATTGAAATCCTTATATGGATAAAAAATGGATACATGCTCTATATTAGATTCACTTTGGGATAGTAACCCTAAAAGGGATAGTTGGGTATTAACTTTACCTTTAATTGATGTAAAACTAACGATCATAACTGAACACCAGGTTTGACATTCCTCGGTACATACTTTGGATGATTCATGAGCTCTTTATGAACTAAAATGAGGGATTATTTCCTATTTATACCACCTATATAGATGATTAGTGTAATATAAATAAATTTTAATTTATTATACAGTTTTGTTTAAGTAATTTTACAAAATGATGAATTATAAATAATCAAAATCACAAAATCAAAACAAAATAAGACTATTTAAAAGAAAACATGTCTTATAGACATTATCTATTCAAAAAATAGTAATAAATAAATTATAATTATTATAACCTATCAAGAATAAAAAATTAATATAATTCACTTATGGGTAATTTTTTATATATATATAAGTTTATTATAAATGAGGTGAAATAATAAATATATAAAACTATAATTAAGGTAAGGGTTCTTCATATCAATTTAAATTCTTTGAGGAATGTTTCTTATTAAGAACCAAGTTAATTTTATATAGTGTAAATACTACCATATTGAATTGTTATATCTCAAATAACTTGATATTATTAGTAGTTTAACTTTAATTTAATATCTCCATATTCCTTATCACTCGATTCATTACCTAAGACATAAGGGTTGTTAACTTAAATTACTTTAAATCATGTTATAACCTTTATTTTTGAACATCATTCTTCTAAGTTTGGTTTATTCCACTATAGTATTATACTATATTGAAATCCCTATTTCTTTTATGGGGTTCACAATTCTTCATAATATTTCACAATCCTATGGTTCAAAATTAAACTAAATGGTTTCTTGTATGTGGACCCGACCTTATCTCCTCTTTACAGTTGATAATATTTTTCTTCCATGTCATATTATTTATATGTTTTCAATATTGTTCTTATATATACTTAATTATAATTTAATGTCATTTTATATCATCTCTAATTTATTAAAAAAGTTTTATTGAAATATTTTTAATGTTAACCACATGATTCATTTTTGAATTTCCTTACAAAAGTGTAAAAATAATCCCATTTTTAATGTTCACCGCATGATAAATTTTTTCCATTTTTACTAACATTTTTATTAATAAATATTACTATTAAAGTTTCCATGGTTTTCAAAAGAAAATTATATTCCTATTTTTATTTGAGTTTTTTATTTTAAAAATAAATTTTGTTATTTTAGAAGAATAAATAAAAGGATTTTATTCCACTACGCATATTTTTTATCGCACTCCACGTTTCCTATTTTTAAATTTATTTACTTTTAAGGCTTTAATAATAATTATTCTTTTGAAATTAGGATTTTTAATTTCCTATTTTTACCCCTTGAAATATATTTATAAAAGAAACTTAGAAGCTTGTTTTTACAACCATGCATGAAATATTTATGAAAAAATCTTTTTATAACTTCACTTCCATTTTCCTCTCAAACTATAAAAGATCTATTTACTTTCAAATTATGTTATAGGTATTAACCTATAATTTATCTTATGAATTTATATTTCATACCTCACCTTGTTCATAATTTTTTTTTCACTATCACTATTTATCTCTCTCTTGACTTTATTTTCACCTTCATGTCCATATTCTTTAATTTCACACATATTTTTTATATCAATTACACTATTTCAATATTTTATTTTCTATAATTTACTTAACCGTATACCCAATAATCTATATGATGTTAGTTTTAAGGGTGATTACCAAGAAGTATATTCCATTTATTTATTGGGGAAATATTGACACTCTGTATACTTGTTATTTCAATACATATGTTAAAGACTACTAATTTATATTGGTTATGTATTGTGTTTTTTATTAGTTTCTTTATATGATGAATACATTGAAATTAATTAGTGATGTATGGGGCTCAAATTACACAGCCCCTCAACGCATCAGTAGGGATCATCAGAAAAACTAGCTTGAGTATTTGGTGTAAACATTACCCGTTTATGTATGATGTCTTGGAACAAGGCCTTGATGGTATATTTAGGATGTCCGACATTATAAATTTACTCAATATGAAGTTAGTTATTTTTATCCATGTGATTATTTACATTTTTATATTATCCATAAATAATTTATCATTTATTTTACATTATTTGATTATTATTTATTTCGACAATATTATTCACACCTTATTTATTTCATGATATATTTTTTTGTACACTACCCTTTACTAAGACTTTGAGCTCACCATTTTTATATTTTCATTTTCCCCAGGTTATGTATAAGAGTATAATGTATGATATGTCTAGATGAGTATCATGTGTGGAGAGTTTTGTAGGAGAAGTTGAAGATTTATTGTAAAATAAGGAATCCATGGTTTAGTGGAAAAAATCACTTTGGATGGGAAAGATATGAGTTTTATTAGTTAAATGTTTTTCCCAACTCTTTAAAACTATAAACCTAAAATGTATTGGGTGTTTAAGTGAATCAATAATAGTTATTGATATTATAATTATGGATGGATAAGTTTAGGCAACTTTAGTTGGTTTCAAAGACAATATGTAATATATTATTAGTATCATATCTAGGAGTGTAGGTCTAGGGTGTCACAGTAGGAATGAAATAAGGGTTTATATAACTTTATAGGTTAGGATGTCATTAGATAAGGATATTTTAAGAGTTATAGATACCATCATGGGTCAATAAGTTTAAGGTTGATCATAATATTAAAGGCATATATTCCCCTTTTGAGGTCTTATGTGATTGAATTTTAAGGCAATTAATGATATTTTGGAGAATTTATCTATTTTTTAAGAATAATTACAAACATTTTTTATGTATTGATATACACATTAAATAATTAGGATAAAATTATTTATGGGGGTGATAATGTAAGGCTCGAGATTTAAATAAGGTAATATAACCATTATTTATTCAAGTATCCAATAAAATGAATAGAATAATTTGATTGTAATATAATTATTAATTATTAAATATATATTAATCAATGAATAGTAATTACACACATATGTCTCAAAATAAAAATTAAATTTACTAGAGGAATATTTTTTGAATTTTTGGTTCCAAATGTGCAATTTTAAAATACACAAGTGTTT
Source organism: Viscum album (assembly GCA_963277665.1). Classification (NCBI taxonomy): domain Eukaryota; kingdom Viridiplantae; phylum Streptophyta; class Magnoliopsida; order Santalales; family Viscaceae; genus Viscum; species Viscum album. The sequence goes on along the minus strand of OY728143.1, from coordinate 1,187,174,505 downwards.
TTATTTAATAATAAAATTTAATATATATAAATAATTATTTTCATAAAAAGGGATTTCAATTTGGAATAAACATTTTGGATTTAGTATAGGATGAATTTTAAATTTTTTCAGAAGTAGTTGACTTTTTGGCGAATAGTAAAAAATTTACAGTTTTTATGAACACCAAAACTTTTATGATATCACTATGATGTAAGCATGAATTAACAATTTATGAAAACTTTTTTTAATCAAAAATTAATTCAAGGAGTAAAATAATGAATTTAAAAATATTAATTTTAATTTAGAAAATAATATTTTATATTTTAGAACTTAAATGATAATTTACCCTAATAAAAACTATTTTTGGTTATTTAAATTTAATGAATTAGTTAGAATGTTCCATTTATTTTTGGATCAATTTAAATGTAAAATGACCTTATTTTTTAATAATAATCCTAATATTTTCTTGGGAATATAATCTATTTAAAATTAGTTGGCATAAATAAAAAAATAATCAATATTTTAACCAAAAATATCCCCCCTCAAGTTTAAATATCCACCCATTCTCCCATTCCTCTTCAATCCAAATCCATTGAGAATGAATTGTCACTCATCTTCTATATCAATAGTTTCTACAAGCAGTTTATAAGGTTTTAATGTTGTTGGACTCACATGTTTTGATAATCCTAAATCATGTTTCATTTATATGATAATCATGTTTCATTAGTTTTTATAGTTTTTATCATGTAACAATTATGTATTTTTAATCACACTGCATTCTTGATTAAGTTTATAGTGTAAAATTTTATAAGTAAAAGGTCACTGGTATGAACGTATCTATTAAGAGACTTCAATTCAAGTCACCGGTTGAGGCTAATGTTGGTGAGGTTACCGCTGAAAGGTTATGGATAGATACTTACCGCTGAAAGGTTTCCACTAGAACCTTACCGCTAGAAGGTTACAGCTAGAACCTTACTGCTAGAAGGTTACCGCTAGAACCTTACTTCTATAAGGTTACCTCTAGAAGGTTACTGCTAAAAGGTTGTCGCTAGAAGGTTACCGCTAAGGAATTTTACCACTGAGTTACCAATGCGAGTTCACCGCTACAAGTCAACCGCTCAAAGGATACTATTGTAGAGCTACCGCTAGAGGTTAATGCTACAAGGTTACTGTTAGAAGGTTACTATTTTAAGCTTACTGCTACAAGGTTGCTGTTATGAAGTTATTTCTGGAAGTCTACTAATGAAAGGTTACTGCTACAAGAACCTTTGGAATTCACAAGTCTACCACTGATAATCTTACCGATGAAGTCTACCGTTTCAAGGCTACCACTGATAAGCGTACTATTGAGAAGGCTACCGCTACTAGTCTACCGATACCTATACTCTTCTACTCTATAATTTTTCAATTTTCTTAAGATTATTCTAACAGTCATATTTGGTAAATTTAATGATTCTAACATTAATTAATGTTGGTTATAGAAATATCTGAAAACAGTACAAGGTATGAGGAAGACTGTAGGTGGTTTGATCATTCCTAATATCAGACCTCAAGAATATAAAATAGAATAGAAGATCGAGCTAGAGTAGAGAATGCTGGGTGAGAGACGTTACACGATATATGTGAAGAACAAGGAGAATATACTGGTACTTACACTGTGAACCCAATATCTTCATGAAGATCATTTGGGAGAAAAAAAATTCAAAGCTACCATGCTGTGATTCATCGAATATCTTTCAATCCAAGAAACTGAACACCTCAGCACATGGAAGCTAGAACCTGAAGTGTCAACACTCTGTTTTGGAGACAAATTTCAGAGAAGGACTCAAACTGCAATTTCTTCACACTAAGGAGTTGAGAGATGAACTGAAAACACATAGATCCTTCTAAACTAAATCCTCATAACATTATCTATATTGTGTTATTTATTTTACATTTCTGAGTAGTGTGTGTTTGTATGTTACACACACACTGAATCCTATGCTTAAACTGGAGGATACTGAAAATCCTCACACTGGACATTCATTATTTTTTTGTTTCCCACGTATAACTATGGAAGAGGCCGTGTGTGACCTGGGTGTTTTTTTTCATGAAGAATTTTGGTAGAAGTTGTGAGACCTAGACAGATTGAGAAAACTATTGTAAATCCCAATACAGGTTTTGTATCAAGTTTATTAATATAAAATACTTGGTGGTAGGTGATCAACAAGTGGAGAGGATTAAGTCTCGGCTTGAGACTGAACCTATTGTTTAATTCTGCTATGTACTTTATTTTTTAATAATTTGTCTTTCTATTTTCCACTGCTTATAAATTCAAATATAAAAAACTATTTTACATAAACACTGATATTTATTTTTGGTTGGTGTGTACATGTGTTTAATTCAGTAAACTTGGTACAAAAGTTAGATAAGTTTTTACAGTGATCCAACTGATGACTAATCAACCTTTGAGAGATTTTTTGATAAATTGAAAATTTATATCTATACTACCTTAATTAACTAGGATGTTTCAAATTAGGGGATTTTATTGTAAAGTTTTTAATAAAATTTTTAAGTGGGAACTTAATTCACCCCCTCTTGAGTTTCCACCTCCATCAACATTTGGTATCAGAGGAGTGTTTATTGATACCATCAGAACTATTTTTCAATATTTTATAATTATTTTCAACTATGATTGGAGTTGTTTCTTAAAGATATTAAAATTTCTGTCATATCTAAATTTTTAGTTCTTTAAATTTTAATTATTTATGGATAATCGAGTTGAGGGTGTGGATACTAACAAGACACCTTTTTTTAATGGTAATAACTATGCTCAGTGGAAATTAAAAATGAAAATGTATCTAGAGTGCATGGTTCCTGAAATCTGGGACATAATTGAAGAACAACATGCATTACCTGATACTGCTAGAGACACATGATCTCAGTTGACTAAAGCTATGTATAATAATAACTACAAAGAAATGAATTCATTATACGGTGCTTTAGGTGATGAAGAATTCAATAGAATATATGCCTGTAAAACTGCATATGAAATCTAGGATACTTTAGCTGTTTCCCATGAGGGAACAACTAATATTAGATAAATGAGATTAAATACTTATATTATTAAATATGATAATTTTAAAATGAAGCCTGATGAAACTATCTCTAAAATGTATCCCAGGTTTAATGAAATAGTAAATACCATGAGTTTGCTTGGGAAACTAGTGGACAACAAGGATAAGATAATGAGATTTCTTCGATGCCTACCTGACAAATGAAGAGGAACTTCTGTTTCTATATGAGAATCCTATGACATAAACAACCTACCTGTGAAGTAACTAATTGGAAAAATCATGATGTATGAAGAATATCTTAAGGTGAATCAAGAAGAAGATGAAGAACCAAGAAATAAATCTATAGAATTCAAGACTACTACCTCAAAGACAAAAGACAAGGAAAAGCTTCAAGTTCCTGTAGACAGTTCCACCAGTGAAGTTTTAGATTCTGACAGTGATGAGGATATGGATCATCTTTCTTGAATATTTAAAAAGTTCTACCGAAAGAAGAAGTTATTTATAAAGTCAAACAATAGAGGATGGTATGATAGTAAAGGACAATGGAAAAAAGACATAAAATGGAATGACAACACAAATGAGATAATCTTCTATGAGTGTAAACGAAAATGTCATGTGAAGGCTGATTTCCCTAAGATGAAATTTAAGAAGAAATATGAAGACAAGGTCAAGGGATATAAAAAGGATATGAAAGCTACATGGAGTTCTTTAGAAGATAGATCTAGTGGATCTAATACTTCTGACACTGAATAGAAAAATCATTCAAACTTGTGTTTCATGACAGAAACATATGAGGTAATACTTAATTCTCTTATACATAATGCTTACTATTCTAGGAATGAGAGTGAATCAAACAATGATGAAAATATGACTAAAGATAAATTTTTTGAATACTATGGAATGATTGAGGATACCTTTAATGAGCTCAAGGAAAAATATAAATACTTGAAAAGACAACATGATTTAAATTCCAATTATAAGTATGATTTGGATATTGAAAAATAAAAAATTTCTTTGCTATAAAAATAAAATACTAAATTGAAATTATAAAATGATAAATTAAAAAGAGATCTTAAGAAGTTTACTGTTGTTAGGGATACCTTGAATCAGTTTCTAGGGAAAAAAATTGCTAAAAAATACACAACTAGTCTATGATATCAACAAGGACAAAGAAGTATTACCAAAAACATATTTGTTCCAAAATCTGGACAGTTCACTGCTAGTTCAAGTTTTGGATCATCTTTTGAAAACAAATTTTCTAAAAGTCCTAACAAAGTTTTTATGTCTCAAAAAATGTCTGTTGATTATAGGAAACCTATAAGACAAATATGGGTTCCCAAATATTTTATTTCTAACCTTTCTGGATCCTAGAAAACCTGGGTACCAAAGTTACCCTTTGCTTAATCTATTTTGCAGGAAAATTGTGAAAAGAGTTCTTGTAAAACCCTATAGTACATGGACAGTGGATTTTCAAGACATATGACATGAGACTATTCATGCTTCAAGAGATTAATAAAAGTTGATGGTGGACATTTTACATTTGGTGATAATTTTAAGGTAAATATTGTCGGATTAGGACAAATTGGTAACCCTAATACTATATTAATTTCAAAAGTACTTTATATTGATGGATTAAAGTAAAATCTACTTAGTATGTCTCAGTTGTGTGATGATGGTTTTAATGTTAAGTTTGAAAAATATTCATTCAATGTTTTTAATTATAAAAATGATTTAATATTCACTACTTGTATAAATGAAAATGTATATGCTGTTGATTTTAACTCTTTAGCTAAGAAAAAGATTTCTTCATTAAATGATTTTCATAAGGAATATTGGTTATGGAATAGAAGATTAGGACACTACAATGTGCAATCACTTAGGAAACTAACAATAAAAGGTTTAGTTAGAGACTTAACTAAATTGGAATTCCCACTTAACAAAGTTTTTAATCCTTGTCAAAAGGGAAAATGGAACAAAGTTTCTTTCAAACCAAATAAAGAAGTTTCAACTTCTCAACCGCTTGAGTTGGTTCACATGGATTTGTTTAGACCATCTAGAGTTTCAAGTTTAAATGGAAATTACTATGTCTATGTTCTTATAGATTATTTTTCTATATACACTTGGGTATAATTTATATCTCACAAAAGTGAATCATACTCTTACTTCATTAAATATTCCAAGTCTATGGAAAATAATAGTGGACATATAATTAAGACCTTGAGAAGTGATTAAAGCACGCCTGTCATAGGGTATGAAAAAACAATTATTTCCTAAGTTAAAATATAATAATGTGGTTGACCTGGGATGTATCTCTAAGAGGAGTGCACACAAAATAGGTTGTCACTTTAAAACAAGGGTAAAAATGGTGTGTTTGATAAGAAAATGATTGGATGGAAATTCAAATTTAAATGATTGAAAAACCATGATATTAAAAGGGTGATTAGGTCGAGGTCGATTTCCTAATTTTAATTTTATCCTTGTTCAATTTAATTCAATCCTCTTCTTTTTAGTTGATTAAAGCGAGTTTCCACAATCGTTTCCTCTCACTTCCTTGGTGAAATTATGATTGTGAGATAAAACCTTACAAAGATCTCAGTTTGGTCAACTCTCCTTCCATGTGCAAAATAGTTTTATTGAATATCCTTAATTGAAATGGGAAATAACCTACCAGGTCTTGTTTATCCCAAATAATCAAGAAAATTCACTACCCCTTTTACACGTACTGACGATCGTCGAGTACTTCACCACTAATTCCTAATTTATTCCATCGTATATAAACCAGAAATTAGTGGAGGGAGATAATGATTACTTTACCAAGGAAAAAATAAATAATTGAATTAAAATTCAAGAATTATCACACTTGATAATAAAATACGCTATATTAAATTGAAAATAACTTTTAAGAAGAAAGAAATTTCATTTAATTATGTTCAAGAACTCAAGCATTACAACATAGAAAACCAACCCTTCCCTAATCACTCCAAATGTTTACCCCACCATAGTAAGGGTAATAGAGATGAATGGGGAAGAAGAAGGTATTAAAAAACTATGAAAAAGAAAAGAAATAAAATAGAATGCCAAAAATTTCTCCTCCTTGGTGTCGTAGAAGGAATGGGATGGAATGAGAGATGCTTTGAGAGGGTGGAGCTCTCCTCCTTTTATTTCCAGAATTTGTCCCCCTAAATTCTGATGCATTGTAGCCCCATTAAATTACATCTTTACGCATTGAGACCTTCTTTAATGTTGTTCATAATAATCTTGGGTGTTTCCCCTAAAAATATCAGTGGATTTTGACATGTATTCCAAGAGTTATGATGGTTTTACTTTGAGCATTTATTCTGTCCAGTCAGACTCTCAAAATCGAAAACCTCCGGATTAGGGTGATATAATGACCCCTTAAAAGGCAAATTCACATGGTCTTTCCTTCATTAAGGATGCTCCAAAACCCCTTTTGCGTCCCCCCACCGAATTTCACAACAATTGGGCCCATCATTAATGAGTTATGGAGCCCACACCAAAACTAGGCAGAACTGCAAACAGTTTTCTTGATCCAACTTGTGAGCTTCTTTGGAGCTTTCATATGGTCGATTCAACTATTGGTCCAAAAATAGTAAATAAATACCTGGATTTTTAGAATCTGTAAAATAAAGAATTTTGAAATTTCAATTTGTGTAATTAAGGTTATGGCCAAACTACAGAAATAATTTAAAACTGTTAAAAATCCGAAATGACCCAGTTTTACTATTTAGCTAAAAATAACACCAATATCATAAAAATGAAACCATTCATCTTAGAGGAACACTTTTGTGTGTTTAAAAAAATGATATTAAATATAAATCAATTTAAAATATTTTCTCTATCAATTCACCCACACTTAGCACTTGGAATTCTGGAGAAGTAAACATCAAAATCAAATCAAATCAAATCCAAAACACATACCAATGAGATCTACAAATCCATACTAAGAAACAAAAAGATATCATGTCTCATCAAAAAAAATTATTTCAAGTTCTAAATTTTAGATTTTAATATATTTCCACTCCATTTATTATCCCATGCACACAAAACACCTACCTCACATGAATTTTCTCTCATCTCACAAATGTAAATGCTCAATAAGGCTTTTCTCATCCAAACTCACACAAGAGTCACCATAGGCTTGATAAATTCATAATTCTCCACCCGATGTGAGTGAAGGACATGTGTTTCTCATGAGGACTTTTCAGGGTTGTTCTGTGGCTTCTGGTTGGTATGATTTAGATGTTAAAAATTCTGAGGCCAAAAAAGAAATGCTTGGATCTTTTTGAAGAAAAATTGCAAGATTATAATTTTCACTCAAATATGGTCTCCTTATCTTCCACTTTGTAGAAAATAGGCTCCATAATCATTCAATAATCTCAGGATTTCAGTAGAAAAAATTTCTATCTTTTCAAACATGATTTTTCTTGAAATCTCCAGATAGGCACAACTTTTTTTTACATTGGAAGATCCAGAAAGTCACAACTTCTCTTATCATGAAAGCTCCAGAAAGACATAGCTTTTCACAAAATGAAATATTCAGTACAAACATCATCTCTTCAAAATTTTATACTCCACCAAAAGTATCACCAAATGAGGTTGTACACCACAATAAATCTTCCCCCACACTTAAGTTCAACTAGATCATGCAATTTCACTTCAAGAGTAGGTTGGATAGGGAAAATTGGCTTGTAATGTGGCTAACCTAACAGGTTATTCATGGAATCTAAGGGATTATGAAGGATAAATGTAAATGTGGGCCATAATGAAAAATATTATTTTGAATAGGGGGCTTAAAACCAAATAAATGCCTCAATCATTTAAAACACATGTACCCCAAACCCTCATGTTTTGAAAGGAATAAATCAAATTATAGTTTAAGCAAGCATGGTATGGTTTTCTCAATAAATGAGGTGAATGAAAATAATATGACAAAAATGGTTTAGAAGCCTCACATGAAAGTGATTTCAAAGATATAGACAGTGAAATATGGTAGGGTTTCAAAAATCAGTGTAATTTTCATGAAATTACAAAAGATTTGAACTCGAAACAAAGTTATTTCAGCATTCATTTAAGCTCTGTTTCATGGAATAAATTAGTTAACTCATTGACATAGGTTACAAAAATGGTAATAATAATCATTTTAGCTCAAAAGTTTCAAAAACACACCACAAACTGAAAAAATAAACACACAAAAATTTGATTTTTTTTTTTTAATTTTTTTTGGAAAACAAACACAAAATGAAAATCCAAAATTACCAAGGTTCCCTCCCCCAAAATTAAATGATGCAGTGTAATAAATGCATTCAAGTTTATTTAACATGTAATCCAATTTTAAAATGAATCACAACATCAAGAAAGTGTGAAGGAGAGGTACAACTTGATTTATTCACAGTGCAACATTTAGTTAACCTCCTAAGTGTTTCACTCTGAAAACCTACAAATAAAAGAACAAAAGAAAACACAAGATATTTATTGAAAGAAATGAAAATATAAATAGGATGATAATAGAAGGATAAAAGTTGGTTTAATCCTGCAAGTGGGACCTGGGTTTTTACTGCCTCTAGAGGGGCAGTTCTAATCGGTTATCCCCAATCTGATGGTGGGTGTGGTTTATTTGAGATGAACCAACACATGTGAATTTTCCCAATTTCCATAAGTAAACATTTCATGTAGAGAACCCCAAAGCAGATAAGAAACTTCCCAACCCTCAAGAAAGAAAAAAGATAAAATTTGAGTTCAATAGTGAGAGGGAATAGAATAGAGGGGTGCTCTCTGTTGACTTTCATGGTGTCCTCCTCTATATGGTATGTAAATTGTTGTTGAGGAGGTAGTCGCACAACCACATGCTTGTCCAACTCTTCTTCTTTAATCACCACCACATTGGTAGTCTCTTCTTCAATATCCAAGGTCTCTTCCATTTGTGTCATATCATAAATTTATGAGAAAGATAAATCAAAAAACAATTCAACTTGAATAAGATTAAAACATGAAGAATTAATAGAGAAATCTTCCCTTCCAAGTAATTCCTCTTGGTAATTGATCTCTTCATGAAAATCCACCTTGATCTATTCTTGAGATCTATCCAATAAACGATCAACATGTTTGGGGAGCTCTAGTTGATCCTCTTTAGGTTTATCTTATTTTTTATAATCATCCTCCAAGTAAAAACATAAGTTATCTTAATCTGAAAACAGAAAACAAGGGGAGGTAATACTCAATTCATTTTCAAGAAAATCAATAGATAATGAGTTTATAAAAATATTATCTCCCTGGTTTTTTTCATCTTCAATCACTTCTTTATTGGAAAGCACCTCTTGGAGTTGATTAGTAGCGGATAGGGGCAGGGAGTCAGTCTCCACCATTTCATGGATCTCCATAGAAAAATTAGGGATGACTAAGGGGGGTCTTCTTGGACCTTGGAAGCTTCATAAAATTCTGGAAAGTAATGTGAGAACTCAGTTTGCTTTCAGGCCATCACTTCAAAAACTTATTCATTCATGTCCTCCCTTAGTCCATCTATGAATTCTTTGAATGTTTTCTCATCATTATTTGTCTTCCAAAATAACCTCACCTGTCTAGAAATAGAAGAAAATCCATCATCGGCATAAAATGTTGAGTTAATAATTGGTTCATTTATCGGTGGGTAATTGTTCCATGAATTAAAGAAATAGTCATTTTAAAAGAACATGGAAAGTGTTTTTTTTGTTTTTTTTAATTTGAAAAGAGTCAAATATTTACAATTTGACTATGGCACTACCTCCTCGGAAACAGTGCCAAGTTTGACGCATGCCTGTCATAGGGAATGGAAAAACAATTATTTCATAAGTTAAAATGTAATAATGTGGTTGACCTAGGATTTATCCTAAAGAGGAGTGCACAAAAAATGGGCTGTCACTTTAAAATGAGGGTAAAAATGGTGTGTTTGATAAGAAAATGATTGAATGGAAATTCAAATTCAAATGATTGAAAAACTATGATATTACAAGGGTGATTAGGTCAGGGTCGATTTCCTAATTTTAATGTTATCCTTGTTCAATTTAATTCAATCATCTTCTTCTTAGTTTATTAAAGTTAGTTTCCACAATCGTTTCCTCTCACCTCCTTGGTGAAATTATGATTGTGAGAGAAAACCTTACTAAGATCTCGGTTTGGTCAACTCTCCTTCCATTTGCAAAATAGTTAAATTGAATATCCTTAATTGAAATGGTAAATAACCGATTGGGTCTTGTTTATCCCAAACAATTAATAAAATTCACTACCCCTTTTACACGTACTGACGATCGTCGAGTACTTCACCACTAATTCCTGGTTTATTCCATCGTATATAAACCAGAAATTAGTGGAGGGAGACAATGATTATTTTACTAAGGAAAAAATAAATAACGGAATTAATATTAAAGAACGATCTCACTTGATAATAAAATCCTCTATATTAAATTAAAAAAAACTTTGAAAAAGAAAGAAATTTCATTCAATTACGTTCAAGAACTTAAGCATTACAACATAGAAAACCAACCCTTCCCCAATCACTCCAAATGTTTACCCCAACATGGTAAGGGTAATCAAGATTAATGGGGAAGAAGATGGCATTAAAAAACTATGAAAAAGAAAATAAATAAAAGATAATGCCGAAAAGTTCTCCTCCTTGGTGTCCCAGAAGGAATGGGATGAAATGAGAGATGCTTTGAGAGGGTGGAGCTCTCCTCCTTTTATAGCCAGAATTTGTCCCCCAAATGTTGACGCATTTTAGACCCATTAAATTACATCTTCACTCCTTTATCTCTACTTTAATATTGTTCATAATTCTCTTTGCCATTTCCCCTAAAAATATCAACAGATTTTGAAATGTATTCCAAGAGTTATGGTCATTTTACTCTGAGCGTTTATTCTGTTCAATCGGACTCTCCAAATCGCAAACCTCCATATTAGGGTGATTTAATAACCCCTTAAACGGACAATTCATGTGGCATTGAATTCATTAAAGATGATCTAAAACTCCTTTCGCGTACCCCCACTAAATTTCACAAAAAATTGGACCCACCATGAATGAGTTATGGAGCCCGCACCAAAACTAGGCAGAACTGCAAACAGTTTTTTTGATCCAACTTGTGAGCTTATTTGGAGATTTCATATGGTAGATTCAACTATTGGTCTAAAAATAGTAAATTAATCCCTGGATGTTTAGAATTTGTAAAAGAAATAATTTTTCAATTTAGATTAGTGTAGATAATGTTATGTCCAAAATACAGAATTAATTTAAAACTGTTAAAAATCCAAAATGACCCATTTTTACTATTCAGCTCAAAATAACACCAATATCATAAAAATGAAACAATTCATCTTAGAGGAACACTTTTGTGGGTTTAAAAAATGATATTCAATATAAATTAATTGAAAATATTTGCTCTATCAGTGATCATGGCAATGAGTTTGAAAATCAAGAGTTTGAATATTTTTGCTCACATAATGGCTATAATCACAATTTCTCTACTCCTAGAACACCTCAAAAAAATGGAGTTATAGAAATAAGAAATATAACACTTTAAGAGATTTTCCAAACTATCCTTAATGAGTATAACCTGCATATCTATTTTTTGGCTGAAGCTATTAATATAACTTGTTACATGATCAATAGAGTTTTAATTAGACTTGTTCTTAAGAAGTCCCCTTATGAGATATGTAATAATAGGAAGCCTAAGGTTAATTACTTTAAACACTTTGGTTGAAAAGTATTTATCCTTAACACTAGGGATAATATCAACAAATTTTCTTCCAAAAGTGATGAAGGAATTTTCCTAGGTCACTAAATCTCTAGTAAAGCCTATAGAGTATTCAATAAGAGAACAAAATGTGTGGAAGAATTAGTTCATGTAAAATTTGATGATACTGATCCACATGAAACTAAAACCTCTCTTGAATATATTGAGTAAAATATGTCAATTCTGGACCTTAATGATAAAATTAGTGAACCCCCAGTGAAAACAATTAGTTCTGGAAATTTTAAAAAATCTAAACCTGTTGAATCTGAACCTATAGACAACCATGAGGAGTCTAGTATAACCATTTATAGAGGTATTATAACTCTCAAGAATCATACTTTAGATTTTTTAGTAGGTGATCTAAATATAGGAACACAAACTAGAGCTTCTCTGGGAAACCAGGTTGAACATCAATATTTTCTTTCACAGATTGAATCCAAAAATATTAATGATGCTATCAATGATGATTTTTGGGTGATAACTATGCAAGAAGAATTAAATCAGTTTGAAAGAAACAAAGTTTGAGAATTAATAGAAATACCTAAGGACACTTTGACTATAGGCACTAAATGGGTGTTTCGAAACAAAGTTGATGATTCTGGAAATATAGTTAGAAACAAGGCCAGATTAGTTGAATAAGGATATGGTCAAGAAAAAGGAATAGACTATAAGGACACCATTAAACCTGTAGCTAGATTAGAATCCATTATGATACTACTTGCTTATGCATCTCATTTAAATTTCAAACTTTATCAAATGGATGTTAAAAGTACATTTCTAAATGGGTATATAGTTGAAGAGGTGTTTGTTGAACAACCCCTTGGATTCACAAATCCAAAATTTTCAAATCATGCTTTTAAACATTCTAAAGCTTTATATGGTCTAAAATAAGATCCTAGATCTTGGTATGATAAACACAATTATTTTCTTATTTCAAAAGGTTTTACTAAAGGGATAGATAATCCTATTATTTTTATTAAAAGTAATTCTAAAGATGTCTTAATAGTACAAATTTATGTAGATGACATTATTTTTGGACCCTCTAAAAATTCTTTATGCACTGATTTTTCAAAGATGACGCAAAATGAATTTGAAATGAGTCTAATAGGGGAACTTATAATTTCCCTTGGATTTCAAAATTTTTAAAATAAAAATGGTATTGTTTTAAATCCGGGTAAATATACTGAGGATATTTTGAAATTTTTTGGTTTGGATAGTAATAAAGGAAGTGATACACCTATGAGTACCAATTATAAGTTGGATGTTGATGAAACTAGTAAAGTAGTGGATCAAACCAATCATAGAGGTATGATTGGGAGTCTTCTATACCTTACTTCTAGTTGACCTGATATAATGTTCAGTGTATGTATATGTTATCATTTTCAAGCCAATCCCAAAGAATCTCATTTAACTGCTGTTAAAAGGATTTTTAAATATTTAAATTATACTACTAACTTAGGACTATTTTACCCAAGAGGAAAATCATTTGATTTGATAAGTTATTCTAATGCTAAATTTACTGGTTGCAAGTTAGATAGAAAGATCACCTCTAGAAAATGTCACATTTTGGGAAAGTCACTAGTATCATGGTGTAACAAGAAATAGAATTCTGTTTCATTATCCATTTCCGAAGCTAAATATATAGCTGCTGGTAGTTGTTGTGCTCAAATTCTGTGGATGAAACACACTTTACTAGACTATGGATATCAATTAAAACATGTCTCTATAAATTGTGATAATACAAGTACTATTAACATATCCAAAAATCCAGTATCTCATGATAGTACAAAGCACATTGAGGTAAGACATCAATTTTTGAGAGATTATTATCAAAGAGTTGATATCAATATTGAATTAATTGGCATTTAACATCAATTGGAAGATATATTCACAAGGCCTTTGAACTATGAGTGGTTAAATTACATCATACATGATTTAGGCATGATTAATTTTAGTTTAGGACACCTCACTATTGGACCTCACTATTAGGACACCTAACCATTGGACCTCACCATTAGGACACCTCACCATTGGATCTCACTGTTAGGACACCTCACCGTTGGATCTCACCATTAAGACACCACACCATTGTACCTCACTATTAGGACACCTCACCTTTGGACCTCACCATTAGGACACCTCACCGTTAGGAGACCTTACCGTTGGAACTCACTGATAGACCTTACTATTGGCACCTTACCACTAGTCGAACTTACTGATAGGTTATGGACTTAGTTTTTTTTCCAGAATCTAAATTTTTTTAATTTTATTTATTTCATTTAATCAAATTTTTTTCAATCCCTAAATGATAAAAACAAAGTGAAAAAGTCACATTTTGATCCACTTCAATCCTCTCCCAATCCTCTTTCTCCTGAATCCTTGAACCTAACCTACTGCTAAAACTCTCGAACCATATCAAATCACAATGGCAAGAGTGAAGAGAACTATGGTTGGTGATGAAGGAGATAAACCTAACCCTAAGAGACCTTGAGTTGAGTCTAGTGGTGGAAGAAAAGTTGTGGAAAAGCTGATCAATCCTCATATGTCAAAGAGGGAAATCATGGTTGAAAAATAATTAAGTTTAGAGTGGTGGTTATCGAGCAAGTCTCTGGTGATGAAGGCACTTGAAGCTCAAGACTGGGTAGAATTCTTTGCAAACAACAATGGACCATATTACCCGAAGCTAGTAAAAGAGTTTTATGAGTTTCTGAAGTTCGAAAAATCTAAGGAAGAGAACCGAATGCTTTCAAAGGTAAATGAAGTTAGTGTGAGATTCTCTTATATTGAATGAGATTAATGTTTAAGTGTCCCACACTAATGCATATTTGATTATTATTCTGGAGTGGTGCCTTCGAATAGTGATCTTTTCTTCATTGAAGAGGCTTTGTCCGAACTGGTAGGGAATGGAATCCCTAGAAAGGTAATTGTTGTTGAGATGAAAGGGGAAAATATATTATTGTTCATGTTTATCCAACATGTATTGAGTCTCAAGAGAAGGGAATTTACTAGTTTGAAATATTATGACATATTTTTTTTTGTATTTATTAATGCATGAACAAAGGATAAATCTTTACATATTTTTGACGGTTTAGTTAGAGGATATGACTAGGCATGGTTCCAAATCAAATGATTTTTTTCATGCCAAGTTGATATCTTTGATGTTGAAAGTGAAAGGTGTTGCTGGAAATAAGGAAGAAACCATAGTTGTAAAGGAAATCTTCTGTATTACCAAAAAAATTGGCAAGTGTATGAAGATAAACTGGAACCCCTAGAAAATGGAATGGGTGAGTGATAAGGCTAATCTATATGAATACTTAAACCCTATTTCTAACCCCAATAGGCCAAAGGATAAAAGAGATATAGGTTTAAAACATGATGAAGTGGAACCAATGTATTCAGATAAAGAAGAGGAGGTTGTTGTTGTACAAGAAAGAGAGGATTCTCCTGTAGATGATATGAGTGATCCTAACCTTCCATCAAGTCCTCATGTTGGTACTGTATCATTTGGTAAACCAATCCCACCAAATATTTTTCCCAGAAGAGAGACTATCCTAAGGGAAACAGATAATAAATAAACCACTTAATAAGACTGTGAGGAGAATGTCTTAAGAGAAATTACTGATGGAGAGACCTTATATGAGAAGGATGTAGTTGATTCTGATCATGAGAAGTATAAAACAACTGATGATGATGTAAGTGAAGAAAAATTCCTAAGTCGTAGTCCTTTGATAGGATGTATATAAATGGGAGAAAATGAAAAGGAAGAGGAAGTTGAATATGTTGGAATTGCAATGGAAGTGGTTGAAGATTCTAAAGAAGAAGTAGCAGTAGACTCTGATGATGATTCAATTGATCAAGGAAGAATGGAGGAGGGTAACACAGTTGTCCAGAAGGAATCTCTAAGTGAGGGGGAGGAACCTATTGCCACAGGTTCAGTTTTTGTTATTCTTGAAATAGAAGGTTGGTCAGAGGACCCTGGATACATGGTTCTAGGTTAGACTATGAAGACTCTGAAGATTACAAGCCTAACAGAATACCTCTAGTTCAGTATATTTCAGAGACCACTATAGTGAAACCAGTGGTTCTTCTACATCAAGATTATATAAAGAAGGATGAACTTGAGTAATTGAAATCAGATCTTTAGAGATTCTTTGATGAAATATCCATTGGGATAGAGATAATAGTGGGTCTGAATCAAGAGCTTGTAGCATCTGTTTTGGGAAGAATAATGTCTAGAAACCAATCATATCTACTACATGAAGTGAAGGAATTACAGAATCAAGTAAGAGCCTTAGTAGAATCCATGGAGACTGTGAAACAGTCAGTTTTGAGTTTAGACTCATATATGGATTCAAGAGTTCAAGTGGAAAAAGACATTATTTATGTTAAGAGTGTTGTTTAGAAGATGGTAACTGTGTTTAAGGACAATAAAAAGTCTATGGAAGCACATGTAAATAATCATGATAATGATGTGAAGAGGTTGATCAGTGGATTAACTAAGTCTTTTAAGGAGACATTTTCCTTTACCATAGTACCTATGTGTGCATCTTCTTCCTCATCTCCCTCTCCTCCTGTTGATCTAACAACCCTCAGATCAGTTGTTAGAGAAGAAATAGAAAAGCTCTCTGGTGAATGTACATCAGATCCTCAGCCTTTGAATCAGGTCATTTACAATACCAGAGAAACTCATAAGCTTGTAGGTGGTTACATAAGGGAGGATACCCAAGATCAGAAGGCGATCAAAGATAATATTTAATTATATTATAAAATGGTTTAGACTAAGCATCAGATGGATAGTCATTTCATGTTGCTATTGGAGAACTTGAGGATACCTCCTAACACTCATGCATTTAGGGATCAAGTTAGAAGGCTTAAAGTGTTTACTCCTGCTTTGGAGAAGTTCATGGAGAATAAGGATTATTTCATCTCAGCTATGGAAAGAGGAGGCAACATCATTATGGATTTTTGGAAACTCCTTCTTACATTTCTCTATGTGGATTATACTCCTATTATTTTCCCTCCAATCTTTCCTTCTTCCTCAGCTACATCAGGATCTACTAGAGCTGCTCCTTTGATGACTCCTACATAGTCCATCAAATGATTGACTCCTATGATTCTTCAGAGATATACTCATTATCAGTCTACTGATGCTTCTCTAGTAACTCCTCCTACCTTGCTTACTGCTATACCTAGGCCTATCCCTCCCTCTTTTGAACCTGCTTCCTCACCTCCCAAATTCATAGCTCACTTGGACATATTTGATGTGGATTGACTATCGAATGTATTATTTTATAGGGATCATTGTAATATTTTGGTATAATTTACTCTTGTTTCATTAATACAAAAATCTTTTTTTGTCTCCTTTTTTTTGATAATCACATAGGGGGAGAATTTTGATTGGAGCCCTTGCATATATGACATTCCTATAAAATTTTTCTCTAATATATTTTCAATAATAAAATTGGTTCAATTTTGTTTCAATATGTTTTCATTTGGATTTTACTTTTTTAGCCTTGATACAATGTATTTTCACACCACTGAAGAGATTAGAAAATGTAATTAACTTTGATATAATAGTATTGATTCTAAATTTCACTCCAATAATTTGTGATTATAAAAAAGGGGGATATTGTTGGAATCACCTATTTTGATAATCCCGAATCACGTTTCATTTAAATTATAATAATGTTTCATTAGTTTTTATAGTTTTTATCCTGTAATAATTATGTATTTTTAATCTCACTGCTTTCTTGATTAAGTTTACAGTGTTAAATTTTCTAAGTAAAAGGTCATTAGTATGAAGGTCTCTTTTAAGAGACTCCTATTCAAGTCACCAGTTGAGGCTAATGTTGTAGAGGTTACCACTCAAAGGGTACCACTAGAACCTTAACATTAAAAGGTTACCACTAAAACCTTACCGCTACCGCTAGAACCTTAACGCTACAAGGTTACCTCTAGAAGGTTTCTACTAGAAGGTTACCGCCGAGGAACCTTACCGTTGAGTTACCAATGCAAGTTCACCACTAAAAGTCTACCGCTAAAATGATACTATTATAGAGCTACCACAATAGGTTACTGCTTCAAGGTTACTGTTAAAAGGTTACCATTTTAAGCTTACTGCTACAAGGTTTCTGTTATGAAGTTACTGCTGGAAGTCTACTGATGAAAGGTTACTACTGGAAGAACCTTTGAAATTCATAAGTCTACCACTGATAATATTACCGATAAAGCCTACCATTTCAAGGCTACTGATAATAATCCTACCACTTAGAAGGCTACCATTTCCAGTCTACTGATACCTATACTCTTCTACTCTATACTTTTTCAAATTTCTTAAAACTATTCTAACGGTAATATTTGGTAAATTTAAAGATTTTGACATTAATTAATGTTGGTTTTTGACATATCTAGAGACCGTAAAAGGTACTAGGAAGGATACATGTGGTTTGATCATTCCTACTACCAGACCTCAAGAATTTAAAATAAAATAGAAGATCGAGCTAGAGTTGAGAATGTTGGGTGAGAGACATTACACGATAGAACTGAAGAACAAGGAGAATATACCAGCACTTATACTGTGAACCCAAGATCTTCATGAAGATAATTTGGGAGAAAAAATTCAAATCTACCATTATATTATTCATTGAATCTCTTTAAATTCAAGAATCTAAACACCTCAGTACCTGGATGCCAGAACCTGAAGTTGCGACACTCTATTTTGGAGACAACTTTCAGAGAAGGACTCAAACTGTAATTTCTTCACACCAAGGAGTCTAGAGTTGAACTGAAAACACATAGAGACTTATAAACTCAATACTCATAAAATTAGCTCTATTGTGTTCTTTATTTTAAATTTCTGAGTAGTATGTGTTTGTTTGTTACACACAATGTCTCGGGTGCTTAAACTGAAGGATACTGAAAATCCTCACACCAGAAATTCCTTAAATTTTTGTTTACCATGTATAATTGTGGAAGAGGCCGTGTGTGGAATGGGTGTTTGTTTTTACCATGAATAAATGTGGTAGAGGTTGTGAAATCTAGACAGTTTGTGAAAACTGTTGTAAAGCCTGATACAGTCTGTGTATCAAGTTTATTAATATAAACTGCTTGGTGGCAGGTGATCACCAAGTGGAGAGGATTAAGTTTTAGCTTTATACTAAACATCTTGTTTAATTCTACTGTGTACTTTATTTTTTAATACTCTATCTTTTTATTTTCCACTTCTTATAAATTCAAAAACAAAAGAACTATTTTACATAAACTCTTATAATTAGTTTTGGTTGGTGTATATATGTGTTTAATTCAGTAAACTTATTTTAAAAGATGGATAAGTTTTTTATATGATCCAACTGAGGAATAATAATCCTTTGAGATAAATTTTGAGCAATTGAACATTTATATCTCTACTACCTTAATTAACTGGGCTGTTTCAAATTGGGGGATTTTATTATAAAGTTTTTAACAGAAATTTTAAGTGGGAACTCAATTCACCCCCTCTTGAGTTTCCACCTCCACCAATAAAGGTTTAAAGAACTAGGTGATTATAGAATAAATAATTTTCATATTTATTTTTATTTATGAATTATATATTTATATTCATTATAAAAATATTAAGTAATTTTTTTAAAACAAAAAAGAAATAGTTTTATTAAACTCTTTCCTTATAATGTTTTATTTAAAAGCTTTATTTAAAATGATTGAATTTTAATTTTAAAAAATTGATTTTATTTTTTAATTCAACATGTCAAAATTATTCTAAGATGATTTTTTTTATTTTCTTCGAAAATATTTATTTTTCAATAAATAGTAAAAAATACCAATTTTTGTAAAACTACATTTATTTTCAATGAAAAGCCCCATAATATATTGAATTTGATTATAAATTAATATAAATATATTTTATTTATAAATTGTATAATTAATTATATAACAATAAATACTATACGTGATCTTAGTATAAAAATAATTTTAGACCTAAACGATTTTATTTTCCTAAAAAACCATTTTTATCACTCTTTATGTGATATTTATAAAATATATTTCTACCACTTATGGATATTGAATCTATAAAAATGGATTCCATATTTTTAATTAAAATAATTAATATTATTTAATTAATAAAACTCATTTTTTGTTCAAAATGAATAGTAAAAACAATATAAAGTTGACACCATGGTAAAAGGGTAAATCAGGTTATGTCAAGTTTAAATAAGGTGATAAGGCCACCATTTTTCACCTTTAAAATTATTGGGTAAAGGTATTTTTACCCTTATCACCTTACTCTATATATTTATTAGTTTATGGGACAATTTTCCATGAAATTGACCTATATAATATTTTAAGTAATGAATTAGAGAAAATGCCACCCTCTTGATTTTAAATATCTCTTATGTGTTCAAAAAGGGGAAATAGAAATATGTCAATCAAT
This sequence comes from Viscum album, assembly GCA_963277665.1. NCBI lineage: Eukaryota > Viridiplantae > Streptophyta > Magnoliopsida > Santalales > Viscaceae > Viscum > Viscum album. Next base: position 1,187,154,262 of record OY728143.1, on the reverse strand, counting down.
ATTAATGGTTATTTTGATAATAATGACATTACTTTTATGATGTAAATTTATTTCTAATTTTTTGATAATTATATAATTACCTCAAATTCTTATGTAACACCGATGCAATATTTATTTAATTAAATATAATATAAAATAATTAATTTTAAAAATATTAAAAGTAATATAATTTGAATTAACTATTATGTGCCACAAAAGTTTAGATATATATAACAAATTTGGTGTATTTTAAATGTTTATATTCAAATTCCATATTTTTATTGATGTTTTTAAATTCAAATTAAATGAATAGTGTCAAAATTGGAGTTAATGATATTTTATAATAAATAATGTTATATTAAATGATTTAAAATTCATAAAAAAATTAATTTTGTTCAAGTAAATGGAATATGGTTTTTAATATCAGCCATGGTCCATTTATTTGTAGTTTTCCATTTTATAGTAACTTTCTTGACATCTAAAGATTAAGAAATTTAATACTACGGTAATTGTAAAATATGGTTAACAGAGGTTAAAATAAAAAGATAAGGGTGAAAACATCACATAAACTTGTAAAATATTTATTATATGAGATTATTTAGACTAAAAATAATCTTATATTATAATACTATCAATTTGGATCTATTTGAATATGAAAATTAATTTATATTAATTTAATACTTTAAGAAATTCCAAGAGTTCCCCTCCCATATCATATAAAAGGGAAACTCCTATCCCTTTTTATTAACAATTTAAAAATATTTTTATTGATATAATACCTAAAAAAATCAATTCCTTAAATCCCTCCCCATTTCCTAGAGTCCTTGGTTTGATAAAAAAAAAACTTAAAAAATATTTTGCTGTAAACCTTAAGAAGTTATCCGAAGAAGAGGTATAACTCTCAATCAGTCATTTTTTTATTTCTTATTTTGACTCCTTCAAAATTTATTCAAACATGATAAAAAAATAGAAAAATAATATTATATATACTTATATTTTATTATGATAATGTAATAACCTATATTCATCTTCTCTTCCGTTAAACGAGAAACAAAACCATTGTTCGTGTGTACGATAAACTACCACCTCACGAACTGATGTAATTCGTTTTCCATCACCTAATATTATGGATGGATATAATGATGGATTTAATATATATATATATATGATATTAATGAAATATGTATCATTATTAAAATATAATATATTATTTAATTTCTTACCTTTCCATTCATTAAAAAATGATAATGTTATTCATGCATACGTGCGGACTACCACCTCCATGAAGCGATGTGATTTATTATTCATTACCACATCACATGGATGATATATATAATTATATTTAAATAAATAAAATTATATTTTATGATATTAGTATAATTTTTTAAAGATAAAATAATACTTACCTTCCTTTAAACGCTACTTATGCGTACATTTGACCTATCATCTCCATTATTGTAACATAGTTTATTTTTCATAAAAATCATTCATAATTGGTTTTAGAAGTATAATTGATGTAAAAAATGATAATTATTTCATGATTACTATTATAGAGATATTTAAATAATGAACTCTTTGACCATAGTCACCCTACCAAAGTCATTTTGGATATATAAGCCGAATCTCATTAAAATGACTTGCGTGAACTTTTGATTAAGAAATTGATTATAACATGGAAATAAAAGAAATAATGAACTTTAAAAAGGTTATTAAACAAACTAAATAATTAAATTATTTTCATTATTTTGGAAGATAATGAACATAAATGATGAGTTATACTGAAGGTAAGAGACTTAAAAATCATCTTTTAATGTTTCCCTTCCAACTCTTTTTCTTCCATGTCCATATTTTTGAAAATATATTAATTATACTTATATGGATATAAAATAATTATAAAGAAAATTTATTGTCTCATTTTAATTTATTTCATAGGTTTTCAAAAGAAATATTTTTATGTAATGTTTTAAAATTATTTACAAAATACTAAAGGAATGTTCTATTTTAACATATACGACGACAATGAATTTTCCAACTACTATAATCGTTTGTTTATTTTTATATTCCTTTATAAGATTTAATGTTTTATTCAATGAAATCCCCTATTTACCATCCTTCTAGGTGCTTTAGTTTTGAAAATAGTTTTTTAAAAGAAATATTATTTCAATATTCAAAAGTGTTTTGCATATGGGATTAAAAGATTTTTAAAGGGTTTTAAAATGAAAATGTGAAGGAATTAAATGCTTTATTCATGATATGGTACTTGATAATTATATATGATAAAAAAATGATCTTGATAAAACTTATATGGAAGGTTTATCCCCATTATAGCTCATGAATACGGGTGAGACTGATATAGCTTATACAAAGGGTGATCCCTATTATAGCCCTCTAATGCATTGGGTAATGTTCCTTTTATTAAAATAGAATAAGGAAGGAGTTAATCAATGTGGTATATCCTAGGGATTTAATAGGGATATAGTTATTTTTAACATGGCCTTAGAATAAGTTATAAATATGATGCTACAAGTCACCTAAAATGGATTTCTATTTTTTTTATATGAGTTTTAAAGTTTTCTTTCCGAAAAAAGAATGTGTTTTTCATATGGAAATGATTTATTTCATGTGCTCAAAGAATAATGTAATAAAGGTAAGTATTTTTTTTGGGTTTTAATGTTTTTTACTAAACTAAAGGACTTATTATTTTTTATACCCCTTAATGAGATATTTATGATCATCCCATGTTTTAAAATGTTTTTCATAGTGTTTAAGGATGGGCAAGAAAAAAAGGAAAATTTGAGTTGAAAGCCATAGAGGTTTTTCATGAAAAAAAAGTTTCATTTTAAATGTTTTATATTTTGGAAAAAACAGATAACGAGTAAAAGTGTACACTTGAAATGCTTGATTTTATTATGTATGATTTATTACCTAATTATCTAAAACAATAAACCATAAATATCCTCAGGTATGTTAGAAATTGAATTCTTTACTAAAAAATCAGGATTTTTAATGGTTAAGGTGGAGTCCTTATAGTTGGTATAAAATAAAATATTTAGATCAATTTAGAGTTTAGGATAATGTTAATATCATACCATTGAAATATTATACTTTATAGTTAATTTAAAATGATATATAATATTAAGATTACCCTGTTTCTTCATCTAATCTATGTCTGCTCAGAATGGTTTTCCATAGAGGAAATAGGGATGCTTAAGTAGGAAGGTATCAAGAGGAAAATATCCTTCCAAATCAGTATACTAGAATGGTTTTAATTGGAGTTGATAATTTTTTTAGCGTTTGATTAGTTTACACATGCTATAAATGGTGGTGGAATCCATGTTAGAGAGAAACCAAAATTTACCATAGAGGAACATGTTGATAGTTGAGAATTTCATGAAATAGTACCCACTGAATTTAGTGTAACTTTAGATCCAATGGTATATGAAGGATGGATCAATGATTTGAAAAAGATAATTGAAGTCATGGGGTGTTCATAACGTTAAAAGGTAAGCCTTTCCATATATGATTTTGAAAGATATGCTAATTTATATTGGTCTTTGGTTAATAATATCAGATAGAAAGATGATCTTGATGTCATGTAATGGGAAACATTTAAGTATATTTTCCTTTAGAAATATTTCACTAAGGTTATTTGACTTGGGATGGATAAAAAATTCTTGTAATTAAGGAAAAAATATAAAGATTTAATAACCACTTATGTCACGACCTATCCCCCGAGGCCCGTACCGTGATAACCCCAAGCCCGCCTTCCATAGGCCAGGGGTTGGCGACTAGCACCAGAAAGGAATATCCCTAAAACGGGAAGGCTTTTCCTTTAAACCGGTACAAACACACAGTCCAAGAACACAACAATATGAAACCACGAAGTAAAAACTGCAGTAGTAAAGGTGTGTACAGAAAGTAAAGGGGGATGGAATACAAGCCTGACTAAAAGATACAACTACAACTGAAAAGAGAAAATAGCTCCTGAGATCATCAAACGAGGATCCTACCTGAAGGGTAGGTACATATTGTCTCCAAAACACTCCATATAAACTATCACCATCGTCCACTGTCAGGTCCTAGCTGCCCGAGAATCAGTCAAGGTTGCTCATCGTCTGTACAAGACACAACAAGGTGAGGGTTAAGCCCGTGCTGGGGTGAGTATAAAAATACCTAGTAGGGACCCCAAGACCCCTGAAATTCTCTTAGAATTACCCAAATAAAAACCAAAAAGCATGATCTCAATCAAAAATCACAAATAAAAAGACTCATATCAAAAACTAGGTATAACTAAAGTACATAAGTATAGATGATTGGTTATAAAGCTTGATCATCTTATTTAGTTAAGAGGCACTACTACTGATCATATGGAGTATGAACCACAAAGGATCGATAGGTACTAACCCCCACTGACCCACACAGGATCCAACCCACCTAGTATCGATAGGTACTAACCCTCTCAAGACCCACATAGGATCTGACCCACACAGGATCAATATGTCATCGATCCACAATGGGCTGCTCTAAGGATGGTCCTTGTCAGGTCGTGAGAATGCTGATCCACACAGGGTCTCTATAATTTTGATCCACACAGGGTCGCTAGAATTCTGATCCACATAGGGTCACTAGGTGCTGATCCACACAAGGTCGCTAGGTACTGATCCACACTGGCTCACTAGGTACTGATCCACACATGATCGCTAGGTGCTGACCCATGTAGGATCGCTCGGTACTGACCTCCATATGATCTATCCCCAACCTCCATCTCTTAACCAGCCACTGGATTCCCACTCATAGCACGCTTAATTCTAGGAGAAACCACTCCTCAAGACATCGATTATTTTTCAACTAACAAGAAGTCCCATGAAGAAGTTACCAAAATATCTGTCACGTTATAAGGGTTCTAAAGCAATAGATGGCGTGTCAACAGGACACCCGGTTGGTAAGTTATTATCATTTTAGTTCCAAGGGCCTGGTTGGATTTGGGGTCGATCCAAACCATCCATACTCAAAATTTTTCCAAAACTCTTGTGGAGTATCTCAAAATGACCGTCTCCCTCCAAGGATCCTAGAACCGCAGATGGTTCGTCAAATGAATGTCTGTTTCGCAAGATACTGCTCTTTAAGTGAAACCGAGCCCAAAAGGGTATGGGTCCGGTCCGACCCGGTCAGTCCGACCCAGCCTGAATTGACCTAGTGTGGGTCCGACCAGGCAAGGCCCAAACCTGCTGGGCCGGACCAGCCTGTCTCTACTGGGTGTGGTCGTGGCGCCTCAGCCCGTCGGCTGGCGCGACCCACGTGGTCTGCCTGCCGAACGCCTCAAAAGAGCCATTCAGATCCTTGATCGATGGTGCCAGGTGGTGCTATCTCGTCACCCATGGAACCCACAGGGATTGGGTCCCCTAACTTGTCCATGGTTTCGAGCCACTTCCTATCTCACTACGGCACACAAAGGTGCGCCGCCTCCCACCTCCGTGGTCGACCGCTGCCGGCCGTTAGTTTGACCGCCGCAGTGCCGAGCAGTGCCACCCTCCTCTGTGGATGGAAAGCACTGACCACTGCCATCACTGGTCACCAGTCTCACCGCGCCGATTCCGCGCTGAAGGAATTTCCACAGGCCACCGGGTGAGCTCCGGTGGTCTGATCTGTGTTCTTTTGGAACTCACCCTCCGTGTTAGCATTATAACAAGCGGGTATTAAGTATAAACATCAAATAGATAAATTATAACCCTTTCAAATATCCTGTATCAACCTCCCCTAATTTCATACGAATCGTGGATCAACTCATTTTGGTTGATCCATGTTTTCATGCTTTTCAAGAATGAGGAATTGAATCAAGGGATTACTTGAATTTAAACATAAACCCCTGCCTCAGATTTCATTGGAGATGTCGAGTGGTGGACGGAGAATCCATGCTTGACGAAGATGCCGAAGTTCATCATTGATCCCTCCAATGATTTCCAAGATTCCATTCCTTGTCAGTGGAAGGAATCACATCACTTCATTATAGATTCCTTACTTAATGAAATTGTGTCAAAAATCTAACCAGATCCTTACTTAAATAGAGGAGGAAAAGGGGAGAGTAACGCACCAAAGAATTAATGAGGTTAATTAATTAATGAAACTCTCAATTACCAATAGTGTAGTTATAAATAAAGGAGAGTCAATCCATTAAATGGCTTGACAACATAGCGATCCTGCCACCGCCGCTCAACTACTGGAGAAAAATAAAATAACACTTACATGTAATTTTATTATTCTTTTAAAAGTCCAAAAATTTATCCTTTTCTCTCGACCTACTAGGGTCAATGTGAAACTTCCCTTAAGTGAATCCCAGCACTACGGATTCAAAGGTGCTCTCAAATTTCAATTCTGAGAACCGATTCAAATGTTTAGAAAATTATGCCTATATGTTTACTGAACGTACCTTAAACAAAAGTTCAAAATTCCATTCTGGGCACACCAGGCCTCAGAATCATGAACTGCCAATTTTTCTCAAACTTTTAATAATCCCAAATAATTTACATGGAATTTATGATTCTTTACATTCTCCACACCTTAGGTATTTTTGTTCCTAAAATCTACAACAAAACTAGGGAAAAAAATGGGGGTACTGAGCACATATCTGAGCCTCCCGCTCCCATGTGCTCTCCTGGAGACATCCGTGCTTCCAATAAACTCACACCAGAGGAATTGAACACCCACTAAGGACCCTCTCCTGTCAATCCTCTATCTCTACTAAGAGCTCTACAAACGTCACCCCATCATCGATGTCCAGCTCACGCCAGTCGATAACATGTGATGGGTCATGCACATATCTCATTAGCTATGACATGTGGAATACATTATGCACCCGGTGCATCTGTGGGGGAAGATCTAGATGGTATGACACCTCACCTACTCTACTGAGGATCTAGAAAGGTTTGATGAACTTTGGAGATAGATTGCAGCCCTGGAAAAACCTTCGTAATCATTTTAGGGGTGAGACTCTTAGGAAGACATGGTCTCCCTCATCAAACTCCAAGGGTCTCCATCTCCTATCAGCATAAGACTTCTGCCTACTCTGTTCAGTCTTTTTCCACTCCTGGATGATCTGCACCTTCTCTGTGATAGCCTGTACCAACTCTGGACCCATAAGTGCTGACTCCCCTGGGTCCATCCAGCAAAGAGGTGATCTGTATGGTTTCCCATATAGGTCCTCAAAAGGATCCATACTGATGGTGGAGTGATAAATGTTGTTTTATACGAACTCCACCAGGGGGCAAGTGATCCTCCCAACTGTGACCAAAATCTAGGACACAAGCACGAACCTTGACCTCAAAGGTATTTATGGCCCACTCCGTCTGACCATCTGTCTGGGGATAAAAATTTATGCTCAAGCGTGATGGAACCTGATGCGCAGCTTTCACTTGTTGACAAATGAGGTATCGTGATACAAAAATTTCCACCGATTTCTTCATCCTTAACAACCAGTACTAAAGTCAGAGGTCCCGGTACATCTTTGCCACACCCGGATGTACCACCAAAGGGGATGTTTGGAACTCCCTCAACACCTCCTATCTTAGCGTCACTGTTACCATAGTGCATCCTCTGAAAAGGATGATGTGCTCCCCACCTTTAGAAAATCCTTCTTGAGCCTGTCCTGAGGATATTTGAGCACGTTGGGTCTCACAGTTCGTGTCCCCAAGATGTGCCTCCCAAACTCGCTGAAGGAGGGGGGGAGTGACATTCATAGATTGGAGGTAAGATGCTCCATCACTTTCTATGAAGTATATCTACAACGCGGCTAGATACTCTGTCACCTCACTCAACAACTACAGACTAGACCTCCTACTGAGCATGTCTGCCACCAAATCCCACTTCCCAGGAGCATAGACTATCTCGAATTCATATTCCTGGTAGAAACCAACCATCACCATTGTATCAATTTCTAAAAATCCTACAGTCACCTTTCTATTCACACGAAAGGATACCTTTTTTAAGTGATTGGTGTGACATTGAACCTTTTGTAGTGGGTACTCATTCTCCATGACCACTTGGTTAAAGTTTCAGTAATCCACACATAACCTCAAACACTGGGTCTTACTAATCCCTCCCTCCACAAGTCTCTCAACTATACTCTTAGGTCCTGGAGCTCCGTGGGAGCCATTTGATATGCAGTTGTAGATATCAGTTTCATCCCTGGGTACAAGAAAACATAGAAGTCCCTCTACCTACAGGGATGTAATCCTGGAAACATATTTTGAGAGGTTGTTCCCACACTCTACCACTATTGTTGATAATTGAACACTCAAAACACTTGCTACTATGAGGGTAAGGTTGGCCGATTCAAGAGTGATCAGTTGTACCCTCCCATGCATGAGTTTAACCTGTGCTACCTGAGTTTCCTTTTTCAAAGACCAAGGAAAAATACCATTTCAATGCTGTAGATATACCACAACCTTTTTTCCTAAAACAATCAATATGAGCATGAACTGTGGATGACCATTCCATACCAAAAATAATGTCGTAAGGCCTCAACGCTGCCACCAAGAGTTTCCAACCAAAACTCTCACATCAAGGGTCATATCACACCATCGGCATAAGTGTGATTATCTAGTATCCCCCCATAGGTATCTCCAGATGTAAGGGTCAAGTCAACAGTTTAACCAGAAACTCTAGGTATTGAACAAGATTCGTGACAAGAAGGAAAAATTAGTATCTATGTCTATTAATTATGACATCTAGTAGTAAACACAGACCATTCCTCGAATCATTCATAGAGCCCTTGGGTCACACTCCTTGACTGCATGTAGCTACTCACTTCCCCTATCCTTCAGCTCCCTATGCCTGGTGGGGACCGTATTGGGGTGGTAGTTATAACATGTTAAAATGTACACCACCTCCTGCTGCTCTCCAAGCTCCCCTTCCACATCTACTGCCCTGTAGATTCATCTGTCCCTATCACTTCATCTTCCTGATACATTTTAAACATCTAAGTATCTAATACTGACATCAGTTTCTTGCTTTCCTACTGCTGACATTCACTGGATTCATCTACTCAGCCAAATAACTTTCAACCACAAAGGTTCTCTCTAGAACCCTAACATAAGTTGGAATTCACAGAGTAATAGTGCTGGATAAGTTGTCCCTCAACATGTCTCACTCAGAGGTCCGAGCCCTGAAGCACTGGTCATATTGTATTCATAGAGTACCTGGAATGGTCGATACACCTCGATGAATACTGAATTAATGATCTGTTGTCCTGTCAAAACTGTATAAGATCTTAGGAACACAAACCCATTAGATTTTAATGGTAAGAGAACCCATTATCCGAGGAAGGTTATCAAGCTCTGTCCATGGAAATAGTCAACTCATCATAAGATAGGGGTAATCTAAACCCTGCCATCACCATAATGAGACACATAGAATTATCACTACTAGGACCACCATCTGATCTAATGATGCCCTGGCTAGATGGGGCTAGTGGAAACTGATGCCCTACAGGTGGTTGTGTTGCGATTACACCACCCGAAGGTGCTATCATAATAAGGGGGTCCTGCACCAACGCCTCATCGCCCATAAGGCCATCATCGTGATCTCTCTCTAGAATTATTGGATGGATGTCTATGTGACAACATCCCGAAAAGAAATAGGCTCTCCACAGTCAATAAGTTATACCTGGTGATCTGACTCAAATGAGATCAAAGTAAAAAAAATTTCAAAACACACACAATCGGTGTTTTTGTGCACTGAGTCAGAAATCAGAATTCAGGGTCCTAGTGTATAGATACGTCAGCCGCCTCACCAACACTAGACTCCCTAAACTGATAATCACACTCAAAACACTTGAAAACATTGATCCATTGGAAATATCAGAGTCCTAGTTCTTTGGTAGAATCGAATCCTCTGATAAAACTTTGTCACAACCCATCCCCTAGGGCCCATGCCATGACTACCCCAACCCGCCTTCTATAGGCCAGGGGTTGGCGACTAGCACACGAAAAGGCGTATCCCTAAAACTGGAAGGCATTTCCTTTAAAACTATACAAACACACAATCCAAGAACACAACAAGATGCAACCATGAAGTAAAAACTACAGTAGTAAAGGTGTGCATAGAAAGTAAAGGGGGATGGAATACAATCCCAATGAAAAGATACAACTACAATTGAAAAGAGAAAACATCTCTTGAGATCATCCACTGAGGATCCTACCTGAAGGGTAGGTACAAATCATATCCACATCACTCCACGTTAACCGTCACTACCATCGACCGCCAGGTCCAAGCTCCCCGAGACTCAGTGAAGGATGCTCGTCGTCTGCACAAGAAACAACAAGGTACGGGGGAATCCTATGTAGGGGTGAGTATAATAATACCCATTAGGGACCCTGAAACCCCCGAAGGTCTCTTAGAATTCCACAAAGGAAAACCAAAAATCATGATCTCAATCCCAAATAACAAATCAAAAGACTCAGCTCAAAAACCAGGTATAAATAATGTACAAAAGTACAGATGATTAGTCGTAAAGCTTGATCAACTTATTCTGTCAAGAGGAACTACTGCTGACCATACGAAGTCTGACCCACATAGGTTCGATAGGTACTAACCCCCACTGACCCACATAGGATCTGACCCACCCAAGATCGATAAGTACTAACCCCTGCAAGACCAACACCGAATCTGACCCACACAAGATTGGTATATCACTAATCCAAAATGGGACGCTCTAAGGCAGGTCCTCATCGGGTCATGAGAATGTCGATCCACACAGGGTTTCTAGAATGCTGATCCACACAAGGTCACTAGAATGATGATCTACATAGGGTTGCTAGGTGTTTTTCCACACATGATCTCTAGGTGCTGATCCACAAAGGATTTCTAGGTGCTGAACCACACATGATCACTAGGTGCTGACCCACATAGGATCGCTCGATATTAACCTCCGTATGATCTATCCCCAACCTCTATCTCTTACCCAGCAACTGGATTCCCGCTCATACCATGCTTGATTCCAGGAAAAAACTCTCCTCAAGACATCAGTCGTTTTTCAACTGGTACTAAGTCCTATAAAGAATTTAACAAAAGATCTGTCACGTTTTAAGGGTTCTAATGCAACAGACGACACGTCAACCAGACGCCTGGTCTATATGTTATTGTAATTTTAGTGTCGAGAGCCCTGTTTGATTTGGAGTCAATCCAACCCAATCGTACTCTAACATTTTCCAAAACTCTCATGGAGTATATCAAAAGGAATGTCTCGCTCCAAGTATCCTATCGCTATAGATAGTTCATCAAACAGACGTCTGGTTCGTAGGATATAACTCTTTAAGTGAAATTGGGTCCAAAAGGGTCTGGGTCTGGTCCGACCCGGTTGGACCGACTCAGCTTGAAGGGAACTAGCCTGGACCGACCCAGTTGGGCTAGGCCGCAGCAGATCGGCCCGCCAGCTGGCGTGAATCACGCGGGGGTTGCGTGGTCCGCCAGCCGAACGGCTCAAAGGAGCTGTTTGGCTCCTTGATTGGTGGCGCTGGGTGCCTTCGCCTTGTCACCCACGTGATCTGTAGGGAGTGGGTCCCCTACCTTTCCCGCGGATTCTAGCCGCGGCCTATCTCACAACGACATGCGATGGTGCACCACCTCCTGCCTCTGTGGCCAACTATTACCAGCCGCCTGTCTGACCACTGCGGTGCCGCCCTCCTCCTCAGCTGGTGAGCGCCGACTGCCACCTAAGCCACCGACGCCAGTCACTAGTTCCGTGATGAAGAAATTTCCACGGGCCACCGGGTGAGCTCCAATGGTCCGTTCTTCCTTCCAGCCGCGCCTACGGGTCTCTCGGGATACCTCCGTCGTCGCTTGCCTTCCGGTTTCCACTTTTTGTAGAGTTAAAAAAATTTCCCCTGAAGAATGCAACAAATACCGAAGTGGAAGAGGGTCCGAGCCTTGTTCTATTGGCCCAAAAACTACGCGTTAACATTATAACAAGCTGGTATTAAGTATAAAACATCACATAGATAAATTTTAACCCACTCAAAGCTCCTACATCAACCTTCCGCAATTTCATAGGAATCGCAAATCAACTAATTTTTGTTGATCCGCATTTTTCATGATTTTCAAGAATGAGGAATTTAATTAGGGGATTACTTGAATTTAAACATAAACCCCTTCCTCGGATTTCATTGGAGATGTCATGGTGGTGTAAGAAGAATCCGTGCTTGACAAAGCCGCCGACGTTCATCTTCGATCCCTCTAATGACATCCAATCTTCTGTTCCTCATCAATAGAAGATATCACGTCACTTCATTAGTGGTTCCTCACTTGATGAAGCTGTATCAAAACTCTAACCCAAGCCTCACTTAAATAGAGGGGGAAAGGGGTGAGTAATGCACTGAGGAATTAATGAGGTTCATTAATTAATGAACCTTTCAATTCCCAATGGTGCGGTTAAAAATAAAGGAGAGTCAAGCCATTAAATGGATTGACAACACAGGGGTCCTACCACAGCTTCTCAACTGCTGGAGAAAAATAAATTAACACTTACATGTTATTTTATTATTCTTTTAAAAGTTTGAAAATTTATCTTTTTCTCCTGACCTAGTATAGTCGAAGTGAAGCTTCCCTTAAGAGAATATCGGTGATGCAGATTCAACAATGCTCTCAGATTTCAATTCTGAAAACCGGTTCAAAAGTTAGAAAATACCGCCTATACGTTTAACGAACATACCTTAAAAAAGTTTAAAATTCCATTCTGGGAACACCGGGCCTCAGAATCATGCGCCGTCAATTTTTCATAGACTCATAATTATCCCAAAATAATTTACATGGAATTTCTAGGTCTTTAAAACTTATGAAGTAAATTTTATAAGGTCATCCAGGCATATACCGAATTTTATTTGGTAACATGATAGTAAAATTAATATACTTCACTCAAGATTAAAACCAATTTTACGGAGAGTTTTGGATACATGATAATTTAAAAGTTTTGATAAAGTTGTTTGCTATGTTGGAAAATTTTAGAAGGATTTTTCTAACACTTATGTTATTTGAGATGAAAAAAAGTAAGAAACATACAGGGTTGAAAGAAACAGAGAATAGAATAACTAATAAATCTGAGGCAATACCCCAACATTTTGCAAGTTTAGTAAAATACCTTCCAAGGAATGTTTGTTAGGACTTGGAAAGTGTTACGGGTGTGGTATTTTTGTTCACAAGGTTCGTGACTATAAATAAAAGAGCCTTGATCAATACATGAATGGGATAATATATATCATGCCAGTAGTGATTTGTTTTAATTATAGTGAGTTGGGACATTATTCTAGCATTTATCTAGATGAAATTTCATTTTTTCATCAAGGAATCAAACTTTAAGTTCCATTTCCTAGGTGTATTATACAACCCATAAATTTTCCATTTTAGTTTTCAAACCATGATACTTATAGATTCCTTGAATAATTTAGGTTTCTCCATGCATATTACTTCATCTAAGCCCCAATGTAGAAACGTTGTTTTCAAATCTAACTATTTAATATGTAATCCTTCTTCCATACCCATTCTAAGAAACTTACAAATCATTATGTGTTTAACAATTAAATTAAATATTTCAATAAAGTACACTACTTTCTTAGATTGAAAACCATTCAAAACTAACCTTGCCTTGTTCCACTTCCTTCCACCTACTTCTTCCTTCAATCAGTAGACACAATTATTATAAAAAACCTCATTTAAAAATGGAAGTTAAAAAATCTAACAAGTTTAAAATCATGTAAGTAATACCTATATTATTTCACCACAAACTCTCACTATTTTAAATCACTGAGACTTACCACCTACTTTGGGATTTTAGGATCCCCACCATCCTTTAGAATCATATAATGTAAGTCATGCTCATACCTTTGTATCAGTCTTCTAACTATGGAATACCATCTCAACTCCTAAGGTTATGCTCATTTGGACACTAATTCTCTTTAGAATCTTCCCCAATATTACACAACACCTAAGATCTTTGGTATGTCTAGACTTGGATGAACCTATAAAATCTAACCTCTATTAGAAACTCCCCATTCTGAATTTTCTATTTCTTCTGAACCTTGAGTGTTTCTTGAAAAAACCATAACTTATATACTTCAATTTATATGAAAATCAACATGTGATTATTATTTTTTATAATCTATATATTCCAATTTGTTTTTATCCTTCTATAAGATCCCTTAATTGAAGTGAATATTTTTACTTCTGATTACATTCTATAGGTCATTATCCCAGAGTTGAAAAAAAATCTTTCACTACTATAAACTATAAAAGAACATGATTGAGCCTTTAACTATAATTTTTTACTCTTACTAGCAGAAACATGGAAAGAGTAAATACACCCAAATACTTTAAGGTGGGATACATAAACCATTATTTCGATCCACAACTCTTATGGAATCTATTACCCTAATGGTGGGAAGGAATCCCGTTGACAAAGTAAGACACACAATTCACCACTTCTACCCAATATTATTTAGTAAATTTGGAATTAATCCTAATTATCATATCTATATCATATAATATCAAGTTTATCCACTTTTCCACTCTATTTTGTTTTAAATTTCTTGGTAAAATCTTCTTAAAATGAATTATTTTCTTCCAAAAAAATTGCAGAAATTCTCTGCTTCCATATTGTACACCATTATCAAACCTCAATCACTTAATCTTTAAACTAACCTCTCTTCCCACCATGTATATCCATATATGATTGTTCTAAACACCTAGATATTATTATTTTGAAATAACACCCACACCTTCCATGTCACATCATCAATTAAGGTAAGAAAATATATTGACCCTCTATGAGATTGAATCGACACAAACCCCCATACATCTATATGAACTTGCTCTAACTTCTAGTTCATCAGTGTCATTCCTGATTTATTGAATAAAATATTTATCTAATTCCATAGGATTCACTATTTATATGTTTCATACTCCACATGGTCAAGTTTCAACATTCCATTTGCAACAATGATCTTCATATCTTTCTCACATAAGTTTCCTAGATGATCATTCCATGATTCAAATATTTTCAAAGTTTTTATTCCACAAAGGGTTGTATCATCCAAACTCCTAGTAAGATATAATGTTTTTTCTTTTAGTACTTTTTCCACCACCATGGAAACATGTGATACCATCCATGATCCTTTAAAAAACATGTACAGAAACCCACAACTTCCAACTGACCAACCAAAATTAAATTCTTCCTTAAATTCAAAATGTGGTTCACTATTATAACTCCAACGAGTACTGTCTATCAGTTTAGATGTTCACATCACATTTTATAAAAATATTGAGAGTTTTTAATACACAATTTTAATCTTTATAAACCATATGGAAATATTATTCCGCATGCTCCCTATCTTGGAAGTTGAGTGAAATGGTTCCCTAGAATTACTGATCCATGATTCCCACGTACATAAAACAATTAGAATTAAATTTCTCTCATACCAAGATAAAATATTTGTAGAATAATCTCAAGAATAAAACCTTTTAAAAATTTAAATATTACCCCTATATTCCTTCTTCAAGTGTCCCTTCTTCCCACAATGCTAGCATGCCAGTCCTATCCCAACTAACTTTCTTTAACTCTTATAATTATTCTTCTAACCCATATTTTAACATTGATTTTATTTATAATAGTATTATCTCTTACTATCCACATAATAAAATATTCCTATAGTTATATAGAATTTTATATTTTAGATCTATTCATTTAGAACATGATATTTAATCTCATTAAATTCCAAGTCATTATTTACGCTAAATTTACTAATAATAGAAACAATCACATAAAAATATTTTGAAAGTGAATATTGAAGGATCAAGACCCAAATGAATTTCTCTAACTCCACCTACACTAATTAAATTTAGATCTAAATCATGTTGAAGTTGTTAACAATATTTTCCATTAAACTTCCTTTTAATATAACAATGTTGAAAATTCACCAAAATATGATAAATTTTTTCATTATGGAAGATTTTATATACATGTTAAAAATAATATCTATAAGTTCCATATTTTCTTCAACTCCTATATATTGAAGGACATATTCTAGAGAAACATCACTCAAAACAACCCAAGTGATTTTCATTCGATCCTCTACCATACCACTTTTTTGATTGCCTATAGTTTAACACCCTTAAATGGAATCTCAAAATCCATTTGATAATGAAAATTTTCAATATTAATTTAAAATAATTTGAAGTTTGAACTATCAAAATTCTCAATCTGGACCTTAGATTATTCTAATTTCAATCCTTCTAAATCCATAAGATCCCATTTAAATGAAAACATATAAGTGAAGAACCTCCATAAGTCCACAAAAAATATATAATAAACATTGTTGTTTCAATGACATAAATTCTATAAGTAGTTATATAACCTCAATTATAGAATAAGGTCCAAATTTACAGAGTTCAGAAGCACCTATAACAACAATCAAACAAAGTAACCTATCTCTAATATCTCATTCTGAATCACCTTAATCCTAGAAGATGTTTTGGAACACACACAAGTGGAAGAATAAAATTAAACACTCACAACATGAAATAACATAAAGGATTTATGTGTTTCGGAACTTAATACTACTCCATGGGAGGAACACGACTACTATTTATTTTTAACAAGAGAGAATGATTACATGATTGTAATGATTGAATTTATTTTACAAATAAGTGACCCCACTATAATTGTTTATAGATTATATCCACTAGTATAGATGGTTCCACCACTATTCTATATCTATTGACACTTCCCACAATCATTTGATCTATATGGACATACCTCTATTTGGTTAAAGCCATTAGATCCTCCATTACCTTAACTTTCCAAAAACCAATGAACAATGTGAGAGAATATTACATTTCCTTTTGATTATTTTTTACATGAAATTTATAAACCACTATATTATTATTACATATCCATTAGAGCACATCATGTACAAGACTTTCACTCCTTCCACACTTCATCATTTTTATCCGATATTCAGGCTACCACAGTCGACTCCACTCTAGGATTCTAGGTTCTACTTTTTATGTATCCATTTGGTTCTATAATATATCTTATATAAACAAAACTTATTGGAGATATCATGACTTTTCTGAAAAAACAATTCACACAAAAAACTAAAAATAAACATGCACAATCATAATAGGTGAGTTTATTTTATTCCCCTTAACATATAAGCTAAAATATTATTTTACTTTTCTTGATTCCATCTCCTAAAAGGTATCATCCAACATAGAATACATGATTATGGGGATTTTTTTAAATGAGATAAGGTCTTTTTTACCCAAAAAACATAAGAACCATCAATATCAAGCACAGATACTTCTGTTCATTCAATATAGACCTCCTCTATAATTTTTACACTTAATAAATAAGATTTTACAATATTATTAAAAATTATATAATCCTTATGGGAATGTATTTAAGGAAACATTTAGATAGTTTCAAGAATTGAAAATAAGAAAAATGTATCATCAAAATCTATACCCTCTATTTGAGAGTTTCCTTCACATAAAAGATAAGACTTATTCAATGTTACTTCACCTTTTTTACTCATATTGTTTTGAAATACTCACTCGGTATTAATAATATTATTATCTTTTAGATAAGGTAAAAATTACTAAGTATTGTTTTTCTAAATATAATTCATCTATTTATCACCAAGACCTAATTATTACCCATTAAATGTTCTTCAACATCCTCTAACTAAAGTTGAGAAATAAGGATCGTTTTTTAGTATTTATCAAGATTCTATGGGTATTCATACTCTTGTTGATATATAAAATAATATTTTTAGTTTCCATATGTCTTTTGAGTCTTGTGAATTTTCCTACCCCTTGATTAATCTTTTTATCATCACTACAAATTCTAAATTCTATTTGAGAATTCTAATAACCTATTTTTAGAAATATATATTACTCATATTATCTACATTTTTATTCATTAACTTATTCAAAATATCTATCAACGAGAAATAAAAATTTTGATGTGTCATGATCCTTTAATAAAACTACCACACAACTATCCATAATCTTTTTTAAATATTTGTTGAATGATCAATAGATTTTACTTCCAGGTGTGTATCTGAGAAAATACATTCATTGTCATATTTACTAAATTTAACAAAATATATTTATTTAACCTTAATGTAACATGGAATTCCAAAATAATTTAATCCCATAAAATTAATATTCTTTCTAAACCATATCTCATATAATGTATTTAATGAATCTAGATAAAGTAGGCACTGATTGTTAATGTGAATCATTACTGAAAATATTGTCCAAAAAAATGTTTAGATGTTCCATTATCCACATGCAACACCCCAAGATTTTATTTTATTAATAATATGTATGATATATTATGATAAACATAACACCGAGCTTAAGAAAACCATGATATAATACAAAAATATTATTATTTAAATATGATCGTAATAACCTAGCCGTTGGATTGGTGGTATGAATAGGAGTAGCTGCATTATGAAATATATTTAGAAAAGTTTTCTTAATAAAAATATATTGAATAATTACAAGTAAATAGGTATTATAATAATTAAATCATATTAGGTTAAGCATGGTTAAAGTTCAAATGGGTCATTTTTTATTATAAAAGTGGGTTTTCTTTATATTATATATGTTTCATTTAAAAGAAAATTTCTATTATTATGAGTATTAAATTTATTTAAAAGATATTTTTTACATGAAAAACAATGAATAATAATTCAAAAATTTATTATCAATTTTTTAGAAATGAAAATAAAATTATTTTAGGGAAAAAAGAGATACTTTTTAGAAATCTGTTTTTAAATGCATAATTTATTTTTACCTTAATAAATTAATTCAATCAATAAATATTAATTATTTTGATTAAATTTGTTAAAAATATATTCAAATAAAAAAATTAAAAATAAAATAATGGTTTTTATTTGGAAATAAATTAGAATAAATTCATTTTATGCTTCAAAAATACGTTTGTTCTAAAAATGGGTGTTACGTGTTTGTACACAAATATTAGAAATATTTTTTGAAACTTTTAGAAATTTAATTTTATTAAATGAAATTATTTTTTTAATTCATAATGTCAGAAATATATTATGTTGAATTTTTTGAGATTAATATGGAATGGTTTATTTTTAGGTGAATAGTGAAAAATACCGACTTTACAAATATTTTCACTTTTATGACATTATCATGATATAATAATAGATTGAAAGTTTAAGAAAAATGTTTATATATTAAAAATATATTTAATAAGTAATATAATTCATTTAAAAATATAATTTTTAACTTATAAATTTATGTTCTACATTTTGAAAATCTAAGTAATTGTTTATTCAATTAAAAACTATTTTTGGTTCTTTTATTTTAATTAAGTAATTTCAAGGTAACATTCAGTTTTGGTTTAGTTTTAAAGAAAAATAATTATCCTTTAATTTAACCTAATCCTATTAATTCCATGGTAATCTACATTACACATGATTTTGGTAAAAAATCTTTTCTTTTTGCTAAAGCGAGCATTTATCTAAAAAAGATTTTTCATTGGATTTTGAGAACCTATATTAAATGTAATCTATATAAATTAGAGGAATTGAATCACATAAAATAGATTACATATTTTTAATAATCATGATTAATTTTAGTCAATGGGTTCAATTTAATTTTTGGTCCTAATGAATAGTAACCATGTTAAAAATATATCACCTTGGTCAAGGGAAAAAAGGGCCAACCGATATTAAAACTATGGGACAAGGTCTCAAAATATCTCAAACACTTGAATTTATTTCATGGGATTATTTTAATTCTAAAAAAATCATAAAATATTAAAAAATATGTCAATTTGGTGATATATTCCTTTGATAATGACCTTTATATTATTTTAAGTGAAGAATAAGTACAAAATATCATTATTTTTCAATATCTCTATATGTTTTCATAAGAATAAAAAATTTTACAAATAGATATAAATGGTTATTTTGAATAATAATAAATTATTTTTGTTATAGTAATTTTTTTTAATTTTTAGTAATGTTATAATTACCTAAAATTCTTATGTATTGCTGATGAAACACTTACATAAGGAGGTGAAATATTAAAGTAAATATTTTTAAAATATTAAAGGTGATGTTTTTTAGATAAGTTAAAGTATTTTATGATTCTTATAGATGAAAATCAAAGGTAATTATATTTTAAATATTCAAATTCTAACTCCATGGTAATATTGATGTTTTTAAGGTCAAATTATATGAATAGTCCCAAAAACGATTTAAGGGTATTTTATGTTAAACAATATTTAATTAATTATTTCAAATATAATAAAAATCTTAAATTTTTTCAAATTAATGTGAAATGCTTGAGAATATTAACATTTTCCACATATTATCCACTTTCTATTTTATAATGAAATTATTGACCCTTAAAGACTAAGTGTCATGTTACAAAGGTAAGGCATAAAAATGGTCGATGATGGGTTAAACTAAAGAGATAAGGGTAAATATAACTAAATAAATTGATTAAATATTATTTGTTGGATTTATTTAGACCTTTCTCATCCCAAATTCTAAATTTACCTAATTTGGAACCACTTTTCCATGAAAGTGACCTTATATTATTTTAAAGTTTAGAATAATTACAAGTATAACACTTCCCTCACTAATAAAAGGGAATCTCTTCTCTTCTATTCTACACACATTCTTGAGTCACTCAGCTCAATGAATCCCAAACTGTTGGTCAGAAAGAATAACTCAAGAGGGGGGGGGGGGTGAATTTAGTTCTCTATAAAATTTATATTTAAAAACAATTTAAAAACTAAATCCCTAGTTTTAATAAAAACATCCAATTAATAAACAACAGTATAAATATTTAAATTTTATATTTGAAATAATTTCTCAGAAGTAGGATGAAGTCACAGTTAAAATATCTCTTAAATATTTTATCTTTTGAAATTAAGTTACTTGATCAAAAAGTTTATATTAAAACAAATTAAGACTAACTATCAAGGTAAAGTTTTCTCATAGTTTAGAAAATGTAAATTGATTTATAGTTTAAAACAACAAAACTAGAAAAATACATAGTATAATTTAAACAAGTGGTTCAATATCATGTCGAGAATTAATACCCTCCACTTGGAAATCACTTGCTGCTAAGCAGTTTATTAAAGAATAAAATAATCCAAAACCTTGATCAAGTTTTACACACAATAATATGAAATACTGTACAGACACATAAACTCTTCCATAGTTTTACATGGGATGAAAAATGATAACAAGACACATAGTACCTCTTCGACAGTTATTCATGGGAATAAGAATAAAGTATTTGAGAGAATCTCAAACATTCTCTAGTTTATTATAGAAGACTATGTTTTTATAGATAAAGAGAGAAATATAAAATACAACTCAAAAGAATATCTAAGTTGGAATGAGAAAGAGATAAAAATATAGGAAATTTAATTCGGCTCAATCTGAGTATCTTTTGATGTCTGAAGTCCTTGAAATTTTCTTTAGAAGGTGATTGGATGAGTTTTTCAGAAAATTCTAAAAAATTGAGCGTCGTTAAATCTTATTAATAACATAAGTACTCATGTAAAAATTTTATGTTATTATGTATGTGTTAGTAAAATGTTTTCAATATTCCATTATTTCTCAAAACTATCAAATAATTATATTTAAATTGATCTTCATCAGAAGTATCCATTAAAGAATAATCATTCTTCATTAAATTCACTGACACTTCATTTAATGCCTTAAAACTATCTGTTGGATATTTTAAATGATCCAATGATAAGTTATACATGGTAATATACCTTCACTTAATGTATAGTTAGTGGATCTCATGAAAACATAACATAATTATTTTATTTATAAAGGTGATACATTCAGTTTACCTCTTTATGTGTTCATCTCATTTACACATGTGGTAAGTTGACGACTTCATGCAGTAAGTTTTTTTCTTTCTGTGGTTTCAAAATTAGAAGACACAATTATTATATTACTTTAGGAAAAATTATACATACCTTGGAACGATATCTTGATTAATTCATGTGGTAGGTAGTTTTCTTCATGCGGTTAGGTACACTAATTTTCATGGTAGGTTGATTATACATGCGGTAAGATGATTCTCATCACACAGTAAGATAAATTAGGACTATTTTACCCAAGAGGAAAATAATTTTATTTGATAAGTTATTCTGGTTCTGACTTTACTGGTTGAAAGTTAGATAGAAAGAGCACCTCTAGAACTTGTCACATTTTGGGCAAGTCACTAGTATCATGGTGTAGCAAGAAATAAAATTCTGTTTCATTATCCATTGCCAAAATTGAATATATAGCTACTGGTAGTTGTTGTGCTCAAATTATGTGGATGAAACACACTTTACTAGACTTTTTATATCAATCCAAACATGTATCTATAAATTATGACAATAAAAGTTCTATTAACATCTCTAAAAATCTAGTATCTCATGCTAGGACAAAGCACATTGAGGCGAGAAATCACTTTTTGAGAGATCATTATCAAAGAGTTGATATCACTTTTGAATTCATTAGCACTGAACATCAATTGGAAGATATATTCACAATGCCTTTGAACTATGAGTGGTTAAATTACATCAAACATGAGTTGGTCATGATTAATTTTAGTTTAGGACACCTCACTATTGGACCTCACCATTAGGACACCTCACCGTTGGATCTCACCATAGGACACCTCACCATTGGATCTCACTGTTAGGACACCTCACCATTGGATCACACCATTAAGACACCTCACTATTTGACCTCACCATTAGGAAACCTCACTGTTGGACCTCACCGTTAGGATACCTCACCATTGGACCTCACCGTTAGGACACCTTACTGTTTGACCTCACTGATTGACTTTATTATTGGCACCTTACTGCTAGTCGACCTTACTGTTAGGTCCTGGACTTAGTGTTTTTTTATAGAATATGAAACATTTTAATTTTATTTATTTCATTTACTCAATTTGTTTTTTCGATCCCTAAATGATAAAAAAAAGTGTGAAGTCACATTTTTATCCACTTCAATCCTCTCCACCCTCTTTCTCCCGAAGCCTTGAACCTAACATACTGCTAAAAACCTCGAACCATATCAAATCGCAATGGAAAGAGTTAAGAGACCGATGGTTGGTGATGAAGGAGATGCACTAAACCCTAAGAGACCCCGTTATGAGTCTAGTGGTGGAATCAACGTTGTGAAAAAGCTAATAAATCCTCATATGTCAAAGAGGGAAATCGTGGTTGAAAAATAATTAAGTTCAGAGTGGTTGTTTTCGATCTAGACTCTAGTGATGAAGGAACTTGAAGCTCAAGAATGGGTAGAATTCTTTGCAAACAACAATGAACCATATTACCTGAAGCTAGTAAATGAGTTTTATGAGTTTCTAAAGTTCAAAAAATATGAGGAAGAGAACTGAATGCTTTCAAAGGTAAATGGAGTTAGTGTGAGATTCTCTTATATTTAATGGGATGAATGTTTAAGAGTCCTACATGAAGGCATATTTGATTATTATTCTGGAGTGGTACCTCATACTAGTGATCTTTACTACTATGAAGAGGCTCTGTCCAAACTAGTAGGGAATGGAATCCCTAGAAAGGTAATTTATGCTGAGATGAATGGGGAAAAAAGATTACTGTTCAAGTTTATCCAACATGTCTTGAGTCTCAGGAGAGGGGAATTTACTAGTTTGAAATATTATGACATATTTTTTGTATTTATTGATGCTTGGACAAAGGATAAATCTTTGCAGATTTTTGATGGTTCAGTTAGAGGATATTACTAGGCCTGATTCCAAATCAAATGCTTTATTTCATGCCAAGTTGATTTCTTTGATGTTGAAAGTGAAATGTATTGGTGGAAATAAGGAAGAAACCATAGTTATAAAGTAAATCTTCTGTATTACTAAAACAATTTTCAAGTGTATGAAGATAAACTAGAACCCGTAGAAAAGGTAATGGGTGAATGATAAGGCTAAGATATATGAAGACTTCAACCCTATTTCCAACCATACTTGGCCAAAGGAAAAAAGAGATCCAGGTTTAAAACATGATGAAGTGGAACCAATGTATTCGGATAAATAAGAGGAGGTTTCTATTGTGCAAGAAAGATAGGATTCTCCTGTAGATGATAGGTGTGATCTTGACCTTCCATCAAGTCCTCATGTTGGTACTATATCATTTGGTGAACCTATCCAACCAAAGATTTTTCCCAGAAGAGAGACTGTCCTAAGGGACATTGATAATGAATAAACTACTGAAGAAGACTATGAGGATAATGTCTTAAGAGACATTAATGATGGAAAGACCGCATAGGAGGAAGATGTAGTTGATTCTGATCATGAGAAGTATAAAATAGCTGATGATGATGTAAGTTAAGAAGAATTCCTAAGTCGTAGTCCTTTGATAGGATGTATAGAAATGGAATAGAATGAAAATGAAGAGAAAGTTGAATATGTTGGAATTGCAATGTAAGTGGTTGAAGATTCTAAAGAATAAGTAGCAATAGACTCTGCTGATGATTCAATTGATCAATGAAAAATGGGAGAGGGTAATGCAGTTGTCTAGGAGGAATCTTCAAGTGAGGGGGAGGAACCTATTTCCATAGGTTCAGTTTTTGTTATTCTGAAAATAGAAGGTTGGTCATAGGACCCTGGATTCATGGTTCTGGGCTTATACTATGAAGACTCTGAAGATGACAAGCCTAATAGAAGACCTCTAGTTCAGTCTGTTTCAGAGACCACTATAGTGAAACCGGTGGTTCTTCTACCTCAAGATTATGTAAAGAAAGATGAACTTGATTCATTGAAATCTGATCTTCCAAGATGATTTGATGAAATATCCATTTGGATATAGAGAATAATGGGTCTGAATCAAGAGCTTGTAGAATCTATTTTGGGAAGAATAATGTCTAGCAATCAATCAAATCTACTAAATGAAGTGAAGGACATTCTGTGTGCATCTTCTTCCTCATCTCCCTCTCCTCCTGTTGATCTAACAACCCTCAGATCAGTTGTTAGAGAAGAAATAGAAAAGCTCTCTGGTGAATGTACATCAGATCCTTAGCCTTTGACTCAGGTCATTTACAATACCATAGAAACTCATAAGCTTGTAGGTGGTTACATAAGGGAGGATACCCAAGATCAGAAGGCGATCAAAGAGAAGATTGACTTCTATTATAAAAGGGTTTACACTAAGCATAAGATGTATAGTCATTTCAAGTTGCTGTGGGAGAAATTTAGGATACCTCCTACAACTCAAGCCTTTAGGGATCAAGTTAGCAGGCTTAGTGAGTTGACTCCTGCTTTGGAGAAGTTCATGGATAATAAGGATAATTTCATCTCATATATGGAAAGAGGAGGCAACATCATCATGAATTTTAGGAACCCCCTTCTTCCATTTCTCTATTTGGATTGTACTCTAATTATTTTCCCTCTAGCCTTTCCTTCTTCCTCAGCTGCATCAGGTTCTACTAGTGCTGGTCCTTTGATGACTCCTACATAGGCCATCAAAATCTTGACTCCTATGATTCCTCAAAGATCTACTCATTATCAGTCTACTAATGCTTCTACAGTATCTCCTCCTACCTTGCTTACTGCTGTACCTAGGCCTGTCCCTCCCTCTTCTAAACCTGCTTCCTCACCTACCAAAGGCACAACTCACTTGGACATCTCTAATGTGGATTGACTGTCGAATGTATTATCTTATAAGGATCATTGTAATATTTTTTTTATAATTTACTCTTGTTTCATTAATACAAAAATCTCTTTTTGTATCCTTTTGTTTTTTTGATAACCACAAAGGGGGAGAATTTTGATTGGAGCCCTTGCATATATGACATTCCTATAAATTTTGTATTTAATTTATTTTCAACAATAAAATTGGTTCAATTTTGGTTAAATATGATTTCATTTGGATTTTACTTTTTTATCCCTGATACAATGTATTTTGACACCACTGAAGAGATTAGAAAATGTACTTAACTCTGATATAATAGTATTTATTCTAAATTTAACTGCCTTAATTTGCGATTATATGGAAGGGGGATATTGCTGGACTCACCTATTTTGATAATCCCAAATCATTTTTCATTTATATGATAATAATGTTTCATTAGTTTTTATAGTTTTTATCCTGTAATAATTATGTATTTTTAATCTCACTGCTTTCTTGATTAAGTTTAGAGTGTAAAATTTTCTATGTAAAAGGTCATTGGTATGAAGGTCTCTGTTAAGAGACTTTTGTTCAAGTCACCGATTGAGGCTACTATTGGAGAGGTTACCACTGAAAGGTTACTGCTAGAACCTTACCATTGAAAGGTTACTGCTAGAACCTTACCGCTACTGCTAGAACCTTACCACTACCGCTAGAAGGTTACCGCTAGAATGTTGCTGCTAGAAGGTTACCACCGAGGAACCTTACCATTGAGTTACCAATGTGAGTTCACC
This sequence comes from Viscum album, assembly GCA_963277665.1. Classification (NCBI taxonomy): domain Eukaryota; kingdom Viridiplantae; phylum Streptophyta; class Magnoliopsida; order Santalales; family Viscaceae; genus Viscum; species Viscum album. Next base: position 1,187,127,799 of record OY728143.1, on the reverse strand, counting down.
TTTACAAGTATACCTCTCAAAGGCTACTATTGTAGAGATACCCCTATAGGTTACTGCTACAAGGTTACTGTTAGAAGGTTACCGTTTCAAGCTTACTGATATAAGGTTTCTATTATGAAGTTACCGCTAGAAGTATACTAATGAAAGGTTACTACTGGAAGAACCTTTAAAATTCATAAGTCTACCGCTCATAAGTCTACCATTGAGAAGGCTACCACTTCTAGTCTACCGATACCTATACTCTTCTACTCTATACCTTTTCAAATTTCTTAAGATTATTATAATGACAATATTTGGTAAATTTAAAGCTTTTGACATTAATTAATTTTGTTTGTAGACATATCTAGAGACCATATGAGGTACGAGGATGGCCACACATGGTTTGATCATTCCTACTATCAGACCTCAAGAATTTAAAATAAAATTGAATATTGATCTAGAGTAGAGAATGCTGGGTGAGAGACATTACACGACAGACCTGAAGAAGAAGGAGAATATACCAACACTTACACTGTGAACCCAAGATCTTCATAAAGATCATTTGGAAGAAAAAATTCAAGGATAACATACTGTGATTCATTGAATCACTTTCAATTCAAGAATCTGAACACCTCAGTACCTGGATGTCAGAACCTGAAGTTGAGACACTCTGTTTTGGAGACAACTTTTAGAAAAGGACTCAAACTGCAATTTCTTCACACTAAGGATTCCATAGATGAACCGAAAACACATAGATACTTCTAAACTCAATCCTCATAACATTATCTCTATTGTGTTCTTTATTTTACATTTCTTATTAGTATGTTTTTTTGCTACACACAATGACTCAGGTGCTTAAACTGAAGGATACTGAAAATCCTCACACCCAAAATTCCTTACATTTTTGTTTCCCATATATAACTATGGAAGAGGCCCTGTGTGGAATGGGTGTTTGTTTTTCCCATGAATAAATGTGGTAGAGGTTGTGAAATCTAGACAGTTTGTGAAAACTGTTGTAAAGCCCGATACAGTCTGTGTATCAAGTTTTTTAATATAAACTGTTTGGTGGTAGGTGATCACCAAGTGGAGAGGATTAAGTTTCAGCTTGATACTAGACCTATTGTTTAATTCTGCTGTGTAATTTATTTTTTAATACTCTATCCTTTTATTTTCCACTTCTTATAAATTCAAAAACAAAAAAACTATTTTACATAAACTCTTATAGTTAGTTTTTGTTGGTGTATATATGAGTTTAAATCAGTAAAATTGTTTTAAAAGATTGATAAGTTTTTGATGTGATCCAACTGAGGACTAATAAGCATTTGAGAGACTTTTTGAGCAACTGAACATTTATATATCTACTGCTTTAATTAACCGGGCTGTTTCAAATTGGGGGATTTTATCATAAAGTTTTTAACAGAAATTTTAAGTGGGAACTAAATTCACCCCCCTCTTGAGTTTCCACCTCCACCAATAAAGGTGTAAAGAACTAGGTGATTATATAATATATAATTTTCATATTTATTAGTATTTATGAATTATATATTTATATTCATTATAAAAATATTAAGTAGTTTTTTAAAAACAAAAAAGAAATAGTTTTATTAAACTCTTTCCTTATAATGTTTTATTTAAAAGTTTTATTTAAAATGATTGAATTTTAATTCTACAAAATTTATTTTATATTTTAATTCAACATGTTAAAATTATTATAAGATGAATTATTTATTTTTTTTGAAAATATTTATTTTTCAATGAATAGTAAAAAATACCAATTTTTGTAAAACTGCATTTATTTTCAATGAAAAGCCGCATAATATTTTAAATTTGATTATAAATTAATATAAATATAATTTATTTATAAATAATATAATTAATTATATAATAATCAACACTATACGTGATCTTGGTATAAAAATAATTTAAACTAAAACAACTTTGTTTTCCTGAAAAACTGTTTTTTATCACGCTTTACATGATATTTATAAAACATATTTCTACCACTTAGGGAGATTGAATCTATAAAAATGGATTCCATATTTTTAATTATAATAATTAATATTATTTAATTAATTCAAATTATTTTTTGTATATAATGAATAGAAAAAATAGTATAAAGTTGACACCATGGTAAAAGGGTACATTAGGTTAAGTTAAGTCTAAATAAGCTGATAAGGCCACCATTTTTCACCTTTAAAATTATTTGATAAAAGTATTTTTACCCTTATCACCTTACTCTATATATTTATTAGTTTATGGGACAATTTTCTATAAAATTGACCTATATAATATTTTAAGTAATGAATTAGAGAAAATGCCACCCTCTTGCTTTTAAATATCTCTTATGTGTTCAAAAAGAGAAAATAGAAATTTGTGAATGAATATTAATGGTTATTTTGATAATAATGATATTATTTTTATGATGTCAATTTATTTCTAATTTTTTGATAATTATATAATTACCTGAAATTTTTATGTAACACCGATGAAATATTTATTTAATTAAATATAAAATAAAATAAATAATTTTTAAAATATTAAAAGTAATATAATTTGAATGAATTATTATGTGCCACAAAATTTTAGATATATATAACAAATTTGGTGCATTTTAAATGTTTATATTAAAATTCCATATTTTTATTGGTGTTTTTAAATTCAAATTAAATGAATAGTGTCAAAATTGGCATTAATGATATTTTATAATAAATAATGTTTTATTAAATGTTTAAAATTCATAAAAAAATTACATTTGTTTAAGTAAATGGAATATGGGTTTTAATATCATCCATGTTCCATTTATGGGTAGTTTTTCATTTTATAGTAACTTTCATGACCTCTAAAGAGTAAAAAATTTAATGCTGCGGTAATTGTGAAATAGGGTTAACACATGTTAAAACAAAATAATAAGGGTGAAAAAATCACATAAACTTGTAAAATTTTTATTATATGAGATTATTTAGACAAAAAATAATCTTATATTATAATACTATCAATTCAGATCTATTTTAATATGAAAATTAATTTATATTAATTTAATACTTTAAGAAATTATAAGAGTTCCCCTCCCATATCATATAAAATGGAACCTCCTATACCCTTTTATTAACAATTTAAAAACATTTTTATTAATATAATACCTAAAAAAATCAATTCTTTAAATCCCTCCTCATTTCTTAGAGTCATTGGTTTGATCAAAAAACAAGCTTAGAAAAGATTTTGGTGTAAACTTTAAAAAGTTTTCTGAAGAAGAGGTATAACTCTCAATCAACCATTTTTTTATTTCTTATTCCTACTCCTTCAAAATTTATTCAAACATGATGAAAAAATAAAAAAATTATATTATATATACTTATATTTTATTATGATAATATAATAACCTATATTCATCTTCTCTTCCATTAAATGAGAAAAAAACCATTGTTCGTGTGTACGACGGACTACCGCCTCGCAAATTGATGTAATTCATTTTCCATCACCTCATATTATGGATGGATATAATGATGGATTTAATATATATATATATATATATGATATTGATGAAATATGTATCATTATTAAAATATAATATATAATTTAATTTCTTACCTTTCCATTCATTAAAAAATGATAACGTTATTCATGCATACGTGTGGACCACCACCTCCATGAACATAGTTTATTTTTCATAAACATAATTCATGATTGGTTTTAGAAGTATAATTGATTTAAAAAATGGTAATTATTTTATGATTACTATTCTAGAGATATTTAAATAATGACCTCTTTGACCATAGTCACCCTACCAAAGTTATTTTGGATATATAAGCCGAATCTCATTAAAATGCCTTATGTGAACTTCATTGATTATAACATGGAAATAAAAGAAATAATAAACTTTAAAAAGGTTATTAAAAAAACTAAATAATTAAAATCATTTTATTATTTTGGAAGAAAATGAACATAAATGATGAGTCAAACTCAAGGTAAGAGACTTAAAAATCATCTTTTAATGTTTCCCTTCCAACTCTTTTTCTTCCATGTACATATTTTTAAAAATATATTAATTATATTTATATGAATATAAAATAATTATAAAGAAAATTCTATGTCTCATTTTAGTTTCTTTAAAAGGTTTTCAAAAGAAATATTTTTATGTAATGTTTTAACTTTATTTACAAAATACTAAGGAAATGTTCTATTTTAACATATACAGTGACATTGAATTTTCTAACTACTATAACCATTTGTTTAGTTTTAGATTAATTTATAATATTTAATGTTTTATTCAAATAAAACCCCTCTTTACCTTCCTTCTAGGTGTTTTAGTTTTGAAAATAGTTTTTTAAAAGAAATATTATTTCATTATTCAAAAGTGTTTTGCATATGGGATCAAAAGAGTTTTAAAAGGATTTTATAATGAAAATGTGAGAGAATTAAATGTTTTATTCATGATATGATACTTGATAAATATATATGATAAAAAATGTCTAATTCGCAAGATATATCTCTTTAAGTGAAATCGGTCCCGAAAGGGTCTGGGTTCGGTCCGACCCGGCCCGACATGACCTGGTGTGGGTCCGACCAGGCCCAACCCAAACCTACTGGGCCGGCCCAGCCTACCCCAGTTGGGTGGGGCCATGGCAGCTCGGCCCGTCGGCTGGCGTGACCCGCGCGGTATGCCTACCGAATGGAAAAGAAAGAGCAGTTCAGCTCCTTGATTGGTGGTGCCAGGTGACACCGCCTTGTCACTCGCAGAACCGAAAGGGATCGGGTCCCCTACCATCGTTGCAGTTTTAAGACGCTGCTTGTCTCACTACGTTGCGTGACAGTGCCCAGCCTCCCACCTCCAAGGCTGGCCGTTGCCGACCGCCAGTCCGACCACCACAGTGTCAAGCGGCGCCGCCCTCCTCTTGGGCTGGTGGGCACCGACCTCTACCAGCACCGGTCACTGGTTCCGCCACACCGATTCCGCGTTGAAGGAATTTCCATGGGCCATTGGGTGAGCTTAGGTGTTCGGTTCGTCCTTTCGGCCGCGCCTATGGGTCTCTCGGTATGCCGTCGTCATTGCGTGCCTCCCAATTTCCGCTTTTCGTCGAGTTAGAAAATTTTTCCTCTGAAAAATGCAGCAAATACTGAAGCAGCGAAGGGTCTGGGCCATGTTCATTTGGCCCGCACCCTCCGCGTTAGCATTATAACAAGTAGGTATTAAGTATAAACATCACATAAATAAATTTTAACCCTTTCAAAGATCCCGTATCAACCTCCTAAAATTTCATAAATATCGTGGATCAAATCATTTTTTTGATTCGCGTTTGTCATGATTTTCGAGAACAAGGAATTGAATCAAGGGATTACTTGAATTTAAACATAAACCCCTACCTCAGATTTAGTTGGAGATGTCTCGGTGGTGGATAGAGAATCCACACTTGACGAAGCCACTATCATTCATCGTTGATCCCTCCAACGACGTCCAAGGTTCCGTTCCTCATCAGTGGAAGACATCGCGTCACTTTGTTAGATGTGCCTCACTTAATGAAATTGTGTAAAAAATATAAACAAATCCTCACTTAAATAGACGAGGAAAATGGGTGAGTAACATACCAAATAATTAAAGAGGTTCATTAACTAATGAACCTCTCAATTCCCAATGGTTCAGTTACAAATAAAGGAGAGTCAAGACATTAAATGGCTTGACAACACAGCGGTCCCTCCACCGCCTCTCAACTGCTGGAGAAAAATAAAATAACACTTATATTTTATTTTATTATTCTTTTAAAAGTCCAAAAATTTATCTTTTTCTCTTTCCCTACTACGGTCAAAGTGAAGCTTCCCTTAAGTGAATCCCGGTGCTGCGGATTCAACGGTGCTCTTGGATTTCTATTCCGAGCACTGGTTCAAAAGTTTAGAAAAAATTGTCTGTACATTTACTAAATGTACCTTAAAAAAAGTTCAAAATTCCATTCCAGGAACACCGAGCCTCAGAATCACACGCCGTCAATTTATCAAAAACTCGTAATAATCCCAAATAATTTACATGGAATTTCTGAGTCTTTACATTATCCCCACCTTAGGAATTTTTTTCCCTGAAAGATTCAAAAAAACTAGGGAAAGAATGGGGGTAATGAGAACGTATCTGAGCCTCCCGCTCCCATGTGCTCTCCTAGAGTCTTCCGTGCTGCCAACAAACTCACACTAGAGGAATCGACCACCCACAAAGGACCCTCTCCTGTCAATCCTCTATCTCTATAGGGAACTCTACAAACGTCTCCCCATTTTCGATGTCCCGCTCGCCCCAGTCGATAACATGTGATGGTTCATGCACATATCTCCTTAGCTATGTCACGTGGAATACATTATGTACTCGGTGCATCTGTGTGGGAAGAGCTAGATGGTACTCCACCTTTCCTACTCTACTGAGGATCTGGAAAGGTCCTATGAACCTTGGAGATAGCTTGCAGCCCCGGAAAAACCTCTGTAATCCTTTCTGAGGTGAGACTCGTATGAAGACATGTTCTCCCTCCTCAAACTCCAAGGGTCTCTGTCTCCTGTCGGCATAAGACTTCTGCTGACTCGGTTCAGTCTTTATCCACTACTGGATGATCTGTACTTTCTCTGTGGTAGCCTGTACCAACTCTGGACCCATAAGTGAGGACTCCCCTAGGCCTGTCCAGTAAAGAGGTGATCTGCATGGTCACCCATATAGGGCCTTAGAAGAATCCATGTCGATGGTGGAGTGATAACTGTTGTTGTATACGAACTCCACCAGGGGCAAGTGATCCTCTCAACTATGAACAAAATCTAGGATACAAGCATGAAGCATGATCTCCAATTTCTTTATGGTCTACTCCATGTGACCATCAGTCTGGGGATAAAAATTTATGCTCAAACGTGATGGAACCTGATGCTCATATTTCACATGCTGACAAATGAGGTATCATGATATGAAATCTTCCACCGCTTTCTTCATCCCTAACCACCAGTACTAATGGCAGAGGTCCTGGTACATATTTTCCATGCCCGGATGTACCGCTAAAGGGGATGTTTAGAACTCCCTCAACACCTCCTCTCATAGAATCACTGTTACCATGGTGTGTCCTCTGAAAAGGATGACGTGCTCCCCACCTTCAGAAAATCCTTCAGGAGTCTGTCCTGAGGATATTTGAGCACATCGGGTCTCGCAGTTCGCACCCCCAAGCTATGCCTCCCGAACTCGCTGAAGGGGTGGGGGAGTGACAATCATATATTGAAGGTAAAATGATCCATTACTATCTATGAAGGATATCTACAATGCGGCTAGCTGCTCTGTCACCTCACTCAGCAACAGCAGACCATACCTCCTATTAAGCGTGTCTGCCACCACATCCCACTTCCCAGGAGTATAGACTCTCTCAAAGTCATAGTCCTCGTAGAAACCAACCATCACCATTTTATCAATTTCTGAAAATCCAATGGGCACCTTTCCATTCACGCGAAAAGATACCCCTTTTTAACTGATTGGTGTGCCATTGACCCTTTGGTAGTGATTACTCATTCTCCACGGCCACTTGGTTAAAGTTTCTGTAATCCACACATAACCTCAAACACTGGGTCTTACTAAGCCCTTCCTCTACAAGTCTCTCAACTATACTCTCAGGTCCCAATGCTCCATGGGAGCCATTCGATATGCAATTATAGATATAAATGTCATCCTTGGGTACATGAAAACATAGAATTCCCTATCCCTTTGGGGATTTAATCCTGTAAACATTTTTTGAGAGGATATTCCGGAACTCTACCACTACTTTTGAGAATTGAAAACTCAAAAAACCTACTGCTATGAGGGTAAGGTTGTACGATTCAAGAGTGATCGGATGCAAACTACCATGCATAAGTTTTACCTGTGCTGCCTGAGTTTCCTTTTTTGCAGACCAAGGAAAAATCCTATTCCAACGCTGTAGATATACCACAAACTTTTTTCCTAAAACAATCAATATGAGCATGAACTGTGGATAGCCATTCCGTACCAAAACTAACGTCGTAAGGCCTTGACGCTGCCACCAAGTGGTTCCAACTGAAAATCTCACCTCAAGGGTCATATCACACCATCGACATAAGTGTGATTATTGAGTATCCCCCCATAGGTATCTCCAGATGTAAGGGTTAAGTAAACTGTTTAACCGGAAACTCTAGGTCTTGAACAAGATTTGTGACAAGAAGGAAAAATTAGTAACTATTCTTATTAATTACTATAGCTAGTAGTAGACACAGATCATACCTCGAATCATTCATGGAGACCTTGAGTCACACTCCTTGACCGCATGCAGCTACTCCCTTCCCCTATCCTGCAGCTCCCTAAGCCTAGTGGGGACCATATTTCGGTGGTGGTTATAACATGTCAAAATGTACACCACCTCCTACTACTCTCCAAGATCCCCTTCCATGTCTACTACCCTTTAGATTAATATGTCCTTATCACTTCCTCTTCCTGAAACATTTTACACGTCTAAGTCTCTAAGGCTGACATCAATTTCCTGCTTTCCTACTGCTGACATTCACTGGATTCATCTACTCAGAAATAGAATTTTCAACCACAAAGGTTCTCTCTAGAACCCTAACATAAGTAGGAACACACAGAGGAATAGTGAGGGCTTTTATTTCCCAAAACATGTCTTGCTCATAGGTCTGAGCTCTGAAACACTGGTCATATCGTATTCATCGAGAACCTAGAATGGTCAATACACCTAGATGAATACTCAATTAATGACCTGTTGTCCTATCAAAACAATAAAATATCTTGGGAACAAAACCCCCTTATATTTTAATGGTAATAGAACCCCTTATATGAGGAAGGTTCTCAAGCTCTGTCCATGGAAAAAGTCAACTCATCATAATATCGGGGTAATCGAAACCCTTCTATCACCCTACTGAGACTCATAGAATTCTCACTACTAGGACCACCATCTAATCTAATGATGCCCTAGATAGATGGAAGCTCAGTCATTACCTCAAGCTAGTCCTTAGCTGCTTGTGAGTTGGGCTCGCCTTGAAACCCGAGGTGCATTTGTCACTAAAACTCATGTAAGGCACTAAGCCTATATGCATCCTGTACCGGTAGTAACTACTGACCAATGAGCAGTGGTTCATTGTGAAAACACCCAAAGGTACTATCTTGGGAAACTGTACTTGTATTAAAGCCTCATCGTGTGTCTAGAGCATCAGGATCCACCATCTCCTTGCTGTTCTTTGAAGGAGACTAGTAGCTAGGATCACTATCTGGTCTGCTGGTGTCTCAACCAAGCGAAAAAACCCATGCCACAACCTCCAACCAGTCCTTAGCCGCCTGAGGGTCTATCTCTCCCCGAAACATTAGGGTCCTCTACCTCTGAAACTCATGAAACATGATTAGTCAGTGTGAATATTCTGCTGGTGGGGCTGGTGGCAACTGATTCCCTATAGGTGGTTGTGTTGCTGTTACACCACCCAAAGGTGCTATCACAGTAAGGGGGTCCTGCACCGACGCCTCATTGCCCCACAGGCCGTCATCATGATCTCTCTCTAGAATTCATAGATGGATGTCTACGTGGAAGCATCCTGAAAAGAAATAGGAACTCCACAATCAATAAGTTATACCTGGTGAGCCGACTTAAAAGATATCAAAGTAAAAACATTTCCAAAACACATACAATCAGTGTTTTTGTGCACCGAGTCAGAAATCAGAATTCAGGGTCCTGGTGTATTGATAGGTCGGCCACCGAACCAACACTAAACTCCCCAAACTGATAGCCACACTAAAAAAACTTGACACCATTTCTCTATTGGAAAGATCGGAGTCGTAGTTCTTCGGTAGAACTTACTCCTCTGGTACCACTTTGTCACGACCCATCCCCCAGGGCCCGTGCCATGACTACCCCTACCCGCCTTCTATAGGCCAGGGGTTGGAGAATAGCACTGAAAAGGTGTATCCCTAAAATGTTAAGGAATTTACTTTAAACCTATATAAACACACAATCCAAGAACACACAAAGAAGAAACCATGAAGTAAAAACTGCATTAGTAATGGTGTGCACAAAAAGTAAAAGGGGATAGAATACAAACCCAACTGAAAGATACAACTACAATTGTAAAGAGAAAACAACTTTTGAGATCATCCACTGGGGATCCTACCTGAAGGGTAGGTAAAACTCATCTCTACAGCACTCCACATTAACCGTCACCACCGTCCACCGCCTGGTCCTTGCTCCCCGAGACTCAGTCAAGGCTATCCATCATCTGCACAAGACACAACAAGGTATGGGAAAATACTATGTAGGGGTGAGTGTAATAATACCCAGTAGGGACCCTGAGACTCTCTAAGGTCTCTCAGAATTCCACAAAGGAAAACCAAAAAGCATGATCTCAATCACTAATCACAAAGAAAAAGACTCAGCTCAAAAACCAGGTATAAATAAAGTATAAAAGTACAAATGATTAGTAGTAAATATTGATCATATTATTCTTTCAAGAGGCACTAATACTGACCATATGAAGTCTGACCCACATAGGATCAATAGGTACTAACCCCCACTAACCCACACGGGATCCGACCCACCCAAGATCGATAGGTACTAACCCCCGCAAGACCAACACATGATTTGACCCACACAGGATTGGTATGTCACTGATCCACAATGGGCCGTTCTAAGGCTGGTCCTCATCGGGTCATGAGAATGCTGATCCACACGTGGTCGCTAGAAATCTAATCCAAAAAAGGTCACTAGAGTGATGATCCACACATGGTCGCTATGTGTTGATATACATAGGATCTCTAGGTGCTGTTCCACACAATATCTCTAGGTGATGATCCACACAGGATCACTAGGTGCGGATCCACACAAAATTTCTTAGTACTAACCTTCATATGATCTATCCCCAACCTCCATATCTCACCCATCCAATGGATTCTTGCTCATACCACACTTGATTCTAGGAGAAACTGCTCCTCAAGACATCAATTGTTTTTCAAACGGCACAAATTCCTATGAAGAAGTTACCAAAATATCTATCATGTTATAAGGGTTCCAACAAAATAGATGACACATCAACTGGATGCCCAGTCTATATGTTATTGGTAATTTAGTGTTGAGGGACGAGTTGGATTCAGGGTCGATCCAACCCGATCATACTCCAAATTTCTCCAAAACTCTTGTGTAGTATATCAAAAGTACTATCTCACTTCAAGGATCCCAGCGCCACAGACAATTTGTCAAACATATTTCTAGTTTGTAGGATACAACTCTTTAAGAGAAATTGGGTGCAAAAGGGTCTGGGTCCAGTCCAACCCGGTCGGTCCGACCTGGTTAGACCGACTCAGCCTGAATCAAACTGGCCTGGACCGGCCCAGTTGGGCTATGCCGCGGTGGCTCAGCCCACCGGCTGGTGTGAACCACGCAGGGGTTGCGCGGTCTGCCTGCCGAATGGCTCAAAGGAGCCGTTCGGCTCCTTGATTGGTGGTGCTAGGTGCCTCCACCTAGTCACTCATAAGACCTACAAGGAGTGGTTCCCCTACCTTCACTGAAGCTTCTAGCCACGACCTATCTCAGCACGGTGCGCGACGGCGTGCCACCTCTCACCTCTGTGGACAACTGTTGCCGGACGCCTCTCCGACCACAATAGTTCCACCCTCCTCCGCAGCCGGCGAGCACCGTCTGCCACCGGCTCCAGTCGCCGGTGCTTCCATGCTAGTTTCCGATGCTTCCGTACCAGTTTCCAGTGCTGCTGCTCTAGTTCTACTACACCAGTGCCGTGCTGATTAAATTTCCACGGGCCATCGGGTGAGCTCCGATGGCCCGTTCTTCCTTCTAGCCATGCCTATGGGTCTCTCGGGATACTGCCGTCGTTGCGTGCCTCCCGATTTCCGCTTTCCGTTGAGTTGAAAAAATTTTCCCCTAAAGAACGCAATAAATACCGAAGCGACAGAGGGTCTGGGCCTAGTTCGTTTGGCCCACACGCTCCACGTTAGCATTATAACAATTTATTATTAAGTATAAAACATCACATAGATAAACTTTAACCTGTTCAAATATCCTACATCAACCTTCCTCAATTTCATAGGAATCACAGATCAAAATATTTTGGTTGATCCACATTTTTCATGATTTTCAAAAATGAGGAATTAAATCAAGTGATTACTTGAATTTAAACATAAACCCCTACCTCGGATTTCATTGAAGATGTCTCGGTGGTGGAAGAAGAATCCGTGCTGACAAAGCCACCGAAGTTCATCGCCGATCCCTCCAATGACATCAAATCTTCTATTCCTCGTTAGTAGAAGATGTCACATCACTTCGTCAGGGGTTCCTTGCTTGATGAAGTCATATCAAAACTCTAATTCGAGACTCACTTAAATGGAGGGGGAAATGGGTGAGTAACGCACCAAGTAATTAATGTGGTTCATTAATTAATGAACCACTCAATTTCCAATGGTGCGGTTAAATATAAAGGAGATTCAAGCCATTAAATGGATTGAAAAAACAGCGGTCTTACCACCGCTGCTCAACTACTGAAGAAAAATAAATTAATACTTATATGCTATTTTATTATTATTTTAAAAGTGTGAAAATTTATCTTTTTCTCCCGACCTACTGCGGTCCAAGTGAATCTTCCCTTAAGAGAATACCGGTGATGCAGATTCGACAGTGCTATTAGATTTCAATTCCGAGCACCGGTTCAAAAGTTAGAAAATAACACTCGTACGTTTAATGAACATACCTTAAAAAAAGTTCAAAATTTCATTCCAGGCACACCAGACCTCAGAATCATGCACCGTCAATTTTTCAGAGACTCGTAATAATCCCAAAATAATTTACATGGAATTATTGGGTCTTTAAAACTTATGAATTAAATTTTATAAGGTCATCCAGTTATATACCATATTTTATTTGGGAACATTATTGTAAAATTAATATATTTTACTCAGGATGAAAACCAAGTTTACAAAGAGTTTTGGATGCATAAGAATTTAAAATTTATGATAAAGTTGTTTGATATGTTGGGAAAGTTGAGATGGATTTTTCTAACACCTTTGTTATTTGAGATGAAAAAAGTAAGAAACATACATGGTGGAAAGAAATAGAGAATAAAACAACTAATGAATTTGAGGTAATACCCCAACATGTTGAAAGTGTAGTAAAATACCTTCCAAGTAATGTTTGATAGGACCTGGAAAGTGTTACTGGTGTGGTATGTTTGGTCAAAAGTTCATTGAATATAAATAAAAGATCCTTGAGGAATACATGAATGGGATAATAGATATCATTCCAGTAGTGAGGTGTTTTAATTATAGTGAGCTGGGATATTATGCTAGAATTTATCTAGATGAAATTTTATCATTTTATCAAGGAATCAAACTTTAGGTTCCACTTCCTAGTTATATTATACAACCCATAAATTTTCCATTTTAGTTTTAAAACCATGTTACTTATATATTACTTGAATCCTTTTTGTTTCTCTATGAATATTCATTCATCTAAGCCCCAATGTAAAAAATTTGTTTTCACATCTAACTATTTAAGATGTAATCTTTATTCCATACCCATTATAAGAAACTTCCAAATCATTATGTGTTTAACAATTAGATTAAAAATTTCACTAAAGTACACTACTTTCCTATATTGAAAACCCTTCACAACTTACCTTGCCTTGTTCCACTTCCTTCCACCTACTTCTTCCTTCAATCAGTAGACACACTTATTCTAAAACACCTTATTTAAAAATAGAAGTTAAAAAATATCACAAGTTTCAAATCATGTAAGTAATACATATCTTCTTTCACCACAAACTCCAATTATTTTAAATCACTAAGACTTACCACCTCCTTTGTGATTTTTTTATCCCCACCAACCTTTAGAATCATATAATGTAAGTCATGCTCATACCTGTCTATCAGTATTCTAACTCTGGAATACCATCTCAACTCCTAAGGTTATGCTCATTTGGACACTAATTATCTTAAGACTCTTCCCAAATATTACACAACACCTAAGATCTTTGGTATGTCCAGACTTGGATAAACCTCTAAAATCTAACCTCTATTTGAAACTCCCCATTCTGAATTTTCTAGTTCATCTAAACCTTGAGTGCTTCTTGAACAAACCCTAACTTATATACTTCAATTTTTATAAAACTCAACATGTGATGATTATTTTTTATAATCTATATATTCCAATTTGTTTTGATACTTCCATAAGATCCCTTCATTGAAGTGAATATTTTTACTTCTGATTACCTTCTATAGGTCATTATTCCAGAGTTGAAAAAAATATTTCACTACTAAAAACTATAATGGAACACGATTGAGTCTTTAAAGATAATTTTATTATCTTAATAGCATAAAAATGGAAAGATTAAATACACCCAAATACTTTAAGGTGGGATATATAAACCTTTATTTCGATCCACAACTCTTATGGAATCTATTACCCTAATGGTGGGAAGGAATCTCTTTGATAAAGTAAAACACACAATTCACCACTTCCACCCAAAATTATTTAGGAAATTTGGAATTAATCCTCATTATTATATTTATATCATATAATATCAAGTTTATCCAATTTTTCACTCTATTTTGTATTAAAGTTCTAGGAAACATCTTCTCAAAATAAATTATTTTCTTCCAACAAAATTGCAGAAATTCTCCGCTTCTATATTCTTCCCCATTATCAAACCTGAAGAAATTAAGCTTTAAACCAACCTATCTTCCCACCATGAATATCCATAGAATGATGGTTATAAACACATAGAGCTTGTTCTTGTGAAAGAAAACCCACAACTTCCATGTCACATCATCAATTAAGGTAAGCAAATATATTCACCTTCTATGAGATTGAATCGACACACGCCCCAATACATCTATATGCACTAACTATAAATTATATTTCATCAGTGTTATTCCTTATTTATTGAATAAAATATTTATCTACTTCCATAGGATTAACTCTTTGTATGTTTCATACTCCACATGGTCAAGTTTCAACATTCCCTTTGCAACCATGATCTTCATCTCTTTCTCACCTAAGTTTCCTAGATGATCATTCCATGATTCCAATATTTTAAATTTTTTTATTCCAGAAAGGGTTATATCATCTAAAATAATAGTAATATATAATTTTTTTTCTTTAATTCCTTTTTCCACCACCATAGAAACATGTGATACCTTCCATAATCCTTTCAAAAAACTTTTACAGAAACCCACAACTTCCAAATGACCAACCAAAATTAAATTCTTCCTTAAATTCAAAATGTGGCTCAATAATATAACTCCAATGAGTACTCTTTATCAGTTTATATGTTCACATCACATTTTATAAAAATATTGAGAGTTTTTAATAAACAATATACATCTTTCCAAACCTTACAGAAATATAATTCCGTATACTCCCTATCTTGGAAGTTGAGTGAAATGGTTCCCTAGAATTAATGATCCATGATTCCCACATACTTAAAACAATTAGAATTAAATTTCTCTCATACCAATCCAAAATATTTATAGAATAATCTCAAGAATAAAACCTTTTGAAAATTTACATCTTGCCCCTATATTCCTTCTTCAAGTGTCCCTTCTTCCCACAATGCTAGCATGCAGGTCCTATCCCAAATAACTTTCCTTATCTCTTATCATTCTTCTTCTAACCCATATTTTAAATTTGATTTTATTTATAATAGTATCATATCTTACTCTCTACAAAATAAAATATTCCTACATTTCTCTAGAATTTTATATTTTAGATCTATTCATTTAGAACCTGATATTTAATCTCATTAAATACCAAGTCAGTATTTAATCTAAAGTTACTAATAATAGAAACCATCACATCAAAATATTTTGGAAGTGAATATTGAAAGACCAAGACCCAAATGAATTTTTCTAACTCCACCTTCACTAATTAAATTTAGATTTAAATCATGTTGAAGTTGTTAATAATATTTTCCATTAAACTTTTTTTTTGATATAACCATGTTGAAAATTCACCATAATATAATAAATTTTTTCATTATGGAAGATTTTATATACATGTTAAAAATATTATCTATAAGTTCCATATTTTTCTTCAACTCCTGGATATTGAAGGACATGTTACAGAGAAACATCATTCAAAAAAACCCGAGTAATTTCCAGTCGATCCTCTCCCATACCACTTTTTTAATTGCCTATAGTTTAACACCCTTAAATGGAATCTAAAGATCCATTTGATAATAAAAGTTTTCAATATTAATTTTAGATAATTTAAAGTTTGAAATATCCAAATTCTCAATATGTACCTTAGCTTCTTTTAATTTAAATCCTTCTAAATCCATAAGATCCCATTGAAATGAAAACATATAAGTCAATAACCTTCATAAGTCCACAAAAAATATCTAATAAACATTATTGTGTCAATGAAATAAATTCAATAAGTACTTATATAACCTCACTTATAGAATAAGTTCAAAATTTACAGAGTTTAGAAGCACCTAATAACAACAATCAAACAAAGTAACCTAGATCCAATATATCATTCTAAATCGTCTTAATCCTAGAAGATGTTTTGGAACACACACAAGTAGAAGAATAAAATTACACACTCACAACATGAAATAACAAAAATGATTTATGTGTTTCAGAACTTAATACTTCTCCATGGGAGAAACACAAATGTGATTTATTTCTAACAAGGGAGAATGATTACATGATTGCAATGATTGATTTGATTTTACAAATAAGTGACCCCACTAGAATTGTTTATAGATTATATCCACCAATATAAATGGTTCCACCACTATTCTATCTCTATTAGAACTTCCCACAATCTTTTGATCTATATAGGCAGACCTCCATTTGGTTAAATTCATCAGATAATCCATTACCTTAACTTTACAAAACCCAATGAATAATGTGAGATAATATTATATATCCTTTTGATTATTTTTTACATGACCTTTATAAAAAACTATATTATTCTTACATATCCATTAGAGTTAATCCTGTACAAGACTTTCACCCCTTCCACACTTCATTATTTGCATCCGATATTCAGGCTACCACAATCACTTCCACTCTAGGATTCTAGGTTTTACTTAATATGTTTCCATTTGGTTTTGAATATCTACTATAGAAACAAAACTTATTAGAGATATCATGACTTTTCCTAAAAAAAGTCTCACAAAAACCTAAAAATAAACACGCACAATCATAATAGGTGAGTTTGTTTTATTCCCCTTAACATATAAGTTAAAATCTTAATTTAATTTTCTTGATTCCATCTCCCTAAAGGTATTATCCAACCTAGAATACATGATTATAGGGATTTTTAAACCATATAAGGTCCTTTTTACACCAAAAAACATAAGAACCATCAAAATTAAGCACAAATAATTCTTTTAATTCAACATAGACC
Source organism: Viscum album (assembly GCA_963277665.1). Classification (NCBI taxonomy): domain Eukaryota; kingdom Viridiplantae; phylum Streptophyta; class Magnoliopsida; order Santalales; family Viscaceae; genus Viscum; species Viscum album. The sequence continues at coordinate 1,187,110,448 of OY728143.1, read as the reverse complement.
TCCTCTATAAGTTCTACACTTAACAAATAAGATTTTACAACATTATAAAAAAATTTATAATCCTTATGTGAATATATTTAAAGAAAAATTTAGATAGTTTCAAGTATTGAAAATAAAAAAAATGTACCATCAAAATAAATACCCTCAATTTGAGAGTTTCCTTCACATAAAATGTAGGACTTATTCAATGTTACTTCAACTTTTTTACTCATATTGTTGTGAAACACCCACTTGGTCTTAATAATATTCTTATCTTTTAGACAAGGTAAATATTATTAAATATTTTTTTTCTAAATATAATTCATCTATTTATCACCAAGACCCAATTATCACCCCTTAAATGTTCTTCAACATCCTCTAACTAATGTTGAGAAATAAGGTTTGTGTTTTTAGTATTTATCAATATTATCTGGGATTTCATACTCTTGTTGATATATAAAATAATATTTTTAGTTTCCATATGTCTTTTGAGTCTTGTGAATTCCCCCACCCTTGATTAATCCCTTTATCATCACTACAAATTCCAAATTCTATTTGAGAATTCTGATAACCTGTTTTTAGAATTATATATTACTCATATTATCTAAATTTTTATTCATTCACTTATTCAAAATCTCTATCAATGAGAATACAAATTTTGATGTGTCATGATCCTTTAATAAAACCACCACACAACTATCCACAATCCTTTTCAAATATTTGTTGAAGCATCAATAGATTTTACTGCTAGGAGTGTATCTGAGAAAATTAATTCATTGTCATATTTACTAAATTTACCAAAATATATTAATTTCACCTTAATGTAACATGTAATTCCAAAATAATTCAATCCCTTAAAATTAAAATTCTTTCTAAACCACATCTCATATAATGTATTTAATGAATCTAGATAAAGTAAGCACTGATTGTTGATGTGAATCCTTACTGAAAAGATTGTCTAAAAAATGTTTAGATGTTTGATTCTCAACATGAAACACCCCAAAATTTTATTTTATTAATAATTTGTATGATATTTTATGATAAAAATAACATTGAGCTTAAGAAAACCATGATATACTAAAAAAATAATATTATTTAAATATGATCGTTATAACCTAGCCGTTGGATTAACGATATGAATAGGAGTAGCTGCATTATGAAATATATTTAGAAAAGTTTTATTAATAAAAATATATTGAATATTTACAAGTAAATAAGTATTATAATAATTAAATCATATTAGGTTAAGCATAGTTAAAGTTCAAATGGGTTATTTTTTATTATAAAAGTGGGTTTTCTTTATATTATATTTGTTTCATTTAAAAGATAAATTTCTATTTTAACAAATATTAAATTTTTTTAAAATTTATTTTTTACATGAAAAATAATTAATAATAATTCAAACATTTATTATCAATTTTTTAGAAATGAAAATAAAATCATTTTATGGTAAAAAGAGATACTTTTTAGAAAAATATTTTTAAATGCGTAATTTTTTTTACCATAAAAAATTAATTTAATCAATAAATATTAATTATTTTGATGAAATTTATTAAAAAAATATTCAAATAAATAAACTAAAAATAATATAATGGTTATTATTTGGAAATAATTTAGAATAAATTCATTTTATGCTTCGAAAATATGTTTGTTCTAAAAATGGGGTTTATGTGTTTGTACACAAATATTAGAAATATTTTGTGGAACTTTTAGAAATTTAATTTTATTAAATGAAATTATATTTTTAATTCATAATTTCAGAAATATATTATGTTGAATTTTTGAGATTAATCTGAAAAGGTTTATTTTTAGGTGAATAGTGAAAATACCGACTTTACAAATATTATCACTTTTATGACATTATCATGATATAAGAATAGATTGAAAGTTTAAGAAAACTTTTTATATATTAATAATATATTTAATAAGTAATATAATTCATTTAAAAATATAATTTTGAACTTATAAATTTATGTTCTACATTTTGAAAATCTAAGAAATTGTTTATTCAATTAAAAACTATTTTTGGTTCTTTTTTTAATTAAGTAATTTCAAGGTAACATTAAGTTTTGGTTTAGTTTTAAAGAAAAATAATTATCCTTTAATTTAACCTAATCCAATTAATTCCCTGGTAATCTACATTACACATGAATTTGGTATAAAATCTTTTTTTATGCTTAAGTGATCATTTATCTAAAAAAGATTTTTCATTGCATTTTGAGAACCTATAATAAATGTTATTTATATAAATTATAGGAATTGAATCACATAAAATGGATTTAATATTTTTAATAATCATAATTAATATTAGGTAATGTGTTTAATTGATTTTTTGGTCATAATGAATAGTAACCATGTAAAAAATATATCATCTTGGTTAAGGGAAAAAGGGCCAACCAGTATTAAAACTATGAGATAAGGTCTCACAATCTCTTCAACACTTCAATTTATTTCATGATATTATTTTAATTCTACAAAAATCATAATATATTAAAAAATATTTCAATTTGGTGATATATTCTTTTGATAATGACATTTATATTATTTTAAGTGAAGAATAAGTACAAAATATCACTATTTTTTTAATATCTCTATATGTTTTCATAAGAATAAAAAAATTTTATAAATGGATTTAAATGGTTATTTTGAATAATAATAAATTATTTTTGTGATTTTTTTTAATTTTTAGTAATGTTATAATTACCTAAAATTATTATGCATTGCTGATGCATCACTTGCATAAGGAGGTGAAAAATTAAGGTAAATTGTTTTAAAATATTAAAAGTGATGTTTTTTAGATAAGTTAAAGTATTTTATGATTCTTATAGATGAAAAATATAGGTAATTATATTTTAAATATTCAAATTCTAACACCATGGTATTCTTGATGTTTTTAAGGTCAAATTATATGAATATTCCCAAAAAAGATTTAAGGATATTTTCTGTTAAACAATATTTAATTAATTATTTCAAAAAAAATAAAAATTTTAAATTTATTCAAATTAATGTGAAATGATTGAGAATTATAACATTTTCCACGTATTATCCACTTTCTCTTTTATAATGAAATTATTGCTCCTTAAAGAGTAAGTGTCATTTTACAAAGGTAAGGCTTAAAAATGGTTGATGAGGGGTTAAACTAAAAAGATAAGGGTAAAAATAACTAAAAAAATTGATTAAATATTATTTTTTGGATTAATTTATAATCTTTCTCATCCCAAATTATAAATTTACCTAATTTGGAACCAATTTTCCATGAAAGTGACCTCATATTATTTTAAAGATTAGAATAATTACAAGTCTAACACTTCCCTCGCTTATAAAAGGGAATATCTTCTCTTATATTATACACACATTCTTGAGTCACTCGGCTCAATGAATCCCAAACTGTTGTTCGAAAAGAGTAACTCAAGAAGGGGGGGGGGTGAATTAAGTTCTCTATAAAATTTATATTTAAAAATGATTTAAAAACTAAATCCCCATTTTTAATAAAAACATACAATTAATAAAAAATAGTATAAATATATAAATTTGATCTTTGAAATAATTTCTCAAAAGCAGGATGAAGTCTCAGTTAAAATATCTCTTAAATATTTTAACTTTTTGAAATTAAGTTACTTGGTCAAAAAGTTTATATTAAAACAAATGAAGACTAACTATCAAGGTTAATGTTTCTCGTAGTTTATAAAATGGAAATTTATTTATAGTCTAATACAAAAAAACTAGAAAAATACATAGTATAATTTAAACAAGTGGTTCAGTATCATGTCAAGACTTAATCCCCTCTACTTGGAAATCACTTGCTGCTAAGCAGTTTATTAAAGAATTAACTAATCCAAAACTTGGATAAGGTTTTACAAACAACAATACAAAATACTATACAAAAACATAAACTCTTCCATAGTTGTAAATGGGATGAAAAATTATAACAAGACACATATAACCTCTTCCATAGTTATTCGTGGGAATAAGAATAAAGTATTTGAGAGAATATCAAGTATTCTCTAGTTTAGTATAGAAGACAATGTTTTTATAGATAAAGAGATAAATATAAAATACAACTCAAAATAATAGATAATATGGAAAGAGAAAGAGATAAAAATCTAGTAAATGTAATTTGGCTTAATCTGAGTATCTTTGATTATCTGAAGTCCTTGAAATTTTCTTTAGAAGGTGATTGGATGAGTTTTTCAGAAAATTCTAAAACATTGAGCATTGTAAAATCTTTTTTATAGCATAGGTACTCATGTAAAAATCCTATGTTATTCTCTATGTGTTATTAAAATGTTTTCAGTAGTCCATTATTTCTCAAAACTATCAAATAATTATATTTAAATTGATCTTCATCAGAAGTATCCATTAAATAATAATCATTCTACATTAAATTCACCGACACTTCATTTAATGCCTCAAAACTAGCTGTTAGATATTTGAAATGATCCAATTCTAAGTTAGACATGGTAATATATCTTCACTTAATGTATAGTTAGTTGATCTCATGAAAAATAACACAATCAGTTTATTTAGAAAGGTGATACATTTCGTTTACCTCTTTATGCGTTCATCTCATTTGCACATGTGGTAAGTAGATGACTTCATACAGTAAGTTTTTTTCTTTCTGTTGTTACAACATTATAAGATACAATTATTATATTACTTTAGAAAAAATTATACATACCTTGGAATGATATCTTGATTTATTTATGTGGTAGGTAGTTTTCTTCTTGCGGTTAGGTACACAAATTTTCATATTTGGTTTATTATACAAGCGGTAAGGTGATTCTCATCACACAGTAAGCTAAGCATTCAATGTATGGTCAGTTCATGAATTAGATTGTATATTTTCATCTAACTCACAGTAATAAGGTTTTGTTCATGCACTATGGTGATATAATTACTTTACATTCACATGATAAGTGGTACAACAAGCTCTATACCTAGCCATTTTTTCAATTACTGCCAGTAAAATACTTTCTAATAGAAAACATGAAAATCATTAATAATATGATAAATATTATTTGGTATCATTAAAAAAAGGCGTTTTTGGTTTAATCCAAGAATCTATTCCTCTTTGATGATCACAAATCATGATATTTGAAATGAAATGAATTTCATATATCAAAAGTATATTTACAAAGTATTGAAATAACAGTGTGATAAGTTCTTGAAATTATGCAAATGGTTTTAAATAAATTATATTAATTTTAATTTATCACATTACTATCCATTTTGAGATTAAAAAATATAAAAAAAAAGGAATATAAGAAAAAAGGAAAAAAATAATAATAAAAGAGAGAATGAAATTAATATTGGAAAATATAGTACAAAAAAAGGGTATAAAAAGGTTACAATAAAAAATCTATCAGAAATCCTAATATGAATCCAAATTAGGGTCATATATTATTTATATAGGAAGGATAGGATCCTTTAATTTTGATGCAGAGGTAGGAGAAGAAGTAGTCTCAGGAGAAGAAGAGAAGGTAGGGGATCTAATAACCATACACCTCTAAACCAATCTAAGTTGTTGAAAGGATTGGGTAGGAGTTAAGAACAAAATATTAATTATAGATTAGGTAATAGGATGAGATAAATGAATGTATAAAGGGGATATCATAACTATTTTAGAGGTATACATATATAGTTCCATCAATCGAGTAAACCCACTGAAATCTCGTGAACCATGCTCCAAAGATTGAAGTAAATCATCCTTATTTTATATGAAAGATTCCAAAACAAGATTCATATCTCTAAGCTCCTAAAATTTTGATTTAAACTATTTATTTATAGGAATCATCTTCAAATCCAATGATAGATTTTGTACCATCCCTTTCAAATTGGACTTTGTAAAGATCCTACTTATATAATAATCAATCGCCCTCTTGATTGTTTCTTGATATTGAATAGCTTGTTTTGAATCCTTAGAAACTAAAGCTAGGGTATAAACATCATGGGTTTGAAACCCATCATACTCTGTTTCATGAGTCTTGTTGAACCTGTAAAAACAATTACAACTTATCCTGAATGAACTATTTGTTCTTGTCTTCATAAACATGAGGAGCAGAAGAAACAAGAGCAGGCTAAAATATAGCATTTATAAACCACTAGTCTAACTAAATCATCATATTAGATAGATCATCTTGAAGATCAAAAACCTGATCTATCATATCTACAATATCATTCTACATCATCTATATTTTGAAATTAAATACAGGATTAAGATGATTAATGATCAAAGTAACTTTGGTTTAAGTTTTGGTATTTTTCTGATAAGTTTCACGTTTTGATGAATAATGAATAGAATATTGAATTTTAATTGAAAATGGATTTTTCATCAAATTCATTCATAGTGTTAAATTTTATATTTGAATGGGTTTAGATTATAATTATATCAATTTTTTATCAGTTAATAAAATTAATTTCATTGGAATAAATTTCACATTAAAATTGGATGTTTTTTATTCCGTTAGAGAGATTAATTTTTAATTAATTTATGAAATTTATTTGTTTTGAATTTTGAAAAATGGATTCTATATTTGGATTAAAAAGGACCAAATTTATTAAATAGATCCCTCTTTTGGAAAATATTTATATTAACTTTAGTAATATTTTTTTATCACCATAGTTAAGGGTTAATCGGGCAATTAAAGTTAAAAATTACATTATAAGTATTTTAAAATTACCCTAATACTTGTAATAATTTAATTTGAAATTTTTTTTCAACCAAAATCATCCTTGGGATGATATTATAACCATTGGAAGCTACTTGGAAGAGAGTATGACATTTATAATATTATATTAAAAGAAAACTCAATTTTGTTACAATTCTTTTAATAAGTGAAATATTTTTAATATGGGGTTATATAAGTGATATGTTTTTACTATAAATAATATTTATAAATCTAATATTTCTATGTACATCATGTTTATTTATTTATAATTTTTAGTGATAAAATAATTACCTTAAATGGTGACATAATAATGATGCAATAATTGTTTAATTAATGTTAGAATCAAATAAATGATATTAAAAATATTAAAATAATTATAATTTGAAATAATTAATGTCATAAATAATTTTTATGGATGTATTTTACTTTATAGTGATGAATTAAAAGTATTGGTTTGAATATATCTTATTGTTATGATATTTCTAAATTTTCAAGTAATGAATAGTGTCACAATTGACATTATTGATATTTTAAAATAAATAATATTTTATTAAATGATATAAAATTTATAAAAATATAAATTTCTAAAAAATAACTCGGATAAGTCAAAAATGTTTATAAAATACTCATTTATTGGTCGTTTGGACTTTTATAGAAACTATATTTACCTTTAAAGAGTAAAAACACATGTTGTCACAGTAAGAGTTAAAATGTTTAAAAATGAGTTAAAAACCAAAATATAAGTGTATAACCATGACCTAAACTTGTCCAAAATCTGTTGGATAAATACTATTATACCATTATCACATTAATATTTAATTTTAGTTGTTTAATGGAAACTTTTCTAAGAAAATAAATTATATATTATTTAAATTAAAGATAGTTACAAAATGTCACTCTCTTTGTATTTAATATCATTTATGTGTCCACATAGTGAAAAAATCAAGATATGAATGAAAATAAATATCTATTTTGATTACAATTAAATTATTTTCATTAAATAAATATATTTTATATTTTTATTTATTATATAATTACCTTAAACCGTTCATCAATACTAATACAATATTTATTTAATTAACAGAAAAATAAAATAATTGATTTTAAAAGTTTTACTTTTGATATATTTGGGATTATTTAATGTTTATAATTAATTTTATAAATATATATTATAAATTAGATACATTTTAAAGCATTATATTTGAATTATAACTTTTTATTGATTTATTTTAAGTCAAATTAAATGAATAATGTCATATTTGAAAATAAAGATATTTTATTGAATTAATATATTTTTTAAATTATTTAAAAATAAAATAAATTTTAACTAATAAAAAAGAGGATAATACATGGTTTTAAATATATTTTAATATTTATTTATAGGATATTTGGATGTATTTGGATATAGAATAGCCTTATTATATTTTAATATTTTGAGGATTTCCAAAAGTGCCCCCTCACCTCAATTATAAAATGGAACCTCCTTCCTCAATTTGTCACACCACTTTATGCCATCTAGATCAATCAAAACATGTTAAGTTATCCTAAAAACTTCTATAATTAAGTTATAGAGGTTTTATTCCTTCCAAAATACCTACCCTAGATCACTTAAGAAGAGATTAAAGGAAGTCCATCGAAGAAGAGGTAATCATCTTTATCGAGTCTTTCAAGTCAGTTTCTTCTTAAACTTCCTCTTCATGTGTTGTTTCTATGATAAAGTAATAAATAAAATATCATATATATTATGATATGTTATTATTATTGTTGTACAACCATTTTCTACCATTAATCCATCCTGGGAAAAATGAAAAGATTGTTCATGCGTACATACGACTTACCATCTTTACGTCGCGGTGTAATCTGTATTTCAAAACCACATTACCTGGATGGGTAAAATGATGGAAATAATGGATATATATAGTAATTATGACATTATATTGATTATCTAATAAGTAATATACCATCCACTTCCTTATCATTTTACTATTAATGGAATGATATCGTCACTTGTGCGTACGTACAACCTACCGTCTCCATGAAATGATGTTATTTATTTTCCATGTTCCCCATTAAATTATGATTATAAAATATTATATAATAAATAAATATGATATATATGACTTTAATATATTTCTTTAGATGATGGAACTATGTTCTATGCATAATAAAAAGGACTTACACAACAAAACATGCTTAGGGAAATGAAGTAGTTAACACCCGAAATAAGGGTAATAATGAAATATTATCAATAAAAAGGTGATAAAATAATATAAAAAGACCATATATGATATCATAAATATGAATAATGTTATTATATATGTTAATAAAATTCTTAAAATCATTATAAATTATATTAAATCACACACAACCAAAAGGAAGTGTAAGCCAAGGGTTTTCTTCTCATATCACTCTTGATTTTTGTGGGACATATGATTAATTAATGAATTATCTATTTTATATGGTGTATATGATGAACTTTGTAATATCATATCATTATGTTTTTATTCTTATTTTATTGAATGTTTTGTTAAATTTTATTCTTTTATGGGGCATACGATTCAACTTATTACAATTGGTAAGGGATTTCTTAACTCAATTTTTATTCATTGGGTTAAACTTCCATTTCATTCATTATGTAATGATAAGGCCATGTGGGAAATTAATTTTTATTATATAACATTGTATTTCCACTTATTTTATGTGTTTTTACAATGAATACACCTAATTCATTCATTTTTCCTAAACTGTATATTACATACGGTGTCTACATTAAAAGATACTTCAATTACTGGGAAAATAAAATTAAATCTGTATATTTTATTCAATAAAGATATTTATTGATAATAATTCTTGTTTAATGAATTAATATATCATTTCAATATATAATGAATGCTTTTGACATAAAGAACAGATGGATACCATTTATATAAAACCCCCTTGATGCATCAGTAGTCTCATGAAACGAATAATGTGGCCAAACTAAATGAGTTTTTAACCATGAAGATTAAAATGTCTTGTGAAAAGTCTTGACAGTTGTGGTTCATGTGCTACATGGAGTCGAATAATTAAGAATTTCATTAAGAATTCATTTATTATTATCCAAAGTATTTTCACTATGACAAAATCTATGGATTCATTTCATCCTTAATTTATTAATTAAATGGAATATGTGTTCTATTATCTACCATGCCATGTTGATTATTCTCTTTAATTAAAGATAGCTTCCACTATATGTAACTATTACTAGGAACCTGATATCAACCTTTTATTTGTTATATTTTCCTAAGGTGATGATGATTAAATGTTTGAATGAGTTCAAGTATGAAAATTACTTTCTTTTGTTATGTTTTTAATTACCAATATAATAAGGGTACCATGTATGTATCTAGTTCTGGAAGACTAATAAATTGTTTGGTCCTATGAGATTTTAATCTTATATATATTAGAATGTAATAAATAAAGGCACTTACTTTAGGCTACTAGGGTCAGGTTCATTACAATTAGTATCAGAGAAAGTTTACTAGAAACCTTGGGAACTATATTTTAAAATAAACATAACAAATGTGATAACTATGATAACCCCTTAGAGTATTTAAAAAAATTTACCATGAGAGGAATTTTTATTTTTTTGATCAATAATCATGAAGATTATAAGCTTACTAAATGTGTTTCATTATTTAGTGATGAATCCTAATGTTAGGAAGGGAATCAATACCCACAGACAATGTAGGGATTTCCCCACTGAGTAATACAACACAGTTGGTGTTGGAGATGAGCAGATCATCACCATATTAAGAAAGATTACTCAGGCTATGAAAAATAACCACGCTATACCTATTTTGGATTGTTTCATGTGGAATAATACCCCATATTTTAGTGGGACTACTAACCTAGTGGTATCTAGGAAATAGATCAAGTCCTTAGAAAATATATTTATATCATTAGAATACAATGAAAATGAAAAGTTAGTACTGGAAATATATTATCTCAAGGGAGATGATGATCAATTGTGGTTGTTGATCCAATATATTAAGGAGGAATATAAAATAGAATTCATGTAATGGAGTTATTTTAAAGAAAAATTATTTGAAAAATATTTCCCTCACAAACAATGAACTAAGATGAAGATAAAATTACTTAGCTTAAATAAAAAAGAGGAAAAAAGTGTTTCAGAATATGAGGCTAATTTTTTAAGACTATCCAAGTTTTCTACAAATTATATATGTAATATAGATTTAAATATTGATCATTTATTTTAAGGTCTTAATCTAATTATTTTAAGGGAATTCAATTGTCAAAAAAAATCATCATATGGTGAAATAGTGTTATGTGCCATCATAACAGAGAATGAATTTTCTAGATCCTACATCTTAAAGGGAAATAACCATGATGAAGGTAAATCACCAAAAAATAATAAGGGGATAAATATATTTCAATCCTTAAAAAATTATGGGAATAAATATATAGGGAAATTCATAAATGCAACAAGATTTTGTTACAATTGTAGAGAAAAGGGTCATATGTCTCAGAATGCAAGGAGAATAAAAAAATGATATTCAATGATTAAACTACAAAGAAAAGTTTCATTATTCAAATAAATGTCCCAAGTGTTAGGGGAATATGCCATATAATAGTCAAAGGGGAGATGACCAAGATTATGTAATCAAAACAGCTGAGGTAGAAGTGCCCAATGATTTGGTGGCATGTATATTAATCATATATTCAAATTTATACAATGCTTTTATTTTATTCTAGATCATATCAATCTTTTATATCTACTCAGTTTTATAAGAAAATTAGATACTTATATTTTGATTTAACAAATTATTTTTCAGTCAAAACTCCTAAGGGAAGTCTCATTGCAAAAAAATATATCGTGCGGTTCCAATTATGAAATATAAACATTCTTTATTTCATGATCTTATCATCATACCTATGGTTGAATTTGATATAATACTTATTATAGATTGGATTTGAAAATATGATGCAAATATTTATTATAAGAAAAAGGAAATTGCAATTGTGTTCGAGATGTAGAATTCATTATATTTAGATCAGAAACATCATCATTTGATTCATATCTAGATCCACCCTGATAGCTCTACTGAATGAAATTCTTAAGGAGCAAGAGAAAAAAATATGGGGATGAAAAAAGGTAATATTCAAATTGAAAAAGTACCTATTTTATAGGAATAAATTGATGTATTTTCTAAGGAATTTACTGGACATCCCTCAAAGCGTGAAGTTGAGTTTTCCATTGATTTGATTCTTGATGAAAAACCAATATCAAAGGCTCTCTATAGAATGGCCACTGTGTAATTAGTGGAGTTGAAGAAACAAATAGAGGAGATAAGTGATAATGGATTTATTTTACCTAGTGTTTATCCATGGGAGCACCTATTCTTTTTGTTAAGAAAAAGGATGGATCCATGTTTTTTAAAGGTTGGGGCTGAAGCCTCATTTTATTATTTAATCATAGAAAAGTCCTCTTTTAACTGGGTAGAGGGAGACCCATTACATATCTCGGAGGCCCAATGGTCATGTAGCCCATTACATGGACTATGTGCCCAATTTTTTGTCCCAAGGCCCATTCTATGAATAGTACTACTAAAATACTCACCTTCTATAGCACCACCGCTGCTATAGTGTCCTACCACCACTACAGTACCCCGCTGCTACTACAGTTCCCACTGATACTACAGTGTTGCTGCTACTACAGTACTTCTACAACTCCTGCACCGAATGGGGTTTGAAGCCCCATTTTTCATTTTCATGGATCCATGTGATTTTGCATTGATTATATAGAAATTATTATGATTACAATAAAGAAAAAATATCCTTTACCTTGTATTGATTATTTATTCGATCAACTTCATAGAGATCAATATTTTTTAAAGATTGATCTTCATTCTGGGTATCATCAATTATGAGTAAAGAAATAATACATTTCGAAGAAAACTCTTCAGACAAGGTATGAACATTATGAGTTTATAGTAATGCCATTTGGGATGACTAATAGTCCCTCTATTTTTATAGATCTAATGAACATATTATTCAAGTTATATCTTGATGATTTTTTTGTTGTATTCATTGACGATATCTTGGTGTATTCTAAAATCTATGAGGACCATGAGAATCACTTATGGACAATTCTTAAGACTCTTATAATAAAAGAGTTATATGGTAAATTTAGAAAGTATGATTTGTGGATTAAAGAAATTTATTTTCTTGGCCATATTTTTTCTAATGATGGAATCTCAGTTGATGCTATAAAGACAAAGGCTATGAAATAATGACCTACACCAATGAACATAACTGAAGTATGTAGTTTCATTGGTTTGGAAGGTTACTATCAGAGATTCGTTCAGAATTTTTATTGACTGGATAACCCATTAATCAAGATCACATGTAAAGGGTTTACATTCATATGTACAAAAGAATATGAAGAATGTTTTTAATAACTGAAGAGAAGACTGGTCAATGCTCCGATTTTGACTATACTATCAGGAAATAATGAGTTTGTGATATATATTGATTCATCAATGAAAGGATTTTTCTGCGTCCTTATGAAAAATGATAAAGTTTTTGCATATGAATTAGGGTAGTTGAAGACTCATGAAAAAAATTATCCAACTCATGATCTTGAGTTAGAAACCATAATCTTTTCTCTAAATATATTGAGAAAGTATCTCTATGGTAAAAGATGTGAGATATACAAGGATCACAATGGTTTGAAATGCATTTTCTTATAGAAATAACTCAACATTAGGTAAAGATGATGTCTTGAGTTACTAAAGGATTATGATTTATCGATACACTACCACCCAGGAAAATAAAATAAAGTAGCAGATGCATTAAGTAGAAAAAATAATAGAGTTATATCCCAAATAATGATTGAGAGAGATCCTATATTCATAGGTTTATTAAAGATTGATATGGAAATAACTAAGGGAGGGGAGACACCACTCATTTTTCAAATTATTATGAAACCATATTTATTGGAAAATATAAAAATCTCTCAACATGATGATGATAATTTTCATGATAAAATTAAAGTTGAGAATGATGGAATTATATAAGGCTTTGTTTGTGAAGTTGGTGTTATAAAATTTAGAAAGAGGTTACGTGTTCCATAAATACCTGATCCAAAAAGGGAATTATTGGATGATGCTCATAACTCAAATTTCTTGATACACCATATTAGTACCAATATGTATAGGGATTTTAGGGAACATTTTTTGTGGGATAATATGAAGTGAGAAATTGCTAAATATGTGTTAAGATGTCCAGTTTTTCAACAATTTAAGGCTGAGAGACAACATCCTAGATGATTTATGCAACCTATTTCTATACTCATGTGGAAATGGGATTACATTATGATAGATTTTTTCACAAGACTACCAATGAATCCTAAAAGGAATGATGTGATATGGGTTATTGTTGACCGCCTTACCATATCAACAAATTTTATTTCTATAAGATAAGATTTACCTCTTGAATTCCTAGAAAGACCATATATTAATAAATTTGTAAAACTCTATAGTGCAACTATATCTACTGTGTCTGATATAGATCCTCATTTTATATCAAAATCATGGAAGATTTTTTAGAAATCTCTTGATACTAAGCTTCATTTGAGAACTTCCTACCATCCTGAAACTAATGGAAAATCTAAAAGTACTATTTAAACATTTTTATACATGTTGAGATCATTCTCACTTGACTTTCAAGTTATGTGGGATCATTATGTACTTTTGGTAGAGTTTTCCTACAATAATAGTTTCCATTTAAGTACAAATGGAGTTGTATGAAGAATTCTATAGAAAGAGATTCATACTCCAATTTGTTGGGATAAATTTGGTGAAAATAAACTTATAGGCCTAAAACTAAAGTAGTTCAAAGTAGGAAAAAGAGTTACAATGACAACTGGAGAAAGTATTTGGTATTTAAAGTGGGAGATCATGTATTTTTGAAAGTATCTTCAAGGAAGGGTGTCATAAGGTTCGGTAAGAAAGGGAAACTTAGCCTCAAGTATATTGGACCATTCAAAATTCTAGAAATAATTGTAGCTACATATTATTGATTAGAAATGCCACCAAGTCTCTCCAAAGTTCATGATGTGCTCTACATATCATTTTTAAGGAAGTACATGCCAGACCCAACACATGTACTTTACCAATGATGAAATACAATGTGAACCTGATATGTCTTAATATGAAGAGATTATCAAGATTATTGGCCTTATAGATCAAGTGTTGATGAATCGGACAACTCAACTAGTAAAGGTTCTTTGGATAAACTATAAAATGGAAGAAGCAACATGGGAACTTGAAGATGTTTTGAAGAAGAACCACCCTAATCTGTTTAGAAGGTAATATTCATGAAAATTTCTTGGGAATTTTTTTTGAAGTAGGGAAGAATATAAGACCATAATATTTTACGGTATATCTCTTCTTAAATAAATTCAATTTCTTCTTTAGCTTACATTGCATGCAACACTCAGTTTAACCGAACAATAAAATATTATTATAACCTAACTATTAAATTGGAAGGATGAGTAGAATTAACCACATTATAAAATTTATATATATTCAAATGTTTTGACATTAAACCAATATATTTTATAGGCTTTATATAATAATAAAATCAATTTTAACCATAAATACTTTTTTTCTAATGATATTTTTGCCACTTTTTGATGGTGTATTAATTTTAAATATATTTTTTGATTTTTCTATAAATTATATTTGAAAAAATATACTTCTCATTTGAAATCATAATATAAAAATTTTCTTTGGTTTAATTTTTGGTATTTTTCTAATAAGTTTCATGTTTTGATGTATAGTGAATAAAATATTTCATTTTAATTGAAAATAGAATTTTCATCAAATATATTTATAATGTTAAATTATATATTTGAATGGTTTTAAAGTATAATTAGATCAATTTTTTATCATTAAATCCAATTAAGTTCACTGTAATTAATTTTATATTAAAAGTGGATATAAAAACTTTGTGAACTTTTGAACTCTTTTACTTCAAAAAACCTTTTTTCTCGATTCGTCAATGAGATTAATTTTTAATTAATTTATAAAATTTATCAGTTTTCAATTTTGAAAAATGGTTTCCATATATGGAATAATAAGGCCAAACTTTAGTAAATAGGTTCCTTTTATTTTGGACAATATTAATAGTAACTTAAGGAATATTTTTTATTACTATAGTTAAGGGTAAATCGAGTAATTAAAGGTAAAAAGTATATTATAAATATTATAATATTATACTAGCACTTGTACTAAATTCATTATATGAGTTTTTTAGACCAAAATAATCATTGTTTATGAAATTATAAGCTTTGGAATACACTTGTATGAGTGTCTGACATTTATAATATTATATTCAAAGAAAAGCCTATTTTGTCACACTTTTATTTTTAACAAGTGAAATATTTTTAATATGAGATTATAAAAGAGATATTTTTTACTATAAATATTATTTTAAATATAATATATTTATATATATCATGTTAATTTATTTATAAATTTTAGTGATAAAACAGTTACCTTAAATGAGGACACAATGATAATGTAATAATTTTTTAATTAATGTAAGAATCAAATAAATGATATCAAAAATATTAAAATAAATATAATTTGATAAAATTAATTTCATCCAAGAATTTTATGGATGAATATAATATGTTAGTGCTGAATAAAATTATTTTTTTGAATTTATATATTTTTTATGATATTTCTATAAAGTCAAGTAATGAATAGTGTCATAATTGACATTACTGATATTTTAAAAAAAATAATAATTTATTAAATGATATAAAATTCATAAAAATATAAATTTTGACCAAATAATTGGTATAAGTCTAAATATTTTATTAAGGATTCATTTATTGGTCGTTTTTTATTTTATAATAACTATATTAACCTTTAAATAGTAAAAACACATGTTGTCACACTAAGAGTTATAAGGTTTAAAAAAGGATTTAAAACCAAAATACAAGGGCATAACCATGACATAAACTTGTAAAAAATTTATTGTATTAAGATGATTCAACCCTTATCACCTTTATATCTAATTTTAGTTGTTTAATGGATAATTTTCAATGAAAATAACTTATATATTATTTAAATCAAAGATAGTTACAAAATATCAGACTCTTTGTATTTAATACCATTTATGAGTCCACATAGTGAAAAAATCAAGATATGAATGAAAATAAATATATATTTTATCCTAATAAAATTATTTTCATTAAATAAATTTATTTTAAATTTTTAAAAATTATATAATTACCTTAAAGGATTCATCAATGAAAATACTTTATTTATTTAATAGAAAAATAAAATAATTGATTTTAAAAGTGTTACTTTTGATATATTTGGGATGATTTAATGTGTATAATTAATTTTATAAATCTATAGAATATATTAATCACGTTTTAAAGCATTATATTTTAATTACCACTTTTTATTGATGTATTGAAAGTTAAATTAAATGAATAGTATCGAATTTGACAATAGTGATATTTTATTAAATTAATGTTTTATTAAATTTGTTAAAAATAAAAAAAAGTTAAATAATCCCAAAGAGGATAATATATGGTCAAAAATGTATTACCTTTTCATTTATAGGATATTTATAAGTCTTTGGCTCTAGAATATCCTTATTATATTTTAATATTTTGAGGTTTTCCATAAGTGCCACTCACCTCAATTATAAAAGGGAACCTCATCCCTCACTTACTCACACCACTTTGTGCCATCTAGCTCTACCAAACCCTCAAAATTTATCCTAACATAATACTTAGTTAATTTATATAGGTTTTGGTTCTTCCAAAATACCTACACTAGATCAGTTAAGAAGAGATTAAAGTAAGTCATCCAAATAAGAGGTAATTGCCTTTATCGAATCTTTCATGTCTGTGTTCTTCATTCAATTAATATTCAGTGTTGTTTCAATGATGAAGTAATAAATAATATATAATAGATATTCTCAGATTTTGTTATTATTATTTTTTAACCATATTTCACCTTTTACCCATCCTGATACAAACGAAAACACTTTGTGTGCATACATATGACTTACCATATCCACACCGTGGTGTATTATGTTTTTCAACACCACTTTACTTGGATGGGTATAATTATTGACATAATAAATATATATAGTAATTATGAAATGATATTGATTCTTGAATAAATAATATACCATCCACTTCCTTACCCTTTCAGTATTAATGGAATGATATCGTCACTCGTGTGTACGTACGACCTACTGTCACTATGATGCGATGCAATTCATTTTCTATGTTCATAATTGAATTATGATTATAAAATAGTATATAATGAATAAATATGATATATATTAACTTAATAAATTTTTGTAGATGATATAATTATATTCTATGCATAATAACTAGGAATTACACAACAAAACATGCATAGGAAAATGAAGCAGTTAATACCCGAAAAAAGGATAATATTGAAATATTATCAACATAAGGGTGATAAAGTAATATAATAAGATGATATATGATATGATAAATATAAATAAGGTTCTCATATTAGTTAATACCATTATTGAAACTATTATAAAGGAGATTAAATCACAAACAACTAAAAAGAAGTGTTAGGTAAGGGTTTTCTTCTCGTGTCAATTTTATTTCTACAGGACATATGATTAATTCACCACTTATTCCTAATGTGTGGTGTATATGATGAAATTTGACATGTTATATCATGAATTTATTTATTCTCAAGATATTGAACATTTTTTTAAATTTTATTCTTTTATGGGGCATATGATTCGATTGATTACACGTGGTAAGTTATTTCTTAACTTAATTTCCATTACTTAGATTAAAATTATATTTTATTGGTTATCTAATTATAAGGTTATGTGTGAAATTAATTTTGATTATAAAATATTGTATTTCCACTTTTTTTATGTGGATTTGCATGGAATTCACATAATCGATTCATTTTTCTTAAACTGTATATTACAGATGGTGTCTACATTAAAAGATATTTTAATTACGAGGGAAATAATGTTAAATCATTATATTTTACTCAATAAAGATAATTTTTCATAAGTATTATTAGTTAATAAATTAAATATATCATTTTGATACATAATGAATTCTTTGGACATGAAAGAATGGGTGGGGACCGTATATAAAAAACCCCCTTGATGAATTGATAGTATCATGATACGAATAATGTTGCCAAAATAAATGGGTTTTTACCCATAAATATTAAAATATCTTGTGTAAGGTATTGATGGTAGTGGTTCATGTGCCAGATACATGAGATCCAATAATTAAGTATTTTATTAAGAATTCATTTATTACTACCCAGATGATTTTCACTATAATAAAATATTTGTATTCATTTTATCCTTAGTTTGTTGATTAAATAGAATGTGTGTTCAGTTATCTACCTTTATATATTGATTATTCTATTTAATTCATGATAAATTACACTATATGTAACTCTTATTTGGAATCTGATTTCACCCTTTTATTTTTATATTTTCCACTAGTAATGACGATGAAATTTTTGAATGGGTTCAAGGATGTAAATTACATTCCTTTGTTATGTTTTTAATTACCAATGTAATAAGGGTACCATGTTTGTATCTATTTCTTCAAGACTACTGAACTGTTTAGTCCTATGATATTTGAATCTTATATCTATGACAATGTAATAAATAAAGGCACCAGATCTGGGCTACTGGGGTAGGGGTCATTACACTTTCCCCCTTATAAGGTGCATCTAGTATAGAATATTTAGGGGTACTCCCAATAATTGGATATCATTCTGAGCTATAATTACATTCATCAAATCTAACTGATTGATTCCATTTTGGATTATCCTCAAAAGATGAATTAGCTTCTTCATTAAGGTCAACAA
The DNA here is from genome assembly GCA_963277665.1 of Viscum album. NCBI lineage: Eukaryota > Viridiplantae > Streptophyta > Magnoliopsida > Santalales > Viscaceae > Viscum > Viscum album. The sequence goes on along the minus strand of OY728143.1, from coordinate 1,187,090,875 downwards.
CCTCTATTTCTTATTCTTGTTCCTCAGTTACATATTTTTCTTCTCTCAAAAAATAAGAAACACTATCATCTGAATACTCTACAACCTCATCAGGTTCAAGACCTGCATCTACCAGATCCATAGTTCTAACTAGATACTTGAATATAATAAACTATTCATACAATTTCTATGGGCTATCCACCCATTATTTTTCCATGGATTCTAGTTTAATTTAATTTTCTTGAGTAAGAAAAAATATATCAGAAGTAGTTATCATATCCCCTCCCTAAGGAACTAAACCTTTGTAATCTAGCATGGAAGAAATTAACTTTGGATATAGTAAGGAACTAAAACTTGAATCTAGATTTCATATCTCAATCACATGTCCTATAAAAAATCCACAGAGATTGATTTGAACACTATTATTCATAAAAAAATTTGTCTTGATGCCTCACGATAATAAAGTCACCTTTTCTTGGGCATATTACATGCTGAATAAATTTAATGAGGAGCATGAATTCACCAATAAAATCAGAATAAGTAAGTCTTATAGGAGTACCATTCCCAGGAAGATCATACAAGGAATTCTAACATTCAATGTGTGGATGATTAACAAGATATGAACTTTGATAATCTTCACACTCTCCATTATGCAGTAGGCCTAAATACTTTTCCCAGTGCTTTGAAGAGAACTAGAAAACATCACCATTTATCCCTGATTTTACCAAATCCCTATTATTTCTAGGGAAGAACTCAATGTTTTCATAAAAATCTTTGATTAGACTCATATAGAAAGTCCTACCATTTTATTTGAACCAATCCGTCTACCATTGTTCTTGAATCACATTCCAAACTTGTGATTGAATTGGATTCAACAATTGACCATCAAATTATTTTTCTGCTAAACGTAGATGATCATTGAGATAAAAATTCTTTGGATTTACTGATGCACTATAGTTATATTTTTACTTCTTTGAATTATTCAAAAGAGGTGAATTAATAGGAAAAGTATTTTCCAACATTCACATCATCCTTCGTATTTATAAGATTCGATTTGAAATCTTTGAAGGTTTAGAAATGGGAGGTAAAATAGAGAGGTTTGAGATGAAGGGAGTGAGAGGTTTAAGATGATAGAAAATGATATTCTAAAAATATAATAAAAATATAGAGGATATCTAATGGGAAATACAGACAGTGGTTCAAATTCCAATTTGAATTTGTATTTAAATTTTTTAGGGTTTAAAATGACAATAAACATAAAAGAAACCCACCAAAACATTTGCATGAAAAATTAAAATTAAATATAAATGGTAAGTCTACTAACCATGGGTCTATAAATAACATAATCACAGTAAACATGCTATCTATAAATTTACAGTAGGTTTGCTAACTATATGATCATGAAGTTCATGATAAGTACGTACTAACAGTATGAACATGTTTTCACGAAAAGAATAGTGTCATTGTGGGTAAATACTCACCGTGGGTATAATGACTAAATGAGTCAGTGTTAATGGTATTTATGATAAACATATGAAAAAAAATCATGGTGAACCTACTGACCATGTGAATCATACTTCAAAGTTAATTCTAGAAAATCTTAGATAATGGAAGTTAAAACATTTTAAGATAGAAATTAATAACTAAAAATAAATTCAAATAGTTAGACATAATTTATCGTTCCCAATTAATTCCCTATATAATTTATTCTCTCAATAATCAAATTCTTTATAAATATATTAGTAAGAAGATGTTTAATACTAATTAACTATAGAGTTATATCACATTTTTAGTAATGATCTCTAAAAAAGTGATGTCTTATATCAATATTATTTTTTATAGAATAAGATAAATAAATATTAAAAATATTTATCACACTTGTATTATCATAATTTATAGAGAAATGTTTGAATTGATATCCATAGTCTAGTAATGTTTGTTTAATCCATAGTATCTATGCACAAGAACTTCCTGTAGCTATGTACTCATATTTAGCAGTGGATAAATCCATAGCGTTTCATTTCATACTACACCATTAAAATAAAGACTTACAAAAAAGTGATATTTTCTATAAGTTATTTTTCTAAATTACCACCACCAAAATCCGTATATGAATAACTAAATATATCATATTCTTTTTCTCTAGTGTAAAAAAATACTAAGTTGGTTGTATTCTTGAGATATTTGACAATTCTTTTCACATATAATAGATGTGACTCTTTTGGGTTTTCTTGAAAATGAGCACACATATGCACGCAAAAAATTTTATTAGTATGAATAGTAGTTAAGCATAGAAAGCTTCTAATCATACCTTTGTAAGTGGTTTGATCAATTGATTTCCCAGTTTCATCAAGATCCAACTTAAAGCTAGTACTCACGGGAGTATCACTACCTTTAGTACTGTCCATACTAAAACGCTTTATAAGATCATTGGTTTACTTTCTTTGATTTAAAATAATTCATTTTTTTTATTTTGAAAAACTTTAAAGCCAAGAATGAATTTAAGATTACCCATTAAACTCATTTCAAATTCACATTACATCATTATTAAAAATTTAGTATACAAATAATTTCTAGAAGATCCAAAAATAATATCTTTAACATAAATTTATACAACTAAAACATCTCTCAAAATCCATTTAATAAATAAATTAGGATTAATTATGAATTTTTTAAAACATTTAGAGATTAGAAAAGAGATGAAATTATCATACCAAGCTCTAGGATATTGTTTTAAACCATATAAAGATTTTGTTAATTTAAAAACACGATTCATAAAGTGATGGATTTTAAATCCCTAGGGTTGTTTCACAAAAAATATCCTCAACAATATAAAAATTTAAGAATACACCATTTCTACCCATTTGATAAATTTAAAATAAAAAACATGCTGCAAAGGTAAGAAAAATCATGTTGGATTCAATTATAGCTACTGGTTTAAAGTTTTACTCAAAATAAAAAACTTCTTCTTTACTATATCCTTGTGTAACCAATCTAGATTTATTTCTAATTATTTTTCCCAAATCATCAGTTTTATTTTTAAAAACCCATTTAGCGCCAATAGTTAGGTAGTCTTTGGGTATTTAAACTAGTTCTTTGACTCTATTTATTTAAAATGGATTAAGTTCTTCTTGAATATCCATTTTGTAGAATTCATCATTAATTGAATCTTTGATGTTGTTTGGTTCAATATTTGACAAGAAATCATGATATTCAACCTGATTTCTTAGAGAATCTCTAGTCTATGTTCCTTTATGTAGGTAACCTACTACAAAATCTAATTCATGATATATATGAGTCCTAATAGATATAGTAATAGAATTATTTAACACTTCATTTTTATATATAGGTTCAGGTTCAAAGTGTTCATCAAAACTGGATGATGTATTTACATAAGGTCTAATAGAATTGTCATCAGGTTTATAATGTATGTCCAAACTAGAAAGGTCATACTCAAGATTTTCTAAAGAGGTTTTAGGCTCATTTGGTTATATCTAATCAAATTTTACATGTATTGATTATTCCATAATATTTTTGCTTTTATTAAATACCCTATATGGATTACTTGATATATAATATACAAGGAAAATTCCTTCATCACTCTTGGAATCAAATTTTTCTAAATTATCTTTCATATTGAGTATAAGGACTTTATAAGAAAAAAAAATAACCTTTGGTTTCTTACCATTACATAATTCATAAATGGGTCCTTTTTAAGAAAATTCTAATTAAAAATCTATTAATTATATAAAAATATATATTCATAACTTCTTCCAAAAAATAAATAGGCAAATCATACTTATTGAGCATGGTTCAGTCAATTTCTTGAAGGGTTCTATTTCTTCTCTCTACCACACCATTCTAGTGCGGGGTCCTAAGAGCAGAAAAGTTATGATTATAGCCATGTTATGAGCATAATGATTCAAATTATTAGTTTTTAAACTCATAAACACAATCACTTATTAATGTTTTAATTATAAGTCCATTAATATTTTCTAAAGATCTAAAATATTTGATAAAATAGGAAATAAATTAAATTTTTTGAGAAAGGAAAAACACCCATGTATATCTTGAATAATCATCCACCATGAAACAAGCATAATGTTTACCTAATAAAATATAAAGTCTAGAGGTTCCAAAAAATTCCATGTGAACAAACTCTAAAGGTTTAGAAGTTGAAACTTCTTTATTTTATTTGAAAGATATTTTACATTGCTTTCCCTTTTGACAGGGATTATGGACTTTGTTTGTTAAGAATTATAGCTTAGGTAGATCCTTAACTAAACATTTTCTGTTTATATTTCTAAGAGAGTGAATATTTCAATGGCCTAGTCTCCTATTAGAAATCCAAGATTCTCTATGAAAGGTATATAAATAAGAAACATTTTGGTAAAGCAAATAATTTAGGTTTACATCATAAACATTTTCATTTATAAATGTAGTAAAAACTAAAAAACGTTTGGAATAAAAAACTTTACAAGAATTGTCTTCAAATTTAATATGAAAACCATCATTAAATAACTGATAAATGATAATAAAATTATATTTCAATACATCTATAAATAATAATTTAGAAATTAAAACTATACTAGAATTACCAATTTGAAAAAGAACAATTATCTTCCCTTAGGTATTGTCACTGATAGTGAAATGTAGACCATCCAATTTAATCAATTTTTTTTAAATATTTAGTAGTCCATAGTTATATTTCTAGAGAATACACTATCCATATACCAATTTTTTTTCTGTAACTCTTTAAAAAAGTTTCATATAAAATAGATTTAAACCAAAAATGAATTTGGTACCCATATTTTCTTGGGACCAGAGATGTTAGTAATAAGAGATTTCAGAATCCTTAATTGTTTTATTTATTTATTAATGGTAGGAATGAAACTTTTAGAAACAAAAAACTTATTAGGTCTATAAGAATAGAAATTATTCACAATTCTAGTAGAACTATAACTAGAAATAAATTTAGTGTTATTAATAATTCTCTATCCAGGTTGGTATTCAATTCCCATGTTATAATTAGGTGAATTTCCTTTCCAAGCATCCATGTTAAAGTATATCTTATATCTGTAAATATCTCTAGATACTTTTTAATTATTCATTGGATAATTTTATCTCATTAATTTATTTTATCAGTTAGTACTTTTTATTCGTATCTACTATAAGATCTGTTTTAAAGTGAAAATATAGAACATTCCACTTCTTTAAAATTTTGTATTTATCTTTAAGTTAATTAAATATGAACTTTATTATATTAAATATTCAAAAATCTCTTCACTAGAAATTTTTTATTTTTTATTTTCACTTTTATAAATCTTAGAATTATAAACAAAAGATGTTGGAAAAACATTAGATACCTCAGATGTGTTTTTCATAAAACGTATATTGGATTTATCAAACTTATCATCTCTACATGAGTTTTAATCACTTGAAAAATCTTCTGAAGCACCCTAGGTTTCTTTTTTTTAATATATTATATCTTTTATCTTTTTTCTCATACTTTTTATTATACTTTATCTTAGGAAAATGTACTTTGATTTGGCCTTTTTTTTACAATCATAGTAGACTATTTAACTGTAGAATCATCATTTTTTCATTATTTTATCCAATTTCCATTTTCATACTTACCTTGGTAATTGGGTTTCTTAAAGAAATTATTCTTTTTTATAATTTTTTGAAATTATAGCTAGATGTTCCATTTAATCATCACTGTTAGTAGGTGATTATTCATCACTTGAGCTTTTAGCTATTATCTTCTCTTTTTTTCCTTTTGAATCAGTTGTTTTAAAAGACAAAGACTTTGTTTTTGGTTTATGCAATTACTGTTTGTTTACTTATAATTATTATTTATACATAATTATATTTATAATAATTTCCTCACTATAAGTGTACCAATGTCACATGATTCTATTATAGATATAGATGTTCCTCTCCATATTTCTAGTAAGCACCTAAGAAGTCACATGACTTGATCCTTGTTAGTAATATTTTTCACAATACATGAATCATATTTACTATCTCATTAAACCTGAGATACATTTTAGATATAGATTCATCAGGATTCATCTTAAAAGTATCATATTTAATAGTTTAAGTCTTTAATATAATTTCTTTAACATTTTAAGTTTTTTCATGAGAAACAGCCAAGGTATCCCAAATTTCCAAAATAGTAGCATATGTATATATTTTGTTAAATTCATATTGACCAAAAGAATAGTATAGAGTATTAATAACTTTTCAATTAAAATCATATGAATATTTAGTATCATCACTCTATTTAGATCTAGTATTTTGAGGTTTTTTAAAATTATCTTTAATTATATTACAAATATCAGAACCCATACCCTTTAGTGGAAATTCTATTTTAATCTTCCATTGACCATAATTAGTTCCATTAAAATAAGAAGGTCAATTAGTGGAAGTTCCTTATTTTATATTTTTATCCATAAATAATTAAATTTAAAAATAATAGAAATTTAAGATCCTTAAATATAATAAAATCATAATTAAACTTATGTTTGAAAAGCCTATGATACCAAATGTTGGTTGGAGTGAGTAAATCAAGAGGGGGGGGGGGAGGTGAATTGAGTTCTCAATAGAATTGTGGTTTAAAAATAATTGAAAAATTAAATCCCCAATTTTAATAAAACACCCAGTTAATCAAAATAGTAGAAATATATAAATTTGATCTTTCATGTAATTTTTCAGAGGTGGGATTAAGGATCAATTAAAATATCTCTTAAATAATTTAAATTTTGAAATTAAGTTACTTAATCAAAAACTTTATATAAAAACAAATTAAGATTAACTATCAAAGTAATGTTTTATTACATTTTATAAAATGGCATTCAATTTGTATTTTAAAACTAAAAATCTAGAAAAACACACAGAATAATTTAAACAAGGGGTTAAGTCTCTAGTTAAGATTTAATCCCCTCCACTTGGAAATCACCTTCTTCTAAAAAGTTTATTAAATAATAAATTGATCCACAACCCTGATTAGGTTTTACAAACAATAGTACCAAATTATCTCTAGGCACAGAGGCTCCTATATAGTTGAATGTTGGATGAAAAAGGATACCAGTACATGCATGATCTCTTTCATAGTTATTCTTGGGAATAAAAATAATGCATTTTGGAGAATATAAATTATTCTGTAGTTTAGAATAGAATACTATGTTTTATAGATATACAAAGAAATATAAAACATAGATCAAAAGAATAGCTAATATGGAAAGAAAAAGATATAAAAAGATAGAAAATGTAATGAGGATTGATCCGAGTAGCTTCAATTTCACGTATTACTTTATATTTTATTTGGAAGTTTCTTGGAAGAGTTTATTAGATTTTTTTTTGAAAATATAACACTTCAAGATCTTCTCTATGGCATATGATATTTCATAAATATCCACTATTACTATCTATGTGTCAGCAAAATGTTTTTAGTATTTTATCACTGCTCTACATGATCGAAAAATTATCTATGAATAGATCCTCATCAGAAGTATCCATTGAATAATAACCATTATCCATTAAATACAATGACGCTTCATTTAATACTTCAAAACTAGACATTAGATATTGAAACTATCCATTTTTAAGATATACATGATAAGATTTATTCACTTAAAGTTTGTTTAATTAAGATCTTAATAGCTTGACATGGTTAGATGATGTGTCAAGGTGACATGGATGGTTTATCTCTTCATGTCTTTAACTCATTTTCACATGTGTTAAAGTGACAACTTCAGGTGGTATGTTTTTTTCTTCGTGCGATCAAAACATTATAAGACACTATCAGTATATTGATTTATGAAAAATTATATATACCTTGGAATGGTTAAGTTATTTATTCACGTGGTAGGTAGTTTATTTTATGCTGTTAGGTACACTGATTTGCATGATAGGTTATTTTAAATGTGGTAAAGTGATTCTCATTACACTGTAAGCTTAGTATTGAATCTGTGGTTAGTTAATGACTTAGAAAACTTTTGTTCATCTAATGCATGGTAAGTAGTTTTTTCATGAGATAATGTTATACATAACCTTGACCTTCAAACATTATAGTGGTATGGAAAGATCTATACTTATCTATTTTTTCAATTGATGCTAGTAAACTGCTTCCTAACAGAAAACATGAAAATCATTAATAATAAGGCAAACATGATTTAAGATCATTAAAATAACGAGGTGATGGTATAAGAAAAAAAATACAAAAATAACTTCAAAAATTTATTTTAATTGACATAGAGTTCCTATTATCAACAAAATACTACTTTAATATGGCTTAAGGAGTATGCTAAAGGAGATTACAAAATGAAGAGGTATTTGTTCATACCAATTTTTCCAAGTTCCTTTCTTATTAAACCTCCTCCAAATATTCAATGAAGATATTAAAATAATTATATCAATACATTTAATATATTATGTTTTTTATGTTAATGGTATATCCATTTTCTATCACCTTTCCATATATGGAAAATAAAAACATTGTTCTTGCATACATATAGACTACCTTATCCACATAGCGATGTAATTAGTTTTTCATTAACTCATCACTTGGATGGTTTTAAAAATATAATTAATGAATATATACAATATTTATGACACAATTAAGATTATTTAAATATAATACATCATTTACCTCCTTACCCTTCCATGCGTTGGAAAATAATAACGTCGCTCGTGTGGATGTGTGGACTACCACCTCCACGAAGAGATGCGATTCATTTTTCTATTACCACATTTCATAGATGATTATAAAATTTTATATGATGAATAAAAATTATATTCATAAAATTATTAAAATTTTGGAGATGATGGAACCATTTCATAACACCTATAACCATGGTCAATATATCGAAGCAATTTTGGAGAAATTTATCGAAGAACCTTAGTGGTCGATGTAAGAAAGAACCATTAAATGAAGAAATGTAAAATGATTATAAAAGACAGTAAAAATAGAATATAGATGAATATGGTTATTAATAAAGTATTAATGAATTTAAATGTAATATTTATGAGGATATAATGAATCTGACCAATTAGGAATCCAAGGTAAGGGTTTTTTATCTCAACTCCACTCCAATGAGATATATTTTATGTTATGAAACTAATTTAATTTATATGGTGTATAAAATACCCCTTTGATATATTATATCAAAAATTAATATTTATTCATGATATTTAAAGTTTCAATTCAATATTTCTCTTTTAAGGTGTTTTGAATCAAAAGTTATTAAATCTATAAGGTTTTATTGCACAATCTCATTATTATTCAATATTGTTTTTGTTTAAGTTTACATTGGGGAAAATATATTATATTTTTATCTTAAAACCCATAAATTTTATTCTCCTGTGATTATTTATAGGGTTTTCATTTTTCCTTTCATTTTTATCTCTTTTTTACTCAAAATACTAAAGGATTATTTTAAAGAAAAACCAACCTTATTTCTCCTCATTGGTTTGTGAAATTTTTACTCCATGTACATGTTATGCAAAATAATTATTTGGAAGTTATTAGTTTATTTTAAATAATTGATAATGTTATTTTTATACTAAAATTTTATTTATTAACAAATTATTAAAAAAATATTTGGAATTTTTTTCCATTATGACACAGTTTTGACTTTTTACAAATCAAGAAAAGGATGTTTTTTAACGTTTACCACATGAAAGTATTTTCTTACCATCAAATCCATTATTAATTATCAAGATTATTTTACAATTTTACATAGTTTTTCAAAGAATATATTATTTCCATTATTTTATAAATTTTTAGTTTTAAATTTTTTTCGAAAGAAATTTATATATCTCTCTATTATCAAATTGACTTTATAAGGTCTTTATAAAGGATAGTTTTCATTTATATCAATATATTTTAAGGATTGTTATGATTAATTGGGGATATAATCTAATGATACTATCCAAATTATTTCTCTAGATGGATTATGATCATGCTATTCTATTTATTGAATGGGGAAAATATTGACATTATGTATTTTATTTTTCAAATATGAATATTTATGTTGATTATGTATTGTATTTATTATTTAATATTTTCATATGATGAATGAATTAGAATTATTAAGTGAGGGGAGTAGACCGTAATATCCCCTTGATGGATTAGTAGGTCTCACGAGACAGATTAGTATGGGTATTTTTATACGACTTAACAATTTATGTGGGATTTCTTGTCATGAGGCCTCGATGCTAAGATTATGATGTCTGTCATGATTTATTCAATCATTATAAAACTATTTATTGTTATACTTTCAATTATTTATATTTATATTTAATCCATGGATATATTACTATTTATGACATTAGTTATATAACATATTTTATTATTATTTATATCTACCATATTATTCATTTTTTTATTCTGTGATAGCATCTGTTGTCAGCTTTCCACTACTGAGAATTTGAGATCACCTGTTTTTTTTCCTTTACCTAGTATATGAAGCATGAATAATTGAATTATTTTAAATTATGTAGGAAGGTTTTCCATGCTATATTTTTATCATCCAATGAAACATGGAATTTATGTATGTATCTAGTTTACAATACTGCTAAACTGATCGATCCTTTATGCTGAGATCCCTTATATATTGTACCAATGTAAAAAGTTAACATTGTATTTTAGTTTAATTGAGTCAGGGTTATTATGGTTGGAATAAAAATAATTTTAGCAGGACCATTGGGAACTATATTTTAGAATATCATAACTATCATGGACAATAAGATAAACCCCTATAATTGTGGAATATTTTTTAATATTTTTCATACTATGGATTAATATTCATGATGTTATAAGATAATTATGTGTGTTCCATTATTTATAGGTGGTACCTAGTGAAATAAATGAAAATCATATCAATATTGATATTCAATGTATGGATTTCCCATATGGTAAATTTAATACAACTGGTGTTGGAATTGAGTAGGTCATGACTATATTTGGGAAACAAGACCAGGTTATGAAAAATTACCTTGACCTTATATAGAAACATGTATGTTTCTCAATATAATGAAATAATATTGGGACAATTCATATGATAGTAACTTATATCCTTTAATGGAACTACTAATACATTGGTTTCTAAGCAATGGATCAAGACCCTTGAAAATATATTTCTCCCTTTGGGAAGTAATGAAAGGGAAAAGTTTATTTTAGTTGTATATTGTTTATAGGATATGCATATAAATGGTGATCATTGATTCATAATAGTAATAAAATGAAGGAGATATAGGGAATATAATGGAAAAACTTTAAGGTGATTTTCTTTAAGAAATATTTTCCTTAATAAGAACAAGATTATAAGGAAATAAAATTACTTAATTTAATATAGAAGTAATAGGAAAGTGTTGATGAGTATGAGGAAAACTTTATAACATTAGTAAGTAATGATACATTATACATACATAATATGAAAAGTAATACTAAACATTTATTTAATGGACTTACGCCGAGCCTCCCAAGTGAACTGGACTCTCAAAATTTTTTATCATATGATTATATGGTATCAAGTTCCATTAGGATAGATAAATAATTCTACAAATCACATTTATTTAAAATAAATCAAGATATGAAAAGGATGATTGAGAACCAAAGAAAAATAAATTAAGAAAATGAGAAGAACAAAAGGATAAAACTTGAAAATGTGATAATTTTTGAAAGAAACATCTTTTAAAATTATTAATTGGAATGAATGTTTTTTACATGTTTGGAGATAAGGGGAATTTAGCTCATGAATAAAAGGGGAATAAATAAATCACAAATATTAAGTGTTTCATCTATATGAATATGGGACACTTTTTGAACCAATTCCCCAAGCATTAAACATTACATTGATAATTTAATTGTTTTATTTATTGATATTATCTTGGTATAATATAAAATAGACAAGGAGTATAAGAATCAATTGTGAATCGTTTATATAAAGATCAAAGGAAATAAGTTATTTGAGAAATTTAGCATGTGTGAACCTTGGCTTCAGAATGTTTCCTTTCTTGGAAATATTTCTCAAATGATGGAATAATTGTTGATGTTTCAAAGACAAGGAAGACCCTTACGTTATATTTAACCTTTAGGGTTAGTTTGTGTTTTTAAGTAATGGAAATTATAGTAAATATATTTGAATGTATGATTATAATGTATTCAAATTTGGTCTAGCATATTCTAAATATTATTGGGGCTTAATTATTGAAGTTGAACCTTAGGTGTTATTATTAATATTTTAGAGATTAATCCTTCATTTTTTTGGTTTACTTTATTGAATATTATTTTTACTTATGCTATTCATTTTTAGTTTTAGTAAATGGATATAAATGGAGGGAATAAAAGGTTAGAAAATATTTCATACAATAAAGAACACTATCCTTCAATAGAACTCAAGATCATTTAAAATTCAATTTTTGTGCTTCAGGAATGAAAAATTAATATTATTCATTCATTATTTTTAATATAAGATTAATAAAAGGTATAAAACTCATCGAATCACAAATAGGAAAAGAAATCAAGTAAGTATATTTTCTTATAATTCCTCAAGTAATGAAAGATAAATCTATCAGGTTTTGTGTGTAAAGTATCACTTAATTATCAAGGTATTCTTATAGAAACAAATTTATAAGTATAATTATAATAAAGGAATAAAAAATATTCAAAAAATATTTATTTATTTAATAATAAGTTTCATAGTCTTAAATTGTAAATTAAAATTCATGGAAAATATATAATTATGTAATCATATGCTTAAAATGAGATAAAATTGTTAGGAGAAAATTTCTATAAGGAGGGTAGAATGTAACACCCCAATATTCTAGATTATGAATACTATGTATGATATCTTATGATATACACAACACTAAACTTAAAGTAACTGTGATATTCTATGGAAATATTATTATTTAAATATGACCTTAATAACAGAACCTTTGGAATGGTGGGTATGAATATGAGTAATTGTATTATGAAATATATATAGAAATTCTTTCCTAAAACAAATATATTTATTAATTATAAGTAAATAAGTATGATAAGAATTCAATCATATAAGGTTAAGAACATTTAATGTTTAAGTAGATTCTTTTTCTATAAAAGTGGGTTTTCATTATATTATATATGTTTCATTTAAATGACAACTTTATCTTATAATAAGTATTATATTTATTCAAAATTAATTTTTTATACTTTTAAAAAATTAATAATACTTTATACCTTGATTATCAATTTTCTAAAAATGAAGATAATATCATTTGATGGTAAAAAGAGATACTTTTCAAAAAACAATTTTTAAAATAGTAATGTATTTTTATCTTAAAAAATTAAGTTAATATATAAATATTAATTATTTTTAATAAATTTATTGATGATATATTTAATTAAGTAAAATAAAATCCATCAAATTTTTGTTACTTGGAATGAAATTATAATAAAATCATTTTATGCTTCGAAAATACATTATTTCTAAAAATTGTTCTTACATTTTTATAGGTGGATATTATAATTATTTTATATAAATTTTTTAAATTTCATTTTATGAAATTAAATTATTTTTTAATTTAACATGAAAAAATTAACTTATGGTGAGTTTTTGTGATTTTTTGGAAAAACATTTTTGGGTGAATAGTGAAAAATAACAATTTTACAAATATTGTCACTTTTATGAAGTTATCATGATATAAGAATAGATTGTGAGTTTATGAAACATTTTTTAGATGAATTATATATTTAATAATTAATATAATTCATTTAAAAATACAATTTTGATCTTAAAAATTGATGTTTTACATTTTGGAAATGCAAGTAATGTTTTTAGTCAAATAAAAGCTATTTTTGGTACTTTGATTTTTAATTATAAATTTCAAATAAACACTCTTTTTTGGTTTGGTTTTACATAAAAATAAGTGTCCTTTTCTTGAATTTAATCTAATTAATTCCATGAGAATCAACATTTCACATGATTTTGGTATAAAATAGTTTTTATGCTTAAGTGGGCATTTTTCTAAAAATAGTTTTTCATTGTGTTTTGTGAACTTATATTAAAATTAATTTCTACCAATTATATTAATTGGATAATTTAAAATGTATTCCATTTTTAGATTAATCATAATTAATATTAGGTAATGAGTTAAACTTAATTCTTTTTCAAAATGAATAGTAACCACAGTAAAAACATATCATAATGGTTAAGGGTAAAATGGGTTAATCAAGGTAAATATTATAGGATATGGTATAAAAATATATAAAAAACTTATATTTATTTCATCATATGAATTTATTTTTACCAAAATCATCCTATATTATAAATTATTGAAATTTTTTTCTATTTCCTTTTCTTAATGACCTTTATATTATTTAATGTAAAGAACAAGTACAAAATTTCACTCTCTTTTAATACCTCTAATACGTTTTCATAAGAATAAAAAGGTGTTATTAATGGTTATAATTGTTTATTTTGAATATTTTATGATATTAATTTATTTTTTATTTTTGTTAAAGGTATAATTACATAAAATTCTTATATATTATTGATGAAAAACTTGTACAAGCAGGTGAAAAATAAAAGAAAATTGTTTCAAAATATTTAAAGTGATGTGTTTTGGATAATTTAAAGTATTTAGTTATTTTTATGGATAAAAATTAAAATTAATTAATTGTTTAAATATTAAAATTTTAACTCTATGGAAATATTGATATTTTTTAAAGTCAAATTATACGAATAGTCCCAAAAATGATTTTATGGATATTTTATGTTGAACAACATTTAATTATTTCTTTTAAAAATAATAAACAAATATATGTTGTCAAGTGAATAAGAAATGGTATATAATATAAACTTTTTTCCATTTGTGATCTAATTTACTTTTTAGAATGACATTATTAATACTTAAAGACTATGTAACTTATTACCATAGTAAGGGTTAAATAGTGTCTATGAGGGGTTAAACTAAAGAGATAAGGGTTACAATAACTTAAAAAGTTGTATAAATCCTATTGTTTGAATTAATTTCAAACCTATATTTTCCAAAATTCTAAATTTTTTCAATTTATATCCACTTTTCCATGAATGTGATGTTATATTATATTAAAGTTTATAATAATTACAAGTATTCCACTTCCCTCACTTATAAAATGGAACCTCATCTCCTCTATTACAAACACCTTATTAAGCCACTTATCTCAACCAAAACCTACCCAAATACCTTAAAAAATTTCATTTTCTTAATATAGAGGTACTGGTATCACCAATATACCAGTTCAATAAATATTAAGGTGTAATATAAAGAAGATTACCAAAGGAAGAGGTAAATGTTCTTATCAAGTTTTCCCAAGTTTGTTTCTTCTTAAACCTCCCCAAAATATTAAATAAACATATTAAAATAATTAAATAAGTATATTTACTATTCTAATATGTATTTATTTTAATTTTATATCCATTTTATATCTCCTTTACATCCTATGGAAAATGAAAACATCACTCATGCGTGTATATAGACTATTATCTCTGCATAGAGGGGTAATTAATTTTTCATTACCACATACCTTGGATAGTTATAAAGATAAAATTAATGAATATATATTATATTTATGATACAATTATTATTATTTAAATATAATATTTCATCTAATTATTATCCATCTATCCGTTGAAAAATATAACGTTGCTTGTGTGTATGTGTGGGCTTCCACCTACAAGAATCGATGTGATTTGTTTTTCTATTACCACCTTGAATGGTTTATTGTAAAATTGTATATGATGAATAAAAATTATATTCATGACTTTATTAACAATATAAAGATTGTTTAACCATTTCATAACACCTATAACCAACTTCAATATACTAAAGTAATTCTGGATAAATTGACCAAACAACAATGTAATCCAGAAATATTCAATGAATATATGTTAAATGATTATAAAAGTACCTTAAAAATGGAATATTTATAAAATGGTTTCTTAATAAATTATTTGATAAATTTAAATTCATTATTTATGAGGATAAAATTTATCCAACCAATTAGGAATTCAAGGTAAGGGTTTTTCGTCTCAATTCCACTCAAATGTGACTTATTTTATATTATGGAACTATTTTCATATATATATATATATATTGTATATATTTAAAATTTAAATTATTATATAATGAATTGATATTTATTAATGAAATTTAAAGTTTCAATTCAAGTCTTATCTTTTTAGGGGTTTTGATCCAAAAGTTATTAAATCCGTAAGGGTTTATTTCACAATCTCATTCTTATTCAGGATTGTTTATATTTATGTTTACACTGGGATAATTATATAATATTTATCTATTAAACCCCATAATTTTTTAATACATTTATTATTTCAAGGATTTTCTTGTTTTCTTATTATTTTACTCTCTTTTGTACTCAAAATACAAAAGGAATGTTTTTAATAAAAACCAACCTTATTTCCCCTCTTTGGTAAGTGATCTTTTTCTTCCATGTCCATGCTATCAAAAATTGTATTATGGAAGTTATTATTCAATTTTAAATTATTTTTATAGGTATTTTCTACTACCTGTCAATTTATTTATAAATTATTAAAAATAATATTTTTAAATGCTTTCTGTTACGACACACTTTTGACTTTTTAAAAACCGAGAAAATAACTTTTTTAACATTTACTACATGACCATTTTTTCCCACCATCATATTTTTTATTTGTTATAAATATTCTAATAAAAGTTTCCATGGTTTTTAGAATAAAAAATTATTCTCCTTATTCTGGGAATCTACAATTTTAATTTTTTTGAAAATAAAAGGTTATTTCTTTCTATTTTCAAAGAGAATTTCTAATGTATTTGTGAAAGAGGTTTTCATCTATGTAAATATACTTTAAGGATCTTTATGATACACCAAGTATATACTATAATGATACTAACCATATTATTTATCTATATTTCTTATGATCATGTTGTTATAATTATTTTCTGGGGAAAATATTAACATTACATAAGCTAGTTTTCAAATATAGATATTTATGTTGATTATGTATTGTATTTATTATTTAATATTTTTATATGAGGAATTAACTGGACTTATCAAGTGATAATATGGGACCATTATAGCCCCTCGATGAATGAAAAGGTCTTGCGTGACAAAATATTTTGGGGTTTTGGTGTATTCTTTACCCATGTATGTATGATGACTTTCCACAAGGCCTTGACTGTTGGATTATAATGGCCAACATTATGAATTCTATCATTTTGAAACTGGATATTGTTATCCATATGATAATTTATTTTATTATATAATAAATGGACATATTCTCTTTTTATGATATTAGTTATATAACATATTTGATTATTTCTTATCTATGATATATTATTCATGCTTTATTTATTCTATGATAGCTTCCATTTTACACTTTCCATTACTAAGAATTTTATATCACCTTTTATTTATTTTCCTTTTCCTTGGATATGAATAAGGAATATTTGAATGATTTTCAAGGATGCATGAAAGTTTTTCAGGCTATGCTTTTGTCTTCCAATGTAATATAAAAGTCATGTATGTATCTATTTTTCCAATATTTCTAAACTGATAAATCATTCATGGTGAGATACCTTATATCTATTATAATGAAATAAAGTAAGCACCATATATTTTTACCAGAGTCATGGTTGTTACACCACATGCATCATTCTTCCCATACCCACTAAGCTCTTATTTTTTCCACCACTAATTTTTTTAAGGTGTGCAAGGAGTGATGTATTCATATCAAACACTATGTTTTTCAAGATATGAATCAAAGTATTCATTTAATTTTTCAATTATATTTTCATATTTAAAACTTTCAATAAAATATCCTCTATTTTGTTATCATAATGTCACTTTTTTTTATTAATTTTATTTAATTTTGTTGTATTATTGATTCCTTGAGGGTTTTGGACCTTTTCTTAATTTCTTTAATGTTTTGGGATGTTTCGTGGTTAATAAATGGTTAGTAGAAACTATAAAATTACTATGAAAACCATGTTTTAGACTAGATGGAATGATTTTGTGCAGTTGTCGCACAGTTAACCAAGTTATATAGGGTCTTCGATGAATCCATACAACGAATTTTATTCTTGGTTTTTACTTGTATAGTTGGAATATATTTAATATTAACTGTGTAGCCATACTAAGAGGGTTACGAGTGCTGGTTAAGTGGAATCCACATGATTAGATTACAATTTACCAAACCATGTGAGATACAAATATTTTTAACTTTTTTAAATTTCCAACTTTTCTCCTTTTATTTTTAGGGGTGTTCAACACCCCCACTCATTGTACAACCCTCCTTGGAGCTTAACAGGAGTTTATTATTTTCCCCCTTTGATTGTTTTCTTTTTTACCTTTGGATTTAAAATGTTCTTAATGATAATATTCCCCCTTCTAACCTTACCAATTATACTTCCCCTTATCTTATATTCCCTTTGTTTTTCTATTTTCTTTAGGGACCTTATATTACAGTAAAAACATGTTTATGGTTTTAGGTTGATTTTAACCTAGGGTTTTTATTTTATGTATATTTTATAGTGGTATTTTTAATTTTTTTGGGTTCTACCCATTGATGGTGACACATCTTTAATTAATTCACAATAGTTAAAGATATGTGTTTTTATGATATTCCTTTATTTTTAAATAATGTATTTCTTAGATTTTGTAAATTCATTTCAGGTTAAATCATAATTATGTATGGATTATTGAATAAAATTATAATTCTATATTTGAATTCCAAACTTGGAATGAAGGGGTTTTCTTATGGATTTTCACCATTTTTATTAAAATTAATGTTTTTATGCTATGATTCTATGAAATTTACTAAGGGGATTATTTTACGGTTTTTTATAGAAATGTTTTTCTTGGGTACCTGAATTAGTTTTTCAAGAAATATTCTATTTTTTAAAATTTTTATTTTAATTTTTAAAAGGCGTGTGTGATTTGGTGTATTCAAATTCTTTAAAGTGATGATATTTTAAAGAAGAGGAAATAACATGGAATCATTATTTATTTTTTATATAAAGTGTCATTTAGTACTTTAAAGGTAAAGGGTTTATAGTTCATAATAACCTCATTGATTTACTCTTATATTTTTTTTTTCCTAAGACGTGTTTCTTATATTTTCTATGATGATTGATAATGTGAAAGGGGTGGTTCTATGAGAGTTTATTGGAGGTGAGCTGTGGGAAATTAATTATGATCATTTATTCAATTATATCAATCTCTATCTCACATTCCTGATTTTTTGGTCATTATAATTCTAGGTAATTAAATATATACCTGGATATGTGTAAAATACAGTTTAGATTATATTCTAGCTAGAGTCAGAATCATGGTAGTTGAGCACTCCCAAATGTAAGTTATAAAAGTAACTCAACACTCTTGGGATAATTTAGGGTCCATAAAGTTCTATAGGACTACTAGGATAGATAAGTTCTTATAGGTTATCCTTGGGTACTGGTCTCTAGTTCAAGACTATATCAATTTAAGAACTAGTTCATTTCCCAATAAATGTGTTCCATGATTGGTGGTTCTTTAGGGGATTTCCATTTCATTATTTTTATATAGAACTATGATTTTTTCATGTGTAAATAAATCCTTTTCTTGTTTTACGATTTTCCATTGATGTAATAGTTCTTTTTATTAGTGTACTCCACTCATTCATGATCGATTTTCATTTTAAAATGGTTTGAAAGATGATTTGGTGAATGTTTTAGAAATGGATCTAAAAATTATTTTGGAAACTATTTTTAAAGGAAAATAGTAATGTTTGGATTATGAATTAATATATAAATAAATTTTTTAAAATGGGGTTTAAATATGTTTTTCTTGGTTTTCATGAAATGAAGAAGACTTATGCCTTGATTTTAAATTGGTTTCATCTATTTGTGTTTTGAAATGAAAGGTTTTATATTTTATGGAAATAACATGTGATTAGTTTTTGTTATGGAAACAAGGGATGGAAAACCTTATTTTATTTATTTATTTTATTTTAAACAATCCTTTATGGAATTATAAATTAAATTAATTTCATATACTCCTTGGTGGGATCCTGTATGGCCATTTTTCTCACACCCTGTATACACTCACTACTGTGTTAGTATATGCAGTCCCTATTATTTCATATAGGTTTTAAGTTTCTTTTATATTGGATATATTTCCATTGGGATGACTATGGTGAGTTATGATATGGAGTAAAACCTTGGGTTTTATGGATATATATTTGGGGAATTGTTCTGTTTGGGTTTCTTTTTATTTTGGCATTTTGGATATTTGGAAAAGATGGCCTTCCTGTCTTTATTTAGTTTTTGTTTTATTAATTTTTTGATATTTCACTACTTATGGTTAATGGATGTGTGTTATATTATTAAAATGAGGTTTATTTATGTAATATTCTAAATCATTATTGGTTCTAAATCATTTTAATCTCCATTTTTTTTATTTAGGTTGGTCTATTTATCATTTGTTGTATGGAAATTTAGTGTATGGAAAATTCATGTTAGTTTTTCAATGAAAGGTCCACCATTTATGTTAACAAATATTTTTTGGTAAAATCATTCGCAAAGTGATTATTTTATTTCCATTTACTAGTTTTGATCCCATGGGGATAAGTAATTACCTTTGGGCCTAGTGTTGGGCTAGGTCTGGTGACATGTCATGTCATCTCAAACTAGTTCATTACATTTATTATTTTCTATATACCTACTGAACTTATTGAATATATAATTTGATTTTTATTTTCTCATAAAAAAGTAATATATTTAAAATGATAAAAATATTAAATAAATATAATGAATTATCTATCACCATTCATGGACATTTAAGTCATAAGACAACAAAAATATAAGGGCACAAGCTCAAGATGTTTCTTTATCTTGATATCTAATATTTTATAGGATTTTTCACCATATTACCTTTATAAAAAACATAAAAAGTATTGATTTAATGATAAAGTTTTTTAATATTACTAAATGAATGGAATTTGATAATCTTTTCCATATTATTTTTCCTAAAATTTTCAGGTCTCTTATGACATAATTTATTCTCTCCCTTCATTCTTAAACAACAATTATTAGGATTATTTTAAATATAGAAAAAGTTTCTTTTTTATCTAGTATCCCTTCATAAAAATAGTTCCACATTTCAATATTCTAATAAAAAATACATTATTTAAAAATATAACCTCTTTCCCATCATTGAAAATTTGAGAGATACTCAGGAGATTTTGTCTCAACACATTGACTAAAAGAACATCACTTGATTCAACCTTCTTTCCACCAATTTTAGCACTTCTAGATCTTTTGAAATTTAGTGACCTGTAATTAATTAAGGTAATGAATCCATAATTATGGTTTTGGATTTATTTTAATACTATATTATTTATATTCATATGAGTTAATCAATAACTTTCTAGAATCCAAGTATTTTATTCCTTAAGTTTATGGGCAATTTCAACCACCATGTGTTTCTTTTGTTTACTCTATTTATTTAATGGTTTTTTGTTGTCATTTTTCTTGACTTTAACTTGAATAAATGTAATAAATTTATTATAAATGTGTTTAGGTTTATCACACCTAACACATGTATCCTCAATAGAATAAAGGAATTTTGAATCTTCACATTTTCTTTGGGATGTCACCCTATTTTGAATTTTCTTTCTTCAGTAGGCCTCCAATTTAAGTATTGACCTTTAATTGATTTTTAGAGTGTTAAATTATGAATTCACACATAGGATTTATTTCTATATAATCAAAAACACCACTACCTCACTTCAAATAAAAATTCTTATGGTTGGAAAAATTATTCTACAGATTATTCATGTGTAAATATTATCTGATTGAGACTTTACTATTTTTACACAACCAATTTATACTTGGAATCATACTCCTTATTATCATATTTCCTATTATATTAACCTTATATCCCTTATTATTGTTATATATCTCATTGTATGGGATCTTTTTTCAATTCTTATGGGAATTAAAATGTGTGTCTCTCTTGTTTAGGGTAGTAATTATCTTCTTTCCTTTATTTTCATTGTGACCACCATTTGTATTATAAGCATGTGTGCTTAAGGAAACGAAATAAGGGATGAATGGATAATACAAAATTTATTTTATGGGAGAAAAAACCTCCTAAACCATTTTTATCATTCTCTAGTCTCCTTGATTAAATTTTAAAAATCTACCTTATAATTCTTCAAGGATAGTTCTATTTGAACCACGTTCTCTTCAGGTGTCTTGACTTATTAAAATTTAAAGATACTATCTATAGTAATATCCAAGGTTTTGGTGCAGGATTAAGGAAGTGAACTAGGATCACTTAACTTATTTGAACATACTTCTTTAATCATATTCATCTTCTTAACATTTGATTCAACATGTGACTTATTCAAAAAATCAAACTATTTTTTCAAAGTTGATTTCCCATTTTGATATTCCAAATATATTTAAATCATACCATGAGTTATATTCTTAAAAAAAATACTCATGTGTTTCTTCTTCAATTTTCTACTTACTACTTGATTCTTCTTCACTATAAGTTTTTTTAGGCTGTTTTGATTTATATGTAAATACTTTATGCTCTTAAACCTCATATTCATCCTATTAAAAATTAATCTCATCATCATTAGATGTTTTAACATGTTTAAAGAGAATGTTTATCCTATACAAATCATTGTAATTATCATTTACAATTATGAAATTATCTCCCTGATAGGTATTTTATGCCCTATTCCTCTTATGTGATCATTTGGGTTGATTATATTTTTCACCATATTCATGATTCTTAGGTAAATTGTCTGAAAAATGATCAATATTACCGATATTGAAGCAATTAGAATTCATATTCTTCTTGTAAAAAACTCTTTCATGTTTTATTCCTTTTAAAAATAATGAAATTAATTCATTGAAATTCATGCATGTTTCATCATCTTCTGATTCCCCTTTAAAAAGATTCTTGGAACTTGAGTTCTTAGAACTCTTAGAGGCATAAAAAATGATCTTCTTCTTATATTTTACTTAATTTAGAGATGTATATTTTATCATTTCATATGTTAATAAAATATTTTTGAGTTTATAAATTGAAAAATATCTATAAGGTGACTTTCCAATGCCGATATATTGGTATCAAACTTATAGGGAAATATTCTCATGAGTTTCCTCAAAATGATGAAAATTTCAAGTTTCTCACAATGAATTTAGATTGAAGACACAATTTTATTTATATGAAAAAAAATATGAAATACACTTTATCATATTCCAATATATGAGTATCTTCAAACTGATCACGACATGTTTAAAGTCATTACTCCTTCAGTTTCTTACCTCCCCTGAATATCATGGACATTTCTCCAAAAACATGATAAATTTTTCATTCTATGACCAGTGTTATCTTAATATTTTATACGGATAAAAATAAGAAATAAATTAACTTTCTATTGACATCAAGTTTCTTTCATTACTATGATATTAAATTGACTTCATTTTTTTTCATTTCATAGACATCCCATCCAAGTAAAAGTAAATAGGAAACCATTTATTCTCTCTAAAGGAAAACCCATTTTCTATAGAATATAATAATTCATTTAGTGTTGTTAAAATTAATTATTTCTATCTAAACTCTATCAAATAAATATATCAATGAAACCAAACTCAAATCCTTGAGAATTAGTACCTTGAACTATTTCCTCAAACAGTCTAATACCAATTGAAGGTCCCTATAATGTAAAAAAAGAACCACTAGGGTGGGGGGTGAATCAATATCTTACCAGAACAATATCCAAACTCTATTTTAACTAATATTAACATAATATTTAATGGATTTTATATATGTTAAACTAATGATGATGAACAATGATAAAAATAATGAATGTGAACTCACAATCACTAGATATTTTTACAAGGTTACTGTCATCCTTTTTATCAGGTCAGTACTCCTTGGTATACAATAGTTTTAATTTTATTGTGAATGTTTCCTTCTTATTAAATAAAATAAGTATAGAATAATATTATAATATTTTAACTTCATTATATGATCAATAATCAATAATCAACAAGAATGATGATATTTATTGACATTATAAAGTGACTCTATTGTGTGTGCCTTCGTTATATTTCTTAAGCTCACCAAAATTTACCTAGGAATTATCTCTAGTTAATGGTTTGAGATAATAAAATGCTTCATCACCATTACCTCTCATTATACCACCTTTATAAGCCTTTATAATACTAAAACACTCCCACAGCCACAAAACATCTTAAATTTTTGTTAGAATTGAAATCCTTATACGGATAAAAAATAGATACAGGTTCTATATTAGAGGTAGTTTGGGATAGAAACCCTAAAAGGATATTTGGTAATTAAATTGAACATTAATATATTTAAAACTAATGGTCATAACTAAACACAAGGTTTTACTCCTCGGGTACATACTTTGGATTATTCATGGGCTCTTTATGAACTACAATGAAGGATTATTTCTTATTGATACCACCTATATAGATAGTTAGTGTAATACAAATACATTTTAATTTATTATAATATTTTTTAAATAATTTTAAAAAATGATGAATTATAAATAATCAAAATCACAAAAAAAGACAATTTAAAATAAAACATGTCTTCTAGACATTATCTCTTCAAAAATAGTAATAAATAAATTATACTGATTATATCTAGTCAATAATAAAAAAAGGATTATAATTTACTTATGGGTATATGTTTTAATAAATATAAGTTTATTATAAAGGATATGAAAACATAAATAAATAAAACTATACTTAAGATAAGGGTTCTTCATCTCAATTTAAATTCTTTAAGGCATGTTTCTTATTATGAACCAAGTTAATTTTATATAGTGTAAATACTACCATATTGATTTGTTATATCTAAAATAACTTTATATTATTGGTAGTTTCACTTTAATTTAATTTCTACCTATTCCTTATCATTCGATTCATTACCTAAACCATAAGGGTTGTTAACTTAATTTACTTTTAATCATGTTATAACCTTTATTTTTGAACATCATTCTTCTAAGTTTGGTTTATTCCACTATAGTATTATACTATATTGTATTCCATATTTATTTTATAGGGTTCAAAATTCTTCATAAAATTTCACCTTCCTATGGCTCACAATTCAACTAAATGGTTTCTTGTATGTGGAACTAATTTTATCTCTTCTTTACAATTGAGAATATTTCTCTTCCATGTCATATTATTTATATGTTTTCAATATTGTTCTTATATATAATTTAATTATCATTTAATGTCATTTCATATCATCTTTAATTTATTAAAAATGTTTTATTGAAACATTTTTAATGTTTTCCACATGATTCATTTTTGAATTTCTTTACAAAAGTGTAAAAATAATCCTATTTTTAATGTTTACTAAATGATAATTTTTTCCAATTTTACTACCATTTTATTAATAAAGATTAATATTCAAGTTTCTATTGTTTTCCAAAGAAAATTATATTCTTATTGATCTCTGAGTTTTTTATTTTGAAAATAACATTTAATATTTTAGAAGAATAAATAAAGGGATTTTATTCCACTTTGTATATTTCTTTCTCACACTCCACGTTTTCTATTTTTAAATTTATTTATTTTGAAGTCTTTAATAATCATAATTATTTTGAAATTAGGATTTTTAATTTCCTATTTGTACCCCTTGAAATGGATTTATGAAAGCGACTTAGAAGCTTGTTTTTTAAACCATGCATGAAAGATTTAGGAATTTTTTTTTATAACTTCACTTTTATTTTCCTATCAAATTATAAAAGATCTATTTCCTTTAGAATTATGTTCTAGGTATTACCCTATAATTTATCTTAAGAATTTAAATTTCATACCTCACCTTGTTCATAAGTTTTTTTATTATCACTATTTATCTCTCTCTTGACTTTATTTTCACCTTTATGTCCATATTACTTTTTTAAAGGTTGGGGCTAAAGCCTCATTTATTATTAAATCAATGAAAATACCACTTTTAACTGGGTAGAGGGAGACCCATAACATAGCCCGAAGGCCCAGTGGGAACTTATCCCATTACATGGGCCATAGGACCATTTTTTGGCCTAAGGCCCATTCTGTGTATAGTAATGCTACAGTACCCACACTACTACAGTACTGTACAACACCCGCCACTGCTACAGTACGCTACTGTAACTACAATGACCTGACGCCGCTACAGTGCCCATTTTTGTTACAGTCCGCCACTACTATAGTACTCTATAGTAATGCTATAGTACCCTACCCCCAATGGGTTTTGAACCCCCATTTTTCATGTAGAATTAAGGGGTGCTTACCACTAAGCCAAACCCCAACTATACCTTCATGTCCATAGTCTTTAATTTCACATATATTTTCTATATCAATGCCACTATATCTATATTATATTATATATAATTGACTTAACTGTATACCCAATAATCTATATGATTTTAGTTTTAAGGGTAATTACCAAGAAGTTTATTCCATTTATTGATTAGGGAAATATCGACACTTCATATACTTGTTATGTCAATACATATTTTTATTGACTAATAATTTATATTGGTTATGTATTGTGTTTTTTATTCGTTTATTCATATGATGAATGTATTGGAATTAATTAGTGATGTATGGGGATCAAATTACACAACCTATCAACACATCGATAGGGATCATTAGACACACTAGATTGAGTATTTGGTGTAAACATTACATGTTTATGTATGATGTCTTAGAACGAGACCTTGATGGTATATTTAGGATGTCCGACATTATAAATTTACTCACTATGAAGTTAGTTATTGTTGTCCATGTGATTATTTACAGTTTTATGTTATCCATAGATAATTTTATCAGTTATTTGACATTATTTGATTATTATTTATTCCGACCATATTATTCATGCCTTATTTATTTCATGATAAATTTTTTTGTACACTACCCATTATTAAGAATTGGAGCTCACCCTTCTTATATTTTCATTTTCTCCGGGTTATGTATAAGATTATTATGTATGATATTTCTAGATGGGTATCATGTGTGGAGAATATTTTAGGAGATGTTGAAGATTTATTATAAAATAATGAATCCATGGTTTACTGGAAAAAAACACTTTGGATGGTAAAGATATGACTTTTAATAGTTAAATGTTTTTCCCAACTATCTAAAAATATAAACCTAAAATGTATTGGGTGTTTAAGTGACTCAATAATGGTTATTAATATTATAATTATAGATGGATAAGTTTAGGCCACTTTAGTTGGTTTCAAAGCTAGTATGCAATATAATATTAGTATCATATCTAGGAGTGAAGGTCTAGGGTGTCACAATGAGTATGAAAGAAGGGTTTATATAACTTGAGAGGTTAGGATTTCATTAGATAAGGATATTTTAAGAGTTATGGATACCATTATGGGTTAATATGTTTAACATTGATCATAATATTAATGGCATAGATTCCATTTTTGAGGTCTTATGTGATTGGATTTTAAGGTGATTAATGATATTTTGGATAATTTATCTGGTTGTTAGGAATTATTACCCACATTTTTTTATGTATTGATATACACATTAAATAATTAGGATAAAATTATTTATGGGGGTGATAATGTAAGGCTCGAGATTTAACTAAGGTAATATAACAATTATTTATTCAAGTATCCAATAAAATGCATAAAATAATTTTATTGTATTATAATTATTAATTATTATAAATATATATTAATAGATTAATAGTAATTACACACATATGTCTCAAAATAAAAAGTAAATTTACTAGAGGACAATTTTTTGAATTTTTGGTGCAAAATGTGCAATTTTAAAATACACAATTGTTTTTATTTAATAATAAAATTTAATATACATAGATAATTATTTTAATAAAAATGGATTTAAATTAGGAATAAACATTTTGGAGTTAGTATAGGTTGAATTTTCAATTTTTTCAGAAGTAGTTGACTTTTTTTGCGAATAGTAAAAAATTTATAGTTTATATGAATACCAAAACTTTTTTGACATCACTATGATGTAAGCTTGAATTAAAAATTTATGAAACCTTTTTTTAATAAAAAATAAATTCAAATAGTAAAATAATAAATTTAAAAATATTAATTTGAATTTAGATAATAATATTTTATATTTTGGAACTTAAATTACAATTTATCCTAGTAAAAACTGTTTTTGGTTCTTTAAATTTAATGAAGTGGTCAGAATGTTCCATTTAGTTTTGGATCAATTTAAATATAAAATGACCATATTTTTTTTTATAATAATCCAAATATTTTCTTGGGAATATAATCTATTCAAAATTAGTTGGCCTAAATAACAAAATAGTCAATATTTCAACCCAAAATACCCCCTTAAGTATAAATATCCACCAATTCCCCCATTCCACTTCACTTCAAATCCATTAAGCATGGATTCTCACAGATTTTCCACATAAATATTTTCTCTAAGTAGTTTATAAGGTTTTAATTTGTAAAAAACTAGATAATTATAGTATAAATAATTTTCATATTTATTAGCATTTATGAATTAGATAGTTATACTCATTATAGAAATATTAAATAATTTTTTAAAAACAAAAAAGAAATAGTTTTATTAAACCCTTTCCTTGAAATGTTTTATTTAAAATTTTAATTTAGAATGATTGAATTTAAATTTTATAAAATTTAATTTTTAATTAAAAATGTCAAAATTATTCTCAGATGAAATTTTTATTTTTTTGAAAATATTGATTTTTCAATGAATAGTGAAAAATACCAATTTTTGTAAAACTGCATTTATTTTCAATGAAAAGCCACATAATATTTTGAATTTGATATTAAATTAATATAAATATATTTTATTTATAAATAATATAATTAATTATATAATAATCAACATTATACGTGATCTTGGTATAAAAATACTTTTAGACTTAAACGATTTTGTTTTCCCAAAAAACCGTTTTTCATCACGCTTTACGTGATATTTATAAAATATATTTCTACAACTTTTTGATATTGAATATGTAAAAATGTATTCCATATTTTTAATTAAAATAATTAATATTATTTAATGAATTCAACTTATTTGTTGGTCATAATGAATAGTAAAAATAGTATAAAGTTGACATCATGGTAAAAAGGCAAATCAGGTTAAGTTTTTTTAAATATGGTGATAAGGCCACCATTTTATCATTTAAAATTATTGGATAAAGGTATTTTTACCCTTATCACACTACTCTATATATTTATTGGTTTATGGGACAATTTTCCACGAAAGTGTCCTATATAATATTTGATGTAATGAATTAGACAAAATACCACCCTCTTGATTTTAAATATCTCTTATGTGTTCAAAAAGAGAAAATAGAAATTTGTGAATGAATATTAATGGTTATTTTGATAATAATAAAATTATTTTTATGATTTCAATTTATTTTTAATTTTTTTATAAATATATAATTACCTCAAATGCTTATGCAACGCCGATGCAATATTTATTTAATTAAATATAAAATAAAATAAATGATTTTAAAAATATTAAAAGTAATATAAGTTGAATGAATTATTTTGTGCTAGAAAATTTTAGATATATATAACATATTTTGTTTATTTTTAATGTTTATATTCAAATTTTATATTTTTATTGATTTTTTTAAATTCAAATTAAATGAATAGTGTAAAAATTGTCATTAATGATATTTTATAATAAATAATGTTTTATTAAATGATTTAAAATTCATTAAAAATTTATATTTGTTCATTTAAATGGAATGTGGTTTTTAATATCAACCATGTTCCATTTATGGGTAGTTTTTCATTTTATAGTAACTTTGTTGACCCCTTAAAGAGTAAAACAATTTAATACTGCGGTAATTGTCAAAAAGGGTTAACATGGGTTAAAACAAAAAGATAAGTATGAAAACATTGCATAAACTTGTAAAATTTTTATTATATGAGATTATTTTGACTAGAAATCATCTTATATTTTAATACAATAAATTTGGATCCATTTGAATATGAAAATTAATTTGTATTAATTTAATACTTTAATAAATTCCAAGAGTTCCCCTCCCATATCATATAAAAGGGAACCACCTATCCTCTTTTATTTTCAATTTAAAAACATATTTTTTGATATTACACCTAAAAAAATCAATTCCTTAAATCCCTCCCAATTTCCTATAGTCCTTGGTTTGATCAAAAAACAAACATAGAAAATATTTTGTGGTAAACCATAACTAGTTGTCCGAAGAAGAGGTATAACTCTTAATCAATCGTTTTTTTATTTCTTATTCCAACTAATTCAATATTTCTTCAAACATGATGAAAAAATAAAAAAATTATATTATAAATACTTATATTTTTATTCTGATAATGGAATAACCTATATCCATCTTCTATTCTATTAAGCGGGAAACAAAACCATCATTCGTGTGTACGAAGGACTACCGCCTTGCGAACCGATGTAATTTGCTTTCCATAACCTTCTATTATGGATGTATATAATGATGGATTTAATATATATATATATATATGATATTAATGAAATATTTATTATTATTAAAATAGAATATATTATTTAATTTCTTAGATTTACATTCATTGAAAAATGATAACATTATTCATGCATACATGTGGACTACCACCTCCACAAAGCGATGTGGTTTATTATTCATTACCAAATAACATGGATGATATATATAAGTATATTTAAAGAAATAAAATTATATTTATGATATTAGCGTTATTTTGAAAAGATAAAAGAATACTTACCTTCTTTTAAATGATACTCATGCAAACATTTGACCTACCATCTCCATGATTGTAACATAGTTTATTTTTCATAAAATTAATTAATGATTGGTTTTAGAAGTATAATTGATGTAAAAAATGATAATTATTTCATAATTACTATTCTAGAGATATTTAAATAATGACCTCTTTGACCATAGTCACCATACCGAAGTCATTTTGGATATATAATCCAAATCTCATTAAAATTCCTTACGTGAACTTAATTGATTAAGAAATTGATTATAACATGGAAATAAAATAAATAATAAACATTAAAAAGTTTATTAAAAAAACTAACTAATTATAATAATTTTATTATTTTAGAAGATAATGAATGTAAACGAGGATTCAGACTCAAGGTAAGAGACTTAAAAATAAACTTTTAATGTTTCCCATCCAACTCTTTTTCTTCCATGTCCATATTTTTTAAAAAATATTAATTATATTTATATGGATATAAAGGAATTCTAAAGAAAATTTTATGTCTCATTTTAATTTCTTTCAAATGTTTTCAAAAGAAATATTTGTATGTAATGTTTTAACTTTCTTTAAAAAATACTAAAGTAATGTTCTATTTTAACATATACAGTGACAATGAATTTTCCAACTACTATAACCGTTTGTTTATTTTTAGATTCCTTTACAAGATTTAATATTTTATTCCAAGAAAACCCCTCTTTACCTTCCTTCTAGGTGTTTTAGTTTTGAAAATAGTTTTAAAAAAGACATATTATTTCAATATTCAAAAGTGTTTTGTATATGGGATCAAAAGAGTTTTTAAAGGGTTTTCTAATGAAAATGTGAAGGAATTAAATGTTTTAATCATGATATGGTACTTGATAATTATATATGATAAACAAGTGATCTTGATAAAACTTATATGATAGTTTTATACCCATTATAGCTCATGAATATGGGTGAGATTGATATAGCTTATACAAAGGGTCATCCCCATTATATCTCTCTAATGCATTGGGTATTGTTACTTTCATTAAAATAGAAAAAAGGAGTGAGTTAATCGGTGTGGTTTATGCTATGGATTTAATAGGGATCTAGCTATTTTTGACATGTAATTAAAACAAGTTATAAATATGATGCTCCAATTCACCTAAAATGGATTTCAATTTTCCTTCCATGAGTTTTAAAGTTTCCTTTCAGAAAAAAGAATGTGTTTTTCATATGTAAATGATTTATTTCATGCACTCAAAGAATAATATGAAAAAGGTAAGTATTTTATGTGTTTTCATGTTTTTTACTAAACTAATGGATTTATTATTTTTTATACCCCTTAATGAGATATTTATGATCATCCCATGTTTTAAAATGATTTTCATAGTGTTTAAGGATAGTTCAGAACAAATGAAAATTCAAGTTGAATGTCATAGAGTTTTTTCATGGAAAAAACATGTTTCATTTTAAATGTTTTAGATTTTGGAAAAAATAGATACTGAGTAAAATTATCCACTTGAAATGCATGAGTTATTATGTATGAGTTATGACCTAATATAAAACACTAAA
Source organism: Viscum album (assembly GCA_963277665.1). Taxonomy (NCBI): domain Eukaryota; kingdom Viridiplantae; phylum Streptophyta; class Magnoliopsida; order Santalales; family Viscaceae; genus Viscum; species Viscum album. The sequence continues at coordinate 1,187,058,572 of OY728143.1, read as the reverse complement.
CCATAAATATCCTCTAGTATGTTAAAAATTGTATTCTTTGCTAAAAAATTAGGATTTTTAATGTTTAAGGTGGAGTCCTTATAATTGGTATCAAATAAAATATTTAGATCAATTTAGAGTGTAGGATAATGTCAATATCATACCCTTGAAATATTATACTTTATAGTTACTTTCCAATGATATATAATTTTAATTTTACCATGTTTTTTCATATAATCTATGCTTACTCAGAATGGTTTTCCATAGAGGAAATAGGGAAGCTTAAGTAGAAATTTATCAAGATGAAAATATCCTTCTAAATCTGTATCCAAGAATAGTTTTAATTGAAGATGATATTTTTTTGCAGTGTTGGATTAGTTGACACATGCAATAAATAGTGGTGGAATCCATGTTAGAGAGAAACTAAAAACTACCATAGAAGAACATGTTGATAGTTGAGAATTTCATGAAACAGTACCCCTTAATTTAGTGAATATTTATATCCAGTGGTATATGAAGGATGAATAAATTCTCTAGAAAAGATAATTGAAGTCATGGGGTGTTCAGAATGTTAGAAGGTAAGCCTTCCCATATATCATTTTGAAAGAGAAGCTGAATGATATTGGTCTTTGGTTAAGAATATCAAATATAAAGATGATATTGATGTCATGCAATGGGATAAATTTAAGAATATTTTCCTTTAGAATTATTTCACTAAGGTTATTTGAGTTGGGATAGATAAAAAAATTATTGGAATTGAGGAAAAAATATAAAGATTTAATAACCAATTATAAAGTAAATTTTATAAGGTCATCCAGGTATATACCCGATTTTATTTGGGAACATGATAGTAAAATTAATAGATTTTAATCAGAATTAAAACTAAGTTTACAGGGTTTTTTGTCCACATTAGAATTTGAAAGTTATGATAAAGTTTTTCACTATGTCAAAAAAGTTGAGATGAATTTTTCTGACAGTTATGTTATTTGAGATGACAAAAAGTAAGAAACAGATAGGGTGTAAAGAAACAGATAATAAAAAAACTACGAAATTTGAGGTAAGACCCCAACATGTCGCAAGTGCAGTAAAATACCTTCCAAGGAATGTTTGATAAGACCTGGAAAGTGTTAATGGTGTGGTATGTATGGTCGTATGGTTCAATATTATAATAAAATATCCTTGATCAATCTGTGAATGGGGTAATATATATCATTCTAGTAGTAAGGTGTTTTAATTATAGTGAGATAGGAAATTATGCTACTATTTTTATAAAATTAGTTACTCAATGTAGAAATCATCAAGTCCGAAAGTAGAAAGGTTTGGAAAAATACTTTCCTACTATTATAGTGGATGCTGGGCCATCTAATGAAGTGTTGATAGGTATGTTACTTGTTTATTTGAATTATTCCAATGCTTTATTTGACTTTGGATTTTCACATTCCTTCATTTCTGAGAATTTTTTCAAAAAATAAAAATATCACCTCTTGAAAATAAGACATAAATTTTTGTGAAAACTATGGGTGGAAATATTAAAAAAATAGGAATACTTTTATTATTATTAGTGGGATGGTATTTCTTGTAAATATTATTGAACTACCCATGGTAGAGTTTGATATTATTTTGGGTATGGATTAGTTTTAAATTTATCAAGATAAGATAGATTAAAAATCTAATAAATTTATATTCAATGATTTCGTATTTTTGATAACCTACCAAGAAGCTGAGAAATTAATTAGAGATGGTAGTGAAATTTATCTAGCTCATATGGTTAAAAAGAAATAAACTGTTCAAATTAGTGACCTTCTAGTAGTAAATGAATATGTGGATGTATTTATTGATGATTTTACTAGTGATATTACTAATAGGGAGGTTGATTTTATAGTTGACTTAGTTCCCAATTCTAAGCCTATTTCAAAACCCCCTTATCTAACAGCCCAAGTAAAACTCTTGAAATTTAAAAATTAGATACAAAAGTTACTAGATAAATGTTTCATTTATCCAATAACATAACCTTGGGGTTCCCTTGTTTTATTTGTTAAAAATAAATAAGGTTCAATATGATTTTTAATTGATTATAGAGTTTTGAATAACATCAATATTAAGAATAAGTATTCTTTTCCCCATATCGATGAATTGTTTGATCATCTATAGGGAGCACAATATTTTTTAAATATTGATCTCAGGTTAGGATATCATAATTTTAAGGTTATGGTGGAATATATTCTAAATATGAGGTTTCAAACTAGATACGACCATTATGAGTTTACAGTTATGCCCTTTTGGCTATCTAATGCACTAGCTATATTTATAGACCTTATGAATTGATTTTTCTATGAGTTATTAGATAATTTTGTGGTTGTGTTTGTTGATAATATATTTTTATATTAAAAAATTCATGAGGATCGTGAAAGATAACTATTTTTTTGAAAACCTTAAAATAAAAGGAACTATATGGAAAATTTAGTAAGTGTGAATTTTGGTTGAAAAAAATTCATTTCCTTAGACATATTATTTTTAAAGATGGAATAACTGTTAACCCTAATAAAACAAAAAATGTTAAATAATGGCCATGAACTAAAAATTTTATAGTTATTAATAGTTTCCTTATATTAGTGGGTTACTATCGGTGGTTTGTTGAAAAATATTCTTGATTTTCAAGCCTAATGACTAAGTTAACTAAAAAACAATTTAAATCCATTTGGATGAAATAATTTAATGATTGTTTTTAGGAACTCAAAAGAATATTGGTAAATGATCTGGTTTTAGGCATTCCTTCTAGAAATATGAAATTTTTCATATATAAGGATTCTTCATTTAAGGTAATTTGTTGTGTTTTGATGCAGAATGATCAGGTAATTGCTTATGCATCACGTCAACTGAAACCTCATGAGTTAAATTGTACTACACATAATCTGGAATTAGAAGCTATGGTTTTTCACTTTAAAAATAGGGGTGCATTATTTATATGGAGTAAAGTGTGAAATATATACTGATTATAAAAGTTTTAAGTGTATATTCACTCAGAAAGAGTTGAACATGAGGTAGATAAGGTGGATAAAACTAATTAAGGATTCACTACTAGAAAATGGGGATATACTAATGATTCAAAATTGCTGGTGTAGGCTGGATAATAATTGGTATTACTTATATGAATGGTTCTAAAAACCATTGGATATAATTTTGTGGGTATTATACTAAACTAATAGTTTTTAGTAAACCATTAGTATGGGCCACCTGGGTTTACATTTTACTAATGTATTTATAAAACTATTGGTATAGAGCTATACATATAGTTTTTTAAAACCATTGGTATAGACCAATACCAATTATTCTATAAACTATTGGGATAACATTTCCTTCCTGCAAAATATACCAATAGTTTTATGAAACTATTAGTATAAGTCTATACCAAAGATTTTGAAAACCGCTGATATAGAATTTCCTTGCCTTAGTAGCCAGTAGGGCCCCCACCTTGGCTAAATATCTAAAAAAATTAGAAAACAGTTGCATTCCTCCACCATGGACCAAAACCTGCAAGCATCACCAAACACCTACACCTATAAACACCAATACTGAAACCACTACTACTCAATATACAAAATTAAAGAAACTAATTAATGCATTCAACTAGTGATAACACACATTTAAAATATCACATATATTCATTCACATCCAATCGTCAAACATCATGTGTCAAAAATATCCGTAAAAAATGTAAAGGATCAATATATCTCTCATCAAATCCAATATCATCACCATTATAATCATTATCACCACCACCACCATCATCCTCTCCATCACCCTCAGTGTCACCATCACTATCACCATCACTATTTCTAGGAATGTCCTCATACAAACTACCACTAGGATCATCTCCCAGTTCACCATATAACATATGAATCATCAACATATATGAATCACAATAAGTAGCAGTATTTGGTGGAAGTGATGGATATAATGCTGCTATAAATTTCATAAATTCACCGTTGGCCTTTTGATTCCATTCACACTCCTATATTACCATTTTTTGAGCTCTTCTACCTTTATATGAGCCTATGCTACCTCTAAATGATATGTTTCCAACATGGTGCTACCAAAAATGGCACTTAAAGTGGTCCATTATCTAGTGGAAAAAATACTCTTCCCTAGTCAACAATGTATTCTCCCATGGTTCTCATCTCCTAATATCTAATGAAAATGAACATTTGGCCCAAATTGTTTAGCTTTGTTCTCAACAATGGACAAAAAAACAAACTGTTACAAATCTAAATGAATTATTTAGTTACAAAATAGAAATTAAAATTTGAAATTAAAAAATTAAAAATTAAAATTTTTTGTTGTATCTGTTCGTTTATTGTGCTTCCATATTTCTTCTTTCTATTCGACTGAATTTTTTTCCCCAAGGCATACATACTTCAATATTCAATATCTCTCTTTGTAATGACATTGAATATAGAATACCATTATTAAATAATATATTATTTTTGAACAAAATAAAGTCATTGTAACTAATATTTGATTGAAAATTAATAACTAAAAACAGTTGAATTAAATTTCACAAAAATGTATTATATTATCCCTAACTCTATGAAACTATAATAAATCAAACCAAAATAAAGATGGAGTGAATATAAGAATATATACCCCTAAAAAAAATTATGTGACAATGATAGATAATTAAAAGAAATATATGTTAAATAAGAACATTTCATTTTATTTACAAAGTATTACTGATTAAAATTCACTAGAAATATATTCATTTCTTTTAATAAATTAGTGTTAAAATGGGAAATTTTAATTATAGTATTATTTTTAAAAAATAAAATAGGGGAGAATATTATATACAAGGATTTTATGTATTGGATTTGATGAAACAATAGTTATGTTTATTATCAAGGACATGTACGGTGATATTAGAAGACATAGTGAATCAGAAGGTGAAGAGAATATTTACCTGACACATGGGACATGAATTTAGATTATTCAAGATTTATAACAATGAGGCATTTGAGTTTTTCTAGATGTTAATAGGTTTCAGATAAACTATTAGATGAATTAAATATGTTGGTTATTTGGATGTTTATAAGTTGATTTTGATGGTGGAAGTGAATGTTGTTCATGATGTTATAGGTTTTAGAAGTTTTCCGAGAATAAGAGTTAATGTTTTTGGAAGTAAATTGAATGTACATAAATTGTTGAATAGATAGTCAGTTGTGTGATATGAGATTATTTAGATTATATTTTCCCACTCAATAGTATAGATTGGGTAGGTTTTATATAAAATAAACATCCTCCTATTATATTGACACTATATAATTACAAATTAGTGGGTGTATAAATTTATATTAACTTAAAGGCTAGTGTGATGAACAATGTATTGGTGAGTGTGATAGAGGGGTTTAAAAGAGATATATATATTGGTCTGAGGTAAGGTAGTGGACAATAATTGTTTCCACTATTTATTTTTGTCATTTTATATATTATTTTACTTGATCATCCCTTTGGGGTTTCTTTCATTAATAAATGACTATATTATTTACATAACTATGATTTTCTTATAACATGGTCTATGGTTTTATTCAAGGATTAGTTTCTTATAAAATTACAATATTGTTTAATTTATTACAATTTTAAAATATATTTTATATTTATTTTATTTGAAATTTTATTGATATTACTAAGATTATCATCTCCCCAAATGGATTTATCAGTCCCCCATCACTATTAAGTAACCTCTAGCATATATATTGGCATGCATGAGGTTAATGTCTATATATATCAAAATGCATGGTTAGGTTCTATGATGTGCATATTAAAAATTTTAATTATATATTATTTATATTTATATTAGTTCTCATTACATGGTAGATGAAGCTATGATTAGTTAGAACTTGGATTTGAAACTATAATTATCCCCAGCTAGCACATATATAATATCTAATTCATGTTTCCTTTATGTTTGAATGTTTTAGTGTATTTTATTATTGAATATTTATTTATTATGATGACATATAATATTTATGGTTGTAGTTTTTTATTTATATTTTATATTGGGGTGTAAAGAGGTATGTATACAAGAACCATACTTAGCATACTGTACCACATCATATTTTCATGTTTGCATGTAATTGATAATATAAATTTGATGAATGAAAAAGTAGATTGGAAAAATTAAAAATGAATTATTTATTGATTTATTTAATAAATAATTATTGAAAATCTAATAAATTATTCCATCTCTAGGATGACTTCCATGATATGAATATTTTTAGATAAGGCTCACTGATATGTAACTATATGTGACACTGAATGTAGAGCGAGTTATACCGATTTTTGAGTACTCTATATTATTTATAATATTTTTGTTGTATATGGGGTTCTAAGTACTAATTTCGAATGAGTGATAATGAGTGGAAAGGGAGATTAATAAGAAAAAAAAACCCATAGAGGCTGATGATAAGTGGCAAGGGATACAAGTATAAGTTTTCACTACCACACCTAGGACACCCATCACCATGGTGGGAAAAGTATAGATATTATTTATAAAATCTAAGACACCCTCTCCCATGGTGTGAAACACTAATATTTTAAAATAGGTCATAAAAAATAAGTTTAACAATAATTAATTCTTGTTAACTCAACCTCACATTATACAACTTATAGGTTTTCTAATTGTTCTCACTATGCATGCACCAAACACTTCCATACCCAAGATCCAAGTTCTCCCAAAAAATACACATTTGGATCCACTATATGAAATTCAAACAAGATTTTTCTTTTACCAAGCACCAAGGAACCCACACAAATTCATATTGAAATCCATGTTTCAAAACAATTGTTGAAGTGTAGAGACCCGAAGCTTGACGTACATGGACATTACATTACTTTTTCGGAATACTTAGTACATAACAAAAACACACTCGCAAGGATCGTAATAGTTTAGTGTCTTTGGAAACTCGGAACGTAATCTTCTAATCCTGGTGAAAGATCTTCAAAATCTCCCACAAAGATCTTCCTTTTTTTTTACCTAAAACCTTTCTTTATATCCTGGGGAAAAGAAAACATAAAAGGGTGAGCTCAAATGCTCAGTAAGGGTAAACAAAAGAAATATCAATCACATAATTTTCATAAGAACATAACATTTTTGGAAATCTTAACCTGCAAAAGAAAGCATAATTTCATAACATGGGATAAATCATAGTAGTGAAAATGAAACCCTTACTTAAAACATTACTCATTGTGGCATACACACATAATCATAGAGAATCATTTCTTGTTAGTCAAGACTCATTGCCAAGACTATCTTAGTGGACAAAGTCCCTTTCTGAATCGAGTAATCCTCGTTTCAGTCCTATTTCACTGAACCGGTATAACCTACCATTCCAGCCATGTCTATCTCATGAGATATGAAATCTTTACCCAATGCATTGGAGGGAGATATAGGTCCCACCCATCTCTTAATGAATCCTTTCTTATGTGTGCCACAAAATCATAAATCATACATCATTGCATAACCCATGTAATAAAAATGGGATTCTTAAACAACATGACGTCATAAAACCATTCATATAAGATAAAGGAATTCATAAACATAATTCCATCACAACATAGTCAAATCAATGTAAAAATATGGATAGAAACAGAACCCTTTATTATCTTATATGGAAAATAATTTTGATAAAACACTTGAATTGAATTCTTGAGGAAAATATCCTTTCTTCTTCAAAATCAATTTCTTTTCTCAAAACATCATGCAATTTTAAAAGAAAGAGATTTTATTTAAAATAGTCATGAAATCTTTTAGAGGAAGCTTCATGAAAATAAGGCTTTATAAAACAGTATAAATCCGTTCGTGCCGTATAAGTTAAAAAAAACATTCTTCGTACTTTTGTCGGAAAAGTCAAAAAGTACCTCGTACGAAAAACGAAAAAAGATTCCTTTCATATCCTTTACTAAAAACTCATAGAAGGGTAAAATTGGATTTAAACAATTGTAGGTGGATGGAAATAATATTACATATTGAGGGAACATGGATGTGGATGATAAATTACACCCCAGTAAATACTTACGAATAAACAATCTCGGATAAAAATGAGATTGTGATATTTCCCTTACCTTAGGTCTGATTTGCTTCGTATGTGTCCGAACCTCCTGTATAATGATTTAAATAATGTCATTGACTTATTACAGAATCATATTCATTGTTATGATATCATTTATGGTTCACTTATGACATTATATTACCCGTTCTTTTGTAAATTCCATGTTAAAGAAGCGTTTTGGGTAAAATCATTTCATTTATCGTAGGTGTTTTGACTTGTTGTTCTTGACATCATTATTACTTATATCATGATTTACTTACTTCCAGAATATAAAATATGATTTATATATCATATATATTCAGTATATATATATATATAATAGGTAGATAAATAAAATGAAAAACACCGTTCATGGAGACGGTAGTCCGTACGTACGCATGAACGTTGTTTTCCTTTCCTTATTGTCTTGAAATGGAAGTAAGTAGATGCCATACATATGTATATATATACATAAATCCAGTAGCTTTATAATGTCATATATTTCATTATTATTTCTTATATATACATTATAATCATTCTTAAATGGTTAACATGGAGAATGAATCTCATCGCGTCGTGGAGACGGTATTCCGTACGTACGCACGAGCGATGATATCATTTCTATAAATATTGAATTGAATTGGAGTGGATTATACAATATATCAGAATCAATATGATGTTTTAATAACTATGTATATTTATTCTTTACACCATTATACCCATCCATGTAAGGTGGTGGTGGAAAATAGATTACACCACGGCGTGGAGACGGTATTCCGTACGTACGCACGCGCGGTGATTTCTTTTTCCGTAGGATGGATAGATGGTGAAATAGGGTTGTTTCATACTTATAATAACATATCATTATATGAGTGATACTGATGTTATTACTTCATAATGAAACAACCTAAGAAGAAGAAGTGGAAGAAGAAATAAAGATGAAAGAATTGGTAACGGTAATTACCTCTTCTTTGAAGTGCCTCTTTGAGACCTCTTCTTAGGGCACTAGAATTGGTCTTTGAGGAAGAACAGAACCTCTAGGATGTTGCTAGGGAAGTGGAGAAGGGATTTAGGCAGGGGTTGGCCGAGCTTGAGTGCTCAAATTGGTGTGAGGAGGAGGGGGAGGAGGTGTCCTTTTATAAGGGAGGAGAGGGGCACCTTAGGAATACCTCAAAATATTATTTTATATTAAAGTCAAAATCGGTTTATAATGGTTCCAAAGGGTCTTATTTCTAAGATAAAGTGGGGATGGGTCGAAATCCTATCAACCAATAGGATTTAGACAAGTTTGGGGTATTATTTTAACCTTATCAATTAGATTTAACTCTAAGTTAATTAATTTAACTTTTACCGTGTCTTTTTGTTTTTCTTTCACTATATGGTTAATACACTTACTATAACATGCCAAACGAACCCCAAATTGTTTATTATTAATATATATATCCTTATCTAAGTCATTTGGCCGAACCTTAGATTTTTAGGAATAAAATAACAATTAATAATATAATATTTGATTTAAAAACTATTTTGTGTCAATTTTGACACTATTTGATATATGATTTTTGTGAAAGTCATATAAGAATTATATGTTCGAACCAAGTTGATTAAATCAACACTAATATATCATAGTAACCTAGAAAATTAGTGGAATTCATAAAAAGTCTTAAATTACATTTATTTTGGTATTTATATTATCAATTATGTGAATATTTCATTAATAAGATAATTACTGCATCATCTTTGTGTCATAAATAAATTAAATTATTTGATGTATAAAAATTACAAATAAAATACCATCATGTAGGAAATCTTTTTAGCTTTCTAATGAATATTTACAATCGAATTTATCTTATGTATAACCCCATATTAAAAATGATTTACTTATTAAACTTTGATTTTAACTATTTTAACCCTTCTTTAAATAAATTAATAATAAATGTCCTAATCTAATCCAAGTGGGCCTAAATGGTCATATTTTATTCCTAAGTTTGTTTTTGGTCGAATTACACTTGTCCAATAGAATTAGGACATGTGTTAGGGTAATATTAATATCATATTTACCCTTAGTTACCCTATTTACTATTTACCGTGGTAAAAAAAAGTAAAAAGTTACTATTCACCAAAAAATTATTTTCATCTCATTGAATCACATTTTAGTCCTTGATATTAACCGTGTCTCTCGGATTTTCGAAATTCCATTCACAGAAGTGGTAAAATTAAGTTTTATGCAAAATTCAGTTTTTAACCTACCACTTAGTAGTTTCACTATTCATCAAAAATTGATGTTTTTCAGAACAATGCCAAAATTTCATCCCAAGCTATATTTCATATTCCGAATTCAAAAATGAAGTCTATTTTACCAAATTCATAACATAATAGTTGCATTAATTAATTTTATAATTAAATCCCGCTGTTAAAACAAATAGCGTGTTTTTAGGAAACAATATATATCAAAAGATTGACACTTGATTATGTCTGGTTTAAATGTGAAATTACAACCAATGACCAACATTGTATTAAATTGTAAAAATATATTCTAAATATACTTTAAAACCACTCAAATTAATAATTTATCACTATTAATTATTTCGATTAAAAAAGTTGTTTTTAATTATAATTTATAATTTTCACTATTCATCAGAATATGAAAGTTATCCGAAAAGTACCAAAATTTTACCTTAGGCTAAATTCGATACTCCGAATCCAAAAATGAAGTTCATTTTGAAAAATAAGATTTACAGAGTTTTAAAAAGTGGTTATTACTATTCATAACGGCTAGTTTTAATAATATTTTAATAGCATATCGTTGTTTAGTGAAACTCGGTATTGCGTATTACACACGCTATCGAGGAAGGTCGCGATTGCGTGTAATGCAAGGCAAGTCAAGGATGCGTGTTGTGCAAGATCCTTTTGGTGTAGCGTACAACACAAGATATTAGTGAAATAAAAAAGAATATTTTTCATAAAATCTCGGGCTGTTACATTCTACCCCCCTTAAAATGAATTTCGCCCTCGAAATTCGTCGGGGTTATAAATGGTTTACTATTAGAAAGTTTCTTTAATAGAAACCCACATCGTAAAAGGGAATACCAAAACTTGGCTTTAAAAACTAAAGTATGAAATGTAACGATTACCCAAATAAACTAATCACTGGGTTTCCACATAGGTGAAAATATGGATATGGAAGAGAAATCTAACCATCATGTTCTGATGGAGAGTGGTAGAGAACATGGCTATGGAAAAGGCAGTAATCACAAATCCATAGATTTGTGATGATATAAGGTACCATCTTATTCATTAGGTATAAGATCACTAGGACGACATTTTTGGTTTTCAAGATCATTTCCCTAAAGTTGAAAATGTGAATTAGAATAAATACTTACTTTATTTTGGTACAATCTCACTGTTGTTCGTGCCTTGAACAATTTCCACTTCATCTCTTAAATAAATAAAGTTGAATTTGTCATTCATGAAGTGTTAGCAGATCATGTGATAGAATGACGGGTCATTCCATCTGTCTCAAACAAAAGGTAAGCAAAAGTTATTAAATATACATAAGTCATTCTATAGTGAGATTAATCATATATAGTTCCTAAAATGGACTTATACTTCATATATCATACTGCTTAATATAATAAAACTAGTTTCTACTAAACAGGGACTTCCTGTAGGTCAGTGGTAGGCGATAAAGGCCAGTCGCACTTCGGTTGTGGGTTCGATTCCTACAGCCTTGTCCGAAGCGATGGGCTGTCGCCCGTCCTGCAGGTTGTCCCTTTTTCTAAAACTACGTTACTATAACATCCCATCAATAATATCGAAAATCTTATATCCTTAAACGATACTAACTTATGTACAACATAATCCAGTCTAATCTTTAGGCTTATACATAATACTACAGTCCACTCTCATAATATAGTGACATCGATTACCAGAGATTTAATACTGTCGTTGATCCCCACATATCATAAGATATGTCTTGTTGGTCACATTCCAAACATTCAAAGTCCTTAATCCTGTATTCTCTTGAATACCTTAGTGAAAACATGAGTGCAGTTAAAAGTTAACACTTTCCACATACCAAAATCCTCAAAATTATTTATACTCAAACCATGATATCACTTAGTCCTTATATCAATCATGAGCTCATGAATACTATCAAACATTTAATTTTCTCCTTATCCCTTTATTATGCGCATATCATCTAAATTCCAAAAATATCTGAATAACCTTTCATGGATACTAGTAACATTAATCATACACTTTCAAAACACAAGGAAAGACAACAGTGTAACAATCCATATATGTCTCTTTATTCCAAAATTACACATGATAAACATGTAATCATTCCACTACATTCTCAAACCATTGACCGAGCTTCAAAAATTCTTTCATCTCACATATCATTTGTAGTCTCTTCATCATCATCCACATAAATACTACTCATATGACCATACTGATTCTCTTCATGAGTCTTTCCCTTAGGGCATTTGTTTGCATAATGCCCATACATTCCACATTTAAAACACTTAACCATTTTTGATGTCGTAGCAATACCATTATCCTCATCCATGGTGTTAACCGACCCTTTTCCTTTGCACTTACTTGCTTTGTGTCCTTCTTTTCCACACCCAAAGCATCTTCCAGTTCCCTTGAAACATTCTCCTTGATGCCTCTTCCCACATGATTTACATGGGGGAAATTGAACTTTCTTTCCTCTATGATCATCATGGAACTCCATATTTCTCTTATTAGTCGAGTCAGGAAACTTACCAAATTTTACTTTATTGATCATGTTGTGAGATTGCTGATTCGGCATAATAATGATGTTTGGACATCCAAATCCCATTTCATTTGGTTGCTCATGAATAATATCATTCCATTGTCCATCATATCCTCCATTATTGTGAATCATCTTGTTTCCAGCCATTTTCTAAAACCCAAACAGAATAGTGTTAGATGCAAAAATCGTAATAAAGGGGGAGTAACATAAATATCTATCATCTTTGGTTTAATCTAATATCGTTACCATAGTTCTAGAACTATATCCTATACGTATACTTATCCATAGGGGCATCCCTAGACATACCTTAGAAATATCTCTAGGGATCTTACTAACGTTTTCGCGTCCTAGTTTCCAAAGGTTGACTAAACCTCCCTCTGATACCAACTGTAGAGACCCGAAGCTTGACGTACATGGACATTACATTACTTTTGCGGAATACTTAGTACATAACAAAAACACACTCGCAAGGATCGTAATAGTTTAGTGTCTTTGGAAACTCGGAACGTAATCTTCTAATCCTGGTGAAAGATCTTCAAAATCTCCCACAAAGATCTTCCTTTTTTTTTACCTAAAACCTTTCTTTATATCCTGGGGAAAAGAAAACATAAAAGGGTGAGCTCAAATGCTCAGTAAGGGTAAACAAAAGAAATATCAATCACATAATTTTCATAAGAACATAACATTTTTGGAAATCTTAACCTGCAAAAGAAAGCATAATTTCATAACATGGGATAAATCATAGTAGTGAAAATGAAACCCTTACTTAAAACATTACTCATTGTGGCATACACACATAATCATAGAGAATCATTTCTTGTTAGTCAAGACTCATTGCCAAGACTATCTTAGTGGACAAAGTCCCTTTCTGAATCGAGTAATCCTCGTTTCAGTCCTATTTCACTGAACCGGTATAACCTACCATTCCAGCCATGTCTATCTCATGAGATATGAAATCTTTACCCAATGCATTGGAGGGAGATATAGGTCCCACCCATCTCTTAATGAATCCTTTCTTATGTGTGCCACAAAATCATAAATCATACATCATTGCATAACCCATGTAATAAAAATGGGATTCTTAAACAACATGACGTCATAAAACCATTCATATAAGATAAAGGAATTCATAAACATAATTCCATCACAACATAGTCAAATCAATGTAAAAATATGGATAGAAACATAACCCTTTATTATCTTATATGGAAAATAATTTTGATAAAACACTTGAATTGAATTCTTGAGGAAAATATCCTTTCTTCTTCAAAATCAATTTCTTTTCTCAAAACATCATGCAATTTTAAAAGAAAGAGATTTTATTTAAAATAGTCATGAAATCTTTTAGAGGAAGCTTCATGAAAATAAGGCTTTATAAAACAGTATAAATCCGTTCGTGCCGTATAAGTTAAAAAAAAACATTCTTCGTACTTTTGTCGGAAAAGTCAAAAAGTACCTCGTACGAAAAACGAAAAAAGATTCCTTTCATATCCTTTACTAAAAACTCATAGAAGGGTAAAATTGGATTTAAACAATTGTAGGTGGATGGAAATAATATTACATATTGAGGGAACATGGATGTGGATGATAAATTACACCCCAGTAAATACTTACGAATAAACAATCTCGGATAAAAATGAGATTGTGATATTTCCCTTACCTTAGGTCCGATTTGCTTCGTATGTGTCCGAACCTCCTGTATAATGATTTAAATAATGTCATTGACTTATTACAGAATCATATTCATTGTTATGATATCATTTATGGTTCACTTATGACATTATATTACCCGTTCTTTTGTAAATTCCATGTTAAAGAAGCGTTTTGGGTAAAATCATTTCATTTATCGTAGGTGTTTTGACTTGTTGTTCTTGACATCATTATTACTTATATCATGATTTACTTACTTCCAGAATATAAAATATGATTTATATATCATATATATTCAGTATATATATATATATAATAGGTTGATAAATAAAATGAAAAACACCGTTCATGGAGACGGTAGTCCGTACGTACGCATGAACGTTGTTTTCCTTTCCTTATTGTCTTGAAATGGAAGTAAGTAGATGCCATACATATGTATATATATACATAAATCCAGTAGCTTTATAATGTCATATATTTCATTATTATTTCTTATATATACATTATAATCATTCTTAAATGGTTAACATGGAGAATGAATCTCATCGCGTCGTGGAGACGGTATTCCGTACGTACGCACGAGCGATGATATCATTTCTATAAATATTGAATTGAATTGGAGTGGATTATACAATATATCAGAATCAATATGATGTTTTAATAACTATGTATAGTTATTCTTTACACCATTATACCCATCCATGTAAGGTGGTGGTGGAAAATAGATTACACCACGGCGTGGAGACGGTATTCCGTACGTACGCACGCGCGGTGATTTCTTTTTCCGTAGGATGGATAGATGGTGAAATAGGGTTGTTTCATACTTATAATAACATATCATTATATGAGTGATACTGATGTTATTACTTCATAATGAAACAACCTAAGAAGAAGAAGTGGAAGAAGAAATAAAGATGAAAGAATTGGTAACGGTAATTACCTCTTCTTTGAAGTGCCTCTTTGAGACCTCTTCTTAGGGCACTAGAATTGGTCTTTGAGGAAGAACAGAACCTCTAGGATGTTGCTAGGGAAGTGGAGAAGGGATTTTGGCAGGGGTTGGCCGAGCTTGAGTGCTCAAATTGGTGTGAGGAGGAGGGGGAGGAGGTGTCCTTTTATAAGGGAGGAGAGGGGCACCTTAGGAATACCTCAAAATATTATTTTATATTAAAGTCAAAATCGGTTTATAATGGTTCCAAAGGGTCTTATTTCTAAGATAAAGTGGGGATGGGTCGAAATCCTATCAACCAATAGGATTTAGACAAGTTTGGGGTATTATTTTAACCTTATCAATTAGATTTAACTCTAAGTTAATTAATTTAACTTTTACCGTGTCTTTTTGTTTTTCTTTCACTATATGGTTAATACACTTACTATAACATGCCAAACGAACCCCAAATTGTTTATTATTAATATATATATCCTTATCTAAGTCATTTGGCCGAACCTTAGATTTTTAGGAATAAAATAACAATTAATAATATAATATTTGATTTAAAAACTATTTTGTGTCAATTTTGACACTATTTGATATATGATTTTTGTGAAAGTCATATCAGAATTATATGTTCGAACCAAGTTGATTAAACCAACACTAATATATCATAGTAACCTAGAAAATTAGTGGAATTCATAAAAAGTCTTAAATTACATTTATTTTGGTATTTATATTATCAATTATGTGAATATTTCATTAATAAGATAATTACTGCATCATCTTTGTGTCATAAATAAATTAAATTATTTGATGTATAAAAATTAAAAATAAAATACCATCATGTAGGAAATCTTTTTAGCTTTCTAATGAATATTTACAATCGAATTTATCTTATGTATAACCCCATATTAAAAATGATTTACTTATTAAACGTTGATTTTAACTATTTTAACCCTTCTTTAAATAAATTAATAATAAATGTCCTAATCTAATCCAAGTGGGCCTAAATGGTCATATTTTATTCCTAAGTTTGTTTTTGGTCGAATTACACTTGTCCAATAGAATTAGGACATGTGTTAGGGTAATATTAATATCATATTTACCCTTAGTTACCCTATTTACTATTTACCGTGGTAAAAAAAAGTAAAAAGTTACTATTCACCAAAAAATTATTTTCATCTCATTGAATCACATTTTAGTCCTTGATATTAACCGTGTCTCTCGGATTTTCGAAATTCCATTCACAGAAGCGGTAAAATTAAGTTTTATGCAAAATTCAGTTTTTAACCTACCACTTAGTAGTTTCACTATTCATCAAAAATTGATGTTTTTCAGAACAATGCCAAAATTTCATCCCAAGCTATATTTCATATTCCGAATTCAAAAATGAAGTCTATTTTACCAAATTCATAACATAATAGTTGCATTAATTAATTTTATAATTAAATCCCGCTGTTAAAACAAATAGCGTGTTTTTAGGAAACAATATATATCAAAAGATTGACACTTGATTATGTCTGGTTTAAATGTGAAATTACAACCAATGACCAACATTGTATTAAATTGTAAAAATATATTCTAAATATACTTTAAAACCACTCAAATTAATAATTTATCACTATTAATTATTTCGATTAAAAAAGTTGTTTTTAATTATAATTTAGTAATTTTCACTATTCATCAGAATATGAAAGTTATCCGAAAAGTACCAAAATTTTACCTTAGGCTAAATTCGATACTCCGAATCCAAAAATGAAGTTCATTTTGAAAAATAAGATTTACAGAGTTTTAAAAAGTGGTTATTACTATTCATAACGGCTAGTTTTAATAATATTTTAATAGCATATCGTTGTTTAGTGAAACTCGGTATTGCGTATTACACACGCTATCGAGGAAGGTCGCGATTGCGTGTAATGCAAGGCAAGTCAAGGATGCGTGTTGTGCAAGATCCTTTTGGTGTAGCGTACAACACAAGATATTAGTGAAATAAAAAAGAATATTTTTCATAAAATCTCGGGCTGTTACATGAAGTCCCTAATTTTTTTATCAATATCATGAGTTTTCCAAAAAAATATCATTTTTCACAAATTAATTTTGCTTAAATCAATTGATACTAATTTAAATCATAAAAATCAATCACATAAACTATGGAATTATCCATTTCAAGGGTGATTTTAAAGCCACATATAATGTTATATTATCTTTTAATGATTCCTCATTTTTTACTATAAATATGATATATCTAAACTTCAGGTCTCTCAATTCCATATCATGAGAAACCAAAATTTTATAATAAATGACCTAAATTTATATATCAAAAGATCCTTAATAAAATTATAGGTCAAAGGAATGATAGAATAAGATTTAAAAATTCCAAAATGAGGATTAAAATGATCTAAACATCAACCATTGATCCTAAATTGGAAATCATCCTAAAGAGGGAGATAAATATCCCAAATTCATCCTTGAGGTTAATGGAGATTGAGGGAGTTCAAACATGATCAAATAAGTCTAGATATCTATTATAAATAAATTTATTATATCATAAAATTTTAAGTAATAATTTAATTAGGGATTCACATTGAGTGGATATGATTTTATGTTGAGACTCTTATTGAGAGAAGACACATAAGGAAAATAATTTGTCAAGTGTTGGGGAAATTGGTTGGCCTATTTTTTTATGTCCATTATTAATAAAGATTAAAAATTAAAATATGGGAAAATTTTATGAAAAAATTATATAATATGTTATCATGGGACACTTATCTTATTGAATAAGATACATTTGCTCTAATAAAAGGGTACATTATTTTAGGGATTTTAATGAAATTAATTTAATTGAAAATAAACACAGTTTAAAGGAAAATGGGTGAATTTGATTTAAATAATTAAAGGGTGATTACAAGAAAACCTAATATTAAATAATTAAAAATGATGTTGATCATGAAACCAACTAGGTAAATATTTACTTTGAAATAGATATTTATCATAATAACTAAACTCAATATTAATCCAAATTCCTATGTCAATCCATAAATAAAATCTTTAATCTATTTTTTCTTATCAATATATTGTAATATTTATAAACTCACATGTACATCAATAATTTATGAAAAAATTATAATGAATCTATGTAATTTATAATTGAATAAATTTTATTTCCATAATTTATCTAAATAGAAAAAATTATAAATGAGTTTTCAATAAAAATACCTTTTACCTATCATGTACCATTATCATAGTCCTCCCCTAAGTGTGGAGGTATTTCATAGAATCCTTGTTTTTTTATTTATTTCTGAATCTTCCTAAAAAATAATATTCAATAATACAATATAGAGTATTAATGTAAATCATCACAGTTTTTATTCTAAAACATAAAATTTAATTAACAAATCAGACTAGACACTTACAATGATCAATCATTTCCTAATAATGTGTTTCTAGACAATCATTCATGATAGGTATGACCTCTAAATCCATTCCAACTCTTATAACCTAAACATTATACAACTCATGCTATATCATCTCCACTACCCACCTAATTCCATGATCTGTATAATCACCATCAGGAAAATAATAATGAATATAATATCAAAATATTAATTCATATAAATAAAATAACAATATAAAATTAAATCTAACAAATTTTCTTAACCATATTTGCACCCAATCATTATCCTTTACTTTATTTTGAAGGTGTCACTAGGTCAGTGGCCTGCAGGGAATGCTGTCAGATTATTTAAAAAACATCACCATAAAAATCCTACATTCTAACCTGTCTTACCATTCATTTGATTATCCTCATTGTACTCAACCATCACATGTGTGTGGTGATTCCAAAACTCATGCATGAATGTACCCCCAAACCACTTAGTGGAAGATCCAACTGTGAAATAAAAAAATATTATATCAATTCATATTATAATAAAAATAAATTATGGTAAAAAAATCTAGTAGGGTTCTAGAAATATACCTAATCCAGGCTTATTAGTGGGTACTACTGGATCCTAATGGTCTGAATGATCATCAACCTGTACTTTAGAAGTGGGTTCCAATGTCTTTTCATGAGGTTCAAAATGTGTTGTAGAAAAATTTAAAGGATCATGAACATAAAAGATCATAGAAAATGAAGTAGATGGAAAATAAGCTATCATAGACATTTGTGGAAAAGTATGATAAAGATAGGGAGTAGGGTTCATCATCGGATAAAGAAAAAAATATTAGGAGGATAAGATGTAAATGGAAGTGAATGTATAAGTGGACTAAATATCATAGATGCCTATAAAGAAACTATGGGATAAGAAAGTGTTCTAGATGATATATCTGATGAAGGGACATGGTATGACTGGATATGTAGAGTAGTGTGAGTAGCTCTAGTACCACCCCCTACATCGTAAAGTTGAGCACCAATTCTACTAGGTTGGTTGGAGAATAATTGTCTCCTAGGTGGTGGAACCAAATTAAATGTTAAAAATAATATTAATTACATGAAATTATATGTTATTGATATATATATTGGAAATAAAATACTCAAAATAGGCACCATAGGAGGAATTATCATGTCTCTCCTATGGTAATTATTGTTTGACATCCTTTTCCTTCATATCTCTTCATTGTTTTTCATTTACTTCATTTGAAAAAAAATATGAATTTCATTATAAAATCATAACTAATATGTAAAAAAACAAGAAATAAGTTTTGGTAATAATTTAATTTATTTTAAGAAAAATAATAAAAACTAGTAATAAAAATATAATTGAATTGAAAAGGTAAACAAAATTATATATTTCCAAATAAAATTGGTCTAATTCGACTCACTAGTACACTATTGGTCAACTTGTCAATTTATTACTCAATTGTAAATTATTTTTATTTTTTGAAAGATTTATTTTCTCACACACCACTTGTCATTGAAAAGTTGAAAATAAAACATGATGAGTGAAAAATATCCCAAGAGTGTAAAATTAAGTTCCATATATAAAAAATGAAAAGGGGGTAATTAAAGTGAGAATCCCACGACTAAAGAAGTCCCCTAGAGAGATTGAGATAATACAATAATTCACTAAAAAGATAAAATTAGATATAATTAGTGAATACAATGAAGAAGATAAATAAATAAAATGAACAAGTAGAAAATTAAGAAATTATACTTCAATAGATGTTTGGACAACCCTTGTCCTTGTTTCAATGGAACACAAGAAAAAAACTTCTCCAAAAGCAGAGTAGATATCACCAGAAAATTAGACTAATCCTAGAAACTTAGACCACCCCACAGAGTGAGATAACCTTAAAAAAATAGAAAAATATAGTCATCCAAAAATTATTTATACATTAACCATTCCAAAGCACTTCCACTATAATAAAAACATCACCATTCAAATTCTAATAATAGTTTCATAAATTTAAGAAAAATATAATAATAGTATGGATAACTATAAAAAAATATAATAAAAAATTATTTACTATAATCTATGAGTACCTGTACTAACCATTTTTCAATGAATTTGGAAGAATGATTCCATAAAAAATATAGGTTTTTATTTTATATATTAATAAAAAATGAAAATGATTCTTGGTAGAAGATATGATGGATTTAGAACTCAAATATTTGATGTTGAGGAACAAATGAATGAAAATAAAAAACGGGGATGTATATCCATGTCTTTAGAAGAAATTTGAATGTGCTTATATGGTTCAATGTGGATGGGAGTCATATATGAGGAGGGGAAGTCCATGATTAGAATTCAGGAGTAATTATATACCAACATTTTTAAAAAACCATTGGTATAACACATCTATTCCAATTTTTAACTTAATCTATTATTATAACTACCATTTATGCACTATATACCAATGTTTATTTATAACCATTGGTATAGAATTAAACTTTACCAATGGTTTAAAAAAACTATTGGTATAAACTGCACATAAAGAGGATATACCAATGGTTATTGTGAACCATTGGTATAGTGCGACCTATACCAATGGGTTTAACAAACCATTAGTATAACTTCATTAGTATAGGCCCCCTTTCCAATAGTGATTATGACTACACAATTCATTACCATCCTAGAAAAGAAAAAAAAGTATCCAATTCTTTGAGTTGAAAAAATATTGATACAATAACCATGTTATATTTAAAACATAACCCTTTGGTTATTTGTTTGATAAATTTTGGCCTAGAAATTGTGCATGTAGGAACTTCCTTTATTTTGTTTTAGGCGTCATTATAATCATCTTTATTAAAAATAATTAAGCAATCTCAGAAAGAAGACTGTAATTTATAGAAAAAGGTAGAATATATTAATAATGGAAAGTTTATATAGTTTAATGTTGATGAAGGTCGTGTTATTAGATTTATAAAAAGATATGTGTGCCCTTTGATTCCTAATTGAAGATAGAATTGTTGAGTGAATCTCATAGTTCCACATTTTCTATTCATCCTAGAGGGACTAAGATGTATAGATACCTTAAAAATTATTACTAGTGGGATGGAATAAAAAAATATATTACTAAATTTACCAGGAAATTTTTGACTTGTCAACAGGTTAAAGAAGAATGAAAATTAGTGAAGGGGATGGTTCAACCTTTTCTAGTTCTAGAGTGTAAATGGGAAAATATATCTATAGATTTTGTGGTGGGATTTACAAGGACATCATGAGGTAATAATATTATTTAGGTTATTAGTATTTACATTGCATTACCATTTTAGATACTATGTATTTAGATCAACTTTCTTGAATATACCTCAAGGAGATAATTGGGTTACATAGAGTTCTTATTTCCATTATATCTGATCATGATATAAGATTTACTTCTTATCTTTGGAGAGGACTTCAGAAGTCATTGGGTAATGAATTAACTTTCATTACAACTTTACATCCTTAATATGATGGATAATATTAACAAATGATTCAGGCCTTGTAAGACATGATTATTTCTTGTTTAATGGATTATCGAAGAATTTGGGACTAATATATATTAGTAATTGAGTTTTATTATAATACCAATTTTCATTTCAGTATATAAACAACACATTTTGTGGAATTATATGGTAAGCAGTTTAAAATGTTAGATTTTTGGGTTGAATTAGGAGAAAAGAAGTTGATAAGTCTGTAGTTGGAATATAAAATGGTTGACAAGGTGAAAATTATTTAGAAACATATGAGGATAGATCAGATTAGGAAGAAAAGTTATGTGGATAACTAGAAGAAAGATATTTCTTTTAAGGTTGGTGATCATATTTTTCTTAAAGTATATCCATAGAAAAGTGTTATGTGTTTTTGTGAAAAGGGAAAGCTAAGTATGTGGTTCATTGGACTATATGAAATCTTAGAAAAAATTGGATTAGTTTCCTACTAAGTGGCCTTGACTTTGAGTTTATCCTAGGTATATAAATTTTTTTACGTTTTGATGATAAAAAAATAATTCCAAATGCATCTCACATTTTGAGCCCTGAGGTAATTTAGTTAGAATATAAACTTTCTTATGAATAAAAAACATATCAAGTTATTAATTGTAGAGAGAAATTTTTGTGGAATAAGTTGATTCACCAGGTTAAGGTTGTGTGAAAAAACTATATGGTTGATGAAGCAACATGAGAATCTGAAAATTATATACGGGAAATATATCCCCACTTGTTTAAGAAGTGAATAAAATTATGATGAAACAATTTTAAAAAGTGGGGAATAATGTAAAAACCCAGGTAATTATAGAATAAATCATTTTCATATTTATCAGTATTCATGAATTAAAGAGTTATATTCATTATAAAAATAGCAAGTATTTTTTTTAAAAACAGAAAGAAAATAGTTTTATTAAACTCTTTTATAATAATGTTTTATTTAAAAGTTTTATTATAAAATTATAGAATTTTATTTGATAAAATTTATTTAATTTTAAATCTCATCATGTCCAAATTATCCTAAAATGAGTTTTTTTATGAAAATACTGATTTTTCAATGAATAATAAAAAATACCAATTTTTGTAAAACTATCATTTATTTTAATTGAAAAATCTCCATAATATTATTTTAATTTTTTCATAAATTAATTTATGTATCCTTTAGTTATATTTAATATAATTAATTAAATAATAATCAATATTATATATTATCTTGGTATAAAAATACTTTTAGACTTAAAAAGATATTTTTTTGGAAAACCATTTTTATCCATGCTTTTTAGGACACTTATAAAATAAATTTTTGCCACTTATAGATATTGAATTTGTTAAAATTGATTCCATATTTTGAATCACCATAATTAATATTACTTAATAAGTTAAACTTAATTTTTGGCCATAATGAATAGTCAAATAGTAAAAATTCGTCACTACAATAAAAGGGTATATCTGGTTAACATAAGTTGAAACTAAGTGATAAGGACATAATTTTTCATCTTTAGTCTTATTCGATGAAGTTATTTATAACCTTATCACCTTAGTCTCTATATTTAATTTTTATGTGATACTTTTCCACGAAATATACCTATATAATATTTTAAGTAAATGAGAGAACAAAATAGTACCCTCTTGCTTTTAAATATCTATTATGTCTACATAAAAGAAAAAAAGAAATATTTGGATGAATATTAATGTCTATTTTTATAGAAATGAAATTATTTTCATGATGGTAATTTATTTTTAATTTTTATTAATCATATAATTACCTTAAATGCTTACACAATGCTGACACTATATTTATTTTATTAAAAGGAAAATAAAATTAATGATTTATTTTTTTTTAAAATTAATATAATTTTAATGAATTATTAGGTTATAATTTTTTATAGTTATAAAATATTTTGGGTGTATTAAAGGTTTATATTATAATTCCATTTTATTGATGTTTTTAAAGTCAAATTAAATGAATAGTGTCAAAATTGACATTAATTATATTTTATAATAAATTATGTTTTATTAAATGATTAAAATTAGTAAAATATTATACTCTTCCATGTAAATATTATATATTTTATAATATACAATTTTTCCATTTATGATATGATTTTCCTTTTATAGTAACTTTCTTGACCCCTAAAGAGTAAAAAATTTAATACTATGGTAATTGTCAAAATGGGTTAACACATGTTAAAAGAAAGATAAGGGTGAAAAAATCACCTAAAATTGTAAATTTTTATCTTATGAGAGTATTTCATCTCATCCTCATATTATATTCAAATATTACCGATTTGGATCCATTTTAATATGAAGATTAATTTATATTAATTTAATACTTTAATACACTCTAAGAGCACCCCTCCCCTCTCTTATAAAAGGGAACATCCTGTCCTATTTTATCCACACTTAAAAAACATTTTGGTTAAGATAATACATATAAAAATAACTTCCTTACATCTCCCATGTCCTATATTCCTTTTTTTGATCATAAAACCAACCGAGGAATGTTTTTTGTGTAAAATTTAAGAGGTTGTCTGAAGAATATGTATAGTTATTAATCAAGAATTTTCATATTATTTATTATTCTAACTCATTTAAACTTAATTAAACCATGATGAAATAATATCACCGGTTTCTTCCATATAATGAGAATTTATTATGTTAACTTAATAACCTATATCCATCTTGTTATCCAACAAATGAGAAAGAAAACCATAATTCGTGTGTAAAGCGGATTACTGCCTCACGAACAGATGCAATTTATTTTCTATAACCTCATACTATATATGGTTCTAATGATGGATTATATATATATAGATATATGATATTCATGAAATATTTATAATTATGAAAAGACAATATATCATTTACTTTGTTACATTTCCATTCACTAAAAAATGATAACGCCATTCATGTGCGTATGTGTGGACTTCCACCTCCACAAAGTAAGGTGATTAGTTATTCATCACCACATCACTTGGATGATATATATAAGTATATTTAAAGAAATAATATTTTATTTATTATATTTTTTTAAGAAATATAAAATATCACTTACCTTCTTTCCATAATGATCATTGAAAAATGGAAACGTTACTCATGTTTATGTGTGACCTACCGTCCCCATGACTGTAATGTAGCCCATTTTTCATAACCATATTTAATGATTAGGTTTATATGTATAATTGATGTAAAAAATTATAATTATTCCATTATTATTATTCTTGAGGTGTTTAAATAATGACCTCTTTGACCATATTCAACCTACCAAATCCATTTTGGACATATGATCTGAATATCATCAAAATGCCTGACGTGAACTTAATTGATTATATCATGAAAATAAAATTAATAATAAACTTGAAAAAGGTTAAAATAAAAAAAATAAAAAAAATAATTCTATTATTCAGTAATATAAATAACTTAAATGGTGAGTCATAGTCAAGGTAAAAGACTTTCTTTTACAAATCCTCTTTCAAAATTTCCCTTCCAACTATTTTTATTCCTTGTCCACATTTTTTAAAATATCTTATTAATGTATTTATATAGAAATAAAGTAACTATAAATGTAATTTATGTCTTTTTTTATTTATTTCAATGTTTAAGGAATATTTTTATGTAATGTTTTTACTTTCTTTACAAAATATAGAAGGAATGTTATATTTTAACGTATAAGGTGACAATGAATTTTTCCACCACTATAACAATTATTTTATTTTTGGATACCTTCACAATATTTCATGTTTTATTCAAATAAAACCCATATTTCCCTTCTTTATAGATATTTTATTTTTAAAAATGGGTTTTGAAAAGAAAGGGTATTTAAATATCTAAAAGTGTTTTGCATATGGATTCAAAAGAGGTCTTCAAGGGTTTTATAATGAAGTGGCGCAAACATAAATTTTTTTATTCATGATATGGTACTTGAGAGAATTATATATGAGAAATGGGTTATCCTAATACAAATTATATGATGGGTTGGGCCCTATTATATCTAATTAATAAAGGTAAGGTTGATATAGCTTATATGAAGGGTGACCCCATTATAACTCCCAATGAATTGAGTAATGTTACTTGTCTTAAAAGGAAAGATGGAGGGAGTTAAAAAATGTGGTTTCTCCTATGGATTTAAATAGGATCCATTTATTTATAACATGGGTTTAAAATAAGTTATGAATATGATGTTCCAAGTCACTTAAAATAGATTTCTATTTTCTTATTATGTCTTTTAAAGTATTCTTTGAGGAAAAAATGTTTTTTTCATACAAAAATGATTTATTTCACACACTCAAAGAATAATGTTATAAAGGTAATAATTTTATAGGTTTTCATTTTTTTCAATAAACTAAAAAATTTATTCTTTTTTATGTTCCTTACTATTATTTTTGTACTCGTACCACATTTTAAATTACTTTTCATAGGGTTTAAGGATGGACAAGAATAAAGAAGAAGTCAAGTTGAAATTCATGAATATTTTTCATGAAAATAAAATATGTTTTATTTTAATTGTTTTATATTATGATAAAAATGGATACTGAGTATAAGTGTAAACTTGTAATGTATGGGTTTATTATATAGAAGTTATGACCTAATTATCTAAAACTCTAAACCATACAGATACTCAGACTAAAAATAATGATTATGTAATGTCTAAGGATGAGTCCTTATATAAAGTGTTTCTCTTAAGATTTAAGAATCCAATTTGCAAGGTAAGGGTTCATAACGTTTTCTCTAACTTTATTTTTTCAGTCCTTCCAATTTATTTTCTTTTTTGATGATTAATGTTACTATGATTCATTTTTTTTAAATTACTTATTATATTTTAAATGTTAAATAACCACTCTCACTCATTATTCTACCTTCGTAATCCATTATAATACTCAAAAAATATTATATCTATAAAAAATCCAAAATTTTGGTATTGAAATTAGTTTGTGGGTTCCTAGTAATGAAATCTATATCTGGATACAAATAAATGGATTCAATATTTAGAATAGATGAACCTAGGGGAAATAGCCCTAAAAAATGTTGGTTGGGTATTGATTCGCACACCACTCAGTGAAAAAAATGTCCCTAACTATAATCACTAGTATAAAAACAATTTTAAAATCATTTTTATAACTTTAAATGTGGTTATAAAGTGATGTTAACATAGGCGATGTTGAAAGTGGGACTTTCCATGTCAGTTTTTATAAATCAATGTTGAAAACCCTTCTAAAAGGAAAAATATTTACAGATTTCATCATAAGTTTTAACCAAACCCAACATTTAATGCCTTAAATCATGGATTTCCACCTTTTTTTATATAAAAATTGTGTGGAAAGTACAGATGTAAGGCCTTTAATGTGATGTTTTGGTAAAACCAATGTTGAAATAAAACCAGGATATACCTTTCAAAGTATATTTTTTTATAAAACTGATGTAGAATGTTATTTTTTAAATATTACAAAATTACACAATCTCAAACATGAAAAATTAAAATATATAACCACAAGTAGTAAAATTCCATAGAAATAGAATAAGGTAAAAAAAGTAATTGAGAACTTTTACAACATTTTTTACAAATTTATAGCTAAATGAAACTAAAACTCTAGATTATCAAAACTTTGAAGATATACCACAAATAAATTTTGAAGGTGTTTCAACTAATTTGATTTATATGGATAAAAATAATAAAAAACCTACAAATAAAGTGTTAAACATTTAAAAAATAACCTATTTTTTTAAATTATAAATTTTACAATGAAATTAATCTTTTCAAAATCTATTATTGTTATTGTCGTGATGATATCAAAAAAGAATCATAAAAAATAATATCCACATTCAAAAACCCCTTTTTGATTATGAAACTATGTTTATGAAAAATATTTTAAAAATAAAAACACTAGATATGTAGGAAAAAACAACTATTTCCTTATTTAAGGGTTAGATACCTGAACTTTCACATATTCAATTTTTTTGGGTTCCACTATTGGATACTGATCCCTATTTATATTAATCCATGAAATGGTGTAATTTAAAATATTAATTATCAAAAACAATAAAAAATAATAGATTTAGGATTATAGAACTAAAATAATATAATAAAACTCACTTCTTTAATAACTAGCTAAATCTTCCCTAAACACCACCCAATAAAGAGCATTACCTATATGTTTTACATTATTCATGAAAAATATGCATAACATCCAATGTAAACTAAACTATAGAAATTTAAGAATTAATAATATTATAATGAATAGTGGTTCATAATTATATATTTGTTATTACATGTCAATTAATTGGAAAAACCAACATATAATATGCATGTTTTTTAATCTTTCAGATACATATTCAATTCTAGATTCTTGGTTCAATTATTTCACCAATGTTGAAATGTATAATAGGTCAATAAAAACAAAAAAAAAACGTGAAATTATATTGGAATCAAGGATTATAGAGATACCTAATTATAAAAGTAATTAATTAAGTCAATATTTTATATATTTACTTAATGAAAATAAATTAAAAATAAAAATTTACTTATATGGAAAACAATTGTATCATTGGTACACTAAGATAATCACCATTCAAAACATCCATGATGTTTTTTAAAAAAAATATTTAATGTATAATATCTTCTATATATATGAAAAATCATTGGAAATGTATAATAAATATCTAACATATATTTTTTTGATAACTTTATTACCCAATCAGCTTCCCAAGGAGTGAAATCAACCCCTCAGATGTGAGGATGAGCACGTAAGGGGATCTGCGGTGCTAGGTCTCCCATTCGTCACTGCCTTCCTCCCCTCGTTGGCCACCCTATCCTTGGCTCTCAGTTTGTGCGTTCGCGGCACGGATCCTCACAGTCATCGTTGCGCAGACTCGTCATCATCCTCAGTTCTTTGCTTCGTTGCTTGGATTCCCTCAAACCCTAGTTTTGGATCTGGATAGGGTTCTTATGATGCCTGATGAAGCTCCAAGGTGCGGGTTTCTGGTGCTGCGATTTTGGGGTTTTCGTTCTGTTTCGTGATGACTGTACGAGCTTTGGATGGATCTTGCCTTTGGGTGTGGGTTTGAAGGCGGCGATGGGACTTGTTTCAAGTTTTGTGTAGGCTATGGTGATGACTTCATTCAGGTCGGTAAATGTTTCCGCATTTCTTTTTGCGGTGGAATGATTGGTGATTGTTTGGGTTAGATTCTGTCGATGGTAGGTTTGTCGATGGGGTTTGGTTACATTTGATTGTTGTGTGGGATGAATATTGTTCCACATCTTCAGTTTATTTCAATGCTGTTTGAGTTTTGTGATATGCTGGTGATGATGATGCAATGTTCTAAGGGTTTCTCCCTCACTGAAATTGGTGAATAGGTTGATGCACTGATAAAGGTTTGACAGTGCTGGCTTCCGATGAATGGCGTAGTTGACATCCTGGGCTCCAGCGGCGATGGCTGTTCATCGGTGGTTCGGTCGCCTGCCATTGGCTGGGGTGTGGCTCGAGGTGGAACTCTGTTCGAGGCGCCTCAGATCTCATGTTTGTTATGATGGCATGGTCTGTTTGAATTTTGAAATTGGAAGTTTGAATTTGCTGTGGTGGTGTTTGGTTGTCTGGTGGATTAGTCTGTAAGGTTACCGATAACCCATAAACCGGCTTGGGGAAAATGAAAAAAAAATGATTTGCAGCTTCCCCAGGAGTATCTGAAGGTACCCTAACCTTAAATTTTCTTTTCCTTTATAATAATTCCTTAGATTTCAGATACTCCAATAAAAATTAAGTGTAAGAAAATATTATAAGTAATTATAAATTTAATGATAAATAAAAAAATAAAAAACAATTCATACTTCATATGTCACTTGAAGACAAAGATTAGCTGGCCAAAGTAAAAAATAACCAATACTCTATACAACTATAAACAACTCATCAGTAGGTAATGAAACTGGATAAATTCAATCAATAACATCATGTACCACTAATATTAATTGAACTGAATACCTAATATAATTATGTATATAATCCCCTAGATGATGTAAAATTCTATATGCGACAATACTTATATTGGGATCCCCAACATGAAACTCATAGTACACAGTCAGGTCTGAATGAAGAGGTGGTAGATCTGGGTAGGAATATTGTGAAGGATGCATATATATGATTACTTCTATAATCATAGCTGATACATATGATTTAATCATATCCTATATCGACACATTCAATTTTCACATCCCATACTTCAAAGACTCTATTTCTTCCTTATATTATTCCCTCGTTGATGCCACACTAGGGGCATGGCCAATTTTCTTAAAAAATACCCTCCTCCTACCCTCTGATAAGGACCAGGTGTTTCCGATTTCCTAAATTAGTGGAAATAATATTCATCCATCCCTGAGGGATAAAGGTACCCTGTCTCATTTTCTTCTAAAGGATATCCTGATGTAATATTTTCAAATGAAATATTACTAAGATAAACTTACTAAATAATAATATTAATAAAATGTAACAATTAATTACTTAAAATTTAATTAATTAATTTTTTTATTGAATGAGTAAAATACTTCAATTTTTTTCACTCTCACATTTTTCCACTTTTCATGGTAAGGAGGATAAGATATAGGGGAAATTGAAACATCTTCAGATCCACTACTTGACTTGGATCTTAATTTACTAAGTTTTTTAGAATTAATTTGATGCTATAATAAAGGAAACACTCTACGTGTTAATGTATAATGGTATAAACTATAATATCGTATCTCTTGGTGAGGTTTTTTTGAAGTCTTGTTATATAAGAAAAAAATCTATAAAGTAATTAAAATTAATTTAAAAAATTAGTTTACACATTCTATAAATGCTTCCTCCCATCGACTAGTGACAAAATTCTTCCATGTCTCACTATCTATAATCCCATACTTATGTAATGGGCCTTGATTTTTTTAATCCTAAAAATATATAATGAATTCAACTTCATCTTAAAATACCTCTATCTTGTTTCCTTAAAATATGTTTTTTAAATCTTTTTGTCTCTTTAAAGTTAAATGTAATCTGTAATTGAATAGAAAACATATTAAGAAATGTAAAATATTTAAACCATTGTAAATCTAAATAAATAATGTTAGAAAATTTTACATTACAGACTCCCAAAAAATATCTTTCACCGACAGGTTGACACTCCTCAAATTATGGAATAAAATAGTTATCTTGTAATAACTTTGCATAGGAAGGTAAGTTATAAACCGAGTGGAATGTAGGATAGTTGGGTGGTTGTTCTCATCAAAGTTAATTATCATCATCTATTATCTAAGTGTGAGTAAAAGTTTTTGAAAATGTGTAATCCCATGATTATAACATTTAGGTACTATCATATCTAGAGAAGAAAAATATCTACAAATAATTATAAGAAATATATGTTTAATTTCATTAAATAATTTAATTACTATATATATATATTTATATGAAAAAATGTACATACCTTGGTTCCCCTACCTCAATGTATGTTATTTATAAAGATGTATAATACTTCAAAAAAAGTATGTGTAACTATATTTGAATAAAATTAAATAATAAAATAAATAAAAAATTTATTTTTTGTAATAGAAAATAAAAAAATGAACTTTAAATTTTTCAACAAAAAAAATGTGTAACAAAAACTAGTGTATATTAAAAGTGACAATAAAAAAATGAAAAAATCATTATTATATAAAAATTTATAATTTTCTGTACCTATATTTTAATATAAATAAATGTTATAAGTAAAAATATAATTTATCATAATAGTTATAAAATTATAAATATTTTATTGAATAATATTATATGCATGAAAAAATAAGAATATAAAGAAAATAGTCACAAAAAATTATAATGGAAACATTTTTCAACTATAAAACATATATATGAATGTAATGAATATAAAAACTATTACCAAAAATAGGAATGTTAAACACACACACACACAGAGATATATATATATATAAGAGTTTAACTAATTAATTAGGAGAGGCATGGAATGTTTTCCCATATCCCTTCTATATGATCATTTTGTGTTGCATGGAAAATTTACACATTGAAATCATTTTTATAATTTAGTAATCATGTAATAGATGATGAAATTTTAGATAAGTATTCAACATCATCAATATTACCAACACCCAAATTAATTTTTTCCTTAGAAAAAAAATGGACCACTCATCATTTTATGGGTCAACAACGTAAAATATTTAGTTTTCATACATCTCCTTAATAATTGATTCCTCCTTAAATCGAAATCTTTTTAAATCAATAAGTGTAAATACATACTCATTATGTTTCACAATGCTATTATTATAAACCCACTTACACTTGAATACTAGTACCTAAAATTCAGTATAATCCATCTCCCATATATCATCAATAACTCTAAAAAATGATGTTGATGTAGAAATTTGGTGTTTTGTCTTTGGCACATGAAAAATGAAGGGCTTCAATGACAAACATTACCCCACTATTTTGAACAGTACACTTTTCATCCTAGTTTTTAGTGTAAAATGTGTAACCATTAATTCCAAAACCAAACCAAATGATCACATTAACACTTGGTCCCACTTCTAAGCATTTAAATGTTTTCAGTTTGGGTAAATCAATGTTTATTATCTTCTTAAACCATGAAAAAAATATTGTTATGTTTATTCATCAACCAATTTTTTTCTTTTCAGATATCATACATTCTATCCAGTAATATATGATGGTATATATGGATGAATATCACCTATGTTGTTCAAAATATATAAATGTGCATGCATCACTTCATCACATGGAATTTACTCTAACTTTAAGAAATGAATCCATTTACCTTCACTATCAAATATCAAATATCGAGATATAGGGAGGACAACATGCTTCACTTCAGAAAAATAATCAATATAAAACTCAATTAACTATTATGATATATATATTTTTGAAGAATAGAGGTCTATGATAATGAAAATTCATAACATATCCCTTCAAAATTTTCATATATATTTTAAAATGATACATCCTATATAAATAAATAGGCTCATATATTATTATATATCACACCAAATGAATCAATATATTAACCATAATATCAAAAAATAAAGTCATAAAATGAATTTAACACATCTAAAAAATCTAGATATATGAAATTACTGAAAATTGAACTGAAATAGTAACAAAACATGATTATATAATTTATGATGTGTATCAACAATATGCCACACAATTAAACTAGTAGAAACTATTTCATAAATACATAAAAATCATAAGATTTTAAACCTATTAACTTTAAATCCTTTAATTATACCAAATTTTTCACATTTTAAGGAAACCCAATTGTTACCTTAATACCATTTAGGCATTGAAAAAATTTTATCTTCTTACTCTTGCTTATTGTGTGACAAGCTAGATGAAAATATGTTCTGTTTCCTTTCATTGTGGGAGATAACTCCAAATGTATTCCCATGGTTATTAAGTATATTATTTCTTTCAATCTATATTTTTTTCCTTTTAAGTTTAAAAATGTTGTCATTAGTCCTCTATAAATGTTTTTCTCAACATACATAATGATAATGTTATATTTTATGTCTAACAATTTAAAATAATGTAGCTTAAATAAAATAGTTCATTTATTCCATGTATTTGGTTAATGACCATAATATATTTTTTTTCAAATGTGTTATTGATGTTTTTCACTATATTATAATATTCTTCATCTCGCAATGGTTTTGGGGAATAATCATACTCTTATAAACCATTAAATTTCTTTTTTAATATTTGATAAGGATGATTCATTCACAAAAATCACCAATTTCCAATATATAATTTTTTAATTACATTTTGTAATTGATGATATGAAGTCCCATATTCACAAATTGGACAAGATTTATGTTCTTTAACACCATATCTAGATAATCTTCTAGATATAGGAAATTTATTTATAGTGAAAATTATCATAGAATGCAAAAAATACCCTTTCTTTTATGCATCAAATATTATAAAATCTTTATCCCATAGAAATTTAAAATCATCAATCAATGGTGATATATATACATTAACATAATTTCTAGGATATTTCAGTCTATAGATCATCATGATCATCATCACATATTTCCTCTTCATACATATATGTGGGGATAAGTTACAGACAACCAAAAAAACAAGACATGAACTATATTGGCTACTGAGACTCTAATATGGATTCATTCCATCTGTAAACATACCCATTCTAAGATTTAAAACTTTATTTCAAAAATCATTAAATTTGTGATCAAATATTTTTCATTGTGGAGAATCAGCATGAGGTAATAAGTTCCCATAAGAGATACATTCATCTGTATTTCATCTTAGTCTATTTTTATTATTTGAACTTTCAAAGATATACTTCAAATGAGGATTTATTAAAAGATACTAGATTAATTTAGTGGGAGGTTAGGTGCCTATTATTGAGAACGAATCGTGATAGGATTTGTCATCCATTTTATATCACAATGTCCCAAATTTAAGAAATTATGATAAAATTTCATATTCCTTCTTATACAGTACATAGTTGTTAGGAAAAAATGTATCTTTTTATACCAAAATACCATCGGAAATAATATTTTTTCACCTCATAAATGGAATTTTGAATCTCATTTCCTTATGGAAGTATCTCTTTTAAAAGTTCAAGAAATTCAGTGAAACTTTTATCACTCCAACCATGTATTTATTTTAAGTTAAATAATCTCATCACTGTTGATAACACTATAAATTTAGTGAAACATGAGAATAATAGTTAATAAACATATCCATACCATTGGTCAACACTTTTTTTCTCAATTTTTGCAACACCTACATCATCAATTAATTCATTAAGATGATCATCTTTTTGATGGAAAATATCTTTATCTTCATTAGATATTGGCTTGTTTTTTATTTCACCATGCTAGATCCAGTGTGTATAATTATGAGTAAAACCATATAAAATCATATGTTCATTGATTTATTTGTACCATAATTTATTTTCATTAAAATATTTCACACAAGTATAGAAAATCACATCTTTTTTTTCAAGATTTCATTTAGCAAATTCCAAGAAACTGTTAACCCCTTTCTCATATTCATCGGTAGTTCTTCATGAATTTATCCAATTATGATTCATTAATTACCTAATAAATAATAATATAACAGATAAATATGTTAATAAATATAAAAATTTAAACATATATATACACAAATAAAATTAATAAATATAATCAAATATAAAAACAAATACTTTGAACATGCATAAAATTTTCAAAAATAATTTATATCTTAAAAACAATTTTAAAATGAGAAACATGTTATGATAATTTTTTTAATAAAAATTTATAATAAAGAAAAAAAATTTATAATTTTTTTAATAAAAAACTATTTCAAATATAAAAAAACTAAATTGATAAAAAATTTATAAATAAAAATAATTATAAATAGAAATAGTTACAACCCAAAGAAAATTAAAGTCACAAACTTTTTATAATCATAAAAAACTATAACATTAAAAAAATTCTAACAAAAAAATAATTAATAATAAAATGAATAAAAAAATTAATAAATGAATGCAATTTATAACTAATAGGTAATTGGTTTATCTTTAGAAATAAAAAAATTTCTTACAAAATTTTGTGTTCGATAATGCAAAATTAGATCCTGAATTATGATGAAATCAATTGAAGGTAGTGGATATAAGGAGAACACTAAAAGATTAAACAGAATCATATAAAAATATATATAAAAATAAAATTTAAATATATATAAATTTTTAACATATAATTTATATCTTAAAAAAAATTTAAAAATTAAAAAAAAAGTTACAAAAAAATCAAAAAATAATTATAATGATAAAACCAATTTATAAATGAAAAAAAATTGAAGAAAAAAAAAACAATTTCAACCATAAAAAATTATAATGATAAAAAATTTATAAATACATACAGTTATAAATAAAAAAAATTAAACAAAAAATAAATTATAGTAATAAAAAATTTATAATCATAAAAAAATTATAACATTAAACAAATTTAATTTTTTTTTATAATTGATAATAAAACAACAAAAAAATAAATAAATCAATAGATGAATCCAAATTATAACTAATAGATTATTAATTTATCTTAACAAATAAAAAAACATACAAAATTTAGAGTTTGATAATAAAAAATATATCTTGAATTTTGATGAATTCACTCAAAGGAGGTGGTAATAGGGATAATGATAAGTGATTGAAGAGAAATGTTTTAAAAAATGAAGTAGAAAAAGAACAAATAAAAACCTTGAATCATTGTTTTTGGTGAACTAAATTTGGGTTTTCATAGAATGAATAATACAGATGATCATGAAATAAGGATAAAGGATATAAGATCGAGGAGAAAAAAAGTGAAAAGATGAAGAACATTGAATAAAAGTGAGTATCAAGGGCTTTCGGATGTTGTCAAGTGTCAAGAGAAGAAGGTTTTCAAAGTTTTTGATTTTAAGAATTGATGGTTTTAGATACAAGTGTTTTTAAACACCTTTAATACCAATTTTATAGAAAATGAACATTAAAAGTTTTTTTAAATATCTTTAATATAATTTTTCTATAAAACTGATGTTAAAGGTAACCCAAAATACCTTTTAATGCTGATTTTCTAGAAAAAAAACATTAAAAGGATACCGCATCACTTCTAATATCAGTTTCTAAAAAAATGATGTTAAAGGTCGGATTGGGAAACCTATTTTTCTACTAGTGACACCTAGTTTGACACTCCTAAGGGATATGCTTTGGATGATTCATGAGTTCTTTATGAACTATAACAAAGGATTATCTCTTATTGATACTGCGTACATAGAATTTAGTATATATTATTATATATAAATATATTTTAATTAATTACAAGACTCTATAATTAATTTTGAAAAATGATCAATTAAAAATAATCAAAATCATTAAATCAAAACAAAATGTGATAATTTGAAAGAAAAAAATATCTTTAAGCCATTTTTTCTTCAAATGAAATAGTAATAAATAAAATTTAAGGACTATAACTAATCAAGAATAAAAAATGGAATATAATTCAATTTTGTGTCTACATTTAAATAAATATAATCTTATCATATATAATGTGTAAATGGTATGAAATAAAAATATACCTAAGTTAATGTTTCTTTATCTCAATTTTAATAACTTGATACATGTTTATTTTTATGCACTAATTTTAATTAATATGGTGTAAATAATACCCTATTGAATTCTTATATAAAAAATAACTGATTATTCTTATGAGTTACACTTTAATTTAATCTCTCCCTATTCTTTGTCCTTTGATTCAGTACTTAAGTCATAAAGGTTGTTGTTAACTTAATTTACATTCATTAATTTATAACTATTATTCTCAAACTCCATCCTTATAATTTTGAATTATTCCACTGTATGATTGTATATTTTATTTCATCTTTCTTTTCAAGGGTTTATAAGTCTTCTTAACATTTTACCTTTCTTTGGTTCATAATTCAACCAAATGGTTGATTGTGTGTAGACTCGACCTTATCTTATCTTCACGGTAAAAAATATTTATCTTACATGTCCATATTTTTATATGATTTTAACATTATTCTTTTATATTGTTAAATTATTGTTTAAGTTTATTTTCCATTATCTAGACTATCTTTAAAATATTTTAAATAAAGATTTTTAACATTTTCAACATGAGTCATTTTTAACTTTCTTTAAAAATGTGTAAAAATAATCCCATTTTAAAGTTTTACTACAAGAGTGAATTTTCCTAATTTTATAAATAATTTTATTAATAAATATTCCTATTGAAGTTTCCATGGGTTTTCAAATACAATTACATTCCCATTATTTTGTGAATTTTTTATTTTAAAAATAAATTTTAATACTTTAGAAGAATAAATAAATGGATCTCATTTTACTATGTATTTTTTATTCTTCGACTCCACATTTAAAATTTGTAACTTCATTTTATTTAAAGGATTTAATACTTATAATTCTTTCAAAATTAATGTTTTAAATGTTCT
This sequence comes from Viscum album, assembly GCA_963277665.1. Lineage (NCBI taxonomy): Eukaryota > Viridiplantae > Streptophyta > Magnoliopsida > Santalales > Viscaceae > Viscum > Viscum album. The sequence continues at coordinate 1,187,020,246 of OY728143.1, read as the reverse complement.
ATTTTCACTACATGAAATGGATTTATGAAATTGATTTTGAATTTTGTTTTTATATCCATGTACAAAAAATTTATGATAATTATTTTTATAACTTTGCTTCCATTTTCCTCTCATACTCCAAAAGATCTATTTCCTTTAGAGTTATGTTTCATGTATTACTCTATAAAATCTCTTATGAATTTATTATTTATACTTAACCTTGTTCATGAGGATTATGTTATCTATCACTCTTCATCACTCTTAGCTTTATTTCTCTCCTTCATGTCTGTATTATTTTATTTCATGTATATATTATGTATCAATTTAAGTATTTTTATATTGTGTTTTATAGTATTTACTTGATCATATACTGAATATTGTACACAATATTAGTTTTAAGGGTGCCTACCAAGAAATTTATTCCATTTATTGGTTGGGAAAATATTGATGCTCCACATACTTGTTATTTCAATATGGATGTTTATTAATTAGTAAGGTATATTGGTTTTGTATTATATTGTTTATGTATTACACGATATTATGAATTCATTAGAGTTAATTAGTGATGGGTGGTCCCTATAATTATATTTCTTTATGATGCATCAACAGGTCTTATGAAGTAAACTAACTTGGGTATTTTGTGTGAAGCTTACCCTTTTCTATATGATATCTTAGAATGGCGCCTTAACGGTATGATTACGATGTCCGAAATTATTTATTTCATCAGTATACAATCAATTATTGTTATCCATGTGATTATTTACATTGGTATGTTATCCAATGATATATTACATGCTCATGTTATCATTTTTTTTACATTATTTGATTATTATTTATTCCTTCCATATTATTCAAACCTTGTTTATTCCATGTAAACTTCTATTGTATATAACTTTTACTAAGAATTTTCGATCACCCTTATTATGTTTTTATTTTCCCCATGTTATGAAGAAGAGTATTAAGTATTATATATTGAGATAGTATCACAAATGGAGAATTTTATGGGAGATGTTGAAGACTAATTATAAAATAAGAAATCCTTGATTTAGTGGGGAAATTTCCATTAGATGAGAAAGATATGGGTTTTGTTAGTTAAAGGGTTTTACTAACTCTGCAAAACACTAAAACTAAAAGGTATCATGTGTGTATGTGACTCAATAATGGTTTTTTATATTGTAATTATGGATGGATATGGTTGGGTTGCTCTAATTAGTTTCAAATCTAGTATATAAAGAATATGTTATTAGCACTAGATTCGAGAGCGTGGGTTAGGGTATGAAAAAATAATTTATTAGAGAATATATATAACATAACTAAAAATATATAATATTTGGGTAGAATCTCATTTAAAAATCCTTAGGAACCATGGTGATATATTTTTTTATCTCCTCGAGTACTTCTTTTATTACAACATAATGATCTTCCTAATGGTGTAATACCTTCAGCCTTAGCCAACTAATATTTCATGGATCTCTGTCAAAAATTGACTCCTTAGGTCATAACCAATTTTTTTGTGATGTTATCTTCCTATATCTTGTATAGTTTTTAGGGAAATAATTTATTTCCATAGTCTTAAATTATGTAAATCGCCTATAAAACCATGGATATAAGGTATGATAATGGTTTTAGAAACAATGATCAATACCTCTATTTCTGTAGTCCCATGACCTATTTACATGGTTTTAAAACCATTGAAATAGGTTCCATGGATATTTACATTGTTTAAAAACCATGAAAATAGGTTAAATTGAAATAAAATCAATTGGAATTTGATCCTATGAAATCCTGGTTAAACAAAGAAATACTTAAACACTATGCCATGTGTCAATTTTCTAAGTATAATTATATTTATATTCACATAATAATATATTTTTAAAAGTTTAAAATTAAATTATTATTATTAAATATCTTTTAAATAACAATCCTAACACCTATTCCTATAGTTTTACAAACCGTGGATATAGGTGCACTGCTGCCATATTTTTTAAAAACCATTTTTATAAGACCTCCTATAAATACCATGTTTATAGAGACCTATGAAAATAGTTTCTAAAACCAGACCTATTTTATAGTATTTATGATATACCCATTTTTGTGTGACTCACTTCATCCCTTGATATACAATGTAGCTGAAATTTTTTGTTTCTTCTCATCATAGTGTAACATGTTGCCCACATATTTCTATAAAAATGATTTATGAAATAAACATCTATTCCATGGAATGAATTTAATTTGTATGAGCAATTTTTTATATGAAAAAAACCTATTATACAAGACTAAAACCATTTACACTATAATTGTTTTTCTCCTTGGAACATTTAATTCCATTGTATCTTTATAAAAATTTAATCGTTGTCATATTAAATCATGATTATGTTTTCAAAAAATATTACATGAAAATTACACACACACACAATCACACTCATGAATGATCATATAAAGATAAATCCATGTTATTCTCTCCCAATGTTAGACAAACCAAAAAAATCATCATTAGATTGAATGATGTTTTTGAGAGTTATCCAAACCTCAGTTTAAAAAATTATACCATTTTAACCTGTCTCAACTGAGGTCTTCTCCATAGCCCCCCTTTTTCAACAAAGACATAGGGAACCTCACAATCCCAAGGGGAGGGGTATGCGATAACCATATAATACTATTTTGTTTATTTATCTCATTTTTTATAAGTATTCTATGTTAGAATTATTATAAAGGATATATTGATGTGGATTTGAGGATTAAATTCAATTTATTGAATTCATTAATACACAATATCACTTTATTTTGATGATAATTCTTCACTAAATTGATCAACTATTGTATAAAAATTTTTTATGGGTGAATTTATGGTAGTTGAAGTCTATCGAGGTTATTATATGGAGAATCTTGATTCTTATAGGTATGACAATCACCAAAGTGAAAAAGGAATATTTTTACTATTAATTATTTAATTATAACTCTATTAGTATAGTTTGTACATAATACCTTATGAGTACCCCTAGTTTTACTAAGGTTTCTAAGATTAAATCGATTGATCACTCATGGTATTGAGAAATCATGCTTGTTATGGTTCATGAATTCAAGTGAGAAACCATATGATTTGATAAGAGTAACCCAAACTCCCCATTATCTCATTATTATCCTTTATAAACCTTAAATGCAGTAATCTCCTCACACACATATTATACTATCCTTTATTATTTATAGTTTATTTTTAATATATATGAAATAAATTCATATAAATCACTTTTATAATAATGTTATATAAGAACATGAGCCTCAACTTAGTTGGTGAGGACTCTTTATGTTCATCCAGTAGACTTAAGTTTGAAATCAGGCAAAGGTATAATTTCAGGTACTGTAGCTGGTACTGTAGCTGTATTTTATCAGTGATGTGTGGTACTGTATTAGCACTGTAGTAGTGATGTGCAGGTATTATAACATGTACTGTAGTAGCCGGAACTATTCACCTTGTGCCACTGGTTTGGGATTGGATTCTATTAGGCCTTCGGGCCACCCATGCCTTTGGGCTAGTAAGGCTTTCAAGCCACCTTTAAGGCATTCAGGTCACCTCAAGGCCTTCGGGCCTCCTGATCAGTGCGGTTTCCCTAGATAGACTCTACAAAAAAGGAGCAGCCCTAGATGAGGATTCAGAACAAGTGCACTCACCAGAGTAGAACCAAATGGATTTGGATGAATAAGAGGGCATGACTACACCATCAGGACCAACCTGGGCTTGCATAGTAATCCTAGCTAGATGTAAATGTGAAGCTGGAGATCTATATTCATGATGAAAATGTTGGAGAGGGGTAGTTTCTTGTAGTTATAGTCTTGTTGAATTCCCTAAGACCTTTGGGTCATGTAATCTCTTAAGCCTACAGGCTATGTAATCTCTAAGCCTATGGTCCTTGTAAGGGTTCTCCCTCATCCTTTGAAAGGGGGTTTATCAAAAATCAATAAAAATGAAGGCCTTTGGTCCATTCAGGCAATAACGTTATATAAGAAAATTGGAGTAAGGGTTTATCTAAGAAGTTGTCCATGTTGATTTAATCTGGAACTTATAGTTATTATGTTTCTATGATCCTATAAACTTGTAGTAATTGTTTATACCACACTAAAAAAATACATCATGCACTAGAACATACTTATCTATAAACAATTGGTAAGAATTTAAATATAATTATCATTGAGGATAATTTTATTCACTAAAACATATCATGTTTTGATTACTTCTCTAATATATTGAATTCATATGCCACCATGATTTGATCAATTGTGAAAGACCTATTTTTAGAATAATATATGGATATTTGGTTTTCATAATGTATAATAATTTTATAATCAGACAGTCAAATCTCCCTCATTATTCCACTAAGTTACAAAACTTCTTAAACAATCTCAATAAAATAAATATATTTGACTCCTATTATCTATAAAAAATACATTAAATTTTATTATATTGGTCTTATAAATATTGTAAAAAAACCAATTATTGATTTTATAGTATCTATACTAACCACACAATCAAGATTAAATTTTTTTTGAACACCACTACAATATTCCAGATCATAACCAAAATTTAAACCAACATGAAAAAATTAATTACATGCCTTAGTAAACCATTTAAAGGGATGACACCATGGATTACAAAGGTTTGAAATGAACATGTTTAAACTGGTTACAAAAAATCCATGATACATAAATATCAATATATAACTAATTATTCCAAATATATTTTTATAAACTATACAATACACAAATGGTTTCTCATTATCATAGATTGAATATGTGAAATAATTAATTTAAATTGTTTTTAATAAAGTAGTATAATCCTTTTAAATATTTTCAATCCCATATTAGTTATATAACTTAAGTAAATATATATATATATTTAAAATAAATGGACTCATATTTATCTATTTTTCATAATTTCCATATACAAAATATTATTAGTAGTGAAGAGTTACGTCATTTAATTTTTTTTTTCTAAAAATCCATTCCCATGATTTACTAACTCTAATTATTTACAACTAATTAACATATCATCTATGTACTCCAATATAAAAATTGTATAACTTTTTCATTTCTTAAATAAAATATATCCATTAAATAAACCATGAATAAAAACATTATACAACATATATAAATTAATATTTTTATAACATAGCCTTAAATATTGTTTTATAAATGGAATTAACAAGTAAATAAAATTTACCAAAATCACAATTTTTCAAATACCCTTCATAAGGATTTATATAAATATACTCTCATAGGTTTCTATATAAAAAATTTATATTAACATTAATTTATTCAAAATTAATATTAAGAAAATTATTAAAAACTACTAAGAATATAATATAGATATATTTCAATATTAGTGGATTTTTCTAGTGTAACCAGCTCTATTTATTTGGATGAAAAATTTTCTACCAACATGAGTTTTTATTTCTTTATCTTTAAAAAAAATTCTTTTCTTTTTTGAAATAACTTATTACCTAAAAAATGGAGATAAATAGATTCTTAAATAAATCTTATTTATATTTTTTATTCATGAATTCTATTTCTTAATTCATGAATAGAATAAATTTTGTAAAATATTTTCCATCTATTGGTTCCCTATAATTTTTAGGTTTATATCTTAAATCTCATTTGACACTACAAAAGAATAGGAAATTAATTATACATGGTTGAACCTATTAGGGGTCCTAATTACCCTTCTAACATGATCCTTAGTTAACTAATAATATAAAAATATAATTATAGCTTAACTAGGTTTATATAAAGTTTAAATATGTCAATTATGCGTTGATATAATATCAGGTGAAGTAGGTGACTCCATCTAAAACTAAAAACAACTTTATCATTAATTTCAAACAACTTTTCTTAAAAATTCATCTTATTAGGGACAAAAAATCAATCAAAACTTATATCTACACTTGTCTCACATTTTGAATACTTTGGTTGATCTACCCTATTTTTATACCCTTTAACTCATTATGGATAACCTATAAAAATGAATTTATTTTCCCTTGGATTAAGTGATTTATTTTTAGTGCGTAAATAACTAGTACACCCAAACACTATAAGGTAGTTATACCCTGTGTTTTTTAATAAAACTTTCCCTCAGAGTCTTAACATATATTGAAAATAATAAGAACCTATTAATTTGGTAGAAAAAACATTATGGTCAATACGAATAAGGTTTTAAGAAAAATGGAGTAGGTCAATATAATTCAAAACTTTTACAAAATTTATTTGTTAATCATTTTATATAGACCATTTTTTTTATGTTTTAAATAACTATCACATGTATCAATATTTTTGTAAAGACCCTAACCCCAATATCCTAGAGTCAATGGTTACTTTATTGCATTGGAATAATATACAAGGAATCACATAACGAAAGATTGAATAGTTTAATAGTCTTGGTAAACTAGATACTTTATTTAAATTCACATTACAATTAAAAAAATAAATACAAAAAGTGTTTTATTTTAGAATTCCATATTTACTTTTATCATATCTCTGTATATAAATCAAAAAATACTTCTTGGTGTCTTGAGAAAAATAAAACATAAGAAAGGGGTGATCATAGATGCTCAGTGTGAGTAAGAGTACAATAAAAGATACCATGAATAAATAATCATAATCAATATATAAAGGTAATATCTGAAACAAAATTCATTTAAATAAAAAATTGAACATAATATGGAAAGAATAAATGATGATCAAATAAATTCATATAAATAATCACATGAGTATGAAACTTATCCATGAATATTATACCTAATTGAATAATCACATGAACATAAATAACTAATCTCATATTGAGAAAATGAATAATGTGAGACATCTAAAACACACTATCAAAACATTTCAAAAGACAATATAAAAATTTGGGTAAAAATCCATTTAATTTGGAAAATTGATTTGTCTCATGAGACCTACCAATGCATCAAGGGGCTCCGTAATTATGGAACCCACCCATCACTTAATAAATCCAATGCATTCCTCATATAAATGGGGTGAAACATAATCAACATAAACATTCATATTGAAAAACTAGCATATGAAATGTTAATACACACCCCAATAAATAAAAATAATCATAAACCATCATAAATAATATGGTGAATGGTAATAAAATTGTACATCCTCAGTAAAACTGATCATAAAACAACTGGATAAATAATCAGGATGGTATCAATACAACATATCCTTAGTGGATCATCATTACAACAAATGGATAATGTTTTTGATGAATAGAAAGACCATAAAAATTTCATTTAAAACAATTTTGAGGAAAATAAATAATAAGTCAATAAGCTATCCTATGAATTTCCCATTCCTTTATGTTTTGAAAATCATAAACACTTTTTACTTAATGATTATTTTCTTTCTCTAAGGAAATTTATTTTCTTAAACCTTAACATGATTTTTTATGTTATGATTAATGTTCCTTATCTAAGCTTAACCATATTTTTATTAAGACCAAATTATATTAGGAATAATCAAATCCTTATCAAAACCTTAGAACCTTATAGTTTATTTGAATCTGAGTCTCACTATTTTTAGACTCTGTTTCCATATGTTTTCAAACTTCAATTTATCCTGGATTTTGAATCTGAGTTTCATAGGATTTAGAATCCAGATTCTTAGAAATATAGACTCTGAATTCTTAGAAATCCAGACTCTGAATTATTAAAAATTCAGACTCCAAATTCGTAGAAATTTAGATTCTGAATTCTCATAAATTTTGACTCCAAATTCTCAGAATTACAGACTCTGAGTTATCAAATATTTTGAATGCATTTTTATATAAAATCAGACCCCGTTTCTATCTAAAATAAGACTCTATTTCTATCTAAAATCACAATATATTTTTATCTAAAATCAATATCTGTTTCTATACAAAATTAGACTCGTTTTCTATCCAAAACTAGTCTCCAAATTTGTATTTTTCTAGACTTCATTTTTATGTATATTTAGACTCCATTTCCAACTATATTTAGAATCTGATTATTCATACTTGATAAAGTTTATTTTCCTTCTTAATACATTTTTTCCAAATTTATTAGATTGTAGTTTACTTAAGTTTATTAAACTTAAGAATGTTTTTCTTATATGTTTTAATTCCTTAAACATGACTATGTTATGATGAAACAATGTTGTAAAATCTATTTCTAACTAACCATGGGATGAGTGACATGTGTATAGATCCCTATGAAATTCAAGGAAATATATGACTGTTAGATGAGGATATGACCATTGAGATTTTTAACTATAAATACCCTATTCATTTGAATAATATGAGAAAAATTTAGACACATTGAGAAGTGATGGATGTGTTGATTTCTAAAGAGAAAGACTCTCATGCTTTGTACAAATGCTCTGAACAACTTATTTAAGCTGTGAACAACTTGTTAAGTCTTCCTAATGTGATTCCAATTGGCTGATAAATTGAGGGCTTCTAGGGATAGGAAGACAGAGGTTCCGACTACCTTAAAGTTTGAGGACTTTTGGGGATATGGGGACAAAGGTTCCAACTAACTTAAATTTTGAGGGATTATTGGGATAACAAGAAATATTTTAATATTATTATCAAGGGATTACCCGGGTGTGGGTAAGACAAAATTTCTTGAATGTATAAATCAAGGGAAATTTATCCAAGGTTGTTGGCTACCCTTCTCTTTTGGTTAAAAGATTGCTTATTCTTGTTTACTTTTTTGTTACCAGTTTTAATTCCACCTCATTTTGTTAAAGAAATAAAGTATAACCTTCTCAGACTTTCTTATAATTATATAGTCTTATATAAAAATATTCTATACTCTTTAAGGTAGAATACTTCTCTAAGTAAAAATTTATTAAGTTTACTTATCAGATCCATTATTCAGATCCTAATAAAGTTAGTTTCTTAGTTAATAACTAAAGAGGGTTTCTGAATCCATGTTTTCTAACTTTGTTAAACATAGATTTTCTTAAGGATAAAAACAAAAGTTTTTAAACTTATAATTAACCCCCATCTTGTAATTAAGCATATACATCTATATTTCAATCCTACAATTGGTATTAGAGTAGGTATTTGAAATAATTGTATTTACATATATGTTTTCTTTCTCACATTTTATTGCTTAACTTTACTTGTTCAAGTTTTTCTTAAATATTTTTCTATCATTGTTTATAATCTTTTACCACGAATTATTTTTTGGGAAAAGATGTATTTTATTTTCTTACAGAATAACAAGAATTATCGTTAGTTCTATAGAAAATCTAAATCCTACCAAACCACCAATTTTTGATGGTAATGATTATGAGTACTAGAGAGATATGATGAAGAACATTATTATAAACATTAGAGTGGATAACTTTGTCATGATCACTAGAGAATAAAAAATTCCTGAAAAAGAAATCAGAACCTTCAAAAATTAGGAAAAAAAGAATATAAACTAAACTATAAAGTATACAATACTCTTTTATATTCCATGACCAGGAATATCTATAGTAAAATATATTCTTGTGAAGATGCCAATAGTATTTGGAAGAAAATTTAAGTTAAAAATTTTGGAACATAAAACGTGATAGAAACTAGAAGAGCTATGTTAAGATCTGGATATCATGGATTTGTATTTTATTATGGAGAAACAGTTTGAAAAGTGAAAAAAATGTCTATAACTATCATCAATTGTCTTCAATATATGGTAGAAAAAGTACTTGATGATTAATTACTTGTGGAAAAGATAATTGATATTATGCCTAATGAGTGAGAATCTAAAAGGATAACTATTGATGAAAATAGAAAAGTATCTAACATCACTATTGATGAGGTATTTTGAACTCTTCTTCAATATGAAATAATAATGAAGAGAGATTCCAACTTTAATAAGAAGAATAATGGTAATATAAGGGTTTATTTCACTAGTACATATAAATCCAATACTCCATAAAGGGTAACTAGATCTAAAGCTAAGAATGAAGTTTTAATATCTAAATCAAGTGAAAGTGATTAGTTTAAGAATGAACTAGCCAATATTTCTTGAAGGATGAACAAGATTGTGGGAATCAAATATTCTCAGTATAGATATAAGAAGAAATACAGAAAGGACAAGAAAGATTCTGAAGTAACTTGTTATGAATGCAAAAATTCTAGACATATCAGACCTAATTGTCCTATTCTCAAGAGAAAATACAAAAAGTATAAGAATTTTGGAATGAATAAAAAAAATTACTACAAATCTAAGGCTAAGAAATTCTTGAATGAAAATGACACCTGGAGTGCCAGTGGTGGTGACTCTTTAGATGAATCCTCTGAATATGAATATTCAATTTAGAAGAATATTAGTCTTATATCCAGATTACCTATTGAAAATCATTATATTATGGCTATGGTACATAATGATGAATATTTAACCAATATTTCTTTAATTTATAATTTTCCTAATAAATAATATTATGAGTCTTCAGATGAATTAACTTCCTCAACAGAAGATAAAACCTTACCTTTATTTTAAGAAGTCTTTAGATTTGATAAATTACTTGGGAATGAAAAATGTAAGATAAAAAAGAAGTTATAGAAAGAAAAGTGTAGAGTTTTTGTTTTAATAAAAGAAGTATCAGATATTTCAAAATATTTTGATAAAAAAACCTTGATTTTGATAATATTTCTAAAATACTTAAGGAAGTTAATTCTAATAAGGATAAAATTTCTAAGGATAATGAAAATATTATTTCTAGGAATTTTTTTTAGATAAAAACTCAAACCCTAATACTAATGACTATGAGGATAAGAATTTATACATTAGAATAAAATATGAAATATTTTTCGTAAAGAATCTTTTATCAAATTTCACTTATGGGAGGAATTTTTTTGATAAAATGTATTCAAAACTTTATCCCCCTTAACAATTCTGTATTTGGTTATACTCACTCAAAAACTATTTTTAGTCATAACTATTATGTTCCTCAAAGTGCTCCTTTTTTCACTAAGTTTCAATGTGGTGGAAATTGGGAGAAATTTTTTTCTTTGAATAAAACTCAATTATATGGTTTTTATAAAGATTACATTTCTATGAAAATGTGGATACCTAAGATTTTACTTTCAAATAATTTCGGATCCAAGAAATTTTGGATTCTGAAAGTCTAATTATTTTATTTTTAGGAAAATAAAGGAAGTACCAAAAACTACGCATGGTACATGGATAGTGGATGTTCTTAGAACATGACTGGTAACAAATAATTCTTTGAAAATATTATCAAGACGAAGGGAGTAAAAGTAGATTTTGGAGATAATTATTAAGAAGAAATTATTGGTATATATAACATTGTTCTTCTTGGAAAAACATTAATTTCAAATGTTTTATTTTTCAAAGGTCTTAAAAAAACCTTATAAGAATAATAAAATTATTTGATGAAGGTTACCTTGTGAATTTTAGGAATTATAAATTTCTAGTACACAATTACAAGGAAGAGTTTATTCTATCTACCCATAGGCATGAGAATGTGTATACACTAAACTTAGAAGACCTTAGGAGACAATATCTACCTTGACTTAGTGAAATGGAAGATCAGTCTTGGTTATAAAATAGATAACTAGGACATTGTAACCTTAGGAACCTATGTAAACTCTCAAAGAAAAGACTTGTTAAGGATCTACCGAATCTTAAATTTTATTCTTTAAAATTTTGTGACCCTTACCGATATAAAAAGAAACATAAGTCAAGATTTAAATCAATTAGTAAAGTCTCGACTTCTAATAAATTACAGCTAGTGCATATGGATCTTTTTGGTCCAACACAAACTATAAGTATTGGAAAAAAATACTATCTATTTGTTTTAGTTAATGATTACATTAAATTTACTTGGGTGTATTTTCTAGAAAAGAAATATGAAGCTTTTTATTATTTTAAATATTTTTAATCCAATGTTAAAAATGATAAAAATCTTTCATTGATAACTATTCATAGTAATCAAGGGGGATAATTTGAAAATTCATATTTTGAAACTTTTTGTAGTAAAAAAATAATTACTCATAACTTCTCATCTCCATGAACTCCTCAACAAAATTATGTTATTCAAAGAATAAACCAAATTATTTAAGAGATAACTAGAAAAATGTTGATTAAATATTCTATTTCTAAACACTTTTGGGATGAAGTATTAAATACTTATTGTTATAATATAAATTGAGTTTTAATTAGACATTCTCTTAATAAAACACCTTATGAATCGTGGATTGGTTAAAAACCTAACGTTTATTACTTCAAATTATTTGGATGAAAAGTATTCATCTTGAATATCAAAGATAACTTACATAAATTCTCAGCTAAATATGATAAAGGAATTTTCTTAGGCTACTCCACTACTTATAAGTCTTTTAGAGTTTTTAACAAAAATTATTGTGCTATTGAATAAATAGTGCATATTAAATTTTAGGAAACTGATCATTTTTTTAGACATACCCAACCTATATCTTTGGATGTGTTTTAAAAAACTGATTATCAAAAAATGATAGAATATTCTTATAATAAGGGAAATAATCAATAAAATTTTTCAAAAGTATTTACCCCAAAATATTTTTTACCTTATGTTGATGAACAGGTTTTACAAATCCCAAATCAGTCGTTTCCTAAAAAGCAACCTAGTGATAGTATTATTGGTGATATAAATAGACATATAAAGACTATAAGTTCTTTATGAAATTAACTACAACATCTTTAATTTATTTCCTAATTAGAACCTAAAATCACTAACGAAGCTTTATGTAATGACGATTAGATTAAATCTATGTAAGATGAACTAAATTAATTTGAAAAGAATAAAGTTTGGACCTTGGTTGAAAGGCCTAAGGAAATTTCTATAATTGGTGTAAAATGGGTTTTAAAAAATAAATGTGAAGAAAATAGAACCATTTTATGAAATAAAGAAAGATTAGTTGATAAAGGATATAATAAACAAGAAGGAATAGACTATGAAGAAACCTATCCTCCAGTAGATAGACTTGAATCTATTCATATTCTACTATCCTTTGCAACATTCTTTAATTTCAAACATTTTCAAATGGATTTGAAGTGTGTTATCCTTAATGGATATGTTCAATAGGAAGTTTATGTTGAATAACCTCCTGGTCTTGAAGATACAAAATATCCTAAATATTTTTTCAAACTAACCAAAGATTTATATGGACTTAAACAATCCCTTAGAGCCTAGTATGATAAACATACATGATTTTTGTTACAAAAAAATTATGTTAAGGGAACTATTGATACAACCCTTTTTATAAATAAAGATAAGAAAAATGTTTTGATTGTTCAAATTTATATTGATGAAATTATATTCGGATAAACACAGAAATCTCTTACTGATTGATTTGAGAATATCATGAAATCTGAGTTTGAAACGAGTATGATGGGTGAGTTAAAATTTTTCATTGGTTTTAAAATTTCTCAAAAACTAGAAGGAATTTATATATCTCAACATAAGTATATTAGAGATATTCTTAAGAAGTATGGATAACACTAAAAGTATAAGTACACCAATTAGTTCCTCAAACTCTCTTGATCTTGATAATGATGAGAAACCGGTATATAAAATATCTTTTAAAGGTATAGTAGGAAGTTTATTATACTTCATATCTAGTTGTACATACTTAATGTTTTAAATATTATTTTGTGAAAGATATCAATCTAATCCAAAGGAATCTCATAAAAATCAGTAAAATAATTTTTTTCTATCTAAAGGGAAACATGGATTTATGACATTTCTATTCTTCTAGAAATGATTTTTTTAAAAACGTTTTTCGAATGCTGATTTTGGTTGATGTAGAATGGATAAGAAAAGTACATTTGGAAATTTTCATTTCTTAGGAGATTAATTAGTTTCTTGTTCATGCAAGAAGAAACACTCAGTAGCACTTTACACTATTGAAGCTAAACATGTTACAGTTGGAGGTTGTTGTGCTCAAGTATTGGGGATGAAACACACACTCACACACTATAGAATGAATTTTACCAAAACAAAAATAATTTGTGGTAATAATAATTCTATTTACCTAATAAAAACCCTACACATCACTCTCGTGAAAAGAACAGATACATTAGGCTTCACTTCCTTAGGGACCACACACTTAAATGAGATATATTTCTTCAATTTATCGAAATTCAAGACTAAATTGCTGATATATTTACAAAATATTTACCCTCGGATATATTTGAATACATTAAACAAAAAATAGGAATGATAACAGTAAGGTAATATTCTATATTAGTATTTTTAAAACACATATTTTTATATTAAGATACTTCTTTTCATAGGGGGAGTATATATGTTTTTAATATTTTTTAGAACATAAAATTTTCTTTCCTTAATAAAATTTTTCAAAACGTAAAAATTTTCTTTCATTAATAAAATTTTTCAGAACCTAAAATTTTCTTTCCCTGATTAAATTTTCAGAACCTAAGTTTTATAAGAATAACCTTCTAAATATTAAAAATCCTTAATAATAATTATGAAATGTTTTCTCCCTACTTAAATATTTGTAATTACATTTTTTACATATTGGTATTTCCATCTTATTTTAAGAAAACCTTATCAGATTTAATTTCCTTAAATCCAATTTTTCCTTAAAACCTAAAAAGACCGGATTCATTAAACCCTTATTCGACATTAAGATCAACCGTCAGATTAGATCAAGATAATCTCAAATGTTGCATCTATCCAAGAATTCAAACCATCATTGTGAAACCTATTTTGAGGGATCTCGTGTTCATGTCCCACATTGGTTCTCTCACCCTTTTTTATTGAAGCTCTACCCTTTTTTAAGTGTGTCGTTATGTTTTCCCAGTATCCTTACATTTTGAATATCTCTTGAAGATTCTCCTCAGACTCTGATGCAGTCTCAATCTATCAAGGAACCCAAGTATTGGATTATGTTTAGGGAAAGGTTAATAGATCAAAATTTCTTCTCCAAGTACGATTCTTTTGTTATAAATATTATTATGTTAAACATATGGAAAATTTTATGTGTTTTTATATAAAACAATCATGATCCGGTCTACACAGAACTTGTTGTGGAATTTTATGATTCAATTCATTTCTATGAGTAAGGAGGAAAATAGATATTTAAGTTTAGAAGCTATAGGAAGTCGTATTCTTTATCTTTCGAATAGTATCAAGAATCCTTGACATTCCATAAGAAGGAGAGGCAAGTTTATTCTCCCACCATTTTCCTGACAAGGAAGTCTATTTCAAGAAGGTAAATACATTAGAGTGCCTTATGATGAAAAATGTCAATAAAACCCAAAATTTATCATTTATCAACAAACCATAGGTTGGTTGCTTTATGGATTCATGGTTTTCTTATCCCAAGAAAGGGTGATAAGGATTCACTCAAGATTTGTGATACCTTTCTCTTAGATTTTCTGGTGAACCTAAGGAAGATAAATTTGGTGAAGTACATTCCTCTGAAAACTAGTAACATTAATAATGGAAATATCAAGTCTCAGATTTGATGTATATAGTGATAATTTCAAAGATTATAGTCTTATGTTTAGAATCTTTCAAGATCCCTTTCATCTAAAAGGCTAAGAATTTAAAGATTATACTTCTCAGGGATTATACTTTAAGGAGAATGAAGATTGGTTTTAATAGTGAATTAGGTGAGTTTGTAGATATTCTTAATAAGGAAGATCAAGCTAAAAAAGATGAAGCTGTTAAGTTGTCCAGAAAAAAAACCAAAAGAACTCAAACCTCAGTTACCTGAACCTATTCAGGAACCTCAATCATCACCCCGAAAGAGAATAATCAAAAGAAGTTTTCTAATTAATTAGTTACTAAGTGGATGGAGTAGAAGAAAAAGAGAAAGGAAGGAGATCCTATTTTGGGATTAACCCTATAGAGACTAAGGATTAAAAATTATTGTTGCTGAAAATATCAAGAAATAAGAAAACTAGAAAAAGAAAAAGAAAAAGATTCACAATTTTAGACTGTTCAATATTTGTTAAAATATATTGAGAAATATTCAAAACAATTTCAGTTACCAGAATCCTTTTTTAAGGAAGATTCACTTCTAGAATAGATTTTTGAAGAAGAAGAAATTAAAAAAGAAGAATAAGAAGAAGAAAGTGAATATGTGATCAGAATGGTTGACGAGTATCATAAAGATAAGAGTCCTTCTGATAAACTTTAAATAAGAACTTCTCAATCTTCATCCACAAAAATAGCTTCAGATAACCAGAAGGAAAATTATAAAGAAGAGGAAGTTAACCAAGGAAATTTAAGTGAATAAATTTAAGACAATGAAGATATTATTCAGGAATATGAAGAATATATTAATGTTGAAGAACAAGAACACAAGGTGGACAATGTTGTTGAAAATTTTGGTTCTAAAAGAAAGTTATTTCTTCTTGATACACCTTAGAAGGATATATCTGGATGATATGAGTAAAATAATGTTTAATAAGAGAAATATACTCCTCTATAGAATGATTCTTTAGATTACTAATCTTCATCATCCATGGGACATGACTTTGTGGTACATTCTTTGAAGAAACTTGTTGATTAAATACCATTCTTCCCAAACATTGAATCTAAATGTCAACTTATTTAAGAGTCAGCCAACATGAAGTTATATTCTACAAATTTTATTGATAGAAAAGTTAATCAAGAATGAAATGGATTTCAAAACCTTCGTGATCAACTATAAAGCTGATAGAAAGTGTTTCAAGAAGATAAAAACTTGGTCAAAGTTAGTAATTGATGATCTTAATCTTGTTGGTGATTATATGGATTTAGTTAAAGAGTCCTTTAACAAGTCTAATGAGAAGTTCAAGAATATTTTTTAAAGGCTGAGACAAAAACACGATTCCTAAATCCAAGAGAATAAAGATCACTACGGAAAGATTAATTCGGTTTCTATTATCGAAAATAGAGAAAATGATACTATAGATCAGTTAGTAGAGAAAGTAAAATTTCAAGAAGAAGTTATCAAGTCACAAGAAGAAATTATTTGGTCTCTCAAGAATAAGAACCAAGAGAAATAAGAATTACTCAAGAAGTACCAAGAATATCATAAGAAGATAAAGAAGATGAAGGCCATCCTTAATAAACTTCTTTTAAAGAAGAATAAAGACGATTAATTATATTAAACCTATGATATTTTTTATACTAAAATATTTAGTTCAAAGTTAATAAAATCTATTTATTATACTTTGTTTCATATGTATTATTTTCTAACATTTTTGGTACCAAAAATTTCCCCCTCCATTCCTTTTTAAAAATCAAAAAGGGAGAGAAAATTTTAAAAAGAATATCATATTATAGGGGAGCATAATCTTAAAGAAAAATTTCTTAAGAAAAGGAAATTTATTTCCAAGACATAATCTTAAGCCAAAGAATATGATCCTTAAGGTGAAAAATCCTAAGGAGGATTTAGTCATATTTACTAAGCTAACAAATATAAGGGTGATACATTTTTATTTCAGGTTTTTCAAACATAATATTCTTTTTCAAAAATTGGTTTGTTCTTTCCAAAAAGGGGGAGATTGGTAAGTTAATAAGCTATCTTATGACTTTTCGATTCCTTAATGTTTTGAAAATCACAAACACTTTTCCTTTAAGTTTATTTTATTTATCTAAGGAAATTTAATTGTTTAAACCTTAACATGATTTTCTAAGTTATGGTTAATGTTACTTATCTAATATTAACCATATTTTTGTTAAGACTGAATTATCTAAAGAATAGTAAGATATTTATCAAAACCTCATAACCTTAAATTTTCTTAGAATCTTAGTGTCACTATTTTTTAGACTCCATTTCCATATATTTTCAAACTCATAGTCATCCTTAAATTTTGACTCTGAGATTCACATGATTCAGACTCTGAATTATCAAAAATTCAAATGCTGAATTATCAGAATTTTAGACTCTGAGTTCTAAAATCTTTAGAATCTATTTCAATCTAAAATCATACTCCATTTCTATCTAAAATCAGACTCCATTTCTATCTAAAATCATAATTCATTTCTATATAAATTCAGACTCAGTTTCTATCTAAAATCAAATTCCATTTCTCTCTATAATCAAACTTCATTTCTATCCAAAATAAAACTCCAAATTTTTATTTTTTTGATTCCTTTTTTATATATATTTAGACTCATTTTAGCACTATATGTTGAATACAATTATTTATAGTTGTTAAAGTTTCTTTTCATTATTAATATATTTTTACAACTTTTCAATATCATAGTTTACTTAAGTTTATTACACTAAAGAATGTTTTTCTTACATGTTATAATTCCTTACACATGATTATGTTACAATGAAACGATGTTGTACAATATGTTTCTAACTAACTGTTGGATGAGTGACATGTGTATAGGGCCCTTCTAAATTCACAAAAAAAATATGAATGTTGGAGGAGGAGGTGACTGTTTAGATTTCTGCCTATAAATACCCTATCCTTTTGAAGAATTATAGAAAAATATAGACACATTGATAAGTGCTAGATTTGCTGATTTATAGAGAGAGAGACTCTCATGCTTTGTGAGAATGCTGTGAACAACTTGTTTAACCTATAAAAAACTTTTTCATTCTTACTAGTGTGATTTAGAGTGAATGATCAATCGAGGGATTCAAGGTATAGGAAGACAGAGGTTTTGACTACCTTAATGTTTGAGGACTTCTGGGGATTGGAAGACAGAGGTGTTGACTACCTTAAAGTACGAGGGATTTCAGGGATAATAAGACATATTCTGATATTCTTATCGAGGGATTACCCTAGTGTGGGTAAGACAAAATTTCTATAAAGTATAAATAAATGAACCTTTATACAATGATATTGGATACCATTCTCTTTGGGTTTAAATATTTCATATTCTTGTATACTTATTATTATTACAAGTTATAATTTCGTTGAATTTTGTTAAAGAAATAAAGTATAACTTTCGTATACTTTCTTATACTTATATACTCTGATATAAACAATATTCTATACAATTTAAGTTAGAATATTTTTCTATATAAACTTTTCTTAAGTTTCATTATCAGATCCATTATTCAGATCCTCAAAAATTTAGTTTCTTAGTTAAGATCTAAAGAGGGTTTTTGAATCCCTCTTGATTAACTTTGTTAAACATAGATTTTATTAAGGATAAAAATGAAAGTTTTTAAACCTATAATTCACCCCTATTGAAATTGGGAATATACATCTATATTTCTATCCTATAATAACTGTTTCACTTTGAGAATATTTTTAAAACTAAAAGTTAAAAAAATATTTAGAAAATAATTTTCTTTGAAATTAAACTTTTAAAGTTATAATGTAAGATTTAAAAAATTGAGTGGTCATGATGGTGGAAAATTATGTTCATATCAAACATGTTAAAACAAATATTTCTTTCACATTTCTCAATAAAATCTAAATGGGCCTTTTTTGGAAAGTGACATAAATATTCCTTTCAAAAAATTTTATAAAAATTAAAACATAGGTAAAAATTTATTTAATAAATTATTTTTAGAATTAAAAGAACATTTTTGAATTTTTTTAGAAAACATGGATTTGGATGAAAAACCATTTTTAACTAAAAAGATAAATAATGCTTCCATTTCTTAAAAGAACACCCTCTCAATCATTATAAGTTCCAAAGAGAGGAAAATATGGTACTATTACTTGAAAATTTTATAAATAACTAGATTATATAAAAATATATTGGTTTTAATATAGAAATACCAAATAATTACCCCAATGTATACTTAAACATAATTAACCCTCAATGAATATGAGATTGTGAAATAAAACCTTACCAATTTGAGAACATTTAAATCAAAATAAATATGAAATAAATAATTTCAAATAAAAATTTAAATACTAGGATTATAAATATATTCATGATATAACATATCAAAATGGTTTTTATATACACCACACAAAGGAATAAATGATGAATATGGAATATGCCTCACAAAAGTAAAAGTGAGACAAAAAACCCTTACATTAGGTCTAATTTCCATTATACATGTTCAAACCTCATGTATAATAAATATAGGTTAATTATGAGTATATTAAAAACAAAAATATTATATATCATAACATTTATTATCCTATTATAATATTTTACCCCCAATTTGTTAATAATATTTCATTATTTTCATTGTTTTGGGTGTTAATTGGCTGGTTTTCTTGTGCGGGTTTTTCATGAAAGTTCTAGTTATTTTATATATGATATAGTTACAGGATATAAAAATTTATATTAATGTTATAAATACTATTTTTTCTCTTTAGATAAATCCTTAGAACCATTCTTTAAAATTGGACATAGAAATGTATCGCATTACTTCGTGCAGACGGTAGGGCATACAAACACATGAGTGACGATATCATTCCCTTAAAAGGTGAAATGGTAAGGAATTTTATGATATATTAATTTTATATAATTTATATCATTTCATATATATCACATATATTCATTAAATTTATCATTATTACTTTCCATGTAAAGTTTAAGTGAAAAACGAATCATGTTACTTCATGAGGTAATAATCCACCGTACACACAAGCACCATTATTGTATTTAAAAAAAAATGAAAAGTAAGATGGTATATGTTATATTATATTTAATTAAGTATAATTATATCAAAAATTATATATATATATATACATTAAATAAATAATTATATCCAATTTTGAGTGGAGTTGATGTAAAATGAGTTACATCAGTTCACAAGGCGGTAGTCCACCGTACACATGATCGACGATTTCGTTTTCCATTTTTCGGAAGTGGAGATAGATAAATATTATTACATAAAAATAATAACATATAAGTATATGGGATATTATGGTGTTATTATATTTTAAGTGTTAATAAAAAATTGAATGTTGTAAAAGAAGAAAGAAAAATAATGAGCTCAGTGAAGACAATTACATGCTCTTTGAGAAACATTCTTTGGATCTCTTCTTAATGACCACAGGGATAGTATTTTTGGAATAAATATAGCTATATAATTTATATAAGGATGTTGGGGAGGAATATTTTCAGGTTTATATTTATTCAAATTTCTTGAAATATGTGAATAGGTGGGGGGAGTGAGTTCCCTTGTATAATTGAGGAGGAGAGACATTTTTGTAAATACCAAACACCATTCAATAATGGGAAGCCAATATCACCTAAAGTGGCTAAAAAATTAATAAATAATTTAGTTTAGGTATTATATGGTCTATAAATTCCTCCAATACAAAAATGTGTGTTTAACACGTTATTACTTAGCCTTTAAGTTTACTTAATTTTACTGTTTTAGTTTTCACTATGGTAACTAGTCATTTTAACCTAGGTAATTTATCCATTAATCCTAAAATAAAATGATAAATATTAGATAATTTATAAATTTTTATTCAAAATATTAACTTAAAATTTTAAAATAGTAATTATATTTGTTTGGAAAATTAATTTTAACACAAGTGCATGTAACACACAAAACCGCGTTTTAACCTTGCCCACACTAATTAATTCATTATTGTTTTTACCAATTATTATGACCTAAATTTAAGTTGGAATTATTACATAAAATTAATTATTTTTATTCCAAATAATGAATCCATTTTATCAAAGTCATCTCAAAAAATTGGAAAATTTTAAATTTAAATTAAACCCGCATACTCAAGAAAAAATTGGATTTTGAAAGAAAAACGTTCAAATGTTTAAAAAGTTTTTATATCAGAATTCAACATGAAATTAATTAAAATTACTTAAATTTGATAAATTTTAATATAATTTATGTCATTTTACTTTAAAAATAATTTAAAATATAATTTAACTTTTTAAATAATTTAAATGAAAATACAGTTTTCAGTAAAAACAAGTATTTTTCACTATTCATAAAAAGATTAATCTCTTCATAAAATTCTCAAAAAGTTACCCATAAATAATTTTTACATGTATATTTATTAAATTAAGTTTATTTTTTCAAATATATTTTCAAAAATGGGTAAAAAGTAGTTTTAAATTATGTGCCCAAAGTGAAACTAAATCGACTTTTAGAGAAATATCATTTTTCAGAAAACATTTCTTTTTCTTTAAAATGATTCCTATTTTTTTTCTAGTCGATAGATCACAATTGAATTTATTTTATACATGTATAAACCATATAATTTTCATAATTTAATTTTTCAAATTCATACCCACCAACTTAACAGCTTGGTTTTAATGGCCACATTTAAATAATAATATTTTAATAGAGTATCACCTTTCTGTTAAAGCTAGTGTTGCTTGAATTTCTAGATATCGAAGAGAATGAATTTATTTTTTAAAAAATATATCATAAAGTCTCAGTTTGTTATATTCCCTTCTAATCATGGTGTTGCGTTTCAAATACAATATCAAAGATGATATTCCTCTTTTGAAATCTTAGGGCATTACATTTTACCCCCTTAAATAAATTACATCCTCAAAATTTAATTTTGATCATGTAAATTAAGGGTTTGAAATTTTAAAATACCTTTATTTGAAACCCACATTGTAAAAAGTTTTAATAAAACATCATATTGATAATAGATAAATGGAAGTAAAAAGGTCATATTGTAACATCCTGAATAAATGAAGAATATGACATTTTTATATTTATTAATATTTGGGAATTAAATATTAATTTTACTTTAAAGGGATTGCTATGTTCGATAGTGTACCAGATATGCAACAACAGGTTTCTTTGAAATCTTATGTTTCACACTAATAATATAATATTATTATTTTAAATGGTAGTTAACTCCTTGACATTGTATTGGAGGGAATGAACAAAACTAACTACAATATGATTATACATGATTGTTAAATGTATTTACATTTATCCAATAAAAAATTAGAGGCTCAAAATGTGAATGAATCTAATTTTAAGCATATTTTACATTAAAAGGCCAATTTACCGCCTTTTAATGGAGAAGCCTTTTTAAATATAGTTTTGTTCATTTTTATATGTTCTATTTGACCAAATAAAATTCTTCTTTTGATTTGGAACATCAAAATTTACTTTGGGTAATTTTTTGGTATTTTTCTAATAAAGTTCATTTTTTAATGAATAAATAAAAATATTGTATTTTAATTCAAAACTAAATTTTAATATAATTTATTTATATGGTTATATTATCTTCTTAATTGGTTTTAAAGTGTAATTATAATATATTTTTACCATTTAATCTAATGTTGGTCATTGGAATTAATTTCACTTTGAATTTGGACATAAAAAAGTGTCAATCTTTTGATAGTTATTGTTTCTTAAAAATACATTATTTGTTTTAATAATGAGAATTAATTTTAAATTAATTAATGCCACTTCTATGTGTTGAATTTGGAAAAATAGACATCATTTTTGAATTTGAAATATCAAATAAATCTTAGGCTGATTTTTTGGTATTTTTCTGAAAAACATCAATTTTTGATGAATAGTGAAACCACTTATTAGTAGTTAAAAAATGAATTTTTCATTTAAATGAAAATTTACTACTTATGTGAATTTAATTTCCAAAATATTACATACATTGTTGTTATTAGAAAGTAAAATGTGGTTCAATAAGATGAAAATAATTTTTGGTGAATAGTAACTTTTGACTTTTATTTACCACGGTTAAAGGTAAATGGGTAATTCAAGGTAAAAAGAAAATTATAATTAGCTTAAAACTTTTCCAAAACTTATTGGTTGAGTCATTAACGACCATGGGAATATTTGGGTCGATTTTGGGACCCCATTGAGCCACTTGGGAGTGATAATGACAATATAGATTTATTAATTTAACATAAAGGCAAAATAGACAAAAACAAAACTCTTTTAGTTATTAATATTTATATGGTGTTATATAAGTAATATTTTTGACTATAAATATTCATTGAAAATCTAAAACTATTTCCTACATCATGGTATTTTTTCTATAATTTTTAGACATCAAATAAATTAAATTATTTATGACAGAATAATGATGCAGTATTTGCCTCATTAATAAATGATTTAAATAAATAAGATTATAATGATTAAAATATTATCCAAAACATGTCCAATTATTATTGGATGATTTTATTTAGAATATGAGTCACCTTATCTTTGACCTTAATGATTTTTGGACCTTTTGAAACTGAATATCATTATATAATAAAATAATAATTTCACACTTTCCTAAAGAGCCCCTCCCCCCCCCCTTATAAAAAGAGACCACTTCTAACCAATTACTCACACATATAAAGCCTTTTGGATCATCCAACCTCTGCCAAATTTAGCTCCCTGCATCCCTATCCTCCTCCTAGAAGCCTTACCTTAGTCATAAGTCACTTCAAGGAGTCCTTTGGTTCAAACCAAAAGGAGTTACCCAAATTAAAGGTAACAATTTCTCTTAAACAGTTGTTTTATTTTACTTCTCCAACACCTAAAATATTTTTATTCATATATTTTGTAAAAAAAAGTATCCTAAATATACTATGATGTTTTAATGAGAAGTATTCTAATCACACTTACACACACCTCCATCTAATGGGTGAAGAACACAATGTTTCTGGGGATGGAAAACTAACACCTCACGAAATGATGACTGTTCTATTACCTCATACCGCCTCTCATGGTGGCCATTATGATGAAAATTTATTTATATATGATATATATTATATTTATGTTTTATTTATGATTCTTTATTTTCCATTTATATCATACCTTTGTAGTTTCCATTATGGGTAAACACGATAATTTCATTTAAGGAAGTGCGGACTACCACCCCCTCAAAGTGATATGACTTGTTCATACCATATGTGGTACGTATAAAGGATTGATTTAATGATATTATATATGATACAATACTGTAATTATAATACTACTATGTATCATTATGTTTTAATTCCATTAAATATGAAATAGAAATGGAAGAAGCGTTCATGCGTACGTACGACTTACCATCTCCATGAACGATGCATTTCATTTCTTACCTCTAAATGTAATGTACTATTATAAATAAATGTATATACTGGATATATAAGATATATATTATATATACATCATTATTATAAGTCTGGATATAATAGACTATTGACCACATGGACAACTTGTAAATATAATGTGTTCATTTTTTACTCAAGTACCAAATATCGACAAAACGACCATTATTAACTTCAATGATTAAATAATGTTTATAACCTGGTAATAATTGATATAAATGGAATTATAAACTTGAAAAAAGTTTTTAAGAAAGTATAAATTAACTTTAGTTTATTATTCAGGAGATTAAAGAATGACCGAGTCAAGTCGGACCCGAGGTAAGAGATTTTCTTATCTCACATTTAATTCCGTGAGATTTCCATTGTTCACCACTTATTAATTGCATGTGGTGTATTGTGTACTGCCATTATATATATATTATCATTATTATCATTATATTAATGGTATAATTTGATTCATTTTTTGGTTATTAACTTTTGGTCATATGGCTCAGTTGATTACAACGTGGTAAAGGGTTTTATATCACTTTTTATTCCTGTGAGATTCATGCTATATTTTCCACTATTTCCTTTTGTGTGGTGTATGTACTGCCCATGATTGTACTCTTTGTGTAATATAATTTAATTTATTAGTATTTACATCTTCATTGTATGATCCTTCTTTCATGTGGCATATTTTTTGTAAGTTACCAAATCGGTAAGGGAAGCTTTCACCCTCCTCTTTTTAAAAGACTTCTTTTTGTTGTGTCCTTTAATTTACATCTTATTATGTTGGGATATGTTATTTTATATACTTATTGATGTAAAATTTATTTAAAAGTGATGAGATATCATTTTTGTCTCATCAACTCATTTTCTGAATTTTAAAGTGACGTCGTTAGGCTGTCGAATTTTTACAGGGGAACTTCTTAACCCAATTTCCATTCTTTGGGTTCATCTTGTACTTATTGAATATGTCATCCTATGAATATGTGTGAATGAAATATGATTGTTTTACACTTAATATACACTTATATTGGGATATTAATACTTTTCACACATAATTATGAGATTGATTTATCCTTAATTTTAGGATACCATCTTTGTAAGGGACTTCGTCTCAATCTCATTTCATTGAGGAATATTTTGTTTTAATACACAACTTTCTTTTATACACTTTATAAACACCCTTGAATTTTCAAAGGGAATATTTTTCTACAAAGCGTTTTACCGAATGAAGAAAATAATGTTCCTTTTAACGTAAGTAGTGACAATGACCTTTTCTGCCGCCGTGAGTATTATTTGATCTTTGGGTTCCTCAACAAGCCGTAATGTTTTTAAAAGAAAATAAATACCATATAATCTTTTATATATTTTGGTATTTAAAATGGTTTTTATAATGTATTTTTTATGTTAATATATTTAAGTGATATATTGTGATTAAAATATAGAAATTTCTTCTTTCCTTTACAATTGTTTTATGTGTTATGATTTTATAATGGTACTTGGAAATTTGACGGGTGGTTACATGATAAACCAAATGACTGGTGGTGTTGTGAATACCAAGACAGGTGGTTACGTTATAAACTCCAATGCATTGGGTATGGGAGATAGCCGTATGGCTATTCCATTTAGTGATATGTGTGGAAGTTGACCGTATGGTTATTCCATTTATGTATGTTTATGTCCCAAGTAACCTTTATATGTTATGTGTTATTTATATGGGTTTTATAGTAATCTTTTGGTTACAAGAGGGTAAGTAATGATATTTTATTCAGTGAAGAGTATTTAATACTTCATAAAGGTGAAAATTATTACTTATGATAAAGTATTCATGGTTTACCTGTTGTTTGGAAAAACTAACAGTTTTCCTTCTTTGTGTATCCTTTACAAGGATTTTTATGCTCATCCCAAGTTTTTGAAATGTGTTTCACATGACATAATATGGAATAAGGGCAAGGATGGGATCAAAGAAAAGTCATTCTTTCTTAAACATGGAACTAGACATGACTCTTTTTTTTTTCCAGATTTTATATTTTATGAAAAAATGGAAATTTTATAGAAGTATCTACTTTGTATTTGAAATGAAATGTAATAGTTATATCCTAATTCACTAAAACTCTAAACTTGAAAATATCCTCAATGTGAATTATTCGTTTAATTCAATATTATGTAAAGTTTAAGGCTGGGTCCTTATTATTGGTATCAAAGGTTGGTTTAGATACCTTTAGAGGTTAGGGTATTCTTTAAGCATAAGTGACATAACCATAATGGTTAGGATTTTAGAAATATTCGTAGTTTTTCTGATAAAGTAAATGAGTTTAAGATAACTTGAATAAGAATATCTTAGTATTTACCCTCCTCATAATATATTATATGATGATTTTACTAATATACTTACACTGAACTTTTTGGTTTTAGTAAATGGCTGGATCTAGCAGGCATCAAAGTAATAGTGGATGTGAAGAAAACTGTGATGGTTTTATGAACGATAAACTGAATGAAATGAGAGCTACAATGAGAACTCTTATGGTTATTCTCTAACAACTATCTGGAGTCATGATGGATAACCTGAACCTTGGTGATTTTTATAAGGCATCGTATATGCGAGAAAAAAATCCCTACTAAAGTTCAGGTAATAATCATAAAGGTAAGTATGTTCAAAAACCTATGTTTCAAGGATGTGGAAAGAAACACCAAGGAAAATGTTTCAAAGGGACGGGAAGATGCTATAGAAGTGGAAATTAAGGTCATAAAGCAAGAACCTGCCATGGAAAAATGAAGCATCCAGTTGACTCCAGGAAAGGGAAAGAAGTTCTTTCTGAGGGATCAATTGAATGTTTTAAATGTGGTGTGCATGGTCATTATACAAATAGATGTCCAATGAAGATGTTTCGGGAATAGAATAACCATGTTCATACAAATATATGTTTACCAATACCTAATTCCATTCCAATTTAGGATAAAGAAACTGACAATGACCAATGAAAGGTATGGATTATTTCTTAACATATTTTTTTGACATTATTGAATCTTAGGATATGATATATTATTTTGTTTGTAGGAAATAAGTATTTCAGAATAAGTTAGAAAGGAATGGTTAATGGATCATGAAGAAAATTGAATGAGTAAGAAGTTAACATATAAGGGATTCAAGTGTTGTGATAGATTTTAGGATGGTGAAATGCTTAAAAGTACTAAGGCTCTTTTGATGATGGGATTACATTAGGAGACTTTTTATAGTATGTGTAACCTTGAAGTATGATATATGAAAATTTTATTCAAGGAATAATTATCTTTTCATTTGTGGATATAGTTATAAAGAACCATTTGGGTTTATATGATCCATGAATTTGAGGAAATTACAGGTTAATACATTTTGGGATGCAAAATGAAAGTTAATAGGTAAAATTTGTGGTTAAAATATGTTATGGTTATTTTTGATAAATTTATCTCTTTTTGGGAATGCTATAAAATTATATAGTTTTTGAAAAAAGGGAAAACACGCGGACCATGTGACAACCCATCGCGTCGGACAAAGCTACGAGAATCGAACCCACAACCAAAGTGTGACTGGTATTTATCACCTACCACTGGACTACATGAAGTCCCTGGTTATTATGAATAATTATTTTTAGTTAGATTATTTTATGAATCAAGAATAAGTTGATTTTGGGTTATATATGGAATTGATTAACCTATCATAGAGAATATGTGATTAGGTTAATTACTTTTCAAAATTAGAATTTAAGAGTATCTGAAGTTATTTGGAGATAAATGTTAGTATTTACCTTGAAAGACTATGTGATTAGATCCTTTTGAGATTTGGTTTTAAATATTAGTTTGGATTACTTTGAATAATTTTATGAATGTTTTTTTTTGAACTTTGAGTTTTGTTTGAATTTTTTTAGAGATTAAGAGTAGTTTTTATTTTTGTAAAAGATTATCCTTTTTGGGGATTATCTGATCTGGTGCTAACCATTTTGGTTTTGGTTAATGTCTAAAGACATGGAAAATATATAGTTAATATTTTGTGGATTATATGATTCTCTCTAAGTTTATTATATCACTCTTAATGTGAAAAAAGAGTCATCTTGAATACTCATCGTTTGGAGAAAATATGAGTTTGTGTTAGAAATCTAGTTAATGATGAATATCTACATGACAAGTAAGTATATTTCCTTATTTTTTTAGTTAAGATCATAAATAAATTCCTCAATGAAAATTAACTTAAAACAAAAACCTTGTCTGTTAACTTTTCCTACTGGGGAATCAAAGACAGTTTAACCCATCACAAATTTGTGATTTTCTGGTGGTTAACTTTCTCCTAAACATGTTTTCTATCACTCTCCATCAGAACATGATGGTTTGTTTTCTCCTCTATATCAATGTTTTCATAGAATCCTAGTATCTGTTGTCTCGAGTAACCTTTTTAATTCTCTTCATTTATTTTAAAGTGATAGTTTTATTGACTCTTTTTTTTCGATGTGGGGCTATCAATGAAGTTTTTGAGCCTAGTTTTAAAATTGTGAGGACGCAATTCCCAAAAGGGGGGAAGGATGTAACATCCTGGATAAATGAAGAATGTGACATTTTCATATTTATTAATATTTTTGAATTAAATATTAATTTTAATTTAAAGGGGTTTCTATGTTTGATAGTGTACCCTATACACAACAACAGGTTTCTTTGAAATCTTATATTGCACACTAATAATATAATATTATTATATTAAATGGTAGTTAAATCCTTTACATTGTATTGACAGGAATTAAAAAAACTAACTACAATATTATTTTACATTATTTTTAAATGTATTTACATTTATCCAAAAAAATTTAGAGGCTCAAAATGTGAATGAATCTAATTTTAAGCATAATTTACATTACAAGGACGATTTACCGCCTTTTAATGGAGAACCGTCTTTAAATCTAGTTTTGGTCATTTTTATATGTTCAATTTGAAGAAATAAAATTCTTCTTTTGATTTGGAACATCAAAATTTACTTTGGGTAATTTTTTGGTATTTTTTTGATAAAGTTCATTTTTTAATGAATAGTGAAAAATATTGTATTTTAATTCAAAACTACATTTTAATCTAATTAATTTATGTGGTTATATTATCTTTTTAATTGGTTTTAAAGTTTATTTAGAATATATTTTTACCATTTAATTCAATTTTGGTCATTAGAATTAATTTCACTTTGAATTTGGACATAAACAAGTGTCAATATTTTGATAGTTATTGTTTCTTAAAAACACGCTATTTGTTTTAACAATGGGAATTAATTTTAAATTTATTAATGCCACTTCTATGTTTTGAATTTGGAAAAATTGACATAATTTTTGAATTCGGAATATCAAATAAAGCATAGGCTGAATTTTTGGTATTTTTCTAAAAAACTTCAATTTTTGATGAATAGTGAAACCACTTAGTGGTAGTTAAAAAACCGACTTTTTCATTTAAATAAAATTTTACCACTTATGTGAATTAAATTTTAAAAATCCGACATACATGGTTGTTATTATTATGTAAAATGTAGTTCAATAAGATGAAAATAATTTTTTGGTGAATAGTAACTTTTGACTTTTATTTACCACGATTAAAGGTAAATAGGGTAATTCAAGGTAAAAAGAAAATTATAATTACCTTAACACTTGTCCAAACCTTATTGGTTGAGTCATTAACGACCATGGGTATATTTGGGTCGGTTTTGGGACCCCATTGAGCCACTTGGGAGTGATAATGACAATATAGATTAATTAATTTAAAGTAAAGGAAAAATAGACATAAACAAAAATCTTTTAGTAATTAATTTTTATATGGTGTTATATAAGTAATATTTTTGACTATAAATATTCATTGGAAATATAAATAGATTTTCAACATCATTGTATTTTTTATATAATTTTTAGACATCAAATAAATTAAATTATTTATGACATAATAATGATGTAGTATTTACCTCATTAATAAATGATTTAAATAAATAAGATTACAATGATTAAAATATTATCTAAAAAATGTCCAATTATGATTGGATGATTTTATTTAGAATATTAGTCACCTTATCTTAGACATTAATTATTTTTTGATCTTTTAAAACCGAATATAATTATATAATAAAATAATATTTTCACACTTTCATAAAGAGCCCCTCCTCCCCCTTATAAAAGGAGGCCACTTATAACCAATTCCTTACACCTCTAAAGCCTTTTGGATCATAAAAACTTTACCCAATTCATCTCCCTACATCCTTCTACTCCTCCTATAAGCCTTACCTTAGGAATAAGGCATTTCAAGAAGTCCTTTGGTTCAAATAAAAGGGAGTTACCCAAATTAAAGGTAACCATTTCTCTTAAACTGTTTTCTTTTATTTTACTTCTCAAACCCCAAAAATATTTTTATTAGTTTATTTTGTAACAAAAAAAGTATCCTCAATATACTAGGATTTTTTTATGAGAAGTATTCTAACTAAACTTACACACACCTCCATCTAATGGGTGAAGAACACAGTATTTATGTGGATGACAAACTAACGCCTCACGAAACGATGATTGTTCAATTTCCTCCTACCGCCTCTCATGGTGGCCATTATGATGGAACTGTATTTATATATGATATATATTATGTTTATGTTTTCTTTATTCTTATGTATTTTCCATTTATATCATACCTTTATGGTTTCCATTATGGGTGAACACGATAATTTCATTTGAGGAAGTGCGGAC
Source organism: Viscum album (assembly GCA_963277665.1). Taxonomy (NCBI): domain Eukaryota; kingdom Viridiplantae; phylum Streptophyta; class Magnoliopsida; order Santalales; family Viscaceae; genus Viscum; species Viscum album. The sequence goes on along the minus strand of OY728143.1, from coordinate 1,186,988,603 downwards.
TACTGCCCCCTCCAAGTGATATGACTCATTCATAACATATGTGGTACATATAAAGGATAGATTTAATGATATTATATATGATAAAATACTGGAATTATAATACTACTTTGTATAATTATGTATTAATTCCATGAAATATGAAATAGAAATGGAATTAGCGTTCATGCGTATGTACGACTTACCGTCTCCATGAGCGACACATTTCATTTTTTACCTCTAAATGTTATGTCCTATTATAAATAAATGTATATAATAGATATATAAGATATATATTATATCTACATCATGATTATAATTTTGTATATAACAAACTATTTACCACACGGACAACTTGTAAATATAAGGTGTTCATTTTTGACTCAAGTACCAAATATCCACAAAACGACCATTGTTAACTTAAATGATTACATAATGTTTATAAAATGGTAATAATTGATATAAAAGGAATTATAAACTTGAAAAATGTTTTTAATAAAGTAGAAATTAACTTTAGTTTATTATTCATGAGATTAAAGAATGATCGAGTCAAGTCGTACATGAGGTAAGGGATTTTCTTATCCCACTTTTAATTCCGTGATATTTCCATTGTTTGCCACTTATTCATTGTATGTGGTGTATTGTGTACTTACATTTGATATATATTATCATTATTCTAATTATATTCATGGAATACTGTGATTCATTTTGTTGTTATTAACTTTTGGTCATACGACTCAATTGATTACAACGTGGTGAAGGGTTTCATCTCACTTTTTATTCTTGTGAGATTCATGCTATATTTGCCATTATTTCCTTTTGTGTGGTGTACGTACGGCCCATTATTGTACTCCTTGTGTAATATAAATTCATTTATGAGTATTTACATATTCATTGTATGATCCTTCTTTCATATGGCATATGTTTTTTAAGTTACCAAATCCGTAAGGGAACCTTTCACCCTCCCCTTTTTAAAAGACCTCATTTTGTTGTATCTTTTAATTTACATCGTATTATGTTGGGATATGTTCTTTTATATCATTATTGATGTAAAATTTATTTTCAAGTGATGGGATACCCTTTTTGTCTCATCAACTCATTTTCTAAATTTTAAAGTGACGCTGTTAGGCTATCGAATTTTTACAGGGGAACTTCTTAACCCAATTTCATTTCTTTGGGTTCATCTTGTACTTATTGAATATGTCATCATATTAATATGTGTGAATGACATCTGATTGTTTTACACTTAAAATACACTTATATTGGGTGTATTTATATTTTTCACACATAATTATGAGATTGATTTATCCTTAATTTAAGGATACCATCTTTGTAAGGGACTTCGTCTCAATCTCCTTTCATCGAGGAATATTTTGTTTTAACACACGAATTCCTTTTATAAACTGTATAAACACCATTGACTTTTCAAAGGGAATATTTTTATAAAAAGCGTTTTACTAAATGATAAAAAGAATGCTCCTTTTAATATAAGCGGTGACAATGACCTTTTCCTCCGTTGCGAGTATTATTTGATCTTTGGATTCCTCAACAAGCCGTAATGTTTTTAAAAGAAAATAAATACCATATAATATTTTATATATTTTGGTATTGAAAATTGTTTTAATAATGGATTTGTTATTTCAATATATTTAAGTGATATATTTTGATTGATATATAAAAATGTCTTCTTTCCATTACAATTTTTTTATGTGTTCTGATTTTATAATGGTACTTGGAAATTTGACGGGTGGTTACGTGGTAAACCAAATGATGGGTGATGTCGTGAATACCAGGATGAGTGTTTACGTTATAACCTCCAATTCATTGCGTATGGGAGTCGGCCGTATGGCTATTCCATTTAGTGATATGTTTGGAAGTCGACCGTATGGTTATTCCATTTAAGTATGTTTATGTCCCAAGTAACCTTTATATGTTATGTGTTCTTTATATGGGTTTTATGGTAATATTTTGGTTACAATAGGGTAAGTAATGATCTTTTATTCAGTGAAGAGTATTTATTACTTCATAAAGTTGAAAAGTATTACTGATGATAAATTATTCATTGTTTATCTGTTGTTTTGAAATACTAACAGTTTTTATTCTTTGTGTATTCCTTACTAAGATTTTTATGCTCATCCCAAGTTTTTGAAATGTTTTTAATAGGAAATAATGTGGAATAGGGTAAAATATGAGATCAAGGAAAAGTCATGTTGTTTTAAACATGGAACTAGACATGACTTTTTTTCAAGAGTTTATATTTTATGAAAAAAATGAAAATTGTATAGAAGTGTATACTTTGTATTTGAAATGAAATGTAATAGTTATGTCCTATTATCTAAAACTATAAACTTGAAAAGACCCTCAATGTGAATTATTCGTTTAATTCAAGATTATGTATGGTTTAAGGCTGGGTCCTTATACATATTGAATAACATATAAATAGGTTTCTAGGTAGAAGAAAATTGGTGGGAAGTGAAGATATGAACAAGGAAGAAAAGTGTACCTAATTATAGAGAGTTATAAAAATAATTGTCCAAAACAAAGTGAATGACTAATGGAATGTTAACGTGATCAAAAACATAAATCTATGATGATTTAAAAAACAATTTTATTCATCCGATATGAAGGAAATATGATAACATTTTTGTTTCAATATAATTTTCCTAAATTTTAGGAATTATTTTACTATCCTAGAATATAAGGAAATATACTTACTTGATATATTTATATTAAATAAGAAAAAATTTATCCTTTTTTTATTTTATAAATTTATAATTCATATCTTAATCCAAGAAATGAATATCTAAAAATTATTTTTTATGATTGAAGCATTAAAATTAACTTTTAACGGATTATAAGATCCTTAAAGGAGTAACCATCTATTCCTATTATATTTGATAAAGCCAAAATGGTTAAAATAAGTTATCTAATATAATACATTGATATCTAAACCACAATAGTAACACCACTAGATCAATATTAATATTTATCCATCAAATCATTTAAGTAAAAACAATGACATATTATCCAAAACATTATGTAGGCCAGTGGGAGGTGCAACCCCCTTATCACCCTTCAGTTATGGGTTCAATCCCCACATAATTTACAAATTTTATGATTTGTCACATAGAATTCAAGTTTTCCTTTTTTCTAAAACATTATTAATATAATTCATAAAATATTCCCAAATTGTAATAAACTATAATTAGCTTAATGTCAATGTTACGATAAACCTTAAAGGTTACCAAAAAATTTATAAAAACCTATTTATTATTATTATCTTACACTTTAACACATATTAAGGGTTATAATCCTTCAATTATGTGTTTAAAATAAGTTTTACTTTCCACTAAATCACTTTTCCTGGTCATTGGTATCATTTAACATATGCTCTGAAATCCTTAAAGAAAAACCATTGTAGTACAATAATTATACATTTAATAATTTCTATAACTATAATATAGTTGATAAAATAATTCTATAACATAAATCTTAAATCCAAATATAATCACATTAATCATTCAGTTTCATTTGTAGTAATATCATAATACTAACTTTGATCCCTTAGCTTCTGTTTAGGTATATTCCCTTGACACTTAGCTCATTCATTATCATAATGCCCCATCTCTTTATATTTAACAGATGTCACATAAACATATTAATTCATACCCTTTTAATTATGATTATGGTGACCTTTCTCTTCACACTTTTATCAAACTTTTATTCCTTTCAAGCAATTACCAAAGTATTTCTTTTCGTAATTATCACATGGGGGAAAATACTTCTTTGCCTTATTTACAGTATCTATCTTTTTCTCTTCCATACTATTCTTCTCTTAAATCCCATAAAATACATATTAATTGGATAATTGATTTTATATCTTTATACCACATGATACTATGTCCTCATATGGTGAGATGTTTTGGGAGAGTAGTTCTCTTTGAAATATTGTCTTAAGCCCATCAAGGAAAAAATCATTCTTACTATTTTGATTATGTGCATCGATACAATTCACATTCTTTCTACTTGGTTCCATTTCTAAATAATAACATACACGAGATTAGATCATAACATTATGTATTAAAATTTATAATCCAAAAAATATTAAAACACTTAGTATAAATTTTTAAATAAATGCATTGATAATATCATAATGATAAATATGGTTTCCTTAGGAAAGATTAAAAATCATATATATATTTTAAAATCCTTAATAATGGTTTGTAAAGAAAATGTAAATTAACCCAAGAAGATCCCATAGGGGTGTTAAACTAGGTGTGTAGTAAGGATCATTTTCATGTACCGAGTAATTATCGAGTTAATCTCGATGAACCTTTTTTAGAGTTATTACCCATAGGTACGTATATGTTAGAACCATTTCCACTTGTATTATCTAGACATGGATTTATTTCTAGGGAAACCAAATATTATTTTTTCTCACAAAAAAATTAGGATTTTATTATATAATTATTTTAAAAATTATCCATAGGGTTAGGTAATCTAATCTATTTTTCCTAAATATAGTTTCCAAGGTTTCTAATAAATATCTCTGATACATACTATAAATATCCCAACCCTAGTAGACCAGAGTTAATGGTTACTTTACTAAATTGTAATAAGATATATGGAACTAAATCTAGAAGTATTAAATAGTTTATTAGTGTTTTTAAACTAGATAAATACTTGAAATTTACATTACAATTTAGAGAATAAAATGCACGAAGTTTATTTGTTTATAATTCCATATTTCCTCTTAGAATATCCTTGCATATCAATCAAAAAATACTTCCTAGTGTCTTGGGGAAAATAAAACATAATAAAGGGGTAAGATAAGATTCTTAGTAAGGTTATGTGTATAGTGAAGATATCTTGAATAAATAAGTATAATCAATATGGAAAGGTAACATCTGAAACACATTCCATCTAAATAATAACATGATCATAATATAGTAAGAATAAATGATAATCAAATAAAGATATATAAATAATCACATGAGATTGAAACTTAGTCATGGATATTCTAACTAATCGAATAATCACATGAACATTAATAACTAATCTCATATTCAAGAAATGAATAATTACAAACATCTAAAACATACTGTCAAGACATTTCACAAGATAGTTTAAAACTACGGGTAAAACATATTTAATTTGTTCAACGGATTGGTATCATGAGACCTACCAATTCATCAAGGGGATATGTAATTATAGTCCCCACCCATCACTTAATAAGTCCAATGAATTACTTATATGAAATTAGTGAAACATAATCAATATAAACATTAATATTGTAAAACTAACATATTAAATTTCAATACTTACCCCAATCAATAAACATAATCATAAATAATCAAGAGTAATATGGTGAATGGTAATAAATTTTTTCATACTTGATAAAAATTATCAAAAACCATCTAGATAAATAATAAGGATTATATTAGTACAAAATATCTCAAGTGGATAATAATAAGTATAATAAAGAGTTGATGTCATTGATGAATTGAAATACCATAAAAATTCCATTGAAAACATTTTTGAGGAAAATAACCTTTTCATATTGATTTTTTTAAAAATAAAAGTTCAAAAAATATTTATAAAATAATTTCATTTGAAAATGACCTTTGAAACTTATAAAGTAAACTTTAAAAACATTGACTGGTCATGATGGATTAAAATTATGTTCATGATGTACACATTAAAATAATGATTCATTTCTCATTTTTTTGATAAAATCCAAACATGCCTTATTTGGAAAATGACATGAAGATTTATTTTCAAATATTTTTTGGAATGTTAAATTTTTTTAAAAATTAATTCAATAAATTATTTTTATTATTTTAAATACATTTTTGAAAGAATTGTTTTTAGAAAACATGGTTTTGGATGAAAAGGAATTTTCAACTAAAAAGAGAAACCATGCTTCCTTTTCTTGAAAAAACATTTTCTCAACAATTTAATTACCAAAAAGAGAAAAAAATGTACTATTACATTAAAATTTAATGAATAATTAGATTAGATGAAAATATATTGGGTTTAAGATAGAAATACCAAATTTTTTCCCCATGCGTGGCTTAAATATAAAGAATCTCAAATAATTTTGAGATTGTGAAATAAAATTTTACCACTTTAGTAACTTTTGAATCATAAGCCCCATGATTTAAATAAAATAAAAAAACTTTAAATACAATTAAGATAAATATATTTATGATATGACATATAAAATGGGATATTATATATACCACACAATGAAATAAGTGGTTAATATGACATATGTATCACAAAAGTAAAAGTGAGATGATAACCCTTACCTTGAATCTGATTTCCATCATATGTGTTCAAAACTCATATATAATAAATATAGGTTTATTATAAATCTATTAAAGAACTATAATAATATATATCATAACATTTATGATCATCTTATAACATTTGACTACCTATTTTTTAATAATATTTCATTACTTTCATCATTTCATGTGTTAATTACCTTGTTTTATCATGAATTATTTTCATTAATGTTCTGGTTATTGTACATAGGATATAGTTCCATAATCACTAAAATAATATTAATGTTATAAATATTTTTATTTTTTGTTAGATGCATCCTATAACAACCCATATTTTCATGAGGGTATGAATCTTTTTTTATTGTTTAAATTCTGTTAAATGGTCCATATGATGCTACCTAATGGAGTCACGAGGGTCGCGATGGTGTGTGTGGATTCTTTGATCCAAAAAATAAAAAATTTTAGAAAATAATTCATGTTTTATGGTTAGTAGAAACTATGCATACGAGCCTGCATGGCCTCTACTAACCCTGTGGGAAAAGAAAGAGGAGTCGTAGGGGTCACATGATTTGTCTTCAACCATGTGACCCTAGGTGCACACCCATTTGAAAAACTATAGAGGTTTAAAAGATTAATTTTGTATGGTTTGTGAATGGTTAGGGAAACCATGCACCTTAATAGTGTGTAGATTTTCCTTAAGTAGCAAGGGGATAATAGTTTGCGCATGGTTTGGCCAAACCAGGAAGCCAAACCACACACCCCCTATTTTGAGGGTGAAATGACATTTTTATCCTTAATAAATTTATTTATATATTTTCTTCTTTCTCTCTTCCCATTCTAGTATATTAATTGGTTTTCCTTATCTCGCGATCTTATAAGATTATTATCTTAGGTATTGAGATATCTTCTCAACCTGAAGACCAAATCAAGAGTTATCAAAAGCATCAGACCTGTCTTAGTAATATATACATCACTCTTACTTTATATATAAGTTTATCTTCATATCCATTTAACTTTTTACGTGAAAGATATTTTACCTTATTTTCAGGGCATAAGACCATTTCTTCGATTTCTCCCAACCTACATCAAATCTGAGGCCTCCATTAGACGTGGAGTCATCAATGACACTAAGGTAGGTGGTCTCTTCATTTTCCCCAAATGTTTTGGTGTTTCCATAGCCTCATTGTTGTGCCACATATTATCCTTTTCTATTCATCACCCTAAAATATATTTATAGATTCCAATTTTATATATTCAACTTGTTATAATCTCAAGGATCTTTGTTTATAAATTTGAGGATTCCCACCTCGATCACGGACACACCTTGGGTGTGACAACTTGAATTTCCCCTTTTACATCAATTTATTAAATTCCTAGAGCACCTAATATGTTTTATTATTGGGGTTTAAATTCAATTTCCTCATTTATATAAATTTTTAATTAACTCAACCACCTACTAAGTTCTTATATTGATTTATAAATGAATTTTTCAATGTTGGTAATTTCCCAATTGACAATGGCACCTTCTAAGTGCCTCTTTGAAACCTGTAAATAGGTATTCTATGTCCTTAATTATTAAATGACATGTATTAAATTGAATTTATTATTCATTATAGTTTTCATTTCCTTAGATATGTTAAATGATTTCAATGAAATAAATTATTGAAGGGTATAAAGGCCACACTGATTATTGCTTATTTTATGAAATGCTTAATTGAATTAAAATGCTTTTATTTTAATGGGATTGATTAATATAAAGAATTAATGGTAATTCATCAATATGATAAAGATTAGATATAGGATTTTGAATTATGGTAAGGGTTCTATTGGGCATGAAGATTCACACTCCCTTACATTGGGTGTTGAGCATGACATCTCACACCATTGAGACTATTTGGATGGTGAGAATGATGCACAACATCACCTTTTTTGGTTGTTTTCATGATGAGACACCCACCATCATGAGTACCAAGAATTATGTCTCTCACTCTTTATAGGATGCAGGGCATGTACCCTTTTTCTTGAGGTTATAGGCTCATTTAGACTGGGTGGATGTCTGAGTTATGCCCCAATCCATCCATCACCTAGTATTCCAGGTATATGGCCACTTATGTCTACATGTACTTAGACCATATAGGTGGATAAAATATATAAATATAATATATTTATATATATTTATATATATTATTACTATATATATAGTTACTGATCAGACACTCATTATGGCAATGAGTTGAAGTGGGTAGAGCCGACACGTGTCCTTTAGGAACCTAAGTAGGCTTCTGTTCATTTATTCAGCTTTGACTATTAATTAATTTATTCATACACAGTATTATTACTATGTACACTACATGGATTAATTCTATACACCATTGGTGGTGGCCTACTGAGATTTTATCTCACATCCTACTCAGGTAGCCCTTGGTACCTGCGTAGATTACTTGTCTGCATGTATGGATAAGGGAAATCATCTTGCTATTGATATTTGACATTATTATCTTATAGATAGAGAATAGGATCAGAGTATTGAGCATATTCATGGGATTCTAGTGGATCAGCCTTTTGACTTTGTTATTGTTTTTTATATCCTGATTGTATATGATTGTCCCATGTCCCCCTTTTATATATCAACATGTCATGCATTCATATATATGAAACTGCCTAGTGTCTTTTGATATTATTATTCAGTTTATTGGTAATTTATTCATTCACTACTTATTTATTATATATATTTATATATACTTCCATTATTTTATGTTTATGGTTATATCCTCTATACCACTCTGATATGAGGGTATTGTCTCCCCACTATACCACCCTTACACCCTCGTTGCTAGTCGGCAACCTCTAGGATACAAGGAGGTGCGCCTGATGCAATTTGACCCACCAAATCAGGTCCCTAGTTAATTGGATTCCAGGTATATAGATTACACATCCTTAGAACCATTCTTGAAAATCATACATATATTTGAATGGCATCACTTCTTAGAGACGGTAGATCATATGCACACATGAGTGACAATATCATTCCATTAATGGGTGAAAGGGTAAGGAATTTTATGATATATTAATTTTATAGAATTTATACCATGTCATATATATAACATATATTCATTAAATTTATCCTTATTATGTTCTATGTAAAGCATAAGTGAAAAATGAATCACATCGATTCACAAAGCAATAGCCCACCGTACACACGAGTGACATTATCATAGTTTAAATGGAATGGAAAGTAAGAAGGTATATATTAAATTATATTCAAATAAGTATAAGTATATCATAAATATTATATATATAGTAAATCCATTATTATATCCAACTGTGAGAGTTTTTTTATGGAAAATGACTTAAATTAGTTCGTGAGATGGTAGTCTACCATATATACGATTGAAAATTTTGTTTCCCAATAGATGGAAGTGGAGATGGGTAAATATTATTCCATAAATATAATAACAAATTTGTATATGTTGAAAACTATTTTTATTATATTGGAAGTGTTAAAACATAATTTAAGTTTGTTAAAGAAGAAAGAAAAAGAATGATCTTAGTGATAATAATTACCTTATTTTAGAGAAACCTTCTTTGAATCTCTTCTTAAGTAACCTTTTATTGGTATTTTGGGAAGAAAAATTTATCAAAATGTGTGTAAGGATGTTTGGGAAGAATTTTGGTAGGGTTTTTTCAATAAAAATGTCTTTAATCTCTTGAATAAGTAAGAAGAGTGAGTTCCATTTTATAATTGAGGAGTAGCTTTTTTGTAAATAACAAAAACTATTCAATAATGAGAAGTCACTCTCATGCCAAGTGTAACATCCTATTACCATATTTTAGGTATTTAAATTCTCTTTATTTTCTTTACACTTTATTTGGGTTCATATTAGGACTCCTAAGGATGGAGAAAATTTTCTTGAAATAATGACCTAATGTTTAGGGATGTATGTTTAATTGAATTAATAGAGTCTAGACATAAACATGCAATAATTTTATATGCTCTAACAAATTACAGAGAATGATGAAGGTGTTTTTTGAGTTTTCTAATGAAAATGGACTTTTTTCAATATTCATGAGAAATACACATCATTTAATGTGTACCGGGAAGATGGTGTGAGTCTGATACATATCATGAAAGGATTACATGCTATGTATTTAATTCACATTATGTATTGTTAAAACTTGGGTTCTTAATAAAAATTTAATGGGGTTTTTGGAATACCTTAGATATGTTGATAATAAGATGTGTTATGGGATTACATGCCATGTAAGTCTCATGGGTGGTGCTGTTAGGGAACTGCATTCGGTTGTAGGATTTTTGGATCTTGACTTAGAGGCTCTCAGGGATGATTTTGGGGACCACTGCTCCATCCTAATCACTTTGTTCAATGATTGATCTCTTTTGTGGTTGGGTTGCATCTCTACAGGTAAGAATTCATTTGGTTTATTCATTTCCTTCAATTGTGGTATCCCCATTGTGCTATTGTTTTAGATCCATTGATAGATGATGATAATTATCTTGATTCCTTTATAAATATATCATGTGATATTGTTCTAGGAGTTGATCCATTTTTGGTTGTGGTACCCTGGGAGTGTGTTCTTTGAAGTAATTTGAAGTTTGTCTTCTATTCTGACTATTTTTTAATTGATTCAGAGATGTGATTATTGAATCTAGGGCCCCCATCATTGTCATTGTCTTCTTTCTTATTGGTGGATCATATTTCTGGTGTGTGCTACCAAAGTTTGAGGAAGGTGGTTCTATCTTTAGCCCATGTTTGATGAACCATATTGATATTGTTTTAATAAATTGTTTTATAAATAAAGTGAATGGATTGAATTATTTGATTTGATTGTGTGGAAATGGTTTTTTTAATAAAATATAGTTTCTCCTAGTTTTGGTAAATGAAAGGGGTTTTCAAATAATGTCACAAAGTATTTGTAAAATGGTTTTCAAAGTATGATTTAATGAAATGTTTTTAATGAATTGGTTTGGAAAATAGAGAAAATAGGAATCCTTGGGTACTTAAGTGGAAGGTTTAGTAATAGAAATCATCCATTGATACTGTTGGGGGTGGTGGGGGTTCAGTCATGGGGTGTTCTCCTACTCCCTAGGTCTGTTGTTCTAGGGAATTAATAGACACTATTGGGAGGGTTCACTTATTGGGGTGTTCCTTTACTTCCTAGATTCGATGCATATATCTAGGAGCTTAATGTGTGTGATTTTCTATGTTGAGGGTATGAGTGTTCTAGCTATCCTGACCTAGTGTGATCCATGGCATGATGTGACCTATGATTTTGGATTATTCTATTTTGACTTATACTGTTATGGATATGATATGATATGTGATACATGGTTTTTTGAGTGGATTTTATTTCATTGATATATAAAATGATTTGAAATAAATTTACCTGATTTATTTTGGAAATGCGAAAAAAATATGAAATTAAATGTTTTTCCATGCTTTTGATATAAAAAATGATAATCTTTATATCATGCCTTGTTTTATTTAAATTTTATCGTGTTCTAATTATTGTATAGAGACTTATTATGGAACACCTGAGTGGGATCCTATTGATCCTATTAGCACACACTCTGTGCACCCATTCAGTGGTGTGTAGAACTTTGTATGTCTTTCGATGCAGGGGAATTCAAGGTGCCATAGTGAGACAATGAGGTTTTATATCATCTGTTTCTGGGTTGTTAGTGGTGAGGTGGTGGGAGTTTTCCCATGCTATCACATGGAGTATTTGGTTTCCTATTTTAGATATCCTTTTATGTTGGAAATTCACCTTGGGTTGTTATGACTACTTTTCATCCATACCATTTCTGCTATATTCTTTCTTTTATGGGATATCGTTATCTCTTCTGTACTTTTGATCTATTATGTCTCTATATATGCCATGTTTTTTACTTTAGGTTGGATGAAATCATTCCCTATGGTTATTTTTTGATGCATGGGTGCTAGTCACCATATCATGGAGATTGGGAACGCCCTTATGGTATGTGGAAATTTGGGTCGAGTACTAGTTTGAGAGGTTATATAGGTCAAGTTCATCGTAGGTTGGTATCAAAGGAGGTTTATCCTAAAGAGTCCACGTCTTGGGATGTTTGGTAGACTATAGATAGGATTTTCAAGATTTGAGAGATACGTTGTGGTGAGTGTCTATCCAGTTCTTTCTATTATTGAGACTCAAGTTACCATGAGATGTTGGGATGTGTATCTCTTATTTTGAGTTCTTGATCTTAATATTAGTTTTTGATTATGGGTTTTTGGTTTTAACTATGATTATTCCATTTTTTTGATCATTTCTTCTATTTTAGTGTGTACTAGAATTTCTACGAGATGTGTTCTATGAGTTCCTTGGGAGGGTTCAACACATGATCCATAAGGGAATACTCCTATAGTTCATAATATTATTTAGAATATCATTCGATCAGTTCATGCTACTGACCAAAATGTACCGTAGGCCCATAACACAGCTTGTGAGGTACCACCATGAGTTAGAGGAGAAAGGGACTAATCACAAGAGGTCTTGTGTGAGAATCCACCCTTATTTAAAGGTATGAATGAACCTAAATAGGTAGAGGAATGACTAAAAAAGATCAATAAGATCTTTTAATTCTTGGATATACTCAAGAGTATCAAGGTGAAGTGTGCATGTTCAAACTTGAGGGTCCTAGTAAGCGATAGTGGGATTCTATGGTACAGGTGTATAGAAATGTGGGATTAGAATCGAAGGGTTTCAAGAATATCTTCTTCTAGTAGTTTTTTTATAGAGTTTCTAATGATAAATAAGTCTCATGTGATCCTCTCTTTGCAGCAGGGAGAGTGTATGGTGTCAGAGTTCACCAACTGGTTTGTGGAGTTACTTTTTTTGTAGCATATGTGGTAAAGAATGACCAGTTGAAAGCTTAGAAGTACCTATAGGGTTTAGGAATGAATATTATATCGCAGTTATTTATAATGAATATTTTGACCTATACAGAGATGGTAGATATATCTATGATGACCAAGATAAATATGGTAGGAAAGGTTAGATATTATTCCTCTTCTCTTCCACCTAGTGGAAGATCTAGTGGCACTCAAGGGAAAAAAATAAAGTGGCAATCTCATCACAAGAGTGGTGGAGAAAGTTCTCAATAGAATACCTCCTCTACATCTTTAGTTACAGATGGTAGTGATCCCATGAATTTCTATCAGTGTGGAATATTCAGAAATACCAAGAATTATTTTCTTACAACTATAAATATGTGTTATAGTTACAGATATTATGTTCATCTACAACACTTCTGTTAGGTTATGTCTACAACTTGATATGGTCTGGGATCATCAAATCCGAAGGGTACTATAGTGAATTTAGATACATCAAAGGCTATAAAGATCCAAACACATGCCTCTATAATAAATCACCTTATTCTAGTAGATGCATTTCTAATAGAGGTAGATGTGGGTCCAACAATAGTGAGAGGTACCCTCTTTATTTCATATTTAGTAGAATTTTATTTTAAACCAATATTTAAAACTTTTTTATATATTGAATTTTTGTTTACATGCTTAAAATTACAACAAAACTCATGTCATTTATTATAAAGTTAGAAACACCTCTTGGTTAGATGAAAGAGCAATGGTTTTAGTTTCCATATTGTGTGCTATTAATAGCTGATGTATAGCTAGTGTGTGATTTCCTCATTCTCAATATAGATATATTTAATTTCATTATTAGGATAGACTGGATTTTTTATCATAATTCCGAGGTTGGTTGTTATCATTAATGTGTCTCATTTTGTGCAGTCAATGGGAGCTCATGGGTGTTTTAGGTAGAGTGGGATAAAAGGTCTGGTTATGAAAGGCCTTCCTGCCTATATATCAGGAGTTTATTATCTATGTTCATAGTTAAACCTGATGATGTTTCTTCTATTATTGACCTTCCCAGTGTTGTTCAAGATTTTTATAAAGTTTTTCTATTCAATTTCTCCAGTCTTCCTCCATAGGGGGAGGTGGAGTTTATGATTAACCTGATATTAGTTATGTACAAAATTTTAATACCTTTATATTGAATGGAACCAATGGATCTGAAAGAGATCAAGATATTGTTGGATTATCTGATAGGAAAAGGTTTATTTCACCCTATTGTTTCACCTTGGGAATCCCCAATGATCTTTACTAAGAAGACAGACAGTTCACTCTGATTTTGTGTGGATTATTAGATGTTGAACTAGGTAAAGGTTAATAATAAGTATCATTTTGTTCATGTGGATGTTATTTTTATTAGTTAAAATTGGTAAAGTGGTACTCAATGACTTATATTTAGTCTGGTTATCATTATCTCAATGTTCAAGAGTTTGATATACTAAAGATGGATTTTATTAGAAGTTATGACTATTTGGAATATATTTTATTTCCATTTAGATTGAATAATTCTCCTGTAGTTCTTATGGATTTGATGAATGTGATATTCAATTTGTTTATCAAAACTTTTTTGGTTGTTTTCATGGATAAAATTTTGGTTTATTATAGATATGACTAGGAACACGAGCACCATTTGTTTTGGTTATAGATATCCCAAATAGACACCATTTGTATAGAAAGCTTTTGAAATGAAATTTTTGGATTCAAGAAGTGAATTTCATGGGGGAATGTGATTCCTGAGCATGGATCATAAGTTGATCCTAAAAAGGTGATGGATGTCTTTTCATGGGAAGATCCATGGAATATATTTGAGATTTGGAGCTTCCCTATTCTTACTAGATAATACAGATATCTCATCAAGGATTTCTAAAATTTTTCATCACATTTGAATACTCTTACTATGATGGGGGTGAAATTCATATGGGATTAAAAGTACCAGTATTATTTTGATGATAATAAATGACTTCTAACATTGGATCCTATTTTGTTCTAACCTAAACCTAGTAAGGGGTATGTAATTTTCAATGATGCTTCTAGAACTGGTTTGGGTTGCATGCTTATGAAAGATGATCATGTGGTGGATTGCAAATATCGTTATCTTTAAACACGTGATAAGAACTACCCCACTCATGATTTATAGATTTTATTGGTTATGCATGCACTTAAGTGTTTGCGACACTATCTTTTTAGGGAGAGGTTTATTATCTTTTATGACCATAAGAGACTAATTTATATCTTTTCTTAGAAATTCATGAATATCATATAGAGGAAGTGGGTGTAATACCTTTAGATGTTTGAATTTTATATCGCCTACACCCTAGGGAAAGGTAATGTCATTGTAGACACTCTTAGCTAGAAAGTACCATCACATGCTATTTTGGAATTGAATGAAGAGTGAAACATTATGGGACTCTTCACTTAGTTGCACTTGGATGCTTAGTAGAATGTTTCAGGTATGCTTTTGAATAGTGTTTAGTTATCATCATCTCTCCTTGAGTCTATTCGATAGAGTGATAAGAAAAATGATGAGTTCATAATAATTTTATAAACCCTTTATGATATGAAGACGATTTCTGGTTTCTCTCTCTCTTTATATGGTATTATCTATTTTGGGGATCGAGTTATTTTCCAAGCATCATTGAGGATCTATGTTTTGTTTTATTGTAAAATTTCTTTATAAATTTTTCATCCAGGAACTAATAAGATGTATTATGTCATGAGATAATTATTCTGGTGGTTGGGTATAAAGCATTACACTTCTAATTATGTGTCCTACTATTACACATTCCAATAGATAAAGGTAGATCATTTGAAACCTCCTAGTTTTATCCAACCTCTTTTGGTTTTAGTTTAAAAATGGGATGAGGTGTCTATAGAATTTGTTATTGGATTACTAAAGACTCACTAAATGAGGGATTCATTTGGGTTGTGGTTGATCAGTTGAAAAATTCATCTCATTTCATTTTGATCAGGGACACCACTAAGGTTGAATATCAAGGTATGTTGTATAGGCAGGAGATTGTGTGGTTACATATGGTTCCTTCTTACAATATTTTTGATAGGTATCCTATGTTTACTTTGAGGTTTTGGAGGAGTCTCTAGGAAGAAATGGGGACTCAGATCAAGTTGAGTAAAACTTACCATCCATATGAAGATAGACATATAGATCATGAAAATTAGATATTGGAGGATATTCTCTATGCCTATGTCTTGGATTATAGTGTACTGTGGGATATCCATCTAGGACTGATTGAGTTTCCTTATAAAAATAGTTATTAGTATTCGATCAAAATGGATAATTTCCAGAATCATTATGGTCACCCATGTAGGTTACCTTTTGTTGGGAAGATTTGGGTGAAGCCTCTCTGGTGGGATTGAGTTTAGTTCATGCGATTTCACGGAGGATTTAAGATCTGTGCTCGTATTATGTTATAATGAAGAGTTGAAAAAAATCTTATTCAGATCAACAAAATCAACATTTGTAGTTTTTCATAGGTGATGATTTTTTCTTGAAATTTTATCCTCAGTTGGGTCACCATAGGATTGGAAAATAGGGAAAGTTGGATTTGAGATATGTTGAAGCATTTTAGGATACTGAATGACTTGAGAATGTTTCTTATCTGTTGGAATTTTCTATTTAGTTGATAAGAATTCATGATGTTTTCCACATATCATAGCTCTTGAAATATCATTTTTATCTCTCTCATGTTCGGATATGGGAAGATATCGAGTTAGATCCAGAAATTTCTATTATGGGGTATCCAGTAGAGATCTTTGACTCTATAGTGAAAGTGTTTCATGAGAAGTTCATTACATTGGTCAGAGTGTTATGGAATCATGGATCATATTCTAAAGAGACTTGGGGTCATGATTCGTTGATGTGAGAGTAGTGGCATCACAACTTATCCGGACATCATTCTTCCACATGACTTACCATGGATGGAAAGTCTTATGGTGGAGATTTTATAATATCCCATTACCATATTTTCTGTATTTCCCTTCTCTTTATTCATTTTTTTTCTTTATTGGGGTGCATCTTGGGACTCCTGAGGATAGATAATATTTTTTGGGAAGATGACTTAATCTTCAAGAATGTATGTTTTTCTTGAATTAATAGAGTCGGAGTATAAACATGTAATGGATTTGTGGGTTCTCCCTGAGTTTAGAGAACGTCAAAGGTGGTTTTGGATTATTCTAATGAAACTTAGACTTTTCACAGTTTGAATGAGAAATAAACACCATGTAATGGTATTACATGTTGTGTAATGTATTCCTGGAAGAAGCTGTGAGTATAGCACAAAACATGAAAGGATTACACACAATTTTTTTTTTAAAATTACATATGATCAAAATTTGAATTTTTAATAAAAAGGTGTTGCGTTTTTTAGTGTACACGAGCTTCATGGATTACCCAATGTGTAATGCGATTACACACAATTTAATTCTCACGATTTATGATTTTAATGCTCTACACAAATGATTTATTATTTCATTCAGCCATAAGATTTTGGGATCTCAACCTAGAGGCACTCATGGGTGATTTTGGGGACCTCTTCTATGTCACAATCACTTTGTTTAGTGATTGATCTCTATTCTGGTTAGGTTAAATATCTTTGGGAAAGAATTCCTTTGGTATCTTCATTGACTTCATCGCATTATCCCCATTTTGTTATGGTTTTAGATCCATTGATGTGTGATGATAACACTCTTGATTCCTTTCTAGATCTGTCATGTGATCATGTTGTGGGTGATAATCTCTTGTTGGTTGCATTATGGCAGGTGTGAATTCTTCGAGGTAAGTTGTGTTTTTTATTCTTCGCTGACCGTTTTTTTTATTTAATTGATTATGATACTTTTGGATTGATTCTAGGGTCTTTTTTTCATCATTATGTTCTTCCTTATTGGCGGATCTTATTTTAGGATCGTGTGACCTGAGTTTGAGGCGGGTGGTTCCATCTCTAGCCTATGTTGGATGAACTATACTACTCTCGTTTTGATAAATTGTTTTATAAATGAAGTGGAATGATTGACTAATTTTTTTATGTATAGAAATTGGTTTTTTTATAAAAGATAGTTTTGTGCTGGTTTTGGTAAATGAAAAGATTTTTAAATCATTGAGAAATGGATTTGTGAAATGATTTTTAGTGCATGGTTGAATTAATTTTTTTGATGAGTTGGTTTGGAAAATAGATCACATGGAAAGAATTGGGTACTTAGGTGGAAGGTTTAGTAATATGACTCATCAATTTATACTATTAAGGGGTTAACTCATGGGGTGTTCTCCTACTACCTTGGCCTATTGTTCTAGGGACTTAATAAAAACTACGGGGAGGGTTCACATTCCAGTTTGTTTACTTTCTACTAATATTCAATGCATATATCTTGGATCTTTATGCACATTATTGTCTATGTTTGGGGTAAATGTGTCCTAGATGTCCTCACATAGTGTGATACTTGACATGATGTGACCTATGATTTTGACATGTACTATTTTTACTTGTACTACCATAGATTTGATATGATATGTGATAGATGATTTTATTTGAGTGGATTTCACTTCTTTGATATATAAAATTATTTGAAACTAATTTACCTTATTTATTTTGAAAATATGGAAAAGGGGGAAATTAAATATTTTTCCATGATTTTGATATAAAAACTACTAAAAAATATATATCATGCAATGTTTTGTTTAAAGTTAAGAATGTTAAAATTATTGTATATAGACTTTTTATGGAACACCTAGGTGAGATCTTATTGAGCCTGTTATCTCACACCATGTGCTCACCTTCGATAGTGCATAGACCTTTGTATGTATTTCAATGTAGAGAAAGGAATGGCGCCATAGTGAGGTGATGAGGTTTTATGTCAACTATGTCTAGCTGGTGGTTATGTGATCAGATTTTGACCACACTATCACATGGATTAGTAGGTTTCCTATTTTAGGTTTCCTTTGATATTGGACTTGTACTTTGGGTTGTTTTGACTACTTTTGGGTAGTATTACTTCCACTGTCTTATTCCGGTTATGAAATATATGTATCTCATCTATTATTTCACTCTTTTATATCTATATGTATGCCATATTGTTGCTTAATTTTGGGTGAAATCATTCCTCTGGTTGTTATTTGATGCCTGTGTGATATTCACCAGCCTATGGGAATCGAGAATCCCCTTCGGGTATCTATAAATTTGGGTTGGGTACCCATTTGAGAGGGTATCCAGGTTGGGTTCTTCACACCAAGTGCCTCAAAAATTGATAAATAATGTATTGGAGGGATGATATGGTTTATCAAAACATATAGCACAAAAAAAACATGTTTTTAACATGTTATTCCTTATCCTTTAAGTTTTTCTTAATTTTACCATTTTAGTTTTCACTATGACAATTAGTTTTTTAATCTAGGTAATTTATCCATTAATCCTAAAATAAAATTCTCATTATTAGATAATTTGGGCCAAATTATTTTAAATATTAAATCTTATATAAAAAAATAATTCCATGTTTGTGTAAAATTAATTTTAATAAAAGCACATGTAACGCACAAAACCTTGTTTCAACCTTAACAACATTAACTCAATTATTATATTTTTACTAATTATTATGAAAAAAATTTAGTTGAATTTATTAAATAATAGTAATTATTCTGAATAAAAATAATTAATATATTTTATAAAATATAACTCAAATAAGTGTAAAAATTTAATTTAAAATTAAACTCGCAGATGTGAAAAAAATGTTTTATAAAGAAAAAATTTCAAATGTTTAGAAAGTTTTAATATAAAAATTCAATATGAAATCAATTAAAATGACCAAAAATTATTTAAATTTTAATATAATTGAGCTAATTTTAGTTTAAAAATAATTTTAAATATAATGTAACTTTTTAAATAATTGAAGTGAAAAGATTTAAAGTTTTCAATAAAAACTTATATTTTTTACTATTCATAAAAAAAATTAATCATTTCAAAAAATTATCTAAAACTTACCAAAAGATAATTTTGGAATGTATATTTCAAAAATTATGTTTATTTTTTCAAATATATTTTATAAAATTAGAAAAAAATAATTTCTAATTATGTGTGCAAAGCTTGACTAAACTGCCTTTTTGAGAAATATCATTTTTTATAAAATATTCATTTTTCTTTCAAATAATCATTATTTTATTTATAATAAATATATATCCATTGAATTTATTTTATACATGTGTAAACCATATAATTTTTATAATTTAGTTTTTCCTATTTATACCCACCAACTTACATGCTTAAATAATTGTATTCTAAAAGAGTATCTCATTTTGTTTAAACTCGACATTGTGTGCATGTCTAGCTATTGAAGAGATTTAATTTATTTTAAAAAATATATTATAAAGTCTCAGTGTGTTACATTCACTTCTAAGTTTGGTATTTTGTGTCATATATGCTATCTATAATGATGTTTATAATATCCTGATTTTTACAATGATAATAAAAGCCCTATTTTTTATTAATAATAAATGTCATATGTGATAAAATGATTTATCCAAAAAAATAACTTAAAATGTGTTAAGGGATTTTCAGAAGGGTAAAATCCTACTTAACACTTTTGGAATATTCAATTGAATATTTTTAGAGTAAGACCAAAATTTAGTGTGAGATTTCAAGGCTCTTAAAACCTTAATGAAGACATAATAAATATATTTAATATATTATATTATGCATACACAATTTATTAAAAATAATTGAATAAATACAAAATGGTGCATTGTATGAGGAATTCGAGACGACAATCTAGTCTGAAACATGGTTTTTACCCTAGGATGAGTATAACATTCAAAGACTTAAGGTGTTTGGATTCATTGCTCATGAGATAAAGTTATTAAAAAATATTTAATATATATATTTTTAAATTAATTTAATATTTGTCAAATAGTGTGTCATATGAAAAATATGAGACCTTTGTTAGGTCCAAAATGCGGTGTTTACCCTATAAGGGGTATAAGATTTGTAAGCATTGGGTGTTTGAACGTCTCACTCATGAAATGAAACTTTTTATATTTAATTAATTATTTAATCCAATATTTAAATAATAAATAACTAATATATCTCAAATGGTTGGTCATATTAGCAATCTGAGATGATTATTGGGTCAAAAATGTGTGGTTTACCCTAGGTGGGGTATAAAATTTTTGCGCAATGATCGTTTGGTATCTTTTAATTTTTGTGTTAAATAATTGAATTTAATAATTTAATTAGATGAATATACTATTCATATTCAACCTTAGACGCACCAATACCATATCTAATACATGGAGGTTTCCAAAACATTTATTTATACTCATTTTTGACACATTAAAAATTGAAAATCCTTAATGGGATGAAATTAAACCCTTCGTAATTAATTTCTTGGTGAATTGGTGCATTAATACGGTGGATTTAATTAAGAGTTACTGTTTTCCCAAATTTACATGCATTAGAATAACGATTCATGGTTTATTCTTATTGAATCATTTTTATGTGTCTGGGAGACCTCATATTCCATTATACGCAATTGGTGAAACCCAAGTCGAATCAATTTAGGTTCAATGTGTAGAGGACTTTTCTTATTCCCTCTTCGAGGTGGATGCATGGGTTTAATCTCATCTTTTCTTTTTAATTTTTTATTACTTCTTTTTCTTTCCTCATTTAAATTGTGGAAAAAATAATAATTATAAAAATTGAATTATAACATGATAAATTTAATAAATTTATCATGGATAATTAATCAAAATTATCCAGGGACAATTACATGAACTTATCAGAGTATGTTAATATAAAGAATTATTTGAATATTATTGCACAACATTATCAAAGGACGAGTTATTAAATTATCAAAAGAGAAATATTGATAATTTGTCAAAAGATAATTGTTATGAATTATCAGATGATAATTAAAATGAATTACAAAAGATTAAATGTGTAAGATTATTTAAGATAATTTTATAAAAATTATGAAGGGATAATTACATGTATTATCAAAATATAATTATCAAGAATTTTCAATACATAATCATAATAAATTATAAAATGATAATATATATATATATATATATTTTAAAAGATAATCACAACTTTTATTTAAGGATAATTATAATGTAATTATCACATGGAAAATACTATTGAAATTATCATAGGATAATTATGTATATTATCAAAGGATAATTATTATAAATATCAAATAATAATTTTGAGATTATCAAAGGATAATTATTAAATTATCAAATGATAATCACGAGATTATCAAGTATAATTATTAAAATTATTAATCGATAGTTTCTAGATTATCAAAGGACAATTTTTAATAAATTATCAAAAGATAATTATAAAGGATAATTTTTGTTAAATTATCAAAAGATAATTATAAAGCATAATTTATAATAAAATTATCAAAATATAATTATAAAGGATAATTTAGGATAAACTTATCGAATATAATTATGAAAGGATTAATTTTAAAATATTAATAAAAGATAATTATTTTATAAGAAAATTTAGCAAGCATATGATTTGAACTAATTTATAATTCAAAAATTATTTAGAAGAGAGAAAATATCATCACTTGTGATATTTTAATGATAATTCAAAAATTATCTAGGGGAGAGAAAAACTATCATCACATGTGACATTTTATTTCTTTTTGAAATAAAATAGATGGATATTGGTATTAGGGACTATAATGAACCAACCTGGGTTACCCTCAAACCTGGAACCCGACCCATTCTGTCACATACCTGAGGAGCATTCCCAACTCCCATGGGTTGGAGACAAGCACCAGAGCATTGAACAAAACACCATATGTAAAGATTTCACCCAACCTAAAAAAACACAAGGAATATATTAACACAAAGAAAAAGAAATAGCGGAAGACTGATGAACATATGCCATATCTATAAAAAGGTAGTGAAAACAAAAAAACTGCAAAAGTAGCCAAAACTTAAAGAGACAAGTCCAACTACAAAAGAATAGAACCAAATAGATACTCCAAATATGGCATTAATTAACTCCCACCATCTCACCACCAACTACCCAACCCATCTAACATGAAAACTCATTTCTTCACTTCATTGACTTTCCATTCCCTAAAACGGAATACATACAAAGGTATACACACCACGAAAGAGGTACACAGGGTTTGATCTAACATGATCAATATGATCTCACCTAGGAGTTTCATAACAAATATTTGTATAAAAATTAATATATGCTCAATTTAAATAAAACATGACATGATAAGCAGTAAAGTAGTTTTATAGAAAACATGGTAAACATTTCCTTCTTTATCAAATCTCTAAAAAAAGAAGGTATATTTATTTCAAATAAAATTTTCCATATCATCTTTCACAAGAATCCACATGAATATGAAGTATAGAATAGTCAAAATCCAAGAAATACGAAATAAATGTAACAGCACATGCATCACAATACCAATGAATACAATAGGCCAGGTAGAAGACTACTCGTACCCAAAAATATATGAAATAGTTCACTTCAGTAACTAAATCCAATGATCTATAATCAAAGACTAGGGAGACACACCAGAAAGTGAAACCCCAACATCATATCCGCACCAAGAGACAATAATATACACTCTAGGACAAGAGGAACACCCTAAAAGGTGAACCGCCACAATGGATAATGGCTTCAAGATAAACCTTCCACCTAGTACCCAAGGTAACCCATGTGAACATTTTGAAAATCATTTCAATGTTTTTAAAATCATTTCAACACCATTTCACATAACCATTTTTAATTCTTTGATAATACCCCTTTTTTATTTTGGTCAAAAACCAAGGAAAACATATTTCATTCAAAAACTATTCCAAAAACCCACAAAAAATCCTTCCAATTTCATACCAATTTATTTGTAAACCAATTAATAATAATAGAACAATATATTTTATCAAACACAAGCTAGATATGGAACCACCTACATCAAAACATGGGTGATACATGCCTACAACGGGATCCACCAATAAAGAAAACCTGAAGACATTAATGAAAGACCTAGTACCCAATAAATACATATTAGGATTGATTTAATAGAGAAATAGGGTCAGTGGGAAAATGGAAATACCATATATCTTGATAATGAATTCCCACCGCACCGTGACCAAGAAAGGAACAACCTCCAAAATAAGACCGCACAACCGATCTTGGAAGAAGACAAGAAGAAACACCAACTTAGATAAATAGATTTGATAACACAACCCAAGGCCACTACCATGATATATAATGAATGATGTCTCTAAAAATAATAGGGGAGGAGTTTCAATTTGAGAAATAAGGAAAATAGATGATCAAATGGGCACAAAAAACCTAAGAGGCACCCTAAAACATCTCTGTTTGGGGAATTACACGACGTGTAATTCCTTTACATGCCATAAAATCCACAGTGTTTAAGTACGTCGAAAAATCCTTCCCTTCACATTTATAATCAATTATTTAAAACATTCATGAAATGAAACATCTCTTCATAGTATGTAACCTTTTACAACATGAATCCCTTCACAACTTGAATCTAGTGACTCTTAAACATCATGTAACCCAGTTACACGACATGAAATCCTCATACATCCTTCAGAAAAAGTTGGTTAAAGCTAAGAGTCCCAAAAAACTCTAACTTCACCATTATATGTATCATGTCAATTACTTATCATCCCTATATAGAAAACAAGAAAATGAAAAATGCGACGAGATCAAATACATACCTAAAAGATCAGTAACGAGATGTTAGAAAATCCCCACCATAAATAATTTCTGTCCCTGGGAAGTCATGTGGAAGATTTAATCCCTAGAAAATGATGATGCCACTACCCCCTCATCAAATAATTGAATTTCTATGTCTCATGAGAATTTGATTTTTGTTTCTATATAACTCAAACCAACAAAATCAACTTCCCACGCAATACTTTCACTTGAGAGTAAAGAATATCAACTGGTTTCTATAGAATAAAAACATATAGCTTTAACTCAATTTATTACCAACTTATAACATGAGTGAGATCAGGGTGATACATTCTGAATTGAGACATGTAGAAAGCATCATTAATACCTATCAAATGAACCAACAATTCTAACCTATAAGAGAACTATCTGAGGCTCTCAGTGACTTCAAATGGTCCAACATATCTCAAATACAACTTTCACTATTTTCTAAGTCAAAAGTGACCCTACTGAGGAGAAACATTCAAGAAAACCCAATCACAAAAACTATATAGGAAGATGTCTCTGATCCACATACAATATATGTTGACTCTGGGCTGTAACCAGATGTCGATGTACATCTTGAATCTTTTCCAAAGTCTCCTGGACAAAACTTGGTCCAATTAAAGATACTTCACACACATCCACCCAACAAAGAGATGATCTAAACGAGTGACCATACAACACCTTAAGGGTATACCTTATTATAGAAAAATTATAACTATTATTGTAAACAAACTAAACTATTCCTTGATATCTTTCCCCTGATCCACCGATGTCAAGAACATAGGCATGAATTATATCTTCTTGGATTTGAATTACTCGCTCTGTATGACCATATATCCATGGATCGTAAGATTTTCTCAATTTGAACTATATTCCCATTACCTCTTGGAGACTCTTATAAAACCTTGAGCTAAACCTAGGACCCCTATTCAAAAAAATAGTAAAAGGACTCCCATGTAACCTCACAATTTTCTACACATAAAACTTACCCATTTATTCAACCTTGGTGGTATCCTTGATCAGAATGAAATTCAACCGATCAATTACCAAATAGATAGAATTATTCCCTCAGGGAGTCCATAGTAATGAACGAAATATAAAGAGAAATAAAAATTAAAAATAATAAACTTCTCACATATACCAGGATGATTCCCAAAGTGGAGTGTACCATCTAAAGAAAGAGACCAACCAAATGTTCTCTCCACCACAAAGGCTTTCTCAAACTTTACTAAACTCAACATCCAATTGTTATCTTTGCATAATAAATAGTATGAGAGATGGTTATAATTGAACCATGGTCAGAACCATACCTGAAACATCCTCCTACGTAGCTTGGTAAAACTAAGAAAAAATTCCCAAAGGTTTCACTCCTCCTACAATTCTAGAACATCTTTCGATGGTACTTTCCTCCTAAGAGTGTCTACAACGACGTTTCCCTTCCTTGGGGTGTAGGTGATATTGAAGTCAAATATCTGAAGGTATTATACTTATCATATCTATATTATATTTTAGTCCTTTTTGAGAAAATATATATCTTAAACTCTTACGATCAGAGAATATTATGAACCTTTCCCCAAAAAGATAGTGCCACTAACATTTAATCACATAACATAACTATAGAAATCTCTAAATCATGAGTGGGATAATTCTTATCATGTGGTCGAAGATGATGAGAGATATAATCTACCACATGGTTATCCTATACAAGCATGCATCCTAAACCAGCACAAGAATAATAAAAAAACATAACATATCCCTTAACGGGTTTATGTAAGATCAGAATAGGATCCGATGTCAAAATTTGTTTCATTTCATTGAAAAATAACTGGCATTTCAAATCCCATGTGAATTACACTGTTTTCCTAGTAAGAGAAGTTAAAGGTGATGTCATCTTAGATAAATCCTTAACAAACCATCGATAGTATACAGAAAGACCAAGGAAGCTTCATATCTCAAAGACATTATGTGGTTCCTTTCATGACAAAACAACCTTCACCTTCTCTGGATCAACTGATAAACCATGTTTAGAAATTTTGTGCCCTAAGAACTTCACTTCATGATTCTAGAAACTATATTTAAAAATATTTCCATACAAACTGAGACTTCACAAAATTTCCAGAACCAAACTCAGAAGAAGATCATGCTCACCCTCATATTTTGAATAAACTATAATATCATCCATGAACAGTACCACAAGAGTGTCAAGATATTGATAGAATATCTGATTCATCAAATCCATAAAAACTACAGGAGAGTTAGTCATATCAAAAAGCATAACAAGATATTCATAGTTTCTATACCAGCTCCTAAAATTTTTCTTTGGTATATCAGACTCCCAAACTCTGAGATGATGATAACCCAACCAAAGATCAATCTTCAAATACTAATTTCCCCCTTTAACTGGTCAAAAAAAATCATCCATGTGAGGAAAAAGATATTTGTTCTTAACCATTACCCATGTCAAATTTTGATAGTCCACACACAACCAAATTGAAACAAATTCCTTCTTGGAAAAGTGTATAAGGGTTGACCAATGAGAAACACTAGGGATAACAAAACCTTTTTCCAATAAGTCATCTAACTGAATTTTGAGCTCTTTCAGCTTCATTAGTTCCATATGATAATAAGGTATTGATATCGGATATATACCTAGGAATAATTCAGTCATAAAATCTACCCCTCTCTCTAGAGGAATACTAGAAAATTAGTCTAGGATAACATTATAAAATTACCAAATAACAACGAGAAGATGGAAAACAAAAGAAATGTCATTGGGCTCAAATGAAACAACAAAAAGGAAACTCCTGAGCTCTGGGTGGGAAGACCCCACATAAACTGACCTCAGGTCCCACTCCCCCTGAAACACATGAGAGATCCCACTGATAGAAAGAAGTGAAATATAATGACAGTAATAATCAACCTCATCTTGATGAGTGACAAGATAATACATACCGATAATAAAGTCAAACAGATCCATATCAAGAATAAGAAAAACCTAGACCTTCTCTATATCGGCTACAGTTAACGAACTAGGAAACTAAAACCCCTACTCTTTCCTCTTACCAAGAGGTGTCACTAAATCCATTACAAAGAAAATAAGTTCCATTAGATGTTTTAGGACATAAATAAAACATGTATATATAAATGAGTGAGGGGAACTAGTATCAGATAAATAAATTGCTACTAAAGATGCAATAATGATAGTACCTCTCACTTTTTATGGACCTTCATTGACTTATACTAGAAACTAATCTACTATGTGAAATTTCTTCATGCATGAGGCCTTTGTTTGGATTTCTATATCCCTTGAATCTTCTAACTGCACCATAGTAGCCTTTGAATCCAAGGAAACCAACCATAATGAGGCGTAATCATTTCCTAATAGAAATGTTGTAAATGACCAACACACCCATAGTTGTTGCACATCTTCATAAGCATATGATTTTTTTTGGTGTTCCTGACCTTAATGCACTGATATAAAATTAGAGGCACACTGATAGCTGTAGCAGATGATGTGGAGGAGGCTTGTTGCTGAGATCCACCACCACTACTTATACGATAATCCTTCCACTTCCTCTTCTTCCCATTCACACCACTAAAACTACCACTAGATGAAAGAGAAGGTTTGGGAAAACCAACCTCACCTGATATATCCATCTATTACATCATAGATCTGTCTACTATCTCTATATAGTTAAAAGTCTCAACAAAAACACATGAAATCTAATATCCAGTCGCAAACCCTACAGTTACTTCTGAGCCTTTAACTAGTCATTTTTCATTATTTTTAGAGAAAAATGGATAAACACAGAAAACCGGTTAGTGTATTCCAACACTGAAAACTCTCCTTATAAATATTATATCTCTATAGAATTCTCCATCATGAGTGAATCTTGTCAAAACTACTGGAAGAATAGGGTTTTAAAACCTTTCTAATCCAAGTCCATGTGCATGTATACCTAGACCATAGAATCCCACCATCGCTTGCAGGAACCCTCAAGCCTGAACTCTATAAATTTCACCTACATATTCTCAGGTGTATCTATGATTTATAAGATTTGATCGATCCTATCTAGCCAGTCCTCTGCCTCTTGAAGTTCAGTTGTTCCATTAAAGGAAAGTGACTTCTCGCACAAGAACTCCTGTGATCGATCTCTCTATCCTCTAGCTCCTGGTTGTACCTCAACAAATATTTTCTAAACTCATGGTACATCCCGATCGAAAACACAAACTACCCATATGATATTCTCCATGATATTATCATCTACAGAAAAATTCCCTTGTGGATCATCAGATACACCTTCCTGAGAAGCATGTGGAAGATATAGTGGAGGCATACCGATGCACAACAAAACATAAGAAAGATCATAAAATAGAACAAATATCATATGAAACTAGAAAAACCAAAAGTAAAAATTTAAATTTAAAACCAAACCCAAAACTAGAGACATGTATCCCAACTTCCCATGGAATCTTAAGTCTTTTTAGGACTAGATTTTGGCAAGAAAGTCATAACAACATACCTCTCAAGTCCTAAAAATTCTCTCTATAGTGTAAAAGATGTCCTAAGACACAGAATCTTGAGGAAAACCTACCTTTGTTACCAAATTATAATAAACTGACCTGTTTTACCCTCAAACCTGGCACCCGAACTGTTCCATCACATACCTAAAGGGTGTTCCCAATCCCCATGGGCTGGCGATACGCACTCGAGAATTGAACAACAAACAAGAAAGAATGATTTGGACCAACCTGAATATATATATATATATATATGAGGAAAAATAAATAGTAGAAAACTAATGAATACATTCCATAAATATAAATAGATAACAGAAACAAAAAAACTACAAAAGTAGTGTAAAATCTAAGAGAGAAGTCCAATTGTAAAGGTCTAAAACCAAATAGTTACTCCGAAGATGGCATGGAAAAACTACCAATCTCTCACCACTAGCTACCCAACCCAACTAACACAAAACCTCATGGCCTCACTGTGACACCTTGCCTTTCCCTGAAATAGAAGACAGAAAAAGGTCTACGCACCACCAAAGAGGTGCATAGGGTGTGAAATAACATGCTCAATAGGATCCCACCCAGGTGTTCCATAACAAGTCTCTGTATTAAAATTTATGTATGTTTAGTTTAAATAAAACATTGCATGATAAGCTGTAAAACAATTTTATAGAAAACATGACAAAAATTTCTATTTTTATCACATCTCTAAAACAAAAGTAGGTATATCAATTTCAAAGATTATTTTCCATATCATCTTTCACAAGAATAAACATACATATCAAAGATAAAATAGTCCAACTCAAGAGCAATAAAAAGCAACAATAATAGTATAGGCATCACAATACCAAGGAATACAATAGGCCAGGTAACATACTACTCGTACCCAAAAATATATGTAATAGTGAACTTTGGTACTTGAATCCAATGATCTACACTCCATGACCAGGGAGACACCTTAGAAAGTGAAACTCCAACATCATATCCATACCTAGAGATAATAATCTATACTCTAGGATAAGATGAACACCCCAGAAAGTGAACCCCCATAATGGTCTATAACCACAAGCTAAACTTTCCACATAGTACCCAAGGTGACCCATGTGCTCATTTTCACAATCATTTAAATGTTTATAAAATCATTTCAAAACCATTTCACAAAACTATTTTCAATGAATTGAAAATACCCCTTTTTATTTCCTTTTTTTCAAAAATCAAAGAAAACCACTTTCATTCAAAATCTATTTCAAACACACACAAACAATCATCCCAATTTCATACCAATTTATTTGTAAACCAATTCATAATAATGGAAGAAATTAGTTTATCAAACATAGTCTAGAGACAAAACCACCTACCTCAAAACTCAGGTCGCACACGCCCGCAATGAGATCCACCAACAAAGAAAACCCAACAACATTAATGAAGGACCTTGAATCTAATAAAAACATCTTAGGATTAATTCAATTGAGAACGAGGGTTGGAATAGAAGAGGAAATACCACATACTTTGATAGTGAATGCCTTCCCCACTACAACCAACAAAGGAATGACCTCTAGAATGAGATCATACAACATATCTTGAATGAAGACAAGAAGAAACACCAACTTAGATCAACAGATTTGATAACACAACCCAAGGGCACTATAATGATCTATGGAAATGAAGAAGCAGAAAGATCACTCACCCAATGAGATTCACCACAACTAAAATGAATATTGAATTCCAAACAGATCAATCAAGATGGAATGGTGCCTCCAAATATCACCAAAGAGGAGTTTCAGTTTGAGAGAAAAGGGAAAAAGTGATCAAATGGGAACCAAAAAACCCTAGAGGAAACCAAATACATCCCTGCTCTGGGAATTACATGATGTGAAATTCATTTACACACCATTAAATACATGGTGTTTAAGTATGTTGAGAAATCCATCGCCTTAAATTTAAAATATTTTTTTAAAAAAATTCACCATGTGAAAAATATATTGAAAACGTGTAACCTTTCACAATGTGAATCCCTTCATGAATTTCATCCATAAACTCTTACATTTCATGTAACCTAGTTACATGGTGTGAAATCCTCCTTCATCATGAAAAATATTTGGTTAAATCTAGGAGTCGAACAAATCTTTGACTTCACCATTATAGGTATCCTCTAAATTTTTTCTCGACCATATACATACAACGAGAAAAGGAAAAAATTATGAGATCAAATACATACATGAAATATCTGTAACAAAATGTTACAAGGACCCTTGATAAACATCTAGCACCAGTGTGTCGATTTTTTTGATGATAAGATTGCTAGGAGGTGCATTGAATCACACGGGGTGGTTTATCCTTTCCACTAATGATGATGACTTTGATGTGGGATGTTACATATCTTTAGATCGTTTGTTTACGCATATTGTTATATTTAACACATGTGTTGAATTACTTGATATCATTCTTGACTTTTGATCACATGAGGGTGTGTGTGTTTCCCATATTATAGTAGAGACTCTAAAGGGATGACACATTAAGCTAAGATTGGGCTCATGTTTGGAGTGTATCCATTTAGATACCCTATATCATATGGTGCCAACTGAGATGAAGGACCTAAAGGTTTAGCTGGATTAATTGGAGATAATAGGATTCATAAATCCGAGTACTTCACTATGGGGTTCACCTTTATTGTTTTCCAAGAAGGAGGATAATAATCTTCGACTATGCATTGATTATCAGAAGCTGAATCTCGTAACAGTGAAGAACCAATATCTTTTTCCAAGGATCAATGAGATTTTCAATTAGCTACGGGGAGCCCAATGGTTATATAAGAATGATATTCAATTGGGATATTACCAGTTGCGAGTTAGAGATGAGGAATTTTCGAAGACACCGATTAAGAGAATATATGGAATTTATGAGTATTTTTTGATGCTATTCAGGCTGATAAACACACCATAAGTGTTCATGGGCCTCATAAACAAGATCTTTCATTCATACTTGGGATCTTTCATCATAGTTTACAACGATGATATCCATATCTGCTCATCAACACCAGAGAAACATGCTAGGAACCTAGAGATAGTACTAAGTACACTTTGAGCACACAAACATTATGAAAAGATTTCAAAATGTGACTTATGGATTAAATAAGTGAATTTCTCTGTACATTTGTGTCTGAGACTAGTATATCAGTAAACCTAGTGAAGGTTGAGGTAGTCAGGTATTGAACATGTCCCCAAAATGTGTTTGAGATTATGAGATTTCTAGGATTGGAAGGATATTACCAGAGGTTTATCTAGGAATTATCCTAACTATTAGAACCCATGAAAAAATTGATAAAAGAGAGTAAATTTACCGTGGTCATACTAGTGTGAAGAGTCTTTCCTTGATCTAATGAAATGGTTGACGATAGCTTTAGTACTAACACTCATTGATCATGGGAATGGTTATGAAGTGTATTATGATGCATCATGAATTGGTATGGGAACGATAATAATGCAAATAGGATAAGTAGTTGCCTATGGGTCTCATTAGCTATGACCCCATGAAAATAACTCTTGTCCATATGACTTGGAGCTAGCAGAAGTGGTCCACACTTTGAAATTTTGGATACATTATCTCATCAGTGAGAGATTATTTTACATGGACCACAAGAGTCTTTTCTATATCTTCACATAGAGGGATCTGAATCTGTGTTGATGGTTCTAGGTTGAGTATTTGTATATGTTTTATTTTGAGATGTCATTAGTACTATATAGTCAAGCATTATTGAGCGATAATGGTATTAGTATGGGTGTCCTCTTGGGATGTACTTGTGTTGAATGCTTGGGTGTGATCATAACAACATTAATACACCATATCCCATTAAAACTACAATTGTTTTGCCTATCGATTCCTCACCTACGAGAGGGTAAAGGCTAAGTACCAGTGTCCTGGTGGGTTTTTTGTAACCACTCCTAATACCTATTTGGAAGTCAGAGGACATCATGATGGACATTTTTAGGAGATTACCCAGGACCCCAAGTAGTCATGATGTAGTCTGGGAGATTTTCAATTAGTTAATGAAGTTTTCTCACTTATTACTGATATGAGAGACTCAATCAGTGGAGTATTTAAGAAGTATTTATGCTCAAGAGATCATGTGCCTTCATGTAGTTCCATTGAGAATTCCCTCATATAGGAATTCATATTTTAGACCATGTTTTTGGAAGGGCTTAAAAAATCCCTAGGAACATAGATAAGATTGAGCATAGCATACCCACCTCAGAATGATGAAAATTCTAAGTGGGATATACACATATTGGAGGAAATGATTCAATCTTTCAAGCTAGACCTTGGAATAGTATGGAATTATCACCTCACCTTGATTTAGTTCACATAAAATAATAGTTATTTGGATTCTTTTCAGATGGAACCTTATGAGACTCTATATGGGAGTCTTTGTAGCTCACCGCTGTGTTAGCATGAGGTAGGTGAGACAACAGTTGTGAGCCTGATTTGGTATAGGAGTCGTTTAAGAGAGTGCATCTAGTTGTGAGTAGGTTGATCACTACTCAGAGTAAATAGATATCTTATAATGATCATAAGAGGAGAACCTTGGTGTTCATTATGGGTGATCAGGTTTTATTATGAGAGACTCCTCAGTCGGGGAAGATATATATAAAGAAGTATCATAAGCTTTCACTCTATTTTATTGGACCCTTTGAGATCACCCAGTGGATAGAGGCAGTTTCATATCGTCTAGACCTCCCCTATCGCTATCAAGGTATGCATGGCATTTTCCATGTGCCACAACTTCATAGGTATATGATCAACCCAGTTTATGTTATTGATTGAGAGGACGTTGAGAGGGAGACCAAACAATCTTATGAGGAGTAGCCCATGTTGATCATTGACTTGTGTGAGAAGGCATTACGAGGGAAGACAATACCACTATTTCAAATTTGGTGGCAGTATGGGTTGATCCAGGAAGAGACGTGTGAGTGTGAGTATGATGTTCAAGCTCAGTGTCCTTATTTTTTTGATAATGACCACCAAAGAAACTTCTCTAAGACGAGAAGTCTATAGAGGAAAGGAATTTTAATATTTTAATTTTTATAATGAGAATAGAAGCCCTCTTTTTGATAAATCACTACTAAAAAACATGCCTTTAACAATTATATAAATGACATTTATCAGTGCTAGAAAAGTGATGACAATGTGAGCGACATTAAAAGCCTAGGACTTTTATCAGTACTGAAAAAACACAGATAAAGGGGACATTTATCAGCGCTCCTTAAAGTGCTGCTAAAATAATTATTTATCAGTGTTGTAGAAGCACTGATAAATTAGACCTCTATCACCACTTTTAGAATCACTGAGAAATGAATTATTTATCAACACTTTCAAAACTGTTGATAAAAGGCTATACTGCATTATGATATAATAGTACACTGAAGCACCACTTTAGTGTCTTGTTATAGCACACCACAACACTAGAATCACCAGAAAAACACCAGATATATCAATAAAAACTAGTAAAAATACATAATCTAAATGAAATGAAATGTATAACATAAATACAAGAAAAAAATTATATTATAGACATTTCAAACATTGTTTTATACAGTTATATATTGACAAATTGTTACATACATTCAAAAACAATACTAACTATCAATGTTTCCATGATTTCTATTGACTTTTTTTATTGAACATCCAACACTGCATGAGCATCTTCGAACAAACCACATCAACTTGAACAAAAGAATCCAACTATATATGAAAAAAATCATTATGTGATTAATAATAAGAAGAAATAAATTAAAAATAAATATGAAATAATAAATTAATTATATGGACAATAATTTTACTATACAAACATCAATATTAACTCTATGATTGATAAAAGGTAGCATCATTGATCTTACTATAAAGGAATTAGAGCTAACTTAAAATAAAGTTATAAATGTACTACTTTATGGGTGAAAAGATTTTAAGGGAGAAGTAGCATGAAATTTGGACAGAGCACTCCAGTACGAAAAAAAGAATCCACCTGTATAAGGATAAAATTATTATGTGAGTAATACTAAAAATAAATGAATTAAAACTAAATATGAAAAAAATACATTTATTCTATGGAAAATGATTTTACTGTGTAAACATGAATATTAACTTTTTGATTTAATAGAGGAATCATCATTTCTCTTCTTGCAAAGGTAGTGGAGGTAACTTGAAAGAAAGTGATAAATGAACCAATGCATGGGTGAAAATATTTTAAGGGAGAAGGAGCATTAATGTTTGATAGAGAACCCCAACTCGAACAAAAGAATCCACTTGTATAAGAAAACAATTATTATGTAAGTAATACCATAAAGAAATAAATTATACACAAATATGAAACAATACATTAATTTTATGGAAAATGATTTTACTGTATAGACATCAAGATTACCTCTGTGATTGAGAAGAGGCAACATCATTGATCTTCCTACAAATAAAGTGGAGGTAACTTGACAGAAAGTGATAAATGCACCACTGTATGGGTAAAAAGATTTCAAGGGACAAGAATCATGAAAGTTGGATAGATCACCCCAACTCGAACAAAAGAATCCACCTATATAAAAAAATTATTATGTGAGTAATAATAAAAAGAATTGAATTAAACATAAATATTAAATAATACATTAATTCTATGGAAAATTATTTTACTTTTAAAATATCCAGATTACCTAACAAAGAATAATCAAGTTACCGAGTTACTTAGGATTCCATTTTATTTGTGCTCAATCAAGTTTTTCATTCACATGTCACTAACACAACACATTTAAACACACAAGTCATTCCAAACAAAGTACACATAGTGTGCCACTACTTGCACACCCAAAACCCATTTGAAAACATAACCACGCTAAATCATTTCAAAAATATGCCTCACACCTGTTATTTATTTTAATAATTCATTTAAAAAGGTTTCTCAAATAACCCCCAGAGGCACTGCAAGACTTTACATAAAAAACACACCCAAGTTCACATGAAAATGATACTTTTAAAATAAAACACACCACCTAAGCACATTGAATATAATTTGAAACACTTATATTATTTAATAAATCTATTAACTAATTTATAGAACACTTATAATTAACAAAACCATAGTTTACACCAATTCACAACCAATTACATAACAAGTCCTATTTTTAAAAATTTATACACAACCCGAAATCATTTTCAAAATATGTCTTCCATCCTTTAAAAAAAATTTACAATTCGCATTAAAAAAGGTAAAAAATGTTCAACATAGAAAATTATGTAAATTTCCTTTAATAACTTACTTCCAAACCTATCTATATTTATGATCCCTTGAAAAAATGATTTTCACCTTTCAAATAATTATAAAATCATTCCATGAAACACCACACTAAAACACAAACACACACAC
The DNA here is from genome assembly GCA_963277665.1 of Viscum album. NCBI lineage: Eukaryota > Viridiplantae > Streptophyta > Magnoliopsida > Santalales > Viscaceae > Viscum > Viscum album. The sequence goes on along the minus strand of OY728143.1, from coordinate 1,186,951,786 downwards.
AACATATCCATTTTCCATTACAAAACCCAAACCCAACACAAAGCATTCCAAACCCTCTAAAAACACATTTCACATCACTCATTCCATTTAAGAAACCATTTCCACATCCCAAATTTCATTTCTAAAAAATTTATTATTTATTTAAACATTTCACAACTTATACTCAAAATAATACAACATGGCTCACATGCCCAAAATGATCCATTTCCCACAAAAAATCCTTTTTTAATACACACACACCTTAAACACCCACAAAAAAACATTTCACACTACTCAAAAAATTAATTAAACACTTCCACTATTTTTTAACAATAAGGCCTATATAGAAACATAACAATTTCTATTTAGAAAATTTATTTTCAGAACAAATGCTTGTCAAAGAATTTTCAAAGCATGTTCACACCACCAAAATAAAATATACAACATGAAAAAAGTAACCAATAAAGAAAATTAAATTATCTAAAATTGATAGGGCATAGAATCTCCTACTAAGGCGGAGAAATTGTCAGAAAGTGATGCGAAACGCCACCCGCATCACAACAGTAATAAAAAACTGGATGTTAGACAAGATGTATGTGCAACTGGAGTGCTATCAACAATTGAGTGGTGTGATACGTGCTTTGATTCACCAAAGAGGATCTTTGGAAGTGGGTGGATTCCGTTAAAATCTTCTGATATCACAACAAGTTCACCAATGGTTAGGGTTTTTTAAAATAGATCGGGACACATTTATTAACACTTATAAATAAATGCTGATAAATAGCCCTTTTATCAATTCTTATAAAATAAGAATTGATAAAAGGACTATTTATCAGTTCTTTTTAGTACTGATAAAGACCTATATTTATCAGTTCTAAAATTAGAGCATTGATAAATCCTCACCTTTATCAGCAGGGAAAAAGCATTGATAAAGATTCTTTTATCAGCACTTATTACTGAAGCATTGTTAATGGATTTATAATTATAAATATAAATAAATAAATTATAAAATTTATACATACTTAATAAATATTTATAAATATCAATATAATAAATATATTCATTTTTAAATATATTTATTATAATTTAATAACTATTTATTTCTAATTATAGAAATATTTTTAAAAAATATTATTTATATCATTATATATATTTATATAATTATTCATATATTTTTAATAAATATATATAATTATAAATATAGTAAATATATTCATTATTTAAGTAAATTTATAATAAATTTAATATTTATTTAAATATACATAATTATTTATTTATAATTATATAAATAATTTTTAAAAAATATGTATTTATTTATAATTATAAATATATAATTGTATAAATTTAGTGACTTTACATTTATAAATATATTTATTTATACATATATTTTTTACAAATATTTTTTTAAACATTATTATTGAATTTATCCTTTTAAGTGTATGATTCTATGTTAAAATTGAGTGAAATTGAATAAATTATGAATAAGTACACTAACAACATTTAAGAAATTGATAAGTCTGGTGTCTGTGCATTATATTTAAAAATGCACTAATTATATATATGTAAAATCAATATAACACACATTTTATCTATGTTAAATTGAAAAATCAAACAACATTCAATATGTCGAGTACTATTCAATTATAGTCAATATTTTTAATTCATATTAATTTTTAATTATAAAAAATTATTCAATAAACATATAAAAATTTAATGTAAACCGCATAAATATTTTTTAATATATAAATCATATTTATATACATTTATATATATCTATATATTTAATATATACGATTTAATAACATTATTTATCATATTTATATAAATAATAAAATATTTAGTAATTAATAATGTATACTCAATCTATTGATTTTTATCAATAATTATATAATTAATAAAATTTTAATATTTTTTTAATAAACACATTTTTTTTAATTTTTTTTATTTAATTATTTAATTTTATTAAATTATTTAATATTATTTATATAAATAGTAATCAACACTAAAAATAAAGCACTGATAAAGGATACCCTTTAGCAGTGCTAAAATTAAAGCATTGATAAAGGATACCTTGTATCAATGCTAAAAATAAAGTGAAGATAAAAGATAACATTTATTAGTGCTAGAAATAAAGGGTTGATAAAGAATACATTTATCAATTCTAAAAACTATGCGTTGATAATAATATTCTTTTATGAGTGCTAAAAAAGGCACACTAATAAAAGGTTAAATTTATCAGTGTTTTTTTAGCACTGATAAATATGCCATTTATCTGTGGTTTGTTATAGCACTAATAAATACAAGTGTTGTTAAAGGCATGTTTTTTAGTAGTGAATTATAAATTTCATATGTGAAAAAATGATTTATCACTGAAAAATAACTTAAAATGTGTTAATGTCCTTTCCAAAGAGTAAAATCCTAGTTAACAATTTGGAATAATAAATCAAATATTTTTAAAGTAATACATTGAGTTAGTGAGAGATTTTGAGGCTCATAAATCATCGACGAATACAGAATAAAAATTTTAATATATTATATTAAGTGCACAAAATTCATTAAAAATAATTGAATAACTATAAAACAGTGTGTTGTATGAGAAATATGAGACCACCATCTGGTCCGAAAAATAGTTTTTATTTTAGGATGGGTATAACATTCAAAGCCGGAAGATGTTTGGATTCCTCACTCATGAGATAAAGTTAATAAATAATATTTAATATATTATTTTTTAAAATAATATAAGGTCTCTCAAATGGGTGGTCTTATGAAAAATCTGATACCATCGTTAGGTCTGAAACATGGTGTTTACTTTATGAGGGGTATACCATTTGTATGATTTGGGTGATTGGATGCTTCACTTGTGAAATAAACCTTTTTATATTTAATTAATTATTTAATTTGATTTATAAATAATTAATAATAAATATCTATCAAACATTGCATTGTATGAGAAATATGAGACTACTATTGGGTCCGAAATGTGGGGTTTACCATAGGTGGGGTGCAACCTTTATGCACAAAATGTGTTTGGTATCTTCTAATTTTTTGTGTTAAATAATTGAATTTAATAATTTAATTAAAAAAAATAGTAGTTTATCTTCAACCTTAGACACGCCACCACCATTTCTAACACACACTAGTCTTCAATAGATTTATTTTTACTCATTTTGAACCCATTAAAAATTGAAAACCCTTAATGGGATAAAATTAAACCCTCCATAATTAATTTTGGCGTTAATGGTGCATTAATACAGTGGATTAAATTAAGCATTACAGTTTTTCTAAATTTATATGTGTTGTAATAGAGATTCATGTTTTCTCTTTTTGAATCATTCTAATGTGTTTGAGAGACCTCTGGTTCTATTACATGCGATCGGTGAAACCCAAGTTGAACCGATTTAGGTTTAACATGCGAAAGTCTTTTCTTGTTCCCCCTTCTAGGTAGATGCATAAGTTTAATATCATGTTTTATTTTATTTTATTTTATTATTACTTCTTTTTCTTTCCTCAGTCAAATTATGGAAAATAATAATAATAATAAAACTTGAATTATAACAGGGAAAATTTAATCAATTTATCATGTGTAATTGATCAAAATGATCTGAGGAAAATTACAAGAACATATCAGAGTATATTAATTAGAAGAATTATCTAAAGATTATTGCAAAAAATTATCAAAGGATGAGTTATTAAATTATCAAAATAAAAATGTTGAGAATTTTTTAAAAGATAATTGTTAAGAATTATGAGATGATAATTACAATGAAAAATAAAAGATTAAATGTGAAAGATTAATGAAGATAATTGTATACAAATTATGAAAGGATAATTACATTTATTATCAAAATATAATTACCATAATTATGAAGACATAATCACAATAAATTATAAAATGATAATTTATAAATAAAATTATGAAGAGATAATAAAAACTTTTATTTAAGGATAATTATAAGTTAATTATCACATGAAAAAGACTATCAAAATTATCATAAGATAGATATGTATATTATCAAAGGATAATTATTATAATTATCAAATGATAATTGTGATATTATCAAAGGATAATTATTAAATTATCAAATGATAATTGTGAGATTATCAAGGATCATTATTACAATTATTAAACTATAATCGCTAAATTATCAAAGGATAATTTGTAATAAATTATCAAAAGATAATTATAAATGATAATTTGTATTAAATTATCAAAAGATATTTACAAAGGATAATTTGTAATAAAATTATCAAAAGATAATTATAAAGGATAATTTAGAATAAAGTTATCGAATATAATTATAAAAGGATAATTTTTGAAAGATTATCAGAAGATAATTATTCTTTAGAATAATATATCAAGAACATTCTTTGAACTAATTAATAATTCAAAAATTATTTAGTAGACAGAAAATATCATCGCATGTGATATTTTAATGATAATTCAAAAATTATCTAAGATAGAGAGAAAGTATCATCGCATGTGATATTTTATTTACCTTTGAAATAAAATAGATGGTTGTTGGTATTAGGGACCCTTAATGAATATCAAGCACTGATGTGTTGAATTTTATGATGATAAGGCCATGATGAGATGTATTGAAACACATGGGGTGGTTTATCCTTGTTGATGATGATGATGAATTTGAGGTAGGAAATTTTTATCTATTTAGATCTTGTTTACACATGATTCTATATTTATTATATGTGTTGACTTACTTGATATCATGGTTAACATGTGATCACATGTGGGGGTGTGTGTAGCCTATATTATAGTATGTTTTGATTCCATGAAATTAATGTGATAACTTGATTCCATAATAATTTTTGATTCACATGTTTATGTATATGATGATGCTATATTTATCATGATGTGTACTATGGTTGTTATCATGCTATAACTTGTCACGTTTTCCTTTGGAGGATTGGTATGTGTATAATTTGCAGGTGATCATTGTGGTATGATTACTCCTTGTGAGGTGTGCGCATGATGTTTGATGATAACCTTGTAACTTGAAATCTACTGGATTCCTCGTGGATTTCGATTAGATGGATAACACTTTATGCCTTGTGGATTAAGAGTGTTACGTAATTCTTTGTGGATTCCTGGTAAGTTACAGATACTCAATGACTTGTAGATTTCAAGTATTACTTGATGACTTGTGGATTCTTGGTTGGTTGTTTTCGCTCTATGAATTTTGGATTCTCAGTGACTCACTAATGGCCTTGTGGATGGTTTTGGATACTTATCGACATAAAATATATTTTCGGCTTGGATCCAAAGCAGTTACAACAGAGGGTCTGTGGTATCTTGGTTAGCACATGACCACTCAATTTTGGATTGTGTGTTACAATGCTTGTTACACATTTATTTTATTATTTCATAAACTTTTATACTTGAGAACATAAGGTTAAGGATGCATTGGTGGTGTCTTATCGAGTCTTGTACACACATACTACTTGGGAATTTTGAGGAGTTTGTAGATTGCATGAGGTATCTGGTGAAGGGGAAGGGCCCTGTAGTGGACAATTGAGCAGAGGAGAATGGAGCTTGTTGTAGAATGGGATGGACTCTGAAGGATATGTTATTTATTTTTTTACTTTATCTTATTTAATTCCTTTGGACATGATTGCCACTTACGAGATCTGTTTTATTTGTATTACATGTATGTAATATTATCTTTTCTGCATGTTACTTTGATTTTTATTATATTTTTTATTATTTATTATTGATCCCGTAATATGATATTGAGGGTATAGTCTCCCCATTGATGGACACATACTCTTAATGCTGGTCGGCAGCCTCTTGCGTATGGGGAGATGCACATAAGGTCATGTGGAATTATAGGTCAGACTCAGTGGGTCGGGTCGGGATGTTACAATGTTACTATTTTAAAATCTCATGGAATTAAATTATACCCCCTTAAATAAATTGTGTCCTTGTAATTTAACCTTGATCTTGGAAATTAAGGGTTTTACATTTGAAAATATATTTATTGGAAACCCACATCAGAAAAGGGTTAATAAAAATCCCTCTTGATAAGAGATAAAGGGAATTAAAAATATAATCTTAAATAACACATAACTATGTTTCAAAATAATGGAACATTGGTTGGAATTAAAGATATGAACATAGAAGAAAAGTGTAAATAATTATAGAGAGTGATAGAAATAATTGTTCACAAGAAAGTGAATGATTAAGGGAATGTTATGGACCTAAAAACCATAAATCTTTTTTGATTTAAAATACAATTTGATTCATTAGATACGATGGTAATATTATAATTTTGTTTTCAAGATATTTTTTCCTATAGTTGAGGAATTATTTTATTCTATAATAATATACGGAAATATAATTTCTTGATATACTTTTATTTAATAATCATAATTTAATCCTTTGTTTATATTTCAATCAATTTACACATCATTTATTTCTCTAAGAAATGAATATCAAAATATGATTTTTTATTCTTGAAGAATTAAATTTAAATTTTAATAGATCTTATGATCAATAAAAGAGTAATAATATATTCCTCATATCTTTAATAAAAACCAAAATGGTTATCAAATGTTATCTAATACAATACATTAATCTCTAAACATTAATAATAACAACACTAGATAAAAATTAATATTTATCCATCAAATTGTTTAAGTAAAGAAATGACATATTAACCAAAACATCACGTAGGCCAGTGGTAGGTGAAACACCCTTGTCACCATTCATTTTTGGGTTTAAACCTCAGATAATTGTCTAATATGATGAGTTTTCACATGACATGCGGGTTTTCCTTTTTCCAGAAAATTATTAATATAATTTCTAAAATGTTCCTAAATTTTAATAACCCATAATTACCTTAATATCAATGGTGTGATAAACCTTAAATGGTACCAATAACTTCTCAAAAACCTATTTTTCATTATTATCACAACATCGAGGACACATTAAGGATTATCCTACCCTAATCATGTGTTTTCCATGAAGTTCAACATGACACCGGATCACTTTTCCCGGTCTTTGGTACCATTCAACATATTCTCTCAAATCCTTAAAGAAAAAGTATTGTAGTACAATCCTTATACATTTCATAATTATTATAACACGAATATCATTGATGAAATACTTCTATAACATAGTTCTTGAATATAAACACAAGAACGTTAATCAATCCACTTCATCTATTATAATAGCATACACTGGACCATGATCCTTAGCTTCTTTTCAGGTATATTCCTTTCATGCTTGGAGAATTAATTTTCATTGTGACCCATATCTTTACAGGTGAAGCATTTCACTTTAGAAGATTCTTTATTTCTATTGAAATCATGAGAATATTGTCCTTTCTCTTCACAATTGTATAAAAATCCCATTACCTTCAAGTAAGTACCAAATTATTTATTTCCACAATAATCACATGAGTGAAAATTTTACTTTCCCTTATTTACTTTATATATCCTTTTCTATACCATTATATTCTTATACTTCTTTCCTTGTACGAAATAAGACTTGTATAATTATTTATCTATATTTATACTATAAGAAACTATTTCCTCATATGATAATAAATTATGGGAGACTAGTTCTCGTTGAAGTATTGTCTTAATCCCATCAATGAAATGACCATTCTTAATTTTTGGATTATGCTCATTGATATGATTCCAATTATTTCTTCTAGGTTCCATTTGGAAACAATGAAAACATCCAAATCATAATAATAAACCTAGTTTCTTGGAGAAAACATCCAAATCATAATAATATTTTAAGATCCTTAATAATGGATTGTAAATAAAATGTGAATTTACCCAAGTATACTCTACAAGATTCTTAAATTAGATGTGTAATAAGTATCATTTTCATATACCAGGTAACACTTGAGTCAAGCCTGATGCACCTTTTTAGAGTTATTATCCATATGAACTTCTATTATATAACCACGTCTACTTGTAGTATCTGGATATGAATTTATTTCTAGGTAAACCCCATAATTTATTTCTCACAAAAACTTTATAAATTTGTTCTATACTTATCCTCAAAGTCATTCATAGGGTCAGTTTCTTTAATATATTTTTTTCCAAAATCTACTTCACATGGATTCTACTAAACTTATTATAATACTAACTCTAAAGACCCCAACCTTAGTAGTTAAGATTTGGTGGTTACATTATTACTGTGGCATAAGATACAAGTAATAACATCCCTAAGGACCTAATATAGTTTATCAGTCTGGGTAAAATAGATACATACATGAAATTAACATTAAAATTGAGAACATAAAATGCACAAAGTGTATTCTTTGAGAAATCCATATTTCCTATCAGAAAGTCCCTATATATCAATCACAAAATACTTCCTGGAGTACTAGGAAGAATAAAACACAAAAATGTGTGATATTAGATTATCATGAAGGGTAATAATAAAATGGAATCTATCATGAATAAATAATCATAATTAATACGGGAAGGTAATATTTGAAACATATTCCATTTGAACAATAACTTGATCATAATATGGAAAGAAGAAATAATGGTAACAAAAGTCATATAAATAATCACATCAGTATGAAACTTATCCATAGATATCCTAACTAATAAAATAATCACATGGAAATAAATAACTAATCTCATAGTGAGGAAATAAATAATTCTAGACATCTAAAACAAATGGTTAAGACCTTTCGAAATATAGTTTAATACTATGTGTAAAAACCCATTTAATATGGATAACTTATTTGACTCATGATACCTAGTGATGAATCTGTGGGCTATGAATTTTTTAACCCAACCATGAATTAATAAGTCCAATTAATTCCTATTATAAAAGGGGAAAAAAATAATCCACATAAACATATGTATTCAAAAACTAACATAAAAATGTTAATACTTACCCCAATCAATAAACATAATTATAAACCATCAAGAGTAACATGGTGAATGGTAATAAAATTGTACATTCCCAACCAAAATGATCATAAATAATCTAGGTAAATAAGAATGATATGATCGATAAAACATATAACTAGTGGATCATAATTACAATAAAGGTTTTATGTTGTTGATAAACAGAAATACAATAAAAACATCATTGTTACCATTTTTGAGGAAAATAACCCTTTTCACTTTAAGAATATATTTAAAACTAAATGTTCAAAAAAATTCAAGAAAATAATTTTCTTTGAAAATAACATTTAAAATTTATAAATTAATCATTAAAAAAATATATTTTTCATAATGGTGGAAAATTCATTTCATTTCGTACAAGTTAAAACAAAGATTACTTTCACTTTTTTAGGTAAAATCCTAATTGTTCTTGTTTCTAAAAGGACATGGAGACTAATTTTAAAAAAATTTGTATAAAGTGAAACATGTGTAATTTTTTTAATAAATCAATTTTATAATTTTCAGAAACATTTTAGAAATCATTAATTTGGATAAAAAATCATTTTTGACTAAAAAGGGTAATAATGTTGCATTTTCTTAAAAAAGAATTTTCTCAATAGTTTTAAGTACCAAAGAGAGGAACTAATTGTACTATTTGTTGAAAATTTCATAAATAACCATATGCGATGAAAATAAATTTTGTTTAAGATATAAATACTAAATAACTCCCATAATGGAGACTTAAACATAAAGTATCTTGAATAAAGATGAGATTATGAAAGAAATCCTTACTACTTTTTTAAATTTTGAATCATAAGAACCATGAAAGAAATAAATTCAAATAAAACATTAAAAAACATGAAGAGAAATATATTCAGGATATAATATATTAAAATGGGTAGTATATACACCACATAAGGAAATAAATGGTGAATATGGAATATGCCTCATGGAATTAAAAGTGAGATGAGAAACCATTACATTAGGTCTAATTTCCTTCATACGTGTTAGAAACTTCTATATAATAAATATAAACTAATTATAAATCTATTAAATAATCTTAATCATATATATCATACCATTTATGATCCTATTATATCATTTTACCATTTGTGTGTTAGTAATATTTCATTATTTTCATTGTTTCGGGTGTTAATTGCCTTATTTTCTCATGCATATTTTTTAATAAAAGTTCCTATTATTGTATAGAGGATATAGTTACATAATCTCAAAAATGATATTAATTTTATCAATATTAATTTTTTTTATTATATTCATCCTTAGAAACATTCTTTAAAATAGGACATAGAAATGAATCACATCAATTTGTGTAGATAACAGGCTGTACGTATGCATGAGAAAAGATATATAAGGCCACAACATTAAACCTTACTTAATATTGAATTATTACAAGATTACACATTGAGGATCTTTTCAGGTTTAGAGTTTTAGAGAATTAGATCATGAAACTTGCATTACATTCCACATTTAAACAAAGTGGTTACATAAAAGACATTATTCATTATTCCCATCAACGGAAACATATTTAAAATAAAACATGGATTATTTCTTGACACATCCTTGCCAATATCATCACATCGTGTACCTTTCCCTTGACCTGTGAAAAACATTTCAAAAACATGGGATGAGCATAAAAATCTCAGTAAGGGTTATAAAAATATGGAAAGGAAACATGAGTTCATATATACATAAGAATGAAATCATACTTTACCCATAAAACATAGGCACTTTAACATACCTCATAAAATCATGAATAAATCATAGAAATCATAAGACATAAAGGTAACTTGAGGTATTCATAAAATTCTTACATAGGGAGTAACCCTCTTGGTTACGTTTGGAATACCCATCACAGTATATTCCCTAAATCTCTTCGGAGAAACCTTAACGTTTAACTCCTTCGCATTACCCAATGCATTAGAGAGCTATATCGGGCTCACCCGCCCTTATTTTATCACGGAACCACCCGTCTTCATAATAATGCCCCAGAACCTCAACATAATCATATCACATAAAACATGCATAAAGGAAACATAACATTTCCACATTTCAATCACAAGATATCAATACAACACATTGATATAATAAAAACATTATGAAAACCATTTTCAATACCAAAATAAAAGAAAAGTATAACATGGTATTTATTTTTCTTTTAAAAAGAAGGTATGGCTTGTAGAGGAAGCCGAAACTCAAATAATGGTCACGGCGGCGGAGAAGTCGTTGTCGCCGCATACGTACGACAAAAACATTCCCTCTTGTCTTTTAGTAAACGCTTTGTATAAAAATATCCCCTTTGAATAAACGTAAAAGTCAAAGGGGTTTATACACTATATAAAAGAAGGTTTTGTATAAAACAAAATATGCCTCAATGAAAGGAGATTGAGACGAGGTCCCATACAAAGACGGTATCCTTAGATTAAGGATAAATCAGTTACATAATTATGTGTGACAAAATAATACACGAAATATAATTGGTATTATGTGTAAAACAATCAGAGGACATTCACACATAAACATATAACGACATATTCAAGGTGCACAAGTTTATCCCAAAGAATCAAAATTAGGTTAAAATGTTCCCTTGCAAAAATTCGACAGCCTAACGGCGTCACTTGAAAATTCAGAAAAAGAGATGATGTGAGATAAAAAGGGTATCTCATCACATGGACATAAAATTTAAATCAATAAGGATATAGAAGAATATATCCCAACATAATAGTATTTGAATTAAAAGACATAACAAAAGAAGTCTTTTAAAAAGAGGAGGGTGAAAGGTTCCCTTACTGACATGGGTATCTTTCGAAACATACACCCCGTGAAAGAAGGACAATAAAACATTGATGTAAATAATCATAAATGAAAGTATATTACACAATGAGTAAAATAATGGGTAGTATATTCACCAGTCAAAGGAAATTGTGTCAAATGTTGCATAAATCTCACGAGAATAAAAGTGAGATGAAAAATCCCTTACGAAAACTCGGCAGCCTAACGACGCCACATAAAACTTACAAAAATGGATTGATGGGATCAAATAGGGTATCTCATAATATTAACATAAAGTTTATAGAAATAGGAATATAAAAGAACATCCCCCAACATAACAAAGAAGAGCTTGAAAGAAGTGACATAAAGGAGAGTACTTAAAAAGAAAGAGAGAGGTTAGATCTCTTATGAAAATTCGGCAGCCTAACGGCGCCACTCAAAACTTCAAAAATGGATTGATGAGAGAGAATAGGGTATCTCATCACATGAACATAAAAATTAAATTAAGATTAATATAAAATAACATCCCAATAACAAGAAATATGAGCTTTAAAAGGAATGAAATAAAAGAGTGTACTTAAAAAGAAAGAGTGGAGTAGGATCCCTTACCTCAAGTCCGACTTGTCTTGTTCGTTTCATTATATTCCTGAATAATAAACTTTGGTCAATTTATAATTGCCTAAGTACCTCCTTTAGAGATTATTATTCAGTTAATATCACATATTATAATGTTATAATAATTGTTTAATAATGTTAGTTCATATTAGACGTTTTTGCCGATGTTTGGTACATGAGTCAAAAATGAACTTGTTTGAAAAAAGATTGCCCATGTAGTTATAAGTAAATAATTTCCAGAATAGTATTAATGATTAAAATATCATATATATCCAGTAAATATTCATTTATACTATTCCATATCATTTGGAGATAAAAATTAAAAGCACCGTTCATGGATATGGTAGGCCGTACGTACGCACGAACGCTACTTTAATTTTTTTGTCATATTAATGGAATTAAAACAAAATGAAAGATATATTTGTATATATGTTATAATTCCAGAATGATGACCATCATTTAGATTTAATATATTACATATATATCCATTATATATATGTACTTATAATAGTACATAACATTTTGAGATAAGAAATGAAATGTACCGTTCATGGAGACGGTAAGCCGTACGTATGCATGAATGCTACTTCCATTTCTATTTCATATTTAATGGAATTAAAACATAATGATACATAATATTATTTTAATTCCAGTATGGTATCATTTAGAGACCCGAAGCCTAACGTACATGGACATTACATTACATTTGCGGAAAACTTAGTACATAACAAAAAAACACACACACAAGGATCGTAATAGTTTAGTGTCTTTGGAAACTCGGAACGTAATCTTCTAATCGTGGTAAAATATCTTCAATATCTCCCATAAAGAACTTCCTTTTTTTACCTAAAACCTTTCTTTATATCCTGGGGAAAAGAAAACATAAAAGGGTGAGCTCAAATGCTCAGTAAGGGTAAACAAAAGAAAAATCAATCACATCATATTCATAAGAACATAACTTTTGGAAATCTTAACCTGCAAAAGAGAACATAATTTCATAACATGGGATAAATAATAGTAGTGAAATGAAATCCCAATAATCATAACATAAAACATGAAACTTTTTGGCATACACACATAATCATAGAGAATCATTTCTTGTTAGTCAAGACTCATTGCCAAGACTATCTTAGTGGACAAAGTCCCATTCTGAACCGAGTCACCCTCGTTTCAGTCCTGTTTTACTGAACCGGTATAACCTACCATTCCAGCCATGTCTATCTCCTGAGATATAAAATCTTTACCCAATGCATTGGAGGGAGATATAGGTCCCACCCATCTTATAATGATACCATTCTTATGTGTGCCACAAAATTATAAATCATACATCATTTCATAACCCATGTAATAAAAATGGGAATCTTAAACATCATAAAACAATTCATATAAGATAAAGGAATTCATAAAATTAATTCCATCACAACATAATCAAATCAATGTAATAATAGGGATAAAAACAGAACCCTTTATTATCTTAGATGGAAAATAATTTTGATAAAACACTTGAACTCCATTCTTGAGGAAAATATCCTTTCTTCTTCAAAAACATTTTTCCTTTCTTAACATGTCATACAACTTTAAACTAAAATAATTTGATTAAAAAAACATGAAAACTTTTAAAGGAAGCTTCTTGGAAATAGTGTTTTAAAAATACATTCATGCTGTGTAATTTTAAAGAAAACATTCTTCTCGTACTTTTTTCGGAAAAGTCAAAAAGTACCTCGTACGAAAACGACAAAAGATTCCTTTCATATCTTTTAAAAAAACTCACCGAAGGGTAAAATTGGATATAAACTATTGTAGAAGGATGGAAATAATATTACATATTGAGGGAACATAGATGTGGATGATAAAATACACCCCAGTAAATACCAATGTATAAACAATCGCGAAAAAAAAATGAGATTGTGATATTTCCCTTACCTTAGGTCCGATTTGCTTCGTAAGTGTCTGAACCTCCTGTATAATGATTTAAATCATGTTATTTACTTATTCCAGAATCATATTCATTGTTATTATATCATATATTCTCCACTTATGACTTTTTATTTACCCGTTCTTTTGTAAATTCAGGTTAAAGTAGCGTTTTGGGTAAAATCGTCTCATTTGTCGTTCGTGTTTTTAACTTGTAATTATTAATATGATTACATGGATCATGATTACTTATATACAGAATGTAAAACATGATTTATATATAATATATATTCAGAATATATATATATATATATAATATATATCGATAAATGGAATGAAATACACCGTTCATGGAGACGGTAGTCCGTATGTACGCATGAACGCTGTTTTCGTTTCCTTATTGAATTGAATGGAATTAAGTATATGACATACATATAAATATACATAAATCCATTATAATTATTATGTCATATATTTCATTAGTACTTATTATATATACTTTATAATCATTCATGAATGGTTAATCATTGAGAATGAATCTCATCACGTCGTGGAGACGGTAGTCCGTACGTACGCACGAGCGATGATATTGTTCCCATGGTCGTGGAATTGTGTTGAAGTGTATGTATACAATTTAAGTATCAATATAACTTTATAATAATCATATATAGTTACTCATTACACCATTATACCCATCCAATTAAGGTGGTGGCGGAAAATATATTACACCACGGCGTGGAGACGGTATTCCGTTCGTATGCATGCGCGGTGATTTCCTTTTTTCCGTAGGATGGATTGAAGGTTAATTAGAGTTGTTTCATATTTATAATAACATATCAGTATATAATAAATACTGATGTTATTAATTTATCATGAAACAACTAAAGAAGAAGAAGTTGAAGAAGAAAGAAATTGAAAAAGATCGGTAATGGATATTACCTCTTTTTGACACGCCTTCACTTAACCTCCACTTAAAGAACTAAGGATGGTCTTTGAAGAAGACCAGGACCTCTAGGATGATACTAGGGAAGTGGAGAAGAGATTTTGGCAGGGTTTGGCCGAGATTTAATGCTCAAATTGGTGTGAGGAGGAGAGGGAGGAGGTGCCCTTTTATAAGGGAGGAGAGGGGCATCTTAGGAAAATATCAAAATATAATTTTATATTAAGGTCAAATTCGGTTTATAATGGTTCTAAATGGTCTTATTTCTAATATAAAGTGGGGATGGGTCAAAATCCTCTCATACAATAGGATTTAGACAAGTTTAGGTTATTATATTTACCTTATCAATTAGATTTAACTCTAAGTTAAATAATTTAACTTTTACCGTGTCTTTTTGTTTTCTTACACTATATGGTTAATAAACTTACTATATGAAGACAAACGAACCCCAAGTTGTTTATTATTAATATATCTATACTTATCTAAGTCATTTGGCCGAACCTTAGATTTTTAGGAATTAAATAACAATTAATAATATAATATGTTTTTAAAAAACTAATTTATGTCAATTTTGACACTATTTGGTACATGATTTTTATGAAATTTCTAACAGAATGATAAGTTCGAACCAAGTTACTTAAATCAACAATAACATGTAATATTAACCTATAAAATTAGTTTAAGTCATAAAAAGTCTCAAATTACATTTATTTGGGCATTTATAACATCAATTATGTTAATAGTTTCTTAAAAAGGTAATTACTGCATCATCGTTGTGTCATAAATAAATTAAATTATTTAAAGAATAAAAATTAAAAATAAAATACCATTATGTAGGAAATCGTTTTATCTTTCTAATGAATATTTATAGTCGAAATTATATTATGTATAACCCTATATTAAAAATGATTTAGTAAATAAACTTTGATTTTAACTCTTTTAACTATTCTTTGATTTAAATAATAATAAATTTCCTAATCTAATCCAAGTGGGCCTAAATGATAATATTTTACACTTAAGGTTGTTTTTTGCCGAGATACACTTGTCCAATAGGATTAGGACATGTGTTAGGGAAATATTAATATCATTTTTACCCTTAATTACCCTATTTACTTTTAACCGTGGTAAATAAAAGTAAAAAGTTACTATTCACCAAAAATTATTTTCATCTCATTGAACCACATTTTACTTACTGACATCAACCGTGTCTCTTGGATTTTTGAAATTCCATTCACATAAGCGGTAAAATTAAGATTTATGAAAAAATAATTGTTTTAACTACCACTTAGTAGTTTCACTATTCATCAAAAATTGATGTTTTTCAGAAAAATGCCAAAATTTCACCCTAAGCTATAATTGATATTCCAAATTCAAAAATGATTTCTATTTTACAAAATTCCCAACATTTTAGTTGCATTAATTAATTTTATAATTAATTTATGCTGTCACAACAAATAGAATGCTTTTAAGAGATAATAACTATCAAAAGATTAACACTTGTTTATGTCTGGTGTAAATGTGAAATTACATCCAATGACCAACATTGTATTGAATTGTAAAAATATATTCTAAATATACTTTAAAACCACGAAAATTAATAATTTATCACTATTAATTATTTCGATTAAAAAAGTTGTTTTTAATTAAAATTTAGTAATTTTCACTATTCATCAGAATATGAAAGTTATCCGAAAAGTACCAAAATTTCACCTTAGGCTAAATTCGATACTCCGAATCCAAAAATGAAGTCCATTTTGAGATCTAAAATTTCTAAAATTTTAAAAGGTGGTTATTACTATTCTTAACGGCTAGTTTTAATAATATTTTAATAGCATATCGTTGTTTAGTGAAACTCAGTATTACGTACTACACACGCTATCGAGGAAGGTCGCGATTGCGTGTAATGAAAGTCAAGTCAAGGATACATGTTGTTCAAGCTCCTTTTGGTGTAGCGTACAACACAAGACATTAATGAAATTAAAAAGAATTTTTTTTATAAAATCTCGGGGTGTTACATTCTACCCCCCTTAAAATGAATTTCGCCCTCGAAATTCATCGGGGTTATAAATGGTTTACTATTCGAAAGTTTCTTTAATCGAAACCCAAATCGTAAAAAGGAATACCAAAACCAATATTTAAAAACAAAGGTATGAAACATAACGGTTACCCAAATAAACTAATCACTGGGTTTCTACATAGGTGAAAATATGGATATGGAAGAGAAA
The DNA here is from genome assembly GCA_963277665.1 of Viscum album. Taxonomy (NCBI): domain Eukaryota; kingdom Viridiplantae; phylum Streptophyta; class Magnoliopsida; order Santalales; family Viscaceae; genus Viscum; species Viscum album. Next base: position 1,186,934,449 of record OY728143.1, on the reverse strand, counting down.
TCTAACCATCATGTTCTGATAGAGAGTGGTAGAGAACATGGCTATGGAAAAGCCAGTAATCACAAATCCATAGATTTGTGATGATATAAGGTACCATCTGATTCATCAGGTATAAGATCACTAGGACAACATTTTTGGTTTTCAAGATCATTTCCCTAAAGTTGAAAATTTGAATTAGAATAAATACTTCATTTTGGTACAATCTCACTGTTGTTCATGCCTTGAACAATTTCCACTTCATCACTTAAATAAATGAAGTTGAATTTGTTATTCGTGAAGTGTTAGCAGATCATGTGATAGAATGACGGGTCATTCCATCTGTCTCAAACAAAAGGTTAGAAAAAATTATATACATAAGTCGATCTATAGTGAGATTAATCATATATGGTTCCTAAAATGGACTTATACTTCATATATCATACTGCTTAATATAATAAAACCAGTTTCTACTAAACAAGGACTTCCTGTAGGCCAGTGGTAGGCGATAAAGGCCAGTCGCACTTCGGTTGTGGGTTCGATTCCCACAGCCTTGTCCGACGTGATGGGCTGTCTCCCGTCCTGCAGGTTGTCCTTTTTCTAAAACTACATTACTATAACATCACATAAATAATATCAAAAGTTCTATCCTTAAACAATACTAACTTATGTCCAACATAATCCATTCCAATCTTTAGGCTTATCTAAAATACTGCAGTCCACTCTCATAATATAGTGAAAATGATTACCAGAGGTTTAACACCATCGTCGATCCCCATATATCATAAGATATGTTTTGTTGGTCACATTCCAAACATTCAAAGTCCTTAATCATGTATTCTCTTGAATACCTTAGTGAAAACATGAATGCAGTTAAAAGTTAACACCTTCCACATACCAAAATCCTCAAAATTCTATATACTCAAACCATGATATCACTTAGTCCTTATATCAATAATGAGCTCATGAATACTGTCAAACATTTCATTTTCTCCTTATCCCTTCATTATGGGTATATTATCTACTTTCCAAAATATTTGAATCACTTTTCATGGTTACCGGTACCTTAAAATTATTGAAGACCACAATAGACCAATACATAAATATTTCAATACACCATTAAAGTACCTCAACAACATTATTCCTGAATACCAATACATAAACACTTCAGTCCATCCACTTCAATGATTGTCCTGGGAGAAGTCCTTCCTTGATTTAGAAGTAACTTTTTAGGTCAGGGCATTGAGTTGGGTAATGCCCATGTTCTCCACAAATAAGAGATTGAACTCCATAACAGTCTGTCACTCTATGACCCTTTTCTCCACACAAATAACATCGGTCCCTCCATTTGAGGTATTCCTCAAGGTTCTTCTTCCCTTCTTTAGAAATCTCAATCTTCCTTTCCTTATGATCCTCAACATGCGAACATGCATAATAGTTTATCTTCCTCTTCTTTTATGAATTAGGCATACCACTAAATTTCACCTTGTTAATCATATATCACGATGAATGATTTGGAATAATCACAAGATCTTTCTCTCTAGGAATTACACAATTTTTTTGCTCATAGTCACCAATTTGTCCATTGGATTCAATGTTAACCGAATTCCTTCTGGTTCCCTCCATTAACTAAAACACAAAAAGAATCTTGTGAGAGGCAAAAATCATGCTAGGGAAAACAACATAGTAAAGGGGGAGTACCCTTAATATCTAACATCTTAGGTTAAATTCTAAGATCGTTACCGTAGTTCTAGGACTGTATCTTATACGTATACTTATCCTTAGGGACATCCCTAGAGATACCTTAGAAATATCTCTAGGGATCTCACTAACGCTTTCGCATCCTAGTTTCCAAAGGTTGACTAAACCTTTCCTCTGATACCAACTGTAGATACCCTAAGCCTGACGTACATGGACATTACATTACATTTGCGGAATACTTAGTACCTAACAAAAAAAACACACACAAGGATCATAATAGTTTAGTGTCTTTGGAAACTCGGAACATAATCTTCTAATCGTGGTGAAAGATCTTCAATATCTCCCATAAAGATCTTCCTTTTTTTTACCTAAAACATTTATTTATATCCTGGGGAAAAGAAAACATAAAAGGGTTAGCTCAAATTCTCAGTAAGGTTAAACAAAATAAAAACCAATCACATCATATTCATAAGAACATAACTTTTGGAAATCTTAACCTGCAAAAGAGAGCATAATTTCATAACATGGGATAAATCATAGTAGTGAAATGAAATCCCAATAATCATAATATAAAACATGAAACTTTGTGTCATACACACATAATCATAGAGAATCATTTCTTGTTAGTCAAGACTCATTGCCAAGACTATCTTAGTGGACAAAGTCCCATTCTGAACCGAGTCACCCTCGTTTCAGTCCTGTTTTACTGAACCGGTATAACCTACCATTCCAGCCATGTCTATCTCATGAGATATAAAATCTTTACCCAATTCATTGGAGGGAGATATAGGTCCCACCCATCTCATAATGATACCATTCTTATGTGTTCCACAAAATCATAAATCATACATCATTTCATAACCCATGTAATAAAAATGGGAATCTTAAACATCATAAAACAATTCATATAAGATAAAGGAATTTATAAAAATAACTCCTTCACAACATAATCAAATCAATGTAATAATAGGGACAAAAACATAACCCTTTATTATCTTAGATGGAAAATAATTTTGATAAAACACATGAACTCCATTCTTGAGGAAAATATCCTTTCTTCTTCAAAAACATTTTTCCTTTCTTAACATGTCGTACAACTTTAAACTAAAATAAGTTGATTAAAAAAAACATGAAAACTTTTAAAGGAAGCTTCTTGGAAATAGTGTTTTAAAAATCCATTCATGACGTGTAAGTTTAAAGAAAACATTCTTCTCGTACTTTTGTCGGAAAAGTCAAAAAGTACCTCATACGAAAACGACAAAAGATTCCTTTCATATCTTTTACAAAAAACTCACCGAAGGGTAAAATTGGATATAAACTATTGTATAAGGATGGAAATAATATTACATATTGAGGGAACATAGATGTGGATGATAAAATACACCCCGGTAAATACCAACGTATAAACAATCTCAGAAAAAAATGAGATTGTGATATTTCCCTTACCTTAGGTCCAATTTGCTTCGTAAGTGTCCGAACCTCCTGTATAATGATTTCAATAATGTTATTGACTTATTCCAGAATCATATTCATTGTTATTATATCATATATTCTCCACTTATGACTTTTTATTTACCCGTTCTTTTGTAAATTCATGTTAAATTAGCGTTTTGGGTAAAATCGTCTCATTTGTCGTTCATGTTTTTAACTTGTAATTATTAATATGATTACTTGGATCATGATTAATTATATCCAGAATGTAAAACATGATTTATATATAATATATATTCAGAATATATATATATATATATATAATATATCGATAAATGGAATGAAATACACCGTTCATGGAGACGGTAGTCCGTACGTACGCATGAACGCAGTTTTCGTTTCCTTATTGAATTGAATGGAATTAAGTAGATGAAATACATATAAATATACATAAATCCATTATCATTATTATGTCATATATTTCATTAGTACTTATTATATATACTTTATAATCATTCATGAATGGTTAATCATTGAGAATGAATCTCATCGCGTCGTGGAGACGGTAGTCCGTACGTACGCACGAACGATGATATCGTTCCCATGGTCGTGGAATTGTGTTGAAGTGTATGTATACTATTTAAGTATCAATATAACTTTATAATAATCATATATAGTTACTCATTACACCATTATACCCATCCAATTAAGGTGGTGGCGGAAAATAGATTACACCACGGCGTGGAGACGGTATTCCGTACGTACGCACGCGCGGTGATTTCCTTTTTTCCGTAGGATGGATAGAAGGTTAATTAGAGTTGTTTCATATTTATAATAACATATCAGTATATAAGAAATAATGATGTTATTACTTTATCATGAAACAACTAAAGAATAAGAAGTTGAAGAAGAATGAAATTGAAAAAGATCGGTAATGGATATTACCTCTTTTTGATGCGCCTTCACTTAACCTCCACTTAAAGAACTAAGGATGGTATTTTAAGAGAACCAAGACCTCTAGGATGATACTAGGGAAGTGGAAAAGAGATTTTGGCAGGGTTTGGCCGAGCTTGAATTCTCAAATTGGTCTGAGGAGGAGAGGGATGAGGTGCCCTTTTATAAGGGATGAGAGGGGCATCTTAAGAAAATCTCAAAATATTATTTTATATTAAGGTCAAATTCGTTTTATAATGGTCCCAAATGGTCTTATTTCTAAGATAAAGTGGGGATGGGTCGAAATCCTCTCATCCAATAGGATTTAGACAAGTTTAGGTTATTATTTTTACCTTATCAATTAGATTTAACTCTAAGTTAAATAATTTAACTTTTACCGTGTCTTTTTGTTTTCTTACACTATATGGTTAATAAACTTACTATATGAAGCCAAACGAACCCCAAGTTGTTTATTATTAATATATCTATCCTTATCTAAGTAATTTGGCCGAACCTTAGATTTTTTGGAATTAAATAACAATTAATAATATAATAGTTGTTTTAAAAACTAATTTATGTCAATTTTGACACTATTTGGTACATGATTTTTATGAAATTTCTAACAGAATGATAAGTTCGAACCATGTTACTTAAATCAACAATAACATGTCATATTAACCTATAAAATTATTTTAAGTCATAAAAAGTCTCAAATTACATTTATTTGGGCATTTATAACATCACTTATGTTAATATTTGCCTAAAAAGGTAATTACTGCATCATCGTTGTGTCATAAATAAATTAAATTATTTAAAGTATAAAAATTACAAATAATATACCATTATGTAGGAAATATTTTTATATTTCTAATTAATATTTATAGTCGAAATTATATTATGTATAACCCTATATTAAAATTTTTTTAGTAAATAAACTTTGATTTTAACTCTTTTAACTCTTCTTTGAATTAAATAATAATAAATGTCCTAATCTACTCCAAGTGGGCCTAAATGATAATATTTTACACTTAAGGTTGTTTTTGGCCGAGATACACTTGTCTAATAGGATTAGGACATGTGTTAGGGTAATATTAATATCATTTTTACCCTTAATTACCCTATTTACTTTTAACCGTGGTAAATAAAAGTAAAAAGTTACTATTCACCAAAAATTATTTTCATCTCATTGAACCATATTTTACTTACTAACACCAACCGTGTCTCTCGGATTTTTGAAATTCCATTCACAGAAGCGGTAAAATTAAGATTTATGAAAAAATAATTTTTTAACTACCACTTAGTAGTTTCACTATTCATCAAAAATTGAAGTTTTTTAGAAAAATGCCAAAATTTCACCCTAAGCTATAATTGATATTCCGAATTCAAAAATGATTTCTATTTTTCAAAATTCCCAACATATAAGTTTCATTAATTAATTTTATAATTAATTTCCGCTATCACAACAAATAGCGTGTTTTTAAGAGATAATAACTATCAAAAGATTAACACTTGTTTATGTCTAGTGTAAATGTGAAATTACATCCAATGACCAACATTGTATTGAATTGTAAAAATATATTATAAATATACTTTAAAACCACTCAAATTAATAATTTATCACTATTAATTATTTCGATTAAAAAAGTTGTTTTTAATTAAAATTTATAAATTTTCACTATTTATCAGAATATGAAAGTTATCCGAAAAGTACCAAAATTTCACCTTAGGCTAAATTCGATACTCCGAATCCAAAAATGAATTCCATTTTGAGAGCTAAAATTTCTAAAATTTTAAAAGGTGGTTATTACTATTCTTAACGGCTAGTTTTAATAATATTTTAATAGCATATCGTTTTTTAGTGAAACTCAGTATTACGTACTACACACGCTATCGAGGAAGGTCGTGATTGCGTGTAATGAAAGGCAAGTCAAGGATATGTATTGTGCAAGCTCCTTTTGGTGTAGAGTACAACACAAGACATTAATGAAATTAAAAAGAATATTTTTCATAAAATCTCGGGGTGTTACATATCATATATAATATCATTAAATATATCCTTTATACATACGATATATGGTATTGACAAATCAAATCACTTTGAGGGGGCGGTAGTCCGCGCTTCCTTAAATGAAGATATCGCGTTTACCCATAATGAAAACCATAAAGGTATGCCATAAATGAAAAATAAAGAAGATTAAGTAAAACATAAACATATTATATATCATATATAAATATAGTGTCATCTTAATGGCCACCTTTGAAGGTGTTATAAGAATGTTGAACAATCATCGTTTCGTGAGGCAGAAATTCACCATCCACAGAAATAGTATGTTCTTTAACCATTAGATGTAGGTGTGTGTAAGTGTATCTCAAATAATTCATATAAACACATCCTAGTATATTTAAGATACTGTATTTTTTACAAAATAAATGAATAAAAAGAGTTTAGGGGGTTGGAGAAGCAAAATGAAACAGAAGAACACAAGAGAAGACACTACCTTTAAATTGGGTAACTCCTTTTGATTTGAGCTCAAAGGCTTCCTTGGGAAGACTTATACCCAAAGTGAGGATTCAAGGAGTTATAGAGCGATGTGGAGAGGCAATATGGGCAGGGTTTGGCCAAGCCAAAGGCTTTGGAAGTGTGGGTAAGGAGGTAGAGGTGGGGGCCTTTTATAAGAGGAGAGGAGGGGCACTCTTGGAAAGTAAAGAAATGTTACTTTATATTAGAATGAGTTTCAGATTTTAATGGTCCCACATTGATGTGTTTCGTGCATAAGGTGATAAGGGTTCGAAATACACCCATCCAATAGGTTTTTTACATGTGTAGGTCTTATATTTTACATTATCATTCCATTTTATTTAAATCCTTTATTAATGAGGTAATCGCTGCATCATCAGGATGTCATAAATAATTTAATAAATTTAATGTCTAAAAATTATAAAAAATATCATGATGTAAGAAATATTTTTAGATTTCTAATGAATATTTATAGTCCAAAATATCATTTATTTAGACAAAATTAAAAATATTTTACTTAGGTGATACATTCTTTGTTACATTTAACATTCTTTAAAAAAATAAAAAGATAAAAAGTCACTTTCTCACAAACGTGATTCCATGGGGCCCCCAAGTTTGGAACAAGGCATACCATGGTCATCCATGAGACAACCAGTAGCCTTAGGACACATGTTGTGGTCATTTTTTATTATTATGATATTATTTCATTATCTTTAACTACCTGATTACTCATTAATCAAGATAATTAAATATAATAACCGTCCTTAGTATTCATAATGTCCAAAAATAAAAGAATCTTAATTACATAATTTGTAACATCTGATTCCAAATATGTAATCCATTTTACCAAATTCCAAACACATAAATTGAAAAAATTAATTTAAAAATAATTCCCGTTGTGAAAACAAATAGCGGGTTTTTTAGAAACAATATTTATGAAAAGTTTGTAACTTGTTTATTCCAAATTAAAAAGTGAAATTAATCCCAATGAACATAATTGGATTACATGGTAAAAATATATTCTAATTACAATTTAAAACAAATTAAAAAGATAATATAACCATATAATTAAATTATATGAAAAAGCAGTTTTGATGTAAAATGCAGTATTTTTCACTATTCATTGAAAAATGAAAATTGTCAGAAAAATACCAAAAATTAACCCAAGGTAAATTTCAATGTACCAATCATAAATAATATGTTTATTTTGAAAAATAGATCTTATAAAATTTTCAAAAGTTTGATTTAAAAAATGGTTTTCCATTAAAAGGTAGTAAAACAATCTTTTAAAAATACTAGTATATTCAATGCTTAAGATTGGATTCATTTGTATTTTAAGCCTCTAAAATTTATTGGATAAAAGTAAAAACATTTAACAAACATATATAATCATATTTTAGTTATTTATATTCATTCCTGTCAATACAACGACTATCTGTTAACTACCATTTAAAATAATATTATTTTATTATTAGAGTACAACGTATGATTTCAAAGGAACTCGTTGTTGGGTATTGGGTAAGCCATCGAGCATAGCGTTCCCTTTAAATTAATATTGAAATTTTAATCACAAATAGGGATAAATATAAAAATGTCATATTCTTTATTTACCTGGGGTGTTACATCCTTCCCCCCTTTTGGGAATTGCGTCCTCGCAATTTTAAAATTGAGCTTGGAAATATCCTTGAAAGTCCCACTTCAGAACAAGAGTTGGTAAAACAATCACTTTAAAATAAAGGAAGATAAGTACAGAGGCCACTCGAGTTAACCCATACTAGGATTCCATGTAGAAAAACATGGACATGGAGGAAAAAACAAAGGGTCATGTTCTGATGGAGAGTGATAGTAAACATGTTTAGGAGAATGTTAACCATAAGAAAATCAAAAACTTGTGATGGGTTAAACGGTATTCGATTCCCCAGTAGGAAAAGTTAACAGACAACAGTGTTGTTTTAAGTTACTCGTCATTGAGGAATTTATTAATAAGGGAACATAATCACTTATCATGTTGACTTTCAACTTTTATCAGATTCCTTACACAAACTCATATTTTCTCCAAAAGACAAGTATTTAGGAAGACTTGTTCACATTAAGAGTACTATAACCAACTTCTAGAGAATCACCTAATCCAAAAAATAGAACTATATACTTCCCATGTCTTTAGACTTTAACCAAAACCAAAACCAAAAAGGTTAGTACAAGATCAGATAATCCAAAAAAGGATAACCCTTTATAGAAAGAAAATATATGCTTAATCTCCAAAATTTGTCCAATAAAACCCAAAGTTCAACGAGGACCATTCGATAAACAAATTGTCCATAAAATTCTTCAAAGTAAACCAAACTAAGATTGAAACCAAAATATTTGAAGGATTTAGTCACCTAGTCTTCCAAGTTAAATCGTAACATTTATCTCAAAACAACATCAATTACTCTTAAAGTCTCGTATTGAAATGTAATTAACCTAATCACATATCCTCCATGATAGGTTAATAAATTTCCACAGATATCCCAAAATCAGCTTACTCTTAATTCATAAAATCATATAACTAAAAAGAATCAGTCAAACTAACCAGGTACTTCACATAGTCTAGTGGTAGGTGTTAAATACCAGTCGCACTTTGGTTGTGGGTTCGATTCCCGCAGCTTTGTCCGACGCGACGGGTTGTCAAACGGTCTGCGTGTTGTACGTTTTCCAAAACTATATAATTCTCAAAACATTACCCAAAATGAGATAAAATCTTCAAAAAATGATCATAACATATTTTAACCTCAAGTTTATCTCATTCCTTTCATTTTCCATCATATCATAGAGTAACCCATAATTACCTAAAAAGTAAGGAACATATAAACCCTAATGGTTAACTTAATAATTATTACCTGAACTTCCACATAGAGTTGGCCATCTCGTACATGATGCATCAGAGAACTCACCAAGGTTGAAGTGGTTGATCATGACTCCTTGATAGTTGGTTTAGAACAACCATGATATTCCTCATTGAATCCCCCATTTCATCCAGTCTCTTAATCAGAGAACCACCACAGTTTCCTTCAAACCCATTGTCACTTTAGTGCCTCCTAGATCCAGCCATTTACTAAAACCAAAAAGGTCAGTGTGAGTATATCAACATAACCATCATGTACTAATGAGGAAGATAAACACTAAGATATACTTACTCATTCACTTTATCTAAAAACTATGACTCTTTCTAAAATCCTAGCCAATATGGTACTATCACTTATGCTTAGTGAATACCCTAACCTCTAATGTTATCTAAACCGACCTTTGATACAAACTATAAGGCCCCAGCCTTAAACCTTACTTAATATTGAGTTATTACAAGATTACACATTGAAGATCTTTTTAGGTTTAGAGTTTAAGAGAATTTGATCATGAAACTTGTATTACATTCCACATTTAAACAAAGTGGTTACATAAAAGACATTATTCATTATTCCCATCAACAGAAACATATTTAAAATAAAACATGGATTCTTTCTTGACACATACTTGACAATATCATCACATCATGTACCTTTCCGTTGACCTGTGAAAAACATTTCAAAAACGTGGGATGAGCATAAAAAGCTCAGTAAGGGTTATAAAAATATGGAAAGGAAACATGAGTTCATATATACATAAGAATGAAATCATACTTTACCCATAAAACATAGGCACTTTAACATACCTCATAAAATCATGAATAAATCATAGAAATCATAAGAAATAAAGGTAACTTGAGGCATTCATAACATTCTTACGTACGGAGTAACCCTCTTGGTTACGTTTGGAATACCCATCATAGTATATTCCCTAAATCTCTTCGGATAAACCTTAACGTTTCACTCCTTCGCGTTACCCAATGAATTGGAGAGCTATATCGGGCTCACCTGCCCTTAGTTTATCACGGAACCACCCGTCTTCATAATAATTCCCAAGAACCTCAACATAATCGTATCACATAAAACATGCATAAAGGAAACATAACATTTCCACATTTCAATCACAAGATATCAATAAAACACATTGATATAATAAAAACATTATGAAAACCATTTTCAATACCAAAATAAAATAAAAGTATGACATGGTATTTATTTTTATTTTTAAAAGAAGGTATGGCTTGTAGAGGAAGCCGAAACTCAAATAATGGTCACGACGACGGAGAAGTCGTTGTCGCCGCATACATACGACAAAAACATTCCCTCTTGTCTTTTAGTAAATGATTTGTATAAAAAAGATCCCTTTTGAATAAATGTAAAAGTAAAAGGGGTTTATACACCATATAAAAGAAGGTTTTGTATAAAAAAAAATATGCCTCAATGAAAGGAGATTGAGATGAAGTCCCATACAAAGACGGTATCCTTGGATTAAGGATAAATCAGTTACATAATTATGTGTGACAAAAGAATACACGAAATATAATTGGTATTATGTGTAAAACAATCAGAGGACATTCACACATAATCATAGAACAACATATTCAAGGTGCACAGGTTTATCCCAAAGAATCAAAATTGGGTTAATAATTTCCCTTGCAAAAATTCGACATCCTAACAGCATCACTTGAAAATTTAGAAAAAGAGCTAATGTGAGATAAAAAGGGTATCTCATCACATGGACATAAAATTTAAATCAATAAGGATATAAAAGAACATATCCAAACATAATAGTATTTTAATTAAAAGAAATAACAAAATAAGTCTTTTAAAAAGAGGAGGGTGAAAGGTTCCCTTACTGACATGGGTATCTTTCGAAACATACACACCATGAAAGAAGGACAATAAAACATTGATTTAAATACTCATAAATGAAATTATATTACACAATGAGTAAAATAATGGTCAGTAAATACACCAGTAAAAGGAAATTGTGTCAAATGTAGCATAAATCTCATGGGAATAAAAGTGAGATGAAAAATCCCTTACGAAAACTCGGCAGCCTAACGGCGCCACATAAAACTTACAAAAATGGATTGATGAGATCAAATAGGGTATCTCATCATATTAACATAAAGTTTATAGAAAGAGGAATATAAAAGAACATCCCCCAACATAACAAAGAGTAGATTAAAAGAAGTGACATAAAGGAGAGTACTTAAAAAGAAAGAGAGAGGTTAGATCTCTTACGAAAATTCGGCAGCCTAACGGCACCACTCAAAACTTCCAAAATGGATTGATGAGAGAGAATAGGGTCTCTCATCACATGAAAATAAAAATTAAATTAAGATTAATATAAAATAAAATCCCAATAACAAGAAATATTAGATTTAAAAGTAATGACATAAAAGAGTGTACTTACAAAGAAAGAGTGGAGTAGGATCCCTTACCTCAAGTCCGACTTGTCTTGTTCGTTTCGTTATATTCCTAAATAATAAACTTTGATAAATTTATAATTTCCTAAGTACCTCCTTTAGATATTATTATTCAGTTCATATCACATATTATAATGTTATAATAATTGTTTAATAATGTTAGTTCATATCAGACGTTTTTGCCGATGTTTGGTACATGAGTCAAAAATGAACTTGTTTGAAAAAAGATTTCCCATGTAGTTATAAGTAAATAATTTCAAGAATAGTATTAATGATTAAAATATCATATATATCCATTAAATAATCATTTTATACTATTCCATATCATTTGGAGATAAAAATTAAAAGCACCGTTCATGGAGACGGTAGGACGTACGTACGCATGAACGCTACATTAATTTTTTTGTCATATTAATGGAATTAAAAGAAAATGAAATATATATATATATATATGTTATAATTCCAGAATGATTACCATAATTTAGATTTAATATATTACATATATATCCATTATATATATGTACTTATAATAGTACATAACATTTTGAGATAAGATATGAAATGTACCGTTCATGGAGACGGTAAGCCGTACGTACGCATGAACGCTACTTCCATTTCTATTTCATCTTTAATGGAATTAAAACATAATGATAAATAATATTATTTTAATTCCAGTATGTTATCATATATAACATCATTAAAAATATCCTTTATACGTACCACATATGGTATTAACGAATCAAATCACTTTGAGGGGGCGGTAGTCCGCACTTCCTTAAATGAAGATATCGCGTTTACCCATAATGGAAACCATAAAGGTATGCCATAAATGAAAAATAAATAAGATTAAGTAAAAAATAAACAAATTATATATCATATATAAATATAGTGTCATCTTAATGGCCACCTTTGAAGGTGTTAGAAGAATGTTGAACAATCATCGTTTCGTGAGGCAGAAATTTGCCATCCACAGAAACCGTATGTTCTTTAACCATTAGATGTAGGTGTGTGTAAGTGTAGCTCGAATCCTTCTTATAGAAACAACCTAGTATATTTAAGATACTGTATTTGTTACAAAATAAATGAATAAAATGAGTTTATGTGGTTGGAGAAGCAAAATAAAACATAAGAACAAAAGAGAAGACACTACCTTTAAATTGGGTAACTCCTTTTGATTTGAGCTCAAAGGCTTCCTTGGGAAGAATTCTACCCAAAGTGAGGCTTCAAGGAGTTATAGAGGGATGTGGAGAGGCAATATGGGTAGGGTTTGGACGAGCCAAATGCTTTGGAAGTGTGGGTAAGGAGGTAGTGGTGGGGGCCTTTTATAAGAGGAGTGGAGGGGCACTCTTGGAAAGTAAAGAAATGTTACTTTATATTAGAATGAGTTTCGGATTTTAATGGTCCCACATTGATGTGTTTCTAGGATAAGGTGATAAGGGTTTGAAATCCACCCATCCAATAGGTTTTGGACATGTTTAGGTCTTAGATTTTACATTATATTTCCATTTTATTTAAATCCTTTATTAATGAGGTAATCGCTGCATCATCAGGATGTCATAAATAATTTAATAAATTTAATGTATAAAAATTATAAAAAAATATCATGATGTAAGAAATATTTTTAGATTTCTAATGAATATTTATAGTCTAAAAGATAATTTATTTAGACAAAATTAAAAATATTTTACTTAGGTGATACATTCGTTGTTAAATTTAACATTCTTTAAAAAAATAAAAAGATAAAAAGTCACTTTCTCACAAACGTGATTCCATGGGCCCCCCAAGTTTGGCACAAGGAATTCCATGGTCTTCCATGAGACAACTAGTAGCCTTAGTACACATTTTGTTGTCATTTTTTATTATTATGATATTATTTTATTATCTTTAACTACCTGATTACTCATTAATCATGATAATTAAAGATAATAACCGTCGTTAGTATTCATAATGTCCAAAAATAAAAGAGTCTTAATTAAATAATTTGTACCTTAGGATTACAAATATTTAATCCATTTTACCAAATTACAAACACATAAATTGCAAAAATTAATTTAAAAATAATTCCCATTGTCAAAACAAATAGCGGGTTTTTTTAGAGACAATATTTATGAAAAGTTTGGAACCTGTTTATGCCCAATTAAAAAGTGAAATTAATCCCAATGACCATAATTGGATTAAATGGTAAAAATATATTCTAATTATACTTTAAAAAAAATTAAAAATATAATGTAACCATATAATTAAATTATATGAAAAAGCAGTTTTGATGTAAAATGCAGTATTTTTCAATATTCATTGAAAAATGAACATTGTCAGAAAAATACCAAAAATTAACCCAAGGTAAATTTCAATGTCCCAATCATAAATAATATGTTTATTTTGAAAAATAGAGCTTATAAAATTGTCAAAAGTTTGATTTAAAAAATGGTTTTCCATCAAAAGGTAGTAAAACAATCTTTTAAAAATACTAGTGTATTCAATGCTTAAGATTGGATTCATTTGTATTTTAATCCTCTAAAATTTATTGGATAAAAGTAAAAAAATTAAACAAACATATATAATCATATTTTAGTTATTTATATTCATTCCTGTCAATACAACGGCTATGTGTTAACTACCATTTAAAATAATATTATTTTATTATTAGAGTGAAACGTATGATTTCAAAGGAGCTCATTGTTGGGTATTGGGTAAGCCATCAAGCATAGATTTCCCTTTAAATTAATATTGACATTTTATTCACAAATAGGGATAAATATAAAAATGTCATATTCTTTATTTACCTGGGGTGTTACAAAATATCATTCCCTTAAAGGGGGAAAGGGTAAGAAATTTTATGATATTTTATTTTCACATAATTTAAATCATTTCATATATATCACATATATTCATTAAATTTATATTTATTAGTTTCCATGTAAATCAATTATGAAAAACAAATCACATTACTTCGTGAGGCGGTAGTTTTCTAAACACATGAGGGCTGCTATAATATTTTAAATGAAATGGAAACTAAAAAGACATATGTTATATTATACTTTCATATATATAATTATATAATAAATATTATATATTTATAGTAAATAAATCATTATATATAATCATGGGAGGTGTTGATGGAAACTAAGTTACATTAGTTTGTGAGGCGATAGTCTCCTTTACACACATTTTACAATTTCATTTCCCATTTGCTGGAAGTGGAGATTGATAAATATTTTTCCTTAAATATAATAAAATGTAATTATATATGATGTTATGGTGTTATTATATTTTATGTGTTAAGACATAATTTTAGGTTGTAAAAAAAGAAAGAAAAAGAATGAGCTTAGCGAAGACAACTACCTTCTCTTATAGAAACCTTCTTTGGATATCTTCTTAAGAACCCAAGGGTTGGTATTTTTGGAAGAAAAAAATCTCCATAAAGTTTATAAAATTTTTAGGAGGTATTTTGGTATGTTTTGGTCGATTAAAATGGCTTTAAATGTGTGAATAAGTGATGAGATTTAGTGCACTTTTATAATTGAGGTGGAGTAGAATTTTGGTAAATACCCAAAAGTATTCAATAATATTAAATTAATATCGCCCCAAGGGACTAAAAAATTTATAAATAGTGTGTTTTAGGGATTAAATGGTTTAGAAAACCCCCCAGTAATTCAAATCTTTAACATGTTATTCCTTAGCCTTTAAGTTTACTTAATTTTTTCAATTTTAGATTTCACTACGATAACTAGTCTATTTAATCTAGATAATTCAACCATTAATACTATAATAAAATGATTCCAATTAGATAATTTGGACTCAATGATTATAAATATTAACTATAATTTATTATATAAAAATTCTATGTGTGTAAAAATTATTTTTTACACTATCTCATGTAACACACAAAACATCATTTTAATTATAACCACGTAAATTAACTTATTATTTGTTTTATTGATTATTACAATAAAATTAAATTTTACTTAATGAAAAATATTAATTGTTATGATTATGAATATGGGATATATTTTATAAAATTAAAATCACATAATTGTAAAAAACTAGTCTAAAATTAAGCCCACAGACGCGAAGAGAAAAAAAAACAGGTTTCCCAAAGAAAAACATTCAAATGTTTAAAATGTTTTTTACATCATAATTAAACATAAAATTGATTAAAATGTACTAAATTAGATAAATTATAATAGAATTGAACTAATTTAACTTAAAAACAAATTTAAATATAATTTGACTTTGTAAATAATTTAAATGAAAAATATAGTTTTCAATAAAAACAAGTATTTTTTACTATTCATAAAAACATTTATCTTTTAAAAAAATTCTAAAAAATTCAGTAAAAGATAAATTTGAAATATATATTTCAATAACTAGGTTTTTTTCCAAATTTATTTTTAATTTTTTTTAAAATTAATTTTAAATTATAAATGTAAATTGAGACTAAACATTCTTTTAGAGAAATATAGTTTTTTAGAAAACATTTTTTTTTATTTTAAATGATTATTATTTTATTAATAATTAATATATTACCATTGAATTTATTTTATACATTTATAAACCATATAATTTTTATAATTTAGTTTTTTCTATTCACACCCACCAACTTAAAAACTAGGTTATAATGGTCATGTTTAAATAATAACATTTTAATAGAGCATCACATTTCGTTTAAGTCCTCCATTGGATGCATCACCATCTATCTAAGATATTGAATTTATTTAAAAATAAATTTATCATAATTTCTTAGTGTTATAAATTCACTTATAAGATTTGTATTTCATGTTATATAAGCTATCGAATATTATGTTCCTATATTAAAATATTAGGGTAGTATAATTAGTTATAGTTACAATATTTTATAAATGAATTTGTTAAAATTTTTCTCATATTACTATTTATTATATTTTTTAATGTCTTAATAGTTTGATTATTCACTAATATTTTCTATTTTTAAATAAACTAAAAGTATTAGATTTATTTATAAGTATATAAATTCACACCTTCCTATAATAATCATTTATTCATGAGATAAAGTAATCCCTTATCATTTAGAATATACTATAATTGGTATTTTAAAATCTAATTGTAAATAATATAAATATTCTTAAAAAATGATGAGATCATTTAAAACTAACCTATTTTAATTACCTATAAATTCAATCTTCTTAGAAATAAATGATTAACTTATTAATCTATATAACATCCTAAATTTTACATTTAAATTTGATATAAAATACATTACTTGACTTAAAAAATTATTTTAAAACAATAATTATAGTTATAAAACAGTATTCAACTAGAAATAGTGAATAAAAAATGAAAAATAAATAGGTTTCACTAAGATTATAAGCTCTTAGAAAGGATGTGAATACTTTATGTACTTTATAAACTATATCATATTGAATTCTTATTTCTCTTAAATTTTTTTTATTACATCACTCTATTGGTTATCTATATCTTATTCCTTTCATTCATGCTTTATACATTACTCTTGAAAACCCTAAACACTTGAAATAGTGTGTAAAATAAACCCTTCTAAGGGTAAAAGTGAGTTTCAAAGGATGAAATACTATGATTAAATTAGTAATTTATTGGTGTTGGTATATATTGGTCATTGATTGGTCAATTGGACATAGAATATATCCTAATGCATGGATTCCAAAAAACATACACTTCTTTAGTTAATGAAACAAAATTGAAAAAGGGAAGAGAATCATGATTCATGAAAAACATATCATTATATACTTGTATTAATATTGAAGCATCATTTTAGGATGACTAGAACAAAAAATGATGTAAATTAAAATGGTATCAACCTATATTAGGAACTATGGTAGGCGACCTAACAAATATAGACTAAAAATACAAATGAAAATAAGAACTAGAGCTTAGTTAATTGTTTGTGTAATACAAGGTAATCAAAATTAATACTTATATTTTTACTTATATGATATATTTTAATTAAAAATGAGTTTTATACAACCCAATTTTTAGTGATTTTAAATATTAGAGTTATAAAATAGTCACACTTGTAGTTGAAAAAGTTTTCATAAAGAATAAATCATAATAAAAACCTAGATATTTTATAGCATAAGATTTCATAAATAAGGATATAATATTTGGAGTGATTTATAGAACATTTGATGAAAATGACAATGATCACTTATACGATGGAATTTTTATATTTTTGGAATAATTTTAGTGGATGATCTTAAAACAGTCATGATATTACCATGATTGCATTGGAATTCCAAATTCTTAAGAGTAATACACTATCTAGAAACCACAATCCTGATTATTTTAAACTAAATATATTTTTATATTATTTAATTTTTTGTTTGGAAATGATGGATATGAGATTGAGATACATATTTTTATAGACCAAATAACTCTAAATATGAAACTATTTAATATATATTTAAGAAAACCTAATATAATTCACTACATTATGGTTGATTCCATTTTATGAGAATAAATTGTGAGGTCTATTGTTCCATTAAATATTTTCTAATGCTTTTTCTTAATTCATTCCTTTTTGAATATGTAAGGGAATAGAGTCATTATTACCCACTCTATGGGGTTTAGACTACATTATAGTTTCCTAAGTTATATATATATATATATATACAATATAAGAGTTGTTTTTATTAACATTAAATTATCTTTTGATAATTATAGATATAATTTATATTTATCTATGGTTCTATAATTAAAGTATTTTATTTTTTAATTGATGAAAATAATCAATTTACTCATTTCAGTGTTTTTTTAGATATAATAATTTAAGTGATTTATTTATTTTACTTTTTTTTTCAGTACATTCTTTATCTATAGTGATTTTTTTAGATAAAACATGAGCAATTTATCCCTTAAAAGATAATTTAACTAATATTAGAATGATTAATACTAAATATTTTTAATAATAATTCACTTTTTAATGAAGTTGAATTAATAATACCACATTGAGAATCATCAATCTTTCCTGTTTATTATTATATATTTGATCAATAGTTTTAAAGAAGGTAGAAAATTGATATGGTAGTAAGGATCCAATCATGGAAGTGGTTTTGATTCATATATTTCTATGGAGATTTTAACTTCATGAACTCTAGATTATTTATTTTTTTGAACTTGAGAGTTAATATGTTTAAAACAGTATGAATTCCAAATACAATTATAGTCTTGAAATTATTTGAAACTTATTTTTTACAATTATATATATATTTTTTGAATTTTATTGAATTTCTTCGTAGAATATTAATTCATAATCTAGAAAACATTGTGAAATATTTTGAAATTGGTTTAAAATATGATCTCGGATTCCTAGTATTTTGGGGGATATACAAAAAAATATCACATTACTATATTTAATTAGTTTTTTTATTGGAAGATTAAAATAAATTTTAAATTTAAATACCTATATGGTTTATCAAAACTACAAAGGATTGATAAAGTTTTGGAATTTTTTCTTAGAAAGTACGTGATACTAGAAATGATTGAATACATTTTTATTAGATTATAAATTTTATCGTCATTTTTTTTATTTTTATACCATAAGTTATGTTTGTTTCTTTCATTGAAGGTTCACTTAGAGATGAGAATAACCCCCACCACTTGATTGAATAAAGTATAGTCCATCCCAAAATTATCTTTCAATTTGAATAATTATCAATTTCTATTTTTCCATTTGATATAAATGATAGAATAAATCAATGAACATAATAAAAATAACATTTATGGAAAAGTTACGAATCAGTTAGAAATATATTCCTACTCAACAAAAGCATAAATAGATTCATTTCATTGAGTATGGTTTACCAACCTTTGATTGAGGATCTCCAAGAATCCTAATTCCACTTATTTAATATTTTTTTTCAGATTAATCCTATCATTATTAAAAAGAATCAAAATATGAGACAATTAGGTGGGATCACACATGAATATCTTCACTCCCATCTATCAACTTTTCTATATATTTTTGATACATTAAAGAATGACAACTTCTCTAATGATGCAATTATGTTGAGAGTGTTTTTGTTTTATCTAAAAGTATGAGAAAAAAGTAGTTAAAATGTCATACACCTAAATCTATCCTGATCAATAATATATTAGATATATTTTTTATAAAAATACTTTCCTACATAAAAGTCTGTCAATATAAGAAATAAAATTAAAAATTTTATGCAGTAATATAGAGAATCATTATTTGACTCTTGGGAATGATATGAATATTTTTTAAGTAATTTTATGCATTAAGGAATAAAATTATGGGTGAAAATAAAAAAATTCTACTGTAGTTTGTAACCCAAATATCAAGATATAATTTATACATCTAATGATAGAGGATTTATGAGAAATAACCTTGACATTTATCAACAATTACTTACTGATATTTCTAACAATATAACAAAAGTGAAAAATTACCAAGGAAACTAAATGCAAAATAAAGCATATAGATGAAATAATAAAATTGATAAATCATGTTATAAAACTTAAAAATAATATTTAATCATTCTTATTAGAATAACCATCAAACCAACCACCTTAAATATTACCATAATCTTTATATATGTGTGGAGGACCACACCCAATTCATGAATGCTAATTTAGATTAAAAGAAAATTTTCTATTGGAATCCAATATTTTGGGGTATAACCAAACTAATTTTTTTTTCAAAACTCTTACAATCAATAACAACATAAAGAAAAATTAGATTCTTGGATGAAGTCAATAAGATGGTGGGTAAAATTTCAATCATAACCAAGGATTATTGGCATATGATTAATAACAATGTTTTGAGACCCTTCTAACAATATTCTAAAACCAAACTAAAATTCGTTACAATAATAATAATCACAAGTAATAAATCACTTATTAGAGGTTTTTTATCAAATTAAATTAATCAAATATATCAATGAAAATAAAATAATGATATATTTTAAGGAAATAAAGAGTTCATTATGTGGAATATAAAACTCCATCTTGACCACCTTGTGATTAAACTATTATAGTGATCACCTAATACACTACTAAATAACTCTAAGAAGAACCAAATACAAGAATACAAAGTATTTAATTTAATGAGTGGTAAAAACTATAGGATGATAAAAATTATTTTGAATAATTAAGGGATAAAGATAAGGGAATTAATGATGAGAAATTAATAAGAAATAATGATCCAGAAAATAGAATTAAATATTTTGAGATTATTTAAGAAAATTAACAATAGGAACAAGTGAATAAGTCATATTTTGAAACCATAAAACTACATATTCCATTCCTAGGTAGAATGAGGTAAGGGAAAATGAAATATATATAAATAGTTCCTAAAAATTTTCAAAACAATTCTTTATCAGCATCATGTTTTCTATTGAAAAATATTAAATAAAAAATTATAAGTTTATTTTAAAAAAGAAGTTTTAAGAAATAGGATATATATCACAAAGTGATAAGTGATCACTTTTTGTGAAAAATAATGATTCATAAAAAGTTACGAGATTCAAAAATATTTTCCATTTCTTGTATAATTAGAATATACACTTTCAAGATATTGTTACATGACTTAGGGGAATGTGTTAATTTGATTGAATTAAGTGTTTTTATTAAGCTAGGAATTAATTTTCCTAAATTTACACGTGTAATAATTCAAATGGTTGGAATCCATTAAATAACCTCATTAAATAATAAAATATTTACTCATGAATGTGAGAATATTTATTTTACCCACTGGTATTTTCATATCAAAGATAGAAAAATCAGCGGACGTCCCTATTATCTTTATAAAACCATTCTTATAAACTAGTAAGTAATTGATCCATGTAAAAAAATTATATTTATATTACAATCCAAATAATATTATATCATGTTTGACCTGATAGAGACTATGAAACATAGATAAAAAATATAGAAAAAAAATTCCATCATTAACTTTAAATAATTCTCATAACCAATTATTATATATCTAAAATGAAGATTAAAATATTATGAATTTATTATATGAGATGATATACTATTAAATTCAACACCAAAATCTAGAATATGAATAAAAATTGATGTAATGTGTGTATAGTATATTTCTAGGAAATCTTATAAGTGTTCGTATATTATATTATAATAAAACTAAAACTAGATTTCAAGAAACTTCCATCAATATTGAGATATCTATTTTTTGAAACTGATAAGTCAATATAGGTTATTCTAAATGATTATTTGGTGGAAGAACATAAAGCTTACCAATTTAATTAGTTTATGGAAATAAAAAGGGGATTATATATATTATAATCGACATTAAATGAATAAAACCTATCATATGCACCCAAAAATCCCTATTGAAGGATGGTAAAAATCCAAGACAATATCCATAAAAAAATTGGATCCTCTTATAAAATATTTTATTAAAATTAAAGTTACTAAACTCTTTAATATAGGTATAATGTATTTTATTTCCAAACATGATTAAATGAACCTTTTACAAGTTTCACCAATTAAGGGAGAGATGAAAATGATCAAGAATAAAAATAAGTATTCAATTCATACTCAGAATTTCATAGACTAGAAAGTTAGTGCAAGCCACATGAAATTAAATAGTGTAACAAGGAAATATTATTTATGATTAGTATACAGTTTTAATATTTTTATTATCAAAATTTTAGTGTAGTTTTTTTTATTTTTTAGTGAAATTTCATTAATAGACTAGGAAATATATTTTTAATTTTTTTTAATAAACATTCTATATTGATCATGAATGATCAAAATTGGTTCATTCAATCCATTTTAAGTTAATAAATCTCAATGTTATTTTAATGGGAAATTCATTAAAGATTAGTTTATTGATTTATTAAGGGTGGATAGACTCGTATTATTAAATAAATAAATTTAAAATCCATAAATGAATGAATCAAGCCAATGCACATGACATATAAGGAATGAATTTATGATGGGTGTGGCCACTATATTGTGGATCACAACTACCTTTATGGTGGATGTGATCTACTACACAATTGATCATGACTGCATATATGGTGGACCATGTTTCTCATATTCCTACACCTTCTCATTTCACTGATTTCATCATAAATTATAAAGGGATAAATAAGGGTCTAATAATGTGTGCATTCATTCCCTATAAAGGTATAATAAAATAATATTTTCCATTTCCAATCTCAAAAGAGTGATGATTTAGATCACTATCGTCATAATAATCCAAGGGGTTGTGAATTTTATTTTTCTAGTTTTTATTTTTTATAGGATGACATTAGCCTATGATTCTACTATAAAAACAATTAGTACTACAACGTGAAGTGATCATATATGTGCACATGGGAGAGGATAAAAAATGGGTTTTAAAGGTCACAACAAAATCTTTTTTTTCATCTAATGGAAGTGAAATATTCAAAATTAATTCTGAATTTATTTCTTATATGGTATTGGAATGATTTATAGGTAGTGTTATAATGACCAATTTTGAGGGATGATGAACCCTTTCACCAAATTTTTAAATGTTAGTATCACACCAGAGCTTCCAAAACCAATATATTTAGAAAATTACCAAATTTATATTTATGATTAAAATATACACAATACAATTAGCAATTAATTTCCATGTTATAAATAAAGAGTACCAAATAAATATGATGATTTTTACTTTGTTCCTCCGGATAGAGATGTAAAAAATTATCTTTGTCAATTCTTTGACCATTATTGGATGCCAATAGAAGGTATGTTTCAATATTGATGAAAATTTATATATTCAATTTTTAAATCATTTCAACTTCACTAAATCATGCAGATAATGCTTTAAGGAATCCAAGGAATACTTCAAAAGATCTAAAATTAGTTGTATAGGAGAAGGAAGGAAGCTCAGGCTATGAGAGGCCTTGATGAATAATGAGGACATGTGGTAGAATTGAAATGAGAGGAATATTTATGTATGATCATAAAACTAAACTAAGTAACAACCTAATAAAGTTTACATATGGTATATGATTTAGGGGAGAGAGAATATAGGCATGTGTGAAAGGACTGGTGATCTTATACTCGAAGAAGGGATATTTACATGGTACACAAAGTGTATGACATTACATGTTTAATGATAATATGTCCATGGTTGATGTGGACTAACCACATAATAAGATAAGGATCATGAAGAATTAAAAAATAATAATCTCTATAATAGAACAATGTATATATCATTCATTAAGAGTGTAGATAATAACAAAGGAGTTGCAAATAGGGTGGAGTATCCCTAGATATTATCACCATTAAAGAATATTTCTTACTACTTGATTTTATTTTATTTTTTATTTTTATAAAGAGTATTTTGGAACAATATTGGGGATAAAGATTAGTTTAGTTGATAATAAAATATATTTATTGAATGAATTGAATACATGATATATTTTTCTATCTTAATTCTTAATTAACTTGATCAAACATTGAATAAATCTTAGGGATGGTTGAAGTAGTGAAAGTGGAGGCTCATATTGAGAACTATAGAGATACTTAAGGCTCTTAAGTATTTCATTCACCTAATAAATAAATGTAAAAATATATTATGAACTATAAAACTTGAACTCTCTTAGTGAATATTGTACATAAAACCTTTCAGGGACCTATAATCATATCAAGGTATATAAAAGTGTATTAATGGATCACTCAAGATATTACTTAATCATTCTAGTTATGGATCAAGAAATTAAAGTGATAGATATGTGAATTAAAAATACTAATCCAAAAATTCACACTATTTCATTATTATTTCTTTAAAATATTTTTATATTACTCATTCAGACATATTCAAATTAGTTTTGAGTTGATTCTTAGATTAGATTTAAATTTAATTCCATATAGAATCATATAAAAATCGTATTTTTAACCTTTTGTTTATATAATAAACTATAATTAGTTATTAGGTTTAATATAATTCTTATGTATTGACTTGGAATGTCTAGTAATTATGTTGCAGTGAACCTGTGAACTCGTAGGAATCATGTGTATCTCACACTACAAAAATAAATCAAGAATTATTTTCATCATTTATAGGGATATCAAATTTATAAGTATTTATTAAGTTTTATATTTTATATAAAATATGAAAATAAATGTAATAAACTTATTATAAAAATTTACAAATTTCATTGATTCATTATTAGATTTTATCTATTAATACATTCATCAGAATTATCAGTATATATTAACAAAGAGATACTTGAGTATATATTTTCTTCCATTTATCCCTGAGATTGAGAAATAATTTTATCATATTTTATATAAAACCATAAAATAAATTGAAGAAAATAATCTATTATGGTTTTAATTATGTGATTATATGGATTGATATTGATGGTGGATCTCTCTCAGTTTCATTCTCTTGCTCGATTAATGCCCAAATATGATATAGAGGTTCCAAAAACCCCTCATCCTCTGATGGGGTAGGATCCATCTCTTATTTATTTTAAGTCTAATTATAGAATGGTGAATTTTAGTTAGGTTTTATTCCATTTATGAACATCGAGATTCTTTTATATTTCCCTAACACAAAAGTCTTCTATAATGTTCATAGGATTTTAAATGGTTATATAATAGTTTCTATTTCTTATTTGGAATTCTATGAAGCATCATAATTTATTTCTATAATAATATTGGTGTTTTTTTTCATTAAGGGACACTAGTGGATTTATTAAAAGAACATGTAAATAAATCACGTGTTTTGAATAGATATATTATCGGTAACCCAAATCCTCATAAGGTTAATATTATTTTTTTAGTGAAAAGGATATAGTGGTAGCATAGCCTAGGCCTTTAATATCCATGATCACTATTTCTCTATTATCTAATTCTATTCTCATTAGATATTTTTATAAATAATGTCCCTTATATTACTACAATATAGGTTTATATTATTAAATTCCCTATATCATTCTAAAATT
Organism: Viscum album; assembly: GCA_963277665.1. Lineage (NCBI taxonomy): Eukaryota > Viridiplantae > Streptophyta > Magnoliopsida > Santalales > Viscaceae > Viscum > Viscum album. The sequence continues at coordinate 1,186,908,651 of OY728143.1, read as the reverse complement.
TAATATTTATTTGGATCATAGGTAACAATTTTAGTAATTTACCATATGCAAATTAAAAGACCATTTCCATGAATAATCCCTTCAAGTCTCATAATTTTGTGGAAATAAAACTCTTGCAGCCTCCTGCTAAAGTGGTTTGGATTCAAATTGAGGGTGAATACATGTTTATAAAAGCCCTTATATTTGAATCATGTATCTAATTTTATTCTCTCTATTATAGGTATGGTCACTGTCCTTCTAATTACCAGTGGTAACATTTTAGTGTTTCAATAAATGGTGGGTATAATTATATCTCCATCAATGTAGTGGATGTTAGTATTGCTTAAAATATTTATATTAACACTAGGATTATGATTATATTTTTATGTTCTAATAATTCTAAAGGGATGGGGGGAAAACAAGATATAAAAAGATATATAAGGATTCTATGGAGTAATTATACACAACCATTTAAGTTTAGAAGGAGACACTTATATTTCTCACAAGGGTTTCCTCAATAGTGAAGAGGAAATAAATGAATCAAATGGGAAGTACTTGGAAATTATTAGGATTATAGAGTGTATTATGGAAGAGGATTGACCAATTTCACTTGAAAATATCAGAAATTCAGTTTTTCTCCTTTTCCAAGATCCCTTGATGTATGAAATTATTAAAGAGATTAGAGATAATTTATATGTATAAACTAATAATTAAGGATAAATAGATAAAGGGTTTGAGGTTACTAGAATTTCATAATACTTTAAGATACTTGACAAAATTTTACATAAAAAATAGTGGAAAGTAGGTTTGACTCATCTCCAAATGAGTGTATCAAATAAATTAGGAAGGAAACAATCCCATATGATAATAATTTTATGTACACAAAATAAAAGTTTAATAAATTAGAAGCCCATACATTTGTGGATTCAATAGGTATTTTAGGTAGAGAGATTAATTTCCTTGAACTAGTTTCCCCCAACATGTTAAACTCTTAATTCCTCAGAAGACAATATGAATAATACCTATAATGGTTCATTGTAAGTAAAATATGGTGTGGGTAAGATATATTTTATTAATATGGTTCCTGGTGACTTTAGGAAAGAAGATGAATTTTTTACTTGGAGAATGGGAGAAAATTTCAAAGGAACCTTCTACAAGGGATCAATTAGATGGTTATCAGGGGGTCCAGAAAGATATATTGTGAGGGAATTTGAATATATTATATGAGATCATGGAGGAAAAAGTTGGGTTAGTGATATCGAGAACATATTTAACACCCCTGAGAAGGAATAGAAATATGGTTAGTCTGATGGGGCATGGATTAAATGAAAAACCAAAAGGAAGAATATAAAATAAAAAGAGAATTATATTTTGAAAATTTATTTGGCATCTATATTGAGGAGATTCCAAAACCTGATTAAATATGAAAAAGATAGAGGGATTGGATTTCTACCTAGAATAAATTGAATATGAAATTCTTATGAAAGATTATATATTATCATAGCAATTTTTTTGTGATTTCTATTTTTTTATTAGTTTCAGTTGTATGTGTGGTTCCTACTAAAATATAAAGTGGTTTTATAATAAAAAAGTGTATTAGAGAGAGTAAGGATTTATTTAAAGGTTAAAACTCAACCTTTCTATATTTTTTGTTATATAATGAGAAATTTCACAAAAGTGAAGATATTTACATATAATTATTGGGGTTTGGGAGTCCACCATGTATTTCACCAATACTCAATGAAAAGAACTATGAATTGAAGAACCATCACTTATAATACATTCTAAAATTAAATTTAATTCCATTAATGGGTGAATTGTATTTTATCAAATATTTTTTTTGAAAACTATCCAATATGTTCCACTATATAAAATTTCAGAATATGAGCTTAGATTCATATGATTTTTCTATTTTATGGTGGGAAAATCTTGTAATATTCTTTTAAAATAAGAAAGAAAATTCACTAAATTCAGGGAATAATATTTATGATGATTTTATTAAGATATTTTATACCTCTTAGAGGATAATTAATTTAAGTAAAATTATTTCAATATTAGTATAGAAATATCATGAACCATTTTATGAATCCTAGGAAAAATTTAATTATCAACATCATCAATTCCCAAGACATGAATTTACAATATCATTATTGATAAAACTTTTCTACAAATGAAAAAATGATATGGGGTAGAAAAATTTTAATTCAGCTTCATGACTCTATTTGGAGTTAAGACAATCAATGAGATAAAACACTTACAAAATTATTACTATGAAATAATAGAAAAAATATATATGGGGGATAGAAGTTATGGTCAATGAAGTTATTACCATATATTATGTTAATTTTTAGATTGATATATTTAAACAAATTGAAAAATATTCTTTAAAAAATATAAGGGAATAAGGAGTAGTGTAATTATTATGGAATAAATTGGAATGTTTCAATTCATTGAATAAATTTTTACATGCTAACCAATTATATATCATCTCAAGTGGAGGAGGTCAGTTACATGGGAAATTATGGAATAAAACCTATGAGAAATGATTATTTTTCAAACACATACATCCTTGGTTGGAAGAATCATCTAAACTGATCATGTATGGAATAATAAAACTTAGAGTAAGGTGGACCTTCAAAATTTCAAGAAAAACATCAACTATATATCAAACAATAAACTAATAAAGAGCTTATGGTTATTAATATTCTTCAAAACAAATATAATAAGGGAACTAATATAATTATAAAGAAATTATAGAATATTTAGAAAAATAAATTAAGGATGAATTAAATGTTTAAAGCACTCAATAAATATTTTAAATATTAATTAATAGGTTAAGAGTATCATAGATAACGTTCAAAATTTTGAAATGAAATTTTAGAAGCATGTAAAAAAACCATGTGATGGAAAATGGTAAACTACTAAGTACCATTGAAACAAATACTATGTAAAGATATATTGAAATAACTACTAGAGGAGGAAGGAAATTTAAAAGTAAAGATTAAAGAAGGCCATAATAAGATGTAAAAGAGGTTTTAGAAATGGATGAGATTAACTTTCAAAGTAATTAATAAGACATCCTGCAAGAAAAAAAGTAATAGAAAACCGAAAAGATATAAACAAAAAAAAGAATTATGGAAGGGTAATATTGAAATTACTAGACTTAGAAGTAAACACATATAAGTTATCTAAAATATTTTTATAAAGAGATAGATAGTTGGATAAAGATAAGGAAAAATAATTTGAAAGGTTTATAAAAATGCATCATAATATTATAGTGTATTTTCCATTTTTATAGGAATTGAACAAGATTCCTTTATATAAAATGATTTATAAAAAATACATTCAAATAAGAAGAAGTTGTAATTTTTTTTACTGTAACATTGACCTAGGAATTTAGTAATATGATCCAAATAATGATACCTCAGTAATTAAAGAATATAAGGATTCATGTGAATTTCATGGAAAGAGAAATTATACATGTTTGGTTGATTTAAGAGACAATATTATTATCACTTCTTTAATAGTTTATAATAAATTTAAAATGGGTGATTTTAATCTTAAAATGGTGGTTTTATAACTTATATATATATCTATGACTTACCTTATGGATGTTATTGAGGATTTATTAGTTAGAATTAGTAAGATGATATTTTATACATATGTTTTAGTGATTGACATGGAGATAGATAAGGAAATCCTAGAAATTATAGTACCACCATCATTAGAAATAAGAGACGATATAATTTATATTCCATAAGGGAAGTTGAAATTATAAGTGTGAGAAGATAAATAAATACTTAATTTTTTTTCAATAGAAAAAATATATATATTTTATTAATAATTGTTTTTCTATTGATATCATTTATAAAAAATTGACCTGTCAATCATAGAGCAGATTGATAACATAGATATCAAGGGAAGATAAAGCCACTAAATATATCAAAAGTCATGTAGATTATCATAAAGATTATAGTTTATATATTCAAGTATACTATCATAAAAAATCATATTAGCATCAAAGAGAGGAATTGAGAGAAGATAAAAAGGTGATGAAACCATTTGTATGGGAAAAAACTTAATTACAGTTAAATGTTTTACTATCCTAAAAAAATATGGTTGTATAAGGGAAAAAACTTTCCATATTTTAATTGATTAAAAAAATAAGAAAATAAATTATTATATTTTTTGTAAAAAATATTATTTATTGTAAAATTAAAACCATTAAGGTGTAGCACCTAGAATCTTACTAAGGTACGAACCAATTTAATTTTTTCCCAAACTATATATATGTTTTTCATTTAAAAATATTTAAGGTTTTGGTGAGGGGGGTGACTATTTTTCTGGAAGTTGATTGAGAGTTGGAGGCTAGAAGTGTACTATAATATACTATAGTGGGGCTATCACAATGCGATATATAGGGGTCATTCCATTATGGGTGCTTATATAGAATTTATTTTTTCTAAGTCTTAAGAAATCTAACCATGGAAGAGGTCATCATGATGTGGTGGGGTTTTATGAGTGTGTTGGTTAAGGACCATGTCATGACCAAGGAGTTTTAGCTTAGTAAGTGATGTAGAAAAATATAACCCCATTAATGTAAATCTAAATTCCATAGGAAGGAAGAATAATGTTGTGTAATGGGGTGTTAAACCATGAAAATGAATCCAATGAATCAAACCCCTATGTTATTCCTTTCATAATTAGGTGAGGTATTAAAGTCAAACCATGGTAGAGGGAGCCACACTATGGTAGTGTTTCTTATGTATTAAAAACCTTAAATTAATTTTTTAAAATCTTATGTATCACCTTAGGAATTCATGCATATTGTTATAGAAAAACATCATGTTTTTTCCTTTATATAGTTTCCATGAGAAATTATGATAATGTTGAGACCTCTAGGGTCACACCATGATACAGTTTATAGAGAATTTCTCCATGTAATGGGGTTTAATACTACACCATGAAGGCCATACTATGAGTGATTTAGTTCAATCTAGAATAGGAATGTCACGCCATGACCTATGGGTTACACTATGATGTCAAGAAAGGAGAACACAAAGTTAAGGGTGTCACATCATAGAGCCAGACCACGAGGAAATTTACTCCATGAAGGAAGAGGTCCATGTTGTGATGGAATGGGGCATAAGATTCAATGATTATTCCATGGAGAGGAGTGTCACACCATAGAAAAAGTGCCCCAAATTGGTTGTTATATCATGAAATTAATGGTTACAGCATGAGACATGTAATAGGTGTTCTTTAAAATATTAAATTAAATAAATTTTTTAATTTTAAGTATAGTAAATGAGAGTTCCCCATTTACTAGAGCCAGACATTCATCCCTCCGCCCTACCTCTCAATACTCTCCCTTCCCAAGTGAGTTCTCCTATATTACTCAATGGATTTGAGTTCCATATGATCCAAGAGATTTATATAGGTAATTCTATCAGACCACTTTAATTTCTTATTGGATTTTATTTCTATTTACTGTTAACATGATGGTTACGTTTGTTTGTTCCCTATTTTAAGGATTTCTAATATTTCTATTATTTATTCCTTTTAAGTTTATATTAGTGGATGATATTAAACAAATATAATTCATTGAGAATAATGTAGGTGTTACCGAAGTTATACCCAAAGTATATTATCAATTTCTATGTGTGTATGATTTGTGGTCATGCTGAAATAATGTGTGATTTACATAAAACATAATAAAATTATTTATGAATTTTTATAAATTAAACCACTCTATTAGTTCCGTGAGTATTCCATAGATTAATTTAGAACCAAATATTTTGGCTAACACATGCAGTGTACCCTAAACAAATGGAAATGGGGAATATTAAGGTAACCTGGGTAGTGCCCTAAATGGATTGAGTGATATAACAAGCATGATGCTTTCCCCCAAAGGATGTTATATAGAGATATATCGGGTGGGGTGAATATATGTAACACCCCAAGATTTTTTGAATTATTTTTTTTTCAAATTAATTTAACCTTTGTTATATTTTTCATTTCACGTAACACTAAGAATAGTTTCTTTTATATTAAAGTACTATGTCTGGCTTGCGTTATACGCAACACCAAGTTAATCATGCACTATAGTCAACATGAATTTTATCTTGTTCTATATAGAACACTGAGGTTAGCTATGACTTGGAGTATATTATAAGAAACTCTAACTTGGAATACACAACACGCAACAAGAACTTAGCATATGTTATACGCAACACATATGTCTCTACAAAACATCATTTCACTCCTATAATTATTTAAATGAGATAATTATAACGTATCTATTAAACTTAGTAATATTAATAATAATTAAAACTTTTCAAATATTGGTTACAATGGTTTTATATAAATAAAACATATTGTTAATGAAATATATAATTTTTGATAAAGACCTTATATGTCTAAAAAACTATTTTCTCAAATGAACTACATTTCATGTCCTTCAATGAAAAACAATAAAATTAATGTTAGACACATATAGAAATTGAATTTTATAAAATAAACTCCATTTTTTAATTTATAATGTTGAAATTATCTTAGGGTTAATTTTCATTATTTTTGTGAGAAACTTCATGTTTTGATGACTACTGAAAAATATTACATTTTAGTTAATAACTACCTTATCTTTAAAGAATTATTAATGTCAAATTATACTTTAATTATTTTAAGGTCAAATTAGATCAATTATACATATATTAATACCATTTAGTTCGTTATAATAAATTTCAATTATAGATTTATTATAAAAACTGATTTTTTAACCATTTTTCTACTTTATTTCATCTCATCTACGAGATTAGCATTAATATTAATTTTAGCACTTCTATAAATTGAATTTAAAAAAATATACATAAAAATTTTTAATCAGTATTATATTTATAGTCAAATTATATCATATTGATTTTTGACCAAAATCATTAGTAAAAGTGATTAAAATTAATCATAGTGATTAAAGTCAAATTAAGCTTAATTAGGGACTAAACCTTAATATTAGGGGCCAAAATGACCTAGATATTTATCTAAAAACCATTGGATGAAAAAATTTCATCCATAAAACTTACATTATTTATTTAGGTTGGGTTTTTACTACTTTTGTTAGATAAGATCATGTGTACGCCTAACTTGCTTTAGAACATTTCAAGTGAGTCCTTTTTCTTCCCTATAAAAGGCTACCAACTCTCCCTCTTGTTCACACCTATAAAACCTCATAGTTTCAGCCAAAATCTACACAATAAAATTCTCAAAATCACCCCTTTATCCTATAATCCTATCCTTGGGAAAAATAAATCCAATGAATCCTTCTGGCGCAAACCAAATGGAGTTACCCAATTAAAAGATAACCTCTTCTCTCACACTCATTTCATTTATTTGACTTCTTCACTACCTCCACTCTCTTTATTACATGATTTTATAACATAGGTATATTAAATATAATAGAATTGTTTTATTTTATGGGCTCAACCTAAACTTACACACACATCCATCTAATGGGTAGCAAACATACTATTTATGTATATGACAAACTACCACCTCACTAAACGATAATTGTTCATTTTTCCTTTACCGCCTCTCATAATGATTATTATGATGGAAAATATATTTATCTATTTTATATATTATATTTATTATGTATTTAATCTTATTTATCCCACTTTACAACACATTTCTTTTTTTATATTCATTTTGATGTTAATACTATAATTTCGTTTGAGGAACTGTGGACTTCCACCCCCTCAAAGTGATGTGATTCATTCACACACTACATTTAATGTATTAAGTATGGTTTTAGTGAAATTATATGATATATATAACATTAAAATTATAATTTAGTGATATTATATACATATATGTAATTTTCTTTTTTCTTTTAATAAGACAATAAAAATAGAAACAATGTTTATGCATACGTATTACTTACCGTCTCCATGAATGGTGTATTCCATTTCATACTTCTATATTATATAGATTATTATAATAAAAATATAATGGATATAAATGATATTTATATAATTTTTTACATTCTAAAATCATGATATAAGTATAAGGACCAACGATATAACAAATTAAGACACATGAGAAGAATAAAGAGAATATTATCTGAAGTGAAACCTTAATATAAGATAGTTAACAACCAGTTAATATAAGGTAATATTAAAACAATATATGATATTATATATAATAATATGGATCTATAAAATATCTATTATATAATTATATTTATTATACATTTGATTTGATTGATTACGATGAGAGTCAAGACATAAGGTAAGGGGATTTCATCTCACTTCTTATTTCTGTGAGATACATGCTTTATTCACCACCTATTAATTTTGAGTGGTCTGTATACTTCCCATGGATGTATTATATTATTTTTATAAATTTTTTATTGACCTGTCCATTTTATGACATTTATTTCATGAGATTTGTGTTTCAAAACATACTAAATTCGTAAAATATATTTTTCCCAATTTTCCTTCTTTGAGACACATGCCAATTTATGAACCTATATTTTTCCATTATATGTATATACTTCCTTTAAATGGTCATATAATGAATTTTCCTATTTTTATGATATTTTAACCGTCATTCAATTTTATTTTCTTAAATGAGGAGTATGGTTTAAAGTTACAAAGTGAAAAGAGCTTATTGAAATGATCTCATCGTATTTTGAGATTGTTTATGTTTATGAATAATTTGATTAAATTTTATGATCCATATATCAAGAATATTCATTAATTTTCTTCTATTTTGGTAATTCATGATTTATTAAGATATTGGTATAATTTATTCCACTATTTGGTATATAAGATAGTTTGGAAATTGTTTGTAAGAAAGCCTGACTTTACACTCTCTTTGGTCAGAAATATGTGTTTTCTTTAAACCATGTTTTCTAAAAAGGGTTTACAATAATATTATACTAATATCCTATGTTCATTAAAAGATATTTTTACCCTTTTTGTATTTTACCAATTTTTTAAAAAGAATCTTCTTGTCTCTTTCCAAAAGAGGCATTTTTAAACCTTTTTACCATGCAAAAAAAGATCCTTTTACCTTTTATGACATTTATGTATTTATCCACCATCAATCCTTCAAAGGTTTTTTAGTTTTAAAGGAATATTTTTAAGAAAATATTTTTAAAATATATTTTCAAAGAAATGGGTTTCAAAACTCTTTCAAGCTTATTTTATATATTTTCAAGGAAAATGGTTCCAAAATTTTTTCAGGGTTATTTTATAAGTTTTCAATGAAAAATGTTTTAAAAAGGTTTTCAAGCCTTATTTCTAAGTTTTCAATGTATTTTAAAATTAAAGGGTTTCCAAAAGTTTTTATATTTTAAAGAGAGTTTTTCAATGAAAAATGATATTTTACTCAAGAAATGTTTTCAAAATATCCTTTTAAGTTATTTTCCTTTGAATATGACATCCATTCATGTTAATCATGACCTTATAGGAAATAATCCAATGGTTATATTTAGATTATTTCTCAAATGGTTTATGTTTTGATAGAATGAATCTTATGAAACTCGTTTCTCTTTCATGGGTTAAATTCTTTTGAAACCTGTTTTTCTTCAAGGTCGTGATTATGAGACCTACCAATTTTCCATAGGTTATGATATGATTAGATATTTATTATGACTATATCATTTTATGGGTTATAATATAATTATTTTTTATAATTTTGTGGAACTCGTAGGTATGATTTTGTTATGTCTTGGGTTGGATCTATATCTCGCTCCAATGCATTGAGTAACGATGGATGACTCACAAGTATAAATGTTTTTCATGAACCTAATTTAATGTTCACAATGTGTGAACCTGATTACATGTTCAAAATGTTATGAATTAACCTTGTTTTATGTCTATAAGTTTATGTGTTAACCTGATTACATGTTCAGAATGTTATGATTGAACCCTATTACTTGTTCACAATGTTATGCATAGACCTGTTTTTATGTCCATAAGTTTATGCGTGAACTTGATTAAATGTTCACAATGTTATGAGTGAACCATATTATGTGTTAAAAATTTTATACATGGACTTGGTTTCATGTCCATATGTTTATGCGTGTACCTCATTACATCTTCACAATGTTATGAATAAACCTGATTACATGTTCACAATATTATGCATGGACCTGGTTTCGTGTCTAGAAGGTTATGTGTGAATATAATTACACATTCAAAATGTTATGCATGGACCTGGTTTCATGTCCATAAGTTGATGAGGGTCCCTTATTTTATGTCCTTAACTTAATGAGTGAACCAATATCTACTTATAAATGTTCACAATATTATAAATGAATATATATGCCACAAATTCCATATTTTATTCCTATATTATTCTTTGGTAAATTATGATCTTAATTATCTTATTATCCATGTATTATGAACTACGAATCATTATTATGATCTCTAATATGTTGGGTGTGATATTAAAATTTTATGTTCATGTTCCAGACCCTTTTTCCGTGTTATTATTTCACATTTCCTTTATTTAAACTTAATGAGCATCTGAGCTCACCCCATTCTTATGTTTCCTTTCCCTAGGTTATAAAGGAAGGTTTTAGTTAGAAGTAATAAAGGTAGATATATTCATGGGATATGTTGAATATCTTTCACCATGATAGAATATTTTGTTTCTACGTTTCCAAATACACTAAACTATTACAATCCCCAGACATGTATTTTTGAAATGTACTGTATATTCATCTAAAATGATGTAATATAAATGTATGTTAAGCCTAGGTTAGTGTAGTTGGTATCAAATTAAAGGTTTAGTAAACCTTTGAAACAAGGATGATAAAATTTTAGAGAGATCCCTAGGTATATTTTTAAGGATATGTCTAGGGATGTCTTTAAGGATATGTATAAGGATGGGAGAATGTTTAAGAAAATGTCCTAAAATTTTGGTAAAGGATAGAGTGAGTGGTTTCCTGAAAATACATCCTTGTATAGAAAGTACAAGTGGATGTGGCTCTAGCACAGATGTACCTTGGGGTAAAAAATGCAACAAGATTTTCCAGGCTTGACTTGGGGTAATCTGGTACACAACAACATGCCTTGATACAAACCTAGTTTTACACTCTTGGGGGATATGATTTGGGAATTCAAAAAATCTTTACAAAACATGATTAAGGATTTAAATAGAGTATAACCATGAATAACCTAGGATAAAACTAATGTGTCACAGATTAAATAAGTAGATCCATTATTTAGGAATCTCATAAGTAATTTTTCATGATTATATGGTATCCCAATATGATAAATTTTTCTCACACTTTGATTTATAGTTTTATTAAATAAGGAGAACTAGAAAGAATATGGTAAACATTTAATGTTTCAAATTTGGAAATCATGGGAATTATGTCAATAGATTTCCCAAGTGCAAATCACATAAATAGAATTAGGATGTTTATATGAGTATTGATTATACTTTTGAAGATAATCATTATGTAAACAACATGTGAATGGTTTGTGATGTTCTTTAAGTATTGTTTACATTAAATATAATAAGAATGATTATATTTAGGTTGAGGAAAGTTAAGATTGATTCATACTATATGAAAGAGGTATTTCGGAATAATTTTATGAATCCCGAGTAATGGTTTAAAATAAAGTTGGATTAATGAAGTATTTATGTTTTTAAATTCAATGATTATGTTATATGAATTATGAAATGTAAAAAAAATCAGTATAAGTTTTCATTAAGGATTAAAAAGGACATGTTGAATGGTGATGAAGACATTGAAAATTTATTTCTTGAAAAGGTGATATTTTCTTAAGGGAAGTTAACCCCAAATTAATGCCTAAAATTGAGATAATTATCTTTGGATAATCATATGTTAGATAGGAATAAATAAATCGAATGCTACAAAATACCTTGGAAATTATTATTGAAAAAAATTCACATGTCATCAAGGATGAAGTTTACATCATCTTGTATTTAAATAATATATCCAGTAATAATTTGAATAAGGAATAATTAATGTTTTCTAAAAGGATTTATAGTAATTCAGGTTGTTACCACGTTAAAAGAGAATTTACCACAAGGGTATTCACATGATTGGAACATGAAAACCAAGAGATACTTTGTGATATACAATGGAATCAATGTAAATATAATTTCATGACTTTGTTTATAAGTTTTTGTATTTTAATATTCCCGAAGGGTTATAAGGTTATCCATTAAAAAACATTATGTTAAACTTCATAGAAAGTATTAATGTATTTATATTATATTAAAATCCATGGTTAAAAGTCTATTTAGTGATTAACCTTATTTCTAGGATGTCCATAACATTTTGGAAATTATATTAGTGTGGTTTTAGAAAAGGACATCATGTATGTTGGGTGAAAACCCAAAAAGTCCTACAAGGATGAATATCTTGAGCCCATGACTAAAGGATGATAAAGGTTTCATCCCTACCACTTCCCTACGCGATGCACTGGTTATGTATAATTATTTTTTATGAATAATTATTTATGATAAAATAATAATGTTAATTTTTTAGTTTAGAGATTAATAATGTTAAATTTTATGAATAGATATAGATAAATAGATACACTGTTCATTCTTTTATGGGCTTTAATATCTGCTAAAAGTGTATTTTAGTGATTTAGATATCAAACTTAATTTCTAGACATCCATTTCATGATGTAATGGATGAATTAGAAATAGTTAAAAGAACAACCAAAGAATGAAATTTTGTTTATATAAATATATCAAGTTATTATATTTATTTATATTATTGGTTAATAAATGAATTACTCAAAGATATGATAATGATAAAGAACATGTTATCCTAATACCTTATTTTTTGTTGAACTGATGGCCTTATAAATCATCATAGATTTATGACTTGGAGGCCCTTAAATTTTCTTTGATCATTCACTTGTTTGTGATTAATGACCTCAATCACTTCATATAAATATTTATATTTTCCCTCCATGTCCAATATTCACTCCTAACCTATGTTATCTTATATAGGAACCTAGTAATATGTTAATTTGGGTAACCGTTATGGTTCCAAATTTCATTTTTAAGTGAAGTTTTAGTATTCATTTTTATGATGTGGGTTTCTATGAATGAAACTTTCAAGTATTAAACCTTTGATTACATATATGAATTTTGAAGGAGAAATTCATTTTAAGGGGGTAGAATGAAACACCCCAAGATTTTGTGGATTATTTTTTTTTCAAATTAATATATCCTTTGTGATATTTTTCATTTCATGTAACACTAAAAATAGTTTATTTTATGTTAAAGTACTATGTATATCTTGCGTTATACATAACACCAAGTTAATCTTGCACTACAAGTAATATAAATTTTAGATTTCTCTACATAGAACACATAGGTAAGTAGTGACTTGGAATAAATTACATGAAACACCAACTTTTCATACACAACACACAACATCAAGTTAGTGTACATTACATGCAACATTGATGTTTCTACAAAGCATCATTTTACTGTTATAATTATTTAACTGAGATAATTATAACATAGACATTAAAATTAGTATTAAGAATAATAATATATACTTTTAAAATATTGTTTACAATGGTTTTATAGAAATAAAACATATTTATAATGAAAGATATATTTTTTTTGAAGAACTTATATGTTTAAAAATACTATTTTTTCTCAAATAAACTACATTTCATGTCCTTCTATGAAAAAAAAATAATTTTAAAAATATCTAGAAATTTAATTCGAAAAAATAAAATTCATTTTTTAATTTACAATGTTGAAATAATCTTAGGGTGAATTTTTGGTATTTTTCTAAGAAACTTCATTTTTTAATGAATAGTAAAAAATATTGTATTTTCGTTAATATCTGCGTTTTTGTTTAAATAATTATTAATGTTAAATTATACTTTAAATTTGTTTTTAGGTAACATTAGATAAATTATTCATCTATTAATTCCATTTATGTCATTACAATCAATACGACTTTGAAATTGAATATAAAAACTAAAAAACATTGAACATTTTTTACCTTAAAACCCCATTATTTCATGCACAAGAGCCTCACCCTAGTTGGCGAGGAATTAGAAAGTGCATCCAAGAAACTTGAGTTCAAATATGAGAGGATACATATTTTCCAGGTGCACTACAGAAATATAGTAACATACACTATTATGTACTGTAGCATCCATAACTATTCATCTTTTTGGGATTTTGGGCCACCAGTTTGGTCCTTAGGTCCTTCAAGGCTTTCAGACCACCTTAAGGCTTTTAGTCCATATAAAATTGTGTTTAATGGACCAAGTAAACTCTACAAGTAGCAGAATCTAGATGAGGATTTTAATTAGACACATTCATTAGAGCATAAGCTAATGAATTTGGAAGAAAGGGAGGTTATGTCATTTCCATCGGGACCATCCTGTGCATGCATGGGAAGCCTAGCCAAACTACCATGCAAAGGCAGAGTGATGAATTCACGATGTAGAAGCTAGGGAAGAGTATTTCCATGTAGTTATAGTCTAAATATTTCCTTTATGACCTATAGTTCATGTAATCTTTAATTCTATGGGCCTTTTAAGGGTTCCCCCTCATCCCTTGAAAGGGGGATTTTCAAAAAATAAATAAAAAGAAGGCCTTCGGGCCATTCAGGGAAAACCCATTATTTCATCCCTTCAGTGGGATCGACATTAATCTTAATTTTTAATCTTATGTAAAATTAATTTTTAAAAATTGAAATAAAAAATTTAATCAATATAATTTTTAGAGTCTAATTAGATCATGTTGGTTTTTTTCAATTTTTTTAGTAAAAGTGATTAAAATTAATCACAACGATTAAGGTTAAATTAAGCTTAATTAGGGACTAAACATTAATATGAGGGGCCCAAATGACCTATAAACTTGTTCGAAACCAATTTTATAGATTTATCAAGGACATAAACATTCAATTTTTGATTTATGTTGGTTTTCATGACTTTTCTAGGTAAAATCATGCATACACCAAACTAGTTTTAAAAAAATTCAAAGTGAGTGCTTTTTCTTCCCTATAAAAGGCCACCACCTATCCCTCTTCTTAACACCTATAAAACCTCTAAGGTTAGGACAAGATATTCCCAATACACTTATAAATATCTCTTACTTCCTCCTATAATCCTCTCCTTGGGTATAAATAAGTCCAAGGAATCCTTTTGACAAAAACCAAAAAAAGTTACCTAATTAAGAGGTAATTTCTTCACTCAAGATCCTTTATTTTATTTTCATTATCCACCCCTATAATCTATTTATTAAATTCCTGTATAATAAATAAATAATCTTAAATATACTAGTATTTTTTATGTTATGGTTTAGACCTACACTTACACACACATCAATCTAATGGATAATGAACATACTGTTTATGTGTACGGTAAACCACCACCTCACTAAACAATGACTATTCATTTTCCTTTACTGGATCTCATGGAGAAAATTATGATGACAAATATTTCTATATATTTTTAATATTATTTATTTCTTTTTACAAGACATATCCTTTTACTTTCAATTTGGTGTAAATACGATAATTTCGTTTGAGAAAGTGTGGACTACTGCCCCCTCAGAAAAATGTGATTCATTCACACAGTACATGGAATATATTAAAGATTGGTTTGGTAAACATATATGATATATATAAAATTATAATTCTACTATTATTACATTATATACATATATACATATATGTCATTTTTTCTTTCAATATGATAATAAAAAAAAACAACGTTCATGTGTATGTACGACTTACCATCTCCATGAATGGTATATTCAGTTTCGTAATTTGATATCCTATAGATTATTATAATAAAAATAGAATGTATAAACATGATATTTCTATAATGTTTTATATTTTGGAATCATGATATGATTATAAGGAACAATGATATAACAAATTAAGACACAAGCAAAGAATAAAGCAAATATTATCTGAAGTGAAACTGTAACACCCGAGACTTTTATGTTATATAAATCATCAAAGGAATATTTTTCTATAAAACACTTGCTTTGTAACATCCCAAGTAAGTAATGAATAATAGCTATTTTTATATATGTCTATTAATGATTAAGATAGTGTCTTAGAGGCTTAAAATTAAAATAAATCCAATCTTAAGCATGAAATACGCTAATATTTTTAAAAAGAATGTTTTACTGCCTTTTGATGGCAAACCATTTTTAAATCTATATTTTGACAATTTTATAAGCTATGTTTGTCAAAATAAACTTATTATTTATGTTTGGGACATCAAAATTTACTTTGTGTGAATTTTTAGTATTTTTCTGACAATGTTCATTTTTTAATGAATAGTGAAAAATACTAAATTTTACATCAAAACTGCTTCTTAATATAATTTATTTATATGATTAGATTATATTTTGAATTGGTCTTAATGTGTAATCTGAAAATATTTTTACCATTTAATCCAATGGTGGTCATTGGAATCAATTTCACTTTGAAATTAGACTTAAACTGGTGCCAGTCTCTTTATACTTATTGTTTCATAAAAACACGCTATTTGTCATAACAGCGGGAATTAATTATTAAATTAATTAATGTGAGTTATATGTTCTGAATTTTGTAAAATAGACTTAATTTTTGAATTCGGAATATCAAATATAGCTTATGGTGAATTTTTGCTAATTTTCTGAAAAACATCAATTTTTGATGAATAGTGAAACCACTAAGTGGTACTTATAAAAACTGATTTTCCGTTTAAAAGAAATTTTTCCATCATTGTGTTTTTAATTTCAAAAATCCGACATACATGGTTGTCATTAAGAATTAAAATGTGGTTCAATGGGATTATAATAATTTTTTTGGTGAATAGTAACTTATTAAGTTTTTAATCGCGATTAGTGGTAATTAGGGTAGTTTAAGGAATAAATAATGCTTTAATAATATGAAATGACCTAGAAACATGTCCCAACCTTATTGGTTGTGTGATGGCCGACCAAGAAAATCCATGGGTCAACTTGGGGACCCCATGGAGACACTTTGGTTGGGAAATGACATAAATAACTTTTTATTAAATGTTAAAGTAAAAATGACACAAACAAGAGATGGTTTACTAAAAAAAATTTTACATGGGGTTATACAAGTCAGATTTTTGATTATAAATATTCATTGGAAGGATAAAAATATTTCCTACATCATAGTATTTTTTTTATAATTTTTAGACTTTAAATAAATTAAATTATTTATGACATCATGATGATGCAGCGATGACCTCATTATTTAACGATTTAAATAAAATGGAAAGATAATGAAAAATCTAAAACCTACACATGGAAAAAACCAATTGGATGAGTGGATTTCGAAGCCTTATCACCTTATCCTCGAATTATAGCAATGTGGGACCTTTTGAATCCAAAACTCTTTTTAAAATAAAGCAACTTATCTTTACTTTCCAAAAGTGCCCCTCCTCTCCTCTTATAAAAGGCCCCCACCTCTACCTCATTTCACACACTCCTCAAGCCTTTGGATCGGCCAAACCCTACCCATTTACTCTCTCCACATCCCTCTCCTCATCCTAGAGGATTCCCATTGGGCAGAATCGTTTCAAAGGAAGCCTTTAGGCTCAAATCAAAAGGAGTTACACTTTTAAAGGTAATTCATTCTCTCATGTTCATTTGTTTTATTTTGCTTCTACAACCCCCTAAAATCTTTTTATTTACTTCTTTTGTAACAACACCAGTATCTTAAATATAATAGGATGTTGTTATAAGATTTATTTGAGCTACACTCTCACACAAATACATCAAATGGTTACAGAACATACGGTTTACGTGGATTGCGAAATTCTGCCTCCCGAAACGATGATTGTTCAATACTCATTTAACACCTTCAAAGGTGGCCATTATGATGTCACTATTTTTATATATGATATATAATATGTTTATTGTTTCCTTAAGCTTCTGTTTTTTTCATTTTGGGCATACCTTTATGGTTTCCATTATGGGTAAACACGATATCTTCATTTTAGGAAGTGCGGACTACCGCCCCCTGAAAGTGATTTGATTCGTTAATACCATATGTGGGATGTGTAAAGGATAAATTTAATGATATTATATATGTTATTATACTGGAATTATAATATACTCTTATATCATTATGATTCCATTCCAGAAAATACGAAATAGAAATGGAAGTAGCGTTCATGCGTACGTACGACTTACCGTCTCCATGAACGGTGCATTTCATTTCTTACCTCTAAATGTGATGTAATATTATAAATACATGTATATGATGAATATATATGATATATATGTTATCCAAATCATTAATATCATTCTGGATATAACGAACCTTTGACTAAATTAACAACATGTAAGTGTAAGAAGTCTATTTTTGACTTAAGAACCAAATACCGACAAAATGAACATTATTAACTTAAATGATTACATGATGTTCATAACATGGTATAAAATGAATAATGAACTTGAAAAAGGTTCATAAGAAAGTAGATATTAACTTAAGTTTATTATTCAGGAGATTAAAGAACGGTCGGGTCAAGTCGGATACGAGGTATGGGACTTTGTCTCAATCTCCTTTCATTGAGGCATATTTTGTTTTATACACAACCTTTTTTTTATACGGTGTATAAACCCCTTTGACTTTTACGTTTATTAAAACAGAATATTTTTTATACGAAGCGTTTAATAAATGACAAAAGGTAATGTTTTTGTCGTACGTATTCGGCGACAACGACTTCTCCGCCGTCGTGACCGTTATTTGAGTTTTGGCTTCCTCTACAAGACATACATTCTTTTTAAAAGAAAAATAAATACCATGTTTCACTTTTCTTTTATTTTGGTATTGAAAATGGTTTTCACCATGTTTTTTGTGTTGTATTGATATCTTGTGATTGAAATGTGGAAAAGTTATGTTTCCTTTACGCATGTTTTATGTGATACGATTATGTTATGGTTCTTGGGAATTATTATGAAAATGGGTGGTTCCGTGATAAACTAAGGGTGGGTGAGCCCGATATAGCTCTCCAATGAATTGGGTAACGCGAAGGAGTGAAATGTTAAGGTTTCTTCGAAGAGATTTTAGGGAATATACTGTGATGGGTATTCCAAACGTAACCAAGAGGGTTACTCCCTACGTAAGAATGTTATGAATGACTCAAGTTACCTTTATGTCTTATGATTTCTATGATTTACTAATGATTTGATGAGGTATGTTAATGTGCTTATGTTTTATGGGTAAAGTATGATTTCACTCTTATGTATATATGTACCCATGTTTCCTTTCCATGTTTTTATAACCCATACTGAGCTTTTTATGCTCATCCCAAGTTTTTTTGAAATGTTTTCACAGGTCAAGGGAAAGGTACATGATATGATGATAATGTCAAGGAAGTGTCAAGAATGAATCCATGTTTTATTTTAAATATGTTTCCATTGATGGGAATGAAGAATACTATCATTATGTAACCACTTTGTTTATATGTGGAATGTAATGCAAGTTTTATGATCTAATTCTCTAAAACTCTAAACCTGAAAAGATCCTCAATGTGTAATCTTGTAATAACTCAAGATTAAGTAAGGTTTAAGGCTGGGGCCTTATAGTTGGTATCAAAGGTCGGTTTAGATAACTTTAGGAGTTAGAATTATATTGAATGATTATCCAAAAATATTTTTTTATGGACAAATTGAAGTGATATAGCATTTGAAGATTACCATGTTTCTTCATCTAAGACATGTTTGTTCAGAATGGTTTTCCGCAGAGGAAACATGGAAGCAGTGCTAGGAAGGCATACAGAAGGAAATAACCTTCCGAATCAGCATCCTGAGATGGTTGGAATTGGAAATGAACAGTTTGTTGCAGTAATGGCACAGTTGACTCAAGCGATAAATGGTGTTGGTATCAATGCACGAGATCAGCCAGATCAACTGCAGAGGAACATGTCAGTGGTGGAACATTTCATGAGGCAACATCCACCATCATTCAGAGGATCATTTGACCCTGTTCTATCTGAAGGGTGGATTAAAGCACTGGAGAAGATTTTTGATGTCATGGGGTGTTCAGACAATAAAAAGGTTAGTCTTGCTATTTACCGTTTGGAGGGTGAAGCAGATCAGTGGTGGTCTATGGTTAAAAATATCAGGGACGCTGATGAGATTGATGCTCTTGACTGGGATGAATTCAAAGGTATGTTTCTTGAGAAGTATTTTCCTAAGGTTGTTCGACTTAGGATGGAAAAACAATTCTTGGAATTGAGGCAAGATAAAGACTCAATGGCTGCCTATGAAGAAAGGTTCACTCGATTGGCAAGGTATGCTCCAAATTTTATCGGAGACCTTGATAGTAAAATCAATCATTTTTACTCAGGATTAAAGCCAAAATATCGAAGGGCATTAGCTTCTCGTGAGTTTAAAATTTATGAAAAGCTTGTTCGATGTGCTGAGAAGGTGGAAATGGAGTTTTCCGATGACCAAGTGTTCTATAACAACCAGCAGAAGAAGAGATCGATGTGGCAGGAGAAAGGTAAGAATTCTTCAAAAAAGTTTGATAGTAAGAGAACTATGTTTCTAGTTTGTGATAAATGTGGCAAAAGGCATGCTGGGGAATGTCTTCTGAATTCTGAAAAGTGCTACCGATGTGGTAAGATGGGACATAAGGCTCATGATTGCACTGAAAAGGATCAAGGTGAAGGTAAGAAAAAATTTGATTTACAGTTAGTGAAATGTTATAAGTGCAATGAGATGGGTCACTATGCAAACGAGTGTCCGACAAAGAGATTGAGTGATGGGAAGCAGTTAGACTACAAGCAGAAAGGGGTGGTGAAATCCTTTGCAACTACTTCAGTAGATGTCGGGCCATCAAATGAAGTTGTATCAGGTACTTTGTTTGTTTTTTCAGATTATGTCAGTGTGTTGTTTGATTCGGGGTCTACACATTCTTTCATCTCTGAAACCTTTTCTAGTAAAATGGGAATACCA
The DNA here is from genome assembly GCA_963277665.1 of Viscum album. Classification (NCBI taxonomy): domain Eukaryota; kingdom Viridiplantae; phylum Streptophyta; class Magnoliopsida; order Santalales; family Viscaceae; genus Viscum; species Viscum album. The sequence continues at coordinate 1,186,887,708 of OY728143.1, read as the reverse complement.
TCTCAAGAAATGACTCCTGAACTATTAGTAAAAACACCTGGGGGAAATGTTGAAGCAAAAATAATTTATAAGAATCTTCCTATCCTTATCTGTGGAAAGAACCTACTTGCAAACCTTATTGTTCTACCTCTAGTAGAGTTTGATGTTATCCTGGGTATGGATTGGCTCTATATTTACCATGCTAAGATTGACTGTAGGGCTAAAGAAGTTTCTTTTCAGAAAGACTTTCAGTTTGTGTACAAGAATGAACCCTTACTTTTGATAACTTATCAAGAGGCCAAGAAACTTGTAAAAGATGGAAATGAATGTTACCTTGCACACATCGTTGAAAATAAAGGAACTGTTCAGATTAATAATGTGCCAGTGGTAAATGAGTATCCTGATGTTTTTCCTGATGAGTTGTCTGGAATAATACCAGATCGGGAAGTTGAGTTTACTGTTGACTTAGTTCCTGATGCTAAGCCAATTTCAAAACCCCCTTATCGAATAACTCAAATTGAACTTTTAGAGTTGAAGGAGAAATTTCAAGATTTATTAGAGAAAGGTTTCATTAGACCTAGCACATCACCATGGGGTGCTCCTGTTTTATTTGTTAAAAAGAAAGATGGTTCTATGAGACTTTGCATTGATTATAGAGCCTTGAATAACATCACTGTTAAGAACAAATATCCTTTCCCTCATATCGATGATTTGTTTGATCAGCTCCAGGGAGCTCAGTTTTTTTCAAAGATTGACTTGAGATCGGGGTAACATCAGCTGAAGGTAAAGGAGGTAGATATTCCAAAGACCGTGTTCCGTACGAGATATGGCCATTATGAATTTGTAGTAATGCCTTTTGGGCTAACCAATGCACCTGCTGTATTCATGGACATAATGAATAGAATTTTCCATGAGTTCTTGGATAAGTTTGTGGTGGTTTTCATTGATGATATTTTAGTGTTTTCTAAAAGTAAAGAGGAGCATGAAATACATTTAAGGGTTATCTTGTAAACCTTAAAAGAAAAGAAACTGTATGGGAAATTCAGCAAGTGTGAGTTTTGGTTGCAACAAATTTCTTTCCTTGGTCACATTGTTTCTAAATATGGAATAACTGTTGATCCTGCAAAAACATAAGTTGTGGAAGAATGGCCAAGACCCACAAATGTAACCGAGATTCGTAGCTTCCTTGGTTTGGCGGGCTATTACCGAAGGTTTGTTAGAATTTTTTTACGGTTATCTAGTCCAATGACTAAGCTAACTCGGAAGGGTGTTAAGTTTATCTGGACAAAAGAATGTGATGATTGTTTTTAGGAATTGAAAAGAAGATTGGTGAATGCTCCAGTTTTGGCACTACCTTCCAGGAATGGTGAGTTTGTTATATACAGTGATTCTTCATTGAAAGGACTTGGTTGCGTCCTAATGCAGAATGATCAGGTAATTGCTTATACTTCACGACAGTTGAAAACTCATGAGGTAAATTACCCTACACATGATTTTGAATTAGCTACTGTTGTTTTTGCTTTAAAAATTTGGAGGCATCATTTGTATGGAGTAAAGTGTGAAATATATACCGATCACAAAATTTTAAAGTATATATTCACTCAGAAAGAGTTAAACATGAGACAAAGGAGATGGCTGGAATTAATCAAGGATTATGATTGTACAATTCATTACCATCCGGGAAAAGAAAATAAAGTGGCTGATGCTTTGAGTCGAAAAAGTAATGCTTCATTAACAATGTTGCGTTTGGAACGTGATCCTTTGGTTAAGGATTTGAGGAACTTTGGCATAGAAGTTGTTGTTGCAGGAAGTCCTTCTGTTTTGTTTCAGGTATCAGTGAGATCTTCTCTATCAGATAGAATCAAGCAAGCACAGAAGAAAGAAAGTGAGTTGCAGAAAAAGGTAGAGCTGGTTCAGAAAGGTAAGTTGCCTGAATTCAACATTGATAATGATTGTGTTTTGAGATTTGGGAAGAGATTGTGTGTGCCTTGTGATTCACAGTTGAAGAGAGAGTAGTTATGTGAAGCTCATAGTTCTCCGTTTTTAGTTCATCCGGGCAATACTAAGATGTATAGAGATCTGCGGGAGTATTACTGGTGGGATGGAAGGAAAAGAGATATTGCTGATTTTACCGTGAAGTGTTTGACCTGTAAGCAGGTTAAAGCAGAGCGGCAGTTACCGAAAGGGATGCTTCAGCCTTTACCAGTGCCAGAGTGGAAATGGGAGAATATATCCATGGACTTTGTTGTTGGATTACCGAAGACATCTCGAGGTAATAATGCAATATGGGTTATTATTGATCGATTGACCAAATCTGCTCATTTCCTTGCTATACGAGATACTTTATCTCTTGATCAACTTTCCCGTTTGTATCTTAAAGAGATAGTCAGGTTACATAGAGTTCCTCTCTCCATTGTATCGGATCGTGATCCTAGGTTTACTTATAACTTTTGGAAAGGCCTTCAGAAGTCATTGGGTACTGAATTAAATTTTAGTACAACTTTTCATCCTCAATCAGATGGACAGTCAGAACGAACAATTCAGACATTGGTGGATATGCTATGAGCTTGTTCTATGGATTATCAGGGAAGTTGGGACCATCATATTTCTTTGGTTGAATTTTCATATAATAATAGTTTTCATTCCAGTATACAGATTGCACCATTTCAGGCATTATATGGGAAGCGATGTCAAACTCCAGCTTTCTGGGGTGAAGTGGGTGAAAGGAAGTTGATGGGACCAGAATTGGTAGAAGAGATGGCAGAAAAAGTTCAACTGATTCAGAAACACATGATAACAGCTCAGAGCAGGCAGAAGAGTTATGCGGATAACCGGAGGAAGGATCTATCTTTCGAGGTAGGTGATCATGTTTTTCTCAAGGTTTCTCCTTGGAAAAGTGTGATGAGATTTGGTAAGAAAGGAAAGTTGAGCCCAAGGTTCATTGGACCATACGAAATTATGGAGAGAGTTGGATCAGTTGCATATCGAGTGGCTTTACCTCCGAGTTTATCTCAGGTACAAAATGTTTTTCACGTTTCGATGTTGAGAAAGTATATGCCAGATCCATCTCATGTTTTGAGTCCAGAGGTAGTTCAGCTGGAAGAGAACCTATCTTATGAGGAACAACCGGTCCAGATTCTTGACCACAGGGAGCAAGTGTTACGGAATAAGTTGATTCACCAGGTAAAGGTTTTGTGGAAAAACCACATGATTGAAGAGGCAACATGGGAATCTGAAAATGCAATGAGGGATAAGTACCCCCATTTATTTGATAAGTAAATAAATTGAGGGGACACAATTTTCTAAAGGGGGGAAGGATGTAACATCCCAAGTAAGTAATTAATAATAGATATTTTTATCTATGTCTATTAATGATTAATATAGTGTCTTAGAGGCTTAAAATGAAAATAAATCCAATCTTAAGCATGAAATACACTAATATTTTTAAAAAGAATGTTTTACTGCCTTTTGATGGAAAACCATTTTTAAATCTATATTTTGACAATTTTATAAGCTATGTTTGTCAAAATAAAATTATTCTTTATGTTTGGGACATCAAAATTTACTTTGTGTGAATTTTTGTTATTTTTCTGACAATGTTCATTTTTTAATGAATAGTGAAAAATACTAAATTTTACATCAAAACAGCTTCTTAATCTAATTTATTTATATGATTAGATTATCTTTTGAATTGGTCTTAATGTGTAATCTGAAAATATTTTTACCATTTAATCCAATGGTGGTCATTGGAATCAATTTCACTTTGAAATTAGACTTAAACTGGTGTCAATATTTTGATACTTATTGTTTCATAAAAACACGCTATTTCTCATAACAGCGGGAATTAATTATTAAATTAATTAATGTGACTTATATGTTCTGAATTTTTTAAAATAGACTTCATTTTTGAATTCGGAATATCAAATATAGCTTAGGGTGAATTTTTGGTAATTTTATGAAAAACTTCAATTTTTGATGAATAGTGAAACCACTAAGTGGTACTTATAAAAACTGATTTTCCGTTTAAATGAAATTTTGCCATCATTGTGTTTTGAATTTCAAAAATCCGACATACATGGTTGTCATTAAGAAGTAAAATGTGGTTCAATGGGATTATAATAATTTTTGGTGAATAGTAACTTATTAAGTTTTTAATCGTGATTAGTGATAATTAGGGTAGTTTAAGGTATAAATAATGCTTTAATAATATGAAATGACCTAGACACATGTACCAACTTTATTGGTTGTGTCATGGACGACCAAGACAAGCCATGGGTCAACTTGGGGACCCCATGGAGACACTTTGGTTGGGAAATGACATAAATAACTTTTTATTAAATGTTAAAGTAAAAAATGACACAAACAAGAGATATTTTACTAAAACAATTTTTACATGGGGTTATACAAGTCAGATTTTTTATTATAAATATTCATTGGAAATCTAAAAAGATTTCCTACATCATAGTATTTTTCTTTATAATTTTTAGACTTTAAATAAATTAAATTATTTATGACATCATGTTGATGCAGCGATGACCTCATTATTTAACGATTTAAATAAAATGGAAAGATAATGAAAAATCTAAAACCTACACATGTCCAAAACCAATTGGATGAGTGGATTTAGAAGCCTTATCACCTTATCCTCGAATTATAGCAATGTGGGACCTTTTGAATCCGAAACTCTTTTTAAAATAAAGTAACTTATCTTTACTCTCCAAAAGTGCCCCTCCTCTCCTCTTATAAAAGGTCCCCACCTCTACCTCATTTCACACACTCCTCAAACCTTTGGCTCTGCCAACCCCTGCCCATTTACTCTCTATACATCCCTCTCCCCATCCTAGAGGATTCCCTTTGGGAATAATCCTTTCAAAGGAAGCCTTTAGGCTCAAATCAAAAGGAGTTACACTTTTAAAGGTAATTCATTCTCTCATGTTCATTTGTTTTATTTTGCTTCTCCAACCCCCTAAACTCTTTTTATTTACTTCTTTTGTAACAACACCAGTATCTTCAATATACTAGGATGTTTTTAAAAGATTTATTTGAGCTACACTCTCACACAACTACATCAAATGGTTAAAGAACATACGGTTTCCGTGGATGGCGAAATTCTGCCTCCCGAAACGATGATTGTTCAATACTCATTTAACACCTTCAAAGGTGGCCATTATGATGTCACTGTTTTTATATATGAAATATAATATGTTTATGTTTTCCTTAAGCTTCTGTTTTTTTCATTTTGGGCATACCTTAATGGTTTCCATTATGGGTAAACACGATATCTTCATTTTAGGAAGTGCGGACTACCGCCCCCTGAAAGTGATTTGATTCGTTAATACCATATGTGGGATGTGTAAAGGATAAAGTTAATGATATTATATTTGTTATTATACTGGAATTATAATATACTCTTATATAATTATGATTCCATTCCAGAAAATACGAAATAGAAATGGAAGTAGCGTTCATGCGTACGTATGGCTTACCGTCTCCATGAACGGTGCATTTCATTTCTTACCTCTAAATGTGATGTAATATTATAAATAAATGTATATGATGAATATATATGATATATATGTTATCCAAATCATTAATATCATTATGGATATAACTAACCTTTGACCAAATTAACAACATGTAAGTGTAAGAAGTCTATTTTTGACTTAAGAACCAAATACCGACAAAATGAACATTATTAACTTAAATGATTACATGATGTTCATAACATGGTATAAAAGGAATAATGAACTTGAAAAAGGTTCATAAGCAAGTAGATATTAACTCAAGTTTATTATTCATGAGATTAAAGAACAGTCGGGTCAAGTCGGATACGAGGTATGGGACTTCGTCTCAATCTCCTTTCATTGAGGCATATTTTGTTTTATACACAACCTTTTTTTATACGGTGTATAAACCCCTTTGACTTTTACGTTTATTCAAAAGGAATCTTTTTTATACGAAGCGTTTACTAAACGACAAAAGGGAATGTTTTTGTCGTACGTATGCGGCGACAATGACTTCTCCGCCGTCGTGACCGTTATTTGAGTTTCGGCTGCCTCTACAAGCCATACATTCTTTTTAAAAGAAAAATAAATACCATGTTTCACTTTTCTTTTATTTTGGTATTGAAAATGGTTTTCACCATGTTTTTTCTGTTGTATTGATATCTTGTGATTGAAATGTGGAAATGTTATGTTTCCTTTACGAATGTTTTATGTGATACGATTATGTTATGGTTCTTGGGAATTATTATGAAAACGGGTGGTTCCGTGATAAACTAAGGGCGGGTGAGCCCGATATAGCTCTCCAATGCATTGGGTAACGTGAAGGAGTTAAACGTTAAGGTTTCTCCGAAGAGATTTTAGGGAATATACTGTGATGGGTATTCCAAACGTAACCAAGAGGGTTACTCCCTACGTAATAATGTTATGAATGCCTCAAGTTACCTTTATGTCTTATGATTTCTATGATTTAATAATGATTTGATGAGGTATGTTAATGTGCTTATGTTTTATGGGTAAATTATGATTTCACCCTTATGTATATATGTACCCATGTTTCCTTTCCATGTTTTTATAACCCATACTGAGATTTTTATGCTCATCCCAAGTTTTTTTGAAATGTTTTCACAGGTCAAGGGAAAGGTACATGATATGATGATAGTGTCAAGGAAGTGTCAAGAATGAATCCATGTTTTATTTTAAATATGTTTCCATTGATGGGAATGAAGAATACTATCTTTATGTAACCACTTTGTTTATATGTGGAATGTAATGAAAGTTTTATGATCTAATTCTCTAAAACTCTAAACCTAAAAAGATCCTCAATGTGTAATCTTATAATAACTCAAGATTAAGTAAGGTTTAAGGCTGGGGCCTTATATTCTTGGTTTTCTTTACATGAAATCGCGACCTTCCTCGATAGCTTACGTCGTATGCAATACCGAGTTTCACTAAACAACGATATGCTATTAAAATATTATTAAAACTAGCTGTTATGAATAGTAATAACCACTTTTTCAAATTTTAAAAATTTTATTTTTCAAAATGGACTTCATTTTTGGATTCGGAATATCGAAATTAGCCTAGGGTGACATTTTGGTATTTTTCTGAAAACATTCAATTTTTGATGAATAGTGAAACCACTAAGTGGTAGTTAAAAAACTGAATTTTTCCTAAAACTTAATTTTACCACTTCTGTGAGTGGAATTTCTAAAATCTGAGAGACATGGTTAATATCAAGGACTAAAATGTGGTTCAATGAGATGAAAATAATTTTTTGTGAATAATATTTTTTTCCTTTTTTTTACCACGGTTAAAAGTAAATAGGGTAATTAAGGGTAAAGATGATTTTATTATTACCCTAACACATGTCCTAATTATATTGGATAAGTGTAATTCTACCAAAAACAATCTTAGGAATAAAATATGACCATTTAGGCCCACTTGGATTAGATTAGGACATTTATTATTAATTTATTTAAAGAAGGGTTAAAATAGTTAAAATCAAAGTTTAATAAGTAAAGAATTTTTAATATGGAGTTATGCATAAGATAAATTAGACTATAAATATTAATTAGAAAGCTAAAAATATTTCCTACATAATGGTATTTTATTTGTAATTTTTATACATTAAATACTTTAATTTATTTATGACACAAAGATGGTGCAGTAATTATCTTATTAATCAAATATTGACATAATTAATGTTATAAACACCAAAATAAATGTAATTTGAGACTTTTTATGAATTCCACTAATTTTCTAGGTAAATATGACATGTTATTATTGATTTAATTAACTTTTTTCAAACTAATAATTCTGTTATGATTTTCACAAATATCAATTACTAAATAGTTTCAAAATTGACATAAAATAGTTTTTAAAACAAATATTATATTAGTAATTGTTATTTTATTCCTAAAAATATAAGGTTCAGCCAAATGACTTAAATAAGGTTATATATATTAATAATAAACAACTTGGGGTTCGTTTGGCTGCATATATTATGTTTATTAACCTTATAGTATAAGAACACAAGAAGACACGGTAAAAGTAAACTTATTTAACTTAATGTTAAATCTAAATGATAAGGTTAAAATAGGAACCTAAACTTGTCTAAATTCTATTGGATGAGAGGATTTCGACCCATCCCCACCTTATCTTTGAAATATATTAATTTTGAGCTATTTAAAACCGAAATTGACTTTATAATAAAATAATATTTTTAGTTTTCCAAAAGGTGCCCCTCTCCTCCCTTATAAAAGGGCACCTCCTCCCCCTCTTCCTTACACCACTTTGAGCCTTCCAGCTCGACCAAACCCTGCCAATTACTCCTCTCCACTTCCCTAGAGACATCCTAGAGGTCCTGGTATTCTTCAAAGACAAATTTTAGTGCCCTAAAATAAGGTCTCAAAGAATCACTTCAAAGAAGAGGAGGTTCAGACACTTACGAAGCAAAACAGACCTAAGGTAAGGGAAATATCACAATCTAATTTTTATCCAAGATTTTTTATACTTTGGTATTTACTGGGGTGTATTTTATCATCCACATCCATATTTCCTCAATATTTAATATTATTTCCATCCACCTACAATTGTTTAAATCCAATTTTACCCTTTGGTGAGTTTTTAGTAAAAGATATGAAAGGAATATTTTGTCATTTTTCGTACGAGGTACTTTTTGACTTTTCCGAAAAAAGTACGAGAAGAATGTTTTTTTAACTTATACGGCATGAATGGATTTTTAAAACATTATTTCCAAGAAACTTCCTTTACAAGTTTCCAAGTTTATTTTTAATCAACTTATTTTATTTTAGAATTGTATGACATGTTAAGAAAAGAAAAGTGTTTTTTTGAAGAATAAAGGATATTTTCCTCAAGAATGGAGTTCAAGTGTTTTATCAAAATTATTTTCCATCTAATATAATAAAGGGTTCTATTTTTATCCCTATTATTACATTGATTTGATTATATTGTGATGGAATTATTTTTATGAATTTCTTTATCTTATATGAATTGTTTTATGATGTCATGATGTTTAAGATTCCCATTTTTATTACATGGGTTTTGAAATGATGTATGATTTATGATTTTGTGGCACACATAAGAATGGTATCATTATGAGATGGGTGGGACCTATATCTCCCTCCAATGAATTGGGTAAAGATTTTATATCTCATGAGATAGACATGGCTGGAACGGTAGGTTATACCGGTTCAGTGAAACAGGACTGAAACGAGGGTGACTCGGTTCAGAAATGGACTTTGTCTACTAAGATAGTCTTGGCAATGAGTCTCGACTAATAAGATATGATTCTATATGATTATGTGTGTATGCCACAAATTTTCATGTTTTAAGTTATGATTATTGTGATTACATTTCACTTCCATGATTTATCCCATGTTATGAAATTATGATCTCTTTTGCAGGTTAATATTTCCAAAAGATATGTGCTTATGTATATGATGTGATTGATATTTCTTTTTATTACCCTTATTGAGCATTTGAGCTCACCCTTTTGTATTTTTTCTTTCCCCAGGTCAGGAAGAAGGTTATTAAGTAAGATATGCCAAAAGGGACTACAGATATGATGAAATAAAAGGAAGACAGTGTAGACGCTTTATGAGCCAGTTGTTTATGTTTCCCAGTTTCTAAAGACACTATACATATATGGTCCTTTCGTGGTTTTGTTATATATTGTAATAAGTATGCTTCAATTTTGAATTATTAACAATGTAGGTAAAGTATGAGTCATTATAGTTGGTATCAGAGGTATGGTATAGTCAACCTTTGGAAACTAGGATGTGAAAGCATTAGTAAGAACCCTAAGGATAAGTATAAGCATAGAACACAATATTAGTGTTTTAGAAATGGCCATGAATAACCTAGGATAAGACCTTAAGTGTGAAATTTTATTCTTGATTATGTGGTTTTCCTATTATAATTAGTTTTTCTCACACTATTCTTCTTGGTTTTAGTCAATGGCTAGAACCCGAAGGAACCGTGTTAATGCGGAATGCGACGGGCAATGCAATGATTGTCCCCCTAAGTAACCAAACGTTATGGGAGCTGGAATGAAAAATCTTGTAGCCATGATCACACAACTTTCTCAAGCTATGAATCATGTAGGACTTCCAAATGAGCAAAGGAAGGATCAACATTCTGTTAAATCCTTCATGAGGCAGCGTCCACCTTCTTTCAGCGGGTCTACTGATCCATTAGTTTCTGAACAATGTATTAGTACTACTGAAAATATATTTTCAGTTCTTCAATGTTCTGAACATGAAAAAGTCATCCTAGCAGTGTATCGTTTGGAAGGAGATGCTGATCAATGGTGGAATCTTATTAAAAATACGAGGCAAAGGGATGAAATTGAGTCCATGGAATGGGATGAGTTCAAGAACTTATTTTTCAATAATTACTTACCTTGTATTCTCCGAACAAAGATGGAGAAAGAGTTTCTTGAACTGAAGCAAAAGGATGATGAATCTGTTGGTACCTATGAAGGAAATTTTACAAGACTTGCAAGGTACGCTTATGGTATTATTATCCAACCTGAGAGTAAGATCGATCGATTCTTTAGTGGCTTAAATCCAAGTCTTCAAAGGGCATTATCCATAAGGGACTTCAATAGCTACGAGGAAATCGTTCGATGTGATCTCAAATTCGAGATGGAGATTGGAGTAACCCATCAGTCATATGGGTTTGATAAGAAGAGGAAAATGGAATTCAAAGGAAAATCTAAAGAGCACACTGAAAAGAAGATGATCTTTCCCTTATGCTCAAAGTGTGGAAAGAAACATGGAGGGAGTTGTCTTAAAGGGACAAGTAAATGTTTCAAATGTGGAAAGGAAGGTCATCGGGCATTTGAATGTCGCGATGATGGGAAGAAGATGTCTAATGATGCAAACAAAGGAAGGGATACACAGAATGAACCTACTACACTTCTATGTTTCAAGTGTAAGGAGATGGGACATTATGCCAATAAATGCCCTAATCCAAGGGTTGATGATGATGGTCGACGTCCACAAACTCTTAAGGCTAAAGACAAAGGAAAGTCACATGAAATTTCTATCATCAATGTGGAGTACGATAACGATGTGGTGAAAGGTACACTTACCATCCACTCTAAAGTAGCAAATGTTTTATTTGATTCTGGATCCACCCACTCTTTTATTTCTGAAGAATTTTCTAAGGGTATCACCATATTACCTCAACAATTAGATGTTGAGTTAGCTGTGACAACACCTAATGGCACATTAGTCGCATCAAAAGTTTATAATTCTTCTCCGATTGAAGTTTGTGGGAAAGTGCTTCCTGCAAATCTTGTGATCCTTCCTATAGTGGAATTTGATGTGATTCTTGGCATGGATTGGCTTTCTTTATATGGAGATCATATCAATTTCCAAAGAAAAGAAGTCACATTTCATATTCCAGATCAATCTATGATCGTCTATCAATGCAAGGATGAACATAACCTTCCAGTGGAAATTTCTTCCATCTTATGGGTCTTGATTCCACTAAATGAAGTTTATTTATCTCAAATGGTTGGGGAGAAACTCACGATTAAGAATATGCCCATTGTACGGGAGTTTGATGATGTCTTTCCGGAGGAATTACCGGGACTTCCACCAAATCGTGAAGTTGAGTTCTCAATAGAACTCGTACCGGGTGCTTTGCCTATTTCAAAGACACCTTATAGAATTGCCCCAATTGAGTTGCAGGAATTAAAGAAGCAACTCCAAGAGAATCTTGATAAGGGATTCATATGCCCTAGTGAATCACCTTGGCGAGCACCTGTTCTATTTGTTAAGAAGAAAGATGGATCAATGAGACTCTGCATTGATTATCGAGAACTTAACAAGATCACTATCAAGAACAAATATCCTCTCCCACGCATTGATGAATTATTTGACTAACTACGAGGAGCTCAATACTTTTCCAAGATTGATCTTCGTTCAGGGTATCATCAATTAATGGTCAAAAGAGAGGATATACCAAAGACGACTTTCCGTACAAGGTATGGACACTATGAATTTATAGTGATGCCATTTGGTCTTAGTAATGCCCCTGCTATCTTCAGGGATCTGATGAATAGAGTCTTTAGAGACTATCTTGATCAATTTGTGGTAGTCTTTATAGATGATATTCTTGTCTATTCAAAGAGAAAGGAAGAACATGAAGATCACTTGAGAATTATATTGAAGACCCTGAGAAAGGAGAAGCTTTATGCCAAATTTACCAAGTGTGAATTTTGGCTTCAAAAAGTTGCATTTTTGGGTCACATAATCTCAAAAGAGGGGATATCTATGGATCCAGCAAAAACAGAGGTTATCGAAAGATGGTCGAGACCAACAACAGTAACTGAGATCCGAAGTTTTCTTGGTTTGGCTGGATATTATCGACGTTTTGTGAAAGATTTTTCACGATTATCTAATCCACTAACGAAGTTGACTCGGAAAGGAGTTAAGTTTGTCTGGATGGAAGAATGTGAATAGAATTTCAAGGAGTTGAAAAGATGGTTATCCAGTGCACATGTGCTCACACTGTCTTGTAGTGGAGAAAGGTTTGTGATCTATAGTGATTCATCCAAGAAGGTATTGGGGTGTGTTCTTATGCAAAATGATATGGTGATAGATTATGCCTCACGACAGTTGAAAATCCATGAGCAAAATTACCCAACACATGATTTGGAGTTAGCTGCGGTAATCTTTGCATTAAAGATTTGGAGGCATTACCTTTATGGTGAAAGGTGTGATATTTATACTGATCATAAAGTTTAAAGTATATTTTCACACAAAAGGAGCTGAATATGCGTCAAAGAAGATGGTTGGAGCTGATTAAGGATTACGACTGCTCAATCCATTACCACCCTGGGAAAGCAAACAAGGTGGAAGATGCATTAATTCGACAAGACCATACTAGTTTATCCATGATGAGGATCACAAAAGATCCAATATATATGGATTGACAAAGGATGGATCTTGGAATTATAATGGAAGGGGAAAAATCTTATCTTTCTCAAATGAATGTTCAACCATTTATACATGTGAAGATTAAAGAGGCACAGAAAGAAGATGTCGAGTTACAAAAGAAGGTGAGAAATGTTCCGGAATTCAACCTTGACTGTGATGGGATAATAAAGTTCAGGAATCGGGTTTGTGTTCCTCCCATCCCCGAATTAAGGAAGGAGCTGCTGGATGGGGCTTATAGTTCTTCATTCTCTATTCATCCTGGAAGCACGAAGATGTACAGGGACCTGAAAGAGTACTTCTGGTGGGATGGCATGAAAAGAGATGTTTCTGAATTTGTCTCTCGATGCTTGGTTTGTCAACAAGTTAAAGCTGAGAGACAGAAGTCTAATGGGATGTTACAACCATTACCCATACCCGAATGGAAATGGGAAAACATCACTATAGACTTTTTCACAGGACTTCCTAAAACATCCAAAGGCAATAATGCTATCTGGGTCATAGTTGATCGTCTTACAAAGTCTGCACACTTCATTGCTATTAGAGAGGATTTCTCTCTGGATCAGCTTGCCCAGATATATGTAAAGGAAGTTGTAAGATTGCATGGAGTACCACTTTCTATTATATCTGATCAGGATCCGAGATTTACCTTGAAGTTCTGGCGAAGTCTTTCGCATACTCTGGATACAGAGTTGAGTTTCATCACTGCTTATCATCCTCAGACAGACGGTCAGTCTGAGAGAACAATTCAAACCCAAGAAGATATGTTGAGAGCTTGCTCTATGGATTTCAAATGTGGTTGGGATCAACACCTACCTTTGGTGGAATTTTCTTATAATAATAGCTTTCACTCCAGTATTCAGATGGCTCCTTATGAAGCTATCTATGGAAAGAAATGCAGGACTCCAACTTGCTGGGATGAAGTTGGGGAAAGAAAGCTATTTGGACCAGATCTCGTTGATGAAATGGCAGAAAAGGTCAGATCTATTCAACAACACATAAGAGCAGCTCAGAGTCGACAGAAAAGTTATACCGACAACTGAAGAAAAGTCCTAGAGTTTGAAGTGGGTGATAAAGTTTTCTTACGAATATCTCCCTGGAAGAGGGTTATGAGATTTGGAAAGAAGGGGAAGTTGAGCCCTATATATATCGGTCCTTTCGAAATAATGGATCGTGTTGGGAAGGTAGCTTACCGATTGGCGCTTCCACCTAATCTCTCTCAATTTCACGATGTGTTCCATGTATCTCTCCTGAGAAAGTACATACCTGATCCTTCACATGTACTCAACTCAGAAGTTGTACCGCTGGAGCAAGATCTTTCTTATGAAGAACAACCGATAGAGATTCTGAATCGTAGTGAAAAAGTCCTACGAAACAGGACCACTCGATTGGTGAAAGTTTTATAGAGGAACCACCAATTAGAAGAAGCTACATGGGAGCTTGAGGATATGATGAGGGAGAGGTATCCTCATCTGTTTGTTACAAAGTGACGAATTTCGAGGGCGAAATTCATTTTAAGGGGGGTAGAATGTAACACCCGAGACTATTATGTTATATAAATCATCAAAGGAATCTTTTTCTATACAACACTTGCTTGGCTTGCTTTACACGAAATCGTGACCTTCCTCGATAGCTTGCGTCGTACGCAATATCGAGTTTCAATAAACAATGATATGCTATTAAAATATTATTAAAACTAGCCGTTATGAATAGTAATAACCAATTTTTGAAATTTTATAAATTTTATTTTTCAAAATGGACTTCATTTTTGGATTCGGAATATTGAAATTATCCTGGGGTGAAATTTTGGTATTTTTCTGAAAACTTTCAATTTTTGATGAATAGTGAAACCACTAAGTGGTAGTTAAAAAACTGAATTTTTCATAAAACTTAATTTTACCGCTTCTGTGAGTGAAATTTCGAAAATCCTATAGACACGGTTAATATCAAGGACTAAAATTTGGTTCAATGAGATGAAAATAATTTTTGTTGAATAGCAACTTTTTACTTTTTTTTACCATGGTTAAAAGTAAATAGGGTAATTAAGGGTAAATATGATATTATTATTACCCTAACACATGTACTAATTCTATTGGATAAGTGTAATTCGACCAAAAACAAACTTAGGAATAAAATATGACCATTTAGGCCCACTTGGATTAGATTAGGACATTTATTATTAATTTATTTAAAGAAGGGTTAAAATAGTTAAAATCAAAGTTTAATAAGTAAATTATTTTTAATATGGGGTTATACATAAGATAAATTCGACTATAAAAATTCATTATAAAGATAAAACTATTTCCTACATAATGGTATTTTATTTTTAATTTTTAGACATTAAATAAGTTAATTTATTTATGAAACAAAGATGATGTAGTAATTATCTTATTAATGAAATATTGACATAATTAATGTTATAAACACAAAAATAAATGTAATTTGAGACTTTTTATGAATTCCACTAATTTAATAGGTTAATATGACATGTTAGTATTTATTTAATTAACTTTTTTCGAACTAATAATTCTGTTATGATTTTCACAAAAATCAATTACTAAATAGTGTCAAAATTGACATAAAATAGTTTTTAAAACAAATATTATATTAGTAATTGTTATTTTATTCCTAAAAATCTATGGTTCGGCCAAATGACTTAGATAAGGTTATATATATTAATAATAAACAACTTGGGGTTCGTTTGGCTACTTATAGTAAGTTTATTAACCTTATAATATAAGAAAACAAGAAGACACGGTAAAAGTAAACTTATTTAACTTAATGTTAAATCTAAATGATAAGGTTAAAATAGGAACCTAAACTTGTCTAAATTCTATTGGATGAGAGGATTTCAACCCATACACACCTTATCTTCTAAATATATCAATTTGGAGCTATTTAAAATCGAACTTGACTTTATAATAAAATAATATTTTTAGTTTTCCCAAAGGTGCCCCTCTCCTCCCTTATAAAAGGGCACCTCCTCCCCCTCTTTCTCACACCACATTGAGCCTTCAAGCTCGGACAAACCTGGACAATTCCTCCAATACACTTCCCTAGAGACATCCTATAGGTCCTGGTATTCTTAAAAGACCAATTTTAGTGCCCTAAAAGAAGGTCTCAAAGAAGCACTTCAAAGAAGAGGAGGTTCAGACACTTACGAAGCAAAACGGACCTAAGGTAAGGGAAATATCACAATCTCATTTTTATCCGAGATTGTTTATACTTTGGTATTTACTGGGGTGTATTTTATCATCCACATCCATGTTTCCTCAATATGTAATATTATTTCCATTCACCTACAATTTTTTAAATCCAATTTTACCCTTTGGTGAGTTTTTAGTAAAAGATATGAAAGGAATCTTTTGTCGTTTTTTGTACGAGGTACTTTTTGACTTTTCCGAAAAAAGTACGAGAAGAATGTTTTTTTAACATATAAGGCATGAATGGATTTTTAAAACATTATTTCCAAGAAACTTCCTTTACCAGTTTTCATGTTTATTTTTAATCAACTTCTTTTATTTTAGAATTGTATGACATGTTAAGAAAGGAAAAGTGTTTTTTTGAAGAAGAAAGGATATTTTGCTCAAGAATGGAGTTCAAGTGTTTTATCAAAATTATTTTCCATCTAAGATAATAAAGGGTTCTATTTTTATCCCTATTATTACATTGATTTGATTATGTTGTGATGGAATTATTTTTATGAATTCCTTTATCTTATATGAATTGTTTTATGATGTCATGATGTTTAAGATTCCCATTTTTATTACATGGGTTATGAAATGATCTATGATTTATGATTTTGTGGCACACATAAGAATGGTATCGTTATGAGATGGGTGGGACCTATATCTCCCTCAAATGCATTGGGTAAAGATTTTATATCTCATGAGATAGACATGGCTGGAACAATAGGTTATACCGGTTCAGTGAAACATGATTGAAACAAGGGTGACTCGGTTAATAAATGGACTTTGTCCACTAAGATAGTCTTGGAAATGATTCTTGACTAATAAGATATGATTCTCTATGATTATGTGCGTATGCCACAAAGTTTCATGTTTTAATTTATGATTATTGTCATTACATTTCACTGCCATGATTTATCCCATGTTATGAAATTATGATCTCTTTTGCTGGTTAAGATTTCCAAAAGTTATGTGCTTATGTATATGATGTGATTGATATTTATTTTTTTACCCTTACTGAGTATTTGAGCTCACCCTTTTGTATGTTTTCTTTCCCCAGGTTAGGAAGAAGGTTATTAAGTAAGATATGCCAAAAGGGACTATAGATATGATGAAATAAAAGGAAGACAGTGTAGACGCTTAATGAACCAGTTGTTTACGTTTCCCAGTTTCTAAAGACACTATACCTATACGGTCCTTTAGTGGTTTTGTTATTTGTTGTAATAATTATGCTTCAATTTTGAAGTATTAACAATGTATGTAAAGTATGGGTCGTTATATAAACCTTAACATATGATGGTTAACAAGAGGGTAATATAAGATCATAATAAAACCGTATATGGTATTATATACAAGAATATGTTTTTCTAAAATAGTTATAATAAATTTATATTTATTATACATGTGGTTTTAATGAGTACAATGAGAGTCAATACACAAGGTAATGATATTTCATCTCATTTTTATTTCTTTGAGATTCATGCTTTATTGAACACCCATTACTTTTTAGTGGTGTATATAAAGACCATGGATTTATTATATTATTTTTATACATAAATTTATGGGTATTTTAATATCCTTTTTATAAAAATTTTTCACAGTATTTATGTTTCAAAATTTACTAAATAGGTAAAATATTTTTGTCTCAATTTATCTTCTTTAAGACACATACCAAGTTATGCACCTATAGTTTTTCATTAGGTATTTATATTGCCATTGAATGTTTATTTCATGAATATACCTATTTTCATAATATTTTAATCTTCATTAAATTTTAATTTATTAAATGGGGATTATGGTTTAAAGTTAACAAGTGGTAAGAGTTTTTTGAAACAATCTTATCACTTTTTGTGATTGTTTATATTTATGCTTCATTTGATTAAATTATATGATTCATATCTCAAGAAAATTATTGAATTTTATTATGCTCTAGTTATTCATGATTTATTTATATATTAGTACCATTTATTTCACTCTTTATTACTTATGATAGTTAGGAAAGTGTTTTTAAGAAAGCATGACTTTACCCTCTATTCGGTAAGAAATATCTATTCCTTTAAAACCATGTTTTATAAAAAGGGTTTACAAGAATATTATAATAATATACTATGACCCCTAAAATACATTTTTACACTTTTTTTCTTTTACCAATGTTTTCAAATGAATATTCTTACCACTTTCTGAATGAGGCATTTTAAAACTTTTTACCATGAAAAAGGAATTCTATTTTTACCTCGTAAAATATGTATAGATTTATTGACCACAAATACTTTGGAGATTTATTTTTATGTTTAATTTTTAGTTTTTAAGAAAATATTTTTAAAATATATTTTCCATGAAATGGGTTTGAAATCATTTTTACGATTATTTTATAATTTTTTAAGGAAATTGGTTTCTAAAAAAATTTCAAGCTTATTTTATAAGTTTTTTAGGAAAATGGTTTTGAAAATGTTTTCTAACATTCTTTATAACTTTTCAAAGAATTTTCAAAGAGATTTTTTTTTCATATTTTTATATGTTTTAAAGAGATTATTTCAAGGAATAAAGGATATTTTCCTCAAGAAATGTTTTTAAAATATCCTTCTTAGTTACTTTTCTTCTAAGATGACATCCGTTTATGTTATTCATTGCATCCTAGGAAATAATACAAAGGTTCCATTCATATTCATTCTTGAATGTTTTATGTTTTGATGCAATGATTATTATGAAACCTGTTTCTCTTTCACGGGTTATATCCTTTTGAAACCTATTTTTATCATAGGTGGTGATTATGATACCTACCTATTTTTCATGGGTAACAATATGATTAAATATTCATGATGCTTATCTCACTTCATGGGTTATGATATGATTATTATTTATAATTTTATGGAACTTGTATGTATTATTTATTATGTCTTGGGTTAGATCTATATCTCCCTCAAATGAATTGGGTAATGATGGATGAATCATGATTATAAACGTTATGCGTGAACCTAATTTCATGTTCACAAAGTTATATGTGAACCCGATTACATGATCACAATGCTATGAATAGAACTGGTTGCATGTCTATAAGTTTATGCATGAACCTGATTACACATAGACCTGGTTTCATTCCTGTAGGTTTATGGATGAACCTAATTACATGTTCACAATGTTATGAGTGAACCTTATTACATGTTCACAATGTTATGAATGGACCTAGTTGCATGTCCATAAGTTTATGTGTGAACCTGATTACATGTTCACAATGTTATTCATGAACCCGATTACATGTTCACAATGTTATGCCTAGACCTAGTTTCATGTTCATAAGGTTATGCATGAACCTGATTACATGTTCACAATGTTATAAATGGACCTAATTGCATGTCCATAAGTTGATGTGGTGCTTGATTCCATGTCCTTAACTAAATGAGTGAACCCGTTTCTACCTATACATGTTCACAATGTTATAAAGCAATTTTCATGACAAAAATTCCATTTTTATTCCTATGTTATGCTTTCATGACTTATTCGCTTAATTATATTATGATATATGTATTATAAGTTATGAATCTGTATTATTATCTCTAATATGCAATTTATGATCTAAAAATGTTATGTTAAAGTTCCAAATCCTTTTGTTCATTCTATGCTTATGTGTTTCCTTTCTTTATCCTTACTAAGCATCTGAGCTCATCCCTTTCTTATGTTTCATTTCCTTAGGTTATAAAGAAATTTATGAGGTAGAATTATTAAAGGTGGATATATTAATGTGAGATGTTGAAGATATTTTAGCACGATAGAAGATTTTGTTTCCAAGTTTCCAAATACACTAAACTATTATGGTCCTTAGGCATGAATTTTTGTAATGTACTAAATATTCATCTAAAATGATGCAATATCCATGTATGTTAAGACTGGGGTCGCTATAGTATACACCTAATGAATTTTTTATATAGTAATATAACAATAAATTCATCTATAACCCTAATGTTTTCTGTTATACCTGGATATTATAGTTGTAACGACCCATAATTTTAGTAAATAATTTTCTTTAAATACAATGTCAGTAGCTTGTCCTTCACGAAACACTAAACTAAAATGAAAACTGAATTACCTTAAAAAAATTAATAAATAATAACATTATGTTATTTAAATTTAATTAGATGGTATCAATATAAATGAATAATTTATAAATATTTTATAAAAAGGTATAAAAAAACAAAGGTCATTTTATACTTAGAGATACAATTTTTTAAAAGTTCTCTTTAGACATCAAGTGTTCTCATATGAAAATTAAATTTATATAACCTTTATAAATTTTATTTAATGAAATGGATTTAATATTTGTAATAATCATTTATAAATTATATAAAAATTACCATTTCATTTTTAGTCATAAAATAATATAAGTAACACTAAAGGTAATTACCATGATAATGGTAAAATTGTTATTTTCAACAAATTGTTTAATTTATATTCTATAATTTTTGTCTGAAAAAATATATATTCTCCACAATAAATCTCATATAATGTTTAAAACTAGATATATATATATATATATATATATATATTATCATTCATTAAATTGGTAATCAACATTAAATAATATTAAGTACACTTAATGAAAAAACCACATTTTTCTATAAAATAGTTTTTCTATACATTAAATGTTAATTTTATATTATTTAGATATTTAATTGTATTAAAGAGAGTTCAAATTGAGGTTCATAAAACCCAAATTTAATGAAAGTTTTATTTTATATTTTTAGTAAATAATATATTACTTAGTTAAAAAAACTAGATGCTTAGGTAAAAACACAAAGATGGTAAAATATAAAAACTTAATGATAAATTACTTGAAAAATGTTTAAAACATGTGTAAAAATTATAAATATAGCCTTTATTGACCTTATCTCACCCCAAAAGTCATTATTTCTCACTTTTGGTTCTTTTGACCCTTGAATAACATCATTCTATTTTTAAAAAATAATGGGTGATCACAAAAGTGCCATTTTCTTTACTATTAAAGGGGAAAAATACACTTCTTTATGACATACCCATACCTTATAATTTTATCCTAAAACTATACCATTTATATCCTATTATAATACTATCTCAATTTCATAAGAATTTGGTCTCAATTAGATATCCTAAGACCTATATTTCCAAGGATATTCCAAGTAAAATCTTAAGTTCTCAACGTAAGTATTTCTGACTAATTATCACTTTATTCTTAAAATTCCTCTTAAAAACTTCTTATAGACACCCTAATATAGTGAAATGTATAATAGATATATTTTAATATAATTATATCAATGTATTGGCCATTTTTTTCATCCTTTCCATTCACTAAGAATGACCAAACAACATCAATCGGGTGTATGTGCGGACTACCGCCACCCTGAAATGTTGTGGTTTTTTTATCACCAACTTTCATGGTTGAAAAAAGGATGGATTTTATGGATTAATATTTTGAATGTTTTATAATTTTAATTATGTAACTATAGTTTATCATTTACCTTCATTATATCCCATTCATTGAGAAATTGCATCGTCAATCCTGCTTACGATTTACTACTGCCTCCACAAATAGCGAATTTCATTTATCATCACCACCCTTAATGGATCATTATTAGAATAAATTTAATGAATATATATGATATTTATGAAATTTTTAATCACATATAAAGGTTATATTAACATTATATAAAAACATATTTTTACTCATAAAATCATTATAACTCCCACTCTCTTTTGGGTCAGTTTTACCACCTATGTGAATGATGTTATAATGTTTAAACAATGAATTATTAAGGAATATTATATAATGATAATATTATTAGATAATAGTGTATTTAATAGGTTTTAATTATTTTTTAAGAATATTATTAATATATCACCTTTCAATCTTTAGACATGAAATAACTAATTCATCACAATTCCATTCTTCACAAACCATATAAATGTTTTTTTCAACTAATGAAATTAAAGTTAAAGAATAATTGATATTTTTTTGATTATTTTAATAATATATGAATATTTAAATTTTGGATAAAAGTGAATAATAACACCATTTTAATGAAATTAGTTTAAAATAATCAAGATTACACTCACCTAATATTGAAAATAGATAATAACTAATTAATATACTTAAAGAAAATAATTATAAATTAATTTAATAAATGGTTATATATATAAATATGTTTATAAAATATATTATTAATGTATTAATATTTATTATATAGTAGTGTAGATAATTTTCAAGTAATAGGAAAGAAAAGGTAGGGGATTTTCATGAGTTAAATTCTTTTTTGAGCCATAATGAATACTTTTTTACTAAATTTTTAGAAGATGGATTTATTCTATTATATGATGATACTATAATTCCTCCCCTATCCAAGTTTAGTCACATATGTAATTCAAATATTTACCTTGATGAAGTTATTTCTCAAAATTATATCATGTTTGATAATAGTTCTTATCCACTTTAATGACAATTTCCCATCCATATTTCCTTTTACCACTATTGTTCTTTTTTTATTTAGAAACAAAAAATATGTGTTTCTTAGGTTAAAATAATATCTTTCTTATCATTTTTTTGAAAAATTGTTACTATTTTTATGATACGGGGTTTCAAATAAGGTATTTTGAAATATTAAAAAGTATTCCAATTATTTCATAATCAAATTTTTTATCTTTTACTCCAGATTTATTTTGAAATAATTTATTTATTTTCAAGGAATTTTTATTGATTATTATTTTTAATGATTTTTCCCAAATTTTTGAATTAAACCTTTCTAAAATTAATTTTGAATGCAATAAAAAACTTCTTATTTTGCAGAAATGTTATTTTTTTTATAAAAACTAATTTATGGTTTCACTATGATTTTTCTATTTATCTTAAAATGATTTTTTTCATTGGATTTGTTCTCTTGAATCAACTTATAAATTTTATTTTAAAATAATATTTTTGGGTGTTTTAATTTTTCGTATTAATCATTTTATTTCTTAAGTTCAGGTTTTGTGATAACAGTTGAAAATGTTTTGAAATACATTTTTCATTTCCATAGGTTCATTATGATGTGATGTCTGAAACACATTTTATACCCATGGGTTATCATAACCTATTGAAATGATTGATATCTTATGGAACACATATATATGGATTATTGATGGGTTGGTCCTTATATGTCACTCCAATGCATTGGTTAATGTTGTATATCCCATACGATAATGCAATATAAACCTTCTTGGACATTCTCACTAAACTAAAGGATGTGTCTTATTAGATATGCACAAAAAAGTGTAAAACTTATTAGATATTCTCAAAAACTAAATCTTGGGACTTATTAAATATTCAGACAATATGATGACACCCTATGCATATGTTTGTGACAAAGAATAATTATTATTCGATGTATCTAAGGAATGTCACATTTCCATGCCACATTCTTGTGATGTTATAATCTAGGTATTATGTTTATTATCTCAGGTATCCACACTCTTTTTTCATGTAAATGATATAAAATAAAGACATGTTTATCTTATGTTGTTATATTTGGAATTAGAGTAAGTTTTAGATATTTTTTAGGATTAGTTTGGTTATTTTTGGGATTAGGATAAGTTATTTTTTTGAAAAAACTTGGGGTAAGTCTAAAGGACAAGTCTAAGTATAAGATAACATCCTTTAGTTTTGGTAAAGTAGATATTTAATTCTTATCTTATCAATTACATCCATGTATGGATACTAAAAGTGGATATAGGATCTAACATCGATATACCTACGGGTAATGAACATGAAATGAGTGGATTATATATTAACTCTATCATCGCCTATTGCATGAAAAATATGACTAATTGAACATATGGTTTGGAAGTATTAGAGGACATGATTTGGGAATTCACTCTCTTTTTGTGAACCATTTTGAAGGATCAGAGCATATATTTAGGGTTTGGTTAGAGGACCTAAGAGAAGACATTAAATTAATAACATTGACTGAAACCTATAAATTTATTTCATTTATGATTTATTCCTTTTATAATTAAAATATTTCTTTTCCAGATTATGTATTCTTACCTTTAATTTTTATTTACTTAATAAATGGATGGATAAAGAAAAAATCGAGTAAACAATGGTTGCGATGGACAATGAAATGATTTTACTAATGAGTAAACAAAAAGGATGTGGCTTTAAGTATAAAAAATTGTGTCTATCCTCACTAAACTATCCCAAGATATGAATAATTTTGGAAACTATGTTAATACATTGAATGTGACAAGGAAAGAGAAACTATAAATCAAGTTGTTTATGTGAAAAATGTACAACCTCATTTCACGGATCTTCAAGCCTAGTTATTTCAGTGTAATAGATCAATAAAATAAAAAATACATTTTCTATTCTCCAGTGCTCATAAAATGAGATGGTTGTGCTGGCCATTTATCATTTGGACATTGAGGCTAAAAAATGGTGGAATCTCATTAAGAATATAATGAGAAAAGAGGATGTAGACTAAATGTAATGGGAGGTGTTAAAGAAAGTATTCTTCACTAAGTATTTTCATAATACTATTCACATAAAGATAGAGAGAGAAGTCGAGGAGTTGAAACAAAAGGAGGGTGAATCCATTAGAATATATAAATAAAACTTCACGAGGCTTATATGGTATGCCTATAGATTTATCTTTGAATCTAAGAGTAAAATTGATTGTTTCTTTAGTGTCTTAAATCTAAGGCTTTTAAATACATTATCCAAAAGAGATTTTGGAAGTTGTGTAGAGATTTTTTGATGTGTGTTAAAAGTGGAGATGGAAATTAGAGAATTTATTATTATGGAGAGAGAAAAAGGAAAGTAGAGTATCATGGAACCTTAGATGATAATTCAGATGGGGGAAAGACATTTCAACTACCTATATGTAAAAAATGTGGGCAAAAGCACCCAAGTAATTTCCACTAAGGAATTAAGAAGTGTGTCTAGTTTCAGAATAATTGACACAAAGAAAATGATTATTATAAGTGGATGAAGTTTCTAGTTTATGAAAAAAGGAAAATAATTTCTAGAATAATGTACCATCTATACTTAAACGATTCAAATTAAAGGATTTTGAGCATTATGAAAATAAATACCCTAACCTCAAATCTAAAAAAGACAATAGACTACAAAAACCATCAAAACAAGGTAGGAAGGAAGAGTTTATACTAACATTAACACTAAGGGGGATCGTGATAATGAAGTGATGAAAGGTATACCCATTATTTATACTAGAGACATAAATTCCCAATTTTATTATAGTTTATTATGTTCTTTTATATCAAGTATGTTTTCTAGGAATATTAAATCAACACCTCAAGAATTAGATATTGAACTATCTATAAAAAACTTGTATCACAATAATCACTTATAAGATATATAAATATTTTCTCATAGAAGTTTGTAGTAAGATACTTACAATGAATCATGTTCTATTAACCTTTGATGAATTTGACCTAATTTTGGGTATAAATTGGCTTTCAATACATAAAAAACATATCAATTATCAGGATAAAGAAATATCATTTCTTATCTTGAATCATGATACTTTCAAATATCAATGTAATGGTGATCATGAAATCCTTATGGAAGAAAATTTTACTAAATGGGTTATAATACCCAATAATGGGGACTCTTGACTAAAATTATCAGTGATGAAGTCAATATTGATAAAATGATTATTATACGAGAGTATATATAATGACCTAACCTTAAACATTACATAATCTAGTCAATTAAACTATAAAATCACATTTTACATTCCCAAAGATCTTTTTGATTTTATAATTTTAGAGAATTATATCGTAACATATACTTATTAACTCATATATTTAAAAGTATACAATTCTACTCAATATCCATTTTTTCATAATATAAAACTTTTTAAAAAAAAACATGCTTTATTTCCATAAAAAACATCATGAATTTAAACATGAAATATTTATTTCCTTTACCCATTCATAAAACCTATGAAAATTATTTTAAAACGTGTGGTGAGAATAAAAATCCCATTAAGGGACATAAAAATAAAAAAAGAAAACAATTAGTCCATAAATTATTTCAAACACAAGAAGGATAAACTTCTCACCCATAAAAGTAACATATAATTACTTTATGAAAACATGAGGTTTCCATAAAACATATAAATTATAAATAAACCATTTAGGTAACTTGGGAATTATTTTCTTACCATAATTACTTATGAGTGTAACCCTCATGGATACCTTAAGATTTTTAACCCTCACAACTACCTTACAATGTAACCATTGCAGCTACATTATGATGTAACCATCACAATTACACTTGGAATAACCATTACGATAAACTAACAATATAAAAATACCCAATTAATTTGGGAGATTTCATAGACAAACCCATTATAATAAAAAATTACCAATAACCAAAACATAATAACTAAATAATAATACTTGCATCAAAAAAACCATTCCTTGAGAAAAATCACATATTAAATAAATATTACACACATACAAAGGAAATTTTGTTTTGAAAATAAAAATGTAATATTATAAATAAAACATCAAAAATGTGGGTATTAAGAAATCCCTAAATTATTTGATGTCGTATACATAAAAAACATTCCTTTTGAATTTTGTAAAAATATAAATTAAAAGAGGATTTTTAAGGAAAAGTCCTTTACCTCAGGTTTGACATACTTAAAATGTGTTAAAATATCCCATAAAAAGATTTAAAGAGTGTTATTAATTTCTTAAATAACTATATTAATATTTATAATACCTTATATTACCCTTTTATAACATGTTTCCACCCACTTATTAATAATATTTTGTTATTTTCATTGTTTCGGGTGTGTTTATTTCATGGTTTCCATTGTTGGTTTATAATTCATCTTTTTATCAAATGGATGAAAAAATATTTAAGTGGAATGAAATGGTATTAATATTTTTCTATAATTATAATTATACCATATATAATTTTTTTTTCTTGATATGAGGATGATTCATTGGATAAAACATTAGTGATAAAGGTTTGGTTTATTTTTGGCGGGTTTTTTCTAACTATCACAAACTAGTTTATTTTTATTTAATTTTATGGATTTAAATTAGTTTCAAAACATTAAAAAGTTATAATATACATATTAAAATATATTTTAAACATATTAATGGGTTTATTACCACCCTTGAAGGTGGTAAAATAAAATGGAAACTCATCATCCACGAAATAGGTGAATCGATATATCAGGGACAATACCCTCATTTTCTTGAATAAGAGGAGAAGAGGTGAGGTTTGATGATGGATATTCCATTAAAACAATAAAATTACCATATATTTATGATAATTGAGAAAACATGTCACTTTTATAAATTTAGGTGAGGATATAATAATAAAAGAAAAGATATTGAAAATAAAATCAAAGAAAATGAAAGAGGATTTTGCCTCTTGAATTCTTCTCCTTGGGAACCTCCTTATAAATATTGGATTTGGTATTTTATTAATAAAATAGGATATTATACATTTTTAATAGGCTTGGGAAGAGTATTGGTCATAATTTATAAAATATTATAGAGTTTGGAGGTGTGAAGAGAAGAGGTGGTGAGGGGAGATATTTATAGTTGAGGAGAGGGGTGTTTTTGGATTATTTTATTCATTAGTTTATCATTTTAGATTAAGAATATGAATAGTTTTGATTAAAAAATATAAATATAGTAAATAGAGAATGTGATATAGAGATTATGGTTATTAAATAATAAATTAATCAATAAATAGTGCATTTAACTTATAATGTTATATAACGTAAATTACCGTATTTCACTTTTCACAAAATTCAACTATTTTAGAAAAATCCAAAAAATTAAACCGATTTTTTTTATATGTAGAATTAAAAAATGAACTCCATTTTATGAAAATAATTTTATAAATATGACAATTTTTTTAATTAAAATAACCCTTTATTTGGAAAATATCATTTTTAAAATTATAAGTATTTTTTACGCTTTGAAAAATTAATTAAGGTTGCATAAAATTATAGTATAATCATAATAAAAAAATATTAATTTTTTAATATATTTTTTGAAGATAAATTTTCTTTTATTTTATTATATTAATTATAAAATCATTAATAAACATTTATGTTTCACAAAAATACCAACATTTAATCTATCATTTTCAAAACATTTATTTTCTTATTAAATGATATAAATATATCATATTTTCACTTATAAGATACATAAATTTTATTTATACTCTAATATGTTAGGTTTATATTATATTAGTATAGGTTCCTTAATTTCTATAAATACCACTTCTTTCATTATACATTTATATAAATTTTTACTATTTAATTCTAGAATGAAAAATAATTATTTTATAAGTACTTGAGTTGTTACATTATCCCCACCTTTTGGAAATTATGTCACCTCAATTTTTATTTAATTATTAAAAAAGTGAGGTACCTTTACCTCATAACATTTTTATATTCCCATGTTGCTTCTTTAACAATGTGGTTTCTCCAAAAAACCTTAACCCGATGAATTATGTTATTCCTCAATACTTTCTCTCTATGGTCAAGAATCTGAACATTATTTTCCTGATATGAATGGTTATCTTCCAACTGAACAATTTCATGGCTCAGAACATGATATGAATTTGGAACAGACTTTTTTAACATCAAAACATGAAAAACATTATGTACCTTGGAAAAAATCAAAGTAAAAGACACCTGGTAGGTAACTAATCCAAATTTATCTAGAATTTAATAGGGTCTAATGAACCTTGGACTTAGATTTCTTTTGTTACCAAAATTCATCACACTTTTCCATGGAGTAACATTGAGAAAGACATGATCACCTACCTCGAAAGAAAGATCTTTCCTCTAGTTATTCACATAACTTTTCTACCTACTATGATTTGTCCTTATATGTTGCTGGATCATCATTAATTTTTCATCCACTTCCTCTACTAATTCTAGTCCCTTAAACATCCTTTCAATAAATTCATCCCAAAATGATAGGGTTTAACCCTTATTTCCATATAATTTCTCAAAATGTTATATCTATATACTAGAATGAAAAATATTATTATAATAAAACTACACTAAAGAAATATATTGATCCCAACTTCCATAGAAATCCATTGAATATGAATGTAGAACGTCTTCCAGGATATGAATTGTTCGCTTAGTATATCAATAATATTGGGGTTGAAAGGATATTATAAAATTTAATTCTATGCCCAATGATTTCTAAAGTCCTTTCCAAAAGTTAGAAGTGAAACCAGGATCATGATCAGATATAATAAAGAGAGGAACCACATGTAACCTAAATATATCATTAGGATACAACCCCAAATGTTGATCTAAATACATATTATCAAAAATAAGAAGAAATGTGTATATTTAGTTAGTAGATCAATAATAACCCAAATCACATTATTAACTTAATAAGTCTTTAGTATTCCCACCAAGAAATCCATGGATATATCTTCCCATTCCCACTCTGGAATTGGAAAAGGATGAATCAACCACTTTGGTAGGTGTTATTATTCTTTAACCTATTGATAAGTAAAATATTTCATGGTAA
The DNA here is from genome assembly GCA_963277665.1 of Viscum album. Lineage (NCBI taxonomy): Eukaryota > Viridiplantae > Streptophyta > Magnoliopsida > Santalales > Viscaceae > Viscum > Viscum album. The sequence continues at coordinate 1,186,858,014 of OY728143.1, read as the reverse complement.
AATCAACAATATATCTTTTCATTCCATCCCACCAGTAATACCCCTGAAGGTATCTGTATATCTTATTGCTTCTAGGATGAACTAAAAATGGAGAACTATGATCCTCACATAATAATTATTTCTTCAGTTTGGAATCATAAGACACATATAATATCTTCCCAAATATAAAAACACAATATTTATCAATTTCAAATTCTATAAACATACCATTTTAACCATCTATACATTTTTATACAACTCATAATCTTTCTTATGTGCTTGCGTAATTCCATTTGACAGAGGTGACTGTACTGACACCTGAAACAAAATATAGAAATTTCCGTCACCCACAACATCTAGGAAAAAAATCATTATATAATTAATCAAAGGGCTATGTTCCACACATAACATGATTAATGATGCATGATGTTTTTGACTCAAGGAATCCACCACATTTTTTTCTTTTCTTAGATATTATTTCATGTTGTAATCATAATATTTTATTAGTTTAATCCATTTCTCTGCTTTATATTTAATTCATTTGGAGTGAATATACACTTATAACTTTTTTGGTCAGTATATATTTTAAATTTGGATCTATATAAATGATATATCCACTTTATTTAAGAGATAACCACAACTAATAATTCCAAACCATGTTTGGGATAATTTTACTCATGAGGTCTCAATTGTCTTGTAGAATAAGAAATTAACTGATCATTATTCCTTAGAATGCAACCAATTACATTCAATAAATAATCATATTATATTTAAAACTATATATTTCTTGAGAGCAAAGCCAAAATAAGATCATTCACTAATATTCTTTACAGTTCCCAAAAATAAACATCACATTCCTCTGTCCAAATAAATTTAAAACCTTTGCATGTTAACTTAGTTAGCAGGATAGATAACTGTGCATATTTTTTAACAAACTATTGGTAACAGAATACTAATATAAGAAAAATATAAATATCAATTACATTTTTTGTTCTTGGACATTCATTTAACACTTTTTCTTAGGAGGGATCAAATCTTCTTTCATCCTTATTTATAATGTGACAACTAAAAGGAATCTGTTACAACCGAAAATCACATTTTCTAAATTTCCCATATAAACTATTTTCTTTAAGTGTTTTTAGAATAATTATTATTTTTTTCAAGAACCTCATAACTTTTTTAATAAACCAAAATATCATAAATAAAAACAACAACAATCTTATCCAAATATTCAATTAATAATTTATTTATTAGATCTATAAATACAATAAGGGAATTTGTTATACCAAAGGGCATAACAAAAAACTAATAATTCCTATATCTAGTATAAAAACATTGTTTCAAAATGTCATCCTCATTCACCTTCATCTGATGGTACTTGGATGTCAAGTTATCTTGGAAAAATACTGATCTCTATAGAGAAGATCAAACAATCATCGATATGTTGAACTATATTATTATTCTTATTAGAAATGTTCTTTAAAGATATATAATCAATAAAAAGTTTCCTAGAACCATATTTATTTTTAAAAAACAAAATTGTAGCATTCCATGATAAGGTAATTGGGTGATTGAAACCTTTATCAAGTAACTCCTTAAACTGATTTTTTAATTATCAAAGTTTCATTTGAGCCACTAGATTAGGGGGTTTTGAAATTATCCTAGCTTCAGGAACTAAGTAAATAGTAAATTCAATATCTCGATTAGGTATAACACTAGAAAACTCAATAGAAAAAACATATAAGTATTCATTATCCCATAGAACCTCATTAATCTAAAAAGTTCCCTTTTTTCAACAATATATAAAAGATAACTTTCATTTCAGTCTTTTAATAATTTCTCAGCATTCTGATATGTTATCAATGGAATGGGTTCATTATTGTATAAAAAAAGAAACTCTTTCTTAAAAAAATTTCTTTAACTCTATAATAAATCTTATTATGGTAAATAGAAAGACAATCAATACCCATAATAACATAAATATATTCTAAGAGGAAAACAATAAGGTTTTCAAGTAATGTATTTCCATAGAAAACAACATGAATATTCTTATAATTTCTTTATTCCCTTAATATTCCCCCTGTTGTTTTTACCATATGTTTTTGGTTTTATTTCTTGAGGTAAAATTTAAAATTTACCAAAGAATTTATTAGAAATAAAGCAATGTGTAAAACCCATATCAGACAAGAAATTAACAAAATCTGAGTAAAAAAAATGTACCTGATACCACTTCATTTGATGGACCTACACTTGATGAATTATTTACAAATGATTTCACTACACCTTTCTTCTTAAAGTCTGGCTACATCCCATCATTCATTTCCTTCTTTTGAAAGGTATGTGCATAATTCCCCATCTCACTATATTTATAACACTTTAGTTTTATTATCAGAATTAAACATAGGTTCATTTTCATTTCAATATTAGTCCATATGTCTAAACTTACCACATCTAAAACAATTCCTAGATTTGTTAAGGAATTCCTAGGGTGTTTTTACCACACTTTACACAATCTAAAAACATTAATTTTTTACCTTCATATTTATTTTATTGATTATTAACCATTTTTTTACATCTAGAACTTTTCTTGTTATTTTTTTAAAAGTAAATATAATCATTATAAAACTCAATTTCGACCCTCTCAGCTCATTGAACAAGTTTCTCATAACTTTTTAATTCATGGGAAGTCAATTCCCATTGGTATCTTGGATTCAATCCTGCGTAAAATGATTTATTTTACTACTGAGATCCTGAATAAGATTTGGAACATACCTTGCCAATAAAGGGAAGGTTTCTTCATACAAGACCACTAAATATTCCTCTTTTTGTTTCAATTTAATTAATTTCTTTTCCATCTAAGTCAAACCACCTTAGTAAAATATTCTAAAATTCATACAATTCCAAGGAATCAATATCTTCTCTTTCCCTAATATTATTGACCATTAAACACCAATAGTCAGATTCAAATTCTAAATGATAAATAAAAATACTAACATTTTTTTATCTAAATACCCCATGACATAAAATATATTTTCAAGGGATTTAATACACCTTTAATTAACCAAAGGGTTAGAAAATACACTATAATCAGGAGGGTGTTGCCTCATAAAATGTTCTACTATCATCATGTTCCATTATGGTATCTGTAGATGTTCTCTTTAATGGGAGAAACTAATATTTAAATCAGATTCAATTAATCCATTACAATTAAAAATTCTCTATTCCAATTCCCACTATTCTAGGTTATGGATTCAAAAATATATCATCCTCTATGTTCCTTCCAACTTTATCTTCCCCATTTATTCTACAGAAAACTATTATGAATATACATATCTTAGATGAATTAACATGGTAATTATTAAATTATATACCATTTCCACACAACCATAAAGTAGAAAATAATTTATGGTATTCTATTAATATCACCTCAACCCTATGGATATCTAGACCATGCTTTGATACCAATTATAAGGACCCGACCTTAAACATTTTATAATCTTGTAAATTCAACTAGAAAATTACTTTTTACATTCCCATGATCTTTAAAGTTTATATTATTAGATAATTAGTTAATAAAATATGTATAGGAACTCTTATATTACAAATCAGACAATTTTACTCAATATCCATTTTTTTAAAATATGAAACTTTTAAAAACAAAACATGCTTTATTTCCGTAACAAACTTCATGAATTTAAACGTGAAATATTCCTTTCCTTTACCCATACATTAACCCTATGATTTTTTAAACTTGCAGTGAGCATAAAAATGATAGTAAGGGGTATAAAAGGAAGGAAATAAAACCATTATCCCATGAATACTTAAAAAAACATGAAGGATAAACTTCTCACCCTTAAATGTAATATATACTTACTTGGTAAAAAATGAGGTTTATATAAAACATAAAAAACATAAAAAAACTATTTAGGAAACTTGAGAAATCATATTATTACCATACTTAATTATGATTGTAACCCTCGAGGCTACCTTATTATTTGTAATCCTCACAGATACGTTACAATGTAAACCTCATGGCTACATATGATGTAACCATTACAGTTACACTTGGATTAACCATTACAGTTAACTTCAAACAATAAAATATCTAATTAATTAGGGGGATATCATGTAGGAACCACTCATTATAAAAAATTCCCATAAACCATGAAATAATCATTAACTATGAATACTTTCATCATAAAAATAATTCCTTGAGGAAAATCACATATTAAAGGAATAATGAATGCATACGAAGCAATTTTTTTTTATAAATAAAAATGTAATATTATAAATAAAAAATAATTTTTTTTAGGAATCATGAAATATGTAAAATATCTCATGTCGTATATGTAAAATAACATTCCTTTTAAATTTTGTAAAAATATAAATTAAAAGAGTATTTTTAAATAAAAGTTTTTACCTCAGGTTTTACTTACTTAAAACATGTTCAAAAATAATATATATTGGTTTAAATAGTGTTATTATTTTATTAAATAAATATATTCATATTTATAATACCTTATATGATCCTTTCATAATATCTTTATAGCAATTTATTAATAATATTTTTTTATTTTTATTATTTTGAGTGTGTTTATTTCATGGTTTCTATGGTTGGTTCATTATGGATTTTCTTGTAAAATGGAAGAAAAAATTCATAAGTTGAATGAAATGGTGTTAATATGTTTCTATAATTTCAAATTATACCCTATATAATTTTATTTTTTGATATGAGGATGATTCATTAGATAAAACTTTAATGATAAAGGTTTGGTTTATTTTTGGCAGGTTTTTTCTGACCATCACAAAGTAGTTTCTTTTTATTTAATGTTATGTCTATAAATTAGTTCTAGAACATTAAGAAAGTTATAATATACATAGTAAATAAACATTAACCATAATAATGTATTTATTACCATCCTTTAAGGTGGTATAAGTAAAAGGAAACTCATTGTCCACGAAGGCGGTGAATCGACATGTCACATACGTTGCATTCATTTTCTTGAATAAGAGGAGAAGAGGAGAGGTTTTATGATGGATATTAAATTAAAAAAAACATCCTTAAATTATACTTAAGATAATATATTTATCATTTTACTTGTATTATGGGAGGTTAGTAGAGAATAATAATTGAAGATAAAACAAAAGAAAATGAAAGATGATTTTACCTCTTGAATTCTGATCCTTGAGAACCTTCTTAGGAATATTATATATGGTCTTTTTTTTGTGTAAAAAAATGATCATGGAAATGGGGGAGAGTCTTGGGAAGATTATTGGTCTTAATTTGGACAATCTTCATGTATTTGGAGGTGTGAGGAAAAGATGTGGTGAGGGGTGGTATTTATAGTGGATATGGGTGTTTTTTGATTATTTTATTCATTAGTTTATTATTTTGGCTCAAGACTATGAATAGTTTTTATTAATAAGGATAAATAAATTAAATAGATAATTTATGTTTTATATTATGTATATTACATCAGTAATTATTCAATAAATAATATATTTTAGTTATAATATTTTATACCATAAATTATTGTATTTTTTTTATTCACAAAAAATTCAACTATTTCAAAAAAATCCCAAAAATTAACCCTAACCATTTTTTGTTGTTTAGAATTTAAAACTGAACCTAATTTTATAAAAATAATTTTTTAAATCTGATAAATTTAATTTTTAATTAAAATCACCATTTATTATAAAAAATACAGATTTTAAAATTATAATTGATTTTTTACACTTTGAAAAATGAGTTTTGGTCTCAAAAATGATTCTTATAATCATAAGACCAAAAATTTTAATTTATTAATATATTTTATTAATATAAATATTATTTTAATTCATTATTTTAATTATAAAACTGTAAATAAACATTTACGTTTCAAAAAAAAATACCAACACTTAATTTGTCATTTTCAAAACATTTATTTACTTATTCCCTCATATAAATATATCATATTTTTACTTATAGGATACATAAATTTTTTATACTATAACATGTGATTTTACTATTCTATTAGTATATATTCATTAATTTAAATAAATACAACTTATTTCATTATACATTTATAATGAATTTAATTATCTAATTCCAAAATAAAAAAAAATTATTTTATACGTACATGAGTTGTTACAATATACTACTATATTTATCAACGAAATTATTAGTTTTATCTTGGATCACGAGGTTTAGTTTTCAATAAAACAAATACCTAGATCCATTCTTGTCGAAATATAATTGAACAAATCAAATTTTAGGAATTAAAGAAACATCTATAAGAGAATATAGAAAGTAGTTTTATACAGCCTTGTGCTTCACTATGGGGTGCTCGAATCCTTTATAAAAAATAAGTATTAATCTATGCATATTTAGATTTATTATCTTGAGATTAATTAAATAATGATCAAGAAAAAGTATCCCTTACCCATATAAATGATCTATTCAATCAAATCATAGGAGGTTAATACTTCTAAAGGACTGACCTTCAATCTATATATCATCAGTTATGGGTTAAAAGGGATGATATTTTAAAAACATTCCATATCAGGTAAGGAAACTATGAATTTATAGTGATTATATTTGAACTTATGAATTTTACCCCCATCTTCATGGAAACTATGAATTTACAGTAATCTTATATTAACAATTTCGAAACATCATATCTAAGTAAAAAAATGTGATATATATATTTATACTGAACAAAAAAGTATAAAATATATATTAACACATAATGAGTTGAATATGAACTAAAGGAGATAGTTTAAATTGATAAAATATTTTTACTACAGAATATATTACCACTTGAGGAATAAAAATAAGGTGGTTGATGCTATGAAAAGAAAAGATCATGGTACCTTATCCATGATGAGGATTGAAAATGACCCAAAACTCATGGATTTTTAAAGTCTTAATATTTGAGTCATAATTAAAGGTGATAAATCATATCTCTCCCACATAAAAACTCAACCATCTATTCATGTGAACATCAAATAAGCTCAAAATGATGATGTGGAGCTATGGAAAAAAGGTGGTGAGAATTTAAGAGTTTATCTTTGATAAAGATGGAGTTATAAGGTTTTAAAATAGGATATGTGTCCCCTAAAAACCATAAATGAATATGTAACTTTTGGATTATGCTTCTAGCTGATTCTTATTTATTTATTTAGTAAACATGATGATGTATAAATATCTGAAGAAAAAAATATGATGGGATTCAATGAAGAATATCATCGAATATGTATCTTAATGCTTGGTATTCTAGATGTTAAGGCTAATTGACATAAGTATAAGGGGATGAAATGACCATTACACATACCATTATAGAAATGAGAGAATTTCACCATGAATTTCTACATAGGACTCCATAGGAAATCCAAAGGCCATAATTCTAGGTGCCTTGTAGTCGATCACCTTAGAAATTCAGTGCATTTCATTACCATAAAATAATATTTCTTTCTTTATCAACTCAATAATATATACATAAGTGAGTTATTAAGGCTCCATTTATTATAAATATCTATTGTATTAGATCAATATTTGAGTTTTACCTCAAGGTTCTGTAAAATTATTTAGTGACCATTGGTGACAAAGACAATTTTCAGCACTAATTATCACCCTTAGATATATAATTTTTATGAGGGAACCAATCCAACAATAGAGGATATGATTATATCTTGTTTAATTTATTTCCAAGTACATTTGTATAAAACAATTCCCTGGTAGAGTTCTCATATAAAAATGATTTCCATTCAAGAATTTAGATAGAACCATATGAGTCTCTATAAAAAAGAGATACAAGATTCTAATATTCTAGAATGAAATTGGAGAGAAGAAACTGATAATACCTAACCTTGTCTAAGAAATTACAGAGAAGTTTCAAACCATTCAATAACATATTAAAGTGGAATAAAGTCAATAGATTAGTTATGTGTATAATAATTGATGAGATATAGAGTATAAATTTGGAGATAAGGTGGTCCAATGGATATATCCTTGGAAGAGGTTCATGATATTTGGGAAGAAAGGGAAGAAGATCTCTAGGTATATCTGTACCTTCAAGATCCATGATAATGTCAGGGCTATAACATACTACTTCTCACTCCCTATAGATATCTCCCAATTACATGGTGTATTTCATGTATTGATTTTGAGGAAGTATATACCCTGTAATTCACATGTATTAAATTCAAAATTTATACAATTAGAAAGTGATCTCTTTTATGAGGAACAAATTGTGGAAATTTTGGATCAAATATATAAATTATTTCACAAAAGACCACTCATATAGTCAATGTTATATAGAGGAATCATAAGTTCTAAGAAGATACGTGGGAACCTGAGGATATAATGAGAAAAAATTAACCTCCCTAGTTTTCTTTCTAGGAATAAAATTTCATGGAATAAATTCTTTTAATAGGGGTATCATGTAACGACCCATGATTTTTTAATATACTTGTCCTTAAATACTGTGTCAGTAGCTTGTCTTGTACGCAACACTGGCCTTAAAATAAAACTATATTACCTTAATAAAAGTATTAAATATTATTTTTATTTTATATTCATTAAATTAATTGTAAAATTTAAGTAACTAATTTCTACATACTATATAAAAAATTACAATAAAAAAAGTTTATTTTATGCTTGTTGATACACATTTACTAAAAGCACATTTTGATCATTAAGTGTGCTAATATAAAAATTAAATTTTCCCACCTTTATAAATTTTATTTGGTAAAATGGATTCTATATTTGAAATCAGTAGGTAAAAATTATATAAAAATTACAATTTCATATTTATGTATATAATATTATTACCAAGATTAATATTAATTATTGTGATAATGGTAAAACTATTTGTTTTAAACAATAGTTTTATTAACATGGTGAAACTTTTGTCAAAAAAAATATTATAAAAAAATAATATAATATAATTTTAAATCCTAGATATAAATATATTAACACTTTTTCAATTAGTAATAAATTATAGATATTATTAAGAAAATATAATGGTAAAAACTACAGTTTTCTATAGAATAATATTTCTATATACTAAATGTTTTAATTTAAATTTTTATTTTATTTTATTTAGAAATTTAATTTGATTAAATAGAGGTTAAATATATTTTCATGACACTTAAATTTTTTATGAATGGTCATTTTATATTTTTAGTAAAACATATTTTACTTAAAAAACTAGTTACCAATGGAAAAATTGATTATAAAATGTAAAAACATAATTATAAATGACTTAAAACATGTTTGAGTTTTTTAAAATTTGGTTTTAGGATAAATTGACCTTATATAACCCCAAAATTTATTATTTCCCACTTTTTAACCTTGAATGGTGTTATTACATTATTAAAAAATAATGGGTTTTCACAAAAGCCTTGTTTTCTCTACTTATGAAAGGGGAACACCTCTTCTCCTTCATGTCGCACCAATACCTTTGATTTTCATCCTAAAAACCTTAAATTATCTACTCAAAGAATCCTATATCAAGTTCATATACCTATGGTCTCAATTATATAGCTTAATTAATATATTTCTAAGGATATTTCAATGAGAAATCTCAAGTTCTCAATGTAAGTATTTATTAATCTTCAGTATTTTATACTTAATATTCCTATTAATTTTTTTTATGGACACCCTAATATAATAAGACATGCATTATAAATATATTTATTTTATTATATTAATGGATAAAGCTTTATTTAATCTTTTTTATCCAATAATAAAAACAAAATAACATCGATCGTGTGTATATGCGAACTAACACCACCACAAAATGATATGGTTCATTTTTCCTCATCTCATTTCTTGTTTGGTAACAAGAATGGATTTTTTGGATGAATGTGATGAATATTTAAAATTCATAATTATTTAATAAAAAACTTATCATATACATTCATTCTATCCCTTTTGTTGAAAAAATCAAATTGTTAATCACACGTACGGTGGACTACCACCTCTATTAATGATAGATATTGTTTTTCTCACTAGAAATTTTGGATGGTTCTAAGAATAAATTTAATAAAGATATATGATATTTCTGACATGTTTAAGATTATATGAAATTTATATTAACAATATATAAAAATATATCATTACTCCTAAAATCATTATAACACACACTCTCGTTTGGGTCGATTTTTTCCACATATGTGAAAGATGTTAAAATGTTTAAAACATGAATGATTACAAAATTTTATATATTAGAAATGTCATTTAATAATAATTTATTTAATATTTTATAATAATTATTTTAATTATTTGTTAATTTTTAATAATTTTATTAATATCACCTTTTGAATGTTAAACACACCAAAACTAGTTCATCACAATTTCATTATTCATGAAACATATACATGTTATTTCTCACAAAATTAAATAAGAATTTAGGAATTATTGAAACAAAATTATTATACCTTGAATAATATATTAATGATGAAAAATTAAGAAGATCAAATAATAACATCGGTATTAAGAAATTTGTTTAAAATAACCAAGATTACTCACACCTAATATTGAAAATTGATAATATATAATTAATATAAATGTAGGGAATAATTATAAATGAAGTTTATAAAAGTTTATAGATACTAATATGGTTATTAAATATGTGATTAAGATAGTTATTATTATTATACATGAGGTTATTGAATGTCCATGTAAGCAGAAATATAAGGTAAAGATTGTTATTGACTCAACTTATTTTCTTAAATCATAATTAATCCCTTTTTAATATACTTTTACAAGATGAATTTGTTATATTTTTGTGATGATACAATAATTTATCCTATCTTTGGTGAAAGTTACATTTTAAATTCAAATCATCACCTTGATTAATTTATTTCTTTAAAGTATATCATTGATGAGAATTATTCCCATATGATTTAATGATAGTTTCCCCTCCTTGTCTAAATTTTCTTTTCCCACCATTATTCTTCTTTTTTATATGGAAACCCAAATATGTGTTATATATAGTGACCCTCATATTTTACTTCTCCTATTTTAAAAATTATCTTATATTAATATTTCTATAATGTGGGTTTTCTACAATTTTATTTCAAAATATTAAAACTGTTTTCCATTCTTACATGATCAAATGTATTATCCTTCACTCCAAATTAATTTTAATAAACTTTATGTCTTTTTTGAGAAATTTCATTGATGATTATTTTTAAATATTTTTTCTCCAAAATTTTCACTCTAAATTTTAAAAAATAAATTTTGTACGTGATTTCAAACTTATTATTTTATAACAATGTTAATAATTATTTCTAAGAACTATTCTATAGTTTCAATACAATTTTACACTTTATCTTAAATGGATTTGTTTCCTTGGAAATTATTTTTCATGAATAACCCTCTAAATGTTTTTATGAAATACTCTTTTGTGGTGAGTAGATTTTGGGTATCAATCATTTTTTTCACTTAAGGTCTATTTGGTGATACCATTTTAAATAGTTGTGAAACAAATTTTTTCTTTCCATGGGTTCTTTATTATGTGATGAATGATACCCAATTTCTTCCTATGGGTTTTTAAGATTTGTCTAAATGATTAATATGTTTTATCACACATATGTATGGTTTTTTTATGAATTGGTTACTTTATCACTTTATAATTAATTGGTTAATATTTGATATCTCTTGAGTTAGTGTATAATGAAACTTCTGGTATATTCTCACAAGAATAAGGTGCAGTCCTTCTTGGATATTCTCAAAAAATAATGATTGATCCTTCTTAGATATGATTACAAACTAAATCTTTGGTCTTTTTAGATATTATCATTTTATGATGGTACCATATACTTATTTTTGTACCAAGTAATCATTATTATTAGATGTATTAATAGCATGTTATATTTTCATGAAATATTCTTATGATTATGATCCATATATCATGTTTATTATCTCATGGATATACACTCTTTTACATGGTGTATTTTTTATCTTACATGTTCTTATATCATGACTCATGAAAAAATATCATGGTTTCCATGTTCTTTTAATATGAAATTTCTCCTCTTATCATGTTTTATCTTATACTTATGATCTAAACCATGATAAAATAATGATAAGTTTTCCCTTACTGATTGTTTGTGATCACCCATTTATTATGTCTCCATTACCAAGGTTATGAAGATTATTATAGCTTAGGATAATTTCTAGAAGTAATTATAGTGTAGATCAAGTATGTAGGTATATTTATGTGTGTTGTAGAATAAATTTATTATATAGATAGTCCAAAAAGTCACAAAACCTTATGTTCTTGGGATTATGAAATTATTCTGTGAAATGTAATGTTTATCTCATGAAAATTATGTAAGTTAAAGGTGTGTTTAAATAGGTTTTTTTATAATAGGTGGAGTTAGTATCCCCCTAATGGATGATTTTATATAAGGACTTACTGAGAGGGGTACTATTATTACTAATTATATTATATAAATATATACTAGGTAGATCACCTATCCCCCAATTATTATGTTATATTTTATGTGTTATGAGAAGGAATTTATCTAACCCTTATGATAGTTATATTACTTTTTCAAAGACATATGACACTGGATAAAGCGAGTATGTTCAATCCCAGGTTTCACTTTAGAGCCCAATGATAAATTATGGTTTATTATTTTCTTCCATTTATCTATTATGTAACATTATCATACACTCTATTCTGACTAGATTTATTTAGGGACACCATTAGTGGTTGCCTACGGAGTAGTAATCACACCCTTCTTGGTCTAACATGAGTATCTTAGTATATTTCCTGGTTATTTGTTAGGAAAAGAGAAAAAGCACAATGATTAATTATTGACTGGGGTAGTTGATGTAGAGAATGGAAGATGAGACCAGACTAGGACTCAAGAACAATTTTATAGTTTTCCCAGATTTGTTTAATTTTGGTTATTGTTTGGATTTTGATGTTTACGATCTGTCCACATGGGATATCTATTTTTTATATTCTTTGTATTATATGTAAAACCTTACTTTTGATATAGATTTTGATGTTTATATTTATTCTTTTTTCATTTAGTATTGATATTGATGTGTGCTTTTTCTCATGATAAATGATATTATTTTTTCTTACAATGTTATTTATGGGTATTTGATCTAAGTTTGTAGTCTACCAATATATTTTATTTGACCCTCACTACTAGTTTAGAACCTTTGACATACAGGGAGGTATTTTTGAGATCATGTGAATTTCTAGTATAGTTACTATGGAGTGACCTAGGCCAGGAAATTACAAATTAGTAATAGAGATTTGTTTCCTTTTCTTTTGTATTACTATTTTAGTATGGTAAATATAAAATAGTGAATGAAATATATATTCCTTAATTACCATATTATTTTATAATTTGAGAAATCATAAACCACCATTTGAGACATAGTATACATGTGATGCATTGATATGCCACATAATACAATTTTTAGTATATCATAAGGTAAGGGAAAGTGTTTTCATACTGCTTCTTATAACCAATCATAATTTACGATTAGGAAAATATCATAGGACATGGTTTTTATGTTATTTCCATAGATTTGTATAGGGAGTTCCATTGATTTTCCATGAATCATATTTTATGATTCATTTAGATAGGATACAATAATGTTTGGTCATCCAAATTTTATTATCTAGTATTTAAATCAGTATCCCTTAATGGATATTATTTAAATAGGTATTATAAAATTTTTAATTCATTAGAGATAGATAAATAAATATATAGGATGAATGTGATAGCCGAAATATTAACTAGTACTTTATAACACATGAATTAATGCATACATCATTTATGAGATACATCAGGGGGATTTATAAACACCACTTTCATATGATATATTGAGTTGTATTCTTACACTTGGAATGGATGAGTTTCCTCATCACCTAATTCTCTATATTATTTTTACTTAGTACATCAAGGTGATAGCACACCATGTAAAAAAGGGGATCCTCACTTATAAATGTGTAATCTAGTCAACTCATTGATTCATCAAAAAGAGTATATTCTATTGGTTTTACTTTGGTGGGAATCATTAAAAATGTCTTAATTAATCTACAATTAATGAAGTAGCTCATTGGTTAAAGGTATATGATTTACCATTTTTCTTTGTTTCTACTTTTAACATTATTTCATATTTTTATGCGTAGATATCTTGAGATGAGTTTCTATTTTCATCCACTAGTTAAAAAAGTGTGGTTTGATCTCCTATGAAATATTATAGTTTTATATGAGATTACCATATATTTATATTTATGAAATCATGGGTGAAATTGAAAATATGTGTGTGATATTGTATATCATAAAATACAATTATGGTTTTGTTCTGACCAGTTGAATTACAACATAAAATATGTGATATTGTAAGCCATGACTCAATAAAAATCTTATAAATTTTTACTAGTCATAGAACATGAAATTGATAATCATATCTTATCATAGCAGTGGAAAATTAAAAAAAAAGATCATCTTACCGCTATTATGATATCTATGCCTTTTTTAAATATGATATGTTATTTACAACAAATGATAAGAGTGTCAATACTAAAATATAATTGATAGTGTGTTGTGGATTTATCATATTTAGCGATTCAATTTTTAGTCATAAATTATGCCTAATAACAGATAGAAGCATGACTAATTAGTTGTATCTTATTATTCCCTTCAAACCAAATTATACAATTGGTATATAAAATTCATTTTTCCCAAAATATAATTTTGAATTGGATTTAATTATCTATAATTTTTTTATAAATAATTCAAAAATATATTTTTGGATATATATTATCTTATAAAATTATTTTATAAATAAATTAATTATAAAGTGTTCATGAGTAATTAATTAAATGTTTTTCAAAAATTTATTATAAATATTCCATTAATATTAAGTGTTAATATACAATGTTTATATTTTATGAAATATCATATATTAAATTAAAATTTTATAAGATGAATAATATGAAAATTTATTATTATGAAATGAATATGAAGGGTTTTTATTTAATAATTATGGAATGTCTATAATAAAAATATAAAACTCTAAAGTCTTTATCATTATATTTTTCATTTATAAATTGTTAAAAAATATCTTATATCATGTTTAAATTAGTAAATTTTCCAATTATTTAAATATTATTCCATTGTTTATTCATAGTTATTTTTTTATATTTTGTGAATATATATATGACTTAGTTTAGGATGTTAAACAACTCATAAATCATCAATCCTTTCATTATATTCAAGGTATGATTACATAAGATTTAGTTTTCATCTACCTTGACCTCAGTTTATAGCAAAAGTTTTTTTTATAGAATATAATGATTGGATACAGTTTATAAAAATTATGTGTTAGAGTTATGATTAATTAGATTGTTTACTGAGTAAAGTATCCCTAGGTAGAGGTATTTTGGGTCAGACTTCCCAAGGGCTTGGAGGCTTAAGCCTTATTATATAAAAGTGGGGTTTTTTGTTTGATGCTTGGAGATTACTCATTTTGAGGTTATCAATATCATATAATTCTAAATTTTTTTATAAAGTGTTCATGTGACTTACTCATGAGATGTGTTATGATATATGTATATACTTTTGGCTTCTATCTTTGGGTGAGTAACACAAAATATGGGTTGTGTACAGAGTTACACATCAGTATGGTTTGACCATATTAGTTTAGGGGATATAATAGGATTCAAAAACTAAATATTTAGAGTAATTCACGCTAAATAGAATAACATGAGATAAAATTGTGAGATTAAATCCCCTTATAAATATTAAGTGATAGATTCCTTCTAAATAGGAATTTTCAAGGCCTTGATAATCTAATTGAGTTGGTGATTCCCAAGTTAGGTAACCTTTTATTATCTTACGTAAGGAATGAAAGTGATGGGTGGCCCTATATTATCCAACACGTAGGTCATGAAAAATATAGGTTCCCATAGATTATCTAGTCTAATCCTATTTTTCAAATTTTTAGGACATAATTATCTAAGAATCCATAATGGTTAAGATACCAAAAAAATGATATTGGGATAGTCAACATGATGGATTAGGAAAGAAATCTTCTTATTTACTATATAAGAGTCATATATGATATTATTTAGATAATTCCAAAAATAAATAGATAAGTGATGGGAGAAATTATAATGTAAACCAGGGATTAGTGAGATAAGTATCTTGACCCACTAATGGATTTGATGAATTCAAAAGGGGTCATTATTTTATTAGGATCCCATTTAATAAATGTTTTTACTAATTAGTAAAAATACATGGTACTCATTTGATAAAAGATCACATTGAATATAATTACATTATCATCATCATATTTAACTTTAAGATTAATATATAAGTCTATGAATATAAATTCAAGAAACTTCTAAGGATAGTAAAATAAGAAAATTTATTAAGGGGTAATTCTATGCATTAACCTAACACCTTCCTTAGAAACAAATTGTTGAAATTATTAAATAGTTGAATCTACATTCTTTTCAGAAGCATAAAATGATTCACATCAGGATTAAAAGATATTATATACAATATAACCTATGGAATTTTGGTCTCTTCTCATGTAATCTATCTGATTGGATATGTAAATGACTTAGTGATACTAGATGTTTCCTTAAGGATTATTATGGTTAAGGAATTAAAACTATTTTCATTTATACAAATGTTCTAATAAGATAAATGAATTTAAGAAAATATTTACCTAACATTTTGAAGTGTTGAAAATAGGTGAACTAGGATTATGATGTTTATGTTTTAGTGTTGTATAGTCTATATAAATGAATAAAAATCAAAACCAAAAGAAGAAAAGTTGAAGATACCAACACCGTTTCATTAAGTTTCCAGTCAAGATCATTGAAACCTAAATATTTTATCGAGAAAGATGAGTAATGATTCCATGGGATATAATGTTTTGAGATAATTGAAGGTGTTTTTGATACTTTATGGAGTATCCATTTCATGTATCAATGTTATATAAATTTATTCTTTAATTTATAGTGGTATATGATACTTAATGAAACCATTACAAATGTTCTTAATATATAAGAGTTCAAAATAAAGGTAATAGTTAATATATCTTATAGTTTTAATTCAAGAGATGAAGAAAATAATTGGTATATCAAATATTTTACTACAAAGGAAGCCTATATTGATCTAAATAAAGTATTTTTATCTTCATCTAATTTCTCTTATTTGATAAGATAATTTTTTCAATGAAAACGTGTTTTTATGGAAAAAATGAGATGATTAATTTAATATACATGATTTATGACTCATTGGATTATATAAATTTTTTTTAAAGGTGATAAAGATAAAACTTCTTATCTAGGATAAAGAGTTTATCCAGCTTGTCAAATATGAGGGAAGATATTCCTTTCACCCATTAGTGGAATATCTTTATGTATAGTACCCTTTTCAGAATAAAATTTATAAAATTTATAGAATAACATATATGATATGGAAACAATAGTTTTTTGTTAAATATTACTACTAAAAGAAAATAATAGTTATTTACAAACATATATGAGCTTGTGTTTCTTATAATTATATTCTAAACAGAATACAGTGTCTAAGGCAACAGTGGTAGTATATTTGAACATAGAGAATTTAAAAGTTAACAAATAAATATTTACACCAGTATAAAATTAAAATTATGCCCACTTAATATCCTAATAATTTTAGAATATGTGATGGTAAAAAAATTAAAGGCTATATTTAGTTACTATAATAAAATTTAATTATACTATTTTATAATCAATCATTCGAGTAAAAAATAAAAAATTAACTTAACTTTATATAGTAAAATATTTTTAGGGTATGAAGGTAAAGAGAAATGTATAGAGTTATATTTAGTTACCTTATAAAATTGAATATCCCTTTATCCTAAAAGATTTTAGGATATTATGGTGAGTAATGATGTAAATTGTTACATTATTTATGAAAATATTTCAAGGGAAAGGATAATGATAAAGTGTTCCAAGGATGATGATATTAGACTAAAAAATAGTTTTTAGTAGACAAAAAAAGTTGACATCATAATATTTGATATTATAGAGTTAAGGAGTTCAAATATATTTATTGAGTTTAGAATTAGAAATATGATTCCTTAATCTCACAATTATTCAATATTTATTTCTTCATAGACGTTATTCACTAAAACTTTTATTGGGAGGTTTTTATCAAATAGTCGTATATAGATGTGATAGGGATTAAATATAGATGTAATGTGTTAAAAAATCTAAAAATTAAAACAATCATTTGTATGTTATGGAATTCTATCATATATGATATGATGTACATGTTCTTTTTTAAGAGTTTGTTAAGTATTATTGTTAATAATATAAACTTTATCATATAAAAAGAAATATATACTTTATTAATCATTCATATTGGATGTATAAATGTATATATTGATATAAAGTTTTGTGAAATATAATGATAATTGACCTTTCAAAGTATATATTTGAGTTATCCCTAAATAATTTTCATCATTGAGTATTATAGTTATTATGAAATATTAAGGTTATAATGAGTATGATTATTTTATGAGATATAGAATATGATCATGGGGAAAACTGTTTTTGTACACTAGATGTACCACTAGGTATACTATTTTGAGTGTTATACAATATGTCTTTAGTATAACAGGGGTGAATGAATTATATTGGTATCCTTATTAACTAATGTTAGTGAGATTCATAGTATAAAAACGTTTACACTTTAATACCATTCTTATGATATCCATTATAGATTAACTAATAAGTGAATGTTTGGGTATGATGATGATCATGTAATCAGTTGGAGATCCACCAATATGGGATTTTTACTCTCATATGATGATTATGAAATATGTGACCTTAATTGAGATATACTATGGAGTGTGAAACTATATATAGATAGTATATATACTGTACTTATATATTTGGGTGAGATAAAAGTGATGTGGTAATCCATAAAGTTTAATGGCATGTTATATATTCATCGACCGTGTTAGTCTATACTTGGAGAATCCATAATGTATGAGTCAGCTATATATTATTGACATACTTAATATACCATTATCACTCAATGTCTTGGACAAAGGTAATGCAAGATAATTAATGATATCATTGAAATGTAGACAGTGGATACAATTATTGATATACATCTATTTGATATGGATCACAATAGATACCTTTATAGATTGATTATCATTGACTCTTTACTAGTGTCTAATCTTTAGTTACATTAACAGATTCAATGATTTATATTTTTTTCAGTGATATAATGTTCTATGGGTTCACAAGTTTTGGTTAATTTAATGGAGATTGAGTTACAATCGTAGAGCTTATTTAAAAGTGTTTTCGAGTTATTACAAAAGATTTTTTATGTTTATTCACAATGTATTACATACGATGTGATATATGGTGAAGTTAAAAAAATATTACCAAAAGTGTTTTGAAATATATCCAAAAGAGTTTGGTATATTATTTGAGAAGTTATCATATATGATAAGATACAAGGTGAAATGGAAAAAATATATTAAACTTTAGTTTAAGTGAAATATTAAAGGAAATATATATATTTTTTAACACCAAATATATTATAAAATTATAGAAATCATAAACCACCACTTGAAAAACATCATTCATGAGATGCATGGATATGTCATATATTATGATTGGGAGTATATCATAAGGGTATGAAAAGTGTTTTCATACCATTTCCCATGGAAAATCATAATATCTAATTGGGGACATATCACTATGCATGGAATACATGTCATTAACTTATATTTATATAGAAAATTCCACTTCCTTTCCATGAATCATATGCTATGATTAATTTTTCAAGGATAAGATATTGGTTTGACATCTAAACATTATCTTTTAAGGTTTAATTTTATCTTCCTCAATGGATATTTTTTTAAAAACCACTACAAGAGTTGTAACATGTATGAGAGAGATAAATACATGTATATAATTTATATAATATCCAATGAATTAACTCATCAATTATAACATAAAATTTAATTAATACATCATCAAGGAGAATCATTAGAAGGATTTATAAACCTCACTTCCATATGATGTCTTGAGGTGTGTGATTTTATAAGGCTTTGTCGAGTTTCCCCATCACCCATAACTCTCTCTTCTTCCTCTTTAACAAAGTGAGGTGATATCAAACCATGGAATTAAAGGGAGTCCTGGATGTATGGAGTGAGATAAAGTCAGCTTTTGGATATTTCAAAAAGAGGGGATTCATTCAATTTCTCTGTAGTGATCATCATTAAAAATATTCAAAGTCATATGATTCATTATCTCATCAGTAAATGGTTTATGTTTTATTGTTGTTATTCATTTCTAGTTTTAGTGTTATTTCATATTTATAAGCATAAGGTTCTTTGGTTGGGTTTCCATTCTCTTCCACAAGTTAAACAAGTATTGTTTTATAACTTAATAAATTTAGAAGATATGATAGAGTTGAAACATGGTATGGATCTTGTTCATGGGAGTAGCTAACCCACATATGTGGGAAATCCAAATTATTAAGGATGGGATTTTTATTCCAGGGTTTTTCTTTTATGGTCGAGTTACTTAATCTAGTTTGATGAATATTGGTTTTGGATTTATGTTTTTTGGTATTAGTTCTCTTTGTATATAATAGAAAAAGGGCATTCATTCATATATCACATTAGACTAATATGATTCAAATTCCATTCATATGCTTTCCTATGATTCGATACCTTTGGATAAGATATATGGGTTAGTTATTTAAATTGTTTATAGCAACTTATATGGTGTTTTAGAATATAACATGATGGTGTTGTCTCTTCTCACTGATTCTCTAAATGCTTTTATTATTGTTTTCAATGACTAAGTTTCCTGTTTATGAATTATATCAATTAAATAAAATACCAATAAAAAATTATACAATATTTTCCTTTATAAATAATGAATAAAACTTCATTTAACTAATATATTCATGTGTTATCCATGTTAAAAGTAAAAAAGGAAAATGAAATAAAATTAATTATATTTTCAATTGATGATGTTTAGAATATGTTAGAGAGACTTCTTGGGTTATTTTATTTCATGTGATAATGGGTGAATGTAATAGAGGGATTTTATTCCCATTACTAATTTCTGTAATTTTGATATTAAGAATTATAATAGAAATGTGTTTTAAGGAATGTGTTTGGAATTGTAGAGATGTGACACTATAGTGACATCTAATGTAGCCCTAGGAGGTTCAGGATGAACATGACCCATTGGATGTTGGGATAAATCCCCTTGTTTCACTGAGACTGGCAATGAATGGTTATATAATTTAGATAATTTTATGAGTTATGAAGTCTATTGAGAAAGAGAATTCATGAGTTTCACCATCTATTATTGGTATTATATGATATTTTTCAATTTAGTAATCAATATTTTTATAAGTGAGGGTGGTCTCAAGGTTGTTGAGAATTAGTTGGATCCCATGGTGACTATTTTCAACCACTTGGAGACATCCCCTGAGAGGAGAGTGAAGATGATAGATTACATGTTATAAGGACTAGACAAGAACTAAGGGGTATTTTTTTCCAAAATAAGAATCAAATTTTGTTTTCATAGAGGGACATACAAATCTAGTTCCATGAATACTTTTTTCTGATGACATTGATGGTACATAGGGCCGAAGAGTTTAATAACCTCACATAGAGAGGTATAAAAGTTATGGAATATGATGAATGTTTTAATAAGTTGTATTGGATTTTCCTAGATGATATATAGGTATGAGGAATCTAGAGTGATTCATTCTAAGGGAAACATAAAATATATGATATAGGTGTAGTTAAATATTTTTCAACTGATATCTTTTTTAGAGGTTGTGAATCATTCCATTATCACAGAGAGCAACCCGAATATGGGACGATTCTTAGGGATGATATATTCTACTAGGGGAACTATTAGTGGTTCCTATGGTAGTTATAATCACTTATATGATGGTTTATACCAGTGTTGTGGTGGATAGAGAATCCAAGGTGGTGTTTTGGTAATGACCCAAGACTTAGGATCTTTTAAATTGATATTATATTTGATATCTTTTTCTACACATAATACAAAAATAAAATGATCCAGGAAATATTTATTTTTAAGAAAAAGTATGAATAATTAAATCTCCAGTAATTATAAAAAAATATTATAATCATTTATAAATTTCCTACAAAATATGATTAGGAACACTTAAAGTTATAAGAGGAATAAAAGTTGTTTTTATTTTTCTATATTTAATTTTCATTTAAAAGATAAATTTATAAATTTTAGAATTTGAATTTTACAAAATTAAATTAATTTTTGAATTCCATATGAAAATTTATATTAGGGTGATT
Source organism: Viscum album (assembly GCA_963277665.1). Lineage (NCBI taxonomy): Eukaryota > Viridiplantae > Streptophyta > Magnoliopsida > Santalales > Viscaceae > Viscum > Viscum album. The sequence continues at coordinate 1,186,835,684 of OY728143.1, read as the reverse complement.
TTTTATATTTTTTTTAAAAATTATTTTTAGTTGAATAGTAAAAAATATCGATTTTTCTCATACTATTGCATTTATGTCATTACCATAATACCAGAGTGGATTAAGATTTTTTAAAAATTTTATATAAAATAATATATATTTATAAATTAAAATTAAATCATTTAAAAATACTATGTTGAATTTGTTTAACCCATGCATGACATTGTTGAAATTAAAGTAGTATTTTACTCTAAAAATGTTTTTTCTCTTATATTATATTTTTTAATCACTAATAGAAATTAAATATATAAAAGTGGATTTAATATTTTAGATTAAAATTATCATATTGTTTAATAATTTCACTTTCATTTCTAAGCTTTAAAATGATATTACTAAGATTAATGCTAATTACCTCGATAATATGCCCACGTGTCCTGGGAAATCTTCAAGGGTAAATATTTTTGGGAAAGGTTGATGATTAATAGTTATGGGGATGAACGTAATGGCTAGTAAACTCATCATAGAAAGCCATAAATATTGGAATAGTGTGTGATTGAATGGAAAAAGGAGATGAAGGAGGATATTCGATGGATTGTAGGCCGTAGTGACATCAATTTTTGGATGACCAGCTGGGCTGGTGAAATTATATATTTTCCAGGGTGTCTAGCTCCAATCATATCCATATAAGAATATTTTATAAATCTAAAAATACTAAAATCTAATCAAAATATGATTCAGATGGCTACCTATCAAAACATCAAGAAAGAAAATCAAGTTGATAGATGCATTTTCACTGGTTCAAAATTGGCTAGGTTCATCAATTGTGATTTTCATACACTAATCCATAACCATAGAGGTACCAATACCTAGGAATCCAAACATTGGTGTAAATAAATTCCTGATAAAATCAAAATTTTAATATGGGGAATAAGAAATCATGTGATTCTAATTGATGCTAATGTTCAGCAATGATGCATGGTTCTAGCTTCGTGTTTCCAATATTTCTCAAGGCCACAATAGTTGATGACCCGAAATGTATTTTTGTAGGGATAATGAGAGATGATTTTTAGGATTTCTTATTATAATATTTAAATTTTATCTTTAATAGATATTATGTATAGGCAATGTTCGAGCCTTAGTTCCATGGCTATGACTAGTAGGGAACAAAGAAGAGGGTGCATGGATTGATATTTTCAATGTCCTGATGAATTCATTGGAATGCTTGAAACAAAGTATGGGAAGGTATTCAGTATAAAAATATTTATTTTTAGGCGTGAGTTAAACTATTAGTGGTGGAATTAGGGAATTTTAAAAAGGTTTCAATCAATTCAGGGATGCTCAGAAAAATTATACTAGGATCTTACTTGAATTCAGTTGTCAATCGTGTTATACAAGGTAGATGGGTAAGATGGGACCCTCCCAAAACAAGGTTAAAGATGAATATGGATGGGTTTTTTCTTGATGGAGAAATGAGAGGAGGTAGTTTGGTGATGGATTTTAGGGTCTCAATGATTATGGGTTTCAAATCCTTTTATAGTGAAAGAAACTCTATTGGTTCGGAGGAAAAAGAGGTGAACACTAGTCCATCCCTATTTCATCGCTTCAAAATCCAACTTGTGGATGTTGAATCTAACTCTACGGTTCTTGTTAGGTTTCTCTAGGAAAGGAAAGATATACCTTTCGGATTTTATTTACAATTTCTGAAAATGTAGATCATATATAAATTCTAACACTCATATCAAGCATACTTTGAGAGAAGGGAACTGCGCAACAGATGTGATAGCAAGCCAAGGGAGGCCAGGATAAAGTTTAATTATTTACACCAGGTTGGGGTCCTTACCTAATGATTATAAGATTATTGATTGGAATTATTCTCTCAATATCCATTATTTTCAACAACCTTGAGGATGTTTTAACTTGTTTACTCGCATGCATGCATGACTTTTCTGAATAAATAGTTAACTTTCTGTCAATTACCTCGATAATGGTAAAACATTTATTTTAAAATAATTATTTTATTAATATTCTGTAATTTTCATATAATAAAATAAATTAATATATTCTAAGAAAATAATTTATTATAATTTTTAATCCTATTAATAAATATATTTGGAGTCATTGAATTGGTATTATATACCAAATAAGATTAAGAACACTTGGCGGTAAGAAAAAACATTTCTTCAAAAATGTTTTTCTATATATGAAATGTTTTAAATTAATAATTTATTTTATATTATTTATAAATTTTATTTTATTAAATTGAGGCTAAATTAAAGTTCAAAATACCCAAATTTCTGTAATATTCATTATTTTACATTTTTAGTAAAACATATATTAGTTAAAAACTTATTGCCTTAGTGGAAATGGAAATGGTAAAATTAAAAAAAATAACAGTAAATGAATTTAAACATGATTAAAACATCTGTTAAAACGAGAGGTAGAGGATATTTTGACTTTATCCCAACCCAAACTCCATTATTTATCACTATTGGATCATTTTTCCTTTGAATATTTTATTTTATTTTTGAAAAATAATGGGTGTTCACAAAAGTACTCTTTTTTAACTTATAAAGGGGAGAACTTACACCACTTCATTACACCCAAATTCTTAAAAGTTTATTCTTAAAAATATACAATTTTATACTCCTAGAAACATATATCAGTTTTATAATCCTATGGTCTAAGTTTTTTATCCAAATCCCTTTATTTTCTAATAATATTTCAAGAGAAATTTCAAGGTCCCAATGTGAGTGTTACTTAATTATTATCCTTTTATTCATAATATTAATCTTAAAAACCTACAATAAAAATTAGGGATATAATCAAATAAATATCATTATTATATTTAAGTTTTATTATATTAATGGAAAACCATTATTTATTCCTTTCCACTCACTTATAAAAACAAATGTACATCGATCATGCGTTTGTACAGACTACCACCTCCAGGAAGCAACATATTCTCTTTTTAAGCACCACAAATGTTCATTGGTTATAATGATGGAATGGAAGAATAAATGTGACATATATAATATAATTAATATTTTTAATATATAAATTATAATCCTACTTCATTACCTATCATTAGTTGGGAAATGAAAAATGATAACTGTGCATTGTGGGGACTAACACCTCCCCAAAGTAACATTTTTTGTTTTTCATATTGATTTTAATTATTTATAACAAACATATTAAAATATACTTAAAACAATTAATTTTTTTTAAAAATAATAATAATTTTTTTTATAATGATATTTTATCAAAATAAAAAAAATATTAGCAATACTCACACATAAAATTATAACAAGTTCATGTTTGGATCTGTCCAACCACCTACTTTAAAAATGATATGAAATATTTCATGGATGATTATGATAACTTAAATAATAATATTATTATAATTTAATAATAAAATCATGATTGTTTTATGGTTTTATAAAGGTTATATTAATTATTTAACTTATTATTAAAATATCATATTTGATGGCTAAAATGACTAAAAGAAGAAGACACTGATTCCATTTCCACACAACTTAAAAAAATGGAACGAGATAAAAGATTTATAAATCAATATAATCTATCTATTACAATACCTTAAGTTATCTAGGAATGATGCAATATTAGAGAATAATGAAGAACAACACCTCTGTTATGAAACTAGTTAAAAATGATCAAGATAACTCACAGTTGATATTGAAAATAGATAATAACTTACTAATATAAATATAAATAATAATTATAAATGTAGTATATAAAAGGTTATATATATGAATAAATTTATTAAATATATGGTGAATGTATTTTTTTCATATAGAATATTCAAGTGCTTTAGTGAAATTTTGGAATTAAGGTAAGGGTTTATTTCTCTCATTTTCAAATCCATGAGACATGTTTGATATTACACACTATAATTTTTCTTTTATGTCGTGCCCAATACTTTATTAACTTAATTTATAATTAATATACATCCTTTCATGAAACTATAATGTCCATTTAGTGTTATCAATATTATTCTGAAATTTTAAATATATTATTTTTTTTGTAAAATAAATTATCTTCTGTTGAGTTATGAAAGTTCTTCTAGAACTTATTTCATATAATTTAGGAAATTTTTTATTTTTGATTTTTTATGTTATATTTGATGTTTTTAATAGGGATTTAATTTTTTACTATATAATACCCTTTGTTTTATTTTCTTTCCCTAAGATATAAATATGTGTATAATAAAGAATATTTATAGAAGTGGATCTAGTAAGCTTTTAATATGTAGAAATTTTCATAAGTTTCATAAAAAAGGATTATTATATAGATAATTCTAAAAATACCAAAACAAAATGTTCTCCTTGTTTTGTGATGTTTTTTTAGATTTAATAATAATATGTAATTTTTGAATGTTTATCTTTGATCATGTCACTTTGTGGGAAATTTAATTTATCAAAGTATTTGATTTTAGAACCAGACCTAGGAGTGTTGGTCTGGGATGCCTCAGTTGGAATAAATAGGGTGTTTAGTGATTTTTGAGGATAGGTTTTGTTATTTTTGATATTAATGTGAGATAATATTAGTGATAACCTTGTGTATAAGTATATAAGATAAGTCTAGGTATAGGATAACATCTTGAAGTTTTTTTAAATTAGAGACTATATAGTTATCCCATAAATTGCATCCCTTTTTGGATAATAGAAACTGGATGAGGCAATAAAATAGATAAACCTAGGGATTATCACCCTAAAAATGGGTGGTTTATTACCAACTCAATATTAACTCTAGTTCCTAATTATTGGGACTAATACAACACACCTAGATACACTCTAAGGGAATATGCTATATTTAATTTACACTATATCTAAGGAAAATATATAAAGTATTTGAGTATGATTATAAATAATCAGGTTAGAGAAAAAAGGAAAATGACTATGTATAACCAAGTATTGAACAAGAAGACTCATAGGTTAAACTAAAAGTAACATTTTTTTGAAAATGATAATGCTATAGGGGAATACATCTTTATATTGATGTTTTCATATTCTTATTTTAGATATTATCATAACCATTTTTATTTTAGTATTTAGTTAAAATAGGATAAAAAAAATGAAGCTGAGAAAGGTATGTATCTAGAAGCCACTATACCTTATAACTAAATAATGGAGCATACTTAAATAGTTGATAATTTTATTATATGCCTGCTATAATAGAAAATTTTAGTTTCTTAGTATTATATAAGGTATTTAGGTTGAAATCTTAAATTAAAATAAATCTTGAAACTCTAAGATAATTTCATTATTGAGTGATATTAATCGATGATAATTTAATATATTTTAAAAGTTATGAGGACTATGTAAAATATATAAGGAATATTCTTTAACAGTTTTTATTTAATAGTTTGAAAACATATATTAAATGGTGTCAATAACCTTGAAAATTGATTTTATGAAAAGGTTATATTTTTTGGGACAACTTTTAAAGAACACATGATTGAGTGATAGATAAATCTTAGGTTTAATATATGATTGATGTTGAGATAATATAGGGTTGATTATTTTTTTGAAAATTTAGTTTCATAGTAATTAGATCACTTAAATTGATTATTGGTTTAATTAAAAAGTGATCCCTTGTATTTTTGGAGAATTTAATCTCATTTTTGGGATTATGATATATATTGACCAGTGTGTGACTTTGTGAACTAGTTGCTAATAAATTTGAGGGTTGGATATTGAGTTAATTTTTAACAAAATATATAATTTTTCTATAGTTAAATTTTTTAGAGATTCAAATGGTTTTGGGAAAGGTATTTTATAAAGAATATATGATTAGGGTATATACATACCGGGATACATGATTTTATGAATGATTTATATTATTTAAGGAACGATAAGTAACTTGATACAGCCTAAAATAGTAAGGTGGATACAATTTTAGAATTTATATTTTGAATAATGAATATATTATAAATAGCTTCACATATTTCTATCAGTGAGTAATAATTTAAATTATGAGAACACAATTTATTTAAAAGGGTGGAATGAAACTATATATTATTTTAGATTATTTAAATTAATACTATCTTTGATAGATTTATGCACACACAAAACCAAGACAAAATTATCCATAAAATATTTATTATTAAGAAATTTTTATGATAATAAAACCTCTAGTAAAAAAATATATATTGTAATAAATTAGAAAATGAATACAAAATATGATTAGGAACACTTAATGTTTTAAGAAGGAATATTTCAATAAAAGTAATTATATATATATTGATTTTTCATTTAGAGGTTAAATTTATAAATTTTATAATGTTAATTTTAAAAAAGTAACATTATTTTTTTAATTCCACATAAAAAATTATCTTAGGTTAATTTTTTGATATTTTTTTGGGAAAAATTTATTTTTTTTGGTGAATAGTAAAATATATATATATTTTAATACCATAAATTTTATGAAATTATTCCTCACTTTTTTAGCCTCTATCCCTTGAATAGAGTCATTCCATTATTGAAAAATAATTTGTGTTTACAAAAGTGCCATTTTATTCACTTATAAAAGGGGAACAATTCCACCACTTCATGCCACACCAATTACTTCCAATTTTTACTTAAAACTATGATTTTTTTCTCATATTATAAAACTTTCTCAATTTCATAGTACTTTAGTCTCAATTATAATCCCTTCATTTCCAAGTATTATTTTAGTATAAAGTTCAAACTCCCAAAGTGTGTATTACTTATTCCTTATCATTTTCTTCTCAGTATTTATCTTCCAAACCTACAATTAACATAGTAATAAAATGAAATAAGTATCATTGGTATACAGATTTTTTATTATATTAATTAAACCACCATTATTTACTCTTTTATCAACTTAGAAAAGCAAAAGTACATTGATCATGCGTTTGTGAGGACTACCACCTCTAGGAAGCAATGCCTTCCATTTCTCACCAATGCCATTATTCACTAGTTATAAGGATGGAATTGAATAAAAAAGCGACATATATAATATAATTATGAATTTTAGAGACAAATTATAATCCACCTTCATTCCCTCTCTTTATTTGGGAAATAAAAATATTAACCGTACGTTGGGCGGACTACGAACTCTCTGAAGTAACATTTTTTATTCTTCATCATCATTTTTATTATTTATTAAAAGATAATAAAATATGATTCCAAACTTTAAAAACATAAAAATAATATCACTATAATTTTTATAATTATATTATGTCAAAATAAACAATTTCTTAACTATACTCACCCATTAAATTATGGTATGTTCATGTTTGGGTTAGTTTATCCACTAACTTGAACAATGTTATACAACTCTATCATGGATGACTTTGAGAACTTAAATAATAATATTATTAAAATTAAATAATAAAATCATTATTTTTTTATGGTTCTGGAATTTTTATATTAATTATTTAACTTGTAATTAAAATATCAATTTTCAATCTCTAAAATTACTGAAATAAGCCGATATCGACTCCATTTTAAAACAACATAACTTGAAAACTAAAGGAATGAAAAAATAGATTTATAAATAAATAAAAGTTATCTATAAAAGTAACTTAAAATGATATAGTAGTCATTATTTTTTGATATTAATTAAGAACAACATTTCTATTATGAAACTATTTCAAAATGATCAAGATAACTCACACTAATATTGAAAATATATAATAAATAAATAGTATACATAGATAGAATAATTAAAAAATGAAGTTTATAAAAGGTTAGAGTTATGAATAAGGTTATAAAATATTTTACTAATATATTTACTTTTTTATAAATTATATTAAAGTGCTTTAGTGGAATTCATAAGTTATGGTAAGGGTTTATTTGTTTCATTTTCAAATCCATGAGAAATTTTTGATATTATACACCATTATTTATCTCACATGGTGTATTTAATGGACTATTTTTTTAAGTTTTAATGAATATGATTATTTTCATTATTTTTTGACTTTATTTTCAAGGTAACCCTATTATTCATATGTTACCATTACTCTAAGTGTTTTCAAAAAATAAATTTTATCCATTGAGTTAAGATGGATCTTTTTCAACTTATTTCATATAAGTTGGTCACATTATACTAAATGATTTTTATGTGGTACTTTCTTTTTTTTATTAGGATTTACATTTTAACTACATTAAACCCTTCCCAAATTTCTCTTTCTTTATGAATTGTGATATATATAAAGGATTTGGTTGACTAAAATTCCCTTTCTTTGACTTAAAATGTTATACCTTTAGCATCATTCTTCTAGGGTTGATAAAATTTCCCATTTGATATTTAATAGGATATTCCCTATTTTCTCTCTTGGTAAAATGATTTCTTTAACTAAAATAATATTTATTGATGAATTTATTTCTCATAAAGGTGAAAATTTTTAAATAAAAAATCCCATCTCTTTTAAATATGGTTTTCCCTCCAATTTTATGTTAATTATTTAAAAAAATGTTTTCCTTTATTATTTTGAAACCCAGATATGTGTTTAATCATGTGAACATCACATTTCACTTCTAATATTTTAAAATGTATCATTACTACATCGTTTTATGGTGTGGGGTTTAAAAAGAATTATTTCAAAAATTTTAAATGGTATACATACTATAAAAAAATGTTTCATGTTATACTCCAAATTTATTTTTGATAAAATTCATGTATTTTATAAGATTCATTATTAAATATTCTTCATAAATGTAAAATTGTTTAAAGTGTTTTCACTTCATCTTTTTGAACACTTTATATCCTTTTCAATGAAACATTATTAAAATTTCCTTTTAAAAGTAATGTTGTTTCAAAAAAATTAACCTCACTTTTTGAAAAATTAATTTTAAAAGTGATTTTAACTTCATAATTTATGCCAAAGATAATTTTTTTTAAAAAATATCTTTTATATTTTGAAAATAATTTACTATCAATATTTATAAGATTTATTTCCTTAGAAATTATTTTTCAGGAATCATCCCTTAAATTTTATTATAAAATAAAATGTGTGGGTGATTGAATTTTTGGGTATCAAACATTTAAATTATTGAGGTAAATATGTGTGATACCATTTAGAAATGATATGAAACCCATTTTATTTCCATGTTTTATTTATGTTATTATATTGGGTTGAGTTTTTATATGGAATTCATTTTTATGGATTTTCATTATGAGAGGGTTTGGTTCTGATAAATTCATAAGATGGTTTGGTTCCATTTAATCCCTAGTATGGTTTGGTTGTAATAAATCCCTAATATGATTTTAGTCTGATAAACCTCTAAAATTTTTTGGGTCTAATAATTCTATGATATGGTTTGTTTCTAGAAAATATTTGTGATGGTTTGGGTCTATCAAATCCCTCCAATGCAATTTTTTAAGATTATATCTCATTAGATAAGGATGTTAAGAATGGAAATTTTGTTTGTTCACAAGAGAAAGCGTGGAAATTTTGTTTCTTCAAAATATAAATCATGAAAATGTTATTTATTTATAATAGGCAGTGTAGAAATTTTTTTTGATTATAACTTGAAGAATTTCCATTTTATTTGTGTATAATAATAAGTGTGTAAATTATTTTGTTCACAAAATAAAGAAAGAACATTTTTCCCCAATGTTAAGAATAATAATTTTTTTCATTCATAATGTTAGAATTTTCATATGATAATATTTTTTCTAAGATTATTTATTATGCAATATTTCAAGGACATAGTTTGTTTCTAAGTCATGTGCCTATGATTATGATCCATGGGTCATGTTTATCATATTAGGATTATATAATCTTTTTACATGAGTTGTTCATTTTAAATCACTTGTCCTTCTATAATGACTTGTAAAAAATCTTATTGTTCCATGTTTTTTTAATAATAAATTTCACCCTAATCATGTTTTATCTCATGCTTATGATCCATCCATTGATTATATATTGATGAGTTATTTTCCCTTACCAACAATTTGATCTCACTACTTTCTTATATTTATTTCTCTAGGTTATAAATGTGAGTATAACATAGGATATATATATATAAGTGGATCATGGTTTGTTTAAATATTAATAAATTTTTACAAGTATTGTAAAACAATTTTCTTATGTAGCTGATGATTAAAGATACTAAGCCAAAAGGTTATCCAATTTTTGTGATATTATTTAGAGATTTAAAACTATTGTGAAATTTTTTAATGTTTATCTTGAATCATCTTACTTAGTTTCATGTTAATATATAAAAGTATTTTTTGCAGTAGCCCTGTGAGTGTGGGTCTGGGTTACCTTATATCCATATATTTATCTTCAAATAGGTGATTTAATAGTGTTATAAATGTGTCAGGGATAGCGATGTGTATCCCCAATGTGCTCAACTTCCAGTTCAATTCTTATTATGAGGGAAGATATATAATGTATAATATTATTATAATAGTTCTAAATGATTACCCAATGAAATAAAATCTTGGAAGGCATATAGATCATGATCTAGTAAAGGTATATTGCAGTTGGATGGTAGATTGAGTTACACTAGTTTTTCAAATTGTAGTGTTGGTCATGGTTCCCAAGGAAACACTTAGAAGATGTAGTATGGGACTAAATTTCATGGGAATCATGTAGAAGCACATAATTATAGTTTCAGATAGTTTCTTAATGTTGAGCCTAAACCTAAAATTTAAGATTTAGAGATATCTATGGTTCAAGTTATGATTTTAATGTATTCTACCATGTCATATTATTTTCTTGATATATGAGCATCAATTTATTTTATAACTTCAAAATTAATTGATGGTTTAGTATTATCCATATAATATCTATTCATGGTTGTGTCAATAAATACTCCTTTTAGGGTGTGATCTTAAGGAATTCGTAGGTTTGGGGATTATTATATAATGATTGGTGGCTATAGATTCATTTGGTACTTATTAATATTAAATATGGGTAGTTTCAATGTGATCCTTAGAATGGATTGGATAGTTTGATGCCGATCCAATATTCAATGTTATAATTATCTAGTTTTATTTATGTCTGTCATGTGTGATGATTATTCCTATATTGTATAGTGGTATATATAGAAAGTTCTTATAGGAACTTCCTATTAGAAGCTGTGTGATATCCCATCCCAATTTCTTGGAGTTGTTTTGGATGATAGTGAGATGAATCAGGAGGTATTTTTTCCATCATTGATCAGTTACAGGATTTTTTTCTAAGTATTTATTATTATTTACACTTAATAGAGATAATAAGTTCATCATCAATATATTTTGAGGCGTGGTTCCTATATCTATTCCACCCTATAATAAATCTCCAATAGAACTTCGAGAGACAAATGATCAAATAGAGGAATTAGAGGAAAAGGGGTTCATATGGACATGTACATTCCCTTAGGGTGCTCTAATTTTATTCTCCAAAAATATGAATGATTCATTGAGATAATTTATGGATTATATATGTTTTAACTAAGTGAAAGTCAAGAATTGGTATACACCACCATGTATCGATACATATTCGATCACTTTTATAGTACCACTTCAAGATATGCTCAATACTAAGAAGGGTAGGGTGGGGTTGGATTAGTGTTAGAGACTTTTTAAACCATTCAATACTTTTTATCCCTTCAAATCATAGACTTTTAAGGATATTGGTTCTCATATTATATTTTTTATTATCATTTTCATGTATGTGAAATAACGTAAAAGATGAAACCTGGTATTTTTAGAAGGTTTACTACTCAGTAAGAGTAGATAGACCTTAACATGTATGTAAATGACAAGTACATGTATTCTATACTATAATGATATAATTATTTATAGTGGTTTTTATAGAAAACAATCATTATTCCAAGTGTGATTTCCTACACTTCAATATGGGGGATATGAAAAGACCCTTCTTCCATAGATAGGTGATGGACTCATCCAACTTATAACACCTCACCAGTTCATTATCCTACCTATATATATAGTATTTGACTTTTCAAGATCCTTTATAACACCAAGAATGTATTATACTAGATGATACTTAGGTTGGATACCACATTGCTACTTTTTCTTATTCTTCTATTTTTACTTGCACAATAGTGTACAAAAAACTCTTATTCTTCACAATAATAAATATACAACTTTTATTTCCTTTTTATTCACATCCATCTGGACCAATATCGTTTAGTAGATCTTCCTTGTATGATATTATCTATATCATACTATTAATCTAATGATATTCATATAGTGAATTTTCATCCAATCCATTCTTATTCAACATATTTGTGTGATACCAATTAATAAGAAAAATCATATCTGGTATCACTTCATCTGATATTTTCAATATACTACCTAGGTGTCTGGTACCTTCTCATTTGATTACTTTTAAAAATCTTTGTCTGGTGCTTTAATTCCTTATCTAGTGTAATCACTCAGTCTAGAACCACCTTCTCCATCTGGTACCACTTCATTTGAAACTTTGACCCTAATAAGAATCACTCTAAATCTTTACAGTTGATACTTACTTAAGAAAATTTACTTCTTTTTTTATACTCATAGACTCCACTTTAAATAAAACCACACAAAATTATTAACACACCTTCCCCCCTTTATATAGGTATGGTTCCCTTAAACTTTTAGGTTTAAGTGTTTACTTTCAAATTAAAACTTCATGCTCAAATTTTGAACATCCAAATCAAATATTTTAGCGTTTGACCTCCATAAAACATCCTAAAAGTTAGAAACATCCATTAATACCTGAAGTCATCTGTCTTATTAAAAAATATTAATATTTTGGCTTGAATAACGATTATCCCTTCATGATTACTATGGTGTTGAATTACAAGGTCAACATTTTCATACTTGATGACTTTACAAACAAATTTTTAATATTCTTTCAACTATTCATTCAGTATTTATTTGCAACAAATTACTATATTTGGTGGTAATCCTTTTTATTTAGTCTCATATCTACCCATTTAGAAACTATGAGTTCATCTACATTCATTAGAATTCTTTATCAGAAATTTTCATAAGCTTCCTCTATACTATTCTTTTTCATAGGAACTTATTTGACCAATTATTATTCCTAGTAACTCCTCTATCTTGTAATACTCCGCCTGATGATCCTTCTCAAAAATCTTCTTTTTATAAAGACTCTACTACATACTTTCATAAGGAAATTATTCCATTTAATGGGTTCCTAAATGTTTGTATATTTTTATCCATCCAATGAACCATTAGAGATATTCACGACTCCTTCTATCTGATGAATTTGTATAACCTTACAATATGAATTTGTAATAATTAGTATGATGCCTTTACAACACTTTTTCTGAGGAAATCATTCAAATAATCCTATTAGAATACTTTTCTAAGAAACATATGTTTGATTCTTTATCTTGTAATATGATGTCTACTATCTTCAAAAAATCTTCTCCATCTGATGACTTAGAAATATCTATCCAATAATTTGACAATCTAAAGTTCAACCCATTTGAAAAATATTTGACTGCTGACTTCATTACCATTCATCAATCTAATTAATTACTTTGGAAACCTCTTTGTTTCAGGATCATCACTTCTTTATTTTGTATGATTAATTATCTAGGAAACCCCTACTTGATCACATGAAATGTTCTATTTAGTGGAGTCTTTCCAATGACTCCCTAATTTAATATTATAGACTTAATACTTAATTTAAGAAGCTATAACCTCATTAATAGCTTCATTAATAATTATTAACTTTATCCTTATACAAGTATATCCATTATACTTTATACAACTATTAATATAACTTCAATTAGTAATTCATAATATTTGAGAACCATAGTTCTACTGAGTTTCTCTAGAAACTCCATATTTTCATAAACATTGAACATTTTATCATGAAACTTACTTAATGTTTGTAACTATTCATAGACACACCTTGGATCATGAGAATTTTTAGTAATCATTATTTTTTATACTTTAGGAATAATAAATAATTTCATGATTTACTTTTCTAATCATGTATGTCCAATAATACCATAAACAGAATCAGATAAAATATTCAGTGCCTCACTCCATCTAATTACTTCTGACTGATGTACTTTATCCACTATCAAAATTCTACTAGGCACTATCAGTTGGACTCTTCTATGTCGAATTTTTTAAATTTTCATTCTTCATATGGTAACATTATGTTTTAAAATTTCTTAAGAAAAACTCCTTAAAGAAACTTCAAACTGTTTATAACAAAAGTGATTTGTTCAACCAGTTAACACATGTTGTATATATTAAGGTCAAATCACCAATAATTATAATTAAACTCAATGTCTTCAAATAAATTTTTAATTTCAATTAATGAATTATCTCTAAATATTAAAAATAAAATTAAAAAATTTATATACTTATCTGTAATAAAAAAATAGGATATCTTCTTTTCTTCTTTATCCAATCGTCAAAGCTGTATCAACTTCATTACCAAGATTGTATAATTCAATCAAAATTTTTAGAAATATATTCTTTGCAACCTATTCAAAATCTTCAACATATTGAAATTAATTAAATATTTCTATTTAATTGTAAACCACTAACAACCAATGATAACTGTTGACAACAAATACAATTTTCACACAATGTGGGCTAGTTAATCCCCCCTTTATATTTTTTTGGAAATAACTTTTAATTTCATTAAAAATGAATATGTAAATATGTAAATATTTATCTTCATTTTTTCACCAATTTATTTCCAAACATAGAATCCTTCATTTAAATTTATCTCCCCTTATTTCCAAGAAAATAAATTCGTTCAAAAAGGGAATCAATCCATTCTTAATAAAATTTCCATTAATAATTTCCCACAAGTCTACATGAGCTGTGATCCATATAGAAAACAAAATGATTTGATTTAGATAAAAACTATCCCTTATGAATGGATCTTGATAACATATGAAGTGATTATTTATAATATTGTCTTCAGGTTGTCCAATGTTATTCCAGGATGAAGATACAAATTTTGATATAAATCAATTGTAAGATATATAAACATAAAACTCATATACTCACCTCAATGAAAATATTAAAAATATTAAATCATAGCAAGAAGGGTAAATAGTCTTAGTACACTTTCATACTTACACTTTTAAATTTTCACCAAGTAATTCAATTTTCACCCCTTTATGTTAAGATTCATTTTTGTAACCAAGGGTGAGAGACTAAGAAAAATGTACCTTTTCAATGACTTTCCTTCAGGTATATTATAGAATAATCTAATTGATATAAATTAATGATTCAATAACCAAATTCACAATACTTCACTTGTATCCCCATCAAGTATAACTTTCTTAAAATATTAATGGCAATGAATCCCTTTAATAGATATTCTTTAGGAATTTCATGTTGAAAATAAACCAAAATGGATCTTCATCATATGGATATCCAAAATTGAAATTATCCATTTCTTTACCATGTATGACATTTCTACAATATATTTCATTGTAATTTCAAAAGTAATATCAAACCTAGATAATATCTTCTTCACTTTTCTATCATTTTTAATAGAAACCACTCTAACTTCATCAAGGATGATCTAATTATAATATGTTTCTATTATAAAAACTTTGAATACATTATTAGATAGAAACTTCCTTAAATTTTTTTCTAATGATGAGAGCATATCCACTATCTTAGGCTCTCCCCCTAATACCACACTTCACCTTAAATTATTTTTTTTGAAATAATAAATCCAATGCATGAAGGTTAAGAGAATAATATGGATCTTCCTTGCATATTAATGTGAGAAAAAAGTTTGATCATGTTTTATTAACCAAGTTAATCTATCTCATCCACTCTTCATTCATGCACATTTGAAATTCAATTTTGATGAATTATATGTGGATCTTATTACTTCTTCAAATTATTTTTTTCGGAACTTTATCTTCTTAATATACTTTAATACACTTGGATCACTTGATACAATAATCATATTTATCAAGAACTCCTCTTATGAAAGAATTTATATAGAACAATATCTGAGAGTTTTTCCATCCATATTTCACCTCACACATAGAACTTATACTTATTCATATGGAATATTTTCATTTCTCTTTTCACTAGACTTAGCTTGTTCCTATTTTATTTTCCTTTTTTTTCTCCAAGTCTTTTATCCATATTACCAATATATCAATAGGTACAATGAAAAAAAGTTTGGTTTTTCAGCATTTATTATTCTAAGTTCCTTTATTCTCATCATATTTTATAGAAGTTGCATTCTTCTTCAACTTATTGGATTTTGAATCCAAGGACTCCTCACATTTACTTTATGATATTTTTTTGGGAGATTTTTTATTTGTAAAATTTTTCTACTAAGTTTCTCAGGTTTTTTTATTTCATAACTAACTTATGTGGTATTCTTTTCTTATTATTTTTAGATATATGTCGAGATGATGAAACACTAACTTTATGACCACCACTACTTTATAGATCATATATATTTTAAAGAATTCAAAATATATTATCTATATAAAAATTTATATTACAATATGTGTGTTTATTTATCATCACTATATTTATCTCCCATAAAATAGGCTTCATTTGTGCTTTAGAATTAACAAGATTGTACCAACAATCTGATTTACAGTTCCTGAATCATTTTTAGCACTAACATTGAACAAAAACCTTGATGTTGTTATATATTTTTTATGTTATTTTGTGTTTTCTTTATAAATCATTAGGATCTTCATGGGGAATAAAAATTCTACACTCCTTTTACTACCCACTATAGTCATAGTGGTAGGAATATTATCAATTTTCTTCATCCATACTTGTTTATATTATTTTAATCAACACTATTCATGGGACTATATTTAGATAAAAAATTATAATAACGTATGTAATTTCCATAAGATAAATCATTATGTGAATTCATGATCTTCTTATCCCATGTTAGAGGTCACTTAACATCAGAATCCTCTGTTAGAAAATGGTATCGAAAAAAAAATCTCCTTATATTATGAGGTCTTGATATTCACATTTTCTAGATTATCTAGTTTGAATTAAAAATCTAGGAACCTTATATTAAGGGTTCCCTTTTGATATTAAATCATACTCACTATCTCTTCATAATACTTCTTTATTATTTCGAATTCCAATTCATGGAACGTTACATTGCTTTGTTATAATGAGTCAAGATCCTTAATCTTCTTGGATTTTACTTTCAATAGAATTTTTTTGATATCAACGTTTTTTTAAGCTTTTCTTCAAGTGTATAGATCTTTTATAGAAGAGTCTTGAATTCAAGTTTCATTTCAAATTATTTGAGGCATTTACTTTTAAATTTTGAGGAACATATCTCATTCTCCACTTATCATTTATCAAGGTTCCAACCTGTTTAGATATCTTTACACATTCTCAAACTTTTCACTACAAATCCTTCTCTATATTATCCAGTTATTCTTCTATCAAGATTATTTATTCCTATATAATTTCAAAGAATCCATAAACAAGAGAGGACATTTATTTGGGAATGAAATGCATAATATTGTTCAATATACTAACTTATATATATTGATATATTATAGATAGATCATCATCACACTTATTCCAGGATCTTATTCTTGAGGGAAATTTTTACAATAATTTTCACATATCCCATAATCACTTGATCTTTAACCACTAATGGGGCGGATCTGTGTTGGGGAATTTTTAAACTAATCAATACTTTTTATCCCTTTACCTCTTAGACACGTTAGGATTTTAGTTCTAATATTCTATTATTATTTATCATATACACATATATGAAATAAAGTAAATAATTAAATATAATATTTTTACAAGGTTCACTACACAATAAGAGTAGCTAGTACTTTCCCTATATGGTGATGACTGGTAGACATATTTTCACTATAATGAGATAACTATTTAGAATGTTTTGGATAAAAAATTCCATAGCCTAAGTCTAATTTTTACACTTTAAGAGGGTGGGGGGGGGGGGGGTAGGAAAATATCCTTCTTCCTTCGACTGGTGATAACCCCATCCAACTTGAAGATCCTCACTGGTTATTTATACTACCTATATAGATAGTATTCAAATTTTCATGTTACTTTGAAAAAAAGAAAGTCTTCCATTATACGTGACTTATATTGAAAGTCAAAGTGATTATTTTTCTTATTAATTTTCTCTTACTTACATAGAATCATACAATCAAATCTTATTCTTCATAGTAGAAAACAAACAACCACTCTTTACTAATTCACTTCTATCCAGAACACTATTTTTCAAGTAGCTCTTCTTCATCCAATATTGTTCATCCAATCATTTACATCTGATGTTATCTATCAAGTAAAATTTCATCTAATCCATTATTGTTTCTCTATTCATTTGATACTAATTAATAAGAAAATATCTATCATATGTCACTTTTCCTGGTATCCTCTAACCAAAACCTCCATATCTAGTAATTTTTGATTTTATTACTTCAACCCATCTTTTTCTAATGTTGGATTATTATATCTGGTGTTTTTTCTCTATCTGGTTCCCTCTTTTATATTCATTACCTCTTCATCTAAAAAATCAACCCAAATGAGAATTTCTCTCAAGCATCACGGTCGACCCTTCCTCACAACACTCCAATTAGTCAACAATATGCATTACTGCAAATTTCAATTTAACAATGAACAATTCTCATTACATATTTTTTCCCTTTATAAAGGTAAGGATCCTTTAAAGTTGTAGGGTAAATCTCATACATTAAATTCTAACTTCCCACTAAAATTTTGGACACCCTATTTAAAACAAGATGTGTTTGTCCACCTTTAAACATCATAAAAGTTATAAAATTTAATTAACACATGGCGTTGAATATCATCTTGAAGAAAAATAAAATATTGGATTTAATAGTGATTATTTGTTCATGAATATTGGTGAATTGAATGAAACGATCATCATCATCAATCTTTATGACTTTACAATAAAACATTGTAATGTTATTTGAACTCTTAATATAAAAATTCTCTGTAAAAACTCCCTTTATCTAGTAGTAAACTATCTGATATACTCTCAGGTCCCTCCATATATAAAATTCAAGTTATTCTACATTCAATAGAGTTATTTATCTAAAACCATTATAATAGTTTACGTTTTGGGTCTTCTTCATAAAAACATCTCATACAAATTCTTTTTAAGAACTTTTCCATCCGGTAATACTCTATCTGATGTTCCTTATCAACGAAATTCTTTGTTCGAAAAATATATTCAATATTTATTCAACAGTTTGTATGAAATTCTTTAATAATTATTTTTTTTTCATCCGATGGGTTTCGAGATGTTTTTCTATTTTTATTTTTTTGATGAACCCATAGAGATATGATCATATCCTTTTGTTTGATGAATTCATATGACTCCATCTAACGAATTTGTAATAATTAGTCCAATGACTTCATAATTTTTTTAATGATGATATACTTTCATAATAAAATTACACTATGTTCCACCAGCAACTCCATATGTTCATAAAACTCGAGCTCTGAACCATGAAAATTAATTCACATCTTGAACTTTGCACTTTTCATCTTTGTCTGATATCATCAGTCTGGTGCACTTTACAAAACTTCATAGCATTGACATTGTACAACTGAACCTAAATCCACCCTTTGTACTCAATTTTAGATAATAATAACTTTTAGTAATTATGATTATTGATAAATTGGTCTTTATATAACATCTTTATACAATAAAACTATGAACATAATTTGATAAACATTTTAGTGACTCACTATGTATGATTACTTTAGACTGATGAACTTTATCCACTAACCCCAATCCACTAGACTCTATCTGGCTAGAATCTTATGTCTCTATCCATTCAGTTTTTCCTTCTCCATTTGGTAACATTATATCCAAAAACATCTTAAGGGGAATTCCTTAAGGAAACATCATACATTTGATAAGAAAAGAGATTTATTCAACTAGGATAACACATGATGTAGACATTAAGATCAAGTTATCAATCATCATAAATAAACTGAAATTATTTTAAAAACTTTTTCCTTTCAAGTAATGAATAATATCCAACCCTTCCAAAGTAAAAAACATTATATATATCTTCATCCAAGAAAATAAGACTTGATAACTTCTTTTCTTCTTTATCTAATCATCCAAGCTACATCAAATTTATTACCAAGATCTGATGCTTCAACCAATCTTTTTAGAAACATCTTCTTCAAAACCTATTCAACATCTTAAACATATTGACATCAATGAAATATTTCTATTTATTTCAACATATTGATATTAATGAATTATTTATATTTCATTTTTAACTATTGAAAATCAATTACAAAACATTAAACTCACACACAAAGTGGGATCCTCACTGATAGAGTACACAAGGTGTTCTTTGAGATCAACATGATATTAGGCTATAATTATCTAAGGATGAGGTCTTATGACGTACTTCACATTGCATTCTAGAGTAGGTATAGTCTATATGAGTACCTAGTGATGCATTTCAATTTAATGAATAAACTATAAGTGTTTATATCCCTAATGAATTAGGGTTTCTAGCCTTATTTGGATACTTTTGTGGTCGTATTGGATGATGATATCCTTATGTAGTCTTAGTTAAGAGGGGAGCATGACCAACTTATAAACATTGTTTTAAGCATGCATAGATAACATATTATGTATTCCATGATCTGAGAGTTTTAGTTTTGGACCGATTAGGTGAAATTATATGGGAATATGATATTGGAGGTTAGTGTATTAGTAAATATAGAGATGTTCAAGGAAGTAGTTTCTTGTATGTGGATTTTTTTTTGATTTGTAGCTTCTTGGTATTGGAAGGTTACTATTATATGTTTATCCAAGACTTATCTCACTTGGAAGATCCATTGATAGGCATCACCAATAAGGGGATCAATTTTTTTTGTTGGATTCTTATGAGTGATACCTTCAAAAGTTTAAAGGTGGGTTGAGAATGACATTGATCTTAATCTTACGTAGATTTTTTTCTATACTATGATGTATCAAGAATCATTCCTATATAAGTTATAATGCAAGATGGTCATGTGGTCACTTATGAGTACTATAAGCCAATAATGAATGAGGGAAAGTACCCAAAACATGATCTAGAGTTGGTGTTAGTGGTGCATTCCTTGAGGTCTTGGAGGAACTATTTTTTTAGTGAGTGGTTTTTAGTGTATATAAGTCACAAGAGTTTGAAATATATTTTCTTACAGCATTTTCTGAACCTTCATTAGTGAAGGAGGGTTGATTACATGAATTCTTTTTAATTTAATATGGAATATAGTCCCATAAATATGAACATATTTACTGATTCACATTGTAGTAAGACTGAAGCTCAAGTAGTACAAGAGTTGAGTAAGAGTGGAAGATGATGGATACTTTCACTGATAATTTCTCGAATGTTTAGAAGTATTAGGTTTGGGGGAAACTTATGTATTTATATATCACATACTCCCTCCATAGTAGGGTGAAGAAGAGTTATTTTTCAAATTTAGACTATCTAGTTATGAGGTACAACATATATGGTGGGGTGCTACCACCATATTGGTTTCATGATGATGATAAGGTTATTTATGTATGAGGTCATGTTATGGTCTCTAAGAAAATGTGAGGGAAGATGATTAGTGAATCACATACCTCAAGATGGGCTATTCAACCTAAACATAACAAGATTTATGATGATATACATTAGAAATATTGGTGGACATGGATGGATGATAATATTACAAGTTTCATAATGTGATGCTCCACCTATCAGTGGGTAATGGATGAGAAAAAAATGTCCTATTGGTCTTATTTATTAAAACCGTTTCTAAAGTGGAAGTTAGATTATGTGACTATAGACTTCATGATAGGTTTTCCATGGACACCCCAAGGTAGTTATGTATTGTGGGTTATTATGGATCAGTTGAAAAAAGTGGATCATTTTCTATCGATCCGAGAAACATTCTATATTGACAAAATAGAAAATATCCTTGTCCATAAGATAATTTTTTTTATGGATTAATGGGGAGTATCATTTTAGATAGGGATACCCATTACACATCACACTTCTGGTGAGTATTTCATAAGTTTATTTGTACACAGGTGAATTTTAGAACTTTTTAGCATCCAAATATAAATGATTAGTCTGAGCGTACTATCCAGTTATTAAGGGATATGTTATGGGAATTATTTTATAGATTTTATAGGTTTTTGGGAGAGACATTTAGAACTTATAGAGTTTTACTACAATAAAAGTACCAAGAATAAATAAAATAATCACCTTTTAAGGATTTATACAGTAATCTATATCAATAACTATTATACTGGATGGAGGTCGATGAGTCTAAGATGATTAAATAGAGTCTCATATAATAGATGTTAGAGAATAACTATATGATAAGGAAGTTATTGACGATTTCTTAGAGTAGGTATATATCATATGATAACTAGTGATGTTGTCCTTTTTCTTTTGAGGTAATTGACTGAGTGTTTTTATGAGTGTTTCCTAGGTTGGGATATCACCATATTCGGAGGCAAGGGAAGTTAGTTCATAGATATGTGGGGCCATTTGAGATCAGGTATATGATTGGTATGGTAATTTATCTATTATCTCAACATTATTTATTTAATATTATGCATGACTTATTTCATGTATCCCAACTCAGGTGATTTTATCTCAATCCATATCACATGATTGATACTAATGACACCAAGATTATGACCAATTAATAATTAAAGGATTGTTAAGTTAATATTTGAGAAATAGGACTCTATATGGAAATATGGTGCATATGGTTCAAGTGTAGTGGGAAAAAGTTGTATCTAGAAGGATATGTGGGAGCAGTTGTTTGATATATGGGATCCTTAGATATATTTATTCACTAGTAAGTCCCAAGGATGTTAAAGAATACAACTCAAGGACTAGAAACTATATGGTGGGGTGGTTGTAACGCCTAGATTCTTTATAAATAATGAACCAGTTATTTTTTTTCCAAACCCTATATTTTTTTTATTTATAAATGTTTTAAGTGTTAGAATGGGTAGCCAAGTGTTATTTCAGAAGATGGATGAGATTTGGAAGTTGAAAGAGTAGTGCAGGTTACTATTATCTACAAGAGTGGGGCCATCACACCATAAAATGTAGGGGTCCCACAATGGTGGGTTCCTATGTGGATGTTATTTTTTCTACGTTTGATGGGGTCATGATGTGTCCTATGGCATCAGAACATGGTTGGGGTTTTTTGAGTGAGCTAGTTGAGGACCATGTTATGGCCAATTATTCCTAGTGTAGAGAGTGATTCATAAAATCAAACTATAGAGACATGGTTTTTCCTTGTAATACCTTGAAATATTTCTAAATATATTTCCAAAGTTAGGAATTTTGACAAAATGAAATTCCAAGGTCTGGTGTTCCGAAAATTAATTTTATAAAAACATTAAATATATTTATATTCCACAAGTGATTAATTAAATAAAATTGGATAACTCTTAAATAGTTGATCAGATCAGAAATCTGAGACCTCTGTTGGGTTTGGAATGCGGCTTTTGCTTTAGGAATGACATAAAATTTGTTGGATTAGGATGAATGGATTCCTTTATCAATAGTTATGTGTTTAAATTAAATTAATAAATAATTAATTATTTGAATAATAAACTTTGACCTAATTAAAATCTTATAAAAATGTCATTAGAGGGTTTTATCCAGGGTTGTATCACAATTCACCATTCTATAGAGAATCTTTCCTCCCCATCTCCAATGGAGATCTCCTCAGGAGAATTCCTTCAAAGAATGACAAACCTCTGATTCAAGGAAGATTGATGTGCAACAAAAATAACAGATCCTCCTCACTCATTGGAAAATGCAGTCTTCACCATCCATCGATCCAAACAAGAGTTATGAATCATATTTGGTTATTTTCACACCTTATATTAATAGTTTTAGTAGATTTTTAATCATTCATCCTTCTGCACCCCTCCAAACACCCTTTATACCCCAAAGAACTGAGATTGGATAATCTATTTTGATTAAACATTTGTTTCTAACTTTGGAGTACATTCTTGATCATTGGCCAAGAATTCTTGTCCAATTATCATCATAACCTTTGTTCTTGATGGTATTTATTCCCCCTTTATTCATGTTATTCGCTATTGTAACCTCGTGGTTCCAGTCTCAATAATTTTTGGGCATCCTAAGCTTGATTGGGTTCTCATATTTGTGTCCAATTGATGAATCGTCAATCGCTTTTTCAAGTTGATCACAGATCAAGAAATCTTGAGAAGCATGGATGACTAATCCGATGATTAAACTTTGAAATCACGATGAAAATAGGTGCGAAAATGTGTGGAATGTTTCACCAAACCTTCATCAATGAAAAAGTCCAATTCACGGTGACCAACAATGGGAATCTCAATTCTTCAACCAGATATAAATATTTCAGAACGAAATTAGGCGATATCAATGTTGGTTGAAGCATATTTGAATCAGAAAATTTAATTTGATATTTCTAGAAAAACTAAAACTTACACACCGTGTACAATGAAGAACCCACTACATGTATCCCCTTTATAGTGGTGGTGCTAGGGGTTTGGAACCCATAAGTATTGCACACCATGTACTTACTTGACATACTGTGTAATGCCTTCTTGTGTGAATCATCCATGAGATATACTAAATGGATAGAGACATTCCATGTACAATTACATGGATGCAGGTTGGCCACACGAGCAATATCCTGTATGAACCCACACACCATGTACCAAAGTACATGAACATGAGGTCTAAGTATATAAACACGACCCCAATATTGGATAATAAGGACAATACATATAGTCCACCTATATAGAACATTCTACTACATGGGATGGGACCTATTTACAAACCAAATACATAGCCAGGCAGTGAAGATGGACAATATTCCATGTGGGTCCCCTCACAAGCCATGCACTACTTGAGCTCTTCTAAGATATCTTCAAACCTTCGTATCTTCTTTGTTTGAACTCGTATTTTGGCCCATGAGATGCCTATCCTGAGTGGTTTTCTATGTAGAACATGATGGTGACCTTGAAAGTTGATTTTGAGAAACAATTTGAAAATTTATTGGTTTGGTACACATTGAGGTGACACCAAATGATGGTAGTGATCATATGAAATCACTAGAGTAGTATCAATCTTATTCTCTAATTGGGATGGGCAGCATTTCTCCCTAACGGTAGTTCTAGGATTACCCTCCAACAGGAATAGGAAGTTTCATTCCTTGATGATCTTTCCGAGTTACCCTCCAGTAGAACTGGGAAATGCAGTTCCCCAACGTTTGGGGCTTAACCTTCAGCTCGGCTGGGTAGTGGAGTTCCCCAATAATAGCTTCCAGGTGTAACCCACTAGTTGGACTGGGTAGTGGTGTTTCCCTGATGAATCATCGAGATTACCCTCCATTAGGGCAAGGAAGAAGCATTCCCTGACAACCTTCATGAGTAGTACCCTCTAGTATGACTGGGCAATGGCATTTCTCAGTGACTACTAGAGTAGGACCCTATTATACAACCATGGCATGAGATCCTTTCCTAAAACTGGTGACCCCTTGACTATGCAGCATAGTGATGATGCATGGTTTGATAAACCTTTGGATTCATGATAAAGTGGGATGCTTTTTTCCATTGATACACATTCTTGTGACGTGACTTAAAAATGTCTGGGCGAGTTAGAGCCGCCCAAAGAAGATAGTATCATGGTGTAATGATTGAGTCCCTTTGACTTATGTATCTATGGAAAACACATGAAATGTTGGGAATCATATATATAATTTCTTTTTGAATTGTTGGCTACTCGTATTCTTGGGGTGAGATATGAGATGGAGATCCCCTTACTCTCTCATTTGGGATTCCTTGACTGAGAATATATTTATATCCAACTTCAGTAACCACTCCTCTGGTTTTGGTTACTCTCTTTTTAGGAGAGGCGAAGATGTATAGGTTATTCCATGAACTTTTCATTTCTAGATTCTCGTGGTTATATGAGTATACTCATCTTCCATAGGTATAGAATAATTGATGATAAGTTCATCATCTCTCCATTTCAAGATCTTTATGTTTGGATGAGTTTATGTTCCTTCTCTTTTTGTGTTGAGCTGTACTCTTTTACCATACCTTATTCTATCCACTTCTTTCATCTTTATATATATCTCTTAATTATTCCCCTTAAAATTTTCAGGGAATTATATAAGTTATTTTTATACTCAACCCAGCACGGAATTTTCCTAACACATGTTGGGTTTTGTGTAGATGGAGTGAAGGTCGATCTCAAATTCATAGGATCTTAGGGATACCGACATATTGGACCATGTATGATGGTCGTATCTTGGTATACCAAATATGGGATCTCACTAATATTTACTATTTTCTAGTTTTTTTAGATTGAGACATATTTCTGGTTTGGGAATGTATTTTACCCCCTTTTATTTTTAGTATTCACTACCATACTTTATTTTGTTTAGTGGTCCATGCATATTTGTTATATTTAGTGTAGTATGACATCCTTTATTTATTTCCATCTAAAATTTTTCATTTAGTTTATTGGGTGACTGTGTATAGGTTATTATGTAAATGTGTTTCCAAGTTAGTTATGCCTTCGGTGCTTGTTTCCACCCTTGGCCAACGGGGGTGGGCTTGGGGTAGTTGTGACTCGAGCCCCAGCTTGGGCCGGGTCGTGAATGATTTGTATCATAGGTGGTTCAACCCTTGGGGTGTTATTTAGATGTTTATCTAAAAAGGTTTTGATTGGGTTTAAGGAAATAATTTGAAAGTGTCTCTATTGCATCTCTCAGACCAGGGAGTCCAGTGATGGTGCAACAGATAATGTTTACATTCACCAAGACCTTGACTACCATCTTTTTGACTCAACATGCCGAGACATTTGTTGTAGGTATCAATGGTACATGAATCATATAGTATCAAGTATTTTACTACACTTATTGAGTCAGCTCCCCATAATTGTTGATATAAATATATATATTCTCATCTGAATACATTACTCCTTGATAACTTTCAGGATGCCTCTCCGATGACAGCCAACCAGGATACTATCTACTGTTCATGATGAAAATACAATGAGCGACGAGGCCTCAGTTTAGGGTCCACCTAGTGATCCCCTTACTCCATGTTGGAAGATAGAAACTCTATAACCCATTGATAATAATATTGTTCCATCAGAGAAGGAAAATTATGTTTATATGCTGAGAACACTCCACAAGATCCAGAGTTAAAGACTACTGAGGTTCCACGTTAAGTCGGATCCCCAGGTGGTGGAGGATTCACTAGAGTCAGTGGTCCGTATATTCAGGCTTATCAGAACACTGATAAATAAGATGGTGGATTTGGAATCCATTTTTTCCTTGGAGTAGCTGAGTATTAGTGAATTCTGGTTACCCAAATGCACAATGAGTCAACACTCTTATGGGATGACTTCCAGTAGCTATTTCATGAGGATTACTACCCATACTTCTTACAATCTATTCATATTTAAGAGATTCTGGAGCTTCATTAGAGAGGGATGACCATGTATTAGTACATAAATCGGTTCACATACCTCATGTTCTACTCTCTTGACATGATCAAAGATGACTAATTCTAAGCACATAAGTTTGAGTAGGGACTCTGTAAAGAGATCTGATCCAGTGTAGTGACCTTGTGCATCCCCACCTATCTTGGGGTGTTGGAGTAGGCACTTGTGATAGAGAGATTTTTGTCAAATGAATGCCATATAGCTGGATCTGGAAATGGACATGATAGGGCTAAGTTATCTATAGTAGCAAGAAATATCTCAAAACCTGAGACCCTTCCATGAGCATTATCAGGGAAGTGGTCATATAGTGCAACAACATCGTAGAGAACCAAGAAGACCAAGGTGGGAAGATGCTATGATTGTGATGGGCAAGGTCACATGGCACAATACTGCCCGACTAAACATGATGAACATCCCAAGTAGATAGAATATGGACCACCATTGTAGAGACAATGATGTACATCACTTTAACCAATCCATGATAAAGGAAAAGTAAATATTTTGAAGGATTGAAGATCTATTTGATTAGTTGTGAGGTGAATGATGGTTCTCCAAGATCGATCTTAGGTATGACTACAACTAGTTGTGTGAATGGGGATGATATATCAATGTTTTATTTCCAATGTTGATATGGACACTATGAGTTCCTAGTGATGCCCTTTGGTGTGACAAATTCCCCCACTATCTTTATGGGTTTGATGAACTAGATCTTCCAGTCATACTTGGACCAGTTTTTTATTGTCTTCATTGATAACATACTTGTATACTCTAGAAAATAGGAGAAGCATTTAGAGAATTTGAGGATGGATCTTGTTTTACTTCAAGAGCACCAACTTTATTGAAATATCTCGAAGTGTCAGTTCTGGATACATAATTTTCCCTTTATGGGTAATGTTATTTCTGAATAAGTTTTATCTATGGATCTAGCCAAGTTTGAAGTGGTGCTTACTTTAGATCCACCCACGAATGTGTCATAGGTAAAATATTTCTTATCTTGGTAGGGTACTATAGAATATTTTTTGGAAGAATTATCTAGAATTTTGTTCCCTTAAACTGATCTGATGTAGAAGGGACATATGTTTACCAAGTTTTAGTAGTGCCAAAATTTCTTTGAGGATTTGAGGTAGAGGATGATGAGAGAGCCAGTGTTGAGGCTACCAGAGGAAGGTGTTGATTTCTTTGTACATTGTGATGGCTTAGGAGCGGGCCTCAGTTGCATGTTGAAGCAATGACAGGAAATCATTGCATAAGGGTTGAGGTAGTTGAGACCCAATGAGAATAATTATGCGAACCATAATCTAGAGATAGTAGTGGTAGTATTAACCTTGAGTATTCGGAGGCACTACCTACTAGGAGAGTGATTTGTGGTTTAATCAGACCACCAGAGACTCAGGTACATCTTCACTTAGTGTGAACTGATCCTGAGACAGCGATGTTGGTTGGATTTCTTATAGTACTATGACATTGAGATAGTCTATACTATAGGGAAGGGAATGTTGTAGAAGATGACATTAGAAGGAAGTCCCAGGTTCATCTAATGTGGGATGATTTGAAGTAATTAGCTTCCCAACATATTATCCTAGTAGAGAAAGGGGGTAAAACTTGTCTATAGTCGATGGTGTTGACTCCTTTTCTCCTCAAGAGTGTGAAAGAGTCCCATTTGGGAGACATTGACTGCATGGTTCTGCGTGATCATATAACCCTAAGAAGCACACCAGATGAGTATTAAGAAGAGGTAATCATGACATCTTGTTACAAGGGTGAACAATGGTTCCATTCATGATATGGGAGGAGGTGATGAAGGAGTTCCACACTTCTACATTAACTATACATCCCTGTGTGGGGAAGATGTAGAGAGATCTTGAGTTGCAGTTTTGGTGTTCAAGTATGAGGGGAATCATAAATGAGTTTTTCTCATGGTGGATCACTTATCAATAGGTGAAAGATGAGAACCATGTTCTGGAAGGTGCGTTGCTGCCTCTTGAGATCCAAGAGTGGAAATGGGATGACATAACCATGGATTTCCTCATAGGTATTCCACACATAATGAAGGGAAATGATTCCATATCGGGGATAATATAACAACTCACAAAGTCAATGTACTTCTTTCATACGAGGGAACAAAGTTCAATGGAGAGTTTGGGGTAGTTTTACATACAATAAATAATCTGAGTTCATGGGGTACCCCCAATGATTGTCTCTGATCATGACATAAAGTTTACATCATGATTTTGGAGGGGACTGCAAGATGAATTTGGGACCATGTTTTGGGTGAGTATAACATTTTACCCCTAGAATGATGGGAATAATTAGTGCACTATCTAGATTCTAGAGGATATGTTGAGGTCTAGTGTGTTGGAATTCAGACATAGATGGGAGGATAAACTAACTTTGGTATATTTTTGATACAATAACAACTGTCACAATATCATCAGCACAACACCTTTTGAGGCCCTATATGGGATACCCTACAAGTCACCCTTATGTTGAAAAAATATTGGAGAGTCTTCTCTTTTGGGCCTAAAGTTTGTAAAGCTGACAATAGAGAAAGTGCAGTTCATCCATGAATAGATGAAGATAACCCAGAATAGAGAGAAATCCAACATAGATCGCCATCACAGGCCCTTAGAGTTTGAGCAGGGAGAACATGCATTCTTCAAAGTCTCCATACGATGAGGAATGATGGGGTTTGGTCGGAGAGGAAAGATATCGATGAGGTTCATAAGGACATTAAAGATCATGTACAGGGTTTGTGTGGTTGTCTATTACCTTGACCTACCCTCATAGCTGGAGCAGTGCACAAATTCTTCCATGTGTCATAGCTGAGGAAATACGTGTATGACCCTATGCATGTCATTGATTGGGGTGAGCTGGACATTGAGGATGAATAAAAATTTTAATATCACCTATTGGATATCAAGTAATGAAAAGAGTAGAACATAGGAGGATAGACCATCCCTTTGGTTCAGGTGTTGTGGAAGCAGAGAAATGTGTAGAAGAGTTCCTGGGAATGGGAGAACCAGATGCAAACTTAGAATCCCAAGTTGTATTAATAGTTTTTTCTTCTTAGGGATGAAATGTTTGAAGGAGGGAATGATGTAGAGACTCATTTTTTCTGTTGTAAAACTTGTAAATTTTTCAAAATATATTTCCAGACTCAGGCGCTAAGGCGACATGCAATTTTGAGGCTCGGTGTGTCTAAAATTAATTTTATAAAAATATTTAATATATTTATATTGTGTGATTGATTAATTAAAGAAAATGGGATAAATATTAAATGGTTGATTAGATCAGAAATCCAAGACCATGATTGGGTCTAGAATATATTATTTTCCTTAGGAAAAACATAAAATGGGTCAATGAGGGATGATTAGATGTCTCAATTTTCGGAGATACATTTTAGTTAAATAATTATTTAATTAATTATTTGACTAATCAACTTTGACATAATTAAATTCTTATAAATAGGTTATTAGAGGGTTTTTCTAGGTTTGAATCACAATTCACCGTTCACTGGTGAAGCTCTACTCCCCACCTCCTCTAGAGAATTCATTTGTAGAATTCCTTCGAAGAATGATGAACCACTGATTGAAGGCGGATTGAAGCACAATGAACGCAACATATCCTCCTACCTCATTGGAAAACACGTTCTTCACTAGATATTGATTCAAACAAGAGGCATGACTCATATTTAGTTATTTTGTACACCTTATATTAAATTTTTGAGCATTTTTAATCATTTATTCATCTGCACCCCTCCCTACACCCTTTTTACCCAAAAGAACTGAAATTGGATCATCTCTTTTTCTTAATCATTTATTTCTAACCCTAGATCATGTTATTGATTGTTTTCAAGAATGATCATTCAATGATGATAAAAACATTTTTATTGGTGTATTTTCTTCACCCTTTATTTACATTATTTTATGTTGGAACCCCACAGTTCTCGGATCTAAAGTTGACGAGCATCTTGAGCTCAATCAGGTGCCTGAATTTTTGGCGGATCGACTAATCGTCAACGGTTTTGCAAGATGAGAAGAGAACTAGATAGATTGTTAAGTGAGGATGACCGATCTAGTGATTAAACATTGAATTTATGATAAAAAAAGTTTAAATGATGTGTAGAACATTAGTCCAAACCCATATCAACGAACAAGGTCAATCCACAAAGAGTAATGACATGAATCAGTGTTCTTTGGCTAGATCCAACAATTTCAGAATTATATCAGGAGATATCAGTGATAGGTGAAGTGGATTTGAAGTGGTAGATCGAATATGAGATTTTTAGAAAAATTGTGACTACAAACCATTTAAAATCAAGAACACATGGCGTATATCCTCTTTCCATTGGAAATTCTAGGCTTTGTGAACCCATAAGGATAGAACACCGTGCAATTCTGTGACATGTAGTGTAATGCCTTGTAATGTGTACGAGTCATGTGAAGAATTATATGTTTATAGACACACCATGTACAATGTACATGAATATAGGTTTTTCACACGGGCATCATCCCATGTAAACCCACATGATGTGTACCAATGTACCTGGACACGGGGTCCAAGTACATGAACACAACCACAAGACACGACCCTAATCTTAGATAGTTAAGACACTACATGTAGTCCTCCTACACGATGTGTTATACAACATGGGATGAGACCCATGTACTGACCAAATACATGAACTGGAATCTAAGAGAGACAATTCACTACATGGTTCCCCTCACATTCCATGTACTACTTAAGCTCTTTTGAGCGATCTTTAAACCTCCATATATCTTATTTTTGAACTTGGATTTTGTCCTCTAAGATTCCTATCTTAAGTTTTTTTCTACATAGAACATGATAGTTCCATAAACAAGAGTATTTTGAGATTTTATGTGAAATCTTCCATGTTTTCACAAACTGAGGTGACACCTGATGATGATAGGGATCGTACAAAATCACTAGAGTAGTACCGGGCTTACCCTCTAACTTGGCTGGGTAGTGGCATTCCCCAATGGGAGTTTGGGATTTACCCTCTAGTAGAACTGGGCAGTGGTGTTCCCTGATGATATTTCTATGTTTTCATATATTAGGACTGGGTAGTAAAGTTCTTCGAAATTCTAGGATTACCCCTAGTTGTGATTGAATGTGGGGTTCCCCAATGAAATCTTCCATGCATAACCCTCTAGCTGGGTTGGGTAGTGGCATTTCTCTAGTGACTCACCTGGATTACCCCCTTGTAGGACTAGGTAGTGTAATTTACCAATAAAAATCTTGAGTGGTACCCACTATTAGGACTGGGTAGTGGTGTTTCTCAGTGACTATCAAAGTAAGACCCTCTTTTCGTACTAGGGCACAATATCCTTTCCTAAAACCGGTGACCCCTCGACTATGTGACATAGTGACAAGGAATGGTTTGTCGAACCTATGGAATAAATAGAAATAGGGGAACTTTCACCACTGATACATTTTATTTTGAGGTGACTTAAATTCATTCAAGTGAGTCATTTTCACCTAAAGAATATAGTATCTATGTGTGGCGATTGAGTCCCTTAGGCTTGTGTGTCCTAGTCAGACACATGAGATATTGGGCATCGTAGATGGACTTCCTTTTGAAACTATTAAGTACCCATATTCTTAGGATAAGCTATGATATGATGATCCCCATACTCTAAAATTTGGGATTCCTTGAATGATCATGTATTTATATCATGTTTCAGTGCCCACTCCTCAGGTTTTGGTTGCACTCCTTATAGGAGAGGTGAAGATGCATAGGTTATGCCACATTATTTCTGTGTCTAGCTTCTCATGGTTGGATGAGTCTAGTCTCCTACTATAGGTAACGAAGACTCAATGAAAAGTCCATATTATCACCATTTCAAGCTCTTTATGTTTGGATGTGTTTAATTTCCCACTCTTATTAGGTTGAGCTGTAATCTTTTACTCTACCTTATTCTATCTACTACTTTCTTATTCTTCTATATCTCATACTACTCTCACTTTACATTTTTGGGGTTTTCTATTGGGTATGTATATACTCACCCATTTATGGTCCTTTCCTAACACATGTCGTGTCTTTTGTATATAGTTAATAGGTCTATTTCGACATTAAATAATCTTAGGGATATAGAATTCTTGGATTGTGTATGGTGGTCGTAGCTTGGGATACAAGAGTTGGCATCTCTAAACTATTTACTCTTTTCCAGTTTTGTCTGTTTGACACATATTTTTGTTTTTTGTGTGAATTATACCCCTTTTTTAGTATTCACTGCTGTACTTCATTCTATTTAGTATTCTATGAATATTTGGTATGTTTATAGAAGCATTTCATCCTTTATTTATTTCCCTTGGCACTTTTTCATTATGTTGGTTGTGTGTGTACGTACATGTACTTAGGAAAATGCATCCTTGTTTTAGTTATACCTTAAAAACATGTATCCACCCCTTAGACAATGGAGGTGGGCTTAGGGTAGTTGTGGCTTTAACCTCGGCTAGGGTTAGGCCATGATCTAAACCCTAAGAACATAAGGGTAAATTATATGGGAATTACGAATCACATCCTGGAAAGGGGTGCCACGCCGTGAATATTACCTTTAAATATAAAACCCCAATGTTATGAATTTTATAATTTAATGAGGGTGGATGGCCATATCATGGTGGAGAGATTTATTATCATGTTACTTTATAATATGTATTGAAAATAATACATTTCTTTTTTAGAATCTTATGTGTCTCCTTAGAAAACCATATCTATTGTTTTAGGAACTTTATTTTTTCCCTTTGTAATTTTTTTACGAGAAATGATGGACATGTAGTAAAAATGGGTTCATATTGTGATAGGAATTTTAGAAAGTTTTTTCATTCAATAGGGATGAAAACCCCACCATGAAGTCCTAGATATGGGATATTTAATTTGGGATGGAATAGGCACATCACATTTCAACTTATGGGTTATTCCACGATGCATGGAGAAGGATCACACCACACAAAGGTGTCGTGATGTGGAACCATAACATGAAGTAATTTAAAACATGAAGGTGGAGGGCCTTGCCTTGATGTATTGAGGAACATGATTCAGTGATTCTTCCTTGTAGATGAGTTCCACACCATGGCCTAGGGAGACAACCTCAAGGGGGAATGACCATATAGTTGTCGTCATGTCACAAACTTAATTGTCACACTGTGATGCATTTCCTGAGTATTTTTTAACATATTAAATTAATTATATAGTTTTAAATTTAAATATTCTAAATTAGGGTTCCTCATATACTACACCCATATATTCAAACCTCTTTCCTACCTCTCGATCTCATATTTTCCTAACCAAGTTATCCACATTTTCTCAACATATTTAAGTACTTTTTTATCTTAGAAATACCTTGTGGTATGTTTACCAGCCTTATTTTTTTCATATTCTATAACTTTTTAGAGGTCTTACATGAGTTTTTTATGTTTTTCCCTTTTTTAGGGATTGTTATTCTTATACTTTCACTATTTGAGATTAGAATGTTGTCTAATATTGAATATGTATCCTTCTATGAGAATAATTTACGTGATCTCTAAATTATACCTAAAGTCTCTTCTCATTTTATATGTGTGTATGATGTGTAGTTACATAATAATAATGTATGATTTACTTAAAAATAATTGAAAGAATTATATATTCTTATAAATGGAAACCAATCTATTAAAACCACGATTAATTCATGAATTAATGTCGAACCAAAACTATTCTAGCTGCCACATGAGGCTTTCCTTGACCAAATGAATAAGAAGAATATTGGAAGAAACTTAAGGTGTAACCTAAATAGAATTGAGATATATATTGAGTGGGTTAATATAATCCCCAATGATGTTATATGGACATATATCAGGTGGGTTGTGTATCCCTATTATGATTTATGTTATATCGAGGTATACTAGGTGGGGTGCATAGTCCCCTAATAACTTATGTTGTATAGATATATATTGGATGGGATGTGATTCCAACCAATAATTACATTATATAAATATACAGGGGAAGGTTTATATTCCCTGTGATTATGTTATACAGAGTTGTAACAAGAGGGGAACATATCCCTATGATACTTATATTATAATGTATGTATTAGGGAATTTTTTTAATCATTGTTCTAACAATGTGTCAGGTTCAGAGACATTTGGAACTAGAAAAAATAGGTAAAGTCAATACCAAGTGTCACCTTAAAGGAAAATTATTGATAATGGTTTATTATTTTGTTCAGTTATCTATTAAAATACCTCAAAATACACTCTATTGTAACTAGATATATTCAGGGACATTGTTAGTGATGACCTATTGAGTTATACTCACACCTTACTTAGGATTTTATGGGTGCCTAAGAAAATTTCATGGTTTGAGGATATCATAATTGAGAATTCCATATGGTTGATAATTTATTGAGGTAGTTGATATAGATCATGGGAGATGAAACTCAGGTAGGCCTATAGACTAGTTTTTATGGGTTTT
This sequence comes from Viscum album, assembly GCA_963277665.1. Lineage (NCBI taxonomy): Eukaryota > Viridiplantae > Streptophyta > Magnoliopsida > Santalales > Viscaceae > Viscum > Viscum album. The sequence continues at coordinate 1,186,799,738 of OY728143.1, read as the reverse complement.
CTAGTATATTTTACTTTTAGTTATTTTTGGAATTTTGATTTATATGATCCACCCATGGTGGATCTCAATTTTTTTATATTCCTTGTATTCCATATAGAACATTAATTTTTATATAGCCTGAGTTATTTATATTTGTTCATTTACATTATTTTTTATGTCGACTTGTTATTTTTATCTAGATGAATGTTATTATTGTTTCTTCTAATGTTATTTTTCTATCTTTTATCTAAGAGAAACAGTCTCCCTACTAATAGTATTAAAACCCACTTCTAGTTATAAGCATATGGTATATTGGAAGGGGTGCAAGAGGTCATGTGGATCTCTAATCCAGTTATCATGTAAGGATTCGGGCTTCAGTGTTACAAATTAGATAAGGCTTTCTATATTTATGAATAATGTTTTAATGAAATATGACACTAAGCATACTATTAAATGGAAAATAAGATTGAATCTGAAAAATAAAATAGATTTTTAGGGTAACAAAAATCAAAATTTTGGATGCTGAGATTATTTATCCTATATCAGATAGTGCATGGTTTAGTCTAATTAATGTAGTACTAAATAAAGATTTTATAATAGTGGTTATAAATGGAAATAATAATTTTTTTTCAAAAAATGATAGTATCATCATGTAAGGTATGTATTTACTACAAAAACATTAATTTAGTCATATAGAAAGACCACTTCCATGTACCCTTTATTGACCAATTCCTGTAAAGTCTTGTTGAACACTTATATTTTGTATAGATGACTACTCAAGCTATAATAAAGTGAAAATTAATCTATTATACTAAGATAAAAAAAATTATATTTTTATATGGGATATTTAATTACATGATATTTCTATTTAGTTTATATGGTTCTCTTTTCATATTACAAAGGTGCAAGATGAAAATATTTTCCAATATGGTGGAAAGGACCATTTAAATATTCATGGATAACATATATATTGTTGGAATTTAATTTCAATAATCCTTATAGAACCTATATAAATAACTTCATAGATATAAAGAGAACAATTTAGTTTTGAATCAAGAAAAAAAATCAAATTGATAGTGAAAAAATGTATTTTTTTGAAATCATGAATCTATAAAGATATAATTGAAGGTGAAAAATAAAAAATTAAAGTGATATAAACACTCCCTCTATAAAACATAGTAAAGGTATTGAGTAGTTTTTTGGGACATATAAAATTTTATAAAGGTTTATCAAGGATTTATTAATGATTACATGAAAACTGTGTTTATTTTCAGTGAAGGGTGTGAGTTAAACTTTGAAATAATTTTTTGAATTTTTTTAATATATTGAAGTAGGAGTTAGTATATGTTTTAGCTGTTCTATAACTAGGCTATGAACTAATTTTTGAGATAATAAATGATGCTAGTGTTTTTTAGTTTTTGTTTTTATTGGATTGACGAATTAAAAGGAACAACATGTCATGTATTTTTTTTAAAATATTATCAATGGTGGTCAAATGAATTATACGACTATAGAGATTAAAATTATAATAATGGTGTATATAACAGATAAATTTATGCTATATTTTATTGGAATCTAGGTGAATGTTTGTAGAATTATTCATCTTTGAAATATTTACCTTTAAATAAGGAAGCTAAACTATGGATGATAAGGTGGGTTCATCTACATGAATTTCAACGTGAAATAAAGGAAATTAGAAGATATTAAAACCATGTTGAAAATAATTTTTCATGATTTTGAAAGTTAAAAAGTATTAATATGATTTAATAAAGGTGAATTCTATGATTATATTTTCTTCATAATCAAAACCAAGGTTCCTACAGTGTTATTCCAAGATTATAAAATATCTTGTTACTGAAAGGATACTAAAAATAATTTTATGGAATGATAATATGTTGTTCAAGGATAATGTGAAATAAAATTTCTCAGAAGAATAATTTTTATTCAAGAAAGAGTATATGTAATCATAAAATAAGGTATGAAAGGCATGGAAGTTCTCTCTACCCTGAATAATTTAAATTCATTACCATGAAAAGAAAATTATGGAAGTGGAAAGACTATTGGTAATGTTTTGGAAAGTGGTTTCTACTAGAATACTATTTCTAAGGATCTTGAAGAACATGTTAAGGCCTATGAAAAGTGAAAAAGGATAGGAAACATAGGAAGAAGATAGAAGATGAGTCAATCTGAAATAATTGAGGTATATTTTTTTGATGTGTGGGGATAAGATTTTATGTGTCCATTTCAAAGGTCACATTGGAATGGGTAAATATTGGTTTTTGTTGACTATATATCAAAGAGTGTAGAAAATTTAATTTACCAAAAAATGGGAGCTTTGGTATTTATATTTATAATGAAACATATCTTATTCACATTTATAGTTCTTATATCCATAATTAGTGATAATAGAGAACATTTTAAAAATAGTCAGGTTTGATCACTTATAGATAAATATGATTGAGAACATAGGGAATGAATAAAATATAACCCAGAAACCAATGGGTTAGTTGTAGTGTCAAGTAATGAAATACAAAGAATTTTTAATTCATTATTAGATTACACAAATTCATACAAAAAACAATCATAATTTATTAAAAAGGTTGTTTTTTATGAAAAGTATGCTTATTGATTTTTGAAATTGAAAATAAGGAATATTATGTTGTTATGACAATGAATATGGACTACAAAGTAGATAATTATAATAAGAAGTCTGATTTTAATAATCTAGAAGAAATTAGAAGAGTATAATATGAAAATAAAAATATGACCAAAGTTAAATTTAAATTTTTTAGAACCAAAATGATTCAATAAAATTAATTTAAGGAACAATAATAATCCTTTTAATTAATTCTAAAGATAAGTTCTTTCCTATAAAAATAAAATCATGGTAGTTATTTTTTCATGGTGTTAAAAATCAAACCTAAAAGAGTAGTAGATTCCATTATAGAATAAGTATAATAATTTTCATTGAATGAGTAGAGACTGAATACTTACTACAAAAAAGAAATTAGAAGTAATGCACAACTTCTATTTTATAGTAATGAAGCTAAATAATTCAATAAAATGACTTTTAAAAAAAGTAACTGTGGAAGGAAACTGTTGGTATCACAACTACACTTCTTTTTTAAATCAATTAATCTAAATAATTCAAGAAGAATACTTTTAAAATAATTAATCTTGATAGAAAACTATTGACTTCACAACTACCGTATAATAAGAAAACTATATAGTATCCACTTTAACTTATGAAGATAGAAATAAATTATCGATAGAAATCCCATTTTATAATGAATAGAAATTATAATACTCAAAACCCAAGACAATTCAATTTAATGAAAAATATATGGATAATAAACACACAATACAATCAAAATATAATTGTAGAAATAAATAAAGGAAAAGGAACAACATAAAATTATGTACTTCAGACATACGTCCAAATCCAGGAAGGAATACTTCGGCTCCTTTATTCAGGTAAATAAAAGACGATTAAATTAAATCAACATATCTCTTATAATGAATGATATTTACCTCTATAATATAGTAGGACCCATATTGTGTAACTTATAGTAATCTCTAATTGATCTTTGTCAGATTTAGTCCACCTTTCAGGATATTCATAGACAAACCCTCTATTCAGTCAAAGTATTCCACCATATAAACTTGTTTAAATGGTTCACTATGAATGTTTTAAAAATCATACAAGATTATTCCTATAGAATATTCCATTTACCTATATTATCTCTAGCCAAAAATCAAGGGTATCCTCCTACTACAACTTCTAGTTATTTTTTATTTATATTATCTGATGGTTTCATTTGACTACATCATCTGATAATCAAATCTTTATAGATTCTATCTATCTATTATATAGATTCCCAAACCTTTTTCTGCAACTTTCACCCTTCCAATCTGGTCCATCAGACATTAAATGCCTAAAATTACTCTTTCTAGTATACAAATTTTGTTTGGATCGAAAAATAGTTTCCTCAACAAAAACCCATAAATATCCCACATGGAATCATTTAAATTTGGATTAACCACCAAGTCCCTTATTAGCTTCTAAAAACCTACTTTTTTTATTAAATATTCTCTTATAGTTAGTGTCACACTTGGGTTTTTCTTTCACCCATTGATTCAATTCATTTTTGAATATTAGTTTTTTCTCTTGAGTTTTGGCTGTGACATGTTTGAAGTTTGAGATGATCCTTTGTTTATATTTGGTCCTAAGGTTATTAATTAGTTTCCCATAAGATATTTTTTTTAAAAGAATATAATTTTTTGGTTAGAACCATGAGGTGAATGGTTTGAACACATGTTTTCAATCCATGATCCATTCTCTAGGAAACCATGTGGGAAAACTATGTGCCTTTTCCCAATTATTAAAAATATTAAAATTCTAGATGTTTCCTTTTGGGATTTATCCCCAAATCTTAATTTCTCTCCCCCATTAATAATATACTACCCTAGTAACCTCATCCTCCTCCCATGGCTCCCTTGTATCACCATTTGGTGGTGTATTTTTCTTATAAACTCTAAGAAATATTTAAGGTCATGTGGTGGTGTGGTTGGGATTTCACATCATTTTCCAGAGATTTCTACACATGAGGTAGGTGGATCCATGATTTAGAATTTTAAAATGATTATATCTTGATTTATTGAGTTTATAAATATGTTCTATGATTTATTTGAGTGGTGTGAAATATTTTTTGGAAATATTTTGGCATGAATATACGGTGAAAGTTGATTTTCCAATGGGAATGGTTATGTTTTCTTGTATGCCATGTTGTGGGATCCTTGGGAGTGTTTTATGAATTTTTTTAATAATGAAAAATAGGTTTTAAAATGAATTTGAGGTGATAATGTATTTGAAAGTGACTTTTTCAAAGGAAATTATTTTTTATGGAAAGATGGTTTCCCTGTTCTATACCTTTAATTTCAACTGCAAATTGTTTTAATGTTGGAAAGCATGTTTGAAGTGGAATAAATTTATGTATGGATTTTAAAAAGGGATTGGCCTATAAAAATGGATAATTTAGTTATGTTTTATTCTTGGAATGTCACTAAATGGGTTTCATGGGTGGTTAAAGTACTGTGAAATTTTTTTTAAACGATTTTGGAATGTGTAAAATAAAAAGAGGTTTGTTTATGGAAATAATAGTTTTTTTGTAATGATTTGTGAAATTAGTGATTTCATTGTGTATTTGAAATTCTTGGAATTGATATGTGAATGTGGTGATTCGTGATATATGTGGAATGCATGATTGAGCATTAGGGAATCCTGGGTATCTAGGTGGACTGACTTGATCTAGAATGATAGTGATATATAATTGGATAATCCCAGTTTCACTTAGCATTATTGATGATTATAGAACTTAATAAACATGTATTATGATTTTAGACCATTGGGACAATTGTTTGTTCCCTCCTAGTGGCTCGTGAATGAGAAAGTTATGGTATTAGTTTTAATACCACATCTCACCGAGGACTGTGGTTCTAGTGTCTCACTCATGCTAGATCACTGCAAGGGATTTACCCATGCTGCTCTCTTATGACATGATAATTATGTGATGTGGTGTCATATCTTAGTACAAAATGGACGTTGGGTTTTTTTCATTTTAAATAATGTTTATTTTAGTAAAAGTTTCCTTTTTAAATTCTACCTTTTAAATTGTTGTTGTGAAAGTGTTTTTTCTTAAAATGTTTCCTTAAAATGTTTCAAAGGTTTTTACATAAAATAGCCTATTAAATTTTATTCTAATATTGTAGCATGTAATCCTTTCTTTTTGGTGAAATCATTATGGGATTTGGATCACACCATACATACACTTATTTTTTATGCAGAACTTATTATGTGTGACCTAGGTAAAGGATAGATTAGTCATGGAGGTGCCAGTGGTTTTTGTTTCTTGTGTTCCATATGTTACATGTATTGGTGGTGGTCGTTTGAGGGTGATTCCCCTCATGTTACATAGAGGGTTTTGCAAAATGTTGAATCTAGAAATTGTTGCACTTTGTTTGGTTATGGTTATTAATGTATGTATTGTTTATTTTTGTTAGTTATTTATGATTATATAAATGGTTGAAATCAGGCCTAAATCATAATTCTGATATTCAGGCACTAGTTTCCAGCCTGTGGGGATCGGTAACACCCTTCAGTCCTTAACACAGGCTGGGTTGGGTGCCAGGTTAGATGGAATCCCTAGCTTGGTTCATAAAAAAATGGCACAAAAAGAGGTCATGCTCTTTTTGGGTCATGTTATTTGGATAAGATTTTAAATATATCAGATCCAAGACTATCTAGAATTTATTTTTGGGTTATGAGTAGGGTGTTTGGCCAGCACACCTCATAAAAAGAATCAATATACCATAAGATGTCAGGTTTCTTTTGGATTTTTTGGTTCTTGTGGGTTGTTTTGTGTTAGGAAATAAGAAGAGAGTTGAGGTAAAGGTCTCATTGAGATTGCAGAGCATAAAAATCCATGTTGATCTAGGGGAATATTCCTTGAATACTCCTTGTGATGGTGGTGTGATTGGAGTTTGTCCACTAGCCATATGACCAAGTCATCCACAAACGCTAGTTTCCTCCTATGATTTTTTTTGTCTTCTTGGGTTCTTAAATTTCTTTTTGAAAGCCCCATTTATGGAATTGTGAAAATTCAATTTAAGTAGGTAATTATATTTTTTTTTTGGAAATGGGAAAATGGACTTTTAGAATCAACTTTGAGAAAGACATTAAAAAATGGTTTTTTATAAAATGAACATTGGGGTAAAACAAGAATTTCTTAGTGAGGTTAGAGTTTTATAATAAAGATCTGGAGCTTAATGAAATAATTTGTTTGGAATGATGAAATTTTTTTAAAGAGGGATTGGAATTTGCTTTAAAAAATGATTTTTGATTTAATGGGATTTGTTTAATTGGAGAAAATGTTTTGAAAGGGTTGAGTTGAGTTTTTAATGTAAATAATAGGATATTTGATTTTGAGAGAAATGAAATGATTATGTGTAGGATTTGAATTTGATTTTGACTTAGTGGTGAGTGAGTTTCTGAAAAGTTTTCTAAAATATTTAAATGTGAAGTAAAATTGAGAAGGTGAAAGTGTGGTTTGAATATTTTATCTTAAAAAGTTGAAAAGTTTTGTTTTAACCTTTGGCATTTCCCTGAGTGAAAAAATGCATGGACATGTAAGGAAAAGTGGATGAATGCATAGTTTAGCATGAAAATATGCATGTGTGAGTTTATATAGAATTCTATTGGTGAGTGGGAAACCCAACAATATTGTTTTATTTTTAAAAAATTCTTTTAAATAAAATATGTGGTGTTTTTTAACTGGTGGTTGTGTGATGTGGGTATCCTGGTGATTTTTTAATGTTTCTTGCTGGATGGGTTGATTTTGAGAGCTCTTTATGTTTAAATAGTGTTTCATGTTTGAGTCATTATTGATGAGTTAGTTTTGAAATAATGGTTAATGGGTTCTTTTGAAAAAAATGTGTTCGGCCTTTGAGTTGGTTACCATTGTGTGTTCAGTGCTCATTTTTGATGAGTTTTGATTGATGGATTAGTTTGACTGGGTCCTTGGTTTTTTTTGTATAGTGTATGTACCCCAAATGATTTTATGGGTATTCAAAATTTGACCATGGGTGGTTCACTATCGGTAGACCCTCCAGTTGAACAAACCATAGACCTCATTATTTGGTTTTGGGATTTGATCCTCCTGTCTTTTATAACCATGTTAATCCTCTTGAATCGGAAGAGTGGATGTGGAAGGTTGAAAGAAAAATTAGTTTCCTTGGGTTGTCTGAGTCAATAAGGGTGAAGTTTTTCACCCACGTGTTTTAAAGTCCTATCTAGAAGTGGTGAATGGAATTCCACTTGGGAGAGTGGGAAGCATCCTAAGACTATTTGTGTTATCCATAGTATAAAAAGGCCCCTAGATATTTCATCAAATTTATTTAATCATATAATCAATCTATTCCATAAGTGTGGGAAGTCTGGTCATAAGAATCCATCATGTCTGTTTGTAGAAATAGTGTGTTGTTTGGGGCTCAGTTTAATGTCCCATTCCTTGTAATTATTATTTTTTTAAAATGTTCATGTTTTATTATGTTGCGTGGTGTTTCCCTTTAAAATCCAAATTTAAGAGTTCGATTATAAAACATGTGAGAAATTTTATTTTAACAGAAGAATGTTATTCCTTCAGGAACTTCTATTTTATCCATTTTAAATAGAGGCGTCTTTAGTGTGATCATGTTTACATTGTCTCTGGTTCAAGGTGAAAAGAGATGATGCGTGTGAATCTTCTAAGTCCCTATCTTAGTGAAAGAACCATGTTGTGGAAAAGTAAGTTATATGATGTGTTTTTCTCTTTTGGTTATGCCTACAGTGTTGTGTGGTCGCTCATAAAACCCAAATAAGAAGCATCAATTGGGGATTGTTAGCTCTTGACTATGGGGCAACATATGTTTCAAGAGATTAGGGCTCCAACCATATATCCCAGAGTGATTCCTTCCACATAATTATGAAACCATCTATGGTGTAAGGAACTTTGACATAGTTCACATCCCGCCGTTTAGGTGTGGACAATTTAAGGGTTATTTATATGGGTTTCCTTGTTGTTGTAAGTCCATCCTTGGTGAAAAATGTTAATGGTTTTATCTTCGTTTAATTCTGATGGTTGTGCCTTCTAGGATTCATGTTTTTTATTGGTTTTGCTTATGTGGGGGACCCTTGTGAAACCTTTTTGTTGTTCCTTTTGTCTTGTTCCCCCTACCTTCCCCTAGTGGTGGTAGTTCTGGCTTCAGTTTGGATGTTATATTATTTGTTTTAAGATAGTCATTTATAGTGGTGGGGAGACCCACTATCGGTCTCTTCATGGTACATTATAGTGTTTATTGGGGAATGTTTATTTTTAATGATTAGGAGTCCATTTTTTCCTCCCATTTTGATAATTCAGTTCGGTCTCCGTTGTGGATTTACATTGAAAAGTCTCATTTGGAGATATTGGATCTGATTTTAACATTCAAGTAAATGTGGGGTTTTTAGAGAGTACCCAATTGTCTTTTCTGAATCAAGAATTATAAAAGTATGGTTCATTTTGTTTGATGATCTTTAAGAAGTGGTTTGGATTCTTTTGTTCATTTCATTTAAGAGGTATGAGTTTCATTGGTAATGTCTATGGTTTCTTAGCTTAAAAGGTTGGGTTATATAGTATTGAGAATTTCTTGTCTTTTTATCAATAAACTGGAGGTCTTGAGGCTTTATGGGGGGTGGGATAAAATATATTTTGGGGAGTTCATTCTGGCCTCCCAAGTTAAAACTTATAAATCTCGATTTCCATTTGTAGTGGTATTGTTTCACTCATCATTTGATGTTTGTTGATAATTTTACTAGGTTATAGAGGAGTTTCAGGTTTTGTTTTTAGATCAAACATATGGAATGAATTTCTGAGGATATAATTTTTTTAGGGCGGGGAGAATTGTCACACCTGGGTTTCTGATTCACCATTTTTTCGATTCATTTTTTGGATCTTATTTTTTCACTCGAGTTCCGGGTGTGACAGGTTTGAACTTTGATATAATCCTTTATTTATATTTGTTCTTGAATTTATTCATTAGTTTCCACTTAGATATTTTGGTAAAGATAATGTAAGTTTTTTGGTTGGCACCATGAGGCACACGATTGGTGCACAATTTGTCAAACTGTGTGCCCTTCGCTAGAAAACTGTGTGGGAAAATAGTGTGATTTGTCTAGGTCATTAAAATTCTAAAAATTCCAGATGTGTCCCCTTAGTATTTATCCCCAAATCTACCCCTCTCCCCCATTTAGGATATCTAGCACAAGAATCCTCCTCCCCCTCCCATGGATCTCTTGGATCTTTAGTTTTTGGTGTATTTTTCTTATAAACTCTAAGAAATATTCAAGTTCTTGTGGCGATGTGGTTGGGGTTGCACATAATTTTCTAGAAATGTCTACACATGTGGTACAAGGTTCCATTATTTAGCATTTTTAGATGATTCTATCTTTCTTTCTTGAATTTATAAAAAATGTCAATGATTGATTTGGGTGTTACAAATTATGTTTTTGAAATATTTTTACATGCATATATGGTGAAAGTGTATTTTATAAAGGGAATGGTTTTTTTTATATGTTCCTTGTTGTGTGATCCTTTGGGTGTTTTATGAATCATTTCAAGGATTAAAAATGTTTTTTCAAAGTCACTTGAGGTGCGATGTTATTTTAATGTGAGTTTTTCAAGGAAATTGATTTTTATAGAAAGATGGATTCCTTATTGTGTACTTTTAATTTTACTGGTAAATTTTTTTAATGTTGGGAGACATTTTTAAAGTTGAACTAGTTTAAATATAGATTTGAAAAGTGGATTGGCAAATGAAAATGTTTAATTTAGTTATGTTTTCTTCTTGGAATATCGCCAAATGGGTTTCACGGGTAGTTAAAGTAGCGTGAGAACATTTTTTAAATGATTTTGGCATGTGTAAAATGAAAAGTGGTTTATTTATGGAAAATGGTAGTTTTTTGTAATGATTTGTGAAATTAGTGATTTTATTGTGTATTTTAAATGATTGGAATTGATTTTTGAATGTGTTGATTCACGATATGTGTGAAATGAAGGATTGAGCACAAGGGAATCTTGAGTATCTAGGTGGGATGACTGATCTAGTATTCTAGTGATACAAAAGTGGCTAGTCCTGGTTTCACATAGCTGTATTGATGATTACAACAATAAAAAAACATGTATTATGACCAGAGATCACTAGGCCCATGGTATGTCCCTTCCTAGTGTCTCATGCATGATAAATCTAATGGTTTTGGTTTCTATACCATGTCTCATTGAGGTACGAGGTTCTAGTGTCTCCCTCGACCAGATTACCCCTATGGATTTACCCATGGTTCTCTCTTGTGACATGATAATTATGTAATGTTGTTCCATCCATAGAAATATGTTGGAACTTGAGTGTATTTCATTTTAAATAAAGGTTTATTTTGGTAAAAGTTTCAATTTTAAATTTTCCTTTTAAAAGTGTTGTGCCAAAAATGGGTTTTATTACAATGTTTATTTAAAAATGTTTCGAAGACTTTTACGTGAATGAGTATATTAAATTGTGTTCTAATTTAATAGCATAGAATCCATTTTTTAGGAGGAATATTACTAAGATTTTTCTTACATACTAAATGCACCTTTGGGTGTATGTACACCTTGTTATGTGTGACCTAGGTAAAGGAAAGATGTGTTGTGGAAGTGTTGGTGGTTTAGGCTGCTAGTGTTCCACATGTTATAGGTATTGGTTTTGGTTACTTGATAGTGATTCCCCTCATGTTGCATAGATGTTTTTTCTAAAATACTAAATGACCTTTATCAAAACATCACCTCGATATGTCTCAGACAATGACCATTATCAACATGTCCACCGGGTTACAAGTCCCTTCTATCTTTTATAAATCCATCACTCCACCATCCAACAACTTTTCTATGAAGTGATTTATATGAATATTATTTATCCTTGAATTAAATGTAGATTTTTTTTATCTAAGTGAATCAAACTTTATAAATCATAAAATATCATCCCATCATATTTCTTCATATGAGATCCTCCACCATCCCCTTTATTTAAATAAACTCTTTCATATATTTCCTTAAACCTACATACTTAACTTAAATTTTTTGAGAGTATAACTATAGGTGGAATTTTTAACAACCATATAATTTTTATTCCCTAGAATTTGAGAAAATATGTAGTAGTTATCTTTCAAATGTATCTATCTACTCCAAATCCGGAGTCTAAAAAACTTTGTAATGACTCATCTATTCCAAACCAAAGTTCCATGCTTCCAGAACCCATTTAGTACTAGAGAATCAATTTTACATCCCCTAATGTAATATTATAGGGTTTTAAATGTTCCAATTGAAATCACCCACTTCTTTTAAAATGTAAAGATGAGTATAGAACATAGTGTATATAGAGATTCTAAAAAATGATGCATATTGAATCATTACAATTTAAATGGCCAAACCATCCGTTCATGGTGCCTTATCCCTAATTATATTGAAATGTACAACTGGGGGTGTGGTCACTAATTTTTACACACCCATAAAGAAGCACACCACCACATTTTAGATATAGTCTAATTAGCTAAGGTAAAAAATACAGGAACTTAAGTCTCTCACTACTTGCATCACCAAAATCCATTTTTCTTGAATGAGATCCTTCATCTCAAAACTTATAGAAAATTCAACCTTTAGTTTTTTGATCCTCTCCTTAACCAACCCTTCAATTGAAATATATTCAATATATAGAAGTAGTATGATGAAACTACCATCACCGGATACCTTTTGGTAATAAAAATGTAAATCATTTATTTATATGAACTTTTGATCCTTTATGAAGTCATTGAAATTATAATTCCAATTCATGCGTTCCTTATTTAAACCATAAAATGATTCTATTGATATTTAACAGAAGTTATGGGTTCAGTACTACATGAAATCGATTGGCCACTCTATATAAGTTTCTTTATCTATGTACTTATAAATTATTGTTGTCTTTATGTCCAACAGCTCCAAATTAAGTCCTTATATTGTAATAATGGTCAAAATTATTGGAATACTCATATATTTACTACCAATGAAAAAATATTTGATAAATCCGCACATTTTTTTATTAAAACAACTTTACAACTAACCCGGACTTTTACCTATTCATACCATCTTCTTCTTCCATCAATTGATAAATAGATTGACTTTGAAGGAATTTATTCCTATAACATCTCTCCATCATCTACTATGTTATGGACATGTGGTGGAAATTGATTCCATCCATTATAGATAAATCATATTGATTTGAGTCATTCAAAATTCAAGCCTATTCTAGGATCTCAAGCTCTCCATCATCTATTAGAATCAAGTATTTCATATCACTTTTATACCTTTGTACTCAGAACCTCACTCTAGAGGATATACAAAACTCCTTCTATTGTTCAAATCTTTATAGTACTAGAACTTATGTCGATTTATCCTATATATATTTTCTTGATCATTGCTAGTATATGGGTTCTTTGGAACTTTAGGCATTAAAAATAACATTAGAATTTGAATGTACTTAAAAATATCCTGTAGATAGTCTAGTTTTTTGGGTACTAATTTGCTTCTTAAATTATTTGGAACATACTAATTGTATGGATATCCATTCAGTATAAATTTACCCTCTAGTGATAATTTTATCTCATCAATATTATCTGATAAGCAGTAATTCATCTATATAATGTCTTTATTTAATATCACACTATGAATTTTTTAAACCTTATAAATTCTCTTTTCCTAGAGTCAAAATCCAAAATATTTTTCACCATAAACCATCAATGAACATACCAAGGACTTAATATCAAGATTGTTCCTGTCATTTTAATAAATTTGTATAAATGTGATCACACCTAACACTTTGATATGGGTGAAGTTCACCTTCCTTTTTTACAAACAAGCTTCTGGTAGTTCCTACCCAATTGAAATTAAAAGAATCCAATTGATTAAGTATGTCATGTATTTCACTAATTATAACCAAAACACTTTGAAGGAACCCTATGATAATTATAATACTACTTTAATTTTAAAATGGAATATGGTTTATACTCTTTATGACTTGGTTATATTCTTAATTTCTTGGTAGGGTCTTCACAAATCATATGCATTTCTTCCTCGAGAACTTCTTGAACTCCCTGCTTCCATAATACCCCCATTATTTGACTATAATCAATTCAGATTTCATGTAACACCATGAGATTTTATGAGAAATATTTTTTTTTGTATTATGTGATACGCAACACCAAAGGAATCTTTCACTACAGACAACACTGTCTTGGCTTGCGTTACACGCAAGAGAAACCTTCCTCGATAGCTTGCGTTGTACCGAGTTTCACTAAACAACGATATGTTATTAAAATACTATATAAAGTAGACATTATGAATAGTAATTTAAAATTTTGAAATTCTATCTTTCAAAATGGACTTCATTTTTGGATTCAGAATATCAAAATTAGCTTAGGGTGAAATTTTGGTATTTTTCTGAAAACTTTCAATTTTTGATGAATAGTGAAAACACTTAGTTATTGGTTAAAACCGACTTTTTATTTAAATAATAATTTATTTATTTAAATTTATTTTAGGAAAAAAATAGATAAATAATACCTATATAAGTTCAATGTAATTCATTGGAGTCATTTTATAATAATTTTAGATATATAAATTTTTATTGAACTTTTGACTGTCTTTTACCCACATCCTAAAAGAATTTTCAATTTTACATAATCTTAACTTTACTGCTTCTTTGAGTGGAATTTAAAAAATCCAAGAGATATGGTTGATATCAGTAAATAAAATGTGGTTCAATAAGATAAAAATAATTTTTGGTGAATAGTAACTTTTTATTTTTATTTACCATAGTTAAAAGTAAATAGGGTAATTAAGGGTAAAAATGATATTATTATTACGCTAACACATGTCCTAATTCTATTGGATAAGTGTAATTAGACCAAAAAGAACCTTAGGAATAAAATATTACCCTTTAGGTCCACTGGGGTAGATTAGGACATTTATTATTATTTAATTCAAAGAAGAGTTAAAAGAGTTAAAACCAATGTTTAATAAGTAAAACATTTTTAATATAGGGTTATAAATAACATAAATTAGACTATAAATATTCATTAGAAAGATAAGACGATTTCCTACATAATGGTATTTGTTTATAATTTTTACACAATAAATAATTTAATTTATTTATGACACAATGATGATCCAGTAATTACCTAATTAATGAAATATTAACATAATTGATATTATAAATACCCAAATAAATATAATTTTAGACCTTTTATGAATTAAACTAATTTTATAAGTTAATATAAAATATTAGGGATGTTTATATGAATTTATTTAGAAGTAATAATTCTGTTATTAATTTAGAAAAAAAAATACCAAATAGTGTCAAAATTGACCTAAAAGAGTTTTTAAAAAAAATATTAAATTATTAATTGATATTATATTCCTAAAAATATAAGGTTCAGAAAAAACACTTATATAATAATATATATGATATTAATGAACCAATTGGGGTTAGAGTTTCTGTTTATAGTAAGTTTATTAACCATATAGTGTAAGAATACAAGAAGACACGGTAAAAGTTAAATTATTTAACATAGAGTTAAATCTCAATAATGAGGTTAAAATGGTAATATAAACATGTATAAAACTTATTGGTTGAGAGGATTGCGACCCATCCCCATCCTAGACTCTAAATAAGTCACTTTAGAGCCATTATAAACCGAATATTAATTTATTATAACTTAATATTTTTAGGTTTCCAACGGTGCCCCTCTCATCCCTTATAAAAGAGAACCTCCCTCATATCCTATTCACACAATTTTGAGCCTTCAAGCTCGGCCAAAACCTAACCATTTCTATTCAAAACACCAATATTTATATCATAGAGTTTCTGGTCTTCTCAAAAGACCAACTCTAGTTCCCTAAGAGGAAGTTTAAAAGAGACACGTCAAGGAAGAGGTAATCTCTTCTACCGATTCTTTCAAGTTTCTTTATTCTTCTACTTCCTCTTATTTATTTGTTTCATTATAATGTAATAACATCAGTATCAATAATATATTTATATGTTATTATAAATATAAAACAAACCTATTTCACCTTCTATCCATCCTATGGAAAACAAAATCACCACGCGTGCGTACGTACATAATACCGTCTCCATGACATGGTGTATTCGGTTTTCCACCACCACCTTACTTGGATGGGTATAATGGGGTTAAAAAATAACTATATATGATTATTATAACATGATACTGATTCTTAAATATTATATCATCAACTCCAATTCCATTCATATAATTATGGGAACGATATCCTCGCTCATGCGTACGTACGGCCTACCGTCTCCACGATGTGATGCCACTCGTTCTACATGATGTTCATTGAATAATGATTATATAAATGAGTTGAATGAATAAATATGACATATATTACACTAATAACATTCTTTAAATGAGGTATCTATAAACTAAAAAGTGTAATAATAATCTATTTGACAAAACACGCATAAGAACATAAACCAATGAACACCCGAATAACAAGTAGTAATGAAATATTACTAATAAAAAGATAAGAATATGTCCATATATGATATCATAACAATGAATATGATTATGTAATAATCCAATGACATGATTTATATCATTATAAAGGAGGTCAGGATACCTACTAAGCATATCATACCTAAGGTAAAGGAAAATATCACAATCTCATTTTTATCCGAGATTGTTTATAGTTTAGAATTTACTAGGGCATATTTATCATCCATGTACATGTTTCCTCAATATATAATATTATTTATATCCTACTAAAATTTTTTAAATATATTTTTACCTATTGGTGAAGTTTTAGTAAAAGATATGAAAATAATATTTTGTCGTTTTTAGTACGAGATACTTTTTGACTTTTCCGGCCAAAGTATGAGAAGAATGTTTTTTTAACTTATACGGCATGAATGGATTTTTATGATTTAATATAACATTTTTTCCATGAATATTCCTTTACAAGTTTTCAATTTTATGTTAAATTAACTTATTTTATTTTAAAATTGTATGACATGTTGAGAAAGGAAAAAAAATTGATGTAGAAAGGATATTTTCCTCAAGAATGAAGTTCAAGTGTTTTATCAAAATTATTTTCCATATAAGATAATATAGGGTTCTGTTTCTATCCATATTTTTACATTGATTTGATTATGTTATGATGGAATTATTTTTATGAAGTCCTTTTATCTTATATGGATTATGTTATAATGGCACGATGTTTAAGAATCTCATTTTTATTACATGGGTTATGCTATGATATATAATTTATGATTTTGTGGAATACATAAGAATGGTTTCATTATGAGATGAGTGGGACCTATATCTACCTCCAATGCATTGGGTAAAGATTTATATATCATGATATAGGCATGGCTATATTGACAAGTTAATCTGGTTCAGTGATACAGGACTGGAACGAGGAGTGAACTCGATTCAAAAATGGACTTTGTCCGCTATGATATTCTTGGAAATGAGTCTTCACTAATATGAAATGATTTTCTATTATTATGTGTGTATTCCACATAGTTTCATGTTTTATTTTATGATTATTGGGATTACATTTCACTACTATGATTTATCACACGTTATGATATTATGATCTCTTTTGCAGGTTATGATTTTCAAAATGTTATGTTCTTGTGAATATGGTATGATTGATATCTAATTTTTTTACCCTTACTAAGCATTTGAGCTCACCCTTTTCTATGTTTTCTTTTCCCTAGGTCAGGAATAAGGGTATTAAGTAGGATATGCCAAAAGGTACAGTAGATATGATGAAATAAACGAGAGACAATGTAGATGATTTATGAACCAGTTGTTTATGTTTCCTATTTTCTAAAGACACTATACCTATACGGTACTATCATGATTTTGTTATATTTTTTAATAAGTATGCTTCAATTCTGAAGTAAAAAAAATATATGTAATGTATGGGTCGTTATAGTTGGTATTAGAGGAAAGGTATGGTCAACCTTTGGAAACTAGGATGTGAAAGCCTTAGTAAGAACCCTAAGGATATCTCTAAGAATAGAACACAATCCTAGTGTTTTATAAATGTCCATGAATAAACTATGATAAGACCTAAAGTGTGACATTATATTTCTGATTATGTGGTTTTCCTATTGTAATTATTGTTCCTCTCACTATGCTTCTTGGTTTTAGTCAATGGATGGAACCCGAAGGAACCGTGTTAATGCTGAATGCGACGGGAAATGCAATGATTGTACCCCTGAGAAACCAAAAGATATGGGAGATGGAATGAAAAATCTTGTATCCATGCTCACACAACTTTCTCAAGCTATGAATCATGCAGGACTTCCAAATGAGCAAAGGAGGGAGCAACATTCTATTGAATCTTTCATGAGGCAGCGTCCACCTTCATTCAGTAGATCTTCTTATCCATTAGTGGCTGAACAATGGATCAGTACCACTGAAATGATATTTTCAGTCCTTCAATGTTCTGAACATGATAAATTCATCTTAGCAGTATATCGTTTGGAAGGTGAAGCTGATCAATGGTGGAATCTTGTCAAGAATACAAGGAAAAGGGATGAAATTGAGTCCATGGAATGGTAAGAGTTCAAGAACTTATTTTTCAATAAGTACCTCCCTCGTATTCTTCTAATAAATATGGATAAAAAGTTTATTGAACTGAAGCAAAAGGATGATCAATCTGTAGGTACCTACGAAGAAAATTTTACAAGGCTTGCAAGGTACGCTTTTGGGATTATTTTCTAACATGAGAGTAATATCGATTGATTCTTTAGTGGCTTAAAACCAAGTCTTATAAAGGCGTTATCCATAAGGGACTTCAATAGATATGAGGAAATTGTTAGATGTGATCTCAAGTTTGAGATGGAGATTGGAGTAACCCATCAGTCATATGGGTTTGATAAGAAGAGGAAAATGGAATACAAAGGGAAATCTGAAGACCACACTGAAAAGAAGATGATTTTTTCCTTATGCTCAAAGTGCGGAAAGAAACATGGAGGGAATTTTCTTAAAGGGACAAGTAAATGTTTCAAATGTGGAAAAGAAGGTCATCGGGCATTTGAATGCCGATATTATGGGAAAAATATGTCTAGAGATGCAAAAAAAAGAAAAGGCTTCAGAGAATGAACCTCCTACACTTCAATGTTACAAGTGTAAAGAAATGGGGCATTATGCTAATCAATGCCCTAATCCAAGGTTTTTTGATGATGATCGACTTCAAAAAACTCTTAAGGCCAATGACAAAGGAAAGTCACATGCAATTTCTATCAGTGATTTGGAGTACGATAATGAAGTGGTGAAATGTACACTTATCATCCACTCTAAAGTAGAAAATGTTTTATTTGATTCTAGATCCACCCACTCTTTTATTTTTGAATAATTTTATAAGGGTATCACCATATTACCTCCACAATTAGATGTTGAGTTAGTCGTGGAGACCCCTAATGGCACAACAGTCGCACAAAAAGTTTACAATTCTTCTCCTATTGAGGTTTGTGGGAAAGTGCTTCCTGAAAATCTTGTGATCCTTCCTGTCGTGGAATTTGATGTGATTCATGGCATGGGTTGGATTTCTTTATATGGATCTCATATCAATTTCCAAATAAGAGAATTCACATTTCATATTCCAGATCAATCAACAATCATCTATCGATGCAAGGATGAATATAACCTTCCAGTGGAAATTTATTCCATCTTATGTGTCTTGATTCCAATAAATGAAGGATATTTATGTTAAATGGTTGGAGAGAAAATCATGATTAAGAATACACCCATTGTACGGGAGTTTGATGATGTCTTTCCAGAGGAATTTTAGGTCTTCCACCAAATCGTGAAGTTGAGTTTTCAATAGAACTCATACCGAGTGTGATACCTATTTCAAAGACACCTTATATAATAGCCCCAATTGAGTTGCAGGAATTGATGAAGCAACTCCAATAGAATATAGATAAGGGATTCATATGACCTAGTGCATCACCTTGGGGATCCCTTGTTCTGTTTGTTAAGAAGAAATATGGATCAATGAGACTCTGAATTGATTATTGAGAACTTAACAAGATCACTATCAAGAACAAATATCCTCTCCCACGCATTGATGACTTATTTGACAAACTATGTGGAGCTCAATACTTTTCCAAGATTGATCTTTCTTCAGGGTATCATCAATTAAAGGTCAAAAGGGAGGATATACCAAAGACGACTTTACATACAAGGTATAAACACTATGAATTTATATTGATGCCATTTGGTCTTACTAATTCCCTTGATATCTTCATAGATCAAATGAATAGAGTATTTAGAGACTATCTTGATCAGTTTGTGGTAGTCTTTAAAGATGATATTATTTTCTATTCAAAGAGAAAGGAAGAATATGGAGATCACTTGATCATTGTATTAAAGACCCTAAAAAATGAGAATATTTATTCCAAATTTACCTTGTGTGAATTTTGGCTTCAAAAAGTTTCATTTCTGGGTCACATAATCTCAAGAGAGGGGATATCTATGGATCCAGTAAAAATAGTGGTTATCGAAAGATGGTAAAGACTAACAATAGTAACTAAGATCCAAATTTTTCTTTGTTTGGATGGATATTATCGATGTTTTGTGAAACAATTTTCATGATTATCTAATCCACTCACTATGTTAACTCGAAAAGTAGTTAAGTTAGTTTGGAAGAAAGAGTGTGAAGAGAATTTCAAGGAGTTAAAAATAAGGTTATCCAGTGCACCTGTGCTCAAACTACCTTGTAGTGGAGAAAGGTTTGTGATCTTCAGTGATGCATCCAAGAAGATATTAGGGTGCATTCTCATGAAAAATGATATGGTGATAGATTATGCCTCATGAAATTTGAAGATCCATGAGAAAAATTACCCAACTCATGATTTGGAGTTAGATGCGGTAATCTTTGGATTAAAGATTTGGAGGCATTATATTTATGGTGAAAGGTGTGATATTTATAGTGATAATAAAAGTTCAAAGTATATTTTCACACAAAAGGAGATGAATATGCGCCAAAGAAGATGGTTGGAGCTGATTAAGGATTACGACTGCTCAATTCATTACCACCCTGGGAAAGAAAACAAGGTGGCAGACGCATTAAGTCGAAAAGACCATGCTAGATTATCCATGATGAGGATAAAAAAAGATCCAATATTTATGGATTTACAAAGGATGGATCTTGGAATTAAAATGGAATGGGAAAAATCATATCTTTCTCAAAAGAATGTTCAAACATATATACATGTTAAGAATAAAGAGGCACAGAAAGAAGACGCAGAGTTACAAAATAAGGTGAGAAATGTTCCTGAATTCCACATTGATTGTGATGAAATAATAAGGTTCAGGAATCAGGTTTGTGTTCCTCCCATCCCATAATTAAATAAGGAAATATTGGATTAATCTCATAGTTCTTCATTCTCTATTCAACCTAGAAGCTCGAAGATGTATAGGGACCTAAAGGAGTACTTCTGGTGGGATGGCATGAAAATAGATGTTGCTGAATATGTCTCTCAATACTGGGTTTGTCAGCAAGTTAAAGCTTAGAGACAGAAGTCTAAGGGGATGTTACAACCATTACCCATACTAGAATGGAAATGGAAAGACATCACTATGGACTTTGTCACCGGACTTCCCAAAACATCCAAATCAATAATGTTATCTGGGTTATAGTTGATCATGTTACAAAGTCGGCACACTTCATTGCTATTAGAGAATATTTATCTCTTGATCATCTTGTGAGGATATATGTGAAGGAATTGGTAAGATTGCATGGAGTACCACTTTCCATTATATCTGATCGAGATCCGATGTTTACCTCAAATTTTTGGTGAAGTCTTTAGCATATTCTAGATACAGAGTTGAGTTTCAGCACTGCTTATCATCCTCAGACAGACGGTCAGTCTGAGATGACAATTCAAACTCTAGGAGACATGTTGTGTAGAGACCCGAAACTAATCGTACATGGACATTACATTACATTTGCGGAATACTTAGTACATAACAAAAACACACACACAAGGACCGTAATAGTTTAGTGTCTTTGGAAACTCGGAGTATAATCTTCTAATCGTGGGGAAAGATCTTCAACATCTCCCATAAAGATCTTCCTTTTTATTTTACCTAAAACCTTTCTTTATATCCGGGGGAAAAGAAAACATAAAATGGTGAGCTCAAATGCTCAGTAAGGGTAAACAAAGGAAATATCAATCACATAATTTTCATAAGAACATAACATTTTTGGAAATCTTAACCTGCAAAAGAGAGCATAATTTCATAACATGGGATAAATCATAGTAGTTAAATGAAATCATAACTTAAAACATTACTCATTGTGGCATACACACATAATCATAGAGAATCATTTCCTGTTAGTCAAGACTCATTGCCAATACTATCTTAGTGGACAAAGTCCCTTTCTGAATCGAGTAATCCTCGTTTCAGTCCTGTTTCACTGAACCGGTATAACCTACCATTCCAGCCATGTCTATCTCATGAGATATAAAATCTTTACCCAATGAATTGGAGGGAGATATAGGTCCCACCCATCTCATAATGATACCATTCTTATGTGTGCCACAAAATCATAAATCATACATCATTGCATAACCCATGAAATAAAATAGGATTCTTAAACAACATGACATCATAAAACAATTCATATAAGATAAAGGAATTCATAAAAATATTTCCATCACAACATAATCAAACCAATGTAATAATAGGGATAAAAACATAACCCTTTTATTATCTTATAAGGAAAATAATTTTGATAAAATACTTCAACTCTATTCTTGAGGAAAATATCCTTTCTTCTTCAAAAACATTTTTTTCCTTTCATAACATGTCATACGAATTTAAAATAAAAGAAGTTGATTAAAAATAAACTTGAAAACTTGTAAAGGAAGTTTCTTAGAAATAATGTTTTAAAAATCCATTCAGGTCGTATAAGTTAAAAAAAACATTCTTCGTACTTTTGTCGGAAAAGTCAAAAAGTACCTCGTACGGAAAACGACAAAAGATTCCTTTCACTTCTTTTACTAAAAACTCACCGAAGGGTAAAAATGGATTTAAACAATTGTAGGTGGATGGAAATAATATTACATATTGATGAAACATGGATGTGGATGATAAAATACACCCCAGTAAATACTTACGAATAAACAATCTCGGATAAAAATGAGATTGTGATATTTCCGTTACCTTAGGTCCGACTTGCTTTGTAAGTGTCCGAACCTCCTGTATAATGATTTAAATCATGTTATTGACTTATTAAAGAATCATATTCATTGTTATGATATCATATATGGTTCACTTATGACATTATATTACCTGTTCTTTTGTAAATTCCATGTTAAAGAAGCGTTTTGGGTAAAATCGTTTCATTTATCGTAGGTGTTTTGACTTGTTGTTCTTGACATCATTATTACTTATATCATGATTTAATTACTTCCAGAATATAAAATATGATTTATATATCATATATATTCAGTATATATATATATATATAATAGGTAGATAAATAAAATGAAAAACACCGTTCATGGAGACGGTAGTCCGTACGTACGCATGAACGCTGTTTTCCTTTCCTTATTGTCTTGAAATGGAAGTAAGTATATGACATACATATGTATATATATACATAAATCCAGTAGCTTTATAATGTCATATATTTCATTATTATTTCTTATATATACATTATAATCATTCTTAAATGGTTAACTTGGAGAATGAATCTCATCGCGTCGTGGAGACGGTATTCCGTACGTACGCACGAGCGATGATATCATTTCTATAAATATTGAATTGAATTGGAGTGGATTATACAATATATCAGAATCAATATGATGTTGTAATAAATATTTATAGTTATTCTTTACACCATTATACCCATCCATGTAAGGTGGTGGTGGAAAATAGATTACACCACGGCGTGGAGACGGTATTCCGTACGTACGCACGTGCGGTGATTTCTTTTTCCGTAGGATGGATAGATGGTGAAATAGGGTTGTTTCATACTTATAATAACATATCAGTATATTAGTGATACTGATGTTATTACTTCATAATGAAACAACCTAAGAAGAAGAAGTGGAAGAAGAAATAAAGATGAAAGAATTGGTAAGGGTAATTACCTCTTCTTTGAAGTGCCTCTTTGAGACCTCCTCTTAGGGCACTAAAATTGGTCTTTGAGGAAGACCAGAACCTCTATGATGTTGCTAGGGAAGTGGAGAGGAGAAATTGGCAGGGGTTGGCCGAGCTTGAGTGCTCAAATTGGTGTGAGGAGGAGGGGGAGGAGGTGTCCTTTTATAGGGGAGGAGAGGGGCACCTTAAGAATATCTCAAAATATTATTTTATATTAAAGTCAAAATCGGTTTATAATGGTTCCAAAGGGTCTTATTTCGAAGCTAAAGTGGGGATGGGTCGAAATCCTATCAACCAATAGGATTTAGACAAGTTTAGGGTATTATTTTAACCTTATCAATTAGATTTAACTCTAAGTTAAATAATTTAACTTTTACCGTGTCTTTTTGTTTTCTTTCACTATATGGTTAATAAACTTACTATAACATGAAAAACGAACACCAAATTGTATATTATTAATACATATATCCTTATCTAAGTCATTTGGCCGAACCTTATATTTTTAGGAATAAAATAACAATTAATAATATAATATTTGATTTAAAAACTATTTTGTGTCAATTTTGACACTATTTGATATATGATTTTTGTGAAAGTCATATCAGAATTATATGTTCAAACCAAGTTGATTAAATCAACAATAATATATCATAGTAATCTAGAAAATTATTGGAATTCATAAAAAGTCTTAAATTACATTTATTTTGGTATTTATATTATCAATTATGTCAATATTTCATTAATAAGATAATTACTGCATCATCTTTGTGTCATAAATAAATTATATTATTTGATGTCTACAAATTACAAATAAAATACCATCATGTAGGAAATCTTTTTATCTTTCTAATGAATATTTATAGTCGAATTGATCTTATGTATAACCCCATATTAAAAATGATTTACTTATTAAACTTTGATTTTAACTATTTTAACCCTTCTTTAAATAAATTAATAATAAATGTCCTAATCTAATCCAAGTGGGCCTAAATGGTCATATTTTATTCCTAAGTTTGTTTTTGGTCGAATTACACTTGTCCAATAGAATTAGGACATGTGTTAGGGTAATATTAATATCATATTTACCCTTAGTTACCCTATTTACTATTAACCGCGGTAAAAAAAAGTAAAAAGTTACTATTCACCAAAAATTATTTTCATCTCATTGAACCACATTTTAGTCCTTGATATTAACCGTTTCTCTCGGATTTTTGAAATTCCATTCACAAAAGCGGTAAAATTAAGTTTTATGAAAAATTCAGTTTTTTTTAACTACCACTTAGTAGTTTCACTATTCATCAAAAAATGAAGGTTTTCAGAAAAATGCCAAAATTTTATCCTAAGCTATATTTCATATTCCGAATTCAAAAATGAAGTCTATTTTACCAAATTCATAACATAGAAGTTGCATTAATTAATTTTATAATTAAATCCCGCTGTTAAAACAAATAGCGTGTTTTTAAGAAACAATATCTATCAAAATATTGACACTTGTTTATGTCTGGTTTAAATGTGCAATTACATCCAATGACCAACATTGTATTAAATTGTAAAAATATATTCTAAATATACTATAAAACCACTCAAATTAATGATTTATCACTATTAATTATTTCGATTAAAAAAGTTGTTTTTAATTATAATTTAGTAATTTTCACTATTCATCAGAATATGAAAGTTATCCAAAAAGTACAAAAATTTCACCTTAGGCTAAATTCGATACTCCGAATCCATAAATGAAGTCCATTTTGAAAAATAAAATTTACAAAATTTCAAAAAGTGGTTATTACTATTCACAACAGCTAGTTTTAATAATATCTTAATATGATATCGTTGTTTAGCGAAACTTGGTGTTGCATACAACACACGCTATCGAGGAAGGTCGCGATTGCGTGTAATGCAAGGCAAGTCAAGGATGTGTGTTGTGCAAGCTCCTTTTGGTGTAGCGTACAAAACAAGACATTAATAAAATTAAAAAGAATATTTTTTATAAAATCTTGGGCTGTTACATTCTACCCCTCTTAAAATGAATTTCGCCCTCGAAATTCATCGGGGTTATAAATGGTTTACTATTTGAAAGTTTCTTTAATAGAAACCCACATCATAAAAAGGAATATCAAAACCAGTCTTTAAAAACAAAAGTATGAAACGTAACGGTTACCCAAATAAACTAATCACTGGGTTTCCACATAGGTGGAAATATGGATATGGAAGAGAAATCTAACCATCATGTTCTGATGGAGAGTGGTAGAGAACATGGCTATGGAAAAGCCAGTAATCACAAATCCATAAATTTGTGACGATCTAAGGTACCATCTGATTCATCAGGTATAAGAGAACTAGGACAACATTTTTGGTTTTTCAAGATCATTTCCCTAAAGTTAAAGAATTTGAATTAGAATAAATACTTACTTTATTTTGGTACAATCTCACTGTTGTTCGTGCCTTTAACAATTTCCACTTCATCTCTTAAATAAATGAAGTTGAATTTGTTTTTCGTGAAGTGTTAGCAGATCATGTGATATAATGACGGGTCATTCCATCTGTCTCAAACAAAAGGTTAGCAAAAATTATATACATAAGTCGATCTATAGTGAGATTAATCACATATGGTTCCTAAAATGGGCTTATACTTCATATATCATACTGATTAATATAATAAAACTAGTTTCTACTAAACAGGGACTTCCTGTAGGCTAGTGGTAGGCGATAAAGGCCAGTCGCACTTCAGTTGTGGGTTCGATTCCTACAGCCTTGTCCGAAGCGATGGGCTGTCGCCCGTCCTGCAGGTTGTCCTTTTTCTAAAACTACGTTACTATAACATCCCATCAATAATATCGAAAATCTTCTATCCTTAAACAATACTAACTTATGTCCAACATAATCCAGTCTAATCTTTAGGCTTATACATAATACTGCAGTCCACTCTCATAATATAGTGACATCGATTACCAGAGATTTAATACTGTCGTTGATCCCCACATATCATAAGATATGTCTTTTTGGTCACATTCCAAACATTCAAAGTCCTTAATCGTGTATTCTCTTTAATACCTTAGTGAAAACATGAGTGCAGTTAAAAGTTAACACTTTCCACATACCAAAATCCTTAAAATTCTATATACTCAAACCATGATATCACTTAGTCCTTATATCAATCATGAGCTCATGAATACTATTAAACATTTCATTTTCTCGTCTTCATTATGCGCATATCATCTTATTTCCAAAAAATATCTCAATCACTTTGAATACCACATCAATAAATATTGCAATACTCAATGATACAACATTATTTTGGAATCCCATTACATAAACACTTAATCATTCCACCACATCGTTGTCATATTCAACATTGCCAATAGTGATCGCATGTGATTTCCCTTTGTCCTTTGCCTTCAGTGGTTGCTCATGTTGATCATCACTAACCCTTGGATTAGGGAAATTATTAGCATAATGCCCCATTTCCTTGCACTTGAAGCATTGAAGTGTTGGTGGTGCGTTCTCTGCAGTGTTTGCTTTATCATTAGAAACCCTTTTTCCATTACTTCGACACTCAGATGCTCGATGACCTTCTTTTCCACACTTAAAACATTTTCTAGTCCCTTTTAGACAATCTCCACCATGCTTCTTTCCACACTTTGTGCATAAGGAAACATTCATCTTCTTTTCACCATTATTCTGAGATTTCTCCTTGAACTCCATCTTTCGTTTCTTGTCAAAACCATGAGATGGATATGTAACACCAACTTCCATTTCTACCTTGATAGCACAACGCACAATTTCTTCATAGCTACTGAAGTCTCTTATAGCTAATGCCCTTCGAAGACTTGGTTTTAAGCCACTGAAAAATCGATCAACTTTACTTTCAGGTTGGTTGATAATTACAGAAGCATACCTTGCAAGTCTTGTAAAATTTTCTTCATAGGTACCAACAGATTCATCGTCCCTTTGCTTCAGTTCAAGAAACTCTTTCTCCATCTTTGTTCGAAGAATACGAGGGAAGTACTTATTGAAAAATAAGTTCTTGAACTCGTCCCATTCCATAGACTCAATTTCATCCCTTTGCCTTGTATTCTTAATAAGATTCCACCATTGATCAGCATCTCCTTCCAAACGATACACTGCTAGGATGACTTTATCATGTTCAGAACATTGAAGAACTGAAAATATATTTTCAGTAGTACTAATCCATTGTTCAGCAACTAATGGATCAGTAGACCCACTGAAAGAAGGTGGACGCTGCCTCATGAAGGATTCAACAGAATGTTGCTCCTTCCTTTGCTCGTTTGGAAGTCCTGCATGATTCATAGCTTGAGAAAGTTGTGTGAGCATGGCTACAAGATTTTGCATTCCAGCTCCTATATCGTTTGGTTGCTCAGGGGTACAATCATTGCATTGCCTATCACATTCCGCATTAACACGGTTCCTTCGGGTTCCAGCCATCGTCTAAAACCCCAAAAGAATTGTGTGAGAGGCAAAAATCATGCTAGGGAAAACAACATAATAAAGGGTTAGTATCCTCAATATCTAGCATCTTAGGTTAAATTCGAAGATCGTTAGCGCAATTCTATGACTATAACCTATACGTATACTTAACCTTAGAGACATCCCTAGACATACCTTAGAAATATCTCTAGGGATCTCACTAAAGTTCTCGCATCCTAGTTTCCAAAGGTTGACTAAACCTTTCCTCTGATACCAACTGTAGAGACCCGAAGCTTATCGTACATGGACATTACATTACATTTGCGGAATACTTAGTACATAACAAAAACACACACACAAGGACCGTAATAGTTTAGTGTCTTTGGAAACTCGGAGTATAATCTTCTAATCGTGGGGAAAGATCTTCAACATCTCCCATAAAGATCTTCCTTTTTATTTTACCTAAAACCTTTCTTTATATCCTGGGGAAAAGAAAACATAAAATGGTGAGCTCAAATGCTCAGTAAGGGTAAACAAAGGAAATATCAATCACATAATTTTCATAAGAACATAACATTTTTGGAAATCTTAACCTGCAAAAGAGAGCATAATTTCATAACATGGGATAAATCATAGTAGTGAAATGAAATCATAACATAAAACATTACTCATTGTGGCATACACACATAATCATAGAGAATCATTTCCTGTTAGTCAAGACTCATTGCCAAGAATATCTTAGTGGACAAAGTCCCTTTCCGAATCGAGTAATCCTCGTTTCAGTCCTGTTTCACTGAACCGGTATAACCTACCATTCCAGCCATGTCTATCTCATGAGATATAAAATCTTTACCCAATGCATTGGAGGGAGATATAGGTCCCACCCATCTCATAATGATACCATTCTTATGTGTGCCACAAAATCATAAATCATACATCATTGCATAACCCATGAAATAAAATAGGATTCTTAAACAACATGACATCATAAAACAATTCAT
The DNA here is from genome assembly GCA_963277665.1 of Viscum album. Taxonomy (NCBI): domain Eukaryota; kingdom Viridiplantae; phylum Streptophyta; class Magnoliopsida; order Santalales; family Viscaceae; genus Viscum; species Viscum album. The sequence goes on along the minus strand of OY728143.1, from coordinate 1,186,770,545 downwards.
ATAAGATAAAGGAATTCATAAAAATATTTCCATCACAACATAATCAAACCAATGTAATAGTAGGGATAAAAACAGAACCCTTTTATTATCTTATAAGGAAAATAATTTTGATAAAATACTTCAACTCTATTCTTGAGGAAAATATCCTTTCTTCTTCAAAAACATTTTTTTCCTTTCATAACATGTCATACGAATTTAAAATAAAAGAATTTGATTAAAAATAAACTTGAAAACTTGTAAAGGAAGTTTCTTAGAAATAATGTTTTAAAAATCCATTCAGGTCGTATAAGTTAAAAAAAACATTCTTCGTACTTTTGTCGGAAAAGTCAAAAAGTACCTCGTACGGAAAACGACAAAAGATTCCTTTCACTTCTTTTACTAAAAACTCACCGAAGGGTAAAAATGGATTTAAACAATTGTAGGTGGATGGAAATAATATTACATATTGATGAAACATGGATGTGGATGATAAAATACACCCCAGTAAATACTTACGAATAAACAATCTCGGATAAAAATGAGATTGTGATATTTCCCTTACCTTAGGTCCGACTTGCTTTGTAAGTGTCCGAACCTCCTGTATAATGATTAAAATCATGTTATTGACTTATTAAAGAATCATATTCATTGTTATGATATCATATATGGTTCACTTATGACATTATATTACCGGTTCTTTTGTAAATTCCATGTTAAAGAAGCGTTTTGGGTAAAATCGTTTCATTTATCGTAGGTGTTTTGACTTGTTGTTCTTGACATCATTATTACTTATATCATGATTTACTTACTTCCAGAATATAAAATATGATTTATATATCATATATATTCAGTATATATATATATATATAATAGGTAGATAAATAAAATGAAAAACACCGTTCATGGAGACGGTAGTCCGTACGTACGCATGAACGCTGTTTTCCTTTCCTTATTGTCTTGAAATGGAAGTAAGTATATGACATACATATGTATATATATACATAAATCCAGTAGCTTTATAATGTCATATATTTCATTATTATTTCTTATATATACATTATAATCATTCTTAAATGGTTAACTTGGAGAATGAATCTCATCGCGTCGTGGAGACGGTATTCCGTACGTACGCACGAGCAATGATATCATTTCTATAAATATTGAATTGAATTGGAGTGGATTATACAATATATCAGAATCAATATGATGTTGTAATAAATATGTATAGTTATTCTTTACACCATTATACCCATCCATGTAAGGTGGTGGTGGAAAATAGATTACACCACGGCGTGGAGACGGTATTCCGTACGTACGCACGCGCGGTGATTTCTTTTTCCGTAGGATGGATAGATGGTGAAATAGGGTTGTTTCATACTTATAATAACATATCAGTATATGAGTGATACTGATGTTATTACTTCATAATGAAACAACCTAATAAGAAGAAGTGGAAGAAGAAATAAAGATGAAAGAATTGGTAACGGTAATTACCTCTTCTTTGAAGTGCCTCTTTGAGACCTCCTCTTAGGGCACTAAAATTGGTCTTTGAGGAAGACAAGAACCTCTATGATGTTGCTAGGGAAGTGGAGAGGAGAAATTGGCAGGGGTTGGCCGAGCTTGAGTGCTCAAATTGGTGTGATGAGGAGGGGGAGGAGGTGTCCTTTTATAGGGGAGGAGAGGGGCACCTTAGGAATATCTCAAAATATTATTTTATATTAAAGTCAAAATCGGTTTATAATGGTTCCAAAGGGTCTTATTTCGAAGCTAAAGTGGGGATGGGTCGAAATCCTATCAACCAATAGGATTTAGACAAGTTTAGGGTATTATTTTAACCTTATCAATTAGATTTAACTCTAAGTTAAATAATTTAACTTTTACCGTGTCTTTTTGTTTTCTTTCACTATATGGTTAATAAACTTACTATAACATGACAAACGAACACCAAATTGTATATTATTAATACATATATCCTTATATAAGTCATTTGGCCGAACCTTATATTTTTAGGAATAAAATAACAATTAATAATATAATATTTGATTTAAAAACTATTTTGTGTCAATTTTGACACTATTTGATATATGATTTTTGTGAAAGTCATATCAGAATTATATGTTCAAACCAAGTTGATTAAATCAACAATAATATATCATAGTAATCTATAAAATTATTGGAATTTATAAAAAGTCTTAAATTACATTTATTTTGGTATTTATATTATCAATTATGTCAATATTTCATTAATAAGATAATTACTGCATCATCTTTGTGTCATAAATAAATTATATTATTTGATGTCTAAAAATTACAAATAAACTACCATCATGTAGGAAATCTTTTTAGCTTTCTAATGAATATTTATAGTTGAATTGATCTTATGTATAACCCCATATTAAAAATGATTTACTTATTAAACTTTGATTTTAACTATTTTAACCCTTCTTTAAATAAATTAATAATAAATGTCCTAATCTAATCCAAGTGGGCCTAAATGGTCATATTTTATTCATAAGTTTGTTTTTGGTCGAATTACACTTGTACAATAGAATTAGGACATGTGTTAGGGTAATATTAATATCATATTTACCCTTAGTTACCCTATTTACTATTAACCGCGGTAAAAAAAAGTAAAAAGTTACTATTCACCAAAAATTATTTTCATCTCATTGAACCACATTTTAGTCCTTGATATTAACCGTGTCTCTCGGATTTTTGAAATTCCATTCACAAAAGCGGTAAAATTAAGTTTTATGAAAAATTCAGTTTTTTTTAACTACCACTTAGTAGTTTCACTATTCATCAAAAAATGAAGGTTTTCAGAAAAATGCCAAAATTTTATCCTAAGCTATATTTCATATTCCGAATTCAAAAATGAAGTCTATTTTACCAAATTCATAACATAGAAGTTTCATTAATTAATTTTATAATTAAATCCCGCTGTTAAAACAAATAGCGTGTTTTTAAGAAACAATATCTATCAAAAGATTGACACTTGTTTATGTCTGGTTTAAATGTGCAATTACATCCAATGACCAACATTGTATTAAATTGTAAAAATATATTCTAAATATACTTTAAAACCACTCAAATTAATGATTTATCACTATTAATTATTTCGATTAAAAAAGTTCTTTTTAATTATAATTTAGTAATTTTCACTATTCATCAGAATATGAAAGTTATCCAAAAAGTACAAAAATTTCACCTTAGGCTAAATTCGATACTCCGAATCCATAAATGAAGTCCATTTTGAAAAATAAAATTTACAAAATTTCAAAAAGTGGTTATTACTATTCACAACAGCTAGTTTTAATAATATCTTAATAGCATATCGTTGTTTAGCGAAACTTGGTGTTGCGTACAACACACGCTATCGAGGAAGGTCGCGATTGCGTGTAATGCAAGGAAATTCAAGGATGTGTGTTGTGCAAGCTCCTTTTGGTGTAGCGTACAAAACAAGACATTAATAAAATTAAAAAGAATATTTTTTATAAAATCTTGGGCTGTTACATGTTGAGAGCTTTATCTATGGATTTCAAAGGTTGTTGGGATCAACACCAACCTTTGGTAGAATTTTCTTATAATAGTATCTTTCACTCCAATATTCAGATGGCCCCTTTTGAATCTCTCTATGAAAAGAAATGCAGAACTCAAACTTGCTAGGATGAAGTTGGGGAAGGAAAGCTATTAGGACCTGATCTTGTTGATGAGATGGCAGAAAAGGTCAAATCTATTCAACAACACATAAGAGAAACTCAGGGTCAACAAAAACGTTATGCTGACAACCGAAGAAAAGTCCTAGAGTTTGAAGTGGGTGATAAAGTGTTCTTACGAATATCTCCTTGGAAGAGCGTAATGAGATTTTGAAAGAAGGGAAAACTGATCCCTAGGTATATTGGTCCGTTTGAAATACTGGATCATGTTGGGAAGGTATCTTACCAATTGGTGCTTCTACCAAATCTCTCTCAAGTTCATGATGTGTTCCATGTATCTCTCCTAATAAAGTACATACCCGATCTTTCACATGTACTAAGCTCAGAAGTTGTACCGCTGGAGAAAGATCTTTCTTATGAAGAACAACCAATAGAGATTTTGGATCGTAGTGAAAAAGTTCTATGAAAAAAGACCACTATCTTGGTTAAAGATTTATGGAGGAACCAACAATTAGAAGAAGCTACATGGGAACTTGAAGATATGATGAGGGAGAGGTATCCTCATCTGTTTGTTAAGAAGTGATGAATTTCGAAGGCAAAATTATTTTTAAGGGGGGTAGAATGTAACACCATGAGATTTTACAAGAAATATTTTGTTTTTATGTATTATGTTATACGTAACACCAAAATAATATTTCACTACACACAACACTATTTTGGCTTGCGTTATAAGCAAGAGAAACCTTCCTCGATAGCTTGCATTGTACCAAGTTTCACTAAACAATGATATGTTATTAAAATATTATATAAACTATCCATTATGAATAGTAATACCCACTTGTTGAAATTTTATATTTCAAAATGGACTTCATTTTTGGATTCGGAATATCAGAATTATCCTAGGGTGAAATTTTGGTATTTTTCTGAAAACTTTCAATTTTGGATGAATAGTGAAAACACTGAGTTATTGGTTAAAACCGATTTTTTTTAAATAATCATTTATTTTATTTAAATTTATTTTAGGTCAAAATAGATACATAATACCTATATAAGTTCAATGCAATTCATTGGATCCATTTTATAATAATTTTAGATATATAAAAATTTTATTGAACTTTTCACCGTCTTTTAACCACCTTCTAGGAGAATTTGAAAATTTACATAAAACATAATTTTACCACTTCTGTGAGTGGAATTTCAAAATTCTGAGAGACACAGTTGATATCAGTAAGTAAAATTTGATTCAATAAGTTAAAAATAATTTTTGGTGACTAGTAACTTTTTTCTTTTATTTACCACAGTTAAAAGTAAATAGGGTAATTAAGGGTAAAAATGATATTATTATTGCCCTAAAACATGTAATAATTATATTGTATAAGTGTAATTAGACCAAAAACAACCTTAGGAATAAAATATTACCCTTTAGGTCCACTTGGATTAGATTATTACATTTATTATTATTTAATTAAAAGAAGAGTTAAAAGAGTTAAAATCAATGTTTAATAAGTAAAACATTTTTAATATAGGGTTATACATAAGATAAGTTCAACTATAAATATTCATTATAAATCTAAAAATATTTCCCACATAATTTTACTTTATTTATAATTTTTTGACAACAAATAATTTAATTTATTTATGAAATAATGATGATGCAGTAATTACCTTATTAATGAAATATTAACATAATTGATATTATAAATACCCATGTAAATGTAATTTGAGACTTTTTTTGAATTAGAATAATTTTCTAGGTTAATGTAACATATTAGGGTTTTTTAGATGAATTTTTTTGGAAGTAATAATGATGTTATGAATTTAGAAAAAACAAAATACCAAATAGTGTCAAAATTGACCAAAAAGAGTTTTTAAAACAAATATTAAATTATTAATTGATATTAAAGGTTCGGACAAAAGACTTATATAATAATATATATGACATTAATGAACCAATTGGGGTTTTATTTTCAGTTTATAGTATGTTCATTAACCATATAGTGTAAGAATAAAAGAAGACATGGTAAAAGTTAAATTATTTAACTTAGAGTTAAATCTAAATGATAAGGTTAAAATGGTAACCTAAACTTGTCTAAAACATATTTTTTGAGAGGATTTAGACACATACTCACCCTAGACTCTAAATAAGTCACTTTGGAGCCATTATAAACCGAATATGAATTTATTATAAATTAATATTTTTAGGTTTCCAAAGGTACCCCTCTCCTCCCTTATAAAACAAAACCTCCTCCCTCTCCTCTTTACACAATTTTGAGCCTTCAAGCTCGGCCAAAACCTGACCATTTCTCTTCTCAACATCTCTAGTTATATCATAGAGGTTTTGGTCTTCTCAAAAGACCAACTCTGGTTTCCTAAGAGGAAGTTTAAAAGAGACACGTCAAGGAAGAGGTAATCTCTTCTACAGATTCTTTCAAGTTTCTTTCTTCTTCTGCTTCCACTTATTTATTTGTTTCATTATAAAGTAATAACATAAGTATCACTAATATACTAATATTTTATTATAAATATGAAACAACCCTACTTCACCTTCTATCTATCCTATGGAAAACGAAATCACCGCGCGTGTGTACGTACGGAATACCGTCTCCACGCCATGGTGTAATCTGTTTTCCACCACCACCTTAATTGTATGGGTATAATGGTGTAAAAAATAACTATATTTGATTATTATGAAATGATACCAATTATGAAATATTATATCATCAACTCCAATTATATTCATATAATTATGGGAATGATATCATCGCTCATGTGTATGTACGGCCTACCGTCTCCACGATGTGATGCGACTCATTCTACATGATCTTAATTGAATAATGATAATATAAATGAATTTAATGAATAAATATGATATATATTACACTAATACCATTATTTTAATGAGTTATCTATAAAATAAAAATAGGAATAATAATCTATTTGACAAAACATGCATATGAACATAAAGCAATGGACACCCGAGTAACAAGTAGTCATGAAATATTACTAACTAGAAGATAAGAATATGGCCATATATGATATCATAACAATAAATATGATTCTGTAATAAGTAAATGAAATTATTTAAATCATTATATAGGAGGTTCAGATACATACGAAGCATATCGGGCGTAAGGTAAGGGAAAACCTCACAATCTCATTTTTATCCGAGATTGTTTATACTTCAGAATTTACTAGGGCATATTTATCATCCACATATATGTTCCATCAATATGTAATATTATTTTTATCGTTCTAAAATTTTTTAAATCTAATTTTACCTATTTTTGAATTTTTAGTAAAAGATATAAATATAATCTTTTGTTATTTTCAGTACGAGATAGTTTTTGACTTTTCCGGCCACAGTATGAGAAGAATGTTTTTTTAACTTATATGACATGAATGGATTTTTATGATTTCATAGAAAATTATTTCCATGAAGCTTAATTTAAAAATTTTCAAGTTTATTTTCAAATAACTTCTTTTAGTTTAAAATTTTATAACATGTTTAGAAATGAAAAATGTTTTGTAGTAGAAAGGATATTTTCCTCAAGAATGGAGTTCAAGTGTTTTATCAAAATTACTTTCCATCTAAGATAATATAGGGTTCTATTTCTATCCCTATTTTTACATTGATTTGATTATGTTATGGTGGAATTATTTTTATGAAGTAATTTTATCTTATATGGATTATGTTATGATGGCATGATGTTTAAGAATCCCATTTTTATTACATGGGTTATGTTATGATATATTATTTATGATTTTGTGGCACACATAAGAATGGTTTCATTATGAGATGTGTTAGACCTATATCTCTATCCAATGAATTGGGTAAAGATTTATATCTCATGAGATGGACATGGATGGAATGGAAAGTTAATCTGGTTCAGTGATACAGGACTAGAACGAGGAGTGAACTCGATTCATAAATGGAATTTGTCCGCTATGATAGTCTTGGCAATGAGTCTTGGCTAATATGAAATGATTTTCTATGATTATGTGTGTATGACACAAAGTTTCATGTTTTATGTTATGATTATTGGGATTACATTTCACTAATATGATTTATCCCATGTTATGATATTATGATCTCTTTTGCAGGTTATGATTTTCAAAATTTTATGTTCTTATGAATATGATATGATTTATATTTCCTTTGTTTACCCTTAATGAGAATTTGAGCTCACCCTTTTCTATGTTTTCTTTTACCCAGTTCAGGAAGAAGGGTATTCAGAAGGATATGCCAAAAGGGACTCTAGATATAATGAAATAAATGGGATACAATGTAGATGTTTTATGAACTAGTTGTTTATGTTTCCCAGTTTCTAATGACACTATACCTATATGGTCCTATCATGGTTTTTTTATATTTTGTAATAAGTATGCTTCAATTCTGAAGTAATAACAATGTATGTAAATTATGGGTCGTTATATTTTATCTGGTACCATTTTACACCATATCTCTCTATAAGATTAATATTACAAATACTTTATAATTTTTCTTGATAAATAACACCCTCACATTCCATATTGCATCATCTATGAAGGTTATATAATTGAGTGATCCTCCATGAGAAAGAATCAGAGCTAGTACCCATAAATCCATAAATCTTTCACCATGAAATTATAAAATAATAAAATTTTATTCTACAGTGTATGTGACACACAACACTGATTTATCTTGTGTTACACACCCAACTGAGTTTCTTTGATAGATTGCATTACACACAAGACTGAGTTTTACCAAACAATAATATATTATTAATATTCACATATGATAGTTATCACCCACCTGTTGGAATGATGGGAATGAATCAGATTAAATAGCATGCAAAAATAATGTTTTTATATGTTTATTAATTATTTATTGAATATAAATGAAATAATAATCATTTAAAAGAAACAAGAATATTTTTTGGAAAACTATTTTTTCCAAAAAAAATGGTTTAATCGCGCTTTTCACACAAAGTTTGAAATTAATTTTTACCAATATTAGAAACTTTATATTAAAAAGTAATTTAATTTTTTTAAATTGGAATACCATATTTATTTTATGGTGATTTTTTTGTATTTTTTGAAATATTTCATTTTTTAATGAATATTAAAAAATATAGAATTTTAGTTGAAAACTACATTTTCATTTAAATAATTTATATTGTGAAATTATATTTTTAATTGGGTTAATGGAAAAATTATATAATATTTATATGAATTAATATAATTTATTTCATTGGAATCATTTTCATGTTGAATTGATATATAAAAACATGTAAAACTTTTGCACATTTTCTCTTTAATACCTCGCTTTCTAGTCTCGTCTGCAAGATTAATTAAAATTAAATTCAGCCACTTTTATGAGTTTAATTTGAAAAAAAATAATTCCATATTTAGAATAATAATAATTTATATTATATAATAAGTTCAATTTAATTTTTTACCATAATTATTAGTGAAAACAGTTAAAATTAATTACCATGATTAAGGTTAAAACAGAATTTTACGAATTACACATGTTTGTTTTAAAATTAATTTTTTAAACACAAATTATTTTTATTTAATAAATTGTATTTCAAATAAATAATCATTAGTTATAAATTATATAATAAAACTAATTTTAATTGTAGTCTTAAACAATAAATTACCTAGGTAAATGAAAAGATACATGTTACCGCGGTAAAACTAAAAGACTAAAATTTAGTAAACTTAAAGAATAATGGATAAAACGATAAAAATGATTTTTTAGGTTTTGAAATTTTTATAGTCCAAATAATCCCTCCCCTCCATTATTTATATATTTTTTAGCCACGTGAGGTAAAAGAGACCTCCCATTTGTGATTACTTTTGGGTATTTACAAGAATACCACTCCCCCTCAACTATAAAAGGGAATGCACTCCCCTCACTTATTCACACCTATAAATCTATTTGTATCATAAAAAACTTACCCAAATAAATTAAAAAATTCCCTTATCTCATAATATAATCATTATTTTTGGAATAAATCCGAAATTTTAGGGCTTTAGTGAAAACCCAAGAAGGATACACAAATAATAGGCAATGTTCATCAATGAGAGTCTATTTTATTTCATTCTCCACATCGTTAAATTTTGATTAAAATATTATGATATAATAACCTACGAAAATTATATATATAGGTATGTTGTTATAATAAATTCATGAAATATAACCATTTTTACTTATATCAAATGGGTTAAGAAATCATTGTCCGTGTGTATGGTAGACTACCGCCTCACGACCAATGTCCTTCATTTTTTTATTTCCACCTCTCAAGGTTGGATATGATATTAGATATAAAGTATATATATGATATTTATAAAAAAATATATAACTATTTATTCTCTATATCATATATATATATATATATATTTTACATTCCATTACATAGGGGATACGATAACATTTCTCATGTGTATGACGAATTACCGTCTCACGAAGCGATGTGATTCATCTTTCACCAACGCTTCACATGAAACGTGAAAAAGATAAATCTAATGATAATGTATGATATACATGACATAATTATGATATTAATGAAATATTTATCTTTCTAAAAAGATAATACATTTCATTTTATTTCATTTTTTTCACTCATGTAAAGATGGTAACATCGTTCACGTACAAGTGAAATACCACTTTCATGAAGCAATGTGACTATATTTTCATCACCACAATAGATGAATTATATATAAAAGTATATAATATGGTATATATTATATTATTATTATTATAGAGTGTATAAATATTAGATACTACCTTTCTATAATGATCATTAGAAAATGGAAACATTACTCATGAGTACGTATATTCTACCGTCTCCATGATCGTAACATACTTCTTTTTTAATAACCATCATTAATGATTGGTATTAAAAGTAAATTTATATAAAAATGTGATAATTATATCATTATTATTATTATTTATTTTATTTAACTATATAATATGCGCATAAACTAGATTTTTCATGATGAAACATGCTTGGGAAAAAATGCACATTAACACCTAAAACAATGAAAATAATGATAGATTATTAATGAATGGGTAATAATATGGTATAAAACTATTATATATGATATTATAAATATTAATATGGTTTGGAATAAGTTAATAAAATGTTTAAAATAACTATAAATTAGGTTAAATTCTATTCAACTAAAAGAGATCTTGAGGTAAATAATTTCATCTCAATTTCATTTTATTGAGGCACATTGTAATGCTATGCACATATATATGGTTTATATACTGACACTTTGACATTTAATATCATGAATAATTCATTGTAACTTTTATTTTAAGTTTAAATCTGAATTATTTCATATACGATGATTTAAATTAAAATTAACCATGTGGTATGGGCTTTTCTCTCAATTTCATTTCATTCATGAACATTATAATATTAGGAACATAATTTATTTTATATGGTGTTTATACCTCACCATTTACATTTAAAATCATTAATAGTTCATTGTTAATGTAATTGTATGTTTAATTTTTAATTATTTCATCTAAGGGGTTTTAAATTAAATGTTTCAAAGAAGTAAGGGATTTCTTAACACAATTATTGTTTATTGGGTTAATCTTCCACTTCATTGATTATGTCATTATAAGATTATGTGTATAATGAATTTTTATTAAATTATATTTTATTTATACTTATTTAAAATTGATTTTAGTTGAAACACATAATTGATTCATTGATTAATTATCACTTTAATGTTAAAGGTTTATTTCACAATCTCATTCTAATAGAGATTGTTTATTCTTGGATTTCAGTTCAAGGAAATTATTTCACAATTTCCTAATAAACCCATTTAATTTTATTCTACTCTGGTAATTCATGATATGTTCATGTAATATTTCTATTTTCCACTCTTCGGTACACAAATTAAATATGAAAATATTTTATGAAAATATGATATCATTTCTCTCTTTGGTCGGAAATCAGTTTTCTTCCAAAACCATATTTTATAAAAATGTTTTTAACATTTAAAAAAAATTAGAAAAGAAATTTTTTTTTACAATTTATAAAAAGTATTCAAAGGAATATTATTTTGTTTTTAAAATAAAATCCATTTTTCTTTTACCAAAAAATTTTAAATGGATCTTATTATCGTTTTCTGAACAAGAAACTTTCCAATAAAAATACTATGAAAAAAGAATGTTCTATTTAAATTTTATGAAATTTCAATAATTACTTGCCATCATAACTTTTATTTATGAAAAAATTCAACGAAAAAATGATAAATATATTTTTAAATAATTTTTTAAAAGTTATTTTCAGTGAAAAGGATTTTTAAAATATTTTTCAGAATGAAAATTACATTTTCCTCAAGAATTGTTTTAACAATCTTTTTATGCTATTTATATTCATCAGTAAAAAAACCCTTTATTTTTAATCTAATGGGTATATGTTGATATCATTCTTATCATTCCTATTGGTGTTTTATGATTATTGTTACCTAATATAATATTGATGTTCACTTCCTTGATTCATTTTGTAGCCATTAACTTTCCCAAGAAATATTCACCTTCCTGGGATCAATAGACAATAAATTTCCCTAAATATTCACATTATTTATCATTGATATGCTTATTTATTAAACCATATCTCAATTATATATAAATTATTTTACATCATAAAATATTTGTTTGAATGAGAAAATATTGGTAAATCCATATCCTTTACTCAATATAAATACTTGTTGAAAATGTATATTGATTATGAATTAAATCTATTATTCGATATATGACGAATGATTTGGACCTACATTGATGTGTGGTAATTTAAATTATATTTTTCCCTCGATTCATTGATAGGTATCATGAGACAAATCAGTTAAGCTAGCATTAAAAAAGTCTTTTATCAGTAGTTTAAACCATCTTCTCCAAGGTCTTGATGGTAGAGGTATCATGTTCCCATGACATGATGTCTAATAATTAAGAATTACCTTTATTCAGAATTCAGTTGTTATTATCCATGATATTTTCACTATGATATTATGTATGGATGTATTTCATTCTCAGTGTATTGGTTAAATGACTTGTATTTTTTAGGTATTTACATTCCTATATTGATTATGACATAACATGTTATTTAAATGGAACGTGTGCTCAATTATTTACCTTGAAATATTGATTATGTTTATTGATTCTTGATATCTACCATTGTACCTAACCCTTATTGAGTATTTCAAGTCACCATAATTTGTTTCTTTTCTCATAAATCCATGAATTTTACTATATTTTCTATGAAAGGATATTCTATAGGGAATAAAGTTATTCTCAAAAAAAATTATTGAAATTTTTGTATTCACATATAATGTAAGACTCGTATATTTATCTAGTTCACTAAGAATACTAAACTATTTGGTCTTTTAGGATTCTATTCCTTGTATCTTATGCTAATATAATAAAAGTGGGAATTAAATCAGATATATGGGGTAGCGGTTGCTATACTTGGTATCAAAGGAAATTTAGTAGAAACATTGAGAAATAGGTTTTGGAAATCATATATTAGATAACATAACCCTAAGACATACTTTTAGGATAAGTATAGAAGAACATCCAAATGTTTTTTCTAAGGTAGATATTATTTGGTTTTTTAGAAATGTATCATTGTCTTGATACTAAAAGTGTAATTTGATTTGGAATATATGTAACTAGGGGTTATAACATCCAAAGGGTGTATTGGACATGACCTGATCATCACTTGGTGCATTACAAAAGACATTATTATAAACCTAGTTTGACACTTTTGGGGAATATTATTAATATAATTCACATTTTCATAACAAAACATTTAAAAGTATTTTAATAGATAATGAAAATGAATGACCTAGGTTAATCCCTAGACTAAATAATGATCAATGTTGAAATAAAAAGGATAATGTATTTATGTATTGGTATTAAGGAATAAAATTATAGAAGTATTTTACCAATGGTATACTGGTTATAAGAAACCTAAAACATCTCTGGATTGTGTTAAATTTAGAAGAACATGTTTTTTCATTATCTTAAGAGTTATAAATACCATTATAGTTTATGATTTTCAGATTGACCATAATTTAACATTCTAAAACACCTCTTTTTATATTTTATGTGATGGGATTCTACCAAGATTAAGGATATTTTAGCATAAATTTATAACAGCACAACCCATTGGTTTAGTACATTTTTTAGTTAAAACTTTATTTGAGGAATAATGACTTTAAATTTTATAGAAAAAACTCTAAATCTATTTATAATGTTTAGGATTAATTAGATAATTAATGAAATTGTAATTATAGTCAAATAAGATTATTAGACTTTGTAAAAAAAAATAAGTTGTAATAAAAACCTTTGTAAAATGGTTATTTAATGGTTAATTTTTTTTAAGGACTTCCATCATATTTTTTGGTAACTTTATAAATTTTATATTAATATAGTTTTAGAAAAATGAATAAATGCATGATGGGTGACAAACTGTTGCATCTGGAAAGGTGGTGGGGCTTGAACCAATGGTCGAAGGATGATAAAGGTTTTGTTCATACCATTGGTCTATGTGATGTCCCTGTTAATATGTTAATGTTTATAGGTAAATGATTTAAAAAATAATTATAAATGGTAAACCAATGGTGTTACTTTTGAGTTTTAGAGATTAATTTATTATATTGGTTAACTTTTTCTAACCAAATTGGTTTTGGAAAATAGTTAGATATCAACATAAAGACTTTTTTAATGGATCATATAATCTGTTATAATTGATTTTTTTCATTCAACCATAAAATAATATTTTTTGGATATTAATTTCTTAGAGTAAGGAATGAATTGGGAATTGATTTGTGCACAACCAAAGGATTAAATTGTGATTATTAATTAGTAATGTATCAAGTAAATATTTTTCTTATATTCCTAGAGAGTAAAATAATTCCTCAACTTTAGGAAATATATCTTGTAACCAAAATTCTATCATATTATGTTCATATTTGATGAATCATATTTTCATTTAAATCATCATAGATTAATGGATTTAAGACCCTTAAATTTCCATTGATCATTCACATTCATATGATCCACTACAAAATATTCATTGTTTAGAAGCGATTTACTAAACCGCTAAAAAAATGACTTATTTATCTATGGTTTTTATAAACTATCACAAAATTTTATGTTTTTATTAGAAAACACAATTTTACCCTACACCCCACCCTTCTAAATCCCCTGACCATCCCTCCCCCAACATCTCCTTCGCCCCCGACCCCAAACACTAGCACGCCAGTGCTTCCAAGCCCTCCGACACACCCCACCCTATCCCTCTAAACTCTCTTAACCCATCGACCCCAAACCCCAGCATCACCCCTCTTCACTGGTGCTCCCATACCCTCTAACATGGCTCACTCTTCTCCCATGATCTCCCCTT
Organism: Viscum album; assembly: GCA_963277665.1. NCBI lineage: Eukaryota > Viridiplantae > Streptophyta > Magnoliopsida > Santalales > Viscaceae > Viscum > Viscum album. Next base: position 1,186,755,496 of record OY728143.1, on the reverse strand, counting down.
CTCCCCCAACCCTAAAACCAAGCACCACCGTGCTTCCCCCTTTCTCAGCTCTTGTAAATCTCCCTATCCATCCGATATCGTGCCCCCCCGAGCCCTTACTGGAATTGCGGTCATAGCCCCTAAACTATCAGTCTTGAACCATCACCCCCATGATGGAAAATATTTAACCCTTGTGAAGATCAAGTGAAGATAATGGTTGGTAGAATCTATAAAGTATGTGAGGGACTTATAGAGTGATAAAAATTATAATGAAAAGGATGTGGTTTTTAAATGATTTATTTAAATTGATATATTTTCATTATAGTTTCCATAAATGGGGTTGTATAGATTTCAAAATCATCACATGTTCTACACAATACCAATTTAGTAATTTGTGTGAATTCTAAAAAAATTAGTAACAAACGGTTACTATATATCTTGGGTATAAATTTTTAAAAGTAAAAAAAATTTAAATGTTTTTTAATGACTTGTTTAATCCTAATTCCCTATCAATATAATTTTTTTATAAAATCATTATGGATGCATTTTTTCATAAATGGTATAAAAAAAATTAATTTATATATTCTTAATATCTATTTTATATTTATATATTGGAATAAACATATCACTCATTGAGGGTATCATTTATTAAAATGAATATTGTCAAGAAATTATGAGTTTTTGGTAAGAAATACTTGGATCAAGGTGTGATCTATTAATTTTTTTCTAAGGTATGTATTACCAAAAACCAAACCCAACATAAAATTAAAATTTTGATTATTATTGTTGTTTTGAGCACCAATTACCATATTTCTCAATCCTAGGAAACTAATCACCAGTCAAAATCCCTTTATATTCCCATCAATTATCTATTAATTACAATAATTTACATTTTAATTAAATATTGAATCTATTTAATTCCAAATAATTCCACTTTACCATATTTTACCATTATATCTTTTCCTAATTAGTAATACTTATGTGTTTTAATTTTTTAATAATATGTAGTCACATTTTTATATAAATGAATAAAGAAATGGATCACATTACTGTGGAACATACCTCAGTATGCTAAGGGTTTGGAAGAGTTTTTAGAGTTTTCTATTTCCAATTGATCTGTTGATGGGATAATAATATATCCATGTCCTAAATATAAATTTAGAAGATGGTTGAAGAGAGATGAAGTTTATGAACACTTTATTTTGAAGCAATTACCTGCTAACTATTAGTGTTGGATTTGGAAATGAGAATTGAATGTTATAAAAAGTATTAACATTGATGTCAATCGATATAATGATCTCCCAACTTCACCGACAATAGAAAATGAAATAAAAAACCTTATAAATGATGTGTTTGACATTTCAAGACACAAACATTAACATAAAATCATATCAGAACAATCAGTTCAGGGTTATACAAATAGAAACATGACAAGGGTTGTTTTTGAGACTATAGGATAACCAGATCAAGATTATAACATATCATTGGAACCTCCTATTGATTTTGTGGATACTAATATAATATAAAACATCACTGAGCATAAAATTTTGGTTTAGGGTTTAGTTGATGATGGAAATCAAGAGTTGTATAGTGGATGTTTGGAATATTCAAAAAATTATTTTCTGCTGAAGTTATACCATATCAAATGCCTATGTGAAATTACAAACACGATGATGTCCAGGATAATGAAAATTACACATGATACATTTCTGAAAGAAATGATCCTTGAATCTTTTTTATGATATAAAATAAGGTTTTAACAATATTGTTTTGAGTTATAAAAAAATACAAGTTGTGTAAAAATGATTTTATTCTTTATTTGGGAGAGGATTCAAGTAGAAAAGATTTTTTATTATTATTCTAGATTGATGTTAATGGGTGATGTTAGAAGTCTGAATCAACACACTACTATGAAGATGAAGAAAACAAAGAACCTGTAAATGTTTTGTGTTTAATTTCTTTAAATCATCAATTTCAAATATTATTCATGTCATAAAAAACCATTGAATACATGAAGTAAAATTATATAGATAATAACAATGATGTGCTAATGCAACATAGACGATATTCACAATCATGGAAGAAATTTAATTCATTATATCAAGATTGATCATTTGATCCTCATAATTTTTGATTGGGATTGGACACTGATGGATTCATCCCATTTGGGAATTTGAACACCAGTTATATCATTTGGATGGTTGTTTAGATCCCTTACAATCTTCCTCCACAAATGTGTATGAAACAAACATATTTTATCATTTTGATGATTACTCCTAGAAAAGAAATTCCTGGAAATGATATTTATGTATACTTGTATCCTCTAGTTGAATAATTATAGGAGTTACGGAACAACATTGTTGAGACATATGATTCATCTTCTAGAATAATTTTCAAATTGAAAGCTTCACTAATGTGGACCATTAGTGACTTCCATAGACTTGGGAATTTATCAGGTTGAAAGACTTACATGGGTTTTTATTTTCTTATTTTCAAATTTGATTTTGAGCATGAACGACTATCATACAGTAAAAAATAGTGCTCCTTGTGTGTAACACCCCAAGCTTCAACAGTATGTTTCCCTTTGAATAATGAAATATCTTGCGTTGTACACAACTTTGAGATTCTAACACATCGCGACCAATCAAACTAGTTGTTATGAATAGTAATAACCACTTTTTGAAATTTTATAAATTTTATCTTTCAAAATGGATTTCATTTTTGGATTCAGAATATTTAAATTAGCTTAGAGTGAATTTTTGGTACTTTACTGAAAACTTTCAATTTTTGATGAATAGTGAAAAACACAGAGTTATAGTTAAAAAACAAAATTTTCTAATTATTTATTTTATTTAAATTTATTTTAGGTAAAAATAGATACATAATACATATATAAGTTCAATTTAATTAATTGGAGTTATTTTATAATAATTTTAGATATATTAAAATTTTATTGAACTTTCTACCGTCTTTTACCCACCTCTTAGGAGCATTTGCAAATTTACATAAAACATAATTTTACCACTTCCGTGAGTTGAATTTAAAAATTCTGAGAGAGACGGTTGATATCAGTAAGTAAAATTTGGTTCAACAATATGAAAATAATTTTTGGTCAATAGTAACTTTTTACTTTTATTTACCACGGTTAAAAGTAAATAGGTTAATTAAGGGTAAAAATGATATTATTATTACCCTAACACATGTCTTAATACTATTTTATAAGTGTAATTCGACCAAAAACAACCTTAGGAATAAAATATGATCCTTTAGGTCCACTTATATTATATTAGGACATTTATTATTATTTAATTCAAAGAAGAGTTAAAAGTGTTAAATTTGAAGTTTAATAACTAAACCATTTTTAATATAGAGTTATACACAAGATAATTTATACTATAAATATTTATTGAAAAGATAAAATTATTTCCTACATTATGATATTTTATTTATATTTTTTAGACATTAAATAATTAAATTTATTTATGATATAGTGATGATGCATTAATTACCGTATTAATGAATGATTAAAATAATTGATATTATAAATATTTAAATAAATTTAATTTGAGACTTTTTATGAATTAAAATAATTTTATAGGTTAATATGACATGTTAGGGTTTGTTATATGAATTTTTTACGAAGTAATAATGCAATTATAAATTTAGAAAAAACAAAATACCAAATAGTGTCAAAATTGACATAAAAGAGTTTTTAAAAAAAATATTATATTATTAATTGATATTATATTCCTAAAAATGTAAGGGTTTTACAAAGTTCTTAAATAATATTATATATTTCATTAATGAACCACTTGAGGTTCTCTTGTAAGTTTATAGTATGTTTATTAACCATATAATATAAAGATACAAAGAGACATTGTAAATGTCCAACTATTTAACTAAGAGTTAAATCTAAAGGATAAAGTTAATATAGTGACCCAAATCTGTCTAAAACTTATTTTTTGAGTGGTTTTTGACCCATCCCCACCTTATACTTTAAATAATTCCTTTTGGATCCATTATAAATCGAAAATTATTTTATTATAAAATAATATTTCTAGCTTTTCCAAAGGTTCCCCTCACCCCTCCTATAAAATGAAACTTACCCTTCTCTCTAATTCACACCTTCAAAGCCATTTTTCTCGGCCAAACTCTACCTATATACCCTCTAAACTATCCTCCCTTCATCCTAGATGCCTTACTTTAGTCATAAATCCAACTTAAGGAGCCCTTTTGATCATATCAAAAAGAAGAACCAGAAGAATAGGTAAATATTTCATCACCTCCTTCAAGTTCTTTTCTTCTTCCACTTAGTCTTTATTTGTTGTTTCCATTATAAAATAATAACTATATTATATTATATATATTTTGATGTTATTATAAATATTTCACAACCATATTAATTATTTTATCCATTTCTTTAATGACATGTCACCATACGTGCATACGTACGGCTTACCATCTCCACATCGTGGTGTAATTGTTATTCAATACATTATTATTTGGATGGGTATAATAATGATGTGTAATTGATATAAATATTAAATATAACATGATAATTATTATGTATATGTGATATACCATCCAATTATATAATATTTTAATATCAAAATAATGATATTGTCGCTCGTGCGTACGTACGGATTACCATCTCTACGAATGTGATGAGATCATTTCCCATCGTATCCATTCAAGACTAATTTTCATTAGATTATTTAAAATAATGTTTAATGACTTAATATCATTCTGAATATAAATAAGATATATCCTATCCATAACAAATATTACTTATGTAACAAATCATATAAAGGAAAACGAATCAGTTGACCCCTGAAATGATGATAATACTAAAATATTATTAACAAAGAAATATTAAAAGATCATATATGATATCATATAAATGTATATTATTCTTGTATAATTTAATAAAAATTATTTCAGCATTATATAGGAGTTTAACCTAACCTCTACCAAGGAAAATTACAAGTTAAGGTTTAATTTCACAATCTCTTTATTATCCGAGGTTGTTTTTACTTAAGTATCTACTGGGACCTCTTTATCATCCACATCCATGTTTCTTAAAAATTTATGTAAAAACATTTTTTAATATTTACTAAAATATGGGTTAAATTCATTTATACCCTTATTTTACTTTTTATAAAATGGTTTGAAAGGAATCATTCTGTCGTTTTCCAAACAAGGTACTTTATGACCTTTTTGACAAAATTAAGGTAAGAATGTTTTTTTAACTTATACGGCGGGTGTGGCTATTTTACGCTGTTATAAAATCATCAAAGCTTCCCTTACAAGATTATAATAATATTTTCAAAATAAATTTCTTCTTTATAATTTTGTGACTCTAAAATTATATCAAAATAGAAAGAGATATTTTTATAAAAAGAGGTTTTGATCTCTTTTATGTCAACATCCTTTGATGGATTTTATGATTATTTGAAGTTGACTTTATTAAGATACAAAACTTCCATATTTTATTGAATTTTTTGTGATATGTTTGACTATGGATGTGTTATTTTTACACTATTCATGTTTATGGATTTATTATTGACATTTCTTATGCTAGTTTTAATACAAATGTTTATGTTATGTTTAATCCTTTTCATATGTGGAATGCATTGAACTTAGTAAGTGATGGGTGGAGCCCTATATATCTCCTCGATGCATCGGTATGTCTCATGAGACAAACTAGTGTCTTGGAACAAGGACTTGAAAAAATATTATTTGTAGTCTTGGCACAAGGCCTTGACTATGTGGTTATAAAAATCTGGCATTATGCATTGCATCATTATGAAAGTGGCTATTGATATTACATGTGATTATTAGACTAGTAAAATATCCATGTGAATAAGTAAATGGAATTATTTTATTTTATCTCTGACATATTATTATTAATTAAATGTTTAAAATTATTCTGTTTTAGTCTTATACATTTCCTTAAATGTTTCTGCTTATTTATGAAAGTTTCACCTATATCGTTATCCTTACTGAGAATCTGAGATCACCCCTTTCTATATTTTATTTTTTCTAGGATGAGAAAAATTATATTATTACTGACCAAAAGTTATAGTCTATGGGATCCCAGTGTTGTCTATGGAAATAATTTTGTTTTAGTTTTCCATTTTATGATGTAATGTAAACCTTATGAATTTATCTAGTACTTCTAAGGCTACTAAACTAATCGATATTTTGAGACTTGATCTTTTGTGATCATGCCAATGATACGTAATAATGAACAGACTATGGGCTTCTGGGTTTGGGGTGTTACAGTTGATATCAGAGGAAGTTTAGTATAAACCTTGGAATCAAGATTTAGATAAACTCTAATTAGAGCACATAGCCCTAGGATAGGCTTTGAGGATTAGTATAGAAGAACTTCCAAGAATTTTGGTATTGTAGAGATTTTTTGAGTTTTACATGCAATACATACCTTTCTGGATACGAGAAGGTAGAGCCAGCTTTGGCACAGATGTACCTAGGGGTAAAACCTGAAAACACAGCTTTGAGCTAGACTCGAACGAGAACTGGTGCACGACAACGGGCCTTGTTGCACTCTTGGTTACGACACTCCTGGGGGATATGATTAGGTTAATTATAATTCTATTTAAAAACCATTATGAAGGTTTTATGAGTATATACTTCCTCAAAAAAAATTATGAGTATGGATCATATCCATAAACTGTTCAATTTTTGTTAAGTGTTTTACACGTTTAGATTTATGTATTGCGATTCATAAACTAATCTAGTTTATGCCATTGTTTTGAAATGACGCCTAGTGGAATGAATGGAAACTGTATAAATGAATGTACTACATATAGAGATTTCCTCCTACTCAAGATAATTATAGTGGAGCTGGTGATGCAACTGGTGCGGATCAACTAATCACCACACTAGGGAAACTCACTCAAGTTATGAATAATAACATTACCCGTACGGAGCACCCTAATCCACATCGTGGAGGATCAATGTTATATCACTTTATGAGGAAACAACCACCAACATTAAATGGGAGTAAAAATACATTAGTAGCTAAGAAATGGATAAATTCCTTAGAGAAAATATTCCATGCCTTGGGGAGTAGTGAAAGAGAAAATATTGTTATGACAGTTTACTGCCTTACTGGAGATGCTGATCATATGTGGTCATTGATTCAAAACACAAAGGAATATTAAGAAGTATCAAATATGGAATGGAGGGAGTTTAAAGAGATTTTAGTAGAAAAATACTTTCCTCGTGACCATCGAGCAGATATGGAAAGACAATTTCTTAGTCTGAGGAAAAAAAGGATGAGAATGTCGCAAGGTATGAGGCTAAATTTACAAGTTTTGCAAGGCATACTGCAGATTATATAAGTAACCCAAGAAGTAATATTGATCATTTCTTTTATGGGTTAAAACCATTTCTCTATCAAGAATTAGTCTCATAATCCTTCTCGTCATATGAATATATTTTGTCATGTGCTATCAAGATAGAAATAGAATTCTCTATGTCTTACAAATTTAAAGCAAAGAAAGAGAAGAAGAGATTTTCCGAACACTCTAGAAATAGAAATAATGGGAAGAAAGGAATAGTTTAATCTCCATCCTGTAGTAAATGTGGGAAGAAACATCCAGGTATTTACATAAAGGGAATGGGAGTCAGTTACAAGTTCGGTGAAAAAGGAAACCAAGCTCGTGATTGTAAGGGGAAGAAAGAGGCTATCGATGTTAAATTCTACAATTTTAGAGAAAGGGGGAATTATAAAAATGAATGTCCTAAGATCCAAGGGAAATTAACTCATAAAATTACAAGGGATCAAGGACAAGCTTATGATATCACTACTATTGAGGTTGAAGCTCTTAAAGATGTGGTGAAAGGTAATTTAATAGTTTCCTCAAGTTTAGAAAATGCTTTATTTGATTCTAGATTATCACATTGTTTCATATATTCCCAGTTTTCTAAGAATATTAGATATTTTAAATTTAATTTAACAAGGGATTTTTCTGTCAAAACTCCTAAGGGAAGTATCATTGCAATAATGTTTTTTGAATCAGTCCCCATTAGGGCATATAAATGTTTTTTATCTAATGATATCATAGTCATACCCATGATTGAATTTGATATAATCCACGGTATGGATTGGATTTTAGACCATGATGCAAAAAATTTATTGTAAGAAGAAGGAGGTTACTATTTTTGATGACGATGATAAAGAACACCTTGTCTTTAGAGCAGAATCGTCAACACCTAATTCTTATCTAGATCCACCCCAAGTAGCTTAACTAAATTCAATTATTTGGGAGGAAGAGAATGAAATAATTGTGGGTGAGGAAAATAATTTTCAAATAGAGGATGTACCTATTGTGAACTAATATGTTGATGTGTTTTTAGAAGATTTACCTGGACATCCCCCAGAATGATAAATTGAGTTTTCCAATTATTTAATTCCTAGTTCAAGGACCATATCAAAGGCCCCTTATAGAATATCCACTATAGAGTTAGTGGAACTAAATAAACAACTAGAGGAATTGAGTAACAAGGGATTTATTCTCCCTAGTGTTTCTCCATTGGGATCCCTTATCCTTTTTGTTAAGAAGAAAGATTGATCTATGAGGTTGTGCATTGACTACGGGGAGATCAATGCTATAACAATAAATAACAAGTATCCCCTACCTCACATTGATGATTTATTTGACCAAATTCATGGAGCTCAATACTTTTCAAATATTGACCTTCGATCTGGATATCATCAGTTGTGTGTGAAGAAGGAAGACATTTTGAAAATATCATTTCGAACTAGGTACGAGCATTATGAGTTTACAGTAATGCCTTTGGGATTGACTAATGCACCCTCTGTCTTCATGGATATAATGAATAGGGTTTTATAGGAATATCTTGATGAATTTTTTGTGTTATTTATTGATGATATCTTGGTATACTCTAAAATATAAGAAGATCATTAAAATCACTTGCGCATTATCTTGAAGACTCTTATAAGACATGAATTATATGGGAAGTTTAGAAAGTGTGAATTCTGGCTTTAGAATATTTCTTTTATTGTCCATATTGTCTCTAAGGATGGAATATTAGTCGATACTTCAAAGAAAAAGGCAATCCAAGAATGGCCGACACCTACGAGTATAAATGAGGTACACAGTTTTATTGGTTTAGCAGGTTATTATCGGCGTTTCTTCCGGAATTTTCCCCAATTAGATAACCCATTAACCAAGCTCAAATTTAAATGGGTTATATTTGTTTGGAAAAAATAGTGTGAAGAATGTTTTGAAGAACTGAAGATAATATTAGTCAATGCTTCTATCTTGACTCTACCATCAGGGAATGATGGGTTTGTTATTTATAGTGATGCTTCAAAGAATGGACTTGGTTGTGTACTTATGAAGAATGATATGGTTATTCCATATGCCTCACGACAGCTAAAAATTCATGAACCAAACTATCCCACTCATGATCTTGAGTTAGCAGCAATATTCTTTGCTTTGAAGATATGGAGACATTATCTCTATGGTGAAAAATGTGAGATACATACCGATCACAAGAGTTTGAAGTGTATTTTCTCACATAAAGAACACAACATAGGGAAATGATGATGGCTTGAAATACTCAAGGATTATAATTTCACTATACACTACCACCTAAGTAAGGTAAATAAGGTGGAAGATTCCTTGAGTAGAAAGGATCATGGAGTTATGAACAACATGAAGAGGGAGATTTCTGATTTTGTGTCAAGATGTATGGTTTTCCAACAAGTGAAAGCTGGAAGGAAACAGCCTGGAGGATTCATGCAACCTCTTCCCATACCTTAGTTGAAATGGGATAATATTACGATAGACTTTGTCATGGGACTACCAAATACTCCTAGAAATAACGATGCAATATGGGTCATTTTTGATCCTTTTACCAAGTCATCACATTTTCTTACTTTAAGAGAAGATTTACCACTTGAAAGTCTATCAAGACTATATATTAATGAAGTTATGAGACTTCATGGAGTACCCCTATATATTGTTTCTGATTGTGATCCACGTTTTACATAAAGATTCTGGAAAAGTCTTCAGAAATCCCTGAATACTGAACTCCATTTGAGCTCTTCCTACCACCCCCAAACTGATAGACAATCAGAATGGACTATTCAAACCTTAGAAGACATGTTGAGATCATTCTTAATTGACTTTCAAGGAATATGGGATCAATATTTACCTCTGGTAGATTTTTCTTATAACAATAGCTTCCATTCAAGTATTCAGATGGCACCATATGAAGGATTATACGGAAAGAGATGTCGCACACAAACCTATTGGGATGATGTTGGTGAAAGAAAACTCGTAGGCCCAGAACTTGTTGAGTAAATGATGGAAAAGGTGAAGTTAATCCAAACCCACATCAAAACATCTCAAAGTAGGTAGAAGATCTATGACAATAACTGAAGGAAGGATTTGGAATTTCAGGTAAGTGATCATGTTTTCTTGAAGGTATCTCCATGGAAGGGAATTATACATTTCTCTAAGAAGGTAAAATTAAGTCCCAAGTAAATTAGAACTTTCAAAATTCTATAACGAATTGGGGTTGTAGCTTACCATTTGGGAATGCCGCCAAGTCTCTCCAAAGTTCATGATGTATTCCACGTATCAGTATTGAGAAAATACATGTTGGACCCAACACATGTACTCACCTATGAGGAATTAGAACTGGAACCCGATCTGTCTTATTGCGAAGATCCTGTCAAGGTTCTTGATACAAGAGAACAAGTGTTAATAAATCAGACGACTCGTCTGGTAAAAGTTCTATGGAGAAAACATAAGATGGAAGAGGCAATGTGGGAACTTGAGGAACATATGATGAAGAACAACCCGAATCTTTTTATGCAGTAATATTCTAGAAATTTTGAGGAAGAAATTATTTGAAAGAGGGGAGAATGTAAAACCCCAAGCTTCTACAGTACGTTTCCCTATGAATAATTCAGTAGCTTGCGTTGTACGCAACTCCGAGATTCTAACACATTTCGACCAATAAAACAAGCCATTATAAATAGTAATACCAACTTTTTGAAATTTTATAAATTTTATCTTTCAAAATGGACTTCATTTTTAGATTCGGAATATCGAAATTAGCTTAGGGTGAATTTTTGGTATTTTTCTGAAAACATTCAATTTTTATTGAATAGTGAAAAACACTGAGTTATAGTTTAAAACCGAATTTTTATAATTATTTATTTTATTTAAATTTATTTTAGGTCAAAATAGATACATAATACCTATATAAGTTCAATGTAATTCATTGGAGTTAGTTTATAATAAATTTAGATATATAAATTTTTTTTGACATTTTTACGGTCTTTTACCCACCTCCTAGGAGCATTTACAAATTCACATAAAACATAATATTACCACTTCTATGAGTTGAATTTTAAAAATCCATGAGACACGGTTGATATCAGTAATTAAAATGTGGTTTAATAAGATGAAAATAATTTTTAGTGAACAGCAACCTTTTACTTTTATTTACCACAATTTAAAGTAAATAGGGTAATTAAGGGTAAAAAGGGTATTATTATTACCATAACAGATGTCCTCATTCTATTGGATAAATGTAATTCGACCGAAAACAACCTTATAAATAAAATATGATCCTTTATATCCACTTGGATTATAATAGGATATTTATTATTATTTAATTCAATGAAGAGTTAAAAGTGTTAAATTAAATGTTTAATAAATAAACCACTTTTAATATAAAGTTACACATAAGATAAATTAGCATATAAATATTCATTATAAAGTTAAAAATATTTCCTACATAATGGTATTTTATTTATATTTTTTATACATTAAATAATTAAATTTTTGTTTGACACAATGATGATACAGTAATTACCGTATTGATGAAAGATTAAAATAATTGATATTATAAATATCTAAATAAATGAAATTTGAGACTTTTTATGAATTAAACTAATTTTTTTAGGTTAATATGACATGTTAGGGTTGGTTAGATGAATTTTTTTCTAAGTAATAATTCTATTATGAATTTATGAAAAACAAAATACCCAATAGTGTCAAAATTGACAAAAAAGAGTTTTTAAAACAAATATTATATTATTAATTGATATTCTATTCGTAAAAATCAAAGGTTTGAAAAAATATATTAAATGATATTATATATGTTATTAATTAACCACTTGAGGTTATCTTTGAAGTGTATAGTAAGTTTATTAACCATATAATATAAAAATACAAAGAGACATGGTAAATGTCAAACTATTTAACTAAGAGTTATATCTAAAAGATAAAGTTAATATAGTGAACCAAACCTGTCTAAAACCTATTATTTGAGTGGTTTTCAACCCATACCCACCTTATACTTTAAATAATTTATTTTTGAGACATTATAAACCGAAAATGATTTTATTATAAAATAATATTTCTATCTTTTCCTAAGGTTCCCCTCACCCCTCTTATAAAATGTCACTTGCCCTTCTCTCTAATTCACACCTTAAAAGCCATTTGGATCAGCCAACATCTGCCCAAATACCCTATAAAATATCATACCTTAATCCTAGAGGCCTTCCTTTAGTCATAAAGTCATCCTAAAGAGCCCTTTTGATCAAATCAAAAGGAAAACCCGAAGAAGAGGTATATATTTCATCACCTCTTTCAATTTCTTTTCTTCTTCCACTTCCTATTTCATTGTTTTTTCCATTATAAAATAATAATTCCTTTATATTCTATACAATTTTATGTTATTATAAATATTTTACAACCATATTCAGTATTTTATCCATCCTTTGAATGACATGTCACCATACGTGTGTACGTACGGCTTACCGTCTCCACATCATGGTGTAATTATTATTCAATACATTATTATTTGGATGGTTATAATAATTATGTTTAATTGATTTAAATAATAAATAACACATTATAAATATTCTGTATATATGATATACTATACAATTATAAATTATTTTAATATCAAAAGAATGATATTGTCTCTCGTGTGTACGTACGGATTACCGTCTCCACGAACGCGATGAGATTCATTCCCCATCGTATCCATTCAAGACTAATTTTCATTAGATGATTAAAAATAATATATAATACTTAATATGATTCTTAATATTAATAAGTAAATCTTATAAATAACAAACATTACTTACGTAACAAATCATATAAAGGAAAACGAATCATTTAGCACCTGAAACGACGTTAATACTAAAATATTATTAACAAAGAAATATTAAAAGATTATATATGATATCATATTAATGTATATTATTATTGTATAATATAATAACAATTATTATAACATTATACAGGAGGTTAACCTACCCTCGACCAATGAAAAGTACAAGGTAAGGGTTAATTTCACAATCTCTTTATTATCTGAGGTTGTTTTTACGTAAGTATCTACTAGGACCTCTTTATCATCCGCATATATGTTTCTTTAAAATTTATTTCAAAACATTTTTACTATTTACAAGACTATGGGTTAAATTCATTTATACCCTTATTTGAATTTTTATAAAATGGTTTGAAAGGAATCTTTCCGTCATTTTCCAAACAAGGTACTTTATGACATTTTCAAAAAAATTAAGGTAAGAATGTTTTTAAACTTATACGACGGGTGCGGCTATTTTCTATCATTATAAAATCGTCGAATCTTCCCTTGCAAGCCTACAAGAATATTTTCAAAATAAATTTCTTCTTTATAATTTTGTGAATCTTAAATTATTTCAAAATATGAAGTGATATTTCTCTAAAAAAAGGTTTTGATTTCATATATGTCAACATCCTTTGATGGATTTTAAGATTATTCGAAGTTGATTTATCATGATACAAAACATCCATATTGTATTGAAGCTTTTGTGATATGGTTGAGAATGAATGTTTTATATTTACACTATTCATGGTTATGAATAAATTATTGACATTTCATATGCTAATTTTAATATGAATGCCTATGTTATGTTTAAACCTTTTTAAATGAGGAATGCATTTGAATTAGTAAGTGACAGGTGGAGCCCGCTATAGCTTCTCGATGCATCGGTAGGTCTCATGAGACAAACTAGTGTCTTGGAGCATGGGCTTGAGAAAATCTTATTTGTAGTCTTGGCACAGGGCCTTTACTATGTGGTTATGAAAGTCCAGAATTATGCATTCCATCATTATAAAAGTGGATATTGATATTTCATGTGATTATTCGACTAGTATAATATCCATGGGAATAAGTAAATGGAATTATTTGATTTTATCATTGCCATATTATGCTGATGTTCAAATTTAAATGAATTTTTTTCAGACTTATACATTGCCTTAAATGTTTAGGATTATATATGAAAGTTTCCGATATATTGTTATCCTTATTGAGCATCTGAGCTCACCCCTTTCTATGTTTTATTTTTCCTAGGATGCGAAGAAGTATATTACGACTGAACTGCAGGGATAGTCTATGGGATCTCAGTATTGTCTATGGAAACAATGTTGATGTATTTTTCTATTTTATGATGTAATGTAAACCATATGAATATATCCAGTACTTCCAAGGATACTAAAAAATTGGTCTTTCAAGACTTGATCTTTTGTGATCATGCCAATGATGCGTAATAATGCACCGACTCTGGGCTTCTAGGGTCAAGGCGTTACATTGTTTCATTTAATATTTCTCAATGCATCTCATAGATTTAGGTTCATCAAGTAAAAATTCAATGGATCTATTGATCATATACCACCTCCAAAGTTGTTGATAGATTTTGAAATATTAGCAAAACTTGAAAATGTTGAAATATAATGGGGGAAGGTGCATCATTTGAATGATAATGGGAAATGAGATTGATGGGCACTATCAAGTGAAATTGGAATGCAACAATGGAAGAACAAAATTATATTTTTCAAACTTTCATATTGGGAGTTTAATTTTTTACAAAAAAATCTTGATGTTATGCATATTGAGAAGGATATTAGTGACAATTTGATCATCACATTTCTTAATGAGAATTTAAAATCAAAGTACCATATCAATTCTTGGAAAGAATTAAAAATAATGAACATAAAGCATGATCTATGGACAAATGATAATGGAATGTATGCTCCAAAATGTTTTGCAATAAAAATAGGGTTAAAGATACATTCCTTTGAATTTTAAAACATGTGAATGTAGCTTATGGGTTTTTAAGTAACATCACAATGTGTTTTGACTTAAAGAATCATCAGTTAGATAGATTTAGAATTCATGATTCATATATTTTTTTATAACAATTACTAGAATTGGCTATGAATACATTATTTCCTTAAAAGGTTACAACTAATGTACTCCAATTTTGTAAATTATTCAAAAAAATATGTGATAAAACTCTAAAAATCATTGAACTTGACAACATTTAAGAGAGATTTATATTAACACTTTTTGTAATGGAGATGATCTTTCATCCATCATTTTTAATGTTATGATGCATTTAATGGTCCATTTGGTCAAGGATGCTAAATGAGGAGGCCTTATAAATTATTGATGGATTTATCCCATTGAGAGGTTCTTTATTTATATATTTTTCATTTAAGTAAAAAATTCTTAACAATTAATTAAATATATAATTATGGTTTTTATTTTATTTAACATATATCTTGGTAATTTAAAAGCATACATGAAAAATAAAGCTCAACATGAAGGCTCTATTTCTGAAGGATATTTGGAAGATGAGTGTATTACCTTTTATTCTAGATACTTGGATGATATTGATACAAGATTAAATCTAGTTATGCATGTTTCTGACACATAGACTCATTCTCAAATACATGTTAAATAAAAAATCCTTCTTACTACTGGTCAATATGTTGGTAGGATCTCAAATATTACACTAATAGAAATGGAATTATTATAGGCATATAGATATGTGATACTAAATAGTGAAATTGAAAATCCAGTTATTGAAGTTTTCATGATAAAAAAAATATACAAATGAGTGGACAAACATGAAATGAGAAAGATGTAACAAAATATATTAATAAAGAGCTTTTATAATGGTATGCACGATGTGTAAGTTCATAAATAGTGTAATTAATATGCATGGTAGGTTGGAACATATATATTGTTAATATAATAATTTATATTAATTTTTGTAGATCATGAATACTGGTACTCAAGATGATTTTTTAGAATATTTGAAGTTTCTAGCTTGAGGTCCTATAAAAATGCTAGAAATTTTGATTCTTATAATGTGAATGGATTTAAATTGCATACAATAAATTGGGAAGAGGGTTTGAAAACAAAAAATAGTTGTATATTCACATTTTTTGAATTGGGATACTATGGAAATTTTACGGATATTATTGAATTAAATTACCATGGTAATTTTTTAGTTGGTTTATTTAAATTCAATTAGGTTGATATTATCAGGGCTGTTAAATGAGATTATTTTCAATTTCCTTTGGCGAACTTCTGTCACTTGATGGATATCGTAGACCATGAATTACATGATCTGTATATCTTATGATTATAAGAATAAATGATATATTTTGTGGGATATGTCATGGATGAAAGGTGGTGTGTATTTGCTCATGTAAAATAAAGAGACTTGTATGATATGGGTGATGAAGTGGAAGATTTGACCTATGACATTTAATCCCATCACCAATAAGAAGTGGACTAATTGTTCCATCATGATATTGAAAATATTAGTATTTTAAGGATGGATGATGTAGTTGAAGTAATGATGGATCAGGTAAACAAAATGATTTAAGGATAAAATGATTGAATTTGTTGTCATCCATTTATTTATCAACCACTTATGTTATTTATGAAGTCATTCATTATCATAGATGTGTATGTTTTTTTGTAGTACTATTCATCTGTTATAATTTCAAATTTTTTTATACATGATTTGTTTGAAATATATGTTCTGAAGTTAATTTTATTTGATTGAATGATAGAAATTTCAAGGAGGAAGCACTTTAATGATTCCATTTTACTCTCAGTTTATGTTCCCTAAACCATACTGATAGATAATGATCCACTAGTCTCCCTCCCTACAACATCTGATACATCTTTGGATTTCCCCCTACACCATCTCTAACACCCTCCATTCCATCATCTTCTGGAAAACCCTCCTTCAGTGTCCCATCAACAGTTTATCCAACGCCTCTCCATTCAGCAGCCTCAACAACAAGGGTGAAGGTCGTCCCTCCAGTTTCTTCATAGGGATATTAGAGGGTGAGAATTATAGGTAAAATTTTTAAATTGAATAAATTTATTTCACTTTTTTATAATACTAAATATGTTTCATAAAATATATAAATAATGCTACTATATAGAGAAATATGAAAAGTTCAGATGTTTGGAATCTGAACGGAATTAAGATAGTTGTCCAATTTGACCACTATGGGGTCCCTACATATGATTCCACATGATTATTTGGCTAGATTCTAGTCCAGATGGTGGAAGATCTGGTTAAATTTTTTATTACATATGTTGATTAGAGGCATATGCCTTAATTTTAAAAAAATGATGTTTCTAATTCATAGATAAAGCAAATTTTAATACATTATGGTGTAACTGAATGTAATTTTGTTATTAAATTATAATATTTTAAAAATGAATCTCTTTGTATAGATTCTTTTTCACATTACCATCGCTGATCTTATAGCATGAAAGTGAACATTGAAAAAATTGGGTAAGAAATTGAAGGATTTTAAATATATTTATTGAATTAATTCAATGATACTTCGTTTAGCACGTAAAACATTTAAGATAAGGTACCTAATGGGGTACCAAGAGAGAAATGAAAATTTTTTGTTGATAACCATAATCATGAGAAGCACATTGTATTTGAATATATATTTTTATATTTATCTAAATTTACATTTATACATGCATATTTTAAGGTGATGACATTGCATACATAATAATTAAATTACATGTTATTTATTTCAGGATGTTTCAAGGAATAATGCATTGAGTCGAGAAAAAAAACGACAACTCACACTACCAGGTCAGATAGTTTTTCCTGAAACTGATAGACTCTGGTAATATTTTCATTACTTCAAATATTTAGAAGACAATATTATCTATTTTATATATTAAATTTTTGATTTATATTTGATTAATGATTTCATGGAATTTATGGAATTGAGCCTTCTGAACAGAACTATGG
Source organism: Viscum album (assembly GCA_963277665.1). NCBI lineage: Eukaryota > Viridiplantae > Streptophyta > Magnoliopsida > Santalales > Viscaceae > Viscum > Viscum album. The sequence continues at coordinate 1,186,737,363 of OY728143.1, read as the reverse complement.
TTGGATATTCATAAGAAATCTGATGGGAGTTATATTAATGATCCTATTAAAGAAGAATAGGTATGAATTCATTTTTCATTATAATAAATTATTTCTAGTTGTCACTGTGTTAATATATATTGCATAAAATATGATTGATATTTGATATATAGGTAAAAATTAAATAACTATTTTATTCCAATCTTGTGCAGCCCTTCTCAGTTTCCCAGGATGACCCAATTGGTAAAGTCCCTGGGAAGGAGTATCCTGGTCGAGTGTGCAGGATGTGTTTGGGACCATTACCAGATGAGGTGTTTGGAAGGTCAGCAGGGATTGAAAATTAATATATTCTTGGTTATTGTCACTCCTTACCCCGAGATGCTAAGATATATTTTTTTCAATTAAAATAACAATTCAAGGAAAAGGTGATCATATATTCTCTTTATAGAAAGTGTTGGTTGATTTATTTTCTAAGAGAACCAGATATATCCCCGGTGATATTGCATAAATTAATGGTGGTGAAAAGATAAATCACAAAACTTCAAAATCATTTAGTTTACAAAATTTTATTGGTTTTATTTTGAAATATTAATATACAACACTATTTAAATTTTAATATAATAGTCTTGAAGGTTCCGGGAGAAGGAAGTAGAGATAGAGATGGAGAGGGTGACAAGTAGAGTTCATCATTTGGTAGTCATTAGTGGTCTCATTGATCTCTTGGACCAATATAAAAAAACAACTTTCCCCAATTATTTTTGATTTACATGTTATTTAACTAAGCGTCATCGGTAAAAAAACATTTAGTTAACTTTAATGGTAAAAATTTAGTTACAAGATTTATTGTTTTTCTTTTTATATGGTTTTATCAAAATAATATTATATGTATGACATATAAAATAGATTGTATTTTACATTTTATTTATCTATTCCATTGTATGGAATGTTATGGTTTGTGTAAAATGGGAAGGTGTAAATATTATGTATGTCTTTGAATAAACTATTCTCTGTATTGTTTTATCCAGGGTTGTTTTGGGGATGCATATTCTGCAGCTGCCTTTTTTTTAAAAAATAATCATTGAGAAGAAATTCAAACCTCTTCTAAATATTCTATATCATTATGTAGTGGTGGCTAAAAATTTTGTAGTTTTCTGATAAAAAATATTTAAAAATTTTCTATGATTTAAACCTCTTCTAAATCATCTATATTTATTTGGGGTGGAAAACCACCACTAAAATGAAAAATACTGCCAATAAATATACATTCTAAGACTCTTACCAAAAACCATAGCTAAGTTAAAGGAACGACCACAGATTGGATGCTAATGCTAAATTTAGTGATGGTTTTTTGAAACTGTCATAGAATCATTTTTTGGCGGTTCAAACCTCTTCCAAAACAAAACAAACTTCCACAAACATGCGATTTTCTTATAATGATCACTGACAACAATCACTCTCTATAATGTCTTGTGATTTTTCCATGTCAATATATTCATATGACATCAATGTTCTCCTATATAAAAAACTAGTTATGTGTTATTACATATAATCTTTTTACTTCTTATTATCTCGTATTAGGAGAATATTTTATTAATCCTTTTTGGATGTGGGTTTCTCAGTAATGGAATTTTTAAATATCGAACCCTGGACTTCTAAGGTCATGTTTAAATTGTACGGACACAATTTATTTATGGTAAAGAGAATGTAACACCCAATAATTATAAAAGAATAAAATTTTAATATATAGTTTATGTGGCACCCAAAAATGATTTATCTTTCATTATATGCAATATTGAGTTTCTCCAGTAGCTTTTATTACACGCAAGATCGAGTTTTACTGAACAACAATATACTATTAATATTATTATATGATATTTATCACCTAGACGTTAGAATAGAAGGCATAAATAATATTAAATAACTTAATAAAATATATAGTTTAAAAATATTTATTAATTATAAATTTATTATAAATTAAATAATAATTATTAAAATAAAAAGGAATATATTTTGAAAAACTTTATTTTTCTAAAGGACGAATTAATTGTGATTTTCCCACATAATTTAAAAATATTTTTACTACTTTTAGAAACTTTTTAGGAAAAAATAAACTTCATTTTTGAAATCTTAATACCAAACTATATTATGGTCAATATTTCGTTATTTTTCTAGAATATTTCAATTTTTGATGAATAGTGAAAAATATTGAATTTTAGTTGAAAACTGTATTTTCATTTAAATAATTTAGAAAGATAAATTACATTTTTAATTGGTTTAATGGTAGAATTAGATAATTTTTTTATCAATTAATCTAATTTAGGTAATTTTAGTAATTTTTATATTGAATTTATATATATAAATCATGGAAACTTTCGAACTTTTTCTCTTGAAAAACACGCTTTCTCATCCCATCTACAGGATTAATTTTAAAATAAATTATGCCACTTTTGTGCGTTGAATTAAGAAAAATGGATTTAATATTTTGAATAAAAATAATTTATATTACCTAATAATTTCAACATAATTTTTTACCATAATGATTAGTGAAAATAGTTAAAATTAATTCTAACTATTAAGTTTAAAATAGGGTTTTGCACATTACATGCATTTGTATTAAATTTAGATTTACAGACACATATGATTTTTATTTAATAAGTTGTATTTAAAATTTATAATAAGTAGGTATATTTTATCTAATGAATCTAATTTTAATTTTTTTCTTAAATGATTAATTACCTAGGTAAATAAAATGATACAAGCTACCGTGGTAAACACTAAATAGGTAAAATTCAGTAAACTTAAAGACTAAATAATGACATGATAAAAATGTGTTTATTTTTTTTAGGTAGTGGTTTTTATCAACCAAATAACCCCATTATATTATTTATCCATTTTTATTCACATGAGGTAAGGTTGACCTAAAAATAGTGAATACTTTTGGGTATTGACAAAAATGTGACTCATCCCCAACTATAAAAGGGCACTCAGTCCCATAACTTCTTTAAATATGTCAATCCCTTTGGAATAAATAATAGCTTAAAAAATAACTTGAAAAATTCCATTATATCATCCTATAAGAAATATTTTGGGCATAAATCCAACATTTGAAGGATTTAGTTCAAAATTAAGGAGGATACCCAAAAAAGTGGTAATGTTCTCCAACGAGCTTCTTTATTGTTTTCTTTATACTTCTTCTTTAGTTTTTATTAATCTATGATGATATAATAACCTCATTATATTAATATATTGGGATTTTTTATAACACGGTAATTACCTACAATCATATATTCTTACATCAAATGGGTTATGAATGTCACGACCCCCTCCCCATAATGTGTACCCCTCCTGGGCCGACAATGTGAAAAGGGAGATAATGAACCTTGAGTCCTGCCTCCAGTAGGCCTCAGGTTGGCAACTAGCACCGAGGGTATAATAAACACACAAATGATAGGCATTTCCCTCTAAGAGAACACATGCAGAAGAGAGAGATAAGTTATAAACCAACCAACTCCAACTCAGAACTAAAGTATAAAAGAAAACCCAAGTTCATATGTAATGTCATGAAAATGTACTACAACTAAAAGGGGAAAACTTCAAGTACCCAAAAGATTGTAAAAATAGCTGAGACCACAAGTCCAAACAACACCTGCAACCACAAGCTAGTAGTAACCATCCTAACCTCCAACCTGCTCCAAGTGACCTAAAAAATAGTTTCTATATACGTAGAGTGAGTATAACAGTTTACTCATTAGGATCCTCCCTGAAGCCTCTTGTGCAAAAGTAAAGAAATCATGCTAGAGCACAGTGAACAGTAGAGAAACTAACTCGTCACATAACAGGTATACTATTTTCCCAACCTCACCATGGCTACTCTTATCAAGTAACTAATACATGAATATATCATATAATAAAGAATATCAAGAGTACCCCGCTACTACTTCCCCACTAGTTTGCCGCTTTTCCCCAATGAAATACGTCATGTGCATCTCTCTCTAAAGGCTTGCCCGTATAAACTTGGGATATGCTCCACAATCTCCACCATGTGCATCACAAAGGCTTGCCCGCAGACACTTGGGCTAAGCACAACACCATCCTCACAACCAAAAGTAACCAGGTAGTTTCTGGGAGCCACAACAGCTCGCATAACGTGTATCATACGTCAGGTATTATACCTCAAGCCATTACAACCCATACATCGAGTAAGGATCCTGAAGCCATCACAGCCCATACACGTTACACCTATAGTAGTCCATAGGACACTATATCCAGAATATATGTGTGTAAAAAAACACAATCCATTACAGCCCTCTACACACATATATGGGGAAACTAACCATTGTGCCAATGGCACTAGTATCTACCAAGAGAAGAGAGCGAGGCAAAAGGGGGGTAGTCAGCCATTCATCCTCCCACCAGAATGTTTGGTAAAACACCTGCCAAGGCTCAAAATCCCCGGGGTGTCAGTTCCCCTTATTGACAGGGTGGAGTAGCATATAGAAACACAAAAAGTACAGAATATAATATAACTCACAACCACACTATGGGAATAACCTAGTCTTAGACACAACTGCAACTAACGTCTCTCGGACTCAGGGCTGCCACTTCTAAGACTAGGTATCCTATAAGCACACAACCGATTAAATAACTTCATTTGATTACTTCATCCTTTTTTGTTTCATCAATTCCACTTTACATTAATTAATTCTTTACACATTAATTAACGAAGAAAAATTCCACATTAATTTCCATTAACAACACATCCAGAAACCATTGTCCCTTCAAAAGTTCTCAAACTCATCATTAAGTTTCATCAATCTCCAACCCCATAGGTTAACATCATTTATTCAAACATTCATTACCGAATTACTTTCCCATATTCCCAAGAATTCTATAAAATCAACCTATGCTACTAAACACAAGGTGGATCAACACGGTGAGTAGACCTACTACCCGTCGAGTCTTTACCACCTATAGCAAGAGAGTAGACCCATTCTCCCTTGAGAGGCTAAACACGAAAATCATGTGGCATACCTCGTGTGTCTTCGCCTCCTTCGGAAGAAGGGTAAGAAAAACCAGGTGCCTTGAGCATTGGGGAAAAGTGAAACAGTTAAACAACCAAACAAAACACCAAGCATCCAACAACTGCATCCACCCCATTCTATCATCCCTGGTGTCCTCCCCGACACCCACATACATAAACCGATGCATCTCACCACTCTAGGCATTATCCGTTGCCAAAACCACAAGGCCTCCCTGCCTCCACATATCACAACACCCCTCTAGGGTCACATCACAACACAAGATATCACAACACCCCTCCAGGGTCACAACATAGTACAAGCAGCAGGAAAACAAACATCACATCAAATTGGGCTCTTGGCCCTTTAACAAGGCATCTAGCCATCAAACAACAAGCACCAATAGATTTCAGGTTTACCAACCAACTAAGTTAATCAATTACATCGACATAAATTTTATTAAAATCAATTTGGAACAACATCCACAACAACAACAAAAAACAACGGGATTCATTCAAATGCCTCTTTATCTTTATCCAATTAATTATCAATTAATTCCAGATTTACGTTATTTATCAATTTCATCAATAGGAACACGTAAACAAGAAAGTCATATATATCTCACTATCTAGAAAATCAAGAGGAGAACCTTTATCACAGTACAAAGCAACAACATGCGATCACAAATTCTTTTAATCTGGTTCAAGTATTTATTTAGGTCAATTCCATTGTGATCCAAAGGACTAAATCATGCTAACTCTACGATTGCACAAAAACAATTATAGAATCCACAAATACCCTACCTAAAAGGTTTTTGAGGGAAACCACAATGGTCGATGACCACCCAAGAAACCGAGTCGATTCTCCACGAATCCTCCTTAGATATCCTCTCCTAACACAACCAAGACCAAATCTCATCATAAACGATATCCACACACTTAGATATACCCATAACGGGTGTATATCTAATATCCCGAGAGAAGAGAAGGAGAAGATCTACGTAGATCTAAGAAACCAAACAAAATGATCACATACCTTGAGAAACCGGCTTTGATTCACGAAGAGAAGCCTCTGGATCACCTCCAAAATTCTTGGGAGAGGTTCTTCTACCTCCAAGGAAAGGTAATCCTGAGTTATGACTGATTAGGGACTTAAATGAGGTGATTAAAGGAAAAATGAGTTAGGTCCACAATTTTAGGATCTAACTTTAAGTGCCTGCACAGTTATTCCTCACGGTTTAACAAACTGTGCACTAACCGTGCATTAGCTTCTGCCTTGACAATCACACCTCGCACGGTTAGTCCACATGGTTAGACAAACTGTGCGCTAACTGTGCGTTAGCCACTGCCTCCAAGACCATCCTTGCACTGTTTGTCCGCACGGTTTAGGAAAACCGTGCGCCTCCCGTGCGAAGGCCATAACCCTTTAGTTTTTTTAAAAAGTCCACGCAAACGCACCCCCCAAGTCACCTTGACCTCTCAGAACACGTCTTGCACCACATTTTCACAAGGGAATAGACCAGAGAGGTCCGGGCCATTACATTAGATACCTCTCAAAACATTATCGCCCTCGAGAATCCAAAACCCACCTAAGGAGAAAAAGAAACAGGGTTTGAACAACCACCCAATGAGATACCTCTCAAAAGAGATCAATCCACCAAAGAAAAAAAGGATGCCATCTCATAAAAATAAAAGTTCCACAACCACATAAGTTACAATGATACACAAAAAGAGGTAAACATCAAACAACTCTGGGTACTAAGCGCATATTTGTGACTCACGTTCCCAAGTACTCTCTCCCAAGCCGCTGTGTCGCCACGAGACACAAACTAAAGGGATGGATCGCTCGCTCAACACCTTCTCCTTACAGTCTTGGATCTCTACAGGTCGCTCCTCAAAGGTGGCATCATAATCAACATCGATCTCTCCCCAATTTATGATCTGAGAATCATCATGAAGATAACGACGTAGCTGCGATACATGGAAAACATCATGTATCTAACTCATCTGTGGCGGAAGTGCTACTCGATATGCCACATCTCCAACATGAGATAACACCTCGAAAGGCCCAACAAAGCAGGGATAAATCTTACTCCCATGACCAATCCTTCGCTACCCACGATGGGGAGTCACCTTCATAAACACATGATCCCCAACATTAAACTCTAAGGGTCTCCTTCTCTGATCGGCATATGATTTCTGATGATCTTGCGCTACCTTCATCCTCTCACGAATGACCTGAACCATCTCTGTTGTATTCTACACTAGTTCTGGTCCGAGAATTGCTGACTCTCTGACCCCAGTCCAGTGCCATACTGATGGTGTAGTGAAAACTATTATTTTAAGACAACTCCAACAAGGGTAAGTGCCTCATCCATGAACCTCCAAAATCAAGAACACAAGAGCATAACATTCCTTCAAGAGTCTGGATGTTTCTCTCTGTCTTACCATCCGTTTGAGGGTGAAAAGTAGTGCTAAGGCATAGTTGAGAACCGAAAGCATGTTGGAGACCCCTCCACATCCTGGAGGTAAAACGAGGATCTCGATTAGAAATGATCATCCTTGGGACTCTGTGAAGTCTCACCACCTCCTCCAGATACTGCCTCAACAAAACTTCCACTGAGCTTGACTCCTTGATTGCTATGAAGTAGTCTGATTTTGTTAAACGGTCCAATACCACCAAAATAGCATCATGTCCTCCCAGAGATCAAGTTAAACCTATAACAAAGTCCATTGAGATGTCCTCACACTTCCACTGAGGAATCTCTAATGGATAGAGAAGACCACCAGGAACACAGTGTTCGGCCTTCACCTTCTGGCAGACTAAACATCGAGACACAAACTCAACAACCGCACACTTCAGCCCAGGCCACCAAAACTGACTCTTCAAGGATCAGTACATCTTTGTCACACCAGGATGCACCGCTAAAGAAGAACCCTGGAAATCTCTAAGGACTGTCTCGTGCATCGCCAAGGGAACAAAAATCCTTCCATGATACAACACTCTATATTGTTCATATTCAGAACAACTATCAGGGGCCTCACCATAAACAACTAGGTCTCTCCAGACCTCCACCTCAAGATCCCCCAATTGGGACTCTTCCACCTTTTACATTAGGGATGACTGCACCATCATCTGAAAAATACAACCTATACCTCCGACTTCTCCCATATCAAGATGTAATGCCGACAGTTCTTCCATTACCCTCTGGGAATCACCAGATTCACACACATCATCACTACATAATTTTCGGCTCAGCGCATCAGCTACAACATTCCCTTTTCCAGGTGTATACTATATTTCAAATTTGTATTCCTATAGGAACTCCATCCACTAACGTTGTCGCAAGTTCAAGTCACGATTGGAGAAAACATACCTCAAAATATTATGATCAGTGAAAAACACAAAGTGTTCACCAATGAGGTAATTTCTTCACAACTTCAGAGAAAACACCACGGCTGCCAACTCAAGATCATGGGTGGCATAGTTGCGTTCATGGGGATGGAACTGCCGCGACCCATAAGAAACAACTGACCTCTGTTTCATGAGGACACAGCCTAACCCCGTATGTGAAGCATCATAGAAAACATCAAACTGAACTCCCTCAGATGGAAAACAAAGGACTGGAGCACTTACTAACTTCCCTTTTAGATACTCAAAATCTGCTTGACACTGATCAGTCCATACGAAAGCCTGATCTTTCCTAGTCAAAGCTATCAGAGGAGTTGCAACTCGGGAGAAATTGGCTATGAACCTCCGGTAGTAGCCTGAGAGACCAAGGAAACTTCCCACCTCTGACACTGTCTTGGGGGATGCCCAAGACACAACAGCTTCTATCTTCGATGGATCCAAAGCTACTCCTTTTTGGGACACAACATGTCCCATGAAACGGACTTATCAATCCCAAAACTCACACATCGACAACTTTCCGAATAGCTAATGTCGACGAATAACTACCAAACCGGCTCATAGATGCTCTGAATGCTCCTCTTTATATGTGAAGTACACAAGGATTTCATCGATGAAAACTAAAATAAACTTGTACAGGAACTCACAGAACACAGCATTCATTAATCCCATGAATATTACTAGAGCATTCGTCACACCAAACGACATTACAACGAACTCATAATTCCCATGATGACAACGAAAAGCAGTCTTCGAGATATCTTCATCCCCCACACGCATCTGATGATATCCTGACCGCAAGTCAATCTTTGAGAACCAACTTGCACCTTTCTGTTGATCGAATAATCCATCGATCCTTGGAAGAGGATAGCGGTTCTTTATTGTCACTTTGTTAAAGCGATGATAATTGACACACAACCGCAAAATGTCGCGGGCCTTCTTCACGAACAGAACTGGTGCACCCCATGGTGACACACTTGGTCGAACAAAACTGCACTGCAATAGACCATCAAGCTGTATAGGTAGATCTCGTAACTTAGAAGGGTCCATCCTATATGGAGACATAGATATAGGAGATGCTCCTGGATGTAGCTCGATCCAAAACTTGATCTCTCGTCGAGGGGGTAAGGCTACAACCTCTTCTAGAAAAACATCAGGGTACTCCTCTACGACCCTAGGAAACGCTAACTTCTGAACCTCTGAAGAACTCAACATCATCTCATCCACCATGTTTGTTAAGGATGTAACTCTCCTATGACCCATCTGAGGATCTTTCTCACCATCAAACACCACTTGCTCTCTATCTTCATCAAAGAAAAAAACCTTCTTCCTGTAGCAATCCACAATATCCTGCACCAAATACAACCAATCCATGCTGAGGATGACATCATATGGTTGTATTTGTAAACATAGGAAATCTCCCCAAGAGCGTTGCTGCCCCAACACTAGCTCAAAATCTCTACATACTTCAAACAAGTCAACTCGACCTCCAACTGGCATAGTCAACACCAAGGGAACTGGAAGCCTCTCTACCTCAAGTCCCAAGGCATGAACAAGGGTAGGTGATATGAAGGAGTGTGTCACTCCTGAATCAGACAACGCATACACAAACGTAGAAAACAAGCAAAGGGTACCTCAAACTACATATGGATCGTCTGGTGATGGAAACGGTAGAGCATGAAGCTGACCACGACCTCCTCCACGGCCTCTCTGACCCTGATGACGACCACCACCACAACCGCGCTCTAGTCTCTGAGAACGGGGAGCGTCATGGGGCTGTCCTCTGCCCACCCCATCTCCCCTCTGCTAATCGAAAGCTGGTGCAACCTGCTACTGCTGCCTCGGCTGGAACTGCCTCAATGGAGGAACCTAGAGCGGAGTGCCCAGTTCACGATGACCACTCTGAAAGGTCGGGCACTCCCGCTGCTGATGACCACGACCACCACAAGAAAAACAAGCACCTGATCCCTTGGCATATTCCTTAGAGTTGCTGCCTTCAGAGAAGCGAGATGTGAAGGGTTGGGACCTACCCCCGGTTGAACGGAAACTCTTCTACCCTGAAAACAGGGATCCCCAGACCGCGGCCTTGCTTCATGAGGAATCATGATGATTCCCCTCTCATGATGATCCAGTCCTGACCAATTTCCTCTCAACAACCTCTTCCCTCACCAACACCTCAAGTTATGTGTTTATCATAAATGGGGTAAACTTTCATTGGATCTCTGGATGCAAAGTCTCCTCTAAATGCCTTTCCCTAGCCTCCTCATCTGGTAACAGGTCCGAAGAATATCGTAAAAGGTTTCTGAAATGGATTCCAAACTCTCGAACAATGGAGCTCCCCTGTCAAAGTATAAGAAGCTCCTGGAGACTAGACGCCTTCGCAGTCGAAGAAAGGAGCTCGGCTCTAAACTTGTCTCAGAACACCTCCCATGAGATCGCTGAATCCTCACGATCCACGAGGAATAATATCCATCACTGCCTTGCTTCTCCACACAACATTGTCACAACCAAGGACACCTAGTGCTCCTTTCGATCACGGATCGAACTAAATCCTATCTCGACCTCTTCCAACTAGTATTCCATGACTACATCTGAAACGGAGCCCTCATACTTCCACAGACTCTGGCGCTGAAAATCTCGGAGTGTCTTCCTCCAAGTGTTGTTGTCATTAACCTCTACCCTGCGGTGACCTGCTGGAACATCCTGCTGAATGTCTTCTACACAAACCTGACGAGGACGTCGAACTGGAGCCATACCTACAAAATAACAAACAATTAGAGCTCCTAATCCTAGAATATGGAAGACTCAACATTAATTAATTAATTTTTTTCTTTCATTTGTTTTAGGTTAACCTATCCCAAGGTCTACCCATTCAAACACAGGCCCAAAGAAGAATGATGCATGATCCTTTCCTAGTTCTCTACCCTGCAACCAGTATCACCCTATTTAGTATCCATTGTAAACTTAAATGTCTATACATCAGATCATAGGGGTCCCAAAACGCCTATGTCTCAGCCGATCTCCAGTGTTTACCTCACTTGCTAAACATGAATGACATTGTTTCCCTACCAACCCATGCAACATCACCTGTTCCTAACTCCAAACTCCATCCTATCTCCCAACCAGACCTCTGATACCACTCTGTCACGACCCCCTCCCCACAATGTGTACCCCTCCTGGTCCGACAATGTGAAAAGGGAGATAATGACCCCTAAGTCCCACCTCAAGTAGGCCCCAGGTTGGCGACTAGCACCGAGGGTATAATAAACACGCAAATGGGAGTCCTTACCCTCTAAGAGAACACGTGCAGAAGAGAGAGATAAGATAGACACCAACCAACTCAAACTCAGAACTAAAGTATAAAAGATAAACCAAGTGAATTTTTAATGTTATGAAAAAGTACTACAACTAAAAGGGTAAAACTGCAAGTACCCAAAAGAAAGTAAAAACAGCAGCAACCACAAGCCCGAACAACATCTGCAACCACAAGCTAGTAGTAACCAGCCTGACCTCAAACCTACTCCATGTGACCTGAAAAAAAAAATATATATATACGTAGGGTGAGTATAACAGTTTACTCAGTAGGATCCTCCCCGAATCCTCTCATGAAAAAGTAAAGAAAGAATGCTAAAGCACAGTGAAAACCAGTGAAACTAACTCGTCACCTAACAAGTATACTATGTTCCCAACCTCACCATGGCTACTCTCACCAAGTAACACATACATAAATATATCATATAATAAAGAATATCAAGGGTACCCCGATACTAATTCCCCACTGGTTTTCCGCTTTTCCCCAACGACATATGTCTGGTGCATCTCTCTCCAAAGGCTTGCCCGTATAAACTTGGGCTAAGCTCCACAATCTACACCACGTGTATCAAAAAGGCTTGCCCGTAGACACCTGGGCTAAGCACCACACCATCCTCACAACCAAAAGTAACCAGATAGTTTCCGGGAGCCACCACAGCTCACATAACGTGTATCATATGTCGGGTATTATACCTCAAACCATTACAGCCCATACACCGAGTAAGATTCCTCAAGCCATCCCAGCCTATACACATTACACCTAAAGTAGTCCATAGAACACTATATCCAGAATCTATGTGTGTGAAATAACCACAAGCCATTGTAGTCCTCTACACACATATATGGGGAAACTAACCACTGTGTCCATGGCACTAGTATCTACCAAGAGAAGAGAGAGGGGCTAAAGGGGGTAGCCAGCCATTCATCCTCCCACCAGAATGTTAGGGAAAACACCCCCAAGGCTCAGAATCCCCGGGGTGTCAGTTTCCCTTACTGATAGTGTGGAGTAGCGTATAGAAACACAAAAAGTACAGAATATATTATAACTCACAACCACCCTATGGGAATAACCTAGTCTTAGATACAGTTGCAGCTAACGTGTCTCGGACTCCGGGCTTCCACTTCTAAGACTAGGTATCCTATAAGCACACAACAGATTAAATAACTTCATTAGATTACTTCATTCCTTTTTTTCATCAATTCCACTTCACGTTAATTAATTCTTTACACATTAATTAACCAATAACAATTCCAAATTAAGTTCTATTAATAGTACATCCAGAAACCACTGTCCCTTCAAAATTTCTCAACCTCATCATTAAGTTTCATCAAACTCCAACCCCATGGGTTAACATCATTTATTCAAATATTCATTAGAGAATTACTTTCCCATATTCCCAGGCATTCTAGAAAATAAACCTATGCTACTAAACACAAGGGGGCTCAACACGGTGAGTAGACATACTACCCGCCGAGTCTTTGCCGCCTATAGCAAGAGCATAGACCTATTCTCCCTTGAGAGGATAAACATGGATAGCACGTGACATTCCACGCGTGTATTTTCCTCCTTCATAAGAAGGGTAATCAAAACCAGCTGCCTTGAGCAGTGGGGAAAAGTAAAATAGGTAAACAACCAAACAAAGCACCAAGCATCAAACAACCACATCCACCCCATTCCATCATCCCTGGTGTCCTCCCCGACATCCATATGCATAAACTGATGCATCTCGCCACTCTAGGCATTATCCGCTTCCACAAACACAAGGCCTCCCTGCCTCCACATATCACAACACCCCTCCAGGGTCACATCACAACACAAGATATCACAACACCCCTCCAGGGTCACAGTACAGCACAAGCAGTAGGATAACAAAAATCACATCAAATGGGGCTCTTGGCCCATTAACAAGGCATCTAGCCTTCAAACAACAAGCACCAACAGATTTCAGGTATACCAACCAACTAAGTTAATCATGCACATCAGCATCAATTTGATTAACATCAATTTGGAACAACATCCAAAACAACAACAACAACAACCGGATTCATTTACGTGCCTCTTTATATTTATACAATTAATTATCAATTAATTATGGATTTACGTTCTTTATCAATATCATCAAGAGAAACACGCTGACAAGCAAGGCATATATATCACACTATCCAACAAATCAAGAGGCAAACTATTATTACAGTAAAAAACAACAATATACGATCACAAATTATTTTAATCCAGTTCAAGTATTTAATTAAGTCAATTCCATTGTGATCAAAAGGACTAAATCATGCTAACTCTATGATTGCACAAAAACAATTAGAGAAGCCACAAATCCCTTCCCTCAAAGGTTTTCGAGGGAAGCCACAATGGTCAATGAGCACCCAAGAAACCACGTTGATTCTCCACAAATCCTCTTTAGATATCCTCTCCTAACACAACCAAGACCAAAGCTCATCATAAACGACATCCACACACTTAGATCTACCCATAAAGAGCGTAGATCTATGATCCTGAGAGAATAGGAGGAGTATATCTACGTAGAACTAAGAAACCAAACAAAAGGATCACATACCTCGCGAAACCGGCCTCGATTCGTGAAGAGAACCCTCCGGATCGCCTCCAAAACGCTTTGGAGAGGTTGTTCTACCTCTAAGGAATGGTAATCCCTAATTATGGCTGATTAGGGGCTTAAAATAGGTGATTAAAGGAAAAATTAATTAGATCCACAATTTTAGGATCTAACTTTAAGTGCCCACACAGTTTAACAAACCGTGCGCTAACCATGCATTAGATTCTTCCTCGACAATCAATCCTCGCACGGTTAGTCCGTACGGTTAGACAAACCGTGCACTAGTCATGTTTTAGCCACTGCCTCCAAGACCAGCCTTGCCCGGTTTGGCCACATGGTTTAGGCAAACCGTACGCCTCCCGTGCGAAGGCTATAACCCTTTAGATTTCCTTAAAAGTCCACCCAAACGCACCCCCAAGTCACCTTGACCTCTCGGAACACCTCTAGAACCACATTTTCACAAAGTAATGGACCAGAGTGGTCTGATACATTACAATGAAACTGTCATTTTTGTATACGGGGGACTACCCCCTCACAAACCGATATCGTTTGTTTTTTCATTTCCACCGCTCAGGGTTGGGTATGATGATAAATATAATATATATATATATGATATTTAAAATATATTAATTACTATAGATTACATATATCATATATATATATATATATATTTGACTTTCATTCCTTATCAGATATGATTACGTCACTCGTGTGTATGGAGGACTACCACGTTACGAAGCGATGTGATTTCTCTTTCACTAATGCTTCACATAGAAGGTGATGAATATAAATTTAATGATTATATGTGAGATAAATGAAATAATTAATATATTATTTAAATACTTACCATTATGTAAATATATATATATATCTCATTTTATTTCGTTCATTTTCACACTTGTAAAGATGATAACATCATTCATTTATGTGTGAACTACCGCCTCCACGAAGCGATTGACTCTCTATTAATCAACACACAACATGAATGATATATATAATTATATACTATGTTATATATGATATTATTATAATTATATAAAATTAAAATATTACTAACCTCATTTCCATAATTATCATTCAAAAATGGAAATGTTACTCATGCACATGCCCAACCTACCATCTCCATGATCATAGTGTACTTCATTTTTAATAACAGTCATTCATGTTTTGATTTAAAAGTAAAATTGTTGTAAAAATATGATAATTATGTCATGATTATTATTTTTTATATTATATAAAAATATAATATGTGAAATAACCCAATCATTCATGACGAAACATGCTTGAGAAAGTAAGATAATTAACACCAGAAACAATGAAAATAATGAATGATTATAAATAAACATGTAATAAGATGTAATAAATGGATCATATATGATATTTTAAATATTTATATAGTTATTTAAAAATTTAATAATCTATTTAAAACCTATATAAATGAGTTTAAATCTCATTTAACAAAAAGTGAGAGTATGGTAATGGATTTTTTCTCAATTTTATTTTATTCAGAAACATTGTAATGTTATGCACATAAATTATTTTATATGGTGTATATACTGACCCTTTTACATATAATATAATGAATAATTAATTATTCATGGTATTTTATGTTTCAATTTGAATTATTTAATCTAAGGGGATTTGAATTAAATGGTACCAAGTGGTAAGGGATTTCATCTCAATTTCATTTCATTGAGGCACATTGTAATGTTATATACCTAATTTTTTATATGGTGTATATACTACCAATTAGAAATGTAATGTCATGAATAATTAATTATTCATGGTATTATAAGATTAAATTTGATTTTTTTAATCCAAGTGGGTTTGAATTAAGAGTTACCAAGTGGTAAGAGATTTCTTAACTCAATTTCTATTCATTGGGTTAATATTATTCTTCATTAATTATGTTATTCTAAGATTATGTGTATAATTAATTTGGATTAACATATATTTTATTTACACTTTTTTTAAGTGGATTTACAACTAAAAAAATTAATTAATTCATTTAATAATTCTCACTTCAACATTATGATCATTGAAAAGGTTTATTTGACAGTCTTATTATAATAAAAAAATTTGTTTAAATTGTTTTTGAAAGAAATTATTTTACAATTTTCTAATAAACCCATTTGATTTTATTCTCATATTCTTATTAATGATATTTTCAAGTAATAGTTCCATTTTTCTACTTTTTTTACTTAAATTTATTGAAAAAAATGTTTTAAGAAAATATGACTTCATTTCTCTCTTTTGTTGGAAATTTGTTTTCTTCCCAAAGCATATATTCCAAAAATGTTTTCAAAAATGTTTTCAAATATTTCAAAATAATTGATCAAAATAATTTTACACATTTTTACTCCAAATAAAAAGTATTCAAATGAATCTTATGTTATGTTCAAAACAATTACCATTTGTCTTTTACCAAAAATGTAAAATGAATCTTCTTACCATTTTCTAAAAAAGGAACTTTCCCAAAAAAATTGAAAAAAGAATGTTTTTTTTAAATTTTACATAATGCATGTAATTAACCTCCACCATTACAATAATTTCTTTTAATATTGTTTTTCATGTTTTAAAATATATTTTTAAATGTGATTTTCAAGGAAAAGGATTTTCAAAATGTTTTTCAAAATGAAAATGATATTTTTCACATGAATGTTTTTAAAAATGTTTTTATGGTATTTATATTCATTAATGAATACAACAATTTATTGTTAATACAATGGGTATATATTGATACTATCCTTATCATTCCTCCAATTGGTTAATGATTATTTGGTACAAGTTTAGTTTTTAAATTCAATCCATTAATTCATTTTGTATTCATTTAATTTCCCTTGAATCATTCAATTTATTATGATCATTAGACATTAAATTTCCCTAAACTTACATATTATTTATCATGAATGTTCTTATTGATTAAACCATATCTCATTTATACATAAGGTGTTTTAATTTGAAATTTATTTTTTTGATTGAAAAAATATTGGTAAATTCTCATCCTTTACTCAATACAGATACTTGATGATAATATGCGCTATTTATAAATTAAATAAATTATTCGATATATGAGGAATGATTTAAACATAAAGTGATGGTTGGGCCCCAAAATTATCTATCCCCTTCATGAATCCGTAGATATCATGAGAAAAATTTGTTAAGCTAAAATTAAATGGGGTTTTACTCATAGTTTAAACATTCTTGTGAATGTTCTTTATGGGGGAGGTATCATATGTCTAATACATGATGTCCAATAATTAAAAATTTACTTCATTAATAATTTAGTTATTATTATTGATGATATTTTAAATTTTACGTTATCTATGGATGCATTTTAGTATCAATTTATGGATTATGTGGAATATGTTTTTAGTTATTTAACTTTACATATTTATTATGACTTATCCAATTATTTAAATGGTATGTGTTCTTAGTTATTTAACTTTTTATATTGATTATGTTTTTTGATTCATGATATCTTTTGCCATACATAACAGTTGATGAGAATTTGAGATCACCCTTATTTGGTTTCCTTTACCTGGAATACATAAAGTAACCTATATTTTATATATAAGGATATGTTGTAGGGAAGAAATTTATTTTAAAAAAAAATTGTTTCAATTTATGTATTAAAGTGTAATGTAAGACTCATTTATGTATCTAGATTTCTAATACCACTAAAATATTCCATCATTCAGGATGTGATTCCTTGTATCTTATTATTATGTCATAAAATTAGGAATTAGATATAGTTTACTGGGGTCAAAGCTGCCACAGTTGGTATCAAAGGAAATTTATTAAAAAACATGAGAACTAGATTTAGGAAAACATATATTAGGTAACATAACCCTAAGTCAAAATTTTAGG
Source organism: Viscum album (assembly GCA_963277665.1). Lineage (NCBI taxonomy): Eukaryota > Viridiplantae > Streptophyta > Magnoliopsida > Santalales > Viscaceae > Viscum > Viscum album. The sequence goes on along the minus strand of OY728143.1, from coordinate 1,186,719,209 downwards.
ATAATTATAGAAGAACATCCTCATGTTTTGATAAGTTATATATTATGTTGGTTTTTCCAAAAATACATCCTTATGTGGATACTAAAAATAGATGTGGTTGTAGAATAGATATACTTAGGGGTAATAACTCTCAAAAGGTCACATTGGTCTTGACCTTATCATCACCTAGTTCATGACAACATGACTTATTGAAAAACTAGTTTGAAAATCATAGGGGATATTATTAGGATAATTCAAATTTTCTTTACATACTTTTATGAAGTATTTTAATAGATAATGAAAATGATTTACCTTGGTTAAACCCTGGACCAAGGAAGAAACTATGTTGAAATAAAAAGGATGAAGTTTTTTTGTATTGGGATTAAAAAATTAAATTATAGAAGTATTTTACCAATGGTATATTACTTATAAGAATAATGAAACATATAAGTATTGTATTAAATTTATAATTACATGTGTATTAATTAAATTAAGAGTTATGAGTACCATAATGGGTTATGAAATTAATATTGAATATAAGTTTAAAGTCTCAAACGACACTTTCTAGTTTTTTTATGATAGTATACCAGGATTAAGGATATTTTGGGAGAAATTTATGGCAATAAAAACCATTTTTTTAGTATATGTTTTGGTAAAATATTTATTGGAGGAATAATTATTTTACATTTGATAGACATAAGTTCAAAAGTATTAAAAACATTTAGGGTCAATAAGATCATTAATGAACTTGTAACGATAGTAAAATAATATTATTAGACTTTTAAAAAAATTAGTTGTATTAAAAACCTTAGTAAAAACGTTATTCAATGATTAATTTTATTTCAAGGATGTCCATCATATTTTTTGGGATCTTTATTGGAATTACATTAATTTAGTTTTAGAAAAATAAAAACTTGTATTCTTGGTGACAACCCGCTACATCCGACAAGGCAGTGGGACATGAACTTATGACTGAAGGATGATACGGGTTTTGTTCCTACCACAAGCCTATGTGATATCTCGGTTAATATGTTACTATTTTTTTGAAAATTTATTTGAAAAATAAATATAAATGATGAGGAATTGGTGTTACTTTTGAAGTTTAGAAATTATTTTATTATATTATATAACTTGTGCTAATAATATGGGTTTTAAAAAATAGTTATATAATGGTTTAAATACTTGTTTTATGGATATTATGATAGATTATAAGTGATTTTTAGTGATTCAAGCCTAAAGAATTAATTTTTGGAAATTGATTTCTTAGATTGAGGAATGAATTATAAATTTATCTAAGCACATCCAAATAATAAAATTTTTCTTATAAATTAGAAACATATCAAGTAAAACTATTTCATTAAATTATTAGAAAGTAAAATAATTCTTGAAAATTAAAAAAATATATCTTAAAAAAAATGTTATCCTATTAAATTCATATAAGATGAATCATATGGTCATTTAAATAAACACATATTTATGGCTTTGAGACCCATAACTTTCCATTGACCACTCACTTGCTTGTGATCAATGAACTCAATCACCCAATATAATTATTTATTATTATATTAAATGTCCACATCTTTAATTTCTATCAGTGTTCTCCTACATAGAATCCTAGTAATGTTTTATTCCATATGACCACTTTTACTTCCCATTATTTCTTATTAAGATGATATTTAATTAACTATTTTTTATATAGGTTTTTCAAAAAAATAATTTTAAAATATCAAACCATGTATTTCTGAGATCAATGTTAAATTATGAGGTCACATTCGGTGTTAGTCGAGAGGTACCCACTGGTTGTACCCCTCGCTCTCTGTGGGAACTGGCCTAAGATCGAATCCCACCAAACTCTGAAACTGTGCATATTATGCACAGGGAGATTCAAATCCATTTTCTTAGACAAGGAACGTGTGGTAACCTCTGGTATTGGTGCCCCCCCCCCAATGGGAGGTGATCATTACCATATGCACGTTTTTAGCCGAGCGGTTCCCACTAGTTGTATCCCTCTCTCTCCGTTGAAACTGGCCCATGATCGAGTCCCGCTAGACTCGGACACTATGAATATTATGCAAAGGGGTTTTCAAAGCCATTTGCCTAGATCAGGAATGTGTGGCACACTTTGGGCATGGCAGGACCCCCCCCCCCCAGTGGGAGGCGAGCGTTACCCTATACACATTTTTCCAACGAGCACGTGCCCAAGTGGTAAGGTCTCCAGCTTGGCTTCCAAGAGACTCGGGTTCAAAACCGAGTGGAGGTGAATTACTAAGTTACTATAGCAGGTATTGTAGCACCCACTATAGCATTACTATAGAAGGTATTGTTTGGTACTGTAGCATCCAGAACTATTCACCTGATTTGGGACTTTGGGCCACTAGTTTGGGCCTACGGGTCTCAGGGCCTTCGGGGCATCAAAGGCCTTCGGGCCTTAGGACCTTCAGGCCATTAAGCCCATGGAGTATCCCAGTTCACATAAGAGTATGCCCCAAAAGAGGATCAAAGAAAAGTGTAGAACTCACCAGAGTAGAGCTAACTAGATTGTAAAAAATGAGATGGTATGGCAACTGTCATCGGGACCAGGCACCGTGCATCTTTTCACGTGGAAATACTAGCCGATCAGCAATGCATGGTGTGGAGGTAGGTGATAAAGGATGCAAAAGCTGGGGTGGGGTAGTTTTAGTGGGTTAGGCCTACGGGTCATGTTATGGGTATAGTATTCCTCTGGGGCTTCAGGTCATGTAATTGGAATTCAAGTTGTGTTGGGACATGTGCCTTGGGCCTGCGGGTCATGCAAGGGTTCCCCCTCAACCCTTAATAGGGAGACTATCCAGAATAAAATAAAATAAAATAAGGCCTTCGGGCCATTCGGGCTAATGTTAAATTATGAGGATGTAGTCTATTTAAGGTGGTGAGAATATAAAATCATGAAATTATAATGGAATAAAATTTTATTCTATAGAATATGTGTAGAGACCCGAAGCTTAACGTACATAGACATTACATTACTTTTTAGGAATACTTAGTACATAACAAAAACACACACACAAGGATCGTAATAGTTTAGTGTCTTTGGAAACTCAGAATATAATCTTCTAATCGCAGTGAAAGATCTTCAACATCTCCCATAAAGATCTTATTTTTTTTAAACCTAAATCCTTTCTTTATATCCTGGGGAAAAGAAAACATAAAAGGGTGAGCTCAAATGCTCAGTAAGGGTAAACAAAATAAATATCAATCACATCATATTCATAAGAACATATCTTTTGGAAATCTTAACATGCAAAAGAGATCATAATTTCATAACATGGGATAAATCATAGTAGTGAAATGTAATCCCAATAATCATAACTTAAAACATGAAACTTTGTGGCATACACACATAATCATAGAGAATCATTTTTTATTAGTCAAGACTCATTGCCAAGACTATCTTAGTGGACAAAGTCCATTTCTGAACCGAGTTCACTCCTCGTTTCCGTCCTGTTTCACTGAACCGGTATAACCTACCATTCCAGTCATGTCTATCTCATGAGATATAAAATCTTTACCCAATGAATTGGAGGGAGATATAGGTATCACCCATCTCATAATGATACCATTCTTATGTTTTCCTCAAAATCATAAACCATACATCATAGCATAACCCATGTAATAAAAATGGGAATCTTAAACATCATGACATCATAAAACAATTCATATAAGATAAAGGAATTCATAAAAATAATTCCATCACAACATAGTCAAATCAATATAATAATAGGGATAGAAACAGAACCCTTTATTATCTTAGATAGAAAATAATTTTGATAAAACATTTGAACTCCATTCTTGACGAAAATATCCTTTCTTCTTCAAAAACACTTTTTTCCTTTCATGACATGTCATACAATTCTAAACTAAAATAAGTTGATTAAAAATAAACTTGAAAACTTGTAAAGGAATCTTCTTGGAAATAATGTTTTAAAAATCCATTCATGCCGTATAAGTTAAAAAAACATTCTTCTCGTACTTTTGTCGGAAAAGTCAAAAAGTACCTCGTACGAAAAACGACAAAAGATTCCTTTCATATCCTTTACTAAAAACTCACAAAAGGGTAAAAATGGATTTAAACAATTTTAGGTGGATGGAAATAATATTAAATATTGAGGGAACATGGATGTGGATGATAAAATACACCCCAATAAATTCCAAAGTATAAACAATCTCGGATAAAAATGAGATTGTGATATTTCCCTTACCTTTGGTCTGATTTGTTCTGTAAGTGTCCGAACCTCCTGTATAATGATTTAAATAATGTTATTGACTTATTATAGAATCATATTCATTGTTATGATATCATATATGGTTCACTTATGACTTTATATTACCCGTTCTTTTGTAAATTCCATGTTAAAGAAGCGTTTTGGGTAAAATCGTTTCATTTATCGTAGGTGTTTGGACTTGTTGTTCTTGACATTATTATTACTTATATCATGATTTACTTACTTCCAGAATATAAATCATGATTTATATATCATATGTATTCAGTATATATATATATATATATAATAGATAGATAAATGAAATGAAACACACCGTTCATTGAGACGGTAGTCCGTATGTACGCATGAACGTTGTTTTCCTTTCCTTATTGTCTTGAATGGAAGTAAGTAGATGACATACATATATATATACATAAATCCAGTAGATTTAACAAGTCATATATTTAATTATTATTCATTATATATACTTCATAATCATTCATGAATGGTTAATGTGGAGAATGAATCTCATCGCTTCGTGGAGACGGTAGTCCGTACGTACGCACGAGCGATGATATCGTTCTCAAGATCGTGAACTTGTGTTGAAGTGTATGTATACTATTTCAGTATCAATATAACTTTATAATAATAATATATAGTTACTCATTACACCATTATAACCATCCAATTAAGGTGGTGGAGGAAAATAGATTACACCACGGCGTGGAGACGGTATTCCGTACGTACGCACGCGTGGTGATTTCCTTTTTCCGTAGGATGGATAGAAGGTTAATTAGAGTTGTTTCATATTTATAATAAAATATCAGTATATACGAAATACTTATGTTATTACTTTATCATGAAACAGCTAAAGAAGAAGAAGTTTAAGAAGAAATAAATTGAAAAAGATCGGTAATGGATATTACCTCTTTTTGACGCGTCTTTTCTTAACCTCCACTTAAAGAACTAAGGATGGTCTTTGAAGAAGACCAGGACCTATAGGATGATACTAGGGAAGTGGAGAATAGATTTTTTCAGGGGTTGGCCGAGATTTAAGGCTCAAAGTGGTGTGAGGAAGAGGGGGAGGAGGTTCCCTTTTGTAAGGGAGGAGAGGGGCACCTTAGGAAAATCTCAAAATATTATTTTATATTAAGGTCAAATTCGGTTTATAATGGTTCCAAAGGGTCATATTTCTAAGATAAAGTGGGGATGGGTAGAAATCCTCTCATCAAATAGGATTTAGACAAGTTTAGGTTATTATTTTTACCTTATCAATTAGATTTAACTCTAAGTTAAATAATTTAACTTTTACCATGTCTTTTTGTTTTCTTACACTATATGGTTAATAAACTTACCATAACAATCCAAACGAACCCCAAGTTGTTTATTATTAATATATATAACCTTATCTAATTAATTTGGCCGAACCTTTGATTTTTAGGAATAAAATAACAATTAATAATATAATATTTGTTTTAAAAACAATTTTATGTCAATTTTGACACTATTTGGTAATTGATTTTTGTAAAAATAACAACAGAATTATTAGTTCTAAAGAAGTTAATAAAATAAATAATAAATGTCATATTAACCTAGAAAATTAGTGGAATTCATAAAAAGTCTCAGATTACATTTATTTGGGTATTTATAACATCAATTATGTCAATATTTCATTAATAAGATAATTACTGCATCATCGTTGTGTCATAAATAAACTAAATAATTTAATGTCTAAAAAATTACAAATGAAATACCATTATGTAGGAAATCGTTTTAGATTTCTAATTAATAATTATAGTCGAATTTATCTTATGTATAACCCCATATTAAAAATGTTTTACTTATTAAACTTTGATTTTAACTATTTTAACCCTTCTTTAAATAAATTAATAATAAATGTCCTAATCTAATCCAAGTGGGCCTAAATGGTCATATTTTATTCCTAAGGTTGTTTTTGGTCTAATTACACTTATCCAATAGAATTAGGACATGTTTTAGGGTAATAATAATATCATTTTTACCCTTAATTACCCTATTTACTTTTAACTGTGGTAAAAAAAAGTAAAACGTTACTATTCACCAAAAATTATTTTCATCTCATTGAACCACATTTTAGTCCTTGATATAGACCGGGTCTCTCGGATTTTTGAAATTCCACTCACAGAAGCGGTAAAATTAAGTTTTATGAAAAATTCAGTTTTTTAACTACCACTTAGTGGTTTCACTATTCATCAAAAAATGAAAGTTTCCAGAAAAATACCAAAAATTAGGACTAAGATATATTTGATATTATGAATTCAAAAATGATGTCTATTTTATCAAATTCAAAACATATCAGTTACATTAACTAATTTAAAAATTAATTCCCGTCGTCAAAACAAATAGCGTGTTTTTAAGAGATAATAACTATCAAAAGATTGACACTTGTTTATAACTGGTTTAAATGTGAAATTACATCCAATGACCAACATTGTATTAAATTTTAAAAATATATTATAAATATACTTTAAAACCAGTTAAATTAATAATTTATCACTATTAATTATTTCTATTAAAAAAGTTGTTTTTAATTAAAATTTAGTAATTTTCACTATTCATCAGAATATGAAAGTTATCTGAAAAGTACAAAAATTTCACCCTAAGCTAATTTCGATATTCCGAATCCAAAAATGAAGTCCATTTTGAAAAATAAAATTTACAAAATTTCAAAAATTGGTTATTACTATTCAGAACGGCTAGATTTAATAATATTTTTTATAGCATATCGTTGTTTAGTGAAACTCGGTATTGCGTACTACACACGCTATCGAGGAAGGTCGCGATTGTGTGTAATGAAAGGCAAGTCAAGGATGCGTGTTGTGAAAGCTCCTCTTAGTGTAGCATACAACACAAGACATTAATGAAATTAAAAAGAATATTTTTCATAAAATCTTGGGGTGTTACATTCTACCCCCCTTAAAAGGAATTTCGCCCTCGAAATTCATCGGGGTTATAAATGGTTTACTATTTGAAAGTTTCTTTGATAGAAACCCACATCGTAAAAAGGAATACCAAAACCAATATTTAAAAACAAAAGTATGAAACGTAACGGTTATCCAAATAAACTAATCACTGGGTTTCCACATAGGTGAAAATATGGATATGGAAGAGAAATCTAACCATCGTGTTCTGATGGAGAGTGGTAGAGAACATGGCTATTGAAAATCCAGCAATCACAAAGCCATAAATTTGTGATGATCTAAGGTACCATCTGATTCATCAGATATAAGAACACTAGGACAACATTTTTGGTTTTCAAGATCGTTTCCCTAAAGTTTATGAAATTGGAATTAGAGGAAATACTTTCGTGATTTCGGTATAGTCTCACCGTTGGTTGTTCTTTGGAAAATTTCCACTTCATCTCTTAAATAAATGAAGTTGAATTTGTCATTTGTGATATGATAGTAGATCATGTGATAGAATGATGGGTCATTCCATCTGTCTCAAACAAAAGGTTAGAAAAGTTATCAAAAAATACATAAGTCCATCTATAGTGAGATTAGTCATATATGGTTCCTAAAATGGACTTATACTTCATATATCATAATAATTAATATAATAAAACTAGTTTCTACTAAACAGGGACTTCCTGTAGGCCAGTGGTAGTTGATTAAGGCCAGTCTCACTTCGGTTGTGGGTTCGATTCCCACGGCCTTGTCCGACGCGATGGGTTGTCGCCCATCCTGCAGGTTGTCCTTTTTCTAAAGCTATATTATTATGACATCCCATCAACAATATCAAAAAAGTTTTATCCTTAAATAATACTAACTTATGTCCAACATAATCCATTCCAATCTTTAGGCTTATCTAAAATAATTCAGTCCAAGCTCATAGTATAAAGAAAATGATCACGTGAATTCCATCATTTATCCCCCATATATCATAAGATATATCTTTTTGGTCAAATTACAAACATGTGAATACCTTAATCATGTATTCTCTTGAAGAATGAATATCCATTGAACCTTAGTGAAAACATGAATGCAGTTAAAAGTTAACACTTTCCACATACCAAAATCCAAAAATTCTATATACTCAAACCATGATATAACCTTCTCCTTATATCAGTCATGAGCTCATGAATACTATCAAACATTTAATTTTCTCCTTATCCCTTCATTATGCGCATATCATCTACATTCCAAAAATATCTAAATAACCTTTCATGGATACTGGTAACATTAATCATACACTTTCAAAACTCAAGGAAAGACAACAGTGTAACAATCCTTAGATGTCTCTTTATTCCATTGTACCATGAGATTACTTATACAACATTACACATGATAAACATGTAATCATTCCACTACATTCTTAAACCATTGACCGAGCTTCAACAATTATTTCATCTCACATATCATTTGTAGTCTCTTCATCATCATCATCCACATAAATACTATCCATAAGACCATACTGATTCTCTTCATGAGACTTTCCCTTAGGGCATTGGTTTGCATAATGCCCGTACATTCCACATTTAAAACATTTAACCATTGTTGATGTCGTAGCAATACAATTATCCTCATCCCTGGTGTTAATTGAACCTTTTCCTTTGCACTTACTGGCTTTGTGTCCTTCTTTTCCACACCCAAAGCATCTTCCAGTTCCTTTGAAACATTCTCCTTGATGCCTCTTCCCACATGATTTACATAGGGGAAATTGAACTTTCTTTCCTCTATGATCATCATGAAACTCCATCTTTCTCTTATTAGCCGAGTCAGGATACTTACCAAATTTGAGTTTATTGATCATATTATGAGATTGCTGATTCGGCATAATAATGATGTTTGGACTTCCAAATCCCATTTCATTTGGTTTCTCATGAAGAATATCATTCCATTGTTCATAATATCCTCCATTATTGTGAATCATCTTGCTTCCAACCATTTTCTAAAACCAAAAAGAATAGTGTGAGAGGCAAAAATCATAATAAAGGGGGAGTAACTTCAATATATAACATCTTTGGTTTAATCTAATATCATTACCATAGTTATAGGACTATATTCTATACGTATACTTATCCTTAGGGACATCCCTAGACATACCTTAGAAATATCTCTAGGGATCTCACTAACTTTTTCGCATCCTTGTTTCCAAAGGTTCACTAAACTTTTCCGCTGATACCAACTGTAGAGACCTGAAGCATAACGTACATAGACATTACATTACTTTTGTGGAATACTTAGTACATAACAAAAACACACACACAAGGACCGTAATAGTTTAGTGTCTTTGGAAACTCGGAATATAATCATCTAATCGCGGTGAAAGATATTCAACATCTCCCATAAAGATATTCTTTTTTTAAAAACCTAAATCCTTTCTTTATATCCTAGGGAAAAGAAAACATAAAAGGGTGAGCTCAAATGCTCAGTAAGGGTAAACAAAATAAATATGAATCACATCATATTCATAAGAACATATCTTTTGGAAATCTTAACCTGCAAAAGAGATCATAATTTCATAACATGGGATAACTCATTGTAGTGAAATGTAATCCCAATAATCATAACTTAAAACATGAAACTTTGTGGCATACACACATAATCATATGGAATCATTTCTTATTAGTCAAGACTCATTGCCAAGACTATCTTAGTGGAAAAAGTCCATTTCTGAACCGAGTTCACTCCTCGTTTCAGTCCTGTTTCACTGAACCGGTATAACCTACCGTTCCAGCCATGTCTATCTCATGAGATATAAAATCTTTACCCAATGAATTGGAGGGAGATATAGGTCCCACCCATCTCATAATGATACCATTCTTATGTGTGCCATAAAATCATAAACCATACATCATAGCGTAACCCATGTAATAAAAATGGGAATCTTAAACATCATGACATCATAAAACAATTCATATAAGATAAAGAAATTCATAAAAATAATTCCATAAAAACATAGTCAAATCAATGTAATTATAGGGATAGAAACAGAACCCTTTATTATCTTATATGGAAAATAATTTTGATAAAACATTTTAACTCCATTCTTGAGGAAAATATCATTTCTTCTTCAAAAACACTTTTCCTTTCATAACATGTCATACAATTCTAAACTAAAAGAAGTTGATTAAAAATAAACTTGAAAACTTGTAAAGTAAGCTTCTTGGAAATAATGTTTTAAAAATCCATTAATGCCTTATAAGTTAAAAAAACATTCTTCTCATACTTTTGTCAGAAAAAGCAAAAAGTACCTCGTATGAAAAACGACAAAAGATTCCTTTCATATCCTTTACTAAAAACTCACCGAAGGGTAAAAATGGATTTAAAAAATTTTAGGTGGATGGAAATAATATTAAATATTGAGGGAACATGGATGTGGATGATAAAATACACCCCAGTAAATTCCAAAGTATAAACAATCTCGGATAAAAATGAGATTGTGATATTTCCCTTACCTTTGGTCCGATTTGCTTCGTAAGTGTACGAACCTCCTGTATAATGATTTAAATAATGTTATTGACTTATTAAAGAATCATATTCATGGTTATTATATCATATATGGTTCACTTATGACTTTATATTACCCGTTCTTTTGTAAATTCCATGTTAAAGAAGCGTTTTGGGTAAAATCGTTTCATTTATCGTAGGTGTTTGGACTTGTTGTTCTTGACATTATTATTACTTATATCATGATTTAATTACTTACAGAATAAAAAACAGGATTTATATATCATATATATTCAGTATATATATATATAATAGATATATAAATGAAATGAAACACACCGTTCATGGAGACGGTAGTCCGTACGTACGCATGGATGCTGTTTTCCTTTCCTTATTGTCTTGAATGGAAGTAAGTAGATGACATACATATATATATATATACATAAATTCAGTAGATTTAACATGTCATATATTTCATTATTATTCATTATATATACTTTATAATCATTCATGAATGGTTAATGTGGAGAATGAATCTCATCACGTCGTGGAGACGGTAGTCCGTACGTACGCACGAGCGATGATATCATTCTCATGATCGTGAACTTGTGTTTAAGTGTATGTATACTATTTCAGTATCAATATAACTTTATAATAATCATATATAGTTACTCATTACACCATTATACCCATCCAATTAAGGTGGTGGCGGAAAATATATTACACCACGGCGCGGAGACGGTATTCCGTACGTACGCACGCGCGGTGATTTCCTTTTTCCGTAGGATGGATAGAAGGTTAATTAGAGTTGTTTCATATTTATAATGACATATCAGTATATAAGAAATACTGATGTTATTACTTTCTCATGAAACAACTAAAGAATAAGAAGTTTTAGAAGAAAGAAATTGAAAAAGATCGGTAATGGATATTACCTCTTTTTGACGCACCTTTTCTTAACCTCCACTTAAAGAACTAAAGATGGTCTTTGAAGAAGACCAGGACCACTAGGATGATACTAGGGAAGTGGATAAGAGATTGTTTCAGGGTTTTGACGATCTGGAAGGCTCATAGTGGTGTGAGGAAGAGGGAGAGGAGGTGCCCTTTTATAAGGGAGGAGAGGGGCACCTTAGGAAAATCTCAAAATATTATTTTATATTAAGGTCAAATTCGGTTTATAATGGTTACAAAGGTTCATATTTCTAAGATAAAGTGGGGATGGGTCGAAAGCCTCTCATACAATAGGATTTAGACAAGTTTAGGTTATTATTTTAAACTTATCAATTAGATTTAACTCTAAGTTAAATAATTTAACTTTTACCGTGTCTTTTTGTTTTCTTACACTATATGGTTAATAAACATACCATAACAAGCCAAACGAACCCCAAGTTGTTTATTATTAATATATATAACCGTATCTAATTAATTTTTCCAAACCTTATATTTTTATAAATAAAATAACAATTAATAATATAATATTTTTTTTAAAAACTATTTTATGTTAATTTTGACACTATTTGGTAATTGATTTTTGTAAAAATCATAACAGAATTATTAGTTCTAAAAAAGTTAATAAAATCAATAATAACATGTCATATTAACCTAGAAAATTAGTGTAATTAATAACAAGTCTCAAATTTAATTTATTGGGGTATTTATAACATCAATTATGTCAATATTTCATTAATAAGATAATTACTGCATCATCGTTGTGTCATAAATAAATTAAATAATTTAATGTCTAAAAAATTACAAATAAAATACCATTATGTAGGAAAGCTTTTTAGCTTTCTAATGAATATTTATAGTCGAATTTAACTTGTGTATAACCCCATATTAAAAATGTTTTACTTATTAAACTTTGATTTTAACTATTTTAACCTTTCTTTAAATAAATTAATAATAAATGTCTTAATCTAATCCAAGTGGGCCTAAATGGTCATATTTTATTACTAAGGTTGTTTGTGGTCGAATTATACTTATCCAATAGAATTAGGACATGTGTTAGGGTAATAATAATATCAGTTTTACCCTTAATTACCCTATTTACTTTTAACCGTGGTAAAAAAAAGTAAAAAGTTACTATTCACCAAAAATTATTTTCATCTCATCGAACCACATTTTAGTCCTTGATATTAACCGTGTCTCTCGGATTTTCGAAATTCCACTCACAGAAGCGGTAAAATTAAGTTTTATGAAAAATTCAGTTTTTTAACTACCACTTAGTGGTTTCACTATTCATCAAAAAATGAAAGTTTCCAGAAAAATACCAAAAATTAGGCCGAAGCTATATTTGATATGATGAATTCAAAAATGATGTCTATTTTATTAAATTCAAAACATATCAGTTACATTAACTAATTTAAAAATTAATTCTCATCGTCAAAACAAATAGCGTGTTTTTAAGAGATAATAACTATCAAAAGATTGACACTTGTTTATAACTGGTTTAAATGTGAAATTACATCCAATGACCAACATTGTATTAAATTGTAAAAATATATTCTAAATATACTTTAAAACCACTCAAATTAATTATTTATCACTATTAATTATTTATATTAAAAAATTTGTTTCTAATTAAAATTTAGTAATTTTCACTATTCATCAGAATATGAAAGTTATCCGAAAAGTACCAAAATTTCACCCTAAGATAATTTAGATATTTCGAATCCAAAAATGAAGTCCATTTTGAAAAATAAAATTTACAAAATTTCAAAAAGTGGTTATTACTATTCATAACGGCTAGTTTTAATAATATTTTTAATAACATGTCGTTGTTTAGTGAAACTCGATATTGTGTACTACACACGCTATTGAGGAAGGTCGCGATTGCGTGTAATGCAAGGCAAGTCAAGGATGCGTGTTGTGCAATCTCCTCTTGGTGTAGCGTACAACACAAGACATTAATGAAATTAAAAAGAATATTTTTCATAAAATCTCGGGGTGTTACAATATGTGATATGAAATACCAATTTATCTTTCATTACAGTCAACAAAAAATTTCCTCAGAAGCTTATGTTACATGAAAGACCTAGTTTTATCAAATAAAAATATAATATTAATATTATTATATGATAGTTATCACATAGCCATTAGAATGGAGGGTAGGAATAATATTGAATAAATTATAAAAACATAAATTCTACACATGTTTATTAATTATCTATTTATTAGAAATGAAATAATAATCATTTAAAATAAAAAATATTGTTTTCAGAAAAACTGTATTTTTTATAAAAGATGGTTTAATCACGCTCAGTGAACATAATATAAAATTAATTTATACCACTTTTAGATAATTTATATTAAAAAATAAAATTAATTTTTAATTTTTGAATACCAAAATTATATTAGGGTATATTTTTTTGTTTTTTTGAAATATTTTATTTTTTGATAAATAGTGAAAATACACAATTTTTGTTGAAAACCACCCTTTTCATTTAAATAATTTATAAGATTTAATTATATTTATAATTGGTTTATGGTAATATTAGGTCAATATTGGATCAATTAATATATTTTATATCATTTTAATCCTTTTCATATTGAATTTAGATATAAAAACATTGTAACCTTTTGAAAATTTTTCCTTTAAAAACCAAATTTATTTTCCCATTTGTGGTATTAATTTTAAATTAAATTTTATGTTTTCTATGAGTTGAATTTAAAAAAAAAATTGATTCCATATTTGTAATAATAATAATTTATTTTATCTAATAATGTAAAATTAATTTTTTACCACAGTGATTAGTGAAAGCAGTTAAAATTAAATACCGCAATTAAGATAAATCAGGATTTCACACATTATAGAATTCGTATTAAAAATAATTTTAAACTGATATAAAATTTTATTTAATAAATTTTATTTCATATTTATAATAATTATTTCTAAATTATAAAATAAGAATAATTGTAATTGTAATATTAGAGGATAAATTACCTCTCTAAATAAAATGATACAAGTTAATGTGGTAAAAACTAAAAGGGTAAAATTGAGTAAACTTAACGACTAAAGAATAACATGATAAAAATGTGTTATATTTTTTTAATGTTTTTTATCAAAATAATAAACCATTCAATCCATTATTGATCTATTTTTAAGAAACATTATGTATGTTATACCTCCCAATAGTTAATACTTTTGGGTATTTATAAGAATTCTACTCCTCCTTAACTATAAAATGGAACTCACTCCCCTCACTTATACCCACCTATAATGCCATTTTGTTCTTAAAAAACCTTCCTAAGTCACATCTAAAACTTTCCCATATAATCATAGAATACTTATTTTGGTAATAAATCCAAGATTTGAAGGATTAATGCAAACTTAAGGAGGATACACAAAGAAGAGGTAATGTTCTTTAATGAGCATCTTTATTTTTTTCCACATCCTTCAATTTTTATTAAAAAATTATGTTAAATAACCCCAGTAAAATACATATACTCATATATCGTAATAATTAGTTAATAACCTACAACCATTTCCTCTGACATCAAATGGGTTGTGAAATCATCGTTTGTGTGTATGGCAGACTACCACCTCACAAATCGATGTCGTTCATTTTTCAATTTCCACCTCCTGAGGTTAGGTATGATAATGGATGAAAATTATATATATATGATATTTATAAAATATTTATACCTATAGAGTCACTATATCAGATATATATTTTTATATTATTTTCCAAAGGAGATACGATAATGTCGTGTGTGTGTGTGTGTACGGCACCCTACCGCCTTGCGAAGCGATGTGATTCTTCTTTCATTAACACTTCACATGGAAGGTGATAAAGATAAGGTTAAGGATTATATGTGATATAAATAAAATAATTATGTAATTAATGAAATATTTATATTTATTTAAGGTAATATATGTATGTATATATCATTTTGTTTCTTTTATTTTCACTCACATAAATATGATAACATCCTTCATGTACGTGTAGACTACCACCTTCACAAAGAAATGTGACTCACTATTCATTAACAAACCACATGAATGATATATATATAAGTATAAAATATTATATATATGATATTATTATCAATCTTTAAAGGTAAAATATTACTTACCTTCTTTCTATGATGATCATTGAATAATAGTAAGGTTACTTCTGCGTACATATGACCTACCATCTCTATGATCGTAGCGTACTTCATTTTTCATAAATATAATTTATGATTGGTTTTAAAAGAACTAATGATATAAAAATATGATAATTATATAATTATTATTATTATAGTTATGATATAAATAAATAATATGTGAAATAACAAGGCATTTAATGATGAAACACACTTTAGAAAATAATGCAATTAACACCCGAAACAATGAAAATAATGAATGATTATTAATGAAAAGGTAATAAGGTGTTATAAAAGGATCATATATTATATTATAAATATTAATATGGTTCTTAGTTAGTTAATGTTTTTTAAACCCACTATATATGAGGTTAAATCATGTTTAACCAAAAAGAACAATAAAGTAATGGATTTCATCTCAATTTCATTTTATTGGGGAACATTATAATGTTATACACCTAATTTATTTTCTATGGTGTATATAATGAACCATTTACATGTATTACCATAAATAATTAATTGTTAATTTTATTTTAGTTATGAATTTGAATTATTTAATCTATGGGTATTTGAATTACATGTTATCAAATGGTAAGGGGTTTCATCTCGGTTTCATTTCATTGAGGCACATTGTAATGTTATGAACCAAATTTCTTTTATATAGTGTATATAAAACCCCTTTGATATTTAATAACATTAATAATTAATTATTCTGTTGGGCGGAGAAAAGGAGAAGTGATGGCAAGAGGGGGGGTGAATTGCCTTTTAAAAATTAAATAACAATTTAAAATCAAAGTTAAAAGTGCAGCGGAAATAAATAAGGCAAGACACAAAACTTGATAATGGAGTTCGGCTTAAACCCAAGCCTACGTCTCCGCTCCCAACTCAACCGTTGAGAGATTTACTACCGCTTGCTTTTTAATGGTTTTAGCAAGAAACCCACTAGACTTTTCAGGTAGCCTAGAACCTATTACAGCTTGCTTTTAAATGGTTATGCAAGAACCCACTTGCTTTCAATGGTTGAGCAAGAACCCACTAGCCTTCTTATAGGTGAAGTCTAGCTCACCTATGTCTCAAGCCTTTTAAAGGAAAGGATTGACCAACCTCTTCACAACTTGAAGGTGATGTGAAAACCCAAATGAAAGGATGAGAGAAAGAGATGGGGTTTGTAGGCACAAACCCAAAATGATGCTCAAAAATGAATAAGACAATGAAAACCGTAATGGGGAATTCTTGGGCGCCAATGGATTGATGGAGCTGATGAAGGGCGCTCCCAAGCTTCTTTGGTGGTGCTCCTTGGATGTGGAAGTGTGTTGGAGCAAGTGGGGTTCCTTTGGAGGAATCCGCCGGAGGTTCGCCAAATGATTGAAAATGTGTTCGTTGGCTTCACAATAGTTCCGACGTTGTTCCTTTGGCTTCCGGAGGTTCCTAGTCCTTTATTTATAGAGGGGGAACCCTCAAATGGCCTTTGGAGGTCTTTAGAGCCGTTGGAAAAGGCTTCGGAGCCGTTGGGAGGCAAGTGGACAGGTCTGGTCAAAGGCCCAACGGCTAGTTTGACTGGCTCTACCGGCTGACCGGTGCTAGGCCACCGGTTGGCCGGTGCTTGCAAAAAGGAGGAGGGCTTCTGTCCAGGCGCCACCGGCTGGACGGTGATGAGGCCACCAGTTGGCCGGTGCTAAGACAGTGGCTGACACTGTTCTGGCTGGGTGCCACCGGCTGGCCGGTGCTGAGGCCACCGGTTGGCCGGTACTGAGGCAGTGGCTCAGCCTTCTGTCCAGGTTCCACCGGTCGGCCGGTGAGGAGGCCACCGGTTGGCCGGTGAGAAGGCAGTGGGTGACCCTTCTGCCCAGGGTCCATCGGCTGGCCGGTGGTGAAGCCACTGGTTGGCCGGTGGACTGAAAGACAATCCACTATTCTTCCTTTGCCACTTCTTTGCTCCTGAAATCATGCTTATTAACAAAAACACTTGAAAACAAGATTAGATAAATAGGAGGGTGATTGTGATCATGAAAATTAAACCACGAGGGGTACGAGAGGTACAACAATCTCCCCCTATTTTGATGATCACAATCACCAAAACAAACAATGTAAAAAGACTGAAATGAGAGGCATGCTTTAAATAGTTTATTTTCCAATTTATCCTTTAAGGCATGAGAGAAATATTTCTCCCCCTTTGTGATTATCAAAATAGCACAGGGCATAAAACTTGATTGAGGGAAACGTTGAAAAACAAGATAGAGATTTTAAATCAATTGAAAATTTTTGAAATTTGAATTGAATGTTTTGAATTGAAAGTTTTGAATTGAAATTTTGAATTGAAAGTTTGAATTGAAAAACTCAAAAAGGTTAAAACGATTCTAACTCCCCCTAAATAAAAACAACAAATCACCGGGGAGAGGTGTTTGAAACCGAGACAAATTTTGGTCCGGTGAGACTCGCTAAAAGGGATTTTTCAATCCACACTTGTCTAGTGGCGGGTCTTCTCCTATAAAATTCATTGTTGAAGAAAATGGTTTTGGGCCTACCATACTGGGCATTTTTACAATTGCACTCATAAATTAAGTGTCCGGGTTTTTTGCAATAGTTACAAAATTTATTTTGAGAGCTCCCCCTTACAAAAATAGTAGGTGCATGGGAAGAGGAAACTTGCTTGGAATAGCCAAGCCCTTCGGTGGTTCTAGATATGCGTTGGGAACCGAGGAGTTTGGTTAAATTTTTTTCCCCTTGGGTGAACTTAGCTAAGGATTCCCTTAAATCTTTGATAGTTGATTCCATGGATTCAACATCGGGAAGGTTTTGGATCTTGAGGGACAACTCCTCCTTTTCTTTGAGAAGTTGTTCCTTTTCGGAAGAAAGTTTTTTGAAATTCTTTTTTAAAGAAACAAATTTGGAAGAAAGTTCGTGAAAACCTTCCTCCAATTGATCTCTTACATATCGGAGATCCTCATAAGATAAATTATTGAAAGAATTTTAAGAACTAGAGGATGAGGAGTCGGAAGAGGTTACCTCATGAAATGCCATTAGGCATTTTTTACCGTTGTCGCTTGAGGTGGAGGAGGAGGAGGATGTGGAGCTATCACTCCATGTGGCCTTGAAAGCCTTTTTCTTTTCCTTTTTCTTGGCCTTTTTCTTGTTGAGTGGACAATCGGGCTTGTAATGGCCTTTTTCTCCGCACCCGTAACATGTTACCTTGGGCTCGGATTTTTCGTTGGTTTGAGCCTTTCGAGCCTTGCGGGATTTCTTCTTCTTGTTCTTCTTCATGAACTTGTGCATCTTTCGGGCAAGATTCTTTATTTTGGAATCGCCGCTTGAAGAGGAAGATGAGGAGGAGGAGGAGCTTTCTTCTTGTTGAACCTTGAAGGCGATGTTCTTTGGAACTTTGATTGGTTTGCCTTCCTTTTCAGCTTGCCTCCTCACGGTGATTTCGTAGGTCATGAGGGATCCGATGAGCTCTTCGACCGGCATGTTCTTGATGTCCTTTGCTTCTTGGATTGCCGTCACCTTTGGAGCCCATGAGCTTGGTAGGATCCATAGGATCTTCTTGACCATTGTTTCTGCAGACACATCATCACCAAGAGACTTTCTACCATTGCAAACGTCAGTAAAGCGTGTAAACATTTCAGTAATATTTTCAGATGGATGCATGGTAAAAGATACAAAATCTTGACGGTACATGTCCAATCGAGTATCCTTAACTTTGTTGGTCCCCTCATGGGTAACCTCCAAAAGTTTCCAGATTTCATGTGATGTAGTGCATGTGGAAACTCGATTGAACTCATTACGATCAAGGCCGCAATGTAGAGCGTTCATGGCTTTGCCATCAAGCTCAAAATTTTTAATATCGGCTTGGGTCCATTTGGATTCATCAGGAGAGGAGAGAGTGTAACCATGCATGACAATTTTAAAAATGGGATAACCTATACTTCTAAGAAAAGTGGTCATGCGGGTTTTCCAATAATTATAGTCGGTTCCATCAAAAAATGGAGCACGACCCAAATAATAGCCTTCGGGGGCGAAAGAAGTTGAAGCCATCAAAAAAGGATCTTGAATTTGAAACCGGTGAAGGTATTACTCAAATTTTCCTCTGATACCAATTGTTGGGCGGAGAAAAGGAGAAGTGATGGCAAGAGGGGGGGGGGGGTGAATTGCCTTTTAAAAATTAAATAACAATTTAAAATCAAAGTTAAAAGTGCAGCGGAAATAAATAAGGCAAGACACAAAACTTGATAACAGAGTTCGGCTTAAACCCAAGCCTACGTCTCCGCTCCCAACTCAACCGTTGAGAGATTTACTACCGCTTGCTTTTTAATGGTTTTAGAAAGAAACCCACTAGACTTTTCAGGTAGTCTAGAACCTATTACATCTTGCTTTTAAATGGTTATGCAAGAACCCACTTGCTTTCAATGGTTGAGCAAGAACCCACTAGCCTTCTTACAGGTGAAGGCTAGCTCACCTATGTCTCAAGCCTTTTAAAGGAAAGGCTTGACCAACCTCTTCACACCTTGAAGGTGATGTGAAAACCCAAATGAAAGGATGAGAGAAAGAGATGGGGTTTGTAGGCACAAACCCAAAATGATGCTCAAAAATGAATAAGACAATGAAAAACCGTAATGGGGAAGTCTTGGGCGCCAATGGATTGATGGAGCTGATGAAGGGCGCTCCCAAGCTTCTTTGGTGGTGCTCCTTGGATGTGGAAGTGTGTTGGAGCAAGTGGGGTTCCCTTGGAGGAATCCGCCGGAGGTTCACCAAATGATGGAAAATGTGTTCGTTGGATTCACAATAGTTCCGACGTTGTTCCTTTGGCTTCCGGAGGTTCATATTCCTTTATTTATAGAGGGGGAACCCTCAAATGGCCTTTGGAGGTCTTCAGAGCCATTGGAAAAGGCTTCGGAGCTGTTGGGAGGCAAGTGGACAGGTCTGGTCAAAGGCCCAATGGCTAGTTTGACTGGCTCTACCGGCTGACCGGTGCTAGGCCACCGGTTGGCCGGTGCTTGCAAAAAGGAGGAGGGCTTCTATCCAGGAACCACCGGCTGGCCGGTGATGAGGCCACCGGTTGGCCGGTGCTAAGACAGTGGCTGACACTGTTCTGGCTGGGTGCCACCGGCTGGCCGGTGCTGAGGCCACCGGTTGGCCGGTGCTGAGGCAGTGGCTCAGCCTTCTGTCCAGGTGCCAACGGTCGGCCGGTGAGGAGGCCACCGGTTGGCCGGTGAGAAGGAAGTGGGTGACCCTTCTGCCCAGGGTCCATCGGCTGGCCGGTGGTGAAGCCACCGGTTGGCCGGTGGACTGAAAGACAGTCCACTGTTCTTCCTTTGCCACTTCTTTGCTCCTGAAATCATGCCTATTAACAAAAACACTTGAAAACAAGATTAGATAAATAGGAGGGTGATTGTGATCATGAAAATTAAACCACGAGGGGTACAAGAGGTACAACATATTCATGGTATTTTATATTTTAATTTTAATTATTTCATCTAAGTGGATTTGAAATAAAATTTACCAAGTGGTAAGGGATTTCTTAAAATAAATTTTTCTCATTAGGTTAATCTTGTAATTCATTGATTATATCATTATAAGATTATGAGAATAATGAATTTTGATTACCTTATGTTTTATTTCCACTTTTTATGTGGATTTATAGTTGAGATGCATAATATATTCCTTATTTTTTATCACTTCAATGTTATTATCTTTGTAAATGTTTATTTCAAAATTTCATTCTAATAAAGATTATTTTTTCTTAAATTTAAGTTGAAGGAATGTTTTTGACCATTTCCTAATAAAAAATTTTATTTTCTTATCATACGTTCATTCATGATAATTTCCAGTAAGAGTAAAAATTTACCCCAATTAGTACTTAAATTAGTTTGTATTTTTTTAAATAAAACCTGACTTTAATTCTCTCTTTGGTCAGAAATTTGTTTTCTACAAAAATGAAGTTTTTTAAAAATATATTAAATTTTTTTAACCTATTAAAAAATATATAAATAATTTTAAATATTTTAACTATTAATTTTATTTTCAAAAGAATATTATATCGTTTTAACAACAATACTCATTTGCTTTTTTTTTTCTGAAAATGTGAAAGCAATATTTTAGTTTTTTTCAGAAGAAGGAACTTTCCTAACCTTTTTCACTCGGCAAAGAGAATTTTATTTTTATCTTTTATAGAATATACATAATTACCCACCATCATTATTTTTATTTATTTAAATAGTTATTTTAAATTGTAAGAAGGTATTTTTAAATAAAATGTTTTTAAAATTTATTTAAGAAGAAAATAATTTTCCAAATGTTTTAAAAATGAAATGAAAATTTTCACCAAGAATATTTTAAAGATCATTTAATGGAATTTATATTCATCTTTAAAAAAATATATTGTTAATCCAATGGGTATATATTGATATTATACTTATTATTTCATTGGGTGGATTATGATTATTTTAACCAAGGATAGTATTAAAATTCACTTATTCAATTCATTTTATATTCATTAAATTCTCCTTGAAATGTTCACTTTTATATGAACATTAGAAATTAAATTTCCCTAAATAACCATATTTTTTGTCATGGATTATTGCTAGAACCATATCTCATTTATAAATATGGTATTTTACTTTTAAATTTATTTTTTGATTGGGGAAATATTGGTAAATCTATATCCTTTACTCAATATGAATACTTGATGATAAAACACATTATTTATGAATTTAATCGATTATTCAATATAAGAGGAATGATTTGGAAATGAATTTATGGGTGGGGCTCAACATTATATATCCCCTGGATGCATTGGTAGGTATCATGAGAAATGTCAGTTAAGCTAGTATTAAATAATTTTTTACCTGTAGTTTAAACCATCTTGTGAAATTTCTTATTTGTAGAGGTATAGGTGTATGAGACATGATGACCAATAATTAAGAATTATCCTTATTCAGAATTTAGTTATTATTATCCATGATATTTTCACTATGATATTATGTATGGATGCTTCTCATTCACATTTTATTGATTAAATGGAATGTGTTTTATGTTATTTACCTTTCCATATTGATTATTTCTAATCTAATTATTTAAATGGAATGTTTTCTTTGTTATTTACCTTTCCATGTTGATTATGTTTATTAATTCCTGGTAAATTATGTTTTAGATAACCCTTACTAAGCATTTGAGATCACCCTTATTTTTTTTACTTTATCATAAATCCATGAAGTGAACCATATTTGATATGCAAGGATATTCTATAGGTAATAATGTTTTGATAGAAAAAAATTATGTTGTAATTTTTATACACTAATGTAATATAAGCCTCATGTATGCATGTAGTTTACCAAGACAACTAAATTATTCAGTTATTAAGGATATTATTCCATGTATTTTATGATAATGATATCAAAGAAGGCATTGGATTCGGGTTTCTGGGGTTGGGGTTCCTACAATATATACCAAATTTAACTTCAATATCTCTGGTTTCTCACTTTTTTTTGAAAATTCACCTTCCACTAATTCCCCATAACGCATCCCCTACATGTTCTATACTCCCTGATTTTTTCCTTCAACATTACATTGGTAGCAAATAATTTTATCCCTTTCTTACTAAGTTGGCACAAATGGTCATGCCATGACATCATGGAAGTTGATTTTCTATCATGTATAATACCTTATAATACTATGATTATGTACACAATATTATTCTTCACACCTTTTTAAATATCCATAGAACCTCATGAAATATTCTAAGCTCCATCCATGAACGTTTTACAGAAACCCAATTTATCAAAATGTCTGGTGTAAATTAAGTTCTGCCATAATCATAGGATGTGATTCACTCATTGTAAATTCAGAAATCTTCCGCCCCTTATCTAGATGGAAACATATATCAAACTAATTATCTCATGGGATTTATCTTCCTATAGATGTACTCTTTAAAACCTTTAAAAAACATAATTCATTATACTTCCTCTCTTTAATATTGAGAAAAATGAATCTCTAAACTCTCTCACCCAAGACTTAAGTGAACTAGGAGCACTTAAGAGTAAGAAACTGGTATATTCCCACATAGGATCCATGTATTCACTTTTATAAGTGTATATTTCATAGTTAAATATGTGATCATTGTAATAACATTTAAGGTTAAATTTATTTTCGCAATTATATTACATGGGACCACCTTCCATTAAGATACTCAAAAATATGATTATTCTTTCTTTAACATTATTATGAACTTTTTTTATTATAGTTTAGACTCTTCCTTTATTGTTATAGAAATCAATGAAAGTTACATTCTTCTTCTTCTGATGAAGCTACATATTCAGGATCACGTCTCAGATATCTGCAAACACAAGATCATTATTTTCTTCTAAGTTACGTAGAGTAGTTTCCATCATATCCTAGGATTTAAGGTGTGATGAGAGTAATAGAAGTGCTCATTATAAATCTCTAATGTTCATTTACCAACTCAAACATACTTCTTATCATGTTGAAGATGTTAAAATGATCAATGATAAAATTCCCTTACAACATTTGAATTTCAATCAATATCCTAATCCTAGATAATTTTTCACCTCTATTTTCTTCTCATAAATGTTAGTAAGGGTTTCATATATTCCAATGTGGTCGTCACCTCTCAGATATTATGTGACAACCTAGTTATTTTTAATTAGATATCACTATTATAGTTTATTAATATTTATTATTAAGAGTTTATACTTATGATTTAAACACACATATATGTTTATAACATGTTTTAAATGACATTATATAATTAATTACATAAAACATGTACATTTAAAATTATTATATTTACTTTGTGATAAAAAAGTTATTTATTTAAAGGTTAAATAAATTTTCATAAAATGATTTATTATTAGATATTTTATAATTGAATATTTATGTATATAATGTCACATTAATATTTGTTAGGATTTATAATTTTATCAAGGTATGGAACAATGACATGTTTTTTCATTTAAAAAATATGATTTATTTTAAATAATCTATTTATATATATTTTTTGGTTTTATTTAAAATTTAATTTTATAAATTTTGAATTTTAATTTGATAAAATTAAAATTATTTATATATTCATTATATCAAAGTTATATTTTGATGAATTTTTGGGGTTTTTCTAAAAACGGCAATTTTTGTTTGAATAATAACAAATAGAGTTTTTATAAAGACCATAACTTTTAAGACATCATAATTATAAAAGTATGAATTAAAATTTTATAAAACCATTAGCTTGAAAATATATGTATTTACAGAATAAAAGAAATCATTTAAAATATAATGTTGAATATATAAACATATGTTTGTCATTTTGGAACCCAAGTTATATTCATTTTTAATAAAAACATATTTTGGGATCTTTTCCTTTAATTAAATATTCAAAAGGTAACAAAAGGTTTTGAATTGATTTCAAATTAAATTAATTTTATTTTTTATCCATAAAATAATAAATTTTATGGGAATCAATACTATAATGGTTTTTTATGTAGATTATTCTTTATGTTTAAAAATCCATTTTTCTAAAAATCGTTTTTGATGTATTAAGAATACATTTATTAAAATTTATTTTTACCAACTCTAGAAATTGAATATTTTAAAATAAATTTTAAATTTAGAATCAGTATTTTAAAACTAGGAAATATCATTTATTTCATTTTTATTCATTAATATTAGTTACCATAGTAAAAGTTAGTGACCATGATAAATACTAAAATAGGGTAAAAGTGTTAAATCAAGGATTATATTGAAAATATCAAAAAAACCTATTATTTAATAAGTTTTTAGAGTCCTTATATACCTATAAATTATCAATTTTTAATTATTATCAATTTTGGATCCACATTCTTTGAATGTGAAATTTCTTTAATAATAAAAAATTAATATTTTAATAAATGCCACACATTTCAATTATTATCTTAAAAATGTTGAATGGAAAAGGATAAGAATAAATATAAAATATTAATAGTTATGGTGATAATATTTATGATTAATAAATTATATTTATTTTAGTAATTTTTTTAATTTTAAATAATATTATAATTATCTAAAACACTATTGTAATATTGATACAATACTTGTTTAAGAAATTGAAAAGTCAATGTAAATTGATTTAAAAAGGTTAAAAGTAATAATGTTTAGATTATATGGATCCTTTAAAGACTTTTAGGGATAAAATTTATATTTAATAAGTAATTTTAATGTTTATATTTTAATTCCATGGTTATTTAGATATCTTTGATGAAAAATTATTTGAATAGCTATGAAAATGACTTTAAAGGGTATTTAATTTTAAAAAATATTTTATTAATTAATTTAAAAACAAAAAAATATTAAATTTAATAAAATATATTATAAATGGTCTATAATATCATACATGTTCTAATTATTATCCACTTTTACTTTTAAAATTGTATTCCTGACCATTAAATACATAATATTTGCGAAATGCCATTGATTTTTCCTACAAAATTAGACTAAATCAAACCTTTCAAAAGACACATTTGAGTTTGGTTTTATCTAAAAAATATTACAAAATACATCTCCAAACTTCCCATAACACATTATCAACACCCTGGTGTGATGATAAACTTCCCTTTTAAAGGACTTAAATTCAATCAAAAGGAGGATATCAAAGGAAGAAGTAATTATCTTAAATGAGTTCTTTCAAGTTTATTTCTTATTCCACCTTATATAAATCTACTATAACCATCATAATATAATTTAATAGGTAGAAATATTATAATTAAATTATTTTATATTGATTCAATAACCATTATATACCTTCCTCCCATCTATTGGAAAATGAAAACGTCGTTCGTGTTACATGCGGACTACCGCCTCAATGAATGATGAATTGTGTTTTTCATAACCAACTTACAAGGATGGTTTTAAAAATATATTTAATAAATAAATATTATATTTATAAAATTATTATGGTTCTATAAAATAAAATTGTCCATTCTATTAATATTAATGATAATAAATTGTCATCATAAAATTTAACCGCCTCAAAAGAGCATACTAAGACACTTTTTAAGAAAAGATTGATTATGATTATATATCATTTATCTTCTACATATACTTCTTTTTGAATTTTAACGATCACTTGTATAATTTTTGTAAACATTATTATTTTTTAAAATTGATATTATCACTATAAAATAACATGTTCTTACACATTAAATTGTTATAACGTGCTCTTGTTTGTTTCAGTTTTAACACCTAGAAGGGAAATTTTATAATACTTATACCACAAGTGATTAATAAAACATACATAATGGTAATAATATATAATAATGAAAAATTAAATATTTTTTCATAATTATTTATTGGTGATATTT
The DNA here is from genome assembly GCA_963277665.1 of Viscum album. Classification (NCBI taxonomy): domain Eukaryota; kingdom Viridiplantae; phylum Streptophyta; class Magnoliopsida; order Santalales; family Viscaceae; genus Viscum; species Viscum album. The sequence goes on along the minus strand of OY728143.1, from coordinate 1,186,692,125 downwards.
AAAAGTATATTTACCTATACATTTAATTACTTTATTAATTTAATTATGACAGAAAAAATTTAAATTTTAAGAATTCCATGAAAAATAACAAAAAAGTCCCATGAAATAGTTGTAGGAATTTAGAACTATATAAAACACATGAATTAACTTATCACTAAATTTATATAGATTATGTACCCATGAACATGACTTAAATACTAGAACTTCCAAATCAAATCATGTATGGAAACATGACGATTCTCAATAGAATATTAATTTTAACAATAAATAATTAATATATAGTTTACAAGGAATGATAAATGGATGGTATAAATTAAATTAAATAATAATAAGGTTTCTATTCATATGAATAATGAAACTAAATTTATTATACATGGATTTTATAGCACGTATGACCAAACAAACGTTAGAGGTAAATGGATTATTAACTAAATTTCCTTTTATTGGGTTATATAAATTATCCATTGAATAAGTTATTACAGATAATGTATGTTATGAAATATTTTTTTATATTGTATTTAAATTTTTTTAATTTTTGTTTAATTTTTTCCATTAGTCACTTCATTTATTTATTCTTACTTAAAATGTTATGATCATAATAAGGGTTTATTTTCTCAATTTATATTTATTGAGATATTCTTCATAGTAACCACTTATTTTATTTTATGTAGTGTGTGTACTACCTATGAATAGATTTTATAATGATTTACATGAATCTCAATGGATTTTAAAATTCATTTAAGGTTCAATTCAGTGGGATTTTATTAAAAAGATATTAAGGCAGTAAGGGATTCTTGGTCTCAATTTAAATTTGGAGAAGAAACCTCATGGATCAATGAGGAATCACTATGGGGTGGGGTGAATATGTGATTCTAAACCTTTTACATTTTCTTGGTGAAATAGAGCTCATCACTAGTTGAAGTGAATATTGATCATTTTTCAACACATACACACAAGAGGGGGACAATAGATTTATAAGGTTTACATATCAAAATTAGAATGCCAGTCCTTAGCACGACCCAAATTACATTGATATAACATGACCAACTAGTTTCAACATGTACGTACTACAAGAAGGGTTTATCCTTGAAGAAAAATTACATAAATTCTCCCAACTGTGATGGTGAATTCCACACTAAAATAATGAATACATGTTTTTTAATATCATTAAAAAATCCTTCCAACTGTAGCCTTAAAATGATGATAAAGTGATCATCTCCTCCTTTTCAACCTATAGAACCATAGGTATGACCTATTCACTCGGTACTAATATGCTCACCAACTTCATTTTATTTTTATTTTCTTCTTCACACTATATCAATAATTTTTTCTTTTGACACTAAAAATGCATATCATCACCCACTTTAATTTGTTGTATGAATTTTAATTTCAATTAAAATTCATCCCAAAAATTCTTTGTCAAGCTCAACATTTGGATCTTTAGTTCAAATATATCTTAATCATCCAATTTTAATTAGTAGATATTATAGTATGAAATAATCACTAAAGTCATCTAATGAATCCACATTTTTATTCTTATTTTAAATTACCCATAAACACCCTTCTGCAACATTATCATAGGGATTAAAATTCAACCCTTCAGTTTTTTGAAGTATATGAGAAATCTCTATACATGGATGCATCGTCGTCCAACTATTATGGTGTGGAGAGTCTAAAATATCCAGTTCCACTAAAATTCTACCCTATTATCTATATGGTATGTCTTGGCCACTACAAAGTAGTATTTAATGCAAATAATTGACTATGAATTGGTCATAGAGTTTTGGTGTGGAGATACTGAAATTTCCATAATCACTAAAATTCTTCTAGAGTTCTATACAGTGTGGTCTTACCACTATGGTATAGAGGTTTCAATATTTTCAGTGGAACCAAAGTTTATCCATCCCCCTCTATGGTATAGACAAGTGGCTACTACATAGAGGTTCCAAAATATCCAATAGCACCATAAACAACCCAACCTCTACTACAACATGGAATTATTACTAAATTGTGGTCATTGATAGTGTGGCGTGGTCCTTTTCTTATACCATATTCCCCAATACTATATAGTTCCACTTTATACTTCAATATTGTTTGCATCATTAACTTCATTAATTATATATAAGAACTATTAACACGTCACTTAACATCATCCAATTTTCATCTCATAGAATATGATTTATACATTAACCAAAAAATTCAACAAACTTAATCATATCCTCTTCTCCATATCCTCATTCTCAAAAAACTAACAACCATTAAAGCACCTATTAGGCTCAAAAATACCGCCACATGTATTGTTTTGTAAAACAAAGAACATAAATAACTATTATACTTAGGGTACTTAGAAATGGATCACCATTCCATAATTCTAAGCCTACATAAGTGAACTCAGTGTAGAAAAAAAGAACATTTAATAATAAATACATGATGTCCACAAATAGTGATATATACCCATCTTGTTTAAACACTAACTTCAAAACCATCAAACTGAACTTCATCGCCAAAAAAAAATTATTTCACACCTGAAACATTCCTATAACCACTTACTATATACTATTAAAATAGTCCATACATGTTTAAATCACAACTTACACCTTTTAATAAATCTCTATAGATATGTATTTTCCCTAAAGGTAACAAATATGAATTGATACTCCCATTAAATTTTATACTCCCACTTTGACAAAAAAGTTGGAATATAAACATAAAGAAGAGATTTATGTTGCCATTTTTTCTCACATTTTGAAAACAATATCCAAAGAAAATATGAGATAGTGGAAAATTACACCTTACCATAGACATCTAAAGAGTGAAGTTGAACACCTTACATCAATCTAAGATTTTTTAAATCTTACTTCGATACTTTCTTGGTGAACAAATCTGCAATTTCGTCCTTTTTATAAAATAATTCCAATATCAAATCATTTTTCTCCACCAGTACTTTGATTAAGTGATATTTTATATCAATATTATTGGACCTTGAATTCTAAAATGAGTTTTTATAAATGTTAATTCTACTTTTATTATCAAAAACTAAGAGTAATAGAAACTACACTTCAACTTTGATATATTTTAGTTGATTCTTTATCCATATAAGATGTGTTGAGATATGAGTGGAGGTAACATATTTTAATGTCATAAGTTCTCAAGGTTATTAATTTTTTATTGCTTGAATACAAACATACACATATATCTCTAAGAAAAAAATACACTAGATGTAGATGACACGACCCAACCCACCAGGGTCTAACCTATGAGTACCCCAATCCCACCTTTAATAGGTGAGGGGCTAGCGACCAGTGTCGGGTAGGAATATCCCAAAAATGTGATGAATTGTCCTAAATTACCTATACACATGAACACATATCCAACCCCACAAAATCGTGAAATGTAAAATAACTGAAAAAATGAATTTATACATCTAAAATCCCACAATAGTGTACGATAGTAAATTGATGAAAATAAAAAAGGGGAAAAAATCCGAACAAAAACTGTAAAGAGTCTAACCTAATCCAAGGAAATTGACTAAGTCAAAAGTATGATCCCATAGAAACCATGGTCTTTCAATCTCCATATACTCTCCACCCACTCCCAATCTTCCCAGGACACAATCAAAAGGGCCATCATCTTTACAAGATATGACATGTGTGGGAAATGCTCATACATTGATAAGTATAAAAATACTCAACAGGACACCCCAAAAAGAAATAAACATGAAGAGAAAAAGTATATTCAGATAAATATAAGGTATGATAATCAATATATAATAGAAATAGCTAAATATAATTAGGAATGTCGCCATGCCATCAGGCGTTCATAACCAACTGATAGCCATAAAATTCTGCTCAAAGTGACACATGTTCTTGGTGAACTCACTCCACGATCCATTCTATCATTGGAGACACTCGAAGAAGAGGTCTTGATCATTGGTATCCACTCAAAGTGAACACACTAGTCTATGAATAATTTGATACACGGATAGAGGGTCACACACAAAACTTTTGGGGAACACTACAAACCCAATCTAGATCAACCTACTACATAGGGGATCATATGTCAATGATTATACTAACCCAAATGACATGACCTTATAGATGAAGGATCAAAGCTCTTCTTAAGAAATTCATTTTGATTCCACAAAATCCAACTAAGGAACTACGGAAAATAGGGGATTGAACTGCAGTCTCATAGAGGTACACCCCAACTTTATCCAAGTCTTTCCATGTGGGAGAGTACATGCCATATAGGTAAACCATGTACACCACCCCATGTATATGTACTTTCCAATTACACACCATTTCATCCAAAGGGGACTACATTTCATGTATTTAGGGACTACACGGCATGTGTATTAGGTTTTTCAGAAATCATTTTTCTTCCTCCTGTGTGTCTCCTCTAATGTTCTGGACTTCGAATCGACCACGCCTTGCCAGAAAACTATAAGAATCACTTATTAAAAGATTTTAATTTAACAATTGACATTATTTGGCCCTATATTTGCTGGAAGAAAAGATTTAATCGATGTTCTTCATTACACACTGAAGAAAAATGAAGAATGAAGAATTAGGAATCCAATATCATTCAATTCACTATTGTAACCACCATTATACCTCCATCACATCATGATGATCCTAGATCTATGATATCATATCATGATGATAAGAAAAATATGTACAACAATCAATTGATCTTGATTTGTCAAACCTCGGGCCAAAGGAAGATCACCTGTGGTGAATCACTGAACTGAGAGAGAAAAGAATAAGAAAAAACGATAGGAACAAACCTCGATCCATGTTAGAATAAATATCGTTTATTTTTTGTAAGAAAATAAATGAATATGTTGATAACTATAAGAAATACCTCCAAAATTAACTCGAAATCTAAGCCATCCCATAAGGAGACCGATCTGTAAATTAATACGTTCGTCGATTGATTTGAGTCCACCATAGAAATTATGAATAGGGAAGAAATACAAATATAACAAAATTCATGCCTTTATTCGGTTCAATTTCTATCTAATAAAGATGTGTTGTCATTATCATTTGAAATATCCATCAAATCCAAGGTGCGTTAATCATTGATCCATGATCTGACATTATTCTCCTGAGAGAGAATCCTCAGATTTCTCTCCAACAGTTCTCTATAGGTTCTAGGGTTATACGGCTAACCCTAAAATTATGACATCAGGATCTATTTAAAGATCCACCAGATCCCCGCTAAAAAAATTAATAAAATAATTTTATCAATAATTTTATTCATTTTTGAGACCATGATGTATTTTCTAAATATGACCCATGTCGAATAATGTTAAGGCATGCCTCTGGTAAAATCTCCATTCTAAAATCAATGGTGCCCTTTGATTTCTGATCCAGGCACCCATTTTTGGTTTATTCCAATTTTTTAGGGAAATTCACATGCATGATATTTAATATATTTCAAAAAAATATTTTGGGTATACCATGCCATGGAATCCCACACTGTCTCAGTGCCTAGTCTCAGAATCAATTCATATTATAACAATAAATATTCCATCAAAAACATGAGATATTACATTCTCCCTACCATAGGGGTTTTTATCCCGAAAAGAGAAAAACTACACAAAGATACGAGGGTATTGGGATCATATCTAGGTGTCCCAGTCTCAGGGTCTCTCTTGAAGGTTCATGTGCCACAACTGAACACACACAAGGGATATCAAATACCCATAGAGGACCTTCCCCTATCGATCCTCAACCTCCACTAGGTACTCTGCAAAGGTGGATCTATATTCGATGTCCATCTCAAACCAGACGATAATGTGTGACTGATAATGAATGTACATCCTCAACTATCACATGTGGAAGACGTTGTGTACATAGTACAACTATGGTAGAAGTGTTACACCACCACATCAACTCTATGAAAAATATGACAAGGATGGATGAATCTTAGAGACAGATTTCCACTGTGGATAAATCTTGTTAATCCGCATAGAGGTGAGGACCTTAATAACACATGGTATCCTTTCTCAAACTCCAAAGGTCTCCATTGTTGGTCCTCATAAGACTTTTAACGGCTCTATGTAGTCTTCGTCCACCCCTGGATGATCCACACCAATTCTAAAGTAGCTTGCACCATCTTCAGGACCATGAGTATCGACTCACCTGGATTAGTCCAATAATGTGGTGACCTATAGGGTTTCCTATAAAAATCCTTGAAGGGTTCTATATTAATGGTGGAATAATAGTTGTTCTTGTATGAAAACTCTACCAAGGGTTGGTGTTCCTACCAACTCCAGCAAAAGTCCAACATGCAAGCTTGCAACATGCCCTATAAGACCTGGATGGTCCACTCTATCTGGCCATAATTTTGTGGGTGGAACACTATGATAAAGTGTAACTGAGTCCCAAATGCCTCTTCTAATCACTTCTATGACCGGGATATTAATCAAGTATCAAAATCTGAAATAATCATCAAGTGAACTCCATGGAGTTGTAATATCTATTGAACTTAAAGAAATACCATGTCACGACCCCATCCCAACAATGTGTACCCCTCATGGGTTTGAAATGATAGAAGAGAGATAATAACCCCATGAGTCCCACCTCCAGTAGGCCCTGAGTTGGCGACTAGCACCGAGGGTATAATAAATACCCAGATGGGAGGCATTAACCTCTACGAGAAAACATGAGTAAGAGAGAGATGAGATAGACACCAACCAACTCCTACTAATACTACTAGTAAAATAAACCAATGTTTACATATGTAATGTAATTCAAGAACTACTACAACTTAAATGGAAAACTACAAGTACCAAAAGAAATTAAAACGGTAGCGACCATGAAGCCTTAATAGCTCCTACAAAACTCCAAACTAGTAGTAACCAGCCAGGTCTCCAAACTATACCTAGTGACCTGAAAAATATTTTATATAAAGTAGGGTTATTATAACATTATACTCAGTAGGATCCTCCCCATATCCTCTCGTGAAAAAGTAAAGAAAGCATGCTAAAGAAGAATGAACAACAATTGAAACTAACTCATTACCTAAATAGGTATACTAAGTTCTCGGCCTCATCATGGATACTCTGACCAAGTATTGCATACAATAGAATATAATATAATAATGAATATCAAGGGTACCCCACTACCATTTCCCCACTAGTTTTCCTCTTTCCCCAAAATCACACGTCCTAAGAATCTCTCTCCAAAAAGGCAATCCCAAAGACACATGGGTGAAGAACCACAACCTACACCTTATGCAAGACACCACCACCACATCCACATAACCAAAAGTAACTAGGTAGTTTTTAATATCTAGAACAACCCACATAACATGTATCAAACGTTGGGTATTTTACCTCAAGCCACTACAACCCATACACTGAGTAAGGATCCTTAAGCTATCATAAAATATATAGATTATACCTATAGTACCATATAGGAAACTATATATAGAATATATGTGTGTAAAATAACTAAAATATATTATATCCCTCTAAACACAAATGTGGGTAAAATTAACTATCATGCATACCAATACAAGAAGCTTCTAAGAGAAGAGAGCATGTCCAAGGGGGAAGTCAACCATCCAAACTCCCTTCACAATATTGGGGAAAACACCCCTTAGGGCTCATAATCCCCGAAGGGTCAGTTTCCCTAATAGGAAGGGTGGAGTAGTGTATAGAAACACAAATTTTTTTGGATATAATATATCTCACAACCATACTATGGGAATAACCTAGTCTTATACTCATCTACAGCTAATGTCTCCAGGACTCTCAGATGCCACTGCTAAGACTAGATATCTTATAAGCACACATCCATTTAAAGAGATTTACACTATTACTTTATCTATTTTTATCAGTTTTAATTTATGTTAATTAATTAATTAACCATTAATTAACCATTATCATTTTCCACATTCCATTACATTAGCATCAAAAGAAAGTTCCATTCTCACCAGGCATAACCAAATTGAGTCCACAGTTCCTCAGAATTATGACCTCAACATTTCATCCTATAAAACTCCAACCCCATGGGTTCAACATAATTTATTCATTTATTTAAAAAAAATTATAATTTTCTATATTTCCAGGTATTCTAAGAATGAATTATATTCTACCAAACACAAGGGGCTCAACAAGGTGAGTAGATAAACTACCCATCGAGTCTTTTCCACCTATAGTATGAGCGTAGGCCCATATAGCCTCGAGAATATAATCACATAAATCATGTGGCATACCCCATGCGTATTCAACTATTTTGGAAGGAGGGTAAGAATGAACATATACCTCAAGTAGTGGGGAAGGTAAAACAGATAAAAATTCAATAGGTTCAACAAGTATCACAACATTAATATCAACATGTAAGCACAACGTCAACTTGTTTCATCACCTCTGGTGTCCTCCCCGACACCCACATGAATAAACTGATGCATATCGCCACTCTATGTATCAACTACTTCCATAACCACAAGGCATCCCTTCCCACACATATAACAACATACCTCCAGGATCATCCATCCTAGGCTCACAACACAACATAATCTGTATGAAAGAATCATAGAAACTCGACTCTAAGCCCTAAACAAGTCATTTATCCTTCACACACAACGAGCACTCACATCTCAAAAGCATATGGTTGTTGAAATTTATAAATAGGGTAACTCAGAGCCTATAAGGAATTACATTTAACACACAATAGGTTATTTATTCCATATCTAATTAACTGATTCAATTAAACATACAGAACTATATCAATTTGATTATCATCAAAATCACACTAACAACAACCAAATTCATCAACATGCCTCTCTATTTCATTATCCAGTAAATTTAAAATTAATCTCAAATTTATGTTATTTACCAATTTTAATCAAGAATGACATGCTAAATAATAAAATATTAGATATCACATTATCTATCAAATCAGTAGGCAATAACATTACTAAGCAATTAATACAAATTCATTAATCTGGTTCAGATATTTATTATGTCAACTTCATTGCAATCTAGTGGGATAAATCTTGATAAATATACCACTACATATTAATAGAATATAAAATCCATGAATCCTAATGATCTTATATTATAGGGAATAGTAAAATAAATTTAATTTTATAATGTAGCATAGAGGCTAACCAGGGTCGTCTCACTTGAGGAGAATCATAGTTGACTAAATCATTAAATCTAATTCACCTAATATTACTCTTTTTTATTTTTTATTATTCATTAAAAATTGGTTTTTGTTTTTGAAAAATGTGAAATTAAAATAATTACATTCAAAAATTATATATAAATGCAGATATATATATATATATATAAATGAAATTAGGGAAGAAAGGTCATGGTCTTATGGTGGGATAACATAGGTTCATTCATCAATTTATTTTATGTTTAAATTAGATTTTATAATTAATTTAGTGAAACCTCATTAATGAATTAATTTCCCTTGATTTATTCAGTATGATATTTTATAATGCATCTGGAACACCAAACCACACCTCCTCTAATAGTCAAATAAGGTAACACCTCAACCGAGAATGTTATTCCTACAAGATCCAGCACCACTGTATGCCATTTCAACCCTTATGGAAACATAAAATCCACTCTAATAAAGGTTTTCCTATGATAGGGGAGGGAAAATGAATTAATCAAGGAAATGAAGTGGATTTGGAAATAGTCCCATGGTGTATGACTACTGCACCTATGCAATATTCCTACCCCTACCACAAATATATTTAAAATATTTTGAATTTGAAGTCAAATAATGAAGATCAACATGAAACCTCCCAAAGGGAAAAGCCTAGGGTCAGTCCCTTACCATTCAAAAGTTATTAGAGATCAATATTGATATATGGAAGAGATAAAATTATATAATTAGTGTTTTAAGACAATTAACGATGAAAAAAGAAATGGGAAACACTTTAATTAAAAAGATGAATGTGTTAAATGTAAAAGAAAACTAAATTAAACTGAAAATAATGAAATAAAATTCCAAAATGGACCTTTTCCTCTCCTCATTGGTGTTTTCAAATTCACCTAGTCTATTTATTTTGGTTTTTTAATATTTATTTAAAAAATGTTTTTGGTTTTTTTTGGAAAAAATGAATTTAAAATAATGACATGCAGAATTTAAATCTAGATGCAACCAGAATGAAATCAGGGAAGAAAGGTCTTGGTCCTAGGGTTGGATAGCATGGGTTAATTCATCATTTTATTTTCTATTTAAATTTTATTTTATAATTCATTTTGTGAAACCTAATTAATGTAGTAATTTCCCTTGATTTATTGAGTGTGTGATTTTAGCTTGCATCTGTCACACCAAACCACACCTCCTCCAATAGTCAAATAGAGTAACATTTCAAACAAAAATATTATTTCTACAAGAACCGCCTCTATTGTATTCCAATTAAACCCATATGGAAACCTCAAATCCACTGTGTAATGGTTTTTCCTAAGATAAGGTATGGAAAATGATCAATCATGAAAAATGAATAGATTTTTAAATTGTATCGTGGTAGACGACCGTCAAACCTGTGCAATACCACAGCATCCAACAAAAATAGAATTAAAAAATTTTGAATTTAAGTGAATTAATAATTAACACCATTAAAAATCCCCAAAGATAAAGCCTTAGGTTAGTCACTTTCCATTGAAAAGTGAGAAGAGGTCCCAATGGAAAGAGGGAAGAGAGAGAAAGATAATTAGAGTTTCAAGACAAAGAAATATGGAAGAAGAAATGGGAAACACTTTAATAAAAAAAGAATGTGTTACATATAAAATAAATCTAAAATAAAAATCAAATAAAGAAATAAAATTACTAAATTTCCCTTGGCCTCCTGTTTTTGGTGCCCTGGATGGTGTGGGGATGGGAATGAATTATTTGAGAGGTAGGAGATCCTCTCCTTTTATAGGAAGAATTTATCCTACAAAAGTTGCCACATTTTTGACCCATTAAATGTATGATTCACACATTTTACCCTTCCTTAAAGTTTTCCCCTATTTTATTTCAAGTCTCATTTAAAATGTTCTTCTCATTTTGCCACTGGATATAGAAGTTATGAATTATTAATTGACTACTAATTTTTCTAGAGGAAGGTTCTAGGAAGATTCCTTCAAATGTATAACATCCAATAGAAACCTTAATGACTTAAAAACTATATAAAATTAATTTTATAGATGCATATATGTGTCCAAGTTCTATTCCATGGGGAATAACTTCATTTGGAGGTGTGTAGTCTGATATGGGATTCTGTTATGGTGGTGGGGTCAAAATTGTATGCCTGAAACATTTCTAAACATCATTGAATTTTTAGGGCCTCTAGATGCTTGAATTGACACCTGGTCCAGAAGAAAAAGATTTAGGAAATTAAATAAGTATTTCCAAAAAAATTATTAAATCAATTTGGAATTATATTTTTAAATAAATTACTGAAATTACCTTGACGTAAAAATATGTAAAAATCCAGAATTAATAACTTTTCGAATTTTTTTCTCAAAACACAACATAAATCCCAAATTGATCCATATAGGATCAAATTGATAATTTGGGAAGATTAAAAAATTTAAAATTTATAAAATAAATGTGGAAAATATAAGCCCTATTAATTCCCCCACACTTAAATAATGCTTTTCCCCAAGCATAAAATATCAACATTAAATTTCAAAGGGAACAAATGTTACCAATATTAAAATTCCAAAGTAATAAAATAAAAAAAATGAAATTCCAAATCAAATTTTGAAAATTCTATATGAAGTATAAATTTAAATTATCATTTTTCAAAGAGAAAATCAATTCATATATTTTACTTTTCCCCTTTGAATAATGATGAAACTTCTCTATTCATTCATTTAATCTCCTTAATTCATTATTATTAAACATACCAAATCTTGATTTAAATAACATTTTAGTATATACTATCATCTATCATGATACAAATCAAGTAGATTTATACCCATATCATGAGAACATATTCCTTACCCACAATCTTCTAAAAGAACTACTTTATCCACTTTGTAAAGACAAAAGGCATGTAAAATCATGAGGTCTTTCAATAAAGGTTAAAATGAATTTGAGGAATAAGGTAGGTAGGATTTGATGCATTAAAAATTGATTCTCAAATAAAAGTCTAATATCTTAATTAAAATGCATGATATCCAAAGTAAAAGTGTAATTAAGTTCTCCACTTCAATGTAGCAACACCTACTTCCCCAAAACTCAAAGTAAGGTCATGATCAAGTAAACAAAATAAATGATTTGTGCACCCTCTTGTTTTTTTCTTTTATATATATATTATTATTATTTTAAATGTTATTATTATATCAAACCAAGTATCCATCACCTAAGCACATCTGATGGAAAAATCATCGGTTTAGAAATTAGTGATTTTTGGTTTTCCCAATTCACAACCCATTTTCCCCATTTTTTGGGTTTTTTTCATTTTTTGTCATTTTCTTAAATTCAAGACTTGGTAAAAATGAAGTACAATTAATGATTCCACAACCTTTTACAATTCCCACAATATAACCCCCACACTTTTCCCTTATAAATTATAACATCCCTTCCATCATGATTCCCTTCACCCTTACACATCATCTTTAAAATATCATACAAATACCTAGAGTATGTTAGGAATAAATAAAATGGATTGAAACATGGCTCATCCCTATAAATGTTGTTCATGGTCTCTATGTGATAAAATAAGGATTTATATAAAGGTGGTATTTAAGTATAAGTGATTTTAAAAATAATCCTCAATCATTTTAATTGTGTTTTTGTACAGTAATAGGTTTGATAAGTTAAAATGCAATTCTGAACACGTGACATGTCCCAATATCACTCAAGAAATATGCTCAAGAATAAATATAACGTACTTGGTCTAGAAATTCTCCCGGGAATGAGACATATGATATTAGACAATCACTCAAGGAATTATTCATAATAAAAAATCAATTCACATGAATTTCATAAATTCAAAGCATGAAATTTTTTAGGGAAATTTAATTTACATAAATCAGCTAATTCCCTTAAATCATGAGTCATCATTAAAATATCCATGATTAAATTTAAACATTCAATTTTCCATTTTACTCATTAAATCTCATTAAAATTGAAATCTAAAACATTGAATCACAAGATTCCTAATAAAATCATTTCTCCTAGAAAGGTCATGTAAATAAATAATTCAAGTGTGGGCATGATATTCTTATCATTAATACCCAGAACATGTTTTGGACCTAAAAATGTAAGAATATTAAAGGTTTAAAAAATAAAAATGAACTCCATTTCCCATGATTTCTAGAAAATATCTTCCACTATTTAAGGATTCTTTTCCCATTTATGATCCTAAAAAAGAGAATTACTCACTTAAGAACAAGGATCATGTCATTAAAGCTCAAAAAGATAAGGAGGATTGGGATTCATGCCAAACTAAATCTTAAGAAATGAAATTGAAAAATAAAAAACATGTAATGATAAATCTTGGTATTATACCCTAAGAGAGACTTGAATTTTTACTGCCTCTAGTGGGAAGTACAATCTATTATCCATAATCTGATGGTGGGTGGATCTTCTTTGACATGAATCACCACATGTTGTTCTTCCCAGCTTGTAATTATTTTTTCTTTTTGAGGAGGACTCCATGGATACAGTACATCAGATCCGACCCCTTCTCAATGTGTTATATCTTTCATGGAAGGCGTAATATGATGTATGGAAACCCTTCCAACTTCTTTACTACTTGTGAAACATCTTCTTCTACTTCCAGTGGTGGATTCATGGGGGCTTCAGCCTCATGTCAGATTTCCTTAGGCTCAGAAACTTTTATCTCTTCATGATAGGGATCCTCTATTATATGTTCAATGTATTCAAGGAGCCCTAGGCATTCTAAAATTGGTTCATCATTTTCCACATCATCCTCAAAGTCATAATAATATTCTTCCAATTTTAAAAATTCAAAACAGTTTGGAGTTATACTCAAATTAGATTCAATAAAATTAAAAGAGTGTGAGTTTAATATTATATCATATCCCTGATTTTTTTTGACTTTAATCTCATATTTAATTGAATTTACCTCTTGGAGTTTATAATCACTAGATGGAGGTAGGTATTTAGGCTCCTCTACCTCAAGTTTGGATTTAACTTCATGGATGTCTTCGATGAAATATGGGAAGACTAGTGGCACTTCCTTCTTGGCCTTGAATCTCTGAATGTTAGATAGAAGTTCATCGGTTAAGACAATAAAATCTTAAATTGAGTTATATGTTGTTATTCCCCATATTATTCTATTTTAACCATATCATTATAGCATCAACCCTTCATTGGAGGGCCTATTCAGTGTATTCTGTTTCTTCTTCATGCACCTATGAGTAATTGTTCCATGCATAATAATTTTAATTTGAATACATCATTGAAAATGTTTTTATTTTATATTTTTTAAAATAAATAAATAAAAATTTCTAAAAAATAACAATTTTGAAAAGGAAATTGAAATAACTACTTATATTTTTGAAAACGATGACAATTTTGATACACACATTTCATAGTGCGTGGAAAAAGAAAATGATTTTCCTAATGAAACATAGATGCTAACTAGGGTCGTCTCACTTGAGGAGCATTGCTGTAATTTCAATCACTATTTATAATTCATCTAATCTAATTGTTTTTTGTTTTTTTAATATTTATTGGGAATAATGGTTTTATTTTTTTCTGAAGTGAAATTAAAATAGTGACATACATAATTTAAATCTAGATGCAAACAGAATGATATCAGGGTAGAAAGGTCTGGGTCCTATGGTTGGATAACACAGGTTTATACATCATTTTATTTTCTGTTTAAATTAAATTTGATAATTCATTTTGTGAAACCTCATTAATGAATTACTTTCCCATGATTTATTTATTGTGTGATTTTGGGATGCGTCTAACACACCAAACCACACATCCTCCAATAGTCATATAGGGTAACACCTCAATCGAGAATGATATTTCTACAAGACCTGGCTCCACCATGTGCCATTGAAACCCTTATGGAAAACCCAACTCCATTTTATGATGGGTTTCTATAATATAAGAGAGGGAAAATTATTAACCAAGGAAAAGTAATGGATTTAGAAATAGTGTTATGGTGGATGACCACCACACCTATGCAGTACCACCGTATCCACCACAAATTGATTTAAAACATTTTGAATTGAATTTAAATAATAAATCACATTGAAAAACCTACCGCAAGGTCAAGCCTTAATTCATTAAATTTCCATTGAAAAGTGATAAGAGATCATGATGGAAAATCAGAAGAGAGAGAAATATAATCAGAGTTTCAAGACAAAGAGATATGGAAGAAGAAATGGGAAACACTTTAATAAAAATGTATGTGTTACATGTAAAATAAAACTTAAATATAAATAAAATAAATAAATAAAATTATTAAATATCCCTTTTCCTCCTCTTCATGGTGCCTCGTATGGTATAGGGATGGGAAGGAATGACTTGATAGGTAGGAGCTCCTCTCCTTTTATAGGCAGAATTTTTCCTCAAAACATTGTCGCGTTTTTGACCCATTAAATTGAAGATTAAAACATGGATACCTTTATTATTGTTGTTATACATTTTATTTTATGTCTCCTAGAAACATTTCAGCTCATTTGGCCACCATATATATAATTTATGAATTATTAATTGACTATGACTTTTTCTGCAAGAAGGTTCCATGAAGCTTCCTTCAAAATTATAACATCCAATGAAAACCTTAATGACTTAAAAACTCTCTCAAATTAATTTTAGATATGTTCCTAAGTGTCCTAGTTATATTATAGGTATAATCACATCAATTTGATGTGTCTAGGACGATATGGGATTATGTTATGGTGGTGGGGTCCACACTATGTACTAGACAAATTTCCCAAATTTATTGAAATTTTCAGGCCTTTTAGATGCTTGAATCAGCCTCTGGTACATAATACAGTGTTTTAGTATATTAAATAATTAATTCAAAAAAAAAGAATCAATCATTTTGGAATTATATTTTTAAATAAATGACAAAAAAAACCAATGATGTAAAAATCTGTAAAAAATATAGAATTAAGCACTTTTCACAATTTTGCTCAAAAAACATCATAAATCCAAAATTAATCCATATAAGCTCAAATTGATAATTTGTTAATATTAGAAAATTTTAAACGCATACAAAATTTTTTGAAAATATTAGCTCTATCAAATCCCATATCTCAAAAGTTTTCTAGTGTACATTTCACGAGAATGGGCCAACACAATGGATCACGATCACCTCCCCCACAACGACTGCATCCACCTGAGGATGCTGCAGAACAACCGCACCAGCCAACACCCAAGAAAGCTCCATTATAAACATGGATATCTCATTCCATCACTTCGAAATTAGAAATATGAGGAAACAAATTGAGGAACCTAGAAGAACAGAGGTTGAACATACCTTATATCGAAGACGGATCGACACTTCTTAGTTGCACCAAAACAAGGGGTGCACATGTAGTAGGAAACAAATACATGGGGAAACAATCCAAGGGTTGTATTTTGATCACATGAATCTAATGGTAAGAAAAACTCTTCGCATCCTATACCAAGAAAAAACAAGAATTAAGAACAAGGGAATAAGTTATCTCAACATTTTGAAAATAGAAACAGGGCAATGGTTTAGATAAGTTTAAATTTTCCATTAAAGGAAGATCTAGTCAAGATTATGCATTTTGACTTGATTAAGGGCACCAAGACACATAGGAAAATTTATATAGGAGTTATGGTCATTGAATCAACCTTAAATCCCTTAAAGAAATTATTTAAATTCATTTTACGTCAAGGATAACATCAAAGGTGTGAAACTATAGGAAACTGGAAACACTATTTATGACTCATCGGTTGACGACTCGACGATGGTAAATTCATCGTTGGATGAATCATCATTGCACGAATCAACATTGGATGAGTCACCATTGAATGAATCACCATTTCATGAGTCACTGTTAGATGACTCACCATTAGAGGACTAGCCATTATTGAAACGTTGTACACCAACCATTGGATGACCCACCATTCCAGAAACACCGTACACCAACTATTGGATGATTCACCATTCTGAAAAAACTGTACACCTACTGTTGGATGGCTCACCATTTTGAAAACATTGTACACCTACCATTAGGTAAATCACCATTCTAGAAACATTGTACACATACAATTGGATGTCTCACTATTATGGAAACATTGTACACCTACCATTGGACGACCCACCATTTTGGAAACACTGTATACCTAATGTTGGATGACACACCATTCTAGAAACATTGCACACCTACCATTGGATGAATCACATTTTTGTAAAAATTGTACACATTCTATTGGATAAATCACCATTCTAGAAACATTTTACACCTACCATTAGATGACTCACCATTTTGGAAATAATGTACACCTATATTGGATGACTCGCCATTTTGGAAACACTGTTCACAAAACTAGAAATTTTGCAATGTGTTGAAATAATTCTCCTTGACCACCCAAAAATCCTCAAACATTGAATTCTCACAAATTAATTGACTGGAGTATTCTAGGCCATTACATCAGATACCACTCAAACTATTCTCACTATTGAGAATCTAAAACTAACCTAGAGAGTAAACAAAAAAAGGGCACGAACAAACACCCATAGAGATATCTCTCAAATCTCTTTCCACTATAGGAGCTCAACTTCTTCATCATGGAACAATGTAAAACCACACGAATACCGTAAACATCTAGTAAACACTCTCCCAGAGAAGATACCACTCAAAAGACAGAAAGCCACAACAAGCGACCAGAGAAGGTCATCTCATAAATGGAAAGGTTGTATGACCACCAAATGAACAACGTTATAAGAGAATAGATAAACATAAAAAAATTGGGTTACTAAGTGTGTATTTATGATTTACGTTCCTAGATACTCTCCACCAAACCACCATGCCACCATAAGACATAAAATAAGTGGTTAACACACCCACACAACACCTTCTCATGGTGGTCCAAGATATCTATAGGCCACTCCTTGAAGGTCACATCATCATTAACATTGATCTCTCCCCAATTGATGATGTGAGAGTCATCATGAAGATAAAAAGGAATCTATGACAAATGGAAAACATCATGTATGTCTCTCATCTATAGGGGAAGTGCTACCCGATACAACAAGACTCCAACATGAGCCAACACCTCGAAAGGCCCAACAAATTGGGGATAAATCTTACTCCCATGAACAGAACATTGCTTTCCATGATAGGGATTCACCTTTGAAACATGGGATCCCCAATGTTAAGCTCAAAATGTGTCCTCCTATAATTCGAATTGGACTATTGATGATCCTTCATTACTTTCATCCACTTGTGAATAACCAGTACCATCTCTGTTGTACTCTGTACCAGTTCCGGCCTGAGAATTGTTGACTCTCAAACCCTTGACTAGCATAATGGAGAATGAATAATTTGGAAATACAAGGCTTCAAATGGGTCCATATTGATTTCAGAGTGAAAACTATTTTTTGTAAGAAAACTATACCAAGGTTAAGTGCCTCATACACTAATCTCCAAAATACAGGGAATAAGAGCACAACATGTCTTTATGAGTCTAGATGGTCCACTCTGTCTGACTATCTATCTATAGATGAAAGGAGGTGCTCATAAATATCTAAGAACCAAAAGAATTCTAGAGACCTCTCTACACCCTGTAGATAAAACATCGATCTCGATTAAAAATGATCATCCTAGGAACCCGTGGAGTCTCACCACCTCCTCAAGATATTTCCTCGACAAAATATCCACTACGATTAACTCCTTGATCGCTATAAAGTGGGATAATTCCATAAAACAATCCACTATTACCCATATAGCATCATAGCCTCCTTGATATCGAGTTATTCTAGTAACAAAGTCCATCGATATATCCTCCCGTTTCTACTAAGGAACATCTAACGACTAGAGAAAACCACTAGGGAAGCGGTGCTCGGCCTTCACCTTATGGTAAACCAAACATCGAGACACAAACTCTATAACTAAATGCTTCAAACCATGACATAAAAATTTAATCCTCAAATCTCGGTACATCTATGTCACAATAGGATGTATTGCTAAGGGAGAACAATTGAATTATATGAGAACCATCTCTTAAAATGCCAAAAGAATGAGAAGCCTTCCCTAAAACAACACTCGAGATTGTTCATCCTCAAACCAACCATTAGGGGCCTTTCCACAAAAAACCCAGTCTCTCCATAACTCCACCTCAAGATCACCCAAATGGGACTCTTTTACCTGCTACAATATAGATGATTTCACCATCATCTAAAAAAGACAACTTCTCCCCCCAACCTCCCCCATATCTAGATGCAATACTAAAAGTTTTTCCATCACCCTTTAGGAATCACTAAATTCTCACACTACATCACTACATGACTTCTTACTCAATGCATCAGCCAAAACATTCCCCTTTCCTAGGGTATAAAAACTTTTAGAGTCATAATCCTATAAGAAATTCATCCCTCAATGCCAGTGTAATTTCAATTCACACTGGGAGAAAACATATCTCAGGCTCTTATGATTAGTGAAGACCACATAATGATCGATGATGATGTAATGTCTCCACAACATCAGGGAAAGCACCACCACCGCTAGCTCAAGATCGTGGGTGGCATAGTTTCACTCATGGGGACATAACTAACAAGACCCATAAGAAATAAATAATCTCTACTACATCCTAACATATCCCAACACCATATGTGAAGAATCATATAAAACCCCAAACATTACTCCTTCTATTGGCAGACAATGAATTGGAGCAATGACCAAATTCTACTTTAGACACTAAAAAGCTACCTGACACTGGTCAGTCCACATGAATACCTAATCCTTTCTAGTAAATGCTTTGAGATGACTCTCAACTTGATAGAAATCATCTATGAACTTCCTGTAATAGCCTAAAATACCTAGGAAACTTTGCACCTCCACCAATATATTGGGGGCTTCCCAAGACATCAATGCTTCTATATTTAATGGATCTGAAACTACTCCATGCTGGGATACAACATGCCCTAAGAAATGGAATTTTTAAGCCCAAAACTCACAATTTAAAAACGTTCCACACAAATTCTCACATTGAAGAACTCCCAAAATGGAATACAGATGCTCTGCATGCTCATCCTCATATGTGGAGTACACAAGGATGTCATTGATGAAAACCACCACAAAATTTTCTAGTAACACACGGAACACAACTTTCATCAACCCCATTAACATAACTGAAGAATTCACTATATATAATTACTTCACATGCATATGATGATATCCTAACCACGAATTGATCTTCAAGAACCAACTTTCACCTTTCAATTGATCGAATAAGTCATCAACCCATGGAATAGGATATCGGTTCTTCATTGTCACTTTGTTCAAGCGATGATAATCGATACACAACCACAAACTACCAACAGCCTTCTTCATGAACAAAACTAGCACACCCCAAAGTGGCATAATTGGCCAAACGAAACCACACTATAGTAGACCATCGAGCTATATATACAAATGTCGCAACTCAAAAGGTTCCATCCAATAAAGATACATCTAGATGTGGGACATGTCTGGTTGTACTTCAATCCTGAACTCGATCTCTTAATGAGGGGGTAATTCTACAAATTCTTTTAGAATGATTTTAGGCTACTCTTCTACAACCCTAGGGAACACCAACTACTGATCCTCCAAAAAACTCAACATCAACTCATTCATCAAGGATGAAAAGGAAGGAACACACCTCTGGCCCATCTAAGGATCTCTCTCACCAAACAACTCTGATGGCTCCCCATTAGCATTGAAGAACAGAACATAACTTCTGAATAAATCTGCAATATCTTACTCTGAATACAACCAATATATGCCAAGGATGAAATTATATGGTTGTATCTGTAATCATGGGAAATATCCCAAAGAGTGGTGTTTCCCAAACAATATCTCACAATCTTTATATACTTCAAACAAATCTGCTCGACCTTCAACTAGTGTAGTCAACGCCAAGGGCACTGGAAGCATCTCTACCTCAAATAAAAAAGCATGGACAAGGGAAGGTGATATGAAGGAGTGAGTCACTTTAGAATCAAACAATTCATGCACCCAAGTATAAAATAATCAAAGGGTACATCAAATGTTATCTGGATTGACTAGAACTGACAATACTAACACATACAGTTGATCATGACCTTCTCAATGACCTCCCTGACCCTTCTAGTGACCAACTCCATGGACGAACTCTAATATCTAAGGACATGGATCATCCCATTGCTATCATTTTCATGCCCCATCTACTCTATACTAAACCAAAACTGGTGAAACCTACTGATGCTACCTCAGATGGAACTGCCTCAACAGAGGAACCTAAATTGGCACACCAGGCACATGTTAACTGCTCAGAAAAGTTGGGCAATCTCATGAATGATGAAGTAGAACTCTATAAAAAACAATCACCTGATCCACTATCATATGTATTATATCTTCTACCTCTACAGAAAAAATACATTGAGGGATGGGACCAACCCTGACCGAACAAAAACTATTCCACTCTAAAAATCAAGAACCCCAGACTGTATCTATACTTCTTGAGGAATCCTGGAGACTCCCCTATAATGATGATCCAGTTATGGATATTGTCTTCTTTATGACCCCTACCATCATTAGCACCTTGAGATATGCCATCATCATAAATAGGGAGACTTTATTATAGATCTATGGATGCAAATCGTCGATGAAATGCCTCTTTCTGACCTCATTATCTGACAACATGTATAAAGAATATTGTAGAAGGTTCCTGAAATGGATCCCAAACTCCCAAACCCTGGTGATCCCGTACCAAAGGGGAAGAATCTCCTAGAAACAGCTCAAATTCATGGTGGAGGAAATAAACACTTCTCTGAACTTCTCTCAGAACTTCTCCCATGATACTGTTGACTCCTCGTGATCCTTGAGGAACAAGAACCTGCTTCACTACCCCATGCAACATCATAACAATTAATAATACCATGTTCTCCTTCCAATCACATATCAAACTGAAGGTCATATCAACCTCCTCCAACCAACCGTCTATGACTACATATGAAATGGATCCCTCATACTTCTATAGACTCTGGTATTGAAACTCTTAGAGTCTCATCTTCTAAGTGTCATTATTACCAACATCTACTCTCTAGCAATCTACTGGAACAACCTACTAGAAATCTTTTACTTGAACCTAATGGGAACATATACCTAGATCCAAACATAAAAAATGAAAAAATAGTTAGATTTCATAAAACTAGAATATGGAAGAAAATAACATTAATTAATTGTTTCCTTTTAATTCTTTCTAGGTTAAACTATCTCAATTTCTACCCATTTAAACACAGGCTCAAAGAAGAATGATGTATGGTCCATCCCTAGGTCTCTATCATGAAACAGGTATTTCCTCGATTAGTAGCCACTGTAAGCTCAAATGTCCATGCATCAGATTACAAGGGAATCTAAATACCCATGTCTTAGAAATTCTCCCATGTTTACAGTGATTTATAAACTCAACTAACACATTTTCCCTACCAACCGATGCAACCTCACCCGTGCCTAACTCCAAACTCTATTCTATCCCTCAGCTACAGCTCTAATACCACTATTTGAAGACCCCCTCCCCACAGAGTTTACCCCTACTGAGCCAAAAAATTGAGAAGAGAGATAATTACCTCTAAGTCCCGCCTTCAGTAGGCCCCAGGTTGGAGGTTAGCACTAAGGGTATAGAAAACACACAGATAGTAGGCATTACCCTCTAAGATAAAACATACAGAAGATAGAGATAATATAGATACCAACCAAATTGTTCTAAGACATCAAGTAAAATAAGCCAAAGTGAACATATGTTATGTCATTAAATAACTACTAAAACTTGAAGGGAAAACTTCAAGTGCCAAAAGAAAGTAAAACAGAAGTGACCACGAAGCCCAAACAACTGCTGAAAAACCCTGAACTAGTAGTAACCAGCCTGATCTCTAACCTGCTCCAAGTGACCAAAAAAAATTGTTTATATAAAATATGGTGAGTATAATTGTATACTCAGTACAATTATCCCTAGATCCCCTCATGCAAAATTAAACAAAGCATTCTAAAGTATGGTGAACAACAAATAAAAATAACTCATCACCTAAACAGGTATACTAAGTTCCCATCCCCACCATGGATACTCTCACGAAGTATCACATACAAGAGTATATAATATAATAAATAATATCAATGGTACCCCGCTACCAATTCCCCACTGGTTTTCCACTTTTCCCTAATGTCAGAGGTCTTGAGCATCTCTCTCCAAAAAGGATATCCTAAAGACTCCTAGGTGAAGCACCACAACTTTCACATCATTCAACTCACCACCACCACATCAACATAACCAAAAGTAACTAGGTAGTTTCTTGGAGCCACCATAGCCCACATATCATTTATCAAACATTGTTTATTATACCTCAAGACACTAAATCCCATACACTGAGTATGATTCCTCAATACATCATAACCTATACATGTTATACCTATAGTACCACATAGAAAAATATATAGATAATATATGTGTGTGAAATAAAAAAAAAATCCATTACCACCCTCTACACACATATATATGTGAAACTAACCACTATGCATACCAATACAAGAACCTACCAAGATAAAAGATTGGGGCTAAAGGGGCATGTCATCCATCCATCCTTCCACTGGGATGTTGGGGAAAACACCCCCAGGGATCATAATCCATGGGGTGTTAGCTTCCCTAACCAATTTGGTGGAGTATCATATAGAAAAAGAAAGTGTATAGGATATAATATAGCTCACAACGACACTTTGGGAATTAATTAGTCTTAGACTAAACTCTATCTAATGTCTCTCGGACTCCCAGATGCCACTATTTAGACTAGTTATCCTAGAAGAAACACAACCATTTAAAGATCTACATTAAGTTACTTTATCCATTTTTATAAGTTTCAAATTATGTTAATTAATTATTTAACCATTAATTAACCATTATAATTTTCCACATTCCATTACATTGGCATCGCAAAAAAGTTCCATGCCCTCCAGTCATAACCAAACAGAGTCCATTGTTCCTCAGAAATATAACCTCAGCATTACATCCCAACAATTTCCAAACCCATGGGTTCAACATAATTTATTAATTATTGAAAAACATTACCATTTTCCATATTTATAGGAATTATAATAAATAATTATAAGATACCAAATTCATGGGGCTTAACACAGTGAGTAGATGAACTACCTGTTGAACCTTTTCCACTTATAGTAGGAGTATAAGACCATCCATCCTTGAGAATATAATCATGGAAAGAAATGTCATAACCCATAGATATTCAATTATTTTTGAAGAAGGGTAAGAAATACCATCTACCTCAATAATCTAGGAATGTAAAATAGATAAAAAAATAATAGGTTCAACAAGAATCACAACATTCATATCAACGGGTATGCCTAACATCAACCTGTTCCATCACCTTCGATGTCCTCCCCAAAACCCACATGCATAAACTGATGCATTTCACCATTATAGGTGTTAAATGTTTCCAAAAACAATGGGCCTCTCTACCCCCACATACCAAAATATACCTCCAGGATCAGTCATCCTAGGATCACATCACAACACAAGCAGTATGAAACAAACACAACAATTAGGCTCTAGGACCTAAGTTATTCAACCTTCACACACAACAAGAACTCATAGATCAATTGCATAATATGCTTGGAATTTATGATAAAGTGGGTAACTCAGACCCCATAAAGAATTAAATTTAACAAACAGCAAGTTATTTATTCCATCTTGATTTAACTGATCTATTTAAACATGCATAACTATATCCATTTTATTATCATCAAAATCACAAAAACTAAAACTAGATTCGTTAACATGCCTCTTTATTTATTTATCCAATCAATTTAAAATTAATCTCAACTTTATGTTCTTTACCAATTTCCATCAAGAATGGAATACTAAACAAGAAAACCATAGATATCACACTATCTTGAAAATCAAGTGGCAATAGCATCATTAAGCAATTGAAACCAATTATTTAATTCAGTTCTAATATTTATTATATCAATATCATTGTGATATAGTGGAATAAATCATACTAACTATATGACTACAAGTAAATATAATAGAGAATCCAAGAATACACTACCTTAAAAGTTTTTCGACATTATTTTCACGAGAATGGTCCAACACAATGTATCAAGATCATCTCTCCTGAAACGACTATATCCACTTGAGGACGTCGGGAACTACCTTATCAACCAACACCCAAGAAAGACCCATTAGAAACATAGAGATCTCATTCCATCACATGAAATGGAGAAATGAGAGGAAACAAATCAAGGAACCCAGAATAAAGGAGGTAGAACTACCTTATATCGAAGATGGATTAACACTTCCTAGTTTCACCAAAATAGAAGGTGCACATATAGAAGGAAAAACTCCAAGGGGAAATAATACAAGGGTTGAAGTTAGATCACATGAATCCTATGGGAGAAGAATGTAAAGACCCAGAATTTCTATGGAAATTTTTTTCTTAAATACATGAGAATTTTTCGAGTCCACGAAAATTTATGGTGCTTGATTCTGAGGCCCGGTGTGCCTGGAATCAATTTCTGAAGTTTCGTTCGGGTATGTTCAGTAAACGTGTGAGTGGGATTTTATAACTTTTGGATCGGTGCTTGGAATTGAAATCTGAGGGCACCGTTGAACTCGCAGTGCCAGTATTCGCTTAAGAGGACTTTCACCTCGATGGAAGTCGGTCAAGAATGAAAGTTAGTTTTTGGGTTTTTAAGGAAAAAGTTAAATAAAAATAAGTATTATCTTATTTTTATTTTTGTGGTGGTTAATACCATCAAGGGGAGGTTAGAGGTGGTTTCCACCACACCATAACCTCCCATGAGTGGTTATGGTGGTGGGTCCCACCCACACATAACCTCCCTTGGGAGGATATCCTTGGTGGGGAACACATGAGCTTTAAACCCCTCTAACTCCCCATTAATTTTTTTGAACACCTCCCTTCATTTAATGGAAACACTCCACCTCCCCTAATTTTAAATTTGAATCAATTCAACCCCATTAATTAAATTAGTTGTCTCATTTAATTAAACACAACTATTTGTGTTGTTGTGCCAACAAATAATAGACAATTCCTCTATTATTTTTGTCTTAGCATTTTGGTGGATCATGGGGGAGGAGAAGAACAATCCGACAAATAACCATTTCCCATGAAGAATGCCTCTTCTGCCAAGGAAGAATGAACTTCAACCGGGGCAATAAAGGGAAGTGACACCCACAAAGAACACCGACGTCGTCTTCGACTTTGTCTTCTCTAAACTCTCCTTCCACTGTCAACGATCGAAGAACAAGGTAGGGGTTGTTTTCTGTATAAGTTTTACCCTTCGTGCTTCGTCAATTGTTGTGATCTTTGAGACTGATTGATACCACCCTAAAACGAAGGGTGCAGGCCAAACAAACACGGCCCGACTACCCTCCATTTTTCTTCTCTTGATGATGATGGCGGCAGCACAATGGTGCTGTCAGAAGAGAGCATTGCAGCGGAGAAACGGAAGCCAGGGATAGGCCGGCTGTGAAGGAAACTGGTGGCGCAAAGGCCGCCAGGTCGCTGGAGGGGCGCGGCGCCATCGTGCCGCGTAGAGAACCAGGCCACGACTACACTATTGGAAATGTAGGATTTCCCAATGGTTTAGAACTTTTGGGAAAGGCTCTAGAACCATTGGTATATGTTATACCAACGGTTCTGTAAACCGTAGGGAAGTAAGCCGTTAGGAAAACCCTATCCCAACAGTTCTGGAAAACCGTTGGGATAATGTGCTGAAAATTACCAGGTTTTTCCCAAAGGTTTGGCCAAACCGTTGGGAAAAGTGTTTTACCAACGGTTCATAGAACCGTTGGTAAAACAAAACCCAAACAATCTATGTCAACGGTTTCAAACCATTGGCATAGCCTCTGCTGGGGAAAATTGCATAGAAACTCTGCAATTTGCCCAGCAGATCTCCAATTTTCCCACCAGCTCTCCAATTTTCCCACCAGGTCTCATTTTGTGGGTTCCCTCTCATTTATAATCCAATTATTGTACCTGCAATAAACTGACACATACATGTACCTGCAATAACCAACTAACACTTAAATATAGAGAACAAATTCGTACACATTTAACATATAATGCCGGAACTATACACATCCATAATTAAATTAGAATTCATAACATAATTATAAACATACATAATTCATTTTGAATTCAATTTAAAATTTATATGACAATTATATGTGGAATGCGGAAGTCAATTCATAATTTGATCGGTTTTTTGAATACCATATATTTTTACCTGAAATGATGCCCATTTTAAACAAAATACATACATCTGGAGTGCTATCGGTCACAACGTGCCTCAGATTGAGGATGGGTTGACTTGTACACGTCACATATGACCCATGGATTGTTGTGCTAAAGTATTGACACAATCCGAATGCATTTGGTCGGTTTTTCGTATGCTAGTTGATGTTTTTTAATTAAAATGATGTCTTTTTGAAACAAAAGGTAGACACTTTTAGTGGTTTCAGCCACACCGTGTCTCAGATTAAGGTAGGGTTGATTCATACATGTCACATATGACCCATGGATCGTTCTCCTAAAGTTTCAATGGAAACCGAATGCGTTTGGTCAGTTTTCCATTTGTACTTAAAATGTTGTCCATTTTAAACAAAAGAGATCCACCTAGAGTGATTCTGGTCACACCGTGCCTCCGATTAAGGTGGGATTGACTCGTACACATCACATATGACCCATGGATCGTTTTACTAAAGTATCGACACAATCTGAATGCGTTTGGTCGGTTTTCTGTATGCCAATTCATGTTTTTCACTTCAAATGACGTCCTTTTGAAACAAAAGATAGACACTTTGAGTGGTGGCGGCCACACCGCGCCTCTAATTGAGGTAGGGTTGACTCTTACACATGACATATGACCCATGGATCCTTTTACTAAAGTATTGACACAATCCTAATGCGTTTGGTCAGTTTTCCGTATGCCAGTTGATGTTTTTCAATTAAAATGACGTCCTTTTGAAACAAAAAGCAGACATTTTGAGTGGTGGTGGCCACAACGCACCTCAGATTGAGGAGAGGTTGACTTGTACATGTCACATATGACTCATGGATCGCTGTGCTAATGCATCGACACAATCCGAATGCATTTGGTCAGTTTTCCGTATGCGAGTTTATTTTTTCAATTAAAATGACGTCCTTTTGAAACAAAAGGCAGAAACTTTGAGTGGTGTCGGCCACACCATGCCTGGTATTGAGGCGTAGTTTACTCTTACATGTCACATATGACCCATAGATCATTCTCCTAAAGTTTCAATGGAAACCGAATGTGTTTGGTCGGTTTTCCTTATGTACTTAAAATTTTGTCCATTTTAAACAAAAGAGAGCCACTTATAGTGAATTCGGCCACTCCGTGCAGTAGATTAAGGTGGGGTTGACTCATACATGTCACATATGACCCATGGATCATTGTGCTA
Organism: Viscum album; assembly: GCA_963277665.1. Taxonomy (NCBI): domain Eukaryota; kingdom Viridiplantae; phylum Streptophyta; class Magnoliopsida; order Santalales; family Viscaceae; genus Viscum; species Viscum album. The sequence goes on along the minus strand of OY728143.1, from coordinate 1,186,663,503 downwards.
AATTATAGACACAATCCGAATGCGTTTGGTCGCTTTTCTGTATGCCAGTTGATATTTTTCACTTAAAATGACGTCCTTTTGAAACAAAAGACAGACACTTTGAGTGGTGCCAGTCACACCATGCCTCGGATTGTGGCAGGGTTGACTCATAGACATCACATATGACACATGGATCATTTTTCTAAACTATCGACACAATCTGAATGCGTTTGTCGGTTTTCCGTATGCCAGTTGATGTTTTTCACTTAAAATAACGTCCTTTTGAAACAAAAGGCAGACACTTTGAGTGGTGGCGGACACACCATGCCTTGAATTGAGGCGGGGTTGAGTCGTACACGTCACATATGACCCATGGATCGTTTTTCTAATGTATAGACACAATCCGAATGCGTTTGGTCAGTTTTCCGTATGCCAGTTGATGTTTTTCAATTAAAATGATGTCCTTTAAAAAAAAGGCACACTTTGAGTGGTGTCAGCCACAACATGCCTCAGATTGAGGCGGAGTTGACTCATACATGTCACATATGACCTATGGATCGTTCTCCTAAAGTTTCAATGGAAACCGAATGTGTTTGGTCGGTTTTCCGTATGTACTTAAATTGTTGTTCATTTTAAGAAAAAGAGAGCCACTTAGAGTGATTCCGGCCACACCATACCTCAGATTAAGGCGGGGTTGACTCATACACGTCACATATGACTCATGGATCATTCTTCTAAAGTAACGACACAATCCGAATGCGTTTGGTCAATTTTCCGTATGCCAGTTGATGTTTTTCACTTCAAATGACGTCCTTTTGAAACAAAAGATAGACACTTTGAGTGGTGGAGGCCACACCATGCCTCGGATTGAGGCAGGGTTGACTCATAAATGTTACATATGACCCATGGATCATTGTGCTAATGTATCGACACAATTCTAATGTGTTTGGTCACTTTTCCATATGCCAGTTGATGTTTTTCAATTAAAATTACGTCCTTTTGAAACAAAAGGCAGACACTTTGAGTGGTGTCAGCCACACCACGCCTCGGATTGAGGTGGGGTTGACTCGTACATGTCACATATGACCCATGGATCGTTGTGGTAAAGTATCGACATAATATGAATGCGTTTGGTCGGTTTTCCGTATGCCATTTGATGTTTTTCAATAAAAATGACATCCTTTGGAAACAAAAGGCAGACACTTTGAGTGGTTCCCACCACCCCACGCCTTGGATTGAGGCGAGGTTGACTCGTACATGTCACATTTGACCCATGGATCGTTCTCCTAAAGTTTCAATGGAAATCGAATGCGTTTGGTCTTTTTTTCGTATGTACTTAAAATTTTGTCCATTTTAAATAAAAGAGAGCCACTTAGAGTGATTCCGACCACACTGCACCTCTTATTGAGGCAGGGTTGACTCGTTCACGTCCTATATGGCCCATGGATCATTGTGCTAAAGTATCAACACAATCCGAATGCGTTTGGTCATTTTTCTGTATGCCAGTTGATATTTTTCACTTAAAATGGCGTCCTTTTGAAATAAAAGACAGACACTTTGAGTGGTGTCGGCCACACCGTGCCTCGGATTAAGGCAGGGATGACTCGTACACGTCACATATGACCCATGGATCATTTTGCTAAAGTATAGACACAATCCGAATGCGTTTGTCGGTTTTCCGTATGCCAGTTGATGTTTTTCAATTAAAATGGCGTCCTTTTGAAACAAAAGGCAGACACATTGAGTGGTTTCGGCCACACCGTGCCTTGGATTGAGGCGAAGTTGACTCGTACATGTCACATATGACCCATGGATCATTTTTCTAAAGTATTGACACAATCTGAATGCGTTTGGTCAGTTTTCCGTATGCCAGTTGATGTTTTTCAATTAAAATGACGTCCTTTTGAAACAAAAGGCAGACACTTTGAGTGGTGCCCGCCACAATGTGCCTCGTATTGAGATGGGGTTATCTTTTCCACGTCACATATGACCCATGGATTGTTCTCCTAAAGTTTTAATGGAAACCGAATTCTTTTGTTCAGTTTTCCGTATGTACTTAAAATATTGTCCATTTTAAACAAAAGAGAGACACTTGGAGTGATTCCGGCCACACCGTGCCTCAGATTAAGGTGAAGTTGACTTTTACACATCACATATGACCCATGTATCATTTTGATAAATTATCGACACAATCCGAATGCGTTTGGTCACTTTTTCGTATGCCAGTTGATATTTTTCACTTAAAATGACGTCCTTTTGAAACAAAAGACAGACACTTTGAGTGGTTTCGGCCACACTGTTCCTCGGATTGAGGTGAGGTTGATTCGTACACATCACATATGACCCATGTATCGTTGTGCTAAAGTATTGATACAATACAAATGCATTTTTTGGTTTTCCGTATGCCAGTTGATGTTTTTCAATTAAAATAACGTCCTTTTGAAACAAAAGGCAGACACTTTGAGTGGTGGCGGCCACACCGTGCCTCAAATTGAGCCGGGGTTGACTCGTACATTTCACATATGACCCATGGATCTTTGTGCTAATTTATCGACACAATCCGAATGCGTTTGGTCGGTTTTCTGTATTCCAGTTGATGCTTTTCAATTAAAATGATGTCATTTTGAAACAAAAGGCACACTTTGAGTGGTTCCGGCCACACCACGCCTCGGATTGAGGCAGAGTTGACTCTTACACGTCACATATGACTCATGGATCGTTATTCTAAAGTTTCAACAGAAACCAAATGTGTTTGGTCGGTTTTCCGTATGTACTTAAATTGTTGTCCATTTTAAGAAAAAGAGAGCAACTTAGAGTGATTCTGGCCACACTGTGCCTCATATTAAGGCGGGGTTGACTCATACATGTCACATATGACCCGTGGCTCATTGTTCTAAAGTATCTACACAATACGAATGATTTTGGTCGGTTTTCCGTATGTTAGTTGATGTTTTTCACTTCAAATGACGTCCTTTTGAAACAAAATACAGACACTTTGAGTGGTGGCGGCCACACCGCACCTTGGATTGAGGCGGGGTTGACTCGTACACGTCACATATGTCCCATGGATTGTTTTTCTAAAGTATCGACACAGCCTGAATGCGTTTGTTCAGTTTTCCGTATGTCAGTTGATGTTTTTCACTTCAAATGACGTCCTTTTGAAACAAAAGACTGGCACTTTGGGTGGTGGAGGCCACACCGTGCCTCGAATTGAGGAAGGGTTGACTCGTACATATCAAATATGACCCATGGATCATTGTGATAATGTATCGACACAATCCGAATGCGTTTGGTCACTTTTCTGTATGCCAGTTGATGTTTTTCAATTAAAATGACGTCCTTTTGAAATAAAAGTCAGACACTTTGAGTTGTTCCGGCCACACCGCAACTCATATTAAGGCGGGGTTGGTTCTTACACATCACATATGACCCATGAATCGTTCTCCTAAAGTTTAAATAGAAACCGAATGTGTTTGGTTAGTTTTCTGTATGTACTTAAAATGTTGTCCATTTTAAGCAAAAGAGAGCCACTTTGAGTGATTCTGGCCACACTATGACTCAGATTAAGGTGAGGTTGACTCGTACACATCAAATATGACCCATGGATCGTTGTGCTAAAGTATCGACACAATCCGAATGCATTTTCTCAGTTTTCTGTATTTCAGTTGATGATTATCACTTAAAATGACGTCCTTTTGTAACAAAAGATAGACACATTGAGTGGTGGCGGCCACACCGGGCCTTGGTTTGAGGCAGGGTTGACTGGTACATGTCACATATGACCCATGGATCGTTGTGCTGAAGTATCAACACAATCTGAATGTGTTAGGTCGATTTTCCGAATGCCAGTTGATGGTTTTCAATTAAAATTACGTCCTTTTGAAACAAAAGGTAGACACTTTGAGTGGTGGCGGCCACACCGCGCCTCGGATTGAGGCGGGGTTGATTCGTACACGTCACATATGACTCATGGATCGTTCTCCTAAAGTTTCAATGGAAACCAAATGTGTTTGGTCATTTTCCGTATGTACTTAAAATGTTTTCCATTTTATGAGAATCCTCATGTGCCTATTAGTGGAATGGTACTTACTTAAAATCTTGTTGATATTTATATAAAATATTTTTATATCATTCTTAGTATGGATTAGATTTTAGTTTATAATGCTATGAAACATTTCGGAGCTAACAATGTCATTCCCAATGAATACATCTCTTTTATAACATACCAAGAATCTATGATATTGATTAGATGTGTAAATGTGATTTACATTGATTATCATGATGAAAATAAATAAAATATATATTATAGATTTTCTAGTATTAAATGAAATCAAGAAGGGTTGGGGGATGTCCGGCGGGGCAGTCCGGGGGCTGTCTGGTGGGTGTCCGGGGGGTTGTCCGGGGACCAAGGAGGAGGGTGGGGGGCAATGCGGGGGGTTGTCCGGGGTCCAAGGAAGAGGGTGGGGGGTTGTCCAGGGGCTGTCTGGGGGGCAGTCAGGGGGCTGTCCGGGGTCCAGGGAGGAGGGTGGGGGGGGGGGGGGGGTTGTGCGGGGGGCTGTCCGGGGGGTGTTCAGGGGGTTGTCCGGGGTCCAAGGTAGAGGGTGGGGGGGCGCTGTCCGGGGGCTATCTGGGGTCCAGGGAGGAGGGTGGGGGGGATGTCCAGGGGGCTCTTCGAGGGGCTGTATGGGGGCTGTCCGAGACTATTCGGGGGGTTTTCCGGGGTCCAAGGAAGATGGGGGGGGGCTGTCCGGGGGGTTGTCCGGGGTCCCGGGAGGAGGGTGGGGGGGGCTGTCCGGGGGGATGTTTGGGGGGGGGCTGTCCGGGGACTGTCCAAGGTTGTTCAGGGGTTGTTTGGGGTCCAAGAAAGAGGGTGGGGGGCTGTCCGGGGGCTGTCTGGGGGGCTGTCCGGGGGGCTGTCTGGGGGCTGTCTGGGGGGCTGTCCGGCGGGGCTGTCTGGGGTCCAGGGAGTAGGGTGGGGGGTTTTCCAGGGTCCAGGAAGGAGGGGGGATCTCAAACACACAACCACTAAAAGACAACAACCTCCATAAAAACAGATGATATATAAAAATAACTCAACTCCAATACTATACTATGTGTCTAGATAAAACCAACAACTAGAATAGATTAAATATCAAATCTCAGTAATATCAGTCAAAAATGTAATGGATCAACTTGTCCCACATCACCATCACCATCATCATCATCACCCTTTTCCTCGTCCCCATCATCGTCCTCGCCCTCCTCACCCTCGCCCTCCTCCTCGTCCTCGCCCTCCTCCTTGCCCTTTCCACCCGCCTCGCCCTCCTCCTCTCCCTTCTCTTCCGCATCAGACTCCTCGCCATCATCATCGTCAAGATGGACATCGTCCTGACCACCACTAGAACTGCCACCTGGTGCACTGTATATAGAATGTATCGATGACATATACTCATCAAAAGCTGGGCTGGCCTCTACTGGAAGTGTAGGACGTAGAAATTCCATAAATTTCATAAACGCATTGTTTGCCCTAGCAGACTGTTATGTCGTCTCTGTGGCCCTTTTCTCTGCATGTTCCCTAACTTGCTACAGCTCGGTGGCACTACAGCTCATACCTAAGGAGGGCCAATAACTTGTCGGGGCTATCCTAGGTCGGCAGCGTACTCTTCCAGAATGCTCCTTTCCCAATACCTGATGTAAGTGATCTGTTGGCCAAAAATTGTCTAGTTCTTGGGCATCATGGGCCTCTAAAGTAGCCTATTAAAAATATAAATATATCATTAAGTTACAAAATAGATATTAAAAAATAAATTCAACAGAATAAAACTTACAATCTGCTACTGAGTCCCTTCGTTGACGGCACTTCCATCCTTTTTCCTTCTACTCGAGCAAAACAGTTTTGCTCGAGGTACACGTCCTTTAATATTTTGTATTTACCTCTATAATGACATTGAAAACTAAAGTTATATGAAAACTTTAGCAAACTATTAAATAATTGAGGAAACAAAAGAAAGTGTAAGTTGTAAAGAAAACTTATAAACAATTGTCATACCTGCTTGCTCTCATGATCAGGCATCGTAGTGTGTCCCAGTGTGTGGAGGTATTTTTTTGCATCAATGTTCTTTTTATTTTTTCCAGATGATTCCTAAATAAAATTCGAAAATGCAACAGATAGTATTAATTAAAAACATGAAAGTTATTATTTAAATACCTCAAATGTTATTAATACCTTAAACTGGGTACTCATCCAATGAGTAATCATCTAACGATACTGCTCTATAGGAAAATCATCCACCACTGGTACCTCCTCTAACTCAGTGCCAACTCTAGAAACCCAGCCAATATACAACTCATGCTTGTAGGATCTCCCAAGCTCGCCTAAATCCTTTAAACGTTCTGGTCGTGCACCCTCACCATCAGGAAAATTAAATCGAAACTGAAATCAAAATATTAATTCATATAAATACAAAAATAATTCATGGCATTAAATAGAACTGATTTTTTACTAATATCTCTGCCCCAGATCTATCCTTGACCTCATGTGGCAAATGTCTCCATGATAGCGGGATGACGGGAATGATGTCAGAGTATTTGGAAAGCGTCGCCAAAAAAATCCAACATTGCTGCCCTGTTTTCTCAACCATTTGGTTGTCTTCATTATAATCCACCATAACCTATGTGCGGCGGTTCCACACCAAACGCATGTGTGTACGCCCCCGCCCATGCCTCCTGTCAGTAGATGTATCTGTCATGAAATAAAAATAAATATTTTATCAAAACATGTTATAATGAAAATAAATATTGCTATAAACATTTGTTCGGGTTATGTAAATATACCTGTCCCGGTCTGATCACTCAGTGCCGTTGGATCCACAGAAACTGATGTAACACCCTGTGGTGGAACAGGAGTCGAAGACGATGGAATATAGAAGCTCGGAGAGATAGAAGTAGAAGGTAAAGAAGATGGGACAACTGTCTGACCAAATTCTGACTGGGGAGTGGGAATCATCATGGGATGTGAAAATAATAGGCCAGAAGATGTAGAAGGTAGCGAAAACATGGGAGGCCTAAATATCCTGTGTGTCCCTAATGACACACCAGGATCAGAATGTGGGAAGGATGACATGTTAGTGGGAGGGGCAGGGTCTAGTCGGGTACGCGCAGCTGCTCGTCCACCTCTGGTACGAAACCTCCTCGTACCACCGACCTGAGTACTAGGACCAGTACTAGGCTCCTCGTCAAATAATTTTCTATGTATAGGTGGATTCTACAAAAAAATTTACAAAAAAATTAATCACATGACATTATATATTCTTTAAATATATCAATTTGAAATAAAGTACTCACTTCAGGCACTAATTATGGAATTCCCAACTCCATCATTCGACGATTGTTATCCATCATTTTTTCCTTCGTCTCTCTTCAATTGGCTTCATTTCCTTCTTTTGAAAACAAATATGTAATTAATTAGAAAAAGTAAACTAATGTTTAACCCAAAAAACTAAATATATGAGGGAATAGGGGATTCATTGGTAATTTAACTATCAATTGTTTTAGAAGAGCTTGAATGGATTTAATAAATCATACAAGTTGTAATGTTCACCAAGTTTGAAATATTGTCTGACTATGTTTGAATACAGTTCAATTCCAAACTAGAAAATGAAATTAAAATAAATCTACAACCAATAAACATTGAAAATTACCATAATGGTCAATTCAGCTATCAATTGTTTTAGAAGAGATTGAATGGAATTAATAAATCATACAAGTTGTAATGTTCACCAAGTTAGAAATATTGTTTGACTATGTTTGAATACTGTTAAATTCCAAATTAGAAAATGCAATTCAAATAAAACTGCAACCAATAAACATTGAAAATTCACATAACAGTCAAGTTAGCTAAAACATATTTGTGATCAATACTAAATAAATTTGAATATTACCAACCTTAACAACCCAACTCGAGGTAAACCAAAAGAATTGAGAACATGGATGAATGATTCTATATATTTTCAAACACAACATCAGGTTCACAATCAACTCTGACAATTTAGCTATTTGAGTCATCAAAAGAAATAAATGGATTGGTTCCAATGGAACTAGGGATAGTGTCAATTCCATCATCACCATCATAAGAAATATGTCTTGGAATTACTTCAAATATAACACCAAATTTAGGTCGAAGTTCATCTTTGACATAAAAAACTTGTTTAGCCATTGATGCCAACACATATGGTTCTTCGGTAGCAAGAGTGCGAGTCATATTAATTACTCGAAATCCAAAATCATCAATAAATGTGTCATGTCTCTTCATCGAATCAAACCAATGGCATTTCATCATTGTGACTCGTCCATGAGAGTAATAATCCAATATTATTATTTTCTCAACCACTACATAATAACCCACATTTTCAAATCGCATTCTACTATCTGATGCACTGGCATAACAATTTGTTGTGGCAGTAACCATAACACCATCATGTTGTGTTCTCATGTTCTTTTCTCGTTCAGTGACAATAAATTTGTACCCATTGATAACAATTGATTTACAGTCACGAACCACGGTATTAGGACCAAAATCCAAATCTCTTATTTCTTCAGAGACAGAGTCAGCAGACAAACTCAATACCTGCAATATAAATGACTATTAAACTTAATGAAATATTGATATAATTATTTTAAACATTAATTTTTTTATACCTTCAATTTTAACCAAGCAGAAAACTCTTTGCTATTTAAAGTCTCTCTCCTTCTCAAAGATAAAGAACGATGCTTCCTATTTATCCTTGTTTTATGTTCCCGGTAGATAAAAATATGAATAGTTTAATAGATATATATGTAAGATATACATAATAAATTTAGTTACCTGATATATTCATCGAACAAGTCCCAGTTGAACAAAACTATGCGATGTGCCATCTCCCGCTCTTCATGGCTTAATGTCTTCAATGTATATGATCCAAGAATTCATCCTGTTTGAGGAAGTGATGGAATACTGGGTTCAATTTTCTCATAATGTTCTTCTTTATTTCTCATTGGTCAGTTTAATCTTGTAGTAAGATCAGACAAATACATCGAGCATAAATCCATACATTCTTGAGCCACGTAACTGTTCACGATAGGACCTTCAGGATGATTTTCGTTTCGGACATAAGACTTTAATGTTAACATATTTCTTTCAGTTGGATACATCCAACGAAAAGAAACAGGTCCTCCGAGAAGTATTTCTGTGGGAATATGGACAGTCAGATGCAGCATGCATGTGAAAAATGATGGAGGAAATATTTTCTCCAACTCACACAAAATTAATGGGGAATCTGTCAACATTTTTTGCAAGAAATACTTGGACAACTTATTAGCACAATGATCTCTAAACAAATGGAACAACTGAATAACAGCCACCCTTACATTATTGGAAAAAAGATGACGGATTGCTATTGGAAGCAACTCATGTAGTAGAACGTGATAATCATGAGTCTTCAAAGATTTTAGCTTCAACTCTCTTATGTTGACCCGTTTAGATATGTTGCTTGAATAGCCATCAGGAACTCTAATAGTCTCTAATACTTCCAGAAATTGTTTTTTCTGTAGGTGTCATCACATAAGAAGCACATGGAAGTTGCCATTTATTTTCACTGATACGCACAGGATGCAATTATGGTCTGATGCCTCAATCCACCAAGTCACGCTGAGATCGTAAATCATCTTTTGTCTTCCCCTTGACATTTAGAAGAACCGAAAGCAAAATTTCACATATATTCTTTTCAATATGCATTACGTCTAAGAAAATGACGTAACAAATTGGTTGACCAATAAGGCAAATCAAAAAAGATACTCCTCTTCCTCCAATTGTAACAGGTTTCAGTGGAGACATTCTTTCTCTTTCCAGATTTCATTTGACCCTTCCTGAATGAAAAATTGAAATCTTTCAATTCATTAAGAACATCAGTTCCAGACATATGCGGAGGTGGATCATCGATCTCTATGGTATTATCAAATCTTCTATGATTCATTGTATATGGATGATCATTTGGCAAGAATCGTCGATGTCCCATAAAACGAAAACTACAATGATGTTTCAGTCTTTTGGATCGTGAATTCTTCATAAAAACTGGACATGAAAGTTTTCCCTTCATGCTCCATCCAGACATCATTACATAATCTGGAAAATCATTAATCATCCACATAAGCGCAGCACGCATCTGAAATATATCTTTCGAACATGCATCGTATGTGCGCACACCCACATACTAAAGAAGTTTCAACTCTTTTATTAAAGGTTGCATGTATACATCAATATCATTGCTGGCATCAGAAGGACCAAATATGAGTATACTCATGAAAGTAAAAGGTTTTTTCATACACAACCATGGGGGAAGATTATAAATGTGTATAAAAATTGCCATGTGTTGTGCGAATTAAGCATCTACCCAAACGGATTAAAACCGTCGCATGAAAGACACAGCCTCAAATTATGCACGTCAGCTGCAAAATCAGGATGTCGAGCATCAAATCTCTACCATGTAAATCCATCTACAGGATGAACCAACTCATCATTAGTCTTATTTCTCTCGGTATCATGCCATCTCATTTTTATTGATATGTCATCAGACATAAAAAGATTCTAGAGTGTAGGGATCAATGTAAAGTGCCACATTACTTTTTATGGAATGCGGGATTGTGTTTCATCAGATTTTGACTTCCAGCGGGATGTGCCACATTTTATACAATCATTTCGTTTAGCAGTTTCCTCCCAGAATAAACTGCAATCTTTTATGAAAGCATGAATTTTGTTTCTTGAAAATCCAAGTTCCTCAACTAACTTCCATGCCATATAGTGATTTGAGGGAATATCTACATCATCTAGAAGTAAATCCTTCAAGAGGGTAAGAATGTAATCGATTGCTGTATTAGAAATCCATAAATAGTTTTCCCATGAAATAATCGGATTAAAAATTCCAGCTTCTTCATTTTATCGCATTGTCGATATACTGGAGTCGTGACAGCATCATTCAATTTTTTCACCCTATCAATATCATCATTTTCACTAGATGAATTAGTTGTCCTCATATAGAAGTCTTCTTGAGTCAAAATCCTTTATTTTTCATGATGACGAATAAACGGAAACGGAAACCGATCATCTAACAAATTCTCCATTCCAGTCCTTTCATTTCGATCATCACCAATTTGAGATTTCATTTTCCTCCACATTGTGATACCACAGAAAGTAGTTTGCTTGAAAACCATTTTTGGTTATGTGGTAGCTGACTTCTTCACGGCTCAACCAAGGTCTACCAACACAATTGGAACATGGAAAGTGTATGTGACCACTATCTGAAGCATTGTGAAATGCAAAATCTATAATGATCTCCAAATTTTTTTAAAATCGCTTGAGATCCAATCGGTTTCATACATCCAAGTTCTGTCCATTCTGTAAAAAGAATTTATATAAGTAATTTTGTTATAAAAAATTCAATAGGATTGAACTTTAATAGAAAATATATTTATGTAAACAATAACGGAAGGAGTTTCTAGTTGATGTAGTGAACTATTAAAACAATGTAAAGATATACTAATTAATTCAGTTATGTGTGCCTAGATTTGAGTTGAGATGTGTTTTTTAATTTTTTCATTTATCACATACCAAGAAGACACCATGGACCTGATAAAACATTGTTCAAGATATTAAAAAGTGAAGGCTTTTCATGAAAGATGCATAATGTGTAAAGAGTTTTTTAAATAAGATATTGATTATAAAAAATGGAAATACTGTGAAAATTTAGTACATCTCATAACACCCAAACTAAAGTCCACAGAAAGTACCATATCAACCCACTAAAAAAAGTAAAACCACCTACCCCACTACCCCAACCATGTCAATTACCTCAATGAGGGATTCTATGTCTACATTAGGGAAGAGGTTGAAGGAGTCTACCTGGATGGGGGAGTTGCAGTCGATCAAATGGAAGACCTCAGGTTAGGGTTCACCTGCGCAGGGGCTTCTGGAAATCGGGGGGAAATGCAGAGTTATTTGCTTCTGTGTAATCGAGGGCGGGCTGTCCACGGGGGGTGGCGGGGTTGTCCAGGGGGTACGGGTATCCAGGGGGGTGGGCAAGCTATCCACGTGGGTTGCACGACTTTCTAGGGGGAGGGGGGGTGTCCAGGGGGGGTGGGCGGGCTATCCACAGGGGTGGGGGGGGGGGCTTTTCCAGGGGGTACAAGGTGTCTAGGGGGGTGGGGGTGTCCCGGAGTGGGGGTGGGGGGGGAGTTAGTCCAGGGGGGTGGGTGGGCTATCCACGGGGTTGGGGGGCTTTCCAGGGAGTAGGGGGTGTCCATGGGTTGGGCAGGCATTCCAGCAGGGTGGCGGGGTTGTCTAGGGGGTACAAGGTGTCCAGGGGGGTGGGCGGACTGTCCAGAGGGTGGTAGGGCTGTCCAGGGGTAGGGGGGTGTCCAAGGGGGTGGGTGAGCTGTCCACAGGGGTGTGACTGAGAGCTATGAGATTTAATTGGGTTGTCTCTCATGTTATGAAAAACAAAAGATGGGTGTTAAGGATTAGAATAGTATTTTTTATGAAAATCCAACTTGGTAGGATTAGTAACTTGATAACATGATGGTATCAAGTTTGAAATTGTGAAAATGTTGGGGCATTAGATTCTAAAAGGCTCCCATAACCTTCCAAGGATATATTATTTCTAGAAAAATGTGTTTTGGGAGATGGAATTCATCGTATATAGTTGATGTCACTTTTAGATCATGTGATGCCTTACTCATCAAGATGACTAGACAAGAACCAAAACCAAAGAGACCTCAAAACTATCCAAATCTCTAGAAGTGATGAATTACCCTTACTTATTGGTGAACTATGGAAGTGATGAATTCCCACCTGCACATCCCCCCTATCCGCCTCACCCCCAACAGCTCCCCCTGCACAACCCCCCTCCCATCCACCGACTGCACAACCCCCCCCCCCACCCACCCACCCTGCACACCCCACTCTTGCACAACCCCCTCCCTCCACCCCCACCTGCACAACCCTCCCATCCACCCACTCACACCCCCCCACCTCACCCCCAACATACTCACACCTACCCCGCCCAACCTACAACCCCCACTCACTCCCCTCCCCCCACTCTGCACAGCCACCCCCCAACCTACACCCCCACTTGCACAACCCCCCCTCCCCCCACCCCCACCTGCACAAGCCCCCTCCACCACCACCACCTGTACACCCCACCCCCACATCACCCCCAACAGACTCCCACCTGCCTATCCCACCCCCCCCAACCTACACACTCCCCCTCCCCCCACCTATCTGCACAACACCCCCCCCCACTCCCCCCACTTGAACCAACCCCCCCTCCCCCACCCCCACCTGCACAACCCACCCCCACACCCACCTGTACAACCCCACCTCACCCCCAGACTCTGACCTGCCCAGCCCACCACCCCAACCTGCACACTCCCCTCCCCCACCCACTTGCACAACAACCCCCTCCACTTGCACCCCCACCTGCACAACCCACCCCTCCCCCTACCCCCACCTGCACAACCCACCCCCACCCACACCTGTACAACCCCCACTCAACACCCCCACTAGCACACCCCATCCCCCCACCTAAACACCCCACCAGAACACCCCCTCCCCCCCTACTTCACCCCCAGCACCTCACCTCCCACCAGAACAAAAAACAGAAACAAAAACAGAACAAAAAATAGATTGATTGACACATGACTCCAACAACAAAAAAAGAAAACAAATAACAAATCAAATTGAAATTGTTGGGTATACCGTACTGCACGAACCTTAGGTTTAAGCCAAATCAAAACAGAAAAGAAAAAAATTAGATGTAAAACATTAAACATAACGTACTAATTACAGATTTGAAGTGTAGAACAAAACAACTTTGTGATTGAGTATGGATCTGGTGGAATGATTTTCCAAGAAAGAGAGATCTTAGGTCTCAATTTTAGCAGATGAATCGTGTGTATGGGATCTCGGGGTTATTGGGATTTTAGGGAAATCTTTTCCAACGGTTTTTAACAAACAGTTGGAAAGGTGAGCTTCACCAACGATTTGTGTAAACCATTGGTAAAGCCTTCCTAAGTCATGGTCTTTTCCAACGGTTTTACAAAACCATTGGTAAGGGAGAAAAAATTTTAGATTTCCCAATGGTTTCTTCAAACCGTTGGTAAATACTTGTTTTATACCCCTATACCAATGGTTCAACAGAACTATTGGCAAACAAGCATTGGGAAAACCCAACTTCCTAGTAGTGCTAGCGCGGGATAAGAAGGAGCAAGGCGGCCTGCTGGGCCGCCGGAGTGGCGCGGCGCCATTGCGTCGCGCGGGTAGAAGGGCACGGCCAGGCGGGACAAAGCAGTCAGACGGAGCATCGCGATACTGTCATGCTGCATAGATCAAGGGATCTGTGACCAGGGCGGGCCGTGGTGGAGGAGCTGGAGCGGCTGGCCGCTCGACCAGCCTGGAGGAGTGGGATACAGTGGGTCCCACGTGTTCTGGACCAGCCCCACATGGTTCTTATTTTGGGTCACACTCGAATAACTTTACCGTTCGAGAACTAGGGGGCCCGAAGTTCCCCATAGACACGGCTGAGGCAGACCCCCCACGGGTCGTCGGGCCGGACCCAGCGCGGTTCGGGCCGCCCCCGGGCCGGGCCGCCCTCGGGCCGGGCTTCCCTCGGTCCATGCCTCCCCCATGGCTAGTTCAGACCCTCGGGCTGAGTCGGACCCTCGGTCTGAGTCAGAACCACAGACCGGGTCGGACCCGCAGACCGGGTCGGACCCCAGTCCGGACCCGTTTTACCCGAAAACACATTTTCGCTCATATCTTGGGCTACGGGTGTCCGATCGACAAACCGTCTGAAGAGACAAAAATCATAGAGTGAGACGGTTATTTTGGAATACCCCACTTAAGGTTTGGACATATTGGGGGTATGGTCAGGCTGGTTTGAACTGAAAAACCAACTAGGGCCCCTGGAACGGAAATGCCAATAACTCACAGACCAGGCGTCTGATTGACGCGCCATCTGTTGCGTTGAGATCCCTATGATAAGGTGTAACTTTGTGATACTTTTTCATGGGACTTCGTGATAGTTGGAGAATCAACCTATAGTTCATGGAGTGGATCCTCATTGAGAAGAGTGAGCTGAGTACGGAGACCTAGTAGATGGATGAAACCTGACGACTGTTGACCTTTCGACTCATAGTGTTTCGACTAGCCCAATGAGGATTGCCTCTGTGTGACGCAACAGACCCATAGTGGGGAGTGCCTTTGTATGATGCGGCAGACCCATGGTACTCGACAAGAGGAGTACCTCAGTAGGCTACAAGGGGGAGCGCCTCTGTGTGAGCGTGGCAGACCCACAGTCGGGAGTGCCTCTGTGTGAGCGTAGTAGATCCACGATACTTAACAGGAGGAGTACCATAGCCATCCAGGATAGTGGGAAGCGTCTATGTGTGATGCGGCATGCTCACTGTACTTGATATAGGAGGAGTACACCATCAGTTGAGGTTCTGTCAGTGTGACTGGGGATGTTACTTGATACTACCCCCTAGAATAAAATCTTAGTTGGAGCTGAGTCTTTGACTTTTAGTTTTCCTCATTATTAAGATGGGTTAGTAGATAACATAGGAATATGTATTGGCATATACCTAATTAACGGTTATCCGTTGAATCCATACTTTTTGGTTTATCCTTGTGGGATTTAGTGAGGCCTTGAGGGTCTCGGGGTTCTTACTGAGTATCGTTATACTCACCCCAGAACAGGCTATACCCGGACCTCGTTGTGTTGTTTGAAAACGATGGAAAGCGTTGATTGAGGCAGAGAGTAACAGGACTGGACGGTACCCAAAGGTGGACCACTCGGCGTGACAGTACATGGAGCAGACAGACATACATGGAGTGCTGAGGAGACCATCTGTACCTACCCTTCAGGTAGGAACCCCGGAGGATGACCCAGTAGCTGCTTTACTTCTTCTTTCAGTTGTCCTTTTACTTTTTCGTTTCCTTGTACCATCTGTTGGGCTTGTATTCCGGCCCACCCTTTACTTTTAGCACTCTCTTTTGTATACAGTTTTTACTTACTATTTTCTTCCAGTTGTACTCTAATTGTGTGTTTTTACAATTTATAAAGGAAATATCTTCCCAGCTTAGAGATTTACACCTTTGGTGCTAGTCTCCATTCCTTGCCCTATGGAAGGCGGGTTTCGGTTAGTCACGATACGGGACCCGGGGGACAGGTCGTGACAAAAAACTCTGAGCATCCCCTACCATGTAAATACAAGAATGAAGAATAATCGAAAAAGGTATCTTAGCCTTTTGAAAATCTAAACTGAGCAGCAATTTAGATACAGTTTAGATTTTCCATTATAGAACGATCTCAATAAGATCACATGATTTAAATGAGTAAAGGAATCCATACACTTAGGAAAATTTAGATAGGATTTATGGGCTTTGAATCGACTTTAAATCCATTAAAACAAGGATTTTAATGTGTTTAAATCAAATATAACATCAAAGGGGAGAAACTGTAGGAAGCTATAAACACTATTCAGGACTCACCGTTGGACGAATCATTAGTGAATGAGTCACTGTTGGATAAATCACCATTGCACAACTTATAATTGGATGATTCACCATTAGATGAGTCACAGTTGGATTAATCACCATTGGACGAGTCACTATTTGATAACTAACCATTATGGAAACATTGTACACCTACCGTTGGACGAACCACTATTCTAGAAACACTATACACCTGCCATTGGATGAATCACTGTTCAGGAAACATTGTACACCTACCATGAGACTAATCACCATTCTGAAAACACTTTACACCTACCATTGGAGGACTCACTATTCTAGAAACACTCTACACCTACCTTTTGATGACCCACAGTTTTGGAAACACTGTACACCAACTGTTGGATGAATCACTATTCTAGAAACACTATACACCGACCTTTGGATGACTCACTATCTGAAAACACTATAAACCTACCATTGGATGACTCACATTTCTATAACCACTATAAATTTACCATTGGATGACTCACTGTTATAGAAATATTGTTCACAAAACTGGAAATTTTGAAAAGTTTTGAAATAAGTTTCCTTGACATCCTAGAACAACTCAAACACCAGATGCTCACAAAATTAATGGAACAGAGTGGTCCTGGCCATTACATACAAAGATCTATACTGAACTATTTCCTTATATACCTATAATGTGGTCCGATATGGTGAGTCAGTCTACAATCACCTAGATGTCATCATGTCCCATGGACATACGTGGTAATCCTGTTTGGAAGTCCATAGATATCCCATCCCACTTCCACTATGGAACCCCAAGGGTTTAGGTTAAACCCTATATAACATGGTTCTTATCCTTCACTTATTGAAAATTAAGGCATTGAGAGATAAACTATGTAACTCCTTTCTTTATCATTGGCCACCAAAACTGACATCTGAGGTTTTGGTGCATCTTTTCCACACATAGATGTAATTCCAAAAGAGATGTGTGAAACTCTAATAGAACCTCATCCCATAATGTCACTAGTACCATTATGCGTACTCTAAAAATAACTACATACTACCACGTTTAGAATATCGATCAAGAGCATGTTTGATGAATATATGAGTATGTATGGCCTCACAATCAGCATCTCCATGTTGAGCATCCCTATCAAGTTGTAGAAGTGGTTGGGTAAAAACTATATAATAAGGATATAAAGTAATATACCTATCAATAAAAGACAACTAAAACGAGTCTAACTACTATGACACCTTGGCCAAAAACTGAGAACAAGATCTCTAGTTGAGCACTACTACTACAATGTACCCATTCCCAGGAGTATAAGAATCTCAAATTCATAGTCTTAGTGGATCTTTATCCATTGATTCTGTATCAAGTTAAAATCCTTATAGGTGAAGATATAATTGAGACTCTTGTGGTCAGAGTATATGATAAACTACATTCTCATCAGGAAGTGTCACCACATCTTCAATGTGAAAAATAATGCTGCTAACTCTAGGTCATTAGTCATATAGTTTTTTCTCAAGTGGTCTCAACAACTATAAAACAGAAGAAATAATAACTTTCCTCGACATCATAACACAAGCATGTTTGGTCCATGATGTATCACATAACACTATGCACTTGACACCCTCCTTAGATAACCTCAATATGGGAGTGCTCATCAACCTCTACCTTAGCTGTTGAAATCACTATTGGAACTTTTCCATCCACATGGAAGGATACCCTTTCTTGGTCAAGGCTATAAAGGGTGATGCAACTCTAAATAAGTATGGTACAAACCTTTGATAGTACCCAGCCAATCCAAGGAAAATATGCACCTCAGTAACACTCTTGGTGGATCCCAAGAAAGAAATGACTCAACCTTCACTAGATCCACTACAACTCTAGTATATGAGATAACATGTCAAAGAAAGTGGGACAATAAAATCTAGAACTAACACTTTAATAGCTTCCTGTAAATATAGTGCTATCAGAGTGTGTCTAGGACCATCCTAAACTCTCTCACATGCTGCTTCTCGAATTCTGAATACACTAGGATGTCATAAATAGAGACTACCATGAACCAGTCTAAGAATGGATGAAAGATCCAGTTCATGAGTCCCATGAATGTTGTTGGTCTGTTATTCATTCCAAATGGAATCACCAAGTACTCATAGTGACCAAAATTATATCATAAGGCTCTCTTTAGTATATCCTCATCTCGTACTCATAGCTGGTGATGGCCTAATATTAGGTCAATCTTTGAGAACCACTAAGCCCCTCTCAACTGATCAAAGAGTCACTGATTCTTGGTAGTTGATACTTAATTTTCATGGTCACATATTACAAGCATTGGTAATCCACACATAACCTCAATCTTTCATCCTCTAACTTCGAAAAAAATACTAGGACCGCCTAGGGGGAAAACTGGGCCTCCCAAATCTCTTCTAATGCAAGTTCTCTAAATACACCCTCAACTCTCGAAGCTCTATGAAAGAAATTTGATATGATGGTATAGATATCAGTGTGATCATGAGATTCAAGTCAATCCAGATATATACCTCTATGTATGGAGGTAAACTTGGTACATCCTTTGGAAAGTAATCCTTGTACTCTACCACCACTATTGGATAATGATAGTCTAAATAATCCACTACCTTTAGAGTTATTTTGGCCAAATGGTGAGTAATCATCTATAATATATTATGCTTAAGATCATCCCACTCCACAAAGGTTTTTTTTCACCCACAAAGGATAACCTTGTTCCGTCACTACAGACACACCGTATGCTCTACCTAAAATAGTCAATATGGGTATGAACTGTAGATATCCATTCCATACCTAAGATAAAATTGTAAGACCCCATTACTGTAATAAAAATATTTCATACAAAACTATCACCTATAAGCATATTGTCGCACTATCAGAACAAGTTAAAAATCACTACCACAAAACTGGGCAAGGCCAACGCCACCCCTTTATCAGCTCTAACGAAAAAGCACTAATAAAGGGGGGAGGCTTTATCAGCGCTAAAAAAAAGTGCTGATAAAGGGTGCCTTTATCAGCGCTAAAAAAGCATGGATAAAAGTACCCCTTTATCAGCGCTTGTTTAGTAGCGCTGATAAAGGGGGGGCCTTTATCAGTGCTTTTTTTAAAAGCACTGATAAAGGGTCGACTTCAAAAAAAAAAAAAAATTTTAATATATAAATATAGTTATCTAGTTATATTGATATAAATATAATATATAATTTTTAAATATATTTTAGATAAGTATAAATGTATATTTACACTTATTATACTTAATATATAATATATTTAGTGAAAATGGCTTCTTAAAAAATTAAAAAAATATTTTTAATTAATAATTTGATAATTATTATGGAGTAATAGTCATTTAATAACAATTTTAAGACTAAAAAAATTAAAAAAATTAAAAAAAGATCCAGAATATGTTGAAAACGCAACTCGAACTTCAAACGGCCATAACTTTTGATCTGGGTGTCTGTTTGAGCTCTACTACATATCAAATCGAATCCTGTGATGAGATCTAAATCTCTATGACCCGGGAGGACCCCGGTTAAGTGTTTTTTTGAGGCCAAAAGAGGCCCAAAAGGCCTCCAAAACTGAGTTTTTAGTCGGGGTACCCAGATTTTTTAACATTTTGTGGATTTTCAGCCTCATTTAAGAGGGTATTATTGGATTTTTTTAGTGGGTACTGAATTTATTCCAAGGTATTACATTCATATTGATATTATTTATTTGAAATTTCATCCTTTTTTATAATGCACTGCTATTTATAATCAAATATGTAACTATATGTACATATTTTTTATATATTCACACCTAAAAGTTAAATTTTTTAAATAAATAATTAAGCATATTTACATATAAAATATATTAGATTTATCCCAATAATAACTAATATCCATTTTATTTAAAATACCAATATATGAATATTTATATAACTACTATATATTAATATAACTATATAGATATATTAATATACTATATGTATATATTAATATAACTATATATATATATTAATATAACTATATATATATTAATATAACTATATATATATATTAATATAACTATATATATTAATATAAATTTATATTACTATACGAATAAATATAACTAAATATATATATAAATAAATAGATATATCATGAATAAGATAACAAATCAATATAGTGTAGTGGAAAAGGCTTTAGGTGTGCAGGGGGGAGGTCTCGAGATCAAATCTGGGTGGAGGCACGGGTGTGCGTGCAAGGTTGATTTAAAGGGTTAGCGCTGATAAAGGGTGTAGGCGGTGCGGGCGGGCGCTGGAGGTGCAGGAAAACACTGATAAAGGGGGGATCAAGCACTGTAAAAAGCCCCCCCCCCTGTAAAGACCCGAAGCCTGACGTACATGGAAATTACATTACATTTGCAGAATACTTAGTACATAACAAAAAAACACACACGAGGATCATAATAGTTTAGTGTCTTTGGAAACTCGGAACGTAATCTTCTAATCGTGGTGAAAGATCTTCAATATCTCCCATAAATATCTTCCCCTTTTTTACCTAAAACCTTTCGTTATATCCTGGGGATAAAAAAACATAAAAGGGTGAGCTCAAATGCTCAGTAAGGGTAAACAAAATAAAAATCAATCACATCATATTCATAAGAACATAACTTTTGGAAATATTAACCTGCAAAAGAGAGCATAATTTCATAACATGGGATAAATCATAGTAGTGAAATGAAATCCCAATAATCATAACTTAAAACATGAAACTTTGTGGCATACACACATAATCATAGAGAATCATTTCTTGTTAGTCAAGACTCATTGACAAGACTATCTTAGTGGACAAAGTCCCATTCTGAACCGAGTCACCCTCGTTTCAGTCCTATTTTACTGAACCGGTATAACCTACCATTCCAGCCATGTCTATCTCATGAGATATAAAATCTTTACCCAATGCATTGGAGGGAGATATAGGTCCCACCCATCTCATAATGAAACCATTCTTATGTGTGCCACAAAAATCATAATTCATACATCATTGCGTAACCCATGTAATAAAAATGGAATTCTTAAACATCGTGACATCATAAAACCATTCATATAAGATAAAGGAATCCATAAAAATAATTCCATCACAACATAGTCCAATCAATGTAATAATAGGGATATAAACAGAACCCTTTATTATCTTAGATGGAAAATAATTTTGATAAAACACTTGAACTCCATTCTTGAGGAAAATATCCTTTCTACTTCAAAAACACTTTTCCTTTCTTACCATGTAATAAAATTTTAAACTAAAAGAAGTTGATTAAAAATAAACTTGAAAACTTGTAAAGGAATCTTCTTGGAAATAATGTTTTAAAAATCCATTCATGCCGTATAAGTTAAAAAAACATTCTTTGAACTTTTGTCAGAAAAGGCAAAAAGCACCTCGTACGAAAAACGACAAAAGATTCCTTTCATATTCTTTACTAAAAACTCACCGAAGGGTAAAATTGGATTTAAAAAATTGTAGGTGGATGGAAATAATATTACATATTCAGGAAACATGGATGTGGATGATAAAATAAACCCCAATAAATACTAAAGTATAAAAAATCTCGGATAAAAATGAGATTGTGATATTTCCCTTACCTTACGTCTGATTTGCTTCGTAAGTGTCCAAAACTCTTGTATAATGATTTAAATCATGTTATTGACTTATTCCAGAATCATATTCATTGTTATTATATCATATATGGTCCACTTATGACTTTATATTACCCGTTATTTTGTAAATTCATGTTAAAGTAGAGTTTTGGGTAAAATCGTCTCATTTGTCGTTTGTGTTTTTAACTTGTAATTATTAATATGATTACTTGGATCATAATTACTTATATCCAGAATGTAAAACATGATTTATATATAATATATATTCAGAATATATATATATATATAATAAATTGATAAATGGAATGAAATACACCGTTCATGGAGACGGTAGTTCGTACTTACGCATGAACGCTGTTTTCGTTTCCTTATTGAATTGAATGGAATTAAGTAGATGACATACATATAAATATACATAAATACAGTATCATTATTATTTCATATATTTCATTAGTACTTATTATATATAATTTATAATCATTCATGAATGGTTAATCATTGAGAATGAATCTCATCGCGTCGTGGAGACGGTAGTCCGTACGTACGCACGAGCAATGATACCGTTCCCATGGTCGTGGAATTGTGTTGAAGTGTATGTATACTATTTCAGTATCAATATCACTTTATAATAATCATATATAGTTACTCATTACACCATTATACCCATCCAATTAAGGTGGTGGCGGAAAATAGATTACACCACGGCGTGGAGACTGTATTCCGTACGTACGCACGCGCGGTGATTTCCTTTTTCCGTAGGATGGATAGAAGGTTAATTAGAGTTGTTTCATATTTATAATAACATGTCAGTATATAAAAAATACTTATGTTATTACTTTATCATGAAACAACCAAATAAGAAGAAGTTGAAGAAGAAAGAAATTGAAAAAGATCGATAATGGATATTACCTCTTTTTGACGCGCCTTCACATAACCTCCACTTAAAGAACTATTTATGGTCTTTGAAGAAGACCAGGACTTCTAGGAGGATACTAGGGAAGTGGAGAAGAGATTTTGGCAGGGTTTGGCCGAGCTTGAATGCTCAAATTGGTGTGAGAAGGAGAGGGAGGAGGTGCCCTTTTATAAGGGAGGAGAGGGGCATCTTAGGAAAATCACAAAATATTATTTTATATTAAGGTAAAATTCAATTTATAATGGTTCCAAAGGGTCTTATTTCGAAGCTAAAGTGGGTATGGGTTGAAATAATATTATCCAATAGGATTTAGACAAGTTTATGTTATTATTTTAACCTTATAAATTAGATTTAACTCTAAGTTAAATAATTTAACTTTTACCGTGTCTTTTTGTTTTCTTACACTATATGGTTAATAAACTTACTATATGAAGCCAAAAGAACCCCAAGTTGTTTATTATTAATATATATATCTTTATATAAGTCATTTGGCCGAACATTAGATTTTTAGGAATTAAATAACAATTAATAATATAATATTTGTTTTCAAAACTAATTTATGTCAATTTTGACACTATTTGGTACATGATTTTTATGAAATTTCTAAAAGAATTATAAGTTTGAAACAAGTTACTTAAATCAACAATAACATGTCATATTAACCTATAAAATTAGTTTTAGTCATAAAAAGTCTCAAATTATATTTATTTGTGTATTTCTAACATCAATTATGTCAATATTTCATTAATAAGATAATTACTGCATCATAGTTGTGTCATAAATAAATTAAATTATTTAATGTATAAAAATTACAAATAAAATACCATTATATCAGAAATCTTTTTATCTTTCTAATGAATATTTATAGTCGAATGTATCTTATGTATAACCCCATATTAAAAATGTTTTATTAAATAAACTTTAATTTTAACTCTTTTAACTCTTCTTTGAATTAAATAATAATAAATGTCCTAATCTAATTCAATTGGGCCTAAATGGTCATATTTTATTCCTAAGGATGTTTTTGGTCGATATACACTTGTCCAATAGTATTAGGACACGTGTTAGGGTAATATTAATATCATTGTTACCCTTAATTACCCTATTTACTTTTAACCGTGGTAAATAAAAGCAAAAAGTTATTATTCACCAAAAATTATTTTCATCCCATTGAACCACATTTTACTTAATGACATCAACCGTGTCTCTCGGAGTTTTTAAATTCCATTCACATAAGTGGTAAAATTAAGATTTATGAAAAAATTAATTTTTTTAACTACCACTTAGTAGTTTCACTATTCATCAAAAATTGAAGTTTTTCAAAAAAATGCCAAAATTTCACCCTAAGCTATAATTGATATTCTGAATTCAAAAATGATTTCTATTTTACAAAATTCCCAATATATAAGTTTCATTAATTAATTTTATAATTAATTTCCGCTGTCACAACAAATAGCGTGTTTTTAAGATATAATAACTATCAAAAGATTAACTCTTGTTTATGTCTGGTGTAAATGTGAAATTACATCCAATGAACAACATTGTATTGGATTGTAAAAATATATTCTAAATATACTTTAAAACCACTCAAATTAATAATTTATAACTATTAATTATTTCAATTAAAAAAGTTGTTTTTAATTAAAATTTAGTAATTTTCACTATTCATCAGAATATGAAAGTTATCCGAAAAGTACCAAAATTTCACCTTAGGCTAAATTCGATACTCCGAATCCAAAAAATGAAGTCCATTTTGAGATTTAAAATTTCTAAAATTTTAAAAGGTGGTTATTACTATTCATAACGGCTAGTTTTAATAATATTTTAATAGCATATCGTTGTTTAGTGAAACTCAGTATTGCGTACTACACATGCTATCGAGGAAGGTCGTGATTGCGTGTAATACAAGTCAAGTCAAGGATGCGTGTTGTGCAAGCTCCTTTTGGTGTAGCGTAAAACACAAGACATTAGTGAAATTAAAAAGAATATTTTTCATAAAATTTCGGGGTGTTACATTCTACCCCCCTTAAAATGAATTTCGCCCTCGAAATTCATCGGGGTTATAAATGGTTTACTATTAGAAAGTTTCTTTAATAGAAACCCACATAGTAAAAAGGAATACCAAAACCAATATTTAAAAACAAAGGTATGAAACGTAATGATTACCCAAAAAAACTAATCACTGGGTTTCCACATAGGTGAAAATATGGATATGGAAGAGAAATCTAACCATCATGTTCTGATAGAGAGTGGTAGAGAACATGGATATGGAAAATCCAGTAATCACAAATCCATAGATTTGTGATGATATAAGGTACCATCTGATTCATCAGGTATAAGATCACTAGGACAACATTTTTGGTTTTCAAGACCATTTCCCTAAAGTTGAAAATTTGAATTAGAATAAATACGTACTTCATTTTGGTACAATCTCACTGTTGTTCGTGCCTTGAACAATTTCCACTTCATCTCTTAAATAAATGAAGTTGAATTTGTTATTCGTGAAGTGTTATCAGATCATGTGATAGAATTACGGGTCATTCCATCTGTCTCAAACAAAAGGTTAGCAAAAATTATATACGTAAGTCGATCTATAGTGAGATTAATCATATATGGTTCCTAAAATGGACTTATACTTCATATATCATACTTCTTAATATAATAAAATTAGTTTCTACTAAACAAGGACTTCCTGTAGGCCAGTGGTAGGCGATAAAGTCCAGTCGCACTTCGATTGTGAGTTCGATTTCCACAGCCTTGTCCGACGCGATGGGTTGTCGCCCGTCCTGCAGGTCGTCCTTTTTCTAAAACTATATTACTATAACATCCCATCAATAATATCAAAAAAACTTCTATCCTTAAACAATACTAACTTATGTCCAACATAATCCATTCCAATCTTTAGGCTTATCCATAATACTGCAGTCCACTCTCATAACATAGTGAAAACGATTACCAGAGATTTAACACCATCGGCAATCCCCATATATCATAAGATATGTTTTGTTGGTCACATTCCAAACATTCAAAGTCCTTAATCATGTATTCTCTTGAATACCTTAGTGAAAACATGAATGCAGTTAAAACTTAACACCTTCCACATACCAAAATCCTCAAAATTCTATATACTCAAACCATGATATCACTTAGTCCTTATATCAATCATGAGCTCATGAATACTGTCAAACATTTCATTTTCTCCTTATCCCTTCATTATGGGCATATTATCTACTTTACAAAATATTTTAAACACTTTTCATGGTTACCGGTACCTTAAAATTATTGAAGACCACAATAGACCAATACATAAATATTTCAATACACCATAAAGGTACCACAACAACATTATTCCTGAATACCAATACATAAACACTTCAGTCCATCCACTTCAATGATTGTCCTGGAAGAAGTCCTTCCTTGATTTAGAAGTAACTTTTTAGGTCAG
This sequence comes from Viscum album, assembly GCA_963277665.1. Lineage (NCBI taxonomy): Eukaryota > Viridiplantae > Streptophyta > Magnoliopsida > Santalales > Viscaceae > Viscum > Viscum album. The sequence continues at coordinate 1,186,636,984 of OY728143.1, read as the reverse complement.
GGAATTGAGTTGGGTAATGCCCATGTTCTCCACAAATAAGACATTGAACTCCATAACAGTCTGTCACTCTATGACCCTTTTCTCCACACAGATAACATCGGTCCCTCCATTTGAGGTATTCCTCAAGGTTCTTCTTCCCTTCTTTAGAAATATCAATCTTCCTTTCTTTATGCTCCTCAACATGCGAACATACATAATAGTTTATCTTCCTCTTCTTTGATGAATTAGACATACCACTAAATTTCACCTTTTTAATCATATATCGCGATGACTGATTTGGCATAATCACAAGATCTTTCTCTCTAGGAATTACACAATTTTTTTGCTCATAGTCACCAATTTGTCCATTGGATTCAATGTTAACCGAATTACTTCTGGTTCCCTCCATTAACTAAAACACAAAAAGAATCTTGTGAGAGGCAAAAATCATGCTACGGAAAACAACATAGTAAAGGGGGAGTACCCTTAATATCTAACATCGTAGGTTAAATTCTAAGATCGTTACCTTAGTTCTAGGACTTTATTTTATACGTATACTTATCCTTAGGGACATCCCTAGACATACCTTAGAAATATCTCTAGGGATCTCACTAATGCTTTCGCATCTTAGTTTCCAAAGGTTGACTAAACCTTTCCTCTGATACCAACTGTAAAGACCCGAAGCCTGACGTACATGGACATTACATTCAATCTGTGGAATACTTAGTACATAACAAAAAAACACACACAAGGATCGTAATAGTTTAGTGTCTTTGGAAACTCGGAACGTAATCTTCTAATCGTGGTGAAAGATCTTCAATATCTCACATAAAGATCTTCCCTTTTTTTACCTAAAACCTTTCATTATATCCTGGGGAAAAGAAAACATAAAAGTGTGAGCTCAAATGCTCAGTAAGGGTAAACAAAAGAAAAATCAATCACATCATATTCATAAGAACATAACTTTTGGAAATCTTAACCTACAAAAGAGAGCATAATTTCATAACATGGGATAAATCATAGTAGTGAAATGAAATCCCAATAATCATAACTTAAAACATGAAACTTTGTGGCATACACACATAATCATAGAGAATCATTTCTTGTTAGTCAAGACTCATTGCCAAGACTATCTTAGTGGACAAAGTCCCATTCTGAACCGAGTCACCCTCGTTTCAGTCCTGTTTTACTGAACCGGTATAACCTACCATTCCCGCCATGTCTATCTCATGAGATATAAAATCTTTACCCAATGCATTGGAGGGAGATATAGGTCCCACCCATCTCATAATGAAACCATTCTTATGTGTTCCACAAAAATCATAATTCATACATCATTGCATAACCCATGTAATAAAAATGGAATTCTTAAACATCGTGACATCATAAAACCATTCATATAAGATAAAGGAATCCATAAAAATAATTCCATCACAACATAGTCCAATCAATGTAATAATAGGGATATAAATAGAACCCTTTATTATCTTATATGGAAAATAATTTTTATAAAACACTTGAACTCCATTCTTGAGGAAAATATCCTTTCTACTTCAAAAACACTTTTCCTTTCTTAACATGTAATACAATTTTAAACTAAAAGAAGTTGATTAAAAATAAACTTGAAAACTTGTAAAGGAAGATTCTTGGAAATAATTTTTTAAAAATCCATTCATGCCGTATAAGTTAAAAAAACATTCTTTGTACTTTTGTCAGAAAAGTCAAAAAGTACCTCTTACGAAAAACGACAAAAGATTCCTTTCATATTCTTTACTAAAAACTCACCGAAGGGTAAAATTGGATTTAAACAATTGTAGGTGGATGGAAATAATATTACATATTCAGGAAACATGGATGTGGATGATAAAATAAACCCCAGTAAATACTAAAGTATAAACAATCTCAGATAAAAATGAGATTGTGATATTTCCCTTACCTTAGGTCCGATTTGCTTCGTAAGTGTCCAAAACTCCTGTATAATGATTTAAATCATGTTATTGAATTATTCCATAATCATATTCATTGTTATTATATCATATATGGTCCACTTATGACTTTATATTACCCGTTCTTTTGTAAATTCATGTTAAAGTAGCGTTTTGGGTAAAATCGTCTCATTTGTCGTTCGTGTTTTTAACTTGTAATTATTAATATGATTACTTGGATCATAATTAATTATATCCAGAATGTAAAACAGGATTTATATATAATATATCGATAAATGGAATGAAATACACCGTTCATGGAGACGGTAGTCCGTACGTACGCATGAACGTTGTTTTCGTTTCCTTATTGAATTGAATGGAATTAAGTAGATGACATACATATAAATATATATAAATCCAGTATCATTATTATGTCATATATTTAATTAGTACTTATTATATATACTTTATAATCATTCAGGAATGGTTAATCATTGAGAATGAATCTCATCGCGTCGTGGAGACGATAGTCCGTACGTACGCACGAGCGATGATATCGTTCTCATGGTCGTGAAATTGTGTTGAAGTGTATGTATACTATTTCAGTATCAATATCACTTTATAATAATTATATATAGTTACTCATTACACTATTATACCCATCCAATTAAGGTGGTGGCGTAAAATAGATTACACCACGGCGTGGAGACAACATTCCGTACGTACGCACGCGCGGTGATTTCCTTTTTCCGTAGGATGGATAGAAGGCTAATTAGAGTTGTTTAATATTTATAATAACATATCAGTATATAATAAATACTGATGTTATTACTTTATCATGAAACAACCAAAGAAGAAGAAGTTGAAGAAGAAAGAAATTGAAAAAGATCGGTAATGGATATTACCTCTTTTTGACGCTCCTTCACATAACCTCCACTTAATGAACTATGGATGGTCTTTGAAGAATACCAGGACCTCTAGGATGATACTAGGGAAGTGGAGAAGATATTTTGGCAGGGTTTGGCCGAGCTTGAATTCTCAAATTGGTGTGAGGAGGAGAGGGAGGAGGTGCCCTTTTATAAGGGAGGAGAGGGGCATCTTAGGAAAATCTCAAAATATTATTTTATATTAAGGTAAAATTCGGTTTATAATGGTTCCAAAGGGTCTTATTTCGAAGATAAAGTGGGGATGGGTTGAAATACTCTTATCCAATAGGATTTAGACAAGTTTAGGTTATTATTTTAACCTTATCAATTAGATTTAACTCTAAGTTAAATAATTTTACTTTTACCATGTCTTTTTGTTTTCTTACACTATATGGTTAATAAACTTACTATATGAAGCCAAACGAGCCCCAAGTTGTTTATTATTAATATATCTATCTTTATCTAAGTCATTTGGCCGAACCATAGATTTTTAGAAATTAAATAACAATTAATAATACAATATTTGTTTTAAAAACTAATTTATGTCAATTTTGACACTATTTGGTACATGATTTTTATGAAATTTCTAACAGAATGATAAGTTCGAACCAAGTTACTTAAATCAACAATAACATGTCATATTAACCTAGAAAAGTAGTGTAAGTCATAAAAAGTCTCAAATTATATTTATTTGGGTATTTATAACATCAATTATGTCAATATTTCATTAATAAGATAATTACTGCATCATAGTTGTGTCATAAATAATTTAAATTATTTAATGTCTAAAAATTACAAATAAAATACCATTATATATGAAATCTTTTTATCTTTCTAATTAATATTTATAGTCGAATTTATCTTATGTATAACCCTATATTAAAAATGTTTTATTAAATAAACTTTGATTTTAACTCTTTGAACTCTTCTTTGAATTAAATAATAATAAATGTCCTAATCTAATTCAATTGGGCCTAAATGGTCATATTTTATTCCTAATGTTGTTTTTGGTCGAGATACACTTGTCCAATAGGATTAGGACATGTGTTAGGGTAATATTAATATCATTTGTACCCTTTATTACCCTATTTACTTTTAACTGTGGTAAATAAAAGCAAAAAGTTACTATTCACCAAAAATTATCTTCATCTCATTGAACCACATTTTACTTACTGACATCAATCGTGTCTCTCGGATTTTTGAAATTCCATTCACAGAAGTGGTAAAATTAAGATTTATGAAAAAATTAATTTTTTTAACTACCACTTAGTAGTTTCACTATTCATCAAAAATTGAAGTTTTTCAGAAAAATGCCAAAATTTCACCCTAAGCTATAATTGATATTCCGAATTCAAAAATGATTTCTATTTTACAAAATTCACAACATATAAGTTTCATTAATTAATTTTATAATTAATTTCCACTGTCACAACAAATAGCGTGTTTTTAAGAGATAATAAATATCAAAAGATTAACACTTGTTTATGTCTGGTGTAAATGTGAAATTACATCCAATGACCAACATTGTATTGGATTGTAAAAATATATTCTAAATATACTTTAAAACCACTCAAATTAATAATTTATCACTATTAATTATTTCGATTAAAAAAGTTGTTTTTAATTAAAATTTAGTAATTTTCACTATTCATCAGAATATGAAAGTTATCCGAAAAGTACCAAAATTTCACCTTAGGCTAAATTAGATACTCCGAATCCAAAAATGAAGTCCATTTTGAGACAAAAAATTTCTAAAATTTTAAAAGTTGGTTATTACTATTCATAACGGCTAGTTTTAATAATATTTTAATAGCATGTCGTTGTTTAGTGAAACTCGGTATTGCGTACTACACACGCTATCGAGGAAGGTCACGATTACGTGTAATACAAGGCAAGTCAAGGATACGTGTTGTGCAAGCTCCTTTTGGTGTAGCGTACAACACAAGACATTAGTGAAATTAAAAAGAATATTTTTCAAAAAAATTCGGGGTGTTACACCCCCCCCCCCCCCCCCCCGAGATTGGCAGTATTTATTTTTTTATTTTTATTTTTATTTTTATCAGCGCTTTTTTTTAGCGCTGATAAATGGGGTCTTTATCAGCGCTTTTTGGAGCGCTGATAAAGGGCACCCCCCCTTATCTTCGCCGTCATTAATAGCAATTTTTCTAGCACTGTTAATGGCCATTTTTAGCACTGATAAAAGCCGTATTTGTAGTAGTGAATCATCGATTCACCACCCGTTGGAGTCTCCAACCTCAAGGGTTAAGTCAAAAGCTCAATTAGAATCTCTAAGTCTTGAACCATATGTAACGACCCAAAATTTTTAAATAAATTTTGTTTCCTAATTTTATGTGTTATTGTTATACTCAACAAAAATGTTTTATTTGAGAAACATGATTATAATTAAAATGAGATCAGTGGGTTTTGACTATTATATAACCATCGGTCAACATGACCGCTGTGAACAAAATGTTTTGATTATTGTCTCTAAATATAAGTAATCTTGGTTAATTATTATAGAAAGAAGATTTTATGGCCTCACCTAGTAGTCTTGGACCGATCGAAGCCCATCTAACAGAGCTTGGGAAGGAGGTAGCACCACTGGGCTTTGCTCTGGATCAAATCCAAGCCGAACTTCATCATGTGAAGCTGGAACGAAATCGCCTTCGTGAGAAGTTCAAACTGATAGAAATTACTACTCGGGCAATGTTGACTGAGCCGCCCCAAGCTTCTATCACCCTAGCACACCTTACTCTTAGGTCCTATGCTGGTATTATAAGGGGTTATGTAACGAGACCGTAACTACCTTGTGTAATCCTTGTTTTAAATAAAAATTGGGATTTCTTCTTATGATGAAGTTTATGAATTTTGAAATGACCGGATAAATATCGTATGCATATTTTTGATGAATTTTAGAAAAAGGATATTTTAAATATGTTTATGTAAACCCTAAATAATTAAAAATGTGTAATGATTTTCAAAAAATGGTCTTCTGCAATTATGTTCAGTACTAAATTTAGAGTCTAATAAGATCAACTTGATTTTTGATGAATAGTAAATTATGAATAGTGATTTTATGATTAGGATTAGTAATATGACCAAATGGATTAGTAATCTCACTTAAAGAAAGTTTTAAAATAATCTAGGCACCTTGATTAAGTAATGTGATTCAATAAAATAGTTAAATAACGGTTTCATTAATTATTATTCAAGTATTAGTTTTTTCGGGTGAATAGTTATTTTTAATTAAAAATTTAATTAAAAATAATTAGAAAATTATTTTTATAAAAATGACTTTATTTTTGAACTCAGAGCATCGATATTATGTTATGGTAATTTTTGGGGTTTTTTCTGAAAAAAATGAATTTTCGATTAATAGTGTTTTTATTTAAAAATTAAATTAAAAATATTTAGAAAATTATTTTTATAAAATGGATTTCATTTTTGAAATCAGAGCATTGATATTTGGTTAATGTGAAATTTTGGGATTTTTCTGAGAAAGTTGAATTTTCAGTGAATAGTAAAAATACAGTTTTAGGGTTTCGGTATGTTTAATGACATCATAACGGTGTCATGATGATGTCATGAGATCTTTTGAGGGTTGGCCGGCCAAGGGTGATGAATTATTGTTTTGGGGGCCCCATGTGGCCTAACTCCATGATAAATGACAAGGGAAAGCACATGGGTTTGAGAAAAGCACATTTGAGGTGTCCCTTGGCCATTAATGCCTTGTCCCCTCACTTTCCCTATAAATACCAAGCCCTCCTCTCATCCATTCGACTCCCCACTCATTCCCAACGAATTTCTGGTCTCTTTACCTCCCAAGGAGTCCTCCCATGGTGCCCCCAAGCCCTCAAGGTCCCAACCTTTGAGGTTTAAGAGTTACATTTTAAGGTAAGGGATCCGACCTCTCTCTTTCTTTTCAAGTAATCTCTTTTATGTCTTTCTTTTATACTCCATGTTCTTATGTTGGAGGATGTTCTTTTATATTCATACTACTGCCTATTTCATGTTCGTATGATGAGAGACCCCCCCTTGCTCTCATCAATTCGTTTTAAGAATGTTTAAGTGGCGCCGTTAGGCTGCCGAATTTTTAAGGGATTCTTTCACCTTCCTCGTTTTCAAGTTCTATTTTCATTCAAGTCTTTCATGTTCCTTTTTGATATATTGGGGTATGATCTCTATATATATCATACTGGACTCTTATGTTCATATGATGAGAGACCCCATTTGATCTCTTCAATTCAGTATTTTGATGTTTTAAGTGGCGCCGTTAGGCTGCCGAATTTTTAAGTGGTTCTTAACCCTTCTCGTTTTGATGTTCTACTTTCATGTCAATTATTTAAAGTTCCTTTTTGTTATATTGGGGTATGATATCTATATATATCATACTGGACTCTTATTTTCATATGATGAGAGACCCCATTTGATCTCTTCAATTCAGTATTTTGAAGTTTTAAGTGGCGCCGCTAGGCTGCCGAATTTTTAAGTGGTTCTTCACCCTTCTCATTTTGAAGATCTACTTTCATGTCAATTCTTTCAAGTTCCTTTTTGTTATGTTGGGTTATGATATCTATATCTATCATACTGGACTCTTATGTTCATATGATGAGAGACCCCATTTGATCTCTTCAATTCAGTATTTTGAAGTTTTAAGTGGCGCCGTTAGGCTGCCGAATTTTTATGGGATTCTTTCACCCTTCTCATTCTTTTCAAAGTTCTACTTTCATGTCAAGTCTTTCAAGTTCCTTTTTAATTATGTTGGGGAATTATATCTATATCTATCATACTGAAATCTTATGTTCACATGATGAGAGACCCTATTTGATCTTTTCAAATCATTGTGTTTGAAGTTTAAGTAACGTCGTTAGGCTGCCGAACTTTCATAAGAGAAATCTAATTTTTGTCTTTCTTCCAGGTTTTTCATTTCAAATGGTATGTACTTGAAATTTCATTACCATGATCATGTATCCTTATTATTCTGTCCATATACTGTTTTATGGGTCATTTATGAATGTTTGACCCATATTCCCTCTCTTTTTAATGTCTTCTAAAACCTCGTAACATAGCCGTTATGCTGCAGAATTTCTGTCTCAAACTGTCCCTCTCTTTTTCTAAAGTTCTTTTATATTATTAAGTGAATACTCAAAGCTATTTATTCTAAAGGGGTATTCACATATATACCAAAATGTTCTATTTTAAATTCTGGGATTTACATACATGAGACCCACCTTCCTTTTCTGTGGGTTTTAAAGTGACGTAAAGATCATGTCTTTAAAGCAGTTTTTAAAACGTTGTGATTATGAAATGAAACCCATTTATTTTATGATATATGGGTTATTTATGAAATGTTTGATGATGATATATGTGGCTCACATTATAATAAAGGAAAATTTAAGGGTGCGCCCTGATAGCGCTCCAATGCATTGGGTAATGATGTAACCACTAGAGATTACAATTTTCACGATACCTTGGTGAATAACCTTGGTAATTTTAAAATGACCCCTTGGGGATGGACCTTGGTGATATGTTCATGATTGTCTATGTTAAATGATGTAGCCACATCTTCAAGTTATGAAAAAGTTTTATTTTTATTATGATATGCCTCATGATTTCATTTTCAGGCATTAAAGTTCTTTTCATGACTTTATTGATGTATCTCAAGTTCATATGTAAAATGTTTCACTTGTTTCCCTTGCTGGGCCTTCTGCTCACCCTTCCTTTTGATGTATGTCCCCAGGTTATAAGATGCAGTAATGAGCCTAGGGTGAACATGAGGAGAATCCTTTCAAGTGTTTAAGAAGAATGTTTTTTTTTCATGTTTTATGTTCCTTGTTTCCAAGACACTAAACCTTAAAGATCCTCAGTTCCGTGTAATGGAATGAAAAGTTATGTTATAAAAAGACGGGATGCTACAATATAAGTTGAAAGGAAGGAATGGATAGAACCTATGTCTATCAATACTGCAACTAAAGTAAAAAAGACATAGATATTACCAAGTATAATCCATGGAGCCTTAGGGTCATAGGCCTTCTAAACATGCATCTGGCCTCATCCTTGACTACTAGATCCCTAAGCCTAGTGTGAGCACCTGGGGGTGGCAGTGGTATTAGGTTGAACCTTTAATCACATCCTATTAAATTTTCATCTCGTCTTCAACATCCTCCACCCTTCGGACCACCCTCCTCATACCTTTGTCTCTATATCAGTGGTCCTGTGACTTCTCCCGACTAGCTATAGGATGGGTCGAGAAAACTAGTGTCAGATCTCCCCGACTGTTGCAAGAGAATCACCACATACCCCTCATCTAATTCAAGACACCATGAGAGACTTATAAAACTGACCCTAAGTTAAGGGATCACATCCTGAAGTATCTGACCCACTCGGATCCCTGTGGTTGTCATCGACTACATACTGTCGAGGTCTCAATTATCAAGTGCCCACTGCTAGCTCCCACTACTAGTGTCTTATCTTCTAAAAAACATTCTACCAATAAGACTCACTCATTCACTCTAGCATAAGTGGAAATGTTAAAATACACTATTGATTCCATAATGTCCCAAATAAATCCATGATCAAGGGTCTGAGACCTTGAAAACTAGTCCCATACCATATCCAATGAGTAACATTAGAGATCAGTAAACCTGATTGAAAACTTCTCCACGATCATACTGACCTACTTCAGATGCAGAAGATCCTTTATGCGTACCGATGGAAATGTGACAAAATATAAATCCTCTATGAAGATACACTCAAATTTTTTCTAGGAAGAACTATCTTGTCATTTGAGTTTGTCCCCAAGCTCCACCATCTCCCCTCCGAGACTTGAAGAAGACTCCCTATAAGGACTATCATCTGATCGGCAGGGATCCTCATAAGGCGAAAAACACGAGTGAATGCCTCTAGCTAGTCCTTAGCCACCTAGGGGTCTAGATCTCCACAAATCATGGGATAGCGTTGCCTCTAAAACTTTTTCAATACACTCATCATGTGTTCATTCTTATCTTGTAATTTTGGATCTTGCTACTACTCAATGGGTGGTGGTATAATAGGTAAAATACCCAGAGGAGCTATCTATGGTACAAGCCCATGTAGCCTTGTCACTGAGAATATCATCCTCATGAACACATGGTGGAATCATAACTGGATTTCTATTTGAATGCATCTTGAAATAAAATAATATGTAACACTGCCAAAAGAGTATATCTGTGGAGTTTAATCAAGAAGTAAATAAAAAATACAACCCATTTCTATATGATGCATGTACCATTGTTTTCCCTACAATGAATGTTCTCATGTACTAATTAAAAAATAAGGTGATTAGATTTTTGGTGTATAGATACATCAGAAATCACACCAACACTGGAATCCCTGGCTTGAAAGAAAAACTTGAAACACTAAGAACTATTTTTTCAAACCAATCTCACCAACTCAAGTCCTAATTTAGAACCTTCTTACCACTGATACCACTCTCTGATGACCTAAACCACTAGACTCTGGCCTGTGAATACCCCAAGACCGCCACTAATAGGATAAAGGCTAGTGACTAGTGTTGAGTAGGCATATCATACAAATGGGAGTCATTATCCTAATTTACCTGTACACATTCACACGCATCTCCAATCCCACACAATGATGAAATGTAAAACAACTAAAAGAATGAATTCACACATCTATAATCCCAAAATATTATATGAGAGTAAAGTACTAAAAATAGAAAAGTGAGAAAAAATCAGAACCAAAATTGTAAAGAGTCCAACCTACTTCAAGGGAGATGAATATGTTAGAAGTACACACCAAGTAAACACCTTGGTCTCTCAAGCACTATATATGCTCCACAAACTCCCAATCCTCCCAAAACACCATTAAATGGTTCATAATCTACAAAAGAATCGACACATGTAAGAAAATTTCATGTAGGGGTCAGTATAACAATACACAGTAGCACACCCTGAAAACACTAAACACAAAGTACCTAGTATAGTAAGATAATTACAAGGTATAATAATCAATGTATAATAGAAACACCCAGATATAATTAGGAAAGTCACCACACCATTAGGTGTTCATAACCAACTATCAAATATAGGATTCTACTCAAAGAAATTATCTTTCTAGGATAAATCACTCCATAATCCATTCTATCATTGAGGAACTCTATGAATTGGTCTATCTCATTTGGACACACCCAAAGAGAATGCACTGGTCTAAGATGACTTTGATGCCCAAATAGGGGATCACACCCAAAACCACTGGGGGACATGAAAAACCCAATATATATCAACCTGTTATATATGGGATCATACATCAATGACTCCACTAACCATACTGATGAATCCTACTATATGGAGGATCAACACTCTACCCAGGGAGGTCATGCTGATTCCAAAAACTCCAACTAGGGAATTGAGGATGATAGATGATCTCACTCTAGTCCCACTGAGCGACACTAATTCTCTATCTAAGACTCAGCCTCTAGAGAGGATTTCAATACAGGGATGTGGATGTAATGTTACATTTTATTCTTGATGGAAAGTACCAAGGAAACACACTCAACCTATACTATTCCAAAATAAGAGAAAAATAGCCTCAATCAATCTTAAAGGGATTACATGACATGTAAAAGGGTTATACACCATGTCCCTTAACCCCGGTCCTATCTGTCTAAATGAACCATGGCATCCAAACAATGTTCATGTAGAAGGAGAGTACACGGTGTGTATAGGGGTTACATGTGATGTCCCTGTATTCGGGGTCCCACCCATGTACTCTAGCCATATGTTAGTAAACAACGTCAGACCGTGTACTCGTGCCTGTATACCAGTACATAGTGTAGGCTGTGTACATGGTCCAGGCTATGCCGTGTGGGGGACTACACACCATGTAGGAAACCTATATACTACACCCCATATCTATGTAATTTCCTTAGTACACAATGAGTCATATAAAGGGGACTACATGTTGTGTGTATAAGGTTTTTCTAGAAACCCTTCTTCTTCCTCTCATGCACCTCCCCAACTACTCTAGCCTCTGATCCAGCTATAACTTGCTGAAAAAATACAAGAGTCACTTCATTCGAGCTTGTCCATCGATAATCAACATGTTACGGCCTCAAATCTACTTAAAGAATGGATCAAATCAACATTATTCATTGAGAACTAAAGAACACATAAGAATGAGGAATCAGACGTGCACTTTCATCCTATTTATTTTTGCAACCACTGTCTCACCTTCATCACATCATTATGATCCAAGATCTATGATATTGGATAATTGCGGAAAGAAATGGTCACAAATGATAAATTGATCATGATTCATCAAACCCTTATCCAAACAAAGAAAACCCAAGGTGAATCATATAATCAGGGGAGAAATGTACTAGAAAAAATGAGAGGAACAAGCCTCTATTGATGTGAGTGTCAATCTTGATTTTTTTTGGTAATATAAACAATGAAGAGATTGATAGCCTTAAGAAATTCCTCCAAAATTACCCCAAAATCAAACCCATACCACAGGGTGATAGATCTATAAATAAATCAGTTCATATATTGATTTGTGTTCATCGTCAGAACGACGAAGAAATCCAAATAAAACACATGCCCTACCTAGATTTGGTTTGATCTCTAACGAAGAACAATTCACCATTATTATCTTTGGAAAGATCCATCCGATCTATGGTGCATTGTTCGTCGATCCATGATCTGCCATTTTTATCATGAGAGAGAATACTAAAATCTCTCTCTAAAGGTTATCCAAAGGTTCTAGGGTTATGTGACTAACCATAGAATTATTAAATAATGATCTATTTAAAGATCCACCAAATCACTGTGTCAATAAAAATAATAAAATAATTTAATCAATTATTTTATTCATGTTTGCATCCATGATGACTTTTCCAAAAATGATCCATGCAGAAAAATGTTATCTCACACCTAGGAAAAAATTGTCATTTTGATCTCAAGGACTCCCTCATATTTCTGATCCAAGTAACATTTTATGGGTTATTCCACATTTTCAGGGAAACTGCATAGACATGTTATTTAATATATTTCAAAAAAAATTCCAGGCATACCCGACCTCAGAATCACACATTGTCTATATTCCTAGTCTCAGAATCGGTTCATATAATATTCTAAAATAATACATATAAAAACAGAAGACATTACTTTAGAACTCATATCATCAACAAAATCTACCCAATCTACATCTAAATAACCAAACGAATCAAGCTTTCGTTTTCTGTCATATTTCAACCCAATTTTTTGTTCCACTAATATGTCTAAGTATTCTATTTCCAACCAAAAAATAACACTCTTTTAGTGAAATTTGACACTTTTACTAAAGTGTAATGACATTAACAATATCCAATATTGAAGTTTTCAAATAAAGTAAACTTCTAATAACATTTTTTAATTCCCTTATTTTAAATTCCTCTCACTATTCATCTTTTTTTAAATTCATTCCCATAGAAATTTCTATAAAAACATGCTTCAAATGATCCATTTGAAATTTATTCAATATCTCATTAGCATACTTATCTTGAGATAGAAAAATATAATCTTTCTCTTGAGAAATTCGTAACCTAAAAAAGAATCTCATCTCTCAAGAATAGACATTTATAAAACATTTTTCACTTAATTTTTAAATTATTTACATAATTCATAATTTCTAGTGAAAATAATGTCATATATATAAATAATGATAATTGTGAATACATCATTACCATTTTTAATGTATAGATTACTGTCAAATGCCCCTTTTCTAAAATCCAACTTCTCTAGGTATGTGTTAATCTTAGAATACCAGATCATGGGGGTTGTTTTAGGCCATATAAAACCTTATTTAACCTAAAAAAATAATTCTAATCTTTCCCAATAAAGAAAACACATGGTTGTTCAATATATACTTCTTCTTCTAAATCACCATCGAAGAAGGCTGATTTGAAATTCATTTTAATGATATTTTATTACCTTTATTCTCTAATAGATGAAAAATTCACAAGGTTTATGTCTTGAAGCCAGTGAATTGGTTTCATTTAAGTCAACTCCTTTAATCTCGAAATATCCTTTACCCACAATTATTTATTTTTTTCTTACTACATCACATTTTTCATTCATCGTGTTTTGGAGAACTCACTTTTTCATAATAATGTTATTTTCATTAGGCTTGGGTACCAACTCCCATGATTCATTCATTTCAATCTAATCCAACTATTCAATCCTTGCATCAACCAACTCTTGATGTTTCATTACATCTTCTATACATTTTGGTTTAACGTGAGAGAATAATGAGATATGAGTGTTCTTGGATTAGGACATCACCTGCTTATATTAATGATCAAAAATCATATTTATCTTATTATTAATGATATTTATGTTTTATGTAAGAACATTTTTTACAGGAAAAACATTGAAAAAATGGATATGTATAGACATTACTGTGACACATTATCATGTGAAGGTATGTTGACCGTATCACCTTACCATATGTACACTAACTTCTTACTATGAGATAATAGAATTAAATTTATCCACGTAATCACCTTAATATAAGAAATAATCACCTTATATCAAGAAAAAATCAACATACCAAAAGAATAAATCACCTTACTATAAGAATTAATCACATTACTATAAGAAATAATCACCTTACTGTAAGACAAAATAACCTTACCGAAAGAATAAATCACCTTACCATAAGAAGGAATGAACATTTCATAAGAAGGAATCTCCTTAACATAATAATCATACTACTTTAATGTATCATTTTACAGTGCTAAGGAATATATAAATTTTCATAATGTAACATAAGTATTTTTTTCTAATATAGTAACCATATATAGAAGATGCTGACCGTTTGAAGAAGTGAGAAGACTAAATGATGAAATAAACCTACCACATCACCCTTCCACATCAGTTCACCATGAAAGGTTTACCTGAGTGTAGCTAAACATACTTAAAGTGTAGAAATCCTACCATGACTTACTTAGCAGTGGAGAAGATCAAATATCCAATAAATAGTTTTGACACATTAATTGAAGCATCGTAGAATTTAATAAAGGATGAATATTCAACAATGGATATTTCATATGAATATCTATTTAAATAGTTTTTTTTATTTCGATGAGGATAAAGATGATTTTTTACTAATAAATTGACTAACACGTAGATATTTATAGAGTATTTCAATAATAATACCATCTATGACACAATATTTTCCTAATCATACTAAAAAATTGTTGGAGATCCTTCCAAAAAATAAGTTAAGGACTCTAAATGATCAAAGCATCCCACAATAATTCTTCTAAGAAACTATTTGAAAGATAAAAGTTATATACTTATAATATTTTAATTTTCTAGGTTTTTTAATCCATTTGGGGGATTTTTTTCAATCATTTTTATCAGAATTTTTTATTGGGAACCCAATTAACCACCCAATTGAGTTACTCACTCTGAACAATATTTGGTAGCAAAGGTTTGTCAAATATATTTTCAACTATGATTTAGTTTTCTTTTAAAGACATTAAATTTCTTTTCTTTATAAATTTAGTTCTTCAGGGATAATAAATGACAAGATGTATCTTCAACAAATAGGCATCCTTATTTTAATGTCACAAACTATGCTCAGTGGAACATTAAAAATAAGATAAATATTAAAAGAAATAGTTTTTAAATCTGGAATGTCATTGAAGAAAAATATGAATTACCTAGATATAATATATATTAATGGAGTGATCCTACTAAAGTATCTTATAATAATAACTGCAAATCCATGAATTAATTATATTATGCCATAGGAGATGAATAATTAAACAAAATTTTAACTTGTACCACTACATTTGAAATAGGGGATACTTTGGCTATTTCTAATGAAAAAACATCTAATGTTAAAGAAATACATATAAGTACATATAATATTAAATATGATACTTTAAATATGAGACTTGATGAACCTATTTGTGATATGTATGTTAGGATTAATCTGATCGTGAACACAATGCATTCAATTGGAAAACCAATTCATGTCAAAGATCAAGTGATGCACCTATTTAGGTGTTTACCAGTTAGATGGAGAGAAAATTCATTGTCAATCCGAGAGTCATTTGATGTGGGAATGTTTTATTTTAAGGAGATTATAGGAAAGATTATGATGTGTGAGGAGGAACTCAAGGTGAATATAGAATAAGTATAAAAACTATAAAGAAAATGTTCAGCCTTTAAAACTACTACTTAAAAACAAAAGGAGAAGATTGAAGCTGAAATATTATGTAAATAAGACTCACTAACTAATAGTGATGAAGAAATGGATCACTTGTCCAGAAGATTCAAAATATTCTATAAAAGGAATAAGTTCTTCATGAAAACCAATTATAAAGTAAATTTCGACAATAGAGGTAATTGGAGAAAGGATTCAAAGAAGGATGATATTGAAAATGTGATAATCAACTACGAATGCAAGTTAAATGGTCTTATCAAATATGAATATCATAATATAAAATTCAAGAAGAAATATGATGAAAAGGATAAAAGGTACAAGATATATGAAAGAAGTTTGGAGTTCTTTACAAGATAGCTTGAGTGATTCACAATCCACCCAATCGGACCACCATGATAAAACTAACATGAATTTTATAAAGAACACATTTATGTTATCAAATGTATTTATTGTGTCTCTTATTCATATTTATAACATAATTGAAGATAAAAAATGTAATGAAAATATATCTATGGAATATTTTTTTTAATATTATAATATTTTTGAAGATACATTTAAGGATATTAAATATAAATATAAAAACTTAAAGAAGCATCATGCTATGACAGTTAGTTTTAAAACTAATCTAAGTACAGAGAAGGAAAAACATTCATAGCTACTAAAAGAAAATAATGATTTAAAATTATCTAATGATTAATTAAAAAAGGATATGGAATTTTTTGAACTAGATACTTGTAATTAAAACTACTCAAAAATATACTACTGGGATAGGGTATTAACCTGGATAGAGAAGGATCATTAAAAATAATTTTATTCCCAGTTCCATCTTTGCAAAATCTGTTAATAGTTTTTACTCTTCATGAACCAAAAAAATTTTATTCCAAAAATTATAAAACCAACTTATAGGAAACCTACAAAGAAATTATGGATTTCTAAATCTCTAAATAATAAAATTTCTATATCCAATAATATTTGGGTACCAAATTCATTTTTTGTTTCATATTTTTTATATAAGAAACCCACTTGAAAGGATCCACTAAGAACTTATATTATCTGGATAGTGGACATTCCAGACAGATGACTATGGAATGTTCAATTTTAAAGAACCCAATCAAGGTGGATGGTGGACATGTCACTTTTAATGATAATTCCAAATGAAAAATAACTATCCTTGTTAAATTAGTAGTTACAACACTATTTAAATTTCTAAAGATTTATTTATAGATGGATTAATGTATAATATTCTTAGCTACTCACAACTTTGTGATAATGGTTATCCTATTAAATTTGAAAGTAATGCCTGTAGATATTTTGATTATATAAATGATTTAGTTTTTACTTATTTAAGGAAAGATAATGCTTATTATATTAATTGAGATTCATTATTTTCTCCAAACATTTCCTGTCTGTGTGCCATTCACAAATAATCATAGTTTTGGAATAGGAGACTAGGACACTGTAATATTCACTACTTAGGAAGCCTAATAGAAGATGGTTGATCAAGTATCTACCTAAAATATAATTCCCAAATGATAATGTACGTTACCCATGTCAAAAATGGAAACAACACAAAATCATTTTCAAATCAAAGAAATAATTTACAACTTCTCTACCCCTAGATTTAGTTCTTATGAACTTTTTTATACCCTCTAGAGTTTTTATACAAAATGGGATGGAGTGTAGTTATGTTATTTTAGATGAATTTTCATGATATTTTTATTTATTTTTATAGCTCAAAAAGTGAACATTGTTCCTGTTTTACCAATTATGATAAATATATAGGAGTCTTAGTGGAATTATAATTAAGACATTAAGAAGTGATCAAGGTCATGAGTTTAAAAGTCAATATTTTGAATCATTTTTTCTAAAAAATGGATATATTACTATCTTGTATGCTCCTAGGATCCTATAGAGTAATGGTGTAGAACAAAGGAGAAATAAAAATATTTAAGAAATTTCTTGGACCATGCTCAATGAGTATGATTTAACTATTTATTTTTGGAAAGAATCTGTGAATAAAACTTCTTACTTAAATAATATAGTTTTAATAAGACCTCTCTTAAAGAGAACCCCATAGGAACTATGGAATGGAAGTCAACCAATGATTAATTACTTTATAATTTTATTTCAAATTATTTATTCTTAATATTAAGTATAATAATGAATAATTTTCTTCCATTCGTGAAGAAATAATTTTCATCATATATTCGACATCTATTATATAATACAACATGTTTAATAAAAGAAAAAAATTATATAGGAATATGCTCATATAAAATTTGATTAAACATATCCACATGATCACAATATCCCTTTATAAAACCTTTAAGATGGTCGTTAAAATATAAATATCACTACCAAACCTTCTGACAGTTCTATGAAACAAGAAGAAGATTTATCTAGTTATAAGGAACAACCAAAACAAGAACCTGAAACTATTGAAGATGTTGATATTTCTAGCCCTTATTTTCCTATAACTATTAAAACTCATAGATACCATAATTTAGATTTTGTATTTTTAGTTATAAATAGAGGAACACAAAATTGATATTTTCTTATAAATCAGGTTGAACATCAAACATTCTTGTCACAAAATGAACAGAAGAACATCAATGATGCAATTAATGATGAATTATGAGTGATGGAAATGAAATAAGAACATAATAAATTTGAAATGAATAAATTTTAGTAACTAGTATATACCTAAAGACACTTTTACTATTTGAACTAAGTGAGTTTTTAGAAATAAATTTTATGAGTCAAGAACTATAGTAAAAAATAAAGCTAGATTGGTTTCATAAGGTTATATTCAAGAAGATGTTATTTACTATGAGGAAACCTTGGCACCATTAGCTAAACATGAAGGCATCAAAATGATAATTACATATAAAGGCCATTTAAATTTAAAACTATATCAAATGGTTGTCAGGAATACATTATTAAATTATTATATAGTTAGGGGTGTTTTTGATGAACAAACCCATGGATTTCAAAATCATTTTTTTCCATATCATGTATTTATATTAAAAAAAGATTCATATGGTTTAAAATAGGCTCCTATAGATTGGTATGATAGGATCAGATCTTTTCTAATTTCTAAATGTTTTAGTAAAGGTATAGCTGATGCTACTATTTTTATAAAAAATTCAAATAATATTTTATTAGTTCAAATTTATGTTGATGACATAATTATTAGACCTTATAGAAACTATTTATGTATTGAATTTTAAAAAATGTTTCAATGATAATTTGAAATGAGTTTAATGGGTGAACTTAAATTATTTCTTAGTTTTCAATTTTTTCAAAATAAATATATAATTATTTTAAACCAAAGTATGTAGACCAAATAACTTATCAAATGTTTTTTTGGATAGAACTAAAAGTAGTGATACTGTCATAAGTACAACGTGTAATACGGATCTTGATGAAGCTGGAAAATCAGTTGATCAAACCACTTATAGAGGTATGATCGGAATTTTTCTATACTTAACTTATATTTAACTAGATATTATGATTAATGTGTGTTTTTATTCTCATTTTCAAGTAAACCTAAATGATTCACATTTATTGGGTGTGAAAAGAACTTTTAAATACCTCAAAAATACAAAAAAAAATAGAACTGTTCTACTCCATAAGATAAACATTTGATTTAGTTAGTTATTTAGATATATATTTTTGTGGTTTTAAGTTAGATAAAAAATGAATTTTTCAATCATGTCATATTTTGGTAAATTATCTAGTATAATTTTATAGTAAGAAGAAAAATTCGATGGAATTACCCACTGTTGTAGCTATGTACATAGTTACGGGAAGTTGTTGTGCATAGATTCTGTGGATCAAACTAGATTTTCTAGATTATGGATATCCATTTAGAAACGTTTATTTAAATTGTGACAATAAAAGTGTGATAAATATTTCCAAGAATCATGTATCTCATTATATAATAATTTATATTGATGTAAGGCATCAATTTATAAGGGATAATTATCATAATAGTGATATAAATCATGAATTCATAGGTACATAACATCAGTTTGTTGAAATTTTTAAAACTCTTTTGAAAGTTGGGAGACTTAACTGTATTATACATGAACTAGGCATGTAAAATTTTGATTATATTAATTTATGTTAATTTTAATGATAAAATATTTTAACTTATGTTTCCAAAGTCTATTTAATAATCTGTGAATTATACTTCACATGGTTAATAGGGTGATCGTGAGTTTTTTTTGTTCACACGATTAACACCCCTAGCAAGAATTTTGGTTAACATACTTACCATGCTTATGATATTAACTAATATAAGGTAATTATAATTATATTGTCTTTTTTAATTTCAAATTTTCAAGAAAATATTTTGGCCTGATTTATCTTATGTTTTTTTATTATTTTAATCCCAAAATGATTTCAATTAAAAATTAAATTATGATTCTGAATTTAATTTTTTTTTCTTTTAGATTCTCTCTATAATTTTAGGATCTTTTTAGTAGATTGATTTTTATCACCTCAAAACTCTCACCCTCTCAAACCTATCTAGTTTTCCTTTTATTCTCAAACCTTTATTGCTCTCATTCCAAAATAGAATGCTGAGGATGGATAATTTTTTAAAAGATTATTTTCTAATTAATTCACCTACTTTAAAGAATCTAATGAAGAAAAAATACATATTGAGTGCTTTATTAGATCCAACTTAACCACATGGTGTTAACCGTTCAGTTTTTATAGGGAAAAAAGCTGATGCATAGTGTCTAAATTTAATCAAATAACTAGTCTATAACTTGATTCTGAAAAAAGGTTGGGATGAATAGTTTATGGATAATGGTATACCAATCTATCTGAACATAATTGTAGAGTTTTATGAAGATATTGAGTTATTTTATAAAAAAATGAATGAAAAAAATAAAATTAAGGAATAATGGTTATGTTTTTAAATTCTTATCGATGCTTTGGGAATAATGTTTGGGTTTACTACAGAAGGGTGAATATGATAATTATCAATGTTTCTATCCTATAAATCATCCAAATTTCAAGTTTGAGAATTATTTGTATGAACTCTCTAGGAATGGAACTCCCAAAAGACCCGCTACATTAGAGATAGGTCCTTAATGTAGAGTTCAAGTTAAATTTATTTTTCATGTAATCGGTTCAAGAAAAATAGATTTTATTATTATGAGACATGAGGATTTGTTTTCCCTTTTTTGATAAATAATAGTGTATAGATTAATCAATGCATGTTTTTATTGAGTCATATAGTTAATCATTGTAAACAAACTTAAGGGTATAGATCCTTATTGTATCCAAGATTTATTTATGATATTCAAAAATTAAAAGGGTTATTTTATAAATAAGTGGATAAAGTAACAACATCTAATAGATTTCTTCTTACAGAAAAGATTTTTTAGTAGATGAAAATTAATTAGAACCCTTGGAAATAAGAATGAGTAAAACAGCCAGATAAATTATGTGATAAATTTAACATAGTGATGTATCTGGTTAGAATAATGTATATTTTAGATCATGTATTGAACCTAATGAAATTATTTAATATTCTACTGATATTGTTTATTCTGTTGAAAAATAAGAGGAAGATAAACTCAGTAAAGATTAAAATGAAAAATAAGATTGGTTAGATTTCTAAGTAGAGACAATATGATATAAGTCGATTGGATATGATTCTAATAATGATAGATCAAAAGTACCCCCTATTGGGAGTAAACCAAGATAAACTTTACCAGAATAACCTTTTAAGGGGAGTAGTTCCTTAGATCTTTTTGTTTAGGACTATATTTTCCCAGTTCTAATGATTAAGATCATAAAGTAACTATACCTAAATATGGTGGACCTACAACTCGTTTTATTCAATTAAATTTGGAATTATATTTTATGGTTGAAGTTGATGTTGAGGAATGAATTCAAGCTTCTCAGTTTTGTTCTCATGAGGATTTTGTTGAAGTTTCTAAAGGAATTGATGAGAAAACTATGATAAATAGTCTGATGAAGAGTTTACATGAGGTAGATGGTAGGTATTCAACTATTGATCTATATTCTTGTACTCCTAGACCTTATATTTTGTCCTCCTCATATGTCATTAAGGATGACCCAATTGTTTTAAACAAGATATTTTGGGGATTCTGCAACATTTTTTTAACAACTTTTAGGACTCTCCAAACAATGTGAGGTAAAAGGATCTTTCTAAATCTATTACCAGGGTTATTAATCATCTATAGCCTAGATTTAATTTCAAAATAGATATGATAAAAATGATATTATATATATGAGAAATTATATTTGTGATTTACAAGATTAAATTTCAGATATAATGATTTGGTTAGACTAGAGATTTATAAATTTAGTGTTTCAATCTACTTTGTTGTATTCTTCTCCTCTAGTTGATGAAGATGAAATCATATAGTCCATTTAAGATTAACTACAAGATTTTTATATAGAATTTAAAAAAACTCATGAAGCTATGAATGGTGGGTTTCAGACTCATGCTACAAAAACACTCACTTTAGTTTGTGAGGATGCCAAAAAGTCTAGTTAGGATATTAAAAATATAAAAATAGAAGTTGATTATTATATAAGATGGATCCTTACAAAGTATTATTTGAAATGAATGTTCATAAATCATGGGTTTTATTTAAATGTTCCCCCATAACTCAATATTGTTTGCCTCAAGTTGAGAATCTTAAAGATATGAACCCTATTGTTTAAGCCTCCATGGAGAATCGAGATATTTTTCTTCAGGCCATAGAGCATGATTCTCAAGAATTTAGTTATTTTACCCAGTTAATGGAACACTACCTACATAACTCTTAAACTACAATCTTAGATCCCTCATACATTCTTATGTGTTAACCTACCACTTCCTCTTCGATCAATCCTTTTGGTGTCACTCATGCCCAATCCTTTAAATAACTTAGACCAGATTCCATGTGAGTAGTTGTTGGATACAACACCTCTACTTCTACCCCCAACTCTATTTCTATACCTTACTCTACCTATGATCCTACTTTTACATCTAAATTAAAGTCTCTAATCCTTCATACAGAGATAACATGTAAACTTCAAATGGATTTTTATTAGGATTTTTTATAGGGATTTTTTTAATTTGATTACACTCTTCTTTTTTACTTTCTCTTTCGATATATTATTAATATTCTCTCCTTATTTCTTTGTTTCTTTTGTATTTATTTTTTATAATCTCAAAAGGGAGATAAATATGATAAATTAATATTCATTGAATAAATAATTCTTATTGATATAAACCCTTTGAAAAATTTCTTACATTTAGTACAGTTATTTCAATATTTTATAAATGTTACTTTGATGCATTCAATTGATCTCAATTTATATATCAAGATTTGTGATCATCAAAAGGGGGACATTGTTAGATTATATTACAAAGTCCATATTTTAATGACCCAAATAATATTTATCTTATTATTAATGATATTTATGTTTTATGTAAGAAATTAATTTACTAGAAAGACATTAAAAATGATAAGTATAGAGCTTACAATGACACCATACAGTGTGATGGTTTGATGACCATATCACCTTAGAGAATGATATGTTTAACATCACCATTTGTGCCCTAAATAATTGTTTTGATATAGTAGAATGAAATTTTCAAAGGAATAACCTTACCACAAGAAATAATCCCCTTACTAAAAGAATAAATAACCTTAACACATGAATAAATAACCTTATTAAAATACGGAATTACTTTATCATAAAAAAGATTCAACTTCTCTCGTAATAATAAATCACCTTAATAGAAGAATCAATCAACTTACCATAAGAAGGAATCATCTTACCATAATAAGTGATCACCTAACTGAATGAAGAAGAATAGCTAAATATGTCATGTTACCATGCCAAGGTACGTGTAAATTTACTGATAATAATTTTCCAATGTAGTGACCTCATGAAGAACCAGATAACCACATGAATAAGTAAGGTGACTACATGAGGAAATGAACCCACCATTTTAAACTACCGCATTATCTCACCATGAAAAGTTCTCATGATTAACGATGAATGTAATTCAAGTGAATAACAAGGTATTTCAATTAGAACACCTTTTATGTCACTCAATGTTTTTAGAATTACTAAAAACTTTGTTTAAGATCCTTCTAAAGAAGAACTCAAGGGCTAAAAATATTCAAATCATCATGAATTGAGTTGCATAAAACTTTCATTTCCTTATTCTTGTACTCTTTCAATTTTATGCTTTACTTTTGATCTATGTGATATTGTACTTTATTTATTTATACACACTATCTCATGTTCTTAAATTGGAGAATAATTTCTATTCTATCAAACTCTCTTTTACTTGTATACCCACATCAACTATAAAAAATGTCTATTATGGACTGTCATTTTTCCTTTACATGTATAACGGTGTAATAGGCATTCATCTTGGAAATATTATGTGTTGCTATTTGTAAAACTCTATCTAGATTGTGGATTTTTTTTATTTATTTAAAAATATATTTGGTAGAAGGTGATTTAAAAGTGGAGGAGATTAAGTCATAGCTTGAGACTGAACCCCTTGTTTTATTCCTCCATGTGTTTTAGTTTTTGATTTCTATATTTCCTAGATAAAACTTTATCTATTACTTAAATCTTAAAAAAAATATCTATTTTGATAGTTGATCTTAATTTTTTCTTATATAAATAATTTGATTAAGTAACATTGTTTCAAAAGTTAAATTATTCACAAGATAATTTAATTGATCCATTATCACATTTCTGAGAAACTATTTGAAAGATAAAATTTATATAATTATACTATTTTGATTAACTATGATATTTTATTCAATTTTGTGGTTTATTTTTAATTTATTTTAACATAATTTTTTATTGGGAACTCAATTCACCCAATATTGAGTTACTCACACCCACCAAAAAGTGGATTTTCTCAAAGTTATTCTATTTGGAATCTGTTGTCCATGATTTACAATTATATTATGAACATGTTCATGCTTTATAAACCTAGGATTATGTGAACAAGCTTGTTCTTGATTACTTGAATTTAGTAAATCAACTTATTCATCTAAAACATCTTTACTACTCTCAACATTTTGTGAAGCCTCACATTTCTATTTAATAATAATAGATTCATCATCATCACTTTTGAATAATTTAATTTCATGATATTTCACTTAGTTTATGTGTTCCATCACTCTCAAATCAACAACATCAATAATATCTCATATATATTTATTATTACAACAATATCTACTTCCATTCGGTGGATAACCAAGAAATATACCATTAACACCTCATTATTCAAATTGTCCCAGATTTTTACTATTAAATTTGATAATGTAGAGGATACCAATCACTCTAAAATATTTCAATCAAGGATATTTATTGTAATACATCTCATATGATGAAAATGGTGAGTTTGAAATATATTTTTTAGGAAATTAAATAATGATTCAATGTATTGTATCCAGAAATATTGAGATCTTGCATGCTCCAGAAACATAGTTCGATCCATCTCTATAAGACTGATATAATTTCACTCTACTACACCATTTTTTTTATGGCGCATATGATTCACTAATTTCACAAAGAATTCCATGTTTTTCATGATATTATTTAAATATTACTATGGTGTACTCAACACTATTATTAGTTTTAGACTTCTTAAAAGAGTTACAACACCCTTTTTCTACACTTCCCCTAAGACTTTTAAAACATTATAAATTATTTGATTAATTTTTCATAAACATGATACAAGTAATGTGATTAAAATCATCAATAAAGTAAAAATAATAATTATCTCTAAATGATGAATGCTTCCTCATAAGCCCACATATGCTAGAGTGAACAATCTCCAAATGACGAGTAGTTTAAATCTCAACCATTTTGTATGGAGTATTCACAATCATTATATTTTGAAAAGTGGGACATATCAGGTTAATTTATCTTTAAACATAGGAAAATAACTAACATTATATCCAAAAATAATACGACACATGTAATTTATTTTATAATTACTATTTCTTTGATGCCACAATTTATTTTCTTTCTTCAATCTTAAATAAAACAATTTCCAGCATCATAAATATGAAACAAATTGACTCTTCTTCACTGAACTCTTTTCAAGATGCATCCATCATTCAAGTACTTAAAAAAATATTTATGAAAGATAGCATCATTTCCTTCATCTCATAACCGACACACAATAATATTATTGTGTTTCAATCCTTTAATATACATGATGTTTCTAAATTTCAATTGATCTTTCCTAATAAATGTTGATCTAACAACATTTAATGTGAGTAAACCATCATTTCAAAAGGTCATGAAGACTTTTTTACCATTTTTAACATTATTGAGATGATTTATATATCCTATAATATAATAAGAGTAACCACTATCCAAAATCCATTGAAATTATTCTTTTTAGGATTTCTAGGAAACATCACAAACCATAGATTTTTTATTTGGATCTCTACTTCTTATTTGGATACTTTTTTTAGAATTATATCTTAATAGAATGTGAGATGGTATCATAATAAGACAACATTTTATAAGATGACCCGGTTGCTCACAATGTTAACAAACTACTTATAATGTTCAACCTCTATTTTTAATTTTCAATTCAAATTTTACGGACTATCTATGATTTTTTTTCTTTTGAGTGACATTAATCTCCCACAAGTTTTTCCTTAGAACCCATGTAAACTCATAATTGTATTTTTAATTAAACCAATAAAGCCTATAAATGTTCCCAAAGCCTCTACAATTCCATTAATATCCATAAAACATATATTTTCCTATATAGACATTATGATTCCCAGAACAATGAACCTATCTTTTAACCCTATTCTAATCATTATTTTTGGATAGTTTATTAAAAAAATTGGATGAAATCTTGACTCTTCCTTCTTCATAAAAAACTAATTCTCATACCATTTTCATCACCATTTATAACCGTTTTTTCATTAAAGTATGGGCACTCAGAATTTCTAGTATCTAGAAAATCACTTGATTTTTATACAATCATGGTCTTTTTGATTTTATTCTTCTTTCCAAAAATAACACATGTTTAATTGATAGTTTACCTTTCATTTGAGACTTATATTTTCTATATTCAATCCTTAACCTTACTTAATATTTCCTAAAATTTATGAATGGAGTTTTAATTTGTTTTTTTTAATATTTTGAAGAACTTTTTCCATACTAATACATTTTTATTGAAACAAATTGAACTCCTTTTCATTTTTTTGGTAACATACCACCCCTCCTCATTGGACTGAGAAGGTAGAAGAAGGTTAGTTTTCATTAAGAGAAATTCCAAAGGTGACAAAGGCTAGAAATAAATTCCAAGGGCTTCATTAACAAGTGGGGGATGATTTTCCCTTTGAAAGTTACACAACTAACCAACATGCCATAACAAAATACTACTACATAATTCATGACAATAAAAAACATAAATTAATACCATTTATATCAAAAACAAAATTCAAAATATTATCACAATTAAGAACTAAAAAAATCATTATAAGCAATAGAATACAACCAATAATACTCAATGAAAACTATATAACTCGAAGATCCAACATGTTCTCCACTCTACTCCAAAAAACAACCCATGCATCACTATAAACCACTAGATAGGTGGGATACTTTAACTTTTACCATCTCTTGATAAAAAATATCTATAAAAGAAACAATGTGAAAACACATGGGTGAGTAATGAAACTTAGTAGGCTTTCCCCAAATGACTTACCTACTCATACCACTAGGATAGATCATGCTATTACATTTATATAAAATGGTTTATATAAATAAATTTAAAAAAATTTATATATTAGAATATAAACAAGTTCCATCATAAAATAGTTCTCTCAAACAATCTCAAGTTACAAGGAAAGGAATCATACAATTCATTTAACCATTTTCTCAACTTTACATATTGGTATAACCTATTCCATTTCACACACACACCCTTATCCACACAACCATTCATGATTTATGTTAATATTAATGGTGTACCTTTACATAGATAATCCATCAATTTGATGGTATTACTTAATGACCATTATCCATCACATTACACACACGCCTAACCATTTAAGCCATATCACATTCCAATACAACCATTTACAAATGAATTTAATCAATTAAATAAAACTGTACTTTTATTGAAAACCATAACAACAACCAATTTCAATAAAACTAACCATTTTATTGAAAACCATTTTTTCCAAAAAAACATTATATAAAACAACTTTTTATTTAAAACCATTTTACATGCATCAAAACCAATCCATAAACATTCACTAAATAAGATTTCCAAAATATATTGTCCAACAATTTAAAAATCAATTTCACACAAAAAAATAAAATAGAAACCAATAATTCAAGTTATAAATATAGATTCAAGATTGAATCCACCTTACTAAGACTTTATGGAGAAAATGAAGAATGACACAAAAACCCTAGTGAAAATGAGTTAAATCTCGACAAAACGCACCTTAAATCTCTTCCCCTTTCATAAAAAATCTAATAATATATAGAATCAAAAGCCGTAGATTTATACAAAAAATAACTATATCTAAAAATAGAGATATAGAGAGAGAGAGAGAATTACATCTAAGGAAAACCAAGAAAAACTCCCAAAATGATGACTTACTGCAAGACCTCGGATTTGAAGCATCATAAAATGCATTCCGATCACTTCCAAATCAACGGGGTAGGGTTACATAGACTTATAAAGGGATAAATATCATGTTAGGGGTGGTTTGGGGAAAATATTAGGGGTCAAAACACAATCCTAACCTAGAACTGCTTTTTTTTGTTCTGGTTTTTAAACCATGCACGATTAGTTGCATCGTTAAGAAAGCTAATAACTAACCATGCACCTACCTATACCTCAAAGAGGAACTCACATAGTTGGATTGCATCATTAGACAATCTATGCACCAACTATGCAAAAGGCCATAGTCCCACATTACATGGATTATCTTAGGAGGATTTCCTATTTTGAAAAACTACGCACTTAATTGTGTGCCTTACCCTTAGTCCCTTTTACAATGTTCATGGATTCTTATAGGAGTTTGATGGTTTCCAATAAATATTCACCAACCATAAACATTCATAAAATCTGCAAAACATTAAAAAAGTCTTCTACAATATCTCAAACATCACCCAAAAACATTATATAATGAAAATAAATAAATGAAGGGTTACTTAATTGAAACTAGGGGTGAAATTATTTTCCTTTACTCATTATATTTTGAGTATCTAATTCACCAGTTCATAAAAAATCCAATTCATGTTATCAACTTATTCATGTAGCTTTAATTTTTCTTTCATAAGAAATGATTCATCGCTTTTAGAAGATTGATTTTAATTCCAGAAATTTCCTATAACTTTTTTCAATATAGAAATTTTTTAGAGTCACTACTCAAGATATAGTTTTACCATGAATTACAATTTATTTTCCTCATAGTCTTAAACAATAATACAATTTTCAACAGTAAATTATTCTTCATTCACCTTTGGAATGATAATTTTTATAGATCTTCTGATCCATTAGAAGTGAGTTTTAGTGCTTCAGAAATAAAAAATTAATTTATGGATATTCATTTCTTAGATTTATGAATGAATTGGAAATTTATCAATGCAAACCAAAGGATGAAATTGTACTTATAAATTATAAATGTATCAAGTAAATATATTTCCTTAAATTCATAAATAGTAAAAAAATTACTGATATTTAGGAAAAGATCTTGAAAAAAATATTCTATCCTATTAATATCATTTCTGATGATTCATATGGACATTTAAATCATCATATATTTATTTCTTTGAGACCCTTAACATTCCATTTATAATTCACTTTCTTGTGATCAATGACCATAATCACTCTTTATAATTTTTTACGCTTTTCTTCCATGTCAATATATTTAATTTCCAACAATTTTATAATAAATGAAGAACTTGTTATGTATTATTCCATATGACCTTTTTTACTTCCTATTATCTCTTATTAAGAAGATATATTATTAAACCCATTTCTATGTGGGTTTTTTGACAGTTTAATTTTCAAATATCAAACCTTGGATTTCCGAGATCATTTTTAAATTACGAGGGCACAATTTGTTTAAGGTGGAGAGAATGTATAACCAAAAAATTCTAAAATAATATCATTTTCATCTATAGTTTATTTGAAAAAAAAATTTATCTTGTGTTACAAGTAACAATGAGTTTCTTTGATAACTTTTTTTACATGCAAGATTGAGTTTTATTGAATAATAATATATTATTATTATAATTATATGATAGATATCACTAAGAATTTGGAATGGAGGGTATGAATAATATAATCTAACTTAAGAAAATATATATTTTACACGCTTTTATTAACTATATATTTATTATAAATGAAATAATAATAATTAAAAAGAAAATGGAATGTATTTTGAAAAAATATTATTTTTCTAAAAGACCATTTAATCACGCTTTGCACACATAATTTAAAATTAAGGTTTACTAATTTTAGAATATTTATATGAAAAAATAAACTTCATTTATTAAATCATAATACCAAATTATATTAGGGTTAATATTTTTGATTTCTCTAAATAATTTCATTTTTTGATGAATAGTTAAAGATATTGAATTTTAGTTGAAAACTGTATATTCATTTAAATAATTTATAATGTTAAATTATATTTTTAATTTATTTTAAGATAAAATAAGATCAATTTTATATAAATTAATATTTTTTATGAAATTTTAATCATTATTTATTATATATATATAGACATTGTAAACGTTAGAACATTTTCTTTTGAAAAAACCCGCTTTCTCATTCTGTTTGGAGGGTTAATTCAAAAATAAATCTTGTCACTTCTATGAGTTGAATTCAAAAAATTTGAATCCATAATTATAATAAGAATTATATATATTATATAATAATTTAAACTTAATTTTTACCATAATGATTAGTGAAAATAGTTAAAATTAATTACTATGATTATGGTTAAAACATGGGATTGTGCATTACATGAGTTTGTATTAAAATTTATTTCACACACACATAAGATTTCTATTTAATAAATTTTATTTATTATTAAGAATTATTTTGTATCTATTATATAGTTTACATAATTTTAATTTCATTCTTAAAGGATAAACTATCTAGGTAAATAAAAATATACAAGTTATTGTGATAAAAACTAAATAGGTAAAATTGAGTAAACTTATAGACTAAAGAATAACATGATAAAAATGTGTTATTTTTGCGTGGGGGAGGTTTTTATCAACAAAATAAACCCTAAAGTACATTATTTTATCCATTTTCAGCCACATAAGGTAACGAAGACCTCCCAATAGTGAGTAATTTTGGGAATTTACAAGAATGTCACTGCTCCTCAACTATAAATGGGCACCCACTCCCCTAACTTATTTACCCCTATCTAGCCATTAGATCATAAAGACCCTGAAAAAATCAGTACCCAAATTCGATAATCTCAACCTATAATACTAATTTTGGTCATAAATCTAAACTTTTAAGGATTTAGTACAAACCAAAGGTGCATACCTGAAGAAGAGGTAATGTTCTTCAGTGAGCATGTTTATTTTTTTTCTTTCTCAAACTCCTTAAGTTTTTATTTAAACATGATGAAATAATAACCTCATTATCTTTCATATATTATGATGTTGTTATAATGGGTTAATTACCTATAACCATATCTACTTACATCAAATGGTTTATGAAATCATCATTTGTGTATACGGTGAACTACCTCCTCACAAACTGATGTCGTTCGTTTTTTCATTTCCACCACTCAAGGTTGGGTATGATGATAGATATAATATATATATATATATATATATGATAGTTAAGACATAATTATACATATGGATCCACTATATTATATACATATTTTTACCTTCTATTCTTCATAATATATGATAACATCACTTGTTTATGCAGAGGAATACCACCTTACAAAAGGATGTGATTTGTCTTTCACTAACACTTCACATAGAAGTCGATAAAGATAAATCTAATGATTAAATGTGATATACATGAAATAAATAATATACTAAATAAATATTTATCATTATTTAAATATAATATATATAAATATATATATCATTTTCTTTCTTTCCTTTTCACTCATGTAAAGTTGATAACATTGTTCATGTATGTGTGGACTATTGCCTTCATGAAGTGATGTGATTCTTTTATCATCACCAAAAAACATGAATGATATATATATATATATAAGTTTATAATATGGTATATATGATATTATTATCATTATGTAAATGTAAAATATTACTTACCTCATTCCCATAATGATTATTGAAAAACATAAATGTTACTCATGCGTACTTATGATCTACCGTCTCCATGATCGCAACACACTACATTTTTCATAACAGTCATTCCTGAATAAATTTAATTGTAAAATTGATGTATAAATACAAAAATTATATCATTATAATTATTCTACATATTATATAATGATATAATGTGTTAAATAACTAAATTTTTCATGACACAATAAGCTTTAAAAAAAGGCAATTAACACTCGAAATAATTAAAATAAAGAATTTTTATTAATGAATGGGTAATAAGATATTATAAAAGGACTATATATGATATTATAAATATTAATATAGTTTTATAATAAGTTATTTAAATTTTTTAAACCCCTATAAATGAGTTTAAATCTTGTTTAACCAACATGAAGCATAAGGCAAGTGATTTATCTAAATTTCATTTCATTGAGGAAAATTGTAATGTTATGCACTTAATTTATTTAATATGGTTTATATAATACCCATTTGACATATAATATCATGAATAATTCATTATTAATGGTATTTTATGTTTTAATTTTAATTATTTCATCTAAGGGGACTTCAATTAAAATTTATCAAGTGGTAATGGATTTCATCTCAATTTCATTTCATTGAGGCACATTATAATGTTATACACCTAATCTATTTTATATAGTGTATATACTTTCCCATTGACATTTAATATCATGAATAACTCTTTATTCATTGTATTTTATGTTTTTATTTCAATAATTTAATATAAGGGGATTTGAATTAAAAGTTACCATGTGGTAATGAATTTCTTAACCCAATTTCTATTCATTAGGTTAATCTTCTACTTCTTCAATTATGTCATTATAAGATTATGTGTATAATGAATTTTTATTACCTTATATTGTATTTAAAATTTTATATTTTTTTAGCTAAAACACATAATCAAGTCATTTATTAATTCTCACTTCAATGTTATGATCATTGTAAATGTTTATTTTGAAATTTCATTATAATAGAGTGTATTTGTTCTTGAATTTCAGTTAAAGGAAATTATTTGAAAAGTTTCATAATAAAACTAATTAAATTTAATCTCTTATATTTATTTATGATATTTTCAAGTAATAGTTCCATTTTTCTACTATTTGTTAGATAAATTAATTGATAAAATGTTGTAAGAAACCCAAATTCATTTTTCTCTCCGGCCAGACATCTGTTTACTTCTAAAACCATGTTTTCAAAACATGTATTCAAAAATGTTTTCAAAAATTATTGTAAACATTTAAAAATAATTTATCAAAGTAATTTTTAACAATTTTTACTGTTTATAATTTTTTTTTCAAAGGAATCTTATGTTGTTTTACAAAAAATTAATGTTTGGATTTTACTAAAAATGTGAAATGAATATTCTTATTGTTTTCTGAACAATGAACTTTTATAACATTTATTTTACTTTGAAAAAGGAATGTTATTTTTAAATTTCATTGAATTAATAGAATTAACTTTGATCATTAACATCATTTCTTTTAATCATCCTTTACATGTTTATAAATATGCATTTAAATAAAATGTTTTTAAAAGTGATTTTTAATAAAAAGTATTTCCAAAATGTTTTTAAAATGAAAATGATATTTTCCTCAAGAATGCTTTTAAATATATATTTATGGTATTTATATTCATAAAAAACAACAACCCTTTATTGTTAATCCAGTGGGTATATGTTGATACCTTCCTTAATCTTTCTATGGTTGGTTAATGATTATTTTGAATAAGGATAATATTGAAAATTAATTTATTTATTAATTTTGTAGTTATTAACTTATCTTTGAAATATTCAATTTCTTGTTACCATTAGACATTAAATTTCTCCAAATATACATATTATTTGTCATGGATATTCATATTTACTAAACATTTTTTCATTTCTACATATGGTGTTTTACATTTGAAGTTATTTTTTTGATTGGGAAAATATTGGTAAATTAATATCCTTTATTCAATATGGATACTTGATTATGGGGCACAATATGTATGAATTAAATCAATTATTTGATATATGAGAAATGATTAGACCTATAGTGGCAGGTGGGGCCCAACATCATATTGCCCCTTTATGCATTGATAGGTCTCACGAGACTAATCAATTAACCAAATATTAAATGAATTTTTACCAATAGTTTAAACTGTCTAGTGAAAGGTACTTATAGTAGAGGTATTATGTTCTTGTGACATGATGTCCAATAATTAAAAATTTAATTAATTAAAAATTATATTATTTTTATTCATGATATTTTCACTATGATATTATCTAAAAATGAATTTAATTATTAATTTATTGATTAAATGGAATATATTTTTAGTTATTTACTATACCATATTGATTATGACTTATCCAGTTATTTAAATGGTTTGTATGCTTAGTTATTTACCTTTCCATGTTGATTATGTTTGTTTATTCATGATATATTCTCATGTAATTAACCCTAATTGATAATTTTTTGTCAGCCTTATCTGGTTTCTTTATTTTGAATCAATGGAGTGTACTATATCTTATATGCAAGGATAGTCTGGAGGGAATAAAGTTATTCTTAAAAAGACTATGTTTCAAATTGTGTATTAAAATTTAATTTCATACTCAAGTATGTATCTAGTTTACCGAGACAACTAAATTATTTTTTAAATTGGGATGTGATTCCTTGAATTTTATGCCAATGTAATAAAATTAAGTATCAAATATTGGTTTCTGGGTTGGGGTCACTATAATTGGTATCAAATAAAGTTTAGTAGAAACCACACGAACTAGATTGAGGAAAACATAAATTAGGGAGCATAACATTAAGATAGAATTTGAGGATAAGTATATTATAAAATCCTAAAGTTATGATAAGTTTTATATTATGTAGGTTTTCCATGAAATATATATATTTACAGATACTAAAAATGGATGTGGTTCTGGAAAAAATGTACATAGCTATTATAATTCTAAAAAGAGCTCATTAAGATTGACCCGATCATCACCTAGTGCATGATAACGAGCCTTACTACACAGTTGGTTTGAAAATATTAGGGGGGATATTATTAGGATAATTAAAATTGTATTTACAAATTATTATGAAGGACTTGATTAGATAATGATAATGAATGACCTAGGGTAAATACTATACCATGGAATGATATATGTTGAAATAAAAATAAAAGAAGTATTTTTGTATTGGGATTAAAGAATTAAAATGTAGAATAATTTTTCCATTGTTATATTGGTATAAGACTCATGAAACATCTAATGATTGTATTAAATTTAGAATCACATATGTATTCCTCAACTTAAGAGTTATGATTACTATCATGGGTTATGAGTTTAATATTGACCATAAGTTCAAAGTCTTAAACACCTCTTTTTAGGTTTTATGTGATGAGATTCTACCATGATTATGGATATTTTAGGAGAAATTTATGCGAATATAATCCATTGGTTTAGTATCTGTTCAGTAAAAAAGTAATTTTTGGAATAATGACTTTAAATTTGGTACACATAATGTATTTATAACCTTTAGGGTGAATAAGATCATTAATGACAATGTAATGATAGTCAAACAAGATTATTAGACTTTGTAAAAAAATAAGCTGTATTAAAACCATTAGTAAATGGTTATTTAATGATTAATATTATTTCAAGGATGTCCATCATATTTGTTTGGGAAAATTATAGGAATTATATTAATATAGTTTTAGAGAAACACAACTCGTATGTTGGGTGACAACCTTCTACATCTGATAAGGTAGTGGGACTTGATCCCATGACTAAAGGATGATAAGGGTTTCATAACTACCACTAGCCTACATGATGTCTTGGTTAATATTTTATTGTTTTTAGCGAAATTTTTTGAATAATAAATATAAATGATGAATAATTTGTGTTGATTGTTAGGTTTAGATAATAATTTATCATATTCGAAAACTTGTGCAAACTGTATTTGTTTTAAAAAAAGTTAGAGAAAT
Source organism: Viscum album (assembly GCA_963277665.1). Classification (NCBI taxonomy): domain Eukaryota; kingdom Viridiplantae; phylum Streptophyta; class Magnoliopsida; order Santalales; family Viscaceae; genus Viscum; species Viscum album. The sequence goes on along the minus strand of OY728143.1, from coordinate 1,186,600,623 downwards.
ATGTACATATTTTTTTACAGATCTTATGATCGATTATAAGTAAATTTTAGTACATCAGGAATAAATAAATTATTTTTTCATATTCATTTCCTAGATTAAGAAAATAATTAGAAATTTATCGAAGAAAATCCTAATAATGGAATTGTTCTTCTAAATTAGAAACATATCAAGTAATTATATATTTTTATATTCTTAGACAGTAAAATAATTCCTCAACATTAGGGAAAATATATTAAGTGAAAATTTTATCCTATTAAGTGTATATTTGATGAATCATACTATTATTTAAATCATCACATATTTATGGATTTGAGACCCTTAGCTTTCCATAGACCATTCAATTTTTCATAATCAATGACCTCAATCACTCTCTATAATTATTTATGCTTTTCTATAATGTATATATCTTTAATTAACATAAATTTTCATTTACATATAAACCATGTTATGTGTTATTCAATTTCAAGTTTTTTACTTCCCATTCTCTCTTATTAAGAGGATATTTAATTAACCCCTTTTTGATGTGGGGGTTTCAAAAAAAGAATTTTCAAATATCATACCCTAGATTTCTAATATCAAGGTTAAATTTCAAAGAATCTATTTATTTATGGTGGGGAGAATATACCACCTTGAAATTATAAAATAATAAAAATTTATTATATAGATTATGTTACATGAAATACTTTTTTATCTCATATTAAAAGAAATAAAAAATTTCTTTGATAGCTTATGTTACATGCAAGATAGAGTTTTAAAGAACAACAATATACTATTAGTATTATTATATGACATTTATCTCCTAGCCATTGGAATGGAGGGTAAAAATTGGATTAAATAACAATCATTTAAAATAAAAAGGAGTGTTTTCTGAAAAACTATACTTTTTCAAAAAGATGGTTTAATCGCACTTTGCACGCATAATTTAAAATAATTTATAACAATTTTAGAAACATTATATTAAAAAATAAACTCTACCTTTGAAATCTGAATACCAAAATTATCTTAGGGTGAATTTTGGGTATTTTTTTGAAATATTTCATTTTTTGATGAAAAGTGGAAAATACTGAATTTTAGTTGAAAACTACCTTTTCATTTCAATAATTTATAAGTTTAAATTATATTTTAAATTGGTTTTAAGGTAAAATTATATAAATATTAGATTAAATAATCTAATATATGTCATTAAAATCATTTTCATATTGAATTTGGATATATAAACAATATAAACATTTGAACATTTTCTCTCTAAAAACCTACTTTCTCATCCCATATACGATATTGATTTTAAATTAAATTATTCCCCTTCTATGAGTTGAATTTAAAAAAATAGTTTCAATATTTGGAATAATAATAATAATTTATATTATATAATAAAGTCAAATTATTTTTTTCATTTTTATTAATGAAAATAGTTAAAATTAATTTATGTGATTACGGTTAAAACCGTTTTTTATTACATATGTTTGTATTAAAATTAATTTTACATAGATAGGATCTTTTTTTAATAAATTATATTTCATATTTATAAAAATTATGTATAAATTAATAAATAAAATTTATTTTAATTTTAGTCTTAAAGGATAAATTATCTATATAAATAAAAAGATACAAGTTACAATGGTAAAAACTAAAAGGATAAAATTGAGAATACATATAGACTAAGAAATTACATGTAAAAATGTGTTATATTTTGTGTGTTGGAAGTTTTTATCAACCAAATAAACCACAAAATTAATTATTGATCTATTATTGAGCCACATGAGGTAATAGAGACCTACCAATAGTTAATACTTTGTTGTATTTACAAGAATTTTAGTCCTCCTCAACTATAAAAGGGAACTCAATCCCCTAACTTACCCACACATATCAAGACAATTGGATCATCCAAACCCTGAAGAAATAAATTCCAATATCCCCTAATCTTATCATATATGACTTATTTTAATATATAAGTCAAACATTGAAGGCTTTAGTGAAATCCCAAGGAGGATACATGAAGAAGAGGTAATGGTCTTTAACAAGCATCTTTATTTTATTTTTTTATCCACCTTCTCAATTTTTTATTAAAATATTATTATATAATAACCTCTGGATCTTACATATTATGTTAGTTTTTTTATAATGTGTTAATTTTATAAAAAAAATTGCACTTACATTAAATGGGTTTTTGAAATCATTGTTTGTGTGTACGGCAGACTACCACCTCATAAACTGATGTCATTAATTTTCCAATTTCAACCTCTCAAGGTTTGATATAATGATGAATACAAATTATATATATGATATTTATAAAATATTTATATCTATGGAGTCACTATATCATATATATATATATATCTTATATTCTATTACATATATGATAATGTCACTTGTGTGTACGATGCCATACTTCCTTGTGAATCAATGTGATTCTTATTTCACGAACGCTTGACATGGAAACTGATAATGATTGAGTTAATGATTATATGTGATATAAATGATACAATTATGTTATTAATGACATATTTATCATCATGTAAATATTATATATATATATCATTTAATGTCTCTTCTTTTCTTTTCACTCACATAAAGATGATATCACCGTTTGTGTACGTGTGGACTACCGCCTTCACAAATAAATGTGACTCTATTTTCATCGACACACCACATGAATGATATATATAAGTATATAATATGCTATATATGATATTATTATTATTATTCTATAAAGGTAAAATATTACTTATATCCTTTATATGATGATCATGGAAAAATTTAAATATTACTCATGCGTACGTATGACCTATAGTCTTCGAGACCATAACATACTTTATTTTTCATAACTATCATCATTGATTGGTTTTAAAAGTAAAATTGATGTAAAAATAGGATAATTATATCATTATTACTATTTTGGAGATGAAATAACTTTATAATATGTGAAATAAATAGATCTTTCATGATGAAACACACTTGAGAAAATAAGGTAATTTACCCCTAAAACAACGAAAATAATGAATGATTATTAATGAACGTGTAATAAAATGATATAAAAGGATCATATATTTTATTATAAATATTAATATGGTTTTTTAATATGTTAAAATAATATTTAAAAGCACTATATAAGAAGTTGAATCACGTTTAACCAAATGGGACTGTAAGGTAAGAGATTTAATATCGATTTAAATTTATTGAGAAACATTGTAATGTTATGCACATGATTTATTTTATATATGGTATATAATTCTCCTTTTACATGTAATATCAAAAATAATTCATTATTAATTTTATTTTAAGTTTAAATTTGAATGATTTAATCTAAGGGGTTTTGAAATAAAAGTAACAAAGTGGTAAGGGATTTCATCTCAATCTCATTTCATTGAGGCACATTGTAATGTTATGTAGATAATTTATTTTATATTATGTATATACTATCCATTTTAAATATAATATCATGAATTATTTATTCTTCATGGTATTTTAATTTTAATTTTTAATTATTTTATATAAGTGGATTTCAATTAAAAGTTACCACGTGGAAAGGGATTTCTTAACTGAATTTTTTTTCATTGGGTTAATCATTCACTTTATTGATTATGTCACTATATGATTAGGTGTAAAATTAATTTTTATTACCTTATGTTTTATTTCCACTTGTTTTATGTGTATTTAGAGTTTAAATTCCAAATCTATTCATTGATTATTTCTCATTTCAACATTATGATCATTGTAAATGTTTATTTCACAATATCATTCTAATAGAAATTATTTGTTCATGAATTTCATTTGAAGTAAATTATTTTTAACATTTACTAATAAACGCATTTCATTCTATATTCCTATATTTCATCCTGAAATTTTCATGAAATAATTATATTTTCCCCCTCTTTAGTACTTAAATTAATTGAGAATTTGTTTTAATCAAATATGACTTCATTTATCTCTTCGGTCAGAATTTTTTTTTCTTCTAAAACCATATTTTCTATTTTTTTAAAAAAATTCTTATACTTTTAAAATTCATTTGTAAAAGTAATTTTTACTGAATTTTACTATTTTAAAACATTTTTCAAAATAATATCATTTAGTTTTAAAAATAATACTCATTTGTATTTTACCAAAAATGTGAAAGGAAACTTCTAGTCATTTTTGAAACTAATAACTTTCCAAAAAATATTTATTGCCCAAAAGGAAAGTTCTTCTTATCATTTAAAAAATGTATTGAATTACCCAACGTCATGATTTTTATTTCTCTAAAGATTCCTTTTTAATTTTATGAATATATTTTTAATTAAAATTTTTTAAAAGTAATTTTCAAAGAAAATAAATTTCCTAATGTTTTTCAAAATGAAGAGGATTTTTTCCTCAAGAATGTTTTTAAATATATTTTTATGAAATTTATATTCATCAATGACAAAAAATTATTGTCACTCTAATGGGTATATGTTAATATTGTCCATATTCTTCCCTTTAGTGGTTTATGATTATTTTCACGAAGGATAGTCTTGAAATTTAATTAGTTGGTTTATTTTATAGTCATTATATTAGACCTGAATTATTCACTCTCATGGGATCATTAAACATTGAATTTAACTAAATATACATATTATTTATCATGTATATTATTATTTATTAATCCATATCTAATTTATACATCTGGTATTTTACTATGAATATTATTTTTTTATTGGGGGAAATATAGGTAAATTTGTATCCTTTACTCAATACATATACTTGATAATAAGACACATTATTTATAAATTAAATATATTATTTAATATATGAGGAATGATTCAGACCTACAGTGATGGAGGGATAACATTATATATCCCCTTGATGATTTGGTAGGTATCAAGAGAAAAATTAGTTAAAAAGGCATTAAATAGATTTTTACCTGTATTTTAAACCATATTGTGAAAGGTATTGTTGGTGGGGGTATCATGTTCTTGATACATGATGTCCAATAATTGAGTATCATCTTCATTCAGAATTTAGTAATTATTATCTATGATATTTTATCACTGATATTATGTATGGATGTATTTTATTCTCAGTTTAGTGATTAAATGAAATGTGCTTCTATTTATTTACATTTCCATATTTATTATGCCTTATAAAGTTATTTAAATGGAATGTGTGATCAGTTATTTACCTTACCATATTGATTTTTTTTATTGATTCATGATATATTCTATTATACATAACCCTTACTGATCATTTGATCACACCCTTAATTCTTCCATTTCTCAAGAATCCATGAAGTGGACTGTATTTGATATGGAATGATATTCTAGATGGATAAAGTTAATCTCAGGAAAAAAAATTATGCATCAATTTTTGTATTCAAAAGTAATATAAGACTCATGTATGAATCTAGTTTTCCAATACTGCTAAACTATCTTGTCCTTCAGAATGAGATTACTTATATCTTATAAAAATGTAATAAAATCATGAACCAACTTTAGGTTACTGGGGTCGTGGTTGTTAAAATATATACCAACTCTAACTTCCATATATTTGGTTTCCCACCATCTATTTAGATCAAAACCTTCCACTACTTCCCCATAATTCATTCCTCACATGTTTCATACACTCTAATTTCTTCCTTAACATTACATTGTTCACCAAGGTTTGAATCACTTTCTCACTAATTCTGACCTAATGGCCTTGCCATAACATCAAGGAAGTTACTTTTATAACATGTATCATACCTTACAATACTTTTATTAGGTACACAATCATAGTTTCAATCCTTTTTCGATAACAATGAAACCTTATAAAATATTTCAAGCTCCATTCATGAGTGATTTATAAACAAACATTTTATAAAAAAATTAATGGAAATTAAGTTATTCCTCAATCCCAAGATGTGATCCACTCATTGTAAATTCATAAAGCTTCCACTCATTATCCTCATAGAAACATCCTCCATACCAACTATCTTATGAGATTTATCTTCCTATAGGTATACTGTGTCAAACCTTAAGAAAAACATAATTAATTATACTTCCTCTCTTAGATGACGAGTGATATTAAGATCTAGACTCTCTCTCCCAAGACAAAAGTGAACTATCAGCACTTATGAGTAATAACCTGATATATTCCCACATCAGATTCATGGGTTCACTTCTAAAAGTGTATATTTAAGAGTTAACTATGTGCTAATTATAATCCTTTTTAAGGTTAATTTTATTCTCACAATGCTAGCACACGGGAACAACTTCTATAAAGATACTCCAACCTAGGATTCTTCTTAAATTACCTTTATTATGAAATTTCCTAATTATGGGACTTCCTCTTCCTTCAATGTGACAGAAATCACTTTAAGATGCATGGATATTCTTCCGATGAAGCTAGTTGTTCAAGAAAAGGTCTTAGAAAGCTAAAAAACATGATAATTATTTAATCCCAAGTTACTCAGAGTAGTTTCCATCTTATCCCAATGATCAAGGTGTGATGAGAGTAATGGGAGTGCACATTCTGGATCTCTAATGTTCATTTAAAAACTCTAAATGACTTCTTATCATGTTGAAGATATTAATATGATAAAAAACATTTTTTCTAAAAGCCTCATCCCAAAAAATATCCTAATATTGAATACTTTGTTTATCACCAAGGGCTTCATATACATGTTAGTGAGGGTTTTATATATTCCAATATGGTCTTCACCTCTTAGATATTATATGAAAAACTCTATATTTTTAATAATATATAACATTTGTAGTTTTTTAATATTCATGATTATGATTTTATATATATGATTTAAACACACATATATGTTTATAACATGTATTAAATTATATTTTATAATTAATTATATTTTATAATTACTTATATAGTAATTTTATATTTAAAATTATTATATTTACATTTTGATAAAAAAGAATTTTATTTAAAGGTTAAATAAATATTATTAAATTTATTTATTATAGGATATTTTATAAATAAATATTAATTTATATAATTATACATTTATATTTATTGTGATAAATAATTTTATCAATGTATAGAACAATGATATGGTTTCTCATTTGAAAAATATGTTTTACTTTTCATAAAATATTTCAATTTATTATATGGATTTATTTAAAATTTAATTTTATAAATATATAATTTGTATTTGATAAAATAAAATTTATTTTTAGATTCATTATATCAAAGTTATCTTATGATTAATTTTTGAGGTTTTTCTAAAATGGGTGATTTTTGGTTGAATATATAGTTAAAATACAGTTTTTCAAAAGACCATAACTTTTAATACACCATTATGATGAATGTATGACTTAAAATTTTTTAAAACAATTTTATTGAAAAAATATGTATTTAAGGAGAAAAATAAATCATTTAAAAAAATAATTTTTGATTATGAAACTAATGTTTAGCATTTTGGAGCCAAAGTTATATTTTTTTAATAAAAAACTAATTTGGGATATTTTATTTTAATTAAATATTAAAAAAGAAAAATTTTGTTTTATATTTAGTTGAAATTAAATAATTTTTTTAAACTATATACTAACATATTTAATGGGAATAAATATTATACATGATTTTTATGTAGATTTTGTTTATGGTTAAAAGGCATTTTTCAAAAAATTGTTTGGTTTCTTTAAAACTACTCTTATTAAAATTTATTTTTAACACATCTAGAAATTGAATGTTTTAAAATGGTTCATAAATTTGGAATCAGTATGTTAAAAATAATTAATAAGTTATATTTCATTATTATTCATAAATATCAGTTACTATATAAAAGTTATTTACCACGATAAAAACTAAAATAGGGTAAAAGCACTAAAACAAGGGATAAAGAGTGAAGATATAAAAAACCTATAATTTAATGTGTAGTTAGAGTAATTATATACCAATACCTTATCAATTGTAAATTATGATTATTTTTTATTCCACATTCTTTTATTATGGAATTTTATTTATAATAAAAAATTAATATTGTCATAAATGTCTTGCATTTCACTTATTATCATAAAAATTTTGTAGTGAAAAGGATAAGAATAAAAATACAATATTAATAGTTATAGATGATAATATTTATTATGAAAAAATTATATTTATGTTATTTTTTAAAAAAAATAAGTAATATTATAATTATCTAAAACACTTATGTAATATTGATACAATTCTTGATTAAGCAACAGAGAAATCAAAGTAAATAGTTTTAGAAATATTTAAAGTCATAATATTTTGATTATATGGATAATATCACAATATTTATGGATAAAATTTATATTTAAGAATTAATTTTAATCTTTAAATTTTTATCACATGGTTATCTAAATATACTTGAAGTTAAATTATTTGAATAGTTTGGAAAATGACTTTAAAGAGTATTTAATGTTAAATTTTTTTTATTAATCAATTTAAAAAATAAAAAAACCATAAATTAAATATAATTTTATGAGAAATGACCTAGAATATTATACATGTTCTATTTATTATAAAATATTCTTTTTAAAATTTTATTCTTGACCCTTAAATACTTAATATTTGTGAAGATGCCATTGATATTTCCTATAAAATGGGACTCAATATAACCTTTTCAAAGACACATATGAGTTCGGTTTTATCTAAAAAATATGAAAAAATACCTCTCTAAACTACCCTTTACACATTCTCAATACCTCATTTTGATGATAAACCTCCAATTCAAAAGCCTTAAATTCAATCGAAAGGAGGATATTAGTGGAAGACGTAATTGTCTTAACCGAGTTCTTTCAAGTTTCTTTCTTCTTACACCTACTAAAAATATATTATAATCATTATAATATAATTAAATTAGTATAATTATTATAATTAAATGTTATTATATTGATTCAATACAAATTATATACCTTATTCCCATTTATTAGAAAATTAGAACGTCATTCGTGTTACGTGCAGACTACCGCCTCCATTAATGACAAATTTCATTTTTCATCACCACCATATATGGATGGTTTTAAAAATATATTTAATAAATAAATATAAAATGTATAACATTATTAATGTTATATAAATGTAATTGTTTCACTATATTAAAATTAATAATAATAAATTGTGATCTTAAAATTTAACCGCCTAAAACAGGCATACCGAGACACTTTTTAAGTAATCATTTCTTACAATTATATTTAATTTATATTATAACTATACCTATTATTTATTTTTAATGATAAATTTTATACTTTTTTAAGCATTATTATTTTTTAAAATTTCTATTATCACTATAAATATACATGTTCTTACTCATTCAATTATTATAACTTGTTCTTGTTTTTGACAGTTTTAACACCTTCATGGGAGATGTTATAATATTTATGCCACAAGTGATTAAAAAAACTTAAATAATGGTAATAATATGTAATAATGAAAAATTTAATATTTTTTTATAATTATTTATAGGTAACATTCAAAAGTATATTTAACAATAAATTTAATTCCTTTAGTAATTCAATTATCACCAAAATATGAAGATTTGAAGAGTTCCTTGAAAATGTCAAAATAAGTTCCATGAAATAGTTATAGGACTATATAAATATATAAAACACATGAACTACCCTATCATTAACTTTATATAGATTATTTACCCATGAATACAACTCAAAGACTAGAACCTCTAAACCGAAGCATGTTAGCAAACAAGGTGATTTTCACTCAAATATTAATTTTAACAATAAAAAATTAATATATAGGTAACTATAAATGATAAATGGATGGTATTTTTGACAAACCATTCCATCACATGGATAAAAAATTGATAAATGGGGATAACTTAGAAAAAGTGGAAGAAAATTCATGAAGAATTTCATGATTTTCAAAAGGCTAGATTTGGATTCACCCAAGGTAGGCCAAAGCATTTATGACATGAAATCACTTGTGCACCACTATGCTAGTGCACAACCTACTTGATCACCAAATCACCCTTCACCCAGGGTCCTATTTTTACATATAAATAGTCCCTTGGTGTCTTTTTTTGCATAAAAATTTCCATGAAGCCTGATTTTTGCTTTGGTTTCCCAAGTGCATCACCCAAGTCCTCTAAATCCTTTAAGATAGTTCTTTAACACCTAAGGATAGAGAATTAAAGGAGTATAATTGGATTCAAATCCATTAAGTGTTTGAAATTCATAACACTTGAGCACCGTAAGTGCCCATCCCTCTTAATTTAAGAAAACTTGTGTGCCCTCCATTCATTTTATTGGAACTTGAGAACCCCACTTCTGGGAATACCTTTGAAAATCATGAAGAATTGAGCCACATATTGCCTATGTTTAATCATCTAGGATGTTTGTAACATAAGTAACATCAAGTCTCCCAATCCTACTTGTGTTACCCATACATGTGTGTCAGTTATTCGCTTGAGCACCCCTTCCTTGATGTTCACTATACCCTTCTTTCTACCTAAGACATACATTAAGCATCATTAAAATGAATTCATGATAGATCTTCTTGTTCACTGTATCACTTGCCTAAAAGGGTTCATGTTGAAACTTCCACCAAGACCTCTTGATTTACAAAATCATAGGGAAAGGCACACCATCATGTCTTCTATTTTTATTTTTATCTCTATAGTCATAGGTTTTGTAAAGACCCGAAAAATTCAAGGAAATGTTTTTCTTAATTTTCTTTTGATTTTTACAAGAATGCAGTTTCTGACGGCACCTGATTCCGAGGCCCGGTGTGCCCGGAATCATGTTACAAAGTTTGGCTCGGGTACGTTCAGTGAACGAACGAGCGGGTTTTTCTAACTTTTGAACCGGTGCTCGGAATCAAATTCTGAGGGCACCGACGGAATCAAAGTGTCAGTAATTGCTTAGAAATGCCTCTTCTGGAGTTGCCTTTTCTCAGGTGTGGTTTTTAATTTTTGGGCTTAAAGTTAAGAAATAGATTAAATTGTACGACAAACTTTATTTTATTTCACTTAAGCCACTTGGAACCCACTTGAAGATACTTAAGCTGAGTTGTTGCAGATAGGGTTCTATCCAAAAATATCCTACCCTCTTGGTAGGATATTTGTGAGGTGGGTCCCGCACGATCCCCACCATTTCTTTCCGCTAAGTAACACACTCGCGAAAACCCGTCATTATGGAAGTCAACTAACGCATTTTCTTAATTTCTTAACGCACCAATTAATTGGGCGGTTTTATTCGTTGAATTAATTGGGAGGTTTTGTTTGTTGAATTAATTCTATGAATTAATTCATTCGTTTCTTAACCTGTTTGAAATCCGTTGGCGTAAAAATAAATAAGACCAACGCACGACTTCTGGAAAAAAATGCTCGTTGAGAGGTTTTGACAAGTTTTGTGCCTTCATCCTCCTTCATGAAGAACGCGAAGAACGCAAAGAACGCAAAGAACGTGAAGAACGCCGTCACCTCGGAGCTTGACGACGCTTCATCCGAGAGGTTCTTCCCCGCCCCAATCTCCGATCACCAACTGCTTGAGGTAAGAGATTTCAGGTTTCTTTTTAAACTTCTTTGTGGTTTATAACAACACACAGATTTAATTATTTATAATTAAATCTGTTGTTTCTTGGTCCTCAGAGTTCGTCGATGCAATGCCGGATACCGCGACGATCCCATCCTTCCACGACGAACCCCTCCTTCCGTGACGATCAAATCCGCGAAGAACCCGCGTGTGACGACTTGATGAGGTAGGGGTTTTATTGAATGTTTTATACTCCGTGGATGTTTCCGTTCAAAGTGAAGAACCCGGTTCATAAGAACAATTTTAATTCATTAAAATTGTTTTGGTTATGTTTTCTATGTGTTAATTAATCCTCCCAACTTTTATCGCCTAACGCGGAGGGTGCGGGCCAAACGAACACGGGATGACAACCCTCCGCAGTTCTTCGTTGATGCGCGGATTGGAGGGTGACGAAAAAACATGCCGCAGGGACGATCCGTTGTTTCTGCAGTGAAGAACGGGACCCGGGAGGAGCTTCGGCGCAGATGGGAAGGAAAACGGACCACCGGAGCAACTCCGGTGGCCCGCGGAAGCCCCCGGCGGCGCAGGTCGCCGGTGGCCGGAGGCGGCGGCGGCAGTAGACCCGCGGCCGCACGGTTCCGGCTCACACGCACGGGACACGGCCTTTGCCGCGTCCGCTGAGTTCCAGCGCGGCCCCTCGAGGGCCGCGGCACTTCCGTTCCGCGGGGGCAGCGCCCCGCGGCTGCCACGCTCGGCCGCTCGGCCGAGCCGGGCCGCGCCGAACCGGGTCCGACCCGGACCCGGGTCAGGTCGACCCGGTTCGGGCCGACCCAGGGGGGGTTGGGCCGGGTCGGTCTGGGCCCAGACCCCCCGTCTTCGGACCGTTTTCGGTCTTTTACCCGTAACTTGAGCTACGGGCCACCGAACGACGCGCCGTTAGCGGAAATACGATCCTTGGATCGAGACGGTCGTTTCGGTATAACACACTCAAGGTTTAAGAATACTTTGGGTTCAGCCGGGTTGGTTCGTACACGAAACCAACTGGGCTTTCGGAGCGGAAACGCTCATATCTTGAGCTATGGACGTCGGATTGACGTGCCGTCGACTTCATTGAATTCCTCTAAGTGAGATGGATCTTTTGGAATACTCTGCCTGAGGTTTGGATGTATGTGGAGTACGGTCGGTTTGGTTTTGCCTTAAAAACCAACCGGGCCCCTGGGACGAAAAGGCCAATATCTCTCAGACCGGGCGTCCAATTGACGCGCCGTCTGCGATGTTGAGTTCCTATTGACGATACAGAACTTTTGGGATACATCAACTCTGGACTATGTGTCAGTTGATGTATAATCCTCTCGGCTCGTGGATCGGACCCTCTCGAACGAGCTTGTTGTGTGCGGGAACCCTAGAGCTGGCTGCGACTGCTACTGTGACAACGACGACTGTGCAGAGATCCTCAGTGGATTCGATGGCGACGACTACAGCACTCAGCGATCCTTTGTGGGTCAGTGCTACCGATCCTGTGTGGGTCCGATCCTGTGTGGGTCAGCGCTCAGCAGTTCTATGTGATCCCGCGCCTACAGGTCCTATGTGGGCCCGATCCTGTGTGGGTCTTTGTGGGGGTTAGTTAACTATCGATCCTTTGTGGGTCAGATCCTTTGTGGGTCATTGCGGGGGTTAGTAACTATCGATCCTTTGTGGGTCCGACGACTTAGATGGATCAGTGATAATCTCTATCGTCATTTGAAGAAGTATACCTGTGTGAGCTGAAACGTTGTTTTACTTTCCTTTGTGGATTGTGTTGAGCTATCCTGTGTGGATTTACGTTTTACTTTCCCTTGTGTATTGTGTTGAGCTATCCTGTGTGGATTTCACATTTTTCTTTCCTGTGTGGACTGGGTTGTACTTGAGCTCGGAAGTTGGAGCCGAGCGAGAATTGATGACTTAGGTATATGTATGGGCAAATACCTAATCCGTGTCGGATGTTACTTCGTGATTGTATCTTTCCTTTGTGGTTTATCCTTTGTGGATTCTGGGAGACCTTCGAGGGTCTCGGGTTCCCTATTGAGTAGCTTATACTCACCCCTTCACGGGATATTCCTGCACTACGTTGTGTTGGTTGCAGACGACGGACATCGCTGATCGTGGTGGAGGCTTGCGGAGCAGGACAGTACCTGGAGGTGGACCACTGGGCGGGGTGTACTCGGAGTGGAAGGCTGGACCCGAGGAGCAGTGGAGGCTTTCTGTACCCACCCTTCAGGTGGGAATTCCAGAGGAAGGATCGATGTTGCGGCTTTACTTTTCAGTTTTTGTTTTCCCCCTTTCAGTTGTACTTTACAGTTGGGCTTGTATTTCTGGCCCCCCTTTACTTTTCCGCACTTACTGTTGTACCAGCTTTTACTTAGTGTTTACTTTTTCTCTTTCTTACTCTGTAGTGCTTGTTTACTTTCCAAAGGCAATGCCTTCCCTTTTTTCTGGGATTTTACGCCTTGGTGCTAGTCGCCAGCCCCTGGCCTATGGAAGGCGGGCTTGGGGTAGTCACGGCATGGGCCCTTAGGACGGGTCATGACAGGTTTCCTACAATTGTTCGGTTAGGGGGTTAGGGTCCTCGCAATGTCTATGGTTTTGTACCTTCATAGTCATGAGTGCTCTTAAACCAAGATCAGAGTTGATGAATTCCCGATTTGGAGGATTAGGGTTCAGCCTCTATCCTCCCCTTCTCATATCTAAGACCTATAGACTCCAGTCCTTGGTAGGGAGGGTATGGTTCATGTTTTATTTTCCTTTTGGACAAATGATAAGTCTCCCTCCTAACCATGAGACCAATTTCAGGGAAGAAATCATAGAATAAGCCCCTATCCATTCGGGAAGAACCTAATGACCTTAAATTTCATTTCACATTTAAAGGTTCATTTCACCGCACCCTCATCCACTATTTCCACAGCCTCTTCTATCATAGGCACATCCTCTTTTACCAGAAGAGAAGGAAAAGTCTGTTCTTTTGTTGAATCTTTCAAACCCTCTTGTTTCTCACACTTTCCATGATAAATTTGGTCTTAGAGGTTTGTGGTGATCACAAAATCCACACAATACACACTCTTGAACTACAATAACTCTGATTCCTTCTCTAATCATGATATGTAAGATGCCTATTTAATAACTGAGATAAAAAAAAACACCCTCCTTTGTGGTTAGTCCCAATCAAAATCAAAAAATGAACTATGAGAACTCTGATTCCCACCATAAATAGGATACGTAGGAAGCCTTCCTAAGGCTTGAGCTCCACATCATCTCATCCATAAAATGAGAAAATCAAGCTACCCACAATGGGCATCCTCCTAGGTTTAATCCCCAATCTTAATTTTCTTAATTCAGAAATCCTCCTTAGGATTAAGCCCTAAGTTAAACCCCAAATCTCCATGAACTAAAATATCCTCATGGAACCTATCATAGCTATTATTGGGCTTCCTCCTTACGAGTAACCCCCAAATTAAGATCTCATATCATATTGTCTCAATACATTACTCATGATACCTTTTTTAGGGCATCGCCTTCAAGAATAATCCCCAGCTTAGTACCCTCAAAGGTCCATACTCCCCTAAATGACTTACCAAACTATGTGGGATTTTATTATCATTCAAATTGGATAAGTATTAATCCTCTTTGAGTTCTAAAACAAACACCCAAAAATCAACCATGTTCTATTTTAAACACATTCCCAGCAAGGTCTAATTCAACATGGAAATCCATATCATTTCCTAGTTACTTGGGATACTTTGGTATATATACCACACCAAACTTTGACTAGGCATCTTACAACTGGATATCCTTACCACATGACATTAAACTATAAGGTTAGGTCCTTATCACATGACCATAAAAGTTATGATGTGTCTTATTAAGTTTTACCGAAATACGAGGGTTCTCAATCCTTTTATGAGGATACGTAGGTTTCCCATATATGGGTATGGTCCCATAATCAAAATAACTTCCATCTCCCTAAATGTCAATAAATTATTGAGTGAAATTTGTCTACCTGGATTAGCATAAATTCCAGAGTGCCCCACTAAGTGGCTTAAAAACAAGTATAATCATAACAATTTATAAAGAATCTCTAAGTAGTATATAAGAGGATACTATTGAGGGAGAACCTTGAATACATATATATACTTCCATTGATGAATAAACTAGAATACATATAGATGAATTTGAATTCCAAAAATACTAAATAATTTATTGAAAATTTCTAAGAAAACCTACATTATGCTTAGTAAATTAAAAAGGATTCATGAAAATATCTTAAATCTATAAGAGAGACCCATAGTAGGCAATAATTCCCCTCAAAAGGGTGTGATGAGCCCGACCTCCCATCCTCTCAACCAATGTGAGCTCTTAAGTATCATAGGTCAATAAACCTTACAGACACTTGCCTTGGGAAAGAAGGTCCCATTAGATATAGAACCATTGGGTGTTTTTAGTTCCATAAATATATCTGATGGAAACCATATAAAAGTATTGATTCCTAACTAGAACAACCATTCTGAGGGAAACAAAAAATGGTGAACCCGACATGAATTTATAACCAAGATAATAGTGTTACTAATATGATAGGCCCCTATTAATTGATAAAAGAGGGCTAGATAAGGGAAACAATCACGCATGTATTCTTCTAAAAGATGCTAATTTTCCAGAGTTCATTGTTTTATTTTTCATATATAAATTCACTTATTTCCAAGAACTCTCTTCATTCCAAATGGATTTATTCAAGTTTTCAACTATAAATGCCCCAAATATTGCTCAACCTAGATCCTCATCCACATAAAAGAAGCCATCAGTGACTTAGTTTCTTCAACGTTGGGTCACCAATGCACTGTTCTGAGAGTACCGTCAACACGGTATTATCCTGAACTCATAGGCTACCTGAAAGGCCCTACAAATCAAGAATAACCCTCGTTCATCCGGTCAATGATGATCAGTGGTCCAGAAGAAGATGATTCCATCCACCATCTTCAATTTTTCGTATATTTTATCCCTGGAATGTAATCACTAATCCCTCACTTATTATAGGGAGGTTGACTAAGTGACAATCCATGGCCTCATCCCGAAGACACATGGGTCCTTCCTGAAGTCTCAATCCAACAATCAACACTGCCAACACTGCAAGACAGAACACCATCAACATGATGAGTGTGTTATTTTCAGTTGTTCAGCCCAGGTCCCATAGACCCTTGCACATAAGATGAACCATCGGGGACAACAGCCAGACAATAGGGAGCAAGTTCCTAGATTTTCATCCTTCAAAAAAGTCCATCATCCGAACTTTGTAGAAAATAGTGAATGGTCACATGCACCATTACACATTAATTTATCCATCAATCAGAATCATCTAGTTTCATTCAATGAAGCCCTCCAACTAAATGTGTCGGTAATTTTCAAGCATGAATGTACAACTAATTTCACTCCCCAATCTTTCCAGTAGTATCATCTAACAGAACTTAAATAAGTCCTATGACCATGCTTAGAAAAAAACAACCATCATTCATATACACCTTCCAGCATCCATCAGGCCTAGCAACAGTATCGTTTGGAAGCACCTAGAGAAGTTAGTTGTAAATATCAATGAAAACCCTGGGGAAAAAAAACTATTTTTCCCAATGCACAAGTACTATCAATATCCACTAACAGGAAAGTGGGGATAAGAGAATGTACATACACATACTCCAGATGAAAAATATAAGAATAATACCATTTTGGTTGCTGAAGTCACCAAAAACATATTGGAAATGGGGAAAAGGAAGATATAAATTCTTTCCCATATCTTGGATGCTTTCCAAAATATCATAACACAAATTTCAACAGTACAAGAGGGACATACACCTAATTATGTCTCCATATCTAGCATGACTCATCAACATGCCATCCCATATCAGATGGACACCTTTTTTTCCAGTCTAGGGGTTATGGGGAATACTCTCCCATATCATATGGACAACCAGATCAGACACATACACTCATTCAATTAGATATAATTGGTCTATTCTGATAGCCACTCCAAAATAGGCACAGACACCTACTCGTGATAACCACTTTTCCCAACAAATGGCCCCAACTACATGTAATAGAGCATCAAAGAATATGAATCACAAAGAACTGTTAGAGAATTAAGAGTCAATATATGATCTAGATCCTCTTAATGTTTCATTTCTTGAATTCCTCATTGATTTATCTGTTTCAGCTCAAGATTCTACTCCCCCCCCATTACAAAATTATGGGAGTAGTGATAGTAATTTTAAAGTTCCTCATTGTAAAATTCATCATGAAGGATTTATTCGTGAAAATCCGGTCAATTTGGAGAACCTATATATGGATGAGCGCCACAGGAACCCTCCATATTGCCAGAAGACCATGGTTGAAGAGGATTTATCCCTTGTTGTAATCCACCATGGTGGTCCTCCCCATGACGGAATTAGCTACAAAAGTTCTCTATGCAATAGTGTTTCACATTGTCAAAAACATTATTCAACTGAAAATGTAGTGATGAGAAAGCCAGATTATCTTGAGGTACTTGTAAAATAAGTCCAGTCATGTCTGATTCCTTGTTACTGGAAGGTGAAATACTTTCTCATCCAAAAGACATCCCAAGGTGACAGTTATTCTTTAAACCTCCCTTGGGTCATTTTCCTTCTAATATAGTAGAGGAAACACCAATTTATCCCACTGGTTCTGATAAAGAAATAAGGAAGCATCCACTCTTGTCATACCATGTTGAGAAACCTATAAAAAAGATGAAGAGGATATGATAAATATGAGAAAACAACTTTCTAAGGGTGATATACCAGTCATGCTCTGGCCTTTGGAAACCTCTCAATACAACATTACAGAGATGTTGGTAAAAGATTGTATTCATGATATAAAACTCGACATATGGAATACTCTTCATCATCTAAAAGACAAATTATTACCATTTTATGAATATAAATGTCATATCGAGGTAATGAAAGGGTTTCAGTGACAAATTGACTTGGAATCTCTCTAGGTTTCCTGATATCCCAAGATCAAGAAGAAATATAAGGCCATTCAATGTGCATGCCTCAATGAATTAAAAAGGCTGTGAAAATTCATTGCGGAAACCCATTCTGGTGTTAATATTATAGGATGGTGTGCAAATGGATCATTGTGTTTCACTGTGGTCCAAAATCAGCAAATCTTGTCAAAACTTTTCCCATTCAATGTTATTTCCCCATGATGGATGCAGCAAAAGATTTATATTCAAGACCAAATAATGATAAGAAATAAAAATCCATGCTTATATTTCACTAAAGTCAGGCTCAAAGAGAGAAATCTATTTAGATGCTTCTGCATCAAGCGTATGAAAACATCAATAAAGCTTCCCTCTTGGAGGATTCCAACCATCAGATCACAAAAATGTCTGAAATATCACAATGGTCTTCCAAAATAGGAGATTTAAGTTGCAGTTGGATAATGCACCTAGCCATTGATCGAACAAGAATTCATAAAATCAGAAGAGCAACTGCACTGATATCGTCCATAGCTATTTAGAAACCACACCATCCTATAGAGACATGGGATATTTTAAACCAACCTTAGGATTTAACAAACTAAACCCAAAGGGTTAACGAAGAATAATAGGAACAACCCCAACCTTCAGGGCTTGGATTTTTCACATCCACAATCTCATCCCCAGTGGAAGTCAGTTTCTTCTAATTAGGGAAGAATCCACAAAGCAAATGCCCAACTGAACTATCCAAGAATTCCCTTCAGATTACTATTCATTAAAATATTCATGGGGAACAAAAAAATAAGATAATTTAGTCACATATAGGATAAATAAGAATACAATCTCACAAAGATTCTGATATAATTCCATCAATTCATTATGTGTAAGTGAGTGTCATTAATACCATCATCAAAGATCCTCCAGAAAATGAGTCCATTTGGGGAAGTAAAAGGATGAATTTCTTATTCATAATGCATTAAACACAAAAGAAAATAAATTATTTGTGTGTACATTAAATCAATATCTTACCCAAAATCTAAATATTCCCTCGAATAATCAGCTTCCACCTCTTTGAAGGGCACCTAATAAAAGGAAAGTTAAAGGTCATATCATGTATCAGTTTTTCATTAGAAAAGGTAAATCTATTTCTCTTGAAGAAATATTTTCCCAGTGAGAAGAGGAGAAGGAGTTGAGAAGACTCAATGCAGAGTTACTCCAATGCATCATTCTTGCTAGACGTGATCCTCAAGTAGATCCTAAACTTGCACTTCTAGTAGGAGTTCTTCAGTAAAGTATGTTTTTTCCACTACTGATGTGGATATTGTATTCCCTCTATTTGGTACACAAATAGAATAGGTTGAAGTGAATATTTATACGCCTATCCATAGGGTTATCCATGACTAATGCCTGTAGTACCACCACTAGTGGTCTTGCCAGTCATTACACCTATTAAGGCTCCAACTGTTGCACCTGTTCAGGTCCCAGATCAGCATGATGTTTCTCAAATTATTATGAATAAAATTTAGTCATTAACAACTCGATTGTAATATATGGAAGGATCGATCACACTGGTACAACTAGAAAAGAAGTCTTATCCCAAATGGGTAGATCTGATTCCTCTCCCGCCAAAATTTATAAATACAACATTTTCAATCTTTAACAGTTCTGGAGATTAATAGTAGCACTTTCCAAATTTTGTTTCTCACTGTGATCCCATGATGAGGAACCCTAAATATAAAGAAGAAGTAAAGATCCGATGTTTTGTGATGTCATTGTAGGGTCTGGGCTTTGTCTAGTATACATGTTTGCAGTTTTTATCAATTACAGGATGAGACGTCATAAATTCCTCTTCCAATTCATCTCAATGCTATAAAAGACAATAATTTTTGATCTTATTAATTGAAAGCAATGGGATAATTAAATAGTATCATATTTAATTGATCGATGGAAAGGGATAACATATTCCTTAAACCAACCACCCCCTCAATAAGATTTGTTACCAATCTATGTGGAAAATACCCACGATGAGTTGCAAACACCACTAATCCCTGTGAAATACATAGGAGGGTTTCAATACCTTGCTTCGATCGCACAACAAGTAGAGAACTAAATCAAAAAAAACCAAAGCTAAGTCTTGTGTACTCCCATAATCTCCAATAATGAGAACATGAAAATAATAGGTTTCTACAATTACACTTAAGAAAGCACCTATACCTGATTCCACTTCAAATCCCTCATCATTTAGTACGGATCCACCTCCCGATATTCAAAAGAAACAACCAACTCATCAAGATGATAAAAAATATTAAAGGTAGATATAGTTCAAGGAGTTGAAAAACAAGGTCTATTCTTTTGGAAATGACCATGTCCCTCGCTACATCATCTCATCATTGAAAAAAAATAGTTCAGTTTCTGAGGCCAAAGAAACCTAAAAAAGAAGAAGATTAAGATCTACCAAATTATTTCCCCATTCATCAAATGTAAGGGTACCCCATACAGGAGTGTTTTGTTTTTAAATACCTCCTACAAAAGATTTTGGACTCTGGGTAGATGAAGCTGAAACATTCACT
The DNA here is from genome assembly GCA_963277665.1 of Viscum album. Taxonomy (NCBI): domain Eukaryota; kingdom Viridiplantae; phylum Streptophyta; class Magnoliopsida; order Santalales; family Viscaceae; genus Viscum; species Viscum album. The sequence continues at coordinate 1,186,579,636 of OY728143.1, read as the reverse complement.
AAACTAGGTAACATGGATTACTACTACCGATCTAGAGAAAGAAGGTGAGTGGTCGGAAATTAAAAGAAAAAATGCATAGAAGTATGATGACGGGATGGTTAAAAAATAATCAATAAAACTCATACAATTTTATAAACATAGTTGATATAAACAATTGTACCTTCCATCACTTATGCTGCAACCAATCCATCTTCATCAAAAGACCAGTCCTCTAAAGGAAAAATCCTCAATGAAGCGACATGGTTTTAAGGATAAAGAGAAGTCAGAAGAAGATGATGTCATGTTAAGTATAAATTTTTTGTTGACTTTGGAAGATTTAATTCCATCTATTTCAAAATCATGGGAACCACCCCTCCAAAATTCAAAACAGTAATCGACATGTTAGATATAATCTTTATCAGATGAGGAGTGGATCTTCGGATTAGTTAATGTTATTCACTCAATTTAACCCTATGTAAATTATGATTATTATTATGAACATGAATTCCCTATACTTGATCAGGGAACATGGGAAAGTATTCATCAAGGTAGAGGATACATGGGAAGATGTGGGTCTTCTAGAAGCCACTATTTTAATTACACCCCTGATTGGACCATTTCTACAACAAAAACTCGTGGGAGATCCCTTTAACGGACTGAGAAATAACAAGGGAATTCTCCCACGCATGATAGGGTTGGCCCCGACATGATCATCTAGGAAGACTGATTAGAGGTTATACCACCACTTTACCAGTAGGTGGACGTAAATAGCCAGCCTAATCCCCTATGAGTATAAGTATTTCCAATATCTTCCTCAAAAAATGGTCCGTCCACATCAAGAGCATCAACTTCCAAGAAACCTGAAAAATTTCTTATCCATGTTGGAAAACTCAAACCTTTGGACCAGAAGTATGATGTTTTGAAGTATCTAGCCCAAGTACCAGCTATGTTTTCAATCCAAGATTCTTTGAATCTGTCAAAAGATCTTTGGGAATCACTTATTGAGGCTTTGTCAAGTCCTCAAGAGTTTGAAACTGAGGTTGCTGCTGCTAAGTTATATTGTATAGAGAATGATCCTACAAAATGTCATGAAGTTATATCTTTCATGAAAAAATATTAGTATGATGTTGTTCATGGAAAAACCATGAACTTGAATTTATCTAGAAAGGTTAATGATATCAATATCTGATGATCCTTCATTGATAATTTCTTAAGATTCAACCTCATTACCATCTGTACACTCTGTTGGTTGGGTCACACTAAATCTAACTTATCTCCCTCCACTATGATGTTGTAAGGTTATGAAAAGAATGAAAAATAACCTCTATGTGATATTACACTCATAACTTAGTTTGGGGATCTAGTATCTGATTCAAAATTCATGGTTGTCCAGTAGAACACAGCTTTCAACATTCTACTTGGAAGGCCTTGGCTACATAAACATGCAACCATTCCTTATTCATACCACTAATGTATCATGTATTAATTCAATGGTCTAATTAAGAAATTTCTTGGTGATAAGTCCTCATTCAAAACTTGTGAATCTCATTATATTCAGGTAGAGTTCTGTCACAAAAAGGAAACATGGTCCATGGAAAAATATATAACAAAAATAAATTATTCGAAAGGTCTAGAAAGATCCCAATTAACCCATTAAAGCATCTTAGTGAAGATTAAATGCTGCATATAAATAAAATTTAAAGGGTAGATCCAAATATAAGCAGCCTTTTAGTGGATTCCATAATGTCATTTGTGACAATTGAGACTGACAGAACATGAGAAAATATTGATTTACCAAATAATGATGAAATATTGAATGTATATGTATTCATTCCATCTACCAAACTTCAGAAAGTATTTTCTTCATCATCCAGAATAGAAGAATTTGTTGAATTAAGAGATAAAGATATGTATAATGATTCCCAACTCACCATTTTCCCTTAAATGCTCCAAGAATACCCTCCATCATAAGTAGGGTTAGAAATGGTTGCCTCTTCTTTAGGATATCCAAATACCCACTCCTCCACTAGCTTGGAAAGACTTACTTCATCACCTACCATTAAAGTAGAGGCATAATAAGTGACATGTGAGGAAGTTGAAGAAGAGTAAGACCTCATGGATTCCCCTAAAACATTTGAGTAAGGATTTTCCACCACTGTGGATGAGTTCAGAGAAATAAATTTGGGAACAAAAGAAGATCCATGCCCAACTCTAATTAGTGCGGCCATGACTTATGAAGAGAAAGATATGTATACTTAATTTCTAAAGAGACATCAATATTTGTTTTCTTTGAACTATACAGAAATTCAAGGGCTTGACCTCAATATGTCCACACATAATTTTGGTTTTCTAGAAGAGCGTTGGGGATTAAAGCATGCAACAAGAAGAATGTACCCAACTCATGACTCCAAAATTGAGGATGAAGTCGAAAAGATTATCAATGATGGATTCATCAGGGAGGTGAAATATCCCAAATGGCTAGAAAATATTGTCCCAGAAAAAATGAAGCATGATAAAATTAGAGTTTGCATTGATTTCAGAGATCTCAACTAGCATTTTCTTAAAGATCACTTCTCGGTTCCAATCACAGAACTTTTGATTGATTCAACAGCTAGATATGAAGATCTCTTCTTCATAGATAGATACTATGGGTATAAAAATCTGAATAGACCTATACGATGAGGAATATAAAACCTTTAGATCCCCTTAGGTAAAATGTTTTTATCGTATAATTCCCTTTGGCTTGAAAAATACTGGTGTGACATATCAATCTAAAATGCAACACATTTTTAAACAATTCATAGAGAAATTAATTGAATTCTATGTGGATGATCTAGTGGTTAAGTATAAACAAATATTTTACCACTTGTATTATCTGAAGACTATATTCAACAAGCTTCAACAATATAATTTGAATATAAACACCTTGAAATATGATTTTGGGGTAACCTTGGAAAATTTTCTTGTCTTTTCTGTATGTCATCATGACATCAAAGTCTATACTAAGAAGACTCTGTCTATCCTTGGAATGTCACCTCATTGAAACATGAAAAAGTTGACAGGAATTGAAGGAAACATGGACTATATCCAACACTACATAGTAAATTTGGCAGGAAAGTGTTTTCCCTTCACCAAATTAATGAAAAATGGGGTCACATATCAATTGACCAATGAATTCTAAAAATCATTTGATACCCTTAAGAAATACCTCTTGATCCCACTAGTATTTATGTAACCTATTGAAGGAAATCCACTCATTCATTACATGACAACCTTGGAGCGATCACTAGGCACCTTCCTTACACAAAATAAAGATACTGGGAATGAAAAAATCCTTTACTATCTTAGTCAAACCATGCTTGATAAAAAGACTTGATATAAAGATATTGATAAATGCTACCTAGAATTAATATTTTCAATTCAAAAATTGAGACACTATCTACAACATCATGAGGTCCACTTGGTATCTCACAATAATCCACTAAAATTTATCCTCAGTCTTCCTATGATTACAGGGCATCTAGAATGGTGGGTGGTTATTCTGTAACAGTTTGATATACTATTGTTCCTCAGAAAGAAATAAAAGGCCAAGATTTATCATACTTATTTACTGAGCACTCATCTATGGAAGAGACATCATTGAATACTGAAATTATTAGTGAGGAAATATTATCTATTCATGAATGTCCCCAAATATGGGAAATGTACTTTGATGGTGCTTCTAGAAGTCTAACGAGGAAGATAATGGAAATCCCTAAACTCAACAATGTTGGGCTAGGAATTGTGATAATGTCCACAGAGAATGTAGTATTTCCATATTCCTTTCACTTATCATAAGGTGGTACCAACAGTGAGGTAGAATATCAAGATCTCATTGAAGGCATGTAATTAGAACACAAAGTACTAGTGGATTACCTAGAGGTGGAGGGTGATTTAGTATTAGTAATAAAATAAATCAATTGGGATTAATCAATTAGAAAATAAGAACTAATTCCCCTATGTGATAATGTTTGAGGGTTAATTATATAATTTCCCTCATATCCCACATTTTATTATTTATCGTGGTCATAAAATTTCTAAGCTGATGCATTGGAAAATGAAACCACAACCATGGAAGATCCAAATCAGGATGAAACAATCATTATCATTGCTCATCTTTGAGTGGTTTTAACTTTTTTTCAAATAAGAATAAAGGGAACCAATGAAATCTGTCCCATTTCTGAGCCATATTTCTATACCACAAGATGGATGAAAACCATCATGGAATATCTCTAAAATAGGGCACTTCTGCTAGATAGAATTAAAAGAGAACAGATCTGGAGACGACCTGTTAAGTGCACTCTTTTTTATGGCCCAGATCCCCAAAAGATCCTCTATAGATGGGGCTTCTATGGAATTATTCTCATATGCATTAATTAGGAAAAAACTACGGCTGTTATGAAAGAAGTACATGCCAGAGAATATAGTGCCCACCATTCTGGGCATAGTTTATCTAATCAAATTTTAAGGCTTGGATACTTTTGGCATTCAATGACGTAAGATTGCCTAGATTTCAATAAAAAGTGTTATCCCTAACAGATGCATGCCAAATTCAATCATCAACCCTCAGAGTTACTACATATAGATAAATACTTAGGGCCATTTTCTATATAGGGAATAGAAATAGTATGACCCTACCCTACAGCTACGACTAAGAAGTTCAAGTATATTCTTAATGTTACCAATTTATTAGCCAAATGGCCTGAGGGAATACCTATAAAGGAAGTTTGTGCCAAAATAATTGTTATTTTTTTCAAAGCTAATATAATTACTAGATTTGGTGTCCCTTATACCATATTGATGAAAAACAACTACAATTTCTGTTCTGTTAAGGTAAAGAATCTATATTAGGGGCACAATATCAAATCCAACCATTCATATTACTACCAAGTAGTGTCCTATGAAAAGATAGTGGATTTAAATAGGTACCTATCAAATATACTCCAAAAGATGGTGCATAAAGATAAAATATATTGTCCTGATAAGCTCTTGTATGCCTTGTGGTCTTATCAGAATACTAATCGTATTGCAACACGTTCAACCCCATATTTTTTGGTTTATGGAACAAACGTAGTTATGCTAGTTGAAATTCAATTTCTTTCACTATGAGTTTCCATCAGTGACCAGTTATTTGAAGATGAATAGTCCCAAAAGTGACATGATGATCTGGAACAATTAGACAAAAATATATTGCATACCTCGCATCACTTGGAAGTTTATCAGAATAGAATAATAAAATGTTTCAATAAGAAAGTTCAAATCTTCTCATTTCTTAAAATAGAATTGGTATTAGTTCTCAGGACTCCGATGATACCAAGAAAGAATCCACCAAATCTTGAACCAAAATTAAAAGAACTTTATTCCACACATAAGGTCCACTCTAATGAACCTTATTCCTTAATCTCAATGGATGGAGAACTTATTAAAACTCCAACCAATGCAATATTCTTGAAGAAGTGATTTGGGTAATCACATAGATATATGTCCTAGTTTCATGATGTTAAACTACATAGAAACCATCATCATTGCCATAGTATGTTAAACTACATATTAACATACACATCCATACTGCATGACGTTAAACTGTATAGCACCTTCATCCATGCCGTATGACATTAAACTAGACAACACTATTTTTTCTTACAACATGAAACTAAACTGTGCGATTAAAATCTCCTTCATTTCATGTTAATAAATCCCAAAATATAACACAAATCAGTATTCATTGTGGTCCTTTAAAAAATATTAGCTTCTATGCGTAAGCATTACTCACATCATTAATACTATCTAGTGCACATGAGAACCATTTCTCCCTATGTATGAATTAGATATGCATAGGGACCCCTTTTCAAGAACTACGTGTGGCTTGATTCTTGCCCCTAGAAAGATAAGTAGTGACACTTGAGTCTTATCCCCTAGTCCATCCGCAATGTTACTTTAACATCAGGTGACTTATTTCCTCGTCGCAAGACATTGAACTGCATGGTTCTTCCATAATAATGTATTTCTTGATTCTCATTCCAATGGGATACGTAGAGATGCAGAAATCTCTAATTTTGGGCTGATTCCTAACAAAATAAAAACTACCCCATTCATTATTTTATGAGTCAGATATGCATATGTAATACCATCTTCAAGAATTACATGTGTCTTGATGATTTCACATAGAAATATATTTAGTGACACGTGGTATTTATCCCCTAGTCCTTCCACAATGTTTATTTTACATCAGGCAACTTACTTCCACACTGTAAGATGTTAAACTACACAATTATTCTAGAACTACGTATGAATTTATTATCATTCCAATGGGATATGTAGAGATTCCCAAATATCTAATTTTGGGCCTAGCCATGACAAAAATAAAAATACCCCTTCATTCCCTGTGTTTATAAAGCAAACCTACACAGGGAATGTTTTATGAACTATGTGTACCTTGATTATTTATCCAATAAGATACATAGTGACTCTTGGGTTTTAACCTAGGACCAACCACAATATCTCTATCTTTTCACGTCGGTTTATCTTTATCCACACTAAAAGATGTTAAAATTCATGGGAATTAAAGAACTACATTTGGATTCATTCTCATCCTATTGTGATTCATAGTGAAAACTAGGACATAGATCTTAGTCCCATCCACAAGACAAAAGAAAATTACCCTTCTCCTGCATACAATTTAAAATCATTACAGGAGACCTTATCTTGGGTCCTCTCTTCAATGAGACCATCAAGGAAATAAAAGATATCCCCATTATAGATATGAGTTGGATCCAAAATCATGGCCAATATTAATACAAATATTTCTCTTTTTCATTGGACATTACCTCGTTCTCATTTCATACCCCTAATCTTGAATATTTTTAGATCTTCATAATCTTTATTTGATTTTTTATTGATGGAATATATGATACATGAGAGCTCTTTTTCCTGACTTTATAGTACGTGTCCTGAGGTTGAATTGAATAGGTATCCCATTAAATGGACATGTCAGCCAAAATATTCCATTGTCTGGCCATACAGTATATAAACCAATTGGCCAAACATAATAAATCCTAACATAACGGGTTTTCCAAAAAATAGTAGCTTCATTCTTGAGAGAAGCCTTTTCTGTCCCCTTAATGATTTGATAACAGTATGCAGGAAACCATATTTTAAACTGGTCATCCATTACATATTTTTCCATATCTTTCATCTCTATGTGAAAGTATCCAAGAATGTGGTTTACACTATTTCTCTCCACTTGTTCAAAGCATACTGAAATAACCTTGGATCATTTGACCACATGTCATCCAATGTTTCCCTAATATTTTGGTCATAATCGTATGAATTAAAAAACTATAGACACTATAGTTTTTATGTTCGGATCAGACCTTCCTAGAAATCATTTTCCATTATTTCCTTATAAATCATGAATAAAAATACCCTTTCTGTATTTAGGTACTTTTATCCATAAACAAAACTCTATGATTTGGAAAATCTGAATCTCCATAAATTTGTATTTTATCAATAGAATGTTTAATACCAAAGAGATATTTTACCCAACTATGTATTACATACCCCTAGAGGGCCTTGCATAAGTCATCCATATAACGGTCCTATCAGTCAAAAGATGCCACTGTTTGGCTATGCGGAACTTTCCCTAGTTGGCCCTTCAAAATACAGCCCCTATAACAGGTTTTTTAAATTGCAGTAACTTTGTTCTTGGAAAAGAATTCCTATAATCAGTTTATCCCTTTTCCCATGTCATTCACTGGATATAGAAATTCCCAAACCATAGTTTATAATTATTTCTTTTGGTACCTGAATATGGAATCATGTTTTCTGAAAAATTAGAAAAAATTTACAGATTCATAAACCTTTGTTCAAAGATAAAGACCGTAAATTATATCCCTATAATATCCTGATTGCATGACTTGAAACTATAAAACCCCCTAATGTCCTTATTCATTGACTTGAAACTACATAACCCCCTAATGTTCTTGTTGTATACTTTAAACTACTAAAACCCCCTAATGTCGTTACTGCATGACTTGAAACTACACAACCCCATAAGTCCTTGCGGCAAGACTTTAAACTGAACAACATATTATTAGAAAACAACTTTTTTACCGAATGTTCCCTCCATCAGATACCAAATTTGTGTAGGAGTGGTTTCCCATTAATATACTATGATGACACAGATGTCCCATTTTTTTCTTAGATTTATTTTCATAGGAAAGACACCCATTATGGTCTTGATACATCTAAATCTTAAATACATTTTTTATAAGAATTATAATTTCAAATTTATTGAGAGCTCCTTTTACCTGACCATCCAGTAGGATCCCAAGTTAGCCTTTCATAAAATCCTCCTACATAATGGGCATTCCAGCCTAAGGATACTACTATTGAATATGCAACACATGCCCTAGTTGGATCATCATAATATAGTCCCCTTAATGGGGTTTTGAATTAGTGATAACATTTTTATAAAAGACCCCTCTAATCCTATAGTGCATGTTTTAGATTTGAGGATTATAAAAAAATCACAACATAAGATTCCCCTAGGAAGTATCTAAATAATATCAGGACCTTTCTCAACCATCAATCCTTGTTTGGGTTATAATCTTACAATTCAAGGTCAAGTCTATTAGAACTTAACCATTTGTCTTATTAGTCCAACATGAATGACTCTAAACTGCCAATAAAAATAGACATAATACTTACCAGATTAAAAACCCACCAACAGAACTTCAGAAAAAAAGTTTAATCTCAGCTCTGTAGACCAACACTTGGTATATTTTAGGCAATATATTAGTGTGATAAAAAGTTAAAAGGAAAAAATTGTTTGGTTGAAACATTAAAAGAGAAATCCTAAGAAAAATCCAAATCTCGCCGGCTAAGTCCCCTCCATATTAGGCTTTGGAAAAAAAGAGTTGGGTGATGACACAAAAGACTCAATGTTTTTAGGGTTGTTCCCCGGACCCTATTAATAGTAAAATTTCACTCATTAGGTCCCTTGTTTTAAGGTAAAAGTTAAAGTTTCCCATCCCTATCATTGTAAATATTATTATCTGACATAAAGATGAAATGTTATAGAAATAATCTTTGATATTGCAATTATAGAAAGAAAACAAGGATGAAGATATAGATAATTAGAAACAAAATAATTTTCATTTATAAGAAAATTTCTCTATAGGAACATCCAAAAATCAGAGTCTCTTTGTCATAAGTTATAAGAGGTCATCAATATAACCCTTCATTTGTTGAATGGTCACCTAGGACCTGCCAACCGCCTACTAAAGTTTTTTCAGTTGACCAGCCTTAGTTTCTGTAGCCTAATGAAGTGATTCTATAGCATCTGCAATGGCCTTTTCCCCTTCCTTTTTGAATTATAATTCTAAGAAGTGTAGTTGTTCAATTTATTTTTGAATAACATCCAACACTTTCTAAAGATGAAACTTTTGAATTGCCTTCTCTATGATTTGATTCTTGAATGCCCTTATTTTTTCACTATGACTGGTGTCAGTTTGAGATACTGCTGCTCAGAATTCATCAATGTTAGAAGGAAGTTTTCCTTCTATCAGATACTAATGAAATTTTTACTATTTCTCACATTTTAGAATGGTCTTCTTCACCATAGTATGAATTTTACGGTAATCCAATCCTCTGAATCCCAACATGCTGAACAAACCTGAGAGTCATGGGATTTTCAATGGTAGTTCCTTGAGGGTTGTCTCATAGTTAAGCTTATATATATCATTCCATGATTTGCGACGTGTGATACATAGAGTATTCTATAACTCTAGATCCCAATCAAATTCACCATCATCATGAGGGAAGTAATTTAAGATTAATGAACTTAAAGAAGTGCCTTGTTCTTCTTCTTCTCTAACAATGGCTACCCTTCTTCCTGATGATGGTTGAGTTAATGCATACTTTTATCCCAAAAACCTAGAGATAAAAGTTAAAAATACTATATAATAAATTAAAAAATCATGATTAGCTTCAAAAGGAATGAATATAATGGGAAATAATTACAATGGTTGGTAATTTTTTTACCTAATAGTAAGTCAGCATCCTGAGAAGATTCTTCACCAACATTCCTAGCCTCAGTAGTTTTTGTTGGAACCTCATGGTAAAGGATGATTTCTTGAATTTTCTCATGGTTTTGTAGATAAATCTTAGGAAGATTTTCTATTTTAATTTTCACCTGATTTATCACTTCCCTAATAGTGGGTTTGATAGTAATGTCAATGTATCCTCTAGAAACTATTACTATAGCAGCAAATGTTGATGGAACTGTATATTCCAACCAATTATGGTTAGAAAATCAAACATAAGAATATTGATTTGATAGACAATAAAAACTCAAATCCATTTAGTTCTATATAAGTGACTTCAAATTATTCTAAAGTATTAGACATATTAACATGTTCTTATAATTCATCAAAATGAATGCCAAGACTCATCATAGAATCCAATGAAACCCCAAGCCCCATATTTGTCTCACCTGTGTGAGCGCTTGGAGAGGTTGGTTCATGAACCTCTTTTGAAGACTTTAGACCCCAAACAACTCACTCAGTGATAGCCGTAGGGTTAGAATCAGTCGTCGTAGGATTGTTTGGTGCATGTTACAAACCTGAAATATTATAGAAATGGAAGTTAGTTTTTAATACACATAACTTCTAATGAGGCACTTTGGACTCACTAGAGGTCTCCTCTCTCACAACATTTGGAATAAGATCAGTTCTGAGAACTTATGTTGTTTTCTTCGGCCTGGACACCTCTTTAGTTGAGGGATATGCTTCCTTGGTAGGAATCATCACTTTATCTTAAGTGTCCTCCGTAGTTCCCCAAGGATCATCAATAATTTATCTAAGGGAATAAATAGAATAATTTCATGAAATTCAGAGAAGTTTAAAGACTTTCTATAGATAATGCAGAAATTAATGATTTCAGGAATTATTACCTCTATTGAGAAAATGTTTAACCACAATTTTCTTTCTTCGATGTATTTTCTTATTATTTTTTGGGAGGGATAACATCATAATATCAAAAAAATAGTTATTTGAGACCACAAGACTCCTTCCATCTCATCCTCCATGGCCTGTTAGCCTGAAGATATCCCTCCTGATTCATAAGGTGATTCAGTAGCCCCGAGTTTGGTACCAGCTGGACTATACCATAGTGATGTAACTTTAGTTGATTTTATCCTTATCCATATGAAATTTATGATGGTATTTACCCCAAGAAATAATGATTTAGAAAAATTCAAAAAGCAAAGAAAAAAATAATATGAGAATAAAAAAATTCACATCTTCAGGTTTGATAAAATCACACCATTTGTCATCAATATGAGCACCAATTACTTTTATGATGCCATAATATATAATTTATTTCACTCCTTTTGGTTTGGGGGTTGATTTGTTAGTTTCATATATGAGCATCTACAACAATCATATGTAAATTATTTCTTCATCAGGATTTTTCTCGAAACGAATATCAAATGTGGCTGAGAGATATTCTATTTATGGAATAAACAACCCCTCACATAAAAGCAACCACGTGGTTTCAACATCATAATAAAAACCCTAAAATGTTTGATCTTCCTCTGGTCATACATATTTGGAATACATATGATCTCACTGTGAAGATGACCATGCAGTCTTATATCTAATAGGATTCCTGATTCCTACCGTCACAAAAGGTGGATAATTAAATGGAACTTGTTTCTCTTCGGAATGATGAGGACTAGACTACCTTGGGGAAAATTCTATCCAAGGTTTTTTATCCCTCTTGACTATATTGGATGGATTGTATCTTTTATGAGTTATCTTCAGTGATATAGTAGCCTCGTCATCCTTGACCTCTAACTCTAATGAATCAGCCTCTAATGATGAGGAAGTACCTTCCAAATGAGAGGGTTCATTCATACTCTATAACTTTACAATTACCCATGGGACATCATTGTTTATAACTCCTTAAGGGTTTTATGAAAAAAAATCATTGTACCATATAGTAAATATCCTCTCTGCATTAGTGTTTGGTAAATTTAACACTTCCCCAGTCTTCTCTGCGGTTGATAGAAACCATAGCTGTCGAGTCACCATCAGTTTCTGCACTAATCTGACATGCACTATAGGAGATATAATAATCTATTGCATAAATTTTAATTTGTGTGATAATATATAAGGAGAATAATATTCACATATAATTTCCCCATCAATCCCAGTGGCCAATACACCATCTCTGCAAGCCAACATATACGCCCTCACCTCTAAATTGGATATCCAATCATCAAAAAATATTTGTGTTGGTGGATTTTCATAAATAAAGAAATGTAACTCCTTTAACATACTCAAATTTATCTTAATGTAATGAGTTGTCGTGGAAAAAGGTAGGATACCAAAGAAATCATGAACAGGTGTTCATAACGAACTTCTGAGGACCTGGATCCCACTTTGCACAGCACAGGTTCTAAAATGAGTTGTGATCCATCCCAATAAAACTTGTAATGGTCCTGCTATTCTGAAAGGATATCTTCCTCTATGGATATGAAACAATATAATATGGATCTATGCTAGAATAGGGTTATCCAACCCCATAATCTTCCTCTCTTCCAGTTTGGCTGCTATAACAAATGTTCCAGGCCTTACACCGCCCATGGAATATCAAACAAGAAACAAATATTCATAAATACATATGGCTAAGAAACTTACAAGATGCATCCTCATATGAATTTTCGAGTTAACTTCATACCCCCACATTTTAAACTATCCATTCTCTATTGTTGTATAGAAATTTTGGGGCACACCTCTCTTTTCAGCCCATGGGAAACTTGTCAGATGAATGTTGGTGGGAACTTTATCCTTATTCTTCATCAGTAATATTTCCATCCACTCCTCTAGATGAATATCCCTTATTGTTTTGGATTTTTTGTCTCTATTCATTATTTTGTAAAATATCTTCAACAACTCACATTCCATGGATGGTGTCTTTTCTGAATCATTCCATGTTTTCTTTGGAGGAAGAAATTCCTCATACATATCTCTAAGGATCAGAGCAATAAAAATATTATAGACATCCCACAAACTGATTCATACTTATCCATGTGTCAAATGGATGGAATCAATCTATGGAATCCATTGGATCAGCAGTTTTGGTACAAAATATTCATTCCTATATACATAGATTTTTCTAACCCATACAACCTTCAAAACTATGATGCTTTTCAGATAATCTGTAAACTCCCCACATGTTTTACACACCCAATATTCCCACATCCATTCTGGTTTAACACCCCCAATTAAGAGAAAGACTCAAATTTTATTTGATCCCTTCAATTTATTTGTTTTAGAATCATAAAAAATAGATGATTAATTATGCGGCTACAGCTCAAGGGTATGTGCTTTCAAATATGGAGAATATGGGCTGTGTTGTATGAAATATGCCTTAGCTGTTATCCCAACATTGATATATGTTCCCACCATAGAAAAATTGGTAGATGATAAATTTTTTTGGTCTTGAAACCAAGTAACTGGAACATAGTTCGTTGTTTCTGGTATGTTGACATCCTGCAGATGAACATAACTGTAAAGTTCCTAATAAATACTCCATGGAAAATCTTGGTGATAAATCTTCAGATAATTTTCTATATCAGTGTTGACGCTCATTTTTGTCACAGAGTCTAAACGAATGCAATGGGAAATGACTTAGCATAAAGTGATTCATCCTTTGATAAAACATCAAAAATTAACAAAGGCTTGAACAAGGATACAAATTTACTTGGGTAGCGCAAGTTCCCTATTGGTCGCGCAAGTACACTTGTGTGCCACATAATGGTCACGCAGGTGACTTGCACGCCCTTTTTAAAAATTCGCCCAGGGTCTCTTTAGCCTATAAATATCCCTGTGGGCCCCCCCATTCTGGGGATGAAAAATTCCAGAACCTTAAATTTCAGCTCCCGGCACCCTAGTCTCTTCTCAAAGCTTTCGAACACTTCTAAGGTAATGTATTACCTAGAACGGAAGATCTAGAGAGGGGGAGGAAGGCCTAAGTGTTGAAATTCATCAACACTTGCGCGCCTGAGTGGCCAGCCCTTAAGGGAAATGGCCACACATGTGAGCCGCCTTGATCCTTCACCAAAACTTATGCACCACACTTCTGTAAGCCCTTATGGATAGTACTAAGGGCTTGAGCCAAGTCTCACCCAAGTATTACCCCAAGGGATAAAAGTCGCGCAAGTACCCATGTGCCGCGCAGGTATACCTGCGCGACCCAAACTTGTGCGCCCATGCAGTACCTATGCGCCCACCAGGAATTGTGTGCCACTCCTTTTTTGGGTTCCCCTCCTTCCCATTTCACCCCTCTTACACCTATCCCTCACTCATCTTCAGGATTAAACCTTCAGAACTCTCTCCAAAGCCATTTATGGCATGATTTCCTTGTTTTCTTCCTTATCTGAAAGGAATTCTGTGGAACATCTCTCAAAACCCTGTGATTTACACAAATTTACATCACTAAAGTTAGAGAGTTCATTCATTCAACCTCATCCTTTAAGATGAGAGAATCCTTAACCCGAGATTGGGCATCCTTTTTAGGAGTAAGCCCCAAGTCCTCATGAATTTGGGCATCCTCCTTAGGAGTAAGCCCCAAGTCCTCATTAATTTGGGCATCCTCCTTAGGAGTAAGCCCCAGTCCTAATTTCTCTTAACCAATCCTAATTTAATTTTGATTTGGGCTTCCTTCTCATGAGTAAAACCCAATCATATGTCCCCTCCTAACTTGGACATATTCCTTAGGAGTAATCCCCAAGATTAGAATATCCAAATCTCCACAAATTACATATACCTTTATGGAACCTATTCCTGGATTTTTTCCCTGAAGTAAATCTTAATCATCATCTATTTGGGCAGTCATACATACATAAGCCCCACATCATTTCTTATGATTGCATCTTTCAAGGCACAATTGTCTGGTTTTACCAATACCTCTTGTTTCTCACACAGAGCATGACTCACGTGACCTTAGAGTGTAAATGTAATTATGACATTTTTCTTTGAGCCATCAATCATACAATAAACATCATACTCCCTTATTTGAACTACGTGGGTTTTGATTACCTTTCTAAAAAAAGGATACATAGGTAGCCCATCTGCGGGTACGATCCCAATTCTGAAATAATCCATGTCCTTCTGATTGAAAATAAACTTCAAGTGCCCCACTGAGTGGCTTTAAAACCAGTATGGTCATCATAATGACCAAGAGTCTTTTATGTATTAAAGGATACCATTGACTAAGAAATATCTAACACATATAGATGATTCTCTATCGATGAATAACCTCTAATACATATAAGAGATTATCTAAATTTCATACATATTTAATCATTGATTGTCAGATCTAAAGAAAAGATCATTTTATACTTGGTAATGTAATAAGGATTCACGAGCATAACTTAAATCTATAAAGAGAGTCCCTAAGTAGACAATAATTCCTCTCAAAAAGGTGTGATGAGTCTGACCTCCCATCCTCTCGACCAATGCAAATTTCTAAGTCTTATCAATTCACAACTAATGAGCACCTACCTTTGGAAAATAGGTCCAAATGGATATGGAATCATTGGATGTTTCCGGTTCTACGAACAAACCTGTTAGAAACCTCTTGGAATACTTTAATCTTAAATCAATGAGATCATCCCCAATTCCAGAGAGAAACAAAAAATTGTGAACCCGACGTGAATCCTTAACCAAGTTAAAATGATGTTTTACTTATTTGTTAGGCCCCTATTTAAAACTCAATTAGAGGGCCAACAAAACAATCAATAACATATGTGCTCATCCAAAAGATGTAGCAGCCGAACTTGCCAAACTTATCTTGATTATGTTTGTTATATCAAATAGGAACTCTTTTCCAAGATCTTCTGCATTACGAGAATGGATTTTCTTAAATCCACATCTGTGAATACCTCTACTGTGAAAACCTCTACTACGAATGCTACTACTGCTACTCCTACTAGATCGTCGTCCGCTCTGAGGAAGACATCCCCTACTTAGTGTCTTCAACGTTGGGTATCAAATGCGCTGGTTAAGGAGTACCATAAAAACGGTACTATTCTGACTCTGGAGGCCACCCGACAAGCCCTCCAAGTGAACTATTCACCCTGTTCATCTGGACAGCGACGACCAGTGATCAAGAAACAGGTAGTGCCAACCACCGTTTTCAACCGTTTCGGGTCGTTATCCCCAGAATGCAATCACCAGTCCCTCCCATATTCTGGGGAGGTGAATGAGCAGGCCCCTCAAGGCCTTAATTAAAAGAGACAGAAGTCCTTATCGAGGGATCCCATCAACAATCTCCGCCAGACTCATGTGGCAGTGCACCCTCAACATGATGAGGGTATCAACTCCAGGTGTTCATCTCAGGTTCCTCGAACCCGAGCAGACAAGAAGAATCACCAGAGGTGAAATCCTGTCAATAGTGAGCAGGTTCTCATCTCTGCCATCTCCGGATAATTCCACCAACCTTACTTGGTGGCAATCAACGAGCAGGCACACACACCCATCCGTTTTAATTCCGCTGTCCATTAGACTTGTCCGGCAGTATCACACCAGTCCCGCCAGGAAATTCTGGCGGAGTAATAGAGACAGGAACATACACCTGCTTATAAATCATCAGCTAGTCAGTAGGCTCGTCTGACTACATTTAATGGAGCTCGTCAACCATGTTCGGTGAAGTGAAATCAGTATGCACATACACCTTCTAGTATTGAACAAGCCTACCAACAGTCTCATTTGGTAGCACTCGGAGAAGTCAGTCGGAAAGCTCCAGTGACAAACAGGAGGCAGACTCAACTCACTGCCCCCACACTTGAGTACTGTAAGGATTCATTGACAGGAAAAGGAGGACAGGAGTAGGAACACACACCTACTTCAAGCACGGAATGGATGTATATCCCCATTCTGGCAGCTGAAGTCACCAAGCATATTCTATCAATGGTGAAAGAGCATAAGAAAATCTCTGCTCATATTCTGGATGCCTGCCAGGATATTGTAACAGCTTTAGTAGCATCTCAGGGAAAGACACATAAATCTATCCCTACCAGTGGAGTGACACATCAACAGTTCACTCCGGAACAAACACACACATCTGTTCCAGTCCAAGAGGGTTGTGGGGAGTACTCCACCATATCATACAGACAACCAAGTCAGGCACATACACCTGGTTTGAGCGGAGATAATCATCCTAACCTGATCATTTCTCCTGATCAGGCACACACACCCGCCACATTGAGTAAGAAGGCGTCTGAAAAGAAGACCTGCCCAGCCCAGTCAAGAAATCAAGGGCCAATCAGTAACAAGGCCTTACTTGATGCTGGAGTTCTTGAATCCCTCAGACAATTATCTGTTGGAATTCAAGATTCTACTCCCTCAGTTCCTAATGGTGGGAATATTATTTCCGAAGGTCTGCATCAGACACTTCCTCATGAAGGCTTGCTTCATGACAGTTCGATCGATCTTGAAGTTTCATCTTCAGATGAGAGCCACAATAACCCTCTGTGTGTCCAGAAGGTCAAAGAGAAAGAGATTTCATATTTTGTTGTAACCCATCATGGTGGTCCTCCCCATGATGATGAATTTAGCTACGAAAGCCCTCTCCGCAGTAGTAATTCGCATTGTCTGGAAAATTCTTCAGAAGACAATGCAGTGATGAGAAAGCCCTCTTATCTTGAGGCACATGCAAAAGTAAAGCCAATCATGTTTGATGCTTTACCATCATAAATTGAAATACTTTCTCAATCAGAAGATAGTCTGGGGTATAGGTCATTCTCCGAACCACTCCTAGGTTATTCATCTTCTAGTTTGATCAGTGAATTCACGACCAGTATTTTTGAATCCGATAAAGCAATAATAAAGAACCATATCTGGTCTAAACAGGCAGAATAATCTTCATTTAATGATAAAGAGGAAATTCTGAACATGAGAAAAAAACTGGAGAAAGGTGAAGTGCCGGTCATTTTTTGGCCCTTGGCTGACTCTCAGTATGATATTCCAGAGATGTTGACGGAAGATGGAATACATGATATTCGCCTCAACATATGGAAAACTCTTTGTCAATTTAAAAAGAAATTATTATCTTATGATGAATATGAAAATCATGTTAAGATAATAGAAGGGTTACAACACCAAATTGACTTGGCATCTCTATCAGTCTCTCGATATCTGAAGGCTAAAAAGCAGCAGAGATCCCTTCAGTGTTCATGCCTTGGCGCACTGAGAAAATTGCGCCAAATAATTACCATTTCCCCTTATGGTATTCATATCAAGGGATGGGGTGTTCATGGAGAACTACATTTAATTGTTCTCTCTAGTCAGCAAGCCCGCTGAAAATGGTTTCACGCAATGTTATTGCCCATGGTCGGCCAAAGTCAATGGGTTTTGTTTGTAATCAAAAGATTTCCCAAGAACATGCTTCAACTAGTTCCTCTCAAAATCAAGAATACAGAGAACATGTTTTTAAATTACTATTCCATCAAGTGAATGAGAATATTGAACATGCTTCTCGTATGGAGCAAGCACATCATCAAGTGACAGAAGTGTCAGAAATCATCAAATGGTCTTTTGAACCAGGTGATAAAAGTGGATGTCGATTGATGCATCCATCTAATTTCCAGAACAAGGTCTGCAAGATCAGGAGAGATTTTAAGAATGTCTCAGACATAGCATGTCAAGAGCCACCCCAGCTTGCCAGACTGGCAACTCTTTTAAACCAACCCTCAGAATCAATAAATAGGATTCGAGGAGTTGAGCGGGAATAGTAGGAATAGCCCCAGTCCACTGAAATAGGGACTTATTCAAATCCTCAATCCCTCCCTCAGAGAAAGTCATCCTTCTCTCGATTGGGGAAGAAGCCTCAAGAGGAAAGAAGAGACAAATTATCAGGATAATCCCTCCAAATTATGGTTCGCCAAGAAGTTCCTGAGGGATCAAATCAACAGAAGGTGATGTCTTGTTAGAGGCATGGAAGAAGAAAATATCACAGAAATTCTTATAGAAGGGATGTGATGCATTATGCATAAATTAATGTCATAAATTCTGTTGTTCCTGATCCACCAGATGAGGCTCATTCAGAGGGATCAGATGAAGAGGTTCATGCTCAAGAAGTTGTACGCACAGACATAAATGAAGAAGGTGTGCGTACACGAAATCAAAGGCTTACTCAAAACCTAGGTAATCCTTCAAGTAACCCACTTCCCCCTCTCCGAAAGGGATCCAATAAGGGGAAAGGAAAGAATCATGTTACATACCCTTCCTCTAGAGAAGACCAATCGCTCTCAATAGAGCAATGATTTTCACAATAAGAGGAAGAAATGAAGGAATTGAGGAGGATGAATACAGAACTACTTCAGAGTAGTCTTCCTCCTAAGCATGCTGAATTCAGTCAGTCAAAGGAATTTGTTGTGGCTAATTATATGGATCAATATTATCCTCCTTTATCAGTACACCCTCATAGGTTTAATCCTCCGGGTCAAGTGCAACAACAATTGGCGGTGCAACCATCAGTTGCAGTATCAGCCACCACATCTGTACCAGCTCCAGTCATTGCACCTGTTCAGGTCCAAGATCAACTGGATGTTTCTAAAAAGTTAATAACTATGATTGAGTCATTAACAGCTCAGTTCGAAGCTATGGAATGAAATCGTGCTCAAATTCAACCAGAAATGAGAGCTTACCCTGAATGGGTTGATGCAATTCCTCCCCCATCAAATTTTGCAAGTACCCAATTCCAAATCTTTAATGGTTTGGGAGACCCAGAGCAACACTTAACACATTTTATTTCTCGTTTTGATCCTATGATGGGAAACCTTCACCAAGAAGAAGCAGTTAAGCTCAGGTGTTTTGTACAGTCATTACAAGGACCTGATGTTGTCTAGTACACAAGCTTGCAATCCCTGTAAATTACCGGATGGGAGGATCTTCGCCAAAAATTCCTTCTTCAGTTCAGATCAACGTTCCTATGGACAACATTTTTTGATCTTAAAAACTGTAAGCAAAGGGATAATTAAAGGTTCTCAGATTTCATTGCTCGCTGGAAGGGATTAACATATTCCCTAAGCTTAGCACTCCCTCAAGAGGAATTGTTTCCAATTTGTGTGGAAAATTTGCATGATGAATTACGCATACCACTGATCCCTGTGTAATACACAGGAGGGTTTCAAGACCTTACTTCGATCGCTCAGCAGATTGATGATTCTCTTATAAATACTAAGGGTAAAACTTGTGTAATTCCATCAGCTCCAAGAGGGAGAATGGGTAGAGCAAAGACTGCTACAGTCATGCTTAAACAGGCAACAGTACCTTCTTCTACTTCAAATCCTTCATATTCCTGAAGGGTTCCACCTCTTGAGCATCAGAAATAGAGGCCATTTTGTCAAGATGATCAAAGAGATCAAAGACAGAAACAGTTTGATGAGTTGAAAAGAAAAGTTTATTCTTTCCAAAATGAAAAAGTTTCTGGTTACTTCATTTCGGCCCTGGAGAATAATTTGGTTCATCTTCCAAGGCCCAAGAGGCCGAACAAGGAAATAGATTAATATCGTACCAATTATTTTCCATTTCATCAGATGATGGGGCATCCCATTCAGGAGTGTTTTGTTTTCAAGGACCTCTTGCAAAGAATGGTCGACTTGGGACAAGTCAAATTGAAGGGTTCTTCAACTCAGGTAGCATGTGTTACTGCTACAGATCCGGAGGAAGGAGGCGAGTGACAAGAAGTAAAAAGCAAAAATGCACAAAAATATGATGATTGGATGGTTAGAAAAATTATCAACCGAAATCATGCCATTTTTCGAATGAAATTGAAGAAACCGATTTTTTCTTCTACTATAAATTCCATAGTGAAACCTCCATCAAAAGAAAAATCCTCAAAAGAGCAGCATAATTCAAAGAAATAAGAAAAATCAGAAGAAGATGAGTATGTGTCAAAGCCTAAGTTGTCTTTGACTATGGAAGATTTCATGCCATATACTTCAAAGCCACGGGTACCGTCCCACCAAACAACACGGCCTAAACAGGCTAATCAGGCAGAGTCTTCATCAGATGAAGAGTTAATATTTGGTTCTGTTAATATGATTCACTTAACAGATCCTTATTCCAGTCACATATTTGAATTCGATGAACCTGGGTTCTCCGTATCAAACAAAGAAATTAGAGGAAGTTCTAGAGGCTCAGGATACAGGGGAAGATGTGGATCTTTCAGAGGCCACTATTCCAATTCTACCCTTTCTAGAGCTGTGTATGCAGTAGAAACTCGTGGCAGAGCCCTTCAGTGAGCTCAAAAAGAACAAGCAAGTTCTTCCACCAATAGCAAATTCAGTCCTAGCACAGTTATTCTGGAGGATCGATTGGGGGTTCCACCTTCATCCTCTCAACAAGTAAATGGATCTAATCGGTCTAATTTTCCAAATCCAAGAATATTTCCAACTCCTATCCCAATACAAGATGCATCTACTTCCAAGGAACCTGCTAAACCACATGTTCCTATTGGGAAACGCAGACCTTTGGATCAAAAGTATGATGTATTGAAACACCTGGCCCAAGTACCAGGCATGTTATCAATTCTGGATGCTTTGAATCTGTCAAAGGATCTTTGGGAGGAACTCATCCAGGCTTTATCAAGTCCTCAGGAGTTTGAAACTGAAATTTCTGCAGCTGAAGTCTACCACGTAAAGAATAATCCTGCAGAATTCCATGCAGTGATATCTTTCATAGATGAAGATGAAGATGATGTCGTGCAAGGGCATATTAGACCATTGTACTTACATGGAGAGGTCAATGGTGTAGACATCTGAAGAGCTTTCATTGATTATGATTCAGGAGTCAACCTCATGCCCATTCGTACACTTCATCGATTGGGCCTCACAAATTCTGATTTATCTCCTTCTACCATGATGTTACAAGGATATGATAAAAATGAACAAGAACCACTGGGCAAGATTACACTCAGAACTCAATTTGGAGATCTTGTATCCAATTCAGATTTCATGGTTGTTGATCAAGACTCAGCCTTCAACATCTTGCTTGGAAGACCCTGGCTAAATCAACATGTTTCTATCCCTTCATCATTCCATCAATGTCTAAAGTATTGTTTCAATGGTCAATTTGGGACATTATAAAGTCCCTGTTCAAGACATGTGAATCTCAATACATTGAGGCGGAATTCTACCACATGAGGGGAAATGAGGAATCTACAACAAGGGAGATTACCAAAGTTAATGCTCCATTTGGTTTGGAAAAGATTCCAGTAAATCCACTTACACATGTGAGTACAGATTATGTGTTTCCTATCATTCAAATTTATAGGATAGACTCAAATCAAAATACTCTCATGGAAAGATCCATAATGTCAATTACGGAAATCAAGCCAGACAACATGGGAGAAAGTGGTGATCTACTAAGCAATGATGAAATCCCAAATGGAGATGTCTTCAGTTCATCTGCTGAAATCCAGCAAGTCTATACTTCATCAACCAGGCCAGAAGAAGTTATAGAAATGTTAGAGTTGAACGATGATACCGATTCTCAATCCATCATCTCCTCTGTATTACCCAAAGAAGACCCTTCATCATCAATCAGGTCATAAATTGAAGCTTCTTCTTTAAGATGTTCAAATTTTAACATCTCTTCTAATCATGGAAATTTTGCTTCATCATCTACTGTGCAAGTAGAAACAGAAGAAATAACACATGTTGAAGAAGAAGAAGATCTCAGGGATGTTCCTCTATCATTTGAAGAATGTATCTCTACCACCATGTATGAACTCAGAGAAATAAATCTGGGTACAAAATAAGATCCACACCCCCACTTTAATTAGTGCGGATATGACTCTTGAAGAGAAAAAGATTTATATTTCCTCTCTAAAGAAAAATCATGATATATTTTCCTGGAACTATACAGAGATGCCAGGGCTTGATCCTGATTTTGCCACTCATCGTTTGGGTTTACCAGAAGAACATCGAGGATTCAAACAAGCTGCTAGAAGAACACACTCAACCTATGCTTCCAAAACTGAGGCTGAAGTGGATAGTCTTATCAAAGATATCTTTTTCAGAGAATTTCAATATCCCAAGTGGTTGTCTAATATTGTCTCAGTGAAAAAGAATAATGGTAAAATTATAATTTGCATTGATTTCAGATATCTTAATTGGCATTGTCCTAAGGATGATTTTCCAGTTCCGATTACAGAACTATTAATTGATGCAACAGCTGGCTATGAAGTACTATCCTTCATGGAAGGATATTCCGGGTATAATCAAATCTGAATGGCTCCAGAAGATGAGAAATTTACATCCTTCAGAGCCCCTCAGGGTGTGTTTTGCTATCGAGTAATTCCCTTTGGCCTAAATAATGTAGGCGCAACATATCAGTGTTCCATGCATCGTATCTTCAAACCATTTTTAGGGAAATTTGTTTAATGTTATGTGGACGATATGGTGGTCA
This sequence comes from Viscum album, assembly GCA_963277665.1. Classification (NCBI taxonomy): domain Eukaryota; kingdom Viridiplantae; phylum Streptophyta; class Magnoliopsida; order Santalales; family Viscaceae; genus Viscum; species Viscum album. The sequence continues at coordinate 1,186,556,135 of OY728143.1, read as the reverse complement.
AATACAAACAACGTTCTAATCACTTGGCTGATTTGGAATTCATATTCCGCAATCTTCAACAACATAATTTGAAGATGAACCCCTTAAAATGTGCTTTTGGGGTAACCTCAAGAAAATTCCTCATCTTTATTGTATGCCATCGTGGTATCGAAGTCAATCCTGTGAAGACAAAGTCAATCCTCGGTATGTCACCTCCTCAAAATTTGAAATAATTGAGAGGACTTCAAGGACACTTAACCTATATTCAGCGTTTCATCTGCAATTTAGCAGGCAAAAGATTACCCTTCACTAAATTGATGAAGAAGGGATTCACTTACCAGTGGACTAAAGAATATCAAGAAGCAATTGATATTCTCAAGAAGTATCTCTTGAGTCCACCGGTGTTAATGCCAACTGTTGAAGGAAGACCACTTATCCTCTATGTGACAACTCTAGAGTGATCATTGGGTTCCTTTCTTGCTCCGAAGAATGATGTTGGGAATGAAAACAGCCTCTACTATCTCTGTCGGACTATGCTTGAAGCATAAATTCAATATTCAAGTATTGAGAAGTGCTGCCTAGCATTAATCTTTTCCGTTCAGAAGTTGAGACACTACCTTCAACATCACGATGTCCAATTGGTATCTCACAATAACCCGCTCAAATTCATCATTAGTCGTCCAATGCTTACAGGACGTCTGGCAAGGTGGGCAGTTATCTTGCAGCAATTTGATATTCAATATGTGTCTCAAAAGGAAATAAAGGGCCAAGATATAGCAGATTTCCGGGACGAACATCCTTCAGTGGAAGACACATCTTCAGATATTGAACTCCCTGATGAGGAAGTCTTCTCTATTCAAGAAATTCTCCAAACATGGGAAATGTACTTTGATGGTGCTTCCAGAAGTCCAACAGGGAGGAAAATGGAAGATCCTAAATTCAACAAAGTTGGCTTAGGAATTGTGATCATTTCTCTAGAAAATGCAGTGTTAACTTATTCCTTCTCATTGTTGGGAGGCGGTACAAATAATTAAGCAGAATACCAAGCTCTCATCGCAGGCTTGGAGTTAGTGCTTCAAGAACAAGTGAATCACTTAAAGGTGAAATGTGATTCAGTCCTTGTAATCAAACAAGTCAATGTGGATTATGCAATCAGAAAAGAAGAACTAATCCCTTTGTATGATTACGCCAGATGTTTAATGGCGGAATTCCCTTCGGAACCAACATTTTCTTATGTCCCAAGATCACAAAATGCTCAAGCTGATGCACTGGCTAATATAGCCACAGATCTGGTGGATCCAAATTAGGACCAGACAAGCATCAGTATTTCCCACCATCATACAATTTCACCTTATGTTCAAATCAAAACAGATGAAATCAATGAAATTAGTCTCATTCCTAAACCATATGGTCACACTACGGGATGGATGACACCTGTTAGGGAATACCTTCAAAATGGAACACTTCCACCTGATAGAGCTGGGAAAGAACAAATTCGGTGACGTGTGGTCAATTTTATTCATTATGATAGCCCAGATCACCTAGATAAAATTCTCTACAAGAGTGGTTTTGATGGAGTTAACTTCATATGCATTGATGGTGAAGAGACAATGGTTTTCATGAAAGAAGTGCATGCGGGAGTTTGTGGTGCCCACCAGTTTGGACACGGGCTGTCTGATCAAATTCTAAGGCCTGGGTACTTTTGGCCTTCAATGATACAAGATTTTGTTGATTTCACAAAGAAGTGTCATTTATGCCAAGTACATGCCAACTTCATTCATCAACCCCCAGAGTTGCTTCCAACAGCTAAATACTCATTGCCATTTTCCACATGGGGAATGGATGTGGTGGGACCTTATCCTTTAGCTACATCCAAACAGTTTAAGTATATTCTTACTGCTACTGAATTATTTTACAAATGGGTAGAGCCAATACCTCTCAAGGAAGTCAGTTCTAAATGCATTGTTATCTTCATCAAGTCTAACATTATTACCAGATTTGGTGTCACTCATACCATATTGACGGACAATGGCACCAACTTCTGTTCATCCGAGTTGAAGAAGTTGTATCAAGAATACAACATGAAATCCAATCATTCATCTCGGTATCATGCAGCGGCCAATGGCCAGATAGAAGCCTTCAACAAGAATCTATCAAATATACTACAAAAGATGGTGGATAAAGATAAGAGGTCATGGCCTGATAAAATCTTTCATGATTTATGGGATTATCGGACTACCACCCGCACTGCAACGCGGTCAACTCCATATTCATTGGTATATGGAATGGAAGCAGTCATTCCCATTGATGTTCAATTACCTTCTCTTAGAATATCCATTTGTGATCAATCATCTACAGATGAACAATATCAAAAGCGATTGGATGAATTGGAATGGTTTGATGAGAAAATATTGTGCACCCTACACCACTTAGAAGTCTATCAGAATCGAATAACATGAGCTTTCAACAAAAAAGTTTGTCTACATTCATTCATTCAGGGAGAATTGGTATTAGTTCTCAGAACTCCAATGATACCAGAAAAGAAACCTCCCAAGCTTGAACCAAAGTGGGAAGTGCCTTATTCAATACATAAGTTCTATTCCAATGGAGCTGATTCTTTAATCTCAATGGATGGAGAACTCATCACTACTCCAACCAATGCTAGATTTCTGAAGAATTATTTTGTTTAAACACAAAATACACCATCAATGGTCCATGCATATGACCTTAAACTATTTTCATGTCCCTTACGTCTAGAAAAATGTTAAACTGAACCATCCAGTTTCCATGCATATGAATTTAAACTATTGGCACTTACATCCAACATGATGTTAAACTGTGACATCCAGACTACATGATGCTAAACTGTACAGAAGTCCCTTAAGTCTTGCAAGAGGTTAAACTGCATAACCAACGGTCCATGCATATGACCTTAAAATATTCACACTTTCTTCCAACATGATACTAAACTATATCATCCTTTTTCGTCCAACATGATGTTAAACTATGAAAAAGTCCCTAATACATCCAACATGACGTTAAAATATGTTCTCTTTTGTCCTTACTGCATGACATTAAACTGCACAGTCCTCTTTTTTTTCAACATGACATTAAACTGTATTGTCTCCATCGTCCTAACTACATGACTCTAAACTATATAGAAACCCTTAATACGTCCTACATGACATTAAACTGTATTTTTGTCCCTGCTACATGACACTAAACTGTGCATCACCAATAGTCCTAACTGCAAGACTTTAAACTGCATAGTCCCTTCATATGTCCTATATGACATTAAATTGTGCATCGTTAAGGTTGTTGTTACCTATTATTTCTCACACCGAGTATGACTCGCGTGAGCTTAGAACAAATTTCAACCATAAGACCCTCTTTGGGCCGTTAACCACGCATAAGTCCCAACATCATTTTTTAGGTCATTGTCCCCAAAAACAACTTCATCACTAATTCATTCTTTAATTGAACTACGCGGACTTTGATCCTTGCCTTCCAAGTTGGGTATGTAGGCAACCTCCCAAGGTTCAAGCCCAAAACCAATCTCTTCACATCGGTTCACCTCCATCTCATATGATGTTGATTAGTGAAACCGCCCCCCAGAATCAATATCTTTACATTGGTTCACCTTCGTCCTTGCTATACGACGTTAAACTGTGTAACATTTTTGTCCTGTATGACAATAAACTGCAATATTATTTGATACCCTCACCTGATAGGGAATAATTATTTACATTGATTTTCAATCATGTTATTTTCCAAAAACAATTATGTGCATACATGGAAATACATATACCTTTTATCTTGTGTTAAACCATCATTTCACTAAATTCCCCTTTCACCCTTCACATGTACGAACCAAATTTGTACATAAGGTATTTCTAGAACTACGTGGGCTTGATTCACATCCTTATGGGATACGTAGGAACGTTCGAGTGTCCCTCAAATCCAGCCCAAAGTCTTTTGGGCCTAACCCCAAATTCCTCTTTTTGTCCCCTAGCTGAAAAGTCCCCTTGAAAACACACACTGTGTATTTCTTATAATGGTTCGAGATCTATGACCCTAAACTAATATCTCTCATACTTTCGTCCCACACGATGTTAAACTGTATTTCAAGAACTATGTATGGCTTGATTCCCATCCTTATAGGATACGTAGTGAAGTCAAATATTTCAATTCAGGACCCATCTACAACGTGATTATGGTTAGCATTGATCTATGTATCTTTACATACATTGAACAATACCCATTTTTATGTTTCATAATCTTAACCTTAAATATTTTCAGATCTCCATAACCCTTTTCTTAAATTCTAATAACAAATGGCTTGATACCCGAGAGTTCTTTTGACTAACTATGCAGCATGTGCCCTTAGGCGGCCTTGCATAAGTAGTCTACATAATGGACCTGTTAGCCAAAAGATTATATTATTTGACTATGAAGCCAATTCCCTTAGGTGGCCCTGCATAATTCAACCCCCTAATGGGTTTGTTAAATAGTGGTAACTTCATTCTTGGGAGGAAAACCTCTTTTTTACTTATTTTTCTTAATGAAAATATGTAGGGATCCGCAAAAATAGCCATCCTTAACATATTTTTCATGTATTCCTTTTCATGATCTTAAAGTATTCAAGTCTATGGTTTATATTTTCCATCCCTACATTTGGGTCAGACCTTCATAGGAGTAACATTCATCCAATTCTTAGACAATCTTGATTGAAAATATCTTCTCCATATTCAAGTACCTCTTTCCCTACAGAAAACTCTATACTTTGGAAAAGTTGAATCCCCATAAACTTTCACTAGATTCTTAGCAGTAGAACAGTAAATTTCCGAGAGTTCTTTTGTCTGACTATGCAGCACGTGCCCTTAGGCGGCCTTGCATAAGTATTCTACATAATGGACCTATCAGCCAAAATATGTTATTTATTTGACTATGAAGCCAATGCCCTTAGGTGGAACTGCATAATTAAACCCCCTAACAGGTTTGTTAAATAATGGTAACTTAATTCTTGGTAACTACTTCTTCTAATGCCTTTTAGCTCTTTTTCATATCATTCCTCAGATTCAAATTTTCTTAAGTTGTAGTTTACATATTTTCCCTCATACTTTAGTGTGGTAATATGTTTTTAGATAAATTTTCAAGGAATTGAGTCAATTTTAATCCATTTCGTTGAAAGATATTTCGACCTTAAACATTAGCCTCTTTATGTCCGATGTGCATGACTTTAAACTGCCCATAAAATACAAGGTAACTATGAATAAAAGTAAAGTTCCATATCACTAAACATACATTTTGTATGATTTAGGTAATATTGAGCAATTAAAAGATTCAAATTTTGTAGGTTTATTTATAATAATCCTAGTAAAAATCAAACTATGCTTACTAGGCCCATTGGATTAGGTAATAATCTAAAGTAGGTAGAAAAGGAAATGCATGCATAAATGATTGAAGATGAAAATATTTTTCATTGATGCACAAGAGATTAGAAGGATATACACAGATTAGAGTCTCTTCTCTTTTCCAGGAAATTACAAGAGGCTATCAACATAAGTCTTCATTTGATGTACAACATCCCGAGTATCATCAGCAGCCACTTGAAGCTCATGCACTTGACTAACTTCACTCTTTTCATCCTGGTGGAGAGATTTCTTAGCATCCACGATGGCTTTCATCCCATTTGTTTGATCTCCCTCCAATGAATTATTGAGTTGGTCAAGTTCCCCAGTAACAACATCTAACTATTGCTGGAGGTGCATCTATTAGACGACTTTATCTTGGATCTTATGCTTCAGCTCCTTCATTTTGGCAGCATAGTCAACCTCATCTTGAGATACCGCAGCCTCAAATTCATTGATGTTGGCTGATAGCTTCACCCTGGTCAGATCTTCACGACACTTTTCCTCTTGTTCCCTTCTTAAAATGCCCAGTTTCACCTCGGCATGGAACTTTTCATATCCAAAACCGCCAAGTCCCAATATGACGAATAGGGATGACAGTCGGGGAATCTTTGATGACATCTCCTCCAAAAGAAATTCAGATATTATTTCCATATGTTCTTCCATGCCTTGCATCGTGAAAATTGGAATGCCTTTTGAACTTCCAGGTCTGACTCAGCGTCACTGTCACAGGGGTGAGTATAATATGGGATTAATGAACTTTGGGAAGTTCCATGTTCTGCTCCTTCCCCCCTGACCCGTGTTTCTTCACTTTCGATTCCCGTTAGGGCAGAGGATGAGGCCTCACCTCCAGATCTAGCCACTGCAATTGATGGACCTGCATAATCAATTTAAAGCTTTGGTTAGTTTAAAAAGATAAAAAAAGTTAATTGGTTGTCTTTCAAATTAAGTACAATCAAAAATATTGTTATTTCTTACCCAACGGTAGATCAGCAACCTGAGAAGGCTCCTCTCCATCTTTCGTAGCTTCGATAGGATTTTCAGAATGAGTTTGAGGAATCTCTACTGAGTTCATCTCCACTTGTGTTAATTTCTATACAATGGTAGGGTTTTCTGAACCCCATTCCCTCGAATAATCAGCTTCCACCTCTTTGAAGGGAACCTAATAAAAGGAAAGGTAAAGGTCATATCATGTATCGGTTTTTCATTCGAAAAGGTAAATCTATTTCTCTTGACGAAATAATTTCCCAGTGAGAAGAGGAGAAGGAGTTGAGAAGACTCAATGCAGAGTTACTCTAATGCATCATTCTTGCTAGACGTGATCCTCAAGTAGATCCTAAACTTGCACTTCTAGTAGGAGTTCTTCAGTAAAGTATGTTTTTTCCACTACTGATGTGGATATTGTATTCCCTCCAGTGGGTACACAAATAGAATAGGGTGAAGTGAATATTTATACACCTATCCATAGGGTTATCCATGACTAATACCCGTAGTACCAATACTAGTGGTCTTGCCAGTCATGTTGACGCTCCTTTCGTCACAGAATCTAAAAATCGGAAAAGGGAATATCTGAGCTCAAAGTGATTCATACTTTGAAGAAAACATCAAAAATCGACAAAGGCATGAACAAAGGATCAACAGAAACTTCACCGCGCAAGTTATATCACTGCCGCGCAAGTACACTTGCGCGACGCTCTTGGTCGCGCAAGTGACTTGCGCGACCTAAGTGGTAACCGCCCGGTAACCGCCCGGGGTCTTCTTCTGCCTATAAATAGACCCTGTGGGCCCCCCATTCGAGAGGATATTTTTCCAGAAACTCAGATTGAAGCTCCTGACGCCCAAGTCTCTTTTAAAAGCTTCCGGAACACTTCTAAGGTAATTTCTTGCCTAGAACGGAAGATCTAAAGAGAGGGAGGAAGGCCTAAGTGTTGAAACTCATCAACACTTGTGCGCCTGAATGGCCATCCCTTAAGGGAACTAGTCACACTTGCGCGCCGCCTTATTCCTTCAATAGAATTTGTGTGTCCCTTATCTGGAAGAACCTCAAGAGGATTCTAAAGGGTTTAATAAAGAGTCGCTCAAGTATTTCAATGCTGGTTGAAAATCGTGCAAGTACACCATGTGTCGCGCAGGTATACCTACGCGACCAATACTTGCGTGCCCACGCAAGACTTGCGCACCTTTCAAGACTTGCACGCCCCTACCTTTTTGGGTTCCCATCTTGCCCATTTTACCCCTCTTAAGCCATTTCACCTTTCCTATTCAAGATTCAGTCTTCAAGATACTCTTCAAAGCCATTTATGGCACGATTTCTTGATTTGACTTCTTTATCTGAAGGGAATTCGATGGAATATATCTCAAAACCTAGTGATTTATACATCTTTATGTCACCAAAGATTGAGAGTTCATTCATTCAACCTCATCCTTTAAGATGAGAGAATCATTAACCTGGGTCTCCTTTTCAGGAATAATCCCCAGTTATAAATCCTTTAATCTGGGCATCTTCCTCAGGAGTAAGCCCCAAATTATTAAAGTTCCCAAACATGGGCATCCTCTTCAGGAGTAAGCCCCAATCTCAAATACTGGGCATCCTTCTTAGGAGTAAGCCCCAAACCTTAATCCCTAACCTAGGTCTCTTTTTCAGGAATAAGTCCCAGTCATAATTTTGGGCATCCTTCTTAGGGAGTAAAACCCAATCATAAGTCCCCTCATAATTTGGGCATCCTCCTTAGGAGTAAGCCCCAAGATTAGAGTATTCAAATCTCCATAAAGCACATATACCTTTATGGACCTTGTTCCAGGATTTTCTCCCTAAAAGTAAATCCTAAACCTTCATCTATTTGGGCAGTCATACATACATAAGCCCCAAACAATTTCTTATGATTGCATCTTTCATGGCACAATTGTCTAATTTTTACCAATACCTCTTGTTTCTCACACCGAGCATGACTCACGTGAGCTTAGAGTGTAAAAGTAATTATGACATTCTTCATTGAGCCATCAATCATAAACATCATACTCCATTACTCGAACTATGTGGGTTCTGATTCCTTTTCCAAAACAAAGGATACGTAGGTAGCCCATTTATGGGTTCGATCCCAACTTTGAAATAATCCTTGTCCTTCTGAATGATGATAAACTTCAGGTGCCCCACTGAGTGGCTTTAAAATCAGCCTGGTCATCATAATGACCAAGAGACTTTTATATAAATGTTTTGAAGGATATCATTGACCAAGAATCTCTAAACAGATATAGATGATTCTCTATTGATGAAGAACCTCGAATACATATAAAAGATTCTCTAAATTTCTTGCATATTTAATCATTGATTGTTAAAACTAAAGGAAAGCTCATTTTATACTTGGTAATGTAATAAGGATTCACAAACATAACTTAAATCTATAAAGAGAGTCCCGGAGTAGACAATAATTCCCCTCAAAAAGGTGTGATGAGTCCGACCTCCCATCCTCTCGACCAATGCAAATTCCTAAGCCTCATTAGCACACAAGCTAATGAGCGCCTACCTTTGGAAAGTAGGTCCAAACGGATGTGGAATCATTGGATGTTTCTGGTTCTACGAACAAACCCGCTAGAAACCGATCGGAATGTTTGAATCTCCCGTCCAGGAGGTCATCCTCGGATTCCGTGCGAAACAAAAATGGTGAACCCGACGTGAATCCTTAACCAAGTTAAAGTGATGTTCTTCTTATTTGTTAGGCCCCTTGGGCCAAAAAATCAATCATTGACATGTGATCATCCAAAAGATGCAGTGGCCGGATTCATCTTGATTTTGTCTATTATATGGAATAGGCACTCTTTTCTCAAGATCTTCTGTAAAATGGATTTCCTAAAATTCACCCCTGTGAATACTGCTGCTGTGAACACCTCTACTGTGAGGTCTGCTACTGTGAAAACCAATGCTGCTACTCCTGCTGGAACGTCGTCTGCTCTGAGGATGACATCACCAACTCAGCGTCTTCAACGCTGGGTTTCTAATGCACTGGTTAAGGAGTACCGTCGCAACAGTACTATCCCAACTCTGGAGGCCGCTCGTCAAGACCTCCAAGTTAAAAACTCTACCTGGTCGTCCAGACAACGGCGGCCAACAATCAAGAAGCAGGCGGTGCTGACTACCGTCTCCAACCGTTTCGGGTCGTTATCCCCGAAACGCAATTTCCATTCACTCCCTTACTCTGAGGAAGTGAATGAGCAGGTCCCGCAGGACCTTAATTCAAAAAGACAGGAGTCTTTCTCAAGGGTTCCCATCAACAATCGCCGCCAGACTCGTGTGGTAGTGCGCCCTCAACATGATGAGGGTACCGACTCCAGGCATTCAGCTCAGGTTCCTCGAACCCGAGCAGGCAAGATGAACCGCCAGAGACGGAATCCGGTGAACAATGGGCAGGTTTCCATCCCTGCCATCTCCGGAGAAGTCCACCAACCTAACTTGGTGGCAAACAACGAGTAGGCACAATCACCTGTCCGTTTTAATTCCGCTGTCCAGCAGACTCGTCTGGAAGCATCACGCCAATCCCGCCAAGCAATCCCGGCGGAGTACCATAGGCAGGAACATGCACCTGCTTATACATCACCAATTAGTCAGTAGGCTCGTCTGACTACATATGATGGATCTCGTCAACCGCGTTTGGCGAAGTGTAATCAGCAGGCACATACACCTGCTAATACTAATCAATCCTACCAACAGTCTCGCTTGGTAGCGCACGGAGAAGTCAGCCGGAAAGCCCCGACGACAAACAGGAGGCAGACTCAACTCTCTGCCTCCACACTTGAGTACTATCAGGATTCACTGACAGAAAAAGGAGGACAGGAGCAGGCACATACACCTACTCCAAGCCCAGAATGGACGTATATCCCCGTTCCGGCGGCTGAAGTCACCAAACATATTTTGTCAATGGTGAAAGAGCAGAAGCAAATTCCTGCTCATATTCTGGATGCTTGCCAGGATATCATAATAGTTTCAGCATCATCTCAGGGACAGACACATAAATCTATCCCTAGCAGTGGAGTGACACATCAACGATTCAGTCCAGAACAGACACACACATCTGTTCCAGTCCAAGAGGGTTATGGGGCATACTCCCCCATATCATACGGACAACCAAGTCAGGCACATACACCTGATTTGAGTGGAGATCATCAGCCTAACCTGACCATCTTTCCTGATCAGGCACATACACCTGCTCAGAGTAACCACTTTCGTCAACAAGTGGTTTCTAAAGTGAGTAAGAAGGCATCTTAGAAAAAGATCCACCCAGCACAGTCATGAGATCAAAGGCCAATCTGCAACAAGGCCTTGCTCGATGCTGGAGTTCTTGAACCCCTCAGACATTTATCTGTCGGAATTCAAGATTCTACTCCCTAAGTTCCTAATAACGGGAACATTAATTTTGAAGGTCTTCAATAGACACTTCCTCATGAAGTCTTGCTTAATGAAAATTCGGTCAATCATGAAGTTTCTTCTTCAGATGAGAGCCACAGTAACCCTCTGTGTGGTCAGAAGACCAAGGAGCAAGAGATTTCATCTTTTTTTTTAACCCATCATGACGGTCCTCCTCATGGTGATGAACTTCATACGAAAGTCCTCTCCGCAGTAGTGATTCACGTTGTCTCGAAAAATTTTCAGAAGGCAATGTAGTGACGAGAAATCCCTCCTATCTCGAGGCACTTTCAAACGTAAAGCCAGTCATGTCTGATGCTTTACTATCAGCAGGTGAAACTCTTTTTCCATCAGAGGATAGTCTGGGGTTCAGGTTATTCTTCGAACCATCCCCAGGTCATTCATCTTCCAGCATGAATAGTGATCTCTCTACCAATCTTATTGAATCCGATGAAACAACAAGGAAACACCAACTCTGGTCAAAACAGGTAGAAGAATCTTCATTTAATGATAAAGAGGAAATGCTGAACATGAGGAAAAAACTGACAAAAGGTGAAGTGCCAGTCATGTTTTGGCCTTTGGCTGACTCCCAGTACGACATTCCAAAGATGTTGACGGATGATGGAATCCATGATATTCGTCTCAACATATGGAAGACTCTTTGTCAATTGAAGAAGAAAGTATTATCTTACGGTGATTATGAAAATAATATTAAGATAATAGAAGGGTTACAACGCCAGATTGATTTGGCATCTCTATCAGTCTCTCGATATCCGAAGGCTGAAAAGCAATAGAGAACCCTTCAACGTTCATGCCTTGGCGCACTAAGAAAATTGCGTCAGTTAATTGCCAATTCTCCATCTGATGTTCATATCAAAGGATGAGGTGTTCACGGAGCACTACATTTCACAGTGCTTTCCAGTCAGCAAAGCCCGCCAAAAATGGTCTCATGCAATATTATTGCCCATGGCCGGCCACAGTCAATGGGCTTTGTTCATAATCAAAATCTTGCTCAAGAACAGGCTTCAACTAGTTCCTCTCAAAATCAGGTATATAGAGAACAAGTTGTTGAATTGATCCTACATCAAGCAGGTGAGAATATTGCACAAGCCTCTCGTCTGGAGCAAACACGTCATCAAATGACAGAAGTTTCGGAAATCATCCAACAGTCTATTGAACCAGGTGATAAAAGTGGATACAGGTTAATGCATCCAGCTAATTTCCGAACTAAGATTCGCAAGATCAAGAGAGATTTTAAGAAGATCTCAGACATAGCATGTCAAGAGACACCCCAGCTTGTCAGACTGGGGACTTCTCTAACCCAACCCTCAAAGTCAACAAATGGGATTCGAGGAGTTGTGCGGAAGCAGCAAGAACATCCCCAGTCCACCGGACTGGGGACTTTTTTAAATCCTCAATCCCTCCCTCAGAGAAAATCAGTATTCTCTCGATTAGGGAATAAGCCTCAAGAGGAACAAAGAGCCAAGCTATCAGGAGATTCTCTCCAAGTGACGGTTCTCCAAGAAGTTCCTGAGGGATCAAGTCAATGGAATGCCATGTCTCTTCATGGACATGGAAGAAGACAATATCACAGAAATGCTGATAGAAAGGATTCCATGCAATATGCATCAATTAATGTCATCAATGCTGTTGCTGCTGATTCACCAGATGAGGCTCAATCAGAGGGATCAAATGAATAGGTTCCTGCTCAAGAAGTTGCGCACACAGACCTAAATGAAGAAGGTGTGCTCACACGTAATCAAAGGTTTACCCAAAATCTGGGTATTCCTTCAAGTAACCCAATTCCCCCTCTCCGAAAAGGATCCAATAAGGGGAAAGGAAAGAATCAGGTTACTTCTCACCCTTCCTCTGAAGGAGGTCAATCGCTCTCATTAGAGCAAAGGTTTGCACAACAGGAGGAAGAAATGAAAGAATTAAGAAGGTTGAATGCAGAACTACTTCAGAGTAGTCTTCTTCTTAAGAATGCTGAAGTCCGACAGCCGAAGGAATTTGTTGTAACTACTGAGATGGATCAGGAATATCCTCCTTTATCAGTACACCCTCAGAGGTCTAATCCTACAGGTCAAACGCAACAACGGTTGGTAGCACTACCATCAGTTACAGCACCAACCACCACGTCTGTCCAAGCTCCATTCATTGCACCTACCCAAAACCAAGTTCAACCTGATGTTTCTCAAAAGTTAATAACTACTATTGAGTCATTAACAGCTCAGTTAGAAACTATGGAAGGGAAACGGGTGCAAGTTCAACCTGAAAATAAAGTTTACCCTGAATGGGTAGATTCAATTTCTCCTCCATCTAGTTTTGGAAACCATGTTTTCCCTACATTCAATGGATCAGGTGACCCCGAACAACATTTGACGCATTACGTGTCTTGTTGTAATCCTATGATGGGAACTCCAGAGAAGCAAGAAGCAGTGAAACTCAGATGCTTCGTGCAAACCTTGCAAGGACCAGCTTTTGTCTGGTATACAAGCTTGCAATCCCGGTCAGTCATCGGATGGGAGGATCTTTGTCAAAAATTCCTTCTTCAGTTTAGCTCAACTTTGCCAAAAATGATAGTTTTCGATCTTACAAACTGCAAGCAATGGTAGAATGAAAGAGTCTCTGATTTCATTGCTCGTTGGAAGGGATTAACGTATTCCCTGAGTTTAGCACTCCCTCAGGAGGAACTGTTGTCAATCTGTGTGGAAAATTTGCATGACGAATTACGCACGCCATTGATCCCTGTGAAATACACAGGAGGGTTTCGAGACCTTACTTCAATCGCTCAACAGATTGAAGATTCACTTATACAGGCTAAGGTTAAATCTCGTCTAATTCCATCAGCTCCAGGAAGGAGAATGGGTAAAGCGGAAACTGCTACAGTTATGCTTAAACAAGCACCTGTACCTATTTCTACTTCAAAACCTTCATCTTCTCGAAGGGCTCCACCTCCTGAACGCCAACAACAAATGCTATTTCGTCCAAATGATCAAAGAGATCAACGACAAAAACAATTTGAGGATTTGAAGAGTAAAACATACTCTTTCCGAAGTGAGCAAGTTCCTGGTTACTTCATTTCAGCTCTGGAAAATAATTTGGTTCAATTACCAGTGCCCAAGAGGCCAAACAAGGAAGGAGATGAAGACCGTACCAATTATTGTCCCCTCCATAAAATGTTGGGGCATCCCATCCAGGAGTGTTTTGTCTTTAAAGACCTCCTGTAAAAGATGGTCGACTTGGGACAAGTCAAATTGAAGGGTTCTTCAGCTCATGTAGCGTGTATTACCACTACAGATCCAGATGAAGGAGGCGAGTGGCAGGAAGTCAAAAGAAAAACTGCGAAAAAATATGATGATTGGATGGTCAGAAATACAATCAATCGGACCCATTCCATTTTGCGAACACAATTGAAGAAGCCAATTGTATCTCCTACAAAAGTTGCAGTAAAGCCTCCATCAGAAGACAAATCCTCAAAAGGGCAGTGCAATTCAAAGAGGAAAGAGGAATCAGGAGAAGATGAGTATGTATCAAAGCCTAAATTGTCTTTGACTCTGGCAGATTTCATGCCATCTACTTTAAAGCGACGGGCACCGTCCCACCAAATGGCACAGCCTAAACAGGCTAACCAGGCAGAGTCTTTATCAGACGAAGAGTTAATCTTTGGTTCTGTTAATATGATTCAATTAACAGATTCATATTCCAGTCTTGATGAGCCTGAATTCCCTGTATCAAATAAGGGAATCCGAGGAAGTTCTAGAGGTTCAGGATACAGGGGAAGACGTGGATCTTTTCGAAGCCACTACTCTAATTTTACCCCTGCTAGTACTGTATATGCAGTAGAAACTCGTGGTAGAGCCCTTCAGCGAGCTCAAAAAGAACAAGCAAGTTCTTCTGCCAATGACCAACTCAGTTTTGGCACAGTTATTTTGGAAGACCGATTAAAGGTTCCATCTTCTTTATCTCAGCAAGTAAATGGATCTAATCAGTCTAATCTTCCAAAACCAAGGATGTTGCCAACTTCAATACAAGATGCATCAGCTTCCAAAGCATCAGCTTCCAAGGTACCTGCTAAACCGCATATTCCTATTGGTAAACGCAGACCTCTAGATCAAAAGTATGATATATTGAAACACTTGGCCCATGTACCAGCCAAGTTATCAATTTTGGATGCTTTGAATTTGTCAAAAGATCTTCGGGAAGCACTCATCGAAGCTTTGTCAAGTCCTCAGGAGTTTGAAGCTGAAATTGCTGCAGCTGAAATCTATCACATAGAGAATAATCATGCAGAATGCCATGCAGTGATATATTTTACTGATAAAGATGAAGATGATGTTGTGCATGGGCACATAAAACCTTTTTACTTATCTGGCAAAGTCAATGGTGTAGATGTTCGAAGAGCTTTCATTGACAATGGTTCAGGAGTCAACCTCATGCCCATTCGTACACTTCGTCGATTGGGTCTCATGGAATCTGATTTATCTCCTTCTACCATGATGTTACAAGGATATGATAAAAATGAACAAGAACCACTGGGATAAGTTACACTCAGAACTCAGTTTGGAGATCTTGTATCCAATTCGGATTTCATGGTTGTTGATCAAGACTCAGCTTTCAATATCTTGCTTGGAAGACCCTGGCTGCATCAGCATGCAGCTATTCCTTCATCATACCATCAATGTCTCAAATATTGTTTCGATGGTCAAGTTGGAACATTGTATGGTGATAAGGCCCCATTCAAGACATGTGAGTCTCAATACATTGAGGCGGAATTTTATCACATGAAGGGAATAGAAAAATCTACAATGAAGGAAATTACCAAAGTTAATGCTCCATATGGTTTGGAGAAAATTCCAATAAATCCATTTTCACATGTGAGTACAGATTATGTGTTACCTATCAGTCAAATTGAAAAAATAGGCCCAAATCAAAATACTCTTATGGAAAAATCCATAATGTCAATTACGGCGATTGAGCCAGACAACATGGGAGAAATTGGTAACCTACCAAGCAGTGATGAAAGCATAAGTGGTGACGTTTTCATTTCATCTGCTGAAGTCCAACAAGTCTATACTTCGCTAATCAGGCCAGAAGAAGTTATAGCAACACCAGAGGTGAATAATGATGTCTATTCTCAATCCATCATCTCCTCTTTATTTCCCAAAGAAGACCCTTTATCATCAATAGGGTCGGAAATGGAAGCTTCTTCTTCAAAATGTGAAAATTTTGACATCTCTTATGATCATGAGAGTTTCATTTTTTCATCTACTTTGCAAGTACAAACAGAAGAAATTACAAATGATGAAGAGGAAGAGGGAGATCTTAGAGATGCTCCTCCAGCATTTGAAGAGGGTATCTCTACCACTGTGGATGAACTCAGATAAGTAAATCTGGGTACAGAGAAAGATCCACGCCCCACTTTAATTAGTGCGGCGATGACCCTTGAAGAGCAAGAGATGTATATTTCTTTTCTAAAGAAAAATAAAGATATTTTTGCTTGGAATTATACAGAAATGCCTGGGATTGATCCTTATGTTGCTACTCATCATTTGGGTTTACCAAAAGAACATCGAGGTTTTAAGCAAGCCGCGAGAAGAACACACCCAACCTATGCTTCCAAAATTGAAGCTGAAGTGGATAAGCTGATCAAAGCCAACTTCGTCAGAGAAGTTCAATATCCCAAGTGGTTGGCTAATATTGTCCCTGTAAAGAAGAAGAACGGACAAATTAGGGTTTGCATCGATTTTAGAGATCTTAATCGTTATTGTCCTAAAGATGATTTCCCAGTTCCGATTACAGAACTCTTAATTGATGAGACAACTGGCTATGAAGTACTTTCTTTCATGGATGGATATTCCGGATATAATCAGATCCGAATGTCCCCAGAAGATGAGGAATATACAGCCTTCAGAGCTCCTCAAGGTGTGTTTTGTTACCGGGTGATGCCCTTTGGTTTAAAGAATGCAGGTGCAACATATCAACGCGCCATGCATCGTATCTTCAAACCTCTTTTAGGGAAGTTTGTTGAATGCTATGTAGATGATTTGGTGGTTAAATGCAAACAACGTTCTAATCACTTGGCTGATTTGGAAGTCATATTCCACAAGCTTCGACAACATAATTTGAAGATGAACCCCTTAAAATGTGCTTTTGGGGTAACCTCAGGAAAATTCCTTGGCTTTGTTGTACGCCATCATGGTATTGAAGTCGATCCTGAGAAGACCAAATAAATCCTTGGTTTGTCACCTCCTCAGAATTTGAAAGAATTAAGAGGACTTCAAGGACACTTAGCCTATATTCGGCGTTTCATCGCCAATTTGGCAGGCAAAAGTTTACCCTTTACCAAATTATTGAAGAAATGAGTCACTTACCAGTGGACTAAAGAATGTCAAGAAGCATTTTATGTTCTCAAGAAATACCTCTTGAGTCCACCAGTACTCATGCCACCTGTTGAGGGTAGACCGCTTATCCTATATGTGACAGCTTTAGAGCGATCATTGGGTGTCTTTCTCGCTCAAAAGAATGCTGCTGGGAATGAAAATAGTCTCTACTATCCCAGTAGAACTATGCTTGAAGCAGAAACCCGGTATTCAAGTATTGAAAAGTGCTGCATAGCATTAATCTTTGCAGTTCAGAAACTGAGACACTACCTGCAACATCATGAGGTCCAATTGGTATCTCATAATAATCCGCTCAAATTCATCCTTAGTCGTCCAATGCTTATAGGACATCTGGCAAGGTGGGCGGTTATTCTACAGCAGTTCGACATTCAGTATGTGTCTCAAAAGGAAATTAAGGGCCAAGCTCTGGCTGATTTCCTGGCTGAACATCCTTCAGTGGAAGACACGTATTCAGATATCGAACTCCCTGATGAGGAAGTTTTCTCTATTCAAGAGAGTCCTCAAACATGGGAAATGTATTTTGATGGTGCTTCTAGAAGTCCAACAGGGAAGAAAATGGAAAATCCTAAATTCAACAAAGTTGGTTTAGGAATTGTGCTCATTTCTCCAGATAAGGCAGTGTTACCTTATTCCTTTTTGTTGTGGGAAGGTGGTACCAATAATGAAGCTGAATACCAAGCTCTCATTATAGGCTTGGAGTTAGCACTTCAAGCACAAGTGAATCACTTAAAGGTGAAAGGTGATTCAGACCTGGTAATCAAACAAGTCAATGGGGATTATGCCATCAGAAAAAGAAGAATTAATCCCTTTGTATGATTACGTCAGAGAGTTAATGTCGGAATTCCCTTCAGAACCGACATTTTCTTATGTCCCAAGATCACAAAATGCTCAAGCTGATGCACTGGCTAATATAGCCACAACTTTAGCAGATCCAAATCGGGACGAGACAACCATCTGTATTGCCCACCGTCATGCAATTTCACCTTATGTTCAAGTCAGAACAGAGGAAATTAATGAAATTAGTCCCATTCCTGAACCGTATGGTCATACTACAGGATGGATGTCACCTATCAGGGAATACCTTCAAAATGGAACACTTCCACCTGATAGAGCCGAGAAAGAACAAATTCGGCGATGTGTGGTCAATTTTTCTCTTTATGATAACCCAAACCACCTCGAGAAAATTCTCTACAAACGTGGTTTTGATGGAGTTCTCTTCAGATGTATTGATGGTGAAGAAACAATGGCTGTCATAAAAGAAGTGCATGCAGGAGTCTGTGGTGCCCACCAGTCTGGACATAGACTGTCTGATCAAATTCGAAGGCTTGGATACTTTTGGCCTTCAATGATACAAGATTGTGTTAATTTTACAAAGAAGTTTCATTCATGCCAAGTATATGCCAACTTCATTCATAAACCTCCAGAGTTTCTTCATACAGCTAAATACTCATGACCATTTTCTATATGGGGAATGGATGTGGTGGGACCTTACCCTTCAGCTACGGCCAAGCAGTTTAAGTACATTCTTACTGCTACTGATTTCTTTTCCAAATGGGAAGAGGCAGTACCTCTCAAAGAAGTCAGTTCTAAATGCATTGTTAGCTTCATCAAGTCTAACATCATTACTAGATTTGGTGTCCCTCATACAATTTTGACGGACAATGGCACCAACTTCTGTTCTTCTGAGGTAAAGAAATTGTATCAAGAATACAACATTAAGTCCAACCATTCATCTCGATATCATGCAGCGGCTAATGGCCAGATAGAATCCTTCAACAAGACTCTTTCAAATATACTGCAAAAGATGGTGGATAAAGATAAGAGGTCATGGCCTGATAAACTCTTTCATGCTTTATGGGCTTATCGGACTACCACTCGCAATGCAACGCGGTCAACTCCATATTCATTGGTATATGGAACAGAAGCAGTCTTGCCAATTGAAGTTCAATTTCCCTCACTCAGAATAGCCATTTGTGATCAGTTATCTACAGATGAGCAATCCCAAAAGCGGTTGAATGAATTGGAATAGTTAGATGAGAAAAGATTGTGCACTTTGCACCACTTGGAAATCTATCAGAATCAAATAGCACGAGCTTTTAACAAAAGAGTTCGTCTTCGTTCATTCATTCAGGGAGAATTGGTATTGGTTCTTAGAGCACCAATGATACCAGGAAAGAAGCCTCCCAAGCTTGAACCAAAATGGGAAGGACCTTATTCAATACATAAGGTCTACTCCAATGGAGCGTATTCTCTAATCTCAATGGATGGAGAACACATCACGACTCCAACTAATGCCAGATTTCTGAAGAAGTATTTTGTATAAACAAAAAATATTGTTCCCAGAGCCATAACAGTCACATTGGTCCTTGATATGTCCTACATGACATTAAATTGTTATTTTGTCCCTGCTACATGACACTAAACTGTACAGAAGTTCCTATTTTGTCCGAGATGACATTAAACTATATTTTTTTTTTCTGAGATGACATTAAACTATATTGTGTCCTAGCAACATGACATTAAACTGTGTGGCACTTTCATCGTCCAGCATGACGATAAACTGTAAAAAGTCCCCAGAACTGATATCCTCATATTGGTTCACCTTAGTCCTAGCTACATGACTTTAAACTGTACAGCACCAGTTCGTCCTTGTTATATGACGTTAAACTATACAGCAATGGTCCAGTATGACTATAAACTGCAACTTCGTCCCACACGACATTAAACTGTGAAAAAGTTCCCTAAACCGTCCAGCATGACCTTAAACTGCATCATCATTGGTCCATGCATATAACCATAAACTGTATAAAAGTCCCTTACGTCCGGAAAGACGTTAAACTATATAATCTCAAAGGTCCAGTATGACATTAAACTGCACCATTCACGGTCCATGCATATGACCTTAAACTATTCGAACTTTCGTCCGACATGACGTTAAAATGGTACTCTCTTTTGTCCTTACTGCATGATAATAAACTGCACAATCCCCCTTTCGTCCAATATGACGTTAAACTGTATTGTCCCCATCGTCCTAACTACATGACGATAAACTGTACGGAAAGTCCTTGATATGTCCTACATGACATTAAACTGTTATTTTTTCCCTGCTACATGACACTAAACTGTGCAGCACCAATAGTCCTAACTGCAAGACTTTAAACTGCATAGTCCCTTTTTTATGTCCTACATGACGTTAAACTGTGCATTGTTAAGGTTGTTATTACCTCTTGTTTCTCACACCGAGTATGACTCACGTGAGCTTAGAGCGAACATCAACCATAACACTCCCTTTGGGCCACTAACCATGTGTAAGTCCCAACAACATTTTAGTTAGATCGTTGTCCCCAAGAACAACTTGATCATTAATTCATTATTTAATTGAACTACACGGACTTTGATCCTTTCCCTCCAGGCTGGGTATGTAGGCAACCTACTAGGGTTCAAGCCCAAAAACAATCTCTTCACATCGGTTCACCACCATCTCATATGATGTTGATTCGTGAAACCGCACCTAGAATCAATATCTTTACATTGATTCACTTTCGTCCTTGTTATATGACGTTAAACTATACAACACTTTTGTCCGGTACGACAATAAACTACAATATTATTTGATTTCCTCATTTGAGAAGGAACCATTATTAACATTGATTTTTTTCAATCATGTTTCATTTCAAAAGACTACGTGCATACATGGTAATGCCTAAACTTTTTATCTCAGGTTAAACCATCATTGCACTAAAGTCCCCTTTCACCCTTCACATGTACGAACCAAATTTGTACAAAGGGTAGTTCTAGAACTACGTGGGCTTGATTCCCATCCTTATGGGATACGTAGGAACGTTCGAGTATCCCTCGAATCCAGCCCCAAGTCTTTTGGGCCTAACCCCAAATTTCACTTTCAGTCCCTTAGCTGAAAAGTCCTCATGAAAACACACACTGTGTATTCATTATTATGGTCCGAATTCTATGACCCTAAACTTAGATTTCTCATACTTTTGTCCTGCACGATGTTAAACTGCATTTCAAGAACTACGTATGGATTGATTCTCATTCTTATGAGATACGTAGTGAAGTCCAAAATTTCAATTCAGGACCCAGCCACAACATGATTATGGTTTTCATTGACCTATGTATCTCTATATACATTTGACAATACCCATATTTATGTGTTATAATCCTAACCTTAAATATTTTCAGATCTTCATAACCCTTTTCATGACTTCTAATCACAAAAATGTCAAACTTCTGAGAATTCTTTTGCCTGACTATGCAGCACGTGGCCATAGGTGGCCTTGTATAAACAGTCCACATAAAAGACTTGTCAGCCGAAAGATGCTATTTATTTGACCATGCAGCCAATGCCCTTAGGTGGCCCTGCATATTTCAACCCCCTAACGGGTTTTGTTAAATAATAGTAACTTCAGTCTTGGGAAGAATGCCTCTTTTTTCCTTATTTGTCTTAAATGACAGTATGTAGGGATCCGCAAAAAATAGCCATCCTTAACATATTTGTCCCATATCCTTTTTCATGATCTGAAAGTATTCAAGTCTATGGTTTATTCTTCTTCCCTACGTTTGGGTCAGACCTTCGTAGGAGTGATATTCATCCAGTTCTTCGATATTCTTGTTTGGAAATATCATCTCCATATTCAAGTACCTCTTTCCATACAACAAACTCTATACTTTAGAAAATTTGAATCTCCATAAACTTTCACTGGCTTTTAGCACTAGGAAAGTAAATTTCTGGGAGTTCTTTTGCCTGACTATGCAGCACGTGCCCATAGGTGGCCTTGCATAAACAGTCCACATAACAGACTTGTCAGCCGAAAGATGCTATTTATTTGACCATGCAGCCAATGCCCATAGGTGGCCCTGCATATTTCAACCCCCTAACGGGTTTTGTTAAATAATAGTAACTTCATTCTTGGAAACTACTTCTTCTAATTCTTTTTAGCTTTTTTTTCATATCATTCCTCAGATTAAAATATTCTTAAGCCATAGTTTACATATTTTCTCTCATACTTGAGCATGGAAATATGTTTTCAGATAAATTGTCAAGGAATTGAATCAATTTTAATCCATTTCGGTCAAAGCTATTTCGACCTTAATCATTAGCCACTTTATGTCCGGCATGCATGACTTTAAACTGCCCACAAAAGACAAAGGAACTTTGAATAAACGTCAAGTTCCAGCTCACTAAATATACATTTTTGTATGATTTAGGTAATATTGAGCAATTAAAAAATTCAAAGTTTGTAGGATTATTTGTAATAATCCTAGTAAAAATAAAACTATGCTTACTAGGCCCATTGGCTTAAGTAAATTTGAAGCAGGTAATGAAAGAATGCAGGTACAAATGATTGAAGACGAAAGTGTTTTTCATTGATACACAGGAGATAGAAAGACATCCACAGACTGGAGTCTCTTCTCTTTTTCAAGAATTACAGAAGATTGTCAACATAAGTCTTCATTTGATGTATAGCATCCTGGGCCTTATCAGCAGTTACTTGAAGCTCGTGCACTTGACCAGCTTCACTCTTTTCAGCTTGCTGAAGTGCCTTTTTAGCATCTGTGATGGCTTTCATGCCATTCATATGAGTTTCATCCAATGATTTATTAAGCTAATCAAGTTCCCCAGTAACAGCATCTAACTGTTGCTGGAGTTGCACCTGCTGGACGACCTTTTCTTTGATTTTTTGCTTCAGATCCTTCATCTTGGCAGCATAATCAGCTTCATCTTGGGATACCGCAACCTCAAATTCGCCTATGTTGACTGAAAATTTCACTCTGGTCAAATCTTCGCGACTTGTCTGCACTTGCTCCCTCCTGAAAATGATCTGTTTCACCACAGCATGGATCTTTTCATACCCAAAACCACCAAGTCCCAGTTTAACAAATTGGGATGACAATCGAGAAATTTTTTATGGTAGATCTTCTAAAGGAACTCCAGATATGATGTTCCATATGTTGTTCCATGTCTTACGTCGTGAAAAGCTGAATGCTTTGAGCATATCTGGATCTGATTCAATATCATCGTCAGAAGGGGGTATGTAATCTGGAATTAGTGCACTTAAAGAAGTGCCCTGTCCTGCTTTTCCCCCCCTGATTTGTGCTTCTTCACTTTCAATTCTTGTTGGGGCAGAGGCTGAGGCCTCACCTCCGGATCTAGTCATTGCAGTTGATGGTCCTGCATGATTAATTGAAAGATTTAGTCAGCTTCAAAGGATAACAAAAGAATAGATTGTCTTGCGAATAAAGTACAATCACTAATATTGTTATCCCTTACCCAAGGATGGTTCAGCAACCTGAGAATACTTTTCCCATCTTTCCCGGTTTCAACAGGATTTTCAAGATGGGTCTCAGGAGGGTTTATTGGATTTAGATCTACTTGAGCTAATGTTTCTGCAATGATAGGGTTGACATCAGTGTCCACACCCTCTTCAGACATTGGCAGTTCAGCGGATTCTACGGAAGAAACTGCATTTTGTTTTCCATCATGGTTAGAAGTATAATTTTTTTTAAAAAAAATTGGGCGAAGGGTAGCACTCACTCCCAAGGTCTTCTAAATCACATGACAACTTAGCATGATCATAAAATTCTTCAAAAGTCATTCCTTGAATCATCATTTCATCCAATGATACTTCAGAATCTTGATTAGTCTCACCAGTGGGAGCATTTGCTACATCTTCTTTCCGACTTATGTCCTGCAACCCCTGACCCTGGACAACATCTTCAGTAGTAGGAGGGATACTAGGAATGGATGGTAGCTCTTCTCTAGGAGCAACCAAGTCATCTTGGGTCTGTGATTGTTCTACAGCACCCTCCACGACCTTTGAAGGAGGGTCAGTCCCTTCCCTCAAGGGGGAATTGAAGAAGCCCCTGCAATCCTCAGAAATATGAGTAACCATATGATTATGGGTATAAACTCATGATTGTTCGAAGGACTTACCACTGCTAATGAAACGTGTAGCTATAGATTTCCTCCTTCGTTGCCTTGTCTTCTTTTGTTTTTTCGGAGTATCAGTAGTCTCCCTTATTGGCACTTGGATTGGAGAATGGAAGGCTATGTCCAGCACCTCATTCATGGCCTGCTGGCCTGGAGATATCTCGCCTGGTTCGCAAGGAGAATCAGCAGCAGCCCCAATAGCAGTACCACCAGGGCTATATTGTGGCGAAGGAACCCCAGTTCCTTTCTTTGGAAGCTACAAGATGAAGAAAATAACTTCCTTAAGTAACAAAGCTTCAACTGAAATCAAGTTGCAAAGAAAATAAGGAAAGAAAACTTACATCTTCAGGAGCCACGTACTCTTGCCATTCCTCATCTCCAGAACCACCAGCCCCCTCAGTGGCGCCATGATCAATCATTTCCTTCACCCTCCTGGTGATAGGAACCGAGTCATCAGTAGCATATATGAGCATTTCCAGCTCTCTGATGTAAGCTCGCACTTCATTGGGGTTATCTCCGTATTGAAGATTTTTAGAAGCTACAAGATTTCCTATTACAGGAAGTTGTAGGCCCTCACACAAATCCAGTCAGGCGGTCTCAATACCACAGTATAAGCTCTGCCATAGCTGAACAGCCTCTGGTCTTAGATATAAAGGCTGGGAGGACGGTCCTACAATTTTTTATTTTAATTTCTTCCCAGCTCCTGCAACTACAGATAGAGAATAAGAAAGTAAGAATTATTACTTTATAAAGTAGCAGTGATTGAAATTACTAAAATGAAATAACTCACCAGGAGTTGATGGAGTGGGTATTTTAATTCTGGCCGGAGGATTATATCGGGCACGAAACCTCTTTGCTACCGGTTGTGCTTCATCATCCCCATCATGATAATCCGATGAATCAGTTCTAGAAGAGGAGTCTGTTGAACCTATTTCAGGTGGAGAAGCGTCACCTTCATGAGGAAGGGTTTCTTTCTCTACAGTCCTCTTCCTCTTTCCCACATGATATACTGGGTGATTCAATATCCCTTTGGGGTATGATGCTATCCAGTGTTCGGCATAAAATGTAGTCAGATTATGTGCCGCTTTTTCAACTGGTAGATCAAATACTGCCCCAGTCTTCTCTCTTGATGTCAGCAACCATAGTTGTCGAGCAACCATCGGATGTTGCTCTAACCTGACATGTACCGGAGGGGATACAACAATTTGTTGCAAACATTTTAATTGGCGTTCAAATCTATATGGAGCATAGGCCTCACATATGATTTCTCCATCAATCCTGGCTACTAACACGCCATCCCTGCAAGCTAGCATGTATGCCCTCAAATCCAAATGGGTTGTCCCATCATCAAAAAACCGCCCGGATGGCGGACTTCCATAGGGAAAGAAGTTGAATTCCTTAAACATGCTCAGCCTTACTTTCATGTCATAACCATTAACATCTAATGGAGAAATTCCAGAGAATGCTTGCACTGACGGTCTGAAAGAGCTTCCAGGAATTTGTAATCCATTCTGTACATTGTATGTCCTGAAGTGAGTGGCGATCCATCCCCACAAAACCTGGAATGGTCCCACTATTCTTAAAGGAGATTTACCCTGGAAGACGTGAAGTAAACTCCTGTGAATCTTTTCTAAAATGGGGGTAGCTAACCCAACCATTTTTCCCTCAGCCAACTTTGCCGCAATGACGAAGGTCCCTGGCCTAACGCCTCCCTTCGAATCCCTGACCGGAAAGAGATAAACACTGAGCCACATTGCTAAGAAACCCGCCAGATGAGTTTTCTTTGGAATCCTTTGATTCACTTCATATCCCCACTTTTCAAACTCTCCTGCTTCTAGAGTTGGCCAGAATGTGCCAGGAGCTCCTCTCTTCTCAGGTTTTGGACAAGTGGTAGGACGTCTGGGCCTAGTATCCTTGGATTTCTTTTTCTTGGATCCTTTTTCTTTTGGCTTCATCCCTTTCTTCTCAGTAAGAAACACATTCATCCATTCTTCCGGATGAATATCTTTTCTAAAATGAGTTAATGAGGTCTCTGAACTCTTGATCCTGTGGAAGATTTTAAATAAATCTCAAGCTAAAGCAGGAGTCTTCTCTGAATCATTCCAAGTCACATTGAGAGGAATGAATTCATCATACATATCGCCCAAGATTGGAGCTCCTGAAATCTTGTGGACATCCCACAAACTAATACCTACTTCTCCATGAGTCAAATGGAAAGAATTAGTTGCTGGGCTCCAGTTGCTGAGTATCTCTGGCACAAAATTATCATGTCTGTAAACATATGTTTTCCCAACCCAGACAGCCTCATATATTGTAGCTCTCTTCAGGTCCTCGATAAACTCTGCGCAAGTCTGTCGCACCCAGTACACCCACATCCAAGTTGGCTTCACACCTCCCCCAGGACGGAAATCCTAACTTTTCTTCCAGCCTTTGGATTGATCCATCTGAGCATTTCGGAAGATTGAAGGATGACAATGTGGTTGAAGCTCAGGTGTATGATTTTTCAGATCTGGTGTGCAAGGGCTATGATGCATCACATAAGCCTTCTCCACTGTTCCAGCAGTTAGAAATACTCCTCCACCTGAGATATTTTCTAAAGCAAAATTGGTATAATTCTGAAACCACGAAAATGGAAGATAATTCTTTACTTCTGGAATAATGACTTCTTGTAGATGACCATATCCATACAAAGGTAGATAAGTGCTTTGAGGAAAGTTGCGATGATATTTTTTCAGATACTTAGCCAAATCTGGAAGAGTACTATCCTTGACAGTATAGTAATCGTGGCCAATGATGTCCATCATATCATCTATCCGCTTGCTATTCAGTTCATCAATTAATCCAGGTCTAAGATCCATTGAATCTGCACAAAAGTTTAATAAATTAAACTCTTAAATGGGTTTATTTTTCATAAAATTTGTGAAAGAATTTGGAAAAATGGCTAAGGAATTAAGGCGCGCAAGTATGGAGATGTCGCGCAAGTGTTACATGTGCCGCGCAAGTTTCTGTCGCGCATGTATCACCGCGCAAGCCCTATTACCTTGAGAGTAGTGCGGCAGCGAGGAAACAGTGGAAAAAGAGACTTGCGCGGCGAGGAAGACTTTCATGGAGAGAGCTCGAGAAATTCGGGATCAGATGTTATCCACGGCCAAAAGCGGTGTATTTATAGGCCAGGAAGCCTATCTGCACGTCGTACCCAAAGTGCTTAAGGCCTGCGCGATGCAAACTTGTGCGCCGCCTTCTGTGCACTGAAGACTTGCGCGCCACCCTTTTCCTTTGGATGGATTCGATTTCCTCAGAGTCAAATCTTCATTTCTCTCTGGATCCAACTTTGAGGGGGGACTTTTGTTGACGCTCCTTTCGTCACAGAATCTAAAAATCGGAAAAGGGAATATCTGAGCTCAAAGTGATTCATCCTTTGAAGAAAACATCAAAAATCGACAAAGTCATGATCAAAGGATCAACAGCAACTCCACCGCGCAAGTTATATCACTGTCGCGCAAGTACACTTGCGCGACGCTCTTGGTCGCGCAAGTGACTTGCGCGACCTAAGTGGTAACCGCCCGGTAACCGCCCGAGGTCTTCTCCTGCCTATAATTAGACCCTGTGGGCCCCCCATTCGAGAGGATCTTTTTCCAGAAACTCGGATTGAAGCTCCCGATGCCCAAGTCTCTTTTCAAAGCTTCCGGAACACTTCTAAGGTAATTTCTTACCTAGAACGGAAGATCTAAAGAGAGGGAGGAAGGCCTAAGTGTTGAAACTCATCAACACTTGCGCGCCTGAATGGCCAGCCCTTAAGGGAACTGGTCACACTTGCACGCCACCTTATTCCTTCAATAGAATTTGTGCGTCCCTTATCTGGAAGAACCTCAAGAGGATTCTAAAGGGTTTAATAAAGATTCGCTCAAGTATTTCAATGCTGGTTGAAAATCGCGCAAGTACACCATGTGTCGTGCAGGAATACATGCGCGACCAATACTTGCGCGCCCACGCAAGACTTGCGCGCCTTTCAAGACTTGCGCGCCCCTACCTTTTTGGGTGCCCATCTTGCCCATTTTACCCCTCTTAAGCCATTTCACCTTTCCTATTCAAGATTCAGTCTTCAAGATACTCTTCAAAGCCATTTATAGCACGATTTCTTGATTTGACTTCCTTATCTGAAGGGAATTCGATGGAATATCTCTCAAAACCTAGTGATTTATACATCTTTATGTCACCAAAGATTGAGAGTTCATTCATTCAACCTCATCCTTTAAGATGAGAGAATCATTAACCTGGGTCTCCTTTTCAGGAATAATCCCCAGTTATAAATCCTTTAATCTGGGCATCTTCCTCAGGAGTAAGCCCCAAATTCTTAAAGTTCCCAAACTTGGGCATCCTCTTCAGGAGTAAGCCCCAATCTCAAATACTGGGCATCCTTCCTAGGAGTAAGCCCCAAACCTTAATCCCTAACCTGGGTCTCTTTTTCAGGAATAAGTCCCAGCCATAATTTTGGGCATCCTTCTTAGGAGTAAAACCCAATCATAAGTCCCCTCCTAATTTGGGCATCCTCCTTAGGAGTATTCCCCAAGATTAGAGTATTCAAATCTACATAAAGAACATATACCTTTATGGACCCTATTCCTGGATTTTCTCCCTAAAAGTAAATCCTAAACCTTCATCTATTTGGGCAGTCATACATACATAAGCCCCAAACAATTTCTTATGATTGCATCTTTCATGGCACAATTTTCTAATTTTTACCAATACCTCTTGTTTCTCACACCGAGCATGACTCACGTGAGCTTAGAGTGTAAAAGTAATTATGACATTCTTCTTTGAGCCATCAATCATAAACATCATACTCCATTACTCGAACTACGTGGGTTCTGATTCCTTTTCCAAAACAAAGGATATGTAGGTAGCCCATTTATGGGTTCGATCCCAACTTTGAAATAATCCATGTCCTTCTGAATGACGATAAACTTCAAGTGCCCCACTGAGTGGCTTTAAAACCAGCCTGGTCATCATAATGACCAAGAGACTTTTATATAAATGTTTTGAAGGATACCATTGACCAAGAATCTCTAAACAGATATAGATGATTCTCTATTGATGAAGAACCTCGAATACATATAAAAGATTCTCTAAATTTCTTGCATATTTAATCATTGATTGTTAAAACTAAAGGAAAGCTCATTTTATACTTGGTAATGTAATAAGGATTCACGAACATAACTTAAATCTATAAAGAGAGTCCCAGAGTAGACAATAATTCCCCTCAAAAAGGTGTGATGAGTCCGACCTCCCATCCTCTCGACCAATGCAAATTCCTAAGCCTCATCAGCACACAAGCTAATGAGCGCCTACATTTGGAAAGTAGGTCCAAACGGATGTGGAATCATTGGATGTTTCCGGTTCTACGAACAAACCCGCTAGAAACCGATCAGAACGTTTGAATCTCCCGTCCAGGAGGTCATCCCCGGATTCTGTGCGAAACAAGTCATTACACCTATTAAGGCTCCAACTGTTGCACCTGTTCAGGTCCCAGATCAGCATGATGTTTCTCAAATTATTATGAATAAAATTTAGTCATTAACAACTCGATTGTAATATATGGAAGGATGGATCACACTGGTACAACTAGAAAAGAAGTCTTATCCCAAATGGGTAGATCTGATTCCTCTCCCGCCAAAATTTGTAAATACCACATTTTCAATCTTTAACAGTTCCGGAGATTAATAGTATCACTTTCTAAATTTTGTTTCACACCGTGATCCCATGATGAGGAACCCTAAATAAAAAGAAGA
This sequence comes from Viscum album, assembly GCA_963277665.1. Classification (NCBI taxonomy): domain Eukaryota; kingdom Viridiplantae; phylum Streptophyta; class Magnoliopsida; order Santalales; family Viscaceae; genus Viscum; species Viscum album. The sequence goes on along the minus strand of OY728143.1, from coordinate 1,186,526,205 downwards.
AGTAAAGATCCGATGTTTTGTGATGTCATTGTAGGGTCTGGGCTTTGTCTAGTATACATGTTTGCAGTTTTATCAATTACTGGATGAGACGTCATAAATTCCTCTTCCAATTCATCTCAATGCTACAAAAGACAATATTTTTTGATCTTATTAATTGAAAACAATGGGATAGTTAAAGAGTATCATATTTAATTGATCTATAGAAAGGGCTAACATATTCCTTAAACCAACCACCCCCTCAATAAGATTTGTTACCAATCTATGTGGAAAATACCCACGATGAGTTGCAAACACCACTAATCCCTGTGAAATACATAAGAGGGTTTCAATACCTTGCTTCGATCGCCCAACAAGTAGAGAACTAAATAAAAAAACCAAATCTAAGTCTTGTGTACTCCCATAACCTCCAATAATTAGAACATGAAAAGAATTGGTTTCTACAATTACACTCAAGAAAGAACCTATAACTAATTCCACTTCAAATCCCTCATCATTTAGTACGGATCCACCTCCCGATATTCAAAAGAAACAACCAACTCATCAAGATGATAAAAAATATTAAAGGTAGAGATAGTTCAAGGAGTTGAAAAACAAGGTCTATTCTTTTGGAAATGACCATGTACCTCGCTACATCATCTCAGCATTGAAAAAAAATAGTTCAGTTTCTAAGGCCAAAGAAACCTAAAAAAGAAGAAGATTAAGATATACCAAATTATTTCCCCATTCATCAAATGTAAGGGTACCCCATACAAGAGTGTTTTGTTTTTAAAGACCTCCTACAAAAGATTTTGGACTCTGGGTAGATGAAGCTGAAACATTCACTAAACTAGGTATCATGTATTACTGCTACCGATCTAGAGAAAGAAGGTGAGTGGTCGGAAGTTAAAAGAAAAAATTCATAGAAGTATGATGACTAGATGGTTAGAAAAATAATCAATAAAACTCATACAATTTTATAAACATAGTTGATATAAACAACTATAACTTCCATCACTTATGCTGCAACCAATCCATCTTCATCAAAAGACCAGTCCTCTAAAGGAAAATCCTCAATGAAGCGACATGGTTTTAAGGATAAAGAGAAGTCAGAAGAAGATGATTTCATGTTAAGTATAAAGTTTTCCTTGACTTTGGAAGATTTAATTCCATCTATTTCAAAATCATGGGAAACATCCCTCCAAAATTCAAAACAATAATCGACATGTTAGATAAAATCTTTATCAGATGAGGAGTGGATCTTCGGATTAGTTAATGTTATTCACTCAATTTAACCCTATGTAAATTATGATTATTATTATGAACATGAATTCCCTATACTTGATCAGGTAACATGGGAAAGTATTCATCAAGGTAGAGGATACATGGGAAGATGTGGGTCTTCTAGAAGCCACTATTTTAATTACATCCCTGATTGGACCATTTCTACAACATAAACTCGTGGGAGATCCCTTTAACGGACTTAGAAATAACAAGGGAATTCTCCCACGCATGATAGGGTTGGCCCCGACATGATCATCTAGGAAGACTGATTAGAGGTTATACCACCACTTTACCAGTAGGTGGACATAAATATCCAGCCTAATACCCTATGAGTAGAAGTATTTTCAGCATATTCCTCAAAAAATGGTCCGTCCACATCAAGAGCATCAACTTCCATGGAACCTGAAAATTTTCTTTTCCATGTTGGAAAACTCAAAACTTTGGACCAGAAGTATGATGTTTTGAAGTATCTAGCCCATGTACCAGCTATGTTTTCAATCCAAGATTCTCTGAATCTGTCAAAAGATCTTTGGGAATCACTTATTGAGGCTTTGTCAAGTCCTCAAGAGTTTGAAACCGAGGCTGCTGCTGCTAAGTTATATTGTATAGAGAATTATCCTACAAAATGTCATGAAGTTATATCTTTCATGAATAAATATTAGGATGATGTTGTTCATGGAAAAACCATGACCTTGAATTTATCTATAAAGGTTAATGATATCAATATCTGAGGATCCTTTATTGATAATTTCTTAAGAGTCAACCTCATTACCATCCGTACACTCTGTTGGTTGGGTCACACTAAATCTAACTTATCTCCCACCACTCTGATGTTGTAAGGTTATGAAAAGAATGAAAAATAACCTCTATGTGATATTACACTCATAACTTAGTTTGGGGATCTAGTATCTGATTCAAATTTCATGGTTGTCCAGTAGAACACAGCTTTCAACATTCTACTTGGAAGGCCTTGGATACATAAACATGCGACCATTCCTTCTTCATACCACCAATGTATCATGTATTAATTCAATGGTCTAATTGAGAAATTTCATGGTGAGAATTCCTCATTAAAAACTTTTGAATCTCATTATATTGAGGTAGAGTTCTGTCACAAAAAGGAAACATGGTCCATGGAAAAATATATAACAAAAATAAATTATTCGAAAGGTCTAGAAAGATCCCAATTAACCCATTAAAGCATATTAGTGAAGATTAAATGATTCTTATCAATAAAATTTAAAGGGTAGATCCAAATATAAGCACCCTTTTAGTAGATTCCATAATGTCATTTGTGACAATTGAGACTGACAGAACAAGAGAAAATATTGATTTACCAAATAATGATGAAATATTGAATGTAGATGTATTCATTCCATCTACCAAACTTCAGCAAGTATTTTCTTCATCATTCAGACTAGAAGAATTTGTTGAATTAAGAGATAAAGATATGTATAATGATTACCAACTCACCATTTTCCCTTAAATTCTCCAAGAATACCCTTCATCATAAGTAGGGTTAGAAATAGTTGCCTCTTCTTTAGGATATCCAAATACCCACTCCTCCACTAGCTTGGAAAGACTTACTTCATCACCTACCATTAAAGTAGAGGCATAATAAGTGACATGTGAGGAAGTTGAAGACGAGTAAGACCTCATGGATTCCCCTAAAACATTTGAGTAAGGATTTTCCACCACTGTGGATGAGTTCAGAGAAATAAATTTGGGTACAAAAGAAGATCCATGCCCAACTCTAATTAGTGCGGCCATGACTTATGAAGAGCAAGATATGTATACTTAATTTCTAAAGAGACATCAATATTTGTTTTCTTTGAACTATACATAAATTCAAGGTCTTGACCTCAATACGTCCACACATAATTTTGGTTTTCTAGAAGAGCGTTGGGGATTAAAGCATGCAACAAGAAGAATGTACACAACTCATGACTCCAAAATTGAGGATGAAGTCGAAAAGATTATCAATGATGGATTCATCAGGGAGGTCAAATATCACAAATGGATAGAAAATATTGTCCCAGTAAAAATGAAGCGTGATAAAATTAGAGTTTGCATTGATTTCAAAGATCTCAACTAGCATTTTCCTAAAGATCACTTCTCGATTCCAATCACAGAACTTTTGATTGATTCAACAGCTAGATATGAAGCTCTCTTCTTCATAGATAGATACTATGGGTATAAAAATCTGAATAGCCCTATACGATGAGGAATCTAAAACCTTTAGATCCCCTTAGGTAAAATGTTGTTATCATATAATTCCCTTTGGCTTGAAAAATGATGGTGTGACATATCAATCTGAAATGCACCACATTTTCAAACAATTCATAGAGAAATTAATTGAATTCTATGTGGATGATCTAGTGGTTAAGTATAAACAAATATTTTACCACTTAGATTATCTGAAGACTATATTCAACAAGCTTCAACAATATAATTTGAATATAAACACCTTGAAATATGCTTTTGGGGTAACCTTGGAAAATTTTCTTGTCTTTTTTGTATGTCATCATGACATCAAAGTCTATACTAAGAAGACTGTCTATCCTTGGCATGTCACCTCATTGAAACATGAAAAAGTTGAGAGGAATTGAAGGAAACATGGACTATATCCAGTACTTCATAGTAAATTTGGCAGGAAAGTGTTTTCCCTTCACCAAATTAATGAAGAATGGGGTCACATATCAATTGACCAATGAATGCTAAAAATCATTTGATACCCTTAAGAAGTACCTCTTGATCCCACTAGTATTTATGTAACCTATTGAAGGAAATCCACTCATTCATTACATGACAACCTTGGAGAGATCACTAGGCACCTTCCTTACATAAAATAAAGATACTGGGAATGAAAAAATCCTTTACTATCTTAGTCAAACCATGCTTGATAAAAAGACTTGATATAAAGATATTGATAAATGCTACCTAGAATTAATATTTTCAATTCAAAAATTGAGACACTATCTACAACATTATGAGGTCCACTTGGTATCTCACAATAATCCACTAAAATTTATCCTCAGTCTTCCTATGATTACAGGGCATCTAGAATGGTGGGTGGTTATTCTGTAACAGTTTGATATACTATTGTTCCTCAGAAAGCAATAAAAGGCCAAGATTTATCATACTTATTTACTGAGAACTCATCTATGGAAGATACGTCATTGAATACTGAAATTATTAGTGAGAAAATATTATCTATTCATGAATGTCCCCAAATATGGGAAATGTACTTTGATGGTGCTTCTAGAAGTCTAACGAGGAAGAGAATGGAAGACCCTAAACTCAACAAAGTTGGGATAGGAATTGTGATAATGTCCACTGAGAAGGTAGTATTTCTATATTCCTTTCACTTATCAGAAGGTGGTACCAACAATGAGGTAGAATATCAAGCTCTCATTGCAGGCATGTAATTAGAACACAAAGTACCAGTGGATTACCTAGAGGTGGAGGGTGATTTAGTATTAGTAATAAAATAAATCAATGGGGGTTAATAAATTAGAAAATAAGAACTAATTCCCCTATGTGATAATGTTTGAGGGCTAATTATATAATTTCCCTCATATCCCACATTTTATTATTTATCGTGGTCATAAAATTTCTAAGCTGATGCATTGGAAAATGAAACCACAACCATGGAAGATCCAAATCAGGATGAAACAATAATTATCATTGCTCATCTTTGAGTGGTTTTAACTTTTTTTCAAATAATAACAAAGGGAACCAATGAAATCTGTCCCATTTCTGAGCCATATTTCTATACCACAAGATGGATGAAAACCATCATGGAATATCTCTAAAATAGGGCACTTCTGCTGGATAGAATTAAAAGAGAACAGATCTGGAGACGACCTATTAAGTGCACTCTTTTTTATGGCCCAGATCACCAAAAGATCCTCTATAGATGGGGCTTCTATGGAATTATTCTCAGATGCATTTATGAGGAAAAAACTACGGCTGTTATGAAAGAAGTACATGCCAGAGAATATAGTGCCCACCATTCTGGGCATAGTCTATCTAATCAAATCTAAAGGCTTGGATACTTTTGGCATTCAATGACGTAAGATTTCATAGATTTCAATAAAAAGTGTTATCCCTAACAGATGCATGCCAACTTCATTCGTCAACCCTCAGAGTTACTACATATAGATAAATACTCAGGGCCATTTTCTATATAGGGAATAGAAATAATATGACCCTACCCTACAGCTACGACTAAGAAGTTCAAGTATATTCTTAATGTTACCAATTTATTATCCAAATTGCCTGAGGGAATACCTATCAAGGAATTTGGCGCCAAAATAATTGTTATATTTTTCAAAGCTAATATAACTACTAGATTTGGTGTCCCTTATACCATATTGATGAAAAAAAAACTACAATTTCTATTCTGTTGAGGTAAAGAATCTATATTAGGGGCACAATATCAAATCCAACCATTCATATTACTACCATGCAGTGTCCTATGAAAATATAGTGGATTTAAACAGGTACCTATCAAATATACTCCAAAAGATGGTGGATAAAGATATAATATATTGTCCTGATAAGCTCTTGTATGCCTTGTGGTCTTATCAGAATACTACTCGTATTGCAACACGTTCAACCCCATATTTGTTGGTTTATGGAACAAAAGTAGTTATGCTAGTTGAAATTCAATTTCTTTCACTATGAGTTTCCATCAATGACCAGTTATTTGAAAATGAATATTCCCAAAAGTGACATGATGATCTGGAACAATTAGACCAAAATATATTGCATACCTTGCATCACTTGGAAGTTTATCAGAACAGAATAATAAAATCTTTCAATAAGAAAGTTCAAAACATCTCATTTCTTAAAATAGAATTGGTATTTGTTCTCAGGACTTCGATGATACCAAGAAAGAATACACCAAATCTTGAACCAAAATTAGAAGAACTTTATTCCACACATAAGGCCCACTCTAATGAACCTTATTCCTTAATCTCAATGGATGGAGAACTTATTAAAACTCCAACCAATGGAATATTCTTGAAGAAGTGCTTTGGGTAATCACATAGATATATGTCCTAGTTTCATGACGTTAAACTACATAGAAACCATCATCATTGCCATAGTATGTTAAACTACATAGTACCATACTCATCCATACTACATGACGTTAAACTGTATAGCACCTTTATCCATGCCGTATGACATTAAACTAGACAACACTATTTTTTCTTACAACATGAAACTAAACTGTGCGATTAAAATATCCTTCATTTCATGTTAATAAATCCCAAAATATAACACAAATCAGCATTCATTGTGGTCCTTTAAAAAAATATTAGCTTCTATGTGTAAGAATTACTCACATCATTAATACTGTCTAGTGCACATGAGAACCATTTCTACCTATGTATGAATTAGATATGCATAGGGACCCCTTTTCAAGAACTACGTGTGGCTTGATTCTTGCCCCTAGAAAGATAAGTAGTGACACTTGAGTCTTATCCCCTAGTCCATCCGCAATGTTACTTTAACATCAGGTGACTTATTTCCTCGTCGCAAGACATTGAACTACATGGTTCTTCCATAACAATGTATGTCTTGATTCTCATTCCAATGGGATACGTAGAGATGCATAAATCTCTAATTTTGGGCCGATTCCTAACAAAATAAAAACTACCCCATTCATTATTTTATGAGTCAGATATGCATATGTAATACCATCTTCAAGAATTACATGTGTCTTGATGCTTTCCCCTAGAAATATATTTAGTGACACATAGTATTTATCCCCTAGTCCTTCCACAATGTTTCTTTTACATCAGGCGACTTACTTCCACACTGTAAGATGTTAAACTACACAATTATTCTAGAACTACGTATGAATTTATTATCATTCCAATGGGATATGTAGAGATGCCCAAATATCTAATTTTGGGCCTAGCCATGACAAAAATAAAAATACCCCTTCATCCCCTGTGTTTATAAAGCAAACCTACACAGGGAATGTTTTATGAACTATGTGTACCTTGATTATTTATCCAATAAGATACATAGTGACTCTTGGGTTTTAACCTAGGACCAACCACAATATCTCTATCTTTTCACATCGGTTTATCTTTATCCACACTAAAAGATGTTAAAATTCATGGGAATTAAGGAACTAAATTTGGATTCATTCTCATCCTAATGAGATTCATAGTTAAAACTAGTACATAGATCTTAGTCCCAGCCACAAGATAAAAGAAAATTACCCTTCTCCTGCATACAATTTAAAATCATTACAGGAGACCTTATCTTGGGTCCTCTCTTCAATGAGACCATCAAGGAAATAAAAGATATCCCCATTATAGATATGAGTTGGATCCCAAATCATGGCCAATATTAATAAAAAAATTTCTCTTTTTAATTGGACATTACCTCGTTCTCATTTCATACCCCTAATCTTGAATATTTTTAGATCTTCATAATCTTTATTTGATTTTTTATTGATGGAATATCTGATACATGAGAGCTCTTTTTCCTAACTTTATAGTACGTGTACCGAGGTTGACTTGAATAGGTATCCCATTAAATGGACATGTCAGCCAAAATATTCCATTGTCTGGCCATACAGTATATAAACCAATTGACCAAACATAATAAATCCTCACATAACGGGTTTTCCAAAAAATGGTAGCTTCATTCTTGAGAGAAGCCTTTTCTGTCCCCTTAATGATTTGATAACGGTATGCAGGAAACCATATTTTAAACTGGTCATCCATTACATATTTTTCCATATCTTTCATCTCTACGTGAAAGTATCCAAGAATGTGGTTTACACTGTTTCTCTTCACTTGTTCAAAGCATACTTAAATAACCTTGGATCATTTGACCACATGTCATCCAATGTTTCCCAAATATTTTGGTCATAATCGTATGAATTAAAAAACTATAGACACTATAGTTTCTAAGTTCGGATCAGACCTTCCTAGAAATAATTTTCTTTTATTTCTTTATAAATCATGAATAAAAATACCCTTTCTGTATTTAGGTACTTTTATCCATAAACAAAACTCTATGATTTGGAAACTCTGAATCTCCATAAATTTGTATTTTATCAATAGAATGTTTAATACCTAAGAGATATTTTACCCAACTATGTATTACGTACCCCTATAGGGCCTTGCATAAGTCATCCATATAACAGTCCTATCAGCCAAAATATGCCACTGTTTGGCTATGCGGAACATGCCCTAGTTGGCCCTGCATAATACAACCCCTATAACATGTTTTTTAAATTGTAGTAACTTTGTTCTTGGAAAAGAATTCCTATAATCAGTTTATCCCTTTTCCCATGTCATTCACTAGATATAGAAATTCCCAAACCTTAGTTTATAATTATTTCTTTTGGTACCTGAATATGGAATCATGTTTCCTGAAAAATTAGAAAAAAATTACAGATTCATAAACCTTTGTTCAAAGATAAAGACCGTAAATTATATCCCTATAATATCCTGATTGCATGACTTAAAACTATAAAACCCCCTAATGTCCTTATTCAATGACTTGAAACTACATAACCCCCTAATGTTCTTGTTATAGACTTTAAACTACTAAAACCCCCCTAATGTCGTTACTGCATGACTTGAAACTACACAACCCCCTAAGTCCTTGCTGCAAGACTTTAAACTGAACAACATATTATTAAAAAACAACCTTTTTACCGAATGTTCCCTCCATCAGATACCAAATTTTTGTAGGAGTGGTTTCCCATTAATATACTATGATGACACAGATGTCCCATTTTTTTCTTAGATTTATTTTCATAGGAAAGACACCCATTATGGTCTTGATACATCCAAATCTTAAATACATTTTTTATAAGAAATAGAATTTCAAATTTATTGAGAGCTCCTTTTACCTGACCATCCAGTAGGATCCCAAGTTGGCCTTTCATAAAATCTTCCTACATAATGGGCATGCCATCCTAAGGATACTACAATTGAATATGCAACACATGCCCTAGTTGGATCATCATAATATAGTCCCCTTAATGGGGTTTTGAATTAGTGATAACATTTTTTTAAAAGACCCCTCTATTCATATAGTGCATGTTTTAGATTTGAGGATTATAAAAAAATCACAACATAAGATTCCCCTAGGAAGTATCTAAGAATATCAGGACCTTTCTCAACCATCAATCCTTGTTTGGGTTATAATCTTAAAATTCAAGGTGAATTCTATTTGAACTTAACCATTTGTCTTATTAGTCCAACATGAATGACTCTAAACTGCCAATAAAAATAGACATAATACTTACCAGATTAAAAACCCACCAACGGAACTTCAGAAAAAAAGTTGAATCTCAGCTCGGTAGACCAACACTTGATATAGTTTAGGCAATATATTAGTGTGATAAAAAGTTAAAACGAAAAAATTGTTTGGTTGAAACATCAAAAGATAAATCCTAAGAAAAATCCAAATCTCACCCGCTAAGTCCCCTCCATATTAGGCTTTGGAAAAAAAGAGTTGGGTGATGACACAAAAGACTCAATGTTTTTAGGGTTGTTCCCTGGACCCTAGTAATAGTAAAATTTCACTCATTAGGTCCCTTGTTTTAAGGTAAAAGTTAAAGTTTCCCATCCCTATCATTGTAAATATGATTATCTAACATAAAGATGAAATGTTATAGAAATAATCTTTGATATTGCAATTATAGAAAGAAAACAAGGATGAAGATATAGATAATTATAAACAAAATAATTTTCATTTATAAGAAAATTTCTCTATAGGAACATCCAAAAATCAAAGTCTCTTTGTCATAAGTTATAAGAGGTCATCAATATAACCCTTTATTTGTTGAATGGTCACCTAGGACCTGCCAACCGCCTACTAAAGTTCTGTCAGTTGACCAGCCTTAGTTTCTATAGCCTAATGAAGTGATTCTATAGCATCTGCAATGGCCTTTGCCCCTTCCTTTTTGAATTATACTTCTAAGAAGTGTAGTTGTTCAGTTTCTTTTTGAATAAAATCCAACACTTTCTAAAGATGAAACATTCGAATTGTATTCTCTATGATTTGATTCTTGAATGTCGTTATTTTTTCACTATGACTGGTGTCAGTTTGAGATACTGCTACTCATAATTCATCAATGTTAGAAGGAAGTTTTCCTTCTATCAGATACTAATGAAATTTTTACTATTTCTCCCATTTTCGAATGGTCTCCTTCACCATAGTATGAATTTTACGGTAATCCAATCCTCTAAATCCCAAAATGCTGAACAGACCTGAGAGTCATGGGATTTTCAATGGTAGTTCCTTGAGGGTTGTCTCATAGTTAAGCTTCCATATATCATTCCAAGATTTGAAACGTGTGATACATAGAGTATTCTATAACTCTAGATCCCAATCAAATTCACCATCATCGTGAGGGAAGTACTTTAAGATTAATGAACTAAAAGAAGTGCCTTGTTCTTATTCTTCTCTAACAATGGCTACCCTTCTTCCTGATGATGGTTGAGTTAATGCATACTTTTATCCCAAAAACCTAGAGATAAAAGTTGAAAATACTATATAATAAATAAAAAAATCACGATTAGCTTCAAAAGGAATGAATATAATGGGAAATAATTACAATGGTTGGTAATTTTTTTACCTAATAGTAAGTCAGCATCCTGATAAGATTCTTCACCAACATTCCTAGCCTCAGTAGTTTTTGTTGGAACCTCATGGTAAAGGATGATTTCTTGAAGTTTCTCAGGGTTTTGTAGATAAATCTTAGTAAGATTTTCTATTTTAATTTTCACCTGATTTATCACTTCCCTAATAGTGGGTTTGATAGTAATGTCAATGTATCCTCTAGAAACTATTACTATAGCAGCATATGTTGATGGAAATGTATATTCCAACCAATTATGGTTAGAAAATCAAACATAAGAATATTGATTTGATAGACAATAAAAACTCAAATCCATTTAGTTCTATATAAGTGACTTCAAATTATTCTAAAGTATTAGACATATTAACATGTTCTTATAATTCATAAAAAGGCATGCCAAGACTCATCATAGAATCTAATGACACCCAAGCCCCATATTTGTCTCACCTGTGGGAGCGCTTGGAGAGGTTGGTTCATGAACCTCTTTTGAAGACTTTAGACCCCAAACAACTCACTCAGTGATAGTCGTAGGGTTAGAATCAGTCATCGTAGGATTGTTTGGTGCATGTTACAAACATGAAATATTATAGAAATGGAAGTCAATTTTTAATACACATAACTTCTAATGAGGCACTTTGGACTCACTAGAGGTCTCCTCTCTCACAACATTAGGAATAAGATCAGTTCTAAGAACTTATGTTGTTTTCTTCGACCTGGACACCTCTTTAGTTGAGGGATATGCTTCCTTGGTAGGAATCATAACTTTATCTTAAGTGTCCTCCATAGTTCCACAAGGATCATCAGTAATTTATCTAAGGGAATAAATAGAATAATTTCAAGAAATTCATAGAAGTTTAAACACTTTCTATAGATAATGCAGAAATTAATGATTTCAGGAATTATTACCACTATTGAGAAAATGTTTAACCACAGTTTTCTTTCTTCGATGTATTTTCTTATTATTTTTTTGGGAGGGATAACATCATAATCTCCAAAAAATAGTTATTGGAGACCACAAGGCTCCTTCCATCTCATCCTCCATGGCCTGTTAGCCTGAAGATATCCCTCCTAATTCATAAGGTGATTCAGTAGCCCCGAGTTTGGTACCAGCTGGAATATACCATGGTGATGGAACTTTAGTTGATTTTATCCTTAGACATATGAAATTTAAGATGGTATTTACCCCCGAGAAATAATGATTTAGAAAAATTCAAAAAGCAAAGAAAAAAATAATATGAGAATAAAAAAATTCACATCTTCAGGTTTGATAAAATCACACCATTTGTCATCAATATGAGCACCAATTCCTTTTATGATGCCATAATATATAATTTATTTCACTCCTTTTGGTTTGGGGGTTGATTTGTTAGTTGCATATATGAGCATCTACAACAATCATATGTAAATTATTTCTTCATCAGAATTTTTCTCAAAACGAATATCAAATGTGGCTCAGAGATATTCTATTTATGGAATAAACAACCCCTCACATAAAAGCAACCATGTGGGTTCAACATCATAATAAAAACCTAAATTTTTTTATCTTCCTCTGGTCATACATATTTGGAATACATATGATCTCACTGTGAAGATGACCATGCAGTCTTATATCTAATAGGATTCCTGATTCCTACCGTCACAGAAGGTGGATAATTAAATGGAACTTGTTTCTCTTCGGAATGATGAGGACAAGACTACCTTGGGGAAAATTCTAGCCAAGGTTTTTTGTTTATCCCTCTTTACTATATTGGATGGATTGTATCTTTTATGAGTTATCTTCAGTGATATAGGAGCCTCGTTATCCTTGACCTCTAACTCTAATGAATCAGCCTCTAATGATAAGGAAGTACCTTCCAAATGAGAGGGTTCATTCATACTCTATAACTTTACAATTACCCATGGGACATCATTATTTATAACTCCTTCAGGGTTTTATGAAAAAAAATCATCATACCATATAGTCAATATCCTCTCTTCATTAGTGTTTGGTAAATTTAACACTTCCCCGGTCTTCTCTGCGGTTGATAGAAACCATAGCTGTCGAGTCACCATTAGTTTCTGCACTAATCTGACATGCACTATAGGAGATATAATAATCTATTGCATAAATTTTAATTTGTGTGATAATATATAAGGAGAATAATATTCACATATAATTTCCCCATCAATCCCGGTGGCCAGTACACCATCTCTGTAAGCCAACATATACGCCCTCTCCTCTAAATTGGATATCCAATCATCAAAAACTATTTAGGTTGGTCGATTTTCATAAAGAAAGAAATGTAACTCATTTAACATACTCAAATTTATCTTAATGTAATGAGGTGTCGTGGAAAAAGGCAGGATACCAAAGAAATCATGAACAGATGTTCATAACGAACTTCTGAGGACCTGGATCCCACTTTGCACAGCACAGGTTCTAAAATGAGTTGCGATCCATCCCAATAAAACATGGAATGGTCCTGATATTCTGAAAGGATGGCTTCCTCCATGGATATGAAACAATATAATATGGATCTATGCTAGAATAGGGTTATCCAACCCCATAATCTTCCTCTCTTCCAGCTTGGCCGCTATAAAATATGTTCCAGACCTTACACCGCCCATGGAATATCAAACAAGAAACAAATATTCATAAATACATATGGATAAGAAACTCACAAGATGCATCCTAATATGAATTTTCGAGTTGACTTCATACCCCCACATTTCCAACTATCCATTCTCTATTGTTGTATAGAAATTTGGGGGCACACCTCTCTTTTCAGCCCATGGGAAACTTGTCAGATGAATGTTGGTGGGAACTTTATCCTTATTCTTCATCAGTAATATTTCCATCCACTCCTCTAGATGAATATTGTCACGAACCGAATCTGGTCACCGCCAAAACCGGCACCAAACCCAGCCTGTGACATGACCCGAAGGGTGTTCCCTATCCCCACGGGCTGGCACAAGTGCCCGGGTATCATTAATTTAGGTTTGGGAACGATTTACCCGAGTATGAAAGCATAAAACATTAAAAACAATCCATAATATAAATCTGAAATTTTTGAGCCAAACAAGAGATAAGTAAAAACCAGAACTGAGTACATTGGTTTAAAGATAATACAAGTGGTCCAAATAAAAATAATTATAGCATCAAGACATCCCCAAGGACTCCACACGACTAGGGGTCATCGCCCCTAAGCTATCTCCACAACTCCGCACCAAGGATGGGAACTAACACGATGAACCGCCATCACCCTTAGCCTTTCCTTTACCTGAATCAAACATAACCAAGTCTAATTACACCCAAGGGGTGTAAGTAGGGTGTGAGCCTAAGCCCAGTAGGATACCACCCAATGATTCCAAAGAGTAAGAAATACAATGTGAAAAAGCAAGCAGTTTTCAAACGCAAGGAAAAGTAGTCTTAAAATTTCAAGAAATGAAACCTCTAATTGAAAATAGTTTTCAATCCAAAATTTTCAGAATATTAACAAATTAAAATAGAAATGTTAGATACTGTAATTTACTTCCAAACACACCCTAAGACATGGGTAGATAGTAAAAATCCAATGAGCAACAACATTGGGAACACCCCTAGGCACTAGGTTGTCTTGGGCCCTATGTACCTCGTACCTCGGTGTAAAGTAACCATAGCAAAATCCTTTCTCGTGCACGAGCCACTAGTAGAGAACATACCCATAACCTAGTGGTCCCCAATTATCATCCACATAGTTTAGTTAGAGTTGTCGTTATCCAAATGCTAAGTGAAACAGGGACAAAACCCATCCGGTCCACTAGCCGTACTAGTACAAATCCGCCCCACCTAGGTACCCAGGCTTCCCCTTTTGTGCTCAATCAATTCCAGCTTTCATCATAAATAAATTTTCATATAAAACACCATTACTGGTCAAACACAACCAATACAGTAGCTATCACATTTTATACCACTTAAAACATGCAACAAAACACTTAGATTTTTCATAAAACAATTCCTCAAAATCTCGTAGTGTTTCGGACACAAAACTCCTTATAGACCTCACTTGCATACTATGTGCACATATTTAAGCTTCCAAAACATAAAGGTAATCCTACTACATTTCAGTGAAAACACAAAATCATTTTTAGGGAAACCCCATATGGTTCAAGAAACGACATCATTGCAATGTCTCCATTTTTACACAACACAACTCTTAGAATTTCATGTGGTTCACAAACACCATTAAAACCAGATTTTTCAGTAACAAACACAAGGTACAATCATTAAAAACAGTATTTTTATCCCTATAATAGTTTAATAAAATCAACTAGTTACTTTTAGGGTAGCCTCAATTAAACTAATAAAACATTTCTATGAAAAACCCCCAATTTCACATGAAATTGGCCTTTTGGATTCATTTTAAATACAAACACCACTAAAACTATATTTTTCAGAAATAATAAAATTGAATAAGCATGAAAATACCATAAAAACAGTAGCAAATTCACAAAGATTTCATACACAATGGAATCACCTACCAAAACCAAGGAAACCCTTGAATCCTTTGTGCGAAAACTCAAACGCACCACCGCCGCATCTCAAGGAAGGTAAACCAGACCTAAAACCATAATTTCAGACCATAAAATACAAGATAAAACATTATTTTTTAAACCCTACTTCCTGGAAATAAGGAACCTCAATGATAAGGGAAGAAACCCTATGTAAATTGGATGTAACCCTAAACAAATTGAAAGAAGAAAGGAGGAGAACAACATACTTAAAATATCTTGGAGAAATCGCCCCCCAAAATACCAGTATCTGATGTCAAAAATACTCAAACCTTCAAGGGAGGTTCGAACAAAAATAGGTAGATCATTTAGGAATTTGAATGGGGGAAAAAGTGTAAGAATCGAAAGAGTTATGAAGGAAACAAATTACCTTTATAAATCTGCCCGAAATTTGGGTTCTTCAGAATTTTCGACCTAAATCGCGATGCAAATGAGATGAAACGAGGGTGGGAGGATATTGGACGCGCTTCTGGGTTCAAGGGGCGTGTTTGAGGCTTGGAATCACCGAAAAATCCTTAAAAATGAATAAGTTATTAATTAATCCAAATCTATTTTTAAAACTGGAATTGGGCTTTCGGGCAGGCCCAATCCCTTAAATAAAACCCATATACACCTTGGTTATGGATTTCCAAAGGCTCCAAATTTTAATTTTGGTGTTAATATATCAGGGGAGGACATTTAGGAGTTGGAATGAGTGAAAAATATTAAAAACTGAATAAGTTATAAAAGAAACAAAATTTATTTTTAAATCTGGAATTGGGCTCACGGTTTGGCCCAATTCATGAAAACTTACCTAATCTCCATAAAAACTTTGGAAACCCCCCAAACAAAGCATCAATGGAAATTAAAAGAAAAATAAATTTAAAATAATCTATGTATGTGACAATTCTCCCCACCATGAAAACTTTCCGCCCCGAAAAGTCACAGTAAGGCCAAATCAACAACCAAACTCAACTGAGAAACCAAGAGGTACTCTTTTGCCAGGTTTCTCCCCCAAAGGCCATAACACCTCCAGTGATCAATGAAGGAAGGAATAATCTCACATCCAAAACATACACCACTTTTCTGAAATTATTAATCACATTCATGCTTTATCCCAAATGAAAACTCCTCAAACACAATCAGAACAATACTCAATCAATTTACCCAAATAAACAACAACATCGAACAAGGTTACACTTGACCTACTATAACTAAACCATTGGTCACTCTCCAATATCAATGTTTACCAAAGTAATATGTAGTCAGTTAGATATCTCCAAATGATAATACCTACATCCCATACAAAACCAAGGAAAATATGAGTTACTCGTATAAAGAGACACAAATGGGCTCCCCACCATAAGAGACAACTTAATTTTTTTTTCCGAGACAGAATCAAGACACTAATCGGGGGAGGCCCAAAAAGACTCCCTAGTACAAGGGGTATACATAAATTAGAAATTTAAAAAATAATATACATGATACCCACAGTGGGTCTTACCACCACAAGAAAAAACAACCATCTTAACTGACCAGCATGGGCCGACACAGAAAGACACATTTTTTTTAAGATTTGGGAATGGTGTAGGGTCAGTCTGCACAGTTTGGGGAAACCGTGCACTAACTATGCTGATCATTCTTTACACATGGATTCCTAGAACATTGTCACTACTAATCATGCACAAAATGTGTGCTCAAACTTTCTAGCCAAATTTCCAACCATTATCCAATGACTCAATGGAAACCAACGTGGGAGGGAAATACATTAGGCAATGACATGGGTACAAGTCCCTCTACCTATTTCCAGCGAACGAGAACAACAGAAGGAATATGATGAAACCATAGGTTTAAACACTTTCTATCTTTCACACTGAGGATATGAAATTGTACAATGGTTTAAACAACACTGGTTTTTCCCCTGACTACGCACTGGCTTCTCTCCGGGACCTATGGCTGGAGCTCAAAATATTGAAGCATCTTCGGCCACGTAGTTAGGCTGTTGAAACCCCTATGTGGAACTTCTTCTTTCGGTGCCACAAACAACTACACCGCATACCCCGATGGGTTTATCAAGACATAACACACTCCATAACCCAATTTACCAAAACTAGACATTTCATTGAAACAAGGGATCAAAAGATGCACACACATCGCACCTTGTTGACATGAGTCATATCATTTAGTCATTTAACCATTTATCATTTGGGGATGTTACAATAACCCCCCCTTTAGAGCACAACGCCCTCGTTCTGATCCCTACATCTCAACCTAGGTAGTGCACCACGCACTTAAAGCTGGGTTCCTGCTCTGATACCAAATGTGACAACCGGGTCCCGGTGACAGCACAACCATGCCGCCTTAACATGGCCGTCGGGTCCAGGCCAACTTGGTACCCTCAGTTGCCCCACAGACACATGGGGCCCACCCCAGGGTCCACCCACATGCCTGAACGGGTCATCTGACTAATGAAAATCCCCACATTCCAACACTTGTCCTTTCCAGTGTGCTTTGTCCTCACTCACACACACCCTGAGAAACTTCCCAGAAGGTCCCGCATCCTGATCACTACTCCAGGCCAAGCACGCTTAACTGTGGAGTTCTAATCAGACAGGCACCCGAAAAGGAAGGTGCGCCTTGTTTCTTTGGGTGAGAAGCAACAGAATGGAAAGACACGTATAAACACCTTCCTCTAAGATAGAGGATTTGATGTTTTTCCCCAAGGGAGACATAATCCCAACATAACATAGAACCTTAGAGGATTGTGTGACCTTCACCTTTATGGTCAAAAGAGCACACAACATCACAATGTGTCACCGAACATGACCCTTGCGATTGATAGAAAAAATACATGGAACGGGACCATATTCAAAGTCCCTAAACAACAGATAAGTCCAAAAAGTGGACAAAATATCCTATCATGACCGAAATCTCAAAATTGGTGGTTTAATAATAACTCTTTCTTCAAAGAAACTATAAAGAACCCAGAGGCCCTCTTAGACACCATCAAGACACTCATCCGTACTAACATCGAAAGAACACTCCCACCTTTGATGAATCAGGAAACTTAAGAAACTAAGGTCTCTTTCAACCTTCCACAAGCACTATCCCACTACAAGAGGATCCAAAAATAAGCGAAATGAATGGGTGTAGACTCAATAAAAAAACGTTCGATAAAATATTCTTTATATTGATCAACTGGAGGATTTTCCAATGGGAAAACAAAACGGGTTGCACTTCAGTTGTGCATTAACCCTTAATGGGGGCGTACCTTATCCAATTAGAGAACCCAAGGACCCAACCAAGCTTGTTCATTGGTCAAAACATGCCACAAACCAGATCCAAACACATGAAGGGAACCACCGTAAAGGCATCCCAAAAAAAATTCAAAAGAGACCACTAACCAACCCTGTAACACAGCTTACCGACCAAACACAAACCCAAAACACAGTTCAAACAGAAGGGGTTCTTGAACTCAAAACATCCCACAACATCAACATTTTCAAAAACCCATAATATAAACCATACCAAACTATTCATCAAGACATCATGTTTTTCTTTAAAACCAATTCTTTGAAAACAAACGGTTTAGCAGTAAGCGTATCCACCAATGGTACCCCATGGGCCTCACACATGCATGTTTTTGTGCCACACTAGGCACCCTCCTCGTATCCATAACAGCACTCATCCAGTTATGCCATCAACCATCCATCATCCCATATAACCCCATGCATGTGGTCACTCATGGAAATACCAAAGGGTAAAACAAAACTTCCTTCCACTTTTCAAAAACAAAATGGTCAACCAACCCAAACTTTTTCTCAAAACTGCTAACAATGAGATCAAAATCCCAATTCACATCTTACAAAACATTTCATAAGGACACAACCATTTAGATTAGACTCCATAATTCAATAAAAACACATATTCATTCCTTTCACAATCATTTCAAAACATTTCAACCCATTTCAACCCATTTCAAAACACTTCTAATTTCATAAAAAACACCATTTCATAAATCTCCATTTAATTAAAAACTCAACTCTTCTCATTTCAAGACAAGGTTCTAAAAGTTAATAATTTTTTTTTATTCAGTAGTCACCTAACCCAAAATCCATCTTCATCCCCCACACAAAATTCTAGAACACTTAATTTAATCCAAAACACTTTTGAAAACAAACTTCAATACGGTTCCAGCTTTCAAAAGAGGTGTAAGAATATTATTTTCCATTCCAAAAAAATTCTAAAAATTCAGTTCCACCATTTCATAAATCAAAACATTCCATATTTATTGGAAAATCATTTCACAAAAACTTTACACTTCTTAAAACCAAGTCAGTTTAAAACCAAAGTTCCAAGATTTCAAAACTAAAGAACACAAGACAATGCGAGAGGAAACTAGTTTCAGTGGGTAACTTGGACATATGGTTGGCGGCCATATTCCAATCACTTCACTGTCACAGAGAGTGTTCTAGGTAATATCCCCAGCTCCACATGGCTTGCCAGGCCCTGTGAGCTTACTGATACCATTAACCCAACTCTCTTTTCATTTCCCCTAATCATCATCAGAACAATAAAACCAAAAGATATAGATAAATCCATACTTCCCATGGTTACTTGAATCCCATCATGAGGTGTGCTGGCCAGGCACACTACCCATGGCTGAAATTTCAAGTCCAAAAAAAAATCCTAACTCCAAACTATGTTGACTCTTCCCCAAATAACATGACCCAAGGAGAGAACCTCCTCTGATACCATTTTGTCACGAACCAAATCTGGTCACCGCCAAAACCGGCACCAAACCCAGCCTGTGACATGACCCGAAGGGTGTTCCCTATCCCCACGGGCTGGCACAAGTGCCCGGGTATCATTAATTTAGGTTTGGGAACGATTTACCCGAGTATGAAAGCATAAAACATTAAAAACAATCCATAATATAAATCTGAAATTTTTGAGCCAAACAAGAGTTAAGTAAAAACCAGAACTGAGTACATTGGTTTAAAGATAATACAAGTGGTCCAAATAAAAATAATTATAGCATCAAGACATCCCCAAGGACTCCACACGACTAGGGGTCATCGCCCCCAAGCTATCTCCACAACTCCGCACCAAGGATGGGAACTAACACGATGAACTGCCATCACCCTTAGCCTTTCCTTTACCTGAATCAAACATAACCAAGTCTACTTACACCCAAGGGGTGTAAGTAGGGTGTGAGCCTAAGCCCAGTAGGATACCACCCAATGATTCCAAAGAGTAAGAAATACAATGTGAAAAAGCAAGCAGTTTTCAAACGCAAGGAAAAGTAGTGTTAAAATTTCAAGAAATGAAACCTCTAATTGAAAATAGTTTTCAATCCAAAATTTTCAGAATATTAAAAAATTAAAATAGAAATGTTAGATACTATAATTTACTTCCAAACACACCCTAAGACATGGGTAGATAGTAAAAATACAATGAGCAACAACATTGGGAACACCCCTAGGCACTAGGTTGTCTTGGGCCCTATGTACCTCGTACCTCGGTGTAAAGTAACCATAGCAAAATCCTTTCTCGTGCACGAGCCACTAGTAGAGAACATACCCATAACCTAGTGGTCCCCAATAATCATCCACATAGTTTAGTTAGAGTTGTCGTTATCCAAATGCTAAGTGAAACAGGGACAAAACCCATCCGGTCCACTAGCCGTACTAGTACAAATCCGCCCCACCTAGGTACCCAGGCTTCCCCTTTTGTGCTCAATCAATTCCAGCATGCATCATAAATAAATTTTCATATAAAACACCATTACTGGTCAAAAAAAAACCAATACAGTAGCTATCACATTTTATACCACTTAAAACATGCAACAAAACACTTAGATTTTTCATAAAACAATTCCTCGAAATCTCGTAGTGTTTCGGACACAAAACTCCTTATAGACCTCACTTGCATACTATGTGCACATATTTAAGCTTCCAAAACATAAAGGTAATCCTACTACATTTCAGTGAAAACACAAAATCATTTTTAGGGAAACCCCATATGGTTCAATAAATGACATCATTGCAATGTCTCCATTTTTACACAACACAACTCTTAGAATTTCATGTGGTTCACAAACACCATTAAAACCAGATTTTTCAGTAACAAACACAAGGTACAATCATTAAAAACAGTATTTTTATCCCTATAATAGTTCAATAAAATCAACTAGTTACTTTTAGGGTAGCCCCAATTAAACTAATAAAACATTTCTATGAAAAACCCCCAATTTCACATGAAATTGGCCTTTTGGATTCATTTTAAATACAAACACCACTAAAACTATATTTTTCAGAAATAATAAAATTGAATAAGCATGAAAATACCATAAAAATAGTACCAAATTCACAAAGATTTCATACACAATGGAATCACCTACCAAAACCAAGGAAACCCTTGAATCCTTTGTGCGAAAACTCAAACGCACCACCGCCGCATCTCAAGGAAGGTAAACCAGACCTAAAACCATAATTTCAGACCATAAAATACAAGATAAAACATTAATTTTTAAACCCTACTTCCTGGACATAAGGAACCTCAATGATAAGGGAAGAAACCCTATGTAAATTGGATGTAACCCTAAACAAATTGAAAGAAGAAAGGAGGAGAACAACATACTTAAAATATCTTGGAGAAATCGCCCCCCAAAATACAAGTATCTGATGTCAAAAATACTCAAACCTTCAAGGGAGGTTCGAAAAAGAATAGGTAGATCATTTAGGAATTTTAATGGGGGAAAAAGAGTAAGAATCGAAAGAGTTATGAAGGAAACAAATTACCTTTATAAATCTGCCCGAAATTTGGGTGTTTCAGAAGTTTCGACCTAAATCGCGATGAAAATAAGCTTAAACGAGGGTGGGAGGATATTGAACGCGCTTCTGGGTTCAAGGGGCGTGTTTGGGGCTTGGAATCACCGAAAAAGCCTTAAAAATGAATAAGTTATTAATTAATCAAAATCTATTTTTAAAACTGGAATTGGGCTTTCGGGCAGGCCCAATCCCTTAAATAAAACCCATATACACCTTGGTTATGGATTTCCAAAGGCTCCAAATTTTAATTTTGGTGTTAATATATCAGGGGAGGACATTTAGGAGTTGGAATGAGTGAAAAATATTAAAAACTGAATAAGTTATAAAAGAAACAAAATTTATTTTTAAATCTGGAATTGGGCTCACGGTTTGGCCCAATTCATGAAAACTTACCTATTCTCCATAAAAACTTTGGAAACCCCCCAAACAAAGCATCAATGGAAATTAAAAGAAAAATAAATTTAAAATAAGCTATGTATGTGACAAATATCCCTTATTGTTTTGGATTTTTTGTCTCTATTCATTATTTTGTAAAATATCTTCAACAACTCACATTCCATGGATGGTGTCTTTTCTAAATCATTCCATGTTTTCTTTGGAGGAAGAAATTCCTCGTACATATCTCTAAGGATCAGAGCAATAAAAATATTATAGACATCCCACAAACTTATTCCTACTTATCCATGTGTCAAATGGATGGAATTAATCTATGGAATCCATTGGATCAGCAGTTTTGGTAAAAAATCTTCATTCCTATATACATAGGTTTTTCTAACCCATACAACCTTCAAAATTCTGATGCTTTTCAGATAATCTGTAAACTCCACACATGTTTTACGCACCCAATATTCCCACATCCATTCTGGTTTAACACCCCCATTTAAGGGAAAGACTCAAATTTTATTTGATCCCTTCAATTTATTTGTTTTAGAATCATAAAAAATAGATGAATAATTATGCGGCTACAGCTCAAGGGTATGTGCTTTCAAATATGGAGAATATGGGTTGTTTTGTATGAAATATGCCTTATCTATTATCCCAACATTGATATATGTTCCCACCATAGAAAAATTGGTAGATGATAAATTGTTTTGGTCTTGAAACCAAGTAATTGGAACATAGTTCTTTGTTTCTGGTATGTTGGCATCCTGCAGATGAACATAACTGTAAAGTGCCTGATAAATATTCCATGGAAAATCTTGGTGATAAATCTTCAGATAATTTTCTATATCAGTGTTGACGCTCATTTTTTTCACAGAGTCTAAAAGAATGCAATGGGAAATGACTTAGCATAAAGTGATTCATCCTTTGATAAAAACATCAAAAATTAATAAAGGCTTGAACAAGGATTCAAATTTACTTGGGTAGCGCAAGTTCCATCTTGGTCACGCAAGTACACTTGTGCGCCACATAATGGTCACTGAGGTGACTTGCGCGCCCTTTTTAAAAATTTTCCCAGGGTCTCTTTAGCCTATAAATACCCCTGTGGGCCCCCCCATTCCGGGGATGAAAAATTCCAGAACCTTAAATTTCAGCTCCTGGAACCCTAGTCTCTTCTCAAAGCTTTCTAACACTTATAAGGTAATGTATTACCTAGAACGGAAGATCTAGAGAGGGGGAGGAAGGCCTAGGTGTTGAAATTCATCAACACTTGCGCACCTGAGTGGCCAGCCCTTAAGGGAAATGGCCACACATGTGCGCCGCCTTGCTCCTTCACCAGAACTTACGCACCACACTTCTGTAAGCCCTTATGGATAGTACTAAGGGCTTGAGCCAAGTCTCACCCAAGTATTACCCCAAGGGATAAAAGTCGTGCAAGTACCCATGTGCCGCACAGGTATACCTGCGCGACCCAAACTTGCGCGCCCATGCAGTACCTGCGCGCCCACCAGGACTTGCACGCCACTCTCTTTTTGGGTGCCCTTCCTGCCCATTTCACCCCTCTTACACCTATCCCTCACTCATCTTCAGGATTAAACGTTCAGAACTCTCTCCAAAGCCATTTATGGCATGATTTCCTTGTTTTCTTCCTTATCTAAAAGGAATTCTGTGGAACATCTCTCAAAACCCTGTGACTTACACAAATTTACATCACTAAAGTTAGAGAGTTCATTCATTCAACCTCATCCTTTAAGATGAGAGAATCCTTAACCTGGGATTCCTTTTCAGGAGTAAGCCCCATTCTCAAAGTCTACAAATATGGGCATCCTCTTTAGGAGTAAGCACTAAGTCCTCATGAATTTGGGCATCCTCCTTAAGAGTAAGCCCCATGTCCTCATTAATTTGGGCATCCTCCTTAGGAGTAATCCCCAGTCCTAATTTATCTTAACCAATCCTAATTTACTTTTGATTTGGGCTTCCTTCTCAGGAGTAAAACCCAATCATAAGTCCCCTCCTAATTGGACATCTTCCTTAGGAGTAATCCCCAATATTAGAATATCCAAATCTCCAAAAATTTCATATACCTTTATGGAACCTATTCTTGGATTTTTTTCCCTGAAGTAAATCTTAATCATCATCTATTTGGGCAGTCATACATACATAAGCCCCACATAATTTCTTATGATTGCATCTTTCATGGCACAATTGTCTGGTTTTACCAATACCTCTTGTTTCTCACACAGAGCATGACTCACGTGACCTTAGAGTGTAAAAGTAATTATGACATTTTTCTTTGAGCCATCAATCATACAATAAACATCATACTCCCTTATTCGAACTACGTGAGTTCTGATTCCCTTTCTAAAAAAAGGATACATAGGTAGCCCATTTGCGGGTATGATCCCAATTCTGAAATAATCCATGTCCTTCTGATTGACAATAAACTTCAAGTGCCCCACTGAGTGGCTTTAAAACCAGTATGGTCATCATAATGACCAAGAGACTTTTATGTATTAAAGGATACCATTGACTAAGAAATATCTAACACATATAGATGATTCTCTATCGATGAATAACCTCTAATACATATAAGAGATTATCTAAATTTTCTACATATTTAATCATTGATTATCAGATCTAAAGAAAAGCTCATTTTATACTTGGTAATGTAATAAGGATTCACGAGCATAACTTAAATCTATAAAGAGAGTCCCTAAGTAGACAATAATTCCTCTCAAAAAGTTGTGATGAGTCTGACCTCCCATCCTCTCGACCAATGAAAATTTCCAAGTCTTATCATTTCACAACTAATGAGCACCTACCTTTGGAAAATAGGTCCAAATGGATATGGAATCATTGGATGTTTCCGGTTCTACGAACAAACCTGTTAGAAACCTCTTGGAATGTTTGAATCTTAAATCAATGAGATCATCCCCAATTCTAGAGAGAAACAAAAAATGGTGAACCCGACGTGAATCCTTAACCAAGTTAAAATGATGTTTTACTTATTTGTCAGGCCCCTATTTAAAACTCAATGAGAGGGCCAACAAAACAATCAATAACATATGTGCTCATCCAAAAGATATAGCAGCCGAACTTGCCAAACTTATCTTGATTATGTTTGTTATATCAAACAGGCACTCTTTTCCAAGATCTTATGCATTACGAGAATGGATTTTCTTAAATCCAAATCTGTGAATACCTCTACTGTAAAAACCTCTTCTATGAATGATACTGTTGCTACTCCTGTTGGATCATCATCCGCTCTGAGGACGACATCCCCTACTCAGTGTCTTCAACGTTGGGTATCAAATGCGCTGGTTAAGGAGTACCTTCAAAACGGTACTATTCCGACTCTGGAGGCCGCCCGAAAAGCCCTCCAAGTGAACAATTAACCCTGGTCATCTGGACAGCGATGACCTGTGATCAAGAAACAGGTGGTGCCAACCACTGTTTTCAACCGTTTCGGGTCGTTATCCCCAGAATGCAATCACCAGTCCCTCCCATATTCTGGGGAGGTGAATGAGCAGGCCACTCAGGGCCTTAATTAAAATAGACAGGAGTCCTTCTCGAGGGATCCCATCAACAATCGCCGCCAGACTCATGCGGTAGTGCACCCTCAACATGATGAGGGTATCGACTCCAGGTGTTCATCTCAGGTTCCTCGAACTTGAGTAGGCAAGAAGAATCGCCAGAGGTGAAATCCTGTCAATAGTGAGTAGGTTCTCATCTCTGCCATCTCCGGATAATTCCACCAACCTAACTTGGTGGCAATCAACGAGCGGGCACACACACCCGTCCATTTTAATTCCGCTGTCCATCAGACTTGTCCGGCAGCATCACGCCAGTCCCGCCAGGAAATTCTGGCGGAGTAATAGAGACAGGAACATACACTTGTTTATAAATAATCATCTAGTCAGTAGGCTCGTCTGAGTACATATTATGGAGCTTGTCAACCACGTTCGGTGAAGTGAAATCAGTAAGCACATACACCTTCTAGTATTGAACAATTTTACCAACAGTCTCGTTTGGTAGCACTCGGAGAAGTCAGTTGGAAAGCTCCAGCGACAAACAGGAGGCAGAATCAACTCACTGCCCCCACACTTGAGTACTGTAAGGATTCATTGACAGGAAAAGGAGGACAGGAGTAGGAACATGCAACTACTTCAAGCACGGAATGGATGTATATCCCCGTTCTGGCAGCTGAAGTCACCAAGCATATTCTATCAATGGTGAAAGAGCATAATCAAATCTCTGCTCATATTCTGGATTCCTGCCAGGATATTATAACAGCTTTAGTAGAATCTCAGGGAAAGACACATAAATCTATCCCTACTAGTGGAGTGACACATCAACAGTTCACTCCGGAACAAACACACACATATGTTCCATTCCAAGAGGGTTGTGGGGCGTACTCCACCATATCATACAGACAGCCAAGTCAGGAACATACACCTGGTTTGAGCGGAGATAATCAGCCTAACCTGATCATTTCTCCTGATCAGGCACACACACCTGCCACATTGAGTAAGAAGGCATCTAAGAAGGAGACCTGCCCAGCCCAGTCAAGAAATCAAGGGCCATTCAGTAACAAGGCCTTACTTGATGCTGGAGTTCTTGAAGCCCTCAGACAATTATCTGTTGGAATTAAAGATTCTACTCCCTCAGTTCCCAATGGTGGGAACATTAATTCTGAATGTCTGCATCAGACACTTCCTCATGAAGGATTTCTTCATGACTGTTCGATCGATCTTGAAGTTTCATCTTCAGATGAGAGCCACAATAACCCTCTGTGTGTCCAGAAGATCAAGGAGAAAGAGATTTCATCTTTTGTTGTAACCCATCATGGTGGTCCTCCCCATGATGATGAATTTAGCTATGAAATCCCTCTCTGCAGTAGTAATTCGCATTGTCTGGAAAATTCTTCAGAAGACAATGCAGTGATGAGAAAGCCCTATTATCTTGAGGCACATGCAAAAGTAAATCCAGTCATGTTTGATGCTTTACCATCAGAAAGTGAAATACTTTCTCAATCAGAAGATAGCCCGAGGTGTAGGTCATTCTCCGAACCACTCCTAGGTCATCCATCTTCTAGTTTGATCAGTGAATTCTTGACCAGTATTTTTGAATCCGATAAAGCAATAATAAATCACCATCTCTAGTCTAAACAGGCAGAATAATCTTCATTGAATGATAAAGAGGAAATTCTGAACATGAGAAAACAACTAGCGAAAGGTGAAGTGCCAGTCATGTTTTGGCCCTTGGCTGACTCTCAGTATGATATTCCAGAGATGTTGACGGAAGATGGAATACATGATATTCACCTCAACATATGGAAAACTATTTGTCAATTTAAAAAGAAATTATTATCTTATGATGAATATGAAAATCATGTTAAGATAATAGAAGGGTTACAACGCCAAATTGACTTGGCATCTCTATCAGTCTCTCGATATCCGAAGGCTGAAAAGCAGCAGAGAGCCCTTCAGCGTTCATGCCTTGGCGCACTGAGAAAATTTCTCCAAATAATTACCATTGCCCCATCTGGTATTCATATCAAGGGATGGGGTGTTCATGGAGAACTACATTTCATTGTTCTCTCTAGTCATCAAAGCCCACTGAAAATGGTTTCACGCAATGTTATTGCCCATGGTCGGCCAAAGTCAATGGGTTTTGTTTGTAATCAAATGATTTCCCAAGAACATGCTTCAACTAGTTCCTCTAAAAATCAAGAATACAGAGAACAAGTTTTTAAATTACTCCTTCATCAAGTGAATGAGAATACTGAACATGCTTCTCGTATGGAGCAAGAACATCATCAAGTGACAGAAGTGTCAGAAATCATCCAACGGTCTTTTGAACCAGGTGATAAAAGTGGATGTTGATTGATGCATCCATCTAATTTCCAGAACAAGGTCCGCAAGATCAGGAGAGATTTTAAGAATGTCTCAGACATAGCATGTCAAGAGCCACCCCAGCTTGCCAGACTGATGACTCTTTTAAACCAACCCTCAGAATCAATAAATAGGATTCGAGGAGTTGAGCGGGAACAGTAGGAATAGCCCCAGTCCACTGGAATAGGGACTTATTCAAATCCTCAATCCCTCCCTCAGAGAAAGTCATCCTTCTCTTGATTAGGGAAGAAGCCTCAAGAGGAACGAAGAGCCAAATTATCAGGATAATCCCTCCAAATTATGGTTCGCCAAGAAGTTACGGAGGGATCAAATCAACAGAAGGTGATGTCTTGTTAGAGGCATGGAAGAAGAAAATATCACAGAAATGCTTATAGAAGGGATGTGATGCATTATGCATAAATTAATGTCATCAATTATGTTGTTCCTGATCCACCAGATGAGGCTCATTCAGATGGATCAGATGAAGAGGTTCCTGCTCAAGAATCTGTACGCACAAACATAAATAAAGAAGGTGTGCATACACGAAATCAAAGGCTTACTCAGAACCTAGGTAATCCTTCAAGTAACCCACTTCAGAGTAGTCTTCCTCCTAAGCATGCTGAATTCAGTCAGTCAAAGGAATTTTTTGGGGCTACTGATATGGATCAATATTATCCTCCTTTATTAGTACACCCTCATAGGTTTAATCCTACGAGTCAAGTGCAACAACAATTGGCGGTGCGACCATCAGTTGTAGTATCAGCCACCACATCTGTACCAGCTCCAGTCATTGCACCTGTTCAGGTCCAAGCTCAACTGGATGTTTCTCAAAAGTTAATAACTATGATTGAGTCATTAGCAGCTCAGTTGGAAGCTATGGAGGGAAATCGTGCTCAAATTCAACCAGAAATGAGATCTTACCCTGAATGGGTTGATGCAATTCCTCCCCCATCAAATTTTGCAAGTACCCAATTCCAAATCTTTAATGGTTCGGGAGACCCAGAGCAACACTTAACACATTTTGTTTCTCGTTGTGATCCTATGATGGGAAACCTTCACCAAAAAGAAGCAGTTAAGCTCAGGTGTTTTGTATAGTCATTACAAGGACCTTCTGTTGTCTAGTACACAAGCTTGCAATCCCGGTCAATTACCGGATGGGAGGATATTCGCCAAAAATTCCTTCTTCAATTCAGCTCAACGTTGCTAAGGACAACAGTTTTTTATCTTAAAAACTGTAAGCAAAGGGATAATGAAAGGGTCTCAGATTTCATTGCTCGTTGGAGGGGATTAACATATTCCCTAATCTTAGCACTCCCTCAAGAGGAATTTTTGCCAATTTGTGTGAAAAATTTGCATGATGAATTACACATACCACTGATCTCTGTGTAATACACAGGAGGGTTTCAAGACCTTACTTCGATCGCTCAGCAGATTGATGATTCTCTTACGAAGACTAAGGGTAAAACTTGTGTAATTCCATCATCTCCAAGAAGGAGAATGGGTAGAGCAGAGACTGCTACAGTCATGCTTAAACATGCAACTGTACCTGCTTCTACTTCAAATCCTTCATATTCCTGAAGGGTTCCACCTCCTGAGCATCAGCAACAGAGGCTGTTTTGTCAAGATGATCAAAGATATCAAAGACAGAAACAGTTTGATGAGTTGAAAAGAAAAGTTTATTCTTTCCAAAATGAAAAAGTTTCTGGTTACTTCATTTCATCCCTGGAGAATAATTTGGTTCAGCTTCCAAGGCCCAAGAGGCCAAACAAGGAAAGAGGTGAATATCGTACCAATTATTTTCCATTTCATCAGATGATGGGGCATCCCATTCAGGAGTGTTTTGTTTTCAAGGACCTCTTGCAAAGAATGGTCGACTTGGGAAAAGTCAAATTGAAGGGTTCTTCAGCTCAGGTAGCATGTGTTACTGCTACAGATCCGGAGGAAGGAGGCGAGTGACAAGAAGTCAAAAGCAAAAATGCGCAAAAATATGATGATTGGATGGTTATAAAAATTATCAACCGAACTCATGCCATTTTTCGAATGAAATTGAAGAAACCAATTTTGTCTTCTACTATAAATTCCATAGTGAAACCTCCGTCAAAAGAAAAATCCTCAAAAGAGCAGCATAATTCAAAGAAAGAAGAAAAATCAGAAGAAGATGAGTATGTGTAAAATCCTAAGTTGTCTTTGACTATGGAAGATTTCATGCCATATACTTCAAATCCACGGGTACCGTACCACCAAACAACATGGCCTAAACAGGCTAATCAGGCAGAGTCTTCATCAGATGAAGAGTTAATATTTGGTTCTGTTAATATGATTCACTTAACAGATCCTTATTCCAGTCATAGTTTTGAATTCGATGAACCTGGGTTCTCCGTATCAAACAGAGAAATTAGAGGAAGTTCTATAGGCTTAGGATACAGGGGAAGATGTGGATATTTCAAAGGCCACTATTCCAATTCTACCCTTGTTAGAGCTGTGTATGCAGTAGAAACTCATGGCAGAGCCCTTCAGCGAGCTCAAAAAGAACAAGCAAATTCTTCCACCAATAGCAAATTCAGTCCTGGCACAGTTATTCTGGAGGATCGATTGGGGGTTCCACCTTCATCCTCTCAACAAGTAAATGGATCTAATCGGTCTAATTTTCCAAAGCCAAGAATATTTCCAACTCCTATCCCAATACAAGATGCATCTACTTCCAAGGCACCTGCTAAACCACATGATCCTATTCGGAAACACAGAACTTTGGATCAAAAGTATGATGTATTGAAACACCTGTCCCAAGTACGAGGCAAGTTATCACTTCTGGATGCTTTGAATCTGTCAAAGGATCTTCGGGAGGCACTCATCGAGGCTTTGTCAAGTCCTCAGGAGTTTGAAACTAAAATTTCTACAGCTGAAGTCTACCACGTAGAGAATAATCCTGCAGAATTCCATGCAGTGATATCTTTCACAGATGAAGATGAAGATGATGTCGTGCAAGGGAATATTAGACCATTGTACTTACATGGAAAGGTCAATGGTGTAGACATTTGAAGAGCTTTCATTGATAATGATTCAGGAGTCAACCTCATGCCCATTCGTACACTTCATCGATTGGGCCTCATTGAATCTAATTTATCTCCTTCTACCATGATGTTACAAGGATATGATAAAAATGAACAAGAACCACTGAGCGAGATTACACTCAGAACTCGATTTGGAGATCTTGTATCCAATTCAGATTTCATGGTTGTTGATCAAGACTCAGCCTTCAACATCTTTCTTGGAAGACCCTAGCTAAATCAACATGTGTCTATCCCTTCATCATACCATCAATGTCTAAAGTATTGTTTCGATGGTCAATTTGGTACATTATAAAGGCCATGTTCAAGACATGTGAATATCAATACATTAAGGCGGAATTCTACCACATGAGGGGAAACGAGGAATCTACAACAAGGGAGATTACCAAAGTTAATGCTCCATATGGTTTGGAAAAGATTCCAGTAAATCCATTTACACATGTGAGTACAGATTATGTGTTTCCTATCATTCAAATTTATAGGATAGACTCAAATCAAAATACTCTCATGGAAAGATCCATAATGTCAATTACGGCAATCAAGCCAGACAACATGGGAGAAAGTGGTGATCTACTAAGCAATGATGAAAGCCCAAATGGAGATGTCTTCAGTTCATCTGCTGAAATCCAGCAAGTCTATACTTCACCAACCAGGCCAGAAGAAGTTATAGCAATGTTAGAGTTGAACGATGATGCCGATTCTCAATCCATCATCTCCTCTGTATTACCCAAAGAAGACCCTTCATCATCAATCAGGTCATAAATTGATGCTTCTTCTTTAATATGTTCAAATTTTAACATCTCTTCTGATCATAGAAATTTTGCTTCATCATCTACTGTGCAAGTAAAAACAGAAGAAATAACACATGTTGAAGAAGAAGAAGAAGATCTCAGGGATGCTCCTCTATCATTTGAAGAATGTATCTCTACCACCATGTATGAACTTAGAGAAATAAATTTGGGTACAAAATAAGATCCACACCCCACTTTAATTAGTGAGGATATGACTCTTGAAGTGCAAGAGATTTATATTTCCTCTCTAAAGAAATATCGTGATATATTTTCCTGGAACTATACAGAGATGCAAGGGCTTGATCCTGATTTTTCCACTCATCGTTTGGGTTTACTAGAAGAACATCGTGGATTCAAACAAGATGCTAGAAGAACACACTCAACCTATGCTTCCAAAACTGAGGCTGAAGTGGATAATCTTATCAAAGCTAACTTTTTCAGAGAATTTCAATATCCCAAGTGGTTGTCTAATATTGTCCCAGTGAAAAATAATAATGGGAAAATTATAATTTGCATTGATTTCAGAGATCTTAATCGGCATTGTCCTAAGGATGATTTTCCAGTTCCGATTACAGAACTATTAATTGATGCAACAGCTGGCTATGAAGCACTATCCTTCATGGAAGGATATTCTGGGTATAATCAAATCTGAATGGTTCCAGAAGATGAGAAATTTACAGCCTTCAGAGCCCCTCAGGGTGTGTTTTGCTATCAAGTAATGCCCTTTGGCCTAAATAATGCAGGCGCAACATATCAGTGTGCCATGCATCATATCTTCAAACCCTTTTTAGGGAAATTTGTTGAATGTTATGTGGATGATATGGTGGTCAAATCCAAACAACATTCTAATCACTTGGCTGATTTGGAATTCATATTTCGCAAGCTTCGACAACATAATTTGAAAATGAACCCCTTAAAATGTGCTTTTGGGGTAACCTCAAGAAAATTCCTCAGCTTTATTGTACGCCATAGTGGTATCGAAGTCAATCCTATAAAGACAAAGTCAATCCTCGGTATGTCACCTCCTCAAAATTTGAAATAATTGAGAGGACTTCAAGGAAACTTAACCTATATTCAGCGTTTCATCTGCAATTTGGCAAGAAAAAGTTTACCCTTCACTAAATTGATGAAGAAGGGATTCACTTACTAGTGGACTAAAGAATATCAAGAAGAAATTGATATTCTCAAGAATTATCTCTTGAGTCCACCGGTGTTAATGACACCTGTTGAAGGAGGACCACTTATCCTCTATGTGACAACTCTAGAGCGATCATTGGGTGCCTTTCTTGCTCAGAAGAATGATGCTGGGAATGAAAATAGCCTCTACTATCTCTGTCGGACTATGCTTGAAGTAGAAATTCAATATTCAAGTATTGAGAAGTGCTGCCTAGCATTAATCTTTTCCGTTCAGAAGTTGAGACACTACCTTCAACATCACAATGTCCAATTGGTATCTCACAATAACCCGATCAAATTCATCCTTAGTCATCCAATGCTTACAGGACGTCTGGCAAGGTGGGCAGTTATCTTGCAGCAATTTGATATTCAATATGTGTCTCGAAAGGCAATAAAGGGCCAAGATCTAGCTGATTTCCGGGCTGAACATCCTTTAGTGGAAGACACATCTTCAGATATTGAACTCCCTAAGGAGGAAGTCTTCTCTATTCAAGAAATTCTCCAAACATGGGAAATGTACTTTGATGGTGCTTCCAGAAGTCCAACAGGGAGGAAAATGGAAGATCCTAAATTCAACAAAGTTGGTTTAGGAATTTTGATCATTTATCTAGAAAAGGCAGTGTTAACTTATTCCTTCTCATTGTTGGGAGGCAGTACAAATAATGAAATAGAATACCAAGCTCTCATCGCAGGCTTGGAGTTGGTGCTTCAAGAACAAGTGAATCACTTAAAGGTGAAATGTGATTCAGTCCTGGTAATCAAACAATTCAATGGGGATTATGCAATCAGAAAAGAAGAACTAATCCATTTGTATGATTACGTCAAAGGGTTAATGGAGGAATTCCCTTCGGAACCGACATTTTCTTATGTCCCAAGATCAAAAAATGTTCAAGTTGATGCACTGGCTAATATAGCCACAGATCTGGCGGATCCAAATTAGGATGAGACAAGCATCAGTATTTCCCACCATCATACAATTTCACCTTATGTTCAAATCAGAACAGATTAAATCAATGAAATTAGTCCCATTCCTGAACCATATGGTCACACTACGGGATGGATGACACCTATCAGGGAATACCTTTAAAATGGAACACTTCCACCTGATAGAGCTGGGAAAGAACAAATTTGGTGATGTGTGGTCAATTTTACTCATTATGATAGCCCATATCACCTAGATAAAATTCTCTACAAGAGTGGTTTTGATGGAGTTCACTTCAGATGCATTGATGGTGAAGAGACAATGGTTTTCATGAAAGAAGTGCATGCAGGAGTTTGTGGTGCCCACCAGTTTGGACACAGGCTGTCTGATCAAATTCTAAGGCCTGGGTACTTTTGGCCTTCAATGATACAAGATTGTGTTTATTTCACAAAGAAGTGTCATTTATGCCAAGTACATGCCAACTTCATTCATCAACCCCCATAGTTTCTTCCTATAGTTAAATGCTCATGGCCATTTGCCACATGGGGAATAGATGTGGTGGGACCTTATCCTTTAGCTACAGCCAAACAGTTTAAGTATATTCTTACTGCTACTGAATTATTTTACAAATGGGTAGAGGCAATACCTCTCGAGGAAGTCAGTTATAAATGCATTGTTAGCTTCATCAAGTCTAACATTATTACCAGATTTGGTGTCACTCATACCATATTGACGGACAATGGCACCAACTTCTATTCATCCGAGGTGAAGAAGTTGTATCAAGAATACAACATGAAATCCAATCATTCATCTCGGTATCATGCAGCGGCCAATGGCCAGATAGAAGCCTTCAACAAGAATCTATCAAATATACTACAAAAGATGGTGGATAAAGATAAGAGTTCATGGCCTGATAAACTCTTTCATGATTTATGGGCTTATCAGACTACCACCCGCACTGCAACGCGGTCAACTCCATATTCACTGGTATATGGAATGGAAGCAGTCATGCCCATTGATGTTCAATTACCTTCTCTTAGAGTATCCATTTGTGATCAATCATATACAGATGAACAATATCAAAAGCGATTGGATGAATTGGAATGGTTTGATGAGAAAATATTTTGCACCCTACACCACTTAGAAGTCTATCAGAATCGAATAGCACGAGCTTTCAACAAAAAAGTTCATCTACATTCATTCATTTAGGGAGAATTGGTTTTAGTTCTTAGAACTCCAATGATACCAGAAAAGAAACCTCCCAAGCTTGAACCAAAGTGGGAAGGGCCTTATTCAATACATAAGGTCTATTCCAATGGAGCTTATTCATTAATCTCAATGGATGGAGAACTCATCACTACTCCAACCAATGCTAGATTTCTGAAGAAGATTTTGTTTAAACACAAAATACACCATCAATGGTCCATGCATATGACCTTAAACTATTTTCATGTCCCTTACGTCCAGCATAATGTTAAACAGAACCATCCAGGTTCCACGCATATGAATTTAAACTATTGGCACTTACCTCCAACATGATGTTAAACTGTGACGTCCAGACTACATGACGCTAAACTGTACAGAAGTCCCTTACGTCCTGCAAGACATTAAACTGCATAACCAACGGTCCATGCATAAGACCTTAAACTATTCACACTTTCGTCCAACATGATACTAAACTATATCATCCTTTTTTCGTCCAACATGATGTGAAACTGTGAAAAACTCCCTAATACATCCAAATGACTTTAAAATGTGTTCTCTTTTGTCCTTACTGCATGACATTAAACTGCACATTCCTCTTTTTTTTCAACATGACATTAAACTGTATTGTCTCCATCATCCTAACTACATGACTCTAAACTATATAGAAACCCTTAATACGTCCTACATGACGTTAAACTGTATTTTTGTCCCTGCTACATGACACTAAACTGTGCATCACCAATAGTCCTAACTGCAAGACTTTAAACTGCATAGTCCCTTCATATGTCCTACATGACATTAAATTGTGCATCGTTAAGGTTGTTGTTACCTCTTGTTTCTCACACCGAGTATGACTCACGTGATCTTAGAACAAATTTCAACCATAACACCCTCTTCGGGCCGTTAACCACGCATAAGTCCCAACATCATTTTTTAGGTCGTTGTCCCCAAAAACAACTTCATCACTAATTCATTCTTTAATTGAACTACGCGGACTTTGATCCTTTCCTTCCAGGTTGGGTATGTAGGCAACCTCCCAAGGTTCAAGCCCAAAACCAATCTCTTCACATCGGTTCACCTCCATCTCATATGATGTTGATTAGTGAAACCGCCCCCCGGAATCAATATCTTTACATTGGTTCACCTTCGTCCTTGCTATACGACGTTAAACTGTGTAACATTTTTGTCCTGTATGCAATAAACTACAATATTATTTGATACCCTCACCTGATAAAGAATAATTATTTACATTGATTTTCAATCATGTTATTTTCCAAAAACAATTATGTGCATACATGGAAATAAATAAACCTTTTATCTTGGGTTAAACCATCATTTCACTCAATTCTCCTTTCACCCTTCACATGTACGAACCAAATTTGTACATAAGGTATTTCTAGAACTATGTGGGCTTGATTCACATCCTTATGGGATACGTAGGAACGTTCGAGTGTCCCTCGAATCCAGCCCCAAGTCTTTTGGGCCTAACCCCAAATTCCACTTTTTGTCCCCTAGCTGAAAAGTCCCCATGAAAACACACACTGTGTATTTCTTATAATGGTTCGAGATATATGACCCTAAACTAAGATCTCTCATACTTTCGTCCCACGGGATGTTAAACTGTATTTCAAGAACTATGTATGGCTTGATTCCCATCCTTATGGGATACGTAGTGAAGTCAAATATTTCAATTCAGGACCCATCCACAACGTGATTATGGTTAGCATTGATCTATGTATCTTTACATACATTGAACAATACCCATTTTTATGTGTCATAATATTAACCTTAAATATTTTCAGATCTTCATAACCCTTTTCTTAAATTCTAATAACAAAAGGATTGATACCTGAGAGTTCTTTTGCCTGACTATGCAGCATGTGCCCTTAGGCGGCCTTGCATAAGTAGGCTACATAATGGACCTGTTAGCCAAAAGATGCTATTATTTGACTATGAAGCCAATTCCCTTAGGTGGCCCTGCATAATTCAACCCCCTAATGGGTTTGTTAAATAGTGGTAACTTCATTCTTTGGAGGAAAACCTTTTTTTTACTTATTTTTCTTAATTAAAATATGTAGGGATCCGCAAAAATAGCCATCCTTAACATATTTTTCATGTATTCCTTTTCATGATCTGAAAGTATTCAAGTCTATGGTTTATATTTTCCATCCCTACATTTGGGTCAGACCTTCATAGGAGTAACATTCATCCAATTCTTAGACAATCTTGATTGAAAATATCTTCTCCATATTCAAGTACCTCTTTCCATACAGAAAACTCTATACTTTGGAAAAGTTGAATCCCCATAAACATTCACTAGATTCTTAGCAGTAGAACAGTAAATTTCCGAGAGTTCTTTTTCCTGATTATGCAGCACGCGCCCTTAGGCGGCCTTGCATAAGTAGTCTACATAATGGACCTGTCAGCCAAAATATGTTATTTATTTGAATATGAAGCCAATTCCCTTAGGTGGCCCTACATAATTCAACCCCCTAACAGGTTTGTTAAATAATGGTAACTTAATTCTTGGTAACTACTTCTTCTAATGCCTTTTATCTCTTTTTCATATCATTCCTCAGATTCAAATTTTCTTAAGTCGTAGTTTACATATTTTCCCTCATACTTTAGTGTGGTAATATGTTTTTAGATAAATTTTCAAGGAATTGAGTCAATTTTAATCCATTTCGGTCAAAGCTATTTTGACCTTAAACATTAGCCTCTTTATGTCCGATGTGCATGACTTTAAACTGCCCATAAAATACAAGGTAAATATGAAAAAAATTAAAGTTCCATATCACTAAACATATATTTTGTATGATTTAGGTAATATTGAGCAATTAAAAGAATCAAATTTTGTAGGTTTATTTATAATAATCCTAGTAAAAATCAAACTATGCTTACTAGGCCCATTGGATTAGGTAATAATCTAAAGTAGGTAGAAAAGGAAATGCATACATAAATGATTGAAGATGAAAATATTTTTCATTGATGCACAAGAGATTAGAAGGATATACACAGATTACAGTCTCTTCTCTTTTCCAGGAAATTACAAGAGGCTATCAACATAAGTCTTCATTTGATGTACAGCATCCTGAGTATCATCAGCAGCCACTTGAAGCTCATGCACTTGACTAACTTCACTCTTTTCATCCTGGTGGAGAGATTTCTTAGCATCCACAATGGCTTTCATCCCATTTGTTTGATCTCCCTCCAATGAATTATTGAGTTGGTTAAGTTCCCCAGTAACAACATCTAACTATTGCTGGAGGTGCATCTGTTGGATGACTTTATCTTGGATCTTATGCTACAGCTCCTTCATTTTGGCAGCATAGTCAGCCTCATCTCGAGATACCACAGCCTCAAATTCATTGATGTTGGCTGATAGCTTCACCCTGGTCAGATCTTCACGACACTTTTCCTCTTGTTCCCTTCTTAAAATGCCAAGTTTCACCGCGGCATGGAACTTTTCATATCCAAAACCTCCAAGTCCCAATATGAAGAATAGGGATGACAGTCGGGGAATCTTCGATGACATCTCCTCCAAAAAAAATCAGATATGATTTCCATATGTTCTTCCATGCCTTATGTCGTGAAAATTGGAATGCCTTTTGAACTTCCAGGTCTGACTCAGCGTCACTGTCACAGGGGTGAGTATAATCTGGGATTAATGAACTTAGGGAAGTTCCATGTTCTTCTCCTTCCCCCCTGACCCGTGTTTCTTCGCTTTCGATTCCCGTTAGGGCAAAGGCTGAGGCCTCACCTCCAGATCTAGCCACTGCAATTGATGGACCTACATAATCAATTTAAAGCTTTGTTTAGTTTAAAAAGATAAAAAAAGTTAATTGGTTGTCATGCAAATTAAGTACAATCAAAAATATTATTATTTCTTACCCAACGGTAGATCATAAACCTGAGAAGGCTCCTCTCCATCTTTCTTAGCTTCGATAGGATTTTCAGAATGAGTTTGAGGAAGCTCTACTGAGTTCATCTCCACTTGTGTTAATTTCTCTACAATGGTAGGGTTTTATGAACCCCATTCAGGCATAGGTAGTTCAGCAGCTTGCTCAGATAGAACTGCACATTTTAACCAATCATGATTAGACATGTAATAAGAAGTTATTCTTAATAGGACGAAGGATAACACTCACGTTAATAATCTTCTAAATTAAATTGTAATTTAACATGATTTATAAAATCTTTGAAAGATTAACCAAGTTCCATCATTTCATCTAATGTCATATGAGAATCATGGTTAATCTTACAAGTGGAAGCATTTGATGTGTCTTCTTAGCGACCCTCAACCTGCGGTCCCTGACCCTAGACAACATCTTCAGATAAGATCATGACATCAGTTGCAATAGTCACCAAAAGCTCTAATGCAGGGGTTGAACCTGAAGTATCATAGAATGGAATTCAGTCAGTGTTTCATTCAACATTTTAAGAAGCATTGTTAACTTACCAGAAGCAGGTTCTTCCCTTCTTGCAACAGTAGCAGGAGGGATACTGGGAACAGAAGCTGGATCTTCTCCAGGAGCAGCCAAGTCAGCCTGAATTTGTGATTGTTCCGCAGCACCCTCTGTGGTCCTCAAAGGAGGATCAGTCCTCTCCCTCATAGGGGAAATTGAAGAAGCCCCTGAAATCCCCAGGAAAATGAGCAACCTTTTCATGGGTTAAGACTCATGATTATCTGAAGGACTTACCACTACTGATGAAGCGTTTAGTTGTGGACTTCTTCCTTCGATGCCTTTGTCTCTTTAGATTTTTGGGAGTGTTGGTAGTCTCCCTTATAGGCACTTGAATTGGAGAATGGAAGTCCATGTCCAACTCCTCATTCATGGCCTGCTATCCTGGAGATATCTTGCCCGACTCGCGAGCAGATTCAGCAGTAGCCCCAATGGCAGTACCACCAGGGCTATACTGTGGGGAAGGAACCTCATTAGTTCCTTTCTTTTCAAGCTAAAAGATGAAGAAAATAATTTCCTTGAATAACAAATATTCAATTGAAATCAAGTTGCAAAGAAAATAAGGAAAGAAAACTTACATCTTCAGGGGACACGTAATCGTGCCACTCCTCATCAGTCCCCTCAGCGGCGCCATGATCAATCCTTTCCTTCACTTTCTTGGTGACAAGAATGGAATCATCAGTGGCATATATGAGCATTTCCATATCTCTGATATAATCTCACACTTCATCAGTGCTATCTTCTAAATTGATATTGGTAGAAGCCAGAAGATTCCCTATTCTAGGGAGGTGCAGCCCCTCGCATAAATCCAGCCAGGGAGTTTCAATACCATAGTATAAACTCTGCCACATCTGGACAGCCTCTGGTCATATATATTCAATACGTGTACCAGAAGGCTGTGAGGAATGTCCTATAATCTTGGACTTCAATTTCTTCCCAGCTCCCGCACCTATTGATATATAATAATAAAATAAGACTTATTGCTTTATAAAGTAATGGTGATTAAATTTCCACAATGAAGTAACTCACCAGGATTTGATGGAGTAGGTCTTTTGATTCTGACTAGAGGATTATATCGGGCACGAGGCCGCTTTTCCTCTTGTTGTGACTCATCATCCCCATCTTGGGAATCCGGTGAATTTGTCCTAGATGAGGAATCCAGCAAATCAGCTTCAGGTGGGGAAGCGTCACCTTCATGGGGAAGAGTTTCTTTCTCTACAATCCTCTTCTTTTCCCCACCTAATAAACTAGGTGATTCAGCACCCCTTTAGGGTATGATTCTATCCCATGATCAGTGTACCATGTAGTCAAGTTATATGCCACTTTTTCAACTGGTAGATCAAACACTGCCCGAGTCCTCTCCCTAGATGTCAGCAACCATAGTTGCTGGGAAACCATCAGATGTTGCTCTAACTTGACATGTACAGGGGGAGATACAATATTCTATTGTAAACACTTGAATTGACGTGCAAATATATATAGAGAATATGCCTCTCATATAATCTCTCCGTCAATTCTGGCGACCAGCACACCATCTCTGCAGGCCAGCATGTATGCCCTCAAATCCAGTCCGGTTGTTCCATCATCAACAAATTGCCCGGTTGGCGGATTTCCATAAGGAAAGAAGTTTAATTCCTTATACATTCTCAGCCTCACCTTCATGTGATAAGCATTGATAATTAATGGATCAATTCCAATAAATTCCTGCACTGATGTCCTGAAAGAACTTCTAGGAATCTGTACTCCATTCTGTACATTATACATCCTAAAGTGATTGTTGGTCCATCCCCACAAAACATGGAATGGTCCCACTATTCTCAAAGGAGACTTACACATGAAGACATTTAGTAAGATCCTGTGAATCTTTTCTAAAATGTGGCTATCCAACCCAACCATTTTCCCCTCAGCCAACTTGGCCGCAATAACAAAGGTCCCTAGACTGACGCCTCCCTTCGAGTCCCTGACTGGCAAAAGATAAACTCTAAGCCACAAGGCCAAGAAGCCCGCCAGACGAGTCTTATTTTGGATTCTTTGATTCACTTAGTATCCCCACTTCTCAAATTTTCCTGCTTCTAGAGTCGGTCAGAATGTGCCTGGAGCACCCCTCTTATCTATTTTGGGACAGGTGGTAGGATGAGTGGGAATCTTCTCCTTGGGATTCTTTTTCTTGGATCCCTTCTCCTTCGGCTTCTTCTCCTTCGGTTCCTTCTCTTGATTTTTGGTAAGAAACATATCCATCCACTCCTCTGGATGAATATCCTTTCTGGAATGAGTTAGAGAGGTCTCTGAAATCTTGAGCTTGTGGAATATTTTAAATAATTCCCGATCTAAAGCCAGAGTCTTCTCTGAATCATTCAAAGTCACCTTGGGAGGGATGAATTCATCATACATATCACCCAAAATTGGAGCCCTTGAGATCTTGTGGACATCCCACAGAATGATGCCTACTTATCCATGAGTCAAATGGAAAGAATTTTTTTATGGGCTCCAATGGCTGAGTATCTCCGGCACGAAGTTATCATGTCTGTAAACATGTGTTTTCCCAACCCAGACGGATTCTTATATTGAAACTCCTTTTAAATCCGCAACAAACTCTGCACAGGTTTTTTGTACGCAGTATTCCCACATCCAAGTTGGTTTCACACCTCCTCCAGGACTGAAGTCCCAGATTCTCTTCCATCCTTTGGATTGATCCATCTGAGAGTTTTGGAAAATTGAGGGATAACAATGTGGTTGCAACTCGGGATTATGAGGTTTCAGATCTGGCGTATAAGGGCTATGATGCATCATATGGGCCTTCTCCACTATTCTAGCAGTTAAAAATGCTCCCCACATGAAATATTTGCTGAATCAAAGTTATTATAATTCTGAAACCAAGAAATTGGTAGATAGTTATTTGCCTATGTAATGGAAACTTCTCGTAGATGACCATATCCATACAAAGGTAGATAAATGCTCTGGGGGAAGTCACAATGATACTTCTTCAAATACTTAGCCAAATCTTGAAGTGTGCTATCACAGGCGGTATAGTAATCATGGCCAATGATGCTAATCATATCATCAAAGCGCTTGATTTCTAGTTCATCAACCATTCCGATTCTCTTGGGAGCCATTGAATCTGCACAAAAATTGAATAAATTAACTCTTAAAGAAGTTTATTTTTCATAAACGTTGTGAAGGAATTCGAAACAATGGCTAAGGCATTAAGGTGCGCAAGTCTAATATTGGCATGCAATTATGAATATGTCGCGCAATTGTAGATGTGTCGTGCAAGTTTTTGACGTGCAAGTATCACCACACAAGACCAGATAGCTTGACAGCAGCACGACAGCGAAG
The DNA here is from genome assembly GCA_963277665.1 of Viscum album. Taxonomy (NCBI): domain Eukaryota; kingdom Viridiplantae; phylum Streptophyta; class Magnoliopsida; order Santalales; family Viscaceae; genus Viscum; species Viscum album. Next base: position 1,186,482,738 of record OY728143.1, on the reverse strand, counting down.
AAATAGCAGAAGAGAGAGCAGCTTGGGAGGTGAAGGTAACCTGCGCGACTAGAGCTCAAAAATCCGAAATTCGGTGTTATGCGCGACAAATGGCCACATATATATAGGCCCGGCTGCAACCCTATGCGCCTAAAGCCAGTGCGCTCTTCAGCCAGCGTGATTAGCACTTGCGTGCAGCCCTCTGCGCGCTCAGTACCTGTGCGCCGAAGTCTCCTTAGTTTTTCTTCTTTCCTCATAGTTACATCCTCATTTTCTTTCAGATCCAACTCTGAGGGGGAACTTTTTTTGATGCTCCTTTTCGTCATAGAGTCTAAATGAATGCAAAGGGAAATGCCTTAGCATAAAGTGATTCATCCTTTAAAAAAACATCAAAAATTAACAAAGGCTTGAATATGGATTCAAATGTACTTGGGTCATGAAAGTTCCCTCTTGGTCACGCAAGTACACTTGTGCGCCACATAATGGTCACGCGGGTGACTTGCACGCCCTTTTTGAAAATTATCCCAGGGTCTCTCTAGCATATAAATACCCTTGTGGGCCCCCCATTTCGGGGACGAAATATTCCAAAACCTCAAATTTGAGCTTCTGGTGCCCTAGTATCTTCTCAAAGCTTCTGAATACTTCTAAGGTAATTTCCTACCTAGAACGGAAGATCTAGAGAGGGGGAGGAAGGCCTAAGTGTTGAAATTCATCAACACTTGCGCGCCTGAGTGGACATCCCTTAAGGGAAATGGCCACACTTGCGCGCCGCCTTGATCCTTCACTAGAACTTGCGCTCCACCCTTTTGTAATCCCTTAGGGATAGTACTAATGGCTTGAGCCAAGTCTCACCCAAGTATTACCCCAAGTGATAAAAGTTGTGCAAGTACCCATGTGTCGTGTAGGTATACATGCGCGGCCCAAACTTGTGTGCCCACGCAGTACCTGTGCGCCCACCAGGACTTGCGCGCCCCTCTCTTTTTGGGTGCCCTTCCTGCCCATTTCACCCCTCTTACACCTATCCCTCTCTCATCTTCAGGATAAAACCTTTAGAACTCTCTCCAAAGCCATTTATGGCATGATTTCCTTGTTTTCTTCCTTATCTGAAAGGAATTCTGTGGAATATCTCTCAAAACCTGGTGATTTACACATCTTTACATCACTAAAGTTAGAGAGTTCATTCATTCAACCTCATCCTTTAAGATGAGATAATCCTTAACCTGGGATTCTTTTTCAGGTGTAAGCCCCAGTCTCAAAGTCTACAAATATGGGCATCCTCCTTAGGAGTAAGCCCCAAGTCCTCATTAATTTGGGCATCCTCCTTTTGAGTAAGCCCCAAGTCCTCATTAATTTGGGAAACCTCCTTAGGAGAAATACCCAGTCTTAATTTCTTTTCACCAGTCCTAATTTACTTTTGATTTGGGCTTCCTTATCAAGAGTAAAACCCAATAATAAGTCCCCTCCTAACTTGGGAATCTTCAGTAGGAGTAAGCCCCAAGATTAGAATATCCAAATCTCCATAAAGTACATATACCATATTGAACCTGTTCCTGGATTTCATCCCTGAAGTAAATCTTAATCTTCATCTATTTGGGTAGTCATACATACATAAGCCCCACATCATTTCTTATGATTTCATCTTTCATGGAAAAATTGTCTGGTTTTACCAATACCTCTTGTTTCTCACACATAGAATTACTCACGTGATCTTAGAGTGTAAAATTAATTATGACAGCTTTCTTTAAGCCATAAATCATACAATAAACATCGTACTCCCTTATTCAAACTACGTGGATTCTGATTCCTTTTCTAAATAAATTATACGTAGGTATCCCATATGTGGGTACAATCCCAATTCTGAAATAATCCATGTCCTTCTGAATGATAATAAACTTCAAGTGCCCCACTGAGTGGATTTAAAACCAGTATGGTCATCATAATGACCAAGATACTTTTATGTATTAAAGGATACCATTGACTAAGAAATATCTAACAAATATAGATGATTCTCTATCGATTAAGAACCTAGAATACATATAAAAGATTCTCTAAATTTCCTACATATTTAATCATTTATTGTCAGATCTAAAGAAAAACTCATTTTATACTTGGTAATGTAATAAGGATTCACGAGAATAACTTAAATCTATAAAGAGAGTCCCAGAGTAGACAATAATTCCCCTCAAAAAGGTGTGATGAGTCCGACCACCCATCCTCTTGATCAATGAAAATTTCCAAGTCTTATTAGTTCACAACTAATGAGCACCTACCTTTGGAAAGTAGGTCCAAATGGATATGGAATCATTTGATATTTCCAGTTCTACGAACAAACCCATTAGAAACCGCTTGGAATATTTGAATCTTAAATCAATGAGATCATCCCCAATTAAAGAGAGAAACAATCAGGAAGGGTAGTTTTGTAGACATCATAGTAATCATTCTCGATGAATCTAGCCAATTCATCAGCAATTACAATTCTCTTGGGGGCCATTGAATATAAAAAATAGATAAAAACACATTTCCAAGTAGGTTCATTTTGGAAAATCTTTGAATAAATTAAGAAAATTTGATAAATGAATTGTAGCACACAAGTGGAATTGTGGCGTACAAGTGTGTTTCCCCACATTCGGCACACAACTCAAAAACATACAGAATAAGCATGACCTGAATTTTCAAAAAAACATTGGAATTGAATAAATTTTTCACATAAGGCCAAGATTTCCAAAATCCATTGTGATTTTTTCTAAATTGAAGAACCTATATAAATAAGTCTAAGTCAAATTGTGTGATGATACCTTGCGTAACATTATGAGATAGACCTAGAGCGACCCATCAAACTTTTTCATCCCTTTAATCTAGGTACTATAACCACTTTTCATTTAGATTCAATCCTAAGTGGGGGATTTTGTTTAAATTTATTTCAATTCACATGGATAAAAAAGTGACAAAGGTAAATTCATTTGAAAATTTAGAAAAAAAAATATAGGGGGAATTTCAAGATTTTCAAAGGTTCTTATTTAAATATTCCCAATGTAGAACAAAGAACCGATGGCATATAAGAAAAGGTGTGGAACTATGTTGGAACACAACCTACTTGAGTGCCAAACCACCCTTCTCTGAGGGTCCTATTTTTTCTTATAAGTATACCCTTGGGGTCTTAATTTATATGGATGAATTTTAGTGATGCCTTATTGCTTCTTTGGTCACCCTAGTTCTTATCCCAAGTCTTCTAAAACCTTCAAGGTAGTTCATTCACACCTAAGGAAAGGGAATTAAATAAGGATCATTTGACATAACTCCATTATGTGTTGGAAATCTATAACACTTGTGCGCCCCAAGTTCCCAACCCCCTTAATTCAAGAAGGATTGCACACACTTCAATCATTATATAAGAAATTGAGTGCCCCAATTTGGGGAATACATTTGAAAACTTTTGAAGGATTGGGCCATGTATCGTCCAAGTTTATTCATTTTGGTTGTTCATCACTTAAGTAACATCATGTCAGCCAAGAATTCTTGTGTTCCCCATACCTTCATGACAGTCATTCACTTGAGATCCTCTTCCTTGATGTTCACTCTACCCTTCAGCCTACTAGGTCCATCAATGAAACCTCATTAAAATCCATTCACGATAGAGATTCTTCTTCAATATATCCCTTGACTAAATGGGTTCCTGTTGAAACCTCCCCCAAGACCTCATGGTTTAAAAAATCATAGTAAAAGGCACACCATAGTGTCTCATAATTGGATTTTTATCACTATGATTAGAGTTTTATCATAATTTTCTTGTTTGGGGGGGGTTATGTTCCTCACAATGGTTTTGGTTTTCTATCTCTATTGTCATGAGGGATATTCTACTAGGAGCAATGTTGGGGAATTCCTGGGTTGGAGGATTAGGGTTTCGGCTTTGTCCTCCCCTTCCCATATCTATGTCCCAGGGCCTCTAGTCCCTAGTAGAGAGGATACAGTTCATGTTGGAATCTCCTTTTGGACAAAGGACAAGTCTTACTCCACACCACAAGACTAATTTTAGGGTAGAAATCATAGTATAATCCCCTATCCTTTTGAGTTGGACCTAATGACATTCACTTCCATTTCACATTGAAAGGTTATTTGTTCCACACCCTTGTCCACCATTGACATGGACTATTCCATAATAAGGCTATCCTCTTACACTAGTAAATAAGGATAAGTGTGTGCCTTTATTTAATCTTTAACATCCTCTTGTTTCTCACACTAATCATGACTCACTTGGGATTAGAGGTTTGTGGTCATCACAAAATCCTCACAATCCACATTCTTGAACTATGAGAACTATGATCCTCTATCTAACAAGGATAGTTAGGATTCTTATTTAAGTACTGATCTCAAAAGACACCCTCTTAGGGGTTATTCCCAATGAACACCAAAATGAACTATGAGAAAAATGATTCCCACCATAATTGGGATATGTAAGAAGAAATCCTAAGGCCTATGCACCACATAATCTCATCCATAAAATGAGAAACCATGATACTCTCTATGATAATCCTTTTAGTTATATGCTCCAATCATAATTTTCCTAATTAGTCATCCTTCTTAGGAGTAATCCTCGAGTTAAACAACCAAATATCCATGAAATAAAATATCCTCATCGAAATTATCACAGCTATTGTTAGGAATCATTTTTTAGAGTAATCCCTAAATTAATCTCCCATATCATATTGAGTCAATACATTACTTATGATACCTTTTTCAGGGCATCCTCTTTAGGAAGAAGCCCAAACTTAATCCTCTAAAAGGGCCATACTACCCTAAATAACTTACCAACCTACATGGGATTTGATTCCAACTCAAATGGGATATATAAGAAGCCTCTTTTAGGTTCAAAACCCACACCCCCAAATCAACCTTGTTCTCTTTGGGCCATATTCCTTGTAGGGTCTAATACAACTTATAAATATATATCATTTTCAAATTCCTTAGTATACTTTTTTATAACTCCCACACCAAACATTGACTATGAATATTCCACCGGAATGTCCTTTCCACATGACATTAAACTATATGGTTAGGTCCTTGTCACATAACATTAAAAGGAATGATGTGTCCAATTAAGAAGCATCAAACTATGAGGGATTTGATTCATTTAACAAGGATACATAGGTAGCCCATATATGGGTATGATCCCAAAAAAACAATAACTTCCATCACCATAGATGACAATAAATTACAGTGTGACATTCTTCTACCTATATGACCATAAATTCCAGAGTTCCCCACTAAGTTGATTAAAAACTAGCATCATTATAACAATGACTATAGAATATATAAGTAGTATATAAGAGGATATTATTGATATAGAACCTCAAATACATGAAGATATCTCCGTCGATGAATAACCTCAAATACATATAGATGATTCTGGATTCGACGCATTCTAAATAATTTATTTCAAATTTCTTGGGAAACCAAAATTGTGCTTGTTAAATTTATAAGGATTCATTAACCTATCTTAAATCCATAAGAGAGTCCCGAAGTAGGAAATAATTCCTCTAAAATGAGTGAAATTGGCCCAACCTCTCATCCCCTAGACCAATGCATTCACTTAAGTATCGTAGGTTAATAATCATCATGAACACATCCCTTTAGAAAGTAGGTCCATTTTGATATAGAATCGTTGGGTGTTTCCAGTTCCATAAATAAATCCAATAGAAACCATACCAAAGTAATGATTCTTAACCAGAACACACATTTTGGGGAAAAAGGAATAATGTAAAGTAATCAAGAATAAGGTTTCCATTCATATTAATAATAAAAATATATTTATTATACATGAATGTTATAAAGAATATGACTAAATGGAAGTTTGAGGTAAGAATATTATTAAAAAAATTTCCTTTCATTGGATTATATCAATTCTCCACTGACATTGTTATTCAAAGATTATGTATATCATGAAATTTAATTTTTTATATTTTATTTATAGTTTTTTAATTTTTGTTTATAGTTTTTCCCTTAGTCACTTAATTTATTGATTATTACATAAAATGTTATGATCATTGTAAGGGTTTATTTTCTCAATTTAACTTCACTGATATATGCTTCATATTCACCACTTATTTTATTTTATGTACTTTTTTTAATACCTATGAATGAGTTTTATAAATATTTACATGAATCTCAATGGATTTTTAAATTAATTTATGCTCAAATAAGTGGTTTTTGATGAAAAAGTTACCAAGGAAGTAAGGGTTTCTTGGTCTCATTTTCAAATCGAAAAGACACCTCATGGATTAATAAAGAATTAATATGGTTGAATTAGTGATTATAAAACTTTTACATTTTTTGGGTGAAATATAACACATCACCAATTAAATTAAATCTTGACCATTTCTAAAAACATACTCATAAGAGGGGCTTAATGGGTTTACAAGGTTATCCTCTTAAAATGTGAATTATAGTCCTTATCATGACTAGGATTCCACCAAGATCATATGAACCCCTTGTTCCAACATGTAGGTAAAACATTCATGGTTTATTATTTAATTCATATTACAAAACTTTTACTATCTGTTATGGTGAATCCCACACTAGAATAATGATTACATAGTTTTTGGTATCACTAAAAATAAATAATTATAACCACATCCTTCAAATGAAGATGATGTTCTCATCTCCCCCTTTTAAACCTGTTGAACCATAGGTATGATCTCTTCACTCTATGCCAATATGCTCACCAACTTTATTTTATTTTTAATTTATTATTCAAACTTTATCTATCAATTTTTATTTTCACACTACAAATTCATAGTATCAGCCTATTTATTCTATTGATTGAATTTTAATTTAAATTAAAATTCAATCCATAAAATTCTTTTTCAAGATCAATTTTTTGATCTTCAGTTCCAATAAATCCTAATCATCCAATTTTAATTGGTAGTTTTTATATAATTAAATAACCACTAAATTTATCTGATGAATCCACATCAGTATTCTTTATTGAAACTACCCAGAAACACCCTTCCATGTCATGATCATAGGTATAACAATTCAACCCTTAAGGTTTTGTCAATATACAAGAAACCATTATACATGGATACAGTGTGGTCTCACTATTGGGGTGTGGACTGTCAGAAATATCCATATCCACTAAAATCATAACTTATTATCTATATAGTTTGTTTTAGACACTACTGTGTGTCCATTCATGCAAAGACTTGATTATGACATGGTCGTAGTGATGTGGAGTGAAGATACCAAAATTTATAGTATCAATTAAATTCTTCTACATTTATCAAAGGTTTGGTTTAAACACTATAGAATTGAGGTTTTAATATTCTAAGTGGAATTGAAGTTGAACCAATATCTTTTATGTCATGGACAAGTGGCTAAAACGTGGAGGTGCCAAAATCTTCAATAGAACCAAAACCAACCCAGCCTCCTCTACGACATGGACTTCTTACTACACCATGGTCATTGATAGTGTGGCATAGTCCTTTTACATTATGATGGTCCACCACTTCTAGATATCTCCATTTTCTCCTTCAATATTTGTTGCATCATGAATTTCATTCATTATATATAAGAACTAAGAATAGATCATTTAGATTCATCCTATTTTCATCATAAATCATATGATTTTTGGATTGAAAAAAAAAATCAATGAACATAATAATATCCTACACTCCAAATTCTCATTCCCAAAAAACATAATAACCATTAAAGAACCTATTAATATAAACAATATCCCATTTGTATTTTTTTGGAGATAAGGAACATAAATCACTATTATACTCTGGAGACATAGAAATGGATCACTATTCGATCATTCTAAGCCTACGTGATTGAATATAGTGTTGGAAAAATAAAATTGAATAATAAATACATTATGTCCATAAAATAGTGATCTATATTTAGCTTTCTTAAAAATGAACTTAAAAACCTTAAAACTGAACTTCATCACCACAACATAATTTCATTTACACATGAAATGTTTTTATAACCACTTATAATAAATGATTAAAATAGGCCATACACACTGAAATCACAATTTAACCTAGTTAATAAATCTTTCTAGATATGTGTCTCACCTAAAGGAAACAAATATCAATTGATACTATACTTATGTTTTATACTCCCCATTTGACAAATAGTTGAATGATAATTATAAATAAGCGATTTATGTGGCCAAATTTTCTCCAATTTTGAAAAAATATACAATGAAAAGATTAGGGTGGGGAAAATTACACCATAACTTATCCTTATAAATAGTAAGGATGAAAACATAACATCAACTTCATATTCTAGAAATATTCCATCGACAATGTCTTATTGAACACATACGCAATTCACACCATTGTATAAAAAAATTCAAATATTAACTCTTTCTTCTCTACTTGATATTTTATGAATTGATATTTCATATCATTGTGTTTATACCTTGAATGATAAATTGCATTTTTTAAGGTTAATTATACTTTGATTATCACATACCAAGAGTAATGGAAATTCCACTTCATCTTTGATATATTTTAGTTGAGACTTCATGCACATAAGATTTGTTGAGGTATGAGTTGATGTCGCATATTTTACCTACTAAGTTTTCAAGGTTATTAAATTTTTCTTTATTTAATGAAACCATACACATTTATCTCAAAGAATGAAATCTCCACCAGATGTAGACCTCCTATCATCAACAAAACCTACCTAATCCACATCTGAATAACCAAAAAAATATATCTTCCCTTTTCTATCATATTTAAACACAAAAGTTTTATTCCATAGATGTATCTAAGTATTCTTTTTCCATCCAAAAAATGACACTCGTTTGGTGCACATTGATACCTATCCCAAACTATAACAACATACACCATATCCAATATTGAAGCTATAAAATAAACTTCTAATCACCATCCAGAATTCCCTTGGTTTAACTTAATTTCCCTATTCATCTATTATTAACTTCATTCCTATATAAATTAGTGTAGAAACAAGCTTTAAATTATCCATTCCAAATTTATTCAACATCGAATAAGCATACTTCCCTTGATATAGAAAAATAAAATCTTTTTTCTTGATAAATTTGTAAGCCAAAAAATTTCTAATCTCACAAAGCATAAGCATTTATAAAAAATTATTCATTTATTTTATAAATTCTTAATATACTGCTTCATAATTTCTAGTGAAAATAATGTCAAATATATAAATAATGAAAATGGTAAATTCCTTATTACAATCTTTAATCTATAGATTTCTGTCAAATATCCCTCTTATAAAATTCAACTTCTTCAAGTATGTGTCAATCTTAGAATTACAGGATCTTGGGGATTGTTTTAGCCAATATAAATCCTTCTCAAACTTGGAAACACAATTCTTGTCTTCACTATGTAATAAAACACATGTTTTTTCAATATAAAATTCTTCTTCCAAATCACCATTGAGAAGGGGTGATTTGACATCCATTTGAATGATTTTTCATTTCTTCTATTCTATAATGGAATAAAAAATTACTTTGGTATCAAGTATTTCAACAAGTACAAAGGTTTAATTGATGTCAACTCCTTTAATATTGGAATATCCTTTACAAACTCATATTTCTTTATTTCTTACTACATCACGTTTTTAATTATTCTGGTTTAGAAAAAAAACCCTTCCCCTAATATTGTTATTTTATTTAGGTTCGGGTACCAACTCCCACATTTAATTCATTTCAATATGATACATCTCTTCATTCATTAAATCAACCCACTCATGACGTTCCATTACTCTGTCCACATATTTAGGTTTAACTTGAGAGAATAATGAGATATGAGAGTTGTTGGATTAGACAATAACCTCTTTATATTAATGATTCCAAATCATATTTATCTTATTCTTAAGGATATTTATGTTTTTAATAAGAAAATTGTTTACTAGATATATATTACAAAAATGGATAAGTATAGAGAATACCATGAAACCTTACCATGTGAATGTCTGGTGACTGTATCACCATACCATATGATATGTTTAACATTACCATATGTGAAAGAACTACTTAACATGAGATATTAGAATGAAATTTATCCATTTAATCACCTCACTATAAGAAATAATTACCTTAATAAAAGAATCAGTCACCTTACCTCAAGAACCAATCACCTAACCATAATAATTAATCACGATACTACAAGAAATAATAACCTTACCATAATAATAAATCACCTTACCATAAGAATAAAATACCTTACCATAATAAGGAATAAACTTTATAAGAAAGGAATCACCTTACTAGAAGAATAATACTACCTGAATGCATCAAGTTATAGTGCCAAGATATGTGTAAATTTTCATAAAGTAATATAATTATATTCTTTTTCTAATGTAGTAACCACATGAAGAACAATCTGACCTCATAACGAAGTGAGATGACTACATGAAGTAACAAACCTACAGCACCACCCTTCCACATCAGCTGACCATAGAATGTTTCTGTGACTGCAGCTAAATATACTTTAATTGAAGAAATCCTACCATGAATAACTAAGCTTTGGAGTACATCAAATATCAAACGACTTATTTTGATGCATTAATTTATGTATCGGAGCATTTACTGAAGGAATATTATTCTCCAGTGACTATTTCAGATGAATATATCTTTAAATAGATTTTTTAATTATGAATTGGATGTTGATGATGTGATACTAATGAATTTAATTACACATATATAATAATAGGTTATTTAAATGAGGATACCTTCTATGACAATATATTTTTCTAGAATTATTGAAAAAATTGTCCTAACTCATTCTAAAGAAGAACTTAAGGACTCATAACAATCAAAGCATCCAAGATCATGCTTTATCACACTTTTTATTAATATATATCCTTATATTTTCAATTTATGATTTAATTTTTAGTAGGGTGATATTGTACATGGTTTATTCATTCCAAATGTATCATCTGATTAAATTGTAGAATACTTGATATTTTCTCAAACTCGGATTTACATGTATACCCATAGAAACTATGGAAGAGGTCTTATATGGCTTGTATTAGTTTCATCCCCACATATAACTATAGAAGAGACTTTGATCCTATAAAATTTGTGTGATGTTGTTTGATAGTTAACCTTAATTTGTGTTTATATAGAGTATTTTATCAAGTAACTTTGTTTCAAAAGTTAATATATTCACATTATATTTTAATTGATCCATAATAATGATTCTAAGAAACTATCTGAATGATAAAAGTTATATAATTCAACTATTTTTATTAACTGGGAGTTTTTAATCAATTTGGTAGATTTAGATTTAAATCATTTTTATCAAATATTTTTATTGTGAACTAAATTCACCCCCTCTTAAGTTTCTCACTCCGACCAACATTTGATATCATAAGTTTTTATAATATATTTACAACTAGTATTTAGTTGTCTTTTAATGATATTTAATTTATATTATTTCTAAATTTAGTACTTTATGGGTAATGATAGACAAGATGGATATTTTATAAAAAATCCTTCTGATTTTAATGGAACAAATTATCCTCATTGGAAGATTAAATAAGATACATATTGAAATCATGGGTTTTTAAATCTGGACTTTCCTTTAATAAAAATATGAATTACCCAAATCTAATAGAGCTAAATAGAGTGATCATACTAAAGTAACTTATAATAATAACTATAAATCCATGAATTCTTTATATTGTGTTTTAAAAGATAATTAGTTTAACAGAATTTCATCTTGTACTACTGCGTTTGAAATTTGGGAAACTTTAATTGATTCTTAGAAAGGAACATCTCAAGTAAAATAAATGCATTTAAATTCATATTCTGTTAAATATGATACTTTTGATATGAAACATGATGAAAATATGTATGATATGTATATCAGGTTTAATTAAACCATGAAAAAAATTCATTAATTGGTAAAACCAATTCCTTTTAAAGATATAATGGTGCGCTTGTTGGTGTGTTTACTAGATACATGGAGTGAAACATTGGTGTCAATATCAGAGTCATGTGATGTGAGCATGCTTCTTGTTATGGATATGATAGGAAATATTGTGATGTATTAGGAGGAAATCAAGGAGAATAGAGAAGAAGATGATAAACCAAGAAGAAAATTTGTATCTTTCAAAACTAATACTTCAAAATAAAAGGGGTATATCGAACTTGATTCGTCAAGTGATGAAGAGTCACTTACTGATAGTGATGAAGAAATTTCTCACTTATCTTGAATACTCAAAAAGTTATATAAAAGAAATAAGTTCTTAAGGAAACCTAGTTATAAAGGAAAATATGGAAATATAGGTAATTGAAGAAATTATTGAAAGAAGGAAGATAGTACAGATGATATAATATTCATTCAATTCAAGATAAATGGTAATGTCAAAGATGAATGTCATAAGATAAAATTCGAGAAGCAATATGATGATAAGGATAAAATGTACAAGAAATCTATGAAAGAAACACGGAGTTATTCAGAATATATCTTGAGTGATTCAAACTCAAACCAATATGAAAACCATGATAAATCCAACATGTGTTTTATGAAAGACACATATGAGGTATCAAATGTATTTCTTGCTTCTCCTATTCATATTTCTAATAAATTTGGAGATGAAAGAAATGATGGAAATATGTCTAAGGAAGAAATTTTTGAATATTATAATATTTGGATGATACTTTTAATGAAATTATAAATTATTATAAAAACATAAATATGAATCATGCTCTGACTACTCATTTTAAAAATGATCTTCGTATAGAGAATCATAAAAATGATCAGTTTCTAAAAGAGAATAATGAGTTAAAATTATCTAATGAGATATTAAAAAAGGATATGGAAATATTTGACCTAGATTCTTAGAATGAAAATAGATCCAAAATATACTTTTGGTATAGGGTATCAACCTGGACAGTTTAGAACAATTAAAAATAATTTTATTCCTAGTTCCAACTCTGTAAAATCCATAACTAGTTTTTATTTTTCTTAACCCAAATATGGTTTTTTTAATTGTAAAACCTAATTATATGAAACAAAATAAGAAAGTATGAAATCCTAAATCTTTGATTACTAACATTTCTAGAACCAAGAATATTTGGTCACAAAAGTCATTTTGGGTTTAAAATTTGTTATGTAGGAAACCTTCTTGAAAATATTCAATACAAACATATGGTATCTGAATAGTGTCTGATCTAGACACATGACTTTAGACTATTCATGTTTCAATAATTCAATAAATGTGGATGGTGGACATGTCACTTTTGGTGATAATTCCAAATGAAAAATTATTAGCCTTTCCCAAATCGGTAGCTCAAACACTATTTTAATTTATTAATATTTGATTGTAGATATATTAAAGCATTACCTACTTAGCTTGTCACATCTATGTGATCATGGTTTTCATGTTAAATTTGGAAATAACACCTAAAATGTTTTTTATTATAAAAATGATTTGGTTTTGTATATATTTAAGGAATGAGAATGTTTATGTTGTTAATTTAGATTCTTTTTTTTCTTAAAAAATATTATCTATGTTCCTTTCACTAATAATTATGGATTTATTATAGGATTATAGGGAATTTCAATATTCCTTCACTTATGAATCTTATTAAGAAAGGGTTATTCAAGGATCTACCTATACCTGAATTACCAAATGATAATGTTTGTAACCCATATAAAAATGGGAAACAACCAAAAATCAATTTCAAATCAAAGAAATAAGTTTCAACTTCTAAACCCCTAAATTTGGTTCATATGGACTTGTTTGGAACCTATAGAGTTTTTAGTATAAATGGGAAGAACTATGTTTATGTTCATGGAGCTGAATTTTCTAGATAAACTTCATTATTATTTCTATCACACAAAAGTGATGATTTTTCTTATTTTACCAATTATTATAAATATACCTTAAATATTAGTGGACTTAGAATTAAGACATTAAGAAGTTATCATGGACATGAGTGTAAAAACAAATATTTTAAGTCATATTTATCAAAAAAATGGCTATAGACGTAACTTTTCTACTCTTTGGACCCCATAGTGAAATGGTGTAGTGGAAAGGAGAGAAAACCCCTTTAATAAATTGAGTGTACCATGATCAATGAGAATTATATACCTATTTATTATTGGGAAAAAGTTTTGAATACAAATTGATACATAATTAATATATTTTTAATAAGACCTCTCTTAAAGAGAACCTCATATGAATTATGGAATAGAATAAAACATAAGAATAATTACATTAAATTTTTATTACAATGTCGTTAATCTTAATACTAATTATAATCATGAAGAGTTTTCTTCCATGAGTGATGAAAGAATTTTCCTTGGATACACGACATATATTATATCATACATGGTGTTTAATAAAATAACCAATATTATGGAGGAATCTATTCATATAAAATTTTATAAAATAGATCCGCATGATCCTAATACCCCTTTATACAAACTTGAAGATGATCTTTCCAATTTAAATATCAATACCAAACCTTCTGACAGTTATGTAAAACAAGTAGAAAAATCATCCAGTTTTATGGAATAACTAGAACCTGAACCTAAACCTATAGAATTTGTTGAAAATTATAGAACTTATTTTAATAAAACCATTATAAATCATAGACATCATCATTTAGATGTTGTAGTTGGAGGCATAAATAGAGGAACAAAAATTAGAAATTCTATTTTAGATCAGATTGAACATCAAGCATTATTATAATAGATTGAACCTAAGAACATTAGTGATATAATTAATGATCAATTATGGGTGATGGAAATGAAGTAAAAACATATTCAATTTAAAAAAATAAATTTTGGTAATTAGAATATAGAAATAAAAACACTCTTAAATTTTGGAACTAAGTGCTTATTTAGAAAAAAAGTTGATGATTAAAACAATGTAGTCAGAAATAAAGATAGATTGGTTGCATAAGGTTATAGTCAAGACAGGGGTATTGACAATGAGGAAACCTTTTCACTAGTGGATAGACTTGAAGCCATCAAAAGTTTTCTTACTGATAAAGAAAATTTTGATTTAAAGTTATATCAAATGGATGCCAAGAGTTCATTCTTATATGGTTTTATATTTGATGAAGTTTTTGTTGAACAACCCCTTTGGATTTCAAAATCCACATTGTCCAAATCATGTTTATAAATTATAAAAAGATTTATATGTTTTAAAACAGGATCTTAGTGATTGTTATGATAGGCTCAGCTCTTTTATAATTTCTAAAGGTTTTACTAAAGCTATAATTGAACCTACTCATTTTATAAAATTACTTTCAAAGGATATTTAAGTAGTTCAAATTTATAGTGATGATATAATTATTGGATCTTCTATAAACTATTTTTGTATTGAAATTTTATAAATTTTGCAAAGAGAATTCAAAATGATTTTATTGGGGAATGTAAATTCTTTCTATGTTTTTGAATTATTAGAAATAAATATGTAATTATTTTAAATCAAAATAATTACACCAAATACATTCTAAATTTTTTTGGTTTGGATAACATTATAAGTAGTGATACTTTCATGAGTACAACTTATAAGCTGGATCTTGATGAGGCTGAAAAATCAGTAGATGATTAGAATCTTGTGACAACAACTTATAGTCGATTAGATATTATGTTTAATTTGTGTATGTGTTATCATTTTCAAATTTAATTTTTGTATGTGTGATCATTTTCAACTTCTAAAATGTTTTAGTTTGGATAACATTATAATTGGTTTTGATATTATATTTAAATTTGAATCTGAACTGGTACTTTTCTTTTCCTTTAGAAGTCCTGTATCCATTTAGGATATTTTGGAAATATTTATTTCTATCGTGTAGAACCTCTCAATTTATTAATACTCTTTATTTTCCATTATATTATCGAACCTTTAGAGATATAATTCTAAATCAGAATGATGAGGATGGAGAATTTTTCAGAATCTTATTTTCTGGTTTAGTCACCTCCTTCAAAGAAGTTGAAGAAGAAAATGTTAGATTAAGTGTTTTAGTAGATCCAACAGACCCATATTTTTTCAACCGTCTAGTTTTTGTAGAGAAAAGAAGTTGATGAACAGTGGTTAAATTCATGAAAATCACTAGTCTAAAACTTTATTCTGAAATAAGGTTGGGATGAATGGTTTATAGAGAATGGTAGACCCTTCAATATGATTCTAGTTGAAGAATTTTAGGAAAATATTGAGTTTTTTCTTAGTGAAATGAATGAAAAAGTAAAATAAATTATTAATGGCGAAGTTTATAAATTCTAATTGAATTATTTGGAATTATTTTTCAGTTATGAAGATTATCAAACATTTTATCCAATAAATCATCCAAATATCATGTTTGATAATTCTTTTTATATACTCACTAGGAATGGAACTCCAAAAATATGCACTACTACTAAGCTAAGTGCTGGATGTAGTGTTCTAGTTAAATTTATTCATCATGTTATCAGTTTGAGAAATTATAGATTTTATAATTATATGGAATCAATATTTTCTTTTCCTTTTTGAAAAATCCTAGTGCATAGATTAATATGTGAAGATTTTTTATAAGTAATATGGTTGATCTTTGTAAACTAACTTCAATGTTTTTCTACTTACCGTATCCTAGATTTATTTATGCATTACTAAAATTAAAATGATTGGTTTCTCAAGAAGATGATAAAGTAACTACATATGATAGATTCATTCTTACAAAAAATATTTTTAAGTACAGGAATGTTAATTGGAAACCTTGTAAGCAATAATGAGTATCAAAACCATAAAAACAATATGAGAAATTTAACCCAATGAAGTATGTGGTTAGAACAAGGGATTATGTAGGTTAGGTATTGAACCTGATGAAATAATTTAATATTCTACTTATATTGTTTCTTCAATTAAAAAAATATGATGAAAAACACAGTAAAGAAGTAAAATAGAATAAAGAATGAGGATATGAGGAAAAATAAACTGAAGACATTGATATTCATGAAGAATCTTGGTTAGATTTCGATGTTGAGTCAATATGGGATAACTTGGTTGGATCTGATGCCAATGAGGATAGGTCAAAAGGATCCCATATTCTTGGTAGAACCCAAAGATAACCTTCACCGGATTAATATTCTCATGGGGATAAGTTTCCTTGATCTTTTATTTTAGACCTAAATTATCCAAGCTATGATGATAAAGATCATGAAGGATTCCAACTGGATATGGTGGACCTACAACTCTTTATATTCAATATAATTTGGGACTATATTTGATGACTGGAGTTCATGTTGAGGAATTAATTGAAGATTATCAGTTTATTTATCATGAATATTATATTGAATTTTCTACAAGTATTGAAGACCATACTATGATAACCTCTCTGATGGAGAGTTTACATGAGGTAGATGGTAGGTATCTAGGTAGTGATTTATCTCCTTCTACTCTTGGACCTTATATTACATCCACCTAATATGTCATTAAGTATCACCTATTTGTTATTAACATAATATTTTAGGGATTCTAAAATATGTTTTAAATAATTTTTTAGACACTCCAAACAATGTGGGGAAATAGGATCTTTATGAAGATATTACTAGAGTTATCAATAATATATAACCCAGATTTACTTCGAGAATATAGATGATATAGAATAAGATTAAAAATATTATTACTTAGATGGGTTATTTACAATATGATCCTTCATATATAGTGATTTTGTAAGACCAGATATTCCTAAGTGCATTATTTCAGCTAGTTCTGGTGTCTTCTTATCCTCTAGTTGATGAAGACCAAATCATATTGTCTATTCAGGATGAACTACAATATTTTTATATGGAATTTATCAAAAAAACATGAAGCTTTATAATGTGTGTTTTAGACCAATGTTACAAAAATGATTACTTTAGTTCTTGATGATGCCAAAAGGATACTCAGGATAGAGAAACTATAAAAGGATAAGTTGATTATTATCTTAGGAGGATCTTTACAAAGTCTTATTTGAAACGAATAATCGTAACTCGTGATTTGGATTTAAAAATTCCTCCACAAACTCACGATTTTATATCTCAGGTTGAGAATCTTAAAGATATGAATCCTCTTTTTTAAGCCTTCATGGAGAATCAAGAAGATTTTCTCTAGGCCTTAGAGCATAGTTCTCAATCTATTAGTTAGTTTTACAGGTTGATGGAACCCTACATGTATACCTATCAGACTGTTTTCTTAGGCCAAGCATCCATTCATAGGTATCAACCTACCACTTACTCTTATATAAATCCTTTTGGTCTCACTCGTGCCCAATCCTTTCAATAGATTAAACCAGAATCTTGGTATGTAGTTGGTGGATACGCTACCTCTGCATCTTCCCCTACCCATACTTCTATACCCACCTCTACCTATGTTCCATATTCAACTTCTAAAGTGAAGGATAATACCCTTAATACAAAGATAAGAGGTAAAACTAAAATATATTTTTATTAGTATTTCAGATAGGGATATTTCATTCTTTGATTGTACTCTTTTGTTGTGTTGTCTAGTTTGATATATTATTAATATTATATATTTGTTTCTTTTTTTTTGTATTTTATTTTTATAATCTCAAAAGGGGTAGAATTATGATAAATTAATATTCATTGAATAAATAATTTTCAATGATGGGGACACTTTGCATAATTTTATTTATTTTGTACAGTTATCTCAATCATTTATAAACGTTTATTTGATGAATTTAATTCATTTCAATTTAGATATCATGATTTTTTGTCGTTAAAAGGGGTATATTTTTGTCTTAGACAAGCACCTCCATATTTTAATGACCCCGAATAATATTTATCTTATTATTAATTATATTTATGTTTTATGTAAGAAATATTTTTTCTAAAATAACATTGAAAACATGAATAATTGTAGAGATTACTATGAATCCTTACCATGTGAAGGTCTTTTGACAATATCACCTTAGTGTATGATACGTTTAACCTTACCATATGTGAAAAAAATTCTCATCGCGAGACATTAGATTGAAATTTTTCTAATGAATCAACTTACCACGAGAAAGAATAACCTTACCGCAAGAAGAAATCAACTTACCATAAGAATGAATCACCTTACCAAAAGAAGGAATCACTTTACCATAATAAATAATCACCTTATCGTAAGAATAAATCACCTTATCGGAAGAGTAAATAACCTTACCATAAGAAGGAATCACCTTACTATAAGAAGGAATCACCTTACTGAAAGAAGAAGACTACTGAATGAATCAAGTTATCATGCCAAGGTATGTGTAAATTTTCATAAAGAAACACAATGATAGTATGTTTCCAATGTAGTGATCTTACAAAGAACAATATGAACACATTAATATGTGAGGTGAATGCATGAAGCAATGAACCTACCACAAAATCCTTTCACATAAGCTCGTCATGACAAGTTTCCATGAGATAAGCTATATGTACTTCAAGTGAAGACAGTATACCATGACTAGCTTAGCAGTGGAGCTATTCAAATCAACAAAATATTTTATTTGTTTAATTAATTGATGTTTCAGTGCATTTCATGAAGGATGATTATTCTCCAATGCCTATTTCAAATGACGATATATTTAAAGATATTTTCTCTAATTATGAAGAGGATGGAGATAACATGTTACAAAGGAATTGACTAACTCACAGAGAATAACATTGGATTTAAATAATAACACCTTTTATGACACTCTTTTTTCCTAGAATTGCTGATTTTTTTTGAGATCCTTCTAAAGAAGAACTCAAGGACTCAGAATAGTCAAAGTATCATGAATCATGTTGAATTAAATTTTTTATTCATCTATCTCTTTATCTTTCCATTTTTGGCATTACTTTTGAGTAGGGTGATATTGTACTCTATTTATTCACACACATTGTCTCCTATTCTTAAATTGGAGAATAATTGTTATTCTTTCAAATTATATTTTACTTGTATACCCACATCAATTGTGGAAGAGTTCCAACATGGCTCATTTTATTTTTCTTCCAACGTATATATGTGGAAGAATATTTGATCCATGAAATTTGGTGTGTTATTATTTATAAAACTCGATCCATGTTGTGGATATGATTATTTATATAGTAATTTACTTAGCATCATGTGATTCTAATGTGAAGGGGATTAAGTCTGGACTTGTTAATGAACTTGTTGTTTTTTCTTCCATGTGTTTTAGTTTAGTTTTTATATATTTCAAATATAAATTTTTTTCAATTATTTAAATTAGGAACAAAACATTTCTTTTATAGTTAATATTAATTCATTTTTATATAAAGTATTTTATTATGTAACTTAGTATGAAAAGTTAAAATTATTCACAAGATATTTTAATTGATCTATTATCACACTTATGAGAAAATATTTGAAGGTCCAAAGTTATATACTTATACTATTTTTTTTAACTTGAAAATTTTACTCAATTTGGGTGATTTAGTTTTAAATAATTTTATGAGAATTTTTTAATCGAAACTAAACTCACCCTCCTTTTATGTTACTCACTCTGATCAAGAAGATTTTTTTATCAATATTCTTCAATTTGGAATCTATTGTCCATGATTTCTAATTATATTTTGGACATGTTCTTTCTTTCTCATCCTGGGATAATGTGAATATGATTTTTATTGATTACTTGAATTTGGTGAATCAACTTCTTCATCTGAAACCTCTTCACTACATTCACCGTTTTCTGAAGCTTTACACTACTGTTTGAAAAGAATAGATTCATCATCGTCACTTTTAAATATTGCACTTTTATAAGATGTTACTTAATTTATGTGTTCCATCACTCTGACATCCAAAACATCAATAATATTTCATATATATTTTTTATAATAACAATATCCTCATCCATTTTGTGGATAACCAAGGAAGATACCATTAACACCTATTATTTCAAATTATCATATATTTTCACCTTTGACTATGATGATGTAGGGGTTGAAAATCACTCTAAAATATTTCAAACATGGAGATTTATTGTAATACATCTCATATGATGAAAAATATGAATTTGACATATGAAGACAATATCTTTTGATATAAAACAATGATTCAAAGGATTTTCTCTTGAAATAATGATACGTGTCATGATCCAAAAACATAGTTTAAGCCACATCCACAAGACTTATATTCATTTATTAAACCACAACATTTTGTTTTAGTGTGTATGGTTCACTGATTTTACAAAGAATCTCATGTTTTCAAGATATGATTGAAATATTCCAATGGTTTACTCAACACTATTATCAATTCGAAACTTCTTCAAAGAGTTACTGCACCCTTTTTTGGAAATTCACCTGAAACTTTTAAAACCTTTTAAATTACAAGATTTATGTTTCATAAATATAATAAATTTAATTCTTGTAAAGTGATAAATAAAATAAATGAAATAATTATATCCATTTTATGTCTACTTTACCACAGGCCAACATATGTTAGAGCGAACAAGCTCCAAATGATGAGTAGTTTTCAACTCAACCATTTTTTGTAGAGTATTTGCATTCTTTCCCTTTTGAGAAGTGGAACATATCAAATTAATTTTTCTTTGAAACTTAGGAACATAAAAAACATTGTATCCATAAATAAAATTACAAATTTTATTTTTTCCATGATGGCCAAGTCTTCAATGTTAGAGTTTATTTTTTTATTTCATGATTCAATAAAAAGAATTTCTAGCATCATCAATATGAAAATATATTCTTCTTATTGACTGAACTTTAGTCAAGATACATCCATATTTAAATATATTCACAAAAAATACATCTTTGTTAAAGTCTACTTCATTTCCTTCATCTAATAAATGAGACACACTAAGAATATTGTATTTTAGTCCTTTAATATAAAACATGTTTATAGATTTAAATTGATCTTTACCAATAAATACTTATCCAACAGCTTTTAATTTGAGTGACCCATAATTTACAAAGTCATCAATCCTTATTTACCAATTTTAATTTTTTTCAGAATATTTGGATCTCCTATACTACTAAAAGAACAACCACTGTCGAAAAGTCAATGAAATTATTCTTTTGATGATTTGTTAGGAACAACACAAAACATAACTTTTTCATTGGATTTATTCTTCTTATTTAGGGAATTATCATAATTATCTCTTGAGAACATTTGATAAGGTATTATAATAAGACTACCTTTTATAATATAACTCATCTTATCACAATGTTAACAAAAATCATCAAATGTTTAAACTCTGTTTTCAATTTTCAATTTGGATTTTATAGATTGTCTTTGAAATGATCTCTTTTGAGTAAGATTAACTCCCCCTGAATATTTCTTGTCCAAACCATATAAACTCATCATTGTATTGGTATTTAAACCAATACATCCTATCCATGTTCCCAAATCCTCCACAGTTCCATCAATATCTATAAAAATCATATTTTTATTTCGATACATAACACTATCTAGAATTGTGAGCCTCCATTTCATCCTTATTACAATCATTGATTTGGGATACTTTATGAAAACTATAATTTTTATGGACTCTTAACTATTACTTGTTCATAACCAACTTATTCTCATCCATTTTTTCATCACCATTTATAACATTTTTTACAGTCATGTATGTGCACTCGGAATTTCTAGTATCTAGAAAATCACATGATTTTGTTACAAGCATATTCTTATATATTGGATTCTTCTTACCAGACATAGCATATGTTTCATTAGTTTTTTTCCTTCCATTTGAGACTTATCTTTGCTGATGTACATTCTTAACCTTACTTTAGGTTTCCCAAAATTCATGAATGGTGTTTTGAAAATGTTTCTTAAATTTTTCATTATATTTTTCTATACTCATACATTTTTATTGCAACTTATCAAACTCATTTTCTTTTTTTCCTTAATGTATCTTTTATATTGACTCTTGAATTATTCAGTTCAACAACGATCTAATTCATGTTTTCAACTTCATCCTGTAAATTTAATTTGACTTCAATAATAAATTATTCATTTCATCGAGAAGATTGATTTTCCTTCTTCATATTTCTTATCTATTTTCCAGCGTAGAGATATTTTAGGGTTCTCACTCAGCCCCAAAATTTATATTTTAAAATAAAAATATTAATTTTGAGCATAGAGATATTTTATAGTCACTCTCTAAGTTATATTTTTATCATGAATTTCAATTTAGTTTCTTTATAGTCTTAAACTTCAATACAAATTTCAAAACTTAATTATTCTTCATTCACCTTTTAAATGAGCATTTTTTCATCAAAATATCTTAATATCTTTATTTTCTCTTCTACATAACCGTTTTCACTACTTTCACATTTAGATAAGAAATTATAAATTTTTAATTTTGATAAAATTATATTCTTTCCTTTATAAGAGAATTATAATTTTTAAATCATTGATGATATCCTTTTAAAGACTCACCTTAGCATTTCTTTTTATTCATGATTGACTTAAAATTCATCTAAATTTGGAAAATTTATAGTAAAATTTCGAACTTATCCACACCCAAAAAATTTAATTTGGAGTTTACCTTTAAATATTAAATTTCATCTTACAACATTTTTAGTTATTAGAGATATCATCTTATAAAAAATCTCACTCAAATCAGAATCAGAATCAGAATGATCAATATCTTCTTCATCAACATTGCTCTTAGGTTTTTAATTCTTTAATCCTTAATATAGATTTATTTTTCATCCTTAAACTTCTTATTGATTTCACATTCTTTTCTAATATCATATGAAATAATAATATTTTGTAATTATTCTATATTAATTAATTTTATATCTTAGTCCTCTATGGAAAAAACATTTAAATCAAAATTATGCAGTATGATATAGAGTATCTTTTCAACCACTATAATATCTTCCAATTTATCCCTATAACTTCTGACTTTACTCACAATATTATTGTATACTATAATTAAATCATCTTAAATTTAATATTATTGTATTTTTAGATATTCATATTTCAATGTCTAGATATATATCTTATCATATTTATCCATCTTATTTCCTTCATTTTTATTTACAATTTGGTCCCAAATTCCACTATTTATCATTAAAAATATCACTTCTAGAAGTTATATCTAAGATAATTATGATAATAAATCATTCCTAGCATGACCATAATTATCAATATTTATTTTATCTTTATATCTCAATGAAATATTCTCAGTACATGGTAGAATATAATAGCCCAAGACTTGTACTCCTGGATTCAGTGCTAAAAAATATATTTTAATTTTTTGATTTCATACCAATAATGGTGACCCAATTTTCTCCATCCAAAACATACAATATCAAAATGAAATACTGGATCACATAAATTATCAAGGTTCTTTTAGGTTTAGAGATTTATATAATTAATAAAAACTCTTATATAAATAGTACCCAAGAGTTCAAGAGAGTATCTTTCACACTAAACCCATCTTTTCATATTCCATATTAGGTCATCGAAATCATCTATATTAAAAAATTCTAGATGTAATTAATTCAAAATAATACTTGATAACCGAGGGAAAAGTAAATATGATCAGGGTGATCACAAATTCTCTATAAGTGTAATAATATGAATTAGGAATTGAATGTAATTAGTGATCATAATAAGAGGAAATGGGTATAATGATATAATCATAGTGCATGAGCATATCTTGAGAATATTAATACCCATAAATACCTTGACCATGAAACATGTAAATATGTAATAATTCTGTATCAAAGGAAGGAGCCATTAGAATCAATAATCATGAGCCATGTGATATCAATATTGATAACAAGAAACATTATAAACCCATATAAATCATATATAAAACTTATTGGTATCTTGGAACATCATATTCATAGAAAACTTATAAAACCTTAATAGAACCCTTAAAAATTGAAATTACCTTACAGTTGACTTCCATACTCAAGGAATTGGAGTTTTATTTGGGTTCACCCATCATATAAGCTATATGGGTCTCACCAGGTGCTATTTGGATGCATCCATCATATAATAATGTATATGAACTACAACATGAAAAATGTACTAAGAGCTTGAGTTTAATCATAAAGCTCAAAAAAATTATTCATTTAATAACTTGATTAACCGATGAAAAAAATGGGATCCATAGTAATATCATTGAAACATGACTAACCCAAGGAAAATAAAAGGGTTCCATAATAATTTTTTTGAAATAGGATTAACCCATGGAAAAGAAATAGTTTCCTCAAAAATCTCTTTGAAACATGACTAACCCATGGAAAAGAAATGTTTTCCTTAACAATATATTAAAAAAATTATTATATAATATAAAAGAAATAGATTCTATAATAATATCATTTTTACATGATTCACTTATGCAATAGAAATGATTTCTATAAAAATATCTTTGAAATAATCAGAATCCATCCAACGAAAGAACAAGGATAATATCATTAAAAAATATATTCATTATAGCATAAGTAGCACAATAGGATGTAATGTTTGATAGAAAATTATTCTAAAATATCACATGGAAAATTTCTGAAGGAATATAACTTTTCATTGAAAATCACTTATAAAAAATCGTATATTATTTTTCAAATTATGTTCTTTTGAAAATAAACTATAAAACTTATAATGAAATATTTATAAATCAATTAAAACATTTCTTGAGGAAAATATAATTTTTTTCCATAAAAACAATTTTTAAACCATAAAACATTGTAAAAATCATTTTCTTTTAAAATAACCCTGAAAAATTATAAAGTAAGCTTTAAAAATAATTTGAAACATTTTTTAGAAAAACAACCCTTCCACTTTGACTTTTTTAAAATATTTTTTTTTCAAAAATAATTTTATTTTAAACAAAAATTGTAAACATACAAATGAATCTTAAATTAAATTAATGGTCATGATGGTGATAAATTATATTCATGTCAAAGACATTAAAATGAAGATTCCTTTCACAATTTTATTAAAATAAAAACAAGCATTGTTTGGAAAATGACATGATGATTCCTTTAATTTTTTTAAAAAATTAATACATGGATAAAGATATATTTAATAAATAATTTTATAAATTAGAAAAAAATGTTAAATCATATTTATAAAACAGGTTTTTAGAATAAAATGAGGTTTTTACTGAAGAGATAAATAAATACAATTTTTCCTAAAAATATTCTTTCAAAATTATGAGTATATAAAGAGAGGGGAATGAATGGAAAACATTTATTCTCATGAAATAACTATAGTATAAAAACATTATTGTATTTCTTAATATATATATCATAATATTTTATCATTATAACAATAAATATAAATAATCTCGATAAACAATGGTACTGTTTCATAAAACCATTACCAATTTGGTGACATTGAACCGTAATCCCGATGAATAAATAACATTAAATGAATGTTAAAATATCCTGGGTATACATAAATTCATGATATTTAATGTAAAATTGTATGTATATAAACCTCATAAAATAATATAGGTGCATAATATAACATATGTCACAAGGAAGGAAAATTGAGACAAAAATCCTTTATCGCTTCGGTAAATTTTTAACCGTAAAAGCCATGAAATATAAATCATAAAATGGATATGTAAATCTAAAAAAAATTTAGGAAAATAATCATAAAATACATTCATAATAAATATATACACCATATAAAAGAATTAGGTGGTGAATATGGCATGTGTCTCATATAAGTATAAAGTTAGACGGAAATCTATTACCTCGAGTCTATAATTTCCTTGTATATCATTTATCTCTTGTATAAAAAGATTAAATAATTTATTTGATTTCTTATGAAAATTATTACTATTTAAAAACAAATACCTAAATAATTTATTTTATTTATTTTTAAATATATATTTAAATATTTAATCCATTAAGTTCACGTTAGGTTTTTTGTGGTCGTTTGGTTCATTATTTCAAAATAGCATTGGTGTGTTGACTGTAGTCGAAGAGGTCACTATTTAAAAATATATAGAATAATTTTCATGAAATTATTATCAAATTTATTCACCAACTATAATTTTTAAACAAATAATTAAAAATAGTTATGAGAAATGAACTATGTTATAATCACAGAGATGGTAGGTCGTACATATGTATGAGTAGCTTTTATGTTTTTTAATGATCATTAATGAAAGAAGTTATATATTTTTGTATATTTAAATTATGATAATAATATCATAAATTAAATATTTTTTCATTAAATATACTTATATATATCATTATTATTACATGGTGATGAAAAAATAATTACATAAATTGATGGAGGCGGTAGTCCACACGTACACGAATGATGTTATCATTTTTCAATGTAGAAAAGAAAATGATATATATTATCTCATAAGAATGAAAAATATGTCCTGAATATCATTATTATGTCATTTATATCACATATATTTATCAACATTATCCTTATTATCTTCCATGTAATGTTTTAGTAAAAAAATAAATCACATAGATCCACAAGTTGATAGTCCACCGTACAAAGGAAACCCGACATCATATCACCCATATAATGAAAAGTAAAAAATTTATATGTTACATAATAAATATATAAGTTTACATATTTTAAAAATATAATATATATACTTTAATTCAATCATTTGAACAATCCATGAGAGGAGCTGATGGAAAACGAATGGCATTGATTCGTGAGGTGGTAGTTTGTTGTACGCACAATTGATGGTTTCATATCCAATTTGATGGGAGAAGAGATGGATTTAGGTTATTAAAAATATAATAATAAAATATTATTATATATATTATACTCAAGTTATCATATGATAATATTTGAATAATATTTTAAGGAGGTGGTAGAAGAAGTAAAAAAATATGCATAGTCCAGAATTTTACCTCTTCTCAGACCACCTCTTCAGGATTATACCTAAAGTATTACTAGAATGGATTTATGACAGGAAAAATGAATATAATATAAGTTTAGGGATTTTTTTATGTTATTTTTTATATTTACTTACCAAACAAAAAGGTTTTAAAGGCTTGAATAAGAGAGGATATAGGGTGTCCTTTTATAATTTAGGTGAGTGGTACACTTATGAATTTTTAAAAGAAGAATAGTATACCCCCATTTTTCACATTAAAAAAGAATTATATATTTATAATTATAAATAATTAGACATTATAAAGATAAAATATAAAAATAAAATTATTTTCATTAAAGTTTATAGGTCATTTTTACCTATATTTTTTTAGTTTACCCCAGGTACACCAGTTTTCACCGTAATAGTAATAATTTATTTTACTGTTTTCATTATTTTTTATGGTAAAAATATAATTTGAACTTATTAGATAATGTAAATTATTATTATCCCATATATTTAATCTATTTAAAAAAATTAAAATTTCATAATTGAAAATTATTAATTTAAAATTAAACCCAAAGATGCAATAAGAAATCGAGTTTTCAATATTTGTATTTTTTAAGGAAAAGATTATTTAATATTAAATCTAGGATAAATAATAATTAATTAATGAATATAATTAAATATTTATTGATATATAATATATAAATTTCATTTAAACCACTATTCATTAAAGGATTTTTTAATTAAGTAAAAAGGTAAAACATTATGCACTTTAAAACAATTTTATGAAAAATCATGTTTTCCAACCCAAAGAAAAAATACTACTAAAATGAAATTTGAAGTTGATTAAAAATAAATAAATTGGATTTTATAGAACCAAATAATAATTTTTTTACTTTAAATAATATTTAAAACAAAATGATACTTTTTATTTAATTAATTTATAAAAAAGAAATTAAATTTTAACAAAAATCTATATTTTTTACTATTGATTGAAAAAATTAATATTTTCAAAAAAACCCCCAAAATTTTACCCAAACTAAATTAATTCATTTCAATCTAAAAAATAAATTTCATTTTATTAAAAACATTTTCTAATATTTCCAAAAAATAACTATATTTTTTTCATGAAAAGAAATAAAAATCATTTTTGAAGAAATCATATTTTTGAAGAATAAAATTACCTTACTAAAAGGTGGTTGATTGTTTACTAAAAAATTATCCATAGTTTATATTGATTAGGATAAATATATATATATATATATCATAAATTAGATAGTCTTATTTATAAATTCTAATTTAATGGCTAGTTTATAATGGTTATATATATCACAGGTTGTTTAAACCCAGTATTATATGTCAAATATATTATCAAACATAGTATTATTTTCTAAAATATAGGGGTTTTACATGATCCCCCATTTAATAAATTAATCCACCTAATTTTAACATTATCTTGGTAGTAAAAGGTTATAAACTTTAAAATACATTTTTTTGGAATACCACATCGTAAAAATAGTTAATAAAACATATTCTTAATTAGAGAGAAAAGGATGCCCAAAGGTAATCTTGAATAACACATATTAGGTTTCCAAATAAAAGAAAATATGTGGGGAGTGAAGATTTTGACAAAAATAAAAGCGTAATTTCCAAATTATAACTAGAGTGACAGAGATCATTGATCACAATAAAGATAATGATTAAGGGAATGTTAGAAACCAAAAAATCATAAACCAAAGAGGTGTGAAAAGGCTCATTAATAATATAATGAATGATGGTAATAGGAAAGTATTATTCTTCAACATCCTTTTCCCATGATTTAGAAATTCTTTTTCAATATGGACTAATAGAATAAGAAAATACACTTGTTTGATGAGTATAATTTCATCCTTTTGTCAATTTCTACTATAATAGAATATATTTTCTCTAAAAGATGAGTATTCAAGAAGTAATGTTCACCCCTAAAGTACTAAAATAAACTTTTAAAGACCTCACAACCCTAAAATAGATAACAGGTTATTCCTCCTTCATTTTTAAGTTAAACAAACCCAAAATTGTTACCACATGATAAGATAATTCCCAAAATGAATAAACATTCATATGATACATTAATATATAAAATTTAATAGTTATACCCAATGTTGAAACAATATCATTTCATGAATGAATAAACTTATATCCCAAATAACATCAATAACCTTGAAATTAAAGAGTGTTTTAACCTCAAGGTTATCCCATATCTTTCATCTAACAAGCACAAAAATATGGTGACCTCATTTTGAAATAACATTAATCACTTAGTCACCAAATAGATTTTAAATCCCTTGGTTATTGATACAATACAAATTTTCTTCCCATAATTACCTTGGTATCAATTACAAACCCACCCTAGTACACACAGACCCGATAACCAAGTTGATCTCAACACAGCCCGAAGGGTTCTCCCAATCCCCACAAGTTAGAGACTAGAACTGAGAATCATACAAAAATATAGGGGGAATGAATTTACCACAATATTTGTAGAATAAAGAAAACAAGTCAATATGAATATAAAGGAAACCCCGCAATGTTAACTATACCAGAATTCAAATTGGAAAACAAACTATAAATGTACCAAAAAACTAAAAGAATAACCCAATTCTAAGAAGACTCAACTCTCCGATCAAAAAGATCAATAGTTATAACCACCTCAAAGTGGTGCTTTTCTCCTACTCAAACC
Organism: Viscum album; assembly: GCA_963277665.1. Taxonomy (NCBI): domain Eukaryota; kingdom Viridiplantae; phylum Streptophyta; class Magnoliopsida; order Santalales; family Viscaceae; genus Viscum; species Viscum album. Next base: position 1,186,452,301 of record OY728143.1, on the reverse strand, counting down.
TCAGAGGAGAAAATTTAAAATATCCCAAAGACATAGGTAGGGTGTGAGATAAAATTCTAGAAAGGTATCACCAAGGATTCCATAACAAATAAAAACATTTAATTAACCAAAATGAGTTTATAATTTTAAATAAAATTGTATATAATTTCAATAGGAAATTTAAATAAAAATTCATGATTTAAATTTCAAATGATGGAATACATTAAACAAATGAACTAATAATTATTTTTTATATAAAACAGTTTATATAAATTAACAAGGCATGTAAAATAGTTTATAATAATCATTGGATATATATATTTCAAATAAAAACAAGTGATCTAAATGGTTATATGCCTAAATTTATGATAGTTACATGCTAAGGAACTCCACATAATAAAATTGACACAACAATATGTGTGTACACATGTCCCTTTGGTACAACCAAAGGTGAATTCATCACCATCCTTTTGGGGATGCGTTTTGTTTCATTTATGTTTTAGTATATTTTAAATCGTAGATCCCTATCCAAATAAATCACTAACTAACTAATTATTTCATGTTCTCTTATAAAAAAATGATGGGAAAATTAATTTAATCCTTCTAAAATAATATTAATCTTATTATTTATTTTAAATATGCCAATTTTCCATTTAAAAACCAAAACATATTTTTAATCAAATCATGCATTTTTCTAAGATGAAACCAAATGGTTTATATAAAAAACATTTCAAGACATTTTCATGAAATACAAATTTGAAATCAATTCTATAAAATCAATTTTAAAATTTTATATTCAGTCATTTAAATTCCACAATTTTTTATCAAACCAATTAAAAATTTAAATTAAACAACTTAAATTTTACCAATTTCTAAATATTAGACAAATCACTCCAATTCAATGGAATTGGGGGTTTTCTACTAATTATATGGAAAATTTCAATTTCACAATTTAAATCTCTCAATTAAATAGAATTGGGTTTTTAATAAATCAATTTAAATCAATTTCACACAATTAGACTTAAATCAACAAATTGAATTGAAATTAATCCATTTAGGGTTAATAAAATTTGGAAAAATGATAGATCCACCTACCTCAAGATCATGGGATCTCGAAAATCAAAACCCTAATTGAGATTTTCTAATAAAGAATAAGTAAAACATGATCTTGTAATCATGCCAAGATCTAAGATACAAAATAGATGGTATTAGATTCTACAACCAACATGGAGATCTATAAAACTATAGCGAGGAAATTGATGATAATTAAAGATAGAGAATGGGAAGAGAAAACCTACTGTTAGAATGTCGAACATCATTTTCAAATCTTTGATTTTATTTTTAAGGGGTGTAGAGGGGTTAAACACTCTTATTGGGAGACTTCAAGGAATAATAAATCGTTATGCGGTCGTGCAATCCCATTAGGGACCTAAAAGGTGGGTTTTGTGAATTTTAAAATAATTTTCAGATTAAAAAAACTATACACATGGTTAGCTAGTCTCGGATGCACTGTTAGATGGAAATAGGTTCCTTATTAATGCACTCATTTTTCCAAGGTTCATGGTTTCTACTAAATGGGATCATAGTTTTTCAAATCGTGCAATAGCCCTGAAAACCCCACTGTTTAGGTTTACATGGTTTCCACTGAGATGGTGTACGGTTTGGGAAAAACATATACCAACCATATACTAGACTAAAACGTTCAAAATTTCTAAAATTATAACTAAAAACAACCCCAAATGAAACCCAACCAAAGCATGATAAAATTATGGGTTTAGGAATACCTGAAAATAGTAACAATATGTTTCAATCTCCCCACCATAAAAAGTTGTTGTCCCCAAAAAGACCACTCAGAAGATTCCAATCCAAATTGATGATGCCACTTATCTCTCATCAATGCCTCCCTCTCCCACATATCATGAGAATCATAGCAATGTTTCCGTAGAAGTCAAACCAATGGTATCATACTCCCAAAAAGTTCTATGGTTTCAGATTCAACTATCCTAATTGTCCATTCAATCATGAATAAATCAGGTTCAACCTTAAGATCAATTTAGTTTAGAATATGAGATTCATCATATAGATACTTCTATAGCTGAGATACATGGAACATGTTATGTATTGACGTCAGATATGGTGGAACAGTTAAATGTTAATCCAATTCTTATACCAGCTCAAAAACATGAAAAGTACCCAAAAACAAGGAGAAAACTTCCATTTCATCCTAAGACATGGATGAACCAATCGAGGTGAAACTTTAAAGATTAATTGGTCACAAAATGAAAAATCCAAGAGTCTGCGATGATGATCATCATAATACTTGTATTGGCCGTGTACCATCAACATTCTTGGATGAATTAGCTAAATCTTTTGTATCATCTCTTGAACCAAACTCAGTCTAACCAAGGAACTTTCACCAATCTCTGACCAACCCAACAGAGATCTTCATGGTCGGCCACACAATTCCTAAAAAAGATCTATTCCAATCATGAAATGGTAAATATTGTTATAATAAAACTCAACCATCCCCAGATGGTCATCCCAAGCTCCACCCAAGTCAAAAACACAAGCACAAAGCATATGCTCATGAATATGTATAGCTATTTTGGTATTTCCATCCAACTGTAGATGGTATGCCATAATCAAACAAACCTGAGATCGCAATGTCTCTTAAAGTCCTCTACAAAAGTGATTAGTGAACCATGGATCCCTATCAAATACTATCGAAGATGTAACTCTGTGCAAATGAAAAATATATTTCACATATAGATTTCCAAACTCCCCAACCTTAGCGGTATCATGAATGGGTATAATGTGAGCCAATTTTGTTATATTATCAATCACAACCAATATCATGTTATTATTTTTATAGTTATGTAGAAACACTACCAAAAATTACATTGATATCTCATCACACTTCCATGTAGGCACTAGGTGTTGCTGAAGTAATCTTGAAGGTTTCTAGTGGTTAACTTTGACCTATAGAAATGTATAACAATGAGAGGAAAATTATGAAATGACCAACCTCGTACCTAGACACCAGAATCTACACCATAGTTCATAGAACATCTTCATGGTTTTTGGGTGCCCTACCCATGGGAGTTATGGAAATCCCCCATCACAACTTTCCTTACTGCTAATAGTACAATAATATAATTTTGATAGCATGGAATGCCCTCCATGGATAATGAAAAATTAGACAATGTATCCCCTCAATATTGAGAGTATCTAATTTTAACAAACTCATCATCAAGATTTGTCTCCTAAAGAATAATCTCAATAAGAGATTAGGTCAACTGGACACTAGCTAAAGCCACATGGTCCCTTAATTATTGGACTCCGATATGAAACTGTGCACGGAGCTCCATCAAGTTTCACTCTTTTGATGATTACTTAACTATTTGGGTCATCAGTTTTAGGTTCAAGGAATCTATGATGAGATTCCCTTTCCCCAAGGTATAGGTTATGTCAAAGTCAAAAGATTGAAGGTAATCCACCAAATTCCTTGTGTGGAGATTCAAATATTTTTTAGAGAAGATATAAATCATGCTCTTGTGGTATGAAAACACAGTAAACCCTTCTTCCATAAGATAGTTCCACCAACTATTATGTACATGAATCACAACTAAAATTTCAAGGTCACAGGTTAGACAATTCTACTCATGTGGCACAAGATGATGAGATCCATTAGCCACAACATGATCACCTTGCATAAGAGCATGACCCAAACCTGAACCTGATGCATCACAGAAGATTACATAGCCCTTCTTGACCTCTGGAAGAGTCAGCACCAGCATAGTAGTCAAAATACATTTTCTCAAAAAAAGAATTTTTAAATTCATCATCCTAAGAAAAATTTCCCCCCTTCCAAGTTAGATCATTCATCAGATAATATATCTTTGAGAAGTCCTTAATGAACTAGTGATAATACCTAGCTTGGCCTAAGAATATCCATATCTCAAAAACATTTCAAGGTTATTCCCATTTCATAAAAGCCTTCTTCTTTTCAAGACCAAATTAAATTCCATGTTTTGACTGTAACACCCCCAAGATTTCATAGTACGTTATCTCTTTAAAGTAATTAAATAGCTTGTGTTACACGCAACAATGAGTTTGAGCACACCATAACTTACCACACTAGCCGTTCAAAAAGCGGTTATGAATAATATTAACTGAATTTGTAATCTTATATACTATATATAATTTTAACATCAATATTATGGGTTTCTTAGACGTAATATAAGAACAAATTCATTTTTTCAGATAAAAGAAGTACTTTTCAAAAAATGAAATTTTACCACCTTTTAATGGAAAACCCTTTTTAAAACCAATATTTACTCTTTTATATATTAAATTTAATGTAATTAAATTATTCTTTAGAAGCGAGGCATAAAAAAATTGGTTTGGATAAATTTGTGGTACTTTTCTGATAACTTTTATATTTTGACGAATAGTGAAAAATATGATGTTTTAATTGAAAACAACATTTTTAATAAAAATAATTTCTAGTGTAAAATTATGAAGTTGAATGGTTTTAAAAGTATAATTATATTATATTTTTATCATTTAATACAATGTAGGTCATTATAAGTAATTTCACATTTAAATTCGACATAAACACATGTCAATCATTTGATAGTTTTTACTTTTTGAAAACTTGCTTTTTTCTTTTGAGAACACAAATTAATTATAAATTAATAAATGATAATTTTATGTTTTGAATTTGGTAAAAAAGACTTCATTTTTGAATTCATAATATTAAAATTATCTTATGGTGAATTTTTGGTTTTTTTCTAAAAATTTTCAATTTTTGATGAATAGTGAAAAACATTATGTTATTACTTAAAACAGACTTTTTATTTAAATTTATCTTAATTAAAAATAGATATATAATACCTATATAAGTTCAATTTAATTTATTGGATTCATTTTATAATAAAATTATTTGTATGAAATTTTATTGAACTTTTTAACGTTTTTTACCCACCTTCTAGGGGCATTTGCAAATTTGCATTAAACATAATGTTACCACTTTTGTCAGTTGAATTTCAAAAATCTGAGAGACACGTTTGACATCAGTAAGTAAATTTTTTTTCAATAAGATGAAAATATTTTTTATAGAATAGTAATTTTTGACTTATTTTTCCACAGTTAAAGTAAATATGGTAATTAAGGGTAAAAATGATATTATAATTACCCTAACACATGTCCTAATTCTATTCGATAAGTGTAATTCGACCAAAAAAAACTTTAGGAATAAAATATGATCCTACTTGGTCCACATGGATTATATTAGGACATTAATTATTATTTTATTTAAAGAAGAGTTAAAAGTGTTAAATTCAAAGTTTAATAACAAAACCATTTTTTAAATAGGATTTCGAACAATATAAATTCGACTATAAATATTCATTAGAATGATAAAAATAATTCCTACATAATAGTATTTTGTTTATAATTTTTAGAAATTAAATAATTTAATTTATTTATGACACAATAATGATGTAGTAATTTCCTTATTAATGAAAGAATCAAATAAATAGTACTATAAATATTGAAATAAATATATTTTCAAAGTTTTTATGACATGAACGAATTTTCTAGGTGAATATGAAATGTTATGGTTGATTAAATTTTTTTTTGATGTAATCAGGTTTTTATGACTTTCACAAAAAAACAAAATACCAAATAGTGTCAAAATTGACATAAATGAGTTTTTAAAAAAAATATTATATCATTAAAGTATATAATAGTCATAAAAATATAAGGTTTGGAAAAAGGACTCTCAGAATTATATATATGTCATTAATTAACCATTTGGGGTTCTCTTGGAATTTTATTATATGTTTATTAACCATATAATATAAAAATACAAGAAGACACTGTAAAAGTTAAACTATTTATCTAAAAGTTAAATCTAAATGATAAGGTTAAAATGGTAACCAAAACTTCTCTAAAACCTATTGGTTGAGAGTATTTGGACCCATAACCACTGAAGGATCGAAATAAATTCATTTTGAGCCATTATAAACCGAATATTATTGTATAATAAATTAATATTTTAATCTTCTCCTAAAGTGACTTTCAACCCTCTTATAAAAGGGCACTTCCACTTCTCTCAAAATCACCCCTCTAAAGCCATTTGAATTGGCAAACCCTGCCCAAATATCCTCTAAACTTCCCTTACATCAACCTAGAGTCCTTAATTTGATCATAAAGACAACCTAAGGATACCTTTTGATCAACTCAAAAGGAAACAACCGAAGAATAGGTAATAATTTCACAATCCTCTTTCAAGTTCATTTCTTCTTCCACTTCCTCTTTCATTGTTGTTTCCGTACCAAAATAACAACTCCATTACCTCCAAAATAATGTGATGTTATTATAAATATAGTACAACCATATTCATTATTATACTCATCCTATAAATGAAAAAGTCCCCATATGTGCGTACATACGGCTCACCTTCTCCACATCGTGGTGTAGTTTGTTATTCAAACACTTCATTATTTGAATGGGTATAATAATGATTATAACTGACGTAAATAATAAATATACCATTTTAATGATTATATATATATGATATACCATCCAAATACATATGATTTCAACATCAATATAATGATATTGTCTCTCGTGCGTACGTACGGATTACCGTCTCCACGACGCGATGAGATCCATTCCCACGTTCACCATTCGACGATGATTATAAAAATATATATTATTAATAAGTGTGTAATATATGAAATAATAATTCTATTAGAGATATATATATATATATGTATGTACTTACATATATATTATTCACTTACTTTTTTTCAATACGATATGAAAGCGGAAACAATGTTTATGCGTACGTACGACCTACCGTCTCCATAAACGGTTCATTCCATTTCATATGTATATCTATTATAAATATTTATATTCTAAATATATTTGATATATAAATAAAATTTTATTTTCTGTAAGTATTTAAATCATGATCTAAAATATATGATCAATAATAACAAGTTAAAACACATACGATAAAGAAAGCGATTATTACCCAAAATGTTAATTTAACATGGAAATTTTTATTAAATGGATTGTATAAAGTCATAAATGAATCATGTATGATATAATAAACATGAATATGGTTCTGGTATAATTTAATAACATACTATTCTCATTATAAAGAAGGTTAAATATACCCTCGGCCAAAGGAAAGTGCAAGGTAAGGGTTAATTCCTCAATCTCATTATTATTCGAGATTGTTTGTGGGTATGTTTTTACTGGGAAATATTTATTATCCATTTCCATGTTTCATAAAAGATTTTTTAAAGGTATTATTTTTAAGGGACTCTCTTATTTAAGCATAATTTTAAATGTTTTAAATATTTATTCTTTTAAATCATTCTCATTAATTTCCATGTTTTCAAAATGGTTTTTATGGATTTCTTTATATGGACATGAATGTTTTTAAAATGTTAATTCCATTCAAATGTTTCAAAGTGGTATGGGAAACTTTAATTTGAAAATTTCTTTAAATTTATCCCTTTCTAAATTGTGTTACTTTTAAATATTTTCATGAAAAAGGGATATTTCTCTCAAAGAGTTTTAAAAATCATTTTCATCTATGTCAACATCCTTTGATGGATTTTAAACTTGTTTGAAGTTGATTTATTATAATAAAAATCATTCATATTTTGTTTAAGGTTTTCTGATATGTTTGACTACGGATGTGTTTTTTTTATACCATTCATAGTTTATGGTTAAAGTATTGACATTTCGTATGCTAGTTCTAATACGAATGTTTATGTTATGTTTCAACCTTTTCATATGAGGAATGTATTGGACATAGTAAGTGATGGGTGGATCCCATTTTAGCTCCTCGATGTGTCGGTAGGTCTCATGAGACAATTAGACATGGAATTAGCCGAGGCCATTCCCAATTTGATATATGGTTTTGGTCGAGGCCTTAATCATTTTTAGACGTCATGGATGAGGCCTTAACAAAATGTTTCAGAATGTCTAGAATTATACATTCCCTTATTATGAAAATAATATTGATTGTTCATGTGGTTATTCGACTAGTAGAATACCCATGACTACGTTTTATAATAGAATTATTTACTCAGATCATATTTCTTCCATAAAGTGTTCGTGTTTATTGTTTATAAAGGCATGTGTTTTCAATTATTCACAATGCCTATTATTTTTGTCATCTTCCTCTAAATTGTTTAACCTTACTGAGCATCTGAGATCACCCCTTTCTTCTATTTTATTTTCCCAATATTTCCAAGAAGTGTATTATGATTGATATGTAGGGTTAAGCTAAAAGGGAATAATGGCGTTCTCAAAAAATTATCAATGCTATATTTTATGTTTGAAATTTTAATGTCAAGTTGATTTATGTAATTTATTTCCAAGACTATTAAACTGATCGGTCTTTTATGGCTCGATTCTTTGTAATAATTACAATGTATTAAAATAATGCACCGACTCTAGGCTTCTGGTTTTGGGATGTTACAGTTGGTATCAGAAGAAGTTAGTACATACCTTGGAAACTATATTTAGAAAAACTATGATTAGAGAACATTACCCTAAGATAGAATTTGAGTATTAGTAAAGAAGAACTTCTAATAATTATTGTAATGTAGAGATTTTGTGTATTTTACAAGCAATACATACCTATCTGGATACAATAAGGTAGAGGCTGCTTTGTCATAGATGTACCTAGGAGTGAAAACTCTGACAAGGAGTTTCAGGCTTGACCCGAGATATCCTGGTACACGACAACGGGCCTTTCTATACTCTTACTTACGATACTCCTGGGGTATATGCTTAGGATAATTCACATTTTCTTTACAAACCATTATGAAGGATTTATGATTATATACCTCCTCAAATAAAACATTTTTATGATTATGGATTATATCCATAAACTGTTAAATTTATGTTAAGTTTTTTACAAGTTTGGAATTAGTTATTTTGATTCCTAAACTAACCTAGTGTATTTCATTATTTAGAAATGGTGTCTAGTATAAGAAATGAGAACTCCAACAATACGCTTGATTGAAATATTAAGAACGATCATATCTTTCATAGTATTAAACCAACATTTAAAAGAGAAATAGTCTCCCATTAATTCTCATCATATGAAGAAATAATATCTTGTGTTAATAAGATAAGTAAAGAATTATCTGAGTCTTATGGCTTTTAATGGAAGAATGAGGATAAATGGATGGTAGAGAGAAAGATGGATAATGGGAAGATGGGAAAGATAGATTTTCCTATATGTGATAACTATGGAAAGAATCACCTTGGTAAATTCTTTAAGGGAATGGGAGTTTGTTATAAGTGTGGAGAAAAAGGACACCAAGTATGTGATTTCAATGGTAAGAAAAAGGTTTCAAATGTACAATGCTTCGTTTGGAAGGATTTGGGACACTACCCGAATTAATGTTCAAATCATCAGAGTATGCCCCAAATGATGTTATTGGATAATAATCAAGTTATGATACTACAACAGATGAAGAGGAATGACTAGTGTTATTTTGTTGTTATTAAATAATTATTTCATTTGAGTGTTGTATCAACTATGTACTGGTTATATGAATTATGTAAATAAATAAGGATTGTACTGTAGTACTATTTCATTAAGGATTTGAAATTGTATGGTACCAAGTAAAGTGACACAATTTTAGGTTAAACTTTTTGGAAAATACATGGTTGAAGGAATGGTAAACCATAATATGGTCTTGATATTGAGGTAGTGATTTTTGAATAAGAGATGGTTGATTTGGATAAATTATATTTCATACTCTTGACTACCTTGGAACTGATTAATGGTTAGTTTATTCCATCATTGTTAGAATATTCAATAAAATTTGATATAAGGAATATATCTAGTATTCTATAAGTAATAAGGGAGCATGAATGTAATCAATAAGGTTTTATGGAAATTCGGGTTGTTACCATGTTTTAAAAGAATACATGATGAAGCTATTCATATGTTATTACGTGGCAAAAGAGATCTTCATTTTGTTTACCTTCCTTATAAATTTTGGACTGTGAGTTTGAACAGAAGTATTTTGGATAAGTATAAAGGTTGTAATGGATTAAGTTTGACATTGGATACTATTATTAAGTCTAAATCATTTCTTAAGATTATTTTTGGATTGTTATAAAAAGGACAACCCAGAGGTCGGGCGACAACCCGTCACATCCAGCAAGGGCATGAGACTTGAACCCTCAATCGAAGAGCGATAAGGGTGCATCACCTACCACTAGCATACGTGATATCATTGTTTTTATAATGTAATTTTTTAAATGGTCTGACAAATAAATTATAAATTCATTTTTTTGGAACCTTATACGATTAGGATAAATAGAATATTTTTGAATTCTATTAACTTTTGGAGTGAAAGATGAGTTTGTGGTAGGAATTAGTTGAGGGATGAAACTCTTCTTATCAATTATATATATATATATATATTTCCTCTTATTTTATGAATAAATTAATTATTAAACTTTAGGTAAGGGATATTAAAACCAAAAATGTGTTACCCTAATACCATATGTATTGTTGAACCGTTGATATTTTACATCATCTTAGATTGATGGCTTTGAGGCCCTTAATTTTACACTTGTTTGTGATTCATGACCACAATCACTCCCTATAAATACTTAAGTTTTCCTCCAATTATGTGTCTCTAATTTCCACTAATTTTCTTTTAATTGAGATCATAATTTGGTGGTGACTTTTTCATTTCCCTTTCCCTCTTATTAAGACTAAATTTTATAAAACCAATTTTCGATGTAGGTTTTCTACAAAGGTATTTTCTATTTTTAACGATTTATTTTCGAAGAAAAATTTCAAATTGAAAAGACGCGATTTATTGAATTAGGTTAGAATGTAACACCCCAATATTTCATAGTACATTATTTCATTAAAGAAATTCAATAGCTTGCGCTACACGCAACACCGAGTTCGATCACACCACAACTTACCACACTAGCCGTTCAAAAAGTTGTTATGAATAGTATTAACTATATTTTGAATATTATATACTCTATATAATTTTAAAATCAATATTATGTGTTTATTAGAAATAATATAAGAATAAATTCATTTTTTCAGATAAAAGAATTATTTTTTTAAAAATGCCATTTTACTGCCTTTTAATGGAGAACCCTTTTTAAAACCAATATGTGACACTTTTATATATTCAATTTAATGAAACTAAATTATTCTTTAGAAGTGATACATAAAAATTTGGTTTGGATAATTTTTTGGTACTTTTGTGATAACTTTTCTATTTTGACGAATAGTGAAAAAATACGATGTTTTAATTGAAAACAACTTTTTTAATCGAAATAATTTATAGTGTTAAATTATGAATATAAATTGTTTTGAAGTATAATTAGATTATATTTTTAATATTTAATACAATTTAGGTTATTTTAAGTAATTTCATATTTAAATTTGACATAAACACATGTCAATATTTTGATAGTTTTTACTTTTTAAAAACTTGCTTTTTATTTTTGAGAACCGAAATTAATTTTAAATTCATAAAAGATACTTATATGTTTTTAATTTGATAAAATAGACTATATTTTGTAATTCTGAATATCAAAATTATATTTGGGTGAATTTGTGGTATTTTTCTGAAAACTTTCAATTTTTGATGAATAGTGAAAAACGCAGCGTTATTATTTAAAATAGAATTTTTATTTAAATAATTATTTATTTTATTTAAATTTATTTTAAGTAAAAATAGATATATAATAACTATATAAGTTCAATTTAATTCATAGCAGTCATTTACTATATATATCAATCATGGCTTTCCATCTTCCATGTGTCAAACTCCCATGCTTCCACATCATTTTTTCCTTACGTGTCATTTCTCCATATCTCCATGACGCCACTATCCCGCATAGTACATATTCCTCCTTCTATCTCCATCACCTTATCTTGATGAGTTATTGTGTGCCTCAGCCTTCACTCCATTAAAACCCTCACCTTCGTCATCCTAGCTTTTACGGTCAATCAGCACTCAGTCATCTATCGTCTCGGACGTCCTCCTTCAACTGGTTTCTACTCTACCGTCCTCTCTTTTATTTCTCCTGCTTGCAGTTGGGATTGAGTTCTTCGTGACCTAGGGTTCCCGTGAAATCCTGACACTGAGGTCATCCTCCTCCTAGTTTCCCTATATTTTATCGACCTCCTACTCAATCTTCCTCTTTATCATGGTTTCACCATACCTCTACATCAGGTTTATTATCCCACTCGGATTTTTGTTCACATCTACTCCGGCTCATGACCTTGCCTCCAATTTTTGATTTATTTCTGACCACCTACACCTCCTATGTGTGCCACTGTTTTTAGGTTACATGTGATAATTGAATCCTCCATCCTTGTTTCAGACTACTCCTAATTCTTCAACCTCCTAATTCTCATCAATCTTCATATGTTGTTCGGTTAGTGGTGAACATTGATTCTTACCTGCTAACCTTATAAATATCTTTCATATTTGACCACCTATACATAATCATTTTTTCACCTCCTTCGGGTTACTGCTGAAAAAAATCCTCCATCCCTGCCTCTGATTGTTTCGAAATCTCTTAACCCCTTTACTATCACAGAAACCAACTTCAAAGATCTTATAGATCCAAAAACAGGTACTTTCTCCTAATATTGTGAATTAATCTCTTCAATTCTTATAAAAATTTTCCATTATGTTCCAGATTTACTAATTTGGGTTTCATATTTCATTCTCAGATAATATTATAATACATCTCCTATACTATTTCACCATTTACACCTTGTGCTTATTCTGCTATCCCAATCTATCATTATCTATAATTTTTTCCATGGTAGATATTGATTTTTTTCCCTCCAGATGAGTGCTTCCTGTAGTTTAGGTATTACTAAATTATTTCACTTTTATTGATGAATATTCCATGTAGTTATCATTGATGTTTTTATAAATGAACTTGATTTCATTCATAGTGGACTTAATGTATGTTCCACTTTAATGTTTTTCCTTTCAATCTATTGAAACCAAATTTCACAAAAACTGTAGTATTATAGAACTATTTTTTTTAATATGAGATATCAAAAACGATCTTGTCATTGATGATCTTAATTTTTTTTACATATATATGGTTTGATGCTCTTAAATTTTTGTACATATTCATGGTTATAAACTAGTGATTCCTATATGATTTCAGGTGAACACTTACTATAAATTCCATCCTACCAATGATCTTTCCCATGTTCACCAATGTTGTTCACGTGTTTTATCTCTTCCACATCACCTCTTAACTATTGAGATATTGTTAGTTTTTTGAATTGTTTAACTAACAATTAGTAAATATTATTATTCCGGAAAACTCTTTATTCTATTCATGTAGTATCATTATACCTTTCTTCTACAATTTTCTTATATTACTAACAAATCCCATACATTTCTTATTTTATATTCTTTTTCTATCACCAAATTGATATTCATTCATTGTAAAGTAAATGAGAATACTAATGTCTTCTTTCTATTAATTTCCCACAGTTTAATTTCTCTTAATTTAAGTATTATTAATATGTTCTTTTTAGTTCTAACAATATTAGATATTGTATACATTGCTAATATTAATGATACTGTTAATGTTTCTTTCATTATCTTCTTTGATGTATGCAACTCAACTACATATTATTCTCTAAATTATATTTTCACAGCAGTCATGAATTTATTTACCAGTGCATTCATTTTTCATGTTGTATTTTCTAATTTTATTATCTGCTCACATTGTTCAAAAAATTAATTAATTATCACTTTAGATGTTTCATATGTTGTATATGGTTTGCATCTTTCCTTTATCTAATTCTTTAATTCCCTATCTTGATGTGGTTTTGAAATTTTAGGTAGACTATAAACATGAATGATAAAACTAGTTAAGTGGAATGATGAATATGGTTTCAATCTAGTTTTTTAATTTTAGTATGTGGTAGAAAATTTGTGAATGTTTTGGATACATTGAAAAATATCATTTGGGATTGAATTTTGTAATTTGTGAATGTTTTGGATGCTCTAATTTTTTTGTACATATTTATTTTTTGATGCTCTTAATTTTTTGTGCATATTTATGGTTTTAAATTGGTGATTACTCACTGATTTCAAGTGGACACTTCCTATACATTCCTTCCTATAAAAAATCTTTCCCATGTTCACTAATATTTTTTAGGTGTTGACCTCCTCCACATCACCTCTCAGCTATTGAGATACTGTTATTCTTTGAATTCTTTGACTAACATTTAGTAAATATTATTGTTCCAGATAACTCTTTATTATATTCATGTAGTATCATCATACATTTCGTCATAAGTTCTCTTACAGTACTAATGAATCCCATATATTTATTATTTTATATGGTTTTTCAATCACCAAATAGACATTCTTTCATCATACAGTCGATGAGAATAATAAGTTTTGTTTTTTTATTCATTTCCTATAATTTAATTTCTCTTAATTTAACTATGATTCATATATGTTTTTTAGTGATGGCAATATTAGATATTCCAAACACTGCTACTGTTAATGGTATTGTTAATGGTTCGTTCATTCTCTTCGATGCATGCAACTCAATTGCATGTTATTCTCTAAATTAACTTTTAACAGTTGGCATGAATTTCTTTTCTTGCGCATTTATTTTTCATGTTGGGTTTTCTACTTTATATCTTCTACTAAATTGGTTAGAAGAACAAATTTCTTTTCACAGGCTCAACAATGAAGATCACCCATCAGACCAAAGTTGTGATGATTGAATTCATATAGTAAGGAAATTTTTTATTTTTTTTAAATGCTTGCACTTATGTTTCTTTACATATTCTATATTTACATATTATTTATATGGGTTCGAAATAGAATTGAATGGTGATATCTATTCTCACACTATAACAAGATGAAATCTATTTTAAAATATGTTTTTTAATTTAATTTCATGTTGTTAAGTCTTCTAAAGTGGCTGAGAGCTCAACGGTGAAGGTTATTGGCATGGGTGAATGTCTGCAATCACTAAAAACAAGTCTAGAAACCCATATTCTTACCCATTACTTGTCTCTATTTAGGCGAGATATAAAACCAACAGCACAAGAATCTTAAGCTACTCCGAAGGCTCAGTTCAGGTTTTCATGAATGCTGAATATTCAGCTTCATTTTTATATTTATTATCATTAGTTTAAAATTAAAAAGAATTATTTTTCCATCATTTTGACTGATATAAATAGGAAAATGAATGATAAATATTCATATATACCTTTTAATTTTGACTGGAATTACCCTTTGACTTTCATATTTCATTATTATAAGGATTAATAATATTCAAATGTCATGGTTTACAATACAACCTAGAATCAAGAATTTATAAAGGTAACTATTTAATATTTTCTAATTTTTTATAATGATACAATATCATTTTTATTCATCATTATTTCAGATGCTTTTCTTGATTATGAACTCTATCTGTTTAGATTTTTAACCAATTGATGAAACTAACTGTAAGAAGTTGATATGTTTTGACTTTTCTATTTAGTACGATTATTGATCTATTTTTAGAATGTAAAAAACACCACTTTCAACTGATTTGTATACTAAAAAAAATTGCATCTATATTAAATAAATAATGGGTGGTTTTTTAAAATATGTAGGTACATTTTTTCACAATACTTATAAAATGGTTTTCATTGAAACAATATGTATGGGTGATATGTATTATGTTTTTACTATAATAATTTAATTGGTGCAATTTAATCATTTATTCTAGTAGTTTTTTGTTTAGTATTTCAAATGTGGATCGTATTGAATCAAATACAACATTATTTATCATATTGATCAGAGTTCAATTATCCATTTGATTGATGTTTTCATTCATGTATTTCAATTCCTTATGTTGAAAATAAAGCTTTATTCATTGAGATTTTTTGACATGTATTGATAAATTTAATACCATTAAAAACATAGCCTTATATTCAATAGAACCTTATGTTTCCAAAAATTTTGTTATCTTCTCTTTGATTCAAACATGGAGGACTTGGGTTTGCATTAAAAAATGGGTATTTTTTTGGGAAGGTGTTGGTTCAGATGAATTTGGTACATGGTGATTCTATAGGGACTTTCACTACTTTATATATATTATATTCCATTATATTGTAGCAATGGTAATAAACATGATTGTCTCTAACACATTCAATACATTTGTGCTTCTCATATTATTTGTGCTAGGTGTCTTTATCGTATCACGAGCTATAAGCACAAATCAATTTTTTGGATGAAACATAAAGGATTGAAACTCCATAAAAAAAATTGATGTGTACATCTGACATTAAAGGTCGGTGGATATGGGGGTACTCGAGATTACCTATGATGTATGCTCAAAAGGCAATCTTAGTAAATGAATTTATGAGGAATGATTGGAAGTAGGTATTTTTTTATCATAAATATTTCTTTTGGATGTGTTCTCCTTGCAAATAAATGATTTTCTATTGCGATTTTTTAATATATGGAGGTTTATCTGGTTGGAAAAAACATTGGTAGTTAAAACCATAGGCTTATGGGATCTTCTTCGATTCATACTGGTATTGTATGGGTACATGCATGCATTCAAATTTTGCTACATTGTATCTTTCACTTTTATCAATCGTATTTTGTATTTTCTAATTTCTGAAAATGTATTTCTTGAGAGCTTGATATGTGTTGATGTTTATGAACTATCACAACCTTTGAAAAGCCTTGGGATATTATTCCTAAAGAAATCATGGAACATGGTGTACTTTCTAGAGGTATGCACTCTTATAACAATTGGAAAAATCTTAGATTTCCTGCATAATTTTTTGTTCTCAGATTGCATTAGTATTTATACTAATTTTTATACATTAAATTTATAATTTTTTCAATTGTTATGTAAAAATATTGTTGAATGTGTCAGAATATCATGAATTTTATGATTTACAACCCTCAATGTCCCCCTTGGTGTGGGGGTTTTTGTTAACTCCATGAAACCCCAGCTTCCCATCCATGGTTATGACTCTGATTGTCCCGTTGAACTGTGCTAGCATCTACCAGACCATGGCCATCCGTCTAGGATGGAGTTGATCTCCTTGTGCCCAAGTTGGAGGGGTTCCTTTCTGGAGGTCACCACCTCCTTAAATTCTACAACAGCGATCACGACTCAGAGTGGATTTCAATATTTTTCACGAATTTGTTGTTTTCATCGACTAATGGTTCTCGAAAAATCTAGGGTGTCAATGTCTCTCAGTCAGAATGTGAGGAGATCTGCATTAGCTAATGGCTCGGGTCGGTAAACCATTTCTGGGAACCCTCATCTTCCTTAACAACCTTCAACATTTTTAATGCTAGGTTTTGATGCTATATACAAAGTTACAAGGTTAAGTAACACTAAATTATAGATGAATAAACCATCATGGAAAGTAAAATGTGAATATCATTTAAAAACCTAGAGCTTCTGTTACGTCACACACCCTTATTTTCAAAATTAAGTGCTTCTGTGAAAAAATTAGTAATATTTTGTTAGTTTGAAGACTATATCCAATATGTTGAAATTCACATGTACATTATTCCTGTTTCAATGTTCTTTAATATTGATATCTTATTAATTATGGGATTTGACTCACCTGGGTAGAAAATTCATTGGTTGGCTTCTACAATCCCCACACTGGTGGAACAAAATTCAGGGGGGATCTTGAGGATGACATCTATTCATGGGGTGTTCTTTATCCCCTGAATGAATGGGAGAGGATATTTTGATAGAAATTTCATCCCCTCCATTTGATCTTTCAGGTCATGTTACTTCTGGTGCGGCCAATGGTGAAGATTCTGAATTCTCCTTGAGGAGTCACTCCTACAAGATCTCAGTAAGGGACATACGTTCTTGCTTCCATGTAGGTTAATATCTGGATAATATGTACCTTAGATACAACATTTTCTTAAGAATTTTGGTTGACTCCAATATTCAATCATATAGTAATCCACTTCACATTTCTCATATTTATTTTTACAACCACTTTTCATTTTTTAATTTCTCAAAATTTTATTTCAACACGAAGGATTGTCTTCCAGCCTCTTTTTATGAAGGTTTTTGTAGGTTTTTTAGGCATATTTATTTTTTAGAAAGTGTTACTACCTCTAAATGTGTTCAAATTCATTATTGTCATCCTGCCTCTTCTCATGCATGTATAGGTGACCAAGACGCTGACATAGAGATGTTCTTAGATAAGAATGATCTGAAGAAAGAACATGACTGGCCAAGGTTTCCTTCAAGTACTATTTAGAGGTCAAAGAGGATAAATTTCCTCTTGAACTGTAAGAACGAATCTTTGAATGCAACCCATGATCAAGAACCTATCTTTATTTTAACTTCCAAAGATGGAAAATGGATGCAGGAAATAAAAAACCATTTCAGATAGTTTCAGATTTTGTGTCTAATTAGCTCTGGTTTTATTGACTGGTAAATTCTTATTTTAAAATCTTTTATCCATGTATAACCAGTGTTTTATATAGTGTTCTCTAATATGAAATTACAGTGTAATATAAAATATATTTTTAACATTCTACAATATCTTGAATATGGATGAAATTATATAATTTTTATTGTAATCAAGCACGTTTCCAGTGAACTAATCATGTTCAAAGAGAGTTTATTTTTCCTTTGGTGTGGGGGGTGATAATTCATTTGGTATCATAACCATGTCTCATCTCAGCTTTGATACTTTGGTTCAACAGAATTGTATAACCATGGACAGTCCCCTACCAATGTGACCCAACACTTTCAGACGATTTATTTGATTGTGCGGGATGTTTGGTACATTTCGTGAACAATGAGGGTTGTCTTGGTTATGTTCTAGAGTTGGGATATGGCCTTTTCTTGGTTCTTTTTTGTCAATTTCTGAATGGGAAGTGTCTTCATGGTTATTTTTGTTTCCCATATAACAATATAATAATTTTCTATTAATCAACAGAACTACTCCTTAGTGATCACGGTCCACCCATAGGTCTTTGACTACCGGCCCGGGATAATGGTGATTGAGTCATTTGTGGTGGATGTGCCGACTAGGAACACCAGGGATGAGACGTGCTACTTCATGGAGGCAAAGATAAAGTGGAACTTTAAGTCACTCGTGGCTGTTTTGGAGCATTTGGATTTACATAACCTCACTAAGCGCATTTCTAGGATCGATTATAGCTACTACAGTGGTTGAAGGGATATTTTTTGGTATCATTAGACAAGGTTGGCTGGTATAATAAGTTTTTCAATGATTTTAGGTCGTTTTGTCATGTTTTTTTGTAGATGTGGATGAATCTGGTATTGATTCTGGATACAATTTATTTGTAGTGCAAGGAATTCAATGTAGGCTACTATTGTTTGGATTTGACCTTTAGGACATTTGCTTCTAAATTAATATGCTTGTCCAGTTAATTTGAATCAGTTTTTACAACTATGATACCATTCTATGATGATGTGATATATATTTATTAAAAAAATGATTATTAACGTAAAACCATTCATGGATGTATACAAGATATAATTCCTCTTATGATTATAATGAATAATGCTGATCAAAATAGTTAATCTTTGGTTATACTGTGGCTCAAATCTAAAATCTATGTGACAAAATTCACACAAATAACACAGTATAAAATTTATAAAATTTTTATAATTATCTATTATATAATCTAAACTCTATGTCTATAATATTTCTATAACATGAGCTATTTCTAAAATCTAGAATCTCTGCGTGTTAATAGTGTAACCATTGATTGGGAATATTTTTATGTATTTTTTATAACAAATATTTTTGTTCATTATAATTTAGGTATTTCTTTAAACTTATTTATAATAACATTAACTATATAATAGATTTTATTTACAATTTTTCTAATATATACGTCCCTCATTACATATTATTCCATATACATGATGAATAGTTTCACTTTGTTTTCTTTTTTTCCGAACATCCCACTCATTCAAATTATTATTATTTCATTTTTTCACATTTCTCATTTTTATTATTATAACCATTTTCTTATCTTTGATTTATCTTTCAGTTTTCCTTTCAGTGCCCGCATTACAGTTATTGTGATCGAAATTTAAAATTAATTCAAATATTCTTCCATAAAATTTAAAAATCAATATACTTTTACTCTATCCTTTTTCTTTGTCAACTATTTGAAGGGTGTCTTCATATTCTATGCATTCTTATTCCATTATGAAACACAGTTACTATCTAATTAAAATTTATTCAACGTTACTATTTCTTCTCAAATTTTTATAAATATTTATCTCTTATTAAAAGAAAAACCAATAATCTAATACGCCTTTCAATATCATGGGCGATTACTAGTTTTATAATAAATTAGATATATAAAATTTTATTTAACTTTTTAATGTTTTTTACCCACCTTTTAGGAGCATTTACAAATTTGCATAAAACCTAATTTTACAGCTTCTACAAGTTGAATTTTAAAAATTCAAGAGACACGGTTGACATCAGTAAGTAAAATATGGTTCAATAAGATGAAAATATTTTTTGGTGAATAGTAACTTTTGACTTTTTTTACCACGGTTAAAAGTAAATAGGGTAATTGAAGGTAAAAATGATATTATAATTACCCTAACACATGTCCTAATTCTATTGGATAAGTGAAATTCGACCAAAAACAACCTTATGAATAAAATACAATCCTCTTTGGTCTACTTTAATTAGATTAGGAAATATATTATTATTTTATTTAAAGAAGAGTTAAAAGTGTTAAATTCAAAGTTTAATAATTAAACCCTTTTTTATATAGGGTTACACACAATATAAATTCGACTATAAATATTCATTAGAATGATAAAAATATTTCCTATGTAATGGTATTTTATTTGTAATTTTTATAAATTAAATAATTTAATTTATTTATGACACAATGATGATGCAGTAATTATCTTATTAATGAAAGAATCCAATAACTGGTATTATAAATATTGAAATAAATAAATTTCAAAGTTTTTATGACATAATTGAATTTTATTGGTGAATATTACATGTTAGGGTTGATTCAATATTTTTTTTTGAAGTAATCATGCTGTTATGAATTTCACAAAAAACAAAATACCAAACAGTTTAAAAATTGACATAAATGGTTTATTAAAACAAATACTATATAATTAAATTATATAATAGTCCAAAAAATATAAGGTTTAGAAAAAGGACTATTATAATGATATATATTCCATTAATGAACCACTTGGGGTTATATTGTCATTTTATTTTATGTTTATTAACCATATAATATAAAAATACAAGAAGACATGGTAAAAGCTAAACTATGTAACAGAGTTAAATATAAAAGATAAGGTTAAAATGGTAACCTAAACTTCTATAAAACCTATTGGTTAAGTGTATTTTGACCCATAACCACCTAATTCTCAAAATAAATTCATTTTGATCCATTATAAACCGAATATTATTGTATAATAAATTAATATTTTAATCTTCTCCTAAAGTGACCCTCACCCCTCTTATAAAAGGGCACTTCCCCTTCTCTCAAAATCACACCTCTAAAGCCATTTGGATCAGCCAAAACCTACACAAATATCCTCAAAAATTCCATCACATAAACCTAGAGTCCTTAATTTTATCATAAATCCAACCTAAGGATCCCTTTTTATCAACTCAAAAGTAAACACCCGAAAACGATATAGTAATTTCACCACCCTCTTTCATGTTCTTTTCTTCTTTCACTTCCTCTTTAATTGTTGTTTATATACCAAAATAGTTAATAAGGTACCTACTACATACTTTTATGTTATTATAAATATGATACAACCATATTCGTTACTATATCCATCCTATAAATGACAATGTCACCATACGTACGTACGTACGGCTTACCGTCTCCACGTCGTGGTGTAGTTTGTTATTCAAACACTTCATTATTTGGATGGGTGTAATAACAATTCTAACTGATTTAAATAGTAAATATAAAATTTTAATGATTCTGTATATATGATATATAATCCAACTTCATATGATTTCACCATCAATATAATTATATTTTCACTCATGCGTACGTACAGATTACCATCTCCACGACACGATGAGATTCATTCCCACATTCACTATTCAACAATGATTATAAAAATATATATTATTAATAAGTATGTAATATAAGAAATAATAATGATACTAGATATATATATATATATATATATATATATATATATATATATGTATGTATGTATGTACTTACATATATCTTATCCACTTACTTCCGTTCAATACAATATGAAAACAGAAACAACGTTTTTGCGTACGTACAACCTACCGTCTCCATAAACGGTGCTTTCAATTTCATATATATATCTGTTATAAATATTTATATTCTAAATATATTTTATATATAAATCAGTTTTTATATTTTTTATTTATTTAAATGATTATCTAAATGATACGATCAAGAATAACAAGTTAAAACACGTACGATAAAAAAAAGTGATTATTACTCAAAATGTTAATTTAACATGGAAATCATTATTAAATGGGTAGTATAAGGTCATAAATGATTCTTGTATGATATAATAAATATGAATACGGTTCTCGTATAATTTAATAACATACTATGGTCATTAAACAAGAGTTTAAATGAACCATTGACCAAAGGAAAGTACAATCATGTATGATATAATAAATATGAATGTAGTTCTCCTATAATTTAATAACATACTATGGTCATTATATAGGAGGTTAAACATACCCTCGACCAAATTAAATTTCAAGGTAAGGTTTAATTCCTCAATCTCATTATTATTTGATATTTTTTATGGGTATTTTTTTACTGGGACATATTTATTATCCATGTTCATGTTTCATAAAAGATTTTTCAAAGGGATTATTTTTAAGGGACTCTTTTATTAAACCAACATTTTAAATGGTTTAAATATTAATTCTTCTAAATCATTCTCATTAATTTCCATGTTTTCAATATGGTTTTTAAGGATTTATTTATATGGACATGATTTTTTTTTAAATATTAATTCCATTCAAATGTTTCAAAGTGGTATGGGACACTTGGGTTCAAAAATTTCTTTAAATGTCTTCCTTTCTAAATAGTGTGACTTTTAAATGTTTGCATGAAAAAGGGATATTACTATCAAGGAGTTTAACAAATCATTTTCATCTATGTAAAAATCCTTTGATGGATTTTAAACTTGTTTGAAGTTGATTTATTATGATATCAATCTTCCATATTGTATTGAATATTTTGTGATATGTTTGACTATGGATGTGTTATTTTTATACCATTCATAGTTTATGGTTAAAGTATTGACATTTAATATTCTATTTATAATATAAATTTTTATTTTATGTTTCAACCTTTTCATATGAGGAATGTATTGGACATAGTAAGTGATGGGTGGAGCATGTTATAGCTCCATGATGCATCAGTAGGTCTCATGAGACAATTAGACATGGAATTGGCCAAGGCCTTTCCCAATTTGATATATGGTTTTGGTCGAGGCCTTAATCATTTTTAGAAATCTTGTATGAGGACATTACAAAATGTTTGAGAATGTCTGGAATTATATATTCCCTCATTATGAAAATAGTATTGATGGATCATGTGGTTATTCGACTAATAGAATACCCATGATTATGTTTTATTATGGTATTATTTACTCAGCTCATATTTCTTCTATAAAGTGTTCATATTTATTGTTTGTAAATGCATGTGTTTTAAATTATTAACCATACCTATTATTTATATTATCTTCCGCTAAATGTTTTAACCTTACTGATCATCTGAGCTCACCCCTTTCTTATGTTTTATTTTCCTAGGATTTCCAAGAAGTTTATTATGATTGATATGTAGGGTTAAGCTAAAATGGGATAATGGCATTCTCAAAGAACTGTCTATGTTGTATTTTATGTATGAAATTGTAATGTGAAGTTGATGTATGTAATATATTTCCTAAACTGCTAAATTTATCGGTCTTTCAAGACTTGATTCCTTATAATCATTCCTTTGTATTAAAATAATGCACCGACTCTGGGCTTCTGGGGCCGGGACGTTACATTGAAACCATGTATCCCAATAATTTCACTTCACAAATCCAAAAATAAAATTTTAATATCATGGAATACATATGGTGATTTCTCAACAATTTTGAGAACTTATTTCATATGATGCACATGACCCTCCTCAGACATAGAGTAAATAAGAATATCATCCATAATGACTAAAACAAAGGTATCAAGATACTCATGGAGAATAATATTCATTAAAGCCGTAAATACTATAGGATAATTGGTTAAACCAAAGGGAACAAGAAGGTACTCATAATGATTATACCTACTCCAAAAGGGTTTTTTTTAATGTTAGATTTTTTTTATCCTCAATTAATGGAAACTATATCAAAGATCAGTCTTCGAGAATGAATTTTTCTCTTTTAACTGATCAAATAGGTTTTCAATCTGTGGAAATAGATACTTATTCTTTATTGTGACTTTGTTGAGGTTTTAGAAATCAACACAAAGGAAAAGGGAACCATCGCCCTTTTTATCGAAGAGAATCGGCTCCACCCATGGTGACACACTTAGGCATATAAATCTTTTCCTTAGAAGATCATCGAAATCCATATTCAGCTCTTTAATTTCATATGGTTCCATCTAGTAAGAATGAATTGACACTGGTTGAGTATTAGGTATTAAATCAATAGAAAACTATACCTCCCATATTGGTGGAAACCTAGATAAGTCAGAAGGAAAAACATCGGGAAACTTAATGACAACTAGAGAGAGATCACCACACAAATATTGTCACTCTAGTTTAATGTTGAACATAGATATCACTTTTCCAACTTCGGATAATAAGGTACAGATCTACTCAACCTTGGGTCCCATTCTCTTTGAAAGATACGACATACACCATTAGGTGTAGTAACGGATACCCATTGAAGATAACAATCAATCCAAGATTTATTGGAAATGATCCAATCCATCCCAAATATGGTGCCAATATGTTTCATGTTGAAACATAGAAAACTCTAATAAAGCTTAACAAATTATAGAGATAAAAAAAGTGGTACTATGGAAAACTTGATCTCTCTTTGTTCTAATGGGTGCAACAATATCTATCGCATAAGAAAAAATCTCCATAGGATGATTTAGTATATTAACAAGATTGGTTGAAATAAATGAATGAGATGAACCGGTATCAAATAAAGTAGTCACTATTTATGAAGCTATAATGATGACACCTATCATAGTCACTGGACCCGTATCAAATTCTTATGGATACTCTTCTACTATGGGAAGAAGCATTGTTCTGGATGCTTATGGTGGGAACCCCTTTAGTCATGAAGCATCTAATTTCACAATAGTTTTAGAAGTTTTTTATGATCACGTTCCACTATAGGGAGTGTAATAAACATGGTATAACTTCTCTAAGTGACCCAACCATCAGAAAAATCCACATATATTGGGTTCCTCGGTGAAAACCCTCCTTGAATTACTAGGATTTACACACTTTTATAAAAATAAAGGGCCTCTACTGGGAACTATAGGATGTTTAAAAACATTGTTTTTGACAACCACCCTGACAATATTCATTCTTCCTCTTTAACTTAGTGGAATTCACATTTCCACTAGGATAGAAAGAAACTTCTGACAACCCTGACATTCAGCCAGGTCCATTTTGATCATCAATGTTCTATTCAGTGGATCAATATAATAGAGAAACTTTATAAATAAAATTTGAGAGTGAATATCTGACATAAGTCCAAACTCTAACCATCGACTCTTTAACTTCTCATTTTATACTATCATAGGTGAAAACTATACAAGCTCATCAAAATGGTTTTCATAATCTATCATGGTCTTGAAAGCCTGCTCAATATTGAAAAACTCATAAGACATGGCCAACACTATCAATTCTGGATAGAACTGGTTTAAAAAATATCATTTAAGTCTTTCCATTCTAATTTCTCATGCTTCTTCACCATAACCATCATGTCAAACCATCTCCTGATCGGTCCTTCCATCCAGAAGGTGGCACACTTCACCATAATTTCATTGGGAATTTTTAAGAACCCAAACAAATACTCAATCCCACTCAACCATTCCTCAACCTCTTGAGGATTATTTGACCCTTTGAACACTACTGAATTTTGGTGAAGGAACTCTTGGTAACGATTTTGAAGATCATACCTATGAGGTTCCACAGTTTCATTCTGAATGGTAACTGGTGGTGGTTATTATTATATATCTTGTACAATAACACAATCTTCTCAATTAGGATCGGTCCTATAAGAGGATGTTTCTAATTGAGTTTTAGTAGTAGATTTCTCCTAGATCCAATTTTCTTATCTTCTCAGAGGCATGATTCTACACAACATCCTCAGACAATGTAAAATACATCAGATTAACACTCAAATAGGAAAATGAGGTAAATTAATCCCAAAAGATAGACAAACAAGAATTTTATTTCAATATATCCAAATCAAAATTAGGAAAAATACAAGAATTAATCCTCAACATGTATTTACCAGACCACCCCTAGTGACATAAGGTTTGATACTGTGAGAATTGGCCAGCCACTCAGTCGTAACTACCTCCTAAGTCCCAATAATATTACACAAATACATACTAACATCAAAAGAAGAAAAACTTAGAGATCTGATACCACTTTATCATAAACCATCCTGGGCACCCTGGTAACCCGATAACCATGCTAATTCTAAGATAACTCGAAATTCATTTTTGATCCCCTAGGTTGGTGACTAGTACCTGACATCATACAAAATGAGAGTGGGAATGAATTTTCCACACACTTTATAGAAGTAAGACAACATGTTAATACACATACAAAAGAAATTGCACAAATATAACTGTACCAAAAGTCAAAAAGGTATAAAAACCAAATTACTAATGTAAAGTTCTAGAAAACTAAAATAACAACCCATGTTCCAATAGAATCAACTCTCCATGCCCAGATATCAACAACTAGAAGCACCTCCACATGGTTATTTTACCCTACTCGATCATGGGGGAGATAATCTACAACATCCTGAAGGAATAGGCAGGGTGCGATCTAAAATACACATAGGTTATCACCAAGGATTCCATAACAGATTCCAATATATAATTAACTAAATAGAGTCAATTTTAAATAAACATGTTTGGAATTTCATAAGAAAAATTAAAACAATTCAACCACTAAATTTCAAATTATGGAAATAATTTAAATAAATGTATTAACAAACATTTTATATAAAACATTTTATATAAATTCCCAATCCATGTAAAATAGTTTACAAAAATAATTAGAATATAAATATTTCAAAAAAAAATAGAGGAACGTGGTCATATGTCTAAAGGTACAATAGTTGGAGACTAAGGGACTCCACACACTCAAAGTGACATGGAAATATGTGTATACACATGTCCCTTTGGTATGTCCAAAGGATAATTCATCACCATACCATCAGGGATGTGGCATGGTGCATTTATGTTTTGTATTTTTTAAATCATAGGGTGTTTTCTAGATAACTCCCTAACTACCTCAGGCTTTCATTTTCACTAATAAAAAAATAATGATAAGAAATTTACTTTAAGACTACTAAAAATAAAAAACATCCTTATCTCCATTTCAAATATTATGATTTTACATTTAAAAGATAAAATAGGTTTTTAATCATAATATTTCTTTTTCAATGATAAAACCCAATGGTTTATATTAAAACAATTTCATGACATTTTCATCAAATAAAAAATTGAATGAAATTGCATAAAATCAATTTAAAAGATTATATTCAGATATTTAAATTTTATAATTTTACATCAATCCAATTTCACAATTTAAATTCAATAATTTAAATGCCACAAATTTCATACAATTTCAAAAATCACCCCAATTCAATGGAATTGGTGGGTTTACCTCAATTTCATGCCAAAATTTAATTTCAAAATTTAAATCTCACAATTCAATGGAATAATGTTTTTAATAAATAAATTGAAATAAATTTTATGCAATTGGATTTAAATAAAACAATTTAATTTAAATTAAGGAAATTAGGGTTAATAAATAGTTGGCATCAGAACCGAACCACCTACCTCAGGATCATGTGGTCTTAAAACTCCAAACCCTTATTAGGATTCTCCAATAAAGAATGAAGACAACCAAATCCATGAATCAAACCAAGATCCAAGATCTAAAATATAGGGGATTAAATTCACTAACCAAAATGAAGATCTATATAACCCTACGAAGTAAAGAGGAGATAGCGGGACATAGATCATGATATAAGGAAACCTACCAAGAGAAGATATAACATAATTATCATAGCTTTGATTCACTTGTAAAGGGATGTAGAGGGGCCTAAAATTTCACTAGGGATCCTCCAAGGAATAATATATATCTATGTGGTTATACAATCCCATCAGAAAACAAAAAGGTGGGTTTTGGGAATTTTAAAAGAATTTTCAAATAAAAAAACCAATATGTATAGTTAGACCAAAATATGTACCCAAGACATGCACCCTGTTTTCCAAGGTTTATAGTTTCTACTAAGTGAGTGAAGAATTTTTCAAATTATGTGCTAACCATAAAAACCCCACAATCTAGGTTTTCATGGTTTTCAATAAGATGGTGCACGATTTGGGGAAACCATGAACCAACCATACACTAGTCCAAAACATTTAAAATTTCAAAATTATCACCCAAAACAACCACAAAAAAACCCAACCAAAGCATGGTCAATATAGTGGTTTAGGAATACCTGAAAATAGTAACATGATGTTACAGTATCTGAGATCATATAAACCGTAAAGGTCATCAATACCTTAAAAATTATGTTTGAAAATATAAAGTAATAATTCAAATTAAACCGAAGATTTATATATACTTCAACCAAATAAAACATCTTCTAATGCTTCATTAATATATTTAAGATCTAATCAGTTAAAACATAAAAGATGTGTATATAACTTTGAACTTATGATCATAAATTAATTTATATACCTATTATGGAATCTATAACTCTTAAGACAATATCACAATAAAACATCATTATCTCAAAATTTATCTAAACCCTTACTCTAATACCAAATATAATAGATTAGGACCCACACTCTTAATTCCATTTCTAAAAACAATTAATTTTCAATTTAAGATTTCATTCCAATAAATGTGACACAATTTTCACAATAAAAAACTTATAACATCAAAAGAAAATATTGGATCAATTATATTCTCAAAGACATTTTCGGTTTAAAGTCTTTTAGAATTATGAAAAAAACATAAATAAAAAATATCCAATAATTAAAGAGAGTATCTCTCCCACTATTCCCAGATTTTTATATTCCATATTAGATCATCTAAATTATTAATATTAAACCATTATAGATGTAATTAACTCAAAATAATACTTGATAACATGGGGAAAAGTAAAATTAAGAAAGCCAAGAAAAAATTATCAATAAGGGTAAACATATGCATTAAAAATTGAATGTCTATAGTGAGAATTAGATATCATAAGGGTATGATGACATAATCAGAGAGCATGAGCAAAGCATGAGAATATTGATACCCATTAATACCTAGATCACAAATCATCTGAAAATGGAATATGGATTTAAATATGTAAGAGTTATCAGAATCAACAATCATGAGCAATGTGATATCAATATACATCATAAGAAACATTATAAACTCTTAAATAGAATAAATAAAACATATTGGTATATTGGAATATAATATTCCTTAAACACTTATAAAACCATTATAGATCCCTTAAAATTTTAATAACCATACTATAAACATCCATACCCAATGAATTGGAGTGCAATCTTGGTGCACCCATTATATAAGTTATACCTAGCTCACCTGGTTCTATCTAGATGTACCCATTATTTAATAATGTCCAAGAAACACAACATGAATAAAGTAAAAAAGAGATTTAATTTCATCATAAAACTCATAAAAAATAATTATTCCTTTTATAATTTTATTAAAATGTATAAAATAAATGGATTCCATTATGATTACTTTGGACCATGATTATCTCATGGAAAAGAAACAAGTTCCATAACAATTTATTTTAAACATGATTGACTAGTGGAAAAGAAATAGATTCCATAACAATATCATTGAAAATGATTAACTCATGGAAAGAAAATGGGTTCCATAACAATATCTTTAAAACATGATTAAATGTCACATACATATCTTATTTTAAATTTATTTTTATTTTAATTTCTATTAATGCTTTGTTTTGGGGGGTTTCCAAATTTTTTATGGAGAATAGGCGAGTTTTCATGAATTGGGCTAAACCGTGAGCCCAATTCCAGATTTAAAAATAAATTTTGTTTCTTTTATAACTTATTCATTTTTTAATATTTTTCACTCATTCCAACTACTAAATGTAATCCCCTGATATATTAACACCAAAATTAAAATTTGGAGCCTTTGGAAATCCATAACCAAGGTGTATATGGGTTTTTATTTAAGGGATTGGGCCTGCCCGAAAGCCCAATTCCGGTTTTAAAAATAAAATTTGATTAATTAATAACATATTCATTTTTAAGGATTTTTCGGTGATTCCAAGCCCCAAACATGCCCCTTGAACCCAGCCGCGCGTCCAATATCCTCCCACCCTCTTTTCATCTCATTTGCATCGCGGTTTAGGTCGAACTCTCTGGAGAACTCAAATTTCGGGCAGATTTATAAAGGTAATTTGTTTCCTTCATAACTCCTTCGATTATTACTCTTTTTCCCCCATTCAAATTCCTAAATGATCTAAATATTCCTTTTCAAACCTCCCTGGAAGTTTTGAGTATTTTTCAAATCATATACTGTTATTTTGGGGGGCGATTTCTACAAGATATTTTAAGTAAGTTGTTCTCCTCCTTTCTTCTTTCAATTTGTTTAGGGTTACATCCAATTTACTTAGGGTTTCTTCCATTATCATTGAGGTTTCTTATGTACAGGAAGTAGGGATTAAAATATAAGGTTTTATATTGTGTTTTATGGTCTGAAATTCGGGTTTTAGGTCTGGTTTACCTTTCTTGAGGTGCGGCGGTGGTGCGTTTGAGTTTTCGCACAAAGGATTCAAGGGTTTCCTTGGTTTTGGTAGGTGATTCCATTGTGTATGAAATCTTTGTGAATTGGTTACTGTTTTTATGGTATTTTCATTCTTATTAAATTTTATTATTTCTGAAAAATATAGTTTTAGTGGTGTTTGTATTTAAAATGAATCCTAAAGGCCAATTTCATGTGAAATTGGGGGTTTTTCATAGAAATGTTTTATTAGTTTAATTGGGAATACCCTAAAAGTAACTAGTTGATTTTATTGAACTATAATAGGGATAAAAATACTGTTTTTAATGATTTTACCTTGTCTTTGTTACTGAAAAATCTGGTTTTAATGGTGTTTTTGAACCACATGAAATTCTAAGAGTTGTGTTGTGTAAAAATGGAGACTTTGCAATGATGTCATTTCTTGAACCATATGGGGTTGCCCTAAAACTGATTTTGTGTTTTCACTGAAATGTAGTAGGATTCCCTTTATGTTTTGAAAGATTAAATATGTGCACATAGTATGCAAGTGAGGTCTATAAGGAGTTTTGTGTCGGAAACACTACGAGATTTTGAGGAATTGTTTTATGAAAAATCTAAGTGTTTTGTTGCATGTTTTAAGTGGTATAAAATGTGATAGCTACTGTATTGGTTGTGTTTTACCAGTAATTGTGTTTTATATGAAAATTTATTTATGATGCTTGATGGAATTTATTGAGCACAAAAGGGGAAGCCCGGGTACCTAGGTGGGGCGGACTTGTACTAGTACGGCTAGTGGACCGGATGGGTTTTGTCCCTGTTTCACCTAGAATTTGGATAACGACAACTCTAACTAAACTATGTGGATGATTATTGGGGACCACTAGGTTATGGGTGTGTTCCCTACTAGTGGCTCGTGCACGAGAAAGGATTTTTCTATGTTTACTTTACACCGAGGTACGAGGTACATAGGGCCCAAGACAACCTAGTGCCTAGGGGTGTTCCCAATGTTGTTGCTCATTGGATTTGTAGTATTTACCCATGTCTTAGGGTTTGTTTGGAAGTAAATTACAGTATCTAACATTTCTATTTTAATGTGTTAATATTCTGAAAATTTTGGATTGAAAACTATTTTCAATTTGAGGTTTCATTTCTTGAAATTTTAACACTACTTTTCCTTGCGTTTGAAAACTGCTTGCTTTTTCACATTGTTTTTATTACTCTTTGGAATAATTGGGTGGTATCCTATTGGGCTTAGGCTCACACCCTACTTACACCCCTTGGGTGTAAGTAGACTTGGTTATGTTTGATTCAGGTAAAGGAAAGGCTAAGGGTGATGGCGGTTCATGGTGTTAGTTCCCATTCTTGGTGCGGAGTTGTGGAGATAGCTAGGGGCGATGACCCCTAGTCGTGTGGAGTACTTGGGGATGTCTTGATGCTATAATTATTTTTATTTGGGCCACTTGTATAATATTTAAACCAATGTACTCATATTTGGTTTTTACGTAAGTTTTGTTTGGCTCAAAAATTTCAGATTTATATTATGGATTTTTTTAATGTTTTATGCTTTCATACTCGGGTAAATTGTTCCCAAACCTAAATTAATGATACCCGGGCACTTGTGCCAGCCCGTGGGGATATGGAATGCCCTTCGGGTCATGTCACGGTCTGGGTTTGGTGCTGGTTTTGGCGGTGACCAGATTCGGTTCGTGACAAAATGGTATCAGAGGGGGTTCGCTCCATGGGTCATGTTATTTGGGGAAGTGTCAGCATAGTCTGGAGCTAGGATTTTTGGGACTTGAAATTTTAGTCATGGGTAGTGTGCCTAGCTAGCACACCTCATGAAGGGATTCAAGTCACCATGGGAAGTATGGATTTATCTGAGTCCTTTGGTTTTCTTAGTTTAATGATGACTATGGGAAATGAAAAGAGAGTTGGTAGAATAATCTCAGTGAGCTCGCAGGGCCTGGCAAGACATGTGGAGCCATGGATATTTCCCTAGAATAATCTCTGTGATGGCTATGTGATTGGAATATGGCTGCCAACCATATGTCCAAGTCACCCACTGAAACTAGTTTCCTCTTGCATTGTTTTGTGCTTTAGTTTTGAAATCTTAGCACTTTGGTTTTAAGGTGACTTGGTTTTAAGAAGCGTAACGTTTTTATGAAATGATTTTCAAATAAATAGGGAATGGTTTGGTTTATGAAATGGTGGAACTGAATTTTCAGAATTGTTTTGAAATGTAAAATGGTGTGCTTACACCTCTTTAAAAGCAGGAACTATATTGAATTTGGTTTTGAAAAGCGTTTCCAATAGAGTTTTCTAAACAATTAGAGTGTGTTTTAATGGGATGATATGTTTCGAAATTGACGTGAATAACTTGAAATTTAGTTCTTTTCTAAATGTTTGTGTCCTTATGAAATGTTTTGTAAGATGTGAATTGGGATTTCGATCTCATTGTTAGCAGTTTTGAGAAAAAGGTTGGGTTGGTTGACCATTTTTTTTTTGAAAAGTGGAAGGAAGTTCTATTTTACCCTTTGGTATTTCCATGAGTGACCACATGCATGGGGTTATATGGGATGATGGATGGTTTATGGCATGACTGGATGAGTGCTGGGATAGATATGATGAGGGTGCCCGATGTGGCACAAAAACATGCATGTGTGAGGCCCATGGGGTACCATTGGTGGATACGCTTACTGCTAAATCGTTTGTTTTCCAAAAAAATTGGTTTTAAAGAAAAACATGATGTCTGGATGAATAGTTTTGTATGGTTTTTATTATGGGTTTTTGAAAATGTTGATGTTGTGGGATGTTTTGAGTTCAAGAACCTCTTCTGTTTGAACTGTGTTTTGGGTTTGTTTTTGGTCGGTAAGCTGTGTTGCAGGGACGGTTAGTGGTCTCTTTTGAATTTTTTTTGGGATACCTTTACGGTGGTTCCCTTCATGTTTTTGGATCTGGTTTGTGGCATGTTTTGACCAATGGACCAGCTTGGTTAGGTCCTTGGGTTCTCTCATTGGATAAGGTACACCCCCATTAAGGGTTAATGCACAACTGAAGTGCAACCCATTTTGTTTCGCCATTGGAAAATACTCTAGTTGATCAATATAAAGAATATTTTATCGAACTTTTTTTTATTGAGTCTACACCCATTCATTTCGCTGATTTTTGGATCCTCTTGTAGTGGGATAGTGCTTGTGGAAGGTTGAAAGGGACCTTAGTTTCTTAAGTTTCCTGATTCATCAAAGGTGGGAGTGTTCTTTTGTTGTTAGTATGGATGAGTGTCTTGATGGTGTATAAGAGGGCCTCTGGGTTCTTTATAGTTTCTTTGAAGAAAGAGTTATTATTAAACCACCAATTTTGAGATTTCGGTAATGATAGGATATTGTGTCCACTTTTTGGACTTATCTGTTGTTTAGGGACTTTGAATATGGTCCTGTTCCATGTATTGTTTCTATCAATCACCAGGGTCATGTTCGGTGATGAATTATGATGTTGTGTGCTCTTTTGATCATAAAGGTGAAGGTCACACAATCCTCTAAGGTTCTATGTTATGTTGGGATTATGTCTCCCTTGGGAAAAACATCAAATCCTATATCTTAGAGGAAGGTGTTTATATGTGTCTTTCCCTTCTGTTATTTATCACCCAAAGAAACAAGGTGCGATGTGTGTGCATCTTCTGATCCCTTGTTTCAGTGAAATGACTGTTTCTGGGTAAAGTGGGTTATGAAGTGTGTTATGTCTTGATGAACACATCGGGGTATGAGGTGTAGTTGTTTGTGCCACCGAAAGAAGAAGTTCCACATAGGGGTTTCAACAGCCTAACTGCGTGGCCGAAGATGCTTCAATATTTTGAGCTCCAGCCATAGGTCCTGGAGAGAAGCTGACACGTAGACAGGGGAAACACCAGTGTTTTTTAAACCCTTGTACAATTTCATATCCTCAGTGTGAAAGATAGAAAGTGTTTAAACCTATAGTTTCATTATCTTCCTTCTGTTGTTCTCATTCAGTGGAAATAGGTAGAGGGCCTTGTACCCATGTCATCGCCTAATGTCTTTCCCTCCCACGTTGGTTTCCATTGAGTCATTGGAGAATGGTTGGAAATTTGGATAGAAAGTTTGAGCACACATTTTGTGCACAATTAGTAGTGACAGTGTGCTAGGAATCCACGTGGAAAGAATTATCAGCATAGTTAGTGCACGGTTTCCCAAACCGTGCGGACTGACCCTGCACCCTTCCCAAATCTTAAAAAAAATGGGTCTTTCTGTGTCGGCCCATGCTGGTCAGTTAAGATGGTTGGTTCTTGTGGTGGGAAGACCCACTATGGGTATCATGTATATTATTTTGTAAATTTCTAATTTATGTATACCCCTTATACTAGGGAGTCTGTTTGGGCCTCCCCCTATTAGTGTCTTGATTCTGTCTCAAAAAAAATTAATTAAGTTGTCTCTTACGGTGGGGAGCCCATTTGTGTCTCTTCATATGAGTAACTCATATTTTTCCTTGGTTTTTTATGGGAAGTACGTATTATAATTTGGAGATATCTAACTACCTACATCTTACTTTGGTAAACATTGATATTGGAGAGTGACAAATGGTTTAGTTATAGAAGGGCAAGTGTAACCTTGTTCGATGTTGTTGTTTATTTGGGTAAATTGATTGAGTATTTTTCAGATTGTGTTTGAGGAGTTCTCATTTGGGATAAAGCCTGAATGTGCTTGATTATTTCTGGAATGTGGTGTAAGTCATGTTTGTGAGAGTATTCCTTCCTTCATTGATCACTAGAGGTGTTATGGCCTTTGGGGGAGAAACCTGGCAAGAGAGTACCTCTTGGTTTCTCAGTTGAGTTTGGTTGTTGCTTTGGCCTTACTGTGACTTTCCGGGGCGGAAAGTTTTCATGTTGTGGAGAATTGTCACATACATAGATTATTTTAAATTTATTTTTATTTTAATTTCCATTAATGCTTTGTTTTTGGGGGTTTCCAAAGTTTTTATGGAGAATAGGTGAGTTTTCATGAATTGGGCCAAACCGTGAGCCCAATTCCAGATTTAAAAATAAATTTTGTTTCTTTTATAACTTATTCATTTTTTAATATTCTTCACTCATTACAACTCCTAAATGTCCTCCCCTGATATATTAACACCCAAATTAAAATTTGGAGCCTTTGAAAATCCATAACCAAGGTGTATATGGGTTTTTATTTAAGGGATTGGGCCTGCCCGAAAGCCCAATTCCAGTTTTAAAAATAAAATTTGATTAATTAATAACGTATTCATTTGTAAGGATTTTTCGGTGATTCCAAGCCCCAAACACGTTCCTTGAACCCATCCGCGCGTCCAATATCCTCCCACCCTCTTTTCAGCTCATTTGCATCGCGGTTTAGGTCGAAATTTCTGGAGAACTCAAATTTCGGGCAGATTTATAAAGGTAATTTGTTTCTTTCATAACTCCTTCGATATTTACTCTTTTTCCCCCATTCAAATTCCTAAATGATCTAACTATTCTTTATAAAATCTCCCTGGAAGGTTTGAGTATTTTTGAAATCAGATACTATTATTTTGGGGGGCGATTTCTACAAGATATTTTAAGTAAGTTGTTCTCCTCCTTTCTTCTTTCAATTTGTTTAGGGTTACATCCAATTTACTTAGGGTTTCTTCCATTATCATTGAGTTTTCTTATGTATAGGAAGTAGGGATTAAAATTTAAGGTTTTATATTGTGTTTTATGGTCTGAAATTCGGGTTTTAGGTCTGGTTTACCTTTCTTGAGGTGCGGCGGTGGTGCGTTTGAGTTTTCGCACAAAGGATTCAAGGGTTTCCTTGGTTTTGGTAGGTGATTCCATTGTGTATGAAATCTTTGTGAATTGGTTACTATTTTTATGGTATTTTCATGATTATTAAATTTTATTATTTCTGAAAAATATAGTTTTAGTGGTGTTTGTATTTAAAATGAATCCTAAAGGCCAATTTCATGTGAAATTGGGGGTTTTTCATAGAAATGTTTTATTAGTTTAATTGGGTCTACCCTAAAAGTAACTAGTTGATTTTATTGAACTATAATAGGGATAAAAATACTGTTTTTAATGATTGTACCTTGTGTTTGTTACTGAAAAATCTGGTTTTAATGGTGTTTGTGAACCACATGAAATTCTAAGAGTTCTGTTGTGTAAAAATGGAGACTTTGCAATGATGTCACTTCTTGAACCATATGGGGTTGCCCTAAAACTGATTTTGTGTTTTCACTGAAATGTAGTAGGATTCCCTTTATGTTTTGAAAGCTTAAATATGTCCACATAGTATGAAACTGAGGTCTATAAGGAGTTTTGTGTCGGAAACACTACGAGATTTTGAGGAATTGTTTTATGAAAAATCTAAGTGTTTTGTTGCGTGTTTTAAGTGGTATAAAATGTGATAGCTACTGTATTGGTTGTGTTTTACCAGTAATGGTGTTTTATATGAAAATTTATTTATTATGCATGCTGGAATTGGTTGAGCACAAAAGGGGAAGCCCGGGTACCTAGGTGGGGCAGACTTGTACTAGTACGGCTAGTGGACCGGATGGGGTTTTTCCCTGTTTCACCTAGAATTTGGATAACGACAACTCTAACTAAACTATGTGGATGATTATTGGGGAACACTAGGTTATGGGTGTGTTCCCTACTAGTGGCTCGTGCACGATAAAGGATTTTTCTATGGTTACTTTACACCGAGGTACGAGGTACATAGGGCCCAAGACAACCTAGTGCCTAGGGGTGTTCCCAATGTTGTTGCTCATTGGATTTGTATTATTTAACCATGTCTTAGGGTGTGTTTGTAAGTAAATTACAGTATCTAACATTTATATTTTAATGTGTTAATATTCTGAAAATTTTGGATTGAAAACTATTTTCAATTTGAGGTTTTATTTCTTGAAATTTTAACACTACTTTTCCTTGCGTTTGAAAACTGCTTTCTTTTTCACATTGTATTTCTTACTCTTTGGAATCATTGGGTGGTATCCTATTTGGATTAGGCTCACACCCTACTTACACCCCTTGGGTGTAATTAGACTTGGTTACGTTTGATTCGGGTAAAGGAAAGGCTAAGGGTGATGACGGTTCATGGTGTTAGTTCTCATTCTTGGTGCGGAGTTGTGGAGATAGCTTGGGGGCGATGACCCCTAGTCGTGTGGAGTCCTTGGGGATGTCTTGATGCTATAATTATTTTTATTTGGACCACTTGTATAATCTTTAAACCAATGTACTCAGATTTGGTTTTTACGTAAGTCTTGTTTGGCTCAAAAATTTCAGATTTATATTATGGATTTTTTTAATGTTTTATGCTTTCATACTCGGGTAAATTGTTCCCAAACCTAAATTAATGATACCCGGGAACTTGTGCCAGCCCGTGGGGATAGGGAACGCCCTTCGGGTCATGTCACGGGCTAGGTTTGGTGCTGGTTTTGGCGGTTACCAGATTCAGTTCGTGACATTTACTCATGGAAAATAAATGGGTTCCATAACGAATATCATTGATATATGTTTAACCCAAGGAAAAGAAACAGGTTCCATAACATTCTCCTTGAGATAATCATAATCGATCCAGAGAAAAAATGAGGATTATATAACTATAAAATATATCCATAGGAGTATAAGTAACACTAAAGGATGTAATATTATATAAAAAATGATTATGTAAGATCACTTGGAATATTTCCTAAGGAAACTAACTTTTCATTGAAAATATCTTTTTAAAAATAAAAATTCACAAAATATTATAGAAGTTGTTTTCTTTAAAAATAATATTGAAAACATATGAAAGAATCTTTAAAAACTATTTGAAAATTTTCGTGAGGAAAATATCCTTTTACCTTTGAAAACACCCATTAAAACATATTTAAAAAAATAATTTTCCTTTAAAATAATCCTGAAAATATATAAAGGAGGCTTTAAAAATCATTTAAAACATTTTTTAAGGAAATCATCCTTTCCTCTTTGAAAAAAACAATTTAAAACATAAAAAATAATCAAAAATCTTTTTTATTCAAAATAACCATTAAAAATTATAAAGTGATCTTAAAATAAAATAATGGTCATGGCGGTGGGAAATTTTGTTCATTCCATACACGTTAAAAAATATTCCTTTAATTTTTTTAGTAAATTACAAATAGGTATTATTTGGTAAACGGCATGAATATTGATTCAAATGTTTTAAGAAAATTCACACATGGATAAATATATCTTTAATAAATAATTTTAAGAATGTTAAAAACATTTTGAAAATATTTTTAGTAAACATGGTTTTGGAAGAAAAATGGTTTTTGATCGGAGAGAGAAATTAAGACGATTTTTCAAAAAAACAATTATTTTGAACTCTTGAGTACACAATGTAAAAAGATGGTAAAAAATTTATTCTCATGAAATAACTAGGGGATATTAATATTCATGAGTTTATTGAGAGATGGATCATAATATTTCATCATCAAAAACATAAACATAAATAATCCTGATAAATGTTGAGATTGTATCATAAAACCATTACAACTTTAGTAAAATTGAATCGTAAACCCCATAATCGAATTACAATAAATAAAATATAAAATATAATGATAATAAGTAAATTAATTATATTTCATGTGAAAGGGGCTATATATATACCTCATAAAATAATATAGGTTCATAACATATGTCTTAAAGAAGGTAAATTGAGACAATAATCTCTTACCACTTTGGTAAATTTTGAACTGTAAACCCTATGAAAGAGTGATAATAAAATGGATATGTAAATCACAATAATTTTAAGGTTAATAATAATTAAATACATGAGTGTGAATTATATACACCACTTATAATAAATTGGTTGTGAATATAACATGTATCCCACAAAAGTAAAAAGTGTGATGGAAACCCCTTACCTTGAGTCTAGGATTTCCTTGTAGATAATTTCTTTGTAGTATAATATGCTCACATGAATTATTTTATTTCTTAAGAAAATTTTCTAGGTTTAACATCTTATACTTAAATAATTTATTTCATTTATTTTTAATGATATATTTAAATATTTAATCATTTAAATCTACATCCGGTATTTTGAGGATGTTTAGTTCAGTGTTTCAAAATGGATTTGGTATATTGAACATGGTAAATGAGGTTAATATTTTAACATATAATTAATAATATTCATTAAATAAATATTATATTTGTTAATAAATTATAATTATAAAACCATTCATGAAAAATGGTTATAAAAAATGGATTGCATTAGAATCGAAGAGACAATAGGTTTTGAGTACACATGAGTAACGTTTTCATTTAAAAATGATCATTATGAAAAGAATATATGTATTAATTTATACTTAAAAAATTATAATAATATCACAAATAAATTTTTTTAAATATACTTATATATATCTTTATTATAATGTGTAGATGTAAAAATAATCACATCGCTTCATGGTGGTGGTAGTGAACTTGTATATGAACACCATTATCAATTTTTAGTAAAAGAATGAAAATGATAAATATTATCACTTATAAATGATAAATATGTCATGAATATCATTATTATTTCATTTATATCACATATATTTATTAAAATTATTCTTATTACTTTCAATGTAATGTGCTAGTGAATGAAACAAATCACATCACTTAGTGAGGTAGTTGTCCATCGTACACTCAAGTGACATTATCATATATCCCTTGAAATGTAATGTATAAATTTATATGTGATATAATAACTCCATAATTATAAATATGTTATATATAGAATATATATAATTTATATCCATCATTAGAAAAATTCAAGAGAGGTGACTATGGAAAACAAATGACACTAGTTTTCAAGACGGTAGTCTCTTGTACATACGAGTGATGATTTGGTGTCCCATTTGATGGGAGAGGATATGGATTTAGATTATTCCATTAATATAATACTATCTTATTATAGAGTATATTTTTTATCATATGAGTACTTTTGAAGAATATTTTAATGATTTTGAAGAAGTAAATCAAAATCGCTTAGTTATGAACTTAACCGCTTCTTATGAAAACACTTTAAAATTATACATAAAGTATTACTATAATTCATTTAAGAACAAATAAATGATTATAAGATATGTTTATTGAATTTGGGAAGTTATTTGGGAATTTATTTTCCAAAAAAATATTCTTTGAATGTGTAAAGAAGAGAGGGGAGCGAGTGGCCTTTTATAAGTGAGGTGAGTGGCACACTTGTAATTTTCAAGAAGAAAAAGGTGCACCAACATTTTTAATATGAAAAAAATATCCAAAATAGTGAATTATCTATACTTATACATGATAGGTTTGAAATATTTCCATAAAATAGTTTCTATAAATGTTTTGAGATCATCTTGGACCCTATATTTTTAGTTAAACCCCCCAATAAACCTGTTTTCACCTTAACCGTAGTATTGTTTATACTATGTTCACTAATAATTATGGTAAGAAATTAAGTTTACTATATTATATAATATAAATTATTATAATTAAATATATTTAATCAATTTTATCAATTTAAATTCAAATAATTGGTAAAATTAATATTAAAATTAAACCTGTAGACGTGGTGAAAAAATAGGTTTTGAAGAAGTGTAATTTTCAAGAAACAATAGTTTTATATTAACTCTATAATTAGTAATAATTATTGTATAAATATAAATTAATAATTATTTAAATATAATATATAAACATAATATAAATAATTCCTCATTAGGGTTTCTTTGTAAATAATTAAAATGGAGAAACATTATTTACTTTAAAATATTTTTTAAAAAACCCTATTTTTAAAACCTAAAGACCAACTTATAATAAAATACAATATGAAGTTGATTAAAAATAAATTAAGTGTATTAAATATAACTAAATAATACTTATGTTACTTTAAATCATATTTAAAACATAATATGAATTTTAAATTTCTTAATTTTTTGAAATGAAATGACATTTTTACAAAAATCGATATTTTCATTATTCACTAAAAAAATCAATATTTTCAAAAAGATCCCAAGATTTTACCCATAGTAAATTTTTATATTATTATTTTAAAAATGAATATATTTTTTTCAACTTCATTTTATAATAGTTTCAAAAATAAATTATTATATTTTTTCGTGAAAAGAAATTAAAATCATTTTTTGAAGAAATCATATTTTTGAAGAATAAAAAAACATTACTAAAAGTTAATTGATTATCTACCAAAACAATTTCAATAATTAAATTAGAGTTGGATATATATATATATATAATAAATTTTTTGATATTATTTATACCCTCCATTTTAATGGATAGGTTATAATGGATAATTATACCATAGTTCATTTAAGTTGAATGTTGCGAGTTGAATACGCTATCAAACATTGTTTTATTTTCCTAAATATCAGGGTGTTACATCATACCCCTTTTTAATCAATTTATTTCTCAACATTTTAAATTTATCTCAGTAATAATAGTGTGAAAATTTATAAATACCTTTTTTTGGAAACCTACATTATAAAAATGGTTAATAAAATATCCTTTTGATTAGAGTGAAAATGATGGGTGGAGGTCATCTAGAATAACACATAGTAGGTTACCAAACAAGATAACATAGGTTGTAAGTGAAAATTTGGGAATGAAAGAAAAGATTAATTACCAAAAAATGAAATATATTTTTATATATCCTTCATCACAAGAAATTGGATGATCAAGAGAAAGTTAACAACCACAAAATCATAAACTAAAGGGGTGTGAAAAAGTTCATTGATATCATCAGAAATTATGGTAATATGACAATATTTTGTTTCAAGATCATTTTCTTAGAACTAAGGAATTAATTTTAAATATCGACTAATATAACAAGGAAATATAATTACTTGATGAGTATAATTTATTCCTTTTTTAATTTTCTTCCATAATCTCATTATTTTCCGAACACTAAGTATTCAAGATGAAATTTTCAGGCCTAAAGTACTAAAATAAACTTGAATGGATAACATAACCATAAAAAGAATAAAAATAAATTCTTAATATCTTTAAAAATTTAGCAAAAACAAAATTTTTATCATATGATAAGATAATTCCAAAACATAATAAATATTCAGATGATACATTAATCTTCAAAATTGAACAGTAATAGCCAAAGTTAAAACTAAATCATTACCTAAATGAATAGCCGTATATCCTAAATAACCTCAAAATGGATGAGTATTTTAACCTCAATATTTATATCATGCTTTTCAGCATATAAGCATAAAAATATGGAGATCTCTTTTTGAAATAACATTAATCAATTAGTCACGAAATCACTTTTCAATCTCTTGTTTATCTATATGATAAAAATTATGTTCCAAAAATTACCATAATATCTAAGATCATTTAAACCCTAAAAGTTATAAATATGTTAATACTAATGTAAATTTTTTTTAAATGAATAACTTATATTAAAACTAATCTATACATATTATTAATCCCAATAAAACATCTCTTAATGTTTTATTAATCACTATATGATCTCATCACTTAAAACCTAAAATGGGTGCCTAAGACATCAAACTTATGATCATCCTTAATCATATAAATATAAGATTGTGTCCATAAATTTGATGAAAACATCACAATAAAACATAATAACCTAAAAAATTATATAAAAATTTCCTATCATACCAACTATAA
This sequence comes from Viscum album, assembly GCA_963277665.1. NCBI lineage: Eukaryota > Viridiplantae > Streptophyta > Magnoliopsida > Santalales > Viscaceae > Viscum > Viscum album. The sequence continues at coordinate 1,186,408,576 of OY728143.1, read as the reverse complement.
TATCCTAATACTCACACTCTTGAATCCAATAATAAAAACATTATCATTTCATTTTTGGATTTGATACCAATGAAGGTGACCCAATTTTCACCACCCAAAAATTTACATATAAAAGGAAATATTTTATCAATTGTATTCTCAAGGACACTTTATGTTTATAATTTTAGATAATTTTGAAAAAATCATACATAAATAAAACAAAATAATTTAGTACAGTGTTTTTCCACTATGCCTGCATTTTTCATATTCCATATTAGGTCATCAACACAATCCATATTGAACCCTTATATATATAATTAATTCAAAAAAATGAATGATAACAGAGGGAAAGAAAACATAATAATCATGATATAAAATTATTAGTAAGCGCAAACATATGCATTAAAAATTGAATGTCATCAGTGAACATAAGAAAAGCTTAAGGGTATGATGACATAATCTGAGTACATGAGAATAACATGAGAATATTCATACACATCAATACTTAGATCATGAAACATATAAATATGAAATATGAATTTAACAAATAAATAATTATCAAAATCAATAATCATGATCCAAGTGATATCAACCATGATCATAAGAATCATTATAAACCAATGAAAATAATAGATAAAACATTATCAGTATCTTTTAACGTCATCTTCATAGAAAAATTATAGAACCCTTAAAAATGGAATAAGCATACCGTTATATTACATACCCAATTCATTGTAGTTCAATATAGGAACACTCAACATATAAGCTATGTTAGGATAACCCATTGCTATCTAGGTTCAGCCATCATACAATAATGTCCAAGAACGGGAACATGAATAAAGTAAAAATAACTTGAATTTCACTATAAAAATAAAAAACAATAATTATTCTTTTAATTACTTGATTAAAAAATAGAAATGAAAAGGGATCCATAACAATATATTTGAAACATTAATATACTTTGGAAAATAAATGGGTTCCATAAAAATTTCTTTGAAACATGATTAACACATGGAAAAGAAACATGTTCCCTAAAAATCTCTCTGAAACATGATTAAGTCATGTAAAAAATGGTTTCCATAAAAATATATTTGAAATATGATTATATCTTTGAAAATAAAAGGTTCACATAGAAATCCCTTTTAATCATGATTGACCCATGGAAAAGAAACATGTTCAATAACAATATATTTGAAACAATAATAATCCTTCTATAGAAAGAAAGAGGATGGTACCATTACAAAATATCTCTATTGTATCATAATTAACACCAAAGGATGTCATATTAGATAGAAAATCATCTCTAAATATCACATTGAGAATTTATTAGGGAAGATATCTTTTCTTTGAAATTCAGTTTTTAAAAATAAAAATTCATAAAATATTATAGAAACCCTTTTATTTTAAAATAACCTAGAAAACTTATAATGGAATATTTAATAATAATTTAAAACATCTCATGAGGAAAATTCCCTTTCCATTTTGAGAAAACTTTTTTAAACCTAAAAACATTTTAAAAATAATTTTATTTTAAAGTAACATAGAAATAAAGTAAAGGAATCTTTCAAACTCATTTAAAACACTTCTTGAGGAAAATATCATTTCTGCTTAAGAAAAAACTTTTTAGAAATAATTTGTTTTTATAAAAATGAATTTATTTGAAAATAACCCTAAAAAAATAAATTAATCTTCAATTAAGATAAATGTCTTTGTGGTGGGAAATTCTATTCATGATATAGATGTTAAAACAAAGATTCCTTTTACATTTGTAGCAAAATCCAAATAGGCATTGTTTAGAAAACAACATGAATATTCCTTTAACATTTTTTAAAAATTAAAACATCGGTAAATATATCTTTGATAAATAATTTTAATAATGTTAAAAAAATTCGAAATCATTTTTAAAAAACATGATTTTGGAATAAAAGGGTTTGCAACCGAAGAGAGAGAGAGTAAGGTGATTTTTTCATAAAAACATTCTATTGAATTATTGAGTATATAAAGAGAAGAAAATGAAGGTAAAACATGTATTATAATGAAATAACTATAGGAGAATAAAATTAATGAGTTTCTTGGGAAATGGATGAAAATATTTCATAACTAGAACCATAAAACATAAACAATCCCGATAAACGATGAGATTGTCCCATAAAACCATTACAAATTTAGTAACATTGAATAATAAGTCCCATGAATGAAAATACATTAATTTTAGTATGTACATAATATAAAATAAATAGGTGGTGAATATGGAATGTGTCTCACAGAAGTAGAAAGTGAGACATGATTCTTTTAACTCAAGTCCAGACTTTCCTCGTATGTCATTTATGTAATGAACAGTAAGATTAAATGAATTATTTGATTTATTAATAAACTTTATAGGTTCAAAAACTTATAAATAAATCATTTATATTATTTGTTTTTAAGTAAATATTTAAATATTAAATCAGTTAAGTCTATGTCAGGTGTTTTGAGGACATTTCATTCATTGTTTCATAACAGGTTCAATATGTTAAATGTGGTCAATGTGTTCATTATTTAAACATATATAAAATAATAATTACTAAATAATTATCACATTTATTCATAAATCATACTTTTATAACCAATCATAATATATGATTATGAAAAATGAACTATGTTACGATCATAAAGACGGTAGGTCGTACGTACGCATGAGTAATGTTTCCATTTCTCAATGAAAACTATGGAAATAAATGATTTATTATTTTATCTTTAAAGAATTATAATAATATAATCAATAACCTAATATATATTTAAATATACTTATATATATAACTCTTGTGATATGGTGATTAAAAAATAATCACATCGCTTTATAGAGGCGGTAGTCCACATATACATGAACGACTTTATCATTTTTCGGTGTAAAAACGAAAATGATATATATTTTCTATCCATAATGATAAATATTTCATTAATACAATTATTATTTCATTTGAATCACATATATTCATTAAAATTATACTTATTACCTTACATGTAAAGAATAAGTGAAAAAAATAAGCACATCTCTTCGCAAGATGATATATAGTTTTCCGTACACACGAGCGATGTTATTGTATTCCACATGGAATGGAAAGTGACAATTTATATGTGATATAAAAACTAAATAAGTATAATTATGTTAAAAATAATATATATATAATTTAGATACATCATTACAACAAGATGTGATAGGTGATGATGGAGAACGAATGACATCACTTCACAATGTGGTAGTCTTCCATACACACGAATGATGATTTCATATCCCATTTTAAGAAAGAGTTTATGGATTTAGGTTATGAAATTAATTTAATAACATATTATTATATATTTTACAACTATGTTATAATATTATATTAGTTTAAAATTACTTTAATCAGGATTAAGAATAACTCAAATAAAAAAACATAGTCAGGAATTATAACTCTTCTCAGACCAACTCTTTAGAATTATACCGAAAGTATTACTAGAAATATTTTATGACAAAAAAAGGATTCTTGGATGAGTATATAGAAGTTTGTAAGTTATATGGGTATGTATTTTATGAACAAAAAGTGTTTAAATATGTGAATAATATTGGAGAGTTTGTGAACTTTTATAAGTGGGTTGAGTGGCACACTTGTAATTTTTAAAAAGAAAAAGGTGTACTCATGTTTTCCACATTCCAAAAAGATAAAAAAATAATAATTATAGTTAATTATAAATTATATGTTATATATATCTATAAAAAAAATTTAGGAAATTTTATAGGTTATTTTGACCATTATCATTTTAGTTTAACCCCCGCTAAACCTGCTTCACCTTAACTATGGTAATTTAATTATACCATTTTCACTATTAATTATGGAAAAAATATTTAGTTTAACTTGTTATATAATATAAAATATTATGATTCTAGAAATGGAATCCATTTTATTAAATAAAATTTACATAATTGGAAATTTTTAATTTAAAATTAAACCTACTAACGCGATGGAAAACTAGTTTTCAAGAACTATGTGTTTTTAACAAAATATGATTTTATATTTAATTTATGACTAATAATATTTATTTTATGAATATAAATTCATATTTAGTTATATATAATCTATAAATTTTATTTAAATCACTCCTCTATAGTTTTCTTTAAAATTAATTAAAATAAAGAAACATTAAACAGTTTAAATAGTTTTCAGAAAAATCTCTTTTTAAACCCAAAGACAAACTTATACTAAAATATAAAATGAAATTTATTATAAAATAATTAATTGGAAAAATATAACTAAATAATTATTATTTTTATTTAAATAATATTAAAATCATAATGTTAATTTAAATTTTACTAATTTATTTTAAATAAATGAATTTTTTTCAAAAACTGGTAATATTCACTATTCGGTGAAAAAATCAACAATTTTCACAATATAGAAAAATTTACCCTAAAGTAAATTGTGATATTCTGATTTAAAAAACTGAAGTTAATTTTTTAAAATAAATTTTATTAGAGTTCTAAAAATTAATTATAATATTTTTTCATAAAAATCAATAAAAATCATTTTTAATGAAATCATATTTTTGAAGAATAAAATTACCTTACTAAATGTTTATTGATTATTTAATTAAAATTTATCAGTTTTATATATTTATTTTTATATCTATATATATATATATTTCATAAAGTAGTTATTATTATTCATTATTCTAATATAACATCTAGATTATGATGGTTATATATAGATTTGATCATTTATACTTATTGTTACGTGGAAAATAAGCTATTGAATATAATTTTATTTTCTAAAATCCTAAGGTGTTACATGCAAAATAAGTTTTTTCAGCATCATGAATTGTCATAATATTTTATATAAGATAATATATCCTCTTATCCTTCCAGATAAGATTATTTTTCCCATAAAAGGTGAGAATCCACTTAGTATTCATAAAATTATGTTTTTACCGGACAAACACCAACATTTCTGAACTAACCACTTTGAACATAGAGAAACTTATTATCAAAATTTTGAAAAATTATAAATGTGATACCACTTGAAAAAGAACCAACTATAGCAATGGGAAACCACTCATATGGGGGATCAATGATTCTAAATCTTTTAAATTTTATTAGTGAAATGACCCTCATCACTGGTTAGAGTGAATATTGATCACTATTAAACACACACACACAATAGGGGGACAACTATTTTGCATGGTTAACCTATAAAAATGAGAAGCATAACCCTTGGAATGATCCAGATTCTTTCAACATCATACAACCCATTAGTTTCAACTTCTGGGTATAATGAGAAGGATTTATCCATGAATTCATATAACATCAAGTCCCTCGATTATGATAGTTTTTACCACACTTTAATAATGAATATATAATTTTTAGTATCAATAAAAATCAATCCTTACATTCATATATTAGAAATGTTTATGATTTTATCTTTATATCCCTCTTCAACCTAAAGAAGCACATGTATGATCTCTTTAATCTTTTCCAATATGCACAACAACTTATTTTTCATTTAGCTTTCAAATTCCCATTGTATCTCTCAATTTTCGTTTTTACACACAAAATTCACAACAAACCCCTTCTTATTTTATTTTTTGAATTTTAATTTCAAATTAAAATTAAAATAATCGACTTATTTTTCAATATCATCCTTTGGATATTTAGTTCTAATAGATCTCGATCATCTAATTAAAATTTATATTTATTATGGTATAAAATAACCACCAAAGTCATCATATCAATCCACATTATAATTTTACTTCAAAAAATCATAAAAACACCCTTCTACAGCATGGACATAGGGATTAAAGTGAAATACTTTTTCTTGTAGCGGTTTCTAAGAAGCCTCTATAAATAGAGGTGGTATGTTCTAGCTATTATGGTCTGGAGAGTCCAAAATATGAAAATCCAATGAAATCTATCCTATTTATCTCTATTGCATGTCATGGTAACTACAACATATTATTTTATAAAAACCCCTACTACAACATGGACTCTATGTTGTGGCATGGAGGTATCAAAATTTCTAGTACCCATGATATTATTATATAGTACTCTTCGGTGTGGTCTGACCATAATGGCATGGAGGTTCCAATATTTCTATCGGCACCAAAACTGACTTATCCACCTTTGTATTAGGGACAAGGGGTTGTGGTGTATAGGTGCCAAAATTTCTAGTTTCACTAATACTAACCCATCCTCTTCTGCAGCATGGACTTCTTACTATGTTGTGGTCATTGATACTGCATCATGGTTCTTTTCCTACATTGAGGTCCACCACTACTTTCCATCTCCAAATTCTTCTTCAATATTTCTTACATCATGAAATTCATTCAGTATATATAAGAACTAAGAAACCATCACATAGAATTATGTAATTTTCATCACATCGAATTATCTAATTTTCATCACTTAGAATATTACTTATTTATTGGAAAAAAATCTAAAAAAATTAATCATATCATATAAAAAAATTATTCTCAAAAAAACATAGAAACTATCAAAGAACCTCTTAGGGTCAATAAATTCATTGAGACATATTACACATTGTGCATCATGTTTCTTTTCATTAGGTTTTGTTTTGATTCAGTGAATGAGGAATATATTATATTATGTTTTTATATAATTCATGGGATTTAAAACTTTAAATTAGGTTATTTATTTAAATAGATTTTGATTTAAGTGTTATAAAATATGTAAGGGTTCTTTTACTCAACTTCATTTCTTGATACATATTTTAAATTATGGACCTATTTTTCTTTATATATTGAATGTACTATACATTTAAAATTATATATAATGATTATAGTTTTATTCATGGTATATAACATTTTATTTCAATTTCTATCCTTCAAGGTGTATTTATTCCAAGGTTACCAAAGTCATAAGGGTTTTTCATCTCAATTTTACTTCCTTGAGACATGTTTCATATTATTCACCTATATACATTAATATGGTGTATAAAATTCATATTTGATATTTTAGATCATGTTTCTCTTCAATTCATGGTATTTAAAATTCCATTTCAATTTAATTTTTACGGTATTTTGGTTTAAAAATTTGTGAAGGGTTTTCATTAAAAACATTCCCATAAAGGTTTCAACGTATTTTACCTACATATATCTCCTATATATCTATATTATATATATTGTTTTTAGGAATGTTATTTTAAAAAAATAAATTATTTTTTAAATTAATTTTCAATTATTTTTTATCTTTTATAATGGTTCAAAAATAATATTATATCATTCTCCATAAGATTATTTTCAAAAAAAATCTGAGTTCTAAAAGAATTTTTTTAACACTTTACCCATGAACATACTTTCCTGTAATTATTTACACTATTCATTTTTAAGCAGGCTTTCCAAATTTACATGGTTTGTCATAGAATATACTATTTAATTTGTTCAATAATTATTTCATTTTTATGATTTAGGAAAGGAAAAGGATATTTCTCCATGTTTTTTTAAATCATATTTCAAAGTAATTTATATAAGTATTTTTCACCTATGTCAATATAAATTAATAATTTTTATGATTCACTAGGGATATGATGTAATGATGTCACCCACATTATTTATCTTGATGGATTGTGATGATATTTTATGAAACTTATCATGAAACCAATTTATTTTACATGGGTTTATGAATATATGATGAAGTAAAGATTTTTTATGAGTTTATGATGAAATCTATAAGGCCCCAGCCATAAAATTTTTTAATACAAGTGTTTTTAACTAAAATTCACATTATAGGATCCATTTAATTTATATTTTTATATAATTAAGAAAAAATCTTACAAACTAACCCATAAATTACATATGAAAAATTATAATCAATATTCATTTTTTACCCAAAAAACACCTTTTAAAATAAAACGTGATTTATTTTCAATATAAATATTAAATACTTTCATCATGAAAACTAATTTGTATATACCAGTATTAATACCTTTTATTTTTTTTAAACATGGGAAGAGAAAAAAAAAGTTCAGTAAAGGATCTAAAGACATAGAAAACCATTAGTTTAGTGAAAACATAAACTCATATAACATTTACCATTATCTTAAAAGTTCATTGAGAGTATAAATAAAGTATTTTCACATGGAAAAAAGAAAATTTTCTCAAATAAGATCATTAAAACCCAAATAAATCAATTTAGACTTCTTTAGGTGACTTAGAGCATCATATACATAAAAACATTTTGAAACCCATTCAATTAGAATAAGCATATAGACAACTTCCAATTAAGATATTATGGGCTTACCCGATAATATATTGGTCATCCCATGTTATGCCATAAATGGCTTACCAAATTCTATTTGGGATACCCCATGTTAAGCTATATTGGGCTTACCCAGTGTTATCTGGGATACCCCATGTTAAGATATAACAGGTTTTCTCGGCACTATCTGGGCCACCCAATGTATAAGATGTATTGGGCACACCCATTTCCTATAATCCACAATTACCATATCATTTGTAAAATAATTTCATCATAAAAACCATTGAGAAAATCTATTAATCTCATATAAAGACTATTTTGGAAAAAATACCTTTTTTAAGAACCAATTTTCAACAGAAAAACACTATTTTCATTAAAAAACATTTTTAATACCAAAATACCAAAAAAGATAATGTTTTTTCATTTAATTAAACATTAAATATTGAAAATTAATATGAAAATAAAATAATGGCCACAATGGTAGAAAATTATTTTTCGGCATATACGTTAAGAATATAACATTCTTTTTATCATTTGTCAAAACATTCCATATAAAAAACATATAAAAATATAAATATTTGAAAACCATTGAATGTAATTGAAAAAATAAATTAAAGTTATTTTATAATACTTTTATATCCATATAAATAAATATGTAAAATAATATCAAGAATATTTACATGGATAAAATGATTTGATAATTAAACACTTAAACATTCAAGGTGTCCCGTACAAATTTGAACATTTACATCATAATCTCCATGAAATAATAAATTTTTAAAAACATTGAATAACATGATTATAGATAAAATATGGATATCAAATTTCATATTATCTATATATATAGACCTTATAAAATAATAAAGGTTCATATCATTAAGAAATGTCTCAATAAAAGGAGATTGAGATGAAATCCCTTACATTGAGTCTGAATCGTTACGTACAATCATTATATTACTAAATAATAAACTTATGTTTATTATTTACTTTATTTATAAAATTTTAAAATTTTATTATTCCTTTTATATTACTTATAATCATGTTATAACAATTATTTATTTATTTGTGTTCATGTTAGACGTTTTTACAATATTCGGTACTTGAGTCCAAAATTACTTTTGTATGATGCTAATAGTTAGAGTGTTTATTATTAAATCACATCCAGAATAATATTAATTACATAAAAATTAGTTTTATAATTCAATTATACATTTAAATCAAATAATTTATGAATGTTTATGAAAAATGTACAACTTTATAATAATAGAGATGGTAAACTGTACGTACGCATGAGTAACGTTTCCATTTTTCAATGATCATTTTAGAAAAAAGGTTTGTAATATTTAATCTTTATAGAATTATAATAATATCATTAATATTGTATTAAAAATTTAGATATAATTATATATATTATCTATGTGATTTCGTGATTAAAAATGATTCACATTGCTTGGTGGATGTGATAGTTCACATATACACACGAACAACATTATCATTTTTATGTGCACAGAATGTAAGAAAATAATTGTTATATTATTAATATATAATTATAAATAAGTCATAAATATAACATATATACTTTAATTCTATCATTATAACCATTCTTTAGATATGGTTATTGAAAAGGAATTATATCAGTTTGTCAAGGTGATAGTTCACACGTATGCACGAACGAGTAATTCATTTCCCATTTGATGGAAGTGGAGATGGATTTAGGAGATGAAATTCACATAATAAAATATAATTATATTTATGATACTATATGTTTAAATTAAACATGTTTGAAGAATATTTTAAGGAAATGGAAGGAAAAATAAAATAGAAAAGCATGATTAAAATAATACATCTTCTTTGAACAATATACTTTGATTAACACCTTAACACATATAAATATGGTTTTCTACCTGATATAAGGCCAAAAAAATGTGATTAGGGATTATAGAAAGGTATTTTGTAGATAATTTCTGAACCAAAAATGTTTTTAACTTTAGATAAAAGAGAAGAATGGGTGCCATTTATAGGAGAGGGGAGGGGCACTCATGGAATTATTCTAAATATTAGAATAATATAAATTAATTTTTTAATAAAAATAAATAAAAACTGATTTATTTAAAATATTTTTTTAATTTTGGATATAATAATATTCATCCAATTAAAATTAGATATGTCTGGATTATTTTTTATTCCTTATCTTTTTGTTTTAACCCCTTTTAACTCTTTCCGTGAAATCCTATAATTTAAACTTTAAGGGTTGATATAATTACTATGTAATGCCAAAAGACAAAAAATGAGTATTTAATGACATATTTAAACTTATATGAATTATTTGGAAGAATTATATATTTTTATAAATTTTATATCAATTAATAATCTATTATTAATTTTAAAATATTAATAATGTCAATTTTGGCACTATACAATACATGAATTTTTTTTAAAAATCATAAAAAGATTATATATATGAAAAAACACAATTAAATAATACATAACATTTCAAATTAATATATAATTTTTTTATGGTATCAAATATATCAAATTATATTTATTTTAATATTTTTATTATCATTTATTTTATTCTTCTAATAATTAAACAATTACTCCATCATCATTGGCTCAAAATTTAATTGGATTTTTTATTTCCAAAAAATATATATAAATTACCATAATGTATATAAGTGTTTTATATTTAAAGATACAATTTATAATTGAAGATATCCCTTATATGGCCCCATATTAATAATATTTTACTTTTTAAAATTAAAGTGTGAGAAAATGACTTTCCTTTGAATATAATATTATAAAAGGGTTTTCTTTATCCATGTGGACTCATGAGGACCTAAAATAATCCCAAAAAATATTTTGTTCGATTAAAGGTCAAAAAATTAAATTTGAGAATGTTTTAGGTTAATTTTATATTAGTTATAATATTATTTTACCCTTAATTACCCGGTTTACCCATAACCCTGGTAAAAAACATTACTAATATTGATATTCATAATGTCAAAAAATAAAAGGGGACTATTTACATAATTTATAAATTATTATTCCAAATATGAAATCCATTTTACCAAATTCAAAACACATAATTGATAGAAATTAATAAAAAAATAATCTTGTTAACAAAATGAGAAAACATGTTTTTAAAGTAAAAATATTCAAAAGTTCACAAAGTTTTTATATCCAATTTAAATGTAAAATTTATTCCAATGACCTATATTGGATTAATAGATAATAAATGGATCTAATTATACTTTAAAACAATTCAAAAATATAAATTAACACTAAAAATAAATTTGATGAAAAAGTAGTTTTCTATTAACATGCATTACTTTTTCTCTATTCATCTAAACATGAAATTTATCTAAAAAATACTAGAAACTAAAAAAAATTAAATAATGATACTCCTATTATATATAAGAAGATAAATTTGTCAAATTTTATTTACAAAAGTTTCATAAACAATATTTAAAACAATTGTTCAATCCAAAGGTGGTAAAAGTTTATTTTTTTAAATAATTATTTTGTTCCTAAAACTGAATTTGTTTTTATATCATGTCTAGAAAATAAAAAGGTTAATTTAAAACATTAAATTAAATATATTAAATATATATTTCATTAATATAACCCATTAAGAGTGATTTTATTATTTCATAAACACACTTGTGCACATTAACTAGTTTTTCATAAAAACATTTCCTGTTATTTTAAAAGGGGGTTTACATTAATTTATAAATAATTGTTCAAAAAATAATTAATTATATATACATGTGTAAAATATATTTTAATTGTAAAGACCCGGAAATTTCAAGAAATTTTTTCTTAATTTTCTTTGGAATTTTACAAGAACGCAGTTTCTGACGGCGCCTGATTCTGAGGCCCGGTGTGCACGGAATTAATTTCTGAAGTTTGGATCGGGTACGTTCAGTGAACGAACGAGCATGAATTTATAACTTTTGAACCAGTTCCCAGAATCAAATTCTGAGGGCACCGATGGGACCGCAGCGCCGGTAATTTCTTAGGAACTCCTGTTCTGGAGTTGCGTTTACACGAGTGTTGATAATAAAAATTGTGGAAGTTTATTTTATAATTACACCATAATTTTTATTATTTTACTCTAAGTGTTAGTTCTTGATGGAAGTTGGGTAACCACCCAACCTCCTTTGGGAGGTTATGAGGGTGGTGGGGCCTACATGAACCCCACCCCTTCATATCCTCTAAAACCCCCCTCAACTCCCAGTTTAATTTTTGTTAACTTAAGTTATAACTTATGACTTAAATGTAATAAGTTTAATGAGGTGAGTTGTGTGTGGTTATTGAATTTCAAACTTTTGAAATTCAAATGGTAGGTTGTGTTAATAAAATAAGACTTAGTCTTATTTTATTATGTTAGAGTTTTGCAACCTTGAGAGGATTGGGGAAACATCTTCTTCTTCTTCTTCAACCTCGACGAAGAACGCGAAGAACACCATTCTTCAACGAAGAACTTCTCCACCGAAGAACACGGTTCTTCCATGACGCCGTATCCGCGACGCGACATTCTTCTTCCGCGTCATCTCTTCCACGACGGTTTTTCCGCAACGGAATCGTCGTCAACGACTTCGAATCCTCACTTCGCGACATCGACGTTCTCCCGCGATGCCCGACCTCCATGACGCTCGTCTTCCGCAGCTCGCTGACGAACACCATTACTGAACCAAGGTAGGGGTTTTATTTATTTAATTGTTCATGATTACCAACTTGATGATCTTCGTGGATTAAAACCAAATGTTATGGAATAACGCGAGGGGGTCAGACCGCACAAACACGGCCGACCCTCCTCCTTATTTTCGTATTGGTTTCTTTGTGTTTGGTACGAGAAAGCGTCGTGTCGTCGCACCACGTGGTTCATGCGGAAGGATATGCACGGCGCCGTCGTGCCGCACCATGGAAGAAAGTTTAAGAATGCGACGCCATTGCGCCGAGTCGAAGAAAACCAAAGAACCGCAGTCAGAGTTGGACCGCAGCGAAGGGGCGCGGCGCCATCGGGTCGCGCTGGAAAACTACAAAGACAACGCTAATTGTTTTGACGTGCGGATTGACGGGCGACGACGAAGCAAGCCGTTTTGGCATTTGAATCCCTTCGCAGTGAAGGTGGGGTCCCGGGGGGACCATAGGCGAAGACGGCAGGAGAAACGGACCACCGGAGCGCGTCCGGTGGTCCAGGAAAGGCGGTGGCAGCGGCGCGCCGCCGGAAGTTGCCGGCGGCGGTTGCCGCCGGCGTCAATTAGCGGCGAAGGGGGGCGGCCGCGCGCACCCCCGCCACTCCGCGGCGACCGCTCGGCCGCGGCCAGCCGGTCGGGCCGGACCGGACCATGCCGGACCGGGCCGGGCCGGGCCGGGCCCAGCCGGGTCGGACCCGGGTCGGCCCGGGCCCAGACCCCCCGTTTTTGGAGCACTTTCGGTCAAATGCCCATATCTTGAGCTGTAGACATCTGATTGACGCGCCGTAAGCGGAAACACGATCCTTGGATCGAGATGGTAGTTTCAGTATATTACACTCAAGGTTTCGGAGAACTTTGGGTATGGCGGGGTTCGTTCGTACACGAAACCAACCGGGCCCTCGGAGCGGAAACGCTCGTAACTTGAGTTCCGGACGTCCGAATGACGTGCCGTCGACTTTGTTGATTTCCTCTTAGTGAGACGGATCTTTTGGCTTACTCCGCTCAAGGTTTGGATGTCGTCGGAGTGCAGTCGGGTTGGTTCTCTCATGAAACCAACCGGGCCCCTGGAACGAAAAGGTCAATAACTCACAGACCGGGCATCTGATTGACGCGTCGTATGTCTCGTTGAATTCCTCTTGAACAGACGGAACTTTTGGTATACTTTGCCCGAGTTTTAGACGCAGTTGGAATGTGGCCGGGTTGGATTGTACCCGAAATCCAACCGAGCCCCTGGAACGGAAAAACTGATATCTTTCAGACAGGACGTACGTTTGACGAACCGTCAGCGGCGTTGATGATCACGTTGAGAAACGGTCCCTATGTGTATACCCTATGGGAGTTCGGGGTACAGTTGAGATACGGCCGGGTTGGTTCACACATGAAACCAATCGGGCCCCTGGGACGAAAAGGCTAGTAACTCACAGACTGGGCGTCCGATTGATGTGCTGTCTATTGCGTTGAGACCCCTATGACGAGGCGGTCCTTTGAGATACTTCTTCGTGGGACTTTGTGATACTTGGAGTATCGACCAGTAGCTCATGGAGCGGACCCTCCCAGAGACGAGCGTGTGGAATACGGAGACCGTGTAGCCGGCTGAGACTTGACGACTACTGATCGAACGATGGATGTGCGCTTGGTTGTAGCGGCATAGGGGAGCGCTTGGTTGTAGCAGCAGACCCACGACGGAGGTGCGTTTGGTTGTAGCGGCACGGAGAAGCGCTTGGTTGTAGCAGTAGGCCCACAGTACTCGACAGGAGGAGTACCTCAGCAGTCTTAGGTTAGCGAGCAGTACCTCGGAGTCATGACAGGACCATTGTACACTCCAAAGATGGGGTTCTTCAGCAGTTGCGGTTTCGATAATGAAAATCCTGGTTTGAGCTAAGTCTATGACTTTTGTGTTTCCTCGTGATTGAGATGGGTTACTTGATAACTTAGGTATATGTATAGGCATATACCTGGGTAGTGGTTATCCGTTGATTTCATAACCCTTGTGTTTCCTCATGATTGAGATGGGTTACTTGATAACTTAGGTATATGAATGGGAATATACCTAAGTAGAGGTTATTTGTTGAGATCTTCTTTGTGGTTATCCTTGTTAGTTTTAGTGAGACCTTGAGGGTCTCGGGGTCCCTACTGAGTATCGTTATACTCACCCTTGCACGGACTATGCCCGCACATCATTGTGTTGGTTGCAGATGACGACAGTGCTAACGGAGGCCGAGTGTTCGAGGACTGGACGGTACCCGGAGGTGGACTACAGGACGAGTCAGTACCCAGAGGTGGACTACACGACGAGTCAGTATCCGGAGGTGGACTTCGCGACGAGAGGACACACGGAGGAGGTTGATGTGCGAGAGCGTTGTGGAGGCTATCTGTACCTTCCCTTCAGGTAGGATCCATGGTGGACGATCCAGGAGCTGCGCCATCTGTACCTACCCTTCAGGTAGGATCCTAGGAGGACGACCCAAGAGCCGCTTTCGTCCTTCCAGCTGTTGTCTTTTCTGTTGTACTTGTTCAGTTGTAGTTGTACTTTCTTTTGGGTTTGTATTCTGGCCCATTTACCTTTCAACACTTCTCTTTGTACTTAGTGTTTTACTTCTGCTTGTACTCTGTGGTGTTTTGTTTACTTTTATAAAGGCAATGCCTTCCCCATTATCGGGATTTACGCCTTTGGTGCTAGTCGCCAGCCCCTGGCCTATGGAAGGCGGGCTTGGGGTAGTCACGGCACGGGCCCCGTGGACGGGTCGTGACATTAATAATAATTTTAATGACTTCTATTATAACATATAGTTTGTAATGGTAACATTTAAATTATAATTTATATTTTTTCATTTATGCTCGATGTGGTGTGTCATGTATGATATCGAACATAGCGTTTCATTCTTAAAATCTTGAGATGTTACATTCCCCCCATTTAATAAATTGAAACCTCAAAATTTCAACTCATGATCAATAATATGGGCTTGAATTTTAAAAATAACTTTATTGAAATCCCTCATCAAAAAAAGTATTAATGAGACTTCGACTATAAAATAAAGAAAGGGAAGTACAAAGGTCACTATAGATAACACATACTTAGGTTTTTTATAGGAAAACATGGATATGGAAGAGAAAAATAACCATCAAGTTGTGATGGAGAGTCACAAAAAACATGGTTAGGATAAAGTTAACAATCATAATGCCATAAATCTATGATGGGTTAGAAGGTCATTGATTTCTTAATATGAAAAGTAAAATAATAATGTTTTTTGTGAAAATTTATTTCCCTGGAGATGAGGAATTATTTAATATCTAAGAACATAAATAAATATACTTACCTTATATATTTATATAGTATAAGAATAAGTTCATCCTTATAAAATTTCATAATTATGTTGTACATCCCTAAAAATAACCTTAATCCCCAAATAACACCAAAACCCTAAAGGTTATCAATACCTTAAAATTCATGTCCAAAAGTAAAGTCATACTTTTCATTAAATAAAAACCTTACATAAGAATAAACCTAAAAAATGTAAAAAAATTATTTAATTACTTGTGATCATATCACTTAAAACCCAAGAATTAATTTCTAAAACCTAGAACATATGGTCAACCTAAAAAAATATAGGGCTTACTAGAGCTACCATATCTTCACCAGATGTCTCAACATCAACTGAAGTAGAAGAAAAAGATTTTCCTCAACCTTTTTGTTTATGATCCAAATTATTTCCTTCTTATGTAACTAAATTTGAACACAAATTATCATAATGACCCAAATCATTGTAACTAAAACACCTAACATTTGGATAGCTTTTGGTTACCCCATTCTTTTCCTGTTCAGGGCTCTTTTCTTAACATTTATGGATCTTGTGACCAAATTGATCATAATAAAAACACTTCCATGATCTAATAAAACACTGAATGAAATGTTTTTTTCTCACCCTTGGAACGTTTTTGGGTTTTACCACCAGATATATTTATTATATTCTTCCCTATTTCTGGCCACCTTGACCATTTTTTACCCTTTTTATATTTTGGAACATGAATATCTAAAAAATCTATATCAATGTTTCAGCTCAACAAAACTCTTTCTCATAACTATTAAATTATCATCGGGAAAAATATATTCATATACTTGTTTTTTATCTTTAGTAAAATATATCAATTTTATTATTAATGTCCTGAATAAAATTCAAAACATACCTTGTCAATCTTGTAATGTTTTCTTCATAGGAATCCATTAAATCATTATCCTTTTGCTTCAAATACTAGAATTATATTTCCATCGAAAGTAAAAAAACTTAGGGAAATATTTCTAAACGAATATATTCTTAAATTTTTCATATTCCATGGAATCAATATCATCTTTATCTATAGTATTCTCAACCAAATACCACCATCAGTCAACTTCAACTTGAAAATGATAAATGGAAATAGTTAACTTTTTATATAACGAACATTACATGAATTTAAATATAGTATCCATGGAATTGATCCACACTTCAAATACCACTATTTCATATGATCCATTAAATAATGGGGGATGCTTCCTCATGAAAGTATCTGATATAGACATGTTCTTTCATGGAAGATCATATTCATCTCTTTCATGGATACCATCTCTATTTATTTTCTATTTCAATTGATGCATCACTACAATAAACTATTCTATTCCATTTCTAATCATCTCGGGATGATTATATAGGATTTTATTTTCCTCACAGTTCCTTCCCATTACATCTTCCCAGTGTCCTGTAACACCCTGAGATTTTTTGATTTGTTTTTCAAATAAATTTAATCTCTTTGATATTTTTCATTTCACGCCACAATAAAAATAGTTTATTTTATATCAAATAACTATTTATGTTTTGTGTTATATGCAATAGAATTTAAATTTTACACTACACAGAACATAAATTTGTCTTTCTCTACACAAAACATCAGGACTATCTTATTTTACATGCAAGACGGACTTTCCTTGATGGCACACATAACACACAAGACCGAGTGTTACAAAACAAAAAATCATTATTTTAATAATATTATATGTACATTAAATTGATTATTATAGTATTAACTAACTTATGAATATATATAGTTTAATTCATTGGTTATATAATAATTATAAAAGAATATTGAAACTAAATGAATATAAAGGGACTGATTTTATAAAAGTCTAGTTTATGTGAGAAAGACACATCATATTAATAAGTTAATTAATTAATAATATTGAATGATATTAATTCAATTTATATGTCAAATATTAAATGAAATATTTTTTATAATCATCCAATATATTTTATATATATAAGGTAATAACAAACCCAATTTTATATTTAAAAATCTATATATTTATAAAGGTAGTTTTACCACATTTTAATGGAGAACCCATTCTAAATAATTTTTTCTGAACTTTTATATATTTAATATTTTAAAATAAACATAATTTTTAATTAAAAACATAATAATTTGTCTAGGAAATGTTTTTTGGTATTTTTCTATAAGGTTACATTTATAATGAATAGTTAAAATACTAAGTTTTAATTCAAAATATCTTTTTCATATAATTAATTTATAAAGTTAAATTATATTTTAATTTGGTTTAAAATTTTAATTTGATCATAATTTTATCAATTAATCCAATTTAGTTCATTGTAATTAATTTCACTTTGAAATTTCATATAAAAACTTAGAAAGAGTTTTGACATTTTTACATTAGAAACCCACAATGTCGTCCCATCAGTGGGATTAATTGAAAATTAATTACCATAAATTATGTTATTAGAATTTATAAAAAGTTATTATATTTTTGAAATAATCATTATTTATAATATCTAATAAGTTAAACTTTATTTTGGACCAAAATTATTGGTGAATGTGATTAAAATCAATTACAATGATTAAGAGAAAATTTTGGTACATAAAGTACTAAACCTTAAATTTTAGACCCAAAACATCCTAGACACTTTTACAACACCCATTTTCTAGAAATTCATCATCCATTAACATTAAATTCTTGTGTTGTTTTAGTTTATTATGAATTTGGTTAGGTAAAAACGTGGGTACACCAAAATTGTTTTCAAAAATGTCAGGTGTGTCTTTTCCCTTCCCTATAAAAGGTCACCACCTCTCCCTATTATGCAAACATATCAAACCAATTAGGATTGGAATATATCTACCCAATACACTTAAAAACATACCTCCCTTACTCCTTGAATAATCTCTTTGGGTTGAATGTAATTCAAGGATGGCTTTTGGCATAATCCAAAAAGAGTTACCTGATTAAGAGGTAACACCTTCTCCCAAACTCCTTCCTTTTATTTCCTTTATCCACCCCTACACTATATTTATTAAATAATTGAATAAAAACACTAGTATGTTCAATATACTATTATTTTTTATGATAATGGTTCAATCTACACTTACACACACATCCATCTAATAGGTAATTATTATACTGATTATGTGTACGATGAACTACCATCTCACTAAATGATGATTGTTCATTTTTCCATTATTTCTTATCATGGTGGAAATTATTATGGAAATTATATTAATATAATTTATATTTCATATTTATTATATCATTAATCTTATGTATTCATTTTACAACACATATATTTTTACTTTCCATTCAGTTAAATATGATAATTTTGTTTGAGGAAGTGCGGACTATCGTATCTTAAAGCGATGTGATTCGTTCACACACTACATGGAATGTATTAAGGATGAGTTCAGTTAAATTATATGATATATATGATATAATAATTCTACTATATTAAGGATATATATACATATATAGATACTTATATGTCATTTTTTCCTTTCATTCAGTACGATAATAAAAACGGAAACAATGTTAATGCGTACGTACGACTTACTGTATCCATGAACGGTGTATTACATTTCATACATATATATTATATAGATTATATTAAAACATATATAATATATATACATGATATTTATATCATTTTTTACATTCAATAAACCATTATATAAGTATAAGGACCAAAGTTATAACAAATTAAGGCACATGTGAATAACAAAGTGAATATTACCCAAAGTGAAACCTTAACACAGGATTGTTAACAAGAGGGTAATATACAGTCTTAATAAAACCATATATGTTATTAAATATAAAAATATTATTTTATAAAATATTTTTAACAAACATACATTTATTATATAAGAATCTTGTATGAGTATGAAGAGATTCAAGACACACTGTAAGGGAATTTCATCTCACTTTTTATTTCAGTGAGATACCAGCCTTATTTACTACCCATTCCATTTGTGTGGTGTGTATACTGACCATGGATGTATTATATGATTATTTTAATTATATTTAAGTGTATTTACATATCCATTTGATTATATTTGTTTCATGGAGACAATGTTTTAAAAGTTACCAAATCGATAAAATGATTTTATCTCAATTTTCCTTCTTTGAGACACATGCCATGTTATGCACCTATATTTTTCCTTGAGATGTATGTAATGAATTTGAAATGTTATATCATGAATCTAATTATTTTCATGATATATTAAGATTCATTTAATTTCATTTTCTTACTTGGGGAGTATGGTTTAAAGTTACCATGTGGTAAGAGTTTGTTGAAACAATCACACAACCTTTTGTGATTATTTATGATTATCCTCCAATTAATGAATTAATATGATCCATATATGAAGAAATATTATGAGTTTTCTTAAACTCTGTTTATTCATGTTATATCTATTTAATTGTACAATTTCTCTACTCTTTTTTGTATAATATGAATAAGAATGTGCTTTTAAGAAAGTCCAACTTTACCTCTCCCTTCGGTCAAAAATTTGGGTTCCTTCAAAACCATGTTTTCAAAAAAGGGTTTGAAAGAATATTATAATATTATACAATAATATTTTAAATAAAATTTTCCTTTTTTTTATTTTACCAATGTTTTCAAAGGAATATTCTTATCGCTTTCCGAACAATGAATTTCCCTACCTTATTTACCATGAAAAAAGAATGTTATTTCTTTTACATCATACAACATGTATGGATTTTCCCACCATAATTTCTATGAAAATTAATTTTCATGATTAAAAGGGTAATTTATAAGAAATTTTTTATTATTATTTATTATTAAAGAATTTATTTTAAAAAAAATTTGTAGCTTCTTTTTTTATGTTTTTAATGAATTTGATTTTCAAAACATTTTCAAGCTTATTTTATAAGTTTTCAATGAAAATGGTTTTCAAAACATTTTCAAGACTTATTTATAATTTTTCAAAGTATTATCAAAGATATGGATTTCAAAACATTTTCAAACTTATTTTATACATTTTCAAGGAAAAATGTTTCCAATATTTTTTCATGATTCTTTTATAAGCTTTCAAGGGAAAATTTTTTCAAAATGATTTCAAGCCTTTATTCAAAGTATTCAATTCATTTTCAAAGAAAATAGTTTTATAAAGGTTTTATGTTTTGAAAAAAAATAAAAGAAGAATGGATATTTTCCTCAAAAAAAAATTTCAAGATATTTTTTCAAGATATTTTTCATCTAAGATGACATCTGTTGATGTTACTCATAACCTTATAAGAAATAATCCAAAGGTTCTATTCATATACTTTGTTGAATGGTTAATGTTTTTATGGAATGATGCTTATGACACCCATTTCTATTCCATGAGTTATATGATTTTTAACCCCACTTATTTTCATGTGTTATGATTTAATATGATTACGAAACCTATATCTTTTCATAGATTATGATTTTATGAAATGATAATGATACCCATTTCATTTCATGGGTTTTGATTTAATTTTTATAAAACCTATGTATTTTTATGGGTCATGATATGATGAATGTTTTATTTTTTGGAACATGTATGAATGATGTTATTATGTTATGGGTGGGAAATGAATATCCCTCTAATGCATTGGGTAATGATAGAGGAATCCTGAGTATATATGTTATGCATGAACATGATTTCATGTTCACGATATTTTTCATGAAACTTATTACATGTTCACAATGTTATGCATGGACCTAGTTTCATGTCCATAAGTTTATGTGTAAACCTAATTACATGTTCAAAATGTTGTTAGTGAACCTTATTACATGTTCAAAATATTATACATGGACCTTCTTGCATGTACATAAGTATATGAATGAACCTAATTATATGTTCACAATGTTATGCTTGAACCAAATTACTTGTTCACAATGTTATACATAGACCTTGTTTGATGTCCATAATGTTTTCCGTGAACAAAATTACACATTTTCAATTTTATTCATGGACCTGGTATCATGTCTATAAGTTAATGGGGGTGATATCAAGTCATTAATTTAATGAGTGAACTTGTTTCTATATACACACATTCACAATGATATAAAGGAATGTGCATGCCAAAAATTCCATGTCCTATTATTATGTTATGATTTCATGACTTATTATCTTAATTATCTTATGATCTATATATTATGAATTTACAATATTTATTATGGTCTCTAATATTCATGGCATGATCTTAAAATGTTATTCTCATGTTCCATACCATTTTTTAATTATATTCTTTTGCATTTACTTTATTTACTCTTATTTAGAATATGATCTATTCTCTTTATTTTCATTCCTTTCTCCAGGTTATGAAGAAAGGTTTTAGGTACAAGTACTAAAGGTGAATATCCTTATGGGATTTTTTTATGATATTTCACCAAAATAGAAGTTCTTTTCCATGTTTTCAAAGAAACTAAACAATTATGATCCTCAGGCATGTATTTTTGTAATGTACTAAATATTCATCTAAATGATGTAATATCCATGTATTCTAATATTAGGTCACTATTGTTGGTATCAAAGGAAAGGTTTATTCAACCTTTGGAAACTAGGATGCTAATAATTTAGCGACATCCCTAGGTATATTTATAAGTATATGTCTAGGGATTTCTCTAAGGATAAGTATAAGGATGAGTTTACATTTAGGAAAATGTCCCTTAATTTTGGTAAAGGATAAAGTGAGTGGTTTCCTTGTAATACATTATTTCCTAGATAATATAAGTGTATGTGGATAGGTTATATATGTACATAGGGGTAATAAATCCAAATAGATGTTTTGGTCCTGAATTGGGGAAATCTGGTACACAACAATGGGCCTTACTGCATAACTGGTTTGACACTCCTGAGGGATATGCTTTGGAAATTCACAAACTATTCACAAACCTTCATGAATGGTTTTTATAGAATATGACTATGAATAACCTTGGTTAAAACTAAGGTTTCATCTATTAAAGTTTAGGTGTCATGATTTAGGCAACATATAATAATTTTTTCATGATTATGTGGATTTCTTATATGATATTTGTTTCTTTACCCTGTGCTTTCTGGTTTTAGTCAATAAAGAGAACTATAAGGAACATGGTTAAAATTGAATGTTTTAGATTTGTAAAGTGTGGGAATAATAAAAATTGATTTCCCAAGTGGAATTCTCATAAAGAGAATTAGGAAGTTGGTATGAGTATTGTTTATAATTATGAAGATAAAGAGACCACACACGACATATGAAAGGCATGTGATGTTCTTATGGTATTTTTTACATTGATCATAAAAAGCATAATGATATTGAGGTTAAAGAACCTTAATAAATTATTAATATTTCATATTCTAGGAAAAGGTATTAAAATATAATTTGATGAATCCTTAGTAATGGTTTAATAATAAAGGTTGATGAATGAAGTACTTATGTTTTAGAATTCAAAGATTACATTATAGTAATCATGAAATATATAAGTATTTCTAGTATACAATTTCCTTAAGGATTGAAAAGTTTATTTTTAATGGTGAGGAAGAAATATATAAGTGATATTTTTATTAAGGTAAGGTAACCCTTAATGTGATAAATATGTTGAGAAAATTATGTATCGCTTGAATAAAGTGATGACTGATTTGGATAATGTAAATTGAATAAAACTGATTACCCTGGATCTAATTATTGATTCTTTGAAAAAGTATTATATTTCATAATGGATAAAGTTTACAACTTTTTTGATATAAGGAATATGTACAGTAATTTTTTGAATAAGGAAGCATGTATGTTTTTTAAAAAGTATTTATGGAATTTTTGTTATTACAATGTTTTAAGAGAATATATGATGAAGGTATTCACATTTTTGGAATGTTACAACCATGAGATACTTTGTGATATATGGGGGATCAATGTTAAGATAATATTTTTTCTTCTTTATAAATATTTGGATTTTTATATTTCAGATGGGTTTTGAGGCTAACCATTTATGGAAAGATTAATTTAAACATTGGATGAAGTTTGTAAGAATAAAGTATTTTCATTCCACGTGATGATTTAAGCATATTGGATAACCAGTTATAAAAACATGGTATTGATGATAAATGATGATAGATGGGATTAAATATCATGGATTTCATGATTAGTTAGTCTTCATGAATGAAAAATGCACCTTCATTTTTGGAGAAGGAGGTGAAGTGGATTAAGGAACAAAGAACAGTGAGGTTGACTTGAAATAATGAAAGTATATATTTTTATGAAAATTATTTAACTTTAGGAAAGAGGACCTTGAAATGAAAAATGTTATCCTAGTACCTCCATTTATAATGAATAAGATGGTCCCTTAGTTCATCGTAGATTTAGAGATTTCTGGTTATTAACTTTCTCTTGACCATGTTCTCTATCACTCTCCATCATAACGTGATGGTGATATTTGTCTTCCATGTCCAAGGTTTCACTTCCCACCTATGTTATTCTATGTTGGAATCTCGTTATGAGTTTCTTTGGGAAACCATTATGGTTCAAAATTTCTATTTTTAAGGATAGTTTTACTATTAATTTTTACAATATGGATTTCTATGAATTAAAATTTCAAGTATTAAGACTTTGAAAACCCAGAATAATTTCAAGGGTGAAGTTAATTTAAGGGGGTAGAATGTAACACCCTAATATTTTTTTCAAATTAATTTAATCAATTCAATATTTTTTCATTTCACGCCATACTGAAAATAGTTTATTTTATATAAAATACATATGTCTAGCTTGTGTTATATGCAATAGAATGTTAATCATGCATGAAGCACAACATAAATTTTATCTTAATCTACATAGCACACTAATTTTATCTTACGTTACATGCTAGACTGACTTTCCTTAATGGCTTACACAACACGAAAGACCGAGTGTCACCAAACAATAAATCATTATTAAAATATTATTATGTGGAAATTAAATTTATGATTATTGGATTAAATATCTAATTAATATTTATATTTTAATTAATTTTTTATCAAATTATTAGAAAATAATATTGAAACCAAATGAATATAAAGAGAATTATTTTACAAAAGTCGGTTTTATGTGAAAAATATGATTTATATTTATAAGTTAAAAAAATTTATAACAGTGAACTATATTAATTAAATTTATAAGTTATAAATTGAAAAAATATATTTTTAATAATATTCCAACAGATTTTATAGATATAATATAAGAACAAACCCAATTTTCTTCTTAAAAATCTATATTTTTATAAATATAGTTTGACCACCCTTTAATGGAGAACCCATTTTAAATCCAAATTTTTGAAATTTTATAGATTAAATTTGTCAAAAATAAAATTCATATTTAAAATTAAAACAAAAAAATTAGGCTAGGATAAATTTTTGATATTTTTCTGTAATGTTACTTTTTTTAATCAATAATTAAAAATACTAAATTTCGATTCAAAATTTATTTTTCATCTAATTAATTTATAAGGTTAAATTATATGTTAATTTGGTTTAAAAGATTAATTAGATCATAAATTTTTTAATTAATCCAATTTAGGTCATTGGAATCAATTTCACAGTGAAATTGACTATAAAAGCATAGAAAACGTTTGGACGTTTTTACTTTAAAAAACATAGTATCATCCCATCACCAGGATTGATTTTAAATTAATTTTTGTCACTTTTGTGCTTAGAATTTGAAAAACTGGATTCCATATTTGGAATAAATATAATTTATAATGTAAAATAAGTTCAAATTTGTTTTTAACAAAATATTAGTGAAAGTGATTTAAATTAATTACAATTGTTAAGAGAAAAATTAGGTTAATAATGTTCTAAACCTTAAATTAAATACCAAAACGTCTTAGATATTTTTCCAACACCCATTGGATGGAATTTAATTTTCTATTGACCTTCAATTCTTGATTTTTGTTGGGTTTTTGTGACTTTTTTAGGTATAAATGTGGCTACACCTGACTTGTTTTCAAAAATGCCATGTGTGTCCTTTCCCTTTCTTATAAAAGGGCGCCACATCTCCCTCTAATTTATACCTCTACAAATAATTAGGGTTGTACAATATCTTCCCAATAAGGTTCCCAAAATACCTCATTTCCTTATTGAAGCCTACCTTTTGGTAGAATGAAATCTGAGGAATACTTTTTGGACAAACCAAAATGAGTACCTGATTAAGAGGTAACACCATCTCCAAATCTCCTTTCATTTATTTACTTTTATCACCCCTCTACTATCTTTATTGTATTATTTTATAACAAAAATAGTATATCAAACATATTAGGATGTTTCTATGATATTTTTTTACCTACACTTACACACACATCTATCTAATGGATAACAAACATATTGTTTATGTTTACAGTGAACTACCTCCTCACTAAATAATGATCGCTCATTTTTCCTTTACCACCTCTCATGGTGGAAATTATGATGGAAATCACATTTATATATGTCATATATTATATTTCTTATATATTTAAAATTATTTATTCCTTTTAAAGAACATACCTTTTTTACTTTCCATTCGATGTAAATATGTTAATTTTATTTGAGGAAGTGTGGACTACCACCACCTCAAATCGATGTGATTCATTCACACACTATATGGAATGTATTAAGGATGGTTTTAGTAAACTTAAATAATATATATTATATATTAATTATACTGTAATAATGATATATATACAAATATAGACACTTATGTATCATTTTATTTCTTTCTTTCAATACAACAATAAAAATGGAAACAATGTTTATGTGTACATACAACTTACTATATCCATGAACGGTGTATTCCATTTCATAAATATATAATATATAGATTATTATAATAAAAATATAATGTATATAAATTATATTTATATCATGTTTTACATTATAGAAATCATGATATAAGTATAACGCCCAAAGATATAACAAATTAAGGCACATACGAAGAACAAAGTGAATATTACCCAAAATAAAACATTAACATAGGATTGTTAACAATAAGGTAATATAAAGTCTTAATTAAACCATATATAGTTTTAGATATAAGAAAAACTTATTGAATATATGTATAATAAACTTATATTTATTATATAGGAAGCTTATTTTAGTAGATAGAGAGTCAATACATAAGGTAATGTAATTTCATCTCACTTTTTATTTCCATGAGATACATCCCTTATTCCGTACCAATTATTTTAATGTGGTATGTATACCTACCATGGATGTATTATATTATTGTTGTAATTATATTTATTTATATTTTTACATACATTTTATTATATTACTTTCATGGGGACTATGTTTCCAAAGATACCAAATCGGTAAAATGATTTTTTTCTCAATTTTCCTTTTATGAGACACATGTCAAGTTATGCACATATATTTTTCCATGAGGTCTATATACTACCTTTTAAATTTTGTATCATAATATCAATATTTTCATTATATATTAAAATTAATGTAATTTAAATTTCTTACACAAAGACTATGGTTCAAAGTTACCAAATGGTAAGAGTTTGTTGAAATAATATCATCACCATTAAAGATTGTTTATAATTATGACCCCATTGATGAAATACTATTATAAATATCTCAATAACTCTTATGAGGTTTCTTAAACTTTGATTATTCATGTTATATCCATGTAATTGTACCATTTCTCTATGTTCTAACACATAATATGAACTAGAAAGTCCTTTTAAGAAAGTCTGAACTTACCTCTCACTTTGGTTGTGAATCTATATTCCTTCAAAACCATGTCTTCAAAAAAGGGTTTCCCATAATACACAAAATATTATAATATAATATTTAAAATTATTTTTTACCTTTTTTTATTTTACAAATATTTTCAAATTAATCATCTTGTCTCTTTCTGAACAAGGATTTTTTTTACGTTTTTACCATGAAAAAAATGCCTTTTTTCACCTCATATTTTATGTATAGATTTACCCTAAATCATTTATATTAATCCTCATTTGCATGCTTAAATGGTTAGTTTTTAAGAAAATGTTTTTTTAGAATTAATTTTCAAATAAATGTTTTTTGAAATGCTTTTAAGATTCTTTTATAAAATTTTAAGGAAAATGATTTTCCAAAATGTTTCAAGATTATTTTATAAGTTTCCACAGAAAATTGGTTTCAAAATATTTCAATCCATATTTATACATTTTCAATGTTATTTCAATGAAATGGGAATCAAAAAAATTTCAATCATATTTAATAAGTTTTCAGAGAAATTTAATTACAAAATGTTTTAATGATTTTTTAATAAGTTTTCAAGGGAAAAGGTTTCCAAAATGATTTCAATACTTATTTCT
Organism: Viscum album; assembly: GCA_963277665.1. Taxonomy (NCBI): domain Eukaryota; kingdom Viridiplantae; phylum Streptophyta; class Magnoliopsida; order Santalales; family Viscaceae; genus Viscum; species Viscum album. The sequence continues at coordinate 1,186,380,083 of OY728143.1, read as the reverse complement.
ACGATTTCAATGAATTCTCAAAGAAAATGGTTTTCTAGAGGTTTTATGGTATAAAAATAATTTTCAAATAAGAAAGGATATTTTCCTTAGTAAATCGTACCAAAATATATTTCCCAGTTATTTTTCATCTAAGATGACATATGATGATCTTAATTATACCCTTTTAATAAATCCTCCAAAGGTTCAATTAATATCTTTTTTAAATGATTTATGTTTTGATGGAATGATTATTATGACACTTGTTTCTCTTCCATGTTTTATATTATTTTGAAACCTGCATCTTTTCATGGGTTATGCTTTGATGAAATGATTACGGAATCTATCACTTTTTATAGTTTATGATTTGATGAAATGTTAATGATACCCATTTAATTTCATGGGTTATGATTTGATTTTTATAAAACTTGTGTCTTTTTATAGGTCATGATATGATGAATGATTTATTTTGTGTCACGTGTATGAATGATTTTATTATGAGATGGGTGGTACCTATATCTCTCTCCAATGCATTGGGAAATGATGGAGGACTCATGAGTATATATGTTATACACAAACCAGATTTCATGATCACATTATTATGCGTGAACCTGATTATATATTCACAATGTTATGCATGGATCTAGTTTCATGTCCATAAGTTTATGCATGAACCTGATTACATGTAAAAAATGTTATGAGTTAACCTATTTACATGTTTATAATATTATGCATGGGCCTAGTTTCATGTCTAAAAGTTTATGTGTGATCCTGATTACATGTTCACAATGTTATGCATCAACCTTATTACATATTCATAATGTTATGCATGGTACTAGTTTCATGTCCATAAGGTTATGCATGAACCTAATTACACATTAAAATTTTTATAAATGGACCAGTTTTCTTGTCCATAAGTTGATGTGGGGGGGAGGGGGCGGATTTCATGTCCTTAACTTAATGAGTGAACATGTTCTTACTTACACATGTAGAAAACATTATAAACAAATATGCATGCCAAAAATTCCATGTATTTTTTCAATATTATTCTTTCTTGAATTATGTTCTTAATTTTCTTATGATCCATATCTTATGAACTACCAATATTTATTATGGTCTCTAATATGTAGGGTGTGATATTAAAATGGTATGCTCAAGTTATATACCTATTTTTTTCATTTTATGCTTACAAACTTCCTTTATTTACCATTAATATGCATATGAACTCACCCCTTTGTTATGTTTCATTTACCCAGGTCATGAAGAAAGGTTTTATGTAGATATACTAAAGGTGAAGATCTTTATGGGAGATTTTGAATATGTTTCTTCAGGATAGAATACTTGTTTCTAGGTTTCACTAAACTATTATAGCCCCCATGTTTTCATTTTCATTTTTTACTAAATGTTTATCTAAAATGATGTAATATCCATGTATGATAAGTCTGGGTTGCTATATGTATTATGTGGGAAATCATTCTGAAAAGATATAGTTTAGGTGGAGCAATAAGGCAATCTTAAAATGCTACTTCCTTTTAAATTAATGATAAAGTAAAATCTTCTAAGGGAATGCTATTAACACTATCCTAAGATCTAAAGTTCTCTAAACCATAATATAATACCAACTATAAAGCCCCAAACATAAAAATTATATATCCAAGTGTTTTTTGAACTAGATTTCACATTTGATGATTTTTTCAGTTTAGAGTTTTAGAGAATTAGGACAAACTCTTAAAAATTAAACCATACATTACAAATGGACACTTATTCTATGTATGCATTTTTTACACTAAAAGAAACTCTTTTAAAATAAAACATGATTTATTTTCAAGAAAAATATTCAATACTTTCATTATGACATGTTCTTATTATTTACCAATCTTAAGACCTTTGAAAATAATTTTAAAAACTTGGGATGAGCACACAAATCTTAGTAAAGGATATAAAATGAAAGAAAATTGTTACATCATTAAAATCATGAAAACTCATATAACATTTACCTTTATCTTAAAATTTTATAGATGATATGAAATAATTAATTTTTATATGAAAAAAAGACACATATTTTGGTCAAATAAAATCATTAAACCCCATAGCATGAAATTTAAACTCCTTTAGGTTTCTTCGAGCATCACACACCTAAAACCCTTTCGAACCCCATTAAATTAAAATAACCATATAGCCAACTTATAATTAAGATATTATGTACTTACTAAATTCTATCTAAGGAACCCCATGTTAAGATATAATGGGATTAATGGGTACTATCTGGGAAACCCCATGTTAAGATATAACAGGCTTACCCGATGTTATCTGAGCTACCCCATGTTAAGCTATAATGGGCTTTCTCAGTGCTATCTGGGACACCCCTTGTATAAGATATATCAGGATCACCTGTTTCATATAACTCTCTTGCACCATATCATTAATATAATTTTTTCATCATGAACACTTTTCCCATATGAAAACTGTTTTGGATAAAAATACCATTTTCTTTCAAGAACCCATTTTCAATATCAAGACACCCTTTTCCTTAATTTTTTTTCTATAAAAATAAACCAAAAAAATATATATAATGTTTTTCATTTTTGAAAACATGAAATATATAAATTTAAAATGATAATAAATTAATGGAAACAATGAGTGAAACATATTTTTCACCATATATATTAAGAATATAACATTATTTTTTTAGTTTTTCAAAACATTCCATATAAAACCCCATAAAAATTACTTTTTGAAAATAATTAAATGAAATTTAAATAAAAATAATATGACCTTTATAATCCTTTTATATCCATATAAATAAATATGTAAAATAATATAAATAATATTGACATGGAGAAAAAGATTTGATAATTAAATCATTAAACATTCATGGTGTCCCATACCACTTTAAATATTTAAATCATAATCTCCATGAAATAATACATTTACAAAAACCTTAAATAACATGAGTATAAATAAAATATGGATATTAAATTTAATATTAGCTATATATATACACTTTATAAAATAATAAAAGGTGCATATCATCGAGAAATATATAAATGAATAGAGATTGAGATGAAATCCCTTATCTTGAGTCAAACTCATCACGTACAATCATTATCTTACGGAATAATAAACTTAGGTTTATTTTTTACATGATTTAGAACCTTTTTAAAGTTATTATTTGATTTTATTCATTTATTAATAACCTTTTGTATAGCCCCTTTAGTAAATTTCTGGTAAAATTTCATAATTGGTGTGAGTTACTCATGTTTTAAAACTAAATATAATTTTTGAGCATTATTTGAAGTGGTCCAATTTAGTTAGTTTACTATTTTAATTATAAATCTCACAATGATTATCCAAATTTCATGATTCTTGTTTTTTAGGATTTCGTATTCAATTTTCCACAAATAATTAGAAGGAATAACTATCAAATTCTACAATTTGAAGGGTCATATAGACCATACAAAAAGGCCCACAGAATCTGTGAAGAAAATAGACCAGTCATGAAGATTTAATTATTGGGATAAATAAAGAAGTAAAAAATATTTTATTCTACACAAAAATTTGGGGGACAATACCATTAATATTTTATAAAAATTTCAAGGCCCGAATTTATGAGAAACAGAACTAACTGATGAACTTAAATCTAGTCCACCATTCTGTCTGGGAATTAAAATAAAAAACTCAATATTAACATTTATCCTGGTAGATACATACCTTATAGATGATAGTTTTTAGTGTAAAATTTGTGTTAACGAGGCCAACATTTTTTAAGAAAGTGTTCAGATTTGAATTAATATTCCTATTCAAAAACCCATTCACATTTTGGCCTTGAAAAACTCTGGATTGAAATGGATAGATTAAAATTGCCTAATAAAATTTCCATAACATTGGATCATTAAGTCCAATGGCCTCCGTATTTTCATAGAAGACATAAGACGTATATATATATACAACTTTTAAGAAGGCCATATCCTTGTATTAATATGTAAGGTTGGAAAAATTTGGGATCCTAATATAGTGGATGATTTGGATTGCAAACAGTCCACCGCCATTGGGCTATAAATACATCCCCCTCTTCTCCTTGCATGCGGTTGGAATTTCATAAGGTAAAAGCATAAATTGGCATGAACAAAGCCGTTACAAAGGATTTTGAGTACCTTACATATTCATCTTTTCACTTGATACACCCTTCCTTCTCTCTTTGTTTTCATGTTCTTTTCTATTCTTCTTATTTTTAATTGTGTAAGTTTGTTTTCTTTTCAATTGAATTTCAATACATGTTTCTTATTATTCATCTATTATTCTCATACACATTATTTTAAATAATAGTAATGGTCTTAAAATAGTTTAAATATATTTGAATCCCCTTACCTTATTTTTCTTTCTCATTCAATCAAAATTACGTATTTAATTCGCTTCATCATTTTTGCATCTGTTCGATGCACAACTATTTTCGTATCCCTTTCATTTTTTTGTCTTATTAATTCATCATCAGAAAAATAATAAAATATATTACTAATCATCTTAATGGATGAGTAAATCTTCCATTGGGGTGAATTATAATTCTTTATTTTAAGTGATTGAGTGATTTTTCTCGATGAATATTATTTTAATTAACATTGGGAATGTTAAACATAACATGTCATGGATTAATGACATATTTTTCTTAATGTATGGATTCCATGGATTATTGGAACCATAAATACATTACTATTAACATTTTATAATTGAGATTAGAACTCTAAGTTATGTTAAGGCTTGGATTAATTACTTAACACTTGGGAATTACAATCAACATCATCTTGTAAAGTGGGTGTTAATTTAATGCAATATAAAGCAAATATCAAAGATATCACAAGCTTAACTCCCTAATAATGAACTTACCACAATCTTAATAAAATTTTTATATCAAGCAACAACCACTAATAACTTCATTTAAAATCTACAAACAAACCCCCAAATCAAAATATAATCAACTAAAATCAATCAACCATTTAAATGATTAATCACCGAGGATTCAACCCGAGTGATAATATACACATTAGCAGAGCACCGAAACCTTGAACGATCGATAGGTGGCAATCAGCCATGCTTAAAATGGAACTGTTTCTATTTATGGTTTATTAAGTATTTATTAGTTTTTTTATTATAAAAAACATAAAAACACCAAAAAACAAAATTTAAAAAAAAAGAAAAAAAAGAAAAACCAGTCTTCTTATGAAAATAATAATCAAGAAAAACACAGAGATAAACCCTTCTTCCTCACCCTTCCAAATTTTCTCTGAATTCCACGTAGCCTCCAAACCAATCCCTCAGATCTATTTGACCCTAAAATAGAGTTAACTCTTTTCCAACTTACAAAAAACATAATTCATAGTAAAATAATTCATGAACGAGTCCTTATACAACCAATTGAATTAGATATGGCTAATCCTAGGGAATAAACACTTAATTAACTTTTTTCCCCTAATATGAATTACCAACCCCTTGGTATTCAATATCCAAACATATAGGCTAACTTTGAACTCAAATCGATTTTGATTCATCTTCTTCCTTATTTACATGGGCTAAATGCTGAGGATCCACATCTTCATCTTAAAGAGTTCTAGGTGGTGTACTCTACCATGAAGCCTCAAGGGGTTTCTGAGGAAAAAATAAAACTCCGAAAATTCCCTTTATCCTTAGCTAACACTACCTAGTCATGGCTCTACAACCTCCTTCCTAGTTCCGTAACCATATGGAATGACATTAAGAGACTTTTCTTATACAAATCCTTTCCTGATTCTCGTACTACTTCTATCAGAAAAGAGATAAGTTTTATTTGTCAATTCCCAAATTAATCACTCCATGAGTATTGGGATAGGTTCAAAAAGCTTGTGGAAACCTGTATATATCACCAAATCCCTGACCAACTCTTTGTCCAATACTTCTTTGTGGGGTTATTCACTATGGAGAGAACTATCATTGATGCCACAAGTGGTAATGCTCTTACTGATAAAACTCATGTATCTTGAAGAGATATCATAAGAAACATGGCTACAAACACACAACAATTCCATACTCAAGCACATGCTCAAGTAAAAAAACCCAAGATAGTCAATCGATAGATCCAAACAAGATGACATAGTGGATGAGTGAACTTACTGGTCTTGTGCGACAACTAGTTGTGGCTACCAAATCCCCAACCTCATCTTCTCTACAATCTCTGTTCATGGGACATATCAAGAACTATAGAATCTGTAGCTCCCCATATCATCCAACTAACATGTGTAAAAAACATCAAGAGGATCCATCTGATTCATTCAGACCAATGGAGATCAATTCAGCATATGCTCATAGGAACAACAAACCTCAAAAATCATGTTAGTTCATTAAAAACTTCAACCAACCCCACTCTGAGCCATTCTCTTCTACCTTCCACTAAGGATGAGGTATTATAATCCCATTTCTCATCCCCCTCAATTCCCACCTCAAAACCCCAAAAAATCCAATATAGTCAAGGCGTTGGTAACTTCTAAAAACCTTATGAATTTTTTCATCAACCTCAAATGACCAATCCTCCTCTTTCATATCCTATATTACACTATCCTAATGAGCCTTCCCAATTCCCTAAATAATGCAATTTCTTTCCCAAGAACCAAAATCAAGGAAATCTGAATTTGGGACAAGACTCTTCTTCCAAGCACCCATGGGAAAGTGCAGTGGATGATCTTGCCTCCTTCACATGTTCTAGCCTTAACAATATTGAAACCCAAATTTCCCAACTTGCATCCCACCTAAGCTAGAAACAGCAATCAAATTATTACCAACTCTTATATCAACCATTACCCAACCCTAAGGATAATTTAAGTAAAATTTCACTTTAATCTGGAAATAAAATAGTTATTCCTCATGATGAGTCCTACAACTCCCCTTTAAACATTGACCGAGAAAATAGAAAGAAAAAAAATTAGAAAAGGAACCTAATTCCATTCCCTCACCTCATTCTATTTCACTTAGGAACCCAAAATTTCAAAGACAAGAAAGTCCTTTGATCCTGATCCTAAAATGCTCTACATTTTTAGATGCGTTAAATTCAACATTACCCTCTTAAATAACATAATAAAAATCCCTAAGTATTCCATGTTTCTTAAGGAATTGTCCACCCATAGAGGAAACATAGGACCTTCCAAAATATTTCCATCCAACATTCTATTCCAATAAAGTTGGAACATCCAGGGACCTTTCTAGTTCCATGCCAAATTAGAAGTTCCAACTTTGATAATGAACTCATATACCTGGGATCCTTAATTAATTTCATGACCAAATCCATCTTCTCTGACCTCAGTATAGGTCCCTTACATCCAATGGGTGTTATCATTAAATTATCCAATTGAAGAACTTCCAATCCCGAGGGAATAATTGGGGATGTCTTAGTTCATGTCAATGATCTTATATTCCCAGAAGATTTCTATGTCCTTGACATGGAAGGTGAGATGAACTCTTCCTGATCTCCCCTAATTCACAGAATAGCATTCCTAATGACAGTGAGAACCAAGATTGATGTCAATTCAGGCATCTTATCCCTAGATTTTGGTGACCAACTAGTCAAGTTATACATTTTCCAAGAAATGTGATACTCAACTGAGGATCACTCTGGATTCTCAATCCATGCTTCCGAGGAAACTTATGAGAGTCAATTAAACCCCATTCAAACATGTTCATCATGTTCTAATGATATGCGATCTTGTGAAATCTGCACCATAATCAACCAAGTTATAAATGGTGAAGTTGATGTGGACCTCTCATTCATAGAACCCAACAATCTAGAGGATATTGAAAAATCTCTAGAATCCCACATCAACTCTGATCTATAATACTCCACCTTGGATAGTATTAAGGAAAATGATTCAAAACCAACTGAAATTCATTCCTCTATTCTTGAGTTGACTAGACCATAAATGAGATGACATTGATCAAAAACCACTTCCTGAACACTTGAAATATGCATTCCTTTGTCATGATCACTCTTATCCTTTCATTATCTCTGCTTCAATTACTGAAATCGAGGAGTCCAAACTTTTCCAGTTGTTATAGGAAAAAAATGCCTTAGGTTGGAACCCAAAGGACATACCAAGAATCAACCCTTCTCTTTTCATGCATCTCATCCATCTTGAGGAATCATCCAAACCAATTAGACAACCACCAATAAGACTCAATCCACTCATACTTGAGGTAATTATGGAAGATATCACTAAGATTCTTCAAGATAGTATTATCTACCCAATTTATGACAATGAATGGATTAGTCCAATTCAAGTTGTACCTAATAAGGGAGGGGTAACTGTTGTCACAAATGAACATGGTGAGGTACTCACAACTCGAGTGAAGAAAAAATGGGATGTGTGCATCGACAAAAGGAAATTGAATGTTGAAACAAGAAAATACAACTACCCTCTTTCATTACTTGATCAAATGCTATTACGGTTATCTGGAAACTCACACTATTGTTTTCTTTATGGATACACCGACTAATTACAAATCTTAATCGCACCTCAGAACCAAGAAAAAACAACATTAACTTGCCCCTATGGAACATATGTATATAAGAGAATGCCTTTTGGGTTATTCAATGATCATGAAACCTTGAAAAAGTGTATGATGAATATATTTTCTAAATTCACTTAACATTGTATGAAAGTCTTCAAGGATGACTTTACCATTTATAGTGAGTCATTTGAATATTACATCAATTCACTCTTTCTAGTCCTTCCAAAGTGTGTCAAGTGTAACCTTGTGTTAAATTTTGAAAAATGTCACTTTATGGTTGAAAATCGGATGTTTCTAGGGAACATAGTTTCAAAAAGGGGTATTGAAGTTGTTCCTTCCAAAATTGAAGTGATCCAATCACTTCTTGAACCCACCACTATTATAGACATTTGTTTATTCCTCATTCATGCAGGTTTTTATCGGAAATTCATCTATAACTTCGGTATAATTTTCCTCCCAGCCACTAGGATTCTTCAAAATGATGTTGAATTCTATTTAAATGGGTATTTCAAGAGATCCCCCATTGAAATCACAAATGTTCTCACAAATGACCCAATAATCCAACCCCTAGATTTTTATTTACCCTTTGAGATGATGAGTGATGATTCTGATAGATCCATTGGGGTTGTTCTTGGTCAAAGAAGAGAAAAAATTCCTCATGCCATATATTATGCCTCAAAAACATTGTTTGAGACTCAATATTACTAAATTGTGACTGAAAAGGAACTTTTAGTAGTGGTTTTTTCCATAGATAAATTATGGTCCTTTCTTAGGTGCCAAAATCATCATCTTCACAAACCATTATTCTATAATGTTCTTACTCAAGAAAAGTGATTCCAAACCAGGATAATAAGATGGATCCTATTCCTCCAAGAGTTTAACCTTGAAATCAATGATAGGCCAGAAAATGAAAACCCTTTGGCGGATCACCTGAGTAGAATATATAATTCTTCTCATTTAGAAATCAATGATCCTGAATTCCCTACTGAGCATCTTTCATATCTCACTCAAAAGTCACCATGGTATTACCCAATTGTAAATCAATTGGTTTCTGGTGTTTTTTCTAAAAATATTTTAAATTAATATAAAATGAAGTTGAAAATTGATTCCAAATACTATTTTTGGGATGAAAATAATATTTGGAAAACTAGGGATAACATGGTAATCAGGAGATGTGTCGATGAATATAAATATTTCTCCATCTTGGAATTTTTTCACTCAATGCCTGGTGCTAGAAAATTTGGACCAAAAAGGACCTCCCAAAAGGTCATAGACTCAGAATTCTTCTGGAATTCACTCTTCTGGTACTCACATGAGTTCTATCAATCATGTCCCACTTTCAAAGATTTTTGGCACAATTTACAATAGAAATTAAATTCCCCAAAAGCATTTAATCTTCTATGATATCTTCGATGTTTGGGTTATCGATTTCATGGGGCCATTACCCCCTTCTAATGGATTCTCATACATTATTCTTATGGTCAATTATGTTTCTAAGTGGGTTGAGGCTAGACCCACTAGAAAGAATGATTCACATACTGTTAGTGAGTTCTTAAAAACCCACATCTTTTATATATTTGGAACTCCTTGCGCCTTGATCAGTGACTTAAGAAACCATTTTTTTAATAGAACCATGGAATATATTTTGAAAAAAATGGTGTTGTACATAAAACTTCAACTTCATATCATCCCCAAACAAATGGAATGGATGAACTCTCTAATTGAGAAGTGAAAAAGAGTGATTGATATAATTTTTAAGCCCACCAGAAAAGACTGGCCTGAGAGACTTGGTGAAACACATTGGTCTTATCAAACTACCTATAAAACACACATTAGGATGTCTCCTTTTAGGCTAGTTTTTGGTAAATCATGTCATTTTCCAGATGAAATCCAATATAAGTTATTTTGTGCTATGAAAACTTGTAATTTTGATTGTGAAAAACTAGGTGAATAAAGATTGTTGCAGTTGACTGAATTGGAGGAGATTCAATGGGATTACTGTAAGAATTCCAATCTGTACAAAGAAAAGGCTAAGTTACTCCATGATAAACACATCAAGAGAAAGGTATTCCATGAAGATAAAAAGGTATTGATTTTCAACTATTGATTTTGTATTCACCCATGTAAGTTTAATTATTTTTTTTGAAGGCCCTTTTATTGTTTCTTATGTTTACCCATTTGGAGTAGTGCATGTCCAAGGCCCCTCTTTCAAAAGGACATTCATGGTTAATGGACATCAGTTAAAGCATCACCATGAGAGGAAACACATTCCGGGAACCACCTCAACTTCCATCAGATCCAAAAATTCCACCGAACCACCACTAGATCGAGACGGAGACCCACCAAATCAAATCAGGGGTACAAATTTCCCTTTAACTCCTTATATCTCTCTTATTCCTTAGTCTTTATATCTCTCAATTTTTCTTCTTCTTCCTCTCTTTTTTATTTTTTTACCACTTTCAAAATCATTTTTTTTCTTTATCTCTTTCTCTTTTGTGTGGTTATTTATTTTAAACACAATTAAAAACTAAAAAAACTAAAAAAATGGTGAAAAAAGAGTCATACTTACTCACCATCAAATTTTGAAATTTTATCCAACCATTTTGGGGTGTCAAACAATGTGTTTTCATCTTTTTTTTTTGTATTTTCATCATAATTTTGGATAAATAATCTTGTACCAAAACCAAAGACTTTTGAATGATGAGTTTTTTCTTTGTAAAATGATTCTTTTCCAACTATGATGAACAAAATTCTATTTCATGGAATGACTACCTATATCCATCTTTTCAACATGTGTGCTTCCACCCCCGATTGTGAGTCATGAGTTTGTGGACCTTTGAGCTGAATTTACTACTTTGGTGTGCATTAATATGATCAAGGAATTTTCTTAACCTCATGAGAATCACAATATCCAAATAGCCTCACATTACCCTTAAATTTATTATACTTTTGAATTCCCCTCTGATCCTATAAGAACCTTTTATTTGATATCCACACTACAAGCCCAATACCTTATCCCACCCAACATCCACATGGATTTACATAGAATTATTTATTGAAATTTAAGTGTGGGGGGATAGATTTCATTTTTGGGTATCCTTTTCATAATATTTCAGGGTGTTATCATATGATTGAGGGAAATAATCAATTTAGTGTGGGATGGGGGATGCTTTCATTCAGTAATTTCAGAGAATGTACTTTAATTTATGTAATTTTGTAAATGTTATTGACAATTGTTCAAAAAAATCAAAAAAAACATAAAAAATGGGTTGTGTCTAGAGAGGGTCAAAAATTACTCTTTATCAATTATTGATCTTTTTATAACTACTACAATTAGTGTCATGAGGAGATAAAATACAGGATGGGAGATGAGTGTGAGATTTTTTTTAAGTTCAACTTTCAAATGAAATCAAAAAAATGAAAAGAAAAGAAAAAAGAACACCTGTATTATATATTCTTATATAATTGAGAGAAGTTATGTGTTTTGTAAATATTTCATCTTCTCATAACCTTAAAATCTTGTTCCTCGCTTGTGTATTTCTTCACACCATCATTCCCTTTTAAATATGGGTTTCCATTTCCTTTCATGTTTCATTTCAAAAAAGACGTGCATTTTTTTACCCATGATGATGTTTTACCCCTCTTATCCTATCTCATTGACATTATATTACTACCATCCTATAGATATATAAAAGTCCCTTAAAAATACCTCTTGATTCTTATGAACTTTAGGATTTGAATGAAAGCTAATAACTCTTTCAGACTCTAATATTTTCTCTTCTGGTTGGTGAATGAGTAAACCTCCAGAAATAAATTTTTATCATCTTGAGAGGAGTGAGTTTTGAGTACCTACAATTTCTATTTATAAATTTAATCAGGAAAAATGAATTCTTTTTGTAATATTATTTCCATAACTATTAGTGGTGTAATTCAATGTGGATGAGTGAAATAGTCTAAACCTCCCCAGATTGGGGAAAAGAAAATTTTAATATTTGTTGGAGAGTGAAAAATATTGAGTAATGTTTTTTGTTGCACATGAGGACATTAACAAGACTAATTTTGGGTGAGATAATGTTATTAAATTATTCATAACTTTTTTTATACTCTCTTTAGTAAAATTCTGGTAAAAATTCATAATTGGTGTGAGATACTCATGGTTTAATACCAAAATATAATTTTTGAGCATTTTTTGAAGTAGTAAAATTAAGTTGGTTTACTATTTTAATTATAAATCTCAACCCTATTATCAAAATTTAATGATTATAGTTTTTTATGATTCCTTATTCAGTTTACCACATATAATTATGAGGAATCATTGTCCAATTCTTCCATTTGAAGGGTCATATGGACCACAAAAAAATACCACATAATCTGTGAAGAAAATGGACCATCCATAAATATTGAATTACTGGGAGAAATCCAGAAGTAAAAAATATTTGATTCTCTACCAAAGGTTGGGGGAAAATACCATTAATATTTGATAAAAATATAAAGTCCCAAATACACTATAAAGGGGCCCAACTATATGAATTTAAATCCATCCCACCATTCTATTTGGGAATTAAATTCAGCACATCAATATTGACATTTCTATTGATAGATACATCAATTTGAGATGATACATTCTAGTGTGAAAGAGAAAATTTAGGGGGATATATTTTTTGAATAAAGTGCTCAGATTTGAAGGCAACTTACTATTCAAAACCCATTCACATTTTGGCCCTGAAAAGGTCTGGATTGAAATTGGAAGATTAAAGTTTTTTAATCAAACCGCCATAACTTTCACTCATTAAGTACAATAGCCACCATATTTTCATAGTATACATAGGAAATATATATATATAACTTGTAATAATATCATATCTCTATATTCACTTATCTGGTTGGCCAAATTGGTGATCCAAATAGAGGTCCAGATTTGGAATGCAAACAGTCCACCACAGTTGGGCTATAAATACATCCCCCACTTCTATTTACATTGGGTTGAAATTTCAAAATAGAGGAGAATATATTTTCACGAAAAAAGCCTTGGAAAATTCATGTAAGGACCTTCCATAATCAATTTTTCACTTGATACGGCCTTTCTCTTCTCTTTTTTTTCATGTTCTTCTCTATTCTTCTTATTTTTAATTGTGTATGTTTGATTTTTTTCAATTTAATTTCAATACATGTTTCTTCTTCTTCATATATTATTGTCATCCACATTCTCTTAAATAATATTAATCTTCTTAAAATAGTTTAAATACAGTTGAATCCCCTTCCCTTCTTTTACGTTTTCATTCAATCAAAAGTCTATATTTAATTCTCTTCACCATTTGTGTGTGCGTTCAGTGCACAACTATTTTATTATCCCTTTATTTTTTTTCTATTATTAATTAATATTCATAAACATAATAAACCTTATTAATGATCATCTTAATGTATGATCAAATATTCTATTTGGGTGAGTTATAATTGGGTATGTTAAGAGATTGAGAGCTTTTGCTCGATGAATATTCTTTAAATTAATATTTTGTATGTTAAACTTAAAATGTCATGGATTAATGACATATTTTTCTTAATGCATGGATTAAATTGATTATTATAACCATAAATACACTACCATTAACATATAATGATTGATATCAGAACCATAAGTTAAGTTCAGTTATGGATTAAGGCCTTAAAACATGGGAATTCCAATCAACGTCATCTTGTGAAGTGGGTGTTAATTTAATGAAATATAAAGAAAACCTCAAGGATATCACAAGCTTAACTCCCTAATAATGAAATCAAAAAAATCTTTATCAAATTTTTAAATAAAAAAAACTATTAATAACTTTATTTAAGCTCTGAAAACAAACCCACCAATCAAAAAACAATCGACTATTGAAAAGTATCATCACTAAGGATTCGACCCGAGTGTTGTTATACATGTTAGCAGTGGACCAGAACCTTTAACGTTCAATAATAGAAAATAATAAATTATTATGTATTCATTTTATATAACTTATTATAATTTATAACAATTAAATAATTATTTTAGTTAATGTCGGATGTTTTGACGATATTTGGTACTTGAGTCCAAAATGATGTTAAAATGATGTGAATAGTAAAAGTGGTCATTAGTCAATAATCTCTACAATAATATTCATGAAATAATAATTAGATTTATAAATAAATTATACTTTTAACTTAATACATTTATTTATGGTTATGAAAAATGAATAACATTATAATCAAGGAGACTGTAAGTCGTATGTACGCATTAGTAATGTTTCCATTTTCCAATGATAGTATTATTTAATATTAATATAATGATAATAATATTATTAATATAATATTAATCATTTAAATATACTTATATATATAATCCATGTGAAGTGGGGATTAAAAATGAGTTGCATCGCTTCATGGAGGTGATAGTTCACACGTATGCACACACGACATTATCATTTTTAGGTGTATGTAAAGAAAGAAAATAATTGATATATTTTTAAATTATTTTGATAAATATTTAATTTATATCATATATAAACATGAATCCATCATTATAACCAGTCTTTAGAGATATTAATGGAAAAATAATTATATATGTTCTTGGAGGTGATAGTTCACACATACGCAAGAACGATTAATTATTTTCCCATTTAATGGAATTAGAGATAGGTTTAGGTGGTGATATTAATATAATAACATCTTGATGTATTTATAATACTGAATTTATTATTTAATCATGGTTGTAGAATATTTTTAGGAAGTGTAAGGATAAATAAAATAGAAATACAAGATTAAATAATTACCTCTTATTCAGATGATCTTCTTTGATTAACACCTTAACACATTTAAGAAGGGTATTATTACTGATATAGGAAATATATAATTATTGTATCTATTCTATGAAATTATTTTGGAAGATATTTTCTGATCAAAGAAGGTTATTATGTTTGAAGAAAAGAGAATAATGAGTTCCCTTTTATAGGATAGGGGAGGGACACTCTTGGAATTCTTCAAAATATTAAATTAGTATAAATTATTTTTCTAATGAAAATGTATAAAAAATTATTTATTTCAAATATATGAAAATTTTGGATCGAATAACATTAATAAAATTAATATTAGATATATTTTTACTATATTTAATCCTTATCTTATTATTTTAACTGCCTTTAACTCTTACCATGATATCTTATAATTTACATTTTGAGGGTTAATATAATACTATAAAATGTAAAAATTCAAAAAATGAATCAGTAACGATTTTTTGGATGTATATAAATATGTTGATTAATTTTATATTTTTTAGAATTTAATATCATTTAATAAAATATTATTTATTTTAAAATATCAATAATGTCAATTTTGACACTATTCAATACATGACTTTTTAAAAATATTATAAATAATTGATATCTTTAAAAAAACTATATTAAATCATACATAAAATGTAAAAGTAGTAAATAAAATTAATTAATGACATCAATTATATAAAATTACATTTATTTTAACATTTTTAAGATCATTTATTTGATTCTCCCTTTGATTAAACAATTACTTCCTCATCTTTGTGTCACCATTTAATTTAATTAATTATTTTATAAAAAACTGTAAATAAAATACCGTGATGTATATAAACGTTTTATATTTCCCAATCTTATTTATAGTTGAACATATCCTATATATAACCCCATATTAAAAATATTTTACTTGCTAAAAATAAGAGTGTGTGAAAATGATGTTCCTTTGAATATACTACTATAAAAGGGTTAAAGTCTCCCAAGTGGCTCTAAGTAGACATAAAATCATCCCAAGAAATATTTTTGTATAAAAAACTCATAAAATAAAATTAGGACAAGTGTTAGTGTAATTTTATATTATTTATAATTTTGGTTTTACCTTCTATTACCTTATTTACACCTAACTATGGTTATAAAAAATATTGTTAAAGTTATTATTCATAATATCCAAAAATAAAAGCAGTGTATTTAAATATTTGTTAGATTATTATTAAAAAAATGGAATCATTTTTTAAAAATTAAAAACATATAATTGGTATAAATTAACAAAAAAAATTAATCTCGTTGACAGAATGAGAAAACATGTTTATAAAGTAAAAACATTCAAAAGTTCAAATTGTTTTTATATCAAATTTTAATATAAAATTTTTTCCAATGACCTCAATTGTATTAAATGATAAAACTTTGTTATAATTACACTTTAATACCATTAAAAATATAATTTAACACTATAAATAATTTCAATGAAAAATTAATTTTCAATTAAAATGCATTATTTTTTTACTATTCATCAAAACATGAAACATGTCAAAAAAAATAACAATAATTAAACCAAAGTATTTTTGATATTCCGTTTATAAATAAGATTTTTTTTTGTTAATTTTAATTTTATTAAAGTGTCAAAAACTATATTTAAAACAAACGCAGCATTAAAAGGAGGTAAAAGTGCCTTTTTTGAAAAATATCTCTTTGATTGAGAAAATTATATTTGTTCTTATATAAAATCTATAAAACAAATTAGATGAATCTAAAACATAAAATTAAATAAAATTATATATATTTTATATATATTTCACTAATATAATCCAAAAAGAGTGATTTTATTATTTTATAAACACACTTGTCTACATTTAATTAGTTTTTCATAAAAACATTTCCTTTTTTTAAATAGGGTTTTATATTCACTTATAATTACTTATTCACAAAATAATTAATTAAATATACATGTTTAAACCAAATTTTATGATTACTATTCATTACCTCCATTTTAATGGCCCAGATATAAGGATAAAATTTAAATAATAATATTTAGTTGTTCATTTAAGAACGATGTGGTGTATCATGTATG
Source organism: Viscum album (assembly GCA_963277665.1). Classification (NCBI taxonomy): domain Eukaryota; kingdom Viridiplantae; phylum Streptophyta; class Magnoliopsida; order Santalales; family Viscaceae; genus Viscum; species Viscum album. The sequence goes on along the minus strand of OY728143.1, from coordinate 1,186,362,737 downwards.
CTATCAAACATAGTGTTTCTTTCATAAAATATTGGGATGTTACAAAAGTAAAATCCCCATTGTGTTTTATTAATTTTATGGTTCTTGGATATTTTATATGTTGACAAATATTTCTGATATAGCCATCCAATTCATTTGGTAATGATGATAGAGTTAACTAGATATATGTTTCTCCCATAATGATGTTAGAATTATTAGGTTAAGTGATTCCATTAATATACGATGTAGGAATTAACCGTTTTTGTTAATCAATTATGAAAGATACTGGAATTAACTAGGAAGGTTATGCCATTATAAAAGTGATATTAATATATTATCCTAAGTAACCTTCATGTTTATATATTTATTTCATTTATTTATCTATTAATTGATTGTTCTATGAAATTTTTGATCTTAAAATATAGAATGTATCTATGTTATGGATCATGGTAATTGATTCATTCTATAATACGATTTTTTACTCATGTCACATTCCATGATTTATGCTATGAATCACGATTTATAATCCATGTTTTTTTGGAATATTATGTGTTCATTCACCTTGAATATGATCTCATATCCATATGTTTATCATATGAAAAATTATGATTTTTTACTAATATCACCCTCACTGAGAATTTGTTCTCACCCTTCTTATGTTTCCATTTTCCTAGATCATGAAGATGATTATTTTTTATGATTGGTATATAAGGGTAACATATGTGGAGAATTGTTTAAGAGATATTGAAGAATTTTTTTTGGAATAATAATTTTTGGGTATAGTGGGAAAAATATCCACTGGATGAGAAATATACAGGTTTTGTTAGGGAATGGTTTTTAATATTTATCTGAAACTCCAAAATTAAATGTCCATGGGTATGTAACTATCATGATGTTGGTTATTGATATTTTAATTTGGTTCTCTTCCATTGGTATGAAAGTCAGTATGTAAATAATATTCTTTTAATACCGGGCCTGGGTATATGTGTTTGAGAATTTATAGTTGGTATTAGATAAGGGTTTATATAACTTTAGAATTTAGAATATTATCATATGAGGATAATTTTAGAGTTCTGGATACCATTATGGGTTAATATGTTTAAGGTTTGTCATATGTTTAAAGGCATTAGTACCCCATTTGAGGTACTATTTTGAGTTTATTTGAGAAATTTATATTGGATATTATAAACAATACATGATTAAGGTTTAGATTACCCTTAGGGTTGGTATGTGATTTAATATTGAGGTAAATATGGTTAATTGTGAAAATGAGTTAATTAATTTTGGTTAAACATTAATATATTTTGTGGGATCATGTGACTAGGGTATATAAATTATAATAACCCGGTCTTAAAATACATAGGCATTAAATTACTTTTTTTAAATACCTAAAACATAAAAAAGCAGATGCACAAAGACCATATTATTCTATGGCCTTTGGAATCATGGAAACACAAACAATGGTACATAAGAGAGGTACATTATATCTCACTAGGTTCTTCCTGACTATCACCCTTCTTAGGTACATCATACATAATACATATCTTCATAACCTGGTGAAGGAAACATAAAAAGGGGTGAGCTTAGATTCTCAGTAAGGGTAGACAAGGGATACATGTAAGCAATAACATGAGTAGAGGGGTATGAGAATGTGATCATAACATTAATAGATTATACCCTAAATATAAAAGATCATAAACATGAATAATGGAATAAATGTTGGTAATTCATAAGACAAGAATCATAAGTAGATAAATAAAATAAGTAATGAAATCATATCATATGAATAAGGAATGGAATTGTGGCATATATATACATACGATATCATTCACTATAAGTCAAGACTCATGGATATAACTTATCAAGACACTTTATGGGAACTACACCTAACATGAAAGACACACCACCATCCCCAGTCATTGTTCTTTCCTTGTAAGGGATTGGGTTTCCAAATCTTCCCATAATGGATCGAGTTTCTCCATCATCCATCTTCATGGTTACTACACCTACTGGGAGAAATACACCACCATCCCCAATCATAGTCCCTTATTGGTAAGGGATCAGGTTCCCCATATTCTCATAATTTATCAAACCTATCGACTTGATTTCCATCATTATATCATGAGATATAAATATTTACCTAATACATTGGAGAGAGATATAGGTCCCACACATCTTATAATAAAATCATCTATACATATGACATAAGATAATAAATATTTCATAAAACCATGACCCATAAAAAGAGATGGGTTCGATAAACATAAAAACATAACCCATGAAATAAAATGTTTTTCATGAAAATATCATCACATCATAACCTTGTTAAAATACAAAGGTTTCATAATCATTTTATCAAATCACAGCATGTGAAAGGAAATGGGTTTCAAAAGCATATAACCCATGGAAGGGAAATGGGCTTCATAATCATCATTCTATAAAAAAATAAACCATTAATGAAATAATATTAAGGGATCCTTTAAATCATTTCCTCAAATTAAATGAGTAACACAAATAGATGTTATCTTATATTGAAAATAAATTAAAAGGATATTTTGAAAATATTTCTTGAGGTAAATATCATTTCTTATTTTAAAAAAGGATCTTTAGAACATAAATTTTTTTGAAACCCATTTTCCTAGAACTAAAATTTCAAAAATAGAAAGAAATATTGGAAACATTTTTGGAAACATTTTTCTTTGATAACATATAATGAGATATTTAAATATTTTGAAAACCTTTTTCCTTGAAAACTTATAAAATAAGATTAAAATATTTTGATAATGGTTTTCCTTAAAAATAAATTTAAAAAATATAAAATAAGATTTGAAATCATTGAAATCATTTAACTATTAAAAAATATCTTGAAAATATATAAAAGATGTTTTGAAAATCATTTAAATCACTTTTTTAAATAAAACACATTCTTGAAAAACTTTTTATTTAAAAAACACTTTAAAACAAAAATACTATAAAATATTAAGAAAATTTTTTATTTTAAATAAAAATAACTTTTTGGTCTTGTAATGTAAAATTAAAGGTAATGAAGTTCATGATAGTAAGTAAATCCTTACATGACGAATATTTTTTTCACTGTAAATTTTTTAGAAAAGTGCCTCGACCAAAAAACACTAAGAAGATTACTTTCAAAAAACAATTTTGCATAAAAGATAAAACATGGGTAAATATGTATATTAATTATAATGGGGTAATAGTATAATATTTTTTTGAAACCATTTATAAAACATTGGTTTGAAGGAACATATATTTATGAGAGAAGAGAGAGGTAAAGTCAGACTTTCTTAAAACCACTTTCTTGATCATCTTATGTACCAATGATTGTAAAAATGGTACCATTAATTGGATATAACTTAAAAAATTATCATTTAATAATAATGATGAAATTTATTGTGTGATGTATCATAATATTTCATCAATGGGATCATAATTACAAACAATCTCAAAAAATGGTGAGATTGCAGCTATAAACCATTACTAATATGGTAACTTTGAGTCATAACATAAGGTAAAGGATAAAATTACAATAATATGAAAACATAAATAATAGATAAATATTCATGATATAATAGATCAAATGAATTATATACACCTCATGGAATAATATCGGTGCATAACATGTCATGTGTCTTAAAGAAGATAATTTTAGACAAAAATACTTTACTGGTTTGGTACCTTTTGAAACAAAAAACTCATGAGAGAAAGATCATAAAATGAATATGTAAATACCCATAAATTTAATAATAAGTGTCACTTAACACTTTAATGGGAAGTATGTACACCAAAAAATATAAATTAGGGGTGTATAAGGCATGTATCTCAAAGAAATAAAAAGTGAGATGAAATTTCTTTACCATGTGTCTTGACTCTCATCGTACTAGTTAAAAAATACAATGAAATAAACATAATATTGTTATAAATTTTTTATAGAACCATATTATTATATTTAATACCTTAATTTTTTATTTTGACACCATATTACCCCCTTGTTAACAATTTAATGTTAAGGTAACACTTTGGCTAATATTCTCTTTGTTTTTCACTTGTGTCTTAATTTGCTATATATTTGGTTCTTATGCATATATAATGATTTAAATAATTTAATAAACCATATAAATATCATTTATATTTATTATATTTGTATTATAATAATATATATAATATGGAATTATGAAATTAAACACACTGTTCATGGAGACAGTAGGTCATACGTACGAATGAACATAGTTTCCGTTTTATTTGTCATATTAAAAGAAAGAAATAAAATGACATATATGTATATAGGTGTATTATAAAATAAAATTAATATTAATATTTCATATATATCATATAATTTCACTAATAAAAACCTTAACACATTCCATATAGTGTGTGAACGCATCACATTTCTTTGAGGGGGCAGTAGTCAACGCTTCCTCAAAAAAAATTATCATATTTACATAAGATGAAATGTATAAATGTATGTTATAAATAAAAATTAAAGAGTAATAAATAAATTATAAATATAAGTTATAAAAAATAAAAATATAGTGTCCATTATAATTTCCACAATGAGTGGAGGTAAAGGAAAAATAAACAGTCATCGTTTTGTGAGGCAGTAGTTCACCATACACATAAATAGTATGTTCGTTACCCATTATATATAAGTGTGTATAAGTTTATGATGAACCATTAGAATAAAAAATAATATTATATTCAAAATACTATTTTTTAAATACAATAATGGATTAAAAATAGTTTGGGGTGTGGATAACGGAAATAAAGAAAGGAGCTTGAGAATTATTGTTACCTCTTCTTTGGGTAATTCCTTTTGGTTTTCACTGAAGGGATTCCATAGATTTCAATATTAAAAAATTTAGGATTCAAATAGTATGAGAGGTATGTTGCTAATTTTATTGGTCAAATATTTTATAAACCAAATCGGTTTTATAGGAATGAAAAAGAGGGAGAGGTGGTGGCCTTTTATAGGGAAAGGAGGGGACAGACTTGGCATTTTTGAAAACAAGTTAGGTGTACCCAACTTTTCACCAAAAAAAAGTCATTAAAACAAACCAAACTCAAAAATATAAGGTTAATTGTTGAATTATTTATATAAAATGGGTGTTTCATGAGTGTCTAGGTCATTTTGTCCTATAATATTAAGGTTTAGTCCCTTATTAATCATATTTTTACCTTAATTATTATAATTAATCTTAATTACTTTCAATAATTTTATGTCAAAAACTACGGTAACCTTATTAGAAATTAGAAATTATTATTTTTACAAATATGGAATCCATTTTTTAAAATTCCAATCACATATTTTGAATAAGTTAATTTAAATTTAATATATAAAAGGGATGAGAATGCATATTTTGAAAGTACAAAAAATACAAAGGTTTTTTAAGTTTTTATACCCAATGTAAAAGTGAACTTGATTTAAAATATATAAATTGGATCAAATGATAAAAATATGATATATTTAAACTTTTACATAAATTTTAATTTTAATTTATCCTTCTAATTAAATTAAATAAAAAATCAGTTTTGAACTAAAATTCAGTATTTTTCACTATTCATTTAAAAAATGAAACTTCATAGAAAAATAATAAAAAATTTATCTTCAGTTAATTTTTATGTTTCTATTTAAAATATTATGTTTATTTTAGCATATATAATCCATTAAATTTCTAAAAATTTGATTTAAAATAGTTTCTCCATTAAAATGTAGAAAAAACACTTGAATAGAAATATACTATTTTATGCCTAAAATTGGATTTTTTATCTTAATCCCATAAAATATATTGGATGAATATTAAAAATATCTTATTTAATATAATATATATATATATATATTAATATCCATCACTAATTTTAATTAATTTAATTTATTATGGTAAAATAACTTTATGAGCATAAAAATAATGCTATTTTCATGTATATTCAATCGGTTTTCATATTCGTTTCTAATTAATTTATGACTAATGAATTAATTTAATATTTGTTGAAACCATAAATTTTCATAAGTTAGTTAACCATTTTCATAATTAATAATTTAACGACTAGGTTATCAGTGATTATTGTTGTTTGAAGAAAAATTTTATGTTTTTTTTAAATAATATGTGATCTAATGTTTATGTTTTTTTGGTTAAAAATTTGATTAGGCATGTGTAGAAGAGTTTTAGGGTTTATTTTTTTATGGAATTATTTATCATAAAAATGGATTATTATTATTATATTTAGGTTTTTAGAGATTTAATTATTACTTCTTCATATGATTATTTATTAATTTTTCATTGAGTATTATCTTTACTCATGCTAACAATTTTTTGTATTCATATAGAAATAAGAGGAATAAATTATTTTTAAAAATTCTATAATAAAGTGGGGGGAATTATCTTTTGGTAGATCTCATGATCCATTAAGAGTTGAATTTAATACTATAGGAAAAACTAATATTGGATATTCAACATTTGCAATGTAAAACAAAATAAAGGTTGAAATTATCCAAAACACGCAACCAAAAGATAAAATTATACTTCTATAAATGAAATGAAATTAAGTATGAACATTTTATCAAATTATCTATATTAATGGTAAAATAATTCCTCAAAATCCAAAAAAGGATGATAAATCTATCAAATACTATATAGAAAACATCATCCAACTATCAAGGTAAACCTCAGAAATTCATATATAGATATAAGTCTTATAAATGTAAAAACATGGTTTAACAAAATAACCTAGAAGGTATTTTATTACACTTATATACATTTCTTTTATCTTTCACACCAAATTTGTCGAAAAGGAACAAAGGACTTCATTTTTTTATTATTTTATGATAATCCACCTTTCACACCACATTTATTATCTTAGTTTTTATTTACTTTCAAGGTGCCATTATTGGAGATTCAATTAAAAATTAAGGGTTTGATGTACTCTTTTACCCTATGAAATAGATTTTTATAGTGTTTTTCATATAAATTTCATAAAACCAGTCTCTTTGGACTTGATATAAAATAATGAGGACAAAATTTCTTTAATGGGGGAGAATGTGACAACCCAAATATATTTAATACGATATTGGTTTTGTGTTTCATTAATATTTCTGATTATTAGTTTATATATATGCTTTAACTAGACAAATAGACACACACCCACACATATGTGTGTGTGTGTGTGCATTTAAAAAATATTTAAAATGGGATTAGACAATAAATTATATACCAATTTTACATTAAAAATTAATATATTTAATTTTTTATAGAAAAGGTGTTTCTTTAATGGTTAAAAATAATTTTTAAAAATAATTTTTTTCCAATATTTTATAAATTTTTATCTCTATTAATTCTATAAAATCATATTTAAATTTACTATGATAAATAAATTTATCAAGGTATGAAACATTTATATGGTTGTTAATTTGAAAAAATATGTTTTATTTCAGATAAACTATATTAAACGTATTATATGTTTGTATTTAAAACTTAACATTATAATATTTAAAACATAAATTTAATAAAATGAAATTCATTTTTGATTCATCATATAATAATTAGTTTAAGATGAATTTATGGGGTTTTCTAAAAAGGTTTTTTTATGGGTGAATAATGAGAAATATAGTTTTTAAAAATACCTTGACATTTATAACCTGATATATTAATTCATAAAACCATTTTACTGACCAAATATGTATTTAAATATTTAAATAAATCATTTAAAAAATTATTATATTTAATTTATAAAATATGTTTTACATTTTGGAACCAAAGGTATATTTGTTTTTAATAAAATCTATTTTTAGGATAATTTTCATTAATTATGTATTCAAAAGGTGACATTAGGTTTTTGGGTGATCTTAATATCACATAACTCTCCTTTTTTTATCCGTAAAACAATAAATTCCAAGGGAATTAACATTATACATGATTTTTATGTAGACTACTTTTTATACTTAAAGAAGTAATTTTTCTAAAAATTACTTTGATTATGTTGAGAATAATTTTAATAAAATCAATTTTTACAATATATATAAATTAAATCTTATAAAATGGATTTAATAATTTGAGTCATAATTTTTAAATTAGTTAATAAGTTCCATTTAATATTTTTTCACTAAAATTAGTTACCGTAGCTAATTTTGGCCACCATGGTAAAAAATAAAATATGGTAAAAGTGTTAAATTAAGGGTTAAAGAGTAAAAATATCACAAAAACTTGTACTTTAATGAGTTTTTAGAATAATTATTTAACTTTACCTTATCCATTTTCATTTTTTTATCAATTTTGGATCCACTTTATTTTAATATATCATTTATTTTATAAAACATGATTCATTAACCATTGTGATATTGGTAAGGCTTCTAGATCTTCTGATTACTTTTTAGAATCCTTTAATAATTTGTATGCTATGAAATATCATAGGTTTTTACCTCTATTTGGATAGTCGGTCTAGTTCTGTATGTCATCCGATTTCACATAGAATTTGTGTTGAGTTTGATGTGTCCAAGCCTCCTACTGAGTATTTATGGGTCATTGTTGGTGAAGAATTCTGATATAAACAATCAGTTGTTTTTTAATCATGGTGTGACTTCTATCCCATGTTCAAGAAAATGGGGCATTTATTAGAGGTATGTAGGTGTGGGAAATTAATGCAGAAGGATGATGGGTTGAGTGAAAATTAGATGAATTTAATCCCAGCTGAGGTGGATATTGTTCAAGGAAGATACATGGATGTGAACTGTAATGGACCAATTGAGGGTCATGAGTTGGTTGTGTCTGATTGAACTCATAATTTGGATAATGATTCTATGAATATGTATGATCTAGGGATGCATATGTCAACATAATCATAGGATCTTTCTCTTGAAACTACATTCATGGAAATTTATGACAGGTTGAAATGTGATGTATGAGTGTCGATTTATCTTGAATATGTAGTGATTTTGGGTGATATAAATGCTTTGTGTGATGGATTTGAAAGGGGTTTATGATCTTAATGAAGGTAGAGTGAAATATATCTGTAATGAAGCAACATGGAAAACCTTTGATAATGATCTGAACATAAGGGTGTATCAGACTATTGGCGTTCGAACTGGTGAGGGGGTGGCCTGCTTATCTAATGTTACTGAGGTGAATGCAGTAGATCATGTTGATCACAATGCTTTAAAATATACACAGTGTGTGGCTCTGTAGGATACTAAAACAAAACTTCAATTTATGGGGAGTGGTTTTATTCAACTGATAGGTTATGGTTTGTTAGTAAAGTATCCAAATGGTGAATTCAGTCCTAGTGCACAAAAGAATAAATTACAAAAGGAGATCCAGAAATTGTATATCACCTCAACAACTTTAGAAAAGTGGGAAACTAGAACTAATGATGAAAGAGTGACATAAAAAACCTCTTATGTGTGTGGTTAGTGGTAAAAATTACTTCAAAGATATTTTTGTCACGACCCATCCCCCGGGGCCCGTGCTATGACTACCCCAAGCCCTCCTTCCATAGGCCAGGGGCTGGCAACTAGCACCAAAGGTGTAATTCCCTAAAACTAGGAAGTCATTGCCTTTATAGCCTGTAACACACACACAAGAAAGCATATAGCTGGACGAAACACCAAGTAAAGGGTATAACAAAAGAGTGCTAAAAGTAAAAGGGGCTAGAATACAAGCCAAACTGGAAAGTACAAGTACAACTGAAATGAAATACAACTGAAGAAAAAGAAAAGACAACTACTAGGTAATCCTCTGAGTTTACTACCGGAAGGGTAGGTACAAATTGTCTCTTCATCACTCTATATCTGTTCTTCTCCTCCACGTACCGACAAGCCATATGGTCCACCTTCGGGTATCGTCCAGTCCTGGTACTCTCAGCCTCAGTCAGCATTGTCTGTCGTCTGCATCCAACACAACAAGGTGCGGGCATAGCCTGTGCAGGGGTGAGTATAACGATACTCAGTAGCGACCCTGAGACCCTCAAGGTCTCACAAATATACCAAGGATAAACCACAATGTAAGGAATAAATATATAACCCTACTTAGGTATATTCCCACATATGTACCTAAGTTATTAAGTAATCTGTCTCAATCATGAGGAAAAACACAAAAGTACGGACTCAGCTCAACGAGGATTTTATTCACATTATCGAAACCACGGATGTTGGAGAACTCCTGCTCAATCAAGTACAGTGGGCCTGCCGCGGCACCAACTGTGCTTCCCACTAACCTTGGACTGCTGAGGTACTCCTCCTGTCAAGTATCGTGGGTCTTCTGCGTCACACAGAGGTGCTCCCCACCACAGGTCTGCCGCCACACCCAGGCGCTCCCCATCGTAGTCGGCTGAGGTACTCCTCCCATCGAGTACCATGGGTCTACCGTATCACCAAGAGCGCTCCTCCACCGTGGTTCTGCCGCCACAACCAGGTTCTCCCCACTGGGATAGTAGAGTCACTCTGAGTCAAACGATCAGCAGTTTCCAGGTCTCAGCCAGCTACTAGGTCTCTGCACTCTTCTCGCTCGTCACTAGAAAAATTCATTCCAAGAGCTACTTGTTGATACTCCAATTGTCACTAATTCCCACAAAGAAGTATTTTAAAGGTCTGCCAAGTCATAGGGGTCTCAACGCAACAGACAGTGCATCAATCGGACGCTCAGTCTGTGAGTTATTATCATTTTAGTCCCGGGGGCCCGATTGGATTCGTGCACGATCCAACCTGACCGTATCTCAACTATACCCCAAACTCTAGTGGGGTATACTCAAAGGGACCGTCATACTCCAATATTACTAGGGCCACTGACGGTTCGTCAAATGGACGTTCGGTTCCAATGAAATGGCCAAAAGAAAGTAAAGGGTCGTAGTGGGCCCGGGTCCTGTCCGACCCACTCGGATCGACCCTACCTGACCGAGTTTGGGCCGACCCGGTTCGGGTCGCCCCGGCCTGACCCGTTGGGTCTGGCCCAGCCCGCTAAGCTCACATAGGGATGCGAGGGCATGGACTGGTCGTGAGGAAACGGACCGACTACGGGTCGATGTGAGGGTGTCTCGGCTTGGAGGGCGCCACGAGGACAGCTCAGCCCGGAGGGCGCCGCGAGGGCACAGGTTTGGCTAGGGGCTCAGGAGGTTGGTGGGCTGGCACAGCTGGGGTGGATCGGAAAGCCGACGGGCTGGGGTGGAGCATCTGGGGTGCGGCATGACCAAGGTCGGTTTGTCCAGTGGCGGCACGGGGCCGACGGTTTGGCACGGTCGGGGAGGCTCGGGAGGCCAGCGTGGCCGGGAGCCGGTTCGGCCGGAAGGTCGGGATAGGCGGGGCCGGTTCGGCAGGCGGACAACGTGGCTAGGGCGGCTCGGGAAGCCGGCAGGCTGAGGTGGTGCGGCTGGGGCGCAGCACAACTCGGGCTGGTTCGGCCGATGGCGGCACGGGGCCGACAGTCGGGGCGGCTCGTGAGGCTGGCGTGGCCAGGAGCTGGTTCGGTCGGGAGGCCATAGTGGCTAGGGCCAGTTCGGCTAACGGACAGCGTGGCCATGGAAACTCATCCCGGCCCAGGGCGGCTCAGTTTAAAGGGCGGAGACCGCGAGGGCGTTTTGGCCGGGGCGCCGTGAGGGGGCACGACCAGTTCAGCCAGCGGGGACGCAGAACACCGCGGAGGTGGCACGGGTCGTGGAGGTCGCGGGTGGCGCGATCCTTTCCTTCATCGCCATTGTCACCATTGTCATCTTCCTCTGTTTCGAAGAACACCACAAAAGAGAATGATAGAGGGGTCGGACCATGTTGGTTTGGTCTGCACTCTCCATGTTTATGGTGGTAGCATTTGGTTCACAAGAATGAATCACAAAAAACCCTCTCGCAAAAGATTAATCCCAAAACCCAAAAAAGGAAAACATATGTGAATCAAATAGTTAGAAGTTAATCTGTTTTCTTTGTTTTAGAAGTAAAGAATCATGGGAATATAAAATCAATCACAAAAATCCCATACCTTGTTCGTTGTTCATCAACGGAGTCGCGGGGAAGAAGATATAATTGTCGCCATTCGTCGCGTGTGCCACACACCTCCAATCCCGATCTCATGTGTCGGTTTGTTGATGATGAGGAGGAGGGAAGTTCGGTCATCGAAGAAATCCCAAGTCGGTTGCCTCCTCAAGGTGCTTCCAAGGAAAAAGTCAAAGATGCTCCTCGCCAGCATTCTTCGTGGAGAAAGTTCTTCGTTGGAGAAACATTCTCCCAAGAGCTCCTCCTCTCCCCATATTCCACCCAATATGAAAGGTGTGCCAAAATAATAGATTAAACCATCTATTATTTTGTTGTAAATAATTCAAAAGGCCTAATTAATTAAGGTGGGTGGCGTAATAAATTAAGGGAGGTGGTGGAACCATTAAGGGAGGGGAGGTGAAGAGGCTCTCCCTCGTTAATGAGGGGAGTTGAGAGTTTCTCTCAATTAAATGGGGGGTTTAGTCCCAGGTGGTCCCCACCACTATAACCTCTCGTGGGAGGTTAGGTTCGGGTGGTCCCCACCACCATAACCTTTCATGGGAGGTTAAGGTCGGGTGGTCCCCACAATTCAACTCCCAAATGGGTAGTTATAAAAAAATAAAAAAAATAGAATCTTATTTTATTTTCTTATTTCCACATAAAACCCAAAAACTAACGTACACCCTCGACCAACTTTCATCGAGGTGAAAGTCTTCTTAAGTGAATACCAGTGCTACGAGTTCAATGGTTTCCTTAGATTTCAATTCTGAGCACCATTTCAAAAGTTATAAAAACCCGCTCGAACTTTCATTGAACGTACCCGAACAAAACATCAGAAATTGATTCCGGGCACATCGGGCCTCAAAATCACACACCGTCAATTTTTGTGGGCTCGTAAAATTCTCATTTAATAAAAACAATTACATGGAAATTCTGGTTCTTTACATTCTCCCCACCTTAGGGATTTATGTCCCCATAAGATACAATTCAAACTGAGGGAAAAAGTGAGGGTACTGAGCACGCATCTGAGCCTCCCACTCCTATTGCTCTCTTAGAGGTTCATGTGCTACCAAAGAACATGAACTAGAGGTATCGAACGTCCACAATGAACCTGATCCTTTCGGTACTCAATCTCTACTGGAACTTCCGTAAAAGTCACCCCATCATTGACATCCAGTTCGCCATGGTTGATGGTGTGAAAAGGGTTGTGCACGTATCTCCTCAGCTAGGACACATGGAAGACGTCGTGCAGCCGTTGCAACTGAGGTGGAAGAGATAAGCAGTAAACCACATTTCCAACTCTACTGAGGACCTGAAAATGTCTGATGAACCTCGGAGATAACTTGTCACCTCGGCCAAATCTCCGTAGACCTCGTCGGGGTGAGACACATAGAATGACGTGGTCACCATCCTCGAACACCAGAGGCCTCTGTATCCTATCATCATATTACTTCTTCCTGATCTGTGAAGTCTTCATCCACTCCTGGATGATCTACACCTTCTCTATGGTAGCCTGTACCATCTCTGGTCCCACTAGTGCTGACTCCCCTGGGTCATTCCAACACAAAGGTGATCTGCAAGGTCGCCCGTATAATACCTCAAAAGGTTCCATCCCAATGGTGGAGTGATAACTGTTGTTGTATGAAAACTCCACCAAATGTAAGTGGTTCTCCCAGATACAACTAAAGTCGAGGACACAAGCATGCAACAAGTCCTCAAGGGTCTAAATGGTCCGCTCAGTCTGACCATCCGTCTGAGGATGGAAGGCGGTGCTCAAACGAATTTGCATCCCGAAAGCCTCCTACAACCCCTTCTGTAGCCGGGAAGTAAAACGTGTGTCTCGATTGGAGACAATCGTCGAAGGTAATCCATGTATCCTCACAATCTCTTACACATAAAGGTGTCCCAAGCTCTCTACTGAACCCTGCTCTCTGATCGATAGGAAGTGGGCCAACTTGGTGAGTCGATCGATGATCACCCAGATACAGTCATGACCCCTGGAAGTACGTGGAAGTCCTATCACTAATTCCATGTATATACCATCCCACTTCTGCTCTAGGACCTCTAAAGGATGAACCAAGCCTGCTGGTACCTGGTGCTCCGCCTTCACTTGCTGACAAGTGAGGCACCAAGAGACAAACTCTGCAACTACCTTCTTCATTCCCGGCCACCAGTGTTGTCATCGGAGATCCTGGTACATCTTTGTCACTCCTGGATGTTCCTCTAGAGGGGATTTGTGGAACTCCCTCAACACTTCCTCCTGCAGTGACATGGGTACCATAGTACGTCCTCTAAAGAGGATTATGTTCTCCCAACCTTCTGAAAATCCATCAGGTGTATGTCCTATGAATATCTGAGCACGTCGTTTCTCATAGTCAGCATCCCCATGTTGTGCCTCCCTGACTCATTGAAGAAGTGGGGAAGTGATTGTAAGAGACTGAAGGAAGAATACTCCATCTCTATCCACAAAGGATATCAGTAAAGTAGCAAGTTTCTCCGTCACCTCGCCTAACAACTGTATACCAGAACTTTTTCTAAGTTCATCTGCAACAACTTTCCCCATCCTAGGATTATAGACTATCTCGAATTCATAGTCCTGGAGGCACTCAAGGAAATGTTGTTGTCTCAGGTTCAGGACCTTCTGGGTGAAGATATACCTGAGACTCTTGTGATCAAGGTACACCGTAAAATGTTCGCCCATCAGATAGTGTCGCTACATCTTCAAGGAGAAGACCACTACTGCTAACTCCAGTTCATGGGTAGTGTAGTTCTTCTCATGCTATCTCAGCTATCGAGAGCCATATGCAATCAATGCTCGCTTCTACATTAGGAAACATTTGAGTCTGGTCCCTGATGCGTTTCAGAAGACTACATACCCTATGCCTTCCTCTAGAAGCCTCAAGATGGGGGAACTAGTCAGCCTCTACCTCAGCTTATAAAAGATCTGTTGGCATCCCTCCGACCACACAAAGGGTTTTCCCTTCTTCATCAAGGATGATAGTGGTGCTGAAACTCTGGAGAAGTCTGGCACAAACCTCCGGTAATAACCAGCCAAACCTAGGAAACTCTGTATCTCCGTCACACTCCTGGGTGGCTCCCCAATAAGTACCGCATCAATCTTCACTGGATCCACTGTAACTACAGCCTCCCAGATGAAATGTCCCAGAAATTTAACCTCTCAAATCCCAAACTGGAACTTCAAGAGCTTACCATAAAGCCAGTGCTCTCAGAGTGTGTCAAGTACTACCTGAAAATGACAGGCATGCTCCTCCTCAGTAGTCGAGTAGATCAGAATTTCGTCGATGAAGACTAAAATAAATCCATCGAGTTTTGGCTGAAATATCCTGTTCATGAGTCCCATAAACACTACTAGAGCATTGGTTATGCTGAATGGCATAACCAAGAACTTGTAGTGGCCGTACCAACTTCTGGAGGTCGTCTTCTGCACATCCTCTTCTTGAACTCTGAGCTGGTGATAGCCTGATCTGAGGTCTATTTTCGAGAACCACCATGATCCCTTCAACTGATCAAAGAGTTATTTAATCCTTAGGAGTGGGTACTTGTTCTTCACGATCACCTAGTTTAGGCACCGATATTCAACAAAAATCCTTAAGCTTCCATCCGCCTTCTTGGCGAATAGAATCAGGGCTGCCTAAGGAGAAACACTAGGCTGAATGAATCCCTTCCCCTTAAAGTCCTCTAGTTGTACCTGCAGCTTGTGAAGCTCCGTGGGAGCCATCCGATACGCTGGTGTAGATATCGGTATCGTCCCAGGGTACAGGTCAATACAAAAGTCTACCTCTCTACGAGGGGGTAGACATAGAACATCATCAGGGAATACATCCGCATACTGGTCCACCACTACAAGACAACTATAACTCCCCACATCAACTAATTAGAGGGTAAGGCAAGCCAACTGATGAGTAATCGGCTGCACTCTCCTCCGAGTAAGTCCATCTTGTGCTGTAAAGGCTCCCTTCTTTCTGGTGAAGGTAAACCTAGTCCCATCCATGCGGACACACTGCACTTTGTGCCTAATAAAGTCAATCTGAGCATCGACTGTAGATAACCAATCCATACCCAAGATGACATCTTAAGGCCTCGACACCGCTACTAGGAGATCCCAGCCGAAGCTCTTGCCCCTAGAGTAATATCACACTACCGGCACCAGTGTGTAATCATAAATTTTGCTCCCGTTAGAGTCTCTAGCCATAAGGATTAATCCAAAGGCTCCGTCGGAATCTACGAGCTCCGAACAAGGGTAGTGGTAATGAAAGAGTGACTGGAACCTGTGTCTATAAGTACTGCAGCTATGGTGGTGTAGACAGAGATTGTACCTCAAATCATCTCCAAAGTGCCATGATCGTATGCCTTAACTTCCTGGAGCTGAGATCTCCCCTATCCACCTAATCCCTATGGTTGGGGTGGACCTCTTGGTGGTGGTGGAGGTAGCACCTCGAATCATCATCCACCGCCAGCTGCACGGATAGCTCCTCTCCCACGTCTACCTGCTCCCTGCCGACCGCCTCGGTTGAATCTGTCTCTGCCTGGGCAGTCCTTCAACCGTCTGCTGATCAGCCAAACGGCAGGTCGGGTAGTCATAAGACATGTTACCCAGCCCGCCGCATGCGTAACACTGCCCTCCCCTGGCATGTATGTATCCGCTTTGGGTACCCTGTACAACCGATCCTGAGTCATGTGGTCCTCCACCTGTAGGTCTGGTCCTCTTGGACCTCTGCAACATCTGTCTGCTTCCAACTGCAGAAGAATCTACTACGTGTCGACTGGTGGTGGATATAACTACTGTAGACTGCTTATCATGGAAACTCTCCACTAGGAGGGATCTCTCTAACACCCTCTCCTACGTAGGGATGCTGAGTGAGATCACTAAAGCCCTGATCTCCTGCCTGAGTCCCTACTCGAAGGTTCGGGCCCTGAAGAATGGGTCTTGCACCATATCTTTGGAGTAGTGTGAGATGTCTATGAACCTCACTGAGTATTGAGATACAGTTCTGCTACCCTGCTGCAGATGAAGTAGCACCTAACTGCACATTGAGTAAAGATTTTCTGGGAAAAACTCTACCTGAAACAGGCTCTCGAAGTCTGCCCAAAGAAGCGTCACGTCGTCGTGGACCTGGAGCATCAAGCTCCACCATCTACCCGTTTCTGCCTATAGAAGGATGGAAGTAAGTATCACCATGAGGTCGTCTGGTGTCCCTACCTATTGGAAGACTCTAACCATAACCTCCAGCCAATCCTCAACCGCCTGTGTGTTTATCTCTCCCCTGAACCTGGGTAGCCTCTAGCACTGGAACTCGTGCAACACGCTCAAGTGGCGTGCACCATATGCTACTGGGGCTGGTGGTATCAGTGGCCCAACGGGGAGTGGTGCTACTGGTTCCTCTACTGGAAAAGTTCCCTACACTGAGGCCTCATCACTCGGTGGGCTATCAGTGCATACAACACTCAGAACTCTATCTGGTTGTATACGTGGAGGCCTCCTAAAAAGAAACATGTGTGCTATGGTTAAAAGTTATACCTAGTGAGTTGACCTATTTGAGTTTACTTAAAGAAAAATTTTGAAAACACACACGCAATCAGTGTTTTCGTGCACTAAGTTGGAAATCAGAAGTCAGGGTCCTAGTGTATGGATACATCAGCCGCCGCACCAACACAAGACTCCCTGAACTGAAAACCACATTCACTACACTTAAAACTATTTCTTCACAGAAAAGAAATATCAAAGTCCTAAATTATGCAGTAGAACTGACTCCTCTGATACCAATTTTTCACGACCCATACCCTAGGGCCTGTGTCATGACTACCCCAAGCCCTCATTCCATAGGCCAGGGGCTGGCGACTAGCACCAAAGGGGTAATTCCCTAAAACTGGGAAGGCATTTCCTTTATAAACTATAACACACACACAAGAAAGCACACAGCTGGATGAAACACCAAGTAAATTGTATAACAAAAGAGTGATGAAAGTAAAAGGGGCCAGAATACAAGCCCAACTAGAAAGTACAAGTACAAATGAAATGCAATACAACTAAAGAAAAAGAAAATTCAGCTACAGGATTGTCCTCTGAGGTTCCTACCTAAAGGGTAGGTAAATATCGTCTCCTCCACACTCCACGTCTGTCTGTCTCTTCCATGTACTAAAAATCCGTATGATCCACTTCTGGATACCATCTATTCCTGGTACTCTCAGCCTCAGTTAGTGTTGTCTGTCATCTATATCCAACAAAACAAGGTGCGGTCATAGCCCGTGTAGGGGAGAGTATAATGATACTCAGTAGGGACCCCAAGACCCTCAAGGTTTCAGAAATCCACCAAGGATAAACCAAAAAGTAAGGAATCAACAGATAACCCTACTTAGTTATATGCCCATACATATACCTAAGTTATTAAGTAATCTCTCTCAATCATGAAGAAAAACTTAAAAGTACTGACTCAGCTCAACCAGAATTTTATTCACATTATCGAAACCTCGGCTGCTCGAGAACTCCTGCTCAATAGAATACAGTGGGCCTGTCGTGACACCAAGCGCGCTTCCCACTAACCATGTACTGCTGAGGTACTCCTCCTGTCGAGTACTGTGGGTCTACTACGTCACATAGAGGCACTCCCCACCATGGGTCTGCCGCCACACCCAAGCGCTCCCCCTCGTAGCCTACTGAGGTACTCCTCATGTCGAGTACTATGGGTCTGCCACGTCACCAAGAGCGCTCCTCCACTGTGGGTCTACTGCCATAACCAGCCGCTCCCCACTAGGCTAGTAGAGTCACTCCGAGTCAAACGGTTAGCAGTCGTCAGGTCTCAGCCAGCTACTAGGTCTCCGCACTCTGCTCGCTCGTCACTAGAAGGATATTCTCCATGAGCGACTGGTCGATAATCCAACTTTCACGAAGTCCCACGAAGAATTATTTCAAAGGTCTGCCACATCATAGGGGTCTCAATGCAATAGACGGCGCATCAATCGGATGCCCGATTTGTGAGTTATTAGCATTTTAGTCTCGAGGACCAGGTTGGATTCGTGCATGATCCAACCTGACCGTATCTCAACTATACCACAAACTCTAGTGGGGCATACTCAAAGGGACCATCATGATCCAAGATTACCAGGGCAGCTAAATGTTTGTCAAATGGGAGTTCGGTGCCAATGAAATTTCCAAAATAAAGTAAAGGGTCGTAGTGGGCCTGGGTCCAATTCGCCATGTCGGACTGACCCGGCCCGACCCAGTCTGGGATGACCTGGTTTAGGTCGACCCAACCTGACTCGTTGGGTCTGGCCCGGCCCATTGGGCGGGCTAGTGCATTAGGTTCAGCCCGGCCCACTGGGCCCCGCCCAGCAGGCCGCGAGGGTGCGGACCGGTCGCGGGTCGGTGCGAGGGCGGCTTGGCCCAGAGGGCGCCACAAGGGCATCTTGGTCCAGAGAGCACCACGAGGGGCTGGTTCGGCCGGGGTGCCGCAAGGGCATGGGTTCGGCTGGGGACTCGGGAGGCTGGTGGGCTAGCGTGGTCGGGGCGGCTTGAGAAGCCGGTGGGCCAGGGTGGCGCTGCTGGGGCCGGTTCTGCAGATGGCGGCGCGGGGCCGGTCGGCTGGCGCGGTCGGGGAGGCTCGAGAGGCCGGCGTGGCCAGGAGCCAGTTCGGTCGGGAGTCCAGGGTGGTCAGGGCCAGTTTGGCCAGCGGACGACGCGGCCAGGATGGCTCGGGAATCCGGCGGGCTCGGGTGGTGTGGTTGGGGCGTGGCGTGGTCGGGGCCGGTTAGGCTGGTGGCGGTGCGGGGTCAGCGGTCTAGTGCGGTCGGGGCAGCTCGGGAGGTCGGCGTGGCTGGGAGCCGGTTCGGCCGGGATGTCGGGGTGGTCGGGGCCGGTTAGGCCAGTGGACGGTGCGGCCATGGTGGCTCGGCTCGGCCCGGGGTGGCTCGGCCCATCCCGCGGCGGCTCAGCTGGAAGATCGGAGACCGCGGGGGTGGTTCGGACGGGGCATCGTGAGGGGGCGCGGCCGGTTCGGTAGGCAGTGGCGCGGAATGCCGCAAGGGCGGTGTGAGTTGCGGAGGTCGTGGGTGGCGCGGTCGTTGCCTTTTTTTCCTTCGTTGTCGTTGTTTCCTTCCTTCGTTTTGAAGAACACCTCAAAAGAGAACGGCAGAGGGGTCGAACCATGTTGGTTTGGTCTGCACCCTCCGCATTTCGGGTGGTACCATTTGGCTCACAAGAACGAAGCACAACAAACCCTCCCACAAAGTATAATCCCAAAACCCTCAAAAGGAAAACATATGTGGATCAATTAGTTAGAATTTGATCTGCGTTCATTATTTTAGAAGGAAAAAATCATGGGAATATAAAATCAATCACAAAAATCCCCTACCTTGTTCGTTGTTCGTCGACGGAGTCGCGGGGAAGAAGACGGAATTTTCGTCATTCGTCGTGTCCGCCACACACCTCCAATCTCGAGCTCGTGCATCGGTTTGCTGACGAAGATGAGGAGGGAAGGTCGGTCATCAAAGATGTCACATGTTGGTTGCCTCTTCAAGGTGATTCCGAGGAAGAAGTCGAAGACGCTTCTCACCGGCGTTATTCATGTAGGAAGTTCTTCGTTCTTCATTGTAGAAACTTTTTCCCAAGAGCTCCTCCTCTCCCCAAATTCCACCCAATATGAAAGGTGTTCCAAAATAATAGATTGAACCATCTATTATTTTTTTGTCAAGAATTCAAAAGTCCTAATTAATTAAGGTGGGTGGCGTAATAAATTAAGGGAGGTGGTGGTACCATTAAGGGAGGGGAGGTCGAGAGGATCTCCCTCATTAATGAGGGGAGTTGAGGGTTTCTCTCAATTAAATGGGGGGGGTTAGTCCCGGGTGGTCCCCACCACTATAACCTCTCATGGGAGGTTAGGTTAGGGTGGGCCCCACAACTATAACCTGTCGTGGGAGGTTACGGTCAGGTGGTCTCCACACTTCAACTCCCACATGGGTGGTTACAAAAAAATAAAATAAAAAATGAGCTTATTTTATTTTATTATTTCCACGTAAAACCCAAAAAACTAACTTCCACCCTAGACCAACTGTCATTGAGGTGAAAGTATTCTTAAGCGAATACTGGTGTTTAGAGTTCAACGGTGTCCTAGGATTTCAATTCCGAGCACCGGTTCAAAAGTTATAAAAACCTGCTCGAACTTTCACTGAATGTACCTGGACAAAACTTCAGAAATTGATTTCGGGCACACCGGGTCTCGGAATCACGCGCCGTAAATTTTCACGGACTCGTAAAATTCCCATTAAATAAAAAACATTACATGGAAATTCTGGGTCTTTTCAATTTTGATGAAAGTAAATAATAATCTCATTGATAATGAGGGTTTCATCTCTACCCCCTAAAGAGAAGGCTAAGGAAGGACTACTCTAATACACCAAAGATCATGACTACCAGATCTTCCTCTAAGGTGTCAAAACGAGGAAATTCTAATATCCTCAAGATCTTTAATCAAGGAAAATATCAATATGAATGGGAAACTAAAGATGAGTATAGTTATTAGAATGAGTATTCTTATTATGATATGTAATTTTTCTTTTTCTAGATGTTGTAAAAGGCTATCCGCCCCATCTTCTTTCCTTGTTGAATATTTTTCTTCTTTTTATTAAATGGTTCCAGACTTGCCTGGTAAATGGTTTTAAAATTTTTAAGTAATAATATTTTTTTGAGCTAGATAATTTTATGACTTTTAGGTGTAAAAATCATGTTTGATAAGTAATTTTATTATTTAAATTGAAATTCCATGGTTGTCTATATATGTTTTAAGTCAAATTTTGTGGATCATTTCAACAATTAATATTACAAAAATTTATTGTTAAACATTATTATTTTTTAAAATAATTTGAAAATAAAAAACGTAGTTAGTAAATTGGATTATTAATTTTATATAGTATCATACCTGGTCCATTTATGAACCACTTTTCTTTTTTAAAATTTCATTCTTGGATCTTAAAGACTTAATATTTGTGAAAACACCATTAACTGTTTCCTATAAAATAAGACTAAATTTAACCATTTCAGAGACACAAATATGTTTATTTGAATCTCAAAATTATACCAAAATATATTTCCAAACTTCCCTTTCCATGTTCTCAATCCCCTATTCTGACTATAAACCTCTCCTCCAAATGCCTTAGGTTCAATCAAAAGGAGGATATGAAAGGAAAATGAAATTGTATTAGTCAATTTATTTGAAGTTTATTTGTTCATAAACCTCATAAAAATATATTATAACCATAATAATATAATTAAATAATTATTTTTAGTATCCTTAAATGTTACTATATTGATGGAAACCCCATTATTTACCTTCCTCCAATCCACTGAAAAATGAAAATGTCACTCGTATTACGTGCATACTACTACCTCCATAAACAAGATTTGTTTTCACCACCACTATATATGTATGGTTATAAACATATATTTAATGAATAAATATGATAATTATAAAATTATTAGGGTTATATAATATTAATTATCCAATATTAAAAACAATAATAATAAATTTTCATGGAAAATTATTACCACAAAAAATGACCATATCGAGACACTTTGTAAATAATAACTTCTTACCATTATCTTTAATTTGTCTTATTCACCTACCACTTCTTAAATATGATTTAAAAATTTCATAGAATATTTTTTAAATCATTAATCTTCTATAAAAGTAATATTATCATAATAAAATAACAAGTTCTTACTCATTCGATAGAAATAATGTGTTCTTATTTCAGTCAGTTTTACCACCTATATAGATGATGGGACAATGTTTATGTCATGAATGATTAAGAAAACTTAAATTATTGTAATACTAAATAAAAATTATCCATTTAATATATTATTATAATTCTATAGTGGTAATATTCAAAATTATATTTACCTATAAATTAAATTCCTTTATTAATTTAATAATCACCAAAAGGGGATTTTTAAGAGTTCTATGAAAACCATAAAAATAAGTTCCATGAAAATGATATTTAACTCTATAAATATAAAAAAACATGAATTAACATAAATTAATATTATATATATGATGAACCCATGGAAAGGACGCAAGGATCAGAACTTCCAAACCAAATATTATAAGGGAAATAGAACAGTTAACACTCAAATATTAATTTTAACAATATCACGTATTTTATTTTATGTGGTGTGTATAATACTTATAAATGTATTTTATAATGATTTATATATATTTAAAGGTATTTTTAAATCCATATAATTTTATCTTCAATAGGATTTGATTAAAAATTACCACGGTGGTAGGGGTTTCTTTGTCACAATTTCTATTCCTTGAGACATATTTTATATTGCACGCCATATATAATTTTTATATGGAATTATTTTGGTTCACTAACCCATGAATCCATTATAGTACATTTTCATAAAATTTATGGGTTTTAAAAATCCAAATTATGTTCTTTCTTTAAATCTATTTTCGTTCATGTGTTATATCCATCAAGGGGATTCGATATAAAGGTTACCAAAGTGGTAAATCTTTTTCTCTCAACATTCCTTCTTCGAGACATGTTACTTATGATGAACTTATATTAAATTATATGGTGTATATACTTCCTATTTGATAGATTTTATCATTTCATATTAGTTCATGTTATTTTAACTTACTTTTCATGATATTTATTTCAATTTATTTGGAATTAAAAGTCTATATATGGTTTTCTATTGAAACATTTATTTAAAGGTTTTGAAGTGTTTTACCTAACTATATTTCTTATATATTCATATTCTTTATATTATTACTAAAATTTCATTATATAAAATTCAATGATTTATTAAAGTCATTTTAAACTTTCTTTTACTTTTTATACATGTTTAAAAATAATATTTTAGCATTTTTTAGATGATTTATATTTGAATTTATTTAGAAAAGTGTTAAAAGAATGTCTTTAATGTTTTTATATAAATGAATTTTTCCAAAACTATTACCTTTAATAATAATTATGTTTCCATTAAAATTTTCAATTTGTTTTCAAAGAATATCCTATTTTAATTTTTATGTAAAATTTTTTTGAAGTTACAAAAAGAAAAATATATTTAATTTTTTTTAAATATATTTTTAGTGATTTTATAAAATTATTATTATTATAATAAAACATAATTTAATGATTATTATGATTCATTAGTGATATTATCTAATGATATTATCCTCCTTCTTCCTCTGGATGGATTGTGATGATGTAATAAGGAAATTATCATGCAACCCATTTCTTTTCCATGGGTTAATTAAACTATGGTATAATGATGAATGTTTTTAAGAGTTTTATAATAAATGTGATAGAACTTGTGTTTTTATTCATGTGTTGGTTCATATAAATTTTATATGATGATGGGTGGGTTTTATATGACCCTATAATGTAGTGTGTAATGATGAAGGAGTTAAATCGATATTACATACTGCTGTGAAGATATTACAATTATCATGTTAGTTTCTCATAAGATATGATGATATAATTAACTATGAATGTTATTAAATTATGGATTATATTGGAATTAATCATTTAGGTTATTAAATTATAATATTGATATGAATATTATGACCGAAGTAACCTTCAGGATTATATTTTTTCATTTATTTTTTCTTATAAGATTGATCAATGAAATTCTTATGTTAAGAAGATGAAACGTATTTATGTTATGCCTTATAGTTACTGAATCATGCTATCAAACTTATTTTTAATTGTTTAACATGCAAGGATTCATCTTATGGATCATGATCCATGATCTATATTTTATTATGTATAATTTTATTATCACGTGTTCATTTATCTTGAATATTATCTCATGACCACATGTTTATCTAATGCTCAACAATGATTTTTAGTTGAGCTCATCTTGATTAAGTGTTTTATCTCATATTTCTTATATAACCATTTTTTATGTCTTGAAGGTGAGTATTATATATGATTTATATATACGGTTATCATGCATGGAGACTTTTTTGGAGATATTAAAGACTTATTTTGGAATATAAAATTCTTGGCATAGTGGGAAAAACATCCTTTTGATAATAATGATAAAAAAATATTTAGTGAAAGGTTTTTATTATTTATATAAAACTATAAACCTAAAAGGTATTAGGTATTTATGTGTGCAATGTTGGTTATTGATATTGTAATTTTGGTCTCTTTTGTTGGTATCAATGATAGAATATAAATATAATGTTTTAGCATCATATCCAGGTGTAAGAGCATTGGCAATTTTATATTAAAATATATATTTTGGGATAATGAGATATATAAAAACCCCAAATCATTCTTGTTTATCCTTTAATATTCTTCCTCCTTCATCATTATCAGCTTTGTACCCATCAACAAAAGATCAAGGTCATTCTATAGTAGAAAATATCACATATGTATTTTCCAAAACACAAAATCTATTCTATCGAACTTATCTTCCCGAACATTACCCTCTTCATATTCCATTATTCTATAAATTGTGAACTCCCAATAACCACCCATAGATGTATGGAAATAGGACATGAAATGATTATTAATATTCTCCTACATGGAAAATGGAAGGATGATTCTACTAAACCAATCATTGAAACCCCTTCACTAGTGTCTAATCATTTGGAACATTCCACCCAGATCTCAAGTACTAATTATTGGTCTCATGGATACCATCTTATAATCCAACCAAATAGTATCCACAAGAACTTACATGGTTATAATGATACAAAGACTAAAATTTAGAAAAATCAGTACCCGATCCACCATAATAAAACTCAAAACCTCATGATAATTAATAAATAAGACAATTAGATGATAAAGAAAGGAAGAAAGTAATGAAAAGGAATAACACAACTTTATGTGGTTCTGACTTGTATCCTAATCCATGGGGTAAAACTAAACTCCATTATTTAAGTGAACATATGATAATTAAAATTGATCAAGTTATCCCATCTAATGAAATATCCATTCCACTGGAATATTGTAAGACCCATATGGCATGACCAATTATCACCATCATTCAATCTTTACTTGATGAAGTTCCCATTTTTTAATCTCCATGGATGAAACCTATAACAACCTAAGATTTTATGAGATAGATTGTTTTTAATTTATTTTATGTATTGTGTCTTATGCTACACCACTATTATCTTTCTCTATATGAAACATCGTATTATCTTGTAGTATATGCAACACTATATTTGGCATGTGTTACATACAATTTCAAGTTCTTATGAAATAATTCAATTCACGCAACAATGAGTATAGATTCTATTCATTATATAAAATAAATATGTTTGGATTATGATATAAAAAAACAAAAGGAATATTAAACTAAACACAACACTAACTTGGCTTGTATCACACACAAGAGAGACCTTCCTCAATAGCTTGTGTTGGACGCAATACCGAGTTCCATTAAACAACAATATATTATTAAAATATTATTATTTAATGGTATATAAACTACTCATTATCAATAGTATTAACAAAAAAATTAATTTTATATAACATTAACATTCATATTATATATTTTCTATAATATGATATAAAAACAAATTCAATTTTTCAGATAAAATAAGTATTTTTCAAAAAATGTAGTTTTGAGACCTTTTGATGGAGTACCAATTTTAAATCTAGTTTTTAACATTTTTATATATTATATTTAAAAAAATAAAAATCTTACTTGGAATCCAGACATCAAAATTTACTTTGGTTTAATTTTTGGTATTTTTTTGATAAAATTCATATTTCAATGAATAGTGGAAAATACTGTATTTTAATTCAAAACAGTCATTTCATCTAACTTATTTATATAGTTAGATTATATTTTAAATTGATTTTAAATTTCAATTGAATTATGTTTTTATCATTTATTCCAATTTTGGTATTTGGAATTAACTTCACATTTAAATTAGACATAAACACTTGTCAATCTTTTTGATAGTTTTTACTTCTTAAAAACCCACTTTCTAGTTTTGACAACGGGAATTAATTTTAAATAAATTTCTACCAATTATTTGTTTTGAATTTAGAGAAATTTATTCCATATTTTTAATCAGAAGGTGCAAATTTTGTTAATAGGACCCTTTTATTTTAATAGATTATGAATAGTAACTTCAGTAATTTTTTTTATCTAGCATGGTTAAATGGTAAATTAGGTAAATTAGGGTACAAAATAAAATTATGATAAAATAAATCTGCCCTAACACATTTACTAATCCAATTTTATGAGGTATTTATAACCATTATCATCCTTGGGTCGATTTTAGGACCCCATGGAACCACTTGGGTGTGATAATGACCTTTTATAATAATTAAATTAAATTAAAGGGAAATAGAACATAAACATGTATCTTTACACTATAAAGATTTTATTTTAGTTTATATAAATGATATATTCAACTATAAATATTAATTATAAATATAAAAAAATCATAAATCATGTTATTTTATTTATAATTTTTATAAATTAAATAAATAAGTTTATTTATGACATAATAAAGATGCAGGGATTACCTTATTAATGAAATATTCAACTAAATGATATTATAAATATTAAAATAAATGTAATTTCAATATTTTTATGTGATCAACAAATTTTTTAGAGGACATTGACATGTTAGGTATGGTTTAATGTCTTTTATTAGAAGGAATAACGTTTTTATGAAATTAAAAAAATCAACTACTAAACATTGTAAAATTGGAATAAATGAGTTTAAAAAATACTATTTTATTAAATGATATAATAGTATAACAAACCTAATATTAGGAAAAATTACTTATAAAATGTAAATTATGCCAATAATTATCCACTTCTGGTTCTTTTGTCATTTTATTGTAACTGTAGTGACCATATATTATGAAAATACTAGAAGACATCGTAAGAGTTAATGTTTTAAACTAAGGGTTAAAGCTAAAATATAAGGTTAAATTTGTGACCAAAATTTGTCTAAAACCTATTGGTTGAGATTATTTCATCCCATACTCACCTTATCTTCGAATTAAATGAGTTTGTGACCATTATAAACTGAAAATAAATTTATAATAAATTAATATTTAAAGACTTTCCTAAAGTTCCCCTCACCTCTCCTATAAAGGGGCACTTCTCCTTCTCTTTTATTCACACCTCCAATGCCATTGGGCTCAGCCAAAACCTGACCAAATATCCTCCCAAATTCAATCAATTCATCCTATAGTCTACAATTTTGGTATATTTCCATCCTAGGGATACCTTTTGGGCAAATCAAAATGAGATACTCAAAAAAGGTGTAATTGTTTTATCACCTCTTTCAAAATTCCTTTCTTCTTATACTTCATATTATTATGTTGTTTCCATAATAAAGTAATAAATATAGTATATTATACATTTTAAGATATTATTATAATTATTTTAAAATGTTATAACTCATTTTATCCATCCTATGAATAACAATATCACAATGCATCCGTACATACGACTTACTATCTCCATGTCGTGGTGTAATTTTTTATTCAACGATACTTAATTTGGCTGGGTATAATGATGATTTTAATGGATGAAAATAATGAAAATAACATTATAATTAGTATTTATAATTAATATACCATCCAATTTCATACCATTTAACCATTAAGTGAATGATATTGTCGCTTGTCCGTAGGTACGACCTACTGCCTCCACGACGTAATGAGGTTCATTATCCACGTTAACAATTAAATAATTATTATAAAGTATATATAATAAATAATCAGGAAATATATGACATAACTATGCTACTGGATATATATATATATATATATATATATATATATATATATATTTCATTTACTTGTTTTCATTCAATTCAATAAATAAAACAGAAATAGCATTGATGCATACGTATGACTTACCGTCTCCATGAACGGTGTATTACATTTCATTTATCTAGTTGTTATATATATTAATATACTTAATATTTATGATATAGAAATATTTTTATACATTTGATAAGTAATTAAATCATGATATATGTAATAAGATTCAGAATAACAAGTTAAAAAAAGTACGATAAATAAAACAATTATTACCCAAAATGTTACATTAACATGGAATTGATAAATGGATGGGTAATATAAAGTCATAAGTGAATAATATATGATATAATAAATATTATTACAGTTCTTTTACAAGTTAATAATATGTTTAAATCCACTATACAGAAGTTTCAGACACATATAGAATAAATCAGATCTAAGGTAAGGGGTAAATTTGCAATCTCATTATTATCTGAGATTGTTTATTCATAACTATTTATTAGGGTATATTTCTCATTAAAGTCCATGTTTTATAAATATATAGTATTATTTATATCCTTATACTATTTTTTAAAACAAAATTTTTCTAATTGCTAAGTTTTTATTAAAGGTAATGGAAGAAATATTTCTTTTATTTTCTATATGAGGTATTTTTTTACTTTTTCAGTAAGAGTACAAGAAGAATATTTTTTAACATATATGAAATGAATGGGTTTTTACGTCTTCTTAATGCCTTATTTCCATGAGTATTCCTTTACAAGATTTTTTGTCTATTTTCACCTAACTTATTTTCTTTTAAAATTGCATGACATTTTGAGAAAATAAAACATTTTTGAAGAAGAAATTATATTTTCCTCAAGAATTAAGTTCAAGTGTTTTATCAAAATTATTTTCCATCTAAGATGACATGGGGTTTTGTTTCTATACCTATTATTACTTTTATTTTATTGTGTTTATGATGTAATTATTTTTATTAAATATATTTATTTTATATGTATTATGATGGAATGATGTTTAAGAAACACATTTTATTTCATGGGTTATTCTAGGATGAATGATTTATGTTTTTGTGGAACATGTAAGAATGATTTCACTATGATATGGTTGGGACCATATCTCTATCCAAATAATTGGGTAAAGATTTATATCTCATGAGATAGACATGACTAGAACATAAAGTAAATCTGGTTCGGTAATACATGGATGGAACTACAAGAAAACCAGGTTCAGTAGTGGACTTTGTCCACTATGATGGTCTTGGAAACAATGTCTTGGATACTATAGAAATCATATTATATGATTATTTATTTTCCATAATTCCATGTTTTAAGACAATTCTATTTTCTCATGGTCCATGATTCCATTAAGATTTATGCCTTATGAACTGCCATGATATATTTCACGGCTTATGATTTTTGTATATGTAAAATGTGGTATGTTTTTTTCAAAAGTTTTGTTCATTTTTTACATCCTAATGTTTAAGTTTTGTAAGATATTTTCCATAATTACTCTTAATGGGTATTTTATCTCACCCCTTTTCATATATCTTTCCCCCTAGGATTTGAAGAAGTGTAATAAGTAAGATCTGTCAAAAAGGGGTTCTAGTTATGAAGGAAAAAGTAGAAGATGATGTAGATGTTTTATGAACCATTTTTTTTTGTTTTATAGTTTCCAAAGGCACTAAAATAATATAGTATTTGGGAATCTATTTGTGTCATGTATTAAGTATTCTGAAAAATTAATGTAATGTAAATGTATGACAAGCATGGTTTGTTATGTTTAGTATAAGAGAAAAGGTTTAGTTAACCTTTGAAAACATGAATACAAAAAAATTAGTGAGATCCCTAGAAATATTTATAAGGTATGTCTTGGGATGTACCTAAGTATAAGTATAACTATGGTTCATAGTCCAAGAATTATTTTAATGATCATGAATAACCTAGGATTAAACCTAAGGTTTTATTGATTGAAATTTCACCCTTAATTATGTTTTTTTCCAAGTATGATTTTTTCATTTCACGCTATTATTTTTGGGTTTTAGACAATGGCTGGATGTCATGACCCGTCCCCCGAGGACCATGACATGACTACCCCAAGCCCGCCTTCCATAGGCCAGGGGCTGGCGGCTAACACTAAAGGCGTATTCCCTATAACTGGGAAGGCATTTCATTTATAATCTATAAGCACATGCAACCAAGCACACAGAAAGATACGAACTCAAGTAAGCTGAATAGTAATCAAACTAATTGCAGTAAGTAAAAGGGCCTAGAATACAAGCCCAACTGGAAAGTACAAGAAACTAAAAGTACAAGTAAACTGGAATAGCTCCTACGATCACCCACCAAGGATCCTACCTAAAGGGTAGGTACAGCTCTCATACGGTCGTCTCTATAGTACGCCTTATCTAAGTTACACCTCCGAGATACCTCCAGTCCTGGTACTCTCGTCCTCAGTTAGCATTGTCCGTCGTCTGCACTAAACACAATGAAGTGCGGGCATAGCCCATGCAGGGGTGAGTATAACGATACTTAGTAGGGACCCCGAGACCCTCAAGGTATCAAAAAATTCACAAAGTATAAACCAAAAATGAAGGAAACAACCGATAACCCTACTTAGGTATATACCCATACATATACCTAAGTTATCAAGTAAACCCATCTCAATCATGAGGAAACACAGAGTCCAACTAAAATCCCAAAGCTCAATTGTTCCACAAAGGAAGAAATACCACGAAGGAAAGTACTACATAGGTACACCACATAAAAGAATACCACCTAGGTATTAACACAAAAGAAAGTACCACACAAGTACGAACTTAGATCATTCCAGTTATAAATTAAGTACAGTAGTAGAGATAATTAGATGTAACTATTGAATCATCTTACTCTGTAAAGAAGCTGACCCACAAAGGATTTCTAAGTGCTAACCCACACAGGATTTCTAGGAGCTAACCCACACAGGATATCTAGGTGGTGACCCACACAGGATCTCTAGGAGATGACCCACACAGGATCGCTAGGAGCTAACCCACACAGGATCGCTAGGAGTTAACCCACATAGGATCTATAGGTGTTGACCCACATAGGATCGCTAGGATCTAACCCACACAGGGTCTCTAGGATCTGACCCACACAAGATTTCTAGGTGCTCACCCACACAGGATCGCTAGGAGGTGACCCACACAGAATCTCTAGGAGCTGACCCACACAGGATCGTTATTCATTTTTCTTGTCACAACCAGCTAATGGGTTCCCACACTATGCTCGCTCGTCTCTGGGAGAATCTACTCCACAAGTTACTGGTCGATACTCCAACTACCATGATGTCCCATGAAGAATTATCTCAAAGGACCGCCATGTAAAAAAGGTCTCAACACAACAAATGGTGCATCAATTGGATGCCCAGTCTGTGAGTTATTATCCTTTTAGTCCCGAGGTCCTGGTTGGATTCATGCTCGATCCAACTCGATTGTTTCCCAAAGTTATCCAAATCTATAGTGGGGTATACCAAAGGGACTGTCTCGTTGCAAGGTTTTCATCTCCGTAGGTGGTTCATCAGTCGGACGTCTGGTGCCAAAGTTATCGACCAAGTAAACTATAGGGTCATATCTGGTTCGGGTCTGGTCTGACTCGGTCGGACCGAACTAGCCCACCCCGGCCTGGGTTGACCCGACCCAACCCATTAGGTCCGGTCCGGCCCACTGGTTTTGGCCCAGCCTATTGGGTCCGGCCCGATAGGCCACGAGGGTCGCGAGGCCGCAGGGGTGCCACAAGGGCACGGGGCAGCTCGGTCGTGGGGGTTCCATGAGGGCACAAGGTCGCAGGGCAGCTCGGTATTGGGGTTCTGCGAGGACGCGGACGTGGGGTGGCTCGGCTGGAGAGGCTCATCCACGAGGTTCCATGAGGGTGCGGGGCGGGGCGTCTCGGTCACAGGGTGATGCGAGGGCGCGAGGTGGGGTGGCTCAGCTAGAGCAACTTGGTTACGGGGTGTCGCAAGGGTTCAGGGTAGCTCAGCTGGAAGAGCTAAGGCCTCGAATGGTGGGGGATGTGGGTGGTGGGGGCCACAGGCAGCGGTGGCCGCGGAGCGGCGCCATTGCGCCGGCACCTTCGTTGCGGCTGGCGATGATGTCGGCCGCCATTCTCGTGCCCCTTCTTGGTTGGTCTCCGACCTCATCCATCGCAAAGAACAACACAAATCATTACAAGAACTACAGAGAGGATGGGCCATGATTGTTTAGCCTGCACTCTATGCATTATAGCGGTAGCAAGCGGCTATAAACTCTATTTTAATTACGAAGAGTCATCAAGAAAAAATAAGGGAATAATTTCAAACAACTATCCTACGTCATTCATTTGATTCGTTGAAGATTTTCTGTGGGGAAAGAGACAATGCCATTGGGAATAGACGAATTTCTGTGATGTCGACATCTCCTCATTCGTCGGTGGAGATGTTCCTCATTGGCGATCCTTTGACGGAGTTTGGAGAATAATTCATCGAAGGGGAAGCGTTCTTTGTTGGCGTTCTTCGTTGGAGGATGGGTTCCTACAAGTTCTCCCAAGCTCCCACCTTTTCCAATGATTATTTTCCCCCAACCCACAAAAAAAAGGGTAGCCAATATAATAAAATATGTTGTCATAATTTCAAAATGGAATAATTAATTAATTGAGTTGGTGGGTTGGCTTAATTAATTAATGAAAGGGGTTGGCACAATTAATTGCGGAAGCTCAAGAGGTTTCTCCCCACGTAATAGGGAGTTCAAGAGGTTTCAAGCCTCGGGTGGTCCCCACTACCACAACCTCTCATGGGAGGTTAGTTCATGTGGTCTCCACCACCATAACATCTCATAGGAGGTTTAGTTCAGGTGGTCCCCAACTATGAAACATCCACATGGAAGATCAAACAAATAAAATAAAAATGTTACACAATTTTTATTTTATTTTATTCTTTCACAAAAAACCCAAAATTTAACTTTCACCCTCGACCAACTACCGTCGAGGTGAAAGTCTCCTTAAGATAATACTAGCACAGCGAGTTCAATGGTATCCTCGAATTTCAATTCTGAGCACCGGTTCAAAAGTTAGAAAAACCTGCTCACATGTTTACTGAACGTACCCGAAAAAAAGTTCATAAATACATTCTGAGCACTTCGGGCCTTGGAATCACACGCTATCAATTTTTTTGGACTCGTAAAATTCCAATTTAATAAAAAAAATGGAAATTTAGGGTCTTTACATTCTCCCCACCTCATGGATTTACGTCCCCATAAGCCACATCACAAAACTAGGAAACTAGTGGGGTTACTGAGCACGCATCTGAGCCTCTCACTTTCATGTGATCTCCTGGTGGTTCTCATGCTGCCAAAGAACGTGCACCATAGGTATCGACCATCCATGAAGGACCCGCTCCTGTCGATCCTCAATCTCCACTAGAACCTCCGTAAAATTCACCCCATCATTGACGTCTAGATCACTGTCGTCGATGATGTGGGAAGGGTCATGCATGTATCTACTCATATGGGATACGTGGAAAACATCGTGCACCCGGTGCAACTGAGGTGGAAGAGCTAAGCGGTATGCCACCTCACCAACTCTACTAAGTACCTTAAAATGTTTGGTGAATCTCGTAAAAAACATGCCACCTCGGACAAATCCCCACAAATCTCGTCAAGGTGAGACCCGTAGAAAGATGTGGTCTCCATCCTCGAACTCCAGATGTCTTTGTCTCCTATCGGCATATGACTTCTGCATGCTCTGTGCAGTCTTCATCCGCTCCTGGATGATCTTCACCTTCTCTGTGGTAACCAGTACCATCTCTGGTCCCACTAGTGCTGACTCCCCTAGGTCAGTTCAGTACAAAGGTGATCTGCAAGGTCGCCCATACAACACCTCAAAAGGTGTCATCCCAATGGTGGAGTGATAGTTATTGTTGTATGAAAACTCCACCAAGGGAAAGTGATACTCCCAGCTACAACTAAATTTGAGGACACAAGCATGCAGTATGTCCTCAAGGGTCAAAATGGTCCGCTCAGTCTGGCCAGCCGTCTGAAGATGGAAGGCGGTGCTCAAATGAAGCTACATTCTGAAATCCACCTGCAACCCCTTCCATAGCTGGGAAGTAAAACGTGCATCATGATCAAAGACAATCGCTGAGGGTACTACATGTATCCTCACAATCTCTTGCACATAGAGGCATCCCAATCTCTCTACTGAACCCTGCTCTCTAGTCGGTAGGAAGTGGGCCGACATGGTGAGTTGGTCAACGATCACCCAAATCGAGTCATGACCTTTGTATGTACATGGAATTCTTGTCACAAATTCCATGGATATCCCATCCCACTTCCACTCTGGGACTTATAAAGGCTAAACCAAGCCTGCTGGTACCTGTTGCTTGGCATTCACTTGCTGAAAAGTGAGGCATCGAGAGACAAACTATGCTACTGATTTCTTCATTCCCAGCCACTAGTGCTATCGTCGGAGATCCGGGTAAATCTTCTCCACTCCTGGATGTACCTCTAGAGGGGATGTGTGTAACTCCCTCAAAAATTCCTCCTGAAGCAACACTGGTACCATGGTACATCCTCTGAAGAGGATGATGTGCTCCCCACCTTCAGAAAATCCATCAGGTGCCTATCCTGTGGATATCTGAGCACGTTGTGTCTTGCAGTCAGCATCCCCGCATTGCGCCTCCTTAAATCACTGAAGAAGTGGTGGAGTGACTGTAAGATACTGAAGAAAAGCTACTCCATCCTAATCCAAAAAGGATATATGCAAAGCAGCCAGCTACTCCATCGCCTCACCTAGCAGCTGTATACCAGATCTCCAGCTGAGTGCATCTGCTACAATGTTCCCCTTCCCAAGAGTATACACTATCTCGAAGTCATAGTCCTAGAGGAATTCAATCCAACATTGATGTCTCAAGTTCAGGTCCTTATGAGAGAAGATATACCTAATACTCTTGTGATCAGAGTACACTGGAAAACATTCGCCCATCAGAGTACACTACTGCTAACTCCAGTTCATGGGTAGCGTGGTTCTTCTCATTCTATCTCAACTATCGAGAACCATAGGTGATCACTGCTCACTCCTACATCAGGACACATCCGAGCCCGGTCCCTGATGCGTCGCATTAGACTACGTACCCTATGACCTCCTCTGGAAGCCTCAAGATGGGGGCACTAGTCAGCCTCTATCTCATCTCCTGAAAACTCCACTAGAATCTCTCCGAACACACTAAGGGTTTCCCCTTCTTTGTAAATGCTGATAGAGGTGTTGCAACTCTGGAGAAATCTAGCTCAAATATTCTATAGTATCTAGCCAAACCCAGGAAACTTAGTATCTCTGTCACACTCTTGGGTGGCTCCCAATTAAGTACCACCTCAATATTCACTAGATCCACTACAACTCTAGCCACTGATATGAAATGTACCATAAAGTGAACCTATCGGATCCAAAACTGGCACTTCGAGAGCTTACCATAAATATGTTTCTCTCAAAGTGTGTCCAGTACTACCTGCAAATGATAGGCATGCTCCTCCTCAGTAGCTGATTAGATCAGAATGTAGTCAATGAAGACTACTACAAAGTGATCGAGGTATGGCTGAAAGATCTTGTTCGTGAGTCCCATGAACACTGCTGAAGCATTAGTTATAACTAATGGCATAACTAAGAACTCGTAATGGTTGTACCGACATCTGAAATCCATCTTTGGCACATTCTCATCTCGTACTCTGAGCTGGTGATAGCCTGATCTAAGTTCTATCTTCAAAAACTTGTGTGCTCCCTTCAGCTGATCAAAGAGGTCTTCAATCCTCGAAAGTGGGTACTTGTTCTTTACGGTCACCTGGTTCATGTGCCGATAGTCAACACAAATCCTCAAGCACCCATCCGCCGTCTTGGCGAACAAAATCGGGGCTACCCAATGAGAAACACTGGGCCATATAAATCCCTTCCCCTACAAGTCCTCTAGTTGTACCTACATCTCACGAAGCTCCACGGGAGCCATCTGATATGCTAGAGTAGATAACGGTGTCTTCCCGAAGTACAAGTCAATGTAAAAGTCCACCTCTCTATGAGGAGGTATACCCGGAACATCATCATGGAAAACATCTGTGTATTGGTCCACCACTACAGGATAGCTCGGACTCTCCACATCAACTGCTCTGAGGGTAAGGCTAGCCAACTGATAAGTGATCGGCCGCACTCTCCTCCAGGTAAGTCCATCCTATACTACAAAGGCTCCCTTCTCACTGGTGAAGGTAAAACTGGTCCCATCCGTGCGGACACACCGTACTTTGTTCCTAATACAGTCAATCTGGGCATGGACTGTAGATAACCAGTACATACCCAAGACGACATCGTAAGGCTTCGACACTGCTACTAGGAGATCCCAGCTAGAGCTCTCACCTCCTAAAGTAAACTCACACTACTGGAATCAGTGCTTAATCATCGAATCTACTCCCATAGGAGTCTCTAGTCGTAAGGATTGAGCCAACGGCTCTAGCGGAATCTCTGAGTTCCGAATGAGGGTAGTGGAAATAAAATAATGACTGGAACCTGTGTCTATAAGTATTGCAGCTATGGTGGAGTAGATTCAAATCGTGCCTCAAATCATCTTTGGAGCACCATGATCGTAGGCCTTAGCTGCCTGGAGCTGAGGTTTCCCCTTTCCACCTGCTCTCTACAGTCAGGGGTGGACCTCCTAGTA
The DNA here is from genome assembly GCA_963277665.1 of Viscum album. NCBI lineage: Eukaryota > Viridiplantae > Streptophyta > Magnoliopsida > Santalales > Viscaceae > Viscum > Viscum album. The sequence goes on along the minus strand of OY728143.1, from coordinate 1,186,325,317 downwards.
GTGGTGGCGGTAACATCTCGAATCGTCACCCACCTCCAGCCGCATGACCAGCTCATTTTCCATGTCATCCTACTCCCTATGGACCTCCTCGGTCAAACCTCTGTCTCTTCTTAGGCGGTCCTTTGACCATCTGCGGATCATCCTTATGGCGGGTTGGACAGCCACAAGTCATGTGACTCTTCCCGCCACATGTGTAACACTGCCCGCTCCTGGCATGACTATCTCCTCCTCAGGTGCCCTGCACAACCGATCCTGATTCATGTGGTTGTCCACCTATAAGTCTAGTCCTCTTGGACCTCTGCGACATCTGTCTGCTACCAGCTATAGAAGACTCCACTACAAAACGACTGGTGGTGGGTCTCGGTGCTAGTGACAGCTCAGCAAGAAAACTCTCCACTAAGAGGGATTCCTCTAACACCCCCTCCAGCGTCGGGATGCTGAGTGAGATCATTGAATCCCTGATCTCCCGCCTGAGTCCCTGCACGAAGGTACGGGCCCTGATGAATGGGTTCCGCACCATATCTGGGGAGTTGCATGAGAGGTCAATGAACCTCACTGAGTACTGAGCCATATTCATGCTACCCTACTGCAGATGAAGTAGCTCATGAATGTGCACTGCGCAAAGAGTCCTTGGGACAAACTCTGTCTGGAACAGGCTCTCGAAGTCTGCCCAGAGAAGTGTCACCTCTTCATGAACCTGGAGTATCAAGATTCACCATCTTCCTATTGCTTCCTGTAGAAGACTGGTGACAAGGATCACCATGAGATCAGTTGGTGTCCCTACCAATAGGAAGACTCTCACTATAGCCTCCAACCAATCCTCAGCCACATATGGTTCTATCTCTCCCCTGAACCTGGGTGACCTCTGGCGCTGGAACTCATGCAACGTGCTCAAGCAGCATGCACTCTCTACTGTTGGGGCTGGTGGCATCAGTGGCCCCATGGTTAATGGTACCGCTGGTGCGTCCGCTGGTGCATCTACTAGAATAGGGCCATGCACCAAGGCGTCGTCGCTCAGTGGGCTATCAGTGCGTACAACTCTCGGAACCCTAGCTAGCTGTCTGCTTGGAGGAATACTGAAAAGAAATAGGTGTGCCATGGTCAATAAGTTAAATCTAGTGAGCTGACTCAAAGAGATCACAAAAAAACTCTTCAAAACACACACGAAATCAGTGTTTTCATGTATTGAGTTGAAAATCAGAAGTTAGGGTCCTGGGGTATGGATATGTCGGCCGCCGCACCAACACTGGATTCCCTAAACCGATAACCAAACTCACTACACTTAACACTATTTCCATTAAAGATAAAGATCAGATTCATATGTTCTACGGTAGAACAGACTCCTCTGATACCAATTTGTCACAACCCATCCCTCGGGGCTCATGTCGTGACTACCCCAAACCCGCCTTCCATAGGCCAGGGGTTAGCAACTAGCAACGAAGGCGTATTCCCAATAACTGGGAAGGCATTTCCTTTATAATCTGTAAGCACACACAACCAAGAACATAGAAAGATACAAACTCAAGTAAGCTGAATAGTAATCAGAGTAAGTGCAGTAAGTAAAAGGGGTCAGAATACAAGCCTAACTAGAATATACAAGAAACTAAAAATACAAGTAAACTTGAATAGATCCTGCAATCACCCACCAAGGATCCTACCTGAAGTGTAGGTACGGCTCTTGTACGGTCATATCTGTAGTACATCTCATCTAAGGTCCACCTCTGAGCTACCTCTAGTCTTGGTACTCTCATCCTCAGTCAGCGTTGTCTGTCGTCTGCACCAAAAACAACGAAGTGCGGGCATAGCCCGTGCAGGGGTGAGTATAACGATACTTAGTAGGGACCCTGAGACCCTCAAGGTATCACAAAATCCACAAAGGATAAACTAAAAAATAAATAAACAACTGATAACCCTGCTTAGGTATATTCCCATACATGTACCTAAGTTATCAAGTAAACCCATCTCAATCATAAAGAAACACATAGTCCAAATCAAAGCCCAAAGATCAAATATTAGACAAAGGAATAAATACCATGAAGGAAAGTAACACATAGGTACACCACATAGAAAAATACCACCAAGGTATTACCACGAAGGAAATTACCACATAGGTACGAACTCAACTCATTCCAGGTATAAATTAAGTACAGTAGTAGAGATGATTAGATGTAACTATTGAATCAACTTACTCTATAAAGAAGCTAACCCATAGAAGATCACTAGGAGATGACCCACATAGGATCGCTAGGATCTGACCCACATAGAATTTCTAGGTGCTGACCCACACAGGATCGCTAGGAGCTGACCCACACAGGATCGCTAGGAGCTGACCCGCATAGGAATGCTAGGAGCTGACCCACACAGGATCTCTAGGTGCTGACCCACACAGGATCTCTAGGAGCTGACCCACACAGGATTGCTAGGATCTGACCCACACAGAATCACTGGGATCTAACCCACACATAATCGCTGGGAGATGACCCACACAGGATCGCTAGGATCTGACTCAAACAGGATCTCTATTCATTCTTCTCATGACAACCAACTACTGGGTTCCCTCACTATGTTTGCTCGTCTCCGGGAGGATCCTCTCCACAAGCTACTTGTCGATACTCCAACTACCACTAAGTCCCATGAATAAGTATCTTAAAGGACCTCCACGTCATAGGGGTCTCAACGCAACATACGGTGCATCAATCAGACGTTCGGTCTGTGAGTTATTAGCCTTTTAGTCCCAAGGGCCCGGTTGGATTCGTGCTCGATCCAACCCGACTGTTTCCCAATGTTATCCAAATCTTTATTGGGGTATACCAAAGGTACTTTATCTCTCAAAGGTTTCCATCGCCACTGGCGGTTTGTTAATCAGACATCTGGTTCCAAAGTTATGGCCCAAGTAAAGTATAGGGTCGTATATGGTTCGGGTCTGGTCCAACTCGGTCAAACCGACCCGGCCCGACCCGGCCCACTGGTTCTGGCCCATACTGCTAGTTGGCCCGGAATACTGGGTCCAACCTGGCAGGTCGTGAGATCCGCGAGGCCATAGGGGTGTCGCGAGGGCGCGGGGCGGCTTGGTCGTGGGGGTACCGCGAGGGCGCGAGGCCGCGGGGCGGTTCGGCTGAAGCGGCTTGGCTGCGGGGTATCGTGAGGGTGCGGCTGCGGGGTGTCTTTGCTGGAGAATCTCGGTCGTTGGGTGCCAAAAGGGTGCATAACGGGATGGCTCGGCCATAGGGTGCCGCGAGGGTGCGACGCAGGGCGGCTCGGCCGAAGCTGCTCGACCGCGGGGTGCCATGAGGGCGTGGCACGGGGCGGCTGGGCCAGAGTGGCTCGGTCGCGGGGTGCCGCGTGGGCATGGTACGGGGCGTATCGGCCAGAAGGGCAGAGGCCAAGGGCGGTGGGGAACAGATGGCAGGGGCTGCGTGTGGCGGTGGTTGCAGAAGGCGGGGGCCACAGGCGCCGGTGGATGTGGAACAGCGACGTTGCGCTGTCACCTTCGTTGTGGCCAGCGGTGATGTCAGCCGCCATTCTCATTCCACTTCTTGGTTGGTCTCTGACCTTTTCCATCGCGAAGAACACCACAAATCATTACAATAATTACGAAGAGTACGGGCCATGTTTGTTTGTCACGTACTCTCCGCATTAGAGCGGTAGCAAGAAGCTATAAACTCTCTTTGAATTACAAAGATTCATCAAGAACAAATAAGGGAATAATTTCAAACAACCACCCTACCTCTTTTATTTGATTCATTGAAGATTTTCCATGGGGAGAGAGTCATTTCCATTGGGAATAGACGGATGTCGGTGATGTCGGCGTCTGCTCATTCATCGGTGGAGATATTCCTCATTAGCGATCCTTCGACAGATTTTAGAGAAGAATTCATCAAAGGAGAAGCGTTCTTCATTGGCGTTCTTCGTTGGAGGATGTGTTCCTCCAAGTTCACCCAAGTTCCCACATTTTCCAATGATTATTTTCCCCTAACCCACCAAAAATAAAAGGGTTTCCAATATAATAAAATATGTTCGCATAATTTCAAAATAGAATAATTAATTAATTGAGTTGGTGGGTTGGCTTAATTAATTATGGAAAGGGGTTGGCACAATTAAGTGGGGAAGCTCAAGAGTTTTCTCCCCAATTAATAGGGAGTTCAAGAGGTTTCAAGCCTCAGGTGGTCCCCACCACCATAACCACTCATGGGAGGTTAGTTCAGGTGGTCCCCACCACCATAACCTCTCAGGATAGGTTTAGTTCAGGTGGTCCCCACTTATGAAACACCCACATGGTAGCTCAAACAAATAAAATAAAAATGTTACACATTTTTTACACTACTGGAAATGTGGTTTTTACCAATGGTTCTTTACCAACGGTTTGCTTAAACTGTTGGTAAATAAGGTTTAGGGAACCCTTTGCCAACGGTTCTAGTGAACCTTTGGGAAAGGGTACCCCTTTTCCAACGATTTAATAAAACTGTTGGTAAAGTGGTGTTTAAGTTACCCTTTCACAACGGTTCTATGAAACCGTTGGGAAATGGTACCCCTTTGCCAACGGTTCTATTGAACCATTGGGTAAGGGTACCCTGAAAAACCCTTTGCCAGCGGTTTTTAAAAACCCTTGGTAAAGGTTTTCCCCAAATACAGTCGGGCCACTGCTCTCCCCTATTCATGACAGAACCCTAAAATAAATCAAGCGCTCTGCTCCTCTCTCAAACTCCCCCATCCGAACAGGTGAAAAACCATATGAATCATCTCAAATCAGGTATTTTATTCTTTATAAACATATGTTACCTTGTTTTTATTGTTATTGATCTAATATTTTAGTTTTAAGTTTGGATTTTGATGTGATTTCACCGTGAAAAATAGGTAAATGAATGAATATTTTGTTAATTAATTAGTTTCCCATGGAATATCATTTGTGTTATAATGTCCATGCTAAATAAAGGGGTAATGTAATAAAAGACCTTGAATAAATTGTGGAAGTTGGGGTATGTTGCTTCTATGAGAGGTATTTTGTTTTGTTTCATTGTATGTTGTAGGTTGTTGTATGGTGATTGAGGTGACCAGTTGGGCTTTGTGATATGTGGGGTTGTAATGTGATGGTTAGTGGGCATGGATGTGACATGTGAAGTTGTGTGATAGTGATGATGTGTGGTGGTGTTGTTTCGTGTGGAGGTGTTGTGTAATGAGGTTGTGGTGTATGATGTGGTGAGGTGGTTTTGGTTGTGTGGTGGTTTGTGATGTGAAATATTTTTGTTGTGATATGTGGTTGTTTTGGTGAGATGGTTGGCCGATGTAACACGGCGACGATGGTTATTGTGAGATGGTGAGTTGTTGTGTGGTGGTTTTATTAGTTTCCTGGTTATCTATGGAATAAATTATGTTGTTAAAACAAAAAGACAATATATTGAATAAATGATATGGAATAGAAATGGATGTGTGGTAAATGAATTTAATTAATTTAACAATAAATGCATGGAAAATGTAAGTGTGAATGAAGTGGATTATAAATGAAAGTGGGAAATGCTATGCATCTTGTGTGGTGGTGGAGTGGTGTGTTGCATATAGTGGTGAAAGTGGTTGTGATGGTTTATGTGTTGTATGGTAGTAGTGAAGTGTGTTATTATGTAGTTAATGTAAACCCATAGGTTGGGTATTTTGTGCTATCTATATATCATGTATTTTATGTTATTTTTACACATTCCCAACCAGAGTTGGATAAACTTACCAACGATCAGAGGTTTTGAGTTATGGGTATTTTTTCTAATATCTATAATGGTGGTTATATGGTTGGATAGCTACCATGTCTTCCCTACTCTTCCTTCATAAGTGATTGACCATGTGTTTTTAAGCAAGATGCGATGTGATTGTCCATGTGTCTTCAGGTGAGATGTACTATGATTTCCCTAGTGTTTTCAGGTGAGGTGCGATGTGATAAGGCTATAATAAGATGTGGCATGTGGTTAGGGTCATGTAGGGTAGGAGGATGGCACAAGGTTGATGTTATTTATGTTCATGATACCCTACTAATATGGTTATGGGATGAGGCATGATGTGATGTGATAACACATTAAGTTCTTGTTGGTTTTACTTTTTTTCAATAACACATTAGTATGTTTGTTTCACATGTGTAGTTGATACCTTGATTATTTTCTTCCTTTATCATTTACTTAAATGTATTTTCTATTAAAGTTCAATCCTATTGAATTGTTTATGAAAAAATGACTTGTATAAATTCTTTTTACAGAATAGACAAAATTTGGATGTATGATACCGATCGGATCTCAGGATATTTTCAAAACAATTTGGAGAGCTTTATAGATTTTTCATTTCACAATGCTTCAGATAGTGGTCGCATACACTGCCCATGTTCCAATTGTGTCGGTAGACCTTGGCTGATCCATGAAGAAGTCAGCTACCACATAACCAAAAATCGTTTTCAAGAAAACTACTTTGTGTGGTATCACAATGGGGATAAAATGAAATCTCAAATTGGTGATGAACGAAATGAAAGGACTATAATGGAGAATTTATTAGATGATCGGTTTCCGTTTATTCGTCATCATGAAAAAGAAAAGATTTCGACTCAATAAGACTTCGATATGAGGACAGCTGATGCATCTAGTGAAAATGGTGATATTGATAGGGTGAAAAAATTGAATGATGATGCCACGACTCCAGTATATCGACAATGCAATAAAATGAAAAAGCTAGAATTTTTAATCTGATTGTTTCATGGGAAAACTATGTATGGGATTTCTAATACAGCAATCGATTACATTCTTACCCTCTTGAAGGATTTACTTCCAGATGATGCAGATATTCCCTCAAACCACTATATGGCATGAAAGTTAGTTGAGGAACTTGGATTTTCAAGAAACAAAATTCATGTTTGCCCGAAAGATTGCAGTTTATTCTGGTAGAAAACTGATGAACGAAATGATTTTATAAAATGTGTCACATCCCGCTAGAAGTCAAAATCTGATGGAACACCATCCTGCGTTCCACAGAAAGTAATGTGGCACTTTCCATTGATCCCTAGACTCTAGAATATTTTTATGTCTGATGACATATCAATAAAAATGAGATGGCATGATAGTGAGAGAAAGAAGACTAATGATGAGTTGGTTCATCCTGCAGATGAATTTTTATGGCAGAGATTTGATGCTCGACATCCTGATTTTGTAGCTGACGTGCATAATCTGAGGCTGGGTCTTTCATGTGACTATTTTAATTCGTTTGGGCAGATGCTTACTTCGCACAGCACATGGCCAGTTTTTATACACATTTATAATCTTCCCCCAAGTTTGTGTATGAAAAAACCTTTCACTTTCATGAGTGTACTCATATCTGGTCCTTCTGATCCCGGCATTGATATTGATGTATACATGAAACCTTTAATAAAAGAGTTGAAACTTCTTTGGGATGTGGGTGTGTTCACATAAGATGCATGTTCGAAAGACATATTTCAGATGCGGGTTGCGCTTATGTGTATGATCAATGATTTTATGGCTTATGAAATGATGTCGGGATGGAGCACGAAGGGAAAACTGTCATGTCTATTTTTTATGAAAAATACATGATCTAGAAGACTGAAACATCGTTGTAGTTTCAGTTTTATGGGACATCGACGATTCTTTCCAAAGGATAATCCATATAGATTGAATCGTCGAAGATTTGATAATACCATAGAGACCGATGATCCACCTCAGTGTATGTCTGGAACAGATGTGCTTAATTAATTGAAAGATTTCAGTTTTTCGTTTGGGAAGGGTCAAATAAAATCTGGAAAGAGAAAGAATGTTTCCACCAAAACCTATTATAATTGGAGGAAGAGGAGTATATTTTTTGATTTTCCTTATTGGTCAACCAATTTGTTACGTCATTGCTTACACGTAAGGAATATTTAAAAGAATATATGTGAAATGTTGCTTTCTGTTCTTCTAAATGTCAAGGGGAAGACAAAAGATGATTTACGATCTCGGTGTGACTTGGTGAATTGGGGCATCAGACCAGAATTGTATCATGTGCGTATCAGTGAAAATAAATGGCAACTTCCATGTGCTTCTTATGTGATGACACCTACGGAAAAAAAATTCTGGAAGTATTAGAGACTATTAGAGTTCCTGATTTCTATTCAAGCAACATATCTAAACGGGTCAACATAAGAGAGTTGAAGCTAAAATCTTTGAAGACTCATGATTATCACGTTCTACTGCATGAGTTTCTTCCAATAGCAATCTATCATCTTTTGTCCAATAATGTAAGGGTGGTTGTTATTCTGTTGTGCCATTTGTTTAAAGATCTTTGTGCTAAGAAGTTTTCCTAGTCTTTCTTGGAAAAAATGTTGACAGATGCCCCATTAATTTTGTGTGAGTTGGAGAAAATATTTCCTCCATCATTTTTCACATGCATGATGCATATAACTGTCCATATTCCCACTGAAATACTTCTCGAAGGACCTGTTTCATTTCTTTGGATGTATCTAACTGAAATAAATATGTTCACATTAAATTCTTATGTCTGAAACAGAAATCATCCCGAAGGTTCTATCGTGAACGGTTACCTGGATCAAGAATTTATGGATTTCTTCTCGATGTATTTTTCTAATCTTACTATAAGATTGAACAGACCAATGAGAAATGAAGAAGAACAATATAAGCAAATTGAACCCAGTTTTCCATAACTTCCTCAAACAGGATGAATTCTTGGATCATATACATTGAAGACATTAAGCCATGAAGAGCGGTAGATGGCACATCACACAGTTTTGTTCTACTGTGATTTGTTCGATGACTATATCAGGTAACTAAATTGATTATGTATATCTTGCATATATATCTATTAAACTATTCATATTTTTTTATCTACAGGGAACATAAAACAATGATAAATAGGAATCATCATTCTTTATCTTTGAGAAGGAGAGAGACTTTGCATAGCAAAGAGTGTTCTGCTTGGTTAAAATTGAAGGTAAAAATATTACTGTTTAAATTAATTATTTCAATATTTAATTAAGTTTAACAGTCATTTATATTGTAGGTATTGAGTTTGTCTGTTGATTCTGTCTCTGAGGAAATAAGAGCTTTGGATTTTGGTCCTAATACTGTGGTTCGTGACTGTAAATAAATTGTTATCAATGGGTACAAATTTATTGTCACTGAATGAGCAAAGAACATGAGAACACAACATGATGGTTTTATGGTTACTACCACAACAGATTGTTATGCCAGTGAATCAGATAGTAGACCGCGATTTAAAAATGTGGGTTATTATGGAGTCATTGAGAAAATAATAATATTGGATTATTACTCTCATGGATGAGTCACAATGAGGAAATGTCATTGGTTTGATTCGATGACAAGACATGGCACATTTATTGATGATTGTGGATTTTGAGTAATTAATATGACTCGCACTCTTTCTACCGAAGAACCATATGTGTTGGCATCAATGGCTAAACAAGTTTTTTATGTCAAAGACCAACTTTGACCTGAATTTGGTGTCATAGTTGAAGTAATTCCAAGACATATTTTTGATTATGGTGATGATGGAATTGAAACTGTCCCTATTGCCATTGGAACCAATCAATTTATTTCTTTTGATGACTCCAATATCTCAATTTTCAGAGTTTATTGTGAACCTGAAGTTGTGGTTGAAAATATATAGAATCATTCATCCATGTTCTGAATTCTTTTGTTTTACCTCGAGTCGGGTTGTTAAGGCTGGTAATATTCAAATTGATTTAGTATTTATCACAAATATGTTTTAGCTGACTTGACCTTTATGTGGATTTTCAATGTTTATTGGTTGTTTTTTTATTTCAATTGCATTTTCAAATTTGGAATTGAACTGTATTCAAACCTAGTCAAACAAAATTTCTAACTTGGTGAACATTATAACTTGTATGATTTATTAAATTCATTCAAGCTCTTCTAAAACAATTGATAGCTAAATTATCAATGAATCCCCCTATTCCCTCATATATTTAGTTTTTTTGTTTACAAATTAGTTTCCTTTTTCTAATTAATTACATATTTGTTTTCAAAAGTAGGAAATGCATCCAATTGAAGAGAGATGAAGGAAAAAAATGATGGAGAACAATCGTCAGATGGCGGAGAGGGGCGTTTCACCATTAGTTCCTACAGTGAGTACTTTATTTCAAATATATATATATATTTAAAGAATATATAATGTCATGTAATTAATTTTTTTGTAAACATTTTTGTAGGATCCACCTATACATCGACAATTATTCGACGAGGAGCCTAGTACTGGTCCTAGTACTCAGGCCGGTGGTATGAGGAGGGTTCGTACCAGAGGTGGACGATCAGCTGCACGTGCCCGACTAGACCCTACCCCTCCCACTAACATGTCATCCTTCCCACATTCTGATCCCGGTGTGTCGTTAGGGACACACAGGATATTTAGGCCTCCCATATTTTTGCTACCTTCTGCATCTTCTGCCCCATCATTTTCACATCCCATGATGATTCCCACTCCCCAATCAGAATCTAGTCATACTGTTATCCCGTCTTCTTTTCCTTCTACTTTTGTCTCTATGAGCTTTTATATTCCATCGTATTTGACTCCTGTTCCACTACAGGGTGTTCCATCAGTTTCTGTGGATCCAGCGGTGCTCAGCGATCAGACTGGCGCAGGTATATTTATAAAACCCTAACAAATTTTTTTATCAATATTTATTTTCATTATAACATGTTTTGATAAAATATGTGTTTTTATTTCATGACAGATACATCTACTGATAGGAGGAAGGGGCGGGGGCATACACGCATGCGTTTGGTGTGGAACCTCCGCACACAGGTTATGGTGGATTACAATGCAGACAACCAAATGGTTGAGAAATCAGGGTAGCAATGTCGTAGTTTTTTGGCGATGCTTGCCAAATACTCCAATATCATTCCAGTCAGCCCGCTATAATGGAGACATTTGCCACATGAGGTTAAGGATTGAGCTTGGGAACAGATATGGGTAAAAAAATCTGTTGTATTTAATGCCATGAATTATTTTTGTATTTATATGAATTAATATTTTAATGTCAGCTTCGATTTAATTTTCCCGATGGTGAGGGTGCTCGAGCGGAACATCTAAAGGATTTAGGCAAGATTTGGAGAGCCTAAAAGCATGAGTTGTATATTAGATGTCATGCTAGAGTTGGCACTGATTTAGAGGCGGTACCAGTTGTGGATGATTGTCCTATAGAGTAGTATTGTCAGATGATTACTCATTGGGTGAGTACCCAGTTTAAGGTATGAATTACATTTGAGGTATTTAAATAATAACTTTCATGTTTTGAATTAATATTATTCTTTGAATTATCAAATTTTATTTAGGAATCATCTGGAAAAAAACATTGATGCAAAAAAATAACTCTACACACTAGGACGTACGACGATGTCGGATCATGAGAGGAAGCAGGTATGAAAATTTTCTATAAGTTTTCCTTACGACTTACATTTTATTTTATTTTTCTCAATTATTTAATCGTTTGCTAAAGTTTTCATATAACTTTAGTTTTCAATGTCATTGTAGAGGTAAATACAGAATATTGAAGGACGTGTGCCTCGAGCAAAACTATTTTGCTCGAGTAGACGGAAAAAGGATAGAAGTGTTGTCAACGAAGCGACTCAGCAGCAGATTGTATGTTTTAATTTGTTGATTTTATATTTTAATATCTATTTTTTAACTTAATAATATATTTATATTTGTAACAGGTTTCTTTAGAGGCTCTCGATGCCCAAGAACCATACAATTTTTGGCCAATAGATCACTTACATCAGGTGTTGGGAGAGGAGCATCCTGGCAGAGTATGTTGCCGACCTAGGATAGCCTCGATGAGGTATTGGCCCTCCTCAGGTATGATCTGTAGTGCCACCGAGCTGTAGAAAGTTAGGGCATAGGCAGAACAGGCTGAGAAAAGGGCCACAGAGACAGAGGAACAACCTTCTAGGGGAAACAGTTCATTTATGAAATTTATTGAAGTTCTACGTCAAACACTTCCATCAGAGGCCAGCCCAGCTTTTGATGAGTATATGTCGTCGATACCTTCTATATATGGTGCCCTAGGTGGCAGTTCTAGTGGTGGTCAGGATGATTTCCAGCTTGACGATGATGATGGAGAGGAGTCTGATTCGGAAGAGGAGGGAGAGGAGGAGGGCGAGGCGGGTGGTGAGGGCAAGGAGGAGGGAGAGGGCAAGGAGGAGGGCACTGAGGAGGGCGAGGATGATGATGGGGACAAGGACGAGGGTAATGATGATGGTGATGATGGTGATGGTGATGTGGTACAAATTTATCCATCAAATTTTTACTAATATTACTGAGATTTGATATTTAATCTATTCTATTTGTTTGTTTTATCTAGACTCGTAGTATAGTATTGGAGTTCAGTTATTTTTATATATTATCTGTTTTTATGGATGTCGTTGTCTTTTAGTGGTTGTGTGTTTGGGAACCCCCCTCCTTCCTGGACCCTGGACAACCCCCCACCATCATCCTTAGACCCCGGACACCCCCCCCCCCCCGGACAGCCCTTGGACAGCACCCCGAACAGCCCCCCGGACATCCCCGCCACCCTCCTCCCTAGACCCCGGACAACCCCACAAACAACCCCCCAGACAGCCCCCCATACAGCCCTCTGAACAGTCCCCCGGATAGCCCCCCCACCCTCCTCCCTAGACAATGGACAGCCCCCCGGACAGCCCCCCGGACAGCCCCCCCGGACAGCCCCTCAGACAGCCCTCCGGACAGCCCCCCCCCCCCCCACACACACCTTCCTCCTTGTACCCTGGACAACCCCCCAAACACCCCCTCCCCCCCGCCCCCATACAACCCCCGGATAGCCCCCCGAATAGCCCCCGGATAGCCCCCCCCCCCCCCACCCTCCTCCCTGGACCCCGGACAGCCCCCACACCCTCCTCCTTGGACCCCGGACAACCCCCTAAACACCCCCGGACATCCCCCGAACAGCCCCCCGGACAGCCCCCCAGACAGCCCCTGGACACCCCCCCCCCCACCCTCCTCCTTGGACCCCAGACAACCCCCTGAACACCTCCCAAACACTGCCCAGACAACCCCCCGAACACCCCCCGGACATCCCCCCAGACAGCCCCCCCAGACATCCCCCCCCCACCCTCCTCTTTGGACCCCGGACAGCCCCCCGAACACCCCCCTAGACAGCCCCCGGATAGCCCCCTGAACAGCCCCCCGGACAGCTCCCCCACCCTCCTCCCTAGACCCCAGACAGCCCCCCAGACATCCCCCCGGACAGCCCCCTGAAGAGCCCCCCAGACAGCCCCCCCCCCCCCACCCTCCTCCCTGGACCCCGGACAGCCCCCCCCCCCCCCCACCCTCCTCCTTGGACCCCGTACAACCCCCTGAACACCCCCAGGACAGCCCCCAGACAGCCCCCTGAACATCCCCCCAGATAGCCCCCCCCACCCTCCTCCTTGGACCCCAGACAACCCCCCGAACACCCCCCGGATAGCCCCCCCCCCCCCCCACCCTCCTCCTTGGTCCCCAGACAGCCCCCCGGACACCCACCAGACAGCCCCCCGGACAGCCCCCCCCCCACCCTCCTTGATTTCATTTACTACTAGAAAATCTATAATATATATTTTATTTATTTTCATCATGATAATCAATGTAAATCACATTTACACATCTAATCAATATCATAGATTCTTGGTATGTTATAAAAGAGATGTATTCATTAGGCATGACATTGTTAGCTCCGAAATGTTTCATAGCATGATAAACTAAAATCCAATCCATACTAAGAATAATATGAAAATATTTTATATTAATGTCCACAAGATTTTATGTAAATACCATTCCACTAATAGACACATGAGGATTCTCATAAAATGGACAACATTTTAAGTACATATGGAAAACCGACCAAACGCATTCGGTTTCCATTGAAACTTTAGTAGAACGATCCATGGGTCATATGCGACGTTTATGAATAAACCCCGCCTCAATCTGATACGCGGTGTGACCGGTACCACTCAAAGTGTCTGTATTTTGTTTCAAAAGGACGTCATTTTAATTGAAAAACATCAACTGACATACAAAAAACCAACCAAATGCATTTGGATTGTGTTGATACTTTAGAACAATGATCCATGGGTTATATGTGACGTGTACGAGTCAAATCCGCCTCAATCCGAGGCACGGTGTGGCCGACACCATTCACATTGTCTCTCTTTTGTTTAAAATGGACAGGATTATAAGTGAAAAGAACAACTAACATACGGAAAACTGACCAAATGCATTCGAAATGTGTTGATGCTTTAGGAAAACGATCCATGGGTCATATATGACTCGTACAAGTCAACCCCACCTTAATATGAGGAACGGTGTGGCCGGAATCACTCTAAATGGCTCTCTTTTGTTTAAAATGGACAACATTTTAAGTACATACGGAAAACTGACCAAATGCATTCGGTTTCTATTGAAACTTTAGGAGAACGATCCATGGGTCATATATGGCATGTACTAATCAACCCCACCTCAATCTGAGATGCGGTGTGGCCGGAACCACACAAATTGTATGTCTTTTGTTTCAAAAGGATGTCATTTAATTGAAAAACATCAACTCACATACGGAAAACCGACCAAACGCATTTGGATTGTATCGATACTTTAGCACAACAATCCATGGGTCATATGTGACGTGTAAGAGTCAACCCCACCTCAATCTGAGGCGCGGTGTGGCCGACACCATTCACAGTGTCTCTCTTTTGTTTAAAATGGACAGGATTATAAGTGAAAAGAACAACTGACATACGCAAAACTGACCAAATGCATTCGAAATGTGTTGATGCTTTAGGAAAACAATACATGGGTCATATGTGATGTGTATGAGTCAACCCCGCCTTAATCTGAGGCACGTTGTGGCTAGAATCACTCTAAGTGGCTCTCTTTTGTTTAAAATGGACAACATTTTAAGTACATACGGAAAACTGACTAAATGCATTCGGTTTCCGTTGAAACTTTAGTAGAATGATCCATGGGTCATATGTGACGTGAATGAATCAACCCCGCCTCAATCTGAGACGCGGTGTGGCCAGAACCACTCAAATATTTTGTCTTTTGTTTCAGAAGGACGTCATTTTAATTGAAAAACATCAACTGGAATACGGAAAACTGACCAAACGCATTCTGATTGTGTCGATACTTTAGCAAAACGATCCATGGGTCAAATGTGATGTGTAATAGTCAACCCCGCCTCAATATGAGGAGCGGTGTGGCCGACACCATTCACAGTGTCTATCTTTTGTTTAAAATGGACAGGATTATAAGTGAAAAGAACAACTGACATATGCAGAACAAACCAAACGAATTCGAAATGTGTTGATGCTTTAGTACAATGATCCATGGGTCATATGTGACGTGTATGAGTCAACCCCACCTTAATCTGAGGCACGGTGTGGCCATAATCACTCTAAGTGACTTTCTTTTGTTTAAAATGGACAACATTTTAAGTACATACGGAAAACTGACCAAACGCGGTCAGTTTCTGTTGAAACTTTAGGAGAACGATCCATGGGTCATATGTGACGTGTAAGAATCAACCCCGTCTCAATCTGAGATTCAGTGTGGCCAGCACCACTCAAAGTGTTTGTCTTTTATTTCAAAAGGACGTCATTTTAATTGAAAAACATCAACTGGCATACGAAAAAATGACCAAACGCATTCGGATTGTGTCGATATTTTAGAACAATGATCCATGGGTCATATGTGACGTGTACGAGTCAACCTCACCTCAATCTGAGGTGTGGTGTGGCCGACACCATTCACAATGTCTCTCTTTTGTTTAAAATGGATAGGATTATAAGTGAAATGAACAACTGACATACGCAAAACCGACCAAATGCATTAGAAATGTGTTGATTATTTAAAACAATGATCCATAGGTAATATGTGACGTGTACGAGTCAACCCTGCCTTAATCTGAGGCACGGTGTGGCCGGAATCACTCTAAGTGGATCTCTTTTGTTTAAAATGGACAACAGTTTAAGTACATATGGAAAACTGAGCAAACGCATTCAGTTTCCATTGAAACATTATGAGAATAATCCATGGGTCATATGTGACGTGTATGAATCAACCCCGCCTCAATATGAGACACGGTGTGGCTGGAACCACTCAAAGTGTCTTTTTTTTTCAAAAGGACGTCATTTTTATTGAAAAACGTCAACTGGCATACGGGAAACTGACCAAACACATTCGGATTGTGTCGATATATTAGCACAATGATCCATGGGTCATATGTGATGTGCACAAGTCAACCCCGCCTCAATCTTGAGGCGCGGTGTGGCCGACACCATTCACAGTGTCTCTCTTTTGTTTAAAATGGACAGGATTATAAGTGAAAAGAACAACTGACATACGCAAAACTGACCAAACGTATTTGAAATGTGTTGATGCTTCAGGAAAAATATCCATGGGTCGTATTTGATGTGTACGAGTCAACCCCACCTTAATCTGAGGCACGGTGTGGTCGGAATCACTCTAAGTGGCTCTCTTTTGTCAAAAATGGACAACATTTTAAGTACATATAGAAAACTGACCAAATGCATTCGGTTTCCATTGAAACGTTAGGAGAACGATCCATGGGTAATATGTGACATGTATGAATCAACCCTGCCTCAATCTGAGACGCGGTGTGGCCGACACCACTCAAAGTGTATGTCTTTTGTTTCAAAAGGACGACATTTTAATTGGAAAACATCAACTAGAATACGGAAAACTGACCAAATGCATTCGGATTGTGTTGATACTTTAGAACAATGATCCATGGGTCATATGTGATGTATAAGAGTCAACCTCGCCTCAATCCATGGCGCGGTGTGGCCGACACTACTCTAACTGTGTCTCTTTTGTTTAAAATGGACAGGATTATAAGTGAAAAGAACAACTGGCATACGGGAAACTGACCAAACACATTCAGAATGTGTTGAGAATTTATCACAATGATCTATGGTTCATATGTGACCTGTATGAGCCAACCCAGGCTCAATCTGAGTCGCGGTGTGGCCGGGATCAGTCTAAGTGTCTCTCTTTTGTTTAAAATGGACACCATTTTAAGTACATATGGAAAACTGACCAAACGCATTAGGTTTCCATTGAAACTTTAGGAGAATGATCCATGGGTCATATGTGATGTGTACGAATCAACCCCGCCTCAATATGAGACGCGGTGTGGACGACACCACTCAAAGTGTCTGTCTTTTGTTTCTAAAGGACGTCATTTTAATTGAAAAACATCAACTGGCATACGGATAACTGAGCAAACTCTTTCGGAATATGTTGATACTCTAGAAAAATGATCGATGGGTCATGTGTGACATGTACGATTTAACCTCGCCTCAATCCGAGGCATGGTGTGGCGGGATCACTCCTTGTGTATGTATTTTGTTTAAAATGGACAAGATTATAAGTGAAAAGAACAACTGACATATGGAAAACCAACCAAACAGATTCAAAATGTGTTGATTCTTTAGGAAAACGATCCATGGGTCATATGTGACATGTACGAGTTAACCCCACCTTAATCTGAGGCACGGTGTGGTCGGAATCATTCTAAGTGGCTCTCTTTTGTTTAAAATGGACAACATTTTAAGTGCATATGGAAAACCGACCAAACGGATTCTGATTATGTTGATACATTAGCACAATGATCCATGAGTTATATGTGACATGTACGAGTCAACCCCTCATCAATCCGAGACAAGGTGTGGCCAACACTATTCTTAGTGTCTCTATTTTGTTTAAAATGGACAAGATTATAAGTGAAAACATCAACTGGCATATGGAAAACCGACCAAACAAATTTGGATTGTGTCGATACTTTAGCACAATGATCCATGGGTAATATTTGACGTGTACGAGTCAACCCTGCCTCAATCCAAGGTGCGGTATGGCCGACACCATTCACAGTGTCTCTCTTTTGTTTAAAATGGACAAGATTATAAGTGAAAAGAACAACTGACATACGAAAAACTGACCAAATGCATTCGGATTCTGTTGATTCTTTAGGTCAACGATCCATGGGTCATATGTGATGTGTACGAGTCAAATTGGGATTAATTCAAGGCATGGTGTGGTCGGGATCACTCTAAGTGGATCCCTTTTGTTTAAAATGGACAAAATTTTAAGTACATACGGAAAACCAACAAAACGCATTCAGTTTCCGTTGAAAATTTAGGAGAACAATACATGGGTCATATGTGACGTGTAAAAATCAACCCCACATCAATCTGAGATGTGTTCTGGCTGACACTACTCAAAGTGTCTATCTTTTGTTTCAAAAGGACGTCATTTTAAGTGAAAAATATCAACTGGCATACGGAAAACTGACCAAACACATTTGGATTGTGTCAATACATTAGAACAATGATCCATGGGTCATATGTGATATGTACGAGTCAACCCCACGTCAATTTGAGGTGCGGTGTGGCCGACACCACTCAAACTTTGTCTCTTTTTTAAAAAAAATGGATAGGATTATAAGTGAAATGAACAACTGGCATACGGAAAACCAACCAAACGCATTCTTAATCTATTGATAATTTATCACAATGATTCATGGGTCATATGTGACCTGTATGAGCCAACTCAGGCTCAATCTGGGTCGCAGTGTGGTCGGGATCAGTCTAAGTGTCTCTTTTTTGTTTAAAATGGACAACATTTTAAGTACATATGGAAAACTAACCAAACGCATTCGGTTTCCGTTGAAACTTTAGGAGAACGATCCATGGTTCATATGTGACGTGTACGAATCAACCCCTCCTCAGTCTAAGACACGGTGTGGCCGGCACCACTCAAAGTGTATGTCTTTTGTTTCAAAAGGACATCATTTTAAGTGAAAAACATCAACTGGCATACGGAAAACCGAGCAAACGATTTTGAAATATGTTGATACTTTAGGACAAAAATAGATGGGTCATTTGTGACATGTACGAGTTAACCTCACCTCAATCTGAGGCATAGTGTGGCCGATATCACTCCAGGTGTATGTATTTTGTTTAAAATGGACATCATTTTAGGTAAAAATATATGGTATACAAAAAACTGATCAAATTATGAATTGAATTCCAGATTCCACATATAATTTTCATATAAATTTTAAATTGAATTCTAAATGAATTATGTATTTTTATAATTACGTTATGAATTCTAATTTAATTATGGATGTGTATAGTTCCAGGATGCATTATATATTAAATGTGTATGAATTTGTTCTCTATATGTATGTGTTAGTTGTTTATTGCAGGTAAAATAATTGTATATGTATGTGTTAGTTTATTGTAGGTACAATAATTGAATTGAAAATGGGAGGGAATGCACAAAATGAGGCCTGCTATCCAAATTGCAGAGCTTCTGTGCAAATTGCAGGCTGTTGTGCAATTTTCACAGTATAGGCTATGCCAACGGTTTCAAACCGTTGGCATAGCTCTATGATTCTTTTTTTACCAACGGTTCAATGAACCGTTGGGAAAGAGAAGAATCCTTGGGATTTCCCAATGGTTCAAGCCAAACTGTTGGGAAAATATATCCCAATGGTTTGGCACAACCGTTGGGATAGGTTAGTATTTTCCCACCCTATACCAATGGTTCACAGTAAACCATTGGGAAAAGATTTCCCAACGGTTTACTTCCCTACGGTTTGCAGAACCATTGGTATAACATATACCAATGGTTACGCAGCCTTTTCAAATGGTTCAGAACCTTTGGGAAAGACTTTATTTCCAGTAGTGTTATTTTATTTTATTCTTTCACGAAAAAACCAAAATATAACTTTCTCCCTCGACCAACTGCCGTCAAGGTGAAGGTCTCCTTAAGAGAATATTGGTGCTGCGAGTTCAACGGTGTCCTCAGATTTCAATTCCAATCTCTGGTTCAAAAGTTAGAAAAACCCACTCGTACATTTACTGAACCTACCCAAATAAAAGTTCAGAAATTTATTCCAGGCACTCCGAGCCTCGAAATCACGAACCGTCAATTTTCGTGGACTAGAAAAATTCCCATTTAAAAAAATACATGGAAATTACGGGTCTTCAAACTAGATCCCAAAGGAATCATGTTAATGTTCGATGTGATGGACAATGAAATGATTGTCCTCATAAAAAACCAAATTTTATGGGATCCTGAATAAAGAATCTTATTTCTATGACCGTAAATATTTCTAGGCATCGAATGACCAAAGGTGGGAATATCATTCTCTTGAATCTTTATTAAGGAAACATCCACCTTATTTTAGTGGATCGACCAATCGAATTGTTTCTAAGAAATGTATTTTTACCATTGAAAAGATATTTTTCATTTTCTATTGTTCATAACATGAAAAGGTTATGTTGAGAACTTATTTCTTGAAAGGTAAATAAAATCGATGGTGGAACTTTATCAAGAATCTAAGGCAACAAGAAAAAAATGGCTCCATGGATTGGGATGAGTTCAAGAACTTATTTTTTAGTATTTACCTTCCTCATATTTATCTTACAAAATGTATACTATAGTTTCTCATATATCTCATGGTTACAATAAGAAAAGAAGGGTAAAATTCAAAGGAAACTATAAAAATTACGGTGAAAAGAATATTAGATTTTCTTTATGCTCAATATGTGGAAGGACACGTGGATGTAAATGTCTTAAGGAGACTAATAAATATTTTAGGTGTGGGAAGGAAGTTCATTGAAAATTTTACTTCTAAAGTAATGAGAATAAATAGAAAGCTCCAAAATGTGAACCTCCTGCAAATCAACATTACAAGTGCAAGGAAATGGGGAGTTATACTAACCAATGAACTAATCCAAGGGTTATGGATGATTATCAACGTCAAAAACATATTAAGGCCGGAGAAAAATGAAAGTCACATATAGTAACTATTGGAGATATTGAGTATGACAACGACATGGTGGAATGATTAAGTATTTATGTAAAGGGATTCCAAAATATTGTTGTAGAATCTCTTTTATAGTATTATAAAATATTGGAATATCAATGTATTGGTCCATTGTGGTTTTCCATAAGCATATGGTACCAATAACCATGAAATGTAATTTAAATATTTTTTTAAAGCACATGATATACCCATAATTAAGGGATAAGGAGATAATGAGTTGTTTGATCGTATTAATGCCCTCATGATTGATATAAGGATAAAATGATATCATTGTTTGAGTATATAGAATTTTTAGTATTTCTGGCATTTGGAAAGAGTTAATTTTGACATAATGCATGTTTTCACAAAGGTCTCACAGTAATTCATGTTATTATCATGTTTCAAGAGAATAGATGATTATGGTATTCACATGTTTGGGATGTCACTACCTTATGAGTTATGAGAGATAAATGTTAAGTCGATTTAGTTCACCTCTTTCTAAATTTTTATATTCTTAGTTTTTATAAGGATTGTAATGTTATCTATTTATGGATAGTATAAGTTATATTCTGGTTGAATTTAGTTAGATTAATGTATTATATCAAATAGGTGGACTTATGTATATTTGATTACCAACGCTAACTTTTTTAGACAAATGGAATGACTTATCATTCTATCACATGATCTATTAAAACTTCAAGAATGAAAAATTCAACTTCATTTCTTTCAATAAGAGATGAAGTGGAAATTTTTCAAGGCATGAACAACGATGATATTATACCAAAAATCAAGTAAGTATTTATTCTCATGAAAAATTATTCAACTTTATGGAAAGAATATTGAAAACCAAAAATGTTATCATTGTACATTCTTATCTGATGTATTAGGTGGTCCCTTAAATAATTTCAAATTTATGGATTTATGGTTGTTAACTTTCTCCAAACCTTGTTCTTTATCATTATCCATCAGAACATGATGGTTATATTTTTCTTCCATATCCATGTTTTCACATCCCATCAATGTTCTCCTATATGGAAACCTAGTGGTGAGTTTCTTTGGGTAAACATTTTTTTCTAACTTTCCATTTTAAAATGAATTTTTAGTACTCATTTTTATGATGTGGGTTTCTTTAAAAGAAACTTTAAAGTAGTAAATCTTTTATAACCCTGATGAATTTTGAGGGTGAAATTCATTTTAAGGGGGGGTATAATGTAATACCCTGAGATTTGATGAAATATATTATTTTTAATTTATTTCATGCCTTGTTCTATATGATACACCATGATTATATTGTTTTATACACAACACCCTATTAGAATGTGGTATATACAAAACTATACTTGGATTGTGTTACACACAATTTCAAGTTGTTATGAAAAAATTCATTTTAAACAACATAGAGTATAGATTTTGTTCAATGTAAAAAAGAAAAATGTTTGGATTATGTTATAAATAACATCAAAGGAATCTGGAACTAAACTCAACACTTACTTGGCTTGCATTACACACTAGAGAGACCTTCCTTGATAACTTGCATTGTACGCAATACTGAGTTTCATTAAACAACGATATATCATTTAAATATAATTAATTAAAGGGATATAAAATAGATATTATGAATATTATTAACCACAATTTGAATTTTTTATAACATTAATATTCACATTATGTATTTTAGAGAATTTGATATAAAAAAAATTCAATGTTTTGGATAAAAGTAGTATTTAAAAAAAATACAGTTTATCCACCTCTTGATGACGCACCAATTTTAAATCAAGTTTTTAAAAAATTTATATATTCTAAATGAAAAAATAAATGTCTTATTTAGAATAGGGATATCAAAACTTATATTGTTTGATTGTTTTGGTACTTTTCTGATAAAATTCATATTTTAATGAATAGTGAAAAATACTATATTTTAATTCAAAATATCCTTTTCGTCTAATATTTTTATAAAATTAGATTATCTTAATAATTAGTTATAAAGTTTAATTGGATTATATTTTATCATTTAATCAAATTTTGGTCATTTTAATTAATCTTACACTTAAATTGGATATAAACGCATGTCAATCTTTTGATAGTTTTTACTTCTTAAAGCCTGCTTTCTGGTTTTGACAATGAAATTAATTTTAGATTAATTTATCCCAATTCTGGGTTTTGAATTTAGAAAAATTGATTACATATTTGGAATTAGAAGATTAAAATTATGTAAATAGGTCCCTTTTATTTTTAGACATTATGAATAGTAACTTCAGTAATAATTTTTATTTACCATGGTTAAAAGGCAAATTAGGTAAATAATGGTGAAAAATAACAATATAATAATATAAAACTCCCATAAAATGTGCCCTAATTATATTTTATGAGATATGGCCGACTATGAGAATCCATGGGTTGAATTTAGTACCCCATGGAACCACTTGGGTGTGATAATGACCTTTTAAAAAATTAATTTAATGTAAAAGGAAATATAACATAAACATATATATTTTCACTAAAATAATTTTATTTTGGATTATATAAATGATATATTCAACTATAAATATTCATTATAAATATAAATATATTTCATACATCATTGTATTTTATTTATAATTTTTAGATGTTAAATATATAAATTTATTTATGACACAATGATGATTCATTGATTACCTAATTAATGAAATATTAAAATAAATGATATTATAAATATTAAAATAAAGATAATTTGAAAATTTTGATGACATAAAAAAATATTTTGGATTAAATTGACATTTTAAGGGTGATTTAATATTATTTTTTAGAAGGAATAAAGTTTTTATGACTTAAAAAATTCAATTACTAAACAGTGTCAAAATTTATATAAATGTGTTTTTAAAACAAACACTATTTTATAAAATGATATAATAGTATAAAAATATAATATCAGGAAAAATAAAATATATATTGTTAAAAAGTTAATTAATGATCCACTTGTGTTTCTCTTGGAATTTTATAGTAACTATTGTATCCATATATTATGAAAATACAAGAAGACATGGTAAGTGTTATTATTTTTAACTAAGGGTTAAAGCTAAAAGAAATGGTTAATTTTTTTATCTAAAACATTCTAAAACCTATTGTTTGTGATTATTTAGACACATAATCACCTTATATTCTATTTAAATGAGTTTGGGACCTTTTTAAAATGAAAATAAATTAATATTAAATTAATATTTAAAGACTTTCCAAAAGTGCCACTCACCATCCTATAAAAGGGAACTTATCATTATATTTTATTCCCATATCCGAATATATTTGGATCAGACAAACCCTGCCAAAAACTCCTAAAAACTTACCTCACCTAATCCTAGAGGCCACACATTTGGATGAAATTTATCCTATAGAGACCTTTTTTAAAAATCAAAAGGAGATACTCGAAAAAGAGGTAATTGTTTTGTCACCTATTGCAAATTTATTTTCTTATTTTACTTTATATTATTTTATTATTACCATAATAAAGTAAAAAATCCAGTATATTATACATAATTATATGTGATTATATTATGGTACAACCTTATAACTCCTTTTATACATCTTATGAGTAACAATATTGACATGCGTGTGTACGTATGGCTTACCGTCTCCATGCTGCGGTGTATTTATTATTCAACAATACTTAATTTGTATGGGTACAATGATGTGTATAATGTTTGTATATAATGAATATAACATGATTATTATTCTGTATAATTAATATACCATCCAATTCTATACCATTTAACCATTAAGTGAATGATATTGTCCCTCGTGCGTACGTAGAGTCTACCGTCTCCATGATGCGATGAGATTCATTCTCCACATAATCCATTCAAGAATGATTATAAAGTATATATAATAAATAATAATGAAATATATGAAATAATGATTATAATAGATTTATATATATATATATTTCATTTAATTTCTTCCATTAAATTTAATAAGGAAACAGAAACATCATTCATGCATATGTAAGGTCTACCATCTCCAGATTGGTGTATTCCATTTTATTTATCTATCTATTATATATATTTCTATACAGAATATTGATGATATATAAATCCTGTTTTTCATTTTGAAATAATTAAATCATGATCTATGTAATAATATCAAGAATAAAAAGTCAATAAACCCATTATTACCCAAAATGTTGCTTTAACATGGAATTGATAAATGAACGGGTAATATAAAGTTATAAGTGAATCATATATGATATCATAAATATTATTATGGTTCTGTTACACGTTAATAATATGGTTAAAACCACTATACTAGAGTTTCAGACACATATGAAAGAAATCATATCAAAGGTAAGGGAAACTTTTGCAATCTCATTATTTTCTTGTTTGTTCTTAAGTATTTTATGGGGTATATTTATCATTCACGTCCATGTTTCCTAAATATATAATATTATTTATATTATTTTACTATTTTTTAAAATTAAATTTTACCCATTTTTAATTTTTATTAAAACATATAGAATGAATCTTTCTTTCATTTGTCATACGAGGTACGTTTTTACTTTTCCAGTAAGAGTATAAGAAGAATATTTTTTAGCTTACAAGACATGAATGGGTTTTTACATATTCTTCATAAATTACATACATTAAGATTCATTTACACTATTTCATGTTTATTTTCAACTAAATTATTTTCTTTTAAAATTTATCAACATATTGAAAAAAAAAATTAAGAAGAAAAGATATTTTACTCAAGAATTAAGTTCAAGTGTTTTATCAAAAAAAATCATCTAAGATTACATTGAGTTATTTTTCTATCCCTATTATTACATTGATTTGATTATTTTTATGATAGAATTATTTTTATAAAATCCATTTATTTTATATCAATTATGATGGAATGATTTTTAAGATATCCATTTTATTTCATGGGTTATGTTATGATTAATGATTTATTTTTTTGTGGAACATGTAAGAATAATTTCACTATGAGATGGGTGGGACCTATATCTACCTTCAATGCATTGGGTAAAGATTTTTATCTCATGAGTTATACATGAATGTAAGGAAAAGTAAATTTGATTCAGAAATACATGGTAGTAATGACAAGTAGACACAATTAAGTAATTTACTTTGTCCACTATGATGGTTGAGGAAATAATTCCTTAGATACTATGGAAATCATATTACATTCTTATTTTTTTCACAATTACATGTTTTATACCAATTCAATTTTCACATTGTTCATGATTCAATTTTGATTCATGCCTTATTAACTACCAATATTTGTTTCATGACTCAAGATTTTGGTATATGTTAAATGTGGTATGTTTTTCTTTAAAATTAATGTTTATTTTTTACATTATTATGTTTAAGTTTCATAAGATATTTTCCATGCTTATCCTTACTAGGAATTTGAGGTCACCCCTTTTCATGTTTATTTTCCCCTAGTATTTAAAGAAGGGTATAAAGTAATATGGGTCAAAACGAGGTTCTAGATATGAAGGATAAAGTAGGAGATGATGTAAATATTTTATGAACATGTTTTTATGTTTTAAAGTTTCAAAAGGCACTAAACTAATATGGTCTTTGGGTGTTTTCTTGTGTCATTAATTAATTATTTCAAAAAATTATTATAATTTACATGTATGAAAATATTGGGTCATTAGAAAATATACATACATTTAAATACTTCCACCACATTAACTCCTCTGAATGGTTTAATTTTCATGTTCTGAAGATATTATGGGATGACTATTGAATAACTTTCATTTTCCCTGCACTATATCAAACCAAAAGATCAAGGGTAACTTTTTATGACAACTGATATTTGGATTTCCATCATTAGGTTACTTGGACCTATTACTGATCCTTCCACTATTCCTATCTGGTCTATAGGAAGGATAATTCTTGAAATTCCTTTATTTGGAAGACAAATTGTGTTAGCCCTAAAAATGGTTTTCAAAAACGAAACCCATAAATATATTAACTATGAATTAATTTTATTTGTATTAACAAATAAAGACCTATTTAACATTATAAAACCTCCTTCCACTACTTAATCTTTTTTTATAGCTAGTATGGTTCCCCCATCATTCCTTCCTATCATTTCACCACAACTAAGGCACAAAATCAACTTAGCACATCCCATAAAATTCCCTTTTTCAATATGTATGATAGATAATGAGTCCTTCATATATTACATATATTTATAAAAAAAATTTACAAAACATATATATACAGTGATACTTTAGGGAAATATGTTTCATCCTTGAATGAAACTTCATATTTATGTCTAATTGAATCTCACTTTATGAATCAAGAAAGTGAATCCCATCATCTTTATTTTGTTCAAGATCCTATATCAGCCCCTTATGCCAGATCCAATCCTTCCAAGCTTCCCATAATGCTTTGTACTTCACTTTTATTTTCGGGAGTAAAACTACTAGTTGATTTTTTATAACCTACTAACTTTTTACCTCCAAAATTTAATATGTAGTCAATAGTTCTCTTAAGATTGTCTCCATATATTTAAAAGTCAACATCCCCAAAACCTTGAAACAATTATTCCATTATAAATAAAAGTTACATTCTTTTGGAATCCTTTATGTACCATATAATGTACATCATTGCGTCATAATGTTCTCTTATATTTTCTGACATATATTTTCTGATAACACCCTCTACTTGCACAATGTCTACATGGGTATAAACCATGGTAATCATAAATATTACAACAACCACTTCATATATAATATTTTCCATATACTAAAACTCATATTTCATTCATGGGGACTTACACTTAGGAATATATAAATTTTTATCTAAGGGTGTGGTCACTAGTTTTTCCTTACCCATGTCGAAGTGCACAACCCCCTTCTGGACATAATCTAGCTGGCTGAGGAATAGATTACAAGAAGTTAATTGAATCTTTATCTACATCTAGAAAATCTATTTCTCTAGACTAAGATGTTAATTTTCCATGCCTCCAAACATTTCATCATTTAGTTCATTGATCCTCTATTTAAATAGGCCTACAATCAACATATAATCAAAATAGATAAGTTGGATGATGAAACTCCCATCATCAAACTCTTTTAGGTAATAATAATTTTCATCAGTGCTTGGGAAAAACATATACTTCTTCATGAATTCATTGTACTTAAAATTCTAAATCCTTCACACCATCTTTAAACCATAATGTCTATAGTTAATATTGCATAAAATTTCTTGGTTTTGGTGCTCCATGAAATCATCTGGATACTCTATATAAAATTACTCATCTAAAAACCCTTTAAAGGAACGCCAACTTCACATCCTATTACTCCAGAATAATTCATTCCATTGAAACCATATTCAACACCATCCAAATAGTCATATATTTTAATACCATTGAGAAAATCATTGACAAATACACACCTTTTGATTGTTGAAACCCCTTTAAAGCCAACCGGGACTTATACCTTTATTTACCATTTGATTCTTTATTCAACCGATAAACCAATTTGTTTTGTACTTTCTTCCAAACTGGTATCTCTACCGTCTCAACTATTATAAAAACAATGAGGAATTTATTTTATCCTTGATGTATAAATACTACTGATTTGATTCATTTAAAATTTAAGATCATACATTCTCCATATTCTATTAGAAGAAATTAATGTAGATCACATTCATACATCAACACTTGGAACCTCACACTAGTAGATCTATCCAACTAACTAAGTTTTAGCTCCTTACGATACTACAAATTCTGGAGATTTAAACTCCAAAACTTTTTATAAATATTCAACAGTACTTGAGATCTCTATTAATTTAGGATATGGAAACACTATAATACATTTCTACCTTTCAAAATATCCTTTGCATCCAATCTCCCTTTACCCCATATTCCCCCATCGAATAAATATTACAAATACCTTATAATTTTTCTGGAGAAATAAAACTCACACTCTCTATCCGACATATCAATTAAGGATATGTTGTTGAGTGATCCTTCATGAGGATAAACTAGAGTCAGTCCCTATACATCAGTATATAAAAACTTTAACATCCAAATATTTGGTGTTTAACCTTCTGTTTGGAAGGAAACTATATTCTATTTACCCAAAATTCATTACTCATACATTCTATACTTTAGGATTTTGGCCTTTTTCATCCCTTTTAATGCTAGGAAATTAACCCCTTTCTCAAAATGGTAACCCTATGGACAATCCATAACTTCATAGAAGTTAATTATCTAGCATGCATCTAATACTCTTATTATCTAAAATACCCATCCTTCACTCATTTTACTAAAAAAATAGAACTACATTGAATATTCTAGGATCTGTATATGGATTTTTTATTAAAACCCATTTGTTTTAATTATCTAATGAAAATTATGTTTTCCTTAATATCGGCATGTGTTTTACTCTTTTCAGATTTTTAAATATTTCACTCTTGGTATAGATAAAAACATCCCCATACTAATTACCTTGATAAATTTTTAATCCACCATATTTACTCTACTAAACCTTCTGGGAATATAATTCTTCATACTTCTTATCCCAAATATTGATTGAAATGAATATATGGAATCTATCACCTTATACTCATGTGAACTAGAATCATTTAGGAGTAAACCACTCCTATCATCAAATAACAGATTCAAGGAACCACTTTTTAAAGATTATCTTATGAAGTTTACTATTTTTTCTCATTGTAATCCTTTTTAAAAGGACCATTCTTCCTAGTAATCCATCACATGGGACATCCTTCCAATGAGATACTTCTACATCATCTTCTCATTCATTTACCTTTCGTATGAACCTTATATGTTGTAGGATGTTATCTTCCTTCAATGCTCTATGAGTTACTAGAATATTCTTATATCAACTTATAATTAATTTCTTTATTCAAGAATAGTTCTCAAACATCCCAAAAAACAAGGTAATTATTTATTCTTAATTTACTCCCAAAAGTGACCATAAAATCCCAAGATTCAGGGAATGATGAGAGTAAAAAAAACTTTGTATTTTGGGTCAATAAAGTTTTCCATCACTAGATCTAAATGACTCCTTATCATGTTGAATCCATTAGTAGGATTGACAAAATATGTCTCTCCTGACACCCTCACATCAAATATTCTCTTTAATAAGAAAATTTTATTCATCATTAGGGTATTATAAAACATATTAGTGAGGGTCTACATATGTTTTGATGTGGTCTTAACTTCCAAAATGTTAAAATCCATGTTTTTGGATAACGAAATCCATACCAACCCCATCTAGTTATTGTCCAGAATCAATTATTATACCACCTTTATCTCTTCCATATTTTTACTTTTCAATAGAATATCATGGTCATTTTTAGTAGATAATTCTCCATTTACATTTTATAAAACCCAAAATCCATTTTTTTTTCAAATTAATCTACATAGGCCTTACCCTCTTCCAATGATATTCTTTCAAAAATTTTGAAATCCTACTAACCTACATTCAATTTAATAAAATAGGTTAGAAACTTATTATCAATATTCTATTTAAATGAAAAGGGAAGACCGATGCTATTAAACCAAGATCTGGAACACCTTCACTAAAGCCTGATCATCCAGAACAATCTAACCAAATATCAATTGCAACTTTCTAGGCTCATGACTACTATTTGATAAGATAATAACACATTACACAATGTAAAGTTTGAATATATAAATAATGTTATGGTTTCAAGAAAAAACTACAGATAATGTAACATGGAATACTTATCACCTAAGAAACTACATTACAATGAACAACATCTATAAAATTAACAACCGAGACTATAAAAAGAAAAAAATAGAAATAAAGAAAGGTAAATTAATAAAAAAATATTATATGATTCATACTTGTATCCTAATCAATGGAAGGAACACTATAACTCTTTAATTCAATTAAATATAGGATTATTTTAATCTCTCAATCTCTCTCATTCCTATAAATGATCTATTTCACTATAATATAGTAGGTACTAACAAGTGTTACTAGTATTCTCCAAGACCCATAATTATTAGATGTAGTATGCTTTTATTGATCTCCATAGACGATACCACTTTTTGATAAAGGAATTACATTACATCAACTCCTATATCTAATCCACTTTTCATGATCTAAACATCTTTCATGATGAATTCTACACAATATTCCTTTTACTTTTACAATCTCCAACCCAAATACCAAGGGTAAAATCAGACTGCACCTTCCAGCTGTGACTTTTTCTTCATATTTTGAAATTTTATTATCGAAATACATCACATAACAATCATTTTTAAATATATTTTGTCTATAAAATATATACAATCCTATATGTGTTGTTTCCACTTATTCCATTCACATCTGGTTTTCCATACATTTGATTCCTAAGATTCCTCCATATGGAAGACTAATTTCATATAGTTTCCACAACTGAAACTAATCACAACCCCAAGAAACATAATTTTAATCTTTTTTAATTTCAGGTTTAAAATAAATAGTTTTTCTCCCCACTGAGTGAATTACTTTATTTTTATAGGATGTTCACTTCAACAAGATAACTAAAAGATACTGAAATATGAATACACACTAGTTCATGTATAAGAAAACATTAAAAGAGAATTATTATATTATTATCTATATAAAAATTTACACCATGAATTAAATAATTATTTAATAAATTTATTCCATTTCATTTTATGTGTACCTAATATTTATGAAGTAAAAATTGTGTTTATTAGAGCATTGGAGATTATTTTTACTCAAAATCTAGGAGAAACACTCATTTAGATGACCTAGAGTCTAAAGTATATAATACCATATCATTGGAGATTAATTAAAAATATTTTATTTAAATAATAATTTTTTTTATTTTTTCCTTGGATAAACTCAATTTTGAGTAACTTGTTTGATGCGCAAGAGTAAATATTCAATGGTACATTCTAAATAACCAATTGGATAAGGCTATTTGAATGGGATTAAAATGAGTAACTGGGAAAAAAATATAAATTTCCTAAGATAACATGGAAAATGGTGAATGTATAAAAAAGAAAATTTATAAATAAGATTCACGTATAGTTTAAGCACAGATAGTATAATATTGATTCGACGAACTAGTTATTACAATTACCATTAGGGGGCATGATAATTAGAATGGTTTATTTCCAAACATACTATAGTAAAACATGAATAATTTCAATGTATAATAAATGGATAATGAAAAAAATATATGAATAGTGTGTGACATTCTATGAGGGACATTGTAAGGATTGGGGAATACAGACTAAACCAAGGAAGAGGAAAATGAAGGTTTATGATTAGTTGTATAATGATTAATCATTATTGGTTGAAATTGGTTAGTGGGATGAAGAGATTGAGTGATAGTGATTTTAAAATATGCTTCCTACTAAAATAAGGATTTAAATAATTACTTATGATTTAAAATTCATTGACCCAAGTCATATATTTGAGAAAAATCAGATTCAATTCTATGTTAAAATTTTGTGAATAGTAATTTCTTTAGGACACATAATCACTCTAGTGTAAGGAAATCTAATTAACATAATGTGGTAGTGTTTCTTTTATATAATTTTACTATAGTTTGTTTTTTTTGGAAAATTTAATTAATTATTTCAGAAATATTTTTTTGATATTTTTGAATAATAATTCCATATTGTTCTTGTACAATAAAAATTCATATATTCAATCAAATTTTAATTTTATAAATTTAAACAATATTTAAATGGAAAATTCACTAAATATTTGTTTATTTATTGATGAAGGTTATCTCAATATACTATATCGAATAGAGAAATTTATAGACCCTGGTTTTATGGAATATGAATAATTATAATAATGATGTTTGTGTCAGTCAGGTAGAAATTTTTTTGACACCAATGTAGATTTTTAAAGACAATAATTTTTTATTAAATTAAAGTGAAAATAATGATAGCTGACAATTAGCTACTATGACACTAAAGTAAAATAAAAAATCCATATAATACTTCATGAGTTGTTCCTTAATGTTGATCCTTGATTTCATTTGTTGTTAATAAGTTGATTTGTGTGAGTAGACAAAGTGATGATTGATGTAGAATTTTTATGGATTCAAAAATTGGATGTCGCACTTGATAATTCATCAATTTAATAAATATTTTTTGATTTTTGAATCGATCTGAAATGGTTAAACACACGTGCTAATGATTTTTCATATTTGTGAAATCAAGTGAAGTTTCTATGAAAAAGAAATTATAAATTCATCGAGATGTTAAATTTGTAGTGGCCATGAAATAATAGAAGTTAATATTTATATTGCATAGAGAATAAATGAGGAAGAAGAAGATAAAATGACGAGGTTACATTGGAATATTATATTATCTAAGGATTTCAATTTTATTTTTATATATAGATAATTTTCTCAAGTAATTTTTCGTGTCCTTTTATTAAAAAAATTTCTAACCTAAAATGATAACCAATCATCCTCGACCAAGTGATCATGCATGACACATAGATCTATCTTTTCCAAGGGAGACTATCTAGGTCTAGCTAGTAAGAGGTAGAGGTGTTGAACCATGGTTAAGGCCCACAGGAGCATGCTCACATAGAGTGAAAGAGAGCAGCAGTAACACCATCATGCAAGGTGGTATGGAGGCAGGGAGAAGTGGTATATGCTTATACCAGAGGGGTAAGGTATTTTTATCTAGAAGATGTGGTTGTTGATTGATAAACCATTCCCCCAACATAAGGATTTTTTTAATGTGGGATAGATAAGAACATGTTATATTCCTACACCACCTAAGTTACCAAAATAACACATCCATTCAATTCAAGTGATCTGAGCAGTATATTCATTCTCATGAAGTTCCTTTTGAATTAAGTAGATATCATATGAAATAAATTTTATATTAGGCGCACAAAACTCTAAAATAAGTCCACCTTCCTCAACCTCTCACCAAGGAAGTGACCGTGTGATCTCATGAAAACTGTACACCACAATTCATCGAGACAAATATTGAATGAACCAAGGAATTACATGCATTCAATGGAATTGTCTTGGTTGAGCATGATGCCTTACGCTTGAAGTAATTTAAAGAATCTAGTGAAATCACATGAATTGTCTTGTGATAACCTCAAGATAAAGTGGCTGAATTATTCAATAAAATTATCCATCATAAGAACTGAAGAGTCTCACTGAGACATTTCATGAATATCAAAAATCATGAGAATCCTCTATCTTTGATAATTTTCTCTATGAATTATAATGAGATTATTTAGATAATTTCCACTACTCTTACCAAGTGGCATAACTTGAATTAATTAAGACTATTAACTTATTATCACAAGATCTTCACTATGTTATAACATGATTAAAAAAGTGATCATTTGATGCATTCAAGAGATTTTCAACACTATTTAAGAATCCAAAATTTTATGTATTAATGATATTAGAAGATCCTAATGTGTTTAAAGAAGTCTGTGGCATGGATTAAAACATAGAGGTACACAGTATCATCACGCCTAAATTAATTGAGTAACCCCCATGAGTTCCATACTGAAAATAGATATCTTGTGAAAAAATAGATAATCACAAAATTCTTTCACATGAAGGAGAAAAATATTGTGTGATATATTCATGTGAAGGAACTCGCCGAAATAAAACCTTGTATTGTGTTAAGTATCAGGAATAAACCCATGGTACTTTAAGGTTATTTAAAAGAAGAATCATTTCATGTGAAACTATATTTCAAAAAACACCTTTTGATCATGCATAACCATTTGTAGAAAAACAAGGGTCATGCAAAGGACCTGCAGATAATTCTTATAGAACTCTAGTTATTAGGTGGATACTTTTTAGGAGAGACCAGTGTGAGTCCTTAGTAGATACAAGATAGAATTATAAAAACTAGGTGAACATTTTACTAGGCAGAAGATGGTCACAAGAAATTTTTTTTCGGTCACACCAAAGAGATACAAGAAAATCATAAGATCTATATTTTAACACATGAAGGAGGAAGATCATGTGATTTGAACAAGCGATATCATGTACTTCACATAAGGTAGAACTTGTGCTTCACATGAGGGAGTGAATTTTTTTGTGTGATGTAGATAGACATTTAAAGATTCTTGAGGATCATATAAAGTTGTCAAAAAATTTTGTAATAATACATTAATCAAGCTAAAATTTATTTCTTGTCAAAAAACCTGATAAAATAAGCATTCACTAATCAAATTATCCTGAAGGCTAAAAAAGAAAAAAATTCATCAACAGTTGCAGGAGTTAAAAAAATTTAGAATTGGTATTTACTATGTTGGTTTTTCTATATTTTTCAGACACTATGAAGTTGTTATTCCCATGGTAATTTTGAAAGCGTTGTGTGATTTTATGTTTTTGGAGAATTGTAGGTTGAAAAAACTTGTGATTATAGTGTAGGATCTATTATTGGGACATGTAACCAATCACAATAAGGATTAGGTTCTCATTGAGACTAAATTTTTTAAAAATCATGTGCTCATGTGTTATTTTATTTTACTAATTTTAGGGAAGGTTATGAAATTACATGATTTTATCTGATCCTAATTGGTAAACAAATTTTATTTTTATAAGAATGAAAAATTGTAAAAACTACTACTGATTCAACCCCCCTTCTTAGTGGTATTACATCTTACTGGGAACTTAAAATTGTTTCAGAGAACTAGTTACCTCTATTGAGATCCACTAAGTACTAAAGATAGATAATTTGAATTCTATAAATTGTAAAGGTGTTCTTGCTTTATATGGAAATAACTATCACAACTAGAAGAAGAGGATATTTCCCTATCTTCTATCTCTTAGCCTTCAACTTAAATATTCATTTACTATAGGATTACCACCTATCATTGAAAGTGATGTTATTACTTTTACATATAAAAGAAATATAGAAGTTGATATTAGAGATTAAAATTCAACTTTTATTTCTATTTCAAAAAACATTTACACAAAGGTTATGGGACTAAAAAATTCCTAAAACATTTGGGATAAATTAGAAAGTATTAAAAAAGAAAACATGAAAGTCATGGATTCTAAATTGAAAATCAAGAGGGGAAAATGTGAAGATATGAATATTGGTGAATGAGTAAATTTCGATGACTATATCATAGGATTCAAGGAAATTTTAATTAATATTTAGTGTTTGGGAAGAATCTAGATGATTTAACTATTGACAAAAAAACAGATGATAATCTTTCCAGATAGGTTTGAAACTAAAGTATCAGCTTTAGAAGATAGATATGATCTTACTCTCAATGAATTACCTAAAAAACTCATTTCACATGAAATGAAAAGGTTCTAGTTTTCTAGAAGAATATCATATATGATATGGATTTATATTCTATTAGAAAAATAAAAATCAAATATGATGAAATGTTGGCATCGCGTGAATATGAAGATGAAGATAAATATGAAGATCATAATATAATAATATCTATTTTATCAAAATGATTCTATAAGGGAATGTTTACTACTAAAGGTAAATTATAATCAAGGTTCTACAACTATAATGGAATTGGAAATTTTTCTATAAATTTTCCTAAAAATAATACTGTGGAACCTATTATAGATGAAGAGAAACGACCAAAAAAATAAATGGGGGAAGGTCACAAAAGGACAAACAAAATTTGAGAACGTAATAGGAAATTTTTTAAAAGAAAAAGAATAATTTTTTTGATCAATGAAAAGGATACTAACTCTGTCTTAGGAATCCAATCAGAAGATGAAACTAACTTCTTAGATCACATGATTTTTTTGAAACCTCTAATAGTAATGATGGTGAAAGTGAACAAACATAGCTAGAGAACATGTTAAAGAATGAATTACATTCTTATTTAGAGAAAAATAAAAATATTAGGAAGGAAAATAGATTGTCACTGAAGAAAAAATAAAATATAAAAAAATGAATATTTAAAGAAAGATACTCTTTACATTAAATAAATCAAAAGACACAAATAAGAAGTGGATGAAATGGAAAATATGGTAAAATAACATGATGATAAACTTGATCTAAAAGAAACTAATAGTGGAAGAATTAGTCTAAATGTCTTGAGCACAAAATATATTAAATAATATTAGATAATATTTCAATAATTATATTGAATTCAGGGAAGAATCGTCCCAAACTAGGGAAAATAGGGGTTCAAATATTTAGGTTAATTCTTCTCTCTATTAATATAAAAATAAATCTATTATTCCGAACAATACAGGTTTAAAAAATAATTTCAGACAATTGTGGAGCATGGAGACTAGTGAAAAATAATATTCTAATTAAAAGGAAGAAAGAAATACTATAAGATGATCCTTTCCCCAAAAACAAAAAAAAATCATAGTATATTGAAAGAAAATAATAATAATATTTAATACAAGGCTATTATTTGTTGGTAAAATCAAGGTTCAGAGGAAAATTCTTATACTATGGTGTGTTTGGGAATAAAGAATATTTATGCCAGTATAACATATCCCTACCAGAGGTGTGAAATTAACCAAGGGGTATCTATTATAAAGAAAGGGGATAATATTTTCAAAGTAATCAAGTAGTTTTCAGAAATTCATTCTATCTGCCAATATAAAAAATTTGAATATTTATAAGAAATATGTGTTATATGTGATTAGTCCAACAATATTATTTAAAATTTCATGAGTATTATCCATAAACAAATATCTAGTATTGATATATGAAAGGGAGTTCAAAAGATTAATGAATAAAAATCATGTTACACTAAATTTTCTTTAAAATCTAGTTGGAAAACCAAGTCATGGATTCTTGATAGTGTATGTTCATCACACATGACTCGTGACACAAAAATTATGAGCATCATTGAAAATCATGAATGAGGAGCAATAAATTTAGGAAATTATTATTCTTTAAAAAATAATGGTGTTGGAAAATTAAAAATTTAATTTCAATATATGAAGTATAAAAATGAGTTATTTATTAAAGGTATGAAACAATGCTTTCTTATTGTCATCCAACTTTGCGATGATGGCCATGAAGTGTTGTTAAAAAGGGATTCATGTATTATCAAAAGCACAAATGATGGAAATATTGTCAATCAGAGGAAGATAATTAATGGTAATCTATTTTAAATTAATGATTTCAACAATTATTGTTATTTGAGTGAAAAAGATGAAAACAACCTACATAATATAAGTCTTGATCGTACCCATAAAATAAGTATAAGAAACATCATGAATCATAAAATTGTGAGAGATTTTATTAAGATAAAAAGAGAAAGGAATGAAATTTGTGATACCTATCAAAAAAGGAAATTAGCTCAATGTTCAGAAAAAGGGGTGGATATTCTAACTTTTAGACCCCCTGGACTTATTCATACTAACTTATGTGGTCTAATGAGTCAAAAATATATGAGTGGTTATTTGTAATTCATTCAATTTATTAATTACTATACTCATTTTCATAATGTAATGTTTATTAAACACAAGTATGAGGTAATTAAAATGTTAAAAAAAATTAGAAGGCAAGCTAATAATGAGATGGGTATCTATATCAAGAAACTGAGATTTGATAAATATTAGGATTTTACTGGGGATGATTTTGAAATTTATCATTCCAACCATGGAATCAAACATTAGTATATCACACCATATACTATACCAAAAAATGGTGTAGCTAAAAGAATGAATAGAATCCTAATAGAAATGGGAAGAACTATGCCACATGAACACAAAATCTCAAAGTATTTATGGGTAGAATTTGTATGTAATGCTATATATATATAGAGAGAGAGAGAAAAAAAAATGTATAATGAGACAAAAAACCTAAAATAAAACATATAAAATATGGTGAAAGATAAATACAAATGTTAAATACATTAGAGTTTTTGAAATCCATTGTATTATAAATATCAAGAACATCAATCTAGTAAAATTTTAATAAAGAACATATGAAGGAATTTTCATGGACTATCTATATAATGTAAGTGGTTACAAATTCTGGGAAAATTTTCTGAAAACCCTAGTTGACTAGGGTGATGTCAAGATTATTGAAAATAAGAACAAATCTAACAGATAACTCGATATAGATTCAAAAAAATTGATAGAAAATGATATGGAAATGGAACAAAAGAATGAGGAAGTTACTGAGAAAGATCCAAACACTATTGATATTGATTCTGAGTAGACTAGTGATAAATATTAATATAATGGAGATAAGAGAAAAATCTACAAAAAACATTTTTATACTAAAAGAATAATTGAAAATCAACATACTCCTATTCAAACTAGAAGGAGATTGAGAATTTAAAATCAAACAATACATATTTCACAAATTGAACCTCATATATTAGTAGAAGAAGTTGAGCATGAGGAATGGATACATTCTATTTTTGACTAACATGATAAAATTAATAATAACTATACTTGGGATCTTGTGATAATATCTAAAAAAATGTTATTGGAACTAAGTGGGTTTTCAGAAATGAGCTGAATGGGCAAGGTAAGGTATCAAAGAACAAAGAAAGGTTAGTGTGAAAAGGATACTCTCAAATGGAAGTAATTGACTTTGGTGAAAAATTTTCACCATAGAAAATAATAGAAACTATTATAATTTTATTGGTAGTGGTATCACAAAAACATTATAAGGATTATGAAATGGATGTAAAATCTTTCTTTCTAAATGGTAACCTTGAGGAATAAGTATATATTAAACAAACTGATGGCTCTGTCTTAGAAAATGAGGGAAACATGGTTTCCAGAATGAATAAATCCTTGTATAGTATGAAATAGGACACTATAATATGGTATTCCAAGTTATATTTCTATTTAAGGGATATAATTATTATAAAATGTGAAGTTGATAGTAATATTTATGTGGGAGAAATGCCCAAATGAACTACCACAATCATAGTGTATGTGGATGCCATCATATTTTCTTGTGATATGGAATGTCTCTATAAATAATTTTTAGGGTAGATGAAAAATAATTTTAAGATTTCAATTGTTTTTCATAGGACATTATTTTTGGGATTTCAGGATGATAAGAAACCAAATTACATAAATCTATCTCAAAAACACATGTTGAGGAACTGTTAAAATGTTTTGGAATAGATAATGAAAAATATATCTCATATAAAATTTCCATTAGATCCAAACTATGTAAAGATGATACTAGATGTTGTGTGAACCAAAAGAAATTCCAAGGAATAATTTTGAATCTTCTATATCTAATGGATTTAAGGCCAGATATAACTTATGCAGTGAAACTATGTGATAGATTTCAAAGTAATCTAAAAGATTCACACTTTTTGGATACTAAGAGAGTCCTAATATTAGTATAAGTAACTTCGAACTATGGGATAATGTAAAGACACTATATATATTTGAACCTATTGTGTTTTACTGATGTAGACTGGGCAGGTGACTCTACATACAACAAATAAAATGAAGATGGAAATTTCTTTCTGGGAGAGGGATATGTCAGTTGGTTTGGAAATAAACATAATTCATTGAGACTAATCATTGATGAAGTAGAATATTTAGTATCTACAAATTCTTCTAATCTGATGATTTAGATGAGCGTTTAGTTATAAGATTTGAAAATT
Organism: Viscum album; assembly: GCA_963277665.1. Classification (NCBI taxonomy): domain Eukaryota; kingdom Viridiplantae; phylum Streptophyta; class Magnoliopsida; order Santalales; family Viscaceae; genus Viscum; species Viscum album. The sequence goes on along the minus strand of OY728143.1, from coordinate 1,186,284,881 downwards.
GATACATAGAAACCAGAAAAAGTTTCATGTGAAAATTGTAGTGTTGTAGATTTATATTAAAACCCAGTCCAACTTTAAATATCCTAGTATATAAATATCATATATCTCATTATTAATGAAAAGGATGAAGGTGGATATATCAAGTTAGAATAAATTTATACACAATATATGATTGCATACATTTTCACCAATGTTATTCCAATTGACTGATTTGTGGAACTCAGGCTAAAACCTTGCATTAAACTTTCTGTTTTCACTTCGTGAATACTAAGAGGTTCCTCCTTATTCCCTACCATTTTATGTGTCCTAAACTAACATTCAGGGAATTAAATAAGATGTATTTATTATTATGGGATTCATTCATTTCAATTATGATAAAAATGATCTAACCCCTCAATGTGGGGGGTCTCATGAATTGACAATGAGATAGAGAGGGAAGATTTCTCTTTTAATCACGATGTTTCTAATGTGTTTGTTGAATTGTATGAAGGATTTTACAGTTTGTTGATGAATTTGATTATGTTCTCAACTCCTAAAAGATAAATTGATATTTTCTGAGCATTATTTCACATGTATGGTTATTCATGGATTTCATAGACATCCTTGGTTATATCTCTCTTATTTTCTATACTATGTTATCTGACATAGACTTAGAGTAGATTAACTAAAGGATCTTTGTGAAGGGAACCATGTGATATCATTCTATTCATGGAAGTGTTCATGAAATGATATTCAAAGGGATAAAAACATGTTTTTAAGAAGTAATATGATTTGAGAAGGCCCCATTTATCCTTTTCATATATATTTTAAATAAGGGGGAGAAAATTTCCATCGTGTATTTTATTATGTTAGGTATTGATATTGAAAACAAAATAAAAAGGGTGAGATTGTTTATACATAATTTCATTTTTTGTAAATAATTCAATATGTGTTGGTAGATGAAGTGATGATGCCTGGAGAATTGTTAGGTATTCATAGAATTGGATTTCACGCATGATAAATCTTTCATGTTTTAAATCTGATGATTATTGAACTGATATTAAATGATTAAACACATGTGCTAAGGATTTTACACTTTTTTTACATTAAGTGAAGTTTACATGAAAAAAGAAAGTATATATTCATGAGGATGTTGAATTAATAGTGACCATTAAAAAATAAGAGTTCATATTTATTTGTCATGAAAAATAAATGAGGAAGAAGTAAAGAATAAGAGGTGGTTGGATTGGAATATTATATTATCTAAGGATTGGAGATTGATTTATATAATTGGAAAATTTTATCAAGTATATTATTGTGGATTTTTTTTAAAAAAATATGCCAACCTACAAAGATGACTAACCATAATCAACTAAGGTATCATGTGGGACACATAGGTAAACCATGCCTTAGGGAAACTATATATGTCCAGCTGGCAAGTGGCAGAGCTTCAATACCATGTGTAAGTCTCACTAGAGTGAACTCACATAGTATAAAAGAGAGCAATAGTGGCACCACCATGTGGGGTGGCATGGTGGTAGCGAGAGGTGGTATGGGGAGGCACTAAAGCGGTAAGATACTTATAGCCTATAAGTAAGGAAAATTTATTGGTAAACTATGCACCCAACATATGGATTTTTTGATGTAGGATGGATAAGTGTAGGTAATTTTCCCATGTCACTTAAGTTACGAAAATAACATGACCATCCAATTCAAGAGATCTGAGCCATCCATTAATTCTCACAAAGTACCTATCAAATTAATTTGATTACCCATATATTGAATTTCAAATTAGACAAACATAATTCCATAATAGTTCCATCATCTTCAACCTCCTAATAAATAATTGACATAACAAGGTCACACAAATCGAACACCACAATTTATCGAGACAAAGCTCGGACAAACCAAGACATCACATGAATTTGAAGGACTTGGCTTAGATGAGCATGATGCCCATCGTATGATGGCATAACATGAATCTAGTGACATATCATAAAGATATCGCATGATAATCTTAAGATCATGAAACTAAATTGAAACATACAACAAGACACTGAGTGAACTGAAGACTCTCACTGATACATTGCATTAATATCAATGATCATGAGGATTCTCCATCTTCAATGATTTTTTCTTGTGAATTATCATGATATTATCCAAAGGATTTACACTATGATTATCACGTGTCATTTCATGAAGGCATGTAGACTATTACTTTGGCATCACAAGATCCTCACCAAGGCATCAAATGTTCAATAAAGGGATCATGTGAATAATTCAAGAGGTTAGTTGCACTGTCAAAGAAAAAGAAAATTTTAGTATTAATGATATCCGGAGATCCAATAATTTTTTAATAATTATTTGGAATGACGTAAAACTAATAGTTACACAGTATCATCACACTTATATTAAATTAGAAATCTCTATGAGTCCCATTTTGAAAAATTAATCTCTTGCTAAAAAATTGAATCGTGAGATACTTTCTTGTGAAGGAAAAGAAGCCTGCATGATATTATCATGTGATGAAACTTTCAGGAATACAACATTGTATTGAAAAAGTGTAAATAAGAAACCCATGTTCCCTTAAGAATAAACAGAATAAGAATAAGTTCATGAAAAAACATCCCATGGATAACACCTTCCGATCATGGAAATCTGTCCACCAAAGAATAAAGGTCATGTGAAAGACCTACAGATAGTACTTGAGGAACTCTAGTGCTTATGTGAAGATTTTTTAGGAGACACCCACCTAATTCGTCAGTTAATACATGAATGTAATCGAAAAATTGGGTGAAAATTTTTCTGGGTGCAAGATGATCACAAGATCCTTTTCTGGTCACATAAAATAGGTGAAAGAAAATCACAAGAAATCTATTTTAACACATGAATAAGGTAGATAATTTTCTTTTCAAAAGGAAAATCATGCACTTCCCATAAGGTAGAACTTTAACTTCACATTATGTAATGATATTTTCATGTGATGTAAATATATAGTGAAATCAGATTGAGGATCGTAGATTGTTTGGAAAAAAGTGTGTAAGAATATTAAATACAAGATCAAATTTATTTCTTATTATAAAAATTTATAAAGTGAGTATTCTCTAATCAAATTTTCCTAAATGCTCAAAAGGATAAATATTTATCAACAGTGTTAGGATTTGGAATTTTTTTGAAGAAGTCTTTCATGTGATTTTCATATTCATATTTTTTTAAGCAATGAAAAGCTAATATTCCAGTGGGAAACTAGATGAATAGTGTGATGTTATGCTATTAAATAATTTTAAGTTTTAACCACATATGATTATAGTAGAGGATATATGATTGGAATGTCTAACTAATCAAAAAAGGAGTAGGTTCTCTTTGAGACTAAACCCTGTAAAAATTATATATTCCTATTCTATTTTCTTTTACTACTTTCGTGGAAGGTCATGAAATTACATGAGTCGATGAGATCCTTATAGGTCAATATAGAACATTTTTATAAGAAATAAAATTTTTAAAAACTACAACTTATTCAACCCCCCCCCCCATTTTCAGTTGTTTTACATATCCAGAAACTTCACTTAGGACAAGGAGATATATAGAATTCTAGTTATGTTTAATCATTGGAAAAAATAGACACTAATAGAAACTGAATTGTAATACCAACGAAAATATATGCATGTAATGTTTATAACTTTGAAACCTAACCAAATTACTCAAACAATTCATACAAAATACAATGAATTCCCTATAATATTTAAAATTAGTTATCTAGGATAAGTAAGAAAAATTAATCGATGAGATCCATTTATGAAGTATGTGGACTTGTGGAATATGTGAAATGAAGGACATTTGTGTGTAATAATTATCTAATTGAACATAGTAATCATATAAAAACATATACAAATGGAATATAATCTATTGGAGAGAGAATATGTGAACATGAGAAAGGATTATAGAGTTAATACATGAAAAAGGGAGATGAATATTATTTTTCAACAGTAAAAAATGATACATGTAGTTATCAAAATACACATGGATGAAGATGAATGATCATATTGTTATAGAAGGTTTTAGAGGGATTTTAAAAAGGAATATGTAAAATATAATAATGAAACAATCATTCATTTAGAGGGAGGAGAGTATGAGGTTTTCAACAAAATGGGAGGAAGAGTCTCCCTAACCCTTACTTCCATTGAAGAATATTTATTACTACATTATTATTTATTTTATTATTAAAATTAATTGCTTGGAATAATAGTGGGAATAGGGTGTTGTTTAGTTAATGATCTCAGTGATTTATTCAATGATTTGGTTCCTTCTTCTAAACATAATTCTTTACTATCTTGATCACCTAGTGAATGAATTTGGTAATGGGGGAGTAATGATAATGGAAGTCTATCATGACTACTAAACTGTGAGACCTAAGGATCGGTTGTGTGTTAATCACCTAAAGAATCAAGAAACAATTAAAATATAATTTATAATACTTGAACCCCATTAGTATTTATTATAAATACAACCTTATAGGGTATTTTTGTTGTACTAAGGATCTTAAGAGTGTTTAATTAACATATTCATGGTATTGAATGATCATGATAGTTTTGAATCAAGGAATTCAAGTAAATGTTTTGGGAATAAAATATATATCATAAAATACCCTATATTTCATTATTATTTCTTCAAACATTTATCTACAGTACTCATTCATAAACCTTTCAATTATTTATTAACTTATACTTAGATTATTTTTAAATTTTATACAATATAAAATCATATAAAAGTCGAATTTTTAAATAAATTTTTTTAATAAGAAACTATAATTAGCGAGTATCATTGAGGCTACCCTAGTAGACATGCCCAATAATTTATAGTAACTATATTTTAGTAACTCTATGAACTTGCAGGGACATTTCATATCTCAACTATATAAATACATCAAAAAACATATTGATACCTTTAATTAACCAAATTTTTGAACATCTAATAGGCTAGGTGTGAACAAATTTCTTATATGATTATCTATGCAATAAACAGATTCCTTTGGACCTTGAAGACCTAAGTAAAATTTATTTAACATGTCCATATGAGAAATTTCCAACCCCTATATGTAATTTGGGATGTGAGACCTAATAAAATTTATAGTTTCCATGAAACATATCTTTTAGGATATTTTAAAGGAGTTAAAATATCTATAAATGAATTTTTAACTTCTTGAAGACATTTTAAAGTATATATGAAAAACATTTATGTAGTGTTATAGATATGTGAAGATAAATGCACTTTAAAATATTTTGAGATGTTCTATATCATTGTATATGAATGTATTATTCTTGGACACCAAATTTATAAAAATGGATTTGAAATAAATCCAAAAAACGTCAAAGTTATTAAATATTAAATGTATCTCAAATCGATATTAGCTATTCTGAGTTTTTTATGATATGAATGTTTCTACATAAGATCTAAAAAATATTTTTCCTTGATTGATTTACCTTTATCACTCTTATTAGTGTAGGAATTATTTTTTTCACTTGATGAGTCAGACATGGAAGCCTTTAAAAATATAAGGATTATTTTGTCGCTACTTTAATTATGATTACACATAATTTAGAATCCCTATTTGAAATGATGTGTGATGTTGGTAATTATATAGTATGAGCCTCACTTATAAAATGATTTTATCATATTCCCAAAACTCCCTATTACACTAAGACATCGATGGATGAAAAACTCAACTATAAAACAATTGAAAACTAATTACCATAAGTGATATATGACTTTGAAATGTTTAGACTATATCTTGTTATATCCATGGTGATGGTATAAAATAATAATTAAGTATAAAAAAATTAAAAAATGTACAAGTACATTATTGATTTAATTGATCCTATTATTGAAATAGTTTTACATAGATATTATAGACAAAAAGTTTTCAAAATAAATTATCACTAATCACTTGTCAAGGGTGAAATTTTACCAAATTGATAAAGATGTTGATATAGAGGTTGGTGATGATTTTATAAAAGAAAATAAATTTCAAAATATTATATATTCTAATTCATTGTCCTTTTACTTTTATAACTAATTAAACATAAAATAAATATACATTGTATAAATAATTGAAAAAAAAGAAAAAAAATAAAACATAGTGAAATTACATGGTTTGAGAAGAGTACCCTATATCCATGGAGGGGAGAAAAAATTACCTATTTCAGGGGAGTGATATATATATTTTGGGTACAATAGAGACACACATAAAATTCTAATAGCCAAGTTAATATTATTGATTGAAAAAAACATGTCATAAATTAATGATTTTAATTGAATTTTGCATGAAATAAATTTTCAAATCCTCCACATGAACATGAATAAGAAATATCTGAACTCCACATTTCTAAAATAATCTTATGTGAATCATTTATTTCTATGAACTTTTGTGGAAACAGAACAAAATTTTTAATTATGACTCCAAATTTCACATGAATCCCAAGTTATTTTATAATTTTTTTAGGGTCTGTCGACCCTTGAGCACTAATCCATTCAGAAATGGGGAATTTCCACATTAAATCTTCTAAAATTTTGGCACCAAAGTAAAATTGTGGAGCTGGGGTCTCAATGTAAATTTTCATCGACATCAAATTGGGATCCTTATACCTCAAAACTATACCATTATTTCATGTAACAATAGACTAAAAAATTATTAATAGTTTTAAAGATATATTTTTATTATAATAACTTAATATTCATGATAGGTGGAGATATAATCTATCAAGATCCATCATGGGTACCCTAGTACTCCGATAATAGAGCCATCCTGGAAATATCTCGAAGGGAATTTTTGATCCACATGGGTCTGCAACTAGAACCTGGAACCATACAACATGCAAGTGGGAAAGAATTTTCCACAAATAATATGGAATAAAATGAAACAAGGAAGTATGTATAACAAAAAAATCCATTGGGAGTAATTTACTAGAATAAAACAAGGCATAAAATCCAAAATTACTATAAGACAAGTAATAAGATAGGAAAAAAAACCCAATCCCCTAAGGATAAACCTCACTACGACCATGGTTCAACAGATAGATCCACCTCAAAGAGATAGTTTCCCCTTACTTGAACCTGGAAGGAGATAATCTACAAACACTAGAATTCACAAGTAGGGTGTGAGATAAAAAACCCAGTAGGGCCTCACCAATGATTCCATAACAGTTTCCAAATATATATTAACCAAAATAATTATTTCAATTTTAAAAGTAAACAATATTTTCATTTTAAATCATATTTAAACAAATCATGCTATATAGTTCAAAGAATGTAAATTACTTTAAGAAAATAATTTGAAAATGATGGAATATTTATAAAACAATAGATTAAATAAAACATTCATATATAATAGTTTATATCAGTCTTTTAAATTAGTTTTACAATATTAGATTACATTTATATCTCAAATATAAATAACAATTGAGCAACATGGGGTTTTCATGAGAGGGTAAATGACCATTAGGGGAGAGAAATGAACTCGTAAGGGGAAAAACTCGCCTAGGGTTTTCTCCTCATCACTACTGCCTTCTTCTCTGGTTATCGTAGTGACTATCCATGTGCTCAGTGTGATCTAGAGGTTTCCTTTCTTGCAGTGGCTTCGGGACTCGGTTTCCTCCCCCTTTTTCATTGTTGCATGCCTCTCCCTAACCGATTACTTCTACGTTGGATAGGGCTTTTCATGGAGGCACAGTGATGCTCTGTGACTGAGGTTACAGATCCAATAGCCTGAGGTCTCCACTTTGCCTCTGGTGGGTGCGGCTAATAGTTTTCTATGGTATTTGAGTCCGATCAAGATGGCAGTGACGGGATATGGGCAGAGAGACTCCTTCTGGAGTTCTAGTGATGGTGTTCTGTTTTTTTTTCTGCATTAACTTATGTTTTGTGATGATTTGGTTCAGTCTTGAGATGGTTTCTGATTATTTTGGGATTTGTGCTGATTTCTGGTAATTTGACTTCGTCATGTCGTGTTTCTTCGCTGAAATTTTCATTTAAGGTAGGAAGTTGTTTTTTTGTTTTGGATTTCTCTAAGCTGGACGGATGGAAGAGGCTCCCTTTATGGTGATGATTTTATATTGGTGAATTTGATGGAATTATGTGGATTTTGGATTGTATTTTGTGTGATTTCTTAAGTTTTTTCAAGGATGGTGATTATTGAGTGTTTGGATGGTTTATTTTTCGAAGGTGGGGAGTTTGTGATACCGGACCCAACTTCATGAAACAGTCTCCAAAGTTGGTTCTAGAGCTGGAAGTTCATCCTTTGCATGGTTTTTTGGATTTGGTTGTTTGAGAGGGTATGGTGTCAGCCATAGGATCGGGCCTGTGCTTTGACATAGGACATTTGCTTGCCGAACAACCTTGCAATTTTGGAATATTACATCATGTTCAAATGCTGGGAGGAGTTGTAATGTGATGTCTTTCTGGTTTTACTCTTTCTATCTTTCAAGTGTATTGTCCTTTTTCAATGATGTGTTTCTCAGGTTTCCACCCCCTTTATCCCATAAAATGAGGTTTTATCTTTTATATTAAAAATTTTGAAGGCCTTTGGGCCGTTGGATGGGTAAGTGAGCAACATGGTCGTCTACAACAAGGTACGATGGTATTTTTTTCTATAGAAATACACACTCTCTAAGTGATCTTACCCTATGACACTGGTCATAGGAAACTCATTACCCTCCCACCGGGGATGTGACCCACCACATGTATTTTTTAGAACATTGTATTAGCGTATAGTGTGTCCAACAAACTCACCAACTAGCTAAGTCTTGCATGTTCTCTTACATAATCAATAATGGGAAATTTATTTTAAGACTGATTAAAATATAATTGAATCCCATTATACCATTTCAAATTGAAAATATACTATTTAAAACAAATATGGGTATTAATAAAAAACACGCCTCTTTTTTAGATAAAACAATGAAGTTTTTATGAGAATATTTTTAAGCCATTACAACAAGTTCGAAATCCATTCCTAACCAATTTCAAAAAAAATTAACAACTATTTTCCACAATTAAATTTGAAAATTTAATTGAAATAATTTCCATCAAATCCATAATTTAAATTAAACAATTTAAATTATCTAATTTTCATAAACACACCCTAATTCAATGGAATTTGGGGATTTTTCCCAACTTTCCATGACAAAAAACATTTCAAATATCCTAATTCACTAGAATAGGGTTTTATCAAATCAATTGAAATAATTTTTTAGAAATTTAAATAAATTCAAAAATTTAAATACACCAACCAATTCAAGGTTAACAAAATTTTCCATACGGGATGGATCCACCTACCTTTTCCAAACTCAACACTCACAACTTTACCCGTCAAAAATAAAGAAGGTTTATAATACCATGAAACTCAACCAAGAAATTATATACAACAACACATGACATGAATCCATAAATTTTAGGATGATCCATTGAAATACCAAAGGAAGATAAAGAGAGAAAGATGATAAACTAGATAGAACATTTACTTGGGAATCCCACCACAATCGCAATGCTGATTGAATGGAGAAAGAATCAATCTGAAAGGGTTGTAAAGCTTCAAGATCACCTGGGAAATGCATTAGGTCAAGGGATTTGAAACTAGAGAGGAGAAAAAAAAGAAAATACCAGCCACGCTACCTTTTTAAAAAACCACGGTCAAGGTATTACATGATGTATAATCCTAGTACATGCCGTAAAATAATTAATTTTTGTAACCTCCGAAAAACACGCGACATCAAATTAAATTCTGACGTTATTAGTTAAAATATGATATATATAAAATTCATGATGTGAAAGTCATTTTCATGACATGTACCCATTATAGCGTGAATCCTTTCAACACTTGTATCCCAAAACCAGTACATGACGTGTAACCTAGTTACATGGTGTGTAATACCCTAGTAGCCTTCAGAAAACCCTAGTTAAAGTAGAAAAACTCCAACAATTCTACGACGTCTTCATTACAGGTATCCTCCTAATTACTTCTCAATCTTATCTAGTTAATGAAAAGAACAAACCTTGACAAGGTTAAAGACATACCTATCAGATCAAATACAGGATGTTACAGTATCGTTAGAAATTATATGCTTATTTCCAATTTAATGACCATTTTAATGTTTTTTCAATGATCACCCAAAAAAAGATTTTGTGGTCCATATATAACAACCACCATTATCCTATATGATATATTCTTTTATCCTACTCTCAATAGAGATTCCTATTTTTACATAGCTCCTTATAATCACTATCAATAAAATTTGAATATCATATTGATGAAAAAAAATGAAATATACCCCAATTATAGATGTTGAGGTGTTTGACATATGGGATATTGACTTCATGGTTTCCTTTTTGAACTCCTTAGATGTGATATAAATCTGTTTTTTCACTTATTACATGTAATGTTGGGTAAATTACAAAGAAACAAGAATGAAAGAAAATTTAGTTGGTAATGAAAATTAGGGAAAATAATGTGTTGTATAAATTTGGAAAACCTTAATTAATAATTAAATATTAGTGATAAGACCTAAAAAAATATATTATAGAAATTGTGTAATGAACTACCCAAGGTCGACTAGACACATCACCTATATCAACTCTCCACATGGTCTAAATCACATTACTTATCACCACAGTATTGAGACAAGTAACAATGCATCATGTATAAATATTGGAAATTATTTTACCCTTGTAATCTAAATAATCGCTCTAAAGTTTTGTATTGAACCAATCTAGGTCAACCTAACACTTTACCTAAACTGTCCCACCACAAGGCCCAAAGCGCATTCTTAATATCCACGGGATGAAAACAGTCACCTAGGTATCAATACACAGAACTTTTGGAATTATTTCACTTGGAACCAAAAACATAACAGGTATCATGTATAAAAAGAGAAGATAAATAAAAAATGATTTCATGGAATAAAAGGTACACAACCATGAGATATAAATAAACAAATCCATGAGTCTAAACCTGAAAAAAAAACACATCTCTATGCGACCATCCATTACCACCATCCCAAACCACCATGAATGAAACATAAACCAAGAGAATTCATCAAGACATAAGACACGTTTCACTTTTACCAGTATCTTTCAAAACCAATTCTTCATATTCCCAATGGCATATACATGGTATGATAAAATTTCTTAGTAGGATGCCACTATAAATCTATACAATGTATGCCACTATGAAACTATTATTTCTATCTTTAAAATAAAACATGTTTCATTAAAAAATCATTTGAAATAATTTTCTATAAAAAATTCATTGGTTACCTTGAAAACAAGTTGTAGTTTCACAAACCAATAATGTAAAAAAAATCAAGAAGGATAAAGAGGGAAATAATCAAACCATCTATAAGATAAATATGTGTTCTTAAAATCATGTAATACAACGACTATTAATAAAACCAAGAACAAAGAAAAATGGTCTCTAGGCTAGGGGAATATGTAACTAAGGCACACATGGATCACTAGTTGGAAAAAATGTGGATCCAATCAATTCCATGTTTTTTCATAGTCTATCAGTATCATAACCAAAACCCCTAATGGTGGTATAATAAATAAGGTTTCTATATATACATAACCTAACTCACCAAAAGTACCCATGTGTTTTGTTTTCACAAAACATTCAATCAAACCATGATAACAATTTAATAAAACATTTTTTGAAGAAAATTATTACCACTCCCATTCCCAAAAAACTAATTTAGAGTCAAAACCATCTTGTAATAATTTTATCGAATGCATGAAGTGTATAAAATTGGTTTTTAATGAGAAACACATTTAAAACTAATTTACATGACACAAAATATACTAATGCATAAATCAAACCACATTGATATCAAATCAATCAATTTTATAATAAAAACTAAAGGAAAACATAAGAACTATAATGTTTCCTTGAGAAAGAACCATTATGTAAATAAAACTACCTTTCTAATGGTGGAAAAATAGATTCCTTCAGAAATGGTGTTTGGTAATGAAGATATCAATTAATCTCAATCCTAGATATATAATAAACATCATAAAATTATAATCAAAACCTATATATCTGGCCATGAAATCCCTTAATAGTTATAACAATTGAAGGGGAATATGGATCTAGGAGGGATCTATAAAGAGGTAGAAAAATCAGGTGGAAATCAAAGCATACCACAAGTAGATCCACCAAGACCGTAGGATAATCGCCAAAGGATTTATGGGAGAAGCTCTAATAGAATCAAGGAACATGTAGGTTGATCTAATGATATATTATGGTGATATTTGGGTTAAAAGGGTATCAGGGTAATTTTTAATTATTAATAAATTTTTACATGTTACACAGATAGGACACACAGTTATAAAAACCATGTGCTAACTGTGCAATCCTTATTTCATCTTGAAACCCAAAGTGAATAGTTATATAAGAATAGAATCATGATGAGATAAATTGTGTGCATTCTATTCAAAAACCTCTAGACCCAAACCTAATCACACACATGGTTTTCTTATATTCTCGCATAGTTAAACAAACTATGGTCAAATCATGAAAAACCCACTGGAATCATCAGAACTATATCGAATGGTTACAAATAAAACACTACTAACTATGCGTAGAACATTCACCTGTATAGATTCTCCCAAAACTATAAAATCCCAACCACCAACTATTTAAAATCATTAAAACCATAAGATAGATAAGAAATAAGAAAATAAAATGTACCTGTGACTCGTAGGGTGTCACACTTCTCCATATAATTCTGTTTTCTATCCCTAAAAATCACTCAGGATTCTGGACTCGCAAAGAGATAAGGCCACTCCAACATCACCAATGCTTTATACTCCAATGTCTTGTGGCTATCCCATCCAAAAATCCATAGTACACAGAATGGGGGAATCATTTACTGCATATCACATTATAATGATGATCTGTAATATGAACTAGCTTCTCAACCACTGAGGTGTTGGGATCAAGATCAATATCTTCCCACTCTATCACATGATAAGGGTTTGGTCAATATATCCTTAGTTGGGAGACATTAAACACATCCTAAATCAATATTAATTGAGATATAAAGTCCAACTAGTATTCTACCCTTCCAAGATATTTGATGATATCAAAAAGGCCAAGAAACATCTATGATATCTTACCTTCTCTTCCCAAATGATGATTTCCCAAATGAGGTGATACACTGAGAGAAACCTAATCACACACCAAAAAAATACAATGGGTGAATATAATGGAAAAAATAGGATATGTAGATACTATGATCTATCATTGATCACTTTTATATCAATTTCACTCTTGAAAAAGACTATGTCCAACCAAATACGACTCTCCCAACTCCGCCCAACAAAAATTAGATCTATATAGTCGCCCATAAAATGCTTAAAAAAGGTTCCATTTTAATCAAATACTTATAATTTTTTAATGATAAATTTCTACCAAGGAAAAATTATTTTCCCGTGAACCACCAAAACCAAGAACACACACCCAAATTATATCCTCAAGATTTTGAATGGGTCACATAATCTATCCATATAAGCCATGCGTAACTTTAACTAGGTACCCACTACCACTTGTAAAATATTCTAAAACTAGGATGTAAATTGTGGAAATCTATTAGAAATAGTATTATAAGGAACTCCATGAAGCTTCATGACCTATCAGACATATATGTTCATGAACTCTACCACCTTTTTTGTCTCTTTAAAAGGATGGAAATGATCCAATTTTGTGAGTTGATCAATGATCACCCAAATCACATCATTATCATAATGGGTCTATGGTAAACCAACTACTAAATCCATGGATACCTTTTTCCAATTCTATATTGGAATGGATAAAGGATATATAAATTCTAAAGGTCTTTGTTGCGGCACTATAATCTTATGGTTGGTAGGGAATCGTGATATGAAGTCCACAATTGACCATGTCATCCCTATCCACCAGTACCAAAATCTCAAATAATAATACATCTTGGTAGTCCTAGGGTGTATGAATCAACTAGAGCAATGTACACTATCTTTAAAACCCCTCCTAATAGTGATGTGAATGAACCATATACCATAGAAACATAGAACATCATCATGAGAGAGGGAATGGTCACCTAAGGTCTCCCAACCATAAAGGATTTTACTAAAACACTAAAAATCAGTGTTTATTACTTTTCTATGTTGAATCCAATAATCAAATGAAGAATCAGTTATAAAAAAGTACAAGAACTACAACCCATCATTTTCCTCAATATGCAAGAATATCTCATTAAATAGACTTATCAAATCCAATTATTCTACTAATTCCTTTAAGGATTCAGTTGGAAACTTCCTGCTCAATGCATTAATGACCACATTCCCTTTTCCAAGGGCATATGAAATATCAAAACTAAAAGTATGAAGATACCAAAACTAGTATCTAAATCCTTGATTTAGATATTTCTATGTAAAAAAATACATCATGGTCATATTATATTAATATATAGTAAACCACTCTCTGAAAAGATAGTGGCACTAAGTCTTTAGAGCATGAATTACTAAAAACAATTTGAGAACATAGGTAAGATAATTTTTCTAAGAAGGGAAAAGTTAGTGAGAGACAAAATCCACAAACTATTTCACTTGAAATAAAACACATCCTAATACCATACCAAAGGTATAAAAAACTATTTTTACAAATGATTCATACTGACAATAAATAGACCCCACATTAATATATAAATCAGGTAATGGCCCTCTAGGTGCCACTAATTACCCCATAGACATGTGTTGTACCCTTTCTGGGTCACACCCACATTCTAAATCAGATCATTAGACCTATAACTATCCCTACATGACATCACATTTTATTTTTGTGTGCTTTTTCCTCACTCACAAACAACCTGAGAAACTTCCTATGTGGTCATCCATCAAGACACTACATTTTTCCAAGCCTCACTTAAATATGGAGATATAATCAGGTAGGATCCAAAAAAAAGGTATATCTTCTTAACATGGTTATTAACATTTATTATTTTAACCGTTTTACTTTATTATTTTTTACATTCCCCCGCTTGTTTAGAGCACAACATCCCCATTGAAGACCCTAAATATCAATGCAATTAGTGTCATTTCACTTATTGATCGGTACTTCTCTGATACCATTGTAAAAAATGAGCACTAATGACAACACATACACACCACCTTAACATGGAAATCAGGTTTGAGATCACTAGGCACCAAGATTTTCTGCATAGACACATGTTTTTTCCTCTTTCGTGCCAACCTAAATGCTTGAATTGATCATTAGACTAATGATTTTCCCCATAGTCCAACACATATTCTTTTAGTGTTATTTTCTGTAAAGACCTAGTTTTTTCCCTATAAGAATTCAAAATATTTCTACATATATGTCTAGATCTAGGAGCTGAGACGGCATGCGATTCTGAGACCCGGTGTGCCTGAAATAAATTTTATAAAAATATTAAGTGTTTTTATACTATGCACGTGGTGGGGTTGTTTTTTCTTTTAAACAGTCACTCAGATTGTAAATACAAGGGCACGGTTGCGTCCAGAGCGTGTCGTTTACCCTAGGAAGGGTGTAAAAGTTGTAGGCACGGGCCTGCTGTGAGAGATGTCACCCAGGGGAAAATCGTCATTTTAAAATAATGACTTAGTGATTTTTATCACCGGCGTTCTTTTCAAATAACTTTCGATCGAAGTCTTGGAATGGAAATCTGAGACTTCTATTGAGTTCTAAATGGGGCATTTTTCATAGGAGTGATATAAAATGAGATGGTGCGGTGAATTCGGATTCTGCGCTGAGTGGGATCCCTATAAATAGAATTTTATGTGTTTAGGGTTAAGGGAAAACTCTAATTCTATCTCTCTCTCTCTCTCTAACACCCAAGCTCTCTCTCTCTCTTTATCTCTTTATCCATTCTTCGTTGTTCTTCGTCGGATCGAGGAGCGATCTCCACTGAAACTTTTGTCGATCGAAGAAGGAGCGTCGTGGATGCCTCGCCAACGATGCATGGCTGATTCGAGGTAGGATTCTTGGTTAATTTTTTCACCTTCATCAATTTCTAGAATTTTTGTCAATTTTGTATTTTTAATTATATAATTTTAAAATTGGGATGATGACCAAATGAATAAGGCCATCGTCCGATCCCCGTTATAAATCCCATTCTTGAGCGTTCTTCGTCCAAAATTTCAGATGTTCCAAAATCGTGACGGATCGACGAGCGAGGGGTGGTGCTGTGAAGATCCGACCCCGAGGATTACAAAACCGGTTTCGGATAATTTTTCTGACCACCGGAGTGGTCGGGGGACCGGCGGAAGGTCCGGCTTCGGCAAGGGGTGACGGCCGGAGGTCGAGCCGAAGGTACGGAGGAGCTCAGCAGTCGGCGGACGAGCGGAGGCCGGAGGGTGCGGTGTCAGGTGTGGCTGGCCCGGACGGGGTAGCTCCGGCAGAGCGGGGAGCGGGGTGACCTGGCGGCTGCCGACGTGGCGTAGTGGTGACCAAGAGGCTACCGGCATGGCATAGCGGGGACCAGTGGAGCCGGCGATAAAGCGGGGAGCCCGGGAAGCCGCGGCGTGGGCGGTTGCCGTGCGAAGGTGCGCTCGGCCGGTGGGTAGAGGTGTGGCCTCGGCCGGTCGCGGTCAGGGGGAGCACCCGAGGCGCTGACCTCGGGTGGGGTGCGGTGTGGATAGGGACCCGCAAACTGTGGGTCCTGCTGGCACGATGAGGACAAAGCCCGGCCCTTTGGCCGGTCTGCTTTGAATAACTAGACCTGAGGCGGGTCCGGTGTTGCTGGGGCGGGCCGCGGCCAGCGGGCCGTGGAAATTCGGGCCAGACCCGCGATTGGGTCGCGGGTCGGCAGTCTGGACTGGCCCATTTTGGGCCCCCTTTTGTTCAAGGGGGCATATCTCCTAAATGGAACATCTGTTTGAGACGCTGTGAGCGGCTACGGGTTTGTGTCAGTGAGGCAGACTTTTTAAATTGGGTTTTGTGGTTGTTGGGTTCTGCGCCCAAAAACAGGTGACCCAAAATGCTTTAATTTAATAATATTAAATTATTATTAAAGCTCACAATGGACGTATTTGCAAGCCGGATGTCTGTTTGATGCGCTGTCAGAGGTGTTGTGGCCCTCGAGTTGAGACGGTCCTTCCAAAGTTGGTTTGGAAATTTTGCAGTTTTGGTTCCGTTGCTCGGTGGCATGAAACACTTAATGCGAATAATTAATTAAGTATTTAATTAATTAATTATTCTTGTGTCGGACCTAACTCATTCTTGGGATGTCCGATTGACGCGCCGTCAGTGGCAGCGTGACCCTAGTCCTCGTACAGACTTTTTGAGATGCTTTCTGAAGCGTTTGGATTGGAGACAAGGTGTGGGACCCACAGGGACTAGTTCACACGTTTTTTGGTGAAATTCCACTTTTTCACCTGACATCTGTTTGGGGTGTTTGAGCACTCATTTCTGAGTGTTATTTCGAGGGAATTGTGACGGTGCAATCCGCCCGCCTAAATTCGGGCCCGAGGCGTGGGCCCCAATTTGCGGCTTTCGGACGTATGTTGTGTTTTTACGATTTATGCTTCATAAGTCTGTTCAGGGCAAATGAATAGCCAACACCTCATGGTTATCTACAAGGAATGCAATGGTACGATCTGTGTGACATGTTTCGGGGTCGAGGTGTGGGCTCCACAGGGCCCCATTTGCATAACGCAGGGAGTTGCAGCTTCTGCATCCGGAGTCCATTTTATCCACAGTCAGTAGAGTTATGACCCTGTAATCGAGGCGAATTTGACGAGGGTGGTTTCAGGCATTGAAGCTAGAGTTGAGGTGTGGGACCCACGGGTCGTGTTTTAAGCTGTGTGCAGCATATTGTTCCTTTTTCATCAGACGTCCATTTGGGGTGTATGAATAGTCGATTTGCCATGTTTTTCCAAGATTATCGCGATGGCGCAGTTTTCCTGACCTTTTTCGGGACTGAGGTGCGAGCCCCAATAGACGTCATATGGGAATAAAGTGGTGTTGAATAACTTTTCCATCGAGAGCCCATTTCCTGCAAGTAAATTGTCTATCTCGCGTGTTTTTTTGCAAGGATTACAACGGTGTAATCTGTTTGGGCGTGTGGAATATCTTTCTAGATCTCATTAAATGTGGAAATATGAAAGGGCGTTGGTTGGAGGTTCCTTTGATGCACTCTGAACCTACGCATGGTAGCGGTGTTAGTGACACCCAGTGATGGTACGGGCAGTACAGAGTTATTGGACTAGTTCCGGGTTTTCTCTACAGTGGGGTCGGGCAGTGGGTTACCCGTTGACCTTAGGGTTTTACCCTCCATCAGGTATGGGGAGTGGGTTACCCGTTGACCTTAGGGTTTTACCCTCCAGTGGGGATGGGCAGTGGGTTGCCCGTTGACATTAGGATTTTAACCTCCAGCAGGGCTGAGCAGTGGGTTACCCATTGACTTTAGGATTTACCCTCCAGCGGGGCTGGGAAGTGGGTTACCCGATGACCTCTTGGGGTTTACCCTCCACCTAGGTTGGGCAGTGGGTTACCCGATGACTTGTTTTAGACTCAACCCTTTCTATGAGGCTAGTCAGTGACTTTTCTCTATGGTTACCAGAGCGGGACCCTTGGTTGTACGGTTTAGCGATAAGACAGCTTTGTCATACGGGACTTTTGGGCATCAGTGATGGATATCCTTTGACCTACTAGCGACTTTTCCTGGGCTGATCTTGGAGATAGATATCCCCTTACACCCTCATTCAGGTTTCTTGTTGAGCACATATATATTTATACACCCTACTTTTGTTCCCACTCCATGGGTTCGTTTACTCTCCTTCTAGGAGGTGCGAAGACACATGGGGAATGCCACGTTCTTTCCGTGTCTAGATCCTATTGGATTGGATGAGTCTACTTACTTTATTTTGTTGGGTTGAGATACACTCTCTCTATTGTACTCTCACACTATTATTTGTTCTGTCTACGGCTCACCATTTTAGTACCTCCTTTGTTTCTCCCTCGAGCTTTCGGGCCATCCTATTGAGTATCTTTATACTCACCCCTGCTTGGGATTTTCCCGCACTTGGTGTGCCCTTGAAGGCGATGGATAGGTCGATCGAGACTACGGAGGAGTGTAGAGGACACATGAGCTTGGGTTGCGTTCAGTGGATATGGTAGGATTTCTAGATGTGAGACTCACCATCTGTTTACTTCCATTTACATGTTGTTCGGTCGTGGCACCTTTCTAGTTGGGCACATGTTTTTTCCTTTTCTGTTCAGTTTACTTGTCAGTCCATTTTTCATCACTTGACTTGTTCTGTTTTAGAATTTGATGCATGACTGAGGTTGGGTTATAGTTGTTTGTACTTTGGTTTCCTTTTTACTCTTCACTTCTACATTGAGTGGGTTGTGTGTGTGTGCACAGGTGCTTAGGTAGAGGCCTCCCCAAGATTGTTACGCCTTCGGTAGTTGTCACCATCCACTGGTCTATGGAGGCAGGCTTGGGGTAGTTTCGGCTCGAGACCGGTAGGTTTGGGTCGTGACAAAGTGGTATCAATGGTGGTTCGTTCCTTGGGGAATTGTTCGTATGTCCCTAAAAAGGAATTAGTTGGGATTTAGGGAAATAGTGTCGACATGTATCGAGAGTCGCTCTCAGGCCAGGGAGTCTAGTGATGGTGTGGTGGCCGACGTATCCATTCACCAGGACCCTGATAACCCTCTTGTCGACTCGGCACACTGAGACACTTATTTCATGAAATTTGGTTTGTGCATCATATCAGATTGAATCTTTGACTATCCTTCTTGAGTCATATCCCCATCTTTGTTGGTATATATATGCTCATTTGACTGCGGTACTCCTTAATCGGATTTAGGATGTATCCGTGATGATAGTCAGCTAGGATACCGGCTATGGTTCGTCACTACGACTCCATGAGCGACGAGACCTTAGTTCAAGATCCATCATATGATTACCCTTTCTCCCGGAGGACAGGCAGTAGTACCTCCACCTATGGAGTAGCAGAAAGTACCGGAAGTGAAGGTCGATGACGAGCGCAGGCTGGGTGCACTACATGAGTTCCAGTGTCAAAGACTGCTGAGGTTCCATAGTGAGCCATACCATCAAACCGTGAAGGGTTGGCTAGAGTCGGTGGTCCACCTCTTCAGGCTTGTTCGGACACTGATAGGTTAGATGGTGGCTTTGACAACTAGTTTTTCCACCAAGCAGTTTGGCGTTAGTGGATCCTGGGTTACTCAGATGCACGATGAGTCGGTACTCTCATGGGATGACTTCTAGCAGTTGTTTCGTGAGGAGTACTACCCCCTCCTACTTATGCTTTATACGGTTTCAGGAGCTGCTGCAAATTTAGTGGGGAGTGATGGTAGTGGCTGAGTACGCGACTAGGTTTACAGACCTTACTTGGTACTCTTTGGACATGGTCCATGACGGAAACTTCCAAGAACAGAAGTTTGATAGAGGTCTCTATAGAGGAGTTTCATGCTAGAGTAGTGCCCTTGTGCATCCTCACCCATCTCAGGGTGCTGGAGCAGGCACTGGTGATAGAGAAATTTCTATCCGAGGGACGTCGATTGGTAGGGCCTCGACGCTGGAGGTCTCTCCTTGATGAGACTCAGGCACATGGTCGGGGACAACGTAGAGCACCAAGACAGCCCGGGGAATATTAGTGTTATGATTGTGATGTGCGAGGTCATTTTGTGTGAGACTACTCGACCAAATATGTTGAGTTTTGTGTTTCCAAATAGTTGGTAGATGCACCTCTAAGGTAGAGGCAACTTCATGATCAGAGAACTCTCAGGTGAGGACAGGTTGGTCCCCAGGGAGGCGGTGTTGGCAGAAGATCAAGAATAACAGTGGTTGGAGGACGACATTTCGAGGTCCTTCCACCACCACTAGAAGGCCCATTTCAGTCTAAGGGAGCTGATAGACGGGGTCGTGGGCGGCTGTGTGCTATGGATGTCTACAATCATGCATCGCGTGAGATGATAGGAGGTACGCTCTGTGTATTTTTCTAATTTTATCAGTAAAACTTGTTAGACACTACATGAGGTACTCTTTTCATCTAACTCCTTCTTCAAGGGGTTACTGAGGGTGACGCAGGGCGTTGGTGTAACCCTGTGTTGGTGTTGTCCGACGTAGCTTTGAATGCATGGGAAAGAGGGGTTCTTCCCCCACTGAGACGCATTTTTTTGATGTGATCAAAACCTTGAGGGAGATCCAGTACCACCCAAAGCGGATAGTATTGAGGTGTGGTGGATGAGTCCCTCTAACATGTGCATTCATGGAGGGGTTGTGTAGTGGAGTGTCAGAGCAGGTTCTGGATTTTCTAGTGGGGATTTTCTGCTTGACCCCCCTTTTTCTTGAGGTTCCACTAGTGGGTTTGGAAGAGTTCCTGTTTTATGGATTACTCTCCTTCCAAGAGGGGAAAAGACATGTGGGGTATTCCACTTTCTTTCCATTTCTAGCCTCTGGCGGTTGGATGATTTTTCATGCCTAACCTATTCGTTGGTACCTTGCATGCTCAACGTCAATCTTGATACTGTTATCAAGTGCAGTTTGAGGTGATAGACACCCCATAAACTGAATAATGTGTTTTACTATGTGGTGCTGGTAGTGGTAGTCTTTTCCCTGAGAATGTGGAGACGCTATCTTCTGAGAGAGCACCTTGTGGTTTCCTCATACCACCAGTGTCTCAGGTGCGCCCTCACCCGGAGAGACTTGAACCTGAGATGATGGTTCTTGTTGAAATTTATACAAAACTATAATTTCGAGGTAGTATATGTTCTAGAAAAATGGTAGTGTTGTAGTAGGTTCCCTTAGCAGAAATTCCCAGACTCGTGAGGTGTGGGAAGTTTTTTAGTAGTTAACTTCCCTGCAGTTGACCCTGTTTGACCAGGAGGGTGCAACTTTTTTTCAGTCGATGGTGTTGACTCATCTACTTTTTAAGCGTGTAAGAGAGTCTCGGTTGTGATACACCAACTATTAAAAACTTGTGTGACCGGATATCCTTGGGTGTTTCACCAGATGGGTATTCTGAATGAGGGAATCACGAGACCATGTTATAGGAACAAATCGTGATTTCAGTCGTGACATGGAAAGTAGAGGTTCGGCTGGGGAATTCCCCCAAGTTTATTTGGGCCATTCAGGAATTGTGAAAGTGACTGAGAGTTTTCCTACTGTCTTTCCCCACCCTCCCAATAGTAGGAGTGGGCGCACGATGTCTTCCATGTGTCACAGCTGATGAGGTGTGTGCGTGTTCCTATGCATGTCATTGAAAGTAGAAGACCTTGTGAGTACAAACAATTCATTTGGTTTGTGTGTTGTGCTAGCATGGTTTTGTGAATTTTTTCTTGGGAGCGGGAGATCTAGGTGTGAGCTCTGTATCCCGGGTTGTTTTTCTTAGTTTTTCTTTTCAGGGATGAAAATCATGAAGGAGAGAATGATGTAGAGACTCGGGTTTTGTCCTATAAGACTTTAGAATATTTCTACATATATTTCTAGATCTAGGAGCTGAGACGGAGTGCGATTCCGAGACCCGGTGTGCCTGGAATAAATTTTATAAAATTATTGAGTGTTTTTATACTATGCACATGGAGGGGTTGTGTTTTCTCCTAAACGGTCACTCAAATCAGAAATCCGAGGGCACAGTTGCGTTCGGAGCGTGCCGTTTACCCTAGGGGGGGTGTAAAAGTTGGGGGACCGGGCCTGCTATGAGAGATGTCACCCTGGGGCGAAATCGTCATTTTAAAATAATGACTTAGTGATTTTTATCACCGGCGTTATTTTCAAATAACTTTCGAACAAAGTCTTAGAACAGAAATCTGAGACTTCCGTTGAGTTCAAAATGGGGCATTTTTCCTAGGTGCGATATAAAATGAGACGGCGCGATGAATTCGGATTCTGCGCTGAGTGGGATCCCTATAAATAGAATTTAAGTGTTTATGGTTAAGGAAAAACTCAAATTCTCTCTCTCGCTCTCTCTCTCTCTAACACCCAAGATCTCTCTCTATTTATCTCTCAAACTGTTCTTCTCCGTTCTTTGTCAGATCGAGGAGCGATCTCCGCCGGAACTTTGGCGGATCGAAGCGGGAGCGTCGTGGACGTGTCGCCAACGACGCATGGCCGATTCGAGGTAGGATTATTGGTTAATTTTTTCACCTTCATCAATTTCTGGAGTTTTTTTCAATTTTTCGTTTTAATTCTATAATTTTAGAATTGGGATGATGGCTGAACGAACATGGCCATCGTCCGAGACCTATTCTAAATCCCGTTCTTGAGCGTTCTTCGTCAAAATTTCAGACACGCCAAAACTGTGACGGATCGACGAGTGAGGGGCGAAAATATAAAGATCCGGCCCTGAGGATTCCAAATCTGGTTTCGGATAATTTTTCTGACCACCGAAGTGGTCAGGGGGACTGGCGGAAGGTCCGACTCCGACAAGGGGAGATGGCTGAAGGTCGAGCCGGAGGCACGGCAGAGCGTGGTGGCCTGCGGACGAGCGAAGGCCAGAGGGTGCGACATCGGGAGTGGCCGACGTGGGTGGGGTAGCTCCGGCAAAGCGAGGAGCAGGGTGACCAGGCGGTTGCCGGCGTGGCGTAGCTGTGAATAGGTGGTTGTCGCAGCGCGGGCAGCCGGCGTACGGTGGTGCGCTCGGCCGGCGGGTAGAGGCGCGGCCTTGGTCAGCCGCGGTCGGGGCGGAGCACCCGAGGCGTTGTCCTCGGGTGGGGTGTGGCGTGGACAAGAACCCGCAAACCGTGGGTCCTGCTGGCGCGACGCGGATGAAGACCGACCCTTTGGCCTGTCTGCTTTGCAGAACCGGACCCGAGGCGGGTCCTGTGTTGCTGGGGCGGGCCACGGCCAGCGGGCCATGGTGAGTCGAGTCGGACCTGCGATTGGGCCATGGGTCGGTGGTCTGGACTGGCCCATTTTGGGCCCCCATTTGTTCAAGGGGGCATATCTCCTAAACGGCATGTCCGTTTGACGCGCTGTCAGCAGTTACGGGTTTGTGTCAGTGAGACGAACTTTTTGAATTGGGTTTCGTTGTTTTTGGGCTATGCGCCTAAAGAAGGGTGACCCGAAACGCTTTAATTTAATAATATTAAATTATTATTAAATTTCACAATGGACGTATTTGCGAGCTAGATGTCCGTTTGACGCGCCATCAGAGGCGCTGTGGCCCTGGAGTTGAGACGGTCCTTCCAAAGTTGGTTTAGAACCTTTGTGGTTTTGGTTCTGTTGCTCGGTGGCACAAAACACTTAATGAGAATAATTAATTAAGTATTTAATTAATTAATTATTCTTGCGTCGGACCTAACTCCTGCTTGGGATGTCCGATTGACACGCTGTCAGCGGCACCATGACCCTAGTCCTCATGCGGACTTTTTGAGATTTTTTCTGAAGCGTTTGGGTTGGAGAAAAGGTGTGGGACCCACAGGTCCTAGTTCACACGTTTTACAGTGAAATTCCACTTTTTCACCCGATATCCATTTGGGCTGTTTGAGCACTCATTTCTGAGTGTTCTTCTGAGGGGATTGCGATGGCGCAATCTGCCCGCCTAAATTCAGGCCTGAGGCATGGGCCCCAAGAGGCGGCTTTCAGATGTATGTTCTGATTTTTTACGACTTATGCTTCATAAATCCGTTCAGGGTAAATGAATAGCCTACGCCTCGTGGTTATCTTCAAGGAACGTAGTGGTACGATCTACGTGATGTGTTTTGGGGTCAAGGTGTGGGCCCCACAAGGCCATGTTTGCATAACGCGGGGAGTTGTAACTTCTGCATCCGGAGTCTGTTTTAGGCGCCGTCAGCGGCGTTGTGACCCTGGAATCGAGGCGAAGTTGACCAGGGTTGTTTTAGGTATTGAAGCCGGAGTTGAGGTGTGGGCCCCACGGGCCGTCTTTTAAGTTGTGTGTAGTGTATTGTGACTTTTTCATCAGACATCTGTTTGGGGCATATAAATAGTCAAATTGGTGTGTTTTTCTGAGATCATCACGATGGTGTAGTTTTCCCAACCTTTTTCAGAACCGAGGCGTTGGCCCCATGAGACGTCGTATGGGCATAAAGCAGTGTTGAATAACTTTTCCATTAGGAGCTCGTTTCCAGCAAGTAAATAGTCTATCTCACGTGTTTTTTCGCGATGATTACAATGGTGTAATCTTTTTGGGCGTGTGGAGCCTCTTTGGTGATCTCATTAAATGTGGAAACATGAAAGGGCATTGGTTGGAAGTTCCTTTGATGCACTCCAAACCTACTCATGGTAGCGGTGTTAGCGACACCCAGTGATGGCATGGGTAGTGCGGAGTTATCGAACTAGTTATGAGTTTTCCCTTCAGTGGGGCTAGGCAGTGGGTTACTCGTTGACTTTAGGGTTTTACCCTCCAGTGGGGCTGGGCAGTGGGTTACCCATTGACCTTAGGGTTTTACCCTTCAGCGGAGCTAGGCAGTGGGTTACACGTTGACCTTAGGGTTTTACCCTCCAGCGGGGCTGGGCAGTGGGTTACCCGTTGACTTTAGGGTTTACCCTCTATCGGGGCTGGGTAGTGGGTTACCTGAAAACCTCTTAGGGTTTACCCTCCATCTGGGATGGGCAGTGGGTTACCTGACGACTTTTTTCAGACTCAGTCCTTTCTATGAGGTTAGTCTGTGACTTTTCTCTATAGTTACTGAAGCAGGACCCTTGGTTGTATGGTTCAGCGATGAGACAGCTTTGTCGTACGAGACTATTGGGCATCAGTGATGGATATCCTTTGAACTGCTGGAAACTTTTCCTAGGCTTATCTTGGAGATAGAGATCCCCTTACACCCTCATTCGTGTTTTTGTTGAGCACACACACATGCACATATATATATATATATACCCTAATTTTGTTCCCACTCCTTGGGTTTGGTTACTATCCTTCTTGGAGGGGCGAAGATGTGTGGTGCATGCCATGGTCTTTATGTGTCTAGATCCTCTTGGATTGGATGAGTCTACTTCCTTTATTTTGTTGGGTTGAGCTGCCCTCTCTCTATTGTACTCTCACACAATCCTTTGTTATGTCTATTGCTCACTGTTTTAGTACCTCCTTTGTTTCTCCCTCGAGCTTTTGGGGCATCCTACTGAGTATCTTTATACTCACCCCTACTTGGGATTTGCCCGCACTTGGTGTACCCTTGCAGACGATGGACAGGTCGATCAAGACTACAGAGGAGCATAGAGGACATAGGTGATTGGGCTGTGTTCATTGGACGTAGTAGGATTTCCAGATGTGAGACTCACCAGCTATTTACTTCTATTTACCTATTGTCGGGTTGTGGCACCTTTCTAGTTGGGCGCGTGTTTTTCCCTTTTCTGTTCAGTTTACTTTTCAGTCCACTTTTCAACACTTTACTTGTTCTATTTTAGAAGTTGATTCATGATTGAGGTTGGGTTATAATTGTTTGTACTTTGGTTTCCTTTTTACTGTGCACTTTTGCATTGAGTGGGCTATGTGTGTGTGTACAGGTGCTTAGGCAAAGGCCTCCTCGAGATTTTTATGCCTTCGGTGCTTGTTGCCAGCCCCTGGACTATGGAGGCAGGCTTGGGATAGTTGTATCTCGAGACTGGTAGGGTCGGGTCATGAAATTTTCTCTCACTCACAAACATACCATGAAACTTCCTAGGAGGTCACCCATCCTGACACAACTCTTGGAATAGCCTTGCTTAACTATGGAGTTATAATTTAGTAGGCTTCTGAAAATAAAGGTGTACCTTTTTGACAAGGGTAGTAACTTTATTTCTTTTAACCCTTTGATTTTTTTGGGATTGTAAAAATGTCATAATAATAATTTTTTCTAGAATAATTTAAATTAGAGACAAAATCAACCTAACCTTTAGTCCCTTATATTATCTTTGTAACTTATAAATCCATTTGAATGTCAAACCCTTATAGTTCAAATCATTCATAGGAGATTAAAGATTGGAGAAATCCTAAACAAAATCATATAATAACTAACCAAACCCAATATTATCTGAATATCAAATACATTCTTGGGTTTGTCCCTAAGTAACACCACCTGAATCATTTCAATATTCACTGATATGAAACTCTCAAATGTAACATGTTCTAGAAAATTCTACTCTTAGATCAAAAAATAACACATAAAAAGTATTTCCATATATATAATGTTAATTTAAATCCCGAAGAACAATATTCAGTTGATTCATATGTTCTTCAATCATGTTGAAAACAACAAAAATATAATTCATAGAAACAAAAATTTCTTAGTCCAAAAATCAATGAAAGATATAATTCACCAAGGACACAAACACTATAGAATCATTATAAATATATAATGACATATATAAATATTCATAATGTGGATATGTAATCATGAATTCTTTATTAATAATATTATCCTCTTGGAATCATAGTAGATGGTACCCTAATCATATATCAATATCAGAAAACCATCGGGATTCTATGAGTTGATCAAATAGATCATAAATCCATGGAAAATGATAAATTTTCTTAAATGTAAATTGATTAAAATTTCAATAATAAACACATAGATAAAAGCTTCCATCTTCCTTATTTTTGAATAGAATTGGTGAAGCCAAAGTTCAATTGCTCAGATGGATAAATCATTTATCCTTTTAATCCTCAAGATGGAATTTATGTTCCTCAAACTCAAAGGATAACATATGATAAAATATCAAGGAGGTAAGTCTCATCCCTAGGAGTTATACAATTGTAAAATTGATCATTATATGGATCTGTAACATAGAAAAATCACTGTGAACGAACTTAGGGTACTCATTAACTATGAAAATACGTGATCTAATTAAATACTGGTTGATGATGTTAAGAAATATATCTAAAAAAAATCATGAGATAATTCCAAACTCAAATACAACATTCAACTTTCTCCAAGATATTAGATGCCGCTCACCCTAAAATACTTGAGTAACCCCATTATGAGAAAAATAAATAAAATCTAATGATGAAAAAAACCAACCTAGGTTTTAAAACTAACCTTAAAATCCAAAGAAATTATGAGAAAAAATATATCAAGATGAAGGACTAGGAAATACCATACAACCTCATGGCTTGTGAACATAACTCATTTCTCAAAAATGTTTAAACTATATTCATTTTTAGTTCCCATGAGAGTGTAAAGATCTATCATAAATGGAATAAGATATCATCTTAATCACAAAATTTCAATAAAATAAAATGATATAAAATAATGAGATGCACCAATATCCAAAAAATCCATGACCATAAATAATGAAATAAACACTTTACCTCTCACTACTGTTATCCCCACCTCAGATCCCTCTGGTACACAGTCTACTGTAAAAAGGCATCAAACCTCAAACCCTATATAAGCTTTCTTCACCACTTGAGTATCCCCATTTGCATGAAAATTATATACACCACCATTTCCTACCTCTGACAGAACCTAAGATCCTTTAGTAAGGGTGGATTCATCTCTATTTCACTAGGATACTCATTTTAAAAACACATAAGTTAACTAGATTATCCATAATAATGGAAAATAATTAGACCTACTATATAGTCAGGAATTGAATACCCTAGTCTTCCACAATGGAAAGTAATCCACAGGTTATAGTCCTAAATAAGATCCTATATCTAATCATGATATAAACTAATCACCATTACATCACTTCCATTTTTAGCTGGATGAAAAACCTTGACTCCCCCCTTTGCCAACACAATCTCCACTAAGACTTATATTCCTCGCTAAGTCGGCCTCATCCTTACCCACTTTGTCAAATACCTTGAAATAGTTTAGAAGTAACATGTGAAAAACAATTAATTGAATCTCGGGCTTCAGAATAATCTCAAACCATTTATCCTTTAGTTAATTATTGCTAACAAGTTCTAGATATATATGAACTAATTCGAAAAAGGAGTAACATACTCCATCATTAAAGGGTCTTCTTGATCCAAAGTCACAAACTTCTTAACCTTATTCAAAAAAATATCCCAAGATTAATTTTATGAGTGAATGAATTATTGAAAGTGGTCTATAACACCCAAATATTTTATATCTATTTCCTTTAAAATAATCATTATGTATTAAGTATCATGCTTTACAAGAAATCCTCAATATAAATGAACCCATGATATATTCTACCATTATAAACTAGATATTTCATTGAAAAGTATAAATATGATTAAACAAATTATGATATATATATATATATATAAATGTTTTAATAAATTCAAATTTATTTATTACTTCCTAATAAATAATCATTGAATTTTGAATCAAATCCTTTAATGATTAAAAGTTCGATTTTTCTAAGAAATGATTTTTTCTACATGTTCTGAATTATTATATAAAGAAAGTATATTAATCATAAATAAGATATTATTTTAATAATATTTATTTGTAATGTATTAATATATATCCATACATTAGTTATATAAATGCTAATGATGAAGATAAAATCATTTAAAGGTAAAAAAAGTTATTTTTCATAAAAAAAATTATATATGAAATGTGATTTTATAATAATAAATTTAATAAATAACTATTTATTAATGGATTGAATTAAATATATATAATACATATTAAATAAAATAATTTAACATTAATTTTAAACTTTTTAGTAGGCAATGAATGAAAGTAAATTTCTTTTATACTTAAAAATTGATATTTCTAAAGACATGTTTTCATTGAATTTTTTGCGCTTATTTTAAAATTAATTACCACCTATTATATAAATTTAATTTCATATAATTGAATAAATATTTAGAATAATAATTTACAAAAATTTTAATAAGATCACTTTTTTGTCATAATGAATAGTATAAATTGTTATAATTTGGTATGATGTTTAGGGTCAAAACAGGTTTACCAAGGGGTGCTAAACTAAGAGATAAGGGTAAAATATACACTAAAACATGTAAAATTATTGTTGGTTTAACACATTTATGCCTTATATTATCTTATCTAATAATTTTTTTCAACTTTTTAACTTTCATAGGAAAGTGACCTTATATTATTGAAATATATTGAGTAATTCAATGTCTGTCACTCACCTCACATATAAAAGGGCACATATTATCCTCCATTAGTGTAAAAATGTGAACCTTATATATCATCCAATACCAACCCCAAAAAAAATTTTGATTCCATCCCTTAATCCTTGAACCAATTCTCTAATCCTAAGAACAATCTTTCCATGAAAAGATATAATCCAAAGAGGTATCACAAAGAAGAAGTATAATTCCTAACTGAGATATTTCAATTTTATTTATTATTAAACTATCTACAAAACTATTATATCATTCATAACATGATTAATTTATTATCATAAATTCACTAAGATGTTATTATTATAATTACACAATATATTTCCACCGCTTTGCTATCAAATGAGAAATGAAAGTATCACTTGTGAATATGTATGGACCGTCACCTCCATGCAACGATTCATTTTCCATCACCACATCATATTGATGGATATATTTATATATTTAATAAATATATATGATATTTATGAAATAATTATGATTATATAATAATAAAATATTATTTATATTTATTTTAGTCTTTTCATTAGAAAGTGAAAATAACGTCCATGTATACGTGTGAACTACTGTTCCCGTGAATAGTGTAATTCATTTTTCTACATATAATTTTTACAGATGGTTAAAAATATTTATATAATTGTTTTATAGGGTATTTATATCATTATTAATAGTATGGATATGATTTAACCATGATAATGATGCAAGTATCCTAAAAACTGAATTGAAACACACATGAAAAATAAAACAATTATCACCCAAAATAGTGATTTCAATAAAGAATTATTAATGAATAGATAATAATATTTTATAATTAAAAAATTTATGATTTTATAATTATTAATTTGGTTCTTCTATATAATTATAAAAAATTAAATTAATTATAAATAAGTAAGGGTGCTTAAAAATAAAGTCAAACTTGAGTCAATGGTTTCGTGTTCCAATCTCATTTTATCGGGATAGTTTATGATTAAATTTATGATTATAAAATTATATGATATATCCCTAAAAAATCTTATGTATTTTATTATTATCTATTTATTTATGAAAATTAAAAAAATTAATTTCTTGTTCATCTCTCTAAGAACTCAATATTTTGAAAAATGATTTTAAGAAAAACAAATTTGTTTTCTTCTATTCAGCTAAAAATATTTTTATTCAATGTCTGTATTATATTTAAAATGTTTTAAATAATGTTTTTAATATTATAATATGATTATTTAAAATTTATTTTCAAATATGTTTTAATTTACATAAAAATGTTTCAAATGAATATTATGCCCATTTTCTCAATGCGTTACTTTTTACCAAAGGTGTGAATGAAATGTTTATTTCAATATAAACCACACATATGACTTTTCCCACTACCATGGCTAAACTTTTATTTGAATATTCCTTTAAAATTTTCCATGTTTATTTTAAAATAAAATATTTCCCTTAATATTTTGTAAATTTATTGATCTGAAATATTTTATTTCTAAAATAAAATGGGAATTTTCCTCAAGAAATATTCCAGTGATCTTTTAATATAGTTTTTTATCTATGATAACATCCATTGATGTTACTTATGCTTCACTAGGTATATGATTATATAATACCATAATTATTCTATCTATGGATGGTTATGAGTTATAATTATGAAATATTTATGAAACATGTTTTCGTTCCCACGTGTATAGCTATGATGAAATTATAAATGTTTCCATGATTCTTATGAAATACATGTGAATGAATTATGATTATGTGACATATGAGTATTTTATAACTCCATAATGCATTGGGTAAAGAATAATATATTATATATTCATATGTAATTATCAATTTTGGTACTAATATACTTGAATAACATATCTTAGGTTTTTACATTAATAAAATAATATTTACAAAATTCTACCCTTATCTCCAATATATGGATCCCCTCACCACCCTGTATCTCCACACACCCAAATCATTATAAATATACAAAAATTTACCAAAACCCCTTCCCAAAAACATTTCCTATATTCTATAATTTATTTACACAAAAAATATAAAATATAAAATGGATTATAGAGTGTTATAAAGGAGGATATCCTACACAAGATGAGGTTAGAAACACACAGTGAGCGAGTCGGGACTAGAGGTAAGGGTTCATCATATAATATTATATTCACTACAAAATGTATTATATTACAAAATTATTTTCATTTATATGGTGTATATACTTCTACTTTGTTATATTATAATAGGATTCTCTTTTTTTCATTATATTTAAATATCTATTTAATTCTCTTACCTTACTGGGATTTTGATTTAAATATTTCCAAAATCATAATAGATTTATGGACGTAATTTCCTTTTCATTGGGACATAAATTTTAATCCATGACTAAGATATTCTATGTTTCTTTTATTATAAAATTTATTTATACATTTTTTTATATTTGTATCAGTGAAAATTAAACCTTTATAATAAAGGATTAACCTTTAATGAATTTCACTCGCATTTTTTGGATTTATTTTTAGAATAATTATTTTTATTTTTAATGGATCATTTTCCTCATTATCAATATTATTTATACTCTTTCAATAACTTTACTCTTTATATTTAAAAAAATAATTATTGTCATTTTACAATACATTTTAATTATATTTATTTTTTAAAATGTAATCAACATAATTTTTTTCACCCTTTCTATTTTTGACATTTTTTACAGAAGCATGAAAAATTAAAATTTTAATATCTTACTCATGGATACCATTTACCAATTTTATAATATTTTATATTAATGAAGATTTATCCTCAATTACTCATGGTTTTTTAATGTAATTTTTAATCGAAAATATTTCTAATGTTTTTTTTTGAAAACAAAGTTTAATATTTTCGTAGAATAAATAAAATAATTTCATTCCACTTGTGTATATTTTTAGTCCCAATTATTTTAGAATATTTAATTTTATATGCCATATATGATTATTTTTAAAATCATTCAATTAATTTTTTATGAAAATTATTTCACTTACATTTCCCCCTCTATATCTAAAGAATCTACCAATTTTATTGTAATTTTCAAGATTATCCTTAAAGTTATTTTGTGATATACTTATTTTTAGAGATTTAATTTTAGGTATAAACTAATCTACCTTTGATGTCATGTTATTCCATAACATTTTTAAATAACATTTCAATGATTTTATTTCTACAGGGGTTTCATTATATATAGAATTATTATTATTTTTATGGCACACGTATGTAGGTATATCATTATGTGGTGGGTGGGGTCCTATATTTACATCTAATTCAATGGTTAAAGGCCTATATCTCATGAGATAATGTGTGGGAATGATTGTGATGTGTTATGTTAGAAATATAATGCATGGAGATTATTGATCTTAAATATTTTTATGAGATAACACATGAACATGATTGTGATTAGTTATTTTCACATGATTATGTGTTAAAATGATTATGATTAGTTATGATCACTAGAGGATGCATGGACATGATTACACATAGATTTTCCAACAATTGTTTGGTTTATTATTCTAATATTTTTTCATGTATCATTATTATACCACATGAATATATTATGCTCCATGGATCATGATTATTTTATTATGTTTCAATTTTTATTCCATGATTTATATTTGACTCCTTTTTAGGAGGTATGTAATTTAATGATGCCTTAAGAACATCTCTTATGGTTTCTTCATACTTTTAGTAAGATATTTATCTTTTTCTCGTGTTTTATCACATAAATATAATCTTACCTTTTATGAATTGTTGATATCTTTCCCTTCCCAATTATTTTGGATATCCCATTTTTTTCCACTACCCCATGAAATTATATGCATTATAATGTGTACAATGATATATTATGCAGACATGTTTATAGTAGATATTGAAGAAATTAGTTTTAATAAAATATTTATGTAACTAATCTTTAATGACACTAAAACATTGGGTTTTATGATTGTGTTATTACTGTGTGATTTATTGTTTAAATTATGGAAATAAAAAAAATATACATGTTCATATTGGGTAATCTTTGAACCAGTTAACTAAAACTATTAGTATTCTATCATTATATTTTCCTTCTTAACTCTAAAAATAAAACCCTATTTCCTAAATAATATTTTATTATTATTTGATAATAACTTTAATGACTTGTTATTAACATAACCTCTTTAATTACAATAATCATTGAAATGGCTCAATTTCATTCAAGACATAGAATATCATAGTTTGTTATTACAAAACACTATTATATATTAATAAGGTGTATTTTATGAAAACCTTGATCTAATTATCCAATGTTTTTCAAATAGGAATAAAATTATATATTTAATGGAAAATAGAAGGATTTATATAATTTTAAATTGTTTCTCTTTAATTTCATTATCCTTTACTAGTGTTCTTCTAAATTCATTTCCTAAGGATTATACTAAACATTCTATGATACTAATTATTGTACCCCTGAACTGAGTCACCCGAATAAGGTTAGTTATACATGATATTGTATTTGAATTACATGTGATTTTTTCCATAATATAATTCTAAGATGTCTTTTAGATATGAGATACATACAGGGACATTAGATTACATTTTTATGAAATAAAATACATAGTATATAAAAATTCTATTTAAATGGGATATTATACCTCTACCAAAGATATCAGTAGAATTTAATATAGTGTTCTCCCCTCAATAACTTAGGGAATTATTGAAACAAAATATATGAGTGAGATAAAATTTCAATTAATGGATAGAATATGATTGGAGATAACATGAAACAATAATGGCATGAATATTTCATTATTAACAAATAAATAGTTGATTCCATTTTAATAAATATTCATAACCTAATCCATGGGTGTTATGAAAAAATTTCCTTTAATATACATTATATAATGATTTATTAAATAAAAACACACTTAGTACAACCCATAAGATCATGAATCCTAGTGTCTTTGGGAATTATGTACACAACACATCAACTTGATACATATGTACAACAACATTATTGAAAACATCCTTAATATGATTCTAACATTCTATATTTTTTAAAACTACAGGAGCAAACATGGGGACATATATAAGAAAGGTGTGAGATATAATGTCCAGTAATCGAATAAAAAATTCATAACATGATTTAAGTAATACATGTTAGTAAACATGTATTTCAATGGGACAGAAAATGGGAGAGAATATAACATCCCAATTCATAAGATATGAATTACTTAGTATCTTGATTTTAAAATTTATTCAATATGAGAAATAATAAAATTAATAAAATTAATTTGTAAATTAATTTTAAATTATCAATTATTTATTTTTATAAATAAAAGAAGAAATTAAAATTGTTCTATTTAATGAATATTTATTACTAAATAATTTTTTTACTTCAGTTAATTTTTTCAAATAATTATTTCCTAAGATGTTTTAATATAATGAGATAATTTTCATAAATTAAATTATATAGTTTTTTTAATAAATAAATTATTAGAATTTCAATTTAAATAAAAAATGTTTAAATTTATATATATTAATTTTATTTAATTAAAGTTAATATAATTAATAAAATTATAAAAAAACAATTAAATCATTAAGAAAATATCAGTATTATTATTGTTATTATTATTAATATATTAAACTTGAATATTAAATGGGTATTTTGAAATTCTATTTTTATTTTAAATTTAACTTAGATATTATAAATATATTAAAATAATAAATTATGATTAATAATTTTTTATCTGGTTTATAAATTGTTTTTATATAAATATAATTATGATAATTGTATTTCATTTATGTATTAAAAAATGAAAAAACTAAAAACATGAAATGAATATAATTTTATTAATAACAAAATGAAAAAATAGAATTCATGTTTTGAGAGGGGGATGAATTTGAAGGTATCATTTTTGGGGGAGTCCATGCATTAGGGATTCAAAAAGCTAAAGATGAGGAGGGGTCAAGCACTAGTCGAGTGGGGATTCTTTGGTAGAAAGGTTCATTCGCAACTATAATGGTCGATCTCTGTGGAGGTTGGCTGCTAGTGAGGTTTTAAACCAAGTAGAGGGAGATCAGTTTTCAGTGGGGGAGTTCAAGCGAAGTCCGACCAAATGGGGGTTTCATCCTGTAAAGGGGTTTTGAATGAGGAAAGAGAATTGTTCTTCGTATTTAGATATAAGGTAGGTGTGTATTTTAATTTTTTAGATGTCCAAATCTATTTAGTACCATTTTCTGGTTTACAGTGCCATGTTCATCTGATTATTAATCTTTTCTGCCTCATTCATCATCATCTATCTAGGGGTCATTTACTTGTTTAATTTTATGGATTGTTCTATGTTTAGAATGAATTTATTAAAGTTTTTATATTCAAACTGAATCCTTGTATGTAATTTTTTTTAAATGGATGTGTTCTAAAGCATTATGATGAATCTAGATGTTTTTTTAATTGATTACATGTGACGTCCTAGACCCGCATGCCCCTCAACCTAAGCCCCGTGCCCGGTTGGCCACATGACCCATGGCTCGTCTCCCCATAGGCCAGGGGCTGCCGACTAGCAGTGGGGGTGTAATGGTATGTCAGTGGGAAGACTGTACCCCCATGTCAGAGTACACAGTGGTATAGCAGCAAGTGATTAAATAGCGGGAACACAAATAATGGATAAATATGAGAAAAAGGGAAACATACAAACCAAACAACAGAAATAAGGGAAACCCTGCTAAATATACAAAATTCACATAGGCAATGCCTAATACAAAATGGATGCATGGAATACTGATATAGTAGAAATAGTTGGAAAGCATACTAAATAGTAATAAAAAAAGAGAAAAAAATTAGTCCACGAGCATCCCTAGCCAAGCTCGGTCCTCTTCTCTAGAACTCTAGCTAAAACATACTTTTATCAACAACCTGAAGTTGGACCTTTGCCCCTACTAGTTCCTGCAGTAGTAAAGTCTACACGGGTGCCAAGGAGGCCTCTCGGGTAGGGTGTGAGACAAGTCTCAGTAGGCCACCACCAATGGGGTCTACGTGTAATCCAAATAGGTGTTCGCAAAATAAATAGTATGTAGTAAACTGCAAGAAGTAAAGACAAGTAATAAACAACCCTCCCACTCAGGTTCTGAAGGGACACCTGGTGGGTCTACCTGCTTTAGCTCATGGTTGATATTCTGAACAATTACCAGGGGTATAAGTACATTGGTATAGGTTATCACTGGCATGAGGTAAACATGCCTCTTGTCCATGTTTCTCACATATTTAATAATCATCACTGGCATGAGGTTTGAATGCCTCTCATCTATAGGCACTGCAACTGGCGTGGGGAAGAATTCCTCCCACCCATAAAGGATATATAGGCACAGGGTAATAATGCCTCCCGCCCTCACATGGAGATTCATCTGGCACGGGGTAAGAATGATTCCCACCCACACACTGAGATTTATCTAGCACGGGGTAAGAATGCTTCCCGCCCACAAATGGAGATTCATCCGGCACGGGGTAAGAATGCTTCCTTCCCACACGCAGGTTATCACAAGCATGTCAACACAGTAAGGAATAACTATCCACATCACAATATATAAGTAAATCCATATTATATCATATCACATTAACAAAGCATGGAATTTCCAAATCATATTATAAGGAAAACATACATCTCAATTCATTAAAGGGTTCAGGATATCTCATCCTATCCAACCTCTAACCAAGTAATCTCATTTGCCTAACATGGAAAATTCCCTTTCAAGACATATCGTTAAGTTCCAAAGGTAAAACAGGGCCAAAACTCAAGACTTATCACCTATGGTTGACCACTCCCAGTCCACACCTCATCTAAATACCTTAATGAGGTTAGATTAATCAATCTCATACCACGCGGGTCATTTAGATATGAAGCAGTCATTACTACTAAGGGATTTGGCGAAATACAAACCACGGCACAACGATAATAACTCAAAAAGGAGAAAACCCAAAATGGAAACCATGTGACCACCTACCTTAGAGTTTTAGGTATAGGCTCACTTGATATCAACCTTAGATTCGCAGTAGGTTGGAAGAGATCTGAGTTCCAGTCCAATGCCCTGAAATGGGGCATATGAGATATGAGTTTCAGTCTATAGGGCCATTCCAGAGGAAGCTCGATCTCCCCCCAGTTTCACATTTGATGTTTACAGATGATTCCATAGTGTTCATGAATGTCGGGTAGAGGTCCCTTTGGGTGCTGAATTGGATCCTCACGGATTACTGTAATTTGAGCGGACAACTCATTAACATAGAGAAGAGAAAATTCTATGTTCTGGCCTCCTGCAATCCAAGGAGGGCGGCCAGGATGGAGATCATTCTGGGTATGGGGAGAGGCTCATTTCCCATGGATTATCTTGGCGTCCCTTTCTCGGTAGGTCGGGTGCGTATCAAAGATTTCGACAAAGTGGTGAACAGAATTACGGATCGCATCCTGAACTGGAAAAATCACTTTCTCTCCTTCAGAGGACGAATCACCTTGGTGAATAGTGTGATTTCATCAATCCTAGTGCATTCCCTGGCTTCCACGAGCGTGTCGAAGGGGTTCATAAGTTCTATCGACGGGATACTTGCATGTTTCATCTGGGATGCGTTAGGTGAGGGGAAGAGACAGTGGGTGTCATGGGGAAAGTTGGTGCGGCCCGTTTGTAAAGGGGGGATCAATGTTAGGAGCTTGGTGGAGACAACTCACTTATTGCAAGAGAAGATTTCATGGGATTCCATTGAAGCTCATACCTTGTGGGGGGAACAGCAGTCCCGAAGATACAAGGACGATACGGTTTTCAGGTCAGCTAGAGGGTCGCCGCTCTGGTCCTCGGTGTTTAACATCATTCCGACTCTCATCCCACTCTCCCGATGGATTGTCGGGGAAGGGAGTATCTTATTCTGGCAAAAAAACTGGGTCGGGGAAGTCCTTGGATACTTGGGTTTCCTGTCCCCCTTAATCTCCTTCAGGGAGGCATGCTTGTATCCCCTATTTCACAGATTGGTCTTGGATGCCTCCCAGCAAGTTGTTTTCGACTCTGTGGTTTTGAGCCCCGAGCAGGACAGTTGCATCTTTACACCTTACATTTTGGGGAGGTTCAATGCCAAAGACTTATGAAGAACGAACGGTATCCAGGGGAAAATTGATATGTGGAATATCATGGCATGGTGCCACAAGATCCCGGCGAAACTCAATTTCCTTTCCTAGAGGATACGTAATAAATCTATCCCCTCAGATGATCATATTAAACGCCTTGGAATTAGTCTTGCTTCTTGCTGCCAATGTTGTGATAACAAAAGTTAAGAAACCATGGATCACATATTTTTTGAAGGAGAATGGGATCGTCATGTGTGGAGGTTTTTTGGTGACTGCTCAGGATACCATGCTCTTGGGGGTAATGTGGAGTTGGTTATGGAGAGCTGGTTATAGGAAGAAAGTGTGTCAGTAGAGGAGTCCAAGTTAAGAGCCTCCATCTTCAATACAATCTGTTGGATCCTATGACAAGCCATAAACAGGGCCAAATATGAGGGTAGAAGTGCCATTGGTCAGTCTGTGGTGGAAAGTACCTGGTGCATGCTGATCGACTTGATTGGCACTATGGGAATCGGGAGAGAGAGGTCATCTGAGGGTACGTTGCAGGGTCCTCTGAGGAGTGTTACCCAGACTAGTGGGGTGGAACAGGGCAGATGGATCCATTGGATTCCCCCAAACGAAGGACTCAATATTAATACTGACAGTTCCTGTGTCTTGGGAGACATGATAGGAGGTGGAGTTCTCTGAGACATCAAAGGGAGTCTAGTGATGGCCTTCTCAGCTCACTATGGCACCTCTAACAGGCCTATCTTTATGCAGACTCAAGGGTAGCCTTATTACCCAAATGGAAACGGACTCTATGTTGATCCACGATGCCCTTATCGGCAGAGGAACCACTCCTTGGTCCATCATCTACATGATTTGACGGTGTAAGTCCCTCCTAAATAATAGAGTTATAATTATGCAGACATGGCATGAGGGGAACAAAGTGGAGGACTATATGGCTTCTATTGTGGTTCTGGGTACGCGGGTGACATGCCTTACTAATATGTTCAACATGAAACCATAAGGGGTTAACCTTGTATGGGGTGATTCCCTTAGGCTCCATTATTTCCGACCTCCTTAATACGGTTTGTTTTATCGGTTGTCCTTTAAGGCCTTTTGCCTCTTCCCTTCATAAATAAAAATGTTAACGTTGGATGGTGGTAATCCTTACCTTGGCCTTTCTAATGCTTCTGATAGATCAAGAATCGGACACCGGGGGAAGAATCCACAAGAGAAAGAGTGAGAGGATGGTTTTGGAGAACAAAAGAGGGCTCCCCTATATTCTGTCCACAGGAAGGAAGAGGGAGAAAGGTACTTATGCTTAAATAGAATTAAGGGAAAAATTGTAATTTTTACCCAGAACAGGGTCACATGGTTTAGGCGCACGGTTTACCAAACTGTGTGCACCTCACTGCCTCCCGACCAAGGCTCACATGGTTTAGCCAAACCGTGCACAACCTGTGCGTACCTCCCTACCTCCAGACCAAAGGTTGCATGGTTTGTATGAAACCATGTGCAGGCCATGTGCAGGCCATGCTCCATTCTATGTAAGCCCATTTCTCAAACTCCTGGGCTCTGAACAAACCCCGAACACTCCCCAAACCTTCCTTAGGATGTTACACACATTAAACAAGCTTAAAGGAAAGATTTGAAAGAAAAATCAATGATCTGTACCTTTTCCAAAGAGTCGGGTCATTACAACCTCCTCTCCTTAAAGCAACTCATCCCCGAGTTGGCCTTCCGAGGGTACTGAGGTGTCATCAATGAAAAGCTCTGGCCATTGAGAATGTATATCAGCTTCTCACTCCTAGGTCTCGTCCTGTACCCGTCTGTGCTGCCATATCACCCGTACAAGAGGAACAGACCTGCCACAGAGTGTCTTCACGCTCCAGTCAACAATTCTCATCAGATACTCCTCAAAAGAAGCATCCATATCCAGTTCAACCTCATCAAGCTGAAAAACATGAGATGGATCTGAAAAGTACTAGCGTAGCTGAGATACATGAAAAACATCATGCATGGCCTGATATCTCTGCGGAAGTGCAAGATGGTAATCTACTGGTCTGATCTGCTTCATCACCTCAAAGGGTCCTATGAACCTTGGTGAAAGATTACCCTACTTCTGTATGCATCTTTTCCCCAACCTGGGTGAGACCTTCAAGAAAAACCAGTTCCCAACCTCAAACTTAAGAGGTCGTCAGTGCTTGTTAGCATAGGACTGTTTTCTGGATCGAGCTGTCTGCATATGCTTCCTAATAATCTATATCTACTCTTTAGTCTCCTGCACAAGACATGGTCCTAGAAAAGCTGCCTCCCCTGCATCAAGCCAACACAAAGGCAAGCGAAAATTCCTACCATATAAGGCTTCATAGGGATCCATCTCAATGGTATCCTGGAAGCTATTGTTATAACTGAACTCAAAAAGAGGAATGTGTTTCTCCCATGAACCTCCAAAATTGAGAACACAGGCACATAACATATCCTCTAGTACCTGTATAGTTCGCTCGGTCTTTTCGTCAGTCTGCAGGTGATAGGTCATGCTCAAAAGTACCTGCGTACCCAAGGCCTTCTGTAAACCCTGCCAGAACCGAGATGTAAAATGAGGATCTCTGTCTGAGACAACAGAACGTGGTGCTCCATGAAGGCACACTATTTCCTTAACATACAGTCTTCCCAAGTCATCAACTGTGAAGGTCTCCCACACAGGTAAGAAATGTGCAACCTTCGTCAGATGGTCGACAATAACCCACATTACATCATTGCCACGAGGTGACCTGGGTAAAATGGTTACAAATTCCATAGAAACATCATCCCATTTCCACTCCGGAATGGACAAAAACTGCAAAATCCCTGCTGGACACTGATGTTCCTCCTTCACCTGCTGATAGGTGGAACAACGCGTGATAAGATCGACTATATTTGGCTTCATGTTAGTCCACCAGTATTTTCGTCACAAATCACGATACATTTTGGTGATGCCTGGGTGAACTGCCCATGCTGATGCATGGAAATCCCTCATCATCTTCTCTCTGATGTCTTTTGGGACCCATAAACGCCCACAAAACAATAAAGTATCACCTTTATCCATGTTCCAATCCATAGAGGCATCATCAGCGACACTTTCTTGTAGAACAAGGCCTTCCGGATCTAATAATTGTCTTGCCCTAACCCGTTCCAAAAGAGTAGATGTCACCTCTAAGGCTGAGAGAATAGTTTGACCCTGTCCCTCCTGAACCTCAACATGCATCTACGAAAATAGGTCCATCAGCTCCCACTCTTCATTAGATTCCCAAACCACTTGTGACTGAGTTTTTTAATTCAGCGCATCAGCTACTGAATTTCCTTTCCCAAGAGTGTAGGCCAGTTCGAAATCAAAGGATTGTAGGTACTCAACCCACCTGTGTTGCCTGAGGTTTAGATCTTGCTGAGTGAAGATATATTTGATGCTTTTTTGGTCAGTGAATACCACAAAATGCTCTCCCAACAAATAGTGCCTCCAACAGTGTAAGGCATGTACAACCGCTGCAAGCTTGAGGTCGTGTGTCGGATAATTCCGTTCATGAGCCTTTAACTGAAGAGAACCATACGCAACGACTCGGTCTTCCTACATCAATAAGGATCCAAGCCCGATACTTGATGCTTTATAATAGACCGTATATGCTCTTCCTGGCTCTTGAAAGATCAGTATCAGTGCTAAAGTTAGTCTGCCCTTCAGTTCCTGAAAAGCTACCTCACAAGGTTCTGACCAATCGAATCTCACCCCATTTTTGGTCAAAGTTGTAAGTGGTGCTTCTAGGTGTGAAAAGTCCTTAATGAACTGCCTATAATATCCAGAAATCCCTAAAAAACTCCTGATATCAAAGATGTTCTTCGGCTGCTCCCAAGAAATTACAGCACTCACCTTCTCAGGGTCAATTGAAACTCGAGACTCAGAAATAATGTGACCCAGGAAGTGAACCTTGTCAATCCAAAAGTGGTATTTACTGAGCTTAGCATAAAGCTAATTCTCTCTTAGTGTATTCA
The DNA here is from genome assembly GCA_963277665.1 of Viscum album. Taxonomy (NCBI): domain Eukaryota; kingdom Viridiplantae; phylum Streptophyta; class Magnoliopsida; order Santalales; family Viscaceae; genus Viscum; species Viscum album. The sequence continues at coordinate 1,186,241,763 of OY728143.1, read as the reverse complement.
CCACGATCTCAAGATGGTTTTCATGGTCATGTCTCGAGAGTAAATAGACTAAGATATTTTCCACAAATAAAACCACAAAAGAATCAAGGTAAGGGTGAAAAATCCAATTCATAAGAGCCATAAACACTACAGGTGAATTCGTAAGACCAAACGGCATGACTAGGTACTCATAGAGACCATACCTTCCCTTGAACGTCGTGCGAGGTATGTCAGAAGTCATAACATGCACCTGGTGATAGCCCGACCTCAAACCTATCTTTGAAAACACCTTCCCTCCTCGGAGCTGATCGAAGAGGTTGTCAATTCGAGGTAAAGGATACCGATTCTTAATATTCATCTGATTTAACTTACGATAATCCACGCAAAGATGAAGTGTACCATCTGCCTTATTGGAAAAGAGAACCGGTGATCCCCAAGGAGAAGTACTGGCATGTATAAATACTTTTTCTTCCAGGTCCTTCAGCTGACTCTTGAGCTCCAGAAGTTCCTTAGGTACCATCCTATAATGAGGAATGGTCACTGGTGCTACTCCTAGAATAATATCAATAGTAAACTCCACCTATCTCACTGGAGTTAGACCAGAGAAATAATCATGAAAGACATCACTAAAATGATACACCACAAGAGGATAAACAGAGGGTTGTAACCCGTGGTCATCGTGATAAAGACTGGAAACCTGTGCCATGACACCACCTAAACTCTGGTGTTCTGGTCCCTCCCGTGTCATGATAAGATCCCATTACCCCTTATTCATATACGTGTCACCCTCTGGTGATGTAAACACCACCCTCCGACGATAGTAGACAATATGGGCTCTATAGGGAGCTAACCAGTCCATCCCAATTATTAAACCAAAACCTGTCATATCTAGAACATACAGGTTCCACACGAAAAGGTAACCACCCACCTCGAGGGGGGAATTATGACAATGATGAACTCCCTATGAATAGATACCTAATGGGGTATCTAACATGATCATGCCCTGGTATGACTCAACGTCAAGGCCCAAACTTCCAATAATCACCTCCGATATAAAAGAGTGAGAAGCACGTGTGTCAAAAAAATAGATACTAACGTAGAGGCAACTAGAATCATACCTCATACAGTAGATGGTTTGGCGTACTGCTCCTGTGGCATAGGCTCGACTGCATACAACTGGTTGGTACCATGGCCCTGAGTCACAGCCTGGCTAACCTGAGCAGACCCACCCTGTTGGTGCTGAGAGTCATATGCCTGATTACCTCTGCCTCGACTGCCGCCACGGCCTGATCAGCCGGCGGTATTCCAGCCGCCTGACTGATGTGATCTTACCGATCCAGTACCAGATCGTGGAGTAGGTACAGATCCATGCTCACTGGGCCCTGGGGAAAAAGTCCTGCAAAAATGGTGGAGATGACCCAACCTACCACAACCTCTGCACTCCACTGGATTTAGCGTACACTACCTTCTCATATGTCCTGGAACCCCACATTGGTGACAGATAGGAGTACCACCTGAAAAAAGGGTCTGACCACCACTGACACCATGAGAGTCCTCAAAACGCTGCTTCTTCCCAGAAGCAGATCCACTGGAACCCTTAGGTGTCGACCGCCCTGGTTCACACTGTCTGATTCTCTCAAATTCATATCTGTGATCAAAGCTTGATTGAAAATATCTGAAATGGTCATCAACCTGAACACGTTAACCTGTGACCGGATGGCATACCACAGCCCATCCTCAAAACGCCTAGCAGCCGTGAGATCATCAGCAGCTACTGTAGGAGAAAAACGCTGTAACTCAGTGAAACTGGATGAATATTCCATGACTGTTATGGTCCCTTGATGCAGATTCATAAGCTCCCTAGCTCTGTCATCCCTCAAAGTCTGGGGAAAGAAATAATCGTAGAAGATGTTCTGGAAGTCAGTCCAAATCATATCTCTTTGCTATCCCGACTGGGTGATGACATCCCACCACCTCCTAGATAAACCATGTAGCATATAATCTGTGAGCTTAACCCTCTGCTCTGGAGGTGTCTCGAGGTGCTAGAAGATGGTTAGAATAGCCTCCAACCAGGACTCCACAGAAAGTGTCCAACCATCTCCCGTAAAAGTAGAAGGATGTTGCAACTGAAAGTTGCGGGTCAACTCTTCCATACTTGGGGCAGGTCGCACTCCACCTTGCATACTCTATATAATATACAAGAATCTCTCATAGAATTGTGCATTGGCGCCCATCTCAGGAATAGAAAGAGAAGACACAGGTGGCTCAATAAGAAGATCAACTGGCGGCTCAGGGCCCGCCACATCAGGAACGTGGACGTCGCTGCCTTTAGTGCGCGCAACTCGAGGACGTCTCGGAGTAATAGGGCTACAATGCCAAACGAAAGTCTCAAAATAAGAAACCAACAAATTAAAGGTTGGACTCTAGAAGCTAGGATAGGTACTAAGCCTTTCTACCCTTAAGATCACCTATCCACGCCCATAGGAATTCTTAGAAAACCCTGCAATTGTTCAAACTTCACTTAACCCAGTGACATGGAATTCCCCAGCCCATAAGGGCCCATAATTCTCATGAACTGAAATATGACACAAAATTGGATGTCATTTCTCATTTACTTATGCTAATTAAGTATTTTAATTTCCTTTAAAGAAAATTATTGGTTTAGTTGGAATTTCATTTTCCGATCCATAAGGTCCCATACACCTTATGAACCAAAGAGTGACACCCACTAAAACCACATCATTCCTCAATTCACAACCTGCAAGAAGGGTTAGCACAGTCGCACACATATTAACAGGGAATGGAAATAAACAACAAGCAATGCTCGCTAAAAACTTAAATGTGGCATGGAAAGATGCATGGCCTAATCATAGTGTGCCTTTCGTGATGCATGTTCTAATGCATAACCCTCATTTCATCGGGTCAAACCCTGAATCCAAATTCCAACATTGAAAATCTCAATAACATCACAAAACATGTGAAGCACCCAATGGTGAAATGTTATCAACAGTAAATAGCATAATCAATATCAACATAAAATAGGAAACTTGTCCCATACCCCGTACATGGGTTCGCGACGCCCAAGCACGGATCATGGCTAAGTCCCTAAGCATTCCCAGTCTCCAAGTCTATCATCTCCAAATAGTAAAGAAAGAAAGAAAGAAAACCTCTGATACCACTTTGTGATGTCCCAGACCCGGCTGCCCCTCAACCCGAGCCCCGAGCCCAATTGGCCACATAACCCCCGGCTCGTCTCCCCGTAAGCCAGGGGCTGCCAACTAGCAGCGGGGGTGTGATGGTATGTCAGTGGGGAGACTGTACCCCCATGTAAGAGTACACAGCTGTATAGCAACAAGTGATTAAATAGAATAAGCACAACTAATGGATAAACAGGAGAAAAATTGAAACATACAAACCAAACAACAGAAGTAAGGGAAACCCTGATAAATATACAAAAGCCACATAAGCAGTGTCTGATACAAAATGGATGCATGGCATGCTGATACAGTAGAAATAGCTGGCAAGAATGATATATAGTAATACAAAAAGAGAAAAAAAGTAGTCCACTAGCATCTCTAGCCAAGCTTGGTCCTCTGCTCTGGAACTCTATCTAGAACGTACTTGTATCAACAACTTGAAGCTGGACCTTTTCCCCTACTAGTACCTGTAGCAGTAAAGTCTACACGGGTGCTAAGGAGGCCGCCCGGGTAGGGTGTGAGACAAGTCTCAGTAGGACACCACCAACGGGGTATAAGTGTAATCCAAATAGGTGTTAGAAAAATAAACAGTGTGTAGTAAACTGCAAGTAAGTAAAGAAAAGTAAGAAACAACACTCTCGCTCAGGTTCTGGAGGGACACCTGGCGGGTCTACTTGCTTCAGCTCATGGCTGGTATTCTGAACGATCACCAGGGGTATAAGTACATAGGTATAGGTTATCACTGACATGAGGTAAACATGCCTCTCATCCATGTTTCTCACATATGTAATAATCATCACTGGCACGAGGTATGAATGCCTCTCATCCACAGGTACTGCAATTGGAGTGGGGAAGAATGCCTCCCACCCATAAAGGATATATAGGCACGGGGTAAGAATTCCTCCCGCCCTCACATATATATTCATCTCGAATGGGGTAAGAATGCTACCCACCCACACACGTAGATTTATCTAGCACGGGGTAAGAACGCTTCTCGCCCACACACATAGATTCATCTAGCACGGGGTAAGAATGCTTCCCGCCCACACACAGGTTATCACAAGCATGTCAACACAGTAAGGAATAACCATCCACATCACAATATATAAGGAAGTCCATCTTATATCATATCAAATTAACAAATCATAGAATTTCCAAATGATATTATAAGGAAAACATACATCGCAATTCATTAAAGGGTCCAGGCTATCTCATCCTAGCCAACCTCTAACCAAGTCATCTCATTTACCTAACATGGAAAATTCCCTTTCAAGACATATCGTTAAGGTCCAGAGGTAAAAAAGGTCCAAAACTCAAGACTTATCACCTATGGTTGACCACTCCCGGTCCACACCTCATCTAAATACCCTAACAAGGTTATATTCATCAATCTCATACCACACGAGTCATTTAGATATGAATTAGTCATTACAACTAAGGGGTTTGGTGAAATACAAACCACAACACGACGATAATAACTCAAAAATGTGAAAACCCAAAATGGAAACCACATGACCACCTACCTTAGAGATGTAGGCATAGGCTCACTTGATATCGACCTCAAATTTGCAGTAGGTTGGAAGAGATCTGAGTTATAGTCCAATGCCCTGGAAATAAGGCATATGAGCCTGCATCAAAATAAAAATACGAAAGGCAAGATTAACTAAGGAAGGAAGATTAGGTGTGGTAATCCTTACCTTGGCCTTTCCAATGCTTTCGACATATCAAGAATCGGACATCGGGGGAAGAATCCACAAGAGAAAGAGTGAGAGGATGGTTTTGGAGCTCAAAAGAGGGCTCCCCTCTATTCTGTCCGTGGGAATGAAGAAGGAAAACAGGATTTAGGCTTAAATAGAATTAAGGTAAAATGGTAATTTTTACCCAAAACAGGGTCGCATGGTTTAGGTGCACGGTTTACCAAACCGTGAGCAAACCGTGCACACCTCACTGCCTCTTGACCAAGGGCTGCATCATTTAGGCACACAGTTTACCCAAACCATGTGCAACCCGTGCGTACCTCCCCGCATCCAGACCAAAGGCCATGCGGTTTGTCTGAAACCATGCGCAGGTTGTTTGCAGGCTATGCGCCATTTTCTTCAATCCCATTTCTCAAACTCCCAGGCTCCGAACAAACCCCGAACACTCCCCGGACCTTCCTTCGGATGTTACACACATTAAACAAGCTTAAAGGAAAGATTTGAAAGAAAAAACAATGATCCATACCTTTTCCAAAGATTTGGTTCATTACATTATAGACTCAATCGTCTTTAAATTCATTTGACTTGTGCACAAGTGGATAATGGTTTTAATTTATTCCTCCTTGGATTTAATTGGAAGCATCGACTATTCATGAAATTGATATATATATTTTACTTATTTTCAAAAGAACTACTACTGGATATAAAAACTTTATATAATATTATATCTATATAGTGAGGTTGAGTCTTTAAATTAGAAGAATAATTTAGGACTACCTCCTTGCCTTTTTTTGAAGTGATACCTACCCTGTATTAGTTCTACACGCTTTCATTGCCAACCCTGTTGTAAACCTTGTTTGAGCATTGCATGACCTACATAAGTAGAAATTGTCTTCTACACCCTTTATACATTTCTTCTAGGATATCCAATCTATGGTAGTAGTCGATCTTACCTTAAGGTAAGGGTGTTTTTTCTTAAAATTTTAAAATGATTTTTCTATTTAAAAATTATATGATAAAGATAGTTTTAGTCTGTCTTTATTATATTCTATAATGATATTTGGATTATTTTATGTATCTATAATAGTAAGGGAGATATTTTATTTATTTATTTTCAATTTATGATAACTAATGGTATTTTACGTATTATTTTCAAAAGTATTACATTTTTTCATTTTTAGGGCTTTTAAATTAAAACTTATATTCAAGTAAGGTGTATGTATATATATACATACATATATATATATAATATTTTCAAATTAAAAGTTCATATTATACAAGTATATATATATGTACACTATTTTCAAAATTTCAAGTTCATACATGTATACATTATTTTCAAATTTCAAGTTACTCGAATATATATACATGTATTATTTTTATGTTTATAAATATTCTTAACTAAATAATATATAATTATTTATGTAGGTGAAATCATGTATCATCATGTATTTATTTATTCAAGAAATAATGGTTGATAATTCCATACTTTCATCAAATGGGATCATGTCATTTCAAACTATCGTTTTATACACATGTCATTCATAAGCATAATTATGACCATATGTTTTTTACTATTCATTAAATTATATATTTATATATATAATAATGTTTATTGAATAAATTATTCCATAAAAAACTTATTACAAAATGGATTTTACAAGTTTATAAATGTAATTTTAATTCAAGAATGTTAATTAACATTCTATGAATTTATACAATGTCTATTGGTGATGATATTTAGTTGCATAAAATCTAGTAGATGTCCTCCTATGAAAGCATTTATATATATATATATGTGTGTGTGTGTGTCTGTGTGTGTGTGTGTCTGTATATATATAAATTTATCTAAATATTTTTTCATGTTTTTAATGTAGAAAATATAGTGAAAATTTTATATTTATGTAAGGAAAGATTAAAATGTTTTTATAAAACTAATCACTTGAACTTTGTAATCACGGCAGGGAAGTGGAGAGTGAACCCTACCCTCAGAAATGTGGGTAGGCCCAGATAACCTTTAATAATTCAAGTGTCCATATGGTTTTTTAAAAAAAATTCATAATGTTTTTTAAAAAATCATTGGATTATTTTTAAATAATTTTCAAGGAATAAGTATTTTCAAAGTATAATAGTACTTTTAAAGGTATTTTTTAAAAGATATTTATAAAAGGAATTTTCAATAAAATTGTTTCACTAGACTTTTATAAACCCCTTACTAAGAAATTTAATGTTAATCCATTGTTTTAATATTATTTTCACAGGTAAATTTTATGTTCTATTATTGTAAACATCTCTTATAGATTTATCTCATGTCACGTGTTTTAGTTATTTTATTTTATTTTTTTATTTACTCTGAAAAATTGTATGTTTATGACTAATTATCCAAAATCTAGAGCAGAAAATTTCCTCAAATATAAAAAACATTGATCAATTTTTATACATCTTTAATAAAAAAATAAACAACATGTTTTTAGAACTGAATCCAGAAGCGTGGATTAACAGCTTTATAATTGGTATCAGAGGAATCTGAGAAGTCCTATAAAATGGGGGTTTGACCTGTAAAGGAGTTTTGAAAGAGGAATCTGAATTGTTCTTCATCTTCATATCTAAGGTAGGTGTGTATTTTTGGATGTAGGTGTCTGAATATTTTTATTATTATTTTATATTTTACTATGGTATCTTCATATAATTATTCATTTTATACCTCATTTGCCATCAGTTGTCTATGGGTCATTTACTTATTTAATTTTATGGATCATTTGATATTTAGAATGGATTTATAGCAGTTTTGGTCTTATAATTGACTCCTTTATTGTATTTATTTTTCTTATATATATGGTATGATGATTCATGATGAAGATAAATGTTTTTTTATTCCATACAGTCTAAATCATATTTAAATTTATTTGAATTATATGCAAGTGGAAATGGTTTTAATTTATTCCTTCTTTGATTGAATTAGAATTAGTGACTCTTTATCAAACAAATAGATATTTGTGTCTCGTGTTCAAAAGAACTACTACTAGATATTAGTCCTTTATATAATATCATATCTATAAAGTGAGGTTGAGTCTTTAAATAGGATACTTCATTCAGCACTTCCTCATTGTGTTTTTTTTTGAAGTGTTTCAGGCCATACCTTAGTTCTGTACATCTACTTGAGTGTTTCACTCTGTATTACAAACCCTTCTTGAGGGATTCACAACATTCATAAGAGGTCATTTTCCTCTACACCATTTCTTCTTTTCTTCCAGTGTGTCAAATATATATAAGTAGTCGATCTGAATTTAAAGTATGATAAATTTTTGTTGAATATTTAAAACGGTTTCTTTATTTAAAATTATTATATGAAAATAGTTTTATTTCATTATCATTACATTCTATAATGATATTTTTATTTTTAATGTATTTATGATATTAAGTGAGATTTTTTATTTATTTATTTTCAATTTGTGATAACTACGGGTGTATTATATTTATGTACATATTATTTTCAAAAAATTTCAAGTTATTCGTTTTTTAGGGATTCTAATATAAAATTTATATTCATGTAATGGTGGGTGTATATATATATATAATATTTTTAAATTACATGTTCATATTATTGAAGTATATATATTTGTATACTATTTTCTAATTTTCATGTCTATATATGTATAAATTATTTTAAAGTTTCATATTATTTGAGAATATAGAAATGTATTATTTTCAAGTCTATAAATATTCATAAATAATAAAACATGCATCATAAAGTATTATTTTATTTAGGAAATAAAGGTTAAGAATTTCATAATTTCATGAACTGAGATCTTGTCATTTCAAACTATCATTTTATATACATTTCATTCCTGATCTTAATTATGTCTATACATTATTAATTATTCATGACATTTCATATATATATATATAATCATGTTCACTAAATAAATTATTCCTTTTTGGGAACTACTTTAAAAATGGATTTTAACAGTTTTTGAAGGGAAATTTAATACATTTATGTTAATTAATATTACATGAATTTATGAAATGTATATTGGTGATGAGGTTTGGAGAAACCAAATCTATTATATTTCATACTATTAATGTATTTATATATAAATATATAAATATATAAATGTATGCTAATATGTTTCCATATTTTTAAAGAATAAACTCAAGTGAAAAATGTATATATATATAAGGAAACCTTAAATTTTTCTAATACAATTAGGAACTTGAACTTTTTAAACATGATAGGGATATGGGGAGTGAACTCATCCCTCACTTAAGTGGGTAGACCCAGGAATCTTATAATGATTCAACTGGCCATATGGTTTTGTTTTTAAAAATAGTTCATAATGTTTTTAAAAAAATAATTGGATTACTAAAAAAATAAAGGCATAAGTTTTATTAGATTTTTATAGTATTTTTAAAGTTATTTTAAAAGAGAAATTTGTAAAATAAGTTTAAAAAAATCACAGAAAGTTTAAAAGCCCATTACTGGGAAATTTAATTCTCATATCTTATTTTGAAATTATTTTCACAGGTCAACTAGAAGTTATAAGATGGGTGACTTCACTTATAGAGTTAGAACACATGAAGTGTTTTATTTATTTTCTATTTTTTTTTATAAATATGAATAATTTTTTTTTGTTTTTGTCTAGTGGTTCAAAACCTAGACTAGAAAATTTCATCAATTTTATAAAGAACTATGTATTTTTCACTTGTATTTTATAAATAGCATACAAAATATGTTTTTAGAACTGAATCTGATGTTTGGATTCAAATATTTACAGAGAATCAAAATCTTGAATAATGAGGCATGATACAACATTATACCTTAATGGTAACATGGGAATGTAGTAAGAACATTGAACATGATATCATAAAAATAGCTCGAGACTAATAATAAAGACATTATAAAATGGTGAAACAAATCCTATAATGGATTAGTATAACATCCCAAGCTCACTCTTCCAGACTCAGTGCATGAAAATGCTATGTAATTATTTTATAAAAGTAACTAAATAATTACACAACATTAAAAACAAACGAGGACCATTTACCAGTCTTGGATATAGAAGATTAGGCAATACCTTTTATTTATTAAAGTTGATACAAAAAAGAAACATATGCCAACTACGCTTCTGCATGATAACTCTGAAAGCGAAGCTGTGTGAAATAAAACTTCTAAAATACATGTGAAAAATGTTTAAAAACAAATGGTGATAATTCAATTGCCTAGTATAGTTTTTTTAAAATTTTTTATATACTTTTTAGAAAATATTACTTTAAAAAATATTTTGAGAAATTACTTTGAAGATAACAAAAAATTAATTTCCAAAACACATTTTTTAAAAAATAATTGAAATTACATACGTTTAAAATAATATACCTCTTTTGAAATTACTTATACATAAAAATTACTTTATAAGTAATCCAATGATTTTTCAGAAAACACTACTCAGGATTTTGAAAACAAAAACTTTTTGGAAACATGATGCATTGAAGGCTATCTTGGTCCTACCCACTTGTTGAGGGATTGAGTACATTGGTCAATTCCCTACCATATTTACAACATTCAACTAGTGTCGGATTTTATAAATATAATTTTTAATATTTCTTTACATACATATACATTTTTCACTGGTTTTTCTACTTAAAACATTTAGAATACAATTTCAATACATTTATATGATTATATATATATATATATTCATAAGAACACATCTTCTAGATTTGAAATAATCAAATCTCATGACAAATTTTCTTTCCATGATATGAATAACTATCATTCATATTTCCATTAATAAAAATGTTCCTTAATATTTATTTATACGAAAGAATTTTTTATTCATACAATATACATACATATTAATTCATAAAACTTACATACATAAATAGAAATTAATTATAAATAAAATTGCATGTTTGATATGTCATGAGATAAGATGATGGACATTTTTTTATTTTACAAATTAAATTCATGATTTATTATGAACTATGAAAACATGAAATGGTAGTTATAATTATTTATATCTATAAATAATAAACCTAATTTTTTCTCATTAATTAATAACTTATTTTTTTTTGAGTGAACATTTATAAAGTTACTTATATCAGATCATTATTCTAAAATTATAATCCTATAAAATATAATTTTCAAACATATATTATTTAGAATAAAATTTAAACTCCCTTGTGATGAATATTTGAATGTACACAAAAAAATACATGTATTGGTTTGTAATAAAAAACAAACAAATGTTTTTATAAATTTAAAAAGAAAATTCTTTTTCCCTTGACAGAAATCATGTTTTTTCATAAAAATAAATAGGTAGATAATCTATTCTAATTTGAGAAATTTAAGATCATTATTTAAAAATATCACAAACATAGAATCTTTTAAGGGAAACACACTTGACATAAGAATTTTAAAAAAAATCTAAGAAAATTTAATCCTCAATATAGAATGATAAGGAATAAATGTTTCTTTATAAAGATAAAATACATTATCCAACCCAAGAAAATGTAAATTATAACTTGAAATAAAAAAAATTAACTTAATAAAAATTTTAAAAACATGATAGAATATACAATTAAAATTTTAAATAAGGAAAATATTTGAAAATAAAACTATCCCATACAAAAAAAATCAAAATTTTTCCTTCTTTTCATGTTGGGAGGACATTCAAACATTGTCTCTCATGCTCATAAAGTAAATTAAAGGAAGAATATGTTTCTTGCCTCTCCAAACTAGAATCTTCTCACACACAACAACAAAATAACATAAAGGTAGTGGTGTTTATTTCTTGTAGCAGATACTTCCTATCTATAGATTTAAATGAATTAAAATAATATTATATGAATTATTTGTTTTATTTGTTTTATATTTTTTAAGAGAAAGTGTGATAAATAACTAAATACAGAATAAGTCAATAATAAATAAAAGCAGTTTGGTTCCGTTGAATAATTCTGATGGTAGTATAATTTATTAAAGTCTATAGGATGGGATAGAATAAAAAATTCATCACATGAGATGGTTTTATGGTTGAATTCATCAACAAATAAGAAATAGATATTTGAAAAAATATAATTATAGAATCTATTCAACAATGACAATAAACATGTATTTAATATACTAAAAACGATTTAAAACATGTATGTGATAACTATAAAACAACCAAATTTGAAAGTAAATAATGATTGTGTGGTGTACATTATAGGATTTCTGAGCATGAATAGACTCAGAAAAAAAATATATACATATTTTAGAGAAAAAAATAATGTATAATCAATAGATTTGATTATGTAATACCCTAAATGATGATGAACCTAAACAAAACTGGCTGGAATCAGTTAAAAATATGTTTTAATATCCAGATCATGATTCTCTTCTATTTGGTCCAAAACGGTACAAAATAACATCAATAAATATGAACCATAATAAAAAATTTAAACGATTTCCAACGTCATACGATGAAGAAAATTGGAGAAGAGTATGAACACAATAAATCAAGAACAGTTTCGAACACCAAATTAAAGAGAAATGTCTACCTCATAAGGTCTGATAATCATTATACATGAGGACGTAAAAGATTTGAGTTCAAAGCCCATCCAAAACATATCTGGACTCTGAAATTCGTACAAGGATTTAACCTTACATCTGAAGAAGAATCAAATATCATCTTATTCGGCTTCGATTCCACATGTCTCGGTCCAATTCAATACATGTAGTCCACTCCCGAAGCAATGCCTCTCGATTCAGCTTAATACCTTGCTCAAAGTCAGCATCATAGATTTCCCCAGAAGTTCTGGCCATGGTGAACCCGAATTGACTTCGCCCATAGATCTCCAAACTCAAAATCCTGAAACCCCTAGTACCCGATTTTTTCTTATTTAACATTTCATTTCAATTTTTTTTTATTTTTGGTTTTATTAATTTTATAAATATTTATACAAATCTTCAACATTTCTTTTGTTTTAAAATTTTATTTATTTCAACTAAATATAATAAAATAATTTATCAATACTTATATCATATTTAATAATTCAAAATATAATACTTTTAATTATTTAAAAATAGGTTATAGTTTTAATAAAATATATGTTGAATTTATTTACCTTATTCTTATTTTCATAAATTAACTTTTTAATTTTTTTATTATTTAAATGATTATATAGTTTATAAATATTATAAAATACCCTACCTTAATGAATCATAAATTTAATAAAAATAATATTTTTAATTTAGAATATTAACCTTAAACCTAAAAAATATATATTACTTTCAAAAAAATAATTATTTGTTTCTTATTCTTTTTAATTAAATTATTAATATTTGTTCAAAACTATGTATATATATATATATATTAATGTTTATATAAATTTATTAAGATAAAACTAATCAAATAATAAAATATTATTTTAAATAAAACCATCTTTATAAAATATATAGTTATAATTTAAAAATATTACTTTAATGTCAAATTTCATGACATCAAAATAATAATTTATTTGAAAACAGGTACAATTGATGAAATATTAACATTAATAGTAATGGTAGTATATATTTTTATGAAAAATAATAAAAGGTAATCTTATTTCTAGTAGTTAACATTTATTATATAATTTTAAAAATTTAATCTTAATATTTAATTCAAAATTTATTTTAATTAAAAAAACAATGTACTTATAATTATTCAAATTTCTGAGTTGTTACATTATACCCACCTTAACATGAATTTTTTCCTCAAAATTTGTTTCCTCAGACCTGAGAAAATTATGAATTTACTTCTATAGAATTAATTAATTTCTAAGGGGATATAACTAACTAAAGAAAATTCTAATGTGTAGATTTTTTTTTCTCAAAATACAACATATAATCTCCAAAGATCCCTAAAGCGTTCATCAGATAGAAATTATAATAGACCGATCCCGATCTTCCAGACTCGGTGCTTGAAAATGTTGTCTAATTTTTTTATAAAAGTAATTAATAATGACAAAATATTAAAAACAAATGAGGACTATTTATCGGTCTAGGTTTTAGAGGATTATAAAACACCTTACATTTAACAGAGTTGAAAAAAAAAGAAACATATGCCAACTACTCTTTCATGGAATAACTCTGAAAGTGAAGCTGTCTATAATAGAACTTTTAAAATACCTTTGAAAAATGGTTAAAAACGAAGGGTGAGCATTAAATTTCTTAGTATGCATTTTTTTTGAAATTTTATACACAAATTTTAAAAAATATTACTTTATAAATAACTTTCAGAAATTCCTTTGAAGATAACATAAAAATAATTTTCAAAACACCTTTAGAAAAAAAATAATTGAAAATACTTACATTTAAAATAATATACCACTTTTGAAATTACTTACATACAAAAATTACTTTAGAAGTAATCGAGTGATTTTTTGGAAAACACTATGCAAGATTTTGAAAACAAAAACATTTTGGAAACTTGAAAACTTTAAGGATATCTTGGGCCTACCCACATTTTGATGTATTGAGTTCACTCCTCAATTCCCTACCATATTTATAATGTTCAAGTGCCGAATTTTATAAAAAAACATTTTTATGATTTCTTTACATACATGTAAATCTTTCACTCGGTTTTGTACTTAAATAATTTGGAACACAATTTAAATACATTTATATGATTATATATATATATATATATATTCATAAGAATACATCTGCTAGATTTGAAATAATAAAATCTCACGGTGACTTTTCTTTCCATGATATGAGTAATTGTAATCCATATTTTCATTAATGAAAACGTTATTTAATATTAATTTCTACAAAATAATATTTTATCAATACAAAAGATATATATATTTATTTTTAAAACATACATAAATGCATATAACTTAATTATAAATACAAGTGCATGTTTTAAATGTCATGAGCTAAGATTATGGCCATTCCTTTTTTTTACAAATGAAACAAATGATTTATTATGAACTTTGAAAACATGAAATGACAGTTCTAATTATTTAAATATATAAATAATAGACATAAATTTATATCATGATTTTATACATTATTTTTTGAGTTAACATTCATAAAGTTTCTTAGATCGTATCATTATTCTAAAATTATAATACTATAAAATATAATTTTCAAACATCAATTCTTTAGAATAAAATATAAATTCCCTTATGGTAAATTTTTGAAAGTATACAAACAAATTCTTGTGTTTGTTTGAAATAACAAACAAAAAAATGTTTGTATAAATTTCAAAAAAAATACATTTTCCATTACCATGAATCATGTTTTTTCATAAAACTAAATAGATAGATAATCTATTCTAATTTGAGAAATTTTAAATTCTAATTTTAAAATATCACAAACGTAGAATCTTTTAAGGGAAACACACTTAACATAATAATTTTTAAACAAAGTTTTAAGAAAATATAATCTTCAAAATATAATGATAAGGAATATAGTTTTCTTTATAAAGATAAAATCCATTACGAAAAACCAGAAAATATAAATAATAAATTGAAATAAAAAAAATTCCCTTACTAATAAATTTTAAAACATGATGATAGATACAATTAAAAATTTAAATAAGGAAAATATTTGAAAATAAAACCATCGCTTAAAAAAATCACAATTTTTCCTTCTTTTCATGTTGGGAGAAAATTTATACATCATCTCTCAAGCTCATGAAGTAAAAGAAAGGAAGAATATGTTTCTTACCTCTCCAAACTAGACTCTTATCACACACAACAACAAAAGAACATAAAATTTGTGGTGTCTATTTCTTGTAGTAGATACATATTATTTATATACATAAAAATATTAACATAATATTATATGGATTATTTGGTTTATATTATTTAAGACTAAGTGAGATTGATAATAGGATTTAGAATAAGTCAATGAGAAATAAAAGTAGTTTGGTTCCACTGAAGAAATATTGTGGTAGTATAATTTATTAATGGTTATATGACAGTTTAGGATAAAAAATGCATCACATGAGATGGTATTCTGGTTGAATTCGTCAATTAATTAGAACTAGATATTGGTAAAAATAAAATTATAGAAACTATTAAACAAGGACATTGAGCATGAATTTAATATACTGGAAACGATCCAAAATGGGTATTTGATAACTCTAAAACAACCAAATATGAAAGTAAATATTGATAGTATGGTGTACATAAAGGGATTGTTGAGAAAGCATAAACTCATAAAAAAATTATATTCATATTTTATAGAAAAAAATGAATAGATAATCAATAGAGTTGATTATGAAATACCATAAATGATTATGAATCTAAAAAACTAGTTTGAATAAGCTATAGATGTGTTTTAATATCCATATAATGATTTGATTCTATTCAGTCCACAACGATACAAAAAAACATCAAAAAATATAAACAATAAGAAAAATTGATAATGATTTAAAATGTTATAAGGTGAAGAAAATTAGAGAAGAGGAAAAACTCAATAAATCACAAACATATTCAGACACAAAATAAACGCAAAATATCTACCTTAGAAGATCTGATAATCCTTATACATGATAACATAATATATTTGAGTTCAAAACCCTACCTGAACATATCTATACTCCTAAAATCTTACATGGATTTGACCTTGCATCCAAAGATGAATCAAAGCTCATATCCTTCAGCTTTGATTGTGCATGCTCGGTTCGATTCAACACATCCGGTGGAATCCTAAAGTAAGAACTCTCAATGCTGTTAGAAACCTTGCTCGAAGTTGCCATAATGGATTTCCCCTAAAGATCTGGCCACAATGCACATGTCTCGAGGTCGCCCATGGATCTCTAAACTCGAAATCTCAAAATCTCGAAACCCCTAATACCAAATTTCTTCTTATTTAACATTTTATTTCAATTTTTTTATTTTTGGTTTTATAAATTCTCTAAATATTTATACAAATCTTCAACATTTCGTTTATTGTTTTAAAATTTTATTTATTTCAATTAAATCTAATAAAATAATTTATTAATATTTATATCATATTTAATAATTCAAAATATAATACTTTTAATTATTTTAAAATAAGTTATAATTTTAAGACAATATATAATGAATTTATTTATATTATTTTCATTTTAGTAAATTGACTTTCTAATTTTTTTTATGATTTAATATATTATTAAGTTTATAAGTATTATAAAAAAATCTACCTTCAAGAATCATAACATTATTAAAAATCATATTCGTAATTTAAAATATTAACTATAATACTAAACAAAATATATTACTTTCAAAAATATTTCATTATTTTTTACTTATTATTTTTAGTTAAATTCATAATATTTGTACAAAACTATGTATATATATAATAATATATAAATTTATTAATATAAAAATAATAAAATAATAAAATATTATTTCAAATAAAACTATGTTTATAAAATCAATATTTGTAATTTTAAAATATTACGTTAATATCATATTTTATGACTTAAAAGTAATGAATTATTTAAAAACAAGTACAATTGATGAAATTTAAACATTCATAGTATTGATATTATATATTTTTATTAAAAATAATAAAATTTATTGTTATTTATAATAGTTACAATTTATTAGTTAATTTAACATTTCTAATATTCAAATTTAATTCAAAATTTATTTTAATTAAAAAAACAAAGTACTTACAATTATTCAAAATTCTGGGTTTTTAAAATTAGGTTTACACCCTAATCCCATACATCATGTATCATGGGAATAAAACATTACCCAATTCATTAGATAACTGTATAATTTTGGGTTCACCCTTTGCATTCTTTTCTTGTACATGTATATGTGTTCCACATAGATCATTCAATATAAAATCATATTTCATCACATTTAATACTATGATTAAGGATTTGTTGATACATACATGGAAGTACCCAATAAATGAAGTATATGTATGTCTAGTTGAATATTATTCAGTATAATTTGGGATGATATTAACAATACAATAGTTCGACATGGAAAATCATAGGGTTATTTCAACAGCATAATGAGGGTACATAATGAATCATGGTAGGTATTAATGAAAGTTAAAGGAGTCTATCATAATTTTTATATCATAAGGGGAGTAATATGGATATGTAATAATGCAATCTAACATTAAAAACTGGTAATTATAAAGCATAAGACAAAAAGGGTGCATGAGAAATGTTTGGCATGTAAAAATCACAGGATAATTTTTGAAGTATAATGGGGGTATATAATGTATCATGAGAGAGATAAATAAGGGTGATATGGGTATACCATAAATTTTAATTAATAAGTAATGTAATAAATTTATATAATATTATAATATAATAATAAAAATTTGGAATTAAAATTCATAAGACAAAAAGTGTGCTGAATAAAAGTTTTGAATTGAAAAATCACATGAAAAAATTGGCAATATAACATGGGTACATAATGAATCATTTGATGGATTAATGATATATAAATGGTGTTTTAATAACTTTTAAATCATAAGGTCAGTAATAGGGATTTTTGAAAATATACCATGACATGAAAAAATTGAAAAAGGCATAACACAAAGGTGGCAATTAAATAAAGAGGAGAAAGAAATGATCCCTTACCTTGAGAGGTTGTTTCCAAAATATTGGGAGGAGATTCTTATGACATTGGGGGTTACTTGGGAAGGATATAGATAGTAAAAGGAAGATTAATTTCATGATTCAAAATTTTTGAGTTTATAGAAATGATATCTTGGGTGGTTTTATATTAGAAAAGAGTGGGGAGTTATTTATTATTTTCTAAACATAGGTTTTGGACTCTGTACAATAAAGTAATAAAAATAAAAAACTTTCCCAAGGGTTTTCCCATGGATTCTAACAAATATGAGTTTTTTAATATTTTATATTTCTATGAAATTAGAACATTAAAATAATACCCTTGGTGATGTGAAAGTGAGTACTGTTTACAAATAATTCATTTTAAAACCTTAAAATATAATATAGGTTTTGGAGGATTCATAAAGGGTTTATAAAATTAATTAAATAACCTCAAAAAACATTATTTTAAAAGGTAAATATTTATTTGTTCATGGATACCTCTTACGACATATATTATATCATTTATGGCTCATTATAATATCATAACACTTACCGTATATTTATATAGTATTTATTTTTTACCTGAAAGATTTACTATCTCTGAAAATTATGAAAAATTCAATTTTAGATAATTTTGAAATTTTGATTCCAAAATTAATATTTATTTTATCAAAATAATTACCGAAATTTTATATATTATCAGTTTAAATTAAAATACCCATTTATTGAAAAATACACATTTTTTGACAATAACAGTTTTCTGATCATTATAAAAATTAAATATCCACCTTATAAAATTATATTATAATTTTTTAAATATATACTATATAATATTAATATTTTACCAAAATATAATTTACTTCAAAAATTCATGAATTCATTAAATTGAATTTCATTATTTAAATTGTATATTACATAAAAATACAATTTGTGTTTTATTGTATCAAAATATAATTTTTTTCAAAACCATTTATTTAATAATTTATAAATTGAAACCAACAAGTAATAAATAAAATGAATAATTTATTATATGAAAAATATACATTTTCATATTTTTATAGTTAATATACATAGCCCTTTATTACACCAAATAACACGCTAAGGGTATGTTGAATGGTAATGACATGTTATTTGGGTGGTTTGACGAACATAGTTTGGGTCGTGCTATTGATGAACTTGAAATTATACCATAAATGGTTTGGATAATGATTTATTTTTTCAATATCATCTTGGGATTTTTCAAGATAAAAGAAAAGTGATGCCATCTCCCTCAGAAGCTTTGACAAATGGTGTTTGAATGGTACAATCCTACTAGTTGAGGCCATCACTTATTTCATCTGCATCAAAAGGAATTTATTATAACCCTTAATATATTATAACAATATAATTACTATTTAATTGATATATTATTAATGGTCATGAATCTTAATGGAATTTGTAATCTGATAGGATATAAATTATAATTGTCAAATATAACCAAAATAGTGTATGTGTTTTCTGTAACCAAATTACATAATAGGACAGTTAATTCAATCATAAAGATAATTTTATTTATAAAATTTTATGTCATTAAATTATTCCCTATTTATAAATTTCACCCATGACATTTTCATTTCATAAACTTAAAGAAATGATTGTACTTCTATTTCATCGAATCTTCTAGTTCCCATTCGGTTTCATTAAACCCATGGTTTCACCACAATACTTTGACCAGATGAGTTGTCTTATTTTATAAAACATTGTATCTGTGATCTAAGATCTTCATCTAATTATCCTCACATAAAGATCATTCTCCAATTTTACCAACTATAGATTCAATTCTTGTGATGGGTCTTGTATAAAACTTCTCAAGAGGGATGCATGGATAATTTCATGTAATTGAGATAGGTTAGGTGGGAGTTCTTTTCAATAGGCTAGCACTATGATGATATCAAGGATCTAAAAGGGGATTATGTATCTTGGACTAAGCATTCACTTTATCCCAAACATCACGTCTTTCTTCAATGGAGATATACAAAGGAACTCTTTATTATAAACCTCAATCTCTAGGTCTTGTCGATGATTTTATGCATATATTTTCTATCAACTTTTCACATATTTCATGTGATGTTGAATGGTTTAAACCTTTTATATCATATATTGGATAAAATAAGTCCCCATATGCTTCTTATCTAAAAATTTATCACAATATATTGGATTCTAAAACCTCTTCCCATATATATCCTTATAAGGGTACATTTGAATGAGAGAGTAAAAACAATTGTTATATGATAAATCTGCTAAGGGGAGGTGATGATCCCAAAATGATTATAAATCCATTGAACATGATATCAATATATATTCTAATGTTGAAATGGTATTTTTAAAATAAAAATCCATCGAAGGGTGATATATAATGATGAATCTCTTTTTTGTATTTAGTATTTTATGAAGTCTTATCCATAACCTCGATGTAAAACTCGGATATTGATCTTATACAATAGAGATTGGGACTCCATGCATTCTTACAACTTATCATATGTATATTTTATCATGTTGGTCTAGACATAAATCTTCTTTTATAAAAATAAAATGCATTGACTTGGTATAAATATTATTAATAAATAAAACCAATTTTTTTGAAGTCATCCCTAAAGACTCTATTCATTAAATCCATGATGATTTCTAGGGAATTACTGAGTCCAAATGGAATCACTATGAACTTTTAGTTACCATACCTTCTACAAAAAGTATCCTTGGGGTATCCTTCTTCTTTACCTTTACTTGATTATATCATGACCAAATATCAGTCATAGAAAAATACTCGGCTCGACAAGGATGATCAAACAAGTCATCATTACATGGTAGGTGTTACTTGTTCATTATAATGATCATATTAAGCTCACTATAATCAATACCAAGGCACAATAATCCATATTTATTCTGCACACAGTGGACTGTTTCACCCCATAATAACCCAAATGGACATATAAAACTTTTATCATCACTCCTATATAGTTTTTTTTCAGATCATTGAGTTGAAGAATGACCATTCTATACAGAGTCAAGGATATTGGAAAATCCACAGGAATAAGCTAGATTGAAAATTCAACCTCTCAGATAATATGGGGACCAGAAAATTCTTTGAGAAGCACATCAGCGTATTCCCTCACAATAGTCATGTTTTGAAAGATGATGTTTCCCTTATCCTTAACCATTTGATCCAAATACACTTTCTCAAAAGGCGATAATTTCCATGCTTGAGATGTCGACACAAAATAATATTCATCCTCCTCCATTCACTATTATAGAATTAAAGAGAGATTCATGATACTGAGGATGATTTTCTTCTCTCATAAATTTATGTTGTATCTATATAATGAAATCCAACCATACCAATAATTTTATAAAATTCTACTTTGGGGCGTATCATAAGGTTTATTGGGAATTTTAGGCCACAAATTTTGAAAGTGGAGAAGTTAAATATATGGGATGAAATAATTAACCCATATATCATTTTCATCGACAAATCTACCTTAATGATATGTGGTGTAATTTTAATAGTTATACTAACAAATATAGATATGAAAGAATTCATTGATCCAGAATAAAGAATTATATTAGCTATTATTGAATGAGTAACTAGTGTGCTTATCACCACTTCATTGCAACTATCTACATCCGCACTTGTGATGGCATAATATTTCACTTTCTCTCTAGGGCTTAGTGGTCTCTATAATCAGTTTTAATTGACAACCATTAGATTAGTTCATTAATTTCATTTTTTCCATTTTCATTGAAGTTGAAACATTGGACCATGGGTTGAGGGTTGATCATAGAATTCATTTCTTTAATCACATTGGTGGGTTTCTCCCACCACCAATTTTTTTTCTAGGTTTCCTTCTTTCCCACACTTATAGTATTTATTCTTCCCCTAAAGGAAATATATGGGGTGCTTCTTTCCACACCTTTGACAAGTGGTATATTGAAATTTATTTCAACTATTATATTTCTCCATTGTACTGCAATAAATAAACCTCACTTTTTTCTTCATTATCCCCATGAGGAACTTTAGATTCAATGATCTCCATTTCACCGTTGAGATCACATTAAAAAATTTCATCATAATTTTCAAAGTATCAAATGGATAAGGATTCTTTTAGACTCTTTTTAAGTACACTAAATTGGAGGTAAACATTAAATTTATAGGAAATGAAAATTTTGAAAACATATTCAATGTATTGTGATTTTTTCCTTATATGACCTGATAGATTGATCTTACTTTTTCTTGAGGCTAAGGAACTCCCTCTCCATTTTTAGTCAGAGAGTGTGAGGAAAATATTTATTGAAAACCATTTTCCATAATTCCTTCCTCTTCAATGCTTTGATATCATCATTGGGATTAATTTTCTTGACCAACATCCACAATTTACTAGTTTCTCATTCCATATGATAAAAATACAATAGAACCTTCTCTTAATCAAAGCATTAAAGAAAAAAAAGAATACATTTTCAATGGAGAAGATACACAATTCCACAATTGAGGGATCATGAGGTCCACTAAAATCTAGAGGGCTTTGTCCCATATATGTCACAATTTTAACATTATATTTCTCAGGTGGATTTGGGTGTTCTTCTTGATTTAGATTTTGGTTCAAAAATTGATTCAATTGAGAAATCATAGTCATGAATTTTTTGATTCCCAATCCCATTAGGTTGAACATCTCATTTGGGAAGTTATCACATTGTTCCTCACATTAGTTATTGATTCAGTTCCTCATATTTCAAACCATTAACTAGAATAAAGGGAAAATTAGGGTTGATAATATTTAAATTATTAAAAAAATAAAATGGATACTATGAACATTAAAGGTATAACTCATTAATAATTTATATTACTTGACTTATGAATTCTTATGTTACAATATTTGTTTCCTATGATATTTTTCTTAACATAAAAATTTATGATAATTTATTGTTCCCTTAATAATGGTTTGTAATTAGATTATAAATTTACCAAATCATATCCTTAGGGATTTTCAAACCGGGTGTGTAGAATGTTCCATTTTTTTGTTCCATTTAATGATTGATTTTAGCTTAATAGAGTGCTTGTTGGGATTTCACCCCTTGATACATCTATTCTAGAGCCACATCCACTTGTATTATCTAGATAGAGATGTATTTTATTGTAAAACACTTAATATATAGCTTATCGAGATTATGTATGTTTAAATAATTTTAGTATTATCTCTAAGACTTTCACTATATTATAAAAATCCTAATCCAAAAAATAACTAGACATTCCTCTGATACCAACTATGATAACTCTTGTCTTTAAAACAATTTTTATCCATGATTTATTACATAAAAACACACTTAGTGCAACATAAAATATTTTTAATGGTAGTTTATTTAGGAATTAGGTACATAGAACATGAACTTGATACACAGGTACAACAATATTATTGAAAAAATCATTAATATGCTTCAAATATTCCATTCATTTTAAAGATGCATGGGATAACTTGAGGATATTCCTAAGAAATGGGTGATCTATAAATCCTATAAAGGGAATAAAAAAATCACAACCTGATTAATGTATTACATGTTAGACAATATTAATTTCATTTGGAAATAAAAGGGGTGGGAATCATAATCTTTAACAACGATTCATGATACAACATGATAACATAACAAATCATGGGAATATGGAAACAACATTAAGCATGACATCATAAACATATGTCAATGATAACTACCAAGACATCTTAACATGGTGAACAATTTCCCAACATTAATTATGTTTTCCCCCTAATACCATACTATATGTATCATGAGAATAAAATATTATCTAATGCATTGAAGATCTATATAATTTTGGGCACACCTGTTTCTTTCATGTCATGTACCTGCATATGTGTTCCTCATAGATCATTTAATATAGGATCAAATTCCATCACATTTAATCCCAAGATTAATTATTATGAGAAAAATACATCGAAGTAACCATTAAAAAAAGTATAGCTTATCTATTTTAATTCCCTTTAGTTGAAATGATGATTGTATTCACAATACTATTGTTTGGAAAGAAAACATCACAAGATAATTTATGCAGCATATCAGGTATACATAATGAATAATGTTAGGGATTAATGAGAGTTAAAGGGGTATATCATCGCTTGTAAATTATATAGTAAGTAATAGGGATACATAATAATATAATCTAGTTTGAAAAATAGGGAATTAAAGAGAATAAGACAAAAATGATTCTTGAATAAAAGTTTGTTATGGAAAAATTCAAAGATAATTTTGGCATCATAATAGGGGTATATAATGAATCACGAGAGGGATGAATGAGAGATAAAGTGGTATAAAATCAATTTTAAATCATAATGTTAATTATAGGGATATGTAATAACATAATCCAACATGAACAAATCGAAATTTAAAAAATAATAAGAAAAAATGGGGTCTTGAATAAACGTTTAGTATGAAAAAATCACAAAATAATTTTGGTAGCATAATGGGGGTACATTGTAAAGACCTGGAAATTTCAATTAAATTTTTTTCTTAAATAATTTGGAATTTTATGAGCCTGTGGTTTCTAACGGCACTTGATTCCAAGGCCCGGTGTGCCCGGAATCAATTTCTGAAGTTTTGCTCGGGTATGTTCAGTAAACGTACGTGCGGGTTTTTCTATCTTTTGAACCGGTGCTCAGAATTGAAATATGAGGACACCGATGAACTCACAGCACCGGTATTCACTTAAGGGTACCTTTACCACAGTTGTGTTTTATGTGGGTTTAGAGTTAATATTTGGATATTTAGAATAAAATAAATAAAATTTATAGTACACAATTTAATTTATGGATGTTAGTTATTTCCTCCCAAGGGGAGTTAGAGGTGGGTCCCACACCCACATAACCTCCCATGAGAGGATATTTGTGAGGTGGTACCCACACAAACCCTAACTTATCACCTCCCCTCAACTCCCCATTAACACCTCTTTAATTAATTTGACAACTCCCCCTTAATGAATGTGATCTCTTCACCTCCCTTTGTCCCTTTAATATTTGCCAACTCTTTTAAGTAATGAATTGAACTCCAATTAATTAATTAAAGGGTTTTAATTTTGAATTACATGTGTGAATAAAATAATATCCTTAGCTATTATTTTATTTTGTCACTCGTTGTGTTGGGAGGATTTTGGGGAGAGCTCAAGAGAAGAATAGTGTTCTTCTTCTGATGAAGAACACCGCTCTTCAATGACGAAGAACGTGAGGGACATGATCACCTTCCTCCACTACTTCAACCGGGGCAAGGAAGGAGGCGACGCCACAAGAACGCTACCTCCCTCTTCCTCCAACATCGATAGAATGACACCGTCATCTGCGATGCCCGACCACCGTGATGCTCGTCTTCCATGGATCATAGATGAACAAACCTTAATCAAGGTAGGGGTTTCGTATAATTTATAACTGAATAAATTATCTCGTTTGTGTTGAATACTTTGGAATAACTTCGGCCAATTGATACCGCCTAACGTGGAAGGCACAGGCCGAAGGAACACGGCCTGACAACCCTATGATATTTTCCTAATTTTTATTCGCGATAGAGGAGCATTGGAAGAGGCGGCAATGAACGAAGGCGGCAGCTGCGCACCGGCCACGTGCGGAAGAACCGCGTCCCGCAACCGCGGGTCACTTGGCCGAAGAAGAACCGGCATGTCGTAGCCGTCCGGGCTGGTGGAACCACGGCGCCCCACGGCACCATGTTGCGGAGAACCGCAGCCTGCATAGGGCGGGCCGCTCTTGCAAAAGAACCTGCTGGCTCGATGGTCGGCCAGGCGGAAGGAGTTGTGGCGCTCATAGGCGTTGCGGTGGAGGGATCACGGCCCGCAATCGTGGGCCGCTCGTACCAGCAAGACCGGTCGGCCTCGGCTGGCCGGACAGGTGGGCAGCACCGCTGGTTCGAGAGACCCCCCCCCCTCCCCCCCCCCCCCTCCCCCCCCCCCCCCCCCCGCAGCGCTCGGCCACCCGGGTCGAGCTGCTCGGCCAGCCGGGCTGAGCTATGGCCAGCCGCGCCGCACTGTGCCGCGTCGGGCTAGGCCGCGCCCCCTCAGGCTAGGTCGCGCCCCTCGGGCCGGACCACGCGCTTCACCGGGTCAGACCCGCCGAACCAGGTCGGGCTGACCCGCCAGCTCACTAGGCTTGACGGGCCAGGCCCGTTACGCTTAAATGCGAATAAAACTTTAGGTTACTACTGGTGTCTTTATAATGGAAATAAATAATCACAAAAGAAATGATAAATGATTTTATATTGATATAATTCATATTTTCAGACATTTTAACAATTCCATAATGGCCTCATGACAAGACATAGTGAAATTCAATCAAGGCCTCACTCATCACTTGATAAGTATAATACCTGAATTATATGAAAGGAGTAGTTACAAATAAAATACATTAAGTTTACAAAATAACCTCTTTCATTAAATTGGATGAATAATCAATATTTTTTATTATATATTTAATTTTTATATTTATTTTCATGATTTCACTTGTTAAATGAATAATATAGCTATTTTGGAGAATGCCATTAAATATAAAAATTATTTATAATGTATTCAAATAGCTATGATAAGTATATATATGGCTTGGCCAATACATTTTATCATTAAATTGATTTTATGGAAATTTAGGTAAATAATCATTAATAATAATAATAAAGTATATGTTACATAGGACAAATAACATAAATGGATATATAGTCGAGATAATATATTATCTAATTTAATCATATTGTATGAATATAATTATAACCACCCTTCAATCAGAATACATAATAAAAGGTACTCACACCATATAAAATTAAATGATATATATTCATATTAAAAGAATCCTCTATTAAATCGAATAGTAATTATATCCAAGTAAATTATCATTAAATATGATAGGAATAAATATGAATTCTATTAAATAGAATAGTAATTATATCCAAGTAAATTATCATTAAACATGATAGGAATAAATATGAATTAATTATCCTGAAGTATTTACCCTTATCTAGTGGTGAATATGGAGTTGTAGATATTATGTTTGTATAATATTTATTATAATCATCATGTTCAAAATATACAATATATGTATTTATATAGGTTACGTAAGGGTAGAGTGTGTTTTCTGGAGTTATGTAATGGTAGCCTTGGGTTTCAATGTGACATATAAGGGTAAAAGTGATTTTTTTTTTACTTTTGTAAAGGTAACATTGAGTTTACATATGTTAAAAAATGGTAACCATAAGTGTCTATGGGTTAAATGAAGGTAAGAATAACTTTATTTGAGTTTCATAAAGGTAAGTATCCCATTACCTTTGTTATGTAAAGGTAACTATTACTTTACACTAGTTATGTAGTGGTAACAAGAAAATTTCTATAGTTTTATAAAGGAAAATTTCAAATTATATTAGTTTTCTAAGGTAGTTTAGTACTTTCATAAAGGTACTTTTCAGATTTCATAAAGGTAACTTTTCATGTAAAGGTAAATAAAATTATGTAAGGGTACTCTCTATCTCATTTAAATCTAACTAAACCTACTTAATATTTTTCCCATTCTTTCATAATTGTAAACTATAAATTATATACCATGTGTAAGGGTAACCTGAACCTTGCATAGGGGTGTCTTGTAAATTATATCGCTCACATAAGGGTAATCCATACCTGTGTAAGGGTACCATAATTTTTTCAATACTCATGTAAGTGTAACATGAGGATCATTTAAGGGAAATTCATACATGCTTTATGGTACTAGAGAATTTATATTAACTATTTAAGGGTACCAAGACTTTTTCAAAACCCACATAAGTGTAACCTAAGTGTCAAATAAGGATATACATGGTTATCCAATATTTATATAAGCATAGTAAGTTATGAAAGGGTAAAATATATTACCCATATGTAGTTTGGGTGTTTCATGTGAGGGTGTAGAATAAATTACCTACTATTCTCCATAATTCAAAAAACATTGAAATTTTCTTTATTTTTCATATTTTTTAATAATTATATTAAATCCATGGTTATTAGGAATATAATTATTATTATTTTTTATTCTAAGATTGATTATAATTTAATTAGAACCAATATGGAAATGATTTAAATTTTTATGATAAATTAAATGAGTTATTCATGAGATTTATACATATTGATATTCATGCTGAAATTATAGAACATGAAATGTTACAATTAAAAATGGCTAAAATATTAAGGGGAAACCTCGATTATTTTCTAAGATATTAGTTCTTGTTATTTACTACTATATTAGTTTTTCTAAAAAGTTCCATTTTATAGGATATTATTCTTTTACTAGACATTGAGGAAGAATTATATGAATATTAATTTTCATTTAAAAAATATTTACATGCAAAATATTATCTGAGAAATAAGTGTGGAAAACACTGAAGTATCTCATTAGAAAATGAAATATGCAATAGATTTTATATTTAAAAATGATTATAAAAAAAATAAACTCTATATTAATAGAGTTGATAGAACAAAAAATACATAGAGATACAAGTTTAATGATTTTAAAAATCTACATAAGGGATCCATTCTTTGATGATAAACTGCTTCTTCCAACCAAACTAAAATCATTGATTATTTCCTATTAAAGAGTTTATTACTACCTCAACACTCAGAATTTAAAGAATTCATATTGTTATATGGTTTCACTAATTCTTTTTATATTTTTATATACATAATTTTAAATGGGTATATTAAAAATTAAAATTTTTAGATGAAGGTTATGACGCTGAAAAAATTTCATGCATTGGGTTTTTCCTCTAGGTAGGAAAAGGAAGATTATTCAGGTTGTTCCTCTGGGTAGAAATAATGATGGTCTATTTGGTTATAATCTCCCAAATAAAAAGGCCTTGTAATTATACTGTGACTTCATGTTTGAAAAAATCATTTTAATATTCCATAATAGTGTTTATATTGGGTATTATCTTTCTCAATTTTTGAGAGGGGGTAAAGAGTTGACAAGGACCATTTTGATTTGAAACACCATAAAAATAAATGTTTCATTTTTATTTTATTTTCAAAATAAATTAAATTAACTTTAATACCTTTGATGTAACATTATATTTAATTTAATTTTATAAAGGTTAATTCACCCACCACTTTGCTATCTTCTGTTTTCCCAGTAGCACCAAATGTTTTTTCCACTAGAGGACTTATAGAATTAAATAACTCATGAATGAAATATAATATGAGTAAAATTGGGCCTAAAAACATATGATATCATAAATATAGTACATAAAATTATATTATAATAAATGTAATTAGTAATTATTGATTGAAAAGAATAATGAAATTAAAGTGTAAATTAATTTGAAGAAGAGATGGAAATAGAACCCCTTACTTTGGTATGGATATGGATTAGAAAAAGAGGGTTAATGCGAGTTAAAAATAGTATAAATGTTATAATATATTAAATAAGTTATTATATATTGAAATTAACTGTATATAAACATATCAAAAAGATGTTTAAATGGGTTTATTATAATAGTATTGTGATTGGAAAGAGAATTGATAATATTCTAAAACCCTTAATTCGACATAATAATGTCATGAGAAAAATATATTATAATAAAATGATATAATGGTATTGAATTAATAATATGTAATGTATAATATAAAAAATTATATAATATTGAAAAATATAATAATATTATATGATACAGTAGAATTTTGAAATACATTACAACAACTGAATCATAATTTTAAATGATGTCGGGAAAATTCCCTCACATTGATTTAATTTATTAGCATAGATTTGGCCATGAAATTCCAAAAAACCAATAAATATTGAAGATATATCTATATTAGATACTATTTGAGAGGGATATGAAGATATAATTGAAACCTAATGTGGGGAGAAAGGACTAGAGGTTATGGGTAATTATGTTTTTGGTCAGTGTAATCACAAGGAATAAATTTTTCCTTATTTCATTTTCCATTATTTCAGTCCTTGAGGGAATGAAGACAACCACTAAATCATTAAGTAAAATACACCCATAATCGCTGCCTCCTTATTTTTTCTCAGGTTGGCGCGGCGTCCCTCCTCGTACTCAATGATTTCGTGGCGGTGGATATCCTATTGCGGTGGCATCATGTAGCTTCACATACTCGACTGTCTCAACCTCTTGCACTGTTGCTGACCTGATTCTTCACCCAATTCCTTTATCATCGGATATAGTTTCCTATAGTGGTGTAGTGATGATATGCGGTCGAGATACAGCTCCTGCAGCCTAAGGGATTATGCCTCATATCTGGTGTGAGTATGTGTTGGATGTTACATCATGGTTTCCGCGGGCATCAAGGTTGGCGGTGATGGGATCTGATTTACAGCGGGAGTACTTTCTGGCGTGCTGGTGATGTTTTTCTGAGTTTTATTTTTGTGGTCATTTTTTGTTTTGGATGTGGTTTTTTGTTCATGATAATGAGTTTGTGATTTCCTGAGGTCTTTTCAGAGATGGTGATAGTATAGATTGTGTTCTTTTTGTTGATTTCTTGTTTTAGTTAAGGATTTTATGTTTATTGGGGACCAGTTCCTCATATATTTTTTGTTCTTCATACTGTTCGTAAGATTCTATGGTGTTCTATAGTGTTTGATGTTAATCGTGGTGATCTGAGGAGATGGTGGTCGAGGATTGAAGGATGACACTTTGGATTTTCTGCTCATGAGGGTTCCTGGCATTTGGGTACCATATGATTTTAAATGTGTTGAAGGATCTACATTTCTTGGTTATGGATTTTATGCTCACATTGATTTATGGCATGGTGTGAATTGATTTCGAACATTTTTTATGATTATGGAGTCAGTGAAGGGTGAATTTGTGAATCAGTGGTGTTTATTAGTGGTTGTTTTATCTTTGTGGATGATTTTATTTTTTCTTTGTTTTGTTTTGGCATTGTTGGTCTATAGTTTAAGGGATTCTGTAATTAGATCTTCTACATGAGGCTGCTCTAGGTGAGGTTTAGGGAAAAGAGTTTTCACTGTACCATTGCTTTCCATGATTGGATGTTTGAGAGGGTATGGCTATGACCATTGGTACTAGACCTGTGCATTTTTGCACAAGATAATTAGCCGATCGGCAGTGGAAGGTGGAAGAATTATTTTATGTATTTTAATGCTCATAGGGGATTTTCTCATGTAGTGTGGGTTGTTTGGCCTTGTAATTTTGTATCTTTGGGGATTTTTTGGATTGTTTATGTCTTTGATGTCATGACGGTTTCCCCCATTACCCATAAAAAGGGGTTTATCTTAAAAAATAATAATATTTCTTCAGTCGTTATTTCAAGTTCACCACTACACTCATATTGACCCATTACTTCCATTAATTATCAACTATAATTTTTTTCCAAGCATACTTTATGGGTACTAGCATGGTCATATTTAGTTATGATTAAATAAATATGGTGTTATTTTCACCGTATTATAGAATAGTTCACCTTTTTACCATAAATTTGTTTTTTTACAAAAAGATACCCATGATAACCTTTTACATAATTTTGACATCCAAAAACAAAAAGAGTAATTTGTTTTTTTCAAATTAATATTTTATTTAGGAGAAATTTATATTCAACATAAATAATATTTATAATATATTTGTTTTGACAAAAATTATTCAGAAAAACTACACTACTATTCAATTAGACACATTATATTTCTAATGAATAAATTATCAAAATTCGATATAAAATTTTGATAATATGATTATAAATATGAGAAATATAAGTTTCAAATTAAATTAATATTTTCTTTATATAATATTATAGCAATTTAAAATATTTTTCTTAACATTTTTAATAAATTTTTATCATATGAAAACTATAACATTGAATGTTTTATTAGTTTATAAATATGTAGAAAATCATTTAAAAATTTAACTAATTATAATGTAATTATAAAATATTCTTTTAGTATAAAATAATTTATTTAGTGTTTTTATATTATATTTTATCTTATAATTTACTTGACTACTATTTGATATTGAAATGTATATAACAACATATTGCATTATTTTCAATGTTCATATACTTAAATTTGTATTAAAATAACTAATATTCCCTGACAACAATGAAATTACAATATATGAATTACTATTATAATGAACATATAGTAAAAATTATAATATTTAATCATAAAAAATCATGAATTTAGTAAACAAAATGAAATAAATATTATTCTGGAATATTTAATTATAACTTTATTTTAACACATTAAAAAATAAACCATATTTATTAATATTACATATAAATTTACCAATGACTATATATATACAGTATAAATATAAAAATGTGAAATAAAATATATTCTACATTACAATATCTTAATTTCCAGATGAATGATATTTAATTACCATTAAAAGAATTTGATAAGATCAAATACTCATGTATAAGTAAATATAATTTATAATGATCTATAAATATATATAAAAAATAGTTTCACATAATGATATTATAATGAAAATAAATATACACTCAATGGTTATATATAAAATGGAATCTATATCAAATAATTTTTATATAATATATATATTTCATGTTCTTTTCTATTTTCCAAATATACGATACTTTTTATAGGTGTACTTTTTACTGGAGACTATGAGTTCAGATATATTATTTTCATATTTTTATGTATTAAATTTATAAATAATTTTTGTTTAGTTATTTTATGTATATATAGAAAATTATAATCCATAGTTATCAACTTTCAATATTTTTTATGGAAAATAATGATATTTAAATCCCATACACCTGAAATTTAAATTTATTTATTACTTATTTTATTCCAAATTGAATATGGTTATTATTTGTTACATATTTTTTTCTATTAAACATAAATGGAAAATCTTTTTATATTATCACATTCATTATTTATCAACAATATTATTGGTTAGGTTTATTTTCCTAAAAAAAATAAAATCATAATTAAAATATATGATATATATATATATATAAATTATAGGGTTTTACAATATCTCAGGGATAAATAATTAATGTGATGATAGTATAAAAAAATTATTATCATGGATTCACATGAAGAAGGATGTTTAAATATCATTAAGTGAAAAAAATAATTTCAAAAAGAAAACAAGAGGATTAATAATTCTCCACATGAAAATGGAAAATATTTATTAATGGGAGTAAAGAGAGTGAGTGAATAACATCCTGTTTTAAATATATAAAATGTACAATGAAATATATGATTAGTATGGGCATTATCATCTGATAAGAAATTTTAATGGATATTTCAAAAATAAAACCTTAGTTTTTTATAAAATAAAGGGGAAAATAGGAACCCTTACATTACCTAAGATTCATGTCTTAGCGATGGACCTTTTAGTTCATGAAAATCAACATGATTGATGATAGAAAAATGGGTAGCCTCCTCAAATCAATTATTAAGGGAGAATTTATGATTTTTTATGTGATTAAATATGATGAGTGGGTGGGTATTTATAGGTTTGGTGAGTGGAATACTGTGTAATTATTTATTCAATATTTTATATTCTTATTATCGCACATACTCTATTGTATCCATAGAGACCCATTACCTCCAATGATTCTTTACTATAATATTTAGTTCCCTAATTTGTCCAATACAATTTCCATTATAAATTTGGTAATTATTAAACATAAATGATGCTAGATTTACTGTATTTTACCACATTTCACAATTTTCCCATATATTACTCTTTTTATTCCAAAATACCATTGTTTACCTACACATATTTTCAATATACTAATTCCAAACATGAAATCCATATTACCAAATTCATCTTCCAACTATGTAAAATTTATCATATAATAAAAATACAATATTTAATAATAATGTATTATTTCAATAAAATACATTTTATTGTTAAAAGTATTGAAATATAGAACAACCTAAACTATATATATGTAATCACAAACAACACTAGGACAAGCCCAAAATGTGAGGTATATGATGGGGAATATTCATTTGGTGCTTCATCCAACATTAATCTAGTGGAGATGTCCACAAACATAAATTTCCTTTGAATATTATTTTTCATGAACCTTACTTATTGTTCATCATCTTTATATTTTTCTAGGTAAAACAATAATTAAGATAACTTCTTACCAATCTAATTAATGTTCCTCAGAGAGGATGTTCCTACTATTTGATGCAATGATTCTTTTTTTCACACTAATTTACATATTATATTACCCTCATAATAAACCAATCCTTATATTTATATTATAAATGATAATGATTCCAAATAGTTACAATTTAGAAAAATCATATTGAATTTTGATAAAAACATTCAATCCCATAATACTTCTTATTCAGAAGCATAAATTTTCATTATTTTCAAATCCATGACTTTTATTTATTTTATTTTTTATTAACTTATAATAATGGTTGTGTTTTTTGGGGATTATGATCCAGGATAGATTTAAATTGAACATGTATTATTTTTTTCTTGGTGTCCATTATCAGTTATAACTATTTTAATTAATTTTTTATAATGGTTTTATTCCATCATTTATGATAATAAAAAATTTATTCCTACCGATTTTTTTGGTATTATATAAATGTTTCCCTTGACACCAAAATTAAAAATACATGAAAACCTCAATAACCAGAGTGAAAATAGTTGTAGTTAATATTTTTGTACTAAATAAGATCACATCGGTGATTTTTTGAGTCAAATCCCAACAACATGTGATGAAAAACTTAGTTACATGAGTAAAAACCCTTATAAAAGACCACATTTTCATTATCTTCACATAAACAATTGAGATAGAAAAATTTAGGATGATATGTATAGTAAATGGTAAATTCCATGGAAATTAGGTATCATTAATATTGAATTATCTTTTTAGACCACATGAATTAACATGGGCTCCACACTCACCAATGCCTCCTTCTTAGTTAAATCTATCATGTTTCTCTCTTATTTCATTAGTTATGTCATCCCTACTTTGATTCTATTTATAATTTTTTCACTAATCTCTATACCTCCATGGACCTACCTATATAACTAGTTCAATATATATAACCATATAGCCTATATGATCATGTATTTCATTGATAATGGGAATCTTGAATCCTATAATAGACCTACACTATTTTCCATCTCCCTAATATAGATTCATAAAGTCAAGTAAATCTTATATTCCATTAGTAAAAATGACCACCCATCATGTAGAAACCAATGGACGCTACCTTTTTTATAACTACCAGTATTTTTTATTACCAATGACTCATACAACCCATAGGTACATACATTATTCTACACATTTATTTTCCAATTGGTATAAGTTATAAATGTTTTACCAATCTAGTATATGTCCCCCGTAACATCAAATGAATAATCTACCAAATAAAAAACACAATGGGTTGTTTATTCATAAGTCCCACAGAAAATCCCATGTTGGACATGGGGTTCATATAAATCCTATTTCTATAACCATAAACTTAATGAAATTTTATTCCTTTTGTGTAATATTAAAAGGGAAAAACCAATCTTCGATAAAAAACCTTTAAAGGAGAAATTTTTTTCTTTATTAAATGACATTAAAAAAAAGTCATTGGTTTATAACCTTTAAAATAACACCAATATGTCACGACCCCCTCCCACCAAAGATGCCCCTCCTGAGCTGGAAATGGTGAAAGGGAGATAATGACCCCTGAGTCTCGCCTCCAGTAGGCCCCGGGGTGGCGACTAGCACCAAGGGTATGAGTTTTCACAAATATGGGAGGCATTACCCTTTTTATTATTTAGGATCGGGAAATAGGACAAGTCAACCACCAAAAGGAAAAGAACCAGTGTATATAATTTAACCCAAACTAAGCCCACATTCATGTTTAAATAATTTTATAACAAGGTACAAGTACAAGAAATCTCAAAGTACAATACTACAAGAAAACAAGAGAACAGCAACTACAACAACTCTAACTGTCCGACTAGTAGGGTCTCGCACGGCCCTGGTAGTCCTCCTGGAAACTTGAAAGTAAACGTAGGGTGATAATACAAGTATACTCAGTAGGGAAACCTAAAGCTCTCGTGCACAAGTGGGGAGACATCCTAATGTCCTGTGAGAACAACAGAAGAAACCAAGAAAGGAATTCTATCCACCCATCATCACCAGCCACACTCACCAAAACACAAGAAAAACAGGTAGTAGTATATAAGAAACAAGAGTATTGGGTACCCCGCACCATTTCCCTTTAGTTAGCTGCTCTTCCTAACGGCGAACGTCCTGACGCTGCCACACTCTCCCCGCCCGCACACACCTGGGCCTCACTACCATTTATCCCGCCCGCACACACCTGGGCCTCACAACCATGTATCCCGCCCGCACACACCTGGGCCTCACAACCATGTATCCCGCTCGCACATGCCTGGGCCTCACAACCACGTATCCTGTCTGCACACACCTGGGCCTCACAACCACGTATCCTGCCCACACACACCTGGGCCTCATCCCAAAGATTCTTGGGAAACAGTAGAACCTGCCCGAAGAGTCTTGGGCTAAAGCCACCCCAATAGAAACCTACCCGAAGAGTCTTAGGTGTAAGGTCGCCTCAAGCCATCACATCCTAGGGTGGAAGGAGCAGCAAGGAGCTAGTAACTAAGGGAAAAACACCCTCTCCAATGAAATGAAAGTGTTCGGCACTAAGTGCTCAACATGGGTGGGGTGCGATAAAACACAAAAGATACAGATATATATATACCAACCACACAGCCCAACCTATGGATTCTAAATAGAGAAACTGAGCATGTGCCTCAGCACTACTACTACGAAGCATGCATACAACACACAACACCAACCCCATTTAGGTTTTCACGTTTCAGAAGAATTAGTTTATTTAGTTCCTTAACTACTGGGAAACTATCCACAACCAACCACATCGATCGTTCATAAAACATAACCCTGCCATCCACAAATCAAGTTAGGAAAACACAAGCAACACAACCATTTTCTTCTTATTAACCAAACAGCCCCATTGATTATTAACTCTATTTCATTACCACGCCCCACCATTCATTAACTCTTCCGCTTTTATTTATTATTCACAACCCATAATCCATTCACATTCAACCCATCCCGGCAGCCCCGCTGCCAACTACCATAACCACAACCGCACCGAAACCCATACATCATTATCCCTTTAATACCACTTATCACAGCCCCGCTGCCCGTCACCAACATAGAATTCACACCAACCCACAACCAAGCCAACCACAGCCCCGCTTCTCACCCGATCCACAACAACCCAAAAAAAACCCTCATCACATGCCACGTATCCAAGACAACACCCACATGTTCATTATTCCATTTTTGTTTATCCGGGGTGATCACACAAGGGTTCCAAATTTTAAACAGCCAACTTTACGTGATTAACCAATTTCCAGAAAGTTCTATCCACAAAACGGTCTAGAAAGATAGGGAAACATTTAATTGTGCAAGAAAAGGCCCCCAAAAACAGTGATTTTTAGTAGGCATAAGCCTATTCAATTCACAACATAATATCACAGGATATAAAGTAACAGCAATCACAAACTTCCCAACCCCGTTCTTTAACCAGTTATTATCTTTATTTAATGTTTCAACTACTTCTCATTAAAACAAGTGGATACCCACCCCGCATGATGCACAAATTAGAGAGATGAAGTTAAGATCCCTACCTCAACAGGTTCTGATCACAGTGCCCCCCTGGATCAAATTTAGAAGAAATCTGTCGGTGTCCGTCACTTCTGTCGGGTCCCGGAAAAACCTCCTCGGGTGGAAGTCAGAAACGAAAGGCTGAAGGAAAGACAATGGATCCAATCTCGGAAGTTCTGCCTCGTCGTTTCGATCCCGTGGCCACTGACGAATCGTAAATCGAAGCTCGGACAAAGAAGTTATGGAAGAAAAGGAGCCTTCGAGTCTCTTGGGAGAGATCTGCTCTGAGGAAAGGGGAGGAGAGGAGTGAATTGAAAGGAGGAGGGGACCCCTCCTTTTATAGGTGAGAAAAGGAAAAGTACACGGTGTATACTTTATAGTACCCAGCGTGTACTCGGTTATTTTACACAGTCTCCACGTGGCTTCCAACACGGCTCTGCGGCCATTGACTGGTCAACACATGGTTTGAGGGTAACGCATACGCGGGGAAGGACTACATGGCGTGTAGTTTAGACACATGGTGTGTGCTTATTTATTGCACACGGTAAGAAAACGGCTCCAACACGGTACACGGCCATTGACTGGTAACGCGTACGCGGGGAAGGACTACACGGTGTGTAGAACTGGGCACACGGCGTGCACCCATTATTCCACATAGCAAGGACACGATCTGCAACACGGGGTATACTCGAAAAGGGGGTACACAAAGTGTAGTTTCAAAACTCTGTAAAGTGTGGTAAAAGTCCATTTTACCCTCCAGAACACTTCGTGACCTTCATTTTTACAAAGGAATGGGCCAAAGAGGTCTGGTACATTACATCAAATACCTCTTAAAACATTCTCGTCCCCGAGAATTCAAAAACCAACCCAGAGGAACCCAACAAGATACCTCTTAGGGTTCTCGTTATAATAGGAACCCAACCAACAACCCTAATCATATGTGTTAGGAATTCCTTCTCCTATGTCGAGATATTATCCGCTTTAGGCGGCACTGACTCGCCTGCACGGGTTTAATCGCATCCTCATTAATGCATCTTGATTAAGAACTGGGTCTTCCCAATTTCATACATTAGTATTTTTTTCAACTCATACTACCCCCAACACCACATAACCAACACACTACCCGAACATGGGGTTTTGGGAAATTCCTTCTCCTATGTCGAGATATTATCCGCTTTAGGAAGCACTGACTCGCCCGCACAGGTTTAATCGCATCCTCATTAATGCGTCTCAATTAAGGGTCAGGTTTTTCCCTTTCCCCACACATCTGGACATGTTACACATTACCAGGGAACAAGGAAACAAAAGGTCTCACAACCTACAATCCAAGCATTCCATATATCAAAGGTACATAGTACAACATCAACACAAAGCTCAGAAGAACAAGGGAAAACACAAGTCAAAACAACTCCGGGTACTGAGCGTTCATCTGGGTCTCCCGCTCCCAAGTGCTCTCCTCGAGGCCTCCATGCCTCCACAACACATGAACCAACGGAATGGTTCGTCCACGGAGCACCTTATCTTTATGATCCTCGATCCTAACTGGTCGTTCCTCGAAGGTCGCGTCGTCTCCCATATCTAACTCTCCCCAGTCGATAACATGGGAGTCGTCGTGTAAGTACCGATGAAGCTAGGAGACGTGGAAGGTGTCATGAACCTTATCCAACTGAGGTGACAGGGCCAGCTGATATTCCACCTTGCCGACTCGCCTCAACACCTCAAAAGGTCTGATGAACCTAGGTGAGAGCTTACTCCCTTTCCCAAACCTTCGCTATCCCCGTCGAGGATAAACCTTCAAGAATACATGATCTCCCACCTCGAACTCCAAGGGCCTCCTCTGAGGATCATCATAAGACTTCTGTCGGTACTGAGCCGCTTTCATCCTCTCACGTACAAGATGGACTTTCTCTGTGGTGCTTTGCACTACCTATGGCCCAAGAGCACCTGTCTCACCAACCTCTGCCCAGCAAATGGGTGAACGACATGGCCTTCCATACAAAGCCTCATACGGTTCCATGACAATAGTAGAGTGGAAGCTGTTGTTGTAGGAAAACTCTACTAAAGTCAAGTGTCATACCCATGATCCTCTGAAATCCAGAACGCATGCTTGTAGCATGTCCTCCACCGTCTGGATAGTCCGTTCCATCTGCCCATCGGTTTGGGGGTGGAAAGTAGTGCTAAGGTGTAGCTGGGTTCCAAAATCATGTTGTAACCCCCTCCAGACTCGTGAGGTAAACCGAGTATCCTGATCTGAGACGATAGTCTTTGGAACTCCATGCAAACGTACCACCTCATCTACGTACCTCTGTGCTAAGGTACTCACTGGGCCTGACTCCTTAATTGCTAAGAAGTGAGCTGATTTCGTCAGCCGATCCACCACTACCCAGATATCATCATAACCACCCTGAGCTCTGGGTAGTCCTGTGACGAAGTCCATTGAGATGTCATCCCACTTCCACTCAGGGACATCTAAAGGGTGCAACAAACCACTAGGAACACGGTGTTCAGCATTCACTTGCTGACACGCTTGGAATTTAGCCACAAACTCCGCCACTGCCCGTTTCACCCTGGGCCACCAAATCTGTTCCATCAAGCCTCGGTACATTTTTGAAACTCCTGAATGTACTGCCAAGTCTGAGCTATGGAACTCACTGAGAACTCCCTCACGCATTGCCTCCGGAACAAACAACCTTCCATGGAAAAGCATCTGATGTCGGCTGTCCTCTGACCATCCCTCTGGAGCGTTCCCCTGATTGACACGATCCCGCATCACTTCTGCCTCAGAGTCCACCCACTGGGACTCTTCCACCTGCTGCAACAAGGAGGACTTCACTATCATCTGAAACAAACAGCCTCTAACACCTTCTACCTTGGCATCCAAGTGCAAGGCATCCAACTCTCCCATCGCCTTCCAAGCATTAGTGGATTCCTGAACTACTTCTTGATATGACTTCCTGCTTAGGGAATCAGCCACAACGTTGCCCTTAACTTCAGTGTAAGAGATCTCAAAGTCATAGTCTTGGAGAAACTCGACCCATCTCCACTGTCGTAAGTTCAGGTCACGCTGGGAGAAGATATAACGCAGGATCTTGTGATCTGAGAAGACCAAAAAGCGCTCCCCAAAGAGGTAATGTCACCACAACTTCAGTGTGAACACTACTGCTGCAAGATCTAGGTCATGGGTGGCATAGTTACACTCGTGAGGGCATAACTTCCTAGACCCATAACAGATCACTCCCTTCTTCTGCATCAACACGCACCCCAGACCAAGGCCAGAAGCATCACAAAACACCTCATACAATAACCCTTCCTCTGGAAACCTGAGTACGGGAGCACTGACCAACTTCTCCTTCAGGTAGTCAAAAGATCTCTGGCACTGCTCTCTCCATAGGAAGACTTGGTTCTTCCTCTTAAAAGCTATCAATGGAGAAGCAACTCGAGAGAAGTCTGAAATGAACCTATGATAGTAAACTTCTAACCCCATGAAACTACGAACTTCTGCCACACTCTTGGGTTCTGCCCAATAAAAAACTTCCTCCACCTTCGACGGGTCCACTGACACTCCATACTGAGACATCATGTTCCCAAGGAAGTGTACTTCTTGTGTCAAGAACTTACACTTTGACAATTTCCCGTAAAGCTGGTGGTGTCGAAGGACTCCCAAGACTGCCCTGAGATGCTCAACGTGCTCCTCCTCTAACCTTGAGTAGATCAGGATGTCATCGATAAACACAACGATGAACCGGTCCAGAAACTCCCAGAAGACAAAGTTCCTAAGTCCCATGAACACAGCCGGTGAATTCGTAACTCCAAACGACATCACCACAAACTCGAAGTGCCCATACCTGCACCTGAAAGCCGTCTTTGAGATTTCATTGTCTTTTACCCTCAGTTGATGATATCCATATCGAAGATCAATCTTGGAAAACCAACCTGCTCCCCTTAGTTGGTCGAAGAGATCATCTATCCTTGGGAGGGGATAGCGGTTCTTGATCAATACCTGGTTCAACCTTCGGTAGTCTATGCATAGCCTGAGACCACCATCTACCTTATTCACGAACAAAACTGGAGCACCCCATGGTGATACGCTGGGTCAAACAAAACTCTTCTCCATTAGATTGTCAATCTGAATCTGAAACTCCCGCAACTCCGAAGGTGCCATCTGATAAGGGTCCATCGAAATCGTACATGCACCAGGCTGTAAGTCTATCCCGAACTCAACGTCACGTCAGGGGGGTAGAGTCACAACCTCCTCAGGAAAAACATCGAGGAACTCCCCAACAACCTCTGGGACATCCATCATATCTGTATCAGCTGGAACCACTGATAGCCCACCTAACAAGGAAAGGAGAGTCTCCACACACCAGCTTCCCACCTGATAGCTCCTCTCGCCAAAAAAAGCTACATGCTTCCCGTCCACGTCGGAGAACACGAATCTTCTCCAAAAGAAGTCTATAACGGCACTAACAGAAAACAACCAGTCGATGCCTAAGATGACATCGTATGGCTGTATCTGTAACAGAAGAAGGTCCCCACTAGATCGATGTGGTCCCAACGTTAGTCCACATCCCCGGAAAACACAAGATACGCTGGTCTGGCCTCCAACTGGTGTACTCAGCACCAGTGGTACGGAAAGTCTCTCTACGTATAGTCCCAAATCATGGGCTAGACCAGGTGCAACAAAGGAGTGTGAGGCTCCTGAATCGAACAAAGCAGAAACAAGAGTGCTGAAGAAACAAATCGTACCTCGCACCACCTCTGGTCCTGCCGGAGCTGTCAAATCTGTTGTGTGCAACTGTCCATGCCCAGCTCCTCTGCCTCTCTGACATCTTCCACCTCCCAGACCATGCCCTGGTCGAGGTCCCTAAGGAGCACCCTGAGGTTGGCCTCCTCCCGCAAAGTCTACCCTCGGAGGAGCATGGTCCTGCTGCTGCTGGAAGGGCCTCGCTGGAAACTGGTGCTGCTGAGGTGGGTGCTGAACCTACCCACCTCCACCGTACTGAGCTCGGGTCAGGCACCGGCTCTGAACGTGCCTGAAACCTCCACAAGAAAAATACCTCGGTCCTGGGCTCATGAAAAAGGGATGAGGACCCGAAGATCTGAACTGGAACTGTTGGGGCCTGCTCCCCACTGGCCTGAACCTGGAAGATCCCGTCGCAGGAGACCTGCTGCTGACTGCCTTCCCCTTCGACGAGCCTGGCTGGATCCCCTCTTGGGGTGCACCTCCCAGCGAGTGCATCCTCTCTACAACCTCTTTCTTCTACTGTACTTCCAAGTACATCGGAAGGGTGAAGGGGGTGAAAGCATACTGGAGCGAAGGACGAAGCGCCTCTTCCAAACCTCTCACCCAAGACTCCTCATCCGGAAAGAGATCTGGAGAAAAGTGCAGGAGATCCTTGAACTTGATCCCCAGCTCTTGTACTGACATACTCCCCTACTGAAGGGAGAGTAACTCCTACCGCTTCTCTGCCTTGATCATGGAAGAAAGGAATTCCTCTCAAAATTCCTTCGCAAAGTTAGCCCATGGAACCTCTGCCTCTATCCTCTCTCCGAGGTAGAGTGTCCAACACTGTCGTGCCGCACCTCTCAGCTGACTGACTGCTAGGGGAACCCAGTACTCCCTCGGAGCACGGATCAAGGTAAAAGCGATCCCTAGCTTCTCAATCCACCCCTCCGTATCCGTATCTGAAGTACTACCCTCGTACTTCTTGAGGGTCTGCCGTTGGAAAGAACGGAGAGTCTTCTGCCAATGGCTATCTTCCTCCTCTCGGTCAATCCTCAACTGATCAACCACCTGAATCTGCTGGGCCTCGGCCGTCTGATCCACCTGGGGATGACGTCCAGGTGCCATAGCTGTATGGTAAACAAGGATCTCCTAAGCCCAAGTAGTAAGGAAAACTCAAGGTTTTATTTTATCATTTAATTTCAATTTCTTTCCCATAACACACAAATCAAGTAAAACACAATCATGATGATGCAGGTACCTTCCCTAGGGTCTCTACACTACAATCAATGTAGTTTCACTTGGTCGTTCGGTAGGCTCATAGTCCTTGCATCGGATCATGGGGGGCCCTAAAACCCCATGTCCTATCCGGTCTTCCCTGTCCTATGTCACGCACCAATATTTACTAACATTGTCACCCTACCATCTCATGCCATCCTCACTGTGCCTAACTTTAGACTTCATCCTATCTCTCAACCATTAGCCTCTGATACCATTATGTCACAACCCCCTCCCACCAAAGATGCTCCTCCTGAGCTGGCAATGGTGAAAGGGAGATAATGACCCCCAAGTCTCACCTCCAGTAGGCCCCGGGGTGGAGACTAGCACCAAGGGTATGAGTTTTCACAAATATGGGAGGCATTACCCTTTTTATTATTTAGGATCGGGAAATAGGACAAGTCAACCACAAAAATGAAAAGAACCAGTGTATATAAATAAACCCAAACCAAGCCCACATGCATGTTTAAATAATTTTATAACAAGGTACAAGTACAAAAAATCTCAAAGTACAATACCACAAGAAAACAAGAGAACAGAAACTGCAACAACTCCAAATGTCCGACTTGTAGGGTCTCGCACGGCCCTGGTAGTCCTCCTGGAAACCTGAAAGTAAACGTAGGGTGATCATACAAGTATAATCAGTAGGGAAACCTAAAGCTCTCGTGTACAAGTGGGGAGACATCCTAATGTCTCGTGAGAACAACAGAAGAAACCTAGCAAGAAAT
The DNA here is from genome assembly GCA_963277665.1 of Viscum album. Lineage (NCBI taxonomy): Eukaryota > Viridiplantae > Streptophyta > Magnoliopsida > Santalales > Viscaceae > Viscum > Viscum album. Next base: position 1,186,196,942 of record OY728143.1, on the reverse strand, counting down.
TCTATCCACCCAACCTCACCAGCCACACTCACCAAAACACAAGCACAACAGATAGTAGTATATAAGAAACAAGATTATTGGGTACCCCGCACCATTTCCCTTTAGTTAGATGCTCTTCCTAATGGCGAACGTCATGACGCTGCCACACTCTCCCCACCCGTACACACCTGGGCCTCACTACCATGTATCCCGCCCGCACACACCTGGGCCTCACAACCACGTATCCTTCCTGTACACACCTGGGCCTCATCCCGAAGATTCTTGGGAAACAGTAGAACCTGCCCAAAGAGTCTTCATCTAAAGCCACCCCAATCGAAACCTACCCAAAGAGTCTTAGGTGTAAGGTCACCTCAAGCCATCACAGCCTAGGGGAGAATGAGCAAGAAGGAGCTAGTAACTAAGGGAAAAACACCCTCTCCCATGAAATGGGAGTGTTCGGCACTAAGTGATCAACATGGGTGGGGTGAAATAAAACACAAAAGATACATACATATATATATACCAACCACACAGCCCAACCTATGGCTTCTAAACAGAGAAACTGAGCACGTGCCTCAGCACTGCTACTACGAAGCATGCATACAACAAACAACCCCAACCCCATTTTGGTTTTCACGTTTCATCAGAATTATTTTATTTAGTTCCTTAACTACTGGTAAACTATACACAACCAACCACATCGATCGTTCGTAAAACATAACCCTGCCATCCAAAAATCAAGTTAGGAAAACACAAGCAACACAACCAAGTCCTTATTAACCAAACATACCCATTGATTATTAACTCTGTTTCATTACCACACCCCACCATTAATTAACTCTTCCGCTTTTATTTATTATTCACAACCCATAGTCCGTTCACATTCAACCCATCCCCGCAGCCCCACTGCCAACTACTATAACCACAACCGCACTGAAACCCATACATCATTATCCCTTTAATACCACTTATCGCAGCCCCGCTGCCCGTCACCAATATAGCATTCACACCAACCCACAACCAAGACAACCGCAACCCCACTGCTCACCTGATCCACAACAACCCACAAAACACCCCCATCACATGCCATGTATCCAAGACAACACCCACATGTTCATTATTCTGTTTTTGTTTATCCGGGGTGATCACACAAGGGTTTCAGATTTTAAACAGCCAACTTTACATGATTAACCAATTTCCACAAAGTTCTATCCAAAAAACGGTCTAGAAAGGTAGGGAAACATTTAATTGCACAAGCAAAGGCCCCCAATGACCGTGATTTTTAGTAGGCATAAGCCTATTCAATTCACAACATAATATCACAGGATATAAAGTAACAGCAATCACAAACTTCCCAACCCCGTTATTTAACCAGATATCATCTTCATTTAATGGTTCAACTGCTTCTCATGAAAACAAGAGGATACCCACCCCGCATGATGCAAAAATTAGATAGATGAAGGTAATATCCCTACCTCAACAGGTTCTGATCACAGCGCTCCCCCAGATAAAATTTAGAAGACGTCTGTCGGCGTCCGTCACTTCTGTCAGGTCCCGGAAAAACCTCCTCGGGTGGAATTCAGAAAGGAAAGGCCGAAGGGAAGAAAATGGATCCAAGCTCGGAAGTTCTCCTCATCGTTACAATCCCGTGGCCACTGACGGATCGTAAATCAGAGCTCAGACGAAGAAGTTATGGAAGAAAAGTAGTCTTCGAGTCTCTTGGGAGAGCTCTGCTTAGAGGAAAGGGGAGGAGAGGAGTGAATTGAAAGGAGGATGGGACCCCTCCTTTTATAGGAGAGAAAAGGAAAAGTACACGGCGTGTACTTTATGGTACACGGCGTGTACTCGGTTATTTTACACGGTCTCCACGCGGCTTCCAACACGGCTCTGCGGCCGTTGACTGGTCAACACACGGTTTGAGGGTAACACATACGTAGGGAAGGACTACACGGCAGGTAGTTTAGACACACAGCGTATACTCATTTATTGCACATGTCAAGGAAACGGCTCTAACACGGTACACAGTCGTTGACTGGTAACGCGTACGCGGGGAAGGACTACACGGCATGTAGAACTGGGCACATGGCATGCACCCATTATTCCACACATCAAGGACATGGTCTGCAACACGGGGTATACCTAGAAAGGGGGTACACGACGTGTACTCAAACTACACGGCGTGTACTCAAACTACATGGCGTGTAGTTTCAAAATTCTGGAAAGTGTGGGAAAAGTCCATTTTACCCTCCAGAACACTTCGTGACCTTCTTTTTGACAAAAGAATGGGCCGGAGAGGTCCGGGCCATTACAAATATTATAGGTTGTATTCCATAAAAAGACAAATCTATTATCTTTATCACATGTCCATAAATGGAATGCCATGACTTGACATATAGTATATAACTATGTGGGGGTTAATTGATTTTTCATAAATATATATAATACATATTTATTAGTGTGGTAGGGACACAAATCAACTCCTAAAGTGCCTTGAAAATTATATTTTATCCTTGTTACGAACTAACATATTTTTTCATCCATACCTCAGTTCATGATTTTACTAAGAGTACCTTTATATGATGAAGGTATCCCCATGTTTTCACTTTCTCCCTAAGAATTAACGAAATCCTAAATGCTTTATTTACTTTAAATGGTGATTAGTGTAAGGTAATTAACTTTATAGTCCTTTCTATTACGCATTTCCAAAGTCTAAGGTTCTTTTAGGAATCTTGGTGTATGTTTGGTGGATTTTTGGATCTCATGTCTGGTTCTATGATGAATTCATGGTGTGAAGTGTCACTCACAATATGATAGAGTAGTTAGTATCCTGAATTAAAATTGGTGGCATGATTAAGGTAAGTTTATATGGTTTGATTCAAAATTTCAACCATAGGTTCAAATCATGAAAGGATAAAGGGTTAGCTTTTGTGATTTTTCCCAAATAATTAATGATGTGAATATTTCGTTCATGATATGAATTTACCACAAGTCAATATGTGAATTACCCAATCACATAATGAATGTGAATCTAACATAGTGAATATAAATATATTATACCTTAAATTTATTTCAAAGTTCTTTTATTTCACCTAAACCTTAGGAATCCATAGGTTTTCTTTCAAGGGTTTTTAAAGATTTTTTATTTGGGATTGATCCACAGATTACTGTGTTTGATCTATGGTGATCTGAGGTAAATCTTCCCTATTTTTTCTTATAGTTTCTTCTCTGTTAATTTTTTTTACTCCTATTATACCTTTCAAGGATACAGTGGTATATATACTTTATTTTCAAGGAGTTATTTTTATGTTTGGTGGTGGGTTCATGGTATGACACCCATATGGACCATCAGTTCCATGCAGAAGTACTGATCATATATCTATTCTTCTTATACTATTATCATTCAAAGAATATTGAAATATTAGAGGTATGGGATTCATTTATTCTCCATTATTTTAAGATAAATTATGGAGTTATGTTTATTTATCACATTAGGTAATTTTGGAATTAAAGTTAATGAAGAAAAAATCATAATTAAAGAAAGAATTGATTTTTGGTTATAGATATCACATTGTTTCTTTATGTTAACAATATTACTCTTCATTATATATATAATATGATATAGTTTTTTATGATATAGTTTAATATGATTTTTATTGTTGGAAATTGGATAGAGAACATAAATATGGAAGTTATTTTTGGCTAATTAAAAATGAGGCTATTTTAATTATTATCATTCTTCTTAACAATCGATGAAAATGAAAGTTATGCTTGAATCGTGTTTAAATAATTTTATTACAAATTTATAGATGATACGGTAGGTTTATTATAGTTATAACCTATTTAAAATGAAATCATTAATTAAATATGGTAACTAATTAATTTTTTGATAATGATAATTTTTTGGGTTTGAGTGAGCCCATTTTCCTATGAATGTTGAAGGCCTTGATTTTAGATCCTAGATTACCTATTTATTATTTATTATTTTCATTATTTATTATGTGTTTTATATAGATTTGGAAACATGGTATACAATGTGATGTGATTCTGTAAATAATGATTATATGATGAGAAATGGGTGGGGGTGCTGAGGTTTGTCGCAGTTGTTGGAGCCAATGATGGTAGGATGGATGGTGATGCAACAAAAGTTCGTGATAGATAAATAATGAGAAATAATAAAATTATTAATTAGATAAATATGTGAATATAAAATCATGAGACATCACTATTGTGAATTGAATAATGAATAAAGAAAAAATGGCCTCTAGTATACGGGGATAAAAAATTAGGCCACACATGGAAAACTATCCAGCACAAACATGAATTTTAATGATACATAGTCCTACCATAGTCGATTAGTATCACATCCACAACCCTTAATGTATCCACACTCAATAAGGTTTTAATATTTCAATAACCTAATGCACCCTAGGTACCCATGTTTTATGTTATCACAAATCATTAAAGTAAACCATGTTCAAAATATAATATTTTTGTTCAGGTAATGAATTACAACTCCCATGATGGAAAACCCATTTAGAGTCAAAGCCATATTTGAGGAATATCACTGAACACATGAAATGTGTAAAACTATTTTAAAATAAAAAACCATTTAAAACCAATTTCCATGACATAAAATATGAGACGACATAAATCAACGCTAATTGATTTCAAATCAACCATTTTACTAATCCAAACCGAAGGAAAACATAATAAGTAAAAAGTGTTCCATGATAAATAACTAGTTTATGAAGACACATATCTCACAAATAGAGGAAACGTAGATGCCTTTCAAAATGGTGATTAGAAATGAATATATTGAGTCCTCTAAAGATGATATCTATAATAAACATCATCCAATATCCATGAAACCTCTATATACGGCCATGAAATACCTTAAAAGATCCAAAACATGAAGGATAAGAGCAATCTATGATATTTATATAAATAAGAGGATGAATCATGTGGGAACAAAAACATACCTCAAACATATCTACTATGACTGAAGGATATTCTTCAAAGGATTTATTCAAAAAAATCAAAGAGCATCAAGGGAAAGGCTAGTTTAGCTAATGAGTGATTAAGGTGAGATTTGGGTTATAAACAAACAAGTGTATCAATGTAATTTTACATTATTAATAATTTCATATAGGTCACATATATGGGATGAACAGTTAGAAAAACCATGAAATAACCATGCAATCCATACTAGCCCTTGAATACCAAAGTAGGTAGTTGCCTAGGTATAACCTCACAATTAGACAAAACTTATAAATTCAATTGAAAATCCTAAAAAACTAAACCCAACAAAAATTAATGTTTTTTATTAATTATCAAAAACTTTGATACACCTTGGTAAACACTAGAAAAACTCCACTAGAATCATCATATCCATATCACACAGTTACTGCATGATTATTACTAACTATGTGAAGACCCTTCACCTGGACCATTTCTCCCAAAACTCCATAATATCATCCCTTGACTCATAGAAACCATTAGAACCATAACATAGGGTAAAATCAAAATAAATCATCTCCATGACCCACATGGTGTCAAAATTCTCCCTATAATTGCACTTTCTATCCCCAAAATGCACTCAGTATTTTGTACTCGACAAGAGAAAAGGCCACTACTACATCATCAGTGCTTCACACTACCTCATATTGTACATATCCCATCCACACTACCATAGTACATGGACTTGGGGAATCATTTTAACATGTAGAAACTTATTCTGATGATCCCTAATAATAACTATTTTCTCAACCATTGAGGTGTTAGGAAAGTTCTATATCTTCCCACTCTATCATATGAGAAGTGTCCCATTGATTCCTCCTTAGTTGGGAAAATGAAAAAAATCCTAAATAAACATCAAGGGATACGTTAAGTCTAACATATATTCAAAATTTTTAATATGTTCAATGATTCCAGAATGGACAAAAACCACATTTCTAGTTTACCCCATATTCTTAAATGATCTTGTACCAAATTTTATGATACTATATAAAAAACATGATAACCCACTAAAAACTCAAATGTGTGAAGATGATGGTCCGAATAGGATTTATAAAGACTATTATCTATCTCTAAACTCTTTAAAATTAATTTCATATCATATGTAATATCATGAACAAGACTTGGTCTAACCAATGAACACTCTGCCAACTCTATAAAACATAAAATAGATATACATAACCACCTTTAAAATTAATAAAAAGGTTCCATTTTAATCTAATACTGGTAATTTTTTATAATAAAATTCAACCAATGTAAAAAACATTACACAGGAACCACTACAATCCAGTACAGACACTTAAAGCATATCCTCAAGAATTTTAATGGCTCGTGCAGTCTATCCATCTATCTGAGGATGATACTACATGCTTATCTTCATCTAGGTATCCATTAACACATGTATTTTTTTTGAAAAAATAGGATATAAATTATGGATATCTATTTAAAACAACACCATAAGGCATTCCATGGAGCTGCATGATCTCTCAGACATACAGGTACCCAAGATAATCAAACTTTGAAGTCTCTTTAATGGGAAGGAAATAAGTGAATTTCCTAAGACGATCAATAATCACTTAAGTAAAAACATTACCAAAAATAGTCTATGGTAAAATAACTATGACGTTTGTGGATACCTTATTCTAATTTCCTAAAGGAATGGATAAACACCTAAATAAATTGTCATGTATTTATCCTCCTTTCTAATATTTTGGTAGGTAATGAATCATGATATGAAGTTTGAAATCGACCTACTCATCCCCATCCACCAATACCAATGTCTCAAATCCGAATACATCTTGGTAGTCCTAGGGTTTATTGAGCATATTTATTAATACCTGATATCCATCAATTTCAACCTCAAAGTTATAATAATGAATCATCTACCTCATAAATGTGAAGTGTCATTAGGAGTGCGGTACTTTTCAGCTGATGTCTCCTTTACCAAAATTGATTTCACTAAAACACTGAAAAATAGTGTATATTACTTGTATAAGATAAATAAAATCATCAAATGATAAATCAGATTTCAAAAAATAAAATCACACTAATCCATCAAATTCTTCTATATATAAGGCCATCTCATTTAATAGACCCATCAAAGACCATTATTCTATTGATTCATTTAAGGATTGTGTCACTAACTTCTCGATCGATGCATCAAAAACCATATTAACTTTTCCTATTCTGTAGACAACATGAAAATCAAAAGTATTAATATAACAAACCAAGTATCTCTATCATTGGATTAAATATCATAAAGTAAAAACTTATTTTAGGGTTATATGATACAAATATATAGTAAAAACTCTTTGAAGAGATAGTGGAACCAAGTATTAAGATCATGAATAACTATGGATAGTTTAAGATCATGAATAGGATAACTATTCTCATTAGGGATCAGTTGGTGAGAATCATAAGCCACTACCAATTTACATAACATCAAAACCCAAACTAATCCCATAGTTGAGGTATTTAAAAAACATTATTATAAATGATCCATATTGACATCACATAAACCCTGCATTAACACTTTCATTGAGTCTTTTCCCACTAGGTTTCACCAGTTTCTCCATAGACACATGTTTTCCCCTCTCTCGGGCCCACCCAAATGACCAAATAGATCATTAGAATAATGAGTATCCTCATAGGCTAATAAATGTTCTTTCAGTGTGATTTGTTCTCATAAACCCACATATTAAAAAATATCCTAGTAGGTCACCCATCCTGAAGCTACTCATGGTAAATCCATTCTTAAATATGGAGTTTTAACCAGGTAGGCTCTAAAAAAGGTGCACCTTGTTGACATGATTAGTAAAATTAGTCTTCTAATCCATGAAATTTTTGTTGTGTTACATTACCCATACTTCTTTAGACCACAACATCCCCATTTTGGACTCTAAAATTCAATCAAGGTAGTGCCATTTCACTTATGGTTAAGTACCACTCTAATACCCTTGTAACAACTGAGCACCATTAATAGCACATGTACCATGAATTAACAAAGACATTGGGTCCTCACCAACTAGAATCCACCTATTATACCAAAAACACATGATTTACCCTTTATGGAACCCACTTACATATCACAATAGATTATCAGACTAATTACTATGACCACACACTAATACATGTTCTTTTAGTGGGATTTTTCCTCACTCATACGCATCTTGAGAAACATCCCAGGAGGTAACCCATCCCAAAACTACTCCAAGACATGCCTAGATTAACTATTGAGTTCTAAATAGGTAGGATACTGAATAGAATAGTGAACATTTTGACATCAGTAGTAACTTTTAGTCTTTTATCCCTTTAAATTTTTGGGGTTTTACAAATTTCATAACCCAAACTAGGTTCTGGAATAATCAAAACTGGAGCCAAAATCAATCTCACCCTTAGTTCCTTAAATGATATTTGAAACATATCATTTCATTCAAACATAACACTCGTATGGGTCAACTATGTCCTAGGATATATAATATTGGAGAAATATAGAACAGAAGACTATAATAACCAGCCAAACAAAAGAAGATCATAATATCAAACATAATCCTAGGTTTCTCCCAATACAATACCAATTTAATATTTTCCCAATTCACTAATGTTACCCTCTATGATATAACATGGCCTAGAAACATCACTTCTTGATTCCAAAACTAAAATTTATAAATATTTCCATACATATGATGTATACTCATAGGTCTATGAACAATATCTAGATGGTCCCTATTTTCTTCATTCATTTTAGAAAACACTAAAATATAATTCACTAGACAAAACTAAAAGAGTACATGAACCAATGAAGGATCTTATTCATTACAGAAATAAATACTATAGGAGCATTAGTAATACCTAATTATAGAACTAAATATGAATAATGTGTATGCATACTCTTGAATGTTGTCTTAAGAATATAAACCTCTTAGAATCTTCATTTATAGTACCTTGATCTCAGATAAATCTTATAAAACCATCAGGATCACCTGAGTTGATCAAACATATCATCAATACTAGGACACATATACTTTTTCTTAATTTTAAAGTAATTAAGCTTTTTATAATCATCAAAATTTGGAAAGATTCTATATTATATCTTTATGAAGAGATCTGGTGAATCCCCAAGTGACAAACTTGGATGAATAATTCCCTTATCCTTATGATCCTCAAGTTAAACTTTATGTTTCTTAAACTTGATAGGTGACATATGATATGGTGTCAAGGTGATAGGTCTCTACCCCAAGAGAAATTCAATAGTAAACATGTTCTTTATTTGGGGTGGTAACCTAGAAAATCATTAGAAAAGCCTAAAGGTACTCATTTAATATGGAAGGAATCAAATGACTTAAATGATAGTTTGATGATGAAAATTGATATATCTCAGGATTGGAATGAGATCATTATGGCCCCAGGAAAAATCAGTCCATGTTCTCTTGGATCTAGGATCCCACTCATCATAAAAGACATGATCAACCCCTTTAGGAGATAAAAACTAAACCTAATAATGAAAAAAATCGATCTAGGCTATAAAAATAATCATCCAATACATTTAAATGATTATATAAAATATATTAAGATCAAGAACTATGAAATCCCATACTACCTCATGGTCAATGATTAAAAAACATCACTCCTATCATTTAAAACCATGTTCCTTACTTCTTCCCAATGGAGTGGAAAGATCCATCATAAATTGAATAATGTACATGGATAATCATAATAAAATAACATTAAATGATACAAAATAATGAGATGCACAAATAAAAAAAATCCATGAACATAAATGATGATATAAACAGTATACCTCTCAAAATAGTTATCCCCACATTAAATTACTCTGGTAGACACTCCACTGTAAAAAGGAATTCAGCCTTAAACCCTCTATAAGATTTATTCACTGCAAGAGTATCACCATTTGAATGAGAATGATATCCATCACCTTTTCTTCATCTAAAAAACCCTGGAGCCTTTTGTAAGGGTGGATATAACTATACTTCTTTTGTATACACTCTAAATAAACACTTAAGGTAACATGATTTTCCATAGTGATGAAAAATCATATGTGCTAGAAAACTTTCTGGCTTAGTATGCTCAATATTACACAGTAGATGTAATCCACATGATGTAGTCTCGAATAATACCCTATAACTAATATTTATATAAATTGATCACCCTTACTATAATTCCTTTTTGGCCAGACGACACACCTTGGCTTCCTCCTTCTACAACAAAAGATCCACTAATACATGTCTTCCAAGACAAGTCTATCTCATCTATATCCAATTTAAAAACTAATTAGGAAAAGTTTTTTAAACACATGAGAATGCAAATCGGTTAGATCTGGGGCTTCAGACCCATCTCAATCCATATATGCATAAGTTATCCAATTCTGAAATGTTCTGTAGATAGATGAACTAATTTGAAAACATGAGTAGCATACTCTATCATTGAATGATATCCTTGATTATAAGCCACTAACTCTAGAGCCTTCCACACATAGAATGTCTCAGGATAGATCTTCGGATTGAAGGTGTTCTTGAAAGTGGTCTATAAAACCTGCATATTTATATTTATTTATTTTGAAATAAACTTTAAATATTAGATTTTTTTTAATGAAATGATGAATATGTATCCACACCTAGATAGTATATATGATGTGCTCATATATTTGGTTGAGAGGCATGTGATGTGATAATATATAAATATTAATGACATGCTATGTATTCATCGATCGGGTTAGTCTATACTTGGAGAATCATGGACATATAAATCAGCTATATAAGATTTAAATACTTAATATCCAATGGTAACTCAATTTTTTAGACCAAGTAAATGTATGAAAATTCATTATAAAATTATATATGTCTAGTGGAAACAATTATATAGATACATGAGTTTGATAAGGATTATACCAGATACCTTTATAGCTTGAGTAGCATTAACACTTTACTATAGGCCACTATTTACATACATTTTTTATTCAGTGTTTCATATTTGTTATTAATGGTATAATGTTCTATGGGGTCAAAAAAATTGGTTAACTGAATGGGGATTGAGGTTCACTCAGAGATATTCTATAAATGTTTTTTTTAGTTATTACAAAAGAGTTTTGTATGGGTATTCACAAGGAATTACATATGATTTTATATATGGTGATGTTAAATAAAATCTTACCAAATTTGTTTTAAAAGATATCTAAAAGTGTTTTGAATATTATTTCATAAGTTATCATATATTATATAATTTAAGGTGAAATATAAAAAATTCTATGAAGATTTATTGTAAGTGAGAGATTAAAAGAATATTATATATATATGATTTAACACTAACTATATTATACAATTAGTGAAATCATAAAACACCATTTAAGACAAATCATTCATGTGATGAATTGATATGTCATATAATAAAATTGGTAGTATATCATAAGGGTATGAAAAGTGTTATCATATGGTTGCCTATGGCCAATCATAGTATACGATTGGGGCCATATCACAGGGAATGAAATAAATGCTATTTCATTTTATTTATATTCCTAGTTCAACTTCCTTTAAATGAATCATATAATATGATTCATTTGTCAAGGATAAAATATTGTTTTGGAATCTCAAAATTATTATTTAATGTTTATTTTGATATTTCTCAATAGATATTTTTTAAATACCCATTATAAGAGTGGTAACATGCATGAGATAGATAAATACATGTATATAATTTTTATAATTTCTATGTCATTAACTCATTAATTATAACATATGAGTTTATACATGCATCACCAATGACCATCCTTATAGGGAATTACAAACCTCACATTCAAATAATGGATTGGGGTGTGTTATTTCACAAAGATTCACCATGTTTCACCATCACCTAAAGCTCTATATTCTTCCTCCTTAGCAAATAGATGTGATAGAACATTGTGGAATGAAGGGGAGTACTACACATATGGCATGAGATCTATTTGGATTTTGGATATTTAAAAAAGGGGTATTCCTTCAATTTCTCTATAGTGATCATCGTGAACAATGTTAGAAGTCATTTGAGGTTGATACATTAGCTCGTCATTTAAGGGTTCATGATTTACTATTGTTTATTAATTCTAATTTTATGTCATTTTATATTTATATACATGGAGATATTGGGTTGGGTTTCAATTTGATTCCACTATTTAAACATTTTTGTTTGATCCGCTAAGAAAACTATAGGATATGATACTATTTATAGTGAACCTATCCTTTTTATAGATATTTTTACATGATTTTAAGAATAATTAACCATGAAATATAAACCATGGACCATATCGCCAAGTGTCTTTGGGAGATTAGGTACATAATTAGAGAGCATGAAACCAAAATAAAACATATTTTATTTAATCAACATAAAGAGATCCTTTTATATATTACATCTATATAGGATATCCTAGGGAATATAATAACAAAATCGATGAGAAATAAATCTCAGTAAAGGAATAAACATAGGAGTAAATCATATCACATAGGTTAGAAGGCATATAATGATGGCATAAAAAGGCACAGAACATGAATAAAAATATGAAATAATAACATGTAAAATATGGGATAATATAATCATGGAATCATAGGAATGTTCTAGAAACCTACAACATGACATAATTATGACTCAAAGCTAACTTCCAATACTATTTCAAATGGCGTACAAAGTCCTATAAAGAAATCAGGTTCAATCCTTGTACCAACATGGTGTCTCATGAGACTAAACGTTACCCATTGAATTAGAGAAATATCTAGGTTCATCCATCATAACATGTTCATGTGTATGTGTTCCACATGAATAGTCAAACATACACATAAGGGTTATACATGGAAATAAATGGGCATCACAATCGTGTCATAAATCATAAAAAGTTGTCCTATCAAGAAAGAGTCACTGAAAGAATGGATTTAAATCACACATGGAAATTAAAAAGATAAAATAGTCATAGATGATGATAAATTATGTTCAACTAAAATTAAAAAAAAATTAAATATTGTTTAAGAATCTTTATAAATTAGCCTCTTTATTGTGGTTTAAGGGAAAATATTTAAAAGTCATTAAAGCGTGTGGAGGAATAATTGTTTTCATAAAAGAAGAAATAAAATAAGATTTTTTTTCATTACAAAATGAGTTATTCTATAAAAAAAATTGGCATCTTAAAACATATTATATATGGTACTTGAAAATGGGTATTAAAAGTTGAAGTCCCCTTTAACCAGGCTTGCTTATTAGAAGGAAATGAGAATACAACCTTATAAAACATGTATTTCCCTGTCAAAGAAGGATGAACTGGTATGGATACATAATTTTGGAAAATATAAATAAAATTTAGAATAATTACATAAAACAAAATAATAAATACTTTGGTTTGAAGAAATATTAATCATAACCCAAAGGTAATTTTGAGGTTTAGAGAAAATCTCTTACCTTATGACTAAAAGTGTTTTACAATTGTACTTAATGTCCTACATAATAAAATTATATCCAATAATTAATTAATTCAAAGAATATTACACATTTATTAGATTTATTATAATTTTTTTAATTTCATTTATGGACATTATGATTAGTTATAGTGTTCAATTTTTTTATTTTGGGAGTGTTTCTTTTCTTGTTTTCCATGATCGGCTCACTTGTATACAAGTAAGGAAGTTCATGTAAAATTAGAATAATTATAAATAAATAAAATTATAAGTTATTAATTCATTTAAATAAGTTTAAATGGTCTTATATATCATTTTTTATATGTTATTAGGCTGATTCACTAGAAAAAACGTTAATCAAAATGATTTAATTTATTTTGGTGGTTTTTACGTCTATCACGAATTTATATCATTTTATTTAATATAATGTTTATAAATTTCTTACATAACATTATATGACTTATAATATTTATAATAAAATATTATTTTACTATAATTATTATTTTAGGATCATCCTAGAAGGTTGTAATTTAAAATGAAAATGTATCATCCATGATGATGGTAAATCAACACATCATGAACAATGTTTAAATTTTTAGAATAAAAGGGATAATAGAAAAGGTTTGATGATGGATATCAAATTAACATAATATAATTATGTTATATAAAATATATTTGAGTTACCATGTCAGTTGGATAATGGTAGGTGAGGAGAGGATAAGAAAATTATATAATATTAAAAGAAACTAAATGAAAATAAAAGAGGATTTTACCTCTTGAATTTATTATCATTGAGAACCCCCTTGAGGAACCAGGGTTTGATATTTTATTGAGATTAGAAGATAATATATGTTTGGAAGAGGCCTGGGAAGATAATTGGGTTGAATTTTGAAAATCCTTAAGGCTTGAAAGGTGTGAGGAGAAGAGGTGGTGAGGGGTGATATTTATAGTGGGATGATAGGGGTATTTTTTATTATTATATGTTTTATTTTATTATTTTGGATCAAGACTATCAATTTTATAGATAATTATATCTAAATACATTAAATAATGAAGGGGATTTCTATATTATGGGGCTTACATCATTCATGTCTCAAAAATTTATATATTTAACATATATTGTAAATTATCATATTTCACTATTGACTAAAAATTCAACTATTTTAGAAAAATCACAAAAATTCTGCCTAACCATTTTTTGATTTTTATAATTAAAATATGGAATCCATTTTATGAAAATTATTTTCTAAATATGATAAATTTAATTTTTAATTAAAATCATCATTTATTTGAAAAATATTGATTTTAATATTATAACCAATTTTATGACACATTTAAAAAATAATTAATATATTATAATAATAAGAAAAAAATATTAATTTATGAATATTTTTATGAAAATATGTTTTTTAAAATCATTATATTAATTAAAAAATTGTAAATAAATATTTATGTTTCACAAATATGCCAATACTAAATTTATCATTTTTAAAACACTTATTTACTTATTCTATGGTATAAATACATAATATTTTATGTCCTAAGACACCAAAATATTATTTATAATTCCATAGGTTAGGTTACTATCCTATAGGATGGTTTAATGTTCCTAATGATCACATTACTATTCCAATTTTCAAGTTATTATTCCATTGGTATAAGTTTTATAATTTCTAAAAATACCCCTTATTTCATTCTTAATTTATGAAAATAATTATTTTATTATGTTATCATTGTTATTTAAGTATTTTATACTATATAACATAATTACACGAAGTGAAATTTGATTGATAAAATTTTAGGTCTTTATATTCTTCCCTTTATGAAATTTATCCCTCAAAATTTTGTTTTTTCTATAAATGATAAAAACCTAAAGATCACTTTCCAAGTGTCATTATTTAGGTTATTCATTTATTCAATGAGGTATTCAATTTTTCTTCAAGTATAAATGGTTCCTGCATCACAAAGGTACCTCAAGATATTTTAAAATCATCTACATCCTTTATCCAAAAACAACCTATATGGCCCCAACCATAAACATTACATAATATTGAGCTAAGTCGATAATGTGACTTTAATTCAATTTGAGGATATTTTTTAGTTCTATATATTTAGAGAAATATTCCATAACTCATTCATAACTACATAAATATTACATGTAGACACTTCTACTCGCTATACATTTTTTCATAAAACAAAAACTCTTTAAAAATAAATATGGTATCATTTCATGTTTTAACTACATAAATTTTCCTCAATCCCATCCTTGTCTCTATTTTTAATTAATTCCTATAAAAAAGTTTTGAAACTTCGGATGAGAATAAAAATCTTAGTAAGGGATACAAAAGGAAGTAAAACTATTAGTCTTGGGATAACATGAAAACCATGAATACTTTGTCAAAAAGTAATACTTTTAACCTTTAAGAATTAATAAATATACTTCACTGAATAAAATCTCATTGCTTAACCTTTTTGTAACCAAAATATTACCATAAAAACATATAAATCAAAAGATATCATATAATTATATCTTGGGAAATAAATATACATAAATGGAATAACCATACATTCAACTTCCACACATATCACTAAATGAAATAATCGTACGACCGACTTCCATACCCAATGAATTAGAGGTTATAACGTAACCACCCATCCTTAATTTATCACAGAACCACCCATATTCGGTTTATCACATAATCACCCATATTTGGATTATAATGTGACCACCCATCAAATGTGTATTTACCATTATATAACCAGAAGACAAAAAACTAACATAGAAAAAAATAACATTACCACATTGCAATCACAAGAGATCATTTCAAGATATTGACATAACCAATATTTTATAAAAACAAATTTCAATGCCAAAATACCTAAAAAATTATCATTTTATTTACTTTTCTTTTTTAGAAAACATTTCATCTTGTAGAGGAAGGCAAATACCAAATAACGGTCACAGTGGTGGAAATGTCATTGTCTCCATATATGTTAAAAACATTCATTTTTTTCATTTAATAAAATGATTCATATAAAAGGATTACTATTGAAAACTATTTAATGATATTAAAATTAAAATTGGTTTATTATACATCATTTAAAATAAGGTAGTGTATATTATCAAAATATTCCTCAACGAAAGGATATTGAGACAAAGTCCCTTACCTTGATTCTGATGCGCCACATACAATCGTTATGTTCCTAAATAATAAAGTATGGTTAATTTATACTTTCTTGAGAAAAAAATTCAAGTTCATTATTCCTTTTATATCACTTATTACTCATTTATAAAAGTTACATAATTATTTATGTTCATACTGGATGTTTTGTTGATATTCAGTACTTGAGTCGAAAATGAACTTTTCTTGATGTAAATTGTCCATGTAGTCAAAATTAAATCATCTCCAGATATTATTATTCATGAATTAATTACCATATATATCTAGTATATATTTATTTATTATATCCATAATATTTTCGGAAAATAAATGAAATGCACCGATCATGGAGATGGTAGTTCGTACGTACGCATGAACATTGTTTCTGTTTTCTTATCATATTGAATGGATGTAAGTGAATGACATATATGTGCATACATACATACATATATATATATATATATATATATATTATTCCATTATAATCATTATTTAATATATTTCATATTTATTCATAATATATATTTTTTAATAATCATTCTTGGATAGTGAATAAGGAAGATGAATCTCATCGCGTCGTGGAGACGGTAAGTCGTATGTATGCACAAGCGACAGTATCATTTCTGTAATGGTTAGATGGTATTGAATTGGAGGGAATATGAATTGTTAATAAATAATATCATTTTATATTTATTATTTAAGTCCTTTATATTCATCATTATACCCTTCAAAATAATGTTTAGATTAAAAACAGTTTACACTATGACATGGAGACGGTAAGTCGTACATACGCACATATGGTGATATTGTTTTTCATAGTATGGGTAAAAGGAGGAATATAGTTATCCCATAATAATAAAAACATCTTAGAATATATTATATTATTTATTTATTATTTCATTATAGTAACAACTTAGTGAGAGGAAGTAGAAGAATAAAATAGCTTTGAGAGAAGGGATAAAACGATTACCTCCTCTTCAGGTGTCTCTGTTTGATTTGAACAAAAGGACTCATTAAGTTGTATTTATTCCAAAGGGTGGCCTCTATGATTTATTTTGGGATTTTTGGATGTGTTTTGGGTAGTTATTTTCCATGAAAAAGGTATTTGTATGTGATAATGAAAGAGAAGGAGAAGTTCTCTTATATAGGAGAGGTGAGAGATACTTTAGGAAAGCCTTGAAATATTAATTTATTATAACTTTTTATCAAATTTTAATAGTTATAATGTAATATATATTTGAGGTTAATATGAGGATGGGTATAAATCCTCTTAAACAATTGGTTTTATACATGTTTATCTCACAAAAGTAAACATATGTTTTAGCTTTAACCCTTAATTAAAAACATTAACCCTTACCATGTCTTCTTGTATTTTCATAATATATGGTTACTGTAGTTACTATAAAATACCAATAGAACCAAAAATGGATCACTAATGAAATTTTTAACATTATATAAGTGATTTGGACTAATATTATAATTTTATCACCATTATATCATTTAATAAAAATTTTTTTGTTTTAAAAACTCATTTAAGTCGATTTTGACACTATTTAGTAATTATTTTTTGTTAAAGACATAACAACTTGATTATTTATAAACAAAGGAATTAAATCATCCCTAATATTTCAATGTCATATATAATATTTTTTGATGGCATAAAAATGTTCAAATTACATTTATTTTAATATTTATAAATTTATTTATTATAATCTTTCATTAATAAGGCAATCACTACATCATCATTGTGTCATAAATAAATTTATTATTTAATGTATAAAAATAGTAAATAAAATACCATGAGGTATGAAAAAAATTTAGATTTATAATTATTATTTATATTAATAGAGATCATTTATATAACCCTATATTAAAATAGATTTATTAAAAGATTCATGTTTATGTTATATTTCCCTTTTCATTAAATTAAAAATTATAAAAGGTCATTATCACACCCAAGTGGATCCATGGTGTCCTAAATTAGACACAAGGATTCTCATGGTCATACATAAATCATTAAATATAATTAATATAAATGTTAGGGTAGTTTTATATTACTATAATATTATATTTTACCCATATTTACCAGATTGGCCCTTTAACCATGGTAAATAAAAAATAATTACTGAATTTACTAGTCATATTGTCCAAAAATAAAAGGTACCTCTTTACACAAATTGGAACTTATGATTCCAAATTCAAAACAGATAATTGGCATAAATTAATTTAAAATTAATTCCTATTTTTAAAACTAGAAAGCATATTTTTAAGAAGTATAAAACTATCAAAAGATTAACATGTGTTTATGTCCAATTTAAATGTGAAATTACTTAAAATAACTAAAATTGGGTTAAATTATAAAAACATAATCCAATAAAATATTAAAACTAATCAAATAGACAATCTAACTCTATAAATAAATTAGATGAAAAGGTAGTTTTGAATTAAAATGTAGTAATTTTCACTATTCATTAAAATATGGATTTTATCGGCAAAATACAAAAATTTAAACCAAAGTAAATTTTGATTTCCCACTTCTAAAGAAGAAGTTTATATTATCAAATAGAACATATAAAAGTGAAAAAACTAGATTTAAAAAGGGATCACCATCGAAAGGCGGTAAAATGACTTTTTTAAAATAAGAGTGTATTTTCTGCTTATAATTGGATTGATTCTCATTTTAAGCCTCTAAATTTTATTGTATAAATGTAAAAACTTTTAGAAAAAATGTGTAATAATATTGTAGTTAGTTATGTTCATTCCCGCTAATAAAACAGTTAGGCGTTAACTACCATTTAAAATAATAATATTATTGCATTATTTTATTGCTATAACTCAATGTTGTGTGCAACGTAATATTTCAGAGAAACCCATTGGTGTGTGTCGATTACAATATCGAACAAAGAATTCCCTTTTATGTAAAATTAAAATCAAAATCATAAATATTAATGGATATGGAAAATTATTATTCTATAAATGCTTGGGATGTTACATCATTCCTCCCTTTTGGAAATTACGTCCTTGCAATTTTATTTACTTATCAAATAAGTGGGGGTGTTTAGCCATCATAGCATTTTCAAATTCCCACATTACCTCTTCAACCATATGATCTTTCTACAAAACCTTTACCTGATGAAGCACCTAATTCCACAACACTTTATCTCTGCAGTCAAGAATCAATATTGGATGTTCCTCATAATAAATATTCTCTTCCAAATGAACTACATATGGACTCAAAACATGAGATGGGTCCAAAATATACATTCTTAACATTGAAACATAAAAACATTTTGTACCTAGGATAGACATGGAGGTAAAGACACCATGTAGGCAACTGATCTAACATCATTTTAAGCGAAAACAACAAGTGACATACGAAAAACTAACCAAACGCATTCAAAATGTGTTGGTGCTTTAGGAAAACGATCCATGGGTCATATGTGATGTATACGAGTCAACTCCGCCTCAATCCTAGGTGCGGTGTGGCCGGCACCACTCAAAGTGCCTCTCTTTTGTTTCAAAAGGACATCATTTTAAGTGAAAACATCAACTGGCATACGGATTACTGACCAAATGCATTCGGATTGTGTTGATACTTTAGGAAAATGATCCATGGGTCATTTGAAACGTGTACAAGTCAACCTCATCTAAATCTGAGATATGGTGTGGCCAGTACCACTTTAACTGTGTCTCTTTGGTTTAAAATGGATAGGATTATAAGTGAAAAGAACAACTGAAATACAGAAAACTGACAAAACGCATTCAAAATCTGTTGATAATTTATCACAACGATAAATGGGTCATATGTGATGTGTACGAGCCAACCCGGGCTCAATCTGAGTCACGGTGTGGTCGGGATCACTCTAAGTGTCTCTCTTTTACTGAAAATGGACAACAATTTATGTACATATGAAAAATTGACCAAACACATTTGGTTTCCATTGAAACTTTAGGAGAATGATCCATGGGTCATATGTGACGTGTAAGAGTCAACATCGCCTCAATATGAGGCGTGGTGTGGCCGACACCACTCAAAGTGTCTCTCTTTTGTTTAAAATGGACTTCATTTTAAGTGAAAACAACAACTAGCATACGGAAAACCGACCAAACAGATTCTGATTGTGTTGATACTTTATCACAACGATCTATGGGTCATATGTGACGTGTATGAGTCAACCCCGCCTCAATATGAGGTGTGGTGTAGCCGACACCATTCATAGTGTCACTCTATTGTTTAAAATGGACATGATTTTAAGTGAAAACAACAACTGACATAAGAAAAACTGACCAAACGCATTTGAAATATGTTGATTCTTTAGTAGAAGGATCCATCGGTCATATGTGACGTGTATGAGTAAACCCTACCTCAATTAGAGGCGTAGTGTGGCCAGAACCACTCAAAGTGTCTCTCTTTTGTTTCAAAAGGACATCATTTTAAGTGAAAACATCAACTGGCATATGGAAAACCAACCAAACACATTAGGATTGTGTTGATACTTTAGGAAAATGATCCATGGGTCATTTGAGACATGTATGAGTCAACTCCATCTAAATATGAGACACAGTGTGGCCGGTACCACTCTAATTATGTCTCTTTTGTTTAAAATGGACAAGATTATAAGTGAAAAGAACAAATGGCATACGAAAAACTGACCAAATGCATTCGGAATCTGTTTATAATTTATCACAATGATCTATGCGTCATATGTGACGTGTAAGAGCCAACCCGGGCTCAATCCGAGTCGCGGTATGGCTAGGATCACTCTAAGTGTCTCTCTTTTGTTTAAAATGGACAACAATTTAAGTACATACGTAAAATCGACCAAACGCATTTGGTTTCCGTTGAAACTTTATGAGAACGATCCATGGTTCATATGTGACATGTACGAGTCAACCTCACCTCAATCTGAGGCACGGTGTGTCCGACACCACTCAAAGTGTCTCTCTTTTGTTTAAAATGGACTTCATTTTAAGTGAAAACAACAACTACCATACGAAAAACCAACCAAATGGATTCTAATTGTTTCGATAATTTAGCACAATGATCCATGGGTTATATGTTATGTGTAAGATTCAACTCCTCCTGAATAAGAGGTGCGGTGTGGCCAACACCATTCATAGTGTCTCTCTTTTGTTTAAAATGGACATCATTTTAAGTGAAAACAATAACTAACATACAAAAAACTGACCAAACACATTAGAAATGTGTTGATGCTTTAGGATAATGATCCATGGGTCATATGTGACATTTAAGAGTCAACCTCGCCTCAATCCGAGGCATGGTGTGGTTGGGATCACTCTAAGTGCCTCTCTTTTGTTTAAAATGGACAACATTTTAAGTACATACGGAAAACAGAACAAACAGATTCTTATTGTATTGATAATTTAGCACAAAGATCCATGGGTCATATGTGACGTGTATGAATCAACCCCTACTCAATCTGAGATGCGTTGTGGCCGGCACCTTTGATTCTCGCTCAAATTTACCCAAGAGATGAAGGTAGAACGGTCCTTGTAGTCTAGCTTGGGTTATCGAATCCACAGAGACCTAAGAAGTAACCTATAGACACGCACATTCTAAGGACTGTTTTTGGCTATGAAGTGGCCAACTTTGGGTTGATTTTATATGGGTTTAAGTGAACTCTAAGATACTTAAGTGAATTCAAATTAAAAGAATGATTTGATCCTAGGTTATCGCTCGGGGTGGATTGGATGAATTACTTTTTTAATGATTTCAATTTCTTAAATTTGAGATGGGTTCATTTAAGGAGATAAAACAATATCATCACTTACTGGTTTAATGCCTACACCATTTAATACTAATCACCTATACACTTGAAGGATCAAAGTTTTGATAACTTCAAGGTAAAGGTTCGTATTATCACTTGAAGTGTGTGGCCTTAAATTCAACAAGGACGATGGAGTTTAAAAATCATCAAATAAAAATCTCAATTAAAGAAGTGATTATACATTAATGAGGTGATAAATAACATCCAATCCAGTCCCTTGATACTCCCTTGGATCAACCCATAAGTGGGTTATCCCTCCATTGATCCCATGGTTTCCATTGATGCGGAAAGTAGACTCATGAGGGAGGAAATGGAGAGGTAAAGAAAACAACAAAAATAAAATGATCACTCCACCGTTGTGTGAATAATTTCACAAGGTTTGGTGTGAATAAATTCACACCTTGATCCAACGGTATTAAAGTGATATGAATAACAACAGAATAAGAGTAGAAGAAGATCTTTTATTAAGAAACTAAAGTGAATTGAACAACTTACTTGTGAAAGACAAATTCGAGACAACAAAATTGCAGCATAACATTACAATTGAACAAAACACCAAAGATCTCCAACTCCTTCACCACCACTGCCTTAAATAGGCATTTTTGGGAGCCTTGGGTCGAGCCTCCAATAGTACAAAGCATATCAATTAATTTTGGTAGTCCATAGGTGGTGGAAAGCTTGGGGAATTTGAACTTTTCCACATTTGACCCGAGGTGGCAGCCATCTTTCCTTCACCGAACAGACGCGTCTGTAAGACCTTCTATATGGCCGAATCAGAGTGGGACATAGAATAAGAAAATGGAGATCCGGATGTCTTATAACCTCCTGTAAAATTGGGGCCCATTTGGAGTTGTGTATTCCGAGATAGGATCAAATTAGTGGGATGTTTTTCTGGGCCGCAGAATCTGGTCCAGAATTGTATCTCTAACTTGGGCCGCCTCAATGACCACCATAGAGGCCGAATTATCGTTGTATCATGAAGAGGTATTTGTTCCTATACATGTTTTATAGAATCCCACGAAATTTGGGATTAATTAGGCCTGTATGTTGGGCCCCATATTCTAATCAGTGGGATGGTGTCCAATCTGTCTTCTCTAGAATTGCTTCCTTTCATCACAAAATATCTCCATCTTCTTCCATGAATTATCCATTGATCCCTGAATGAAAAATGTTCACATTTAATTTTAGATAAAGTTCCCAAAATATAAAATTAAAAAATTTATAATTACATTCCTTATAATCAGATGACTCATTGGGCCTAAATTGGTGTATATTAGGCATGAAGTGCACAAATGATGAGAATGAATGTTCATAATGAAAATGCACTAACTCGGGCCCATAAGATCAAAAATGAACATTTAATACCATTAAATGTAATTAAAATATATGTTTTTATTGGATAATCACACCCCCCAACTTGAGATTTGCTAGTCCCGAGCAAATAATTCAATGATTTTATTTGAATTCATTTCTTCAAACACATTATAACAAATAGTGCTCACAATGTAAACTGCACACAAATATATTTTTATAACCTATCAAGATAATTTAAAACAAGATGAATTTAAAAGCAGATCCCAATCCCAAGCCCATTACTTTGATCAAATCCATCATCATACTTCATCCAACTCAATTAGGTGTAATGATGTGTTGTTTATCACAATAGATATGGGGGTTCATTTTCATTCAAGGGGGAAATCATGGAAGCGCTGGGTGGAATCACATTTAATCCTAATATGAGTATTCTTCATTCTTTTTTTTTTGATTTTTTTTTTGCAATATTGCCATAGTAATTGAGATTGTAGTTAATCAAATTAACCCATGTAGCAAGTCTTTGCCGATGACTCCCAGACTCAAAGGCCTTAGGGCACCAAGTGAAGCCCACATACTCGGGCATCGTCTCGAGTTAACTTAATCAAAAACAAAGTCATATTACCATAAATAGAGATATATTGAAAAACTCAGGGCTAGACAACTCTGGAGTCACGATCCCCAAGTGCCGAAAGCCTCGCATTTTATCAAGCCATTGCTCTACACGCAAATTTTTTTTTTGTCGTTTTTTTTTAATTTTTTTTTGAGTACTCATATTATTCATAAAAATCAAACCAGCCTATGATATTTATTATGGGACCCCAAAAATTAAAATTATTACCCCACAGTCTAAAGGACATGCATTGTGGCATTTTGATTTAATGAATGAAAAAAAATGATGAAAATTTTCATTGGACAACCAAACTTCCAAAATCAATGCTTTTAAACTTAATCATGAATTAAATTAAGAGTCAAGGAAATAATAATTATTTTATATGTAGTTTTTATGTGAGAAAAGATTTTATTATATGAATGATAAATGAATTTTACTTCTTTTTGTTATCATTGTTGTTTTTTTTAAACAAACATTTTGTTTCCACACCCCCCAACTTAGAATGAAACTGTCCCTAGTTTCGTAAAAACAAAATTTAGAATGGGGTAGACGAATAAAAAGGGGAGTTCAATAAGGAAATTGAAATATGAGTATCATGGAATGAAGTCACCTGGTGGTTGAAGTTTGAAGTTCTTGCCGCTCGAATTTATTCCTTTGATATCCATGTCGCTTGCAAAGTTCCCTAGTGGAAAAAGGAAAAACAAAACAAAAAAACAAACAATATATATATATATATATATAATAAAAGAAGTAAAATATAAGAATATATATAAAAATTATAGAATAAGGAAGCACAAGAAGCCGCAGGTCAGTGGTAAGCGCGCGCCCCTGTCTCCCTTCGGTCCCGGGTTCGAGTCCCCGCGGCTTCGCCGGTTGTGACGGGGTTTGCCCCACGGCCTACGGCGTGTCCCTTTTTTAATTATTATATTATTTTTATTATTTTTATTATTTATTTTTGTTTTTTAATTTTTTTAACCTAAAAACACATTAAAAAAACAAACTGATGATACATTGTCTTCTTTTTAAATTTTTGGGTAAGGTATTACTCAAGGATCACACCACGTGACACGGATGAATATGGTGCTCCCCTTTCGTACCCATCCATACTCATTATAGAAGAACAGGTCAACAGTTTATTTTTTTTCGAAATATCAAAATGTCTTATTAACCTTATTTAAAATATAAAGTTGATTAAAACAACGAAATTATTGGAAACTTGAAAACCATGGGTTGCCTCCCATTCAGCGCTTTGTTTAACGTCGTTAGCCCGGCATGGACCCTAAATCTATTAATTTTTTCCTGGTTCATAGGTTGGATCAGTTAACTCAACCTCTATTTCCTGTTTATTGAATGATTCAATGAATGGTTTTAACCTTTGACCATTGACCTTGAAAATTTAACCACTTGTGGGATCTTGAATCTCTACTTCCCCATGGGGGTACCCATAATGCACTATGAAAGGTCCTGACCATCTAGACCTTAACTTTCCTGGGTGTAAATGAAGTTTTGAACTATACAAGAGCACAAGTTTTCCTGGTTCAAAATGTTTGACCTTGATATTCTTAGATTGGTAGGCTTGAACTCTAGCTTTATTGATCCTTGAATTTTCATAAGCATCCATCCTTAGTTCCTCCAGTTCATTGAGATCTAATTTCCTTTTTGTTCCGGCCAATGAG
The DNA here is from genome assembly GCA_963277665.1 of Viscum album. Classification (NCBI taxonomy): domain Eukaryota; kingdom Viridiplantae; phylum Streptophyta; class Magnoliopsida; order Santalales; family Viscaceae; genus Viscum; species Viscum album. The sequence continues at coordinate 1,186,170,968 of OY728143.1, read as the reverse complement.
AGGTCATAATCCATTTTCTTAACTGCCAAAAAGGCCTTATGTTCAATCTCCACTGGCAAATGGCATGCTTTACCATAAACCAACCTATATGGGGACATTCCTAAAATGGTTTTATATGCGGTTCTATAGGCCCAAAGAGCATCTAAGAGTTTCTCAGACCAATCTTTCCTAGAGGGGTTGACTGTTTTTTCAAGAATTTGCTTAATCTCCCTATTCGCTAACTCAGCTTGACCATTGGTGTGAGGATGGTATGCAGTGGACACTTTATGAGAAATACCATACTTAGACATGAGTGAAGCGAATGGGCGGTTGTAGAAATGGGTTCCTTGATCACTGATTATAGCCCTAGGAATTCCAAATCTTGAAAATATGTTCTCTTTTAGAAATCGAATCACAACTTGATGATCATTGGACTTAGTGGGAATGGCCTCATCCCATTTTGAGACATAATCAACAGCTAAGAGTATGTAGAGGTATCCCCGAGAGTTTGGGAAGGGACCCATGAAATCAATTCCCCAACAGTAAAATATTTCAACCACTAAGATGGGAGTGAGTGGTATTTGATACCTTTTTGTGATAGACCCTACTTGTTGACACCTAGGACAGCTTTGAAAAAATGTGTAGGCGTCCCTTAAGAGGGTGGGACAAAAAATAACACAATGAAGAATCTTATCAGATGTTTTCTTAGAGGAAAAGTGACCTACACATGCCTCACTATGACAGAATTTAAGGATGGACTCTTGTTCAGATTCTGGAACACACCTCCTAATGAATTGATCAAGGCAGAACTTATAGAGGTATGGATCATCAAACACATAGTTTCTAACATCAGAAAGGAATTTAATTCGATCTTGAGTCCCTAAGAATTTTGTAATGACTCCTGTCACTAAGAAATTTGCTATATCAGCATACCAAGGGCAGTCACTCACAGAGTATAAGTGTTCATCAGGAAACGAATCAGACACAGAAAGGTGATTTGAGTTGTATTTTAATTCCATCCTAGAGAGGTGATCGGCTACAACATTTTCAAATCCTTCTTTATCCTTGATTGTGAGGTCAAATTCTTGTAAGAGAAGGACCCACCTAATCAGTCTAGCCTTAGCATCTTGTTTTTGGAAGAGGTATTTTAGTGAAAAATGGTCAGTGAACACAGTGATGGGTGATCCTAAGAGGTAGGACCTAAACTTCTCTAAGGCAAACACAATAGCAAGTAACTCCTTTTCAGTGGTGGTGTAGTTGATTTGGGAATCATTTAAGGATTTGCTTGCATAAGCAATGACATAAGGAGTTTTATCACAACGTTGTCCTAACACAGCTCCAACAGTACAGTCACTGGCATTACACATAAGTTAAAAAGGAAGGTTCCAATTTGGAGATTTCATAATGGGAGGAGAGGTGAGAGAGGATTTGAGGGTTGAGAATGAACCCTCACAGCTTTCTGTCCAAACAAATGGAGCATCCTTTACTAAGAGAGCACAAAGGGGACGGGATATTGAACTAAAGTCCTTGATGAATCTTCTATAGAAACCAGCATGTCCTAAGAAAGACCTCACTTCCTTGACAGTTTTGGGTGATGGAAGGTGACGAATGATGTCAACCTTTGCTTTATCAACTTCAATCCCCCTACTCGAGACCAGATGGCCTAGAACAAGTCTCTCTTTAACCATGAAATGGCATTTTTTCCAGTTTAGGACCAGATCCTTTTCTTCACATCTTGACAAGACTCTCTCAACATTCTGCAGACATCCTTCAAAAGTATCCCCAAACACAGAGAAGTCATCCATGAATACCTCTAGAAAATCCCCTACCATGTCTGAGAAGATTCCCATCATGCACCGCTGGAAGGTTCCAGGGGAATTGCATAACCTGAAGGGCATGCGTTTGAAGGCAAAGGTACCGAAAGGACATGTGAATGTAGTCTTCCCTTGATCCTCTAGGGATACCTCAATTTGATTGTACCCCGAGTACCCATCTAAGAAACAGTAGAAGGCATGACCTGCCACTCTCTCAAGGACTTGGTCAACGAATGGTAAGTGGAAATGGTCCTTGTTGGTGAATGAGTTTAGTTTCATATAGTCAATGCAGACCCTCCATCCACTACTCACCCTTGTTGGAAGAATCTCTCCATCCTCATTGGTTATCACTGTGATTCCAGCCTTTTTTGGAACCACTTGGATTGGGATCACTCATTCACTCTCAGCTATGGGATATATGATACCAGCTTTCAACAATTTCAGAAGTTCATTCCTTACTACCTCCATGATATTAGGATTGAGTCGCCGTTGAGGTTGACGACATGGCTTTGAATCAGATTCTAGAACAATCCTATGAGTCCCGATAAGTGGGCTAATCCCAGGAATATCAGAAAGGGTCCAACCAATGGATTTCTTATGCTTTCTAAGGACATCTAGAAGCATCCTCTCATGATTGGCTTCAAGAGAAGAAGAAATGACAATAGGATGTGTTTGATTTTCCCCTAGGAAAGAATACTTGAGTGTAGCAGGAATTTCCTTCAATTCAAGATCAGGTTGGTTCAGAATTTCAGCATAAGATTGGGACATTGGATCAAGATCAATTTCTTTTTTTAGAGTTTCATATAGGATCGATTCCCCACATGTAGAAGTTTCAGCTACTAGATTGGCTTGATTAGATTTAGGGAAGTAAATTGGAGTGGTCTCCATGAAAGTGGTTTCTTGAAAGGTTTCACTGATTGTTGAACCTAAGACTTCATCATAAGAGCAATTTGAAAATGATTCAATCCAAGGAGATAAACTTCCTTTATATGAACAAAGGAAATCAATCTCATCCTGACTTAAACATTCATCAAATATTCCTTTATGTTCCATGGATTCATTATCAATGCTTCTTATCATGCTTACTTCATGAATTTCCTCGTCATCCCCTATTTGTGAGCTTTCATTATAGATGTTCAAGTCTAGACTCATATTCCCAAAGGTGATGGTCATGTTCCCATTTCAGACTCGGATAACAGAGTTGATTGTTGCAAGGAAAGGACGACCAAGGATGATTGGGGTTTGTTCCTTATTTCCTAAATTTGGATGGTTGTCAAGGACAATGAAATCAGCAGGGTAGATGAAGTTTTCAACCTTTACCAGAACGTCCTTTAAAATCCCCTTTGGAACCCTAATGCTACGATCAGCATGCTGAAGTGTGACAGATGTGGGTTGGAGTTCTTCTAGGCCTAACTGGCAGTACACAGCATATGGGATGAGATTGACACTAGAACCTCGTTCACACAAAGCCTTGACAACTTTGCCCTCTCCTAGTTCAACATTGATGTAAGGGCAACCTGGGTCTTTCAACTTAGGAGGAATGGTCCCTTGAATGGAGGTACTCACATTAGCAGCCAAAAGGACTTGGTTTTTATGTGAAAATTTTCTTTTAAAAGTGCATAATTCCTTAAGGTACTTTGAGTAGGCAGGTATGGTTTGGATTGCATCGAGAAGGGGTATGTTCAACTTGACTTGTGAAAATATTTCCATCAATGTTTCATTCAGTTCAGGCCTGGGTTTCCCCCTCATGCGTTGAGGAAATGGTGCAGGTTGTGGGGTTGTTTGTTGAAGAGTTGTTTCCTTGAAAATGTTATTAGTTTCCTCAGTTTGATCTTGTGGTTCATTTGAATTTTCATCCAAGTTTGAATCTTCGGGTGGGTTCTGAATTAGTTGTTCAGGTTTCTCAATTTATTTCCCAGTTCTTAAAACAGTCACAGCCTTTAGTTTTTCATGAGTTGTTTGAGAACAACTTGACTCTCCCTTTGTTGTTTCTTGTGGAATGGATTAGGTAGGCATGGGTGCCTTCCCAGTTTTGATTGTTTGAAGTTATTCTTTAAGGGAAGAGACTTCTAAGTTCATCATTTCCATTTGTTTTCACAGTTGTTCTAGTAGGCTTTGTGGAACAGTTTGGGTTGGTTCTTGAGTAGATTGGTTTATCCCAGGGGGATATTTTGGAGGTGGGATGGTTTGTTGAAAATGGACCGGTGGATGTTGGTATTGGATAGGTTGGGTTTCGAACTTGTTATGGGTTTGGTAGTTCTGATGGGGGTAATGATTTTGTCCCTGTGGTTGGATAGGTTATTGGTTATCTTTCCAGCGGAAGCCTAGGTGGTCGTTATACCTTGGGTTGAAGTTGTTTTGGTATTGAGGCTTTTGAAAGTTCAAATAATTTACTTCCGATGGGGGTCCTCCTAAAAGAACATCCTTGATGGATGGAATGGTTGGGCAGTTGTCTGTCTTATGGTCATGTTTGTCACAAATTGTGCAAACAGGGTCAATAGTTTGGATTTCATGGACTTTCCTAAGGTCTATCTCTTCAACCTTCCTAGAGAGTGCTGCGAGTTTAGCCCTAAGGGTTTCCTATTCTCTAAGTGTATGAATTCCAGTGGTTCTTTGTGGCTTTTTAGAATAAGGTGAAGTTCCCCAAGTTTGGTTTTGTTCAGCCAGACTTTCCAGATACTCGTAAGCATCATTTGGGGCCTTGTTTTTAAAAGTTCCATTACACATCATGTCAATGAATTGTTTATTACCCGGACCCAACCCTTCATAGAAAATTCTCACTTGTTCAGGTATGGAAAACCCATGGTGTGGAACCATGTTTAGGGTTTCTTTGAACCTCTCCCATGTTTCATAGAATGACTCTCCCTCTTTTTCAAAAAAATTTTGGATACTCTTTTTAAGTGCAATTGTTTTGTGGTGGGGAAAGTATTTTTTGTAGAATTCTCTTTGTAGTTGGTCCCAAGAGTTTATGGATGATGGTCTCAAATTGTTTTGCCAATTTTTAGCTCGATCCTTTAAAGAAAAAGGAAATATCCTCATCTTAGCAGATTCTAGTTGATGTGGGGGACACATGGTTTCTACAATGTCATTGAACTCCTTAATGTGCAGGTATGGCATCTCGGACTCCATTCCGTGGAATGTGGGAAGGTGGTTTAGGACATGGGGTTTAAAGATGTAGTTGGAATCTCCTAGGGAATTGTGTCTAATGCATGAGGGGGAATTGGTCTAAGAAGGTATGAGGTAGTCATTCATGGTTTGATCAATTGCATTCCCCAAGTTTGGGGCTGCCTCATTTGGGTTTCCATTTTGGTTCCCACCTGGGTTTATGAGTTGGTTTCTTTGAAGACCTTCCATTGAAATTGGCTCAATTTTGGACTCTAGAGTATTAGAAAGATTAGGATCTAATGGAAAGAGTTCCCTTGGTGTACTTGACTCCCCAACTCCATGACTATCCACCCTAACTAGACGGTTTGATAGATCGCGGGTGTAGGCGGACATGCGCCAAAGAAAAAAAACGAGAAAGGGACAAGATAAGAGAATTTGGATGAGAAAAGAAGAAATGGGGGAGAATAGAATGGGTTTTTAGATGACTTAATTGGGTCCCTAGAAACGGTTCCAAAATTTGATTCTCGCTCAAATTTACCCAAGAGATGAAGGTAGAACGGTCCTTGTAGTCTAGCTTGGGTTATCGAATCCACAGAGACCTAAGAAGTAACCTATAGACACGCACATTCTAAGGACTATTTTTGGCTATGAAGTGGCCAAATTTGGGTTGATTTTAGATGGGTTTAAGTGAACTCTAATATACTTAAGTGAATTCAAATTAAAAGAATGAGTTGATCCAAGTTTATCGCTCGGGGTGGATTAGATGAATTACTTTTTTAATGATTTCAATTTCTTAAATTTGAGATGGGTTCATTTAAGGAGATAAAACAACATCATCACTTACTGGTTTAATTCGTACACCATTTAATACTAATAACCTATACACTTTAAGGATCAAAGTTTTGAGCACTTCAAGGTAAAGGTTCGTATTAGGACTTGAAGTGTGTGACCTTAAATTCAACAAGGACGATGGAGTTTAAAAATCATCAAATAAAAATCTCAATTAAAGAAGTGAATATACATTAATGAGGAGATAAATAACATCCAATACAGACCCTTTCTACTCCCTTGGATCAACCCATAAGTGGGTTAGCCCTCCATTGATCCCATGGTTTCAATGGATGCGGAAAGTAGACTCGTGGGGGAGGAAATGGAGAGGTAAAGAAAACAACAAAAATAAAATGATCACTCCACCGTTGTGTGAATAATTTCACAAGGTTTGGTGTGAATAAATTCACAGCTTGATCCAACGGTATCAAAGTGATATGAATAACAACATAATAAGAGTAGAAGAAGAGCTTTTATTAAGAAACTAAAGTGAATTGACCAACTTACATGTGAAAGACAAATTCAAGACAACAAAATTGCAGCATAACATTACAATTGAACAAAGCACCAAATATCTCCAACTCCTTCACCACCACTGCCTTAAATAGGAATTTTGGGAGCCTTGGGTCGAGTCTAAAACAGTAAAAAGCATCTCAATTAATTTTGGTAGGCCATAGGTGGTGGAAAGCTTGTGGAATTTGAACTTTTCCACATTTGACCCGAGGTGGCAGCCAGCTTTCCTTTACCGAACAGACGCATCTGGAAGGCCTTCTAGACGGCCGAATCAGATTGGGACATAGAAGAAGACAATGGAGCTCCGGATGTCTTCTAACCACCTGTAAAATTTGGGCCCATTTGAAGTTGTGGATTCCGAGATAGGATCAAATTAGTGGGCCGTTTTTCTGGGCCGCAGAATCTGGCCCAGAATTGTATCTCTAACTTGGGCCGCCTCAATGACCACCATAGAGGCCGAATTAGCATTGTATCATGAAGATTGATTTGTTCCTATACATTTATTATAGAATCCCATGAAATTTGGGATTAATTGGGCCTGTATGTTGGGTCCCACAGTCTCATCAGTGGGATGGTGTCCAATCTGTCTTCTCTAGAATTGCTTCCTTTCATCACAAAATATCTCCATCTTCTTCCATTAATTCTTCATTGATCCCTGAATGAATAATGTTCACATTTAAGTGTAGGTAAAGTTCCCAAAATATCAAATTAAAAAATTGATAATTACATTCCTTATAATCAGATGACTCGTTGGGCCTAAATTGGTGTATATTAGGCATGAAGTGCACAAATGATGAGAATGAATGTTCATAATGAAAATGCACTAACTCGGGACCATAAGATCAAAAATGAACATTTAATACCATTAAAATGTAATTAAAATATATGTTTTTATTGGATAATCACACCCCCCAACTTGATATTTGCTAGTCCCGAGCAAATTATTCAATGATTTTATTTGAATTCCTTTCTTCAAACACATTATAACAAACAGTGCTCACAATGTAAACTGCACACAAATATATTTTTATAACCTATCAAGATAATTTAAAAAAAGATGAATTTAAAAGCAGATCCCAATCCCAAGCCCATTACTTTGATCAAATCCATCATCATACTTCATCCAACTCAATTAGGTGTAATGATGTGTTGTGTATCACAATAGATATGGGGGTTCATTTTCATTCAAGGGGGAAATCATGGAAGCGCTAGGTGGAATAACATTTAATCCTAATATGAGTATTCTTCATTCTTTTTTTTTGATTTTTTTTTTTGCAATATTGTCATAGTATTTGAGATTACAGTTAATCAAATTAACCCATGTAGCAAGACTTTGCCGATGACTCCCTGACTCAAAGGCCTTAGGGCACCAAGTGAAGCCCACATACTCGGGCATCGTCTCAAGTTAACTTAATCAAAAATAAAGTCATATTACCATAAATAGAGATATATTGAAAAACTCAGGGCTAGACAACTCTGGAGTCACGATCCCCAAGTGTCGAAAGCCTCTTATTTTATCAAGCCATTGCTCTACACGCAAGTTTTTTTTTGTCATTTTTTTTAGTTTTTTTTTTTGAATACTAATATTATTCATAAAAATCAAACCAGCCTATGATATTTATTATGGGACCCCAAAAATTCAAATTATTACCCCACAGTCTAAAGGACGTCCATTGTGGCATTTTAATTTAATGGATGAAAAAAAATGATGAAAATTTTCATTGGACAACCAAACTTCCAAAATCTATGCTTTTAAACTTAATCATGAATTAAATTAAGAGTCGAGGAAATAATAATTATTTGATATGTAGTTTTTATGTGAGAAAAGATGTTATTATATGAATGATAAAGGAATTTTACTTCTTTTTGTTATCATTGTTGTTTTTTTTAAACAAACATTTTGTTTCCACACCCCCCAACTTAGAATGAAACTGTCCCTAGTTTCATAAAAACAAAATTTAGAATGGGGTAGAGGAATAAAAAGGGGAGTTCAATAAGGAAATTGAAATATGAGGATCATGGAATTAAGTCACCTGGTGGTTGAAGTTTGAAGTTCTGGCCGCTCGAATTTATTCCTTTGATATCCATGTCGCTTGCAAAGTTCCCTAGTGGAAAAAAGGAAAAACAAAACAAACAAAACAAACAAAAACAAACAATATATATATATATATATATAATAAAGGAAGTAAAATATAAGAATATATATAAAAATTATAGAATAAGGAAGCACAAGAAGCCGCAGGTCAGTGGTAAGCGCGCGCCCCTGTCTCCCTTCGGTCCCGGGTTCGAGTCCCCGCGGCTTCGCCGGTTGTGAAGGGGTTTGCCCCACGGCCTATGGCGTGTCCCTTTTTTAATTATTATATTATTTTTATTATTTTTCTTATTTATTTTTGTTTTTTAATTTTTTTAACCTAAAAACACATTAAAAAAACAAACTGATGATACATTGTCTTCTTTTTAAATTTTTGGGTAAGGTATTACTCAAGGATCACACCACGTGACACGGATGAATATGGTGATCCCCTTTCGTACCCATCCATACTCATTATAGAAGAACAGGTCAACAGTTTATTTTTTTCCAAAATATCAAAATTTATTATTAACCCTATTTAAAATATAAAGTTGATTAAAACAACCAAATTATTGGAAACTTGAAAACCATGGGTTGCCTCCCATTCAGCGCTTTGTTTAACGTCGTTAGCCCGACATGGACCCTAAATCTATTAATTTTTTCCTGGTTCATAGGTTGGCTCAGTTAACTCAACCTCTATTTCCTGTTTATTGAATGATTCAATGAATGGTTTTAACCTTTGACCATTGACCTTGAAAATGTAACCACTTGTGGGATCTTGAATCTCTACTGCCCCATGGGGGTACACATAATGCACTATGAAAGGTCTTGACCATCTAGACCTTAAATTTCCTGGGTGTAAATGAAGTTTTGAACTATACAAGAGCACAAGTTTTCCTGGTTCAAAATGTTTGACCTTGATATTCTTAGATTGGTAGGCTTGAACTCTTACTTTATTGATCCTTGAATTTTCATAAGCCTCCATCCTTAGTTCCTCCAGTTCATTGAGATCTAATTTCCTTTTTGTTCCGGCCAATGAGAGGTCATAATCCATTTTCTTAACTGCCCAAAAGGCCTTATGTTCAATCTCTACTGGCAAATGGCATGCTTTACCATAAACCAACCTATATGTGGACATTCCTAAAATGGTTTTATATGCGGTTCTATAGGCCCAAAGAGCATCTAAGAGTTTCTCAGACCAATCTTTACTAGAGGGGTTGACTGTTTTTTCAAGAATTTGCTTAATCTCCATATTCGCTAACTCAACTTGACCATTGGTTTGAGGATGGTATGCAGTGGACACTTTATGAGAAATACCATACTTAGACATGAGTGAAGCGAATGGGTGGTTGCAGAAATGGGTTCCCCGATCACTGATTATAGCCCTAGGAATTCCAAATCTTGAAAATATGTTCTCTTTTAGAAATCAAATCACAACTTGATGATCATTGGACTTAGTGGGAATGGACTCAACCCATTTTGAGACATAATCAACATCTAAGAGTATGTAGAGGTATCCCCGAGAGTTTGGTAAGGGACCCATGAAATCAATTCCCCAACAGTCAAATATTTCAACCACTAAGATGGGAGTGAGTGGCATTTGATTCCTTTTTATGATAGACCCTACTTGTTGACACCTAGGGTAGCTTTGAAAAAATGTGTAGGAGTCCCTTAAGAGGGTGGGACAAAAAATACCACAATGAAGAATCTTATCAGATGTTTTCTTAGAGGAAAAGTGACCTACACATGCCTCGCTATGACAGAATTTAAGGATGGACTCTTGTTCAGATTCTGGAACACACCTCCTAATGACTTGATCAAGGCAGAACTTATAGAGGTATGGATCATCAAAAACATAGTGTCTAACATCAGAATGGAATTTCATTCGAGCTTGAGTCCCTAAGAATTTTGGAATGACTCCTATCACTAAGAAATTTGCTATGTCAGCATACCAAGGGCAGTCACTCACAGAGTATAAGTGTTCATCAGGAAATGAATCAGACACAGAAAGGTGATTTGAGTTGTCTTTGAATTCCATCCTAGAGAGGTGATCAGCTAAAACATTTTCAACTCCCTTTTTATCCTTGATTGTGAGGTCAAATTATTGTAAGAGAAGGACCCACCTAATCAGTCTAGCCTTAGAATCTTGTTTTTGGAAGAGGTATTTTAGTGCAGAATGGTCAGTGAACACAGTGATGGGTGATCCTAAGAGGTAGGACCTAAACTTCTCTAAGGAAAACACAATAGCAAGTAACTCCTTTTCATTGGTGGTGTAGTTGATTTGGGCATCATTTAAGGATTTTCTTGCATAAGCAATGACATAAGGAGTTTTATCACAACGTTGTCCTAACACAGCTCCAACAGTAAAGTCACTGGCATCACACATAAGTTCAAAAGGAAGGTTCCAATTTGGATATTTCATAATGGGAGGAGAGGTGAGAGAGGATTTGAGGGTTGAGAATGAACCCTCATAGCTTTCTGTCCAAACAAATGGAGCATCCTTTACTAAGAGAGCACAAAGGGGACGGGATATTGAACTAAAGTCCTTGATGAATCTTCTATAGAAACCAGCATGTCCTAAGAAAGACCTCACTTCCTTGACAGTTTTGGGTGATGGAAGGTGACGAATGATGTCAACCTTTTCTTTATAAACTTCAATCCCCCTACTCGAGACCAGATGGCCTAGAACAAGTCTCTCTTTAACCATGAAATGGCATTTTTCCCAGTTTAGGACTAGATCCTTTTCTTCACATATTGACAAGACTCTCTCAACATTCTGCAGACATCCTTCAAAAGTATCCCCAAACACAGAGAAGACATCCATGAATACCTCTAAAAAATCCCCCACCATGTCTGAGAAGATTCCCATCATGCACCGCTGGAAGGTTCCAGGGGAATTGCATAACCTGAAGGGCATGCGTTTGAAGGCAAAGGTACCTAAATGACATGTGAATGTAGTCTTCCCTTGATCCTTTAGGGAGACCTCAATTTGATTGTACCCTGAGTACCCATCTAAGAAACAGTAGAAGGCATGACTTGCCACTCTCTCAAGGACTTGGTCAATGAATGGTAAGGGGAAATGGTCCTTCTTGGTGAATGAGTTTAGTTTCATATAGTCAATGCAGACCCTCCATCCACTACTCACCCTTGTTGGAAGAATCTCTCCATCCTCATTGGTTATCACTGTGATTCCATCCTTTTTTAGAACCACTTGGATTGGGCTCACCCATTCACTCTCAGCTATGGGATATATGATACCAGCTTTCAACAATTTCAGAAGTTCATTCCTTACTACCTCCATGAGAATAGGATTGAGTCGCCGTTGAGGTTGACGACATGGCTTTGAATCAGATTCTAGAACAATCCTATGAGTCCTGATAAGTGGGCTAATCCCAGGAATATCAGAAAGGGTCCGACCAATGGATTTCTTATGCTTCCTAAGGACATCTAGAAGCATCCTCTCATGATTGGCTTCAAGAGAAGAAGAAATGACAATAGGATGTGTTTGATTGTCCCCTAGGAAATCATACTTGAGTGTAGCAGGAATTTCGTTCAATTCAAGATCAGGTTGGTTAAGAATTTCAGCATAAGATTGGGACATTGGATCAAGATCAATTTCTTTTTTTAGAGTTTCAGATAGGATCGATTCCCCACATGTAGAAGTTTCAGCTACTAGATTGGCTTGATTAGATTTAGGGAAGTAAATTGGAGTGGTCTCCATGAAAGTGGTTTCTTGAAAGGTTTCACTGATTGTTGAACCTAAGACTTCATCATAAGAGCAATTTGAAAATGATTCAATCCAAGGAGATAAACTTCCTTTATATGAACAAAGGAAATCAATCTCATCCTAACTTAAACATTCATCAAATATTCCTTGATGTTCCATGGATTCATTATCAATGCTTCCTATCATGCTTACTTCATGAATGTCCTCATCATCCCCTATTTGTGATCTTGCATTATAGATGTTCAAGTCTAGACTCATATTCCCAAAGGTGATGGTCATGTTCCCATTTCGGACTCGGATAACAGAGTTGATTGTTGCAAGGAAAGGACGACCAAGGATGATTGGGGTTTGTTCCTTATTTCCTAAATTTGGATGGTTCTCAAGGACAATGAAATCAGCAGGGTAGATGAAGTTTTCAACCTTTACCAGAACTTCCTTTAAAATCCCCTTTGGAACCCTAATGCTACGATCAGCAAGCTAAATTGTGACAGATGTGGGTTGGAGTTCTTCTAGGCCTAACTGGCAGTACACAGCATATGGGATGAGATTGACACTAGTACCTCGGTCACACAAAGCCTTGACAACTTTGCTCTCTCCTAGTTCAACATCGATGTAAGGGCAACCTGGGTCTTTCAACTTAGGAGGAATGGTCCCTTGAATGGCGGTACTCACATTAGCAGCCAAAAGGACTTGGTGTTTATGTGAAAATTTTCTTTTAAAAGTGCACAAGTCCTTAAGGTACTTTGAGTAGGCAGGTATGGTTTGGATTGCATCGAGAAGGGGTATGTTCAACTTGACTTGTGAAAATATTTCCCTCAATGTTTCATTCAGTTCAGGCTTGGGTTTCCCCCTCATGTGTTGAGGAAATGGTGCAGGTTGTGGGGTTGTTTGTTGAAGAGTTGTTTCCTTGAAAATGTTATCAGTTTCCTCAGTTTGATCTTGTGGTTCATTTGAATTTTCATCCAAGTTTGAATCTTCGGGTGGGTTCTGAATTATTTGTTCAGGTTTCTCAATTTATTTCCCACTTCTTAAAACAGTCACAACCTTTAGTTGTTCAAGAGTTTTTTGAGCACAACTTGACTCTCCCTTTGTTGTTTGTTGTGGAATGGATTGGGTAGGAATGGGTGCCTTCCCAGTTTTGATTGTTTGAAGTTCTTATTTAAGGGAAGAGACTTCTGAGTTCATCCTTTCCATTTGTTTGCACAGTTGTTCTAGTAGGCTTTGTGGAACAGTTTGGGTTGGTGCCTGAGTAGATTGGTTTATCCCAGGGGGATATTTTGGAGGTGGGATGGTCTGTTGAAAATGGACCGGTTGATGTTGGTATTGGATAGGTTGGGTTTGGAACATGTTATGGGTTTGGTAGTTCTGATGGGGGTAAGGATTTTGTCCATGTGGTTGGCTAGGTTGTTGGTTATCTTTCCAGTGGAAGCCTGGGTGGTCATTATACCTTGGGTTGAAGTTGTTTTGGTATTGAGGCTTTTTAAAGTTCAAAGAATTTACTTCCGCTGGGGGTCCTCCTAAAATAACATCCTTAATGGATGGAATGGTTGGGCAGTTTTCTGTCTTATGGTCATGTTTGTCACAAATTTTTCAAACAGGGTCAACAGTTTGGATTTCATGGACTTTCCTAAGGTCTATCTCTTCAACCTTCCTAGAGAGTGCTGTGAGTTTATCCCTAAGGCTTTCATCTTCTCTAAGTGTATGAATTCCAGTAGTTATTTGTGGCTTTTCAGAATAAGGTGAAGTTCCCCAAGTTTGGTTTTGTTCAGCCAGACTTTCCAGATACTCGTAAGCATTATTTGGGGCCTTGTTTTTAAAAGTTCCATTACACATCATGTCAATGAATTGTTTATTACCCGGACCCAACCCTTCATAGAAAATTCTCACTTGTTCAGGTATGGAAAACCCATGGTGTGGAACCATGTTTATGGTGTCTTTGAACCTCTCCCATGTTTCATAGAATGACTCTCCCTCTTTTTCAAAAAAGTTTTGGATACTCTTTTTAAGTGCAATTGTTTTGTGGTGGGGAAAGTATTTTTTGTAGAATTCTCTTTGTAGTTGGTCCCAAGAGTTTATGGATCATGGTCTCAAATTGTTTAGCCAATTTTTAGCTCGATCCTTTAAAGAAAAAGGAAATATCCTCATCTTAGCATATTCTAGTTGATGTGGGGGGCACATGGTTTCTACAATGTCATTGAACTCCTTAATGTGCAGGTATGGCATCTCGGACTCCATTCCATGGAATGTGGGAAGGTGGTTTAGGACATGGGGTTTAAAGATGTAGTTGGAATCTCCTAGAGAATTGTGTCTAATTCATGAGGGGGCATTGGTCTAAGAAGGTGTGAGGTAGTCATTCATGGTTTGATCAATTGCATTCCCCAAGTTTGGGGCTGCCTCATTTGGGTTTCCATTTTGGTTCCCACCTGGGTTTATGAGTTGGTTTCTTTGAAGACCTTCCATTGAAATTGGATCAATTTTGGACTCTAGAGTATTAGAAAGATTAGGATCTAATGGAAAGATTTACCTTGGTGTACTTGACTCCCCAACCCCAGGACTATCCACCCTAACTAGACGGTTTGATTGATCGCGGGTGTAGACGGACATGCGCCAAAGAAAAAAAACGAGAAAGGGACAAGATAAGAGAATTTGGATGAGAAAAGAAGAAATGGGGGAGAATAGAATGGGTGTTTAGATGACTTACTTGGGTCCCTGGAAACGGCGCCAAAATTTGATTCTCGCTCAAATTTACCCAAGAGATGAAGGTAGAACGGTCCTTGTAGTCCAGCTTGGGTTATCGAATCCACAGAGACCTAAGAAGTAACCTATAGACACGCACATTCTAAGGACTGTTTTTGGCTATGAAGTGGCCAACTTTGGGTTGATTTTAGATGGGTTTAAGTGAAATCTAAGATACTTAAGTGAATTCAAATTAAAAGAATGAGTTGATCCAAGGTTATCGCTCGGGGTGGATTGGATGAATTACTTTTTTAATGATTTCAATTTCTTAAATTTGAGATGGGTTCATTTAAGGAGATAAAACAACATCATCACTTACTGGCTTAATACGTACACCATTTAATACTAATCACCTATACACTTGAAGGATCAAAGTTTTGAGCACTTCAAGGTAAAGGTTCGTATTAGCACTTGAAGTGTGTGACCTTAAATTCAACAAGGACGATGGAGTTTAAAAATCATCAAATAAAAATCTCAATTAAAGAAGTGAATATAAATTAATGAGGTGATAAATAACATCCAATCAAGCCCCTTGCTACTCCCTTGGATCAACCCATGAGTGGGTTAGCCCTCCATTGATCCCATGGTTTCAATGGATGCGGAAAGTAGACTCATGAGGGAGGAAATGGAGAGGTAAAGAAAACAACAAAAATAAAATGATCACTCCACCGTTGTGTGAATAATTTCACAAGGTTTGGTGTGAATAAATTCACAGCTTGATCCAATGGTATCAAAGTGATATGAATAACAACAGAATAAGAGTAGAAGAAGAGCTTTTATTAAGAAACTAAAGTGAATTGACCAACTTACATGTGAAAGACAAATTCGAGACAACAAAATTGCAGCATAACATTACAATTGAACAAATCACCAAAGATCTCCAACTCCTTCACCACCACTGCCTTAAATAGGCATTTTGGGAGCCTTGGGTCGAGCCTCCAACAGTACAAATCATCTCAATTAATTTTGGTAGGCCATAGGTGGTGGAAAGCTTGTGGAATTTGAACTTTTCTACATTTGACCCGAGGTGGCAGCCAGCTTTCCTTCACCGAACAGACCCATCTGGAAGGCCTTCTATGCGGCCGAATCAGAGTGGGCCATAGATGAAGACAATGGAGCTACAGATGTCTTCTAACCTCATGTAAAATTTGGGCCCATTTGAAGTTGTGGATTCCGAGATAGGATCAAATTAGTGGGCCGTTTTTCTGGGCCGCAGAATCTGGCCCAGAATTGTATCTCTAACTTGGGCCGCCTCAATGACCACCATAGAGGCCGAATTAGCATTGTATCATGAAGATTGATTTGTTACTATACATTTATTATAGAATACCACGAAATTTGGGATTAATTGGGCCTGTATGTTGGGTCCCACAGTCTCATCAGTGGGATGGTGTCCAATCTGTCTTCTCTAGAATTGCTTCCTTTCATCACAAAATATCTCCATCTTCTTCCATGAATTCTCCATTGATCCCTGAATGAATAATGTTCACATTTAAGTGTAGATAAAATTCCCAAAATATCAAATTAAAAAATTGATAATTACATTCCTTATAATCAGATGACTCATTGGGCCTAAATTGGTGTATATTAGGCATGAAGTGCACAAATGATGAGAATGAATGTTCATAATGAAAATGCACTAACTCAGGCCCATAAGATCAAAAATGAACATTTAATACCATTAAAATGTAATTAAAATATATGTTTTTATTGGATAATCACACCCCCCCAACTTGATATTTGCTAGTCCCGAGCAAATTATTCAATGATTTTATTTGAATTCCTTTCTTCAAACACATTATAACAAACAGTGCTCACAATGTAAACTGCACACAAATATATTTTTATAACCTATCAAGATAATTTAAAACAAGATGAATTTAAAATCAGATCCCAATCCCAAGCTCATTACTTTGATCAAATCCATCATCATACTTCATCCAACTCAATTAGGTGTAATGATGTGTTGTGTATCACAATGGATATGGGGGATCATTTTCATTCAAGGGGGAAATCATAGAAGCGCTAGGTGGAATCACATTTAATCCTAATATGAGTATTCTTCATTCTTTTTTTTGATTTTTCTTTTGCAATATTTCCATAGTATTTGAGATTGCAGTTAATCAAATTAACCCATGTAGCAAGACTTTGCCGATGACTCCCAAACTCAAAGGCCTTAGGGCACCAAATGAAGCCCACATACTCGGGAATCGTCTCGAGTTAACTAAATCAAAAACAAAGTCATATTACCATAAATAGAGATATATTGAAAAACTCAGGGCTAGAAAACTCTGGAGTCACGATCCCGAAGTGCCGAAAGCCTCTTATTTTATCAAGCCATTGCTCTACACGCAAGTTTTTTTTGTCATTTTTTTTTATTTTTTTATTTTTTGAATACTAATATTATTCATAAAAATCAAACCAGCCTATGCTATTTATTATGGGACCCCAAAAATTCAAATTATTACCCCACAGTCTAAAGGACGTGCATTGTGGCATTTTAATTTAATGGATGAAAAAAAATGATGAAAATTTTCATTTGACAACCAAACTTCCAAAATCAATGCTTTTAAACTTAATCATGAATTAAATTAAGAGTCAAGGAAATAATAATTATTTGATATGTAGTTTTTATGTGAGAAAAGATGTTATTATATGAATGATAAAGGAATTTTACTTCTTTTTGTTATCATTGTTGTTTTTTTTTAACAAACATTTTGTTTCCACACCCCCCAACTTAGAATGAAACTGTCCCTAGTTTCGTAAAAACAAAATTTAGAATGTGGTAGAGGAATAAAAAGGTGAGTTCAATAAGGAAATTGAAATATGAGGATCATGGAATTAAGTCACCTGGTGGTTGAAGTTTGAAGTTCTTGCCGCTCGAATTTATTCCTTTGATATCCATGTCGCTTGCAAAGTTCCCTAGTGGAAAAAGGAAAAACAAAACAAATAAAACAAACAAAAACAAACAATATATATATATATATATTTATATAATAAAGGAAGTAAAATATAAGAATATATATAAAAATTATATAATAAGGAAGCACAAGAAGTCGCAAGTCAGTGGTAAGCACGCGCCCCTGTCTCCCTTCGGTCCCGGGTTCGAGTCCCCGCGGCTTCGCCGGTTGTGACGGGGTTTGCCCCACGGCCTATGGCGTGTCCCTTTTTTAATTATTATATTATTATTTTTATTTCTGTTATTTATTTTTGTTTTTTAATTTTTTTAACATAAAAACACATTAAAAAAAACAAACTGATGATACATTGTCTTCTTTTTAAATTTCTGGGTAAGGTATTACTCAAGAATCACACCACGTGACACGGATGAATATGGTTCTCCCCTTTCATACCCATCCATACTCATTATAGAAGAACAGGTCAACAGTTTATTTTTTTTCGAAATATCAAAATGTCTTATTAACCCTATTTAAAATATAAAGATGATTAAAACAACGAAATTATTGGAAACTTGAAAACCATGGGTTGCCTCCCATTCAGCACTTTGTTTAATGTCATTAGCCCGAAATGGACCCTAAATCTATTAATTTTTTCCTGGTTCATAGGTTTTCTCAGTTAACTCAACCTCTATTTCCTGTTTATTGAATGATTCAATGAATGGTTTTAACCTTTGACCATTGACCTTGAAAATGTAACCAATTGTGGGATCTTGAATCTCTACTGCCCCATGGGGGTACACATAATGCACTATGAAAGGTCATTACCATCTAGACCTTAACTTTCCTGGGTGTAAATGAAGTTTTGAACTATACAAGAGCACAAGTTTTCCTGGTTCAAAATGTTTGACCTTGATATTCATAGATTGGTAGGCTTGAACTCTAGCTTTATTGATCCTTGAATTTTCATAAGCCTCCATCCTTAGTTCCTCTAGTTCATTGAGATCTAATTTCCTTTTTGTTCCATCCAATGAGAGGTCATAATCCATTTTCTTAATTGCCCAAAAGGCCTTATGTTCAATCTCCACTGGCAAATGGCATGCTTTACCATAAACCAACATATATGGTGACATTCCTAAAATGGTTTTATATGCGGTTATATAGGCCCAAAGAGCATCTAAGAGTTTCTCAGACTAATCTTTCCTAGAGGGGTTGACAGTTTTTTCAAGAATTTTCTTAATCTCCCTATTCGCTAACTCAGCTTCACCATTGGTTTGAGTATGGTATGTAGTGGACACTTTATGAGAAATACCATACTTAGACATGAGTTAAGATAATGGGCGGTTGCAGAAATGGGTTCCTCGATCACTGATTATAGCCCTAGGAATTCCAAATCTTGAAAGTATGTTCTCTTTTAGAAATAGAATCACAACTTGATGATCATTGGACTTAGTGGGAATGGACTCAACCCATTTTGAGACATAATAAACAGCTAAGAGTATGTAGAGGTATCCCTGAGAGTTTGGGAAGGGACCCATGAAATCAATTCCCCAACATTCAAATATTTCAACCACCAAGATGGGAGTGAGTGGTATTTGATTCCTTTTTGTGATAGACCCTACTTGTTGACACCTAGGACAGCTTTGACAAAATGTGTAGGAGTCCCTTGAGAGGGTGGGAAAAAAAGACAACATTGAAGAATCTTATCAGATGTTTTCTTAGAGGAAAAGTGACCTCCACATGCCTCACTATGACAGAATTTAAGGATGGACTCTTGTTCAGATTCTGGAACACACCTCCTAATGACTTGATCAGGGCAGAACTTATAGAGGTATGGATCATCAAACACATAGTGTCTAACATCAGAAAGGAATTTCCTTCAAGCTTGAGTCCCTAAGAATTTTGGAATGACTCTTGTCACTAATAAATTTTCTATGTCAGCATACCAGGGGCAGTCACTCACAGAGTATAAGTGTTCATCAGGAAACGAATCAGACACAGAAAGGTGATTTGAGTTGTCTTTGAATTCCATCCTAGAGAGGTGATCAGCTACAACATTTTCAACTCCCTTTTTATCCTTGATTGTGAGGTCAAATTCTTGTAAGAGAAGGACCCACCTAATCAGTCTAGCCTTAGCATCTTGTTTTTGGAAGAGGTATTTTAGTGCAGAATGGTCAGTGAACACAGTGATGGGTGATCCTAAGAGGTAGGACCTAAACTTCTCTAAGTAAAACACAATAGCAAGTAACTCCTTTTTAGTGGTGGTGTAGTTGATTTGGGCATCATTTAAGGATTTTCTTGCATAAGCAATGACATGACGAGTTTTATCACAACGTTGTCCTAACACAGCTCCAACAGTAAAGTCACTGGCATCACACATAAGTTCAAAATGAAGGTTCCAATTTGGAGATTTCATAATGGGAGGAGAGGTGAGAGAGGATTTGAGGGTTGAGAATGAACCCTCATAGCTTTCTGTCCAAACAAATGGAGAATCCTTTACTAAGAGAGCACAAAGGGGATGGGATATTGAACTAAAGTCCTTGATGAATCTTCTATAGAAACCAGCATGTCCTAAGAAAGAACTCACTTCCTTGACAATTTTGGGTGATGGAAGGTGATGAATGATGTCAACCTTTGCTTTATCAAATTCAATCCCCCTACTCGAGACCAGATGGCCTAGAACAAGTCCCTCTTTAACCATGAAATGGCATTTTTTCCAGTTTAGGACCAGATTCTTTTCTTCACATCTTGACAAGACTCTCTAAATATTCTGCAGACATCCTTCAAAAGTATCCCCAAACACAGAGAAGTCATCCATGAAGACCTCTAGAAAATCCCCTACCATGTCTGAGAAGATTCCCATCATGCACCTCTAGAAGGTTCCAGGGGCATTGAATAACCCGAAGGGCATGCGTTTGAAGGCAAAGGTACCGAAAGGACATGTGAATGTAGTCTTCCCTTGATCCTCTAGGGAGACCTCAATTTGATTGTACCCCGAGTACCCATCTAAGAAATAGTAGAAGGCATGACCTACCACTCTCTCAAGGACTTGGTCAATGAATGGTAAGGGGAAATGGTCCTTCTTGGTGAATGAGTTTAGTTTCCTATAGTCAATGCAGACCCTCCATCCACTACTCACCCTTGTTGGAAGAATCTCTCCATTCTCATTGGTTATCACTGTGATTCCAGCCTTTTTTGGAACCACTTTGATTGGGCTCACCCATTCACTCTTAGCTATGGGATATATGATACCATCTTTCAACAATTTCAGAAGTTCTTTCCTTACTACCTCCATGAGATTAGGATTGAGTCACCGTTGAGGTTGATGACATAGCTTTGAATCAGATTCCAGAACAATCCTATGAGTCCCGATAAGTGGGCTAATCCCAGGAATATCAGAAAGGGTCCAACCAATGGATTTCTTATGATTTCTAAGGAAATCTAGAAGCATCCTCTCATCATTGGCTTCAAGAGAAGAATAAATGACAATAGGATGTGTTTGATTGTCCCCTAGGAAAGAATACTTGAGTGTAGCAGGAAGTTCCTTCAATTCAAGATCAGGTTGGTTCAGAATTTCAGCATAATATTGGGACATTATATCAAGATCAATTTCTTTTTTTAGAGTTTCAGAAAGGATTGATTCCCCACATGTAGAAGTTTCAGCTACTAGATTGGCTTGATTAGATTTAGGGAAGTAAATTGGAGTGGTCTCTATGAAAGTGGTTTCTTGAAAGGTTTCACTGATTGTTGAACCTAAGACTTCATCATAAGAGCAATTTGAAAATGATTCAATCCAAGGAGATAAACTTCCTTTATATGAACAAAGGAAATCAATCTCATCCTAACTTAAACATTCATCAAATATTCCTTGATGTTCCATGGATTCATTATCAATGCTTCCTATCATGCTTACTTCATGAATGTCCTCATAATCCTCTATTTGTGAGCTTGCATTATAGATGTTCAAGTCTAGACTCATATTCCTAAAGGTGATGGTCATGTTCTCATTTCAAACTCGGATAACAGAGTTGATTGTTGCAAGGAAAGGACGACCAAGGATGATTGGGGTTTTTTCCTTATTTCCTAAATTTGGATGGTTGTCAAGGACAATGAAATCAGCAGGGTATATGAAGTTTTCAACCTTTACCAGAACGTCCTTTAAAATCCCCTTTGGAACCCTAATGCTACGATCAGCAAGCTGAAGTGTGACAGATGTGGGTTGGAGTTCTTCTTGGCCTAAGTGGTAGTACACAGCATATGGGATGAGATTGACACTAGCACCTAGGTCACACAAGGCCTTGACAACTTTTCTCTCTCCTAGTTCAACATTGATTTAAGGGAAACCTGGGTCTTTCAACTTAGGAGGAATGGTCCCTTGAATGGTGGTACTCACATTAGCAGCCAAAAGGACTTGGTTTTTATGTGAAAATTTTCTTTTAAAAGTGAAAAAGTCCTTAAGGTACTTTGAGTAGGTAGGTATGGTTTGGATTGCATCGAGAAGGGGTATGTTCAACTTGACTTGTGAAAATATTTCCCTCAATGTTTCATTTAGTTCAGGCTTGGGTTTCCCCCTCATGCGTTGAGGAAATGGTGCAGGTTGTGGGGTTGTTTGTTGAAGAGTTGTTTCCTTGAAAATTTTATCAGTTTCCTCAGTTTGATCTTGTGGTTCATTTGAATTTTCATCCAAGTTTGAATCTTCGGGTGGGTTCTGAATTAGTTGTTCAGGTTTCTCAATTGATTTCCCACTTCTTAAAACAGTCACAGCCTTTAGTTGTTCATGAGTTGTTTGAGCACAACTTGACTCTCCCCTTGTTGTTTATTGTGGAATGGCTTGGGTAGGCATGGGTGCCTTCCCAGTTTTGATTGTTTGAAGTTCTTGTTTAATGGAAGAGACTTCTGAGTTCATCATTTCCATTTGTTTGCACAGTTGTTCTAGTAGGCTTTGTAGAACAGTTTGGGTTGGTGCTTGAGTAGATTGGTTTATCCCAGGGGGATATTTTGGAGGTGGGATGGTTTGTTGAAAATGGACCGGTGGCTGTTGGTATTGGATAGGTTGGGTTTGGAACTGGTTATGGGTTTGGTAGTTCTGATGGGGGTAAGGATTTTGTCCCTGTGGTTGGCTAGGTTGTTGGTTATCTTTCCAGCGGAAGCCTGGGTGGTCGTTATACCTTGGGTTGAAGTTGTTTTGGTATTGAGGCTTTTGAAAGTTCAAAGAATTTAGTTCCGCTGGGGGTCCTCCTAAAAGAACATCCTTGATGGATGGAATGGCTGGGCAGTTGTCTGTCTTATGGTCATGTTTGTCACAAATTGTGCAAACAGGGTCAACAGTTTGGATTTCATGGACTTTCCTAAGGTCTATCTCTTCAACCTTCCAAGAGAGTGCTGCGAGTTTAGCCCTAAGGATTTCCTCTTCTCTAAGTGTATGAATTCCAGTGGTTCTTTGTGGCTTTTCAGAATAAGGTGAATTTCCCCAAGTTTGGTTTTATTCAGCCAGACTTTCCAGATACTCGTAAGCATCATTTGGGGCCTTGTTTTTAAAAGTTCCATTACACATCATGTCAATGAATTGTTTATTACCCGGGCCCAACCATTCATAGAAAATTCTCACTTGTTCAGGTATGGAAAACCCATGGTGTGGAACTATGTTTAGGGTGTCTTTTAACCTCTCCCATGTTTCATAGAATGACTCTCCCTCTTTTTCAAAAAAGTTTTGGATACTCTTTTTAAGTGCAATTGTTTTGTGGTGGGGAAAGTATTTTTTGTAGAATTCTCTTTGTAGTTGGTCCCAAGAGTTTATGGATGATGGTATCAAATTGTTTAGCCAATTTTTATCTCGATCCTTTAAAGAAAAAGGAAATAGCCTCATCTTATCAGATTCTAGTTGATGTGGGGGACACATGGTTTCTACAATGTCATTGAACTCCTTAATGTGCAAGTATGGCATCTCAGACTCCATTCCATGGAATGTGGGAAGGTGTTTTAGGACATGGGGTTTAAAGATATAGTTGGAATCTCCTAGGGAATTGTGTCTAATACATGAGGGGGCATTGGTCCAAGAAGGTGTGAGGTAGTCATTCATGGTTTGATCAATTGCATTCCCCAAGTTTGGGGCTGCCTCATTTGGGTTTCCATTTTGGTTCCCACCTAGGTTTATGAGTTGGTTTCTTTGAAGACCTTCCATTGAAATTGGCTTAATTTTGGACTCTAGAGTATTAGGAAGATTAGGATCTAATGGAAAGAGTTCCCTTTGTGTACTTTACTCCCCAACCCCAGGACTATCCACCCTAACTAGACGGTTTGATTGATCGCGGGTGTAGGCGGACATGCGCCAAAGAAAAAAAAACGAGAAAGGGACAAGATAAGAGAATTTGGATGAGAAAATGAGAAATTGGGGAGAATAGAATGGGTGTTTAGATGACTTACTTGGGTCCCCAGCAACGGCGCCAAAATTTGTTTCTCGCTCAAATTTACCCAAGAGATGAAGGTAGAACGGTCCTTGTAGTCTAGCTTGGGTTATCGAATCCACAGAGACCTAAGAAGTAACCTATAGACACGCACATTATAAGGACTATTTTTGGCTATGAAGTGGCCAACTTTGGGTTGATTTTATATGGGTTTAAGTGAACTCTAAGATACTTAAGTGAATTCAAATTAAAATAATGAGTTGATCCTAGATTATCGCTCGGGGTGGATTGGATGAATTACTTTTTTAATGATTTCAATTTCTTAAATTTGTGATGGGTTCATTTAAGGAGATAAAACAACATCATCACTTACTGGTTTAATGCCTACACCATTTAATACTAATCAGCTATACACTTGAAGGATCAAAGTTTTGAGCACTTCAAGGTAAAGGTTCGTATTAGCACTTGAAGTGTGTGGCCTTAAATTCAACAAGGACGATGGAGTTTAAAAATCATCAAATAAAAATCTCAATTAAAGAAGTGATTATACATTAATGAGGTGATAAATAACATCCAATCCACCCCCTTGCTACTCCCTTGGATCAACCCATAAGTGGGTTAGCCCTCCATTGATCCCATGGTTTCAATGGATGCGGAAAGTAGACTCATGAGGGAGGAAATGGAGAGGTAAAGAAAACAACAAAAATAAAATGATCACTCCACCGTTGTGTGAATAATTTCACAAGGTTTGGTGTGAATAAATTCACACCTTGATCCAACGGTATCAAAGTGATATGAATAACAACAGAATTATAGTAGAAGAAGAGCTTTTATTAAGAAACTAAAGTGAATTGAACAACTTACATGTGAAAGACAAATTCGAGACAACAAAATTGCAGCATAACATTACAATTGAACAAAGCACCAAAGATCTCCAACTCCTTCACCACCACTGCCTTAAATAGGAATTTTGGGATCCTTGGGTCGAGCCTCAAATAGTACAAAGCATCTAAATTAATTTTGGTAGGCCATAGGTGGTGGAAAGCTTGTGGAATTTGAACTTTTCCACATTTGACCCGAGGTGGCAGCCATCTTTCCTTCACCGAACAGACACATCTGGAAGGCCTTCTAGACTGCCAAATCAGAGTGGGCCATAGAAGAAGAAAATGGATATCCGGATGTCTTATAATCCCCTGTAAAATATGGGCCCATTTGGAGTTGTGTATTTAGAGATAGGATCAACTTAGTGGCCTGTTTTTCTGGGCCGCAGAATCTGGCCCAGAATTGTATCTCTAACTTGGGCCGCCTCAATGACCACCATAGAGGCCGAATTGTCATTGTATCATGAAGAGTGATTTGTTCCTATACATGTCTTCTAGAATCCCATGAAGGTTGGGATTAATTGGGCCTATATTTGGGGCCCCATAGTCTCATCAGTGGGATGGTGTCCAATCTGTCTTCTCTAGAATTGCTTCCTTTCATCACAAAATATCTCAATCTTCTTCCATGAATTCTCCATTGATCCCTGAATGAAAAATGTTCACATTTAAGTTTAGATAAAGTTACCAAAATATTAAATTAAAAAATTGATAATTACATTCCTTATAATCAGATGACTCATTGGGCCTAAATTTGTGTATATTAGGCATGAAGTGCACAAATGATGAGAATGAATGTTCATAATAAAAATGCACTAACTCAGGACCATAAGATCAAAAATGAACATTTAATACCATTAAAATGTAATTAAAATATATGTTTTTATTGGATAATCACACCCCCAACTTGATATTTTCTAGTCCCGAGCAAATAATTCAATGATTTTATTTGAATTTCTTTCTTCAAACACATTATAACAAACAGTGCTCACAATGTAAACTGCACACAAATATATTTTTATAACCTATCAAGATAATTTAAAACAAGATGAATTTAAAAGTATATCTCAATCCCAAGAACATTAATTTGATCAAATCCATCATCATACTTCATCCAACTCAATTAGGTGTAATGATGTGTTGTGTGTCACAATAGATATGGGGGTTCATTTTCATTCAAGGGGGAAATCATGGAAGCGCTAGGTGGAATCACATTTAATCCTAATATGAGTATTCTTCATTCTTTTTTTTTTTGATTTTTTTTTTTTTACAATATTTTCATAGTAATTGAGATTGCAGTTAATCAAATTAACCCATGTAGCAAGACTTTGCCGATGACTCCCAGACTCAAAGGCCTTAGGGCACCAAGTGAAGCCCACATACTCGGGCATCATCTTGAGTTAACTTAATCAAAAACAAATTCATATTACCATAAATAGAGATATATTGAAAAACTCAGGGCTAGAGAACTTTGGAGTCACGATCCCCAAGTGCCGAAAGCCTCACATTTTATCAAGCCATTGCTCTACATGCAAATTTTTTTTTTTTGTTTTTTTTTGAATACTCATATTATTCATAAAAATAAAACCAGACTATGCTATTTATTATGGGACCCCAAAAATTCAAATTATTACCCCACAGTCTAAAGGACGTGCATTGTGGCATTTTGATTTAATGGATGAAAAAAATGATGAAAATTTTCATTGGACAACCAAACTTCCAAAATCAATGCTTTTAAACTTAATCATGAATTAAATTAAGAGTCAAGGAAATAATAATTATTTGATATGTAGTTTTTATGTGAGAAAAGATGTTATTATATGAATTATAATGGAATTTTACTTCTTTTTGTTATCATTGTTGTTTTTTTTTAAACAAACATTTTGTTTCCACACCCCCCAACTTAGAATGAAACTGACCCTAGTTTCGTAAAAACAAAATTTAGAATGGGGTAGAGGAATAAAAAGGGGAGTTAAATAAGGAAATTAAAATATGAGGATCATGGAATGAAGTCACCTGGTGGTTGAAGTTTGAAGTTCTTGTCGCTCGAATTTATTCCTTTGATATCCATGTCACTTGCAAAGTTCCCTAGTGGAAAAAGGAAAAACAAAACAAACAAAACAAACAAAAACAAACAATATATATATATATATATATAATAAAGGAAGTAAAATATAAGAATATATATAAAAATTATAGAATAATTAAGCACAAGAAGCCGCATGTCAGTGGTAAGCACGCTCCCCTGTCTCCCTTCGGTTCCGGGTTCGAGTCCCCGCTGCTTCGCCGGTTGTGACGGGGTTTTCCCCACGACCTATGGTGTGTCCCTTTTTTAATTATTATATTACTATTTTTATTTTTGTTATTTATTTTTGTTTTTTAATTTTTTTAACCTAAAAACACATTAAAAAAACAAACTGATGATACATTGTCTTCTTTTTAAATTTCTGGGTAAGGTATTACTCAAGGATCACACCACGTGACACGGATGAATATGGTGCTCCCCTTTCGTACCCATCCATACTCATTATAGAAGAACAGGTCAATAGTTTATTTTTTTTTCAAAATATCAAAATGTCTTATTAAACCTATTTAAAATATAAAGTTGATTAAAAAAACAAAATTATTGGAAACTTGAAAACCATGGGTTGCCTCCCATTCAGCGCTTTGTTTAACGTCGTTAGCCCGACATGGACCCTAAATATATTAATTTTTTCCTAGTTCATAGGTTGGCTCAGTTAACTCAACCTCTATTTCCTGTTTATTGAATGATTCAATGAATGGTTTTAACCTTTGACCATTAACCTTGAAAATGTAACCACTTGTGGGATCTTGAATCTCTACTGCCCCATGGGGGTACACATAATGCACTATGAAAGGTCCTGACCATCTAGACCTTAACTTTCCTGGGTGTAAATGAAGTTTTGAACTATACAAGAGCACAAGTTTTCCTGGTTTAAAATGTTTGACCTTGATATTCTTAGATTGGTAGGCTTGAAATCTAGCTTTATTGATCCTTGAATTTTCATAATCCTCCATCCTTAGTTCCTCCAGTTCATTGAGATCTAATTTCCTTTTTGTTCCGGCCAATGAGAGGTCATAATCCATTTTCTTAATTGCCCAAAAGGCCTTATGTTCAATCTCCACTGGAAAATGGAATGCTTTACCATAAACCAACCTATATGGGGACATTCCTAAAATGGTTTTATATGCGGTTCTATAGGCCCAAAGAGCATCTAAGAGTTTCTCAGACCAATCTTTCCTAGAGGGGTTGACAGTTTTTTCAAGAATTTGCTTAATCTCCCTATTCGCTAACTCATCTTGACCATTGGTTTGAGGATGGTATGCAGTTGACACTTTATGAGAAATACCATACTTAGACATGAGTGAAGCGAATGGGCGGTTGCAGAAATGGGTTCCTCGATCACTGATTATAGCCCTAGGAATTCCAAATCTTGAAAATATGTTCTCTTTTAGAAATCGAATCACAACTTGATGATCATTGGACTTAGTGGGAATGGCCTCAACCCATTTTGAGACATAATCAATAGCTAATAGTATGTAGAGGTATCCCCAAGAGTTTGGGAAGGGACCCATGAAATCAATTCCCCAACAGTCAAATATTTCAACCACTAAGATGGGAGTGAGTGGCATTTGATTCCTTTTTGTGATAGACCCTACTTGTTGACACCTAGGACAGCTTTGACAAAATGTGTAGGAGTCCCTTGAGAGGGTGGTCCAAAAAAGACCACATTGAAGAATCTTAGCAGATGTTTTCTTAGAGGAAAAGTGACCTCCACATGCCTCACTATGACAAAATTTAAGGATGGACTCTTGTTCAGATTCTGGAATACACCTCCTAATGACTTGATCAGGGCAGAACTTATAGAGGTATGGATCATCAAACACATAGTGTCTAACATCAGAAAGGAATTTCCTTCGAGCTTGAGTCCCTAAGAATTTTGGAATGACTCCTGTCACTAAGAAATTTGCTATGTCAGCATACCAAGGGTAGTCACTCATAGAGTATAAGTGTTCATCAGGAAATGAATTAGACACAGAAAGGTGATTTGAGTTGTCTTTTAATTCCATCCTAGAGAGGTGATCAGCTACAACATTTTCAACTCCCTTTTTATCCTTGATTATAAGGTCAAATTCTTGTAAGAGAAGGACCCACCTAATCAGTCTAGCCTTAGCATCTTGTTTTTGGAAGAGGTATTTTAGTGCAGAATGGTCAGTGAACACAGTGATGGGTGATCCTAAGAGGTAGGACCTAAACTTCTCTAAGGCAAACACAATAGCAAGCAACTCCTTTTCAGTGGTGGTGTAGTTGATTTGGGCATCATTTAAGGATTTTCTTGCATAATCAATGACATAAGGAGTTTTATCACAACGTTGTCCTAACACAGCTCCAACAGTAAAGTCACTGGCATCACACATAAGTTCAAAAGGAAGATTCCAATTTGGAGATTTCATAATGGGAGGAGAGGTGAGAGAGTATTTGAGGGTTGAGAATGAACCCTCACAGCTTTCTGTCCAAACAAATGGAGCATCCTTTACTAAGAGAGCACAAAGGGGACAGGATATTGAACTAAATTCCTTGATGAATCTTCTATAGAAACCATCATGTCCTAAGAAAGGCCTCACTTCCTTGACATTTTTGGGTGATGGAAGGTGACGAATGATGTCAACCTTTGCTTTATCAACTTCAATCCCCCTACTCGAGACCAGATGGCCTAGAACAAGTCCCTCTTTAACCATGAAATGGCATTTTTTCCAGTTTAGGACCAGATTCTTTTCTTCACATCTTGAAAAGACTCTCAACATTCTGTAGACATCCTTCAAAAGTATCCCCAAACACAGAGAATTCATCCATGAAGACCTCTAGAAAATCCCCTACCATGTCTGAGAAGATTCCCATCATGCACCGCTGGAAGGTTCCAGGGGCATTGCATAACCTGAAGGGCATGCATTTGAAGGCAAAGTTACCGAAAGGACATGTGAATGTAGTCTTCCCTTAATCCTCTAGGGAGACCTCAATTTGATTGTACCCCGAGTACCCATATAAGAAACAGTAGAAGGCATGACCTGCCACTCTCTCAAGGACTTGGTCAATGAATGGTACGGGGAAATGGTCCTTCTTGGTGAATGAGTTTAGTTTCCTATAGTCAATGCAGACCCTTCATCCACTACTCACCCTTGTTGGAAGAATCTCTCCATCCTCATTGGTTATCACTGTGATTCCAGCCTTTTTTGGAACCAGTTGGATTGGGCTCACCCATTCACTCTCAGCTATGGGATATATGATGCCATCTTTCAACAATTTCATAAGTTCTTTCCTTACTACCTCCTTGAGATTAGGATTGAGTCGCCATTGAGGTTGACGACATGGCTTTGAATCAGATTCCAGAACAATCCTATGAGTCCCGATAAGTGGGATAATCCCAGGAATATCAGAAAGGGTCCAACCAATGGATTTCTTATGCTTCCTAAGGACATCTAGAAGCATCCTCTCATGATTGGATTCAAGAGAAGAAGAAATGACAATAGGATGTGTTTGATTTTCCCCTAGGAAAGCATACTTGAGTGTAGCAGGAAGTTTCTTCAATTCAAGATCAGGTTGGTTCAGAATTTCAGCATAAGATTGGGACATTGGATCAAGATCAATTTCTTTTTTTAGAGTTTCAGATAGGATAGATTCCCCACATGTAGAAGTTTCAGCTACTAGATTGGCTTGATTAGATTTAGGGAAGTAAATTGGAGTGGTCTCCATGAAAGTGGTTTCTTGGAAGTTTTCACTAATTGTTGAACCTAAGACTTCATCATAAGAGCAATTTGAAAATGATTCAATCCAAGGAGATAAACTTCCTTTATATGAACAAAGGAAATCAATCTCATCCTGACTTAAACATTCATCAAATATTCCTTGATGTTCTATGGATTCATTATCAATTCTTCCTATCATGCTTACTTCATGAATGTCCTCGTCATCCCCTATTTGTGATCTTGCATTATAGATGTTCAAGTCTAGAATCATATTCCCAAAGGTGATGGTCATGTTCCCATTTCGGACTCGGATAACAGAGTT
This sequence comes from Viscum album, assembly GCA_963277665.1. Classification (NCBI taxonomy): domain Eukaryota; kingdom Viridiplantae; phylum Streptophyta; class Magnoliopsida; order Santalales; family Viscaceae; genus Viscum; species Viscum album. Next base: position 1,186,139,928 of record OY728143.1, on the reverse strand, counting down.
GATTGTTGCAAGGAAAGGACAACCAAGGATGATTGGGGTTTGTTCCTTATTTCCTAAATTTGGATGGTTGTCAAGGACAATGAAATCAGCAGGGTAGATGAAGTTTTCAACCTTTACCAGAACGTCCTTTAAAATACCCTTTGGAACCCTAATGCTACGATCAGCAAGTTGAAGTGTGATAGATGTGGGTTGTAGTTCTTCTAGGACTAACTGGCAGTACACAGCATATGGGATGAGATTGACACTAGCACCTAGGTCACACAAGGCCTTGACAACTTTGCTCTCTCCTAGTTGAACATTGATGTAAGGGAAACCTGGGTCTTTCAACTTAGGAGGAATGGTCCCTTGAATGGTGGTACTCACATTAACAGCCAAAAGGACTTGGTTTTTATGTGAAAATTTTCTTTTAAAAGTGCACAAGTCCTTAAGGTACTTTGAGTAGGCAGGTATAGTTTGGATTGCATCGAGAAGGGGTATGTTCAACTTGACTTGTGAAAATATTTCCCTCAATGTTTCATTCAGTTCAGGCTTGGGTTTCCCCCTCATGCGTTGAGGAAATGGTGCAGGTTGTGGGGTTGTTTGTTGAAGAGTTGTTTCCTTGAAAATGTTATCAGTTTCCTTAGTTTGATCTTGTGGTTCATTTGAATTTTCATCCAAGTTTGAATCTTTGGGTGGGTTCTGAATTAGTTGTTCAGGTTTCTCAATTTATTTCCCACTTCTTAAAATAGTCACAGCCTTTAGTTGTTCATGAGTTGTTTGAGCACAACTTGACTCTCCCCTTGTTGTTTGTTGTGGAATGTCTTGGTTATGCATGGCTGCCTTCCCAGTTTTGATTGTTTGAAGTTCTTGTTTAAGGGAAGAGACTTCTGAGTTCATCCTTTCCATTTGTTTGCACAGTTGTTCTAGTAGGCTTTGTGGAACAGTTTGGGTTGGTGCTTGAGTAGATTGGTTTATCCCAGGGGGATATTTTGGAGGTGGGATGGTTTGTTGAAAATGGACCGGTGGCTATTTTTATTGGATAGGTTGGGTTTGGAACTGGTTATGGGTTTGGTAGTTCTGATGGGGGTAAGGATTTTGTCCCTGTGGTTGGCTAGGTTGTTGGTTATCTTTCCAGCGGAAGCCTGGGTGGTCGTTATACCTTGGGTTGAAGTTGTTTTGGTATTGAGGCTTTTGAAAGTTCAAAGCATTTACTTCCGCTAGGGGTCCTCCTAAAAGAACATCCTTGATGGATGGAATGGTTGGGTAGTTGTCAGTCTTATGGTCATGTTTGTCACAAATTGTGCAAACAGGGTCAACAGTTTGGATTTCATGGACTTTCCTAAGGTCTATCTCTTCAACCTTCCTAGAGAGTGCTACAAGTTTAGCCCTAAGGCTTTCCTCTTCTCTAAGTGTATGAATTCCAGTGGTTCTTTGTGGCTTTTCATAATAAGGTGAAGTTCCCGAAGTTTGGTTTTGTTCAGCCAGACTCTCTAGATACTCGTAAGCATCATTTGGGGCCTTGTTTTTAAAAGTTCAATTACACATCATGTCAATGAATTGTTTATTACCTGGACCCAACCCTTCATAGAAAATTCTCACTTGTTCAGGTATGGAAAACCCATGGTGTGGAACCATGTTTAGGGTGTCTTTGAACCTCTCCCATGTTTCATAGAATGACTCTCCCTCTTTTTCAAAAAAGTTTTGGATACTCTTTTTAAGTGCAATTGTTTTGTGGTGGGGAAAGTATTTTTTGTAGAATTCTCTTTGTAGTTGGTCCCAAGAGTTTATGGATGATGGTCTCAAATTGTTTAGCCAATTTTTAGCTCGATCCTTTAAAGAAAAAGGAAATAGCCTCATCTTAGCAGATTCTAGTTGATGTGGGGGACACATGGTTTCTACAATGTCATTGAACTCCTTAATGTGCAGGTATGGCATCTCGGACTCCATTCCATGGAATGTGGGAAGGTGGTTTAGGACATGGGGTTTAAAGATGTAGTTGGAATCTCCTAAGTAATTGTGTCTAATTCATGAGGGGGAATTGGTCCAAGAAGGTGTGAGGTAGTCATTCATGGTTTGATCAATTGCATTCCCCAAGTTTGGGGCTGCCTCATTTGGGTTTCCATTTTGGTTCCCACCTGGGTTTATGAGTTGGTTTCTTTGAAGACCTTCCATTGAAATTGGATCAATTTTGGACTCTAGAGTATTAGGAAGATTAGTATCTAATGGAAAGAGTTCCCTTGGTGTACTTGACTCCCCAACCCTAGGACTATCCACCCTAACTAGACGGTTTGATTGATCGCGGGTGTAGGCGGACATGCGCCAAAGAAAAAAAAACGAGAAAGGGACAAGATAAGAGAATTTGGATGAGAAAAGAAGAAATGGGGGAGAATAGAATGGGTGTTTATATGACTTACTTGGGTTCCCGGAAATGGCTCCAAAATTTGATTCTCGCTCAAATTTACCCAAGAGATGAAGGTAGAACGGTCCTTGTAGTGTAGCTTGGGTTATCGAATCCACAGAGACCTAAGAAGTGACCTATAGACACGCACATTCTAAGGACTATTTTTGGCTATGAAGTGGCCAACTTTGGGTTTATTTTAGATGGGTTTAAGTGAACTCTAAGATACTTAAGTGAATTCAAATTAAAATAATGAGTTGATCCTAGGTTATCGCTCGGGGTGGATTGGATGAATTACTTTTTTAATGATTTCAATTTCTTAAATTTGAGATGGGTTTATTTAAGGAGATAAAACAACATCATCACTTACTGGTTTAATGCCTACACCCTTTAATACTAATCACCTATACACTTTAAGGATCAAAGTTTTGAGCACTTCAAGGTAAAGGTTTGTATTAGCACTTGAAGTGTGTGGCCTTAAATTCAACAAGGACGATGGAGTTTAAAAATCATCAAATAAAAATCTCAATTAAAGAAGTGATTATACATTAATGAAGTGATAAATAACATCCAATACAGCCCCTTTCTACTCCCTTGGATCAACCCATATGTGGGTTAGCCCTCCATTGATCTCATGGTTTCAATGGATGCGGAAAGTAGACTCATGAGGGAGGAAATGGAGAGGTAAAGAAAACAACAAAAATAAAATGATCACTCCACCGTTGTGTGAATAATTTCACAAGGTTTGGTGTGAATAAATTCACACCTTGATCCAAAGGTATCAAAGTGATATGAATAACAACAGAATAAGAGTATAAGAAAAGATTTTATTAGGAAACTAAAGTGAATTGAACAACTTTCATGTGAAAGACAAATTTGAGACAACAAAATTGCAGCATAACATTACAATTGAACAAAGCACCAAAGATCTCCAACTCCTTCACCACCACTGCCTTAAATAGGCATTTTGGGAGCCTTTGGTCGAGCCTCCAACAGTACAAAGCATCTCAATTAATTTTGGTAGGTCATAGGTGGTGGAAAGTTTGTGGAATTTGAACTTTTCCACATTTGACCCGAGGTGGCAGCCAGCTTTCCTTCACTGAACAGACGCATCTGGAAGACCTTCTAGACGGCTGAATAAGAGTGGACCATAGAAGAAGAAAATGGAGCTCCGGATTTCTTCTAACCGGCTGTAAAATGTGGGCCCATTGGGAGTTGTGGATTACGAGATAGGATCAAATTAGTGGCCTGTTTTTCTGGGCCATAGAATCTGGCCCAGAATTGTATCTCTAACTTGGGCAGCCTCAATGACCACCATAGAGGCCGAATTAGCATTGTATCATGAAGAGTTATTTGTTACTATACATATATTCTAGCATCCCACGAAATTTGGGATTAATTAGGCCTGTATGTTGAGCCCCACAGTCTCATCAGTGGGATGGTGTCCAATCTGTCTTCTCTAGAATTGCTTCCTTTCATCACAAAATATCTCCATCTTCTTCCATGAATTCTACATTGATCCCTGAATGAAAAATGTTCAAATTTAAGTGTAGATAAAGTTACCAAAATATCAAATTAAAAAATTGATAATTACATTCCTTATAATCAGATGACTCATTGGGCCTAAATTGGTGTATATTAGGCATGAAGTGCACAAATGCTGAGAATGAATGTTCATAATGAAAATGCACTAACTCGGGCCCATAAGATCAAAAATGAAAATTTAATACCATTAAAATGTAATTAAAATATATGTTTTTATTGGATAATCAACCACTCAAAGTGTCTGTCTTTTGTTTCAAAAGGACATCATTTTAAGTGAAAACATCAACTGGCATACGGAAAACCGACCAAACGCATTCGGATTGTGTTGATACTTTAGGAAAATGATCCATGGGTCATTTGAGACATGTACGAGTAAACCCCATCTAAATCCTAAATGCGGTGTGGCAGGTACCACTCTAACTATGTCTCTTTTGTTTAAAATGGACAGGATTATAAGTGAAAATAACATCTAGCATACGAAAAACTAACCAAATGCATTTTAAATCTGTTGATAAGTTATCACAAAGATCCATGGGTCATATGTTATGTGTATGAGCCAACCCGGGCTCAATCCAAGTCACAGTGTGGCTGGGATCACTCTAAGTGTCTCTCTTTTGTTTAAAATGGACAACATTTTAAGTACATATGGAAAACTGACCAAACGCATTCGGTTTCCATTGAAACTTTAGGATAATGATCCATGGGTCATATGTGATGTGTACGAGTTAACCTCACCTCAATCTGAGGCATGGTGTGGCCAACACCACTCAAAGTGTCTCTCTTTTGTTTAAAATGGACTTCATTTTAAGTGAAAACAACAACTAGCATACAGAAAACTGACCAAACGGATTCTGATTGTGTCGATACTTTAGAACAATGATCCATGGGTCATATGTGACGTTTAATAGTCAACCCCGCCTCAATTTGAGGTGCGGTGTGGCTGACACCATTCATAGTGTCTCTCTTTTGTTTAAAATGGACATCATTTTTAGTGAAAACAACAACTGACATACGAAAAAATGACCAAACGCATTCGAAATGTGTTGATACTTTAGGAAAACGATCCATGGGTCATATGTGACGTGTAAGAGTCAACCCCGCCTTAATCCAGGGCACGGTGTGGCCGAGATCACTCTAATTTTCTCTCTTTTGTTTAAAATGGACAACATTTTAAGTACATACGGAAAACTGACCAAATGGATTATGATTGTGTTGCTACTTTAGAAAAATGATCCAAGGGTCATATGTGACATGTAAGAATCAACCCCACCACAATCTGAGATGCGGTGTGATCAACACCACTCAAAGTGTCTATCTTTTGTTTCAAAAGGACATCATTTTAAGTGAAAACATCAACTGGCATACGGAAAACCGACCAAATGCATTCAAATTGTGTTGAAACTTTAGGACAATGATCCATGGGTCATTTGAGATGTGTATGAGTCAACCCCATCTAAATCTGAGATGCGATGTGGCCGATACCACTCTAATTGTGTCTCTTTTGTTTAAAATGTACAAGATTATAAGTGAAAAGAACAACTGGCATACGAAAAACAGACCAAACACATTCGGAATCTATTGAAATTTCCATAAAATGATCCATGGGTCATATATTACGTGTACGAGTCAAACGTGCCTTAATACAAGTCGCGGTGTGGATGAGACCACCCAAAATGTCTCTCTTATATTTAAAATGGACAACATTTTAAGTACATACGGAAAACCAACCAAACAGATTCTGATTGTGTTGATATTTTAGCACAACGATCCATGGGTCATTCATGATGTGTACAAGTCAACCCCGCCTCAATCTGAGGCGTGGTGTGGTCAGCACCATTCAAAGTGTCTCTATTTTATTTAAAAGGCACTTCATTTTAAGTGAAAACAACAACTGACATACGGAAAACCAACCAAACACTTTCAGAATATGTTGATACTTTAGGACAACGATCCATGGGTCATTTGTGACGTGTACGAGTTAACCTTGCCTCAATCCGAGGCACGTTGTGGCCGGTATCACTCCAAGTGTATGTATTTTGTTTAAAATGGACATCATTTCTAGTAAAAATATATGGTATACGAAAAACCGATCAAATTATGAATTGAATTCAGGATTCCACATATAATTGTCATCTAAATTTGAAATTGAATTCTAAATGAATTATGTATGTTTATAATTAGGTTATAAATTTTGATTTAATTATGGATGTGTATAGTTCCAGGATGCATTATATGTTAAATTTGTATGAATTTGTTCTCTATATGTATGTGTTAGTTGGTTATTGCAGGTACAATAATTGTATATGTATGTTTTAGTTTATTGCAGGTACAATAATTGGAAATGATTGAAAATGAGAGGGAATGCTGCTGTGCAAATTGCACAAAATAAGAGCTACTGTTCAATTTTCACAGCATAGGCTATGCCAACGATTTCAAACCATTGGCATATCCTCTCTGGGTATTTTTTTTACCAATGGTTCTATGAACCGCTGGTAAAACTCCTTTCCCAACGGTTTAGAAACCATTAGGAAAGAATCCCTCTGCTTGGTTTTCCCAACGGTTCAAGCCAAACCATTGGGAAAAACTATCCCAATGATTTGGCACAACCGTTGGGATAGGTTAATTTTTTCCAACCTATCCCAACGGCTTACTTCCCTACGGTTTGTAGAACCATTGGTATAACATATACCAACGGTTCAGAACCATTGGGAAAGCCTGTATTTCCAGTAGTGACCCATGTTTCTATTCAAAACTTGAGTTAGCTAAGAGAGTATCATGAAAAAGTTCATGATTCCCACTCCCATCGGATTGGGAATCTCATTAGAACAATCATTGCATCGGTTTTTATCCCATGTCCTCCTATTACTGGCCATTGGCTGAAATAAAAGGAAATTTATGGGTAACACATAAAGGGTAATCCAAAGACAAAAATAGATGTCTTATAAATTACTTTTATTTCCTTAACATATGAATTCATAGGCTTCAATCTTTGTTATCTATGATCTACTTCCAATATATATTCTTATGGACATTTTTTTATTACCTTAATAATGATTTGTACTAAGCTTGTGAATTTTCCAAAGCATATCCCCCATGAGTGTCATAACCAAGAGTGTAGAAATGTCCGCTATAGTGCACCAGTTCCCGTTCGAGTGTAGCTCAAAGCGGTGTTTTTGGGTTTAACCCCTAGACACATCTATGCTAGAGATGCCTCTACCTACTCATATCCAGATAGAGATTTATTTCATTGATAAACCACTTACTCAATACAGACCAAAATTTAGGTATGTTTTTATCATACTTAGTCTTCTCCCGAAGGCTTTCAATAGGGGTTTTTGATCCTAATCCCAAAAATAACTAAACCTATCATCTGATACCAACTATAAAACCCATACTCTTTATTACACACTTTAATAAGATTTATTAAATAAACATTCACCTAAGACAACTCTGAGGATCAATAGGTCTAGTGTCTTGGTAAATTAGGGACTTTACAAGACAACATAAGACATAAAAACAATATCTTTATTGAAAACTTCCTTTACCTGACCGCAACATTCTTTCGTACTTAGCATTGAATGGGATAACCTGAGGACATACTTGTGAAAAGGGTGAGCTATAAAGCCTAGTAATTGAGTAAGTAAGGAATAAAATGAATAATAAATTACATGTTAGGCATTATTCATATTAATGGATGATAAGAGAAACATGAACATAGAGGCATGATATATCATGGTTATCATAACATGGAAATGTGGAATCAACATTTAACATGATATTAGCATGATCCAAGGATCATATCACATGGAACATGAGTAAACCCTCATTACACTTGAATTATAATTATTAAACCCTAATTTCACTTGACATATCATGATACTAATCTTTACCCAATGCATTGGAGTGCTATTAGGGTGCACCCTTCTCAATAATTTCATTTCATGCATAAGTATGCCACATGGATCATATAAAATTGATTCATTAAACATCATAATTTATTCCACGATAAAATAATGTGTAATTCATACATTAAATACTATAACAAACTAGTAAATGTGCATAAATGTGAATACCCTTGATAGATAAATTCACACGGTATTCACTACATAATGACTTTGGCTTGGAAAATCACAGTGCAATTTCGGCAGCAAAACGACGTCACATAAGAATTCATAAAAATAGTTGATGAGAGAGAAAATTATGTATCATAATATTTAAATGAAATGGAAAGTAATGGGGTCATATATATACATGTCCCAACATATTTAATGTAATTGATATTCATAATACAAAATAATTTCTTGAATGTAAATGAGGAGAGAGAAATTCCTTATGGAATTTTGGCATGGTAACGAGTGTACATAGGAGGAATTAATGAGAGAGAAAGGGGTATCTCATCATTCATACATAATCAGGGAAGTATAGGAGATTTGAGAAATCATACCCCAACATTTTTAATTAAAAATACAAATGTATTGCAACAAAAAGAAACTTGGATAAAAATGAGAAAGGAATAAATCCCTTACTTGGAAGTGTGATCCCAAAGTCTTGGGATGGGATTAAGATATGATTATTGGGATATTGGGGAACATTGGGAAGATTATAGAGAGATTAGGGCAGATTTTTGTCTAGATTCTAAGGTTTTTAGTGAAGAGGAAGTGGGTTCTTGGGTGGGTTTATATAGGAAAAGAGAGAGAATTCTTTATTATTTAGGTTTTGGATCTTACACATTAAAAAAATCAAAACCCCAAACCATCCCACGGTTTTTTCCCATAGTTTTTCCAAAGGGGAGTGGAAAAAATTATTTTATAATTCCAATGGCCTAACTTCTTAAAATATTAGGCTTGCCTATGTGGAGGCGAGTCACACACTCAAGGTAATCAATTTAAAAAGTTAAAATGTTTTATAAATCTTGAAGCGTCCACTAAGGCACCATAAAATTAATCAAACAAATATAAAATCACATTAATTTAAAGAAAAAACATATATTGGGGGAAAATATCATTAATAATATTTTATTACATCACTATTGGGTCATTATGATGTCATAAAACACCTTATATATTTAAACGGTATTTAATTTTTACCCAACAATTCGACAGTCTCAGAAAATCATGAAAATTCACCGTTGGATAATTTCGACATCCTGATTCCAAAAATAATATTCATTTTATCTAAATAATTTTCTAAATATTTGAATTTTTTACTTTTAAAATAAAAAGATACATTTATTGAAAATTCATGGGTTTTAACAAAAATAACTTTCAAACCTTAATAAAAATAACAATTGTAATCATAAAAATTATACGATCATTTATATTTAATAAAACATAATTTAGTAATAATATTTAATTAAAAAATTCATTTATTCATAAAAATATACTTCTTAATGAAATATTAACTAAAAATACATTTTTTGTTTTAAAAACAATTTATAAAGTAACAATAATAAAATGAATGTATATTCTATATTGAAAAATAATGTACATAATCATAGTTCTAGGATCCTGTTACATAAACTCTTATAACACCTACATAAGACCACAGGGTAAGGTGTGAGATGGTGAAACACTCTTGGGGAGGCTCATATAACATCGCTTGGGTGGTAATCCCTATTAACTTCCACTTCTCTCGTAGGCGGTTCCTCTCGACATTAACGCGTTGAAGCTCGGCTTGGGTTTGGTCAAGAGAAAAGCCTAGTGAAACCATATCCTTTCCAACCTATGACAAATGGGCTTAGTATGGAGCATTTATATTGGATAAGGCCATCACTTCCTTTATCTGAGTAAATTTGATTTGTTAAATCCATATATTTATATTAATCATCTCATCACTATTCAATGACTATATTAGAAATAGTCACAATTCTTAATGTTATTTTAAAATCAAAAAACATAAATCCAAAGAAGTGTATATGTTTTATATAAAAAATTTACATAATAAAAAATTTAATTATATAAAGAGGATTTTTCATTAATAAAAGTTTGGGTCGTTACAACGTTGCCTCATGAAATGCTCCACGATCAATATATTACTCTGTAGTTTGTCTGGTTAATATCGTTCTTGGAAACCACCACCATTTATATCCTATTTTAACTAGTCCATCATTGTAAAAAACTGGACAGTTATGATTCCAACCATATAAGGATGTTGATTTGGAAGGTTATTTCCATCCATATGCCTTCCCAGCACAACTACCATGTTTCCTCTGTAGAAAATCATTCTGAAAAAATATATCTTAGAAGAAACAACATGGTAATCTTGAAATTATATATCATTTCAATTTTACCATAAAGTAAAAATATTTTATGAATATTATATTAACAATATTCTAACTTCTAAAGTTATCTAAACCTCCCTTTCATACCAACTATAATGTCCCAGACTTAAACGTTACATAATCTTGAGTAATGTAGATAATTTGACTTTAATTCACTTGGAGGATCTTTTAATGTTTAGAAAATTAGATAATTATTCCATAAATCATACATAAAAACATAAATATTAAATTTATACACTTCTACTCACTATCCATTTATTCATAAAAAATCTCTTTAAAACGAAACATGTTATCGTTTCATGTTTTAACAACATAACTTTTCCTAGATCCCATACTTAACTCAATTATTTTTAATTCATATGAAATAAATTTAAAAACATGGGATGATCATAAAAATATTAGTAAGGGATACACAAGTATGGAAAATTTTTATTCTTTGGATAACATGAAAACCATGAATACTTTATCGTAAAGTAATACATTTCACCTTTAAGAAGTAATAAATATACTTCACTGAATATAAGCTCATTATTTACCCTTTTTTTAACCAAAAGATTACCATAAACCCGTATAAATAAACATATAACATATAAACATAACTTGGTACATAAAAATACTTAAATGGAATAACTATATGATCGACTTCCACACATATCACTAAATAGAATAGCCATATAACCAACTTTCATACCCAATGCATTGGAGGTTATAATGTAACAAACCATGCTTAGTTTATCAAATAACCTCACATATTTCATTTATCAATTAACCACACATATTTTTTTTATCATTTAACCACCCATAAAATGCCCAAGTACCATTATATAATCATAACACATAAAACAAACATAATTGAAAAATAAAATTTTTCCACATTGCAATCATAAGAGATTATTTCAAGATATTGAAATAATAAATCCTTTATAAAAACCATTTTCAATACCAAAATATCTAGAAAATTAAATTGGTATTTAATTTTACTTTTTAAAAAACATTACAGCTTGTAGAGGAAGAAAAATACCAAATAACAGTCATGTAAGTGGAAAGGTCATTGTCGTTGAGTACGTAAAACACATTCCTTTTTGTCATTTAGTAAAAAACTTCACAGAAAAAAATTCATTTTGAAAATAATTGAATGAAATTAAAATTAAAATTGGTTTATTAAACACCATTTAAAACTAGGTAGCGTATATAATCCAAATTTCCCTCAATGAAAGGATATTGGGACAAAGTCCCTTACCTTGAGCCCGACTCATCACGTACAATTGTTATGTTCCTGAATAATTAACATTAGTTATTTTCTACATTCATGAGAAAAAAATTCAAGTTTATTATTCCTTTTATATCACTTATTACTATGTTATAAGAACTACATAATTATTTAAGCTCATATAAGATGTTTTGGGATTATTTGGTACTTGAGTAGAAAATGAACTGGTTTTGATGTAAATTGTCCTTGTAGCCGAAAGTACACCATCTACAGAATAGAATTATTCACTATTTTAATATCATATATATATGTGTGTGTATTTATTATATCCATAATATTTTGAGATAAGAAATTAAATGCACCATTCATGGGGATGGTAGGTTGTATGTATGCATGAACGATGTTTCTATTTTCTTATTGTATTGAATGGAAGTAAGTGAATGAAATATATGTATGTATATATATATATATATTATATTAGAATTATTATTTCATATTTTTCATGATTATTTATATTATATATATTTTAATGATCATTCTTTGATGGTGAATGTGTAAGATGAATCTCATCACGTCGTGGAGATGGTAAATTATAGGTATGCACGAGCGAAGATATCATTTACTTAATGGATAAATGGTATGGAATTTTATGGAATATGAATTTTAAATAAATAATATCTTGTTATATTTTTTATTTAATTCATTTATATTCATCATTATACCCATAAAAATAAAGTATAGATGAAAAATAGTTTAAAACACATCATGGAGACGGTAAGTCGTACGCACGCACATATGGTGATATTGTTTTTATAGGATGGGTAAAAGAAGGAATATTCTTGTCCCATAATCATAAAAATATATCATCATATATTAGATTCTGGATTTATTATTTTATTATGGTAACAACATAGGAAGAGGAAGTATAAGAAGAAAATAACTTTGAAAGAAGGGATAAAATGATTACCTCTTCTTTAGGCGTCTCCTTTTGATTTTCAAAAAATGACTCCTTAATATGGATTGCTTTCCAAAGGGTGGAATCTGGGATGAAGTGAGTAATTTTTATGAGGATTTGGTAGGTGTTTTCTAATCCAGACGACTTTGGATGTATGAATAAAAGAGAAGTATAAGTGCCCTTTTATAGGAGTGGTGAGGGACACTTTAGGAAAGTCTTGAAATTTTAATTTATTATAAATTTATTTTCTAATAATAAAAGTTAAAAGGTAATATATTTCTAGGGTAAGATGAGGATGAGTCTAAATCCTCTCAACAAATAGTTTTTATACATGTTTAGGTCACAAAATTAAACTTATCTTCTAGATTAAACCCTAAAATAAAAACATTAACTATTATAATGTCTTCTCGTGTTTTAATAATATATGGTTACTATGGTTACTATAAAATTAAAAGAGAACCACAAGTGGATAATTAATGACATTTTTAATATTATATAAGTCATTTGGGCTAATCTTATATTTTTAATAACATTATATCATTTAATAATATAATATATTTTTTAAAAACACATTTATGAAAATTTTGACACTATTTAATAATTGATTTTTGATAAAATCCTAACAAATTTATTCCTTCTAAATAAAGGAATTAACATGTACCTAATATGTTAATGTCATCTATAAAATTCTGGTATGATATTAAAATTTTCAAATTACATTTATTTTAATATTTATAAATTCATTTATTTAAATATTTCATTAATAAGGTATTCATTGCATCATCATTGTGTAATAAATAAATTTATTTAATTAATGGATAAAAATTATAAATAAAATACCATGATGTAGTAAATATTTTTAAATTTTCTAATGTGTATTTATAATTATATAGATCAATTATATAATCTTATATTCAAATTTATTTAGTAAAAGATACATGTTTATGCTACATTTCCCATTTTATTAAATAAAAAATTAAAAAAGGTCATTATCACACCCAAGTGGATCCATGGGGTCCTAAATTCGACCCAGGGATTCTCATGGTCATACATAAATCATAAATTATAATTAGGAAACATGTTATGGTAGTTATATATTATTATAATATTATATTTTACCCTTATTTGCCTGATTTACCCTTTAACCATGGTAAATAAAAATAATTATTGAAGTTACTATTCATAATGTCTAAAAAATAAAAGCTATCAATTTACAAAATTTGCACAATATGTTTCAAAATTTGGAATAAATTATTCCAAATTCAAAACAATGAATTGGTATAATTTAATTTAAAATTAATTCTCATTTTCAAAACCAGAAAGTGGGTTTTTATGAAGTAAAAACTGTTAAAAGATTGACATATGTTTATATCCTATTTTGTTGTGAAATTATTTATAATTACCAAAATTAGATTAAATGATAAAAACATAATCCAATTAAATTTTAAAATCGATCAAAATGACAATATAACTATACAATAAATTAGATGAAAAGGCAGTTTTGAATTAAAATGCGGTATTTTTCACTATTCATTAAAATATGGATTTTATCAAAAAATACCAAAATATCAATCAATGTAAATATTGATTTCCATATTCTTAATAATAAGTTTATTATTTTAAATAGAACATATAAAAGTGAAAAATAAATATTTAAAAAGGGTTCACCATCAAAAGGAAGTAAAAATGGCTTTTTAAAAATATTTTAGTATTTTATTTTTAAAATTGGATTCATTATCATTTTAATGCTCTAAAATTTATTGGATAAATTTATAAACATTTAAAAAAAATGTGTAATCATATTTTAGTTATTTATATTCATTATCTCCAATACAACGGCTAAACGTTAACTACCATTTAAAATAATAATAAAATTATTGTATTATTTATTAGTATAACTCAGTTTTGTTTGCAATGTAATATTTCAGAGAAACCCATTGTTGTGTGACGAGTACACTATTAGAAAAAGAATCCCCTTTAATGTAAAATTATTATCTTATTCATAAATATTAATATATATGAAAATGTATTATTCTAAAAATACATGGGATGTTACACAACCCAGGTGTCTTGGATAATATCGGTGGAAGCATCGACAATCCATTGAAACATTATTTCTAATATATAATTTCAAAAAATATTCTTGAACATGTTTTTTATAAAACAATATTACTGATTCATCTTCAAATATTTTAAAATAGGGTTTTGGTAAACTAGTCTTGATATTTCCCAAAATATAGAAATCTATAATTTGGTACATATATGCTGAGCAGAAGCCTCTATATTCTACAACATATATAAAATCATTGAGTGATTCAAGTGTTTAAAATAAAAAATAAGAATTTGAAAAAACCCTAATGGTACATCCTAATATTATCATGGTAATAATGTTGGGAGTTCAATATTATCCAATAGATGATATTTGTTCCCTAAAAGAGTTGTTCCCTGGTAAAAGTATTGGGTGCCTCATAAAGTTGTTTTCATCTAGCTTGGATGTTGGAAAATGTTTCGAAGTCACATGGGGATGATTTCAGGATAATCATTGAAAGTAGTTCTTTAGGAAGATAGAGAAGGGTTGTTCAAGATCTTCCTCCTTCAATATTTTAAATAAGAAAAATAAAATACAATTAGGGGGCTTGAATACTTAGATAATAGAAATATAAAAAGGAAACTATGAACATAGAAGGATAAAAATATAGATGAAAAGTATATCCTAACTTGTGATTTCCAATGTTTCAATATAGGTTATCCATGGTGATAAAATTATCCATATGGTTCTTACTAATGTTTTATAATCTTAATATCAAAAAATAACTAGATAACCTTCTGATACCAACTATACTAACACTATTATTTTATATGATTTTAAGAATAATTAACCATGAAATACAAACCAAGAATTATAATGTCTAGTGTAGTTGTGAGATTAGTTATATAATAATAAAGCATGAAACCAAAATAAAAAATCTTTTACTTAATCTCCATAAATATATACTAACACCCTTTTAGCTCTTAAATATTCATAGAATAACTAAGGGAATACCTAAACAAAATAGATGAGCTAAAAACCGACATAAGGGAATAAACATTGGAATAGATCATAACACATGGGTTTGAAGGCATATCATTATGACATAAAACGACATGATACATTAATAAACATATGAAATAATAACATTAAGATAATTTGATCTTGTAATCATGGAATCATAGGATTGTGGATGTAATATAGAACATGACATAAGGATGTGATAAGAATAACTTCAAAAACTATTACACATGGAGGACAAAGTCCCATAAAGGAATTAGGTTCACTCCCTGTCCCGAAATGAAGTATCATCAAAAACATTACCTAATGAATTGGAGTTCTATCTTGGTGCACCCATCATAAAAAGTTCATGCATATATGTTCCATGTGAAGAATAAAATATAAAAATAAGGGTTACCCTTGGAAAGAAATGGGGTTTGTAATCATGTCATAGAGGATAAAAAATGGATGTTTCATAAAAGTGACCACATAAGAATAGATTTAAATCATAAATGGACATTAATAAGGTAAAATAGGAAAATATCATGATAAATTATGTTTAAAATAAATGAAAACATGTAAAAATAGTGTTTAATAAACTTTTGAGATGAACCGCTTTAGTGAGGTTTTGGGGGAAATATTATAGAGTCTTTAAAGGTTTTAGAAGAATAATTGTTTGTATAAAAAAAAATAAGATAGTTTTTCATTATTGAATGATTTATTTTAAAAAATATGTGCGGCTTAAATCAGACTTTGGATGGAACTTTAAAATTTGTATGAAATTGGGAAGTTCCCATTAATTGGGCTTTCTTATTAATATGAATTGGGAATGAAACTTTATAAAACATTTATTTCTCCATAAAATAACTATGAATTGGACTGGATACCTAATTTTTGGACATATACATAAAATTTATAAGAATTAAATAAAAATATAGAAGAAATATTTTGGTTTAAAGAGGGATTAAGCATCACCCAAATGTAATTTGGAGGTCTAGAGAGAATATCTTACCTTATGTATGAAAGTGTTCTTTAGTTATATTTAATGTCCTATATAATCGAATTAATTAATTAATTAATTAATTAATTTAGAACATATAATAAAAAAATTATATTTTTATATATTTTTCATGTTTTTTTATGGCCATTATGATTATTTATAGAGTTTAATTCTGTTGTTCCAGGAGTGTTCATATTCTTGGTTTTCATGATCGGTTCTCTTGTATACAAGTATGAGAGTTCTTGTGAAATAATAAAAATTCTAAAAAAATTAAATTATTTATTATTAATGAAATTAAATAAGTATTAATGGTATTATATATCATTTTTTACATTTTATGGGGATCATTCATTAGATTAAATGTTTATGAACATGATTTAATTTATTTTGGTGGTTTTTACGACCATCTCAAACATATATCATTTATTTTAATATCATGTTTATAAATTGGTTATATAACATTATATGAATTATAATATGTATAAATACATATTATTTGACCATAATTATATTTTTTTACTATCCTTGTATGTGTTAATGGAAAATGAAAACACATCATCCATGATGATGGTAAATCGACTAATCGCGAACGATGTTTTCATATTTCTAATAAAAGGGAGAGGAGAAGTGGTTTGATGATGTATATTCCATTAAAAAATATATTTATAGTATATATATGATACTACAGTTATCATATCACTTTTATAAGGCTATATGAGTAGAGGATAAGAGAATAAAATAATATAAATAGAAATTAAAATAAAATGAATGTGGGTTTTACCTCTTGCATATCTTATCCTTGAGAACTTCCTTGAGGCACTTGGGTTTGGTATTTTACTGATACAAGAAGCTAGTGGATTTGGGGAAGAGGATTTTAAAGAATATTGGGGTGAAATTCTATAAGATTAAAGTCTTCAAATGTGTGAGGAGAAGATGTGATAAAGGTATGGTATTTATAGTGGGAGTAGAGGGGTATTTTTTATTATTATATTCATTTTTTTATTATTTTGGATCAATACTATAAAGAGTGTTGATACTTATCACTAAATAAATTATATAATGAAGTATATTTATATATTATTATGATTACATAATCCATACATCACCCATTACTCAAAATTTAGGTATTTATCTTATATCATAAATTATCATGTTTCACTATTCACCAAAAAATTCAACTGTTTTAGAAAAACAATTCACTCTAACATTTTTTTGAAGTGTAGAATTCAAAAAATGGACTCCATTTTACGAAAATAATTTTCTAAATATGAGAAATTTATTTTTTATTTAAAATTATCATTTATCCAAGAAATTCTGATTTTAGTATTATAATTGATTTTCTGACACTTTGAAAAATTAATTTGGTTCTCCCAAAATTATAATATAATCCTTAGACAACAAAATATTAATTTTTGAATCTATTTTATGAAAATAGTTTTTTTAAATCCTTGTATGAATTATAAAATTCTAAATAAACCTTTTAGTTACACAAAAATATTAATACTTAATTTATCATTTTTAAAATATTTATTTACTTATTTCATGATATAAATAATTTATATTTTCATTCATAAGATATGTAAATTTTATTTGTAATTTTATATGTGGTATTATTATTCTATTGGCCGATTTACTATTCCCAATGGCCATGTTACTATTCTAATGACCAAGTTATTATTCCATCGGTATAGGTTCCATAATTTATATAATTATCACTTATTTCATTATTAATTTATGAAAATAATGTTTTTTAGGCTCCCTATGTGATATATGTATTTTTTACAAAATAACATAATTATAATAAGGGAGATTTAATTGATGTTTTTTTGGGTTATTACACTTTTGAAACATGGTATGGATCTTGTGCTTGGGAGTCGCTAACCCACATATGTGGGATGTCTAAATTATCACAAATAGGATTGTTGTTCTATGTTCTTTAATTTTATGGATGAGTTACTTATACTGGTGTTATGAACTTTTGTTTTCAATTTATGTTTATTGGGATCAGTATTCTTGGTATATAATGTAAAAATGGTATTTATTCATAAATCAAATTAGGAACATAGGATTCACATGTCATTTATATACTATTATATGAATGAATACCATGGATAGTATATAAGGGGTAGTTATTTAAAGTGTGATAAATAACTAATATAGTATTTTCACATATAACTTGATTATGGTGTCTTATCTAACTGATTATATAAATGGTTTTATTATTTCTATCAATGACTAAGTATCCTATTTATAAATGGAATTAATTAAAAAAATGCCAATAAAAACTTATATAACATTTTCCTCTATAATTTTTGAATAACATTACAATTAACTAAACTATACATGTGGTATCCATGTTAAAAGTAAAAAATGGAAATAAAATGATATGAATTATTTAAGTAATTGATGTTGTCCATGAGTATGGGTATACAGGGCTAGATATATTGCTTGATTTATGGTATTTCATAAGATAAGGGGTGAATGGGATTGAAAGATGATATTATTATTACTGATTTCCCTAATTTTGATATTAATAAATGTGATAGAAATTTGTTATTAAGGAATCTGTTTGAAATTATAGATACATGACACCATGGTGACATCTAATGGATCTCCTCGAGGGTGGGGATGATCATTATTGACTGAATTTTGAGCTAAATCCCCTCGATCCATTGAGACTAAAGATGAATGTTTAGATCATTGAGAGTGTTCTATGAGTTTTATAGTCTATTGAGAAAGAGACTCTGTTAGTTTTACCATGTATGATTGATCTTAAATAATATTTCTAAATTTATTACACTCTATTTTTATGAGTGTGGGTGGCCCTAATGTTTCTTATCACTAGGCGGATCCCATACAGACTATTTTTGAACACTTAGAGACACCCAATGATAGGAGAGTGAAGTTATTGGATTACATGTTATAGGGCCTAGAAAAAAAATTATGGTATATTTTAGTCCAAAAGAAGAATCATGTCATTTTATCCTAAGGGGAATTACAAACCTAGTATTATGACTACTTTTTGAAGACTCTGAGGGAAAATATGCCCCATGATTTTATGCACCTCACTAATATAGGTATGTTAGTTATGGAATATGCTGCATGTTTCAATGAGTTGTAGTTCTTTTTACATGATGCTGAATCGAGATGAGGAATCTAGAGTGAAAAATTCTGTGGATGGTCTCAAATATGTGATATGGGTGCAGTTAAATATTTTTCACTTTCTATATTTTTTATAGGTTGTGAATCATACCCTCATTATATTGAGGAACCAAAATTAGGGAAGAGGATCAAGGATTATTTATTCTACTTCAGGAACTAGTATTGGTTCCTTGGTTAGTCATAAGAACCGGTAGGATGGTTCATTCTAGGTCATCGGTGGATAGGGAAGATAGGTTGGTGTCCTGGTAACGACCTGAGACTTTGGGTCCTTTAAATTAATATTATCTTTGATATCTTGCTCCTCACACAATACTAAACTAAAATGAGCTAAGAAATATTTACTATTAAAAAATATATGAATAGGAAAACATCTCGCAAATAAAAAATATTGTAATAAATTATAAATTTCATACAATATATGATTATGAACACTTAATGTTTTAAAATTTATTTTTTCTATAAATTTTTTTTTCCTTTATATATATTGATTTTTCATTTAAAAGTTAAATTTATAAATTTTGAAAATATAATTTTAAATAATTATCTTATTTTTTCATTTCCACAAAACAAAATTATCTTATGGTTATTTCTTGATATTTTTGGAAAAATTTTATTTTTAGGTGAATTTTAAGAAATTCTGATTTTGCTAATTCTATCGTCTTAATGTCATTATCATAATACCAGAGTGGATTATAAGTTTTTGAATTGTTTTCTATATAATAATATATATTTATTAATTAAAATATATTATTTAATAATAATATGTGGAATTTATTAAGTACATTTGTAACATTTGGGAAATAATCTAGTATTTTACTCTAGAAACTATTTTTATTCACTTATGTTAAATATCATTTTTCATCACTTAAAGAAATTAAATCTATAAAAATTGATTTAATATTTTAGATTAATATTATCATTTTATTTAATACTTTCACTTTCATTATCAGGTATAAAAATAAGATTATTAAGATTAATGTTAATTAACTTGATAATGGTAAAAAAATGTTATTTTCGTATAATTTTTTAATAATATTGTGTGTTTTTATATAAAAAATATTTTATTCAATTAAAAAAATTAATTTAATATAATTTTTAAACCTATATAGAAATATATTTTTACTCATTCAATTGGAATTTGATACTAAATATGATTAAGAACACTTGATAGTAAAAATTATTTTTCTTCAAAATAATTTATCTATATATTAAATGTTTTAATTTAAAAGATAGTTTTTATTATTCAGAAGTAGAATTTTATTAAATAGAGTCTAAATTCAGGTTGAAAATAGATAATTTTTAAGAGGTGTTATTTTATATTTTTAGTAAAACATCAATTACTTAGTTAATATCTAATCTCCTAGGTAAAAATATAAATTGGTAAATGAATTGAAATATGTTTAAAACCAATTATAAAATGATAGGTTGAGGATATTTTTACCTTATCCCACACAAACTCCATTATTTATCACTTTGGATCCTTTTAGTATAAAGACCCTAACCCTAGTATCCCAGAGTCGGTGGTTACTTTATAGCATTGGCATAATATATAAGGAATCACATCCCCAAGGACTGAAGAGTTTAGTAGTTTTATAAAACAAGATACATAAATTAACATTATATTAAAATTGAAAATACAAAATAAATTATAGTGAATCCCTTTGAGGACACCATTATTCTCTTATATTAACCATACGTATCAATCGCAATAAAATTATTAGCATATTGGGGAAAAACAAAACATAATAAAGGGGTTATATTAGATGGTAAGTAGGGGTTATGTACAATGAAATATATCATAAATCAGAAAAAAAAATACTTATGGTGAGGTAAATAATAGAAACATGAGATCTTTTTTTCAATAACTTGAGCATAAAATGCTTGAAATTAAATATTATAAAATAATTCCATATAGATAATTACATAAGATAGTAAACATAACCTTGGATATTATACTAATCCAATAATCACATTAAAAGAAATAACTAATCTCATAATGAGGGAATTCATTATTTTATATATCTAAAAATACTTTCAAGACTTCATCTAAGACACCATAGATAAACAGGTAATACCAAAAGTAGTTTTTATCAGGAGACCTATTGATACGTCATGGGTCTTTAGTGGGCCACAAACATCACTTTATTAATTTTTTACATTCCTAATATGAAAGTTATGAAAAAATAAAAATAAAAATTTCTATTTAAACTAGAATAAAAAATGTAAATAACTTTTCCCATTCAGTAAATATAATCATAAACCACCTAGAGTAATATAGTTAATAGAATCAAAATATTACAACCCTAGTTGAAATAATAAATAAAAATTTAAAAAAATATAGAAGTATTTATCATAATATATAAACCTCAATGAATCATAATATTAAAAAAATGTTCTTGACATAGATGAAAATACTTTAAATAAGATCATTAAAAATTTCCTGAGGAAAATTCCCTTTTTCACTTTGAAAATCGCTTATGTTTAAAAAACTGTGCAATTATAAAAGAAAACATTATATATAAATATAAATTTATAAAATTTTAAATTAATATTAAAAAAATTAAGGTGTCGTGATGGTAGTAAAATTCACTCATTCCATATAAGTTAAAAAAATATTCCTTCCATGTTTTTTTTCCTGAAAAGTATCAAAGAACCATGTTTAGAAAATAAAAAATGTATATTTCAAAAAAAAAATTAAAAGGTATTGTATGAGTAAAAATTACATTAAAAAATCATAGGAGAATAATAAAAACAATTTTTGAAACAATTATAGAAATCATGTACATGGATGATAAAGAGTGTCTTAAGTAAAACATTAATAATATAATTTTTTAAATAATGTCTCTTAAAAATATCATATAATTATAGTGAGTGTTAATAAAATTAATAGATTATGTGTATCTTATATAAATTCAAATAAAAAATTATAAATATAATATATTTTAATGAAAATCCATTTCACACAAAATCTTATAATAAAAAAATAAATGATGTAGAAGTTTGACCCAATGCATGGAAATTAAGCTAAGAAATCTCTTACATCATGATTCACTTTTGTTTTTCATACTATAACCTATTGTATAATGTTTAAATAAGGTTAATAAATTATTATAAAACTAAATTCATATTTATAATTACTTGTATTATCCTTTTATAACATCTTACCACCCACTAATAAATAATATATCATTATTTTCGTTATTTCTGGTGTGTTCCTTTCATGGTTTTAGGGCCGGCTTACTTGAATATATTTATGGATATTCTTATCAAATGGAAATAAAAATATTGAAGTTAAATTAAATGGTATTAATAAACATACATAATTTTAAATGGTTCTATATATCAATTTTCTTTTATAAATGAGGATGATTCATTTGATAAAATGATAATGATAAATGTTTAGTTTATTTTGGAGGTTTTTTCAACCATCATGAACTACTTTAATTGTATTTAATATTATGTCTATATATTAGTTACAGAACATTAAATAGGTTGTAATGTACTTATTAAAATATTATATAACCAGAATAATACTTTTATGACCTCCCTTGAAGGTAGTAACGGAAAACAAAAAATTATTATCCACAGAGATGGTTAACCACCATAATTCAGACAATGGTTTCATTCCATTGAGTAAGATGAGGTAATAAAAGGGATGAAAAATATATATTCTCTTATAAATATAAAATTAAATTTTATACATGATACCAGATTTATTATTCATTGGTGTTTTATGGATTTTAGGAAAATATATAAGAATAAAGGAAATCGAGATAGGAGGTTTGAGAAAATCCCCTTTTGAAAATCACATCCTTGGAGGATCCCTTAAGGAACATTGAATTGGTATTTAGATGATAAAATCATATAGTGGGAGTGGGAGAGTGGAGAGGATATATTATGGAAGATAATTAATGGGCTTCAATGCTTTTTAGGGTATAGGGAAGGTATTTCTACTTGAGGAGGGGTGGTTTTATGTTATTAAATAATGACTATTTTATATTTAAAGCCAACGAATTTTGGGTGGAATTAATTATGAAAAATTGTTTTGAGAATTAATTTTTTAAAAGATATTTAGGTCCTTTAAACACATCAAACAACCATTTAATTTTTTATTTTTAAGTATTTTACGCTTTTACCTTTTTACATTTACCCGCTACTTTATTTTACCAATACTCCAGCAAATTTTTTATTTACCACAAATTTTTAATGCCTAAAAATGAAAATGAACATATTAACTAATTTTACCTCCTAATTACAAAAAATAAATAAATTTAATTGATTTTATTTATTAATGTGGTAAAAATCAATTCTAATGTTATACCTATGAAACTTGTAAAGATAGTTTATTTTAATAAGTTAAATTCTTTTTTTTTCAAAAATGATAAGCAAGTGTTTATAAATGTTACACCTTATAAATTATTTCATTAAATAAATTTATTTTTATCTAGAATAAGGCTTAATAAATTTTTAATGATAATTATGGTATTTTTTAAAAATATTATTTTCACTTTTTAAACCAAAAATAATTTTTTTTAAAAAATTACCAAAACAATATCCTAAGATAATTTTTATGTGATAAATCCAAAAAATAAAATTATTTTCATAAAATAAATTTTTCAAAAGTGTCAAAATTTAATTATATTTACTTTCCTATAGAATTAAATAAAAAATTAATTTTTGATTAAAACCTATATTTGGAGAATAAAATGAATTTACAAAAAATTGCGTGTTTATTTCATAGGAATGAATATATAAAATTTTATTTAATATTAAATTTATATACATTTAATAATATAGTTAATCTTATTTGAATGCACCAAATTAATGTCTATGTTATTATAATCATGTTTAAATAATATTTTAAAAGTTTTTTTCAGTTCATTTAAGCTCTGTGTTGTGTGTCGTATACTCTATCAAACCTAGTTTGTTTTAAAATCATGGGGTTTCATGAATCGTAATCTATCCAAGTGATTAAATTTATTTAAAAATAAATGTTTGGTAAAATCATGGGGTGTTACATTCTTCCCTCCCTCTAAATTTTCATTTTCAAAAATTCTATAATGTCACCTCATAAATAAATTTAGGTAGTTATTCATCATAATTTCATACAGTTCCCACATAAATTCTTATATCTTATGATTTTTCCAAAGTACCTTTACCAGTTGATTTTTCTGATTCCTCAACAGTTGTTCTCTAGTGTCCATTATATGGATGGGCTCCTCAAAGTAATATAAATCATGTTCCAATTCTATTTATTCAGAAGTGAGAACATCCAAAGGGTTTGATATATACTTCCATAGCAAAGTGATATGGAACACACCTTGTAATTTAGAAATTCTAGGTGGAAATTTCCAATGTTAAACCACAAATCAAATTCTTTCAAGATTTCAAAAGGTTTGATGTACCTAGTGCTTAGTTTTACTTTCGTATCGAATCTTATAACTCCCTTCCATAGACATGCCTTAATAAAATGTGATCTCCCACATAAAATTCCAATGATTTCGTCCTGTTATAGGCATATCTATTTTTACTTTTTTTGATATACTTCGATTTGAGTTTTAATAGTCTTTACCTTTTCCATTGTTTCTTCAACAAGTTTTGGGCCTAAAATCGTCATTTCACCAATTTTATTCCAACAAGGTGGTGTATTAAATCTCTTTCTATATAATTCTTCATACTGCACCATTTGAATACATTAATGGATGCTATTATTAATTTAAAATTAATCCATAGTAAAATAATGATAACACATACATTGAAACTCAAGTGAGTATGATCTAAACCTTTCTTCTCGATTTTAGGCAATCCTTTCTGACTGCCCATCAGTTTGAGGGTGATAAGAGGTGATCAAATGAAGCTATGTATGATGATCCATATGAATTATTTTCTAAAAAAATCGATGTAAATCTTGAATTGTGATCAGATGCAATAAAAATAAGTGCACCATGAAGTCTTAAAACCTCACTAATATAGAATTATGCAAGTATCTATAGTGTAAAACCTTCACATATAGCAAGGAAAGGTGTAGATTTGGTAAGTTGATCAACAATTACCCTTATTGAACTATTTATTATTCAATTATTTGGAATTCCAATGAAAAAAATCCATAGTGATTTCATCCAATTTCCATTTAGAAATATTTATATATTTCATTAATCCTCCAGGATGTTTAACTTCAGAATTTATATATTTACTAAACAAACATATTGATACATAATCAATAACTTCTAAATTCTAAATATCCCAATTTTTTCTCTTTAAATCTATATACATCCTATTACTACCAGAGTGTATAGAGAAATTCTAACAATAATCATTTTCCAATAATTCTATTTTTAGCTCAGGTAGAGAGGGAACTCAAAGCCTCTTTACAAATTTATAAACACAATTTTCATAGACAAAGTCTTCCAAATTTCCATTATTCATATCATCAATTTTCTTTTGAAAATTCTTATCATCGCATTGATAAATTTTTAAGTTTTCTAATAAATATGATTTGGAAACCATTTGAAAGAGTATTTATGTTTCCCATTCTTTAATAATTCCCATCTACATATATACTAGATCCAATAATATAATATCACTATAAATAATTGTTTCATTCATAACTCAATGATTCATTCTACTCAATGGATCTAATGCCTTATTTTTATTCCATGGGAGGTATTTTATTGAAAAATCAAAATCTTTTAGTAGCTCAAGGCATTTCCTTTGCCTCATGTTGAGTTCATTCTATGTGAAGATATATTTCAAACTCTTTTGATCTATATGTATCTCACATAGTTCACTATAGAGGTTGTGTATCTATATTTTTATGGAAAAAATTATAGATGCTAACTCGTGATCATGAGTTGTATAGATATGTTCATGAGTTTTTAACTACGTTGATACATATAAAATAACTATATTATTCGGCACGAGGCCATAACCAATTCCTTTCTTTGATGCATCATTATAAATCACAAATTCATAATTTCTTAATGGAAGAGTAAATATTGAATCATTCATTGATCACCTATTCAATTCTTCAAAAAATTATTCACATTACTTTTAACAAATAAAATTAACCCCATTACGAGTAAGTTTGGTTTACAGGTTAGTTAATGACGGATTTTGTTAACAAATCACTGATAATAACCAACCAAAACAATAAACCTACATATCATAGTTATGTTTAATGATGTGGTCCATTCTTGGACTACCTATGTCTTTACATTATTAACTAAGATACCATCCTTAGATACAATATGACCAAGAAAAGAACTTTTTTAAAGCCAAAATTTACAGTTGCTAAATTTCACATATAACTCTTTTCATATAAGAGTCTCAAGAACAATATTAATTTTTTTTATGATCCTCAAATACTTTTTATTACAAGAATATATAATCAATAAATACAACAATAAAATTATCAATATATTCCTTGAATACTCTGTTTATTAAGTCCATAATAATAGAGGGTGCATTTGTCAATCCAAATGGTATTACTATAAACTCATAATGTCTATACCAAATTTGAAATGTTGTACTCAAAAAATATTTCTTATTTATTCATAAATGATATTATCTTGAATTAAGTTCAATTTTTGAAAAATATTATGCTCCATAAATATGGTCGAATGATTCATCAATGTGAGGAAGTGGATACTTTTTCCTTATCGTAATATCATTGATTCCCTTATAATAAATTTATAACCTCATAGATCCATATTTATTATTAACGAAAGGAAAATGGGATCCCTTTAACAACCTAGGTACTTATAAAATAATTTTTTTTATTCTAGAGTTAAATAGTTAAATTCATTATAAATGTATAATGAAATAAGAGATATTTACAGAAATTAAAAAAAATAACCCAAATAAAATACTAAAATCACATATAAAAGTATAAAAACAAATTATGTATCTTATAATTGAAAATGAAATATATTTATATCATGGAATAATAAATAAATGTTTTGATAATGAAAAATTATGTTTTGGTATTTTTGTGACACATAAATTTTTTATTTAAAATTTTATAATTAATATAATTATTTAAAATAAAATTTAGATTTATAAAATAGTTTCATAAATTAATATTTTATTTTATTATGATTATAATATAATTTTAAGTGAACTTAATTAATTTTTCAAAGCATCATAAAATATGTTATAATTTTAAAATTAGTATTTTTTGAATAAATGATGATTTTAATTAAAAATTAATTTTATCATATTTAGAAAATTATTTTCATTAAATGTAGTTGTTTTTTAATTATTCACATCAAAAAATGTTAAGGTGAATTTTTGGGTTTTTCTAAAATACTTGGATTTTTGGGTGAATAGTGAAATACAGTAATTTACGGTGTTTAACAATTTCATGAATTATTGAGTCATAAATGATGTATCACTTATGTAAGACAAAACTCTAGAACTATCCTTCATTATTTTAATAAAGTTAGTGATAATTCTTAAACTATTAATAGTCTTGAGCCAAAATTATAAACTAATAAATAAAATATTCAAAAAACATCATTCTCCTCCACTATAAATACCACCCCTCACCACATCTTCTTCTCACACCTCGAAATCCATATATATGTTTTAATTTTCTCCCAATTATATTCCCATTCTATGTCCCCACGTTCAGGACCTTATGGTCTTACCAAAATTTCAAAAACATGTGTCTTAAGGAAGTTCTCAAGGAGAATATGTTCAAGAGGTAAATTCCTATTTTGATTTATTTTAATTTTTATTTAAATTTATTTTCTTTTATTATTACCTACACACCTCCCTTCATCCAAGTGACATGAAAACTAAAATATCTTAAATATTCTTGAATTTTATTTTTTTAATGGAATATCCATGATCAAAACTTTCCTCTTCTCATCTTATTTAAAAAAATGAAAACATTTTCCGTGACGTTTCAATTTACCATCATCATGGATAAGGTGTTTTCATATTCTTTTACTACCTTAATAGATGGTCTTAAAACCATTATTATGGTTAAATTAGATTTTGATATAAATATTATAAGTTAAAAATGTTCTGGAACCAATTTATAAAAATTATATTAAATAATATGATATAATTTCATGATGCTCATAAAAACGACCAAAAATAAAATAAATCATTTTAATTAATGTTTTATATAATTAATAATTATATTATAAAAGGAAAAATTATATATTTTATCATTTAAAATTTTGGAAACACATTAATACAATTTCATTCCACTTCTGGATTTTTTCTTCCATTCGATACGAAAAACACATAATAAACCAACCATGGAAGCCATGAAATAAACGCATCAGAAACAATAAAATAACAAAATATTATTAATAAATGGGTAGAAAACTTTATAAAAAATATCATTTTAGGTATTATAAATATAAATATAGTTCTTTAATAAATTGATAACACTTTATATACCATTATAACTGATTTTTGAACATGATTGAAGGATGTCAAACCCAATGTAAGGGACATTTTTTAACAAATCCTCATTTAAATTACTATTTTTTAGAAATTCAAAATGAATGTTTTTATGATTCAAGTATTCATGTTTTATGATTATGTTCTGGACATTGGGCATTATCTATGATGAATGTGGGACCTATATCTCCCTCCAATACATTGGGTATGTTTACGATGGAAGTTAACCTTAATGGTTAGTCCATGTTTAACTGCTATGGTTACACCATAAGGTAGTTGAGAGGGTTACATAATAAGGTAGATATTAGGGTTACATTATAAGTTATTCATGAGAGTTTTATATGGTGGATTTGGGGGTTACAAAATTAAGTATATAATTCCCCAAGTTACATTTATGACATTATTTATGTTTTCTATGTTTTATGAAAATCTATTTTGTTCACAAAGTATGTATATGATACTTTATGGGTGAGAAATATATATTTGTGAAAATTATTTCTTATATTTATAAGTATTCATGATATAACAATTTCATTCCATTTTTTATGTCCCTTAATGATCTTTTTGTGCTCATCCCATGTTTTAAAATGTCTTTCACTGGGTTTAAGGATGGGTAATAGATGAGAAGAGACAAAACTTAATGTTGTGAAGATTTTTCATGAAAAAAATTCATGATTTATTAAAAATGTTTATATTTTGAAAGAAATTGATATTATTCTATGTATTATCGTCTTTATATTCATGTGGGTTTTCATGTATTAATTATTTCCTAATTCTCTAAAACTATAAACCGAGAAGATATTTGGGGATGAAATAAGTATATTCTAGTTGAAATGACTAGATTATTAAATGATTAAGGTATGGTCTTTATAATTGGTATTAGAGCCTCTGTTTAGATAACATTCAAGATTGTGATGATGTTAATAGAATACCATAAATTATTTTTGCCTTATGGTTGAGTTAAAATGATATTGAATTTAATGATTACCATGTTACTTCATTTAAGATATGTCTATTCATAATTAATTCCTATTGTAGAAATAGTAAAGTTGATGTAGGAAGTAATATAGAGGATGGTGTCTTTCCGAATTTGTATCCTAGAATGGTGGGAACTAGAATCAAGAAGTTTTTAAAATTAATGGATCTGTTTACAGAAGCTATAAATAGTGGTGGAATCTATTAACGATAACAACCAAAGCTACCACAAAGGAACATGATGATAGTGGAACATTTTATGAGGCAAAAACCTCTTGCTTTAAGTGGATCTTATGACCTAGTGGTTATTGAATGGTGGATTAAATCCCTTAAAAAATATTCAATGTCATGGGTGTTTATATAATAAAAAGTTTAGTATTTATATTTATTTGTTTGAAGGTGAAGCTTACCACTAGTGTTCAATGGTTATGAATATCAGGGTTATTGAGGAGATTGAAGCCTTGGGATAGGATGAATTTTAGAATCTATTTTGTAAAAAATACATTACTAAGGTGGTTCAACCTAGGATGGAAAATAAATTATTATAATTGAAACAAAATGAGGATGATTTACTGGATGTGTATGAAAAAAACATCACTCTATAAGAAAGGAATTCTCCAAATCATATTCGGTATCTTGATAGTAAAATCAATTGTTATTACTCAGGATTAAAGACATTATATTGAAAGAAATTAGGATCTCATGAATTTAAAAGTTATGAGAAACTTGTCTGATTTGATATTAGGGTATAAATTGAGTTTTTTTATGGCCACTTTTACTCTGACAAAAAGAAAATAAAAAGTTCCATATAAAATACAATGGGTAAGAATCAAATAATGAAATCTTAAGGGAAGAAGATCTAGTTACTTTTTTGTGGGAAGTGTGGTAAAATACACCCCAGGGAATGCCTTAAAAAATATGAAGTGTTTTAAATGTGGTTTGTTTGAACATATGGCTCTAGATTTTAATGAAAATTATATTAAGTTTAATTCTGATAATAAAACTATAAAGTTTCTTAAATTTGGTGAGAATAGGAATTATGAAAATACCTTCCCAAAGAAAGATCTGAATTATATAAAGTAGCCATATTAAAATAATAAAGGTTCAATGAAATAATTTGTAACTACAACAGTAGATGATGGGACATCCAATGATGTGGTACCTGGTACATTGTTTGTTTAATCATATTTTCCTATTTCCTTTTTTGATACAAGGTCTATAGTTTCCTTTATTTCTAAGAAATTATCTAGTAAATTGGAAATTTCACCTTAATAAATGAAACTAGAACTTATAGATAAAACACAGGGAGAAATTTTTTAAGAAAAAGGGAATTATAAGAATATTCATGTGACTGTATAAAGAAAGAAAATTCTAAAAAACCTTATTTTTTACCCTTAGTAGAGATTGATGTTATTATTAGTATGGATTGTCTTTATTTTCACCTTTCTAAAATTGATTATAGTTATAATGTTTTTTTCAGAAATAGTTTCAGTTTCTATTCTTAACTGAACCCATACCATTAATAACATATCATGAAGTTGATAAATTGTTAATTTATTGAAATAAAATTTTTCTTGAGGATATTGTTTAAAACTAGAGAATTGTTCAATTTAATTATGTGATGGTGGTAAATGCATACCTAAATGTGTTACCAGGAGAGTTTCTTTCTTCTTTTCCTAATCAGAAAGTTGAATTTATCATTGAATTAATTCTTGAGGCTAAGACAATTTAAAAATCCCCTTATTTAATGGATCACGTGGAACTTAATAAATTGAAAATCCATTTGTAGCAGTTTCTTGATAAAGACTTCAATCATCCTAGAACTTCACCATGGAAAGACCCTCTTTTTTTCTTAAAAAAATAATGTTCCATGTGGCTTTTAATTGATTTTAGAGATTTTAATTACATTACTAATAATAATAAGTATCCACCGCCTCATATTGATCACTTGTTTGGTCTTCTACAAGGAGTTCAATATTTTTCCAAGATTGACTTGAGATCCAGGTACCATCAACTGATAGTAAAGAAGGATGACATTTTGAAAACAGAATTCCAAACTAGATATGGGAATTATGAGTTTGTTATTATGCCCTTTGGACTAAAAAATTCCCCTTCTTTATTTATGGGCCCTATGAAAAGAATCTTTTGTGAATATTTGGATGAGTTTTTTGTTTTTTTATTGGTGACATTTTGGTTTATTCAAAAATTAATGATGATCATGAAAAACATCTAAGTATTTTTATGCAAAAAAATAAATAAAAGATGTTATATTGGAAATATAGAAATTTTCATTTTTGGTAAGAAAAAATGTATTTTCTTGGGAACACTATAAATAAGGGTTATATAATAGTTTTTTCTACAAAAAATGTAGTTGATGAATGGAAAAGACCTAAAAATGTTACATAGATTCTTAGTTTTATTGGATTAGTAGGTTATTATCGATAGTTTGTTAAAAAAATTGCATGATTATCTATCTCACTAACTATGTTAACATAAAAGTGGTTAAATTTTTATTTAGAATATTATGTTTTTTGTTTTTAAGAACTGATATGAAGATTGGTGAATGCTCCAGTTTTGGATATACCTTCCAGAAATGATGATTTTTTCATCTACAATGATTTTTCATTAAAGGGAGTTGGTTGTGTTCTAATGTAGAATGATAAAAGAATTTATTATGATTCAAGACCACTAAAACCTCATGATTTAAATTATCCCACACATGATCTAGAATTAACATCTGTGGTTTTTGATTTAAAATTTTGGAGAAATCATTTATATGGATTCATATGTGAAATATATTATGAAAATAAATTTTTTAAGTATATATTTAATCTGAAGGAATTAAACATGAGGCAAGGAAGATGGATGGAACTGATAAAGGATTATGATTTCCCGATCAATCACCATCTAGGAGAATAAAACAAAGTAGTGGATTCTATGAGTCAAAAACATCATTAATCATTAACTATTTCATTTTTGGAACATAACCTATTGGTTTATGATTAGATGAATTTTGGCATTGAATTTTTTGGTGTAGGAAATTCCTCTATTTTGTTTCAGGTGTCAGTTTAGTCATCTCCCATAGAAATAATTAATATAGTATAGAAGGAAGACCATGAGTTATAGAAAAATTAGGAATTGGTTAAGGCATGTCTCTAAAATTAAATGTTGAAAAATATTATGTCTTTATATTTGGAAAGATATTATGTGTTCCTTGTGATTACACAGTAAAGAAAAAATTGTTAATTAAAGCTTATAGTTCTCCATTTTCAGTTCACCGTAGAAGCACTAAGATGTACAGAGACCTTCAAGAGTATTACTGGTGTCATGGAATGAAAATAGATATTGATCCTTTTATAATGAAATGTTTGACCTATAAAAATATTAAAGTATAATGAAAACTACCAAAGGGGATTCTTCAGCCTTTTCCAGTGCCAGAGTGGAAGTGGGAAAATATATCCATGGATTTTGTGGTGGGAATAACAAATACTTCTCGAGGTAAAAATGAAAATTGTGTTATTGTTAATTGACTGGATATATCTTCACATTTCAATCATATTCAAGACATTATTTCCCTTTGTCAACTTTGTTGACTTCACCTTAAGAAATTTTTAGGTTTCATCAAGTTCCTCTCTCCATCGTATCTGATCGTGATCCTAGGTTCACTTATAAATTTTGTAAATACATTCAAAATTCATTTAGAACTGAATTAAATTTCATCACATCCTTTCATCATCAATGTGATGGACATACTGAGTGAACAATTCATACATTGGATGACATGTTATGTTCTTGTTTAATGTATTACTCAGGAATTTGGGATCAACATATTTCTTTATTTTAGTTTTTTTGAAACAACAGTTGTTATTCCAGTATAAAAATGGAACCTTCTGAGAAGTTATATGAGAATTAGTGTCAAAATACAACATTTTTGGATGAATTCGCAGAAATAAAGTTCATAAGACCCAAATTAGTAGAGTAACTGGCTGATAATGTGATGATGATCCAGAAACACGTGATAATAGATCAAAGAAAGTGGAAAAGTTATGAAGATAATAGGAGGAAATACTTTACTTTTGGGGTAGGTGATCATGTTTTACATAAAAAATTTCTTTGTAAAAGTGTTATGAATTTTGGTAAGAAAGGAAAACTAAGTCAATGGTTCATTGGACCTTATTAAATATTATAGAATGTTAGACAAGTTTTTTACCAAATAGATTTTCCTATGAGTTTATCCTAGGTATACAATGTTTTTCAGGTTTTGATATTAAGAAATTATGTTCCAGATTCGTCTCATGTATTGAGCCCATAATTATTTCATCTAGAATATAAAATTTCTTAAGAGTAAAATATTATTTATATTTTTAATCGTAGAGAGCATGTATTGCAGAATAAGGTAATTCATCAGGTTAAAGTTTTGGGGAGAAACCACATGGTTGATAAAGAAATATGGGAATATGAAAATTCTATAAGAGAAAGGTATCCTCAATTTTTTAATATGTGAATAAAAATTGTGTGGATTAAATTTCTAGAAGTGGGATAATGTAACAACATAGGTACATATAAAATAATTTTTTCCCATTTTGGAATTAAATAGTTAAATTCATTATAAATGTATAATGAAATAAGTGATATTTACATAAATTAAGAAATATACACAAATACAATCATAAAATCACCTAAGAAAGTATAAATAAAATTAATTTATCTTATAAGTTAACATATGATATATTTATATCATGGAATAATTAAATTAATGTTTCGAAAATGATAAATTAGGTTCTGTATTTTTTTAACACATAATGTTTTATTTACAATTTTATAATTAATATAATTATTTAAAAGAAACTTTATATTAAAAAAATAGATTCATAAATTAATATTTTGATGTCTTATGGTCATAATTTAATTTTATAAGACCTTAATAAATTTTCCAAAGCATCATAAAATAAGTTATAATTTTAAAATTGGAATTTTTTAAATAAATGATGGTTTTCATTAAAAATTAAATTTTTCATATTTAGAAAATTATTTTTATAAAAATGAATTCATTTTTTAATTCTACATGTCTAAAAATTGTTAGGGTGAATTTCTAGTATTTTTACAAAATACTTGATTCTTTTGGTGAATATGTAAATACCTTAATTTATGGTTTTTATCAAATTCATGAATTATTGAGTTATAGATAATGTATGAATTATGTTAGCCCAAAATATTGAAATATCATTCATTATTTTAAAATATTTAGTGATAATTATAAAAATATTCATATTCTTGATAAAAAAATTATATTCTAATGAATAAAATATTCAAAAGACACTCATATCCTCCACTATAAATAACACCCCTCACCACCTCTTTTTCTCACACCTAAAAATACATGAATCTTATTTAATTTCTACCTAATTATCTTCCCAATCCTCTTACCCACATCAAAGATCTTATGGTCTCACCATAAGTCCAAAACCAAGTTCATTAAGGATTTTCTCAAGGATAATAAGTTCAAGAGGTAAAATCACATATTGTTTTCTTTTAAATTTCATTTCAATTTATTTTGTTTCCTTATTCCCTCCTAAACTCCCCTCATCCAAGTGACATGATAACTCTAGTATCTTACATATACTAGAATTTTATTTTTTTTAACGGGATATCCATCATTAAAACTCTCCTCTTTTCCTCTTATTATAAAAAATGAAAACATTGTCCGTGATGTGTCGATTTACCATCATCATGGACAGTGTGTTTTTATTTTATTTTAATGCCGCCTAGGCTGGTCATAAAACCATTATTATGATAAATTAATATTTTATTATATATATTATAATTTATATAATGTCTTCAAAAAAATATATATAAAAATGATATTAAATAATATGATATAAGTTCCTGATGGTCGTAAAAATCACCAAAAACAAATTAAACCATTTTCATTACTATTGTATCTAATGAATCATCACAATGTTAGAAAAAAATGATATATGATGTCATTTATATTTTTGGAAACATATCCATAGCATTTCTTTCCACTCATGTATATTTTATTCTATTCAACAAGAAACCCCATAATGAACCAACCATGGAAACCATGAAATAAACGCACTAGAAACAATAAAATAACATAATATTATCAATAAATGGGTGGGAAAATGTTATAAAAAGTTCATATAATGTATTAAAAATATTAATATAGGTCTTTAATACGTTAATAACACTCTTTAAACTATTATACAAGAGATTTGAACATGTTTTGATGAATTCCAATCCATGGTAAGGGACTTTTTTTTATAAAAAAACATCTTTTAAATTTTTATTTTTAGAAAATTAAGAATGAATGTTTTTATGATTCAAGTATTAATTTTTTATGATTATGATATGGTTCTTCAGAATTTTTTTTTTTTTTTAGGAATGGGGGGACTTATATCTCCATACAATGCATTGGGTATGTTTATATTGGAATTTGACCATAATATTTATTCCAAGTGTAACTGCAATGATTACACCATAAGGTATCCATGAGTGTTACATTATAAGGAAGCTGTGAGGGTTATATTGTAAGGAATTCAGAAGGGTTAAAAATTATATGGTAGCTTTGAGAGTTAAAAATTATGTAAGTAATGTTCCAAGTTACCTTTATGATTTTATTTAGGTTTTCTATGATTTTTGGAAGTTTCTTGTTTTCCCAAAGTAAGTATATGAATCTTTATGGGTGAGAAGTATCTATTTTTGAAAAATATATAATATGTTTATAAGTATTAATGATCTAATAGTTTCTTTAAAAAAATTATGTCCCTTACTAGGATTTTTATGCTCATCCTATGTTTTAAAATTTATTTTAGAGGGTTTAAATATGGGTAAGAGAAAAGAACAAGCCAAATTGAATGTTGTCAATCTTTTTAATGAAAGGAATTAAATTTTTATTAATATTTATTTTATTTTGGAAGAAATATATTATATTTTATGTTGTATAATATTTATATTCTTGTGGGGTTTCATATATAAATTATTTCCTAATTCTATAAAAATCTAAAGTGAATAGATATTTGGGGATTTAACAGGTGTAATTTAATTGAAATTACTAGATTATGAAATGTTTATGGCTGGGTCCTTATACTCCTCAAGGGGAAACAATAGGGATTATAAATCAATTACTACTAAAATAATCTAGATGTTTCTTCATCTTCAATAACACTAATTTTTTCTTTCTGCATGGAGTCTTTTATATAGGTCTTGTGTTAGGTATTAAATCAATGTGAATGTCATATTTTTTTCCTAGAGGATTTCCAAGTAATTACATAGAAAATACATCAATGTAATCCTATAAAACATGTACATCCTCAATATGAATATTACCTTTTTTATAAGTAGGTTTTATCTTCTGTTCTTCTCCAAGAATCTCATTAAGAAGAGATACTGGAGGTGGACACAGATATGACTCAGATGATGAAGTATCCACTCTAAAGATATGAAATTCCATATCATTATCACAAATCATAAATTACTTATCTTTGTAATAAATTTTATAATTATATTTTGAAATCTAGTTCATACTGAGGATTATATAAAAATCAAAAATAGGTATGACATTAAAATAAGAAAATAGCGCACATTTATGGGTCAAAATAGAGACTAATTGAAACATATTTGTAGAAATGAGATTTCTACTATGAGTTTTGACCGACTACTCCCTTGTTATGGTGAATGGAAAATGTAAAATTTTTATAGAAAATTAGGAAGATATGAAATAATGGGAAGATCCAGAATCAAATAATGCTTTAGTTAGATTTTAAGAGATCATTAAGGTACCTTCCACCACATCATTAGAAATTTTGACCTCACTTATTATAACTTCATAAGCTTATCCTTTCTCCCATAGTCCTTTCTAGGTAATGTTTCTTTGATTCTTAGGACAATCAATTTCATAGTCTCCCATTTCCTTACAGCTGATACATTGCACATTACCAAAATATTATTACCCTTGCAATCACAGGGTTGGTGGAATATTTCTCTATATGTTTAGTAAACTCCCATTCCAAATAGTCATATTCCATGATGTTTCTTTCTACATTTATTAAAACATGGAAATTATACTCTTCCCTTTTTCCCCTTTGCCTTATCTCTATTCTAGAGTACTCAACAACCATCTTTTTATCTTGGTTCCCTTAAAATCCATATTACATAGAGAATTCCTTCTCTATCTTGACAAAACATGATATTATACCCCCATACGAGGATAATATTTGGGATAATTGTACCCTTCAAAGAACTGACTTAATCTCATCAAATAAAAAATCAATTTTTCTATTTTTATTATGTATATAATTTGTGGCTTCCCATGAAATGATCCTTAAAATTCTTCTATTCCATTTTTTATATTTCTTACTCTTTCTCAATGTTTTGAATTAATGACCACCATTGATCTATATCTCCCAACAGATGATAAACTACCATGAAAACCCCCATTGTTTTATTACTTCCAAAATTGAGAAATATATTCTTCAAAGAACTTATCCATTTCTCATCTATAAATGGATTTTTAATTTTATTGAATAATGGATATTTTTGTCACCTGAAGTAGTATATCATTGTTACACTGCTTTGTGGATCAAGATTATCTATATGGGTAATGTTTTTTCTCATAACCAGAGTCAAATGACCCAATATAGTAATAATTTTTCTATCTCCAGCTACAAATACAACTCCAACATCATTATCTTTTTTACAAGGGAAACACATACATGGATTACATGCATTGAAATAGATTCCATTCCTTACTCTATGATCCATTTCTAAATAATGTCATACCCAACATTATATTATGAATCATAATGAATTATTTCAAAAATAGTGAAACACTTAACAGAAGATGAAAATTTATATATAAATAATCTCAAA
This sequence comes from Viscum album, assembly GCA_963277665.1. Classification (NCBI taxonomy): domain Eukaryota; kingdom Viridiplantae; phylum Streptophyta; class Magnoliopsida; order Santalales; family Viscaceae; genus Viscum; species Viscum album. The sequence continues at coordinate 1,186,101,087 of OY728143.1, read as the reverse complement.
ATCATTATCTTAGTTACTTTGGGTATATACTCAAAGTCTATTATATGGTTACTTTCTCATAATCTATAATTTTTAATCCATTTTCCAAAGTTTATACTAAATTTCATTTGATACCAACTGAAAATACCATGACTCTATAGCCTAGAGTTAGCTGTTAATTTATTTGATTGTTACAATATACAAGGAATCACTTCCCAAAAGACCAGAAAATTTATCATTTTTGAAAAAATAGATACATACATGAAACATACATTAACATCAAAAATATAAAATATAACATAACGAATCCATTTGAGGACACCACTAATCTCCTATCATAACACCATATATCATTCGTAATAAACTTCTTGGAATCATGGGAAAAAATAAAACAGATTAAAGGGGTGAGAATAGATGGTCATTAAGGGTTATGTACAACAAAATCCATCATAAATAATCATAAATAGTCAGGTCAAGGTAATTAATTAAAACAAAATCAATATAACCAATAACATCAGCATAATATGGTCGAGACAAAACATTATCAAATAATAAAATATAAATAATTACATGATCTATAAAACATAACTATAGATATTCTACTAATAAAATAATAACATAAAAATCAATAACTAATCTCATAATGATGGAATTCATAATACTAGATATATAAACATATCATTAAGGAATTGGATAAGACACTATACGTAAATGAGTAATACCTAAACTAGTTTGTCTCATGAGACCTAATGATTTATCAAGGTGATATAGTGGGCTCTACCAATCACTTTATAATTCAAATACATTCCTCATATTAAAGGGATGAAAAAAATAAATATATATATTTTTATTGAAACTAGCATACAAAATGTAATAACTTTCCTCATTCAGTAAACAAAATCACATACCATCTATAGTAATATGGTGAATGGTATCAATATAGTACATCCCCAATCGACCTAATTAGTAACCATTTAATTAAATAGGGAATATAGTATCATAAGATATTAACTTCAATTAAGTATATGATTCAACAATGTAAGTTTACATATATGAAAATACTTTTAATGAGATTATTAAAATTTTCTTGAGGAAAATAACCGATTCACATTTAAAATCACTTATATTTAAAACACAATAAAATTATAAAAGAAAGATTTTTATATGAAGATACAAATGTGAAATTTTAATTTAAGATTCAAAAAATTAAGGCATCATGATAGTGGTAAAATATGATCATTCCTTATAATTTAAAAAACTGTCATTCTGAATTTTTGTTGGAAAAGTCTCAAAGAAAGTTGTTTAGAAAAATAAAAGATATAGATTTAAAAAGAAATATTTAAAATCAAAATATGATTAAAAAAGAAATTATGAAATCATTAGATAATACTAAAAACATTTTTGAAAATAATTATAGAAAAGTGTACATGGAAGAGAAATAGGGTTTTAAGGAAAACTTCAATAAGATACTCTTTTTAAATGAAAGTTTCTTGAAAATATCATATAATTGAAGTGAATATTAATAAAATTAATAGATTTTATGTATATTATTTATACCCACATAAAAGTGTAAATATGGCCTAATTCAATCAAAATTCATTTCACACATAATCATAGCATAACCAAATCAAAGTATAACTTTAACCTGAACAATGGAAAATGAGTTAAGAAATCCACTACCTCACAATTTTATTTTGTTTTTTATACTCTAACCTATTGTATAATGGTTTAGATAATTTTATTAAATTATTAATGAAATATATTCATATTTATAACACCTTATATGATCCTTTTATAACATTTTACCACCTATTCATTATTAATATTTCATTATTTTCATTGTTTGGGGTACATTCATTTCTTGGTTTCATGGTTAGTTTACTTCGTATAATTGTGTATATTATTTCAAAATGGAAATAAAACTATATATGTGATGATAAATGGTAATAATATGATTTTATATGTTTAAATGGTCCCATATATATTTTTTATTTTGGACATGAGGATGATTCATTTGATGAAATGTTAATGATAAATGTTCATTTATTTTGTGGGGGTTTTCTTACAGTCATGAACTAATTTCATTTCATTTAATATTATATAAATATATTAGTTAAAAAACATGAAATAGTTTATAATATAATTATTAAAATATAATTTATCCATTATTATACTTTTATGATAGTCATTTAATGCAATAATGGAAAATGAAAAAATAATTTTCACAGAGACGGTTAACTACCATAATTTGGACAATGGTTACTTATTTTTGAGGAAGAGAAGTTAATAAAATGTATGGATGTAATATATTACATTATAAATATAAAATTTTATTATAATCATGATACCATATTTATTATTATTTAATGTTTTAAGGAGGTTAGGATAATGTAAAAGTTGAAATAAAATTAAGATAAGTGGTTTGAAAAAATGATCTCTTGAATATCACCTCCTTGATGGACCCTTTAATAAGCATGTAAATGGTTTTTGGGTGATAAAAACAAAAATTGTACATTGGGATTGTGATTAGGAGAGATTATAGAAGATATTTGAAGAGATTCAATGCTTTTGAGGAGAAAGGGGGAGGTGAGGGGTGGTATTCAAACTTGTGGAGGGGCAGTTTTAAGTGATTAATATTGAATATTTTTTATTTAAAGACAAAAACATTTGAGTGTAACTAATTACAATGAATTTGGTAAAAAATAATAATGTTTTAATGGATTTTTGGGCCTAAAAACACATTAATAAACCATTTAATGTATTAGTTTTCTAGTATTTTAAGCTTTTACCTTTTAATTTTTACTCGCTAGATTATTTTACTTATACTAGGGTAAATATTTTTTTAACATAGTAATTTTTATGTATAAATTTGAATATTAAATTATTACCTAAATTGGAAAATTTGATTTAAAATATGAAATCTATTTGACTTTATTAAATTGATAAAAGTGGTAAAAATGAATTCTAATGTGATAACCAAATAACTTGATTTTTTAATAGGTTAAAATCAATTTTTTTTAAAATACTAAGAATCTATTTCTAAATGTAACACCTTATGTGTTATTTAATTAAAAGATATATTATTTATCAATAATAATTTTTAAATTATCATATAATAATTATTTCATAAGAATTGATGTATATCATTAAAACATTATTTTTTACTTTTTAACCAACAAGTAATTTTTTTAGAAAATTCTCAAGAATTAAGCTAATTTTATTATGATGTGATGATCCAAAAAATGAAATTAATTTTTTTCAATATGTTTTCTGAAATTTTAAAAATATAGTTATATTTATTTTCCCATAGAAATAACTAGAAATCACATTTTGATTTGAACTTATACTTGAATACTAAAATGACTTCACTAAAAATTGTGTGTTTATTTTATAGGAATGAATACATAAATTTGTTTTGAATATGACTAAAATATATATTTTAAAATATAGTTAATATTATTCACACCCACAAAATTATTGGAAATTCTATAACTATCAAGTTTATATATTATTTTAATAGTGTTTCATATATATTTTTAAGCTATGTGTTGTGTGTCGTATACTCTATCGAACATAATGTTATATTAAAATATTAGTTTTTAATTCATTGTATGTTATCAAAGATATTAAATTTATTTAAAAAGGAATGTATTTTATAATCCTAGGGTATTACATTTACCTCTGAATAGTCCATTCCTTTATTGAAAAATAATGGGTGTTCATAAAGTGGTCTTTTTATTCACTTATAAAGGGAAGAACTTACACCACATCATTACATCCATATTACTATGAATTTATTACCAAAAATATAGAATTTTTCTACTCCTAGAAAAAAATGTAAATTTTATAATCCTATTTTCTCATTTAGTTATCCAAATCCTTTCATTTCCCAAGATACTTTCAAAATAAATTTCAATATCCCAAAGTGAGTATTACTTAATTCTCTTCCTTTTATTTTTAATATTTCTCTTCCAAATATACCACAAATATATTAATAAAATAAAATAAATTTAATTATTAAATTTAATTTCTACTATATTAACCAGAATCTATTATTTATTACTTTCCATCCTCTTAAAAAAACAAAATAAGGTTGATCGTGCGTTTGTACGGACTACCGCCTCCACGAAGCAACATCCTCTCTTTTTTACCACAACCACTATTAATTATTTATAAGTATGGAATTGATGAAAAAATGTGACATATATAAAATAATTAAAAAATTTAAGATAAAAATTATAATCCACCTCCATTACCTCCCATTAGTTGATAAATGAAAATGTTAACCATGCATTGTGGGAACTACCACCTCCCCATAGTAACATTTTTTTTTCATCATGATTTTCATTTTTTATCCATACATATTAAAATATAATTAAAAATCTTAAAAATATAAATAATATCATCCCTGTTTTTTTATAATGATATTATGTCAAAATAAAAAATTTCCTAACAATACTCACCCATAAAATTATAACATGTTCATTTTTGGATCGGTCAACCCACCTACTTGAACAATGATAAAAAACTATGTCATGGTTGACTATAAGAACAAAAATAATAATATTATTGTTATTTAATAATTAAATAATGATTGTTTTATGGTTCTGTAAATGTTATATTATGTATTTAACTTATTATTAAAATATCATCTTCGATTTTTAAAATTACAGAATTAAGCCAACAATGATTCCATTTCCACAAAACATAACTAAATAAATAATGGAATTAGATAAAAGATTTATAAATAAGTATAATTTATCTATTAAAATACCTTAAATAATATAGTATTTATGAAATTTGGAAGAATAATGAATAAAAAACCCCTATTACAAAACTAGTTCAAAACGATCAAGATAACTCACTCTAGAAATTGAAAATAGATAATAGTAAACTAATATAAATATAGAGAATAATTATAAGTATAGATCAAAAAAAGGTATATATATTAATAATGTTATGAAATAGGTTTTTAAAAATTTTATTATTGTTATATAAGAGATTCGATGACTTAAGCAGAATTCTGGAATTAAGGTAAGGGTTTATTTCCCTAATTTTTTGAATCCATGAGCCATGTATAATATTCTGCACTATAATTTATCTTATATGGTGTGTTATCTACCTTAATAACCTAACTTATATTTAATATATCTCCTTTCATGTTATTTGAATGTTCAATTCATGTTAACACTCTCATACTTATATTTCCATTGTAATAATTTTTTTAGAAACTAATTTTTTATTCATTGAGTTATGATAATACATCTTGAACTTATTTCATATAATTTGCGCAAATTATGCTATTTGATTTTCTATGTTACACTTTATCTTTGTCTTCTGTGGATTTACATTTTTACCATATAATCCCCTTTTTTTCTTTCCCCACAATATAATTATGAGAATAACCAAGGATATGTCTATAAGTGGATATAGTATGGTTTGAATATGGATAAATGTTGATAAGTTTTATAAAATAAATTTCTTATGTAGATGATATTCAAACATACTAAACCAATAAATTTTTTATATTTTGTGATATTATTTTTATATTTAATAATAACATGTAATTTTTGAAATGGTATCTTGGATCATTTCAATTGAGTCAATGTTAATTTTGGAAAGTATTTTTTTTCAAAACTAACCTAGGAGTGAAGGTTTGGGGGTGCCTCAGTTGGTATCAAAGGGGTTTTTAGTTATTTTTTAAGGTGTTTTTAGTTATTTTTTGATTTGATATGCAATAGAATTAGTGAATACCCCAAGGATAAGTCTACGAGTCATGTATAAGTATAGTATAGCATCCTAATGTTTTTCTAAATTAGATATTGTGTAGATATATGAGAAATTACATCCCTTTTCGGACACTGGTAAGTGGATGTGGCTATGAAATAGATGACACTATGGGTCATCACCCTAAAAAATAGTGATTCAGAACAAAATAAATATTTACTATAGTGCCTCATGATTGGGCCTAATACTCCACACCTATCTAGACACTCTTAGGGAATACACTATTCTTAATTCACATTATCTGTAATAAACCATTATGAAGGATTTGAGTATGATGTAGACTAATTTGGTTAGAGAAAAAAATAGGAAAAAGACCATGGATAACCAAGGATTGAATAAAGAGACTCATAGGTTGAACTGAAAGTACTATTTTTTTAAAATAATGGAGTTATATAGGAATACATCATGATAATAATGTTTTTATATTTTTATTTTAGAAATTATAAAAACTATTTAGGATTTATTATTTGGTTGAAATAGGATCACACAATCAATGTTGAGAAAGATATGTATATAGAAATAATTATAACACCCTGATATTTTATAAGATTGTTTCTTTTTAGTTTATTTTATATCTGTTGTTTTACTCTACACCATTATTAGCTTGCACTATATGCAACACCGTATTAGTTTTCAGTATACAAAACACTATTCTTGGCTTTTGTTATACTCAATTTCATGCTCTTTAGATAGAATTCATTTCACACGACACTGAGTATAGATTTTGTTCAATGTATAAAATAACTATATTTATATTATGTTATACTCAACATCAAATGGAGCTTGCACTAAATTTAACACTGACTTGGCCTGTATTACCCACAAGAGCGACCTTCCTCGATAGCTTTCATTGTATGTACTTCTGATTTTCACTAAACATCATTATCTTATTAAAATATTATTATTTAATGGGATATAAACTAGCAATTATGAATATTATTAACCAAATTTTGAATATTATATAACATTAAAATTCATCTTATATATTTTCTAGAACATGATATAATAACAAAATCAAATTTTTCTGATAAAAGAAGTATTTTTCAAAAAATGTAGTTTTACCGCCTTTTGATAGCGTAACCATTTTAAATATAGTTTTTGGAACTTTTTTAAGTTTAATTTGAAAAAATAAACTTCTTATTTATAATTGGTATTTTTTTTACTTTGGATGAATTTTTAATATTTTTCTGATAACTTTTATATTTTGATTAATTGTAAAAATATGCTAAATATTAATTAAAAACAACTTTTTTCATAAAAATAATTTTTATAGTTAAATTATATTATTCCATGGTTTTAAAGTATAATGATAATATATTTTTATAATTTAATACAATGTAAGTCATTGTCATTAATTTTACATTGAATTCATATGTTAAAACATTTCAATCTTTTTCAATGTTTTAACATTTAAACAAAAACCTGTTTTTTTTATTTCGATAACAGGATTAATTTTAAATTAATTAATGTAAGTTCTGTGTTTTGAATTTTGAAAAATTGATTATATATTTGGAATCAGTGGGCCCAAATTATGTTAATAGGTTACTTTTTTTATATTATGAATAGAAACTAAGGTAATTTTTATCTAACACGGTTAAAGGTAAATCGGGTAAATTAGTGTAAAATATACTATTATAAGGATAATACAATTATCCCAAAATATTCCAAAATCCTATTTTATGAATATAATTATACCCTTAACATATTATCATTGAAACATAGTCATTAAATGTCCACTTAATAGTGAAAATGGCGTATATATTAATTAAATCGATGAAAGTGACAAAATGTCAAACTCACATTTCTTATAAGTATAATAATTTCAATATTAGGATAAAAGGTGATATATTATAAAAATAAATAGTACATGGAAAGATAAAATAATCACCTAAATTATGGTAATTTATTTTTAATTTATAGAAAATAAATAATTACCTAAATTTATTATTCTTTGATGATGTAAAAATTAATTATTTGATGAGAAGTCTATGAAACAAATTTTATTAAAATCCTAATAACCATAAAAATGTCCCAAAACATGAAAAAATATTATTGTTCAAGTATATATCGAACATAATTATCCCAAGTTCAAGATAGTTACCATTTGGAGCCTTATAGAAAAGATTATGAGTTTTATATTATTTTATTTAAAGTAAAGTTAAAGTTGTAACATTCATACTTTAATATGTATAACATTTTTAATGTTTGATTTTATAGAAGATAAATTCTACTACACATATTCTAATGAAATATTTTAAATTTATATTCATTATAATATTTAATTTTAAATTTTTACTCAAAAAATGTGTATATTAAATAATAACCCAAATTCATTGTAGTAATTATTTTATTAATGGACATATCAAATAAATGTTATTAAAAATATAAAAATAAATATATTTTTTGTTAATTAATATGTAAAATTAATTTTATATATACCCTTGAACTCATATAAATATAATACAATAGTTATTTCAAAGTTAACTTGGTATCTTAATATTTTTAAAAATCAATAAATTAAATAGAGTCAAAATAGACACTACTGATTGTTTATCAAAATAGTGTTTTATTAAATTATTTAAAAATAATAAAACATTTTTAATAGTATATAATGATTATTATATGGTAAAAAAATTTCAAATATTTTATTTATGATCAAATTTATATCAAATGAGAAAATAGTTTACCATTTTAAAATTGAAATATTTGTTATCCCAGTTAAAATGAAATAGAATAACTAAGTGTTAAGTTGAAAAGAAAAGGTTTGAATTGACATATAAAGTTATCTAAAATGTATTTGTTGATGAAATTACAACCATATATAATCTAATATTCTAAATTGAGACATTTTATAGGTTTTTTAGTGGGGTTTGGTTTTATTATAAATTAATACTTTTGTGGTTTCCAAAAGTGCCTCTCACCTCAATTATAAAACAGAACCTCTTCCCTCATTTATCCAAAAATAATTAAGCCTTAAATTTCGTCCATCCCCTAAACATTTATCTTATAAACTTCCCTATTTAAATTCTAGAGGTTTTTTCTTCTCAAAATACCAACTGTAGTTCTATTAAGAGTAGATCCAAAGAGAGCACATCAAAGAAGAGGTAATCACATCTACCGATTCTTTCATATTTATTTCTAATTCTACTTCTACTCCATGATTTTTTTCATTATAGAATAATAACTCTAATAGAAACATTATACTTTAATGTTATTATAATTATGAAACAACCATATTACATTTTCTATCCATCCTATGAAAAACAAATTCACCACGCGTGTGTACGTACGAATTACCATCTCCACATCGTGGTGTAATCTATTTTTCACCATCACCTTTCTTAGATGGGTATAAAAATAGATGTAATAACTATTAATGATTATTATAAAATTATATTTATTCTGAAATATAGTAAACTATACAATTAATTACTATTCAAAAAATATGGGAATGATATCGTCGCTCATGCGTACGTACGACCTACCGTCTCTATGATGCGATGATATTCATTCACCACATTAACCATTAAAGAATGACTATAAAGTATATATAATAAACAGGAATTAAATATATGAAATAATAATACTAATATATTTATATATATATATGTCATTTACTTACTTTCATTCAATTCAATAATTAAAGAAAAACAACATTCATGCGTACGTACGGCCTACCGTCTCCATGAACGGTGTATTCCATTTCATTTATATATATATTATAAATATATTTATATACTTAATATACATGATATATAAATATTGTTTTAAATTATTCATGTAAGTAAATCATGATCTAAGTAATAATATGAAGAATAACAAGTTAAAACACGTATGATAAATAAAACAATTATTACACAAAACGTTGCTTTAACATGGAATTGAAAAATTAACTAGTAATATAAAGTCATAAGTGAATCATATATGATATCATAAATATTATTAGAGTTATTTTAAAAGGTAATAATATGTTTAAAACCACAATACAAGAGTGTTCGACACATATAGAAGTAATCGGACCTAAGGTAAGGGATAATTTCCCAATCTCATTATTTTCTGAGATTATTTATATGTAAGTATTTGCTGGGGTATATTTATGATCCACGTACATGTTTCCTAAATATATAATATTATTTCTATTATTATACTATTGTTTAAATTAAATTTTACCCATTTTTTAATTTTTATTAAATGGTATGGAAGGAATAATTCTTCCATTTTTCATAAGAGGTACTTTTTTACTTTTCTTACAAAAGTACGAGGAGAATATTATCATCACTGGTTTGTACTTATGACCTACCATCTCCATGATGTGATGAGATTCATTCTCTACATTAACAATTCAAGAATTATTATAAAGAATATATAATAAATAAGCATGAAATATATAACATAATAATTCTACTATTTTTATGTATATATATATATGTCATTTACTTACTTCTATTCAATTCAATAAAGAAAAGAAAACAGCGTCCATCCGTACGTACGACATACCATCTCCATGAACAGTGTATTCCATTTAATTTATCTGTCTAATATATATATATATATATATATGCTGAATATATATGATATATAAATCATTTTTTATATTCTGAAAGTAATTAAATCGCGATCTAAATAGAAATATCAAGAATAACAAGTCAAAACACGTACGATAAACAAAAGAGTTATTACCCAAAACGTTGCTTTAACATGGAATTAAAAACTAATAGGTAATAAAATTTCATAAGTGAATCATATATGAGATCATAAATATTATTTGGGTTTTGTTACAAGTTATTAATATGTTTAAACCCACTATACAAGAGTTCAAACACATACGAAATAAATTGTACCTAAGGTAAGGGATATTTTCACAATCTAATTATTTTCTGAGACTATTTATACGTAAGAATTTACTGGGGTGTATTTATCATCCATGACTATATTTCCTAAACATATAATATTATTTCTATTTTTATACTATTTTTTAATTTAAATTTTACCCATTGGTAAATTTTTATTAAATGGTATAGAAGGAATCTTTGTTTCATTTTCTATAAGAGGTACTTTTTTAATTTTCCTGAAAATTTATGAGAAGAATTATTTTTTAACTTATATATAATGAATGTATTTTTACATATTCATAAATCCATATTTCCATGAAGCTTACTCTACATGATTTCATGTTTTTTTTCAACTAAATTATTTTCTTTTAAAATTTCATGGAATTTTGAGAAAAGTAAACATTTTTTAAGAAGAAATGATATTTTCCTCAATAATTATGTTCATGTGTTTTATTAAAATTATTTTCCATCTAGGATGATGCTTTTTAAATAGGGTTATGTTTCATTCCTGATTATTACTATGATTTGATTGTGTTAATTATGGAATGATATTTTATATGGATTATGATGGAATGACGGTTAATAAACCTATTTTATTTCATGGGTTATGCTAGGATGAATGATTTATGTTTTTGTGGAACATGTAAGATAGATTTAATTATGAGATGGGTGAGACCTATATATCCCTCCAATTCATTGGGTAAAGATTTATATCTCATGATATAAACATGATTGGAATGAAAATTAAATATGGTTCAGTAATACAGGATTGAAGTGGCAAGTAAATCTGATTTAGTAATACATGGCTAGTATAACAAGTAAACCCGATTCAGTAATGGACTTTTTCCATTATGATGGTCTTGGCAGCAATGCCCTGGCTACTATTGAAATCATATTATGTGCTTTTTTTTCCACAATTCCATGTTTTATACCAGTGCTATTTTATAATGGTTAATGTTTCTTTAGTATCTATGCCTTACGTACTTCCATGATTTATTTCATGACTAATGATTTTGATATTTAAGATTTATGTTCATATTTTTACATTCTTATATTTATGTTTTGTTTTATGTTCTCTATGTTTACCCTTTCTAAGCATTTGAGATCAACCTTTTATATTTTTTCTGGATATAAATAAAGGTTTTATGTAGGAAAAAAAGAGGAAGATCTACACAAATTTAGATGATTATGTTCCAAGTTTCCAAAGACACTAAACTAATACAGTCTTTCGGAGTATATTTATGTAATGTATTAGGTATTCCACAAAATAAATGTAATGTTAATGTACGTCATTCTCAGTTCATTAGAACTATGATGTATTATAACTGAAAAAGGGAGTATACTTAAATAGTTTAGGATTTCAATATATGGATGTTACAATGGAAAAGAAGAATTTCTTAGTCTTACCTAAGCTATTGAGGATGGAATTTTAAATGAAAAAAAATAATGATACTCTATGATATTTTAATTATTGAGTGGTATTTATCAATGATAATCTAATATATTCTAAAATATATAAGGATAATGTGAAACATCAAAGGATTAATCTTTAATAGTTTTTATTTAGTGGTTTGGAAACATATATTAAATTATATCAATGACCGTGAAAAGTGATTTTATGAAAAGGTTATATTTTTTAGGATACTATTTAAGAACACATGATTGAGGGATGGATAACACTTAGGTTTAAAATATTCTTCATGTTGAGATAATAATGGGATAACTAACTTTGAGAAACGTGAGTTATATAGTATTCATATCAATGTAATTAATTATTGGTTTAATGAAAAAGTGATACATGATATATTTGGTGAATTTTATCTCATAATTGGGATTATGATATATAGTAACTAGACTTTAATTTTATGAACTTGTGTTATAAATTTTATGCTCAATGATAGTGTTAATTTTTTGAGTAATATATAATTTATCTATTATTTATTTTTTTTTGGATATTGAAATGGTTGTGGGAAAGGTATGTTATAGAAAATATAAGAATAGGGTATATGCATACTAGGATACATGATTGTATAAATGATTAATATTGTTTATGTAAAGATAAATAACTTGATATATCCTAAGAGAGTAAGGTGGATGTCATATTATAAGTTATATCCTGAATGATGAATATGTTATAAACATCCTAACATATTTTCATTAGTGATTAATAATTAAAATTATGAGGACACAATTTATTTAAGGGTTTTGAATGTAATGACCTGATATTTTATATCTTTAAAACTATTACTATAATTAATATCTTACTCCACATGTAAAACCAATCCAAAAAGATCCATGAAATATTTATAATGAATAAAATTTAAGATTAATAAAACCTCTAGTATATATATATATATATATATTACAATAAATTATAAAATTCATACAAAATATGATTAGTAACACTTATGGTTTAAATAATTCATTTTTCAATAAAACTATTTTTTTTGCATATACATTGAATTTTCATTTAAAGGATAAATTTATAAATATCATAATGTTAATTTTAAAAAAAATAACTTCAATTTTAAATTCCACATTACAAAATTCATTTAGGGTGAATTTTTTATATTCTGTTTGGGGAATATTTATTTTTAGGTGATTAGTAAAAAATATTGATTTTTTTAATACGATCACTTTTTATGAAATTATCCTAATAAAATAATGACCTAAATGTTTTGAAAAACTATTGAATATAAAATTATATGTAACAATTGTTCCCCAGTAACAACACATACACCCTGCCTTAAAATAGCCATCAGGTTCAGGTCTGCCATGTACCACCAGTTTCCCCACAAACACATGGTCACCTCCCTGGGCCCCACCTACGTTCCCAAATTGGTTATCAGACTAACGACTATCCCCACATACCAATACATGTTCTTTCCAGTGTGCATTATCCTCACTCACACACACCGTGAGAAACTTCCCAGGATTTCACCCATCCTGGTCACTACTCTAGGCCAAGCACGCTTAACTGTGGAGTTCTATTTAGGTAGGCTACCAAAACAATTTTGTACCTAGTTGAATTGATTAATATTATTTATTCATTTAACCCTATATCATTCTAGTTTGTTACATTAATCTCCCCTTTAGTGCACAACATGCTCATTATGGACCCTACACATCAACCTAGGTAGTGACACCAAACATAAGAATGGGTTCCTTCTCTGATACCAACATATTAACTAGGATTCGCCGATAGAAAAAACACCCCACCATAACATGGTTGTCAGGTCCTGGCCTTCTAGGTACCACTCGTTGCCCAACAAACATGTGGTTCCCTCCCTAGGTCCAACCCACGTGTCTGAATGGGTCATTAGAGTAACGAATATCCCCAAAGGCCAACACTTGTTCTTTCTAGTGTTCTTTGTCCTCACTCACACACACCATGGGAAACTTCATAGGTGGTCACCCATTTTGATCACTAATCTAGACCAGGAATGCATAACTATGGAGTTTTAATCATGTAGTCTCACGAAAATAAAGGTTCTCCTCATTGACATGAGTCATATCATTTTTTTCATTTAACCCTTTATCATTCTAGGTTATTACAATATATATATATATTTATAAATTAGAATAAAACATTTAAAAATACTATTTTAAATTTATTAATCCCATTAAACTTTTTGTAAACTTAAGTAATATTTTACTCTAAAAGAAGTTATTATTTTCATATAATAAAAATTAGTTTTCATAACTTTTAGAAATTAAATATATTAAAATTTTAATATTTAATATCAACATGATAATATTATTTCAAAATTAAATTTTTATTATGAGGCATAACAATGAGAATACTAATATTAATGTTAATTACCTTGATAGTGGTAATTTGTTTATTTTTAAAATATAATTTTATTAATATTATGAAATTTTTATCTAATAAAATAAATTAATATCTTCTAAAAATGAATTTAATATAATTTTAAAATAAAAATAAAAATATACTGTCAAATATTCAATTGGTAATAATTAATAAATTATATTAAGAACACATAATAGTAAAAATAATATTTTTCTTTACAACAATTTTTCTATATATTAAATGTTTAAATTTTAAATATATTTTTAGCTTATTTGAAAATTGAATTGTATTAAATAGAGTTTAAATTAAATTTAATTAAACCCAAATTTTCTTAGTGGGGTTACTTCATATTTTTAGTAACATATACATTACTTTGTTAAAAACTAGTTACCTAGGTAACAATGAAAATGGTAAAATGTAAAAACCTAATGTAATATGATTTTAAAAATATTTAAAAATGTGTAAAAATATGTGGTCAATAATTTATCAACTCTTCAAACCCAAAAATCCATTATTATTTACTTTTTGAGACTCTAAACCTTGAATAGTGCCACTCTATTATTGAAAAATAAAATGTGTTTACAAAAGAGCCATTTTATTCACGTACAAAAGGGAAAAACTTTGACAACTTAATGCCACATATATTCATACAAATTTAATATTAAAATTATAAAATTTTCCCATATTATAAAACTATATCAAGTTCATAATCCTTTGGTCTAAATTATTGAGAAAAAAACCCTTCATTTCCAAGGAGTATTTTAAGATAAAGTTCATGGTCCTAAAATGAGTATTACTTATTCTTCATCCATTTCTTCTCAATATTTATCTATCAAATATACCATAATCACAATAATATAATGACATAATTTTCATTACTATACTATAATGTGTTATTATATTAATGGAATAACCATTATTTATTTCTTTATATCCACTTAGTAAAACAAAATAACATTGATCATGCATTTTTTAGGACTACTGCATTCACGAAGAAAAGCATTCTATTTTTCACTCCACCTCTATTATCTAGTTATAAGGATGGAACTGAATAAAAATTTTGAAAAATATTATATAATTATGGTTTTTAAGAGAGAAATTATAATCCATTTTCATTCTCTCTCATTAGTTGGTAAATTAAAATTTTAACCATGCGTTGTGCAGACTACCACCACTCTGAAGTAATGTGTTTTATTTTTCATCATTATTTTCATTATTTATTAAAAATATATTAAGATTTCATTAAAAAATATAAAAATATAAATAATACCACTATGATTTTTATAATAATATTATGTGAAAATAAATAATTTATTAACCATACTCACCTATCAAATTATGCAATGTTCATGCTTACGTCGATCTAACCACCAATTTGACAATTATATAAAACTCTATTATGGATGAATATGATGAAAAAACAATAATATTATTATAATATAATAATAAAATAATGATTTCTTTATGGTTTTGGATTATTTATTGTGACATCCCAGACCTGGATGTCACTTAATAGGTTCCCTGAGCCTGGTAGGCCACATGGCCTCAAGCGCATCTCCCCAAATGCCAAAGGCTACTGACTATCAGTGAGGGCCTAGGATGTGTCTATGGGAGACTATGACCTCATTACCATAGTGAAACACAATGGATAAATATAAATAGGGGTAAATGGTGGAATAAATATAAGTAAACTGAAGGCACAATCGTAATAGACAATGATAACAATAACTAAAATAACTAGAATAACATACAACAAATGATGATGATATTTCATGTGTCTACTAAGCTAGAAAATATGTATACAAATTAGAAATCATACATATAAACTCTAATGTGTAAAAAATACATAAACTATCCTAAGTATCTCGAGCCTCAACTCAATCATCTTCCACCAGCTCCATCATAGCACAACAAGAAATCAAGAATCTAAATAATAATCCTTCCCTTTCTCAACACCTGCATACATGTAATCTTCATTGGGTATCAAACAGTTACCAAAGAGGGTGTGAGATAAATCTTAGTGTACCAACACCAATGATGTCTATAACATTCGGCCCATGTAATAGAAATGTAATAGTGTGAAGCATGCATGTATAAAGTAATGAAGTACAATGTAACTAAATAACTAATTACCTACTTTATCCCTCAGATGGTTTTTGTACATGTAACTAGTTCATTATTTTATTATTAATAGTTTATAAATAAGTCACATATTAGCAATAGTTAAGGTTACAGGATGTAATAAGGCTTCTTGTAATGATATTTAATAATAAATTTTCAAGGTAATAACCAAGGAAACATAGACCTCAAGGGTTGACAAATTAGTGATTATTGTATCTTGGATAAGGGAAAGAGTGTAATACAAGGATCTTAGTGAAATTCATTCCACAATAATACACATACCATGTCTAAGGATTTCATCCAAGTTAAAATGGGGCAAATCAATGATTATGCCTGATGGGTTGTAAACATGGAACCTACTTTTCAATACTAGATCCAAGAAGTTTTTCCAAGGCATCCTGTAGTACAACATGAGGGATCCTATGGGGTCATATCAGACATCTTGAGTTATAAAATAATCAGGTTCAAGGTGGGTCTCAACCTAATCATGTTGTATCCATGAATTCAGAATAAAGTCCTGGAGTGTTCAAGGCATTTCTTGAGGAATCCAAGGAGCACTCGAGTCAGAAAACCGATATTTTTTTTAATGAATTCATATATAATTCATAAGGTTCAATCCATTACCTTTCATTAGTTTGACAAGGGTAATTTATCCTAAAACCATTTAATAAATTCATAATTGATCAATAATATTTTTTAGTTCAAGAATTGACTTTCATTAGTTTCATAAGACCAAGTAGCATGAAACTATTCATTTAATCCATTTAAGGAATTTTCATAAATCAAGGTTCACTCTGATACTTCCATTAACATGGTAAGGGACTCTATAAACATGAAACCTATTATTCAATTATACTAAAAAAGTCCAAGTCATATACTTAGTAGACTTTCCAATTTCCATTTCACATTTAATGATCAAATTTAAGCAATGGCCTTAGGAGGGTCATGTGGTGAGAATAAATGGTACTTTACATTATGAAATTAAAATTTTAATTCATGTTAATTAATAGATAAAAGATCACCCTTTTAAAGGTCAATCCAAGGAATACCCAAACAATGGCTCAAATGTGTCAAAACACATTAATGAAAATTATGGAAAAACATCCTACATGGGATATATGAAGTTGTGGTTTCAACCACTAACAAATAACCAAATATTTTTAAGGAGAATAACCATTTGGTCCTATAATTATAATCATGGTATATAAATTCAATAAATGGACAATGATGTAATCCACGAGCCCCCAAAAAAATTTCCAAAATCAACAAACTTAAGGGATGACTTATAGACCACCCACCTTTGGCTCGTGCGACTCTCCTAACCTAGTATTATCCTCTAATTCATCTTATAATGGAGTATATATTAGAAAATGGTAAAACAAATTACTCCTTGATAACTAGGTTGAGATAAATATAAACAAAGAATATATAAAAAGGACTCAAGTACTTTCCATTATGCATCCAACATGATGAAGGGAAGCTCGAACAGATCCCGGATGAATGGGATATCTTGATCCTTGGGTTAGGACTTTAAAAATATCCAAAATGAGAGAAATGAAGCTTAATCTCACCAGGGATTTGATTATGGAATAAGGAGGGGATTAATTAGATCATTAAGTGTAAAAATATAAAATTACTAAAAAATTATCATGTGCATGGTTTGGACGCACCATTTTCAAAACAACGCGCAAGCCCTGCATGGGTTTCTAGTGAAAAGGGGTCACTCACATGGTTAGGCCACACAGTTAGTAGAACTATGTGTCGACCATGCAGTATGGAATTATCCAAAAAAACATGCCACTTGCATGATTTTCTCTAACTATGATGTTTCTCCGTATGCTTACTACAAATAATTCTCCAAGGATAATTCTCCCAAATTATGGGTTTTGAGAATAGAACAAGACCTAGAAACATTTGAGACCTTTTTATAACTCATTAATAATCAATATTAGGTCCAAAATAAATAATTAGACTGAAATTTAAAGGATTCATACTTGAGTGAAAAACTAGGTTCTTATAATCTTCCACCCTTAAATAAACTTGTCCCCAAGTTCACCTTACAAGGGCAGTGAAATACTATCTAAGAATAAATCTGGCCATTGGGCACATACGTCTGCCTCATGCTCCCATGTCTTGTCTTGCACATGGTCATGCTTTCATATCACCCATACTATAGGGGAAAACTGGCCTCATAGAGCCTTCATGCTTCAGTCGATGATGCAAACTGGATACTCCTCAAAGGAAGAATAAACATCTCACTAAACTTCTTCGGGATCAAAGTTATGAGATGGGTCGACATGGTATTGGTGAATATGTGAAACATGGATGATATCTTGCATGTCACGGTACTTATGAGGTAATAGAAACTGATCTTCTATCGGAACGACTCTCTCTAGAATATAAAATGACCCAACGTAACAAGGAGACATCATCACTTACATCCATAACAATCTATGCCCTATCCTATGAGATACTCTTAGGAAAAAATTATCCAAACTTAAAACTCTAGAAGTCATCAATGATGATCGACATAATATTTCTGTCTATACTAAGTGGTATTCATATTATTCCCCATTATATGAACCTACTCCAAAGACTCATGAATGAGACAAGGACATAGTAGGGCTCTCTCACCTGCCTCTAGCCAGTACAAAGGTGAATGAAACAGCCTAGCATATAAGGCATCAAAATGATCCATCTAAATTTTCACTTGAAATCATTTATTATAGGAAAACTCAATGAGAGGGAAATGATTCTCCCAAAAACCTCCCAAATCATGGACACATGCTTAGATCATGTCCTTTAGACCCTATATCATATGTTGTAACTATCCATTTGTCTAAGGGTTAAAGGTTGTTCTTAGAAACACTTGTATACCAATATATTTATGCAAACCCTGCCAGAACCATGACATGAAATGAGAATCCCTATCCAAAATGATTGTATGAGGGAGCTCGTGTAGTCATATGATCTCAGGAACATATAGTCTTCTGAGATCATCAACTAATAATGTCTTCTGAATAGGAATGAAGTGGGATTCTTCCATTAGTCGGTCAATAAATACCCATAAAACATTTCTTCCCCTCAGTGACCTAGGTATTCCGACTACAAAATCCATGGAAACATCTTCCCATTTCCATTCTAGGATTGTAAATAGTAGTAATAAGCTTGTAGGTATCTAGTTCTGTTCCTTCACCTACTGACAGGTGGAACACCTAGTGATAAATCATATTATCTGACGTTTCATCCGAAGCCACCAATACAAGCATCACATATCTCGATACATTTTGTATATTCCATGATGAACTACACATTGAGAAGCATGGGAATATTTCATCAACTTCTCTCTCAAATTTATAGGAACCCAAAAACTCCCATGAACATGTAGGATGTACACTCTATCCACAGACCAATTCAGAGGTGGTTTATCTCTTGATAATCTCTCATAGAGAACCAAGACCTCATGATCAAAAAATTTCTACCCTCCATCTTCTCAAGGAGGTAAGTGGTGAGTATGAAGGATGAAAAGTAAGTCTACCCATGACCATCATGACACTCCTGATGTGTCTCATATAATAGAACCATTAATTTTGACTCATCACTGACTTTTTGTACTGTCTGTGATTGAGTTTCATGACTCAGTGCATTAGAAAATATATTTTCATTTCCATGTGTTCTGGGATATGTACCAATGAAGAATCTAATTGTATGTAAAAATGATCCCACGTGATCACATGATCTGTATTAGGCTGATACTTTTTCAACTAAAATAGATGGAACAAATTTTGAACCGCACTTAAATGTGGTGGAAATGCCTACCAATATTCCACCTCTCCAACCAGTTATTGTATCTCAAAAGGGCCAATATATCAAGGAGATAACAATTCTTTAATTCCAAAATGATGATGTCCAGCCCTAGGAAAAATACATAAGAAAATATGATCATTAACTATGAAGGAAAAAAATAATTAATGATGATTCATATGCGATTTTTGATGACTCTAAACTATCTCCATCTATTTCCTGATCAACTGAATCTTCTATGTTGTTTCTTTGAAAAGGCTCTTCCCAACCAGTTAAGTCTCACCTATTTCCACCAAAAAGGTGGATAAGGACAAGGATGACTATACAATGCTTTGATAGGGTCCATATGTACTGAGGCCTAATAGTTTTTGTTATATGATAATTCCACCAACATAACATGCTCTTCCCAAGGGCCAAAAAAATCTATTACACAGCCCAGCAACATGTCTTCCAGCATTTGTATCATCATTTTGGATTTCCCATTATTCTGATGATGATTGACTTTACTCATAGCCAACTGAGCCCTAATGGATTTTTGTAAGGATTTCTAGAATCGTGACCTGAACCTCAAATTTATGCCTTATACGATCAAAACTTGTATACCATGTTTCTTTACGACTTATCAGATATAAATTTTGGAATGATCCTCCGCCATATGAGTTTTACAAATATGGATTAAATGGGATGAATTTGTGAGCCAATACATAATCACCCACATGGAATCATGTTTCCAAAACATTCTTGGGAGACCTGTTGCAAAATCAATAGCTATCTTCTCCCATTTCCACACTAAAATAGGTAATGATTGTAACATAACTTCTATTTTTTGATGTTCTACCTTAACTTACTGACAAGTTAAGAATCTTGAAACAAACTCAGACACCTTCCTTTTCATACCAACCCATCAAAAATTTTCTTTCAAAACCTTATAAATCTTCTATATTCTTGGATGAGCATCCCATCTTAAATAATGGTAAGTATAAAAAAGTTGTTCCTGTTAAGTAATAGGTAAAACCTTCTGATTTATGAAGAAAAAAACTAAACTCCCATCTAGAATCCATCCCTTAATGTTCTCCCCACCATTGAGTTTTTACCTCACAGCCCCACATTCTGCATTCGATGTGTGTGCCTCTTTAACCATATTCACTAAATTGGGAATCAAAGATATGAGATAGAAAACTGCAACATCACCTCAGTATTCACATTCCAAACTCATTTTATCTCGGACCAACATAAATTACCACTCATCAGAATCCTATTTTTCTAAATGAGTATATGAATTTCTTCATAATACATATGACACTATATTTCCGTTCCCATGTTCATAAATCAAGTCAAAGTTGAATATTTTGAGATACACCATCCATCTTCTTTGTATAAGGTTAAAATATCATTGCAATAAAATATATTTAATGAATTTATGACCTGTAAACATAGTAAATTTCTCACCAAATAGGTAATAAAACTAAGTCTTCAAAGCATGGACTACATCATCTAACTCCAAATCATGTTTTGTGTAGTTATTCTCATGAACCCTTAACAACCTTAATACATAAGCAACAACTTGGTATCCTTGCATGAGAATAGACCCAAACCAAATACATAAGCATAAAAATACACAAAATACCCATTTCTTGATTATGGAAATATCAATATTGGTGCTGATGTGAGGAGAACTTTTAGTTCTTGAAAATACATCTGAAATTCCTCTGTCCATTTGAATAAAAAATTATTCTTCATCAAAGATATCATAGGAAATGCTAGTTGTAAGAAGTCACACACCAAGAATCGTTAATAACTAGGTATACCAAGGAAACTTTGTATCTCAAAGAAATTCATTGGTGGTTTTCAGGAGATAATAGATTTTATCTTCTCTGGACGCACTGAAACACCTCTTTCAGAAATTACATGGCCAAGAAACCGTACCTCTTGTATCCAAAAATCACTCTTTGATAAATTGGTATAAAAAATGATATCTCAAGATTGATAACACTGTTGATATGTTTTGATCATTCTCAGCCCTTTTCCATTAATACTCTAATATATCATCGAAAAAAACCATAACAAAGGAATCTAGAAATCGCTGAAATATCCAATTCATCTATACAATAAATACTGTTTGGTGAATTTGTAAGACCTAAAGGCATTACCACATATTCTTAACGGTTATATCTTCTTCTAAAATCATTCTTCATAATATCTATCTTCTAGACTCTCAATTGGGGATATCCTGGTCGCAATTCAATCTTAGAGAACTATTAAGATGCCAATAATTAATAAAACAGATCTTCAATACGTGGAAGTGGATATTGATTCTTTATTGTAACATGATTAATTTTATGATAATCTACATACTGTCTTAGGGATATGTATTCTTTTTTCACAAATAAGACTTTTTCTACCCAGAAAGTTGTGCTAGTACAAATTAAACCTTTTTTTCTAGCTCTTCCAACTACACTTTTAGCTCCATTAATTTTGTTAGTGATATTTGATAAGAATAAAGTAAGATAATAATGGTCCCTATGAGGAGATCAATCGCAGACTTCACATAACTTACCAGTGGTAAGCCTGGATTTATTTTAGAAAAAAACACATGGAAATATATCCACCACATCTAGAAAACTATTACTTTTGATCTCTTCCTTTAATTTCAAGGTTGACGCTACCATTTGGTGGGAGAGTTTTTCCACTGTAGGTGAAAATAAGCCCTTTTCACCTGTCTTAACAACCCTTTATTATCTAAATAGATGCTTGGTGACATCGTCAGTCACTAAATGAATTGTTCTTCTATAAAATTTGATGTGATCCTTGAAAATTGACAACCAATCCATACCCATAATTATGTAATAGAAATCTATCTCTAGCATAGAGAAATCCCATTTCATCTCAACTCCATTAACAATTACATGACATGATTTACACATAAAGTCTCTACATTATCTTTTCCCAAGAAGAGTTTGAAGTTTTATTATAGAGGGAATCGACTAGATTTTTAAACTCATCAAATAAATAGCATGAGAAGAAATAAAAGAATTAAATGACACAGTATCAGACCACACTTTCATAATTGTTTAATTTAAAATAATCATACCTCTCACCATATATGGTCAATCCATATCTTCTACAACAACCTTCTCAAATCTATATAATTTCTTTCTCATAATACTATGATCCTTGTTGTCTTTTTGATATTTCCCTTTTCGAGGAGTCATGGAATTCCTGGAATCACGATGTCGATGCTCTATTCTACTAATGAGATTGATTCTGCAACCCTCACCCCGTTGAAGCATATGATGTATGTGAAACAAGAGAAGTATCTCGAGTATTAGACCTCAGAGCATTGTGATAGTAGTGTTTATGATGCCCCATCTGATTGTAGTTGTGGTATGATCTAGGTTGTTCCGTACACTCTCGCTTTATGTGGTCAAACGAACCACATTGGAAACATCCTAATTTTCTCTTGAGTCATGGAGGAAGGTTCAATGATCTAGCCACTTGATTCTGATTCATGCTACCAACAATGAAATAGGTGTATCTCTTCTAATTTCTATAATCATTAGAGTTCTCACCATGGGTATTAACAAACTTCCTCCTCCTGTATCTCCTATGATGCCACATTCCGCCACTGTCACACTATTGAGCATCTCTATATAGTTAGA
The DNA here is from genome assembly GCA_963277665.1 of Viscum album. Lineage (NCBI taxonomy): Eukaryota > Viridiplantae > Streptophyta > Magnoliopsida > Santalales > Viscaceae > Viscum > Viscum album. The sequence continues at coordinate 1,186,077,094 of OY728143.1, read as the reverse complement.
AATATATAGCATGGTAATATTTGATTGGATCTCTTATCTCTACCTGATTAAATGATTCATTCCTTTAAGGATGCACTAGAAGCAACCTCATGTGAAAAGTGCACTAAATTCCTAAATTTTTCTACATTCTATGTGGTAGAGATATTCTCTCTCTTAAGGATGAATAAGTATATCATTATCTGAATCATAAATGTTTTAGGATAGAATTATTTTTTGAAAAATTCTTTAAAATCCTCCCATCTATGGCCTTGATCCAAATTATTCGGGACCGCTAGATCTCACCACTAATGTGAAAGATCCTTTAGAAAATACGTTTCCATATTGACTTTCAACTTCATTAGTGTGCCGACGAAATCGAATATATGATTCATCCTGTTTATCCATAACTCTACCATTTCTGGTTCAGAATTACCTCAGAAGATGAGTGGATTATTCTTTTCAATATGGACTGAATGATTCACTTTCCTTGGCTCATCCGTCTCATTCCCTATTTCTACAGCTTGAAGCACTTGAAAAATACTCTGAACTAATTTTTGGTTCACCTATGGCTCAGGTGAAACCATATTCTCAGCAGATTCTTTTGGTTGGTTCCTACAACACCTACTGAGTTCCATTTTATAAACAATCCAAAATTTTCATAAGTATCACTCTCTAGTATTTGATGGATGAAAATTTTCAAATTATACCTCATTGACTATCACTACATTTCTTTCTCAAATCAATCTTTTCCACATTCAACCACTTTTTTGAAAAATATCTATATTCTTTTGAAAAAAAGATATTTTCAAAATACAACAATCATGATCTTTTTTAAAATCATTCATTTGAAATCAATTTCAACATTTTTCAAAAAATCTACCATTTTTTCACCAAACCATAAATCATTACTCTAAATTAGATAACAAATTATAGTGGTAATACATTCCTATAATTCATTTCATTCATGTATCATTTTCTAAACCCAAGATAATTAGATTTTAAAATCATATAAGTGCCTCCAAAACACATATGTATCCAACTCCAATGTAACATGAAGATCAACATAAAAAAAATTATCTATTCCTTTTTATTATCTAATTTTCATATCCTGACAATCTTATTCCTTTCTATGATCCGAACTCAAGTAATAGACCATAATGAATTAAACTCCAAGACCGAAATAACTGATGACAAATTTTTCCACAAAGAAAGGACTAAGATGATACCATTTTTCTCAAATATACTTTTGGACTGAACAAAAATGATACCATTTTTAATTTTTTTCCCATTCTCACTGGTTTGAGAGGGTGGTGATGCATTACTAGGCCTTAAAATACATCCCCAGGACACCAAAGGCTAGCAATAAATACAGAAGATCTTCAATACATATGGGGAAATATTTGACCAATAAGAAAAAAAACTAAACAAAAAAATCCACAACCAATCTAACCACTATATGATGCATGATAAAAAAGAAATACAACAACCTTTCATTTATCAAAATGATACAAAAACTATGTACCACAAAAGATACAGACTAACATCATGTAAAAATTGGAAGACAAAACTATCTAATCTCAAAGACAACTGTATAAATCCAAGTATCCACACACTCTGATCTCCAACTCCCCCAAACATGCGAAGTATCATGAATTAGTACAAAATATGTGTGATACATTACCTTTTCTTATATCCCAATGGATGATATCTACAAAATCACCTGTGTACCAAAGTATGGGTCTGTAAAAATTCTTAGTAGGTTTTCCCCGATGACTTCCCAACTCACACCACTAGGATATAACATGTTAGAAACATTTACATAAACAATTTATATAAAAAAAATTCTAAATAGTTTATATCAAAATATAAACATAACCCAAAGTAAACAATTTTACAAGGAAAGCACATAAATAATTCTTTAAATCATTTAACATTCTATTTTGGAAAACCCAACCAAAAATCCAACCATGCATAAACCCCATGGACCTTTCTATACTCATGAGTGGTGAGTTATCCTTCCACTAATCCATCACATATTAGACAACTTTTATGGGGGTACTTCACAGCCATATACAACCCATTCTTTTTATGGGGGTAATTTACAACCTTTTTCATCCCAATGCATATGAACACAGACCACACAACCATGCCAACTCATTATAAATCCATGTGTTTTAAAATCATTCAATAAAACAACGTTATTTTTATTTGAAACCATTTCTCCATGCATTAAAAAAATAATTATTTTAAAATCAACATTTTAACAACATGTTATTAAAATACTTTTTAACAGTACCCCAAATTTCATGATTTCCACGAACCATAACTCACGAGGGTTTCAACCATTATTTCATAATAGATAAACAATAAATTTAAATCAATTAAATCATAATGAAAATAATCTTTTAAGTTCTAGAATAATGGATTTGAGGGTGAAGCCATCAACCCCATGTTATATGGAAGAAACAATGAATGATAAGAATAAAATTCATGAAACCGGGTTAAATATCAAAAAACCAACCTTAGATCTCTCCCCAAATAAAAAACAAGGCAAAATATAAACATATTTGGCATATACAACATTAGATCTACCCACAATAAAGGTAGATCTTGGAAATCTAGATAGAGGGAAAAATAGATCTATGAAAATAACAAGAACGACCAAGAATGATGACTTAATAGGAGAAATTTACTTATAATCACCAATGGAATCCATCATATCCCCTCCGGGTCGATGGGGAAAAATTCCTTCACCTTTGGGAAAGAAAAATATAAAGTTAGGGTAGCATAGGAGGAAAAAGGAGTGAGTTTAATGGAAAACCGAGTGAGATTCACTTTTAAAGGAGGTAGTTTCTTTCCATGCATAGTTTAGTCACATAGTTAGAAACACCATGCACTAACCATTCATTAGTCATTGCCTTAAGGATGACCCTCACATGGTTGTCTCACACGGTTTCCAAATTGGGCACCCATCATGCCAATGATCACTGTCTAACAAATGAACAACAAGGAATGATTTCTAATAGGCCTCCACACAGTTTGGAAAAACCGTGCACAGTCAGTTCACCATCCCTTTTCACCATCTGACTGTACATGGTTCTTTACAAGTGTTGCATGATTTTAAACAATTGTGCATGACCCATTCACTTAGAGGAAATCCCCCAAATCTCTCAAAATGTTTTCCAAACTCTCATAAACATAACCCATATACATTATATACTAATAAATAATAAAAAATGGATTACATAACAAAAATTGGGTTTACTAGATTATAAACCCAGCTGGCATTATCTACACCATTGGTATTTGTGATGCCTCAGACCAGGATGCCACTTAATAGGTTCCTTGAGCCCGATGGTCCATATGGCCTCAAGCGCATCTCCCCAAAAGCCATAGGTTGTTGAATAAAAGTGAGGGACTAGGGTGTGTCTATGGGAAGACTATGATCTCATTACCAGAATGTAACATAGAGGAAAAATATAAACATATGTAAATAATAGAATCAATATAAGTATAGAGAAGGAAAAATTGAAAAATAAAAGGATAAAAATAACTGAAATAATTGGAATAACATACAAAAAATGATGTTGATATGTCATGAATATAGTAAGATAGAAAACATGGATACAAAGTAACAAGAATAATTGAAAAAAACCAATATATAAAATGGAAATACATAAATTATCCCAAGCATCTCGAGACTCAGATCGGTCATCTGCTACCAACTCCATCATTTTCCAGCAAGTAATCAAGTGTCTGAATCATTACACTTCCCTTTATCAAAAACTGCATACATATAATCTTCCTTGGGTACCAAACGATTCCACGAGATGGTGTGAGATAAATCTCAATGGGCCACCACCAATGGTGTCTATGACATCCAGACTATGTAATGGAAAAGTAACAGTGTGTAAGAATTCATGTATAAAGTAAAGAATTAAAATGTAACTAAATACCCAAGTACCTGCTTCCTCCCTCAACTGGATTTTGAACATGTAACCAGTTCACAATTTTATTATTACCAGTTTATAAATAAGTCACATAGTATAAATAGTGAAGGTTCCAAGATGTGACAAGGAAACGTGTAATGATATATAATAGTAAAGTTTCATGGTAATAACCAAGGAAACATATACCACAAGGGTTGCCAACTCAATAATGAATATAGCCTGGATGAGGGTGAGAGTGTAATATAAGGATTATAGTCCAAGGTATTCCACAATAAGACACCATTCTGAATTCAACGATATATATTATTTAGGTTGAGACCCACCTAGAACCTGATCCTTATATAAATATAGATGTTCATTATGACTATGTATGATCCCTCATGTAGTACTGCAACATTATTTGGATACACTCCTTGGATCCATCATTGACAATTATGTCCCATGGTTAAATCCCATTGGGCCTAGTCATTGCATTAGAGTGTATCTCCCCACACTCCAGAGGCTAGAAACTAACAGTGTGGGCCTAGGCTGTGTCTATTGGGAGATTGTTCCCCCATTACCAGAGTGTACCATAATAGATAAAGATAAATAGAGTTAAATAGTAGAATTAATATAAGTAATCATAAGAAATTGGAGAAATAGAAAATGATATTAATAACTTAAATAAATGGAATAACATAAAACAACTGATGATGATATGTATTGTATCTAGTACGCTCGAAAACATGGATACAAATTGGAAAAAATATATGAAAAAAACAATGTAGAAAATGGAAATACATAAACTATACCAAGCATCCCAAGCCTTAGCTCAGCCATCTGCTACCAGCTCCACCCTAACATAGTAATAAATAAATTTTATGAAACATTACACCTCACTTTATAAACACCTCCATACATGTAATCTACCTCGTGTACCAAACAGAACATAGAGAGGGTTTGAGATAAATCTCAGTGGGCCACCACAAAACAGTGTCTATAAAATCCATCCCGTGTAATGGAAATGTAATAGTATGAAATCATGCATGTATAAAGTAAAGTAGAACCATGTAACTAAATACCCAAGTACCTAATTTAGCGATTGGTTGGTGTTTGAAAATGTAACCAGTTCATTATGTAATTACTACCAGTTTATAAATAAGTCACATATTACCAATAGGGTAGGTTCCAAGATGTAACAAGGAAACCTGTAATGATATTTAATAATGAAGATCCAAGGTAATAACCAAGGGAACTTAGACATCAAGGTTTTCTAACTCGGTGATGAAAATATCCTATATAAGTGTAAGAGTTTACTCCAAGGAGAATAGTCTAATTAATTCCATAATAAGATGCCTTCTGAGTCCAAGGAGTTCTTCCAATATAAAATGGGGCTAAGCAATGACCGGGCCTGATGGATGTTAACAATGAAACCTACTTTTCAATACTGAATCCATGGTGTGTATCAAAGGCACCCTGTATTACTACATGAAGGATCCTATAGTGCCATATTGGGCATCCATAGTTTGACAAGGATTGAGTTTTAGGTGACTCTCAACCTAAGCATGTTGCATCCTTGAATTCAGAATGAAGTCATCAAGTGCTCAATGAATTCCCTCAGGAATCCAAGGTGAGATGAGTCGATACACTCTTATTTTTTATAATGAATTCATATATAACTCATATGGTTCAAGACATTACCTTTTATTAGTGTGACAAGGTTAATTGGGCATTCAACCATTTAATCAAGCTATAATTGATCAATAAGTCTATTTGGTTTAACCCTTCCAATTCATTAATATGACACAACCAAGTATCATGAACCCCTTCATTTAATCTATTTAAGTAATTTTTATAAATCAATGTTAACTTTACTATGTTCCATTAACATGGTAAGGGGTGCTACAGACATGCAAAAATATTATTTAATTACATTTGAAAAGGCCAATTCATATACATAGTATACTTGCAAATTTCAATTTCACATTTAATTATCAAATTTAAGCTCTTACCTTATATGGGTCAAGTGGTGAGCATACATGGTACTTTTCATTATGAAATTAAAAATTTAAATAAATTCATTTAATATATAAAAGATTACTCTTATAAAGGTAATGCCAAGGCACACATGAAAAATGGCTCAAACATATCGAAATAGTAAAACAAAAATTATGGAAATACATCCTACATGGGATGGACAGAGTTGTGGGTGTAACCACTAAATACAAAAAAAGGAATGAGAATAACCATTAAGTTCTAATGATTATATTATGTAATGTAAATTAAATAAACGAAACCTAACAAAATCAGAGGGGCCCTACACAAAATTTCCAAAATCACCAAACTTGAGCGATGAGTTATAGACCACCCACCGTAGTATTGTATGACTCTCCTAATAAATTATTATCCTTTATTTCATCTTGGAATAGAGTAGATCTGAGAAAAAGGTAAAAATAATTACACCTCAATAACTAGGTTGAGAGTAAGAAAGATGAAAACAGGTAAAAAGGACTCGATTACTTACCATTCCATGTCCAACATGATGAATGGAATCTCGAATGGATCTCAGATAAAGGATATCCCTTGATCCCTAGGTTAGGCCTTCAAAAAGCTCCAAAATGAAAGAAATAGAGGTTAATCCCAATGGGGATCAAATTAGGTAATAAGGAGGGGCATAATTATATCATTAAGGATAAAAATGTAAAATTACCCAAATATTATCCTATGCATGGTTTGGCGGCATGGTTGTCCAAACCATGTGAAATCCATGCATGAGTGCTTAAGTAAAAGGGAGAACTTGCATAGTTAAAAAGAATGGTTAGTGGAATCATGTGCCAACTTTGCGGAAAGGCTCTGTCCAAAAAATCATGCCACCTTCTTATTTTTTTCTAACTGTGTGGCCTCTCTGCACAGTTTCTTATAAACCATGTTTCAGGCATAGTTCTCCCAAAAATATGGGTTTCAGGATCATAACAAGCCTCAAACACCCTTGAGACCTTTTCTAACTCATTAGAAATCAATATTACATCCAAAAAAGAGATTTATATTGAAATTTAAAGGATCCATTCATGAGTTAAAAAACCAAGTTCTTACAATTAAAATAATTTTTTTATTTATTATTAAAATATCATTTTTGATCACTAAAAGTAGTTAAATAAATTTATACTGATTCCATTTTCACACAACACATCTAAAAAATAATGTAATGAAAAATAGATTTATAAATAAATATAATTTATCAATTAAAGTAACTAAAATTATATATGAATCATGAAATTTGGGATAATAATGAATCACAACTCTGCGATTATAAAATTAGTTCAAAAGGATCAAGATAACTCACACTCGATATTGAAAATAGATAATAACTAACCAATATACATATTGATAATAATTAAAAAATTAAGTTTATAAAATGGTATTGATGTGAATATGGTTATGAAATATCATATTAATATAGTTACTTTTGTTATATAATAGATTCTTGTGCTACAGTTGAAGTCAGGAATTACGATAAGGGTTTCTTTGTTTCATTTTCAAACCCATAAGTCATGTTTGATATTGCATACCATAATTTCTCTTATATGGTGTATTTAATTCCATATTTCCTTAAATAATAATTATTATCATTCCATTCATGGTATTTTAATTTCCATTTCAAGGTAACCCTCTTATTCCTATGTTATCATTACCATAAGTGTTTTTGGAAACTCAATTCTCATTCATTGAGTTATGATGGTTCTTCTTGAACATATTTCATAAATGTTGGACACATTATATTGTTTGATTTTGTTTTGTTATATTTTGTATTTTTTCATGGGATTCACATTTTTACCACATAAACCCCCGTCAAAATGTATATTTCTTTATGAAATGTGATATTTGTATTGTATTTGGTTAACTAAAATTTCATTCTTAGAGTTAAAATGTGATACCATGAGCATCATTCTTATATGTTTGATAAAATTTATATTTCCAATTTCATAAGTTATTTCATATCTTATATCTATGTAAAATTATGTTTTTAGCTAAAATATGATTTCTTGATGAATTTATTTGACACAAAGGTGAAAAATTTTAAATAAAAAACTCATCTCTTTTAAATATGGGTTTCCCTCCATTTCCATGTTCAACATTCCCAAAAATGTTTTTCTTTATTATTTTGAAACAAAAATATGTGTTTACTCATATAACCTTCATATTTCCATTATACACTTCAATAATCTATCTTATATAATTTTTTATTGTGTGGGGTTTCAACAAAATTATTTCAAATTTTTTTTAAGGTTTCCCATCCTTTTGAAATCAAATTTTTTATCTTACACACCACATTACTTTTGTATAAAATTATTATCTTTTCAAAGATAAATTATTAAAGATCATTTTAAAATTTAAAGGATTAAATGTTTTCTTAAATAATCACATTGAAAACATTATATCCTTTCAAGGATAAAGTATTGAAAGTTACATTTAAAAGTAAACATATTTCAAAAAAAATCACCTAACTTTTTTAAAAAAATACTTTTCAATGTGACAATAATATCAACTGTTTCACAAAATAAAAATTTTATTTTAAAAAAAATAATATTACAATTTCAAAACCATTTCCAATTTATATATATACTATTTATTTCCTTGGAAATTATTTTTCATCAATAACCCACTAATTGTTATTATAAAATACTCTGCTGGGATGATTGAATTTGGGGTAACAACCATTTACATTCTTAAGGTCAATTTTTGTGATACCATTTGGAAATGATATGAAACCCATTTTTTCTCAATTGTTTCTTCATGTAATGATATTGGATTGATTTTATTTATAGAACACATTTTTATGGATTTTCATTATGATATGGTTAGTGTCAGATAAATCCCTTTGACGATTTAGGTTTGATAAAGCCCTGTGATGGTTTGGGTCTAATAAATCCCTAATATGATTTTGTTCGGATAATTCCCTAATATGGTTTGGGTTTGATAAAGAAATTAATTGGTATGGGTATTATAAATCCCTAAAATGTTTTGGGTCCATTAAATCCTTCCAATGTAATGGTTTAAGTTTATATCGCATGAGATAAGAATGTTAAGTATTTAAATTTTATTTGTTCACAAAAGAAAGCATGTACATTTTGTTTGTTCACAATATAAATAACGAACATTTTTTCTATTTATAATAGGATTTGTGGAATTTTTTTTGTTTAAAATATGATGTATGACCATTTTATTTTTTCAAAATAATTAGAGTGGATGATTTTTGGTTCACAAAATGAAGGATGTACATTTTTTTAATCCCCAATTTTAAGCATGAGTATTTTTTATTCGCAATGTAATAATTTTCAAATGATAATGTTTGTGTCCAGGTTCTTTGTTATGATATGTTTCATTATCTTGGTGTATTTATATGTCATGTGCCTATGATTATGCTCCATGGGTCATGTTTATAATCTCAAGATTTTGTAATATTTTTCCTTGGTATATGTTTGTTTATTTGAGATCACATGTCCTTTTATCATGAATTCTGACAAAATCTTAGTGTTCCATGTTATTTTTAATAATAATTTTCAACTTGATCATTTTTTATCTCATGAATATGATTAGAAACACGATTATATGTTGATGAGTTATTTTATCTTAAAATGCTTTTTATCTCACTACTTTCTTATGTTTTCTTTCTCAAGGTTATAAAGATGAGTATAACCTAGGAGATATATATAAGTGTATGTAGTGTAGTTCAAATATGGAAAATGTAAAAAAAAAGTCTCATAAATAATTTTCTTAGGTAAAATATCATCAAATATAGTAAAATAATAGGTTATATTAGTTCTTTGAGATTATTTTGATATATAAAACTAATGAGAAATTTTTGGAAGTTTGTATTGGATCATCTTACTTGGTGTCAAGTTCATTTTTAAAAGTATGTGTTTTTTTAAAAATACTAGCGATTGAGGGTATGAGGTTCCTCATATACCTATCACCCTATTTAAAGTGTCTCTTCAATAGAGTGTTATCAATGTGGAAAATCTAGTGATTTGTATCCTCAGTGTAATCAAACACCAGTTTAGTTTTAATTATGAGGGAAGACAGGGAAGGTAAAGAAGTATAATAAGAGTGATTAGTGATTACCTAGTGAAATAAAATCTAGGAAGGCTTCGGGATCATGATATATTAATGGTATGCCATATTAGGATGCTATATAGAGTTCCACCAAATGATCTAGTCATGTGAGAGGTTGTAGTGCCCACAGATAGAGTTATCGGAGGCAGTATGGGAGTGAATTTAAATGGAATCTAGAAAAATAACATGGATGAGGTTTCAGATATTTGAATAAAATTGACCCTAAACCTACTAACTAACACATTGGGACATTTATTATTTGAGTTATTATTGTAATGGATTATATATTATCCTCTTATTTGTTTGATATATGAGTGTCATATTTTATATATCTTCTCAATTAATTGAAGGTTTAGGATTATCCATAGAGTATCTATTCAAGGTAATGTCAATAAATACTCTTTTAGGGGTGCGATCAGAGGGAATTAATTTGTTTAGGGATTATTATATAATGATTTGTGGATATAAATTTTTTTTATATTTATTCATTTTATATATTGAATGTTTGATACTGATCCCATATTGAGTTTTATCATTAGCCAATTTCATTTCAGTCTTTCAAAGGCAATGATTATTTACATATTGGATAGTGATATATGCATGAAGGTCTTATACAAATGAAGCATTAGAATCTAGGTGGGATCACATATCAATATTCTTGTATTGTTTTGGATGATAGGGTGATCGATCGGGTGGTATTTCCTCTCATCAGTGACATGTTTCGGGATGTTTTTCCTAAGGATTTCTTAGTATTTACACTCAAGAGAGAGACTAAGTTTATGATCGATCTATTTCAAGGTATATATCCTATATCTATTCCTAATATAAGATATATCATATAGAAATTAGATATTTGATGGATCAATTGAGGAATTATAGTGAAAGTGGTTCATTTGGAAGTGTAAATCCCTTTAGGAAGTTCTAATTTTATTCTCCATATAGAATTGATGGTTAATTGAGATAATGTGTGGATTATCTAAGACTGAACTATCTGATAGTCAAGAACTAGTATACACTAACTTGAATTGATAAACAATATGATCATATTTGTTAAGAACACTTCGGGATATGCTCAACAATAATAGGGGGTTGAATTAGTGTTGGAGTCTTATTAAACTAATCAATACATTTTATCCCTTCATATATTCGACTTATTAGGATTTGGTTTTTCCTATTCCTTTTTTTATCATATGCTATTATTTTAATGAAATTAAATAATGAAATGTGATCTTTTTATAGGGTCCACTACTCAGTACGAGTATCTATTGCTTACCGTGTATGGTGATTACCTGTAAACTGACTCAGTATTATAATGAGATACATGTTTATAGAAGTTTTTCTAGAAAAAAAATTCTTAGCCCTAGTTTGATTCCCTACACTTTAAGAGGGAGTATAAGAAATGATCCTTTTTCTCTAGACTGCTGATGGACTCATCCAACATGCATCTCATCGTTGGATCCTTATACTACTTATTTTGATAGTCTCCAATTTTTTAAGTTCATTTACAACAGAAATAATGTATTCTACTATATGAGACTTATGTGGGATAACACAATGCTACATTTTCTTCTTCTTCCTCTCTTATTTTTAATGAAGTGTACAAGAAAATCTTATTCTTCATAGAAATAAACAAATAAATTCTAATTACTTATTCTTTACTTCCACATAGAACACAATTTTATAGTAGATATTCCTTGTCTAATAATATCCACCCAATCTTATCAGTCCAATGATGTTCATCTAGTGAAAGTTCATCAGATCCCTTCTTCTCCACCCAGTTCATCTGATACCAATCAATAGAAGAACAATTTGTCTAATATCACTTCATCTATTATCCTCCATTAAGTACCTATATTTTTAGTACCTTATCATTTTATTACTTATAACCTTCTTTTTTGGGTGCTTGAATGCTTCATCCAGCATTTTAATTCTATCTAGTACCTCCTTCTCCATCTGGTACGTCTTAGTCTGAAACTGTGAACCAAATGGGAATCACTCTAAATATTCGTGTTCGACACTTCCTTAAGACACTACACTTCTTTAGTAAAATAAAAAACCTCCAAATTCAATAACACCACACACACTTCTTATAAAATCTTCTCCACTTAATATATGAATGGTTACTCTAATTTTTTAGTGTTATTGCACACTTTCAAATTAGAACATCAAGCTCAAACTTTGAACATCCACCACAAATATTTTAGTGTTTGGCCACCTTAAAACTTACTAAATATTTGGAACATTCCATAGAACACAAATTCAATTATATTATTTAAACATCCTAATATTTTGGCTTGAATAAAAAAAAATTCATTTGTGATTATTATGGTGCTGAATGAAAAGATCAATATTATCATACTTGATGACTTTACAAACAACTTTTTAAAGTACATAGAACTCTTCATCCATTATTTATTTGAAATAAATTCATCTATTCGGTATTAAATTGTTTGGTTTACTCTCATATATACCCATATAGAAACCTTAAGTTCTACGTTAGCTGTCATTATTTATCTAAAACCTTCATAAGATTCCTATATCATGATCTTCTTCATGGGAACTCATTTAACCAATTATTCTTCCAAAGAACTCTTATATCTTGTAATAACCCACCTGTTGTCCCTTCTCAACAATATTGTATTTTTGAAGAAACTATTAAATCTTCCTTATAAATTCAATCTGACATAATTTCATAAGGAACTTCCTCTAAATAATGGGTTCCAAGATGTGTGTCTATTTTTATTCATCCAATGAACCCTTAGAGATCTTATCAACTTCTTATATCTTATGTATTCATATAACTTCATCATGTGAATTTTTAATACTTATCTAATGTATTTAAAAAACGTTTTATGATGAAATAACTCATATAATTTTATAAAATTACTTTTCTCAAACACATATGTCTAATTTTTTAGATCATAATATTTTTTTCATTATCTTCTCAAACTCTTCCCAATTATATGACTCAGAAACTTATCACCAGTTATTCTAAAATAAAATTTCCAATTAATTAGAAAAATCTTGACCAATGAATTCATATCCATTCTTATGTATGATAAATTTATTTGGAATCCTCTTCATTTAAAAATATTTACATGTTTCCTTTATATGATGGATTATATTGGAAACCAATACATAATGATTTGAAATATTCTATTTGGAAGAATCTATCCATTGAATCACTATATTCGTATGACATAACTCATTATTCCTTTCATCAGCTATAACCTCATTAGAAGCTTCCTTGATACCTCTCAACATGATATTTGTAAAATTCTACCCATTAGACTTTGTATAAATCTTTATATAAATTCAATAAGTACTTAACACTATTCGTGAACCATAGTTACACTAATTTCTTCCACAAACTTCATATTTCTATAAACATTTAACTCTTCATCATAAGGCTTACTTTATAGATGTAAATTTTTATATCCACACCTTGGATCATGATAAATTTTAGTAATCATGATTTTTTATGCTTTAAGAACAATAATGCATCTCTTGATTTCATTTATTGAATATCTATATCCGATAAGACTACTAATATAAGGCCACAGCCTTAAACCTTACTTAATATTGAATTAAATGAATAATTCACATTGAGGATCTTTTCTTGTTTAGAGTTTTAGAGAATTAGGACATAACTATTACATCTCAAAAGATTACAAAGTAGAAACTTCTACTATGTTTCCATAAAATAAAAACTCTTAAAACGAAACATGTCTAGTTCCATGTTTTTGGTAGCATGACTTTCCCTTGATCCCATCCTTGAACCTATTCCACGTTATGTCCTGTGAAAAACATTTCAAAAACTTGGGATGAGCATAAAAAGCTCAGTAAGGGATACACAAAGAATGAAAACTGTTAGTTTTTCAAAACAACAAGTAAACCATGTATACTTTAACAAAGTAATACTTTTCACCTTTTCGAAGTAGTAAAAACTCTTCATTGAATAAAAGTTCATTACTTACCCTTCTGTAACCAAAAGATTACCATAAAACCCATATAAAGATCACATAGCATATAAAGGTAACTTGGGACATAAACATACTTAAGTGGAATAACCATAAGGTCAACTTCCACACATATCACTTAATGGAATAGCCTTTCGGCCAACTTCCATACATACTTAATGGAATAGCCATACGGTCGACTTCCATACCCAATGCATTGGAGGTTATAACGTAACCACCCGTCCTGGTATTCATGGCACCACCCGTCATATGGTTTATCACGTAACCACCCGTAAAATGTCCAAGTACCATAATTACACATAAAATATTGAAAATATAAACATTTCAATAACAACATTTCATTTGCAATCACAATAAGTAATTCCCAGATATTGAATTAATCAATCCATTTTCAAAAACCATTTAAAAGAGATTTTTGAATCAAAGTGTCCCATACCACTTTGAATCTTTTAATGGAATTATAATTTTAAAACATTAATTTCCATATAAATAAATACTGAAAACCATTTCGAAAACATGGACATTAAAGATAAAGATTTAGAATAATAAATCTTTAAAACATTTAAAATGATATTTTTGTTAAATAGTTTTTAACAAAATGAGAGACTCTTGAATACAAATAATAGCGGAATAATAATTAATCTGAACTTTATAATATCATGAGAATAAAGGGATTCATGATATAATATGTCAAAGGATAGTATACACACCATATAAGAGTGAATTGGTGCATAACAACAATGAATTCTCAAACGAAATGTAAAATGAGATGAAATCCATTATAAAGAAGGTATCCTTAAATTAAGAAGAAATCAGTCTCAGAATTATGTGTGACAAATATAAATACACCCAACATAATTGGATATTAAGTGTAAAACAATAAAAGGTCATTCACACATATTCAAAGGATGACTTATTCAATAAATACATGTTGAACCCAAAGAAATCGAAATTGGGTTAAAAAGTTCCCTTGGTAAAATTCGACAGCCTAACGGTGTCACCTCAAAATTCAGAAAATGAGTTGATGAGAGATAAAAAGGGTATCTCATCACTTGAACATAAAATTTACATCAATAAGGATATATAAGAACATATCCCAACATAATAGTATGTGAATTAAAAGACATAACAAAAGAAGTCTTTTAAAAAGATGAGGGTGAAAGGTTCCCTTACCGACTTGGGTAACTTTCGAAACATACACCCTGTGAAAGAAGGACAATACAACATTGATGTAAATACTCATAAATGAAATTATATTACACAATGAGTAAAATAATGGGCAGTACATACACTACTCAAAGGAAATTGTGGCAAATGGTAGCATAAATCTCACGGGAATAAGAGTGAGATGAAAAATACCTTACGAAAACTCGGCAGCCTAACGGCACCACAAAAATGGATTGATGAGATCAAATAGGGTCTCTAATCATATTAACATAAAGTATACAGAAAGAGGAATATAAAAGAACATCCCCCAACATAACAAAGAGGATCTTAAAAGAAGTGACAAAAAGGAGAGTACTTAAAAAGAAAGAGAGAGGTTAGATCTCTTACGAAAATTCGGCAGCCTAACGGCGCCACTCAAAACTTCCAAAATGGATTGATGAGAGAGAATAGGGTCTCTCATTATATGAACATAAAAATTATAGTAATATTAATATAAAATAACATCCCAATCACAAGAAAGATGATCTTAAAAGGAATGGCATAAAAGAGTGTACTTAAAAAGAAAGAGAGGAGTAGGATCCCTTACCTCAGGTCCGACTTGACTCGATCGTTCTTTAACGTCCTGAATAACAAACTTGAGTTAATTTATATTTGCTTAAGAACCTTTTTCAAGTTCATTATTCCTTTTATATCACTTATTGCCATTTTATAAACATTATGTAATCATTTAAGTTAATAATTTTTGTTTTGTCGATATTTGGTTCTTAAGTTGAAAGTGGACTTCTTACAATTACATGTTGTTCGTGTGTTCAAAGGTTATTTATATCCAGAATGACATTCCTGATTTGGATATCATATATATCATATATATCTAGAATATACATGTATTTATAATATCACATAATCATTTAGAGGTAATAAATGAAATGCACCGTTCATGGAGACGGTAAGCCGTACGTACGCATGAACGCTACTTTCATTTCTTTGTCATATTAATGGAATTAAAACTAAATGAGAGGTATGTATATTTTAATTCCAGAATTATATTCATCATTTAGATGTATTATTCATCATATATATCCATTATATATATGTACTTATAATAGTACATTACATTTGGGGATAAGAAATGAAATGCACCGTTCATGGAGACGGTAAGCCGTACGTACGCATGAACACTACTTTCATTTCTATATCATACTTTAATGGAAATAAATAATAATTATATAGAGGTGTATTATAATTACAGTATAAAATCATATATAATAACATTAAATCCATCCTTTATACGTCCCACGTATGGCATTAACGAATCACGTCACTTTGAGGGGGCGGTAGTCCGCACTTCCTAAAATGAAGATATCGCGTATACCTATAATGGAAGCCATAAAGGTAAGACACAAATGAAAAATACAGAAGATTAAGTAAAACATAAACATATTATATATCATATATAAATATAGTGACATCTTAATGGCCACCTTTGAAGGTGTTATATGAGTGTTGAACAATCATCGTTTCGTGAGGCAGAAATTCGCCATCCACGGAAATAGTATGTTCTTTAACCATTAGATGTAGGTGTGTGTAAGTGTAGCTAGAATCCTTCTTATAAAAAAATCCTAGTATATTTAAGATACTGGAGTTTTTACAAAAGAAATGAATAAAAAGAGTTTAGGGGGTTGGAGAAGCAAAATAAAACAAAAGTACTCAAGTGAAGACATTACCTTAAAATCGGGTAACTCCCTTTGGTTTGAGCTCAAAGGCTTCCTTGGGAAGATTTCTGCCCAAAGTGAGGCTTCAAGGAGTAATATAGGGAAGTTGAGAGACAAAATTGGCAGGGGTTGGCCGAGCCAAAGGATTTGGGAGTATGGGTAAGGAGGTAGAGGTGGGGGCCTTTTATAAGAGGAGAGGAGGGGCACTCTTGTAAAGTTACAAAATGTTACTTTATTTTCAAAAGAGTTTCGGATTTTAAAGGTCCCACATTGATTTATTTCGAGGATAAGGTGATAAGGGTTCTAAATACACTCATCCAATAGGTTTTGGACATGTGTAGGTCTTAGATATTACATTATCTTTCCATTTTATTTAAATCGTTAAATAATGAGGTCATCGCTGCATCATCATGATGTCATAAATAATTTAATTTATTTAATGTCTAAAAATTATAAAAAAACTACTATGATGTAGGAAATATTTTTATCTTTCCAATTACTATTTATAGTCAAAAATATGACTTGTATAACCCCATGTAAAAATTGTTTTAGTAAAACATCTCATGTTTGTGTCATTTTTACTTTAACATTAAATAAAAAGGTACTTATGTCATTTTCCAACCAAAGTGGCTCCATGGGGTCCCCAAGTTGACCCATGTATTGTCTTGGTCGGCCATGACATATCCAATTAGGGTAGGAAATGTGTCTAGTTCATTTCATTTTATTAAAATATTATTCTTACCTTAAATTACACTAATTACTTCTAATCGCGATTAAGAACTTAAAAGTTACTATTCACCAAAAAAATTGTTTTAATCTCATTGAACCAAATTTTACTTCTTAATGACAACCATGTATGTCGGATTTTTGAAATTCAAAACACAGAAGTGGTAAATTTTCATTTAAACGAAAAATCAGTTTTTATAAGTACCACTTAGTGGTTTCACTATTCATCAAAAATTGGAAGTTTTTCAGAAAAATCCCAAAAATTCACCCTAAGATATATTTGATATTCCGAATTCAAAAATGAAGTCTATTTTACAAAATTCAAAACATATAAGTCACATTAATTAATTTAATAATTAATTCCCGCTGTCAGAGCAAATAGCGTGTTTTTATGAAACAATAAGTATCAAAAGATTGACACTAGTTTAAGTTTGATTTCAAAGTGAAATTAATTCCAACGACCACTATTGGATTTAATGATAAAAATATATTCTAATTTCACTTTAAAACCAATTAAAAAATAATCTAATCATATAAATAAATTAGATCAAAAAGCGGTTTTGAATTAAAATACAACATTTTATACTATTCATTAAAAAATGAACTTTATCGGAAAGATACCAAAAATTTACACGAAGTAAATTTTGATGTCCTGATTCTAAAGAAGAGTTTTATTTGGTCCAATAGAATGTATAAGAGTGAAAAAAACTATATTTAATGACGGTTCTCCATCAAAAGGCGATAAGTGAACCTTTAGTGAAAACTAGGGCATATACACCTAAAATTGAATTCTTTCCGTATTTTAAGCCTTTATCTTTTATTGGATAAATGTAAAAACATTTAAAAACATATATAATCATATTTTAGTTATTTCTATCCATTCCTATCAATACAACGGCTACATGTTAACTACCATTTAAAATAATATTATTTTATTATTAGAGTGCAACGTAAGATTCCCAAGAAACTCGTTGTTGCGTGTTGGGTACGCCATCGAGCATAGCGTCCCCTTTAAAGTCATATTAATATTTTATTCACAAATATGGATAAATATAAAAATGTCATACTCTTTATTTACCTGGGGTGTTACAACTAATATCTTCAGATAATCATTTTCATGCCTCACTCTATGTGATTACTTCATAATGATAGAATTTTACTTCTAGCCTAAGTCTTATAGCCACTATTAGTTTGGACCTTGTAATATCTATTTGTTTTAATTTTCCTTATCCATAAAGTGACATTATATTAAAAAAATTCTTAATAAAAACACCTTATGGAAACCTTATAATATTTAAAACAAAACTAATTGCTTCAACCATCATAGAAAATGTTGTTGAAATTATGAACAAATCGCTAATAATTATAATTAAAATAAAAGTATTCAATGAACTTTTTTCCTTTAAAGTAATTAATACTATCTGACTCTTCCAAATCCTTGAACACAATTTATATCCTTATCCAATATAACAAAATTATATCACTTATTTTCTTATTTATACATTAATTTTAGCTATATAAAATTCATTACCAATCTTATCCACTTCAACAGAACGTTTTAGTAACATATGGATAAAAAACTCATCAACATATTCAATGTATTGAAATTAATGAAATATTTCTATCTAATTGTAAACCATTGAAAACCAGTAACAACCAATGAAAAAATAAAACTCACACAAAATGTGTGATCTTAAATCTCCTCCTTTATATTTGTTGGAAATACATTAAATGTTGTTTTAAAATAAGTTTTTCAATAAGTGAATCTTTATCCTTATTTTCTTCCCTCTTTATTTCCAAACATCGATGCTTTTATTTAACTTTACTTTTTCTTATTGAAATGAAATACAAAGTCCATGGGAAATATAAATCAATTCATTCTTATGAAAATTTCTATTAATCATTTAACTCTATGTATATGTGAGCTATTATTGGTATATAAAACAAGAGGATTTTATTTATAAAACAATGTTATCCCTTATCAATTGATCTTAAAAACTCATGAAATGAGAACTCATAAACTTATCATCAGGTTTTCCACATTTATTCCAAGTTGAAAACACAAATTTTGATATAAAGAAATTGTAGGATAGATCAACATAAAAATCTAGAAGTCACCTGAATAAAAATATTAAAACTATTCATGTACCACAAGAAGGATACAAACACATTTTACAAATTCATAATTCCACATTTCAATTATCATTGAATAATTATATTTATCCCCCTTTATGTTATGATTCATTTTTTTAACCATGGATGAGAGACTAATAAAATTGAATCCTTTCAATGACTATACTTCAAGAATATTATAGTATAATCTAATTGATATTAAGTAATTATTATGAAATCAAATTCCCCATACTCCACTTGTATTCCCCTCAAGGATAAATTTATTAAAATATGTATGGTGATGAATCCATTAATTAGATATGATATATAAATTTCACATTTACAATATAGAAAAATGGATCTTCATCGTGTGGCTATCTAGACTTGACAATTTCCATGTCATCACGATTTATAATATTTGAAAAATATATTTTATTGGAATTTAGAAAGTAATATTAAACATAGATGAGATCTTAATAAATTTTCTATCATGTGTTGACATCAACCATTTAAAATTCATCAATTAGGATCCTATTATAATATTTTTTT
This sequence comes from Viscum album, assembly GCA_963277665.1. Classification (NCBI taxonomy): domain Eukaryota; kingdom Viridiplantae; phylum Streptophyta; class Magnoliopsida; order Santalales; family Viscaceae; genus Viscum; species Viscum album. The sequence continues at coordinate 1,186,056,826 of OY728143.1, read as the reverse complement.
AGTATTAAAACTTAAGAGAAATTCATGGATGGAAAATTCCTTAAATAATGCTATCCAATGTTGATAGCCCATCCACTATCTCAGGTTCTCCCCCCTCCCCCTCCAAGATCAGGGTTAACCATCAATTACATGTTTTAAAAGAAAAAATACAATAAACAAGGGTTAAGAGAATAAGTTGGATCTTCCTTACTTCTTAATGTGAACATCACGATAGAGATATATTTCTTAACAATCTTATCCCATCTCATACATTCTTCACTCTTGATCACTTGAACATGAATCTTGATTGGTTCTATGTGGATCTTATTACATCCTCAATTTATTTATTTATGAAATTTATATTCTTAAGATCATTTATGAAACATGTAACGCTTGATGAAACAATTTTGATTCATAAGAACTATAATTATACTATAATTTTTGTATAATAATATTTAGGAGTGTGCCTATCTATATTTGAACACACACATAGAAATTATACTTATCCATGTGAAATATTTTCATTCCATTTTTACTAGCCTTAACTTGTTCCTATTTAATTATCCTTATTTTATTCATATCTTCTAGCCATAATACAAAAAATATCAATAAGTACATTGAAAACAAGATGGTTTTTTCCACATGTATTCATCTGAGTTCCTTTCTTCTCATCATATTTTCTAGATTTTGCGGAATTTCACACCTACATGGTTTTGGAATCCAATGAATCATTACCTTTCTTTATTGATATATTCTTTTGAGATTTTTTTTTTACAAAATGTTTATTATTACTTCCCTAGGTTGATTACTATTTCTTAACTAGTTTATTTAGTTTATTTTTCTTATCAATTAAGATACAATCCCATATAATCATGAGCTAACCTTGTGATCACCAATATTTTATACATCATAAACATTTTCAAGATTTCCAAATCTATCAGAATTATACAATTTTTTTATTACTATGTGGGTTTCTATTCTTCATCTTAATATTTCTCTCCATTGGAATGTATAGAGACCCTGAATTTTCATACATGGATATTACATCATTTTTTATAAATATTCATTACATTAAAAAATTACATGTCCAAGGACCATAATATTTTAATGTATTTGGAAACATATAACACATCATTCTAAATTGGTGAATGATATTCAATGTTTCCCATATAGATATTCCCATTTAGTACTCCTACATAAAACCTTTCTTCATAACCTATCAAAAATAAATATAATAAAGGGTGATATAAGATGCCCAGTAAGGGTAAATAAAGGATATACGTAAGCATAAAATGAACATATGGGTGTGAGAAAATTAGTATAACATTTTATTATCATACGCTACATATCAAATATCATACACCTAGGTGATGAAATAATGGTTAGTAGATCAGAAGACATGAATCTTAAGGGAATCAAGAGAATATGACATGATAGAGTATCATCGTAATATGAAACAAAATTTTGGACAGACACATAGATATATAAAATATTATTCCTTGTCCAGCCACCAAGACATTCATAACTTGTTAGGCTTGAGCTGACCATCCATGTAACTGTTTCAGGCTCGGGTTATAACCTGTATATGTACCCTCCTGTTTTTGAGATTAAGATACAACCTTTGTATGCTATTTCTTTTGGGATTGGGATACAACCCATGGACCCTACTTTTTTCAGAATTGGGATACAACCCATATACCCTCTTTTTTTAGGAGTGGGATACAACACGTGTACCCTCTTGTTTTTGGGCTTGGGCTACAACCCGTGTACCCTCTTGTCTTCATGATTAGGATACCATCCATGTACCGTCTTATTTTCAGGCTTGGGATACCACCCATGAACCCCCTTAGATAATATAACATTTATCATTTACTGATGAATTGGAGGGAGTTATAGGCATCACCTATCACATAATGAAATCAAACATACATATAACAAAAGATAATCAAAACCCATAAAAAGATATGGGATTCATAAAAAAAATTTATAACCCAAAAAATAAAACATTTTATCATATAATAACATGTGAAAAAGTGACAGGTTTCATAATAAATGTATCATCGAATAACCCATGAAAGGAAGAATGTTTCATATGTGTTTATCATTGTATAATCTGTAGAAGAGAAATGGGTTTCATACCCAACTCTTCATCTTAAAAATATACCATTTTAAAAAATAAAAAGAGTAGTGTCATTTGATCATAACCCATTAAAGAATAAAATCTATCAAAAGTTTCCAACTTAGATGGAAAATATTTTTTAAATTTTATATAAAAACATTTCATAATGAAAATATCCTTTCTATTTTGAAAAATAATTTTCAAAACATAAAACATATTTTAAATACATTTCATTGAAAATAACTTGAAAAAACATATTAATGAAGATTCAAACAATTTTAAAAATGGGTTTTTATGAAAATAACATTGAAAAATTATAAATAAATATTCAAGGTAATGATTGGTTATGTCAGCATAGATTTCCATCCATGCCATAGATATTAAATAAAATATTCAATTCATTTTGTGAGTAGAAGTACAAAGAACCTTGATTAGAATATGAAAGGAATATTCCTTTTAAAATAATTTAGTAAAAAGGTAAAACATGTGTAAAAATTTCGTTTCAAAAATCCATTTTAGAAATTTTTTGATTTTTTTAGAAAACATCGCATTGGGAGAAAAAATATTTATGACTGAAGAGAGATATAATATTGGATTTTTGTAAAAACATTTTCTTAATCATAATAAGTACCAAAAAGTGGTAAAATTGCAACAATACATTAATATATCATTAATAACCATATGAGAATAAAATTCATGAGAGTTCATGAGGGGTGGATCATAAGATTTGATCCATGGAAGTATAATAGCAAATAATACTGATAAACAATGATATTATTACCATAAAATCTTACCACATTGGTAACTTTTAATCCTAATCTAAATGATATAATAAAGTTACATGAATCCTAAAATATCATGAAAATAATATGTTTCATTATATAAAATGTCAAAGGGTAGTATAGACACCTCATAAAATAATATAGGTGAGTAACATAACATGTGTCTCAATAAAGAAAAATTGAGACAAAAATACATTACTGATTTGGAAACTTTTGAATTGTAAACCCCATGAAGTGATATCATCAAATGGATATTTAGATACCCATATAATTAAGGATAAGAATAATATAACACATTCATGGGAAGTATATATACGACACAAATGAAACCAGAGATGATGTGGTCTAAATATGTCCAACCAATGGGTTTTGGACAATTATATATGTCATTTATACTTTTAGGATTATATTTTATCTACCAAGTAAACTTGTTTTTACCTTAATCACTGTATTTAATTTTAATTTCGTTGACTAATATTTTTGGTCAAAAACTAAGTTGACCTTATTAAAAATTAAAAATTATGATTATTATAAATATGGAATCTATTTTTACAAATTTAAAACACATAAGTGGTAAAATTAATTTAATATTAATGCCATATAGTGGATGAGACAATGGGTATTTAAGTTCAAAATATCAAAAGATTAAACTATTTTTATTTATAATTTCAATGTGAAATTGACTCCAATGACATAAATTAGATTTATAGATATATAATTTATCTAAATATCCTTTAAACCTAAATAAAAAATGTTTATAACTATATAAATTAATGAGATGAAAAGTCATTTTTTAATTAGAATCCAGTATTTTCACTATTCATTGGAAAAATGAAACCTCTCAGAAACATTCAAAAATTCACCCTAAGATAGAATTGAAATTAAAATTTAAAAAATAAATTTTAAATTTTCAAATAAAATTTATAAAAGTTTAGAAATTTAGGTTTAAAACAAGTCCACCATTAAATTGTGGTAAAACTACCTTCTATAAAATACATCTTTTGTGCCTAAAATTGGATTTATTCCTATCTCTTTTCAAGAAAACACATAAGATGAATGTACAATAGTTTATTGAATATATACTATAAAAATTTACTAAAAATAATTCATCAAAAGTTTTTTGTTTAATTAATTTTGATGAAATGTGTTTTTTATTGGAAAAATAGTTTTCCAGAAAAATAAATTTTGTTATTTTCAAATAGTTCTCACTCCCATTTATAATTAATTTGCTAAAAAAGGGATAATTTTATATACACATGTAAACCATTTTTTCATAATTTAGTTAATATTCATTTTAACTTCCATCCCAATGGCTCTGTGATAACTATAATAATATTAATAGTTTATTATAGTTTAGTAAAACCCATTATTTCTTGTATCACAAGCTATCGAAGGAAAATGGAACTGCATGTAACAGAAGACAAAAATTGTGTTGTGTATACCCCAAGATATTCTATGTGATTAATGTAGTGAAATATTAACTTGGTGTTTCATATAAATAAATCATAACTATTTGTATCGTGTAATAAAATCCATCACAAAAATTTAATTTATTAATAAAAAATAACATATAAAAACTCAAGGTGTTACAGTCTACCCCCTTAAAATGATTTTTCCCTCAAATTTTTTTTGGGTAATTAATGTTTAATATTTTAAGGTTTCTCTAATAGAAACCCAAATCATAAAAATGAATTCTAAAAAATCGATTAAAGAAAAAAATTGGGAACATAATGGTTACCAAAAGTAACCCATAAATAGGTTTCCACATAGGAGAACATCAGTGGAAAGTGAAAACATGGACATATAAGCGAAAAAAACACCCCAATACTGATGGAGAGTGATAGAGAAAATTGATCAATAAAAGTGGGTAATATAGAGAAGGCTAAAAACCAAAAATAAAGCAACCATAGATTCATGAAAAAGGTCATTGATATCATCAAAAAGTGGATAACTAGACAACATATTATTTCAATTTCCTTTTCCTAAGGTGGAATATTTTTCATGATGAGATATACATACTTGATTTTATTCCATTTAATATTCATAATATCAACCTTTGTTTGTTCCTTGATCACTTTTCATTTTCTCTCTTACTCCAATAAATAAATGTGAATATTTCATTCTGTAGATCCATAAATAGAATGATAAGTCATTCTAATTATCTTTTGTTATCATCATAGAAAAATGGTTCTCACAAGTTATCAAATATGAATAAATCATCATGTTGAGAGATAATACTTTAATTTATAAACCATCAATAGAAGTTTAATTTAAACCATTCTATAAATGTTTAACCATATAACCATTGTGAAAGTTGAAAATCCAATATTTTGAAAGAAGGTCACTAAATTTCTAAAAATTAATTTAACATTGATCCCCCATATATTATAAATTATCTCTTGATTGAACCTTATTAAACATATGAATAGATTTATCATGTATTATATTAAAACATGGTAATAAACTAAATTACCATAAATCCTTATCAAAAACATGCTTGATTTCTTTTTCAAATTTTTATTGAATATATTCCTTAAATATGAAAATCCCATAAACTCCATCAATGATTGAATAAACCATAATTTCAAAAAAATTATAAATTAGTTCCAATGTAATCAATATTTTTCAATTTACTTATTTATATTCAATATCTTTCTATCCAAACAATAATAACTCAACATATAGAACACAGTAAGGGTCACCTTACCTTGATGAAAATATCACCTTCCCATTAAATCACATTTCTAGGTCATCTCTACCATTCAATATAATTTTTCAAATCCTTAATGAAAAACATGTACTTCATGATTCATGTAACATAATTACAAAATTCTAATACATATACTCTTGAGTCATACCACCTCTTTCTGAAACCATTAACTTGGACTCATCATCTTATTTCATAAACTGACTTTCCAAAAATATGAAATAAGAATCATGTATTATCACTAATCAGACTCAATTTATACAAGGTTATAAAAAACCATTTTTACATAACATAAATTTCATATGTCACTCATGGTCACATCATCAGCAGCATCAAGACCATTAATCTTACAAACATGCTGATTTCCTACATGAGATTTACCCCTAACACATTGATTTACATAATTATCATACATTACACAGTTAAAACATTAAATTATTGATAATAAATTAGGGAGACCATTTTCACAACCATTGTGTTAACTAAAATTTTAATTTTTCCTTTATAGTTGCTTTGTGTCTATATTTTCCACATTCAAAACATCTTTCAATTCATTTAAGACATCCACTTATAGAAATATCCCTAGAGATATCACTAACGTTTTATCTTCCTAGTATCTTAAGGTTGTCTAAACCATTCATTGGATAACAACTATAGTAAACTAGGATGTTCATACATGGATATTACATCATTTTTTATTAATGTTCATCAAATTAAAGTACATTCCCAAGAACCATAATAGATTAGTATCATTGGAAACATGGAACATAATCATTTAATATGGTGAAATATCTCAATTTTTTCCTCCAAATATATTTACATTTAGTAATCCTACATAAAACCTTTCTTCATAACATGGGAGAAGGAAACATAAGAAAGGGTGAGCTCAGATGCTCAATAAAGGTAAATAATAGAGATACATGATCATAACATGAATATATATGTATAATAAAATGAGCATAACATTTATAGATCATACCCTACATATCAAAGAATGTACACATGTGTCATGGCATAAAGGATAGTAGATCAGAAGACATGAGTAGTAAGGGAATCAAGAGCATGATTTGTGAGAAAATAACATAGAAATAAGACATGCAATTTGTAAATGACACATAAATAGATAAAATATCATTCCTAGGCCATCCACCAAGACATTCATAACATGTTAGTCATGTTATGACCACTCATGTAACTATTTTGGTCTTGGGAAATAAACCATATATGTATTATCTCATTTTAGGGCTTTGGATACGGCCTATATACCTTATTGATATCAGGATTGGGCTGCATCCCATGTACCCTCTAATTTTCAGTTTTGGGCTACAAACCATATACCCTCTTGTTTACAGAATTAGGTTATAACCCTTGTACCCAATTTTTTCAAGGAATTTTATATAACCCATGTACCCTCTTGTTATCAGGATTGGGATACAACCCATGCACCTTCTTGTTTTAGGCCTCATCTTACCACCCATGTACCCTTTATTCTCATATAACATTTATCATTGCCCAATATATTAGGGGTGGATATAGATATCACCCATCACATAATGAAATCATACATATATGTTCCACATGATAATAAAACATTTATCATATCATAACCTATAAAAATAAATGGATTTTATTAATATCAAGTGATAAACCATGAAATGAAACATTTTATAGTATCAAAACCTAGGGGAATGATATAGGTTTCATAATCATTTAATCATAAAATAACCCATGAAAGGAAGAGAGTTTCATACGAATTTTATCATGGTATAACACTTTGAAGGAAAAAAGTTTCATACAAAACATGACATCTTAAATATAAACCATTCAATATAAATTATAATGATTTCCTTTAATAATACGCCCAGTAATGAATAAACAATACCAAAGGATGAAATCTTATATGGACAATAATTTTGAAAGATCCTTTACAAACCTTTCTTGTCAAAAATATCTTTTCTTCTTTGAAAAACAATTTTTAAAACATAATTTTTTAAAATAATTTTCATTGAAAATAAATTGAAAAAAGTATAAATGAATCTCGAAACCATTTTGAAAATATTTTTCTAGAAGAATAACCTTTAAAACTTATAAATTAAGCTTCAAATAAATAATTGTTCTTGATAGTTGAGATTTTCATCCATTTCGTACCTGTTAAAGAAAATATTCCTTTTATATTATTAGTATAAGTAAAAAATATATTTGATTAGAATATGATAAGAATATTAATTTTAAAACCATTTTATAAAAAGGTAAAAAAATGGGTAAAATTAATTTTAAAAATAATTTTATATCATTTTTTATTTTTATTAAAAACATGGTTTTGGGAGAAAATAGATTTCCGATTGAATAGAGAAATATAGTTGGATTCTATAAAAAATCATAATCATATTAAGTAAAAAATATTGGAAAAATAGTACCAATATATAAATATATCATGAATAAATAGAGGGGAATAAACATCATGACAGTTCTTAAGAGATGGATAATAAGATTTCATCAATGGATTCATAATTATAAACAATCCTGATAACATAAGATATTATAACTATAAACTCTTACAACTTTGGTAACACTGAATTCAAATACCTATGATATAATAACATTACATGAATCTTAAAATATCATGAAAATAAGGTGATTCATGATATAACATGTCAAAAGGTATTATATACACCGAATAAAAGTATATAGGTGCAAAACATAACATGCATCTCGAAGAAGGAAAATTGAGACAAAATTACTTTACATTTTTTATAACTTTTGAACTATAAATCACGTTAAATAGATATCATCAAATGGATATTAAAATACCCATAAAACTAAGGAAAATAATCATAGAATACATTCATGGAAGTATATACACCATATAAAAGAAACCAATGGTGAATATGAAAAAATTCTCATAGAAATTAAAGCGAGAGAGTAAATCTTATTACCATGAGTCTTTACTATTCCAGACTTGTTCAAACATACTAAAGTATTGACTCTCATCATACTTTTTCAAACATCATTTTCCTTGGGTAACTCTTTTTTTTTGCACCAAAGGGATTCCTTAGTTGAATTTCTGCCCAAAGTGAAAATTCTAGTTTGAGAGGATGAAATTTGACAGCTTATTTGGGAAGGGATTGGATGAGATGAATGGATTGATAGGTGTTAATAAGTTAGTTGGTGAGTTCCCTTTTATATTGGAAGAGGATTAGGATTTCTGTAAATATCAAAAGGCAAACAATATTGGGATTCCTCCCTTACATCATGTTCATCTAATAATGGTCCATATTCAAGCCAAGATGGGTTATGGTTGAAATAGTTCCATAAAACTACCTTTGGAAAAGATTATAGGCCATTTATACTTATAAGATTAATGTTTAACCACTAAGTAATCTTGTTTTTTCCTTAATTCCTGTAATTAATTTTAATTAATTTCCCTAATATTTTAATTAAAAAAATGTGTAAAAATTATTAAAAATTTTAAATTATGATGATTAAAAAAAATGTAATCCATTTTTCCAAATTCCAAACATATAATTGGATAAAATTAATTTAAAATTAATCCCACGGAAGAGATGAACAGTAAGTTTTTAAAGTGAAAAATTTCAAAAGGATGAAATGTTTTTATATATAATTTTAATGTGAAATTTATTGAAATTACCTAAATTAGATTAATAAATGTATAATTGTTTTATATATACATTATAAAATGAAGATATAATTTTTTTTATAAATAAATTAGAATAAAATTCAGTTTTCAATTATAATTCAGTATTTTCACTATTCATCAAAAAATGAAAATTCTCATAAAAATAAAAACAAATCACTCTAAGATAATTTTTACATTACACTTTAAAAAATAAATTTTATTTTCATAGAAAAAATTTATAAGAGTTTCAGGATTTATTTTTAAAATAACAGATCCATTATACAGTGTTAAAAATTCCTTTTAGAAAAATATATATTTTTGTGCCTAAAATTGGATTTATTATTATTTATTATGTATAATAAACATAAGATTAATTTTAAATATTTTATTAAATATAAACTATATAATTTTACTTAAAAAATCACAAAAAGTTGTATGTTTAATTTATTATGAGAAAACGTGTTTGTGCATAGAAAAATAGTTTTTCAAAAAAGGAATTTCAATATTTTCAAATAGTTCGTACTCCCATTTTTAATTAATTGGTAACCAAAGTATTAATTTTATAAACATGTGTAAACCATATTTTCATAATTTTGTTAAAATTATTTTTAAATTTCATTCCAATGGATAGGTGATCACTATAATAATATTAATATTATATTATACTTTGGTAACACTCAGTCCTGCGTATAACATATGTTATCAAAGGAACTCAACATTATATATAACAAAACAAAATCATAGTGTAGCATGTAACAAAGCTAATCTATTCATTTCATGTTGTGAATTATTAACTTTTTGTTACATATAAATCAATCCTAACTTTGTGTTGCATGAAATGGACGCCAACACCGAACATTAATTTATTTGAAAAAAAATAATTCATAAAAACTCAGGGTGTTATAAAATATGAATTATTTTTTATTTAGAATTTAGAATATTGTACCAAAAATATAATTCACAATTCTTGAATCTATTATTTCAATAACATTTACCAAAAAATATTGATCTTTTTATATATATTTTATGATATTTTTGGGTTTTCTTCATAACTCGTTTGGCACTTTGTGGGGAGCCAACTTATAATGTCTTTTTTTATCCACCCAAGTCAGGGTGGTAGAATTCTTATCATTTTTCTCTATCTATAATTGTATGGATCTTTGTAGTACTTCACTATTCATGAGACTAGATTTAGAAAAAAAATTATAAGAAGGTATGTCATTTTCTAGAGATAAATCATTAAATGAAGTCGTAATCTTATTATCCCATGTTAGTGTCTTTTAAAATTGTAATCCTTTATTAAGAACAGAGTGGAAGAAAACAGTTTATCCTTATTTTCTAAAGAATCAATAATTTCCTTTACTATATTGGCTAGTCTAACTTCAAACTCCACGAACTTTTTATTGAGGTAGTTTTTTTTCAAGCATACAAACATTGTCTTCATAATTATTATTTATTATTTAAACTTTATATTCATGAAACCTAAATTTTATTTTTAATAAAGAGTCATGTTTCGTAATTTTATTAGAATTTAGATTCACTTTATTTTTTTATATCAACATTTTTTCAACGGTCCTACAAGTGTATGGATATTTTATACAGGATTATTTTTAAATTCATATTTCTATTCAACTAATTTAAGGCATATACCTAAAAAAAATTATGAACATAGCTTAATATCCACTTTTATTGTATCAAAGGTTCCAACATTTTTGGATATCTTTACATATTTTCAAACTTTTTCATGAAAATCATTTTCCATATTATCAATTTCTTCTTCCAATTGGGTGATTTCTTCCTGCATAATTTCATATACTCCACAAAAAAGAGAGATTGTTTCTTTGTGAATGCAATGAAAAATATCTTTTAATCTTTTAATAGATATATATTGAGAAGTTGTAGATAGATCATCTTCACAACTTATTCTAGGATCTTTGTCTTGAGAATAGTTTGTACACTAATTTTTATAATCGTCATTATCAATTGATCTCGAACCACTTAAGGTAGAAATGTTTTCTTTTTCCATGGTGGTAATTTGAGCCACCTTTAATCATATTAAAATAATGCTTAGTATTCTTTATTATCATTCCATGGATATATATAAATTATTTCATCCTATTGTAATAAGAGGGATAACTTATTTATATTCCTTTTCTATTTCTTTCTTCTGTTCATCATGGTCTTGTTATAAATATAATTCTTCACTGAGATAACAGAATATTCCCTAAAAATGAAATTCATTTTTAATATAGGAAATAAACTCAAATGTTAAAAATATAATAAATTCAATGTATGAAATATATAGATGTTAATTTAGATATTATACTACTTGTTCATATCACTTTAGGATATTATTAACATTTATAATGGTGGGGGTGAGGGTGAATTAGTGTTGGGGATTTTTTTAACCATTAAATACATTTTATCCTTTTACCTCGTAAACCTATTAGAATTTTAGTTCTCCTGCTATCTTCATCATTATCAAATAAATGTATATGTATGTAATTAAATAATGGCGCATAATCTTTTTACTAGTTTCACTAATCAATAAGAGTAGCTAGTGATTTCCCTGTATGGTGATAAAAAGTACAATGACTCTCCACTAAAATTAGATACCTATTTATAGTGGTTTGGATAAAAAATACATAGATTAAGTGTGATTACTAATAATTTAGGATGGGGTAGTAAAAAAACTTCTTCACTGGACTGCTGCTAACCCCATCCAACTTATAGCTCCGTGCTGTTTCTTTATACTGCCTATATAAAAAATATTCAAATAGTTAATTTCCTTTATAAAAAGGAACATATTACACCATATGAGACTTATTTTTTATTTATAAGTTATTATTTTTCTTCTTCCACTTATCTTACATTCATAAAAGTGTATAAGACACTCTTCTTCATTATAGTAGCAAACAAAAAAACTACTCTTTTCTTATTAAATTATATACATAACACTATTTTTTAGAATATGTTCTTTATCCAATGCTATTTTTCTAATCATTTCCATGTGAAGGTGTTCATCTAGTCAAAGTTTCTCCAATCTCTTATTCATTACCCTATTCATTTGATACCAATCAATAGAAAAATATTTGTCCTATATCACTTCACCTGTTATCCTCAATCTGCTACATCTATGTCCAGTACATTATCATCTAGTTACTTTATCCCTTCTTCATCCAGTGCTTGAATACTCTATCTAGTTATTTTCTCCATTTGGTACCCCATGTTGTGTTCAATACCTCTTCATATGATCTTCAATAGAAATGAGAATTTCTATGAAGTTTCATCGTCAACACTTTATTACAACACTACACTTATTCAACATACACATAGATGAAACTTTCAATAACAATAGGAACACTTCAATGTGCATCTTATTTCCTTTATATAGTTGGGTCTCATTTAAATTTTCCTGATGAAGCACACACTTTCAAATTTTAAAATCCCACTCAAATTTTAGACATCCAGCTCAGAACATTATGTGTTTGACAAAATTAAACTTTCATAAATGTTAGAACATTTATTTAACACCCAATGTAAACTATATTATTAAAACCTCCAAAAATATTGGCTTGAATCCTGATTCTCACTTCATGATTATTAGGGAATTAAATGACATGGTCAACAACTTTATACATGATGAATTTACAACATGACTTTTTAAAGATCATTGAATTGTTAGTCTAGTACTTCTCTATATGAAATTTCTTTTTCCAATATTACTTTTTCTGATGTACTCTTGGGTCTCCCTATCTCTAAACATCAAGTTATTTTAAATCCATTACAATTATTTGTCTAAAACCTTCATAATATTCCTCTATGTAGGATCTTTCTTTCTTCTTAATATTTATCTTCCTAACATACCATAAAAATTGTAATAAAATGAAATAAATATAATTATTGAATTTAATTTCTATTATATAAACCAGAAACCATTATTTATTCATTTCAATCCACTTAGAAAAATAAAATAAGGTTGATCGTGCATTTGTATGGACTACCGCCTCCACGAAGCAACATCTTCTCTTTTTTACAACAGCCACTATTCATTGGTTATAAGTATGAAATTGAATAATAAATGTGACATATATAATATAATTAAAAAATTTAAGATAAAAAATATAATCCAACTTCATTACCTCCCATTAGTTGGAAAATGAAAATGTTAACCATGCATTATGGGAACTAACGCCTCCCCATAATAATGTTTTTTGTTTTTCATCTTGATTTAAATTATTTATAAATACATATTAAAATATAATTAAAATCCTTAAAAATTATGAATAATATAATCATTCCATTTTCTAATGATATTATGTCAAAATAAAAAACTTCTTAACAATACTAACCCATAAAATTATAACATGATCATGTTTGGATCAGTCAAACCACCTACTAGATCAATGATAAAAAACTCTATCCTAGTTAACTATAAGAACTAATATAATAATATTATTGTAATTTAATAATTAAATGATGATTTGTTTATGGTTATTAAAATGTTTTATTAATTATTTAAATTATTATTAAAATATCATCTTTGATTTCTAAAATTATCGAAACAAGCCGACAGTGATTATATTTCCACAAAACATAACTAGAACACAAATGGAATTAGATAAGAGTTTTATAGATAAATATTATTTATCTATTAAAATACCTTAAATAATATAGTATTGATGGAATTTTGGAGAATAATAAATAAAAAAATCTCTATTACGAAACTAGTTCAAAACGATAAAGATAACTCATGTCGGGTATTGAAAGGAGATAATAACAAACTAATATAAATATAGTGAATAATTTAAAATATAGGTTATAAATGGTTATAGATCTGAATAATGTTATGAAATTGGTAATTAGAAAATTTATTTTTGTTTTATATAAGACTTGATCACTTAAGAGGAAGTATGGAATTAAGGTAAGGGTTTTTTTCCCTAATTTTTAAATCCATGAGACATGTCTAATATTATGCACTATAATTTATCTTATACGGTGTGTTCCCTACTCTAATAACATAACTTATATTTAATAAATCTCTTTTCATGTTATTTGAATGTCTATTTCAAGTTAAACCTCTCATACTTATATTTCTATTATAATAATTTTTTTAGAAACTCAATTATCATTCATTGAGTTATTATAATAATTCTTGAACTTATTTCAGATAATTTTTGCACATTTTGATATTTGATTTTCTATGTTACATATTCTCTTTGTTTTCATGGGATTTAAATTTTTACTATATAATCACCTTTCTTTTCTTTTCCTTCTCAATAATTTAATGATGAGTATAACCAAAGAGATATATATAAGTGGATCTAGTATGGTTTGAATATGGAGAAATGTTCACAAGTTTCACAAAAAAAAATTCTTATGTAGATGATATTCAAACATACTAAACCACTAGGTTCTATATATTTTTTTATATTATTTTTATATTAAATAATATTGTGTAATTTTTGAAAGTTTGTCTTGGGTCATCTCAAATATGTCAAAGTTAATTTTTGAATGTATGTGTTTTTCAAAACTGATCTAGGAGTGGAGGTATTGGGGTGCCTCAGTTGGTATCAAAGGGGTGTTTTGTTATTTTTTGAGGGAATTTTTAGTTATTTTTGGATTTAATATGCAATAAAATTAGTGAATACCTTAGGGATAAGACTATGAGTCATGTCTAGGTATAGGATAACATCATAAAGTTTTTCTAAATTAGCAATTGTGTGGTTATATAAGAAATTACATACCTTTATGGACACTGGTTAGTGGATGTGGCTATGAAACAGATAAAACTATGGGTCATCACCCTGAAAAAGGGTGATTCAATACCAAATAAATATTTAATCTCATACCTCATTAGTGTGCCTAAGACATCACACCTAGTTAGACACTCATGGTAATATGCTATTCTTTATTCAGATTATCTTTAATGAACCATTATGAAGGATTTGAGTATGATGTAGACAAATTCGGTTAGAGATACATATAGAAAAATGAACATTGATAAGAAGGATTGAATAAAGAGACTCATAGGTTGAACTGAAAGTACGATTTGTAAAAATTATGGTGTTATAGGGAAATAAATCCTTAGAATGATGTTTTCATATTTTTATTTTAGATATTATCAAAACTATTTAGGATTTATTATTTTTTTGAAATAGGACCACACAAAACAAGCTGAGAAAGACATGTATCTAGAAACCATTGTAACATACTGAGATTTTATGATATAGTTTTTTTTTAATTTCTTTGAAGTCTTGTGTTGTATGCTACACTAATATTATCTTTCACTATAAGAAACATTGTATTAGCTTACAGTATACTCAATAGTATTCTTGGCTTGTGTTACACACAATTTCAAGTTTTTTTGATAGAATTAATTTCACGCAACACTGAGTATAGATTTTGTTCAATGTATAAAAGAACTATGTTTGGATTCTATTATAGGAAACATAAAAGGGAGATTTCACTAAACATAACACTGACTTGACTTGCGTTACACGCAAGATCGACCTTTTTCGATAGCTTGCATTGTACGCAATACCGAGTTTCACTAAACAATGATATCCTATTAAAGTATTATTATTTAATGGGATATAAACTATCCATTATGAATAGTATTAACCACATTTTTAATTTTATATAACATTAAAATTCATCTTATATATTTTTTAGAACTTTATATTAGAACAAATTCAATTGTTTTGGATAAAAGAAGTATTTTTCAAAAAATGTAGTTTTACTACCTTTTGATGGAACACCCATTTTAAATATAGTATTTGACACATTTATAAGTTCAATTTGACAAAATAAACTTATTAATTGGATTTATAAAATAAAATTTTTCTTTGGATGAATTTTCCATATTTTTATCATAACTTTCATATTTTAATGAATAGTAAAAATATGCTAAATTTTAATTGAAAACAACTTTTTTCATCAAAATAATTTATATAGTTAAATTAATTTAATGAAGGGTTTTAAATTATAAATATAATATATTTTTATATGTTAATATAATTTACTTCATTTTCATTAATTTTACATTGAATTCATATGTAAAAACATTTCAATCTTTTGTAATGTTTAAACTAATAAACAAAAACCCATTTTTTATTCTGACAATAAGATTAATTTTAAATCAATTACTGAACCTTATTTGTTTTAAATTTTTAAAAATTGATTTGATATTTGGAATCATTGTTTCTAGATTATGTTAATAGCTTAGTCTTATTTTTTTTGATATTATGAATAGTAACTAAGGTAATTTTTATTTAACGTGATTAAAGGTAAATCAGGTAAATTAGTATAACAAATAATATTATAAGGATAATAAAATTATCCAAAAACCTAAAAATCTTCTTTTATGAATAGAATTATACCTTTATCATTTTAGGATCTAAACTTAGTCATTTAATATCCACTTGATAGTACAAACGACACAGATATTAATAAAACCGATGAAAGTGACAAAATGTCAAACTCACCTTTCTCATAAGTATAATAATTTTAATATAGGGATAACCAGGTGATGTTTTCAAAAATAAATATTCCATGGAAAGATAAAATAATTAATTATATCATGGTAATTTATTTTTAATTTTTAGAAAATAAATAATTACCTCAAATTCTTATTCTTTGATGATGTAAAAATTAATTAATTGACGAGAAATCAATGAAACAATTTTTATTAAAATCCTAATAACCATAAAAAGGTCCAAAAACATGACCAAATAATATTTTTATAGTATATCTAGACCATAATATTCAAAAGGTCAAGCTATATACCATTTGGATCCTTATAGAATAGATTATGACCTTTATATTATTTTATTCAAGGTAAAGTTAAAGTTTTCACATTCATACTTTAATAAGTATATCATTTTTAATGTTTGATTTTATAGTATATAAATTCTACTATATATATAATCCTGAAATATATTAAATTTTTGTTCATTATAGTATTTTATTTTAAATTATTACTCAAAAAATAATTATATTAAATAATTACCCAAAATCATTATAGTGATTATTTTATTAATGGAGATATCTAATAAATGTTATTAAAAATATTAAAATAAATATATTTTGGGATAATTAATATTTCCAATAAATTTTAAAGATTCCATTGACCTCTTAGAAATATAATAAAATATTTGTTTAGTATTTAACTTCTTAGCTTTATATTTTTAAAAATCAATAAATTTAATAGTGCCAAAATTGACACTACTGATTTTTTATAAAAATATTGTTTTATTAAATTATTTAAAAATAATAACCATTTATAATAATATATAAAAATTATTATATGATAATTTTTTTTATAATTTATTTATATATGATCTAAGTTACATAAAATAAGTAAATATTTTACCATTTTAATATTTAAATATTTGTTATCCGAGTTAAAATGAAATAGAATAACTAAGAGTTAAATTGAAAAATAAGGTTTTAATGAACATATAAAATTATCTAAAATGTATTAGTTGATGATATTATAACCCTATATAATCTCAGCTTCTAAATTGGGACATTTTTTAGGTTTTTGCATGGGGTTTGGTTTTATTATAAATTAATATTTTTGAGGTTTCCAAAAGTGCCCCTCACCTTAATTATAAAATGGAACCTCCTCCCTCATTTCTACACAACTAATTAATCCTTAAATTTATTCCATCCCCTACCCATTTCTCTTCTAAAATTCTCTAGATACATTCTTGGGGTTCTGGTATTCTGAAAATACCAACTCTAGTTCCATTAAGAGGATATCTAAAGAGAGCACGCCAAAGAAGAGGTAATCCCATCTACTGATTCTTTCATATTTATTTCTGCGTCTACTTATACTTAATGAGTTGTTTCATTATAGAATAATAACTCCATTAGTACCAATATACTGAGATTTTATTATAATTATGAAATAACTATATTCCAATATCAATCCATCCTATGAAAAGCAAAATCACGACACGTGCGTACGTACGGCTTACCGTCTCCACGCCCTAGTGTAATATATTTTTCACCACCACCTTACACAGATGGGTATAAAAGTGAATTTAATAACTATATAATATTATAATAACATGATATTGATTCTGAAATATATTACACCATACAATTCACACCATTCATGAATTATGGAAATGATATCGTCGCTCATGCGTACGTAAAGCCTATTGTCTCCACAACATGATGAGATTCATTCTCCTCGTTAACTAGTAAAGAATGATTATAAAGTATATATAATAAATAATCATTAAATATATGACATAATAATTAAATTGTGTTTATTTATATATATATGTCATTTACTTATATTCAATTCAACAAGGAAACAAAAACAACGTTAATGCGTACATACGGCCTACCGTCTCCATGAACGGTGTAATCCATTTCCCTTATATATCTATTATATATATATATATACTGAATATATATGATATATAAATATTTTTTTACATTATTAATGTAATTAATTCATGATTGAAGTAATAATATCAAGAATAACAAGTCAAAACACGTACAATAAATAAAATGATTATTACCCAAAACATTGCTTTAACATGGAACTGACAAATTAACGGGTAATATAAAGTCATAAATGAATCAAATATGATATCATAAATATTATTATGGTTTTGTTACAAATTAATAATATGTTTAAACCCACTATATAGGAGTTTCAGACACTTACCG
The DNA here is from genome assembly GCA_963277665.1 of Viscum album. Lineage (NCBI taxonomy): Eukaryota > Viridiplantae > Streptophyta > Magnoliopsida > Santalales > Viscaceae > Viscum > Viscum album. The sequence goes on along the minus strand of OY728143.1, from coordinate 1,186,037,912 downwards.
AAGAAATCAGAACTAAGGTATGTGATAATTTCGAAATATCATTATTTTCTAAGATTATTTATACGTATGTATTTACTAGTGAATATTTATCATCCACATCCATGTTTCCTAAATATATAACATTATTTCTATTCTTATACTATTTTATAAAGTCAATTTTACCCATTGGTGAATTTTTATTAAACGGTATGGAATGAATGTTTCTTTCATTTTCCATAAGAGGTACTTTTTTACTTTTCCTACAAAAGTACGAGGATAATTTTTTTAATATAAATGGCATGAATGGATTTTTACATCTTCATAATGCCTTATTTCCATGAAGCTTACTCTACATTATTTCATTTTTATTTACAACTATAATTTTTTCTTTTATAATTGTGTTGCATTTTGAGAAAAGAAAACGTTTTTGAAGATGGAAGAATATTTTCCTAAATAATTAAGTTCAAGTGTTTTATCAAAATTATTTTCCATCTAAGATGATTCTCTTTAAATAGGGTTATGTTTATTTCCCTTATATTATTATGATTTTATTATGTTAATTATGAATGATATTTTATATGGGTTATGATGGAATTATTTTTAATAAACCAATTTTATTTCGTGGGTTATGCTATGATGAATGATTTAGGTTTTTGTGGAACTTGTAAGAATGATTTCATTATGAGATGGGTGGGGCCTATATTTCCCTCAAATGAATTTGGTAAAGATTTATATCTCATGAGACAGAAATGACTGAAACGGAAAGTAAATATGGTTCAATAATTTTGGGCTAGAATGCCAAGTAAATCTGGTTCAGTAATACATGACTGGAATGACAAGTATACCCAGTTCAGTAATGGACTTTTCCCACATGATGGTCATAGAATAAATGTCTTGGCTACTATAGAAATCATATTATGTGCTTATTATTTTTCCAAAATTCCATTTTTATGCCAATTCTATTTTATCATTGTTAATATTCCTTTATGATCTATTCTTTACATACTGCCAAGATTTATTTCATGAGTCATGATTTGGATATTTAAGGTTTATGTTCATGTTTTTACATTATTATGTTTATGGATTGTTTTCTTTTCTCCATGTTTACCCTTACTGAGCATTTGATCTCATCATTTTTATTTTTTTTCCAAGATATAATGAATGGTTTTAGGTAGGAAAATAAAAGAGGAAGATCGTTATGGGAGATGCTGAATATATTTCTCCAAGTTAGAAGACTGTGTTCCAAGTTTCCAAAGACACTAAAATAATACGGTCTTTAGGAATATATTTTTTAATGTATTACGTATTCCGAAAAAGAAATGTAATGTCCATGTACGTCAATCTTGGTTCATTATATTTGGTATCAAAGTGAAGTTTTAGTTAAATTTTGGAAACTATGATGCAAATACTTTAATGAGATTCCTAGATATAATTCTATGGTATGTATAGGGATATACCTAAGGGTAATTATAACTATAGTTTATAGTCCTAGAATTATCATAACAATCATGAATAAACTATGATTAAACCTCAAATGTTAGAGATTCAAAGAACTCCCCCTTGATTATGTTGTTTTCCTAGTATGATTTTAGTCACTCACACTATTCTTTTTGGGTTTTAGAAAACGGTTGTAAATAAGAGGATTCATGTCAATGAAGAATATTGTGGACAATGGAATGATATTATTCATGATAAACCAAATGAAATGGGAGTTGTAAGGTGAAACATCATTACTACGCCTAATCATAAATCTCAAAATATGATGAATAATTTCAACTTTGGTGAGTTTCCTAACCTAGCTAATAAGTGAAAGATGGAGTTTCATGGTGATTATAGAGGAAATAATGTTCAATTTTCCTCATGTAAATCATGTGGGAATAGGAATCAAGGATAATGTTTCAAAGGAATTCTAAGATGCTTTGGGTGAAGTAAATAAGGACACAATGTCGTTAATTAGAAAGAAAAATGTCCAGTTAACAAAATGGACAAGGATAATTGTATTACTATAATATAAACGATGGATAAATGTTTTAAATGTGGAATGTACATGCATTATGAAAATTTATTCCCTAAGGGAAAATATCATGAAGAGAATCATCATGGTCGCATGGGTAGTATTTATGTTGATGATGATGAAGAGACTACAAATGATATATGAGATAAAATAAGTTTTAAGGAATAAAATGATGAAGCTCAGTCAATGGTCTAATAAGATAGTGGAATGATTAAATGATTATCAAGAATAATGTTGTATAAGTAATTTTATAGTACTATGGAATAAAGAAACATCCAAGTATTGTTACACTATTGTTTTTTTTAAGTATTTGAGTGTATAAGTTGAATGGTACCAGTAACCATGAAAGGTGGTTGAAATATTTTTGGAAAGCACATGATATGCACATAATGAAGGGATAAGGAGATAATGATATGTTTGATATTATTAATGATCCCATGACTAATATAAGGATAAAGTAACATCATAGTTTGAGTATATATAATATTTTTTCTTTTTTCTTTGTGGAAAGAGTTAATTTTTATAGAATGCATGTTTTCACTAAGGTTCTATGGCAATTCATGTTATTACCATGTCTCATGATAATAAATGATTAAGGTATTCACATGTTTGGAATTTGACAACCAATAACTACCTTTTGAGATATGGGAGATAAATGTTATGTCGATTTAGTTCACCTCTTTCTAAAGTTTTATATTTTTAGTTTTTAGAAGGATGGTAATGTTATAAGTGAACTTAAGTATATTTGATTAATTGTGCTAAATGTTTTGTTGAGATATATGGAATGACCTATCATTCTATTGCATGATCTATTAAAACTTCAAGAATGACAAATTCAACATCATTTCTTTAAATAATATATAAAGTGTAAATTTTTCAAGGCACGAACATCTATGAGATTATACCAAAATCAAGTAAGTATTTATCCTCCTGAAAAATTATTAAACTTTAGGAAATGGTTCTTGAAAACTGAAAATGTTATCCTAATACCTTCTTATCTAATGAATCAAATTGTCCCTTAAATCATCACAAATTTATGGATTTCTGGTAGTTAACTTTCTCCAAACCTTATTCTCTATCACTATCCATTAGAACTTGATGGTTAGATTTTTCTTCCATATCCATGTTTTAACTTCCCACCTATGTTCTTCTATGTGGAAACCCAGTGATGGGTTACATTGGATAACCATTACGTTTCTAAATTTTCTTTTAAAATTTAATTTTAGTATTTCATTTTATGATGTGAGTTTCTATGAAAGAAACTTTCAAGTAGTAAACCTTTTATAACCCTGCTGAATTTTGAAGGTGAAATTCATTTTAAGGGGGGTAGAATGTAACACCTCAAGATTTTATGAGATAATTTCTTTTTCATTTCATTGATTTCTTGTGTTTTACGCTACTCCAAGATTAGCTTGGGCTATACACAATACTATATTATCTTGTAGTATATGCAAACTATTCTTGGATTGTATTACACACAATTTCATGTTCTTTTGATAGAATTCATTTCACACAACATTGAGTATAGATTTCATTCAATGTATAAAAGAAATATATATAGATTATGATATAAAAAACATAAACAGGAGCTTACAGTAAACATAACACTAACTTCTCTTTCATTACACGTAAGAGAAACCTTCTTCGATAGGTTGCATTGTACGCAATACCGAGTTTCACTAAAAAAACGATATCTTATTAAAATATTATAATTTAATGGGATAAAAACTAGCCATTATAAATATTATTACCCAAATTTTGAATATTATATATCATTAAAATTCATATTATATATTTTCTAGAACATGATATAAGAACAAATTCAATTTTTTCAGATAAAAGAAGTATTTTTCAAAAAATGTAGTTTTACCGCCTTTTGATGGAACACGAATTTTAAATATATTTTTTACACTTTTATAATTTATAATTGGAAAAATAAACTTCTTCCTTGGAAGAGAGAAATATAATTTTACTTTGGATGAATTTTTTATATTTTTCTGATAAATTTCATATTTTGATTAATAGTAAAAATATGTTAAATTTTTATTGAAAAAAATATTTTCATCAAAATAATCTGTTTTGTTAAATTATATTATTTAATGTTTTTAAAGTATAAAAATAATATATTTTTATATGTTAATACAATTTAAATAATTGAAATTAATTTTACATTGAATACATATGTACAGTCATTTCAATCTTTTGCAATGTTTTAACTTTTAAACAAAAACAATTCTTTTTATTCTGACAAGGAGATTAATTTTAAACTTCTGTGTTTTTAATTTTGAAAAATGGAATCTATATTTGGAATCGGTAGTTCCAAATTATTTAAATAGGTTACTTTTATTTTTTTGAAATTATGAATATTAAGTACGGTAATTTTTATTTAACGCGGTTAAAGATAAATTGGGTAAATCAGTGTAACAAATAATATTATAAGTACGATAAAATTATGAAAAAACCTACCAAAATATTATTTGACAAATATAATTATACCCTTAACATGTTAGGTTATAAAATCAGTAATTTAATATCCACTTGATAATGAAAATGACATAGATATTAATAAAACAGATTAAAGTGACAAAATGTCGCACACACATTTCTTATAAGTATAATAATTTTAATATAGGGATAATCAGGTGATATCTTCAAAAATAAATACTCTAAGAAAATATAATATAATTACCTATATCATGGTAATTTAGTTTTAATTTTTATAAAATAAATACTTACCTAAAAGTCTTATTCTTTGATGATGTAAAAATTAATTAACTGATGAGAAATCTATGAAACAATTTTTATTAAAATTTTAATAACCATAAAACGATCCAAACACATGAGAAAATCATATTGGTTGGGTATATCTCAACCATAATCATCTAAAGGTCATGCTAGTGACCATTTGGAGCCTTATAGAATAGATTACGACCTTTATATTATTATTTTTAAAGTAAAGTTAAAGTTATCACATTCATACTTTAATAAGTATAATTTTTTTAATATTGTCTTTTTAGAAGATAAATTCTACTACATATATTATCATGGAAGATATTAAATTTATATTCATTTTAGTATTTTAGTTTAAATTTTTACTCAACAAATAAGTATATTAAATAATTACCAAAAATCATTATAGTAATTATTTTATTAATGGAGATATCAAATAAATGTTATTAAAAATATTAAAATAAATATTTTTTGGTATAATTAATTTTTCCAATTAATTTTTTAGATACCCTAAACCTTTTAGTAATATAATGAAATAGTTTTTTTGAAGTTAACTTATTATCATAATATTTTTAAAAATCAATAAATTTAATGGAAATATAAACTTGTCTAAAATGTATTGGTTTATGAGATTAAAACCCTAATTCATCTCAACTTATAAATTAGGACATTTTAGATGTTTTTGAGTGGGGTTTTTTTTATTATAAGTTAATAGTTTTGAGGTTTCCAAAAGTTCCCCTCGCCTCAATTATAAGAGGGAAACTCCTCCATCATTTCTCCAAAACTAATTAATCCTGAAGTTTATCCATTCCCTGCCCATTTCTCTTCCAAAATTCCCTATTTATATTCTAGAGGTTCTGGCCTTCTAAAAATACCAACTCTAGTTCCATTAAGAGGAGATCTAAAGAGAGCACGTCAAAGAAGAGGTAATCCCCTCTACCAATTCTTTCAAATTTCTTTCTAGTTATACTTATACATCATGAATAGTTTCATTATTGAATAATAACTCCATTATCATCTATATACTGAGATTTTAATATAATTTTGAGATAACCATATTCCCCTTTTTATCCATCCTATGAAAAACGAAATCACCACGCATGCGTACGTACAGTTTACTGTCTCCACATCGTGGTATAATTTTTTTTCACCACCACCTTACATATATGGGTATAAAAATGGATGTAATAACTATATATGATTATTATAAAATGACATTGATTCTGAAATATAGTAAACCGTACAATTCAATACCATTCAAGAATTATGGGAATGATATCGTCGCTCATGCGTACGTACGTCCTACCGTCTCCACAACGCGATGAGATTCATTCTCCAAGTTAAACATTCAATAATTATTATAAAGTATATATAATAAATAAGAATTCAATATATGAAATAATAATTATATTTTATTTATGTATATATATTTATATATTTTATTTATTACTTCTATTCAATTCAACAAGAAAACAAAAATAGCATTTATGCATACGTATGACCTACCGTCCCCATGAACGGTGTATTCCATTTCATTTATCTATCTATTATATATATAAATATATACAGAATATATATGATATATAAATCATGTTTTACATTCTTAAAGTAAGTAAATCATGATCTAAGTAATAAAATCAAGAACAAAAAGTCAAAACACGTACGATAAATAAAACGATTATTATACAAAATGTTGCTTTAACATGGAATTGATAAATTAACAGGTAATATAAAGTCATAAGTGAATCATATATGATATCATAAATATTATTATCATTCTATTAAAATTTAATAATATGTTTAAACTCACTATATAAGAGTTTCAAACACATACAGAAGAAATTAGAGCTATGGTAAGGGATAATTTCGCAATATCATTATTTTCTAAGATTGTTTACATGTAAGTATTTACTGGGGTATATTTATCAGCCAAGTATATGTTTTCTAAACATATAATATTATTTCTATTCGTCTACTATTTTTTAAATTCAATTTTTCCCATTGGAGAATTTTTATTAAATGGTATGGAATGAAACAACCTTTTATTTTCCATAAGAGGTACTTTATTACTTTTCCTGCTAAAGTATAAGGAGAATGTTTTTTATATTATACGACATGAATGGATTTTTACATATTTATAAAGCCTTATTTCCATGAAGCTTACTCTACACAATTTTATGTTTATTTTCAACTAAATTATTTTATTTTAAAATTCCATTACATTTTGAGAAAAGAAAACATTTTTGAAGAAGAAAGGATATTTTCCTCAAGAATTAAGTTCATGTGTTTTATCAAAATTATTTTCCATCTATGATGATGCTCTTTAAATAGGGTAATTTTTGTATCCCTATTATTTCTATGATTTTATTGTGTTTTATTATGGAATGATATTTTATATAGATTATGATGGAATGATGTTTAAGAAACCCATTTTATTTCATGGGTTATGCTATGATGAATGATTTATGTTTTTGTAGAACATGTAAGAATGATTTCATTATGTGATGGGTGGGACCAATATCTTCGTCCAATGAATTGGGTAAAGATTTACATCTCATGAGATAGAAATGACTAGAATGGAATGTAAATCCACTTCAGTAATATAGGGTTATAACATCAAGTAAATATTGTTCAGTAATACATGGCTAGAACGACAAGTAAACCCGATTTTATAATGGACTTTTTCTACTATGATGGGTTTGGAAGCAATGGATTTCCTGCTATGGAAATCATATTATGTGCTTATTTGTTTTCCACCATTCCATATTTTATACGAATGCTATTTTATCATGGTTAATGTTCATTTATGATCTATGCCTTACATACTACCATGATTTATTTCATGACTCGTGATTTGGATATTTAAGCTTTATGTTCATGTTTTTACATTCTTATGTTTATGGTTTGTTTTATGTTATTCATGTTTACCCTTACTGAGTATTTGAGCTCACCATTTTTTTTCAGGATATAAATAAAGTTTTTATGTAGGAAAAAAAGGATGATCTTTAAGGGAGATGTTGAAGATATTTCACCATGTTAGAAGATTATGTTCCAAGTTTCCAAATACACTAAACTAATAGGGTCTTTGAAAGTATATTTGTGCAATGTATTAAGTATTCCACAAAAGAAATGTAATATCCATGTATATAAAGCTTGGTTCATTAGAATAATTATTTCTTATAAATGAATAAGCGAGTATACTTAAATGGTTGAGGATTTCATTATATGACTGTTACAATGGAAAAGGAGAGTTTCTTAGTCTTACCTAAGGTAATGAGGTTGAAATTTTAAATGAAAATAAATCTTGATACACTATGATATTTTCATTATTGAGTGATATTTATCAATTATAATCTAATATATTCTAAAATTTATAAGTATAATGTGAAACATCTATGGATTAATCTAATGAAGCATTTCCAATGACACGCCTAGTTCATACGACATAATTAATACTTAAATTTTTCATCTAAAAACTTATCAATATCTTCCTATGTTCTTCTCAATGTTATCTTTATAAAATTATATCCATTAGACTATACTCATCACTTCATAAAACTTTAACTATCACTTTACAATGTGTGTAAAAAATAGTTCCATGGAGTTACACCAAAAACTCCATATATTCATAAATCATGAACTCCAAACCATGAATGTTACTTCACATCTTGACCATTTCACAATTTTACCTTTTTCTAATAACATCAGTATTATTCCATTTAAAAAAATTCATAGCATAAACTTTGTATAGCTGAACCACAATATCCTCTTTTATACTAATGATTGGATCCTAATAACATTTACTAGTCATGATAATTGATACTTTTGACTATATAGTACATATATATTAGATAATACTATTTTTGTAATTGTATAATCATTTAGGTTCCTCGCTATGTTTGATTACATTAAAAAAATGGACTTTATCCACTAGCCTCAATCCACTGGCCTCTATCTGATTAGACTCTTCTGTATTTGTTCTTTCTACTTTCCTTTCTCCATATAGTAATATTATGTCTAAAAAATTCTTATGAAATACTCCATAATTAAAATTCATATAGTTGAAAACATAAGTGTTTTCTTCAGCCATCATAGAACATGTTTTATATATTAATATTTTCTCATAAATCATCATAATTAAACTCAGAGTCTTGAAAGATATTTTACTTTTCTTATAATAAATAATCTCAAACTCTTCCAAATTAAAGAACACGATCTATATCTTAATTAAAGAAAACTATAATTTAGAAATTATTTTATTGTTCATCCAATCGTCTAAGCTGCATCAAATTCATTATGAAGCTTGGATACATAAACCAAAATTTTTAGAAACATATTCTTCAGAACCACTTCAACATTTTAAACTTATTAACATCAATGAAATATTTCTATTGAAATCGATATATTGAAATTCATGAAATAACTATATTACATTATCACTTATTGACAATCAATTGAAATAACTAAAAAATATAAATCACACACATTGTGAGATATTCAAGAATAGAGGAGCTAATTTGGTCTCTAAGATCAACATGAGATTAGCTTATTATCAGCTAAGGATGAGGACTTCTGACATACTTCATATTTCATTAAAGAGTAGGTATGATACATATGAGTGCCTAATGATGTTTTTCATTTGATTAATGGACTAGAAGTGTTTATATCCCTGATGAATAATGTCTTCTATCCTTATTTGGATACTTTTGTGGTCGTATTTGATGACGGCATGCTTGTGTACTCCTAATTAAAGGATAAGCATACTCAACTTCTAAATAATTTTTTAAGCATGATTAAAAATCACAGTATGAATTCCATGATCTCAAAGTACTAGTTTCAGAACAATCAGGTGAACTTATTCGGAAATATGATATCATAGGCTAGTGTATCAACAAAATAGAGAAGGCCAAGGAAGTATCTTCTTGGGAGTTTCCTGAAAATATTTGTGAGTTTTTTAGTTTCTTAGCATTGTAATGTTACTATCATATGTTTATCAATGACTTATCTCACTTGGAAGAGCCACTAATAGGCCTCACCAAGAAGGGGTGATTTTTGGGTAAAATTCTTATTAGAGATCATTTCGAAAGTTGAAAGGTAGGTTGAGAATGAAATTTATCCTAACCCTATATAATATAGGTATGGAGAATATTTTATATTATGATACATCAAGAGTCATACCTATAGTATTTTTGATTTTGGATGGCCATGTGTGTACTTATGGGTCAGAGAAGCTATGGACACTTGATATATAATACCTGACGCATGATCTAGAGTTAGTGGTAGTGGTGCACACCTTGAGGTGTTGGTGAAACCATTTCTTAGGTGAAAGGTTTTTAGTGTATATAAATAACAAGATCTTTAAATAAATTTTCTTACAGTATGGCCTTTGGCGGTGAATGTGGGTTGAGTACAATAATTCCTTTGACTTTGATATGGAATATACACCTTAGAATATGAAACTCATTTCTAATGCATAGAGTAGTAAAAATCAAGACCATGTAGTATATGAGTTGAGTAATAAATGGTAGATGGTGACTCTTTTCACTGAGATGTTCTTGGATGTTTTAGAGTATTAGGGTTAGGAAAACCATGGTTTTTCACTTGTCCTTAAAGTGTCTTTATAATAAAAATTTATATTTGAGGAGGGTTAGGATAACCTAATTCCTTTATCTATCACTTAATCATTCCCTTGTGTGGTGAAAATGAGTCAACTATAAAATTTAAACATTTTTGTCATGGGGGGACAACATATATGATGGGGAGCTACCACTATATTGGTCTCATGATGATGATAATGTTCTTTAAATATTATGTCATATTATGGTCTCTAGTAGAATGTCATAGGATATGATAAGTGACTCACATACCTCAATATGGGTAGTTCACCCTGAAATTACCATGATTTTTTATGATATACATAGGAAATATTGGTTTCCATGAATGAAGAAGGATATTACTGGTTTCATAACCTCATGATCCACCTATCAGTAGGTGAAGGATGCACAGTAATGGCTTACTGGTCATCTCTATCCAAAACCTATTCCAAAGTGTAAGATGAATGATATGACTATATACTTCATGATAGGTTTTACAAGGATACCCCAAGGTAGTGATGTATTGTGGGTTATTATGGATTAGTTGAAAAAAGTGGTTAATTTTCCATCTATTCGAGTGACTTCCTCAATTGGTTAGATAGAGAATCTCTATGTCCATGAGATAGTGTGTTTTTATGGAGTTCTGTGGAGTATCATTTTATATAGGGATACTCATTTCACATAATGAGTTTGGTTGGGATTTCATAAGGTTCTCGGTACACATGTGAATTTGAGAACATCATAGCATCCAAAGATAACCATCTAGTCTGAGTGTGGTGTCCAATTATTATAAGACATTCTATGTAAATGTGTACTAGACTTTAGAGGTTCATAGGAGAACCATTTCTAACATTCATATTTCACCTACAATAATAGTTACCTGGAATCAATAATATTAGAACATTTTAAGGCTTTATATGTTAAGCCATATCGATAATCGTTATGATGGATAGAGGTTCATGAGTCTGATATGATTGGATAGATTATAATGTTAGCGATGTTAGAGAATAACTAGTTAATAAGGAAGTTACTGATGTCTACTCACAGTAGGTATATATAATATGACAACCAGATAATTTGCCCTGTGGATTTTGAGGTATGGGACTGAGTATTTTTATGGGTGTTTATTAGGTTGTTAAATCACCATATTTTGAGAAAATAGATGTTAGTACCTATGTTTGTGGGGTAATTTCAGAACCTAGAGAGTATTGGTATGGAAACATATCGATTAGATCATCCTCAGTGCTTTTGTACTATAAATGATGCATTTCATGTATCCTATATCAGGTGATTTTATCCTAATCCATATCTTGTGATTTATAATGATGACACCCAGATTATAAACAATAAATAATTATAGGAGTTTCAAGTTCATATTAGATCAGGAACAATCTACATGGAATGTTGGTGCCTATAGTTTATGTGTAGTTGAATGAAAGGTGTATATATGAGGATATGTCGGAGTAGATGTATGATGTATGGGAAAAATAGAAAGAGTTGTTCACTAATAGGCCCCAATGATGTTTAGGAATGAAAATCAAGGACTAAAATCTTTATGGTGTGGAGTTTGAAACACCTTGAATCTTACTAAGGTATGAACCAATTTAATTTTTTTCCAAACCCTATATATGTTTGTCATTTATAAATGTTTGGGGTGTTGGAAGGGGGAGTAAAGTGTTATTCTGAATGTTGGATGAGAGTTGGTTGTTGAATGATTGGTATAGGCTACTATAATCTATTATAGTGGGGCCATCACACCATAATAGGTTTGGGTCACACTATGTTGGGTGCCCATGTGGATGTTATTTTTTCTAAGTCTGAAGGGGTCATGTTATGGCATAGGGCATTACAGTGTGGTAGGATTTTTTTAGTGGGTTGGTTGAGGACCAAGTTATGGCCACTTCTTCCTAGTGTAGACCATGATTCATAAAATTAAAAACAAGGAACTTATGGTAAAATTGTATGGGAAGGAAGATTCACATCATGAAAAGGGGTGTCACGCCATAATGATAACCTCTACATAGAAAACCCCAATGTTATTTATTTTGAAATATTGCATGGGAGGGTGGTTACATCATAGTGGAGGGATTATTATCATGTTAATATTTATTGTTTATTAAAAATCTTATTTTCTTGTTTTTAATCTGACAGGATTCCTTAGAAAACCATATATATTGATTTAGAAAATTTATTTGTTTCCTTGGTAAATTTTTTGTAAGAAATTATGGACATGTAGTGACCCATGAGATCATTTTGTGATGAGGATTATAGTGAATTTTTACATTCTATAGGGTTGAAGATGACACCATGAAGTCCAAGATAAGGTAGATTTAGTTTGGGGTTGAATAGGCATGTCACATTGTGACTTATGGGTCATGCCATAATATGTACATAAGGATCACACCACACCAAGGATGTCACAATATGGAACCATATCGGGAGGAACATCACATCATGAAGGTGGAGGGCCATGCAATGATGGACCATGTAACATGATTTAGTGATTTTACATGGAGAGGAGTACCACACCATGTCCTAGGGAGACAAAATCATGGGGGAAGGACCCTGAAGGTGTCGTCATGTAGCGACCTTAATGGCCACAACATGATGTGGGTCCTAAGTAGTTTTTAATATATTAAGTTAAACATATAGTTTTAATGATAAATATGGTAAATGAGGGTTCCTCATTTAATACTCCCTAATATTCAACCTTCTTCCCTACCACTCGAGATCGTCCCTTCAAAAATGAGTTCTCCGTCTTTCCTCAATGGATTTGAGTACTCTTTGATCTGAGAGATATCAAGTGGTATGTTTATCACTCCTATTTAATTTTTTTTTTCATATTATTTCATTTTTTAGTGGTCTTACACCAGTTAAGTATGTTTTCCCCTTATTTTAGGTATTTCTATAATTCTTATACTTTAACTATTTAACCTCATATTGATGGTTGATATTAATCAAGTATCCTTCTACGAGCATAATTTATGCAGTCTCTTAATAATACCCAAGGTATGTTATCATTTTCTTTGTGCGTATAATGTAAATTTACACCCAAAAAATGTGTGCTTGAATTAAAACATAATTAAATGATTTTTATTATTTTATAATTGGAAACCAATCTATTCATACCATGAGTAGTCCATAGATTAATGTATAACCAAAACATTTGGCCACCTCATGAGGCGTGCCTTCACCAAATAAAAATGTGTAATATTAGAGGAAACATCATGGGTAATATAAGATCCCAGGTTTTCCTATGATGTAAGGATATTTTTTGATTTAAATGGATTTTTTTGGAATAATATGAGTACCCAATGTGATCATGATGAAAGGTTAAGAGAAACTGTACAGGACAGACTGCATTATTACACTTAATCATGTGAGGCTTGTCAGTGGGGTGGTATAGGTCACACGATTTGAGGAAACTATAAAACCGTAGGTGCATGCCCATGTGAGGAACATTCAATTTTTAGTAGATCCAAATAACATAACTTGTGCATGGTTTGTGAACAATTTAAAAATTTGTGTGTACTAATCATGTGAGGTTCCCCTTAACACAATTAAGGGTACAAAATTGAGGCATGGTTTGGACAAGCATGCAACCAAACCATGAAACCTAGTGTTTTGTGTGAAATTATAGTTTTTATTTTAAATTATGTTAAACTTAATACCAAATTTCATTTCTCCCTCATTTGGATAGATCCTGAAGTGGGAGAGATCTTTTAGAACATAATTGATATGATTTTATCTCGTTTCATCATTTGAATTCATTTTAGAGAGTTTATTGTCTTATTGGATCCATGTTGGTAAGTAATTCATTCATCAAGTTCTATTCTAGGTTTGAATATTTATCGACAGGGTTATTTAGGTGAAAGTAAATATGCCTTATTTTAATATTTTTCATCATTTCTTTGTTTTTTCTGCTCTGGATCGAATCAGAAACTGATACTAGATGATCACTCTACTACGGACTGAAGTTAGGTGGTATATACCTTTCCCTTGTGGTTAGGTGTTTTATAGACCCATTTTCCATTGTTCCACATACTAGAATTCTCGTTGTTGCACCTAAAAGTAAATTGACATTTTAATTGAACATATTAGAACATACTACTGATTCCCTTCAATTACATATGACTATCGGTGGTCATTTCCCCAACCTAGGCCACCAATGGTGTGTTCCATTTCCTTTTGATATTGGTAAAACAATCATGGGGTGTTTTTTATCTTTCTTAGCTAATGGAATCCCAATTATAAATGAATTGAATTGAATTGATTGATTAGGAGATGGTTGTGCCTACTTTTCCATGTGGTATATGATGTGAAATGATCCAACTATTTAAAATAAAATGGATATATTAGTTGGAAGGACTCATAGAATGTGATTTTTATGAAATTAAAATTTAATTAAATGATGAATGTATCCATAAGACTCCATGGTTGTTGACCACACTGTCGATCACATCAAATTATATATTTTGGTTTACCAGAATTTCTATAGTATAGTAGGAACCCTAGGTTGTCTCTTGATGGAGATATAGATCATTAATTAAAAAAATGTTTTGATTATGAAAATAAAAGGGGAATAGTATTTTATAAAACCTAGGATTCTTTGATTTTAAAATATAAATTAAAACTATATTACTAGGTGATAGAAATTGGTTGGAGATATTGTGATGAATCTAGGTGAGTGTCCCTTGATGATCAACCTTAATCACACTCAAGTAAAGTGGAAAAGATAATTGATTCCTTGATTTATGCACACTGAAACCAATGTGTTATTTGAGTTCTTATTGGGTTTCTACCTAGTATTTGATCAATCAATGATATTGATTACAGACGACCACTCATAATCAATAAAATATTGTCGATGTAGGAATCGAACACAATCAAGGAATCACATAAAAAACTCTTTGAGATGTCTATATTTGGGTCTATCTCAAATTTTTTAGGAAGAAAAAAATGCATAGTCCTGGGTTATAATTTCTGGATTTCATCAAACAATTCAATCCAGAAGCGCACTCATTAAAGAGAAGAGTGGAGAAAAGAGGCAAACACACTCAAAACATAACAAGATCCTATTTATGCAAAGAATCCTAATGATTACTATTCCTTTTATTTTTATTTGATCATACTAGAATAAAAAATAAGAAGAAAATGACTAATAATGGACAAAAAACCTGGAAATTCAATTATCCTCAAAAGACTACAAGTGTGGAGCTTGGGATTTCAACAAAGAACACCCCCTCAAATTTATCACTAAGAGGTTTAGAAGTACATGAGGTATAAGTGGATTAAAATTGAAGAAGAAAGCTCCAAAAATAGACTCAGCCTTAAACATGGTCGTGAAACATCATCGATTGTGGGTGAGTGGTGATTTTATGGAAAAAAACAACAAAAGATCCACAAAATGGAGTTAAGTATCTATGGGACTAGGTCACTATTCATGGTATACTTTTTAATCCTTCGGTATCTGGATAGTTTACTAATCAAATCACATGAAAATGTGATAAAATTAGTTGTAGATATGGATCATCGAGTTAGATGTACCATGGAGGTGGAATCTTCCTAATTGGAGGTTTGAGCTCCGACTTTTGACCCAAATATCAAAGGGTGGTCCAATCTACCCCGCCCATAATTTATTCACATTATGGACCTCATTTGAGCCTATAAAGGGAATAATTGGACTCTATGGTCATCTATATAAATGTATCATACATGTATTTACATGTGACCAAAAATTTGGATCCCAATTAAATGCACAAATAATCCACAGTATGTATTTAAGTCTATATGTGTGCTCGGGCTCTCACGTAGTTTGGCCCGTTTTTCATGAATTCCATCATGGCATCTCCAAATCACATCCACCTATAATGAAACCATCAAAAAAAGAAAAAATTTATGTCTTTAATGATGAATAAAATTATATTATAGAATAAAACATGAATTTAAATTTGTTATTATATTTTTAATTTTCAATATAAAACCATTTTAAAATAATAGTGCTAGGGTGGAAAAAAATAGTGACTCACTACACAATCACACCCCCACACCTAAAACCTTTTACTCCTGGGAAAAGTTCTATATCCTAATCAAGTCACATTCCTAAATCAAAGGTGAAAAAAATTACAATATTATTTTGAAATGAAATTCATCATGTCTCAGTTATGAAATTAGTTTTTCTATCATATTTCTTCTCTAACATTCAAATTTATTCAACTTCATTTGTTCACCCATGAAACAGGTTGCAACCTACCTCTCCCAGAAATTTTCCATCTTCACTCTCTAAATATAATAATGTGGAGTTATTATCTTTTCCCATAGTTTATGTGATCTCACCATATGCCATTTGATATTCTATGTTCTCTACCGATAGACACTAGTGTGCTTCTCAATAGGACTTCCAACATGTTTTTCTGAGGTTCACGGGTTGGTAGAATTTAATGTTTAAAAATATGAGGTGGAAGTGGAGTTTTTAATCACATTAGTACAAAACATGTAAAAAATTCAGTAAGTGTTAACAAAGAATGTACTCACTCAACACCATACTGATTTTATCACTTCAAACTCACTCTCCCCTTTGTTCTTTTTCGGCGGGTCACAACCATGCATGAAATAATAATGAGTAAACACACTCTTTATCCATTTATTTTATTTATTTTGCTCAATTTTTTATGTAAAGAACTATTGTTTTTTATATGAAATATTTTGTTTGGAGATAAAGAGGGAAAAATTATAACACGATGATATAATATGTCTTGTGAACTAACTACTGAAAACAAATGTAGGCACCCTTTCTATCAACCCATAACAATGATTCCTTCCTGAGAATTCCCATGGAAATAACCTCTCCCCCACACATTCTAAAAAAAATAATAATTTACACATGAGATGCGTAGGTAGGGATATATAGGCTTGTAATGTGGCTACCTAACAGGCATTTCATGGTTTATAAGGATTAAGAAGTGTAAAATGTCAAGGTTGAAAAAATATAGGTTAATTGTCAAAGGGATTTTCAATGAATGATGGACTCTATCATGAATGTTTCACAGTTGAATATTATAGATTCAAATTGAATAGAGATAATTTCTAGTTTATTTACATGACCTGAGAATCTCAAGAAATTGATTAAAAGTGTGAATATGAAATAAAGGGCTTAGAATATTGGTTAGTGCTAATGAGATATGGGTTTCAAAAAACCATAAAACTCCTAATAGTGATTTGAAAATAAAAATTCTAGAAAAAGATTCCATATCAATATAAATTTTAAAAAACATTTTTCCAAGAATAAAATAATTTTCTACACAATTGACTCAAGCATGAAAAATAATTTTGGATATTATATTTAAGATCAGAATATAGGATAAAAAATGGAAACACAACAATTTTTTATTTTTTCATTGGTTTTCATTGGTTTTTTTAAAATTTTAATACAAAATATCATGTCACCCTCCCCCCACACATAAAAATTTTATTATCTTCAATGCAAGTAATTTAAATAAATAAACAAATAAATAAATGTAGAGAGAAGGGACAACCTGATATGTTGTGTCATATATGGAATCCATTAGCTAGATTTCATCCACCATATTCTTTGGAAAATCTTTATAGAAGTGTTTGAGCCTCCACCCATTGATGGTAAATCTATGTCCACTCTTATCATGCAAAACCTATATATCACCAAAATGGTAAATATTAGTAACATTATAAGGACCGAGCAATCGGGAAACAAAGCATACTTGGGTAGATCATTAGCACGGAATTGTACATGAGTACCTTCTCACTAATACGAAACTCCCACTGATGAATAATCCCATAATTGATAGCCATTTTCTTCTCTTTATAGATTCAGGAGTTCTCATATGAATCACACCTAATTTTTTCCAACTCATGAATCTACAACTTCCTATGCTCACCTACATACGAAAGATTCATATTGCATTGTTTAAAAACCCAATATGCATGGTGATCTACCTCTACTGGGAGGTGACAAGCCTTTAAAAACACAAACCTATATGGTGATATTCTGATATGTGTTTTAAGAGATGTATGGTATTCCAAAAGTGCATCATTCAAGTGCAAACTCCAATCTTTCCTATTGGGTTGTACCGTTTTTTCAAAGATTCTCGTATCTTCTTGATTTGATATTTCTTCTTTTCCATTAGTTTGTCGCTGATATCAAGTGTAAAATTTATGAAAACCCCCATAATTACAACGAAAATGTTTCATATTTTGATTTCAATAATGTGAACTCTGATCACTAATGATGAATCTCAGCATACAAAACCTACTAAAAATATGGGACCTCACAAAATCGACAACAACTCAAGATTCATCAACCCTAGTAGCATTTGCTTCCACCAATTTAGAGACATGTTCTATTTCCAATAGTATGTACACAAAACCAAATGAATTGGGAAAATGCCTCATTAAGTCAATGCCCCATGAAATAAAGATCTCACAAAATAACATGGGTTATTGAGGAATTTCATTCCCCTTTGTGATATTCTCTATGAATTGACATTGTGTGCATGTCTTAAAAAAATAGATGGGAATACCTATACAATGTTGTCCAATAATGCCTCGATTCAAGGACTTTCGAGAAGTGTTTTGAGTGCCAAAGTGTCACCCATAAGCCGAAGTGTGGCAACAACTCAAAAATGAGGTAAACTCATGATCAGGGACACAACTACAAACAACTTGGTCTCTACAAATTCTCCACACAGTACGGGTCATCCCAAATGTACCATTGTGAATCGTACACTACAAAATAGTTAAAATTTTCCAACATGGACATATTTGTTGGTAAAAAAACATTTACTAACATATATATCTCTGTCACTAAACTGTCGGTAAATACTCTGTCGCTAAATGTTATTACGACAGATGAAATAGTTCTATTTCAATTATAATAATACCAACATATAATATATATGTCGGTCAAAGTATATAGCAACATATTAATATAACAAATTTATCTATTGGTAATAATATTACCAACATATAATTTAAGTTTATAAATTACATATAAATAAACATAAATTTTTATTTCTATTAAAATTTCATATTATATTTACTAATTTATCATATATAATACACATGTTTTAATTATCAAACCAAAGACATTTCACACATGCACAGACTTAGAAAAAGATTTATTATATTAATAATTGAATTTAATACACAATGAATCAATACATTGCATGATACATAAAAAGATCATAAAAAACACAAAGGGTGTGTCGTCTCTTGATTGAAATCCTCCACCACCCACCATGATCTTCTCCATACTTGATGAAACAAACCAAGTCAACTTCAGTACCAGTGAGGAACCTCATGTCACTTCTATGCCACACCCTTCAACTCCAAGATCTACACAACACACAACCAAAGAGCATACCGCCAAATCAATGCAAAATATCAACATGAATTGAAACCAAAATAGAAATAGATTAAAGTGTAAAGAAATAATCCACATAAAATGAGTATTTTTCATCAAAATATCATTTCTACCTCAACTGAGTAGAGATAGAATATATTCAAAAGGTCTAGTTATTATCAAGAAGATGTGTAACAACAAAATAATGACTCAATAACAAAGAAATCATATATACCCCATCCAGCAAAAAAAAAGTCCAGCAAGGCGTTTCCCCATCATATGTGAACTTGTTTCCCCTTCTCCCATGATCTGACTTTTAACCAAAGTTAACAAAACCAAAAATTATCAGTCTATGTTTAGCATAGGAAAACATTTTCAATAAATATGGAAAAGAAAGAAAGTCTTTTCAATAGTTTATTTGATATGCATGGAAAATTTGTGATGAAATATGTTAAAAAGAGGCATATTAAAGGAAATGATACATAAAAACAAAGAGAAGAAAAAAATAAAATGATGAAAATATCACAACAATGAATGTTAAACATATTCAAGTTCCATTTAAAAAAATTGGGTACAACCACGAAAGCGGCACACACGCAAGTAAGAAAATTACATGTAAATCGCAAGCCTAGGGACTTCACCCCACGACCTGCCCCTCACCCCCCAAGCCCTTACCACCCCACCACCAACCACCAACAGTGGGGCTATTCAAGTTCCATTTATGTGCAACTAAACAATTACATCAAAAGACCTAGTTGAAATTAAGTATATAACCTTGGACTAGCACTCGAGACCTAATAGAAAAGGATTCATTTTACATCACTTATAAAGAAATACAATAGAATTATGAGGAAATACTATTGTGAAACAACATTTACCTAGGATTTTAGTAACGATTGTGTGTGCTTTCTCAGCTTGTTTGATAAAAAGATGAGTGTCTCTACCAACATTATATCAATTTTCATCCTAATATAAAATAAAAAAAATGACACCAGTAAGGGTAGTAAGGCATGAAAAATCCAGAAAAAGAAAACACAAAAGTTGAACCACCTTATTATACTCTTCAAATCATGATTCTTCTTCATGGGAGGCCATTCCTTTCTCGAACCTTTCGTGTATTTATTTTCTATCAAAAGACACCTCCTTGGTTTTTGAAATTTGAAGCTCAATTTGGTGAGGATATGCAATGTGTTCTTAAATGACAAACATTGATTAGTAAGAACCAAGTCACTAAATTTTTTATAGCAATTATCACTAATAATAGGTGATTCAGTTCAAGTGTTCTTAGATTTCTTATTGAAGCTAACACTTATTTAAGTTGTTTTATTCAGTAATTTAAGCAATATATATCAATGTTTAAATACATAGCAGTTTTCAAGTTTTTCATAATAGGAATCATGTTACTTTAAATAACGAATAACCACCCCTCCAAACTAAACTTGTATTTGAACAAAGTGTTGGGTGGAATCTTGTCATAAAATGTATTCATGTAATGTTTTATTTGTTAACATGCTTCATTTGATAGTGATAAATGCCTTGAGTTATTAATGAAATGTCTCTTTGTTTGTGAAATACATAAGAGGAAGTCTTAGAAGTATTGATTATGTACTCTTAACTTTAGGTATGTCTCCATGCAGGTGGTAAGAGGAAGTGTTAGAAGAATTGATTATGTCCTAATAATTTTAGTTTGAAATATAAAAGTGGGGTTAATTAGTTTTACTTATGATAACCCATTATTCCATAAAAGACACCTTAACTTATAAAGTGAGGTATGTCTCCATGAAGGTGGTTATTTGTTATTGAAAGTAACATGATTCCTGTTATACAAAACTTGAAAATTGAAATGTATTTAAACATTGATGTGTTTAAATACTATGTTAGAGTTATTCGGCGCTTTGATAATGTTTTCCTGGTGATAATATTGAATTTTAAACTATTTTGAACAAATAATTGGTTGTAATAAGTGCTGGAATTTCTGAAAACTACTCAGAAGGGGTCATTTGGTTAAAAAAATGAGTGGTTTGTCAAACGTTTAGCTGAAATTGGAATGGTTTTTAGGTGGATTAATGGGCATGTTGGGTTGTTGTTTTCCTATTCAATTAATAGTAATGGAAAACATTCTATTTCTTAAAAAAGTTTATGAAAATTTGTATAAAACATTCTATTGCTTAAAAAACATAAGATTTAAACATTTTAAATGAATTTAAAGAAATAGAATATACCTCAATTGCAATTATTAAGAGGCTGTAGCTTTAGTGGTGGGTTCACCCATGGAGGACCCCTGCTTTGAGTGCAAAATCTAGAAATGTGGAACGCTTCTCCCACTCAGATCTCCTTGAACACGTGAAAAACTCCCTGAACTACCTATAAGCACCACAATTAACATGAATCACAGAAATATTTGTTACACATAAATAGATAATCTATTATGCACATGAAGATTACACAAATACATATTACACAGATACAGATTACACACATTCAGATTACACAGATACACAGATTACATGTACAGATTACATAGATACATATTACAGAAATATTTGTTACACATAAAAATACAATGTTTTACACAGATAAAGATTACACAGATACATATTACACAGATAAAGATTACACAGATTACACACATATAGATTACAAAGATACACATACACAGATTACACATACAGATTAAATATTACACACATACTGATTACACATATTGATATATTACACAGATACAAATAATATATCAAGTGGGTGTTTTTTTTTCTTTTCCCACTAGCATATACTGACTTGATCACTTTAAATGAGAATTTAACTAGATCATTTTAAATGAGAATCTTTCAAAAGAACAATAAATCCTTAATTCATTCATTCAAAAATAAAACAGACTACTTTAATCGAGTGTTGTGAAACAGATCCTTGGTGAACGTGATTGCAGAGACCAACAGGCCTTGCAGTAGCCTGAGTGTTGTGAAACGGATCCTTAGTGAACCCAACTACATAGACCAACATGCCTTGTAGTAGCCTTCACTCTGGCTTTTGAACCATTTTCTGATGCAACATGAAAACATTAACCTGGCTCTAGATACATGACACTGCTGAAAAGAGAATCCAGCTTTGATTTAGCATTAGGAGGAGCTATGACTTAAGGTTCTCTGTTAACTGCATATTAAAAAGCATCTTTCAAATAACTCATATGATAATTAATTTTAAATACAGAAATAAACTATGATTCAATAATATGAAACACAAATATTTTATAATCACAAAAATATATCATTATGATGCTCAAAATTTAGGTGAAAATCAATAGAGATATCAACTACAGACTGAGTTAATCCACTTTGAAAATGAATACAGTTTAAACTACAAACTTGATGTGGTATGTGATAACCGTTGTTAGGAATCTTCTAAGACCAACAGGCCTAGCAGTACCCTACACTATGGATTTTGAACCATTTCCTGATGCAACATCAAAACATTAACCTATCTCTAGATACATGACACTGGTGAAAAGAGAAGCCAGCTTTGATTCAACATTAGGAGGAGTTACGACTTAAGGTTCTCTGTTAACTGCATATTACAAACCATCTTTCAAATAAAACATATGATAATTAATTTTAAATGCTGAAATAAACTATGACTCATTAATATGAAACACTAATATTTTTTAATCACATAAATATATCATTATGATGCTCAACATTTAAGTGAAATTCAATAGAGATATCAATTACTGGCTAAGTTAATCAAATTTGAAAAGGAATACAGTTTAAAATATACAAATCAAAATGACAATTTTCAACACAAACAATGAAACCCAACTGAATTAGGCTTGCAATGATCTACTATTAGAAGAGTTTTTCCTACATGAAAGAGAAATATATAAACATAGAATTTTCATCCACCGTCACCTAGGTACCCTGTTTGAGTGACAACTTGGTTACATAATTTATTAAAATATAAAAACTATAAACCCAATTTAAAATAACAATATTAGTTCTGAAATTATACATAAATATGTATTTTATTTTGTTGGACAAACTTCACTCATATGTTAGATCACAAAATTAGTTCTGAACTAATATATATGTTGATAAAATAAATAGTTGACCTTCATTCTAATATGTATTGATCCAAATAGAGATTTGTTCTAAACTGATATTAGCTATCAATTAATATTTTGATCAATTCATATAGTTCACATTAATATAAATCAGTTTCTCATAGAACATCAGTTCGAAACTAAAACACATACATTTGGTAAGTAATATTAATTTAGAACTAATATGAAATTGTATTTGTTATGCAGAAAATGAAATATTAGTTCTGGAATATATATTGATCACAATTTTTTTTGCTGTGCTGAGATGTATTCATCAAAACGCATAAATTACATCTTTTCTAAAATGCATTGATCAGAATACATATATCTTCTAAACGAATATTAGTTCTAAAGCTAATATAGTGATCAATAAATATTAGTTCTGATACATACATGTTACTTTTATCACATAAGATTATTTAGTTGAGCTCTATGGGTTGAAAGAAAAGATTAAAACAATATTACATGGGATCATTTTTATCACTGTAGAAACCCGACTTCAAATTATATTAATGGATTTTATGGGGGCACTTTTTTGCAAAAAATAATACACAATAGCAACTAACACAATATAACTAACTATATATTTGAAAAGGTATGATAAATATAAAAAACTGTAAAGTGATTTTAAATTCATATGTTTTTGTGTGGTTTTAAGTGTTTGAATAGTTTCTATAGGAAATGTGTTTTTATGCCACATATTTAAATGTTTTTTGTAGAATTTTAGTGAAAGCCTCCATTTAACAACACTTACTGAAAAAACTGACATTCCTAAAATGGTGGCAACTGAATACAAAAAAAATGACATTGGTCGTTTAGAAAGCATGAGAAGATCACTTGTACTATGTTGTATTCTTTTTCTCTATTCAGTCATTCAAGTAATGGTTGCAACTAGATACAAAAAATGACATTTGTCATTTAGGAATCATGAGAATCTCACGTGTACTATGTTGGATTCTTTTGCTCTATTCAGTCATTCATGTTGATAATATGCAAGTAAATAGCAAAAGGCCCGTTTGGTAACACTTATTGAAAATTTTTTACATCACTTATCAATTACAATAATAAGATTTAAAAAAATTTGATGTCTGTACTATTTTTTTTAAAAACGCTGAAATTGATCATTTTTTTAAAATGCATGGTAGCAGAGTTTTCTTAAAAAGAAATCTGCAAACAAAGCATCTTTCAAATAACACATATGATGTTGAATTTTAAATACTGAAATAAACTACGATTCATCAATATAAAAGACTACTATTTTATAGTCACATAAAAATATTATTATAATGCTCAACATTTTTTGTGAAATTCAATATAGATATCAGCTACAGACTCTCAATATCAAATTCAATAGTACAACGAATGATTAATGTTGTAAAATGATTAAATGAATTTACACAACACGTGGAATGGGAATCATAGATAAAACAAGAAAAGACACAACACACCAATTCTAAAAATGAATTGTTACCGGATACAAAAAGGACAAACATTAGTTGCCGAAGTAAGAATGAATTCTCTTCTAATAAGATGATTGAGGGTGTATTCAAATATAAAACTTTCAGCTTCCACCATTTAAAGGTGAAAAATCTCTATGTGGACTGTATGTTTTACTACGATGTATAGAATGAAAGCATTTTGGATTAATTAAAATGACATTCATACCTGAAATGAGACTTACAAAAAAACCTAGTCAGTCTGGATCTCAAGGAAGCACCCATTCATCATCGTGGGGCCCTAAATCCTGTTTAAAATCAAAGATGGTGTGCAGAAATTAGTTTTCAAGTGTAAAAAAGTTAAATTCCTTTCAATGTGACCATTATATTAGAATTAACTAAATCAAATTCACTCTTAAATAATGCTTAAAAGGGGTTCATCACTTTTCTGATGAAAGAAATGGTTTTTTTTAAATTTTTAGTGATGAAGTGTAAAATAGAGGCATTCACTCAACATTCACAGCCCAAAATTGGGAAATCGTGATGGAAACATTAAATTTTCCTATTTGTAAAATGTTCTTTACAACCCGATTCGTTTATTTCACTCTAAATTTAATTTGCTACATGGTTCATCAAAATTTTGAGTATAGTGGAAGAAACAAATCGCAGAAACAAATAATTACCTTCCACTTGCGACAACCTTTGAGAAGATGGTAGATGAGGAGACGAGCGGGGGGAGCATGGGATGAGCCTGAATAAACGACAAGAGAGATTTCGATGAACCAAAGGGGTGGCTAGCGAAAGGAAATGTAGCTGGCAACGAACTGGTGAAAGGCCAAAGTGGGATGACTAGTTAGCACATTTGGGGAGAGGCGAAGGGGGGTGAATAGTTACCAGATTTGGGGGTTGAACACTGTGTCCACGAACCGAACGGGATTGATCAGTGTGGCGACGGACTGCATTGAGGTGAACATCATTGAGACGAGCTGATGCTCGATCTAGGGATTCCAGATTTGGAGGAGGCGTACCCGCGGTTCATACAAGCTTATATTAGGAAGAGATTAATAAATATAATAGAGTTATTAGGATAATAAATATATTTCTAAAAAAAATGTTTATAATCGATTCATATACCTCCATTTTGTTCAAATTTATAATTTTTCAACAAAAAAATTGATTGTTTATCAATGATTTTAAATTATGTATATTAATTTGATGAAACATTATTAAATTATCAATGTTTTCATTTAATATATAAGATTATATTTTAATTGACCGGTAATATGTGTTGTACTAAATAATTAATAAATTTATATTATATTATTTGTAAGATATCTATTGATATTGAATAATTTACAAAAACATATATTACTAGTGGTAAAATAACTATTAATAATAATAATTAATAATAATAGATTGATTTTTTGTAAAATAATCGTTGGTACTCATATGATAAGGCGACATATTTAATTATTGATAAATAATTTTTTGGTATTGTACAATTAATGTTGACAGATATATACGTTGGTGAAAATAATTGTTGGTACTTATAAAGAATATAACAAAATATAATATCTGTTGGAATTACTAATCTATACCAACAGATATATTATCTGACACAAAAATTATGTTGGTAAAAGTCACTTTTTTGTAGTGATGATTAAGTATCTGGGATTATGATGTGCTAAAATAATGGGGGACTCAAGATGTTTCTAGAAAATTCACAATGTCCTCATACCAGGGTAAGGTCCACAACATCACAAAGGTTCTCTTGGGGAAATAATTTTCTAATGGGGAGGGATGAGTCAACATACGTGGTCATCTACCACATTTTCCACTCAACTTTTGACTATAATCTCATGGTTAAACTCCTAGAGTAGGATTATCCATTGAATGAGACAAGGCTTATCTTCAGGTTTCTTTAAGAGAAAATGAAGGGAAACATGATCCGAAAAGACAATGATTTTTGACCTGATAAGATAAGAAGGGAAATATTCCAAGGAAAACACAATAAAAGGAGATGTTTTTCAATGGAAGTGTAGTTTTTCTAGGAGGGGTTAATGGTACACGAGACATATACAATGACATTAGGAGACTTCTCAACCCTTTGTGATAAAACATCCCCAACAGAAAAGTTAGAGGCATCACACATAAGTTTGAAGGGGTGATTCCACCTTGGTGGATAGATTTTGGGAGGGGATGTGAGATTCATTTTTATTGAATTTAAATAATCCACAAATTTTTTATCAAAAAAATTTCAAAATCCTTTTTCAATAACTGAGACAAGGGAATCGTGATCTTTCTAATGTCTTTAATAAATCAGTAGTAGAAAATAGCATAGACCAAGAAATATTACACATCAAGAACACATTTTTGTTATGGAAGGGGGAAATTAATTCAATTTTTATTTTATCCACTTAAATTCCATCTTTTGATATAACATTCCCATGAACTATCCCACACTAAACCATGAAAATACATTTCTCATAACTTAATACAAGATCTTTTTCAATGCAATGGTAGGTGAATAAACCTATGCATTCCAAATAGTCATCAAAGGAAGTTCCATAAACCATGAAATAATCTATAAAAACATCCATACAATTCTCAAGGTACTAAGAATATATACTCAATATACATCTCTAAAATGTACTAGGAGCATTACATAGACCAAAATGCATCATTCTGTATGAAAATTTTCCAAATGGACAGGTAAATGTCGTCTTTGGTTGATCCTTGGGTGATATGTGGGTTTGAAAATAACCTGCATAACCCTGAAGGAAAAAATAATGGGACTTAAAATCTAGTCTTTCTAACATTTGTTCAATGCAAGGTAGAAGAAAGTGGTCCTTTCACATGGCTTGATTTAGTTGATGGTTGTCAATACACACTCTCCAACTGTTTTTCACACGTATTGGAAGCAATTCAATCCATTAATTTGACACAACCATTATTCCAGTTTTTGTAGGCATAATTTTCATTGGTCTAACCCATTTACTATAAGATATAGGATAGATGATCCTACCAGTAAGTAATTTACTAACTTCTAATTTTACCACTTCAAGGAGAGTGAGATTCAACCAACGTTGAGCCCCCCTTATGGGCTTAGCGTCATTGTCTATAATTATATGGTGCATAAAAATAGATGGTATAATCCTAATAATATATTACAATGTCAATCCAATATCCTTTTTACACTCTCTCAAAATATCAATAAGTTTTGATTCCAATTGTGGAGAGAGGTTAGTGGTAATAATGGTAGGCAATTGGTCAATACCTCAAGATAGGCATATTATAAAATAGATGGAAGTGGTTTTAATTTTAACACCAGAATTGTTTTGATTGATGGAGGGGATTTAGGGGGATTGAGGTCCATGAAACATTCTATTATCTCATATTTATTCACTAAGAAAAGAGAAAAAATGGAAATTAGATTTGAAGAATCAATTAAGGTCATGGGTACCTTAGAATGAACACATTCTTCAATTAAAGAACAAAATTTATACATTTTTGAACCTGCAAAACACTCAAAATATGAATCAAAAACTCAACTCATCCAAGGGTGGATAATAGGAAAATGAATAAGAGTGTGGGTTGAGGAGAGAAGTTTGTGTGTGTGTGTGTAATTAGATAGCACTTCCATTGAATAGACATGAAGAGTGCAGTGCTCTTCAATGGGGTGTTTTATGGAATCAAGGATATTAAAACATACCTTTTATCCACCAAACTCCATGTAAAGTGTACCATTGTTAACATTGATGATCATATTTTCTGTTTTGAGGAATGGACTTCCATGTATGATAGGATAATGTCCTTGGTTTCAGGTATCTTTCATCTCAATAACATAGAATTGTGTAGGGAAGATGAGATTCTCCACTCTTATGAGGACGTCTGCAATCACTCTGCATGGGTGTGTTGTGCTCCGCTTGTCAAGTTTCATGATGATTCCCATTAGTTGAAGCTCTCCAACCTATAGAGAATTGTACACAGAGTAAGGCAGTACATTAATTGAAGCACCCAAATCTAGCATTGCATCAGAAAATAAGGTCTCCCATATGGTGCATGGTATCATGAAAGTGCCAAGATCTTTTCATTTGGCTGTAATTGCAGGTTGTATTAAGGTTGAGACATTCCTTCTTAGGGTGACCCTCTCATTCCAATTCAGTCACCATCTATGGGTGAAAAGGTTTTTAAGAATTTTTTTATAGCGAGGTATTTGTTTCATTTCATAAAATAAAGGAATGTTGACTTGCACCTTTTTAAATGTATCCATTCTTTCTTTATCAATCTCATTATCAACATTTTTATTAGGTATAAGGAGTCTTTGGGGGAATGAAATAGGAATGGATTGTTCCTGGAAATCATTAATAATAATTTATTTACCTTTTTTGTCTTGTTTTTATTTACATGAATCTTTTTAGGGTGGGGAAATAGTGTTTTCAAGTGAGTGACTAAACTGTTGTGGAGAATTAGTTGAATGAGAAACTTCTTCACCACTATGAAGTGTAATTTCACACACATTAACTTTTTTCCTTCGAATTAGAAATGTGTTGGGATGGTATTTTTCTATAAAATTGAATCTTAATCTCTCCGATGGTGTTTTCCAATTTTCCCACTTGTGTTTGCAGGTCGTGAATAGCCAATTGTGTGGTTTTTTGGAACTAGAGGTTCCAGGTTTCCATTTTATTCACAATTTCCTCATGACTTGGTTCAAATTTTGGAGAGGGAGGATTGGATTGTTTTGAGATGTTGAAGGATAAGAAGGTTTCATACCTTGACCTTGTTGATACAAGTTCTATTTTTGGTAGCTCGAGTTGCCTCCTTGTTGGTACTGTGGTTTTTCTATCAACTCGGGGTTTGTATTTTCCTTGAATGGTTTTTTCTTGAAGGGTGGTTTTTGCTGAAAAGGATGAACAGAGAATTCAACTGCACAAAACCTTGATGAATCATGAAGTTGCATGAACTGGTCAGAAAAATGAGTGTTATGAGAACAAATACCACAATGCAATGGAATTGGTGGAGAGTGTGAATTACCTTGAACATGAGTTAATTGTCTTAGAAGGGTATGCATCTCATCAATTTTATTATCTACATTTTGTTCTATAGATGAATGACTTACCTCATAAAATCCTCGAGTGGGAGAAATTTATTGTGTACCAAATTATTGTGCATTTTGAACCACGTTGGCTATTAACTGACAAGAGATGGTAAGAGTTTTATCAACTAGGGAACCACCAACTGTATCATCTATCATTCCACAATCAATGGGAAAAATTACCGCATAGAATTATTGAATTCAAAAGTTTTCACTAATTTGGTGGTTGGTTCAACTTGAACAAATTCTTACGAATCTCTCCCAATATTCATATAGGGTCTCTCCTTATGATTTCCTAATTCCACGTATTTCATTTCTAATTGATGTAGTCTAGGAGTAAGGGAAAAAGTTCCCTAAAAGAGTCATTTATGGTCATTCCACCCCTGAATTTTTGTAGGAAGAAAGTATATCCAGTCTTTGCCTACACCATCATGGGAAAAAAGTAATTCTATAAACATAATGAGGTCCATAGAAACATTTTTGGGTTTCATGGTAGAGAAAACTATGTGAAACTCTTTGAGATGATTGTGAGGGTCCTTAGCGGGATTACCATAGAGTTTCAGAAGGAGGTGGATGAGGCATAATCTAAGATCAAAGTTGGATGCTTTCTCAAGATATTGAATTTACGCATGTTCTTACTCTACATATGGGGTGGTATGTTCTTCTAAATTTTGACTATTTGCATCCATGATTTTAGGGGTATGATTTGGTTAAATTTTTGATTGGTTTAAAACCACACGAGGTTCCATAAGGGGTTCCTCAGTGTTACTTGATTATCCAAATCTATATGACCCAATTTCCGAGTGAAGTGTATTTTCATTTTCTAGGTCAAATTCAAGTAGTTTTTCATTTTCTAACTGGGTCATGCAAATAAATTATGATGTCTATTTTTCTTTCTTTTTTATTTTTATGATGAAAGATGGATAAAATAAAATCACTGTGTAAAAATTAAGGGATAAAATAAAAGATAATTATATACTATGAAATTAGAAATATATATAGAGAGATTAAGAGAGAGAGAAGACGAAACACAGAAAAAGAAACAAAATAAAAAAACAAAAACAATCAAAACAGAAGGTGGAAATATTGATAGAGATAAAAAATAAAAATAAAAGAAATAAATAAAATGGAAAAAATCATCTTAGCTCCCTGGGAATTCCTGAATTATACTAGTAACCCTAGGTCATCTCTTAAAGGATCATGAAATAATTAATTTTAAAAAAAGTTTTGATTATGAAAATAAAAGGTAAAGGGGTTTTTTTAAAACTTGGGTTTTTTTATTTTAAAATAAAAATTGAAACTATATTACTAAGTGAGAGAAATTGGTTGAAGAAATCATGATCAATCCAGGTGAGTGTCCCTTGATGCTCATCAGTCATCACACTAAAGGGAAGTGGAAAACATCATTGATTCCATTACTTATAATACCTAAAACCATTATGGTATGTTAGTAATTATTAAGTTACCACTTATTATTTTATCGATCAATGATATTTATTACTGACAACTGTTCACTGTCAATAAAATATTTGTCTATGTAAGAACCAAACCCAGTCAAGGCATCACATTAAAAACATGATGAGATGTCCAGATTTAGGTCTATGTCAAAAAATTTCTCAAGAAAAAAAAAGAATAACCATTATTTATACCTTCTTTATTTCATCAAATAATACAATCATTAAGCACACTCATGAAAGAGAATACGTGAAAAAAGAGGCAAACACACTAAAATCATCACAATGGGGGTGTAGTAGCGGTGACACTGTAGCAACTACGGGCACTGTAGTGGCAGCATGGCACTGTAGCAGAGGTGGGTACTGTACAGGTATTGTAGCAGTACTATTCACAGAATGGGCCTTGGGCAAAAAATTTGGGCCTACGGGCCATGTAATGGGCAATATTCCCACTGATCCTTCGGGATATGTAATGGGTCTCCCTCTACCCAGTTTAAGGATGACTTTTCTTCGCTTTAATAATAAAATGAGGCTTCGACCCCAACCTTTATAAAAAACACTCAAATCATCACAAGATCTGATTTATGCATGGAACCCTGAGGATTCTATTTCCTCTAATTTTTATTTGATCATACCAGATAAAAACAAATCAAAATATATAAATGAATAATAATTCCAAAAAAACCTAACAAATTCAATTATTATCCAAAGACTACAAGCACAGATCTCGAGATTACAACCAAGAACACCATGCCAAATTGATCACTAATTGGTTTATAAGTACCTAAGGGAGAAGAGGATTAAAATGGAATAATAAATATCTAAACAACATCTCACGAATACCCCTAGGGATCAAAAATCATGTAACGAGGGTGAGGGGTGATTTTATGGAAAAATTCAACAAATATTCCCCAAAAAGAATTCATGTATCTATTTGACTAGGTGACAATCCATGGAAGACTTTTTACTCCGTTATATGGATGGTTGACTAAACATAATGTGAGAAAATTTCCTAAAATTCAGTGGTATGATGGGAATTATAGTCACCTTTGGAAGAGAGGTAGAATAATCCCCATTGGATGCCTGAGGCCTAGGTTATGTTCAAAATATAGAAGGGTGGTCCAATCTGGACCGACCAAAATTTATTCACATCGTGGACCTCTATTGGTCCTCCAAAAGGATGAATTAGATTATATGATCTCTTAGATAAATGTATCCTGCATGGGTTTTCACATTCCCACCAAATTGGATCACAATTAGATGCATGGATTATCCACAATAGGTATTTAATTCCACAAGTGTGCTCGGGCTATCAAGCTGTTTAAACAGTTTTTCTTGAATTCTATCATGGGCTCTCCAAATCACCTCAACCTACAATGAAACCATCAAAACAAGTAAAATTGACATTTTTAACAGTGGATAAAATTATTATTTTTTATCAAAAAGGAATTAAAATTTTTTATTTTATTTTTAATTTTCTATACAAAACCAGTTTAAAACATAGGTGCAAGGCTGGAAAAAAATAGTGAATCACTACATGATCAGTTGTGCTACAACATGGGTCGTGATAGTGATAATGAATGACTTGGATGACATTCCTCCACAAGTATTTATTCAACTGGATTCCTTGTTCCTCGCTACCCCTTGGATCCATCTTGCTTGGGCTCACAATGGACATGGTCTGTTGACATACTCCTTGGACCCCAATCCACGTCTAACCGAGTTTCCATCGAGATTCTCCTTGGACTTGACAAGTAGTCCATATTCTTCTATACCTTGGACATGGCCTTTCAGGGTCTGACACATATGGTTATACAATGTGGCTGTGGTTGATATGATGTAGAAGATATTCATCATGGTCATGGTTAATATGATACTATTAGTTGTAGAACAAGTCCATGGTTGACTTAACACATTCCGTTTTATGGTGTGGTTGTGGTGGTTATTTAATTTGTGCTTTAAAACCACCTTGTTAGAGGATCTTGACCCTTTTTTGTAGGAAGGATTTCTTGGCTCGACAGTATCACTTTATTGTAATTACTTCTTCCATGGGAATTTTACTTATATTACTATTGTATCTATTATATACCTTTCACACTACTTAGCTTGTAATGCACATCCTATATTTGTTATAGATTCCATTTGTGGTGGCCTAATGGAATTGTATCTCACACCCTATTCGGGCTGAAATTGGGTACCCGAATAGACTATATGGATGAATGTCGGGACTGGTGAAATCACCCATAGTTTGATGCTTTAATTTGTTCTATGCATAGGAGTTGGGTAGTACTGGACTGAGATGAGGCTCATAATTCTATCTAGAGATTGTGATTTTATTTTTTTTCTATAATTTGATACATTTATTATATGAATTCCTGGATACCTATTTTGGATTCTTTATAGACACATTACATGAAATATAATTTTTTATAGGAAATTATTTTTTAATTATTATATGTATCTAACTTTTGGATGTTTATCTAATGTTTGGTTATTATTGTGATTTTGATAACAGGGGTTACTGGTCTAGTTTTTAGTGCATATTTATGATTCTTATTTGGTGTTATTAGGACTTCATTACATGAATGATATGATATTATTCTGTGTTTCACTCTGACATGAGGGTATAGTCTCCCCACATACTCACCCTAGGCCCTCGCTTCTAGTTTGAAGCCTCTTTCATTTGGGGAGATACGCTTGAGGCCATGTGACCCACCAACTTTGGGACCAGATAGTAGAATCCAGACCGGGACATTACAAAGTGTTATCACAAAGTTTTTCTTTTCTTGTTTACTATTTAGAGACAATTGATAGTGATACGAGGGTATTGTAATTTGGTAATGAGTTTTTCCTGGGAGTAGATAACCTTTTTATAGGGAAAATCAAAATTTCCTCGAGTGGAAATTTCTGTTTCCTGAATTTTTGAGATATTATAATTGATTTGATTCCACCATTAGGTGATGCACTTGAATTGTGATGTTATTATTGATGTGATTGAGAGTTGGTTTTGTAAAATATTATAATTTCCATCTATTATTTTTAAATATTATATACAATTATTATGAGACTATCAACTAAGACTGTGTGTTATTCTGAGGCCCATAGTGCCCAGAACAATTTTGGAAAAATATTAAAATATTAAATAGAATGCACACATTGTTTTCCTGAAAAAGTAGAATAAATTCCAAATGGGTACCCATATCAAAAATACAATGGCACCATTGTGTTCAGAGTAACGACTTTACCATAGGTGCGACATTACATCGACCAACGCGGGGTGATTATGAAAAGTAATTTTTGGTCTTTTAAATAAATAAAATAAATGGTGTTTTATTTTATTTAACATTTCATGGTGATGCAATAATGGTTTTATTTTTATAAAAAAATTCAAATAATTTAGGTCTATCATCATAACCTTGTAATTCCTCTAAATGTTTGGGAAGCATCTCTCTTGATCAAACACCATCGGATTGAGGATCGACGATAACTCAACCTTTGTTATTTGTTAGTAAAGGATTCAAACTTCTAGTAAGGTGTAGTTTTCTTTGTGATATTTCACATTTCTAAATTTGATGATGAACATAGACCAACCCACAAATAGATTGATCTATAGTTTGATCGCTTGAGGGATGGGTGTTATGTTTTGGGGTTTTAAAAGGGGAGGTAATCTATGTGATTTATTACTTTTCAGTTTTTTGTTCTAACATGAATGAATTGAGGATGACATGAAAATATGAGGTATGTTCCTTTGGGTGTTTTCTACTTCTCCCTTCCCTCTTTCTTACCATTATTCTCCATTGGACCCTCATAGTCATAGATCGACTTTCTGGCAGGCTCCAAACGTGATCAGACCCTAGGAGTAATGGAAAGATTGATCAGAGACCAAGGAAGTGAAGATTGTGACCCAAGGATTGTAGATGTTTCTCTGTTTCTTAAAATTGAGCAGTGGAGCAAGGTGAGAACCTATGGAACCAGTGGAATTTGCAACACACAACATCATGGAGACTGGCACTGCGTTGAAGGATGCTTAGCCATGTGGAGGGTGGCTTGACTGTGTGAGTGGCCCACGAAGGAGGTGATCTGTGGGGAACACAGAGCACATGGGCCATTCAAGGACATGAATATTGACCACATGGGATATGGAATAGTGCCGTGTTGACTGGGGGCACACAGTTGGGGTGGACCGTAAGCGACAGACAAGCTGGGCCGCTTGCGTGAGGGTCAGACCTGAAGAATCAGACCACTCAAGTGAGCCACTGTCTTGCAGAACTAGAGGGTGGGCTATTTTGGGCCAGACTGGGATGGGCCAGGTCATTCGGACTAGGTCAGGTCGGGTGGTGGGTTGGGCTGGGTCTAGTGGGTCAGATCAGAC
Organism: Viscum album; assembly: GCA_963277665.1. Classification (NCBI taxonomy): domain Eukaryota; kingdom Viridiplantae; phylum Streptophyta; class Magnoliopsida; order Santalales; family Viscaceae; genus Viscum; species Viscum album. The sequence goes on along the minus strand of OY728143.1, from coordinate 1,186,001,769 downwards.
TCAGACCAGACCTGGGACGAACCTTTTTACAAAAACATCCATAACTTTCAAACCGTGTGTCCATTTGAAAAGAATTTTGGGGTGTGGGGACCCTTTTTATGAGATGGTACTTTTGGGATACTCTTAGTGAGTTTTTAGGGAAGTTTTCATATGACCTAATGTCTTGAGAAGTAGGTTCTCCCAGAACGAGTGTGCTACAAGAGGAATCATGTGGATGGCTTTGAATTTGAGACTACCTGAGTTTCTAAGACTATGTGTCTTAACGAGAATATGTGTCTTACCAAGAATAATTATCTTATCGGGACTGAGTGTCTCATCAAGACTATGTGTTTTAACGATACTGGGTGTTTTTTGGATCATGTCAGATAATCCTATTTTATGTACTATAGACCTATACTTGTGTGAGCTTCACTATGTATCTTATTTGTGGTATACTTTGTGTATTTCATTATGGTATTATTTTTATATTTGTTTTTGGTATACTTCGTGTATTTCCTTTTGGTATACTTCATGTATTTCTATATGGTATTCTTTATGTACTTCCATTATGGTTTCAGGGTGTCCTACTAAGTATTATTTTACTCACACCTGAACGAGATTTTCCCACACGTATCATGTATTGAGAAGATGATAAATGCTTTGATGAAGTCCTAGGTGGGCTAGGAATAAATGGCGCTTAGAGAGACCAAACATAATAGGTTCTATTTTACAACTTCATAAAACTATCCATCTACCATAACCTTTAGGAAGGGTTTTTGCAGATGAGTTTTAGGAAGTTGTGATCTAATTTTTACATACTATTTCTTTTGGTGGGATTGTACTCTAGCCCTATTTACCATCCAATTTTCTGCTATTGTGCTCTATGGTTGGTATCATAGAGTATGCATGCATTATTTACATAGTGTTTTTACATTTCCTCATTTTGGGCTGGTATAAGCATGTGCGTATATGTACTTAGGAAAATTCCTCCCATTTGTGTGATATGCCTACTCAGTGCTAGTCACAAACCCCTGGTCTATTGGAGGAGATCATGGGGTAGTCACGGAATGGGTCCCTATGGGACGAGTCATGATAGAGTGGTATTAGAGCATTCAGTTCAACTTAAGTATCAGGAGTCTGTGAGTTTGGTTTGGGAAACATAGTTAAGTGTTTCAAGTTCAGTTTTAGGCTAGGGATTCTAGTGTTAGTGTAGCAGCCAACGTATTTATATGATGGGACTATGGACAGAATATTTTTGACTTGGTACATTAAAGAACTAGTTATAAAGAAAACAATGGTACATGCATCATATAGGATTTATTTGTCTTCTCATGTCCTTCTTGAGTCATCTCACCAGGTATTGTCTATTTACCATGGTATATATTGTTCTATTTCAGGATTCCACCATGTAGACAACCAATTAGGATTCCATTGTATGATCAAAAGGATGATCCACCAAGTGAAGAGGTGTTACTTTTGGATCATACACTAGAGATAGCACCTTTGGGTGATTTACCAGGGACACCACCACCTATTCAGAAGAAGTTACAACCATAACTACTGGTTTAGGAAACACGCAGGTTGAGTGCATTGCATGAGTTCTAGAGTTAGTGATCTCCTAGGGTTCAATGTTAGACAGACCCCTAGGTAGTTGAGGAATGGCTAGAGGCAGTTACACATGTCCTCCACCTTGTGAGGACACCTTTCAACCATATTATAGTCCTAGATTTGTTTCTTCTTCAGGGATTAGCAGGGAGATGGTGGAGCTTAGTTACCCATAAAAATGATGAGACAAATCTTCCTTAGGAAGACATTAAGCATCTCTTAAGATATGAGTTCTTTAGAGCTACATTATGCTCATTGGTTTTACAAGAGCTTCTGGATCTGCACTAGGGAATTCATACAATTGCGAAGTACATAGAGAGAATTAATGATCATTCTCACTACTCCAAAAATATGATACGAGAACCATTTTTTTGGGATTGGACTGTAAGAACCCGGTTCTTATTCTTGAGGTACGGGTTTCTTCCTTTCTCCTTTCCTTAAGTGTTTTTGAGAAAATAAGGAAAATGGGGAAAACTCCCAAATTTCGGGACTACACACCGTGTAATATTCCACACGGCGTGTACTTTGGTCGTGTGGGATGAATACACAGGGTGTGTAGACATGTTGGCGACGAAGGGTGTAAAAAGCCGACTACACGTCGTGTAGTAGGTATTTACACGCTGTGTAGTCAGTCGGTAGGGAAATAGTAAGGTGGTGGAAGAAACCACCAGCTGGGCGATAGTACACGCCGTGTAGTCAAGAATACATGTCGTGTACTCATGTTGACGGATGAACAGTTTGGTGGTGCCGCCAGAGGAATAGTTAAATGAGGGAAGTACACGCTGTGTAGCCAAAAGTACATGCCGTGTAGTTTGTTTTTTTCGCTTAAAATGGGCAGTATCCAACCCTATTCATAGGATTGTCTTAGAACTGGATGGGAACTCAGGAGAGGAGGCCGGACCTTCGAGGATCAACCGATTGAGCATCGGGAATCTGATTCTGCTTCCGTCAATCTCGTTGGAACCACACGGGTAAGAGCTTCCTTCTCCTTATGTGTTTCTTTCCAATTCTTCCTCTAAGGGAAGTTACTTAAGGTTGAATGAGAATTATTTTACCTCAGATATACGAAGATCTTGGACGTTTCAGAAGGTGTCGTTCGGGTATACCGTTTGTGGGTGTTTGAGGTAGGTGGCTTGGTGTTTAATTTCCAACTGATGTGCGTTTTGTGTACCATTGTGATACGCACCCATGAATGGGGTGTCTTATGGCTAAGGCCTTGTTGAATTAAATACCTATAATTGTTTAGGTAATTTAAATGTGATAATAAACTTTTGTTTGGGATCGTTTCTTGGATCCATGACCACCCCGGGGGTGCGTTTCTCTATTTAGCCATTTGGCCAGGATACCCGAGGGTATGCCTTTATAATAATGATTATAAAATTGCCTTGAGAGGAATTGCATTTGTATTTCATGTATATTGCTTGTTTACATATTGGGCATGACCTGATTACTTATTTATCCTGAGGGCAGTGTTGTGATTAGCCTGTGGGAAATGTACTACTTAGCCTGTGGGAAACTTCTTCCGTGCCTGTGGGTAGTTGAATCTGTTCCTGTGGACGACACCCCGTACGCATGTGGGCAATATTCGATATTCCTGTGGGCAGATTCTTGAGTTTGGATTCTCTTTACCTGAGGGTAAGGATTTACGCGTCTGAGGACACTGAATGTTTTACTTAGAACATTCACTGTGGTGATATCTTAAATTGAATGTGTAAAATAATAATAAAAGTGCAATCTAACTGGTAAAGTTAGTTACTTTTGAGTACTGCTTAGTTTATTGCATTTTACTACTACACGCTGTTGTTGCATATTTTCACATAGTTGGGCACGGGCCTTTGGTGGGTGCCTATTGGGATTTATTTCTCACACCTCGTTTGGGTCATGTCTTCGGCCCAAATAGATTATGTTTCTGCAGGTGTGGATAAGGGAAAGGGTCCCTATACAGGTACTTGATTGTTGCTGGGAAGTAGGGGAGCATGGGACCGAGCTTGGGCTCGTGATGCCACTGGCTATTCTATTTTGCTTTTCTGTACTTGTACTTTAGTTGTATTGTATTACAGTGTAACATGTTTTGGCTGTTTTATAGAATAGTGACATGCTGCATATTCATATAAATATGACTGCTGGTTTCCTTATTATTATCAGTTATCCATTCCTGTTATATATATATTTTACCACTTCCGCTTGTTGTATGCTATTTATTTATTCCGCTGCACTGCACTTTGACAAATGAGGGTATAGTTTTCCCACTATCAGACCTGAGCCCTCACTGCTAGTCGACATCCTTTGGCGTTTGGGGAAATGTGATTGAGGTCACGTGGAGAACCGGGTTCGGGGCACCCGTAGAGTGGAACCCGGAACCAGGATGTTACAAAGTGGTATCAGATGAGTTCTTTTCTTTGACTTATTTTTTGGAGCCTTAGTTAGGGATAGGATGATAATGGTAATTGGTAATAAGCTGTGCCCGGGCGTAGCTAACCCATGTACAGGGAAAAGCCAATTTACCTCATGTTTCAATTTTTATGAGTTTGCAATTTTACAGTTGAATTGATTTTCACCGAAGGGTGATGCACTTGTCTTGTGCTGTTTATATTTTATTCATGGGTTCTATCTAGTTTCAACCCGATGAGATGAGGGTATGCCATCTCATGCATTATTTAGTCACATTCTATAAATCACATTCCATGCATAGTTTCCATGCCATGTAGGTGCATTAGAAATTGCATGTTGTTGTGATAGATGTTATGCTAGAAAAAGCATGTTGTTGTGATAACTACTTGGATTGATACCTGCTGTTTGATAGGGTATTTTTCGTGTGAGCCTGTTTATAGAATGGATTCCAAACTTTGGTTTTTAGGGAGTATGGGCCCTCATTGACTAAAATTTGGTGAATCATTGGCTTCTTAACCGGTTATAATGCATATAAGATTCCAAACTTTGATTCGAAGGGAGTATGGGCCCTCACGGATTCGAATTTGGCACACTTAGGTGTTTTTTTTTCTAGTATTTTCTGGGTTTCGGAGAAGTTTATGAGGAATACTGTCCGGAAACCCAGTATACACATCGTGTAGTACCTTAAACATGTCTTGTATGTTCTTCTATTCAGGAAGAAAAGAAAACTTTTTGAGTACACGCCGTGTACCATAAGTACATGCCGTGTAGTCTCTTCTCGTGTCACAGACCGTGTGGGTGGGGACACGGGGAAGGGAGATTCTTGGGGCGAACACGCCGTGTACCGACAGTACACGCCGTGTACCGACAGTACACACCATGTAGTGTTGACCCAGAGTCCGCCCATGTAACTAACAAACACGGACGGAGGAGACCTTAATCCATACACGCCGTGTCCACTATAGAACACGCCGTGTAGTTGAAGCCATGTATCCGGCCATGTAACGAACAACATGGGTCGGCTAAGCTCATATAGTACACGCTGTGTACCTGTGGGACATGCCGTGTAGTCGTGATCAGTGACAGACCGTGTGGACCTAACCGTGTGGCTGGGAAATGGGGTAGTGTACACGCCGTGTGCGGGTGTAAACACGTCGTGTAGTATCAATCCAAGTAGTCAGCTGTGTCACAAACGACACGGGAAGTTGGAAAATTACACTATACACATCGTGTAGATTATATACACGCCGTGTAGTTTTGTTTAATGGGAGCTGTGTGGCTTGGATGTGTAGAAGGACCCAGGCAGGGGAAGAGAAGTCAGGTACACGCCATGTAGTCAGTATACATGCCGTGTAGTATTGTTGTGAAATCTTAAATGCCTTCTTCCTCCTGTTCCCCTTTTGGTTCCTTCGGTTTCAGACTGTGATAATCTTGATCTAAGGTGTGCGTTTGACCTTGTAGTGTCATTCCGCCAAGACGTTCACGCATTGTTCGCCAGGAGAGAGGAAACGAGTATACTTCGGAGATGGTGGGCCATGGGTTACCAGTGGATCCTTTAGCAGATCCAGATGCGGCACCAACCGTAATACCGGACACAGGCGCGGAGGCTCAGTTCTGTGAAGTCTTTATGCGGTTCATGAAGACCTTTCAGGGAGCACCACCGGCTGCTACATCTATGGCCGAGCTAACTCGTATCTTCTAGCAGCAGCATCCACCTACGTTTTTAGGGGATGGTGGACCACAGGCTGCAGAGTCTTGGCTGGGGTCGATGAAAACTATTTTCGAGCACCTAGAGACGCCTCCAGGGCGGAGGGTCAAGCTCGTAACTTATATGATGCGTGATTCTGCCAAGAGGTGGTGGGATGTTACCTCCCAGTCAGAGCATCACAAAGACATGGCGTGGGAAGATTTCCAGACATCCTTCTATGACTTCTTCTTCCCAGAGACACTGAGGTCAGATCGAGATCAAGAGTTCATAAACCTGCAGCAGGGCGCTATGTCAGTGATGGATTATTCTGCTCGTTTCACCGAGCTTCAGCGTTTTGCACCCGTTCTGGTGGGTGATGAGACGTTGAGAGCCAGACGCTTTGAGGATGGTCTTCAATATGGCATCTGAGCACTGGTGAATGTTTTCAGGTTGCCTACCATACATTTTATTGTGAACCAGGAGCTGATTACAGAGAGGAACCTGCGGGAAGCTAGTGGTCTGGGCCAGGGCGGTTCAGCACCAGTTTCTGGGACTATTTCTACTGGTAAGAGGAAGATACAGATGGACTTCTCTCAGGGTGGCAATACCATCCATAAGAATGTTTCAGGTGGCCAGGTCATATGCTACTAGTGTGGTAAGGAGGGGCATAAGTGACCTCAGTGTCCACGTGACCCAGTGGAATGCCGGGCTTGCGGCAAGATGGGTAATCTGCAGCGCTTTTGCAGGGCGTTTCCACCAGTGACTAGTGAGGGGGGTTCTTTGCAGACTTCACGTGCGGGGGAAGGACCAACAACTTCTTATCAGTCGGGAAACTGGAATACATCAGGGCGTGCAGGCAGGGATAGTGGTTGTGGCCGTGGTATCCAGACACCAAGATCTTAGAGGCAGCAGGGCGGGACAGCTCAGGGTAGCTAGGCTGTGTCGCAGGGCCGCGACACTGGGCAGACATAAACAGTGTAACAGACCCAGCAGGAGCAGGATCCCGGACCTTCTACTGTCATAGGTACTATTCTAGTAGCTTCTGTTTTATCTTCAGTACTTTTTTGATACGGGTGCTACACATAGCTTTATATATGTGCCCGTTGTGGAGAGCCTTGGGCTCTGTGTTTCTTCTTCTTCTGCTGTTATGATGTTAGACACTCTGTTGGTAACTAGAACAGCTAGTGTGCGTCAGTGCAAGGAGTGCCCCCTTGAGGTTGGTGGGTGTCACTTTCTATGGGATCTCTATTTCTTAGAGATGATGAGCTATGATGTCATTCTTGGGATGGACTGGTTGGTTCCCTTTTGAGCCTTTGTGGATTGCTATCGTCACAGGGTGAGTTTCACATCACCAGAAGGTAGAGAGTTTCTATACAAGGGCGAGTGGGATGTTTAGGTGAGTCGAGCTGGACCAGAGCATCATGGGTGAGGTGGTATCATAACCCAGATTGCGAGCTTATATCTAGACAACCATGGGACTTGTCAGAAGGATTTCCCTCCAATGGTTGATCGTTTCAGGGATGTCTTCCAGGATGAATTTTCAGGTCTTCCTCCAGAGCGTGAGGTGGATTTCTTTATTGAGCTTGTGCCAGGAGCAGCACCGGTGTTCATTCCACCTTATAGGATGGATACACCAGAGTTTCAGAAGCTCAAGAGACAGTTAGAGGAGTTACAGGCAAATGGTTTAATCTGACCCAGTACTTCTCCTTGGGGTTCACCAGTCCTCTTTGCAAAGAAGGCGGATGATACCCGCATAATTTGTGTGGATTATCAGAAGTTGAACTAGTTGACGGTTAAGAACCGATATCCCTTTCCAAGGATTGATGATCTTGTTGATCAACTTTGTGGAGCACGAGTGTTCTCGAAGATTGACTTTAGATCAGGATATCCTCAGCTGTGTGTTATACCATCTGATATACCTCTCATAGCTTTTAGGAGAAGGTATGGTCTATACGAGTATACAGTTATGTCGTTCGGACTCACGAACGCACCGACAGTTTTTATGGATCTGATGAATCGTGTGTTCCATCCTTATCTGGATTCTTTTGTGGTAGTATTCGTGGACGATATCTTGGTGTACTCTCACACTCGACATGACCATGCCACCCATATTGAGATCATATTGAGTACACTGAGAGAGCATCGACTACATGCTAAGCTCTCAAAGTGCCACTTTTGGACGGACCAGATACACTTCCTGGGTCATATCATCTCAGAGGCAGGAGTTGTAGTAGACCGAGAGAAGGTGAGAGCAGTAGTTTCCTGGGAGTATCCTAAGAACGTGTTTGAAATACGGAGTTTCTTGGGGCTGGATGGTTACTATAGATGCTTCATACATGACTTCTCCCACTTAGCAGCACTGTTGACAGGTTTGACTAAGAAGGGTGTGAAGTTCGTTTGGTCAGAAACTTGCGAGACAACCTTCCAGGATCTGAAGGGAAAGTTGACATCAACACTGATCCTGATACTCCCAGAGTAGGGGAAGAGCTATACAGTTTACTGTGATACATCAGGTATTGGGCTATGAGCTGTGTTGATGCAGGGTGATCGAGTAGTTGCGTACGGGTCTCAGCAGTTGAGGCCACATGAGACGAATTACCCGATGCATGATCTCGAATTGGATGCAGTTGTTAATGCGTTGCGCTGTTGGAGACATTATCTCTTAGGAGAGCATTTTTTGGTTTACACCAACCACAAAAGTCTCAAGTACATCTTTACCCAGCTTCACTTGAACCTGAGACAAAGAAGGTGGGTTTAATACCTCCAATCCTTCAATTTTGAGCTTGCCTATACACCTGGTAAAGGTAATGCAATAGCCGATGTACTGAGAAGGAAGACTCAGATACAGGTAGTGCAGGAGGCCAGTGGTGAATGGAAGCTTATGACTTTGTTCTCTGAGATGCATTTGGAGGTGCACGACAGTCAGGGGCAGACCTATCTTTCATATTTATCTATGACTTCTATCCTCCTGAATAGAGTTAGGATGAGACAACTATCTGATTCAGAAGGCATAGTTCTATGGGAGTCGGTGACCAGTGAGGACCCTTCTCCTGGTTGGATGATAAACGATGATGAAGTATTGTGTTTCCATGGATGAGTGTGGGTTCCAGGGGATATACGCAAGGAGATGATGCGAGAGTTTCATGCTTCAGCTTGGAAAGTTCATCCCGGGGTTACCAAGATGTACCGAGACTTGAGACGTCAGTACTGGTGGCCAGGTATGAAGAGAGAAATAACTGGTTTTGTTACGAGGTGTTCCACCTGTTAGCAGGTGAAGACGGAGCATCAGAGGCCAGTTGGACTATTACAGTAGTTACCCATTCCGACATGGAAATGGGATGATGTCGAGATGGACTTCGTGACTGGGTTGGCGAGGTCACCTCGAGGCAATGATGCTGTGTGGGTTGTTGGGGACAGACTCACAAAGGTAGTTCACTTTTTTCCGATCATGGAGACCTTCGGAGTTGACGAGCTCAAGAAGTTGTATATCCAATAAGTCGTACGTCTTCATGGGGTTCTCCGTTCTATCATTTCAGATAGGGACGCCCATTTTACATCTCATTTCTGGCAGAGTTTTCAGAAGGCACTGGGTACACAGGTGCTTCTGGGCACAACTTACCACCCTCAGACTGATGGTAAGTCAGAGCGTACGATACAGGTGCTTGAGGACATGCTGCATGCATGCATCCTAGACTTTGGGGGCCCTTGGGAGAAGCATATACCCCTAGTAGAGTTTGACTATAATAATAGTTTTCAAGAAACTATCGAGATGGCACCTTACAAGGATTTATATGGTAGGCCATGCCGATCACCCTTGTGCTGGTTAGAGGTAGGTGATGCAGCTTTACTGGGACCACGTCTCATGCAGGATACTTCTGAGCAGGTCCAGTTGATTCAGAAGCGGATGGATACCGCACAGTCTCATCAGAAATCTTATGCTGATCGCCGCAGAAGACCCTTGGAGTTCGTGGTTGTGGATTAGGTTTTCTTGCGTGTTTCACTGAGGTTGGGATACAGGCGGATCAGGAGACAAGTTAAACTTTCACCGAGGTATGTAGGGCCATTGGAGATTCTGGAGAGAGTCGGGCTGGTTGCCTATCGATTATAGTTACCACAGAGGTACCGAGCCATGCACAATGTCTTCCATGTATCTCAGTTGCGTCGCTATCATTCAGACCCATCTCACGTCTTTCATCCCAAGGAGGTTGAGCTCGAGGTAGATGCGTCCTTCGAGGAGCATCTGATTCGTATCGTTGATAGGAGCATGAAGGTTCTCCAAGGCCGGTCAGTTCCTCTCGTACGGGTGCTATGGCGGTATGGCTGAGTGCAGGACGAAACCTGGGAGCGGGAGACTGACATACGTGCTTAGTGGTCGGAGTTGTTCATGGCTATATCCTCACCACCCTTAGAAGGGCAATTCAGGGACAAATTTCTTTAAGGGGGGAAGTTTGTATGAACCCGGTTCTTATTCTTGAGGTACGGGTTTCTTCCTTTCTCCTTTCCTTAAGTGTTTTTGAGAAAATAAGGAAAATGGGGAAAAATCCCAAATTTCGGGACTACACGCCATTTACTATTCCACACGCCGTGTACTTTGGCCGTGTGAGATGAATACACAGGGTGTATAGCCATGTTAGCGACGAAGGGTGTAAAAAACTGACTACACACCGTGTAGTAGGTATTTACACGCCATGTGGTCAATCGGTAGGGAAATAGTAAGGTGGTGGAAGCAGCCGCCAGCTGGGCGACAGTACATGCTGTGTATTCAAGAATACACGCCGTGTACTCATGTCGACAGATGAACAGTTTGGCGGTGCCGCCAGAGGAACAGTTAAATGAGGGAAGTATACGCCGTGTAGCCAAAAGTACACGCCGTGTAGTTTGTTTTTTCTGCTTAAAATGGGAAGTAGCCAAACCTATTCACATGATTGGCTTAGAACCAGACGGGAACTCGGGAGAGGAGGACAAACCTTCCAGGATCAACCGATTGAGCATCGGGAATCCGATTTTGCTTCCTTTGATCTCGTTGGAACCACACGGGTAAGAGCTTCCTTCTCCCTGTGTGTTTCTTTCCAATTCTTCCTATAAGGGAAGTTATTTGAGGTTGAATGAGAATTATTTTACCTCAAATCTACAAAGTTCTTGGATGTTTCAGAAGGCGTCGTTCGGGTATACCGTTCTTGGGTGTTTGAGGTAAGTGGATTGGTGTTTAATTTCCAACTAATGTGCGTTTTGTGTACTGTTGTGATACGCGACCATGAATGGGGTGTCGTATGGCTGAGGCCTTGTTGAATTAAATACCTATAATTGTTTAGGTAATTTAAATGTGATAAAAACTGTTGTTTGGGATCGTTTCTTGGATCCAGGACCACCCCGGGGGTGCGTTCCTCTGTTTAGCCGTTTGGCCAGGATACCCGAGGGTATGAATTTATAATAATGATTATTGAATTTCCTTGAGAATAATTGCATTTGTATTGCATGTATATTTCTTGTTTACATATTAAGAATGGCCCTATTACTTGTTTAGCCTGAGGGCGGTGTTGTGATTAGCCTGTGGGCAATGTACTACTTAGCCTGTGGGCAACTTCTTCCGTGCCTGTGGGCAGTTGACTCTGTGCTTGTGGGCGAAACCCCGTACGCCTGTGGGAAATATTCGATATGCCTGCGGGTATATTCCTGAGTTTGGATTCTCTTTACCTGAGGGTAAGGATTTACACGTCTGAGGACACTTGCTGTTTTACTTAGAACATTCACTATGGTGATATCTTAAATTTAATGTGTAAAAGAATAATAAAATGGAAATCTAACTGGTAAAGTTAGTTACTTTTGAGTTCTGATTAGTTTATTGCATTTTACTATTACACACTATTGTTGCATATTTTCACACAGTTGGGAACAGGACTTTGGTGGGTGCCTACTGAGATTTATTTCTCACACCCTGTTTGGGTCATGTCTTTGGCCCAAACAGATTACGTTTCTGCAGGTGTGGATAAGGGCAAGGGTCCCTATACAGGTACTTGATTGTTGCTGGGAAGTAGGGGAGCATGGGACCGAGCTTGGGCTCGCGATGCTGCTGGCTGTTTTGTTTTTCTTTTCTGTACTTGTACTTTAGTTGTATTGTATTGCAGTGTAACATGTTTTGGCTATTTTATAGTATAGTGACATGCTGCATATTCATATAAATATGACTGTTGGTTTCCTTGTTATTATTAGTTATCCATTCCTGTTATATATATTTTTTATCGCTTTCGCTTGTTGTATGCTATTTATTTATTCCACTGCACTGCACTTTGACAAATGAGGGCATAGTTTCTCCACTATCAAACCTGGGTCCTCACTGCTAGTCGGCAACCTTTGGCGTTTGGGGAAATGCGCTTGAGGTCATGTGCCGAACCGGGTTCGGGGCACCCATAGAGTGTCACCCGGAACCGGGACGTTAAATGGAACTTTGAGCAGGGATTGTGCTTGGAGATTAGGGCATCCATGACATACCTTATCATTATTACATATTCTAGGGTACTGAAGCGAGCTCTGCTAGTGGAGATATTTTTAGCGGGGTAGACACCTGTAGTGGGAGCTACCACCAAGCACCAGTTAGGTGAGACTTCAAATGTAGGTTTTCAATAATAGTCACATAGATCCAAGTGGTCCATGCACTCTATGGGATGACCCTATGACATAGGATCAGCGATGTGGGGAACCCATGGTATATTGAGTCAGTTTCAGGACAAACTATGTTACATGTGAGGAGGTTGGGGCATCTATCTTGAGATTGCCCAAACCATCATACGACTGATCAGGAGATGGTCAGGGGACTACTGAGACAGAGGTAGAGGTAGGAGTAGGGTGGTTCTTAGTGTGGCAGATGTGGCAGAGGATAAGGCATGGAAACAGGTGGTGGGAAGAGGTTCGATGTATTACCACCATTCCCAGGTGGTCCATGATAGGATCAGTGAGCTGGTGAATAAGGAAGATTCGAGCTTCAAGTGATATAGTTTTATGAACTCGAGACTCCATGGATGATTAGAGGTACAATATATCTATTTTACACCTTATTTATGGTTCTAATAGATACAAGTGCCAATCATTATTTTCATTCCATGGCCTTTTTTAGATACTTTGAGATTTTGGTGAAACCGTTGACTCGACCCTTACTTTTAGAGACTCTTATAGGAGGGGATTTTATGACCGCACACTGGTACACATAGTGTGACCTTACTCTTGAAAGTGAGAGTTTCATTTAGGATCTATTGGTATCAGCGTTGAGACCTTACGACGTCACTCCCAGTATAAACCAATTATCCACATTTCATGCCCAGATTGATTATTTTAGGCATAGAGTGTGGTGTGTCCATGGTGATGGGAATAGGTTTTTTATTTTTTTTATTGAAAAGGAAAAATATGAAGCATAAGATGGAATAACTCATAAGAGGGTGCAACCGATCACACATCAGTTGGATTGACTGCCCCTTGGTGCAGTGGATGAGATCAGTCCCTTGTTTCCTACAGTGGTGGAGTTGTGCGGGGACATTTTTCTAGAGGATGTTCAAAGATTACCTCTACACGGGGAGGTAGAAATCTACATTGATATATACCCTAGGATGACACTAATATATACACATGCATATCAGATGGCTCCCACAGAGCTTCGTGAACTGAAGGTACATCCATAGGAACAATAGAGGAAGGGATTCATGAGACCTAGTTTTTCACCCATAGGCAACCCTAGTTTTGTTTTCCAAGAAGGAAGATGAGAGTTTGAGATTATGTGTGGAATTATGGCACCTGAACCAAGTGACTGTTAATAAAATTTTTCCACTACCAAGGATTGATGACCTCTTTGATTAGTTGAATGAGGCGTGATGGTTCTTGAAGATAGAACCCAGATATAGTTATCACCATATTTGGGTATGGGAATCGGATTTAGTGAAGACAACTTTCAAATGTCATTAGGACCACTACGAGTACTTAGTGATGCCGTTGGCATGAAAAATTCCCCATCATTGTTCAAGGGAATCATGAACAGGTTCTTCCATCATTACTTATATTGGTTCATGGTCATCTTCATTGACGACATCATAGTGTACTCGACGTTTGAGGAAGATAATTCAATAAATTTTAGGATGGTTCTGGAAACACTCTGAGATAACCATCTTTATAGGAAGCTCCCAAAGTGTTAGTTATGGATAGAAAATGACTATTTTTTCTGGGTTGCTTTATTTCAAAGGTTGTAGTTGCAGTGGATCTATAGAAGATTGAGGTTTTGGTTACCTGGGATCCACTTGAGAGTGTTACTAAGGTGTGGAGTTTCCTTGGATTCATTGGATACTATAAGAGGTTTGTAACCAAAATTTCATGTGTAGAATAATCCTTTAAAACTTTGAATCGAAAGGGATAGCCTTTTCTGTGGATTGAGAAGTTTCAAGAGAGTTTTCAGTAGTTGAGGAAGAGATTGACAAGCACTCATATCATGAGATTTCCAAAGGAGGGTTTCGAATATGTGGTGTTCTACGATGAATCAGGAACCAGACTTGGTTGGGTCCTGATGTAGGGGAAAGCTACGATTTTCTATGGTTCATGATAGTTGATACCAAATGAATAGAACTAAGTGACTCATGGTCTTCAGTTAGTAGTGGTAGTCTTTGCATTGAATATTTGGTGACACTACTTGATGGGAAAGTTATTTATCATCTACCCTAACCACCAGAGTCTCAACTATATATTCTCTTAGAAGGATATGAACTTGAGATAGTGGAGTTGGCTAGAGTTTCACCAGGACAATGAATTTGAGAATATATATACTCCTTAGAAGGGGAACATGGTGGAAGATGCTCTCAAAAGGAGATAGATTTCACAGTTTCTAAATGAGGCATCAGAGCAGTTAGCCTCAATGCAGATATCCTTTTTGGATGGAGATGGAAAAACTTACCTCTAGTTGATGGTTATAACCCCTACACTCATACAAAGAGTTTGGGAGGTACATCTCAGAGATACCGTTTGTGAGAATTTATATACTCATATGTCTATAGGGCATTCCCCCAATGGATATTCAAATGGTGGAGTGAATTCCATTCTTTTTAGAAGATGCTTAGTGGTATCCGGGGTGTTATAGGGGAAGGTCTTGTGGGAGTTCCATACACCCCTTTGGTGGTATATCCTAGTGTGGAGAAGATGTTCCAAGACCTCCAATGTCATTTCTAGATTCTAGGAATGAAGAAGTAAGTGGCATAGTTTGTTTTCAGATGCCTCACTTGTCAGTATGTTAAGGTTGAGCACCAAGTACCCGTGGGATTCACTCAAACCCTTGAGGTTCCAGAGTAGAAGTATGATGCAACATTGATGGACTTCATGAAAAGGATACCATATAAGTCCAGGGGGAAAGATACCATCTAAGTGGTTGTTGACCGACTCACCAAGTCAACCCATTTGCTTTCGATTTTATAGCGGGGTTTAGTAGTGTGATTTGGATGCCACTACATGAAGGAGATTGTTTTACTCCATGGAGTTTCATCAATGATAATATCAGATTGTGATGATCAATTTACATCTCGATTGTGTAGGTGATTGCATGAGGCATTTGGGACTCAGCTGTGCTTGAGCACTACTTTTCACCCATAGATGGACAACCAGACTGAGCAGACCATATATGTTCTAGAGTACATGCTACATGCTTCTCTCTAAGATATTGGCTGCAGTTGGGAGGATCACCTTCCTCAGGAAGAGTTTTCATACAACAAAAATTACTATTCCACTATCGGTATGGAACCATTTGAGGACTTGTATGGGCGACCCTATAGGTCACCGCGTTGCTTGACAGACCTAGGAGAGTCAAGACTCATGGTCCTAGAGTTGGTTCAGGCAACTATAGAGAAGTTGAAGGTCATACATGAGAGGATGAAGAATGAAAAAAGTCATTATAACTATTATGATGACTGAATAATAAGGACTTTAATGTTCAAATAGAGAGACCATATGTTCTTTCGAGTCTCTCCTCGATGTGGGATACAAAGATTTGGCCGGGGCGATAAGCTATGTTTGAGGTTCATCATCCATTTCTAGATAATAAAAAGAGTTTGCGAGGTGGTGTACCACTTAGTACTACCTCCATAGTCAGAGCGGGTGCATGACGTCTTCCACATGTCACAGTTGAGGTGATACATACATGATCCATCACACATAATTGATTGGGGATAACTAGACATTGATGATGGTGAGACTTTTGTGGAGTACACGGTGGATATTGAGGATTGACATGATAGGATCCTTCAGGGGTGGTCTATTCCTCTGGTGCACATTCGGTGTTAGTATAGTAATCTCTAGGAGAACTCATGGGAACATAAGGATTAGATTAATTCTCATTAACATCAATTGTTTTTATAGCCTTTTGTTTTGGATTTCAAGGATATAAATCGCTATGGTTGGAAGAATTTAACATCTCATAATTTAAATGTATTATTTTTAAATATTATATGGAATTATTATAAAACTAGGCACTGAGAAAGAATGTTATTCTGAGAGCCAGAGTGCCCAAAACAATTTCCTAAAAAATATTAAAACCTTAAACAGTACGTGTATTCAGTATTCCTGAAACATTGGAATAACATCCAAATAGGTGCTCTGATTTGAAATCCAATTGCACTGTTTCATTCAGAGAAACAAGTTTACCTTAGGCATCACCTAACATCGACCGGTGCGGGTCGACTATGAAAATTATTTTTTAGATTTTTAATGAAATAAAACAAGTGTAGTTTTATTTTATTTAACATTATCTGGAAATGCAACAACAATTTTATTTTTAAATAACTTTTTTAGATAATTTCAGGTTATCTTCATAACCCTGGAATTACACTGAAAGGGATAGAAGGATATCTCTCCAATGAATATCAGTGGATCAAGGATCGATGATGACACAACCTCCATTCTTTTTCAAAAAAGGATCCACACTCTAGGTAGTGTTTATTTTCCATTTTGATCTTTCCACATTTCAGAATTCGATGATAAACGTGGACCAACCCATGAATAATTTGTTCCAAAGTTTGATCACATGTGGTATGGGTGTTATGTTTCAGGGTTTTAAAATGGGGGATAATCTATGTGATTTATTACTTATTCATTCTTCGTTCAAATGGTAATGAATTGATTCCAACATGAACAAAGTTATAGGTTCATTCCTCCGGGAGTTTTTTTGCTTCTACCTTCCCCCATTCTTAGCGGTCTACACTGTTTGACCCTCATGGTCATGGATGGACTTACCAAGAGGCTCCGAATGTGATCAGACCCCCAGATTAATGGAAAGATAGATGAGAGCCCCTAGAAGGAAAGATCATGACCCGATGATCATTGATGTGTCTCCATTTCAAAAATTGGAGAAGCGGATCAAGGTGGGAGACCTGTGGAACTAGGGGAACCAGTGGTACACGATGGTGCAAAATGGTGAGGTGAGGAAAAAGGTGTGTGAGGTGGCCCGTGTCGGACATATCACGTGGGATGCAACACAATTCTATGTTTATTGGGAGAACACGGTCGAGGAAGACCCTAAATAGACCAGACCAGAGGAACTGGGTTGCTATAGCAGCTAGCAAGCCACAGTCTAGCAGAACTATCAGGCTGTGCTGGGTCGGCTGGACTAGGTCGGGTTGGCTGACGGGTCGGGCTGTGTCCAACAGGTAAGATCAGACCCAGACTAGACCCGAGTCAGAAAAGACACAAAAATATCCATAACTTTCAAATCGTGTGTCCATGTGATGATCCATTTTTAGTGTTGGTACCCTTATGACGATACAGTCATTTTGAGATACTTGAAGTGATTTTTTATTGAAGTGTGTATACGACCTAATGGATTGAGAAGAAGGTTCTCCCAAAATGAGTGCGCTATGAGAAGAATCCCATTACTGTATGTGACTTAGAGACTTCATGACTTATGAAGACTACGTGTTTTACTAGAGACTATGTTTCCTATGAAGATTACATTTTTTATCAGGACTAATTGTCTAATATGGAAAACGTGTCTTATCGATATTGGGTTTTCTTGGATTACCTCAGATAATCATGTTTTTCACACTATAGACCTATACCTATGTGATCTTGACTATGTATCTTCATTGTGGAATACATCATGTATTTCTTTTTGGTATACTTAAAGTATTTATTTGTGGTATACATAATGTATTTTCTTATGGTATACTTCTTATATTTCTTTGTGGTATTCTTCATGTACTTCCTTTCTGTTTTCAGGGAACCCTACTAAGTATTGTTTTACTCACCCATGTACGGGCTTTGCCCGCACCTGTTGTGTCTTGTATAGATGATCAGCACATTGACAGAGTCCTAGGTGGGATAGGACCATATGGTTCTTAGAGAGACCAGGCAGATAATGAATTCATTTACATCTTCAGATAGCTATCCATGTATCTTACCCTTTAGGTAGGTTTTTCTGCGGATGAGTTTCAGGAACTTGTGCCCTCAATTTTATAGACTCATTCCTTTTGTGGGCTTGTATTCTATACCTATTTACCATTTAGTTTTCTATTTTCATACTCTTTGGTTGGAATCATAGCGTATGAATCCACTATTTACTTAGTGTTTTTATATTTCATAATTTTTTTTACTTAGAGATGTGTGTGCGTACAAGTACTTAGAAAAATACCCTATATTTATGGGATTTTCCTACTCAGTGCTAGTCACCAGCCCCTGGCCTATTATAGGTGGGCTTAGGGTAGTCATGGAATGGTACCCTCTTGGATGGGCAGTGATAGGTTTACTATTTCCTAATGAGATGAGGGTATGAAACTTAGGCATAATAATAGTCACTTTACATGATTCACATGACATTCATTGTGCCACACCATATATGATGCATTTCCTGACTATATGATGTTGTGATATGTGATTTATGGGATATATTTGTGGTTTTAAAAATTATTTCATAGTGTATTGAGAAACATGTTTGGTACATAGAGTGTATGTCATAACCTAAATAGTTTCTTCCAGGTTAGGCTACTATAGACACACCAAGCCACTAATTGTGGCACATAGAGTCATGGAACATTGGTCTCATAGACAAGAACATGTTGTGGTATGGATTAAGTAGAATATATATTTCGGTTGATTAGGTGTATATGACCATAGGGATCAGAAATGGTAAACCATTTGGTTCAACCATTTAATGTGAATTATGAAAATAATATAAAATTAAAATGAAAAATTAAATTTAGAAACAAAGAAATTGACCTTCACCCAGTTTATGAGTGGGGATTAGGAAGTTTCTATAGGGATTTTGTGACTAATTATTTTTATATTTCTAGGATTTAAGACTTGGCTATGTGGTACGAACTTCTTATAGGATTTTTTTTACATGTCCAATTATTTTCTTATGAACATGTGATATCGATATTTTCTGAGGAGTGTGTTTGTAATTGTAGAGACATGCCACCATGGTTACCTCCAGTCGTACGCAAGGAGGGCAGCGATGACTACCCTTCGAAAGTAGTATGTCATGGGATAATATTGGATCCTCCCATAGTGACAGTTTAAAAATAAATGGGTTTACCAGACATAGGTTTTGATGCACAGTTCGGCGAAGGGTATTTACGTTATATCCATACTTTTCAATGATCATCACAGCTTGCCTCAGCAATAGCATATCTAATTCATGTGTTCATACAATAGCATAATCTAATGTTTTTGAGGGATGGAAGTCCATAGGACTCTAATATGTGTCTTGAGAATAATTTAATGCTCTTTTAGAATCCGTAGACTCCCCCTAATAGGATAGTGAATCTCACAACATATTTTCTTTGAGGAGTAGAAAAGAGCAGATGAGACATTCTAAACTAGATAGATAGGATACAAGTTATTATTTAGGATTATTTGCCTACCAATTTATAGAATTACTTTATCCTAGAGCCTCTTAGAGTAGAGTGGGCCAGTGATTTCATGCATCTGAAGTAGGGTTTGATGACTGTTATGGAATATTCTCTACACTTTAAAGAGATGCACTATTTTGTGTCAATATACCTTGCTGATGAGATATCGAGAGAGAGATTATTTGAGGAAGGTCTCTCAAATTCTATTCAAACTTAGATCAATGTGTTTATATTGAACTCTAATATTGATATAGTAAATTAGGAGCTAATTATATAGAAGAATCTGGGGGAATTTGAGGTTATGGAGTAGGTTTGTTCAGCCTCTTGACCTAGCGGTTCAGCTTCCAATGGTAGGAAGTGAAATTTTGATGCTTCCCTTGAGACGATTACTAGAAAAATAATGAGTGATGGCAATTCAGTTTTCTATCATTAGTTTAGAATACGTAGAAACATAAGGAATTAGTGTTATCATGAACCTGCCGAGTGATAAGCTTTGGGTAGGATGGGAAACATGCATCGTTTTTGTAGTAATTTTCCTCCAACTCTTAATGGAATGGGATCAGCTCCAATTCCACATTTGGGAGAAGGTTTCATAGCTCCGCATTAGGATGGGAGTTGGGGTAGTACTGTTCATTCAGGCTGAGTTGGTGGTCATGGAAGAGGCAACCTGACAACAGTTGTACCAAAATAGAAGAGTGGGATTTCTCCTAATAGTGAGGTTGTTTCATAGAGCTATGATTCAAACTAGATATATTATGTATAGCCTGAACCTTAGGTGAAGAGTGTTAGGCCATCTATGGTGAGAGGTAAGATCTTAATAGCGTCCACTTTATTATATGTATGTTTTGATATTAGAGTGTCTCATAGTTTCATATCTATACCTATTGTGGAGATATTTGGGAACTTTATTTAGTTTTTTGATGGAAAGCTGATTCTTAAAACTCCATTGGGGATCATAGTAGAGAATGTATACCAGTTCAGGGGGTTCCCCCTAGAGGTTTGTGGGTTTCATTTCATATGTGATATTTTTGTTCTCAAGATGATCAGGTTTGATGTCATACTCAGGATGAGAAGGCTAGATTCTTATCAAGAATATATTTATTTTTATCACTAGAGGGTGACCTTCACATCATCAGAGGGTCGATTTTATATTAACAAGGGTGAATGGGATTTCTAGGCAAGATGAACTAGACCAAAATATTATGGGTTGGGTGGGATGATAACCCGAATTACTAGTTTATATCTGGATGATTAAGGATCATGTCTGTAAGTTTTACCTCTTGTGGTTATTCATTTTAGTGAAATTTTTCTTAATGAATTTTCATGTTTACCTTCAAAGAGAGTGGTGGATTTCTCCCTAGAGATAGTTCTAGGAGCATAAATGGTATCTATTCCCCCATACGAGATGACTATGATGGTATCTCCCTTAGACTACTTATGGATTAACATAAATTCAACTAGTTCATGGTTAAGAATCAGTATCCCCTTACATGGATAGATGTCCTTTTTTATCAGCTCTGAGGAGCTTGGGTGTTCTAGAAAATTTCTTTGAGTTAAAAATATCACTAGGTTTGTGTTTGACCTACAAAAATACCTTATAAAACTATTCATAGAAGCTGTGATCTATAAGAGTATATGGTTATGCTATTTTATCTCAGAAACGTGCTAACTATTTTCATGGAGCTGATGAACTAATATTTACATCCTTATATGGATTCAATTGTGGTGATTTTCATGGATGATACCTTGATGTATTCTCATAATCAACTCGACCATTCCTACCATCTTAATATTGTTTTGGATACATGAGAGAGAATAAATTATATGTTATGATTACAAAGTGATAATTATAGATGGATAATACCCCCTTCCTAGGTTATATTATCTTAGAGATAAGAGTATTAGTTGACCCATAAAAGGTGAGAGTTGTGATTTCCTGGGATCATCCCATGAATGTATTTAACATTTATTATTTCTTGGGGATGTATATACATTAAATAAATTTTATACAAGACTTATCATGATTAATAACAACGTTTAAGGTATTTAATAAGAAGTGTGTGAAGTTATTATGTTCAGATACCTACAATACAACATTTTATGAGATGAATGGGAGATAAAAATCAATTCTAGTCTTGATTCATCCATAGTCGGGAAAGATCAACACTATTTATTGAGACACATTTGGTATCAGTATATGTAAACTTCAGATTCAGGGAGATAGAGTAATGGTATATGGGTCTCATCATTTGATTCCACATGAGATGAATAACCAGACACATGATATTGGGTTACCTATAGTTGTTCATGATTTTATTTTCTGGAGACATTATTTACTAGGAGAGATTTTTTATACATAGATGAAAAAATACGAAAGTATATATTTATATAGTGTGATATGAATTTGAGGCAGTGAAAGATGGTTGAGTACTGATAGTCTTTTGGCTTTGATCTTGACTATATTTCTAGAAAAGGAAATGCAGTGGACAATGCAATGAGCAGGAGAACTCAAATACAAGATGTTTAAGTGGCCAATAACAAGTGGATGCTTATGGATTTGTTTTAAAAAATGAACATGGAAGTATAGGATAGTTGGGATAAGACCTTTATTTCTTGTTTGGCTATGACCACTACTATTCTGGATAGAGTGAGAATGATATTTATTTAATATTCCGGGGGCATAGTCCTATAGAAGATTGTAGTAGGTGAGGACCCAAGTCCAGGTTGGACCACAAGAAAGGATGAAATTATGCATATTCATGGTTGTGTATGGGTACCAGTAGTCATATGTTAGGAGATGATATAAGAGATTATTTACTCAGTTTAGGTAGTGAATCTCAACAATACCATGATGTAACTTGATTTACGTCACCAATACTAGTGGAAGAAGATGAAACATGAGATGGATTATTTTTTATGAGGTGTTCCACCTATCATAAAGTCAAGACATAATATCTGTGACCAGCTAAGCTATTATACATGTTACCCATTTCATTGTTGAAATGGGAAGATGCCGTGATGAATTTCATGATTGATTTACTGAGGTCTATTCGATGTAGTGATGCTAATTTGGTTGTTGTGGATAAGATCACGAGGGTTACTTATTTCTTACCGATTAAGGATACCTTTACTATAGATGATATTGGGAGGTTTTATATCCATGAGATAGTAGGACATCATAGGCTCTATCAAGAAATCATATTAGATATGGATTCCCATTTTAAATCTTTTTAATGTAAAGTTTTTAGAGGGAATTTGGTACACTATCTCTCCTGAGCACATCATACCACCCTTAGACAGATAGCTAGTCACAACAAACTATTTAGATGCTTGGGGACATGGAAAAAGAATGAATCCTAGATTTTGGTGGCTCTTGGGAGAGTCATATACTCCTAGTTGAGTTAAAAAAAATAACTATCAAGATACTATATAGATGGAATCTTATGAGGGATTGTATTGTAATCTATGTCGATATCCCATGTCTAGGCTAGAGGTAGGTTAGAAAACATTACTAGGACCATATCTCAAGAAGGATACTTTTTATCAGTTCTAATTGATCATAAACCAAATGTATACAATATAGTATCGACTGAGATCATACAAAGATAATTGTTAATAACCTATAGAGTTTTAGGATGTGGATTAGGTGTTTTCATCTATCTCACAGAGGCTCAGAAATAGATGGAACATGACAGAAGGTAAGATTTCACAATGATGTGTCAGGTTATTTGAGATTATGTGTATAGTTGGGACAATATCCTACTGGTTTTAGTTACCTCATTAGCACCGATCCATGCATGAAATCTCCCATATATCATAGTTGAACCATTATCTTTCTAACTTGTCTCATACTATCCATCATGAGAAGGTTAAGATGTACAAATATGAATCATCAAGGATAATATCATTCATATCATTAATAAGAGCATGATTTTTCTCCTAGGATGGTAAGTTCTTCTAGTAAGGGTTCTATGGAAGTACAACTATTTATAGGAAGAGACTTGGGAGCAGGAGGCTTATGTACCATCCTAGTGGCCATATTTATTCTAAAGTGATTCTTGACCACCCATGAGGGGGAAATTTGGAGAAGAATTATGTTATGAGGGGAATATTGTAAGATCCTAGGTTTTCTAATGAGGTAGAATTTTTTTTTGGGGTTTAAATTCATTTTTATGGACTAATTTGAGAAAAAAATGTTACCATAGGTTTATTAGGGGTGTAAGAGGCTTGTTTGGTTCCTGAAGCCCAACTTTTTTGAAAAATCAGATAGGCCACATGGTTACCCCTAACCACCTGAGGTTTGTTATGGGGTTCTATAAGTCGTATAGTGTAAAGAAACTATGAAACTTTAGGCATACACCAATGTGAGGAACCTGTAACTTTTTACAGATCCAAATCACATGGTTTGTGTATGGTTTGGAAAATCATGCACTCTAACTATGTAAGGTGCCCCTTAACCTTGGTAAGGGTGCATGATTAGCACACATTTTGTCCAAACATGTGGCCAAACAAATATTCCCTATGTTTTTGGGTGAAATTTAAATTTTACCTTTAATGTATGCTAAACCTAAAGTAATTTTATTTATCTATCTATCAGATATAACCTCAATCAGGAGATCTCTTTTAGAATCTAATTGATATACTTTTATCCCATTTTGTCATCAAAAAATGGATTCAGGAGATGTCTGTCTCATTGGATCTAAATTAGTAAGTACTTTATTCATCTTGTTCTATTCTTCATTTAACTTTGTATCGATAGAGTTATTTAGGTATTCTTAATTTTTCCTCAATTTTATATTGAATTAGATGATGATATAGGGCGATCACTCTACTACAGACCTAAAATAAGTGTTTTATACCTTCACCTTGTGGTTAGTGTTTTATAGAACTATTTTACATTTTTAGCACAGTAAAATTACCGATGTTTCCCCTAAAAGTAAATTGAAAACTAAATTGAACATATTAGAACATTTTATGGATTACATTTAGTTCCTTGTGTCATTTGGAGGTTATATACCCAACCTAGGCCACCCATGGGGCGACACCTTTCCTTTTACTTTTATTAAAGAACTCGTGGGGTGTTTTTGAGATTTTCTAACTAGAGGAATCCCAATTATAAATGAATCAAATTGAATTAATTTATTAGGATATGGTTGTTCCTCTTTTTCCATGTGATACATGATATGAATTGATTTAACTATTTAAAATAAATTTTTATATGAGTTGGAATAACTCATTAGTAGGGATTTTTATGAAATGAAAATTTAATTGAATTATGAATTTTTTCCTAGGGTTACATGGGTGTGATACACCATGAGTCATAATAAAAGCACTAGACTCCTTAGATGAGATAAATCCTTAGGTATTGATTTATTGGGATTCCTTTGGCCTTTCTAACCCTTGGATCTAAATATATTAGGATCTCAGAGGATAGGGTCTATTGATATGCTACTTGGATCCTAATAAAAGTCTAACTATGTTTCCATCGAGATTGTCTTGGGACTTGATGAGAATTCCATGATCATCAATACTATGGATCTGTCCTTGAAGGCTCCAATAGTTCTAGTTATATAGCGTGGATGTGGCTGATACGATGTATAAGATATATGAAATGACCATGGTAAATATGACACTCTTAGCTGTATGGGATGTCTATGGTTGACTTAAAACATTTGGTTGTACGGCGTGGCCACAATAGTTATTTCTATTATGATTTACAACTTCCTTATTATAGGAGCATGACCCCTATTTTGAATGGAGCCTTGTTTAGTATAACAATTTTACTTTATATTTGTTACTTATACCTTTTTAATTTTACTTATATTAATTTCATATATGTTGTACACCTTTCACACTTAATTGCTTGTATTTCACAAGAAATATTAGTTATTGACATTGTTGGTGGTAGATAAATGGGATTTTATCCTACAACCTGTTTGTGCCACTGTTGGGTACTCAGAAAAATTATATAGATGTTGGAAGGGACCAAGGAAAAAACCTAGAGTTGGATACTTGAATTTGTTCCATTCTTATGAGCATGGGATCACATGACTGAGTTGAGGCTTGTGATGCTACCTAGAGATATTACTTTTTGGACTTTTTATTATTTTGATTCATGTATTGTACTGATACATGTATAACTATTATGGATACTCTGTAGACCCATTACATGAAATATTATTTTATAAATGAGATTATTTCTGGAATTGATGGATATATCTATCTTTTGGGTATTTATCTGGTTTTCCGTTATTATTGTGCTTCTACTATGGTGGGTTACTAGTCCAGTTCTTTAGTGTCTATTTTTTTACTATTCATTATTATAATGCTTATGTTACATTATTAATATGATATTATTGTAGGTTACACTTTGAAATGATGGAATAGTCTCTCCATAGACTCACCATAGGCCCTTACCACTAGACGATAACCTCTAGCGTTTGGGGAGATTCACTAGAGGTCATGTGACCCACTCTCTTGGGGGACCATATAATGTTTTCCAGGTAGAGGCATCATAGGTAACCTTAAGGAAATTGAAGGATATATTTAGTGGGGTACTTTCACCCCTGATGATTTTATATAGAGATATACTAGTTGGGGCACATATATCCTTAATGAATTCTGTTATATTCATATATACAGGGTGGGATGCACAACCCCCAAACAAGTTTTTCTATATGGAGATATATCATATGTGGTGTGATAACATCCATGAAGTACATTATATAAATATATAGAAGAAGTAATCTAGTACCTCCAATTATGTTATACATATTTTTAAAGAGTTGACCATTTATCCCTATGATAATTACTTTACATTTTATGTATTATTGAACTTTTATAATCCCAATTCTAGTAATGTGAATTGTTATGAGATATCTGGACCAGAAAAAAATAGGTATAGTAAACCCTAGGTGTCACCTTAGAGACCATTTATTAATAATGCTTTATTATTTTATTAATTTATCTATTATAGAACATAAATATGCACTCTACTCTAAATCGATGTATTTAGGGACATAATTAGTGGTGACATATTAAGTTATACTCACACCCTACTCAGGATTCTTTGGGTGCATGAGAAAATTTAACGATCTAACGATATAATAGTAGAAAAGGATCTATGGATGATGATTTATTTAGTTAGTTGATATATATCATGAGATATGGGACCTAGGTAGCTCACTAAACATGTTTTTATGGTTTTTCTAGATTTTTTTTTAATTTTAGTTATTTTTGGGATTTTGATGCATATGAGACAACCATGGGGGATCTCAATTTTTTCTACCTAAATTGTATTCCATGTAAAACATTCATTTTGATATTACATGAGTTATTTCTATTTTTTATTTGCATTATTTTTTATGGTAACTCATGATTTATGTGGATGAATTTTATTATGGTTTCTACCACTATTTTTTATATCTTTCATCCAAGGGATATATTCTCCCTATTAATATTATTAGACCCCACTTCCATTTGAAAGCCTAAGTTATATTGGATGGGGTGCATGTGGTAATGTGGCTTTCTAATCTAGTTACCGTGGAGTGAGTTGGGACAAGGTGATACAAATGGGATACGACTTTCCATATGCATGCATAATATTTTAATGTAATATGATACCAAACCTACTATTTCTTAGAAAATATTATTTAATCCAACAATAAAAAAGAATATCAATGTAATAATAATCAAAAAAATTATGCTGGGATTTTTAGCCTATATGAGATAGTGCATGGTTTAGTCCAATTCATGTGGTACTGAATAATCATTGAATGGTAGTGGTTATAAATGAAAATAATTTTTTTCCACACATGGATAGTAACATGATATGAATTATGTATTTAATACCAGAAAATTAACGTGTTCATAAATAAATACCACTTCCCTATACCTTTTGATGATCAATTGCTTGAATGTCTTGTCGGGCAGTCAAAATTTTTAGGGATATTTACTCAAGATATTATAAAGTTTTAATTTGTCCATCATACCTTGATAAAACAACTTTTATATATTTATATGGTATATTTAATTACACGAGAGTTTTATTTGGGTTATATAGTGCTCATTCCACATTCCATAGTTTCATGGTGACAATATTTTCGAATATGGTGGAAAATACCATTGAAATATTAATGGATAACTTCTCTATAGTTGTAATTTCATTAGAATAATCTCTATTGAACCTATATGAAGTTCTTGTGAGGTGTAAATACACCAATTTGGTTTCGAATTGAGAAAAAAAATCCATTTTATAGTGAATAAATGTATTATATTGGGACCAAGAATCTATAAAGAAGGAATTTAAGGTTGAAAATAAAACATTCATGTGATATCCGCAATCCCTATATCAAACATATTAAAGGTATTGATGATATTTTGGGGCTATATAGGATTTTATATAATGTTAATCAAGGATTTATAATGATTTATTGAACACCTATTTTTTTAGTGACAGATGTGAGTTAAAATTTGATATACTTTTTGGATGTTTTTAATAGATCTAATTGGGATTTATTATGTTCTCTAACTATTAAATAAATAGACTAGGAACTAAATTTTGAGATAATGTAGTATTCTAGTGTTTTCCAAGTTGGTGTGTTTATTGGATAGATGAATGTACAGAAACATCATTTCATATAATTTACTAAAATTATTCTCAATGGCGGTGAACTAAATTATACGACTATATAGAATAAAATTATAATAGTTGTTTATATAACCGATTAATTTTTTCAATATTTTATTGGAATCATGGTGGATATTTATAAAGATAATTCATATTTGAAATATATAATTTCAAATAATAATGATAATATAGAGTTTATAAGGTGGGTTCTTATATATGTTTTTTACCATTAAATGAGGAACACGAATGGACCATAAAACCATGTTGAAAATAATTGTTTTATATTTTAAGATTTAAAAGAGGATTAATATTCTTTATTAAAGGTGAATTAATTGATTATAATTTTTTCATTGTCAAAACCAAGGGCCACCCTAGTATTCAATGTTTACACACTATCCTATTATAGAAGGGATACTGAAATTTTTTTTATGGAATGGTAATATGATGTTCAAGTATGATGTGAAATACTATTTCTAGGAAGAATCAACTTTATTCAAGAAAAAATAGATATAATCATAAAATAAGGAATTCAAGTCTTGGAAGTTTCTCTACACTAAATAATTTCTATTCATTACAATTTAGAGGATATCATTGAAGTGGAAATACTATTGACAAGGTGTTGGAAAGATTTTTCTAATATCATACTCTTTCTATGGATTCTGGAGAAAATTTTAAGGCCTATAAAAACTGAAAAATCATAAAAACATATGAAGATGATATAACATGTATTAATCTAGAATACGTGAGTTTTATTTTTTTATTTGTGGTCCCTGGATTTTATGGGTCTATTTCTAATATCACATTAGAATGGATAAATATTGGTTTTTCTTGACTACATATCAAAGGGTTTTGAAAAAAAAAATAATTTTTCCAGATAACATGGGAGCTTTTGTAGTCAAAATTATGAGGAAACATTTTTTATGCATGTTTGGAGTTCTTATATCCATCATTAGTGATAATGGAGTAAATTTTAATTTTTTTAGTTTTCATCAATCATAGATAAATATGATTGAAAAAATAGGACATGAATAAAACATGACCCACAAATCAGTGGGTATTATGAATTTACAATTAATGAAATGAAGGGATTTTTTAAGGCAAATATATGCAGTTTAAGGTCAGATTAAACATTAAAACATGAATATTCATTATGGTATTACAAAAAATGAAAAAAAAAACATCATTCAAAATTTATTCAATATTTTTTAAATGAATGATTATTTTTTACTGAAATTGAACATATGGAATTTTGGGATGTGAAGAAAAAGAAAATGAAAAAAAAGGAGTACTGAGAAGGTGAATTTTGATTTTAATAATCTTTATGAAATGAGAAGAGTACCATATGAGAATAAAAATATGTTTATAGTGAAATATACCCCATTTCATACCATAAGTATTCATTAAAAGGACATTAAGTAAGAACAACATTTCTTTTAATTAAATCCAAAGGTAACTTGTTTCTTAGAAGAATTAAATCACAGTGGTTGTTTTTTTCATAGAGTAAAATATAAAAACTAGCATTTTAGTAGAGGTCATTATAAAATAAATAGAATCATGTTTTGTGAATTAGTAGATACTAAAGAGTTACTTCAAAGTAGGAAAGGTGGATCAATCCATCACTTCTATTTTAAAGGAATGGAGATAAATAATTTATATAGATGACTCTTAAAATAAGTACTCTTGGGAGGAAACAATTGAGTTCACAAATAATGTCTGATAATCCAACCATATAGTATTCAATGTAACTTATGAATATAGAAATAAGGTTTTTTTAGCTATCACATGCCATAATGACTAGAAATTGAATGACTCAACACATAAGACACAAAAATTTAATGCATGAACTATTGATAAAAAATATACTAGACTGTCATAAGATAATGATCGAAATAAATAAAGATAAAGAGAAAATATTTTAATTTAGTTTAGACATAAATCATAACCCATGAGAGAACACATCAACTCATTTTTTATGAAAATTAATGTTTATTACAATAACTCAATCCTCCCCTTCCAATGAATGATAATTACCTCTATAATATAGTAGGAACCATCTTCTATGACTGATAGTTGTTTCCACTCGATCATAATTATATTAACTCCACCTTTTATGATATTCATGGATGAAACATCTATTCAGTAAATGTATTCCACCACCTCAACACTATGAATGTCTAAAATATCTTACATTATTATTACTATAGAATATTCCATTTCCCTGTGTTATCTATAGCCAAAATATCATGGGTATATTCCTACTACACCTTTCGATTGCACTGTTTCATTTATAACATGTGACATTATCATCTGACCACATCATCTGATAATCAATTCTTTATATATTCTATCACTCTTGCATCTATATTCCCAAAACTATTTCTTCCACATCCAATATTCCCTAAAAGTCTATCAAGCATTAAATTTATAAATTCCCTATATCTGGTATACCCATTTTTTGGCTTAAAAAATAGTTTCCACAACCAAAACCCATCAATATCTCACATGTAATCATTTATCTTGGGCTTCACCACTATGTCCTTTTTTTACTTCAGAAAACATAGTTTTTATCTTGAATCTTCTCATGAATTTATCATGGTTCCCCCATTATGGATTCTAATCAACCTATCCCAACTAGGCACAACATTACCACAAAATGTCCCAGATAATGCACTTTACCAATATTTTCACTAGATTACCAGTCCCTTCTATCATCTATAAATCAAACACTCTATCCTCCAATAGATTTTAGATGAAGTTATAATTCGGATAAATATGATTTATCCTTTAATTAAATGTTGTATTTTTGTCTAATTGAATCACATTTTATGAATCAAAAAATAAAATACCACTATCTTTCTTCCATATGAGATCATCCACCGGTCCCTTCATCTAAATAAACTCCATCCTAGATTTTATCAATGTGGTGTAATTTTCTTCCACTATTGAGAGTGTAACTACCTATTGATGTTTTAACTACCACATAACTATCATTCCTGTATGAGTGAACAAATATCAAGTAGTTCTCTTTGTTATGTCTATGTCTCCTCCAAATCATGAGTTTGAAAAACTTTACGATGAGTCATATTTTTAGAAGAAAAGTACCATGCTATGAGAACACTTTAATTACGGGACTATCAATTTCACATAGTCTAAATTATCTATTGTAGGGTTAAACGTGTACCTTTTTAAAACACCCACTTCTTTTTAAATATTTAAATTTGTATAAATCACAGTGTATATAAATATTCCTAAAAATGATTCATATCAAAAAATTACAATTTACTTGACCTCATCTTCCATTCATCATGATTTATCCCTAATTAGATTGAAATGTACAACTATGGGTATGGTCACCAGTTTGTCTTCACCCATATAAATACACTCCACCACCTTCATAATGTAATCTGACTGTATTATATACATAATACCAAAACATAATACTCTTAGTATTCTTATCTCCAAAATATATTTTTCTAGAATGAGATACTTTATCATAAATATTTTATAAAATACACCCTTTAGATTGTTGATCCTCTCCTTAAATGATCCTTTAATTAAAATATCATTAATATAGAGGATTATGATAGGGAAAATTCCATCATCGAACACTTTTGGGTAATAAAAATAGTTATCATTTTTTCAGATAGTCTTATGATTCTTTTTGAAGTTATTATACTTATGATTCAAATTCCTTGGTTACTTATTTAAATCACAAAGTCTTCTGTTGAGATTTAATGAATTTTAGGGGTTCAATGCTACCTAAAATATATAGACTTCTCTATATCAATTTCTTTAAATAAGTACAAATGTAATAATTTTATCTTCACATCCAACTTCTCTAGATTAAGTAATTTTGTTGCAATAATAGTCATCATTATCTGAATAGAAATATGTTTTACTATTGGTGATAAAATATTTGAGAAATTTACAATTTTTTTTATTTAAAACCTAATATGACTGACTTGTCCATGCACATCCGCATACCATCTAATTCTACCTTCAACTAAAAAATGAATTATTTTGACGAATTTATTCCTAGCATGTTTCTCCATAACCTCTCTTGTTATGGACATGTGGAGGTATTTTATTTCATCCATTATGGCTAAATACCATTGATTTGAGTTATTCAAATGTTTAGAATCTTATAGGATCTCAAGTTCTCCATTATTTAGTAAAAACAAGTAGTTCATTTTAGTTTTGTACCGATGTAAATAGAACCTCACTCTATAAGATCTCCACATATCCTTCTAGGATTCAGCTCCTTATAGTACTGGATCTTCATATAATTTATCATATAAATATTTTTCTTTACCTTTGGTAGACTATGATCTCTCCGATACTTCATAAATTGGAAATAAAATCATAATTTTAATTTATTTCAAAAAAAGGCTTCATATAGTTTGGTGTTTCTAGTACTAATAGGCTTCCAAAATTCTCTGAAACATCCATATTGTATGGATATCCATTTAGTTTAATTTTAGGCTTTGGTAATACTTTTTTGTAATCAATTTTATATGCTAATATCTGATCATTTTATATAATATCTTCATTGAAGATTTCATTTTGACTTCTAGACACTTTTTAAATTTTGTTGTACAAATGTTAAAAACCAAACTCTTTGTCATTGTATCCAATTAGTTAACAAATAAAGGAATTAAAATCAAGTTTTTCCCAAACCATAGAATCAATGAGGATATTGGTGAGAACACCTAAGACTTCGGGATGGGTGAATTTAACCTTCCTTTTTTTAAACAATCATTTGAAAGTTCTTACCCCATTAGAGATGAAGGACTCTTTTTGATTATGTATGCAGAGTAATTCATCACTTCCTCCCAAAACACATTGGGGGAACCATATGTGAATTATCATACTACTTTAACTTTAAAATAGAATATTTTTCATCCTCTTTATGACTCTGTTTTATTCATGAGTCCTTGGTTGGGTCTTCTTAAACTATATGTATTTATTCTAAGAGAAACTCCTGAACTCTATGCTTCCATAATCCCCTAATTGTTTGACTATAATCACTTAAGGTTTCATCCTATCTCCTTTTCCACTATAGATATCTATCAGATGAAGGTTACATATACTTCACATTTTTGATTGATAATGACAACCCTATCCTTCCATGATTCTTCATCGATGAATTTTATATAACAGAGTGATAATCTATGAGAAAGAATTAGATCTACCTCCAATGAATCCATATATACTGAAACTAACTTCTAGATATTTGGTTTCTCACCTTATTTTTGGAAATTTACCTTCCACTACTTCCCCATAATTAATTCCCAACATGTTATATACTCCATTTTTTCTTCAACATTACTTTAGTAGCAAAAAATTCCACCATTTATCACTATGGTAGCCCAAATGGTCATGCCATAACATCATAAAAGTTACTTTTTCAACATGTATCATACATTATAATACTCTGATAAGGTATTGATCCTGGTACTTTAATCCTTTTTCTATAACCACGAAACCACATCAAATTTTCTAAGCTCTATCCATGAATGTTTTAGAAAAACCCATTTCATAAAAATGTCAAGTGAAAATTAAGTTCTTCCTTAAATACAAGATATGATTCACTCCTTGAAAATTTATAAGTATTTCACTCCTTATCCTGATGTAAACATCCCCATACCAACTATCTCAAAATATTTATCTGGAACCAAATGTACTTTTCATACATTACAATAATTTAATTTATTTTAAATACTCTCTCAGATGTTGAGTGAAATTATGCTCCAGATTATTTCATTAAAGACACACGTTAACTATCAGAACTTAGGAGTAAGACATTAATATTTTCCATTATATTATTCATGGATTCACTTTAATAAGTGTATCATTATTATATAAATATACTTTTATTGATATCCATTTTAATATGGGATTTATTCTCATAATTCCAATATATGGGACCACCTTCCCCCAAGATAATCCTACTTAGGATTCTTCTTCCCTTATATTTATTATGAACATTCATTATTATAGGTCGTCATCTAACTTCAGTGTAATATAAATCACTTGAATATGAGTGGATATTATTTTTTATGAAGTTAATTGTCTAATATTATGTCTCAGTAATACACTAACACAAGATCATTATTTCCTCTCATGTTACTAATATTTTTGGCCATATCATCCTATGAATCAAGGTGTGATGATATTAATAGATGTGATCATTCAAAATATCTAATATTCACTCAAAAAATCTAACTAACATCTTATCATGTTGAATCTACTTGTATGATAAACAATAAATATCCATTACAATATCATAATTTCTAATAATATCCTTACCTTGAATACTTGTTTCATGACAAAGGGATTCTCATAAATGTTAGTATGGGATTCATAAATTCCAATATGGTCTTCAACTCTTAGATATTATTTGACAACCTAGTAATTTTTAATAAGATATCAATTTTATAGTTTATTAATATTCATGATTATAAGTTTATGTATATGATTTAAACACAGACACACATATGTTTATAACATGTTTCAAATTATATTCTATAATAAATTACATATCAATTATATATTTAAAATTATTATATTTTATTCATGATAAAATTGTATTTTATAAAAAGGTTAAATTTTTTTAGAATGATTTATTATCAGATATTTTATTAATTAATAGTCATGAATATAAGTTTATAGTCCTATTTATTATGAAAACAAATTTTATCAAGGTATGGAACAATGATATGGTTTATTCATTAGAAAAACCTATTTTATTTTAAATAAACTAATTTTCCAGGTATTATATGATTCATTTTAAATTTAGTTTTATGAATTTTGAAATTGAAATTTACTAAATAAAGTATATATTTAGCTTCATTTTATCAAAATTATCTTATGATGAATTTTTGATGTTTTTCTAAAAAGGGTGATTTTTGGTTGAATAGTGAAAAACACATATTTTTACAAAGATCATAACTTTTAAGACATCATCAAGATTAATGTATGACTTATAATTTTATAAAACCTTTGTATTAATCACATATATATTTAATAAGTAAAATAAACTATTTAAAAATATAATGTTGAGTTTTGAAACCTATGTTTGTCATTTTGGAACCCAATTTATATTTGTTTTCAATAAAATCAAAAGACATAATTTGGTTTTTTCTTGATTTTAAAGAAAAATTTATCTCGTTTTTATCCATAAACTAGTAAATATAATGGTAATCTATACTATACAACACATTTATGTAGATTATTTTTTATGATTAAAAATTCATTTTTCTAAAAATTGTTTTTATTGTGTTATTCCCACTTTTATTAAGTTTATTTTTACCACCTCTAGGAGTTAGATATTTTAAAATGGTTCTTAAATTTGTAATAACTATGTTAAAAATAGGTAATAATTTCCATTTCATGTTTTTAAAATATATTAGTTTCCTTAGTAAAAGTTATTCACCATGATAAAAAATAAAATAGGGTAAGAGCGTTAAATGAAGGGTTAAAGACTAAAAATATCACAAAAAGTATCCATTAATGAGTTTTTAGAGTCATTCTCTATTTATACCACATCCCTTATAAATTAATATATTTTTTTTGACCATATTATTTGCATATGAAATTTCTTTTATAATTAAAAATTAATATTTTCATAAATGTGACCCATTTCACTTATTTTCGTAAAAAGGTTATTTTTGATAGGATAAGAATAAAAATAAAATATTAATAATTATACATGATAATATTTATTATTAATATATTATATTTAAGTTAGTAATTTTTTTAATTTTATAAAATATTATAATTATCTAAAACACTCATGTGACTCTGATACGACACTTTCTTAAGCAACTAAAAATTCGATGTAAATGGGTTTCAAAATATAAAAAGTTACAATATTTTGATTAGATGGATTAGTTCATTAATTTGTGGGATAAAAATTATATTTAAGAAGTAATTTTTATTTTTAAAATTTAATTATACAGTTACATAAATATCATTGAAGTTAAATTATTTGAATAGTTCTGAAAATGACTTTAATGGAAATTTAATATTTATAAATATTTATTAAATTTATTAAAAAACAAAAGAAATGTTAACATTAATAAATTTAATGGTAAGATTTCTATAATATCACACATTTTCGATTTATTATCAACTTTTGTTTTTAAAATTTCATTGTTTACCCTAAAATAGTTAATATTTTCAAAAGCACTATTGATTTTCCTATAAAATGAGACTCAATCTAACATTTCCAAAGACACATATGATTTTTTTACTCTAAAAAATATTAATAAATATCTCTCCAAACATACCATTACATGTCATCAAGTCCCTAGTGTGATGATAAACTACCCTTTAAAAGTCCTTAAATTAAAATGAATAGAGGATATCAAATGAATAAGTAATTGTCATAACTGAGTTCTTTCAAGTTTATTTCTTCTTACACCTATTAAAAATATATTACAAACATAATAATATAATTAAATAGAAATAATTATAATACCTAAATTCTATTATATTTATTCAACAATCATTATATACTTTTCTCACATCTATTGTTAAATGGGAACATCCCTTGTGTTACGTGCGGACTGCCGCCTCCATGAATGATAAATTTTATTTTTCATCATCACATTACATGAATAGTTTTAAAAATATATTTTATATAAAAATATTATATTTTTAACATTATTAGGTTTCCATAAAATTAATTTTTCCATTCTATTATTGTTAATAATAATAAATTTCCATTATAAAATTGAACTGCACAAAAGGATCATATCGAGACACTTTGTAAGTAATAAATTAATACCATTATATTTCATTTATCTTATACATATACCTCTTATAGAATTTTAATTATCACTTTTTTATTTTATTTAAACACTGTAATTTTTTAAAATTGATATTATCACTATACATTAACATGTTCTTACTCATTCAATTATTATAAT
Organism: Viscum album; assembly: GCA_963277665.1. Lineage (NCBI taxonomy): Eukaryota > Viridiplantae > Streptophyta > Magnoliopsida > Santalales > Viscaceae > Viscum > Viscum album. Next base: position 1,185,964,683 of record OY728143.1, on the reverse strand, counting down.
GTATTCTTCTTTGGGACGATTTTAACACCTACATGGGAGAAGTTATAATATTTATGCAACAAGTGATTAAGAAAACATAAATACTGGTAATAAAATATAATAATTAATAATTTAATATGTTATCATAATTATGTTGTGGTAACATTCAAAATTATATTTATATATAAATTTAATTCCATTATTAATTCATTTATCATCAAAAAATTAAAAATTTAAGAGTTCCATGAATAATGTAAAAAAATGTTTCATGGAATGATTATAGGACTATAAAACTATATAAAAAAAATAAATCACCTTATCATAAGATTTATATACATTATATACCCATGAATAAGTCTCAAGGGCTAGAACCGCCAAACCGAAGCATGTAAAGAAACGTGGCAATTATCACTCGAATATTAATTTTAGCAATAAAAAATTAACATATAGGTAACGTGGAATGATAAATAGATGATAAAAAGTAAATTAACTAAGAATAATGTTTTTATTCATATGAATAATAAAACTGAATTTACTGTACCAAGATGATAGACACCCTTGACCAAAAAAAGTCTGAAGTAAGGGGATTCTTAACTAAATTTACTTTCATTGGGTTATATAAATTATCTACTGTCATTTTCATGAAAAGATTATTTATTTTATGAAATATTATTATTTTATATTCTATTTACACTTTTTAATTTTTTATATTATTTTAACTTAATAACTTCATTTATTAATTCTTACTTCAAATCTAATGATCATATTAAGGGGTTATTTTATAAATTTACCTTCACTGAGATATGCTTCATATTCACCACTATGTTTATTTTATATGGAAGATATAATAACTATTAATAGATTTTATAATTATTTACAAGAATTTATGTTTAGATTCAAATTAATTTAACATTCAATTTAAGGGGGTTTGATTCAAAAGTTTCCATAGAAGTAAGGGTTGTTGGTCTCAATTTAAATTAAGAAAAGACATATCATGGATAAATGTTGAATCCCTACAGGAGGAGGGGGGGGGGTTAATAAGTGAGTCAAAAAAATTTACATTTTCTTGTTGAAACAACCCTCATTACTAGTAAAAGTGAATATTTATCATTGTTTAACATGTACACAAAATAGAGGGACAACTGATTTACACGGTTCACCTCTAAAAATGATATGGCTAATACTTGGCATGACTAAAATACAACTAAGATCATACATCCCACTAGTTTCAATATGTTGGTACAACGGTTAGGGTTTATCCATAAAATCATATTACATAAAGTATCAAAACTATGATAGTGTATTCACCACTAAAATAATTAATATATATTTTTTGGTATAAAAAAATAAATCATTCTAAATATAGACTTAAAATGTTTATGAAGTTATTATATTTCCATATTTAACTCATAGAACCATAGGTATGATCTCTTCAATCTATTCAAATATGCACACCAAATTAGTTTTCTTTTATCTACTTCTTCACACTAGATATATAAATTTTTCTTTTCACACTATAAATACATACTATTACCCTATTTATTTAATTTTTTGAATTTTAATTTCATTTAAAATGAAAAAAATAAACTTATTTTTCATGATAAATCTTTTGATATTTAGTTACAATAGATCTTTATCATCCTATTTGAATTGGTTATTATTATAGACTGAAATAACTACAAAAGTATTTTGACTAAGTCACATATGAATTCTACTCCAAAAATACCTAGAAAAACCCTTCCACAATATTATTAAAGGCCTTACTCCATAACACATTAGTTTTTGACCATATATAAGAAATCACTATACATGGATATCGTATGGTCTAACTACTATTGTGTGGTGAGTATAAAATATCCAGATCCACTAAAATATTGCAACCTTCTATCAATGGTGTGTCTTGGCCACTACGGTGTAGTATTCAATGAAAACACTTGACTATGGCATGATATTTAAACTTCAATATGAAAATACCAAATGTTTTAGTATCACTAAAATTATTATAAAATTATATACGGTGTGGTCTAACAACTATAGCGTAGAGGATAAAATATCTCTAGTGGCACCAAATTTGAATCAGGCTCCTCCATAGCGTGTCCATGGGTCTAAAATGTGGAGGTTCCAAAATCTCAATTATAACCAAAAATATAGTTAACCAGGATTAACATACATGGATATTAAATCAATATAGATTAATATTCTTCTTATTACAAATGTACATTCCCAAGGACCATAATATTTTATTATATTTGGAAAATTATAACAAAATATTATAACTTGGTGAAATATCTTAAATGTTTTCCACAAAGATCTCCCATATTAGTAATTCTAATTAAACCCTTTATTAATAACCTATGAAATAGAAACATAAGAAAGGGGTGAGCTCTAATTCACAGTAAGGGTAAATAAAGGATTTACGTAAGTATAACAAGAACATAAGGGTATGAGAACACAATAATATAATTTCATGATCATACACTTATTATCAAATATCATAATAATCATATATCACATAAATATTGGATGTTAATAATACCTAAATAATAAGGTAATCAAGAGAATAATCCATAAAATAATAACTGAGGAATAAGACATATAATTTGTGGTATACATGTAACCATAAAAAATCTTTTGTCATATATTCCTACCAAGACCTTCATAACATGTTTGGATTGGGATAAAACCCATGTACTTGCATAAATATTAGGCTAAAAACCCATGTAAACACATATTATTGGGCTTGGAATACAACTCATGTACCCTCTTTTTTTTGGGATTTGGATACAACCCATTTACCCTCTTATATTCAGGCTTAGGCTACAACATATATACCTAATTAATTTTGGGATTAAGCTATATCGCACGTACCATTTGAGATCATATTCCACTTATCATTACCCAATTAATTTTAGGGAGATATAGGTACCAACCATCACATAATGAAATAATACCTATTTTTTCCACAATATAATAAGGCATTCATAATACCATGAACCATGAAAAGAGATGGGTTTCATAAACATCATAATTGATGAAATGAAATGGGTATCATAAAAATTTCATCATATCATAACCTATGGAAAATATATAGGTGTCATAATCATTTATTTATAGAATCACCCATTAAATGAAGTGGGTTTTATAATTCTATAACCTATGAATGAGAAATGGGTTCTATAAAAACATAACCCGTGAAAGAGAAACAAGTTTCATAAATGTAATGTCATCAGAAAATAATACATTCAGAGTATGAATATGAATGGAACATTGGATCATATCACAAATAAGGCATGATTAACACCAACATATGTCATCTAATATGGGAAATAAATTTTGAAAGGTATTTTTCTTTAAAACATTTCTTGATGAAAGTATTTATTTTTCTTTTAAAAAATACATTTTAGAAAATAAATCCCTTTGAAAAACAATTTCAATAAAAATAACCTTAAATGTTTTTAAATGAATCCTATTTTTTTTTCAAACCTTTTACTTTTAAAAATCATAATATAATCTTCAAAAAAAAAAATTAAATTTGTTTAGAAAAGATTGTTTTGAAAGAACAAATACTTCCGACTAAAAAGAGAAATATTGTCAGATTTTGTTAAAAACATTTTATTAATTATATTATTTAAAAATGAGTGGAAATATGGTACTAAATACCTGAATACATCATGAATAATGATAGGATAAAAAAATTCATTAGTGTTCTTGAGAGATAGATCATAAGATTTCATCTATGGAAGCATAATCATAAATAATCACCACAAATGATGAGATTGTTTCAATAAACTATTACCACTTGATAACTTTGAATCATACTCACCATGTAAGAAAATAGAATTTAAAAATCATAATATCTCATGAAAATATGTATACTAATTATATAACATGTCAAATTATAGTATAAACACCTCTTATAAGTAATATAGGTGTATAAAAACATGTGTCTCAAAGAAGGAAAATTAAGGCAAAAGTAACTTACTGATTTGGTAAATCTTGAACTGTAAAACCCCATAAAATAGAGGTCATAAAATAGATATGAAAATAACCATAAATTTATGTATAATAATCATATAATACAATCATGGGTACTATATACACCACACAGAAGAAATGGGTGCTGAATAAGGTATAAGTCTCACGGAAATAAAACTGAGACGAGAAAACCCATACAACATGAGTAATTTTTGAATCATGATTGTATGGAAAAAATAAAATAAATTAAAAATTTTAATACCATTAAAAAAATTAAATTAATTATACCATATTTAATAATTCAGTATATACATCATAAAAAATAAGAGAGTGGTGAATATGGAATGAATCTCATAGAAATAAAAATTGAGATGAAATTATCTTACCTTAAGTCTTGAATTTATTTGTACACATTCAAAACTCATGTATAAAAAATATAAAATTATAATAATTACAACACAGAACCATATTAAAATATCTAACACCATATATAATTTTTTATGACTCAATATTAGACGTTTGTTAACAATTCCATGTTAATGTTACGTTTTAGGTAATATCCGCTATGTTTTTCATAAAAGTTTTGAGTTTTTATTAGTTATACTCTTACTTAGATCCTAATTAACTTATTTAATTAATGTAAAAAATAATTTATACATCATATATCTCTTTTATAAACCTATTTATAATAATCTATTAAAGACAAATATATAAAATGAAATATGCCGGTTATGGAGACGGTTGGTCGTACGTACATATGAAGGATATTTCCATTTTATTGTTATATTGAATGAAAAAAGTAAATGAAATGAATTTATATATATAATATAATGAAATAATAATTATTATTTCTTAAATGTCATATATTTTCACTAAAATCCCTCTTAATACATTCTATGTAAATTGTGAACGAGTCACATCGCTTTGAGAAGGCTGTATTCCACACTTCTAGAAACGAAGTAATCATATATCCCTAATATGGAAATCTTAAAGGTATGTTTTATATAAAAATTAAAGAAGAATAAATACATAAAAAATATTATATATATCATATAATAATATAGTTTCCATAATAATTCCCAACAATGATAGGCAGTAAAGGAAACATGTACAACATTATTTTGTGAGGCGGTGGTTATCAGTAAACAAGAACGGTAAGTTCGTTGCCCATTTGATGGAATTATTTGTAACTGTGAGACTCAATCATGATATAAAAACAACTCACTATTAAGTATACTTAGTTTATTATGTAATCATTGTAAAAAAAATAATTGAGGTGGTGGAGAAATAAAATAATGAAAATGAGTTTAAGGAAGGATGTTACCCCTTCTTTGGGTAACTCCTTTTTGATTTAACCAAAGGGATTAATTAGATGAATTCACTAAAAGGAGGATTATATGATAAATTTAGGGATGTTGAGAGATTGTTTTAGAAGATTATTGGTGAGAAAAATTGCTTGATAGGTGTGAATAAGTGGGAAGGGTGAGTGCCTTTTTATAGTGGATGAAGAGTGGAATTCTTAAAAAAATTTGAAAGAGAATTCCATCCACATTTTTTTATGAAAAGTGGATAAAATAATGATCATAATTTTATAAAAGGTGTTATGTAGTCTAAATATGGATATCCAATGGATTTCAGATAGGTTTATAGGTCATTTTTCAATTAAGAATAAGGTTTAGTCCATTGTTAGGCTATTTTTTCTCTTATTCCCTTTAATTAATTTTAATCATTTTCACTAATATTAAACTAAGTTAAAATTATTATAAATTATAAATTATTATAATTTAAAAACATGAAATCCATTTTTTTAAATAATAATAATATATGTGGTAGAAATTAATTTAAATTTCATCCCACAAACGGGGCGACAAACCATGTTATTTAAAGTAAAAAATGTTCAAAAGTTTAAAAGTTATTTTTATCGAATTTCATTGTGAAATTGAATATAATGACCTAAATCATATTAATTGATTTAAAAATATTCTAATTAAATTGTAAAACCTAACTAAAATATAATTTAATGATATAAATAAATTATACGAAAAGCAGTTTTGAATTAAAATTTAGTGCTATTCACTATTTATAAAAAAACAAAACCTCATAGAAAAATAATAAAATTAACTCAAATATAATTTTTATATTATTATTTTAAAAATAAAGTTTATTTTTTCAAAAAAAAAAAAATAAAAGATTCAAAAATAAAATTTAAAATGGGTTCACCATTAAAAATCGGTAAAATTACAATTTAGAAAAATACATATTTTTATTCATAAAATTGGATTTATTTATACCTTATACCTATAAAACATATTGTATGAGTATAAAAAATAATAATTTAATATATAATATATAATATTTATTGAAAAAATTAATCAAAACTGGTTTTTTGATTTTATTGAGATAAAATTATGTTTGTACTTATAAAAATTGTTGTTTAGAAAAATAATCTCTTTATTTTCAAATAGTTCTTACATTTACTTCTACTAATTGATAAATGAAGGATTAATTTTATATAAATCTGTAAATCATATTTTCATTATTTTTTTAATCTTATCTGTAACTTCCATTCCAACGGCCATGTGGTAGATATAGTTACAATTTATTAATAATAATATTAATAGTATCTTATAGTTCAATAAAAATCAACCTTACATGTAACAGAAGCTATCGAAGGGACATGGTATTGTGTATAAAACAATCCAAACCTAGTGTTTCGTCTATAATAACCTAATATAAGTCTTTCATGTAATGAATGATTAACTTGGTTTTATATGCAAAATAAGTAAAACATAATGATTTTGTATAACAAAATACTTTATTTAGTATTGCGTGAAATGAAAAATATTTAAAAGATTAAAATATTTTACAAAAAATATTCAAAAAATCTAGGGTTTTTGCATTCTAGAACCCTTAAAATGGATTTCTACCTCCAAATTAATCTGGGTTATCAATGGTTTAATACATTAAAGTCTCTTTTACAGAAACCCAAATAATAAAAATGAATACTAAAACTTTTTTTAAAAAGCGATGGTTGGAAACATAAGGGTAACCTAATGAAACTCATAACTAGGTTTCCATATAGGAGAACATAAATGGAATGTGAAACATAGACATTGAAGAGAAATATAACTGTCATGTTCTGATGGAGAGTTATAGAGAACATGGATTAGATAAATTTAGTGATAAAAAATACCTAACCCAATGAGGCTTGAAAAAGTTCATTGATATCTTAAAAAATGATGATAACAGGAAAATATTTAATTTTATGATCATTTTTCTAAATTTGATTAATTTTAATGAGAATATATTCTTACATGATTTATAATAATCTCTCCCTTCTTCATTCCTTGATTCATTTCCACTTCATCACTTATTACATGAAATAAAAGGTAATTTTTAATTCCTTAGGCATTAGAAGTCCACAAGGTCCATAAATAAAACTATTTTTCATTCCATTTGACCTCATCATAACAAAAGGATTAGCATAATTCATCCAATATATGTAAATATTCATATGGTGAAACAACACTTTAATCTCTAAAACCTCATCTAATGTTTTAAATAATCCATTTCCAAAATTGTTAACCTTATAGACCTTCTAAAACATAATTTACCCTTTATTCCTTAAATAAGATCTTATCTTATACAAAAAAATTTAATTGGAAATTTGTGTCTATCCTTGTACCAATGGAATATAAAACATGATTTTATTACACTATAATCCATTTAGAGGGAGAAAATCACATGAAATTTCACTAAAGGACGAACAGTAAAGTTTTCATATGGATTATTTATAAAAAATCAATCATGAAATTCCAAAATATAGAGAGAATGATTAATGTGCCCTAATTATTATTATTTCCTTATCCATTATTATTTCCTAAGCTATATCATTATTCCATTGTCTTTAGAGGTTATTGGGATTGATCACCATTATTAAACCTTAGATTTTGTAACTTTTTAGAAAAATTCCCAAACTCCCTATAATTGAAACATTGAAGTGTGGGAGCTGTATCATGTGGAGCTTTCTAATTATTTGTACCATTTTATAACATTAACCAATAAATTTTGAAGTCATCCCCATGATGTATTTCCATTCCACAATTAAAATATATATTGTTCCCACTAATAAAATTCCCTAAATGTTTCTTCCAATTTTTTTTTTCATAAAATATATCTCATCTTATTATCTACATGGTTCTTATATTTTTATTCTAATTTCATTTTTCCCTTCTTATCTAAACCATGAAGATTATAAATAAATCCAACCTCCATTTCCAAATTAATAACACACCAAACAATATCTTCATAGCATCTAGGTCCCTTATGGATAATTCACTTCGAAGAGTTGGTTTTAATCCATGGAAGAATTATCCATCATTACTTTTTGGATGAATGATAACACCTAAGGATACCTTGAAAGTCTTGTAAAATTTACTTCATTGGTGCCAAAATATTCCACATCATTCTAATAAACATCTATGTATTCATTATCCATATTTTATGGTAGAATACAAGGTAAGTAATTTATAATAAATATTCCATTAAAATCTTCCCATTTCATAGATTTAATTTTTTCTTATTCCCTAGTGTTATTAATATAGATACACCACTGATCTCATAAACCTTCCAAATGATAAAGAGCCAGAATGATTTTTTCATGCTCCAAACAATGAAGAACATAAAATATTCTATAGTGGTATTGATCCATTTCCCAAAAACTTATAGATCAGTGGAACCACTAAATGATGGTGGATATTTCCTCATTAATGAATCAACAAAATATTTTCCCCTTTTTTCTCATTTGGATGTTCAATATAATTTATATATTGGGAAAGATTTCTAATCTTAACAAAAATGTTCTCTGTTATCGCTCCCATAACATTTGATGTATCAATTGGACAATCATTGAATTTTACATTTCATTCATAATTAACAGGTTCCTTCAGGTTAAAGCAATTAACTAAGACAAAAAATAATATCATGAGAAATGGTTATCAAAATATGAAACTTCATAATTATAAAAAATTAATTACAGTATTCTTAAATCTTGTATCCTACTCATTTAATCTATAAAACCATTTGGTTTTCCAAGGTTATTAATTATATTATTCCACTTAATTACTTCATGATGGTTTGTAATGAGTTTTTTAATTACAAATGCATATCCCCTGGGAGTGTCAAACCAGGTGTGCGGAAACTCCCATTGTCGTGTGCCGGGTTACGGTCGAGTCAGGCCTGACTAACCTTTTTGTAGTTCTCACCCCTAGGTACATCTATTTTAGATCCACATCCACTTTTTGTATCCATAAAGGGATGAATTTATAGGAAACCACTCACTCTATCCTTTACCAAGATTCCTTTACATTTTCTTATACTTATCCTAATCCTTATACTTATCCATAGAGGGATCCATAGACACATCTTTAGAAATAAACCTAGGGATATCACTAATGTTTTATCATTATAGTTTCCAATGGATGGTTAAACCTTTAATTTGATACCAATTATAGATACCCATTCTCAATATACATGGATATTAGATCAATATAGATGAATATTGATCATATTACAAAAGGACATTCCTGAGGGCTATAATAGTTTTGTGTCTTTGGTAACATGGAAACAAATATTCTAACTTGGTGAAATATCTTCAATGTTTCCCACAAAGATCATACTATTTAGTACTTATATTAAAAACCATTCTTCATAACCTATGGAATATAAACATAAGAAGGTGGTAAGCTCGAATTCATTGTAATGGTAAATAAAACAATTACTTAATAATAACATGAATATAAGGGAATTAGAACATGATAATATCATTTGAATATCATACCCTTCACATCAAATATCATTATCACGAGATATAACATAAGTATTGGTAGTTTATAAGACAAGATTCAAAAGGGAATCAAGGGAAAAATTCATGAAACAATAACTGATGAATAAGGCATATAATTTTTGTAATACATATAAACATAGAAAATATTATGTTAAGGGTACCTATGGAGACCTTTATAAAATGTTAGGCTTGCGATATAACCCATATACATGATTCAGTCTTGGTATAATAACCGGTGTACCCTCTTATTTTTAGGCTTGGGGTATAACCTATTTACTCTCTTGTTTTTGGGATTGGGATGTAACCTGTATACCCTCTAGTTTTCAGTCATCAGCTACTACCTGTGTACCCTCTAATTTTCAAGATTAGGATAAAACCCATGTAACATTTGAGCTCATATACCTCTTATCATTAACTAATTAATTGGAGTGAGGCATAGGTCCCACCAATCACATAATTAATTCATACCTATGTGTTCCACTAGATAATAAAACATTCATCATATCATGACCCGGAAAAAGAGACGAGATTTATAAATATCATAACCCATGAAATGAAATTGTTATAATAAAAATTTAATCATATAAAAACCTATAGAAAATATATAGTTTTTCTAATCATTTCATCATAGAATAACCTATAAAATGAAGAGTGTTTTATAAGAATATAACATGTGAAAGTGAAATGGGTTCCATAAACACATAACCCCTGAAAGAGAAACATGTTTCATTAATGTCATTCTATAAAGACATAAACCATTCAGAGAAAGGTTATAAATTTATCCACAGATAATAACCCCAATAAGGCATGAGTAACACCAAAAAATGTCATCTTATATGGGAAATATTTTTTATTTTTTTTTGAAAAACTTATTGAGGAAAACATCTGTTCTTCTAAAAAAATGGGTTTTAGAACCTAAAACATTTTGAAGCCCATTTTAATTAAAAATAAACTTGAAATTTTACAAAGTAAGATTAAAAAAATCAAAACCTATTTCATTGAAAATTTATAAAATAATATTTAAAACACTTTGACAACCTTTTTGAAAACACGCTTTTGAATGAAAATCAATTTCTAATCAAAAAGAGAAATACAATATGATTTTCTAAAAAACACGACCTTAATTATCTTAGGTAAAATATAATGAAAATGTGGTAATAATTACATGAATAAATCATTAAAAACCATATATAAATAAACATAATGATTGTTCTTGAGATATGGATCATAAGATTTCATCAATGAAAGCATAATCAGAAACAATCACGATAAACAATTAAATTGTTTCAATAAACATTTATCACCTGATAACATTGAATCATACTCCCTATGTAAGAAAATTTAATTACATAAAGTTTATAATATAATATAAATAACTTTATTCATGATATAAGATGTAAACTTGATGTATATATATCGCTTATATGATTATTGGTGCATAAAAAACATCTTTCAAAGATGGAAAATTGAGAGAAAACTACCTTACTAATTTGGAAACACCTGAACCATAAAACCAAATAAAATAGTGGTGATAAAATGGATATGTAAATTAAAAAATTTAATTATAATAATAATATATTTCATTCATGGGAATTATATATACCACACAAAATAAATGGGTGGTGAATAAGGCATATGTCTCACAGAAATAAAAGTGAGATGAGAAAACCCATAGTACATGAGTAATTTTTGAATCGTGATTCAAATTAAATATTAACAAAAATTAAAACATTTAATACAATTAAATAATTTAAATTAAATATATATCATGTCATAAGGCATTATATACACCACACAAAAGAGGATATTGGTTAATATGGCATGAATCTCACAGAAATAAAATGTCAAATTAAATTCCCTTACCATAAGTCTTAACATTCTTTGTACAACTTCAAACCTCATGTATAATAAATATAAGTTTATTATAAATATTAATCATAACTATATTATTATATATAACAGAAAATATGATTTTTTATGACTCTATATTACATTTTTATTAACAAATCCATGTTAATGTTATGTTTCTGGTATTATATCTGCTTTTTTTTTTGTATATGTTTTGAAATGTTTTTCATGATTCTATTTATTTGATCATGATTTAATTATTTATAAATATAAAACATAATTTATATATCATATATATTTTTTATATAAATATTTATAATAATATTAAAAATATAGATATATAAAATATAGATATATAAATGGAATACTCAATTCATGGTGACGGTAGGCCATACATACACATGAGCGATGATTCCATTTTCTTATCGTATTAATAGAAAGAAAGTAAATTAAATATATATATATATATATATATATATATATATAATATCATTAAATTAGAATTACTATGTCATAAATATCATATATTTTTACTAAAACCACCCTTAATACATTCCATGTAAATTATGAATGAATCACATCGCATTGAAGAGGCGTTATTCCACACTTCGATAAACAAAGTTATCTTATACCCACAATATGGAAAGAATGAAGGTATGTTTTATATGAAAATTACCAAATCATAAATACATCATAAAAATAAAAAAATAATAAAAAATATAGTGTTCATTATAATTCTTATCCATGATATTTGGTAATGAAAAAAATTGAACAATATCATTTCTTGAGGCGGTAGTTAGTTGTACACAAGAACAGAAAGTTCATTACCCATGTGATGGAAGTTTGTGTAAGTGTAGGTATAAACATTAATATAAAAAAATCTCTATATATTTATGATAATAATAATATTATTTAACAATTTAATAAGAGTAATTTAGGAGGTGGAGGAAAAATAATGAAAATGATCTTGAGGAAGGATCTTACCTCTTCTTCGGGGAACTCCTCATGGTTTTCACCCAAGGGATTCCTTGGATGAATTTATTACTAAAATGAGGATTATAGGATGGATTGAGGGATTTTGGAAGCTAATTTTAGCAGATTTTGGGTGTTTGAAAGGGCTTGAGGGGTGTGAATAATCAGGAGGGTTGAGTTCTTTGTTATAGTAGATGAGGAGTGACATTCTTGTAAATTTTTGAAAAGGGAATTCCAACCACATTTTCCAATGATGAGTGGATCCAATAATAAAAAAAATTATATAAATGGGGGTATTGGGTTAATATATGGAATTAAAATTGATTTTGAATAATTTTATAGGCCAATTAGGCTCTTACGTTTAATATTTAGTCATTTGTTAATCTAATTTTTATTTTAATATCTATAATTAATTTTAATCACATTCACTAATATTTTTTGCTCAAAAACTAATTTTAAATTATTATAAATAGAAAATTATTCTGACTAAAAATATGGAATCTATTTTTATTAATTCTAATCACATAAGTGGCATAAATTAATCTAAATTTAATCTCGCAAATGGGATGACAAAGTGGGGTTTTTAATGTAAAAATGATCAATAGTTTGAAAGGTTATTATATCCAATTTCAATGTGAAATTGATTCCAATGAACTAAATTTTATTAATTTATCTAAAATTAATATATTTAAACTCTAAAATATACCAAAAATATAATTTAACTATATAACTAAATTAGACAAAAAAACATTTTTGAATTAAAATTCTGTGTTATTCACTATTCATCCAATAATGAACTTCATAGAAAAATTACAAAAAATAAATCTAATCTAATTTTTATGATCCAAATTAAAAAATGAATTATATTTTTTCAAATAAAAATTATGAATGTTTCAAAAATCATATTTAAAATGGATCACCATTAAATGGAGGTAAAATTACTTTTTTTAAAAATACATCTTTTTATTCATAAAATTGGATTTATTATTCCTTTATACCTATAAAATATATTAGATGAGTATGAAAAATATTTATTGAATAAATAATATATATAATTTATTGAAAATATTACTCATAATTGGTTTGTATAATTTATTGAGATAAAATTGTGAATGTACATAGAAAAATACATTTCTTAGAAAAAATAATTTTCTTATTTTTCAAATAGTTATTACATTCACTTCTTCTAATTTATAAACAAAGGATTAATTTTATATACATGTATAAACAATATTTTCATAATTTCGTTAATATTATTCATATTTTTTATTTTTATGACTGGGTGATCGCTATAATTACAATTTTATAATAATATTAATAGTATCTTGTAGTTTGTAAAAAATAAACCTTGAATGTAACACAAGATATTGAACAAACATTGTATTATGTGTAAAAGAATCCAAACAGAGTGTTGTATGTTCCACAAGATAATTGATGTCTTTAATGTAATGAAAGATTAACTTGGTGTTGTGTATAACAAAAATCATCCTTAGTGATTTTGTTTTAAAAAAGTCTATATTCAGTGTTGTGTGAAATGAAAAATATCAAAAAGATTAAAAAAATTTGAAAGAATAATATTTCACAGAATCTACTTGTGTTACAAAAGATGACCCATCCTTTTCTATGGTGTGGCCTTCTTACTATTCCATGGTCAATGATATTGTGGTTTGGTTCTTATCTTAGACCAGGGTCCACCACTTCTATCCAGGTCCACTTCCTCTTTTAGTATTTCTTGCATCATGGGCTTCTTTCATAATATATAAGAACTAAGAAAAAATCACTTACCATCATCTTATTTTCATCACATAGAAAATGATTTCTGTATTGAGATAAAAATCAATCAAACTTAATCAATTCCTATTATCCAAATCCTCATTCACACAAAAACATAAAAACCATTAAGGAACCTCATAGGATCAACAATATCCCCCTTTAGATTTTTTGAAAGCCAAGGAAAATACATTATAATTATACTATGAATCCCAGTAAATGGATCACTATTCAATAATTCTATGCCTACATGAGAAAACTTAGTGTAGGAAAAAATAACATTCAATAATAAAAACATGATGTTTATAAAATAGTGATCTATAAGCATATTTATTAAAAAAAACTTCATAATATTTTAATTGAACTAAATCACCACAAAAAAATTTCTTTCAAACCTAAAAAATTCCTATAACATATTATAATAAATTGTTAAAATAGTTCATATATTCTAAAATCATAGCTTACCCATTTTAATAACTCTCTATGAATATGTGTTTCCCCCAAAAGTATCAAATATCAATTGATACGCCCTTATATTGAATACTCCCCCTTGGAAAAACAATTTGAAGATAAAAAAGGAAGAGATTTATATTTCCATATTTTCTCCTATTTTGATAAAAATATACAAAGAAAATATGATCTAGAGGATAAATTGCACCATAACATAGTCGTGTAAAGAGTGAGTTTGAACACATAACATCAAACCCGGATTCTGGAATGCTTCCATAGACAATTTCTTCGTTAACACAACTGAAAGTTTATCCTTTGTATAAAAAACTACAAATTTAACTCATTCTGCACCACTAGCTTTCTGATGAAGGGATATTTTATATCAATTTTCTTAGAACATAAATTCTTCACTAGGATTTTTTAAAGGATAATTATATTTTTATTATCACATCCCAATAGTAATGGAAATGTCATTTCAACATTTAGATATTCTAGTTGAGTCTTGATCTACATAATATGTGTTGAGGAATGAGTCAAAGTCATATATGTTATCTCATAATTGATCAACGTTACTATAATTTACCTTCTTGAATGAAAAAATAAACATCTCTCTCTAAGAATGAAATCTCCACCAGATGTAAAACTCCTATAATAAACACAACCTGCCCAATATTAATTTGAATAACCAAGTAGATCATTCTTCCCTTTCCTATCATATTTCAACCCAATGTTTGTTTTCATATAATGTATCTATGTATTATATTTTCATACAAAAAATTACAATCATTCAGTTCACTTTTATACATGGACCAATGTGTAATTTCATACATAGTGTCTGATATTGAAACTATAAATTGAAGAAAACATCCCATCATTTTCATGAATTACCTTGGTTTAACTTCCATTTAGTTTTTATATTTTAGTAAACATCATTCCAACTAAAATTGATATAGAAAAAATATTCCAATTATCCATGAATAATTTCTTCAATACCTCATTAGAATACATATCTTGATATCAATAAATATAATCCTTATATTTAATTTTTTTTAGCCAAGAAAGTATCTCCTCTCAAAAAGCATAGATATTTCAAAAACCTTCTTCATTTATTTTGTAAATTATTGATAGAATTCTTGATCATTTATAGAAAAATAATATAATTTACATAAAAAATGAAAATGAGAAATAACACATTACCATATTTAATGTATATATTATTTTCATCTTGCCCTTTTCTAAAAGTCAAATTCTTCAGGTAGGTTCCAATCATAGAATACTAAGATATTGAGTCTCGTTTTAGACTTTAAAATAATTATTCATCCTAAAAAATTCTCATATTCACCATGAAAAAAACCAAAAGGTTGTTCAATAAATAATACTTCATATAAATCACTATTGAGGAAGGCTGATTTGACATTCATTTTAAATATTTTTCAATTCCATTGGACTATAATAGAAAGAAAAATTCTTATGGTTTTATGTATTGAAACAAGAATATTGTTTTCATCGAAGCCAACTCCTTTAATCTGGGAATAACCATTACAGACAAATCATTATTTATTTTTGTGTACCTTACATTTTTCATTCATTTTTTTCAAAAAAAAAGTCAAAATTTCCCTAATAAGTTTATTTTCTTTAGGATTGTGTACCAACTCGAATGTTTAATTCTTTTAAATATGATGTAGCTATTTATTCATTTCATCAACCTACCCTTGATGTGTAATTTCTTCTTCCACATATTTAGGTCCAACTTGAGGGAATAGTGAGATATGTGAGTTTTTTTATCAATGTATTTCTATTTTGAATATATTTTTTATGATTTCAAATTATATTTTGAACATGTACTTGATTTATTAATATAGAATTATGTGAAAAAGATTTTTATTTATTACATGAATTTTTTTTAATCAGCTTTTTCTTCTAGAACCTCTTCACTACTTTCACCATTTACTGAAGCTTCATATTGCTGTTTGATAAGAACAGATTCATTTTCATCAATTTTGAATCTTGTTCATTCATGAGAGTTCACTTAATTTACGTGTCCTATCACTCTCCTATCAACAACATCAATAATATTTTATATCTCTTTATTAAAACAATTACACCATCTTCCATTTTGTGGATAATCTAGGAAGATACCATTAACACATATTCTTTCAAATTTTCCAAGATTTTTAACTTTAACTTTGATATTGTAGGGGATTCCAAGAACTCTAAAATATTTCAAACATATAGATTTCTAATAATACCTATCATAGGATGAAGAATACGATTTTTCCTATAATTAAAATTAATTTGGATTTGAATCGATGCTCTAACAGCTTGTCTCAAAAAACCATGAGATGTTTCATAATCCAGACACATAGTTCAAACCATCTCCACAAGACTTATATTATTCCATTATTCCAAAACATTCTTTTGTGGTGTTTATTGATCACTGAGTTCATGAATAATTTCATGTTTTTAAGATATGATTTAAATCTTCTAATGGTATAATCAACACCATTATTAGTTTGAATCTTCTACAATGAGTTACAACACTATTTTTCTAGACTTCTCATGAAACTTTTAAAACATTTTAGGTATTCATTTCATTTTACATAAACATAATACATGTAATTTGAGTAAATTCACTAATAAAGAAAATAAATAAATTATGTCTATTTGATGACTACTTCCTCATAGGCCCACAAATATTAGAGTGAACAAGCTCTAAATAATGAGTAGTTTTCATCTCAAACATTTTGTGCGGAGTATTAACAATCTTTTTCTTTCAGAAAAGTGACATATTCAATTAATTTTTCATTCCAATATAGAAACATCATGAAAAATTTCACTATAAATAATCTTATACTTGTTATTTTGTCCATGATATATAGGTCTTTAATGGCATATTTGATTTTCTTCTTTCATGATTAAATAAAAATGATTTCCTCTATCTTAAATATGAAACAAATTGCCTCTTATTCGATTTTATTATTTAAATATACATATATATTTCAATATATTAATAAAAAACCCATATTTATAAAATATCACTTCATTTAATTCAACACATAACTGAGAAAAACTATGAATATTGTGTTTTAGTCCTTCAACATAGAACATGTTTCTAGATTTCAAATAATCATTATAAATAAATACTAATCTAACACCTTTTATTTTCAGTTACCCATCATTTCCAAAAGGTAATAAATCCTTATTTATAATTTTTTTACATTTTATAGAATATTTAGATCTACTATTATATAAGAATAAAAACTTCTATACAAAATCCAAAAAATTTCTTCTTTTGATGATTTGAAGGAAATATCGCAGAAAAAATATTTCTATTTTTATAAAAACATATAATTTAGATTCTTTTTAGAATTATATCTTAAAAAAATTGATCTATTAGAATAATAAGACACCATTTTTTCAAGATAAATCAATTTCCCGCAACGTTGAAAAACATATTCCAATGGTTGAAATCTATTTTCAGTATTTAATTTAGATTTCACAAACTGTCTCTGAATTGTTCAGATTTTAGTGAGATAACTGCCCCTAAATTATGGTCTTATAAACCATAAAAAATCATCATTGTATTGGTAATTAAACCAATACATCCTATACTTGTTCCCAAAGCCTCTATAATACCAACAATATCAATAAAAAACATATATTCCTTTATAGAAATTTTGTAGTCCAGAAATGAGAACCTATATTTCAACCTTATTCTAATAATTAATTTTTGGTTTCTTTATGAAAACAAAACATTTTATGAAATATTAACTCCTACTTTTTAAAAAGAAACTTAATATCATATTTTCGATCTTCACCATTTATAATAGTTTTATCATTCAAGTAGATGCACCAAGAATTTCCAATATATGGAACATAACATGATTTTTCTAAAAGCATATTCATGTGGATTAGATTCATCTTCTCACACATAAGAAAAGTTTCATTAGTGTTTTTACTTTCATTTTATACTTAAATTTTATGATGAACATGATCCTTAACCTTACTTGAGATTTACCCAAACTCATGAAAGCAGTTTTAAAAATATAGATCAAACTTTTCAAGTTGTTTTTCCATACTCGATATTTTTTTTAATTATAACAGGTAAAACTACTTTTAATGTTTCATTTACTCCATATATATTGAATATTTAATTATTAAGTTCAAAAAAATTCCATTTCTTGTTATCAAATTCTTCCTAGTACTTTAATATTTCTTCAATAATAACAGATTCATTACTTCTAAAAGATTGATTTTCCTTCTTTAGATTTCTTATATATTTTTACAACATAGATATCTTTTATATACACTCCTTGAGTTATCTTTTTGAAAAAAATTACATTTTAGTTTATTCATTGTCTTCATATTCAATAAAACTATCACTAGGGAATAATTATTCATTAACCTTTGAAATGATCAATTTTTCATCAATATATCGTGATATCTCCATTTCATCTCTTGCATCACTGCTTTCACTAATTTTTAATTTACATAATAAATTTTCCCTTCTAAATTTTTAGAATTATTATTTTTCCCTTTATAAGAGACCCCTACCTTTTCAAACATTGATGATATATTTTTAAAGACACTTATTGTTATTTCTTCTTCTTTATAACAGACTTTATAATTGTTTAATGTAGGAAAATTTATCTTAAATTTTATGACTTATCCACACACAAATAATTTATGTTATATTTTACCTTTAAATCTTCACTTTCCTATCTTCACATTTCTAGGGACTATATATATCATCTTTTCAAACTTCTGAATCAAATAATAATTAGAATCAAAATGATCAAAATCTTCTTCATTAAACTTATTCTTATAATTCTCTCACTTGGAGGAATTAAAAGAGATTTCATTTTAATCATCACACTTTATCATAAAAACACTTTCTTTCCTAATATTATATAAAATAATAATACTATGTAAATCATTTAGAGGATTTAATTCGACATCCTTGTGTTCAAGAACAAAATATTTAAAATAAAATATATATAGTAAGATATGATGTACCTACTTAACTAATGTAGCATCTTCCAATTTTTCATCATATCTTGAGATTTTACTCACAAAATCATTAACTTCTATAAATAAATAATTTTAAATATAATGTTTATACATATTCATATATTCATATTTCAATATAAAAATCTACATCTTGTCATACTTCACCATATTATTACTTGCATATATATTTAAAATTTTATCCCTAATTTCTTTGGAAATATTAAAACCTATCACTTTTAAAAATTATCTTTAGGATAATGATGAATGTAAATCATTCCCAACATGACCATAATTTTCAATATTTATTTTATGTGTAGTTAGGAAAGATATATTATGAGCATGAGGTAGAATATAATATCCCAATACCTATACTCCCGAATCCAATGTTGAAAATTTTATCTTTTCACTTTCAGATTGGATACTAATGAAGGTGACCTAATTTTATTCGTCCAAAACATACAATATTAAAAATAAATATTTGATCACTTAATTTCCAATAATATTTTAGGTTCAAAGTCATAGATCATTATAAAAAACACTTATATAAAAAATAAACAAGATTGCAATAAAGTATCTTCCCGCTACACCTAGTTTTTAATATTCTATATTATCTCATAAACATCATCCCTGTTAAACCCTTATAGAGGTAATTAATTCAATATCATAATTGAGAACTTGGGTAAATGGAAATATTTTAATGGTTACCTAAAATTCATTGTAAGGGTAAATATATTCATTGATAATTGAATATCACCAGCGATCATAAGAAGAGTTCAAGGGTATGATGAGTTAATCAGAGTGCATGAGCATAGCATAAGAATATTCATATGCATAAATACCTAGATCAGGAAATACCAGAATAAGTCAAAATGATTTACCAAAAGAAAAATTCATGAGAATAATAATCATGAGTCATGTGATATCAATCCTGATCATACAAACCATTGTAAACTCATAAATTGAATAAATAAAACATATTGGTATATTGGAATTTCATCTTCATAGAACATATAAAAAACTCTTACACCCTTATGAATGGAATAAGAATACCGTCGATATTAATACCCAATTAAGTAGATAAATATATAGGTTTACCCATTATATAAGCTTCACTGGGCACACCTAACACTATCTGGGTGGACCCATCTTATAATAAGGGCTAAGAACCACAGCCTGAATAAATTAAAATGATCTTGAATTTCACTATAAAACTCAAAAATAAAATAATAGTTATTCCTTTAATAACATGATTAAAACTGTAAAAATAAATGGTTTCCATAATGATCTCTTTGAAACATGATTAACCCATATAAAATAAATGGGTTCCATAAAAATTTATTTGAAACACGATTAAATCACGAAAAAAATGTGATCCATAAAAATATATTTGAAACTTGAATAACCCAAGGAAATTAAATGGTTATATAATAATATCTTTGAAACATGATTAACTTGTGAAAAAAATGGGTTGTATAATAATCTATTTGAAACCATCATAATCCATATAGTGAAAGAATGAGGATGAGATCATTAAAAAATTTCTCATTTGGAGCATATGTAACCCCAAATATTTAATATTAAATGGAAAATTATTTTTATATATAAATTATAACACTTATTTAGTAAAATAAATTTTCATTTAAAATATATTTTTAAAAATAACAATTCATAATATATTTTTAAAATAATTTTCTTTGAAAATAGTCATTAATAAACATAGGGGAATATTTAAAAATCATTAAAAAGTTCCTTAAGAATCTATATTTTTCTCCATTTATTGACACTTTCTAAAACATAAATCATTTTTATAAATCCTTTTAATTTAAAATTATTTTTAAAACATATAAAGGAAGCATTAAAAACCATTTAAAACATTTCTTTAAGAAAATATTCTTTCTACATTGAAAAACACTTTTTAAAACATATTTTTTTTTTCAAAAATCATTTTCTTGAAAAATAACATTGAAAAATTATAAATTAATATTAAAAAAATGGTTATGACTATTATGCTTTACCCATTAAAATAAATATTCCTTTTATATTTTCAGTAAAATAAAAACATGCATTGTTTGGAAAATGATGTGAAGATTCCATTCAAATTTTTTTAAAAGTCAATCATGAGAAAAAATATATTTAATAAATCTTTTTAATAAAGTAAAAAATATTTTTGAAAACAATTTTATAAAACATGGTTTTTGAAGAAAAAGGGATCTCGAACAAAGAGATAAATGAAGATTATTTTTAATGAAAAACATTATTTTGAAATCCTGAGTTCCTAAAAATGGTAAAATGATGGAAAAACAAGTATTTTATTTATATAACAAGAGAATATGAAAATTAATGGGTTTATTTAGATATGGATCATAATATTTCATAATAATAATAATAAATATAAATAATCTTGATAAATGAAGATATTATATTATAAAAACATTACCACTTTGGTAATATTGAATCCTATGATCTATAAAGGAATAAAATTAAATGAAACATAAAATATCATGAGAATAAATAAATTTATTATTTATAATGTCAAAGGGGTTTTATATACAATAATTAAAATAATATAGTTACATAACATAAAAAATTTCTCAAAGATGATAAATTGAGTAAAAAATCTCTTATCGCTTCGGTAACTATTGAAACTTAAAACCCGTGAAAGAGAGATCCTTAAATAGATATATAAATTCATATAATTATCTGGATAAATATCATAATATACATTCATGTGTAGTATATACACCACATAAAAAATAGATAATGAATATGGCATGTGTCTCACGAAAGTAAAAAGTGAGATGAAAATCCCTTACCATGAGACAAGACTTTCTTTTATGCCCTTTATCTTCTTTATAATAAGCTTACATAAATTATTTTATTTCATAATAAAATTTCCATGTTTTAAAATATTATTCATAAATAATTTAATTTATTTTTTAATAAATATTTAATTATTAAATCTATTTAGTTCACATCAGATATTTTGAGGACGTTTGGTTCATTATTTCAAAAAGGATTCTGTGTGTTAAACATGGTGTAATAGGTCATTATTTAAAAATATATAGAATAATAATCATTAAATAACTATATTATTTGTTCATAATGTATAAATTTAACACCAATTATGAAAAATGGTTATAAATAATGAACCACATTACGATCAAGGAGATGACATGCTCTACGTATGCATACACAATGTTTCCATTTTTCAATGATCTTTATGGAAAGAGGGTATGCTTTAGATTATATTTAAATAATGTTAATAATATCATGAATAAAATATTTTACTTTAAATATTATTATACATGTCATTATTGTGATGTGGTGATGATAAATGAATGACATCACATCGTGGAGGCGGTAGTCCACATGTAAACAAACAACATTATAATTTCCTAGTGTAATGAATAAAATAATATATATTATATCTTCAGAATGATAAAATTTCATTAATATAATTTTTATTTCATTTATATAAAATATAATAATGAAAAATATCATTATTACCTTCAATGTAAATATTTAGTAAAAAAACTAATTCACAACACTTCGTAAGGAGGTTGTCTGTTACACACATGAGCGATACTATCGTATCCCCCCCCCAAAAAGAAAGTAAAACATTTCTCTATGATATTATAAATAAAAAAGTATAAATATGTTAAAAATATAATATATATGCTTTAAATCAATAATTATAACAATCCAGAAGAGGTGATGATGGAAAATGAATGACATCAGTTTACGAGGCGGTAGTCAGCCTTACACACAATTGATGGTTTCTAATCACATTTTATGGAATAAGAGATGGTTATAGGTTATTAAATTAATATAATAAAAACATAATACATATATATATTATATGATTGTGTTATCATATGAGAAAATTTTAAGATTATTTTAATGATGTGGATGAATATGTAAAAAAATGCATAGTTATGAATTTTACATCTTTTCAGACCACCTCTTTAATTTTATTCCTAAAGTATTAAAATAATATATTAATGAAAAAAATAACAATTGTAGGATGAGTTAATTGAATTTGGTAAGGGATTTGGGTAGGGAATTTTAGAAATAAAAAGGTTTTATATTGTGAATAAGATAGAAGAGAGGGAATCATTTTATAAGTGAGGTGAGTGGCACACTTGTAATATTTGAAATAAAAATGGTGTACCATGTTTTTCATATTCCCAAAAGAAAAAAATGAGGAATTATAAATAATTATACATTATATTTATTATATATTTCTATAAAATAGTTTTATACAATTTATTAAGTCATTTGGACCCTTATCTTTTTAGTTTAACCCCCGGTAAACTAGTTTTCATATTCACCATGATAATTTGTTTTTATTGTCTTAAATTTTAATTAATATAAAAAAATATGTTGAACTTATTAGATAATATAAATTATTATTATTCTATATATTTAACCCATTTTACCAAATTAGATTCATTGAAGTTGTATATTTTAATTTAAAATTAAACCTATAGATGCGATGAAAAAGAAATTTCTCATGAATTATATTTTCAAGGAAAAGACGATTATATATTTACCCTATGTATAATAATAATTATTGAATGAATCAAAATTAATATTAATTGATATGTAATATATAATTTTTTCTTAGACAATTCCTAATTATGTTTTTTTAAAAATTAAAAAGGAGAAATATTATTCACTTTAAAATAGTTTTATGAAAAATATTTTTTTAAACTAGAAGACAACCTTAAAATAAAATACAATATTAATTTGATTAAAAATAAGTTCATTTGATTAAATATAACTGAATAATACTTATTTTATTTAAAATAACATTAAGAAAACGATGCTTTTAAATTTCTTAATTTTTTTTAAAATGGCATTTTTACAAAAATTATAATTTTTTTATTCACCAAAGAAATCAATATTTTATAAAATATATTATAATTAAACCCAAAGTATATATTGATATTATTAATAAAAAAGTGAATTTATTTTTAAAAAATAAAAATTTTCAGAGTTAAAAAATTTAATTATAAATTTTTTTGATGAAAACCAATAAAAATAATTTTTGAATAAATCATATTTTTTATGAATTAAATTACTTTTCTAAATGATGATTTATTATTTAACCTCAAATTTAATGGATATTTTATAATGATTATATATATCATATGATTTTTAATCTTGGTTTTTCATGTTGAATACACTATCAAACATAGTTTTCCTTTATAAAATATCAGGGTATTACATACCCCAATTTCATAAAATTTCCCCTAAAAATGAACTTTATCTTTTTAATAAATTGTCTTATATTTGAAAATAACATTTTTTTAAACCCAAATAATAATTTTTTTATTAAAAATCCCCTTTATGATAGAGAAAAATTATTATGAAGGTCATTGGAATAATACATACAAGGTTTCTAAATGGGAGAACATAGATGGGATATGAATATTTAGAAATGGGAAAAAAAATTATTTACCAAATAATGATATAGATTGATAGAGATCATTGTTCATAAAAAATTAAATGATCAATAGAAAGTTAACCACCAAAAAATTATAAAATTAAGAGGTGTGAAATTGTCAATGACGTCATCAGAAATGAAGGTAATAAGGAAATATTTTATATTAATATCCTTTTAATATAGTTTCAGAATTAATTTTCAATCTATACTAATATCATAAAGAAATATTCATACTTGATGAGTATAATTACACCCTATTGTCTATTTTAACCACAATCTCTACTTTTTCACCAAACGATGAGTATTCAAGAGGAACTATTCATCCTTGAAGTACTAAAATAAACCTTTAAAGACCACATAACCATAAAAGAGAAAATATGATATTCCCCATGTCTTTATACATTAATAAATAAAAAAAAGGTTAGTACATGGTAATACAATTCAAAAATTAATATAAATTAATTAGATACAATAATAATTAAAAATAAGCAGTAATACCCAAAGTTGAAACAAAATAATTCCATGAATGAATAACCCTATATAAAACATCACCAAAATAAACTCAAAATTATTGATTTTTTTAAACTCAATTTCATTTAATACTTTTATTCTTACAATTAAAAAATTACAATAATTACCTTTTGAAATAATATTAATCATATAGTCACCAAATGAGTTTTCAATCTCATCGTTATCTATACGATAAAAATTTTGTTCCCAAAATTACCTCAATATATAAGATTATATAAATCCTAAAGGATGAACACCTTAAATATTATGTATGAAAATTTTAAAAGAATATTTCACATTAAACCAATGCATTACATATACTTCAACCTAATAATATGTCTCCCAAAGTGTCATCAATCACTTCAAGGTCTCATCATTTAAAACCACAAATGGGTTTCTAAGACTTTGAAATTTTGATCATAATTAAAATTATAGACCTAATATAGAATCTATTTCTCTTAAGATAACATCACATGAAACCATAATACTCTAAAAAGTTATCTAATCCTTTCCTCTAATACCAATTATAATAGCCCTTGATCCACACTCCCTAATTCGGTGCTAAAAACATTATCTTTTCATTTTGAGATTTGATACCAATTACGGTGACCAAATTTTAACCATAAATATAATACAATATCAAATAGAAGTATTGGATAAATTACTATATCAATATCCTTTTAGTTTTAGAGTTTTATGGAATTATAAAAAACAATTAATTAATAATACAAAAAAATTAAAGAGGGTATTTTTCACTCTATAAACATATTTTCATATTCCATATTATGTCATAAAAAACATCCATATTGAACCATTATAGATGTAATTCATTAAAAATAATAATTAATAACCTTGGGAAAATGAAACATAAAATGGGTGATCTCAAATCCCCTGTAAGGGTAAACACATGCATAAATAATTTACTATCACCAGGGATCATAATAAGATAACAAGGGCATGATGACATAATTATAGTGCATGAGAATGAAATTAGAATATTAATAACCATCAATACCTAGACCATGGAAAATGTAAAACTGTAAAAAGTCTTTAAAATTTTAATATTTATTATAATAAATAATATGAAGCAATGTGATATCAATCAAGATCATAAGAAATGTTATAAACCCATAGAAATCATAGATTAAACATATTGGTTTCTTGGAACATTATCTTCATAGATACATAATACATAAATAACCCTTAATAATGGAATCACAATATAGTCAACTTCTATGCCTAATTAATTGGAGAAAAATATAAGAACACCAATCATATATGTTATATTAGGCTCACCTAGTACTATCTTGGAGCACCCATATTATAATAATTTCTATGAACAATAACATGAATAAAGTACAAAGATCTTGAATTTCATCATAAAAATCATAAAAACATCCCTTATTCATTTTTAACATGATTAACCCATATAAAAGAAATGGGTTCCATAATGATTTCTTTGAAATATGATTAACCCATGTAAAATAAATAGGTTTAATAACAATTTATTTGAAACATAGTTAACCTGTGAGAAAGAAATAGTTTCCAAAAAATATCTTTGAAAAATGATGAACTCATTTAAAATAAATGAGTTCTATAAGAATCTATTTGAAAATTTATTAACTTCTATAGAAGAAATTGGTTTTATAAAAATCTCATTGATACATTATAAACCAAATAAAAGAAAAAAGTTCCATAAAAAACTATTTGAAATAATCATAATCCATTTTGAGAAAGAATAAGGATGTTATCATTAAAAAATATATCCATTGAAGCATAAATAACACTGAAGGATTCCATTTTATATGGAAAATGATTTTTAAAAATCACTTGGAACATTTCTTAAGAAAAGTAAATTTTCTTTGAAAATAACTTTTTAAAACTAATAATTCATAAAATATTTTGAAAATAATTTTATTTGAAAATAACCTGGAAAACATATAAAAGAAGATTCAAAAATAAATAAAAATATTCACCTGATGAAAATATATTTCATCTTTGAATTTTTTTTGAAACATAAAACCTTATAAAAAATCATTTAATTTGAAATTTACCTTTATAACATATAAAGGATGTATTAAAAATCATTTAAAACATATATTGAGGAAAATTTCTTTTCTACCTTGAAGAACAATTAATTTTTTTTTTCAAAATTACTTTTTACTGAAAATAACCTTGAAATTTTATAAATAAATATTCAATGCAAATAATTTTCATGATGGTGGTAAATTATGTTCATTCAGTATACATTAAAACAAAGATTCCTTTCACATTTGTAGTAATATCCCAACGTTAATTGTTTGAAAAATGATATGATGATTACATTAATTTTTTTAAAAACGTAAAACACATAAAAAAATTTCATTAATAAAATATTTTATTGATGTTAAAAACCATTTTAAAAAGATTTTTAGAAAACATGGTTATGAAAGAAAAAGGTTTTTCGAATGAAGATGGAAATAAAGATGATTTCTCATATAAGCATCATTTTGAACTCTTGAGTACATAAAGTTAGGAAAATTAATGGAGGGAATTAATTATATTTATGTAACTAGAAGGTCATAAAATTTATTATTTTTTGAGATATGGATCATAATATTTTATTATCATAACCATAAATATAAACAATCCAAATAAACGATGAGATTGTATCATAATTCCATTACCACTTTGGTAACATTGAATCATATTCCCCATGAAAGAATAAAATTAAATGAAACATAAAACATCAATATATTAAGTAAATTCATGATATTTAATGTCAATGGAACTTTATATACATCTCGTAAAAGAATATACATGCATAACATATGTCTCAATGAATGAATATTGAGACAAAAATATCTTTATGCTTTGGTAACTTTTAAACTATAAACCCCATGAAGTAGAGATAATAAAATGGATATGTAAATAAAAATAATTTTCAAGAGAATCATCATAAAATATATTCATGGAAATTATATAAAACATATAAAGGAAACATGTGATGAATATGGAATGAGTCATATAGAAAAAAAGTGAGAAGAAAATCCCTTAAAATGAGTCTAGACTTTATTTTTTATGTCCTTTATATTATATAAAATAATATTAAATCAATTATTTTATTTATTCATAACCTCTTCCAGGCTTAATATGTATTAATTAAATCATTTTTTTTAATTTTAATGAAATATTTTAATATTTTATCAACTAAGTCTGCATCGTCTGTTTTGAGGATGATTAGATCATTATTTTAAAATAGATTTGGTTTGTTAAATATGGTAAAAGAGGTAAATATTTAAAAATATACACAATAGTAATCCTGAAATAATTATAATATTTATTATTTAATAATACATTTAAAACAAATCCTAAAAATTGTTTATGAAGAATGATTTATGTTACGATCTTTGAGATGATAGGCCATACATATGCATGAGTAATGATTCCATTTCTCAATGATCATTATAGAAAGATGGTATATATTATTTTATCATTCCATAATGATCATAATATCATAAATTAATTTTTTTTATTTAAATAAACTTATATATATCATTATTATGATATGGTGATGAAAAAATTTATTACATGGCTTCGTGGAGACGATAGTCCACACGTACATGAATGACATTATCATTTCTCAGTGTAAGAAAGAAAATGATATATATTATATCTTAATAATGTTAAATATTTCAAGAATATAATTATTATTTAATTTGTATTACATTTTTTCATTAAATTTATCCTTATTACCTTCAATGTAATGAATTAGTGAAAAAATTAATCACATCGCTTCGTTAGGTAGTAGTCTGACGTAGAAATTAGCGACGATATCTCATCTGCAAAAAAATGTAATCTAAAAAGGTATAAATGATTTAATAACCTAAAAAGTATATATATTTTAAAAATATCATATATATACTTTAAACTAATCAGTAAAATGATCCTTTAGTGGAAATGATGAAAGATGAATGACATCGGTTCACGAGGTGGTAGTTCCCTATAAACATAAATGATGATTTCGTATCCCATTTGATGGGAGAGGAGATTTATTTTTGTTATTAAATTAATATAACAACATATCATTACATATTATATTCTGGTGTTATCATATGGTCATATTTTAATAATATTTTATGGTGGTGGAAGAAGTAATACATGTACACATAGTAAAGAATTTTACCTCTTCTTGAATAACTTATTTAATATTATTCCAAAATTATTACTAGAATGGATTTATGACCAAAAAATGTCTTGTATTATGAGTTAATTTAATTTATGAATTGATTTGGTAAGTTATCTTCTAAACCAAAGGGATTTTAATGTGTGAATAATGGAGGAGAGAGGATGTCCTTTTATAAGTGAGGTGGGTGACAAACTTATAATTTTTAAACAAAAAAGGAATACCCAAATTTATGACACACCAATAAGTCCCAAAATGAATAATTATAGATTAGTATACATTATAAGTTTAACATATTTACTAAAAATAGGTTTTATAAAATGTTTTAGGTCATTGTGACCATTTTTTAGTTTAACCCCCTTAAACCTGTTTAGACCTTAACCACGATAATTTATTTTTACTATTTTCATAATTCATTATGGTAAAATATTAAGTTTAAATTATTAGATAATATAAATTATTATTATTAAATACATATAATCCATTTAAAAAAATTAAAATCACATAATTGGTAAAAGATAATTCAAAATAAATCCTACAGACTTCGTGAAAAATTCGGTTTTCATGAAGTGAATTTTTATGAAAAAATGATTTTATATTAGTTCTATGAATAATAATAATAAATTTATGAATATAAATTAATATTTATTGAAATATAATATATAAATTTAAAATAAACCATCCATTATTATAGTTTTTTTATGTAATTAAAAATTAGTAACATTATGCACTTTAAAATTATTTTCAGAATAATCCTGTTTTTTAACCCAAAAACAAACCTATACTAAAATACGATATCATGATGATTAAAAACTAATTAATTGGATTAAAAATAAACAAATAATTATTATTTTGTTTTAATTCATATTAAATACATAATATAACTTTTAAATTTCTTAATTTTCTAAAAATAAATGACATTTTTACAAAAATCAGTATTTTTTCACTATTCACTAAAAAAATCCATATTTTTAAAAAAATCCCAAAATTTCAACAACATTGAATTTTGATATGAAAATTGTAAATATTATATTAATTTTGTAAAAAAATTTTCTACAAGTTATAAAAATTAATTATAATATTTTTTAATTAAATGGAATAAAAATCATTTTTGAAGAAATCATATTTTTGATGAATAAAATTACTCTACTAAAAGTTGATTGATTATTTATTGAAAATTTATAAATTATTTATATTGAGTTGTATATATGTACATATATATATTTTATAAATTAGTTAATACTATTCATATGCACCAATTTAATGGCTAAGTTATAATGGTTTTACATATTGCTGGTCATTTATGCTTGATGTTGTGTCTCAAATATGATATCAAATATAGTTTTATTTTCTAAAATATGTGGATGTTAAATCATAAAACACTTTGATAAAATTTTTCCTCTCAATTTTAACCTTATCAATGTAAAATAGTTCTTGAAATTTGTAAATTCCTTTTTTTCGAAACCCACATCGTAAAAAGGGTTAATAAAACACCCTCTTGATAAGAGAGAGAGGGATATACAAAGGACATATAGAATAATACATTCTTGGTTTCCAAAAAGAATAACATAGGTGGAAATTAGATATTTGGACATGGAATAAAATCATAATTCCCAAATAATATTATAGGGAGATAGAGATCATTGATCACAAGAAAGTGAATGATCTAGAGAAAGTTAACAACCACAAAATCATAAACCAAAGTAGTGTGGAAAATGTTATTGATATCAGCAGAAATGTTTTTAATTAGAAAATATTTTGTTTAAAGATAATTTTACATGAGTTTAAGAATTCATTTTAAATATATTCTAGTAATATTAGGAAATATACTTACTTACTGAGTAATATTTCATTATTGTGTCAATTTCCACTACAATCTCGCCTTTTTCTCTAAACGATGTGTATTCAAGAAAAAATTTTCATTCTTGAAGTACTAAAATATAATTTTAAATATTACTTACCCATAAAAGGGATAATATAATATTACTTAAGTATTTATAAATTAACCAAAACCTTAATGGTTTGAACATGTAAATATTATTACAAAAATGAATAAACATTCAGATGATACATTAATCTTTTAAATTCAATATTAATAACCAATGTTGAAACTAAATCATTCCATGAGTGAATAAACATATATCATAAATAACATCAATAAAATAAAAATTAAATAGTATTCAAACAAAAATGGTTATATCATACATTTATTCTTATAATTTAAAAAATATGATGATATAATTTTGAAATAACTTTATTAATTTATCTTAAAGGATGTGGCTAAAGCCTCATTTTATTATTAAAGCAACAAAAAGACCCATTTTTTTCTCAGTAGAGGGAGAACCATTACATAGCCCAAATTCCTAGGGGCATGAAATTCCATTTTTTTCCAAAAGGGCCCTCTGGTGAATATCACTGCTATAGTACCCGAGTTGCTTCAGTATCAACACCTCTACAATACAGCTACTGTACCTCCACTATTGCAGTGTCACCACTGCTATCATTCTGATACTGCTACAGTACTGCTATAGTTCCCAGATACATTGATACTATAGTAACTTGGGGATTTCTTCCCTTACCAAAATTGATACTCGGCCTTTTGGATGCCAAGAAGGAGCTCTTACCACTTAGGTATATGTTCATTGGCAGTAACTTTAATCACTTAGTCACCAAATAACTTTTCAATCTCATGTTTTTTTATATTATAAAACTATTGTAACCACAATTACCTAAAAAAATAACATTTAGAACCTAAAGATTTTAAATAACTTAATAATAATGTTTACAAAATTTTAATGAATAATTTACATTGAATCAATGCTTTAAAAACACTTCAACCGTATAAAATTTCTCACAAAGTAATATAAATCACTTTAGGATCTCATCACTTAAGACTTTAAAGGGGTGTACACAACATTGAACATATGATAACCCTTAATCTTATATACCTAATATGGTATCCAAAACTATTAAGATAACATCACAAGGAAAATCCAAATCTCTAAAGTTATCTAAACCTTTCTTCTAATACCAACTATAACATCCCAAGATCCGCACTCCCGAATTTGGTGCTAGAAATATTATTTTTTAATTTCGGATTTATACCAATAATGGTGAACCAAATATCACCATAAAAAACACATAATATCAAAATGAAATATTTGATCAGCTATATTCTCAAGTACTAATTAGTTTTATCGTTTTAGAGAATTTAAAAAAACTCTTATATAAACCATACCCAAGAATCAAAGAGTGTATCTTTACCATTGTTCCTAGATTTTCATATTCCATATTAGGTCATAAATATCATAAAAATTATACCCTAATTTGTTTAGTTAATTCAAAATCATACATGATAACCTAGGGAAAATAAATCTAAAGAAGGGTGATCTGAAATACTCAGTAAGGGAAAACATATGAATTAACAATTGAATATCATCAGTGATCATATGAAGAGTATAAGAGTATGATGAAATAATCAGAGTCCAAGAGAAAATAATTATAATATTAATACCCATAAATACCTAGATCATGAAAAATTTAAACATTGAACAACAACTTAAAAAGCTAATAGTTATCAAAATCAATAATCTTGAGCCATGTCATATCAATTTTGATCATAATAAAAATTACAAAGCCATAGAAAGCATAAAAAACAATTTTTTATATTGGAACATCATCTTAATTAGAAACATATATAACCCTTACAAATGGAATACCCATAATATATACTTCCAAACCCAATAAATTATAATTCTATCAGGGTGCACCCATTATATAAGCTATATCGGGCTCACCCAGTTCTCTATCGGTGCATCCATTATATAATAATATCCAAAAACCATAATAGTAATAAAGTTAAAATAGATTATATTTAATCATAAAACTCAAAAAATATATAATTATTCATTTCAAAACATAATTAAACCCTGAAAAATAAACATTTTCTATAACAAAAACTTTGAAAAAGTATTAAAACATAGAAAAGAAATAGGTTTCATAATAATTTCTTTGAAATAAGATTATGCTATAGAAAAAAATGACATGTTCCATAACAATATTATTGAATCATGATTAACTCATGAAAATGAAATGGGTTCTATAAAAATATCTTTTAATCATGATCAACTGATATAAAATAAATGTGTTCCATAGAAATCTCATTGAAACATGATTAACCTGTGGAAATGAAGTGTGTTCCATAACAATATCACCGAAAAAAATCATCATTCATCATGAGAAAGAATTAGGATTGTGTTATTAAAAAATATATCCATTATAGAATAAGTAAAAACATTATATTAAATATTATATGGAAAATTATTTGGAATGATCATCTGGAACATTCCTTAATGAAAATCACTTTTTTTTTGAAAATTTATTATTAAAACTAAAAATTCATAATATTATTTGGAAATAATTCTATATGAAAATAAAATTGAAAAAATATAAAGGAAGATTCATAAATCATTAAAAAAATTCCTTGAGGAAAATATATTTTCCTCTTAAAAAAACTCCTTTATTAAAAATAAAACATTTTCAAAAATCTTTTTATTTGAAAATAACTATGATAACCTAAAAATGAAGCTTTAAAAAACATATAAAATATTTTTTAAGAAAAATATATTTTCTACTAATAAAAACACTTTTTAAAACATAATATAGTTTAAAAAATAATTTTATTTTATTATAACCTTGAATATTATAAATGAATCTTAAATGAAAATAGTGGTCATGATGGTGGTAAATTATATTCATTCAATACACATTAAAACAATGATTCTTGCCACATTTTTGGAAAAATCCAAATGGGCATTGTTTGGAAAATGATATGAAGATTCCATAGAATTTTATTTAAATGTAAAACATGGGTAAATATTTCATTAATTAATTATTTTAAAACTTTTTAAAACCTTTTTCAAAAAATTCATAGAAAACACGGTTTTAGGAGAAAAAGGGTTTTCGATTGATGGAAGAAATAATGATGATTTTTCATGAAAAGATTAATTTGAACTCTTTAGTACATAAAGAGTGAAAAATGAAGATAAAACATGTATTCTCATTAAATAAAAATAGGAGATAAAATTCATGATTTAATTGGGAGATGGATCATAAAATTTCATCATCAGAACCATAAACATAAGCAATCTTGATAAATGTTGACATTGTATCATAAAATCATTACCACTTTGGTAACATTGATTTGTAATCCCCACGAAGAAATAACATTAATTGAAACTTAAAATAACATGAGTATATAAAAATTAATGATATTTTATGTCAAAGGGGGTGTATGTACACCTCATAAAAGAAGATAGGTGTATAACATATGTATCAATAAAGGTAAATTGAGACAAAAATCTCTTACAGATTTGGTAACTTTTGAACTGTAAATCCATTAAATAAGAATCAAAAAATGAATATGTAAATAAAAATAATTTTGAGTAGAATCATAAAAATTATATTTATGGGTAGTATATACAACAAATAAAATAAATTGGCTATAAATATGGAATGTGTCTCAGAGATGTAAAAACTGAGACGAAAATCCCTTACCTTGAGTCCAGAATTTCCTTGTATTTCATTTATCTCATCTATAACAAGGTTACATAAATTATTTTACATATTAATAAAATTTTATATTATTAACACATAATACTTAAAAAATTTATTTTATTCCTTTTTAATTACATATTTTAATATTTAATTAGTTAATTTTGTGTCGGGTGTTTTGAGGACGTTTGGTTATTTATTTCAAAATGGGTTTGGTGTGTTGAATGTTTTCAAATAGGTACTTATTTAAACATATAAATAGTAATAATAATAATTAAATAATTATCATATTTATTCATAAATTATACTCTTAAAACCAATCATAAACAGTGGTTATAAAAAATGAATTGTGTTACTAACATAGAGATGGTAAGTTATGCATACGCAAAAGTAACGTTTCAGTTTTTCAATTATCATTATAGAAAGCATGTATGTATTAATTTATCTTTATATAATTATAATAATATAAAAATAGCATATAATTACTTATAACATACTTATATATATTATTATTGTGATGTGGTGATGAAAATAGAATCACACTGCTTCCTGGAAATGGTAGTCAACATGTAAACGAATGACATTATCATTTTACAGCACAAGAATGAAAATGATATATATTATCTATTATAATGATAAATATTTCATTTATGTAAATATAATTTCATTTATATCATATATATTAATTAAAATATCCTTAATACCTTCCATGTAAAGTGTCAGTGAAAAAATGAATAACATGATTTCGTGTGGTGGTAGTTCGCCGTACACACGAGCCACATTATCATATCCCCCACAGAATGGAAAGTAAAAATATATATCTGATATATTAACTCCATAAGTATAAATATTTAAAAAATATAACATATATAATTTAAATTCACTATTTCAACAAGCCATGATAGGTGATGATGGAAAATGAATGAAATCGGTTCGCGAGGCAGTAATATGTTGAATACACAAATGATAATTTCATATCCAATTTGTTGTAAGAGGATATGGATTTAGGTTATGAAACTAATGTAATATAATATTATTATATATGTTATACTATTTTAATAATATGATCATATTTTAATAATATTTAAAGGAGGTGGAAGAAGAATTAAAATAGAAAGACACAGTTAAGAATTTTACCACTTCTAAGACCACCTCATTAGGATTATACCTAATGTATTGATGGAATGTATTTATAACCAAAAATGTATTATAGGATTAGGGAATGAAATTTTAGAATTAATAATGGATGGTATTGGCCTAATAAAATTGTTTTTATGTTTTGAATAAGTTAGGAGAGTGGGCGGTCTTTCAAAAGTGAGGTGAGCATTACACTTGTAAATTTGGAAAATAAAAAGGTGTATTCACGTTTTTCACTTTAAAAAAAGATCAAAATATTGATAATTATATTTATTGAGACATTATAAGGTCAAAATAGGTCAATAAAATATATATTTTTTATAAATTTTAGGTCTTTTGGACCCTTATCGATTTAGTTTAACACTTTGAAAACTAGTTTTCACCTTAACCACAAAAATATATTTATACTATTATCACTATTAATTATAGTTTGAATTTTTTTGAACTTATTAGATAATATAAATTATTATTATTTCATATATGGAATCCATTTTACAAAAATAAAATTCACATAAGTGGAAAAAGAAAATTTAAAATTAATCCAACTGACATGATGAAAAAAGAAGGTTTTCAACATGTGTATTTTTGAAGAAAAAGATGATTTTATGTTAAATATATTACTTATAATAGTTATTTATTAATATAAATTAATATTTATTGATATATTTTATATAAATTTCAATTAATTCATTCCTTATTATGGGGTTTTTTATTAATTAATAATAAGAAGCATTCTCCACTTTAAAACAATTTTCAGAAAAATCTCATTTTTAAAACCCAAGACAAATTTATAAAAAAATCCAATATCAATTAGGTAAAAAACAAATTAAATTTATTAAATATAACTAAATATAAATTATTTTAGATTAAATCATATTAAAATTGGGACTTAAATTTCTTAATTTATTGAAAAGAAATGAATTTTTACAAAAATCCGTGTTTTCCCCTATTCACTAAAAAAATCAATATTTTCCATACAATCCTAAAATATATCAAAAAGTAAATTATGATTTGAATATTTTAAAAAATAACTTAATTTTATAAAATAAATGTTAAAATATTTCCAAAAAATAAATTATACTATTTTTTATGAAAATAAAAAAAATTATTAATGATGAAATCATATTTTTGAAGAATAAAATTACTTTACATAAAGGTGATTGATTATTACATAAAAAATCATCACTAATTTATATTTATTAGGACATATATATATATATATATATATATCTATTTCATAAATTAGTTAATAATATTCATTACACTTATTTAATGGATAGTTTATAACATTTATATATATATCGCGGGCTAGTTAAGGTGTTGCATGTCAAATATGCTCGCGAACATACATTTATTTTCTTAAATATCAGGGTGTTACATGAAAACCCAATTGCTGCAGCATAAATAACTTCGAAAATAATTGATAGAATATAAGGAAACATTATATCCTTAAAAATATGGTCATTGTTTACATCCAAGGCGGGGATCCACTTACTATTTATTCAGTTATGATTGTTTGTGAGAAACCATTGCAATTCAGAACCAACCACATTTAACATAGTGAACATTATTCTCAAACATAAAATAAAAAATCATAAATTATGAAAAATTGTCTCAGATATCACTTAAAATGGCACCTTTATTATCAATTATTAATCACTAATAGGGGGATCAATGATTCTAAATCATTTACATTTTATTTGTGAAAGAACCCCCTTAACCAATAAAAGTGAATTGTGATCATTTTTCAACACACAACACAATAGGGGGGGACTATTTTTTATGGTTAACCTCAAGAAATGAGAAGGCGAGTCCTTGGAATGATCCGGATTCTTTAGAGATCTTATGATCCACTATTTTCAACATGTGGGAACATTGATCATACTTTATCCTTGAACTCACATTACATCAAGTCCCTTGACTATGATAGTGCTTCCCATAATAAAATAGTGAATATAGAATTTGTTGTACCAATAAAAATAAATGTTTCTAGAAAAACCCTTAAAATGTTTACAAAGTTATCCTATTATCATTAATCAACCTATATATCCATAGATACAATATCGTCACTCAGTTATAATTTTCACAACAACTTCTTTTTCTTGGTAATTTTATCTTAACACTATATGTCTCAGTTTTTCATTTGAGACACCAAATGCACATTGACACCCTATTTTTTTAACTTTTGAATTTGAATTTAAAATTAATATTCAAACCATAAAATTATTTTTCAAGATTAGTGTTTTGATATTTAGTTCAGATAGATCCTGATCATCTAATTGAAATTGTTAGTTATTATAGTCTAAAATAACCAAAAAATACATCAGATAAAGACACATTAGATTTTTACTTTGAAAATTAATAGAAACACCCTTCTACGAAATACATATAGGGCTTATGGTGAAACCCTTAGGTTTTTAGTAGTTTATAAGAAAACACTATACATGGTTCATCATGGTCTACCTATTGTGTTATGGAGGATTTGAAATATCCAAAGCCACTGAAATAAAATGAGCTTCTCTATATGGTGTTTCCCGAGCATTATGATGTAAGAGTCCTTTGACTCAACTTCTTTTCCTGATTTTTTTTCATATTCTGGATATATTTTATTTTATATGGTTTATATACTATCATTTTACATTATATATCATGATTATATTTTTATTCATCATATATAATGTTTTATTTCAATTTCTATCTTTCAAGGTGTATTATTCAAAGGTTACAAAATTCATAAAGGGTTTTCATATAAATTTCCTTTCTGTGAGATATGTTTTATATCATGAACCTATATTCATTAATACGGTGTATATAATACTTCTTTGATTTATTAGATATTTTTTTCTTTAATTCATGGTATCTAAAATAAATTTTTATGTTATTTCTTTTGAGGTATTTTGATTTAAAAATATTTAATGGGTTTTCTTAAAAAAACATTTCCTTAAAGGTTTTAAAGTCTTTTCCCTAACACATTTTCTCTATATCCATATTATTTATATTTTTTCAAGAATGTTATTCTCTATCTCCAATGATTTTATAATGTCATGTTCAATGAATTTTTAATTTTTATAATGGTTAAAAAATAATCATTTATCATTTTTCATAAGGGTATTTTTTGAATTTCATTATATACTCTAAATGATTGTTCCTATCACTATATGCATGAAAAAATTTTCACCGTAGTATTTCCTTTACTTATTATTAAACTTCCTTTCTAAATTTACCTGGGTTATTAAAGAATTTCTGATTTACATTGATCTAGGGTTTTTTTATTTCTAAAATTTGTGAAAATAAAAGGATATTTCTCTATGTTTTTTCATACAATATTTCTAATGATTTTATAAAAGTATTTTTCATCTATGTCAACATACTATAATTATTTTCATGCTTAACTGGGGATATTATCTAATAATACATCCCTCATTCTTTCTCAAGATGTATTGTGATTATTTTTAAGGAAATTGTTATGAAATACATTTAATTTCAATGGGTTAATGAATTTATAAAGAAATAATGAATGATTTTATATATTTAATGAGGAATGTGAAACCCCCATTGCGTTTTATTCATTTTATGGTTATTGAACATTATATATGATGATAGGTGGGTCTTATATAGATATCCAATTCATTTGGTAAGTACTATTAAGTTAAATAGATATAATTTTCTCTCATAAAGACATTGGAATTATCAAGTTAGGTGATTCCATTAAGATACGATGTTG
Source organism: Viscum album (assembly GCA_963277665.1). Taxonomy (NCBI): domain Eukaryota; kingdom Viridiplantae; phylum Streptophyta; class Magnoliopsida; order Santalales; family Viscaceae; genus Viscum; species Viscum album. The sequence goes on along the minus strand of OY728143.1, from coordinate 1,185,924,296 downwards.
GGATTAACTAGGTAGGTTATTTCATTATGAAATATTTTTGAATTTTCCCTGAAGGTTATGCCTTTGTAAGAGTGATATTAATATGATGTCCCAAGTTTTCTTGATGTTAATTTTTTGGAATTTATTATTTATTAATAGATTGTTCTATGTAATTATTCATAAAAAAAGATAAAAAATATCAATTTTATGGATCATGGTTTTGGATTCATGCTTTCAGACTCTTTTTTACTCATATCACATCCATTATTCATTCTATAAATCATTATTTATGATATATGTTTAATTAGGTATAATTTTCTATGATGTGTTCATATACCATGAATATGATCTCATATCCAAATGTCTATCATATAAACACTACTGATTTTTTATGGTTGATCATATGTTTAATAGAATAGATATTAAATTTGAGGTATTATTTTGAGGAAATTTGAGATATATTTGTTAGTTCATTATATGAATAAATGATTGTGGATTAGATAACCCTTTGGGTTAGTATGTTATATGATATCGAGGAAAAATTAGTTAATTGGGAAAATGAGATAAATGGTTTCTAATATTTAGGTTACAAATTTGATCGGGCTTGTGTCGAAGAGATTTATGGTTTAATTATTGATGTAATGATTTATTTTACACATGGTTTCTTGTCATTATATTGAGGTTTTTCAAGATTATAGAATTACATCTTCATAAAATGGTTTATTTATATTTCATTTGGAATTATGTTCACTCATTCTAACAATTTTTTAATTATATATAATCATGAAGAATAACTTGTTAAAAAAATTCTTTATATAATGGAGAATATTACCTTTTTGTGGATCTAATGATCCATTAAGAGTTTGTTTTCATGATTTAGGAATGGAAAATTAATCTTGGATATTAACTATTTTAAATATAAGATAAAATTTATGAGGAAAATGATTTAATCAAAAAACCAAAAGATGATATTGTACTTGTGTAAATTAAATGGAATCAAGTATATATATTTTCTCAAATTCTCTTTCATAATGGTAAAATAATTCCTCTAACTTAAGAAATAAAATTATAAATCTATAAAATATTATATGGAATACATTAGCTAACCATCAAGGCACAATTTAGAAACATATTCATAGGTATGAGTCTTATAAAAGTAAAAGCATGGTTTAATAAAATAACAAAGAAGGTATTTATATACACTTACATATATTTCTTTTATCTTTTACCCTAAATTTATTCTATTAATTTTATTTACTTTCAAGGTTCCATTATTTGGGATTTAATTGAAAATAATGTGTTTTTATTCCTCTTTTACCCTATTAAATATATTTTGATAGTGTTTTACTTATAATGTTCATAAACCCCTTCCATAAGAAATCGAGATAAAATCCCAAGGAAACAGTTTCTTTAATGGGGTAGAATGAAACATCCCAAATATTATTAATATGATATCATTTTTATGGTTTAATAATATTCAAGATTATCAGTTTATATATATGTTATAATCACACACACATACACACTGATATATATATATATATATATCTGTGTGTGTGTGTGTATGTTTATAACAAGTTTCAAATGATATTACATAACCAATTAGATACCAATTGTCAGTTTGAAATTATTATATTTATACTGTGATAGAAAATTTGTTCCATTTAAGGGTAAAATATATTTTATTAAAATGATTTTTTATGATATATTATAAATTTATAATGATGTTAATTATATAAATTCATATTCATACTTACTATGTGAAATAATTTTATAATGGTACGAAACATTGATATGGTTTCTCATTTGTAAAGAAACATGATTTATTTTAAATAAAATGTTTTCCAAGTATTGTATGGTTAGATTTAAAATTTAATTTTATAAATTTTAAAAATTAAATTTAATAAAATTTACTTTTTATGAATAATCATATAAAAGTCAATTTTTGATAAATTTTTGGGGGTATTTCAAAAAAGGTTGATTTATGGGTTAAAAGTGATTTTTTAAATACCATGACTTTTAGGACATGATTTATAAATTTAAAAAACCTTTTTATGATTAAAATATGAATTTAAGTAGATAAATAAATTATTTAAAAAAACTATGTTTTTATTTATAAAGTTATGTTTAGAATTTTTGGACCAAAGTTATATTTATTTTTAATAAAAAAAATTTTAGGATATTTTCTTAATTAAGTATTCACAAGGTATCAAAATAATTTTTATTTATTTTAATGTCACATAACACTCATTTCTTATTCATAAAAAAATTTCTTGTTAATAAACACTATACAATATTTGGATGTAGACTCCAATTTATGCATAAAAAATAAATTTCTCTAAAAATTGTTTCTATTATGTTCAGCATAATTAAAAAGTTAAGGCCGAAGCCTCAGTTTATTCGGGGAAGGGGCTAAATTACAAATAAAACTAAGAAACAAGCAGTACAGGGATGAACTCAGTGAGACTCAAACTCGAGACCTCGCCAAGACCCACAGGAGCAACTACCAACTGAGTTGCACCCTAGGGGCTATGTTCAGCATAATTTTATTAAAATTAATTTTTACAAAACATAAAAATTGAATTTTATAAATAGTATTATAATTTGGAATAATCATATTTAAATTAGTTAATAGGTTCAATTTTATTTGTTTTTCTTAAAAATAAGTTACCATAGTAAAATTTGTCACCATGGTAAAAGCTAAAAAATGGAAAAAGTGTTAAATCAAGGGCTAAAGACTAAAAATATTACAAAAACCATTATTTTATTGAGTGTTTAGAATATTTTTCGAATTATATTTTATCCATTCTCAATTTTTATAAATTTTGGAACCACATTATTTTAATATGATATTTCTTTTAGATTTAGAAATTAATATTTAAAAAATTGTTACCCATTTCACTTTTTATCCTCAAAATATTCTTATAATAAGGATATGAATGAGAATACAATATTAATGATTCTAGATTCCAATATAATTATTAATAAATTATATTTATTTTATTAATTTATTTTTAATTTTAAATAATCATATAGTTATTTAAAATGCTTTCACAACGTTGATACAATTCATGTGTAAGTAATATAAATGATAAAGTAAAGGGTTTAAAAAATATTAAGTCATATTATTTTGACAAACTAGATACTTTTAGTAATTTAAGGTATAAATATTATATTTAATAATTAATTATAATTTTTAAATTAAAACCCAATGGTTATCTAGATATGTTTAAGCCAAATTATGTGAATAGTATTGAAAATGAATTTTAATGGAATTTAAAGTTATCTAGTATTTTTTTTAAAATACTTTAAAAATAAAAAATATATATTTAGTCTAGTGGGTGAGAAATTGTCAAAATTATCATACGTGGTCCATTTTAGATCCAATTTCATCTTTTTAAATTTCATTCTTTACCCTTAAAGACTTAATATTTGTGAAAATGAAATTGATTTTTTAATATTAAATAATACAAAATACAAAATTTTCAAATACAAAAATTAGATTTGTTACCTCTTATAATTATACTAAGAAAACCATTATAAAATTACATTTCCATGTTCTTAATCCCCTGGTGTGAACATTAACCTCTCTTCTAAAGGCCTTAATTTCAATCAAATGGGGTATATGAATGGAAGATGAAATTTTCTTAATCAAGTTCTTTAAAGTTTATTTTATCTTGAACATGATAAAAATTAATTATAACTGTACTAATATAATGAAATAATTATTATTTGTATCCTAAAATGATAATATGTTGATGAAAAAACCATTATTTACCTTCCTTCTATCCATTTAAAAATGAAAACTTTGCTCGTGTTACGTGATGACTAGTGTCTCTATGAATGACATGTTTATTTTTTCTTTTACACTTCATATGGATAGTTATAAACATGTATTTAATTAATAAATATGATTTCTAAAACATTATTATGGTTCTATAAAATTAATTTCTTCATTTTAATAATAATAATAATAAATAGTCAATGTAAAATTTAATCGCAAAAAATTATCATACCTAGAAACTTTGAAAAAAATAACTTATTACTATCATATTCAATTTATCTTATTAATATACCTATTATTGACTATGATTTATCAGTGTCATGAAATATTTTTTAATACAATAATCTTTAATATATGTGATATTATTACAATACAATGGCATTTTCTTTCTTATTTGATAGTTATAATGTGTTCCTGCTTGGGTTGGTTTTACAAAATATATGGATGATGTTGTAATGATTATGTCTTGAATGACTAAAAAGATATAAATTATATTAATAAGATACAATAATGTTAAATTTATTATATTTTTATAGTTATATAGTGTTAATATTCAAATGTATATTTACTTATAAATTCAACTAATTTGTTAATTAAATAATTACTAAAAAATAATTTTTAGGCGTTACATGAAAACTATCCACAAAAGTTCCCTAAAAATTATTTTGGACACTACAAATATATAAAATACCAGAATTAACATAACCTGAATATTATAGAGATGATGAACCCATGAACAAGACTCAAGGATCAGAAATACCAAACCAAATAAAGTTAGGGAAAAGAAAGATTAACACTCAAATATAAATTTTAACAATAAAAAATTAATATATAGGTAAAGAGTAATGATAAATGTATGGACTATTGTAAACTAACGTCTAATCATGTAGATGTCTGATGTAAGGGAAATCCTAACTCAATTTTCATTCATTGGGTTATATCACTTATCAATTGACTATGTCATGACATGATTATGTTTGTTATGGAATAATATTTATTTATATTTCATTTATTTTTTTTGGATTTAAATTTGATTTACATATTCACTTCATTGATTGATTCTTACTTCAAATGATACAATCTTTGTAAGTAGTTTTTATCAATTTCCCTTTCTTGAGATATGATCAATATTCATTAATTATTTTTTTATGTGTTGTGTATACTACCTATGAGTGTATTTTGAAATTATTTACATATATTTAAATATATTTTTGAAATCAATATTATTTTATCTTCAATGTGTTTTTATTTAAAAATCAACATTGTGATAGGGGTTTTGTGGTCTCAGTTTTAATTCCTTGAGATATATTTCATATTGTGGAACATGTTTCTTTTTTATGTGGAATTATTTTTACCAACTAAACCATGAATACATTAAATAATTTTTCCATGTAATTCATGTGATTTGAAAATCCAAATCATATTCTTTCTTTAATTTTATTTTTATTCAAGTGTTATAATCTCGTAAGGGTTCTTTATATCAATCTTCTTTCCTTGTGAAACATTTCATGTTTTGAAGCTATTTTATTTCATATGTTGTATCTAAACCACATGTGAAATTATATATCCTGATTATATTTTTATGGGTATTATTGTTTTATTTCATTTTATATCCATCGTGGAGTTTTTATATAAAGGGTACCAAAGTTGTAATGGTTTTTTCTCAATTTTAATTTTTTGATACATGTTTCATATTATACACATATATTAATTTATAATGTGTATGCACATATAATTTGATATATTATATAAATTTTATATTTAATTTATGGTATCTAAATATAATTTTCATTTTTATCCTTTTAATATATTTTTATTTAAAATTTTATATATGGGGTTTTATTAAAAACGACTTTAAAGATTTTTAAGACTTTTACCTAAATCTTTATACTCTATATCCATATTATTTATATTATTACAATAATTTTATTCCCTAAAACTAAACGATTCCTTAATCTATTTTCAATAATATTTTACTCTTTGTAATGGTTTGAAAATAATATTTTTGTAATTTTTTTTCTGGTTCGTATTTAACATATTTCATTAATGTGTTGAAATATTATTTTTAATGTTTTCCATATGAATTATTTTTTACAAAATTATTAAATTTACCTATCATTAATAATTCTTTATATATTTCAATGGGGTTTCAATGAATATCATATTACCATTTTTTGTGAATTTTTATAGAAGGTACCAACAGAAAGGGATATTTCATCTTCTTTTACAAATCATAATTTTAATGATTTTATAAAATTAGTTTTCATATACATCAAAATTATTTAATTATTCATACAATTCAGTAGGGATATTATCCAGTGATACCATTCAAATTCATTCTCTAGATGGATAATGATGATTTTATTAGGAAATTATCATGAGACTCATTTATTTTCCATGGGTTAATTAAGATATGATGGAATGATGATTGTTTTTAGGTGTTTCATGATGAAAGTTCAATACATTATTTGTTTTATTCACATTATGGGTTTTGGGAAATTTTATATGATTATAAGATTATTCAATGTAATTATTAAGTTAATAAGATGAAATATATTTATGTTATGGATTATAATTATTGAATCATTTAAGAAAACTCATTTTTACTTTTGTCATATAGAAGGATTCATTCTAGGGATATTGACTTATGATCTATAATTTATTGTTGATAATTTTATTATTATGTGTTCATATACATTGAAAATGTTATCATGCCCAAATTTTTATCTTATGCTCAATTATTATTTTCTATTGACATCACCCTTATTGAGTGTTTATCTCAAATTTCACATGTTTACATTTTCACATGTTATAAAGATGAGTATTATATATGATTTTTATATATGGTTATCCCGTGTGTAGAATTTTTTATGACTTATTGAGGGAATATTTTGTAATAGGATGTTCTTGGTGCAGTGTAAAAAATTACCACTAGATAAGAATGATAAAAGTTTTTTTTTAGTGAAAGGGTTTTCCCATTTTCCTAAAAGTCTAAATCTAAATGGTATTGGGTATGCAATTGAATCCATGTAGGTTATTGATATTGTAATTTTGGTCTCTTCAGTTGGTATCAAAGATAGTTTTAAATAATATGTTTTTTATCATTAGATAGATGTGTACATGTCTTGGGAATTATATATTAAAATCGATATTCTAGGATAATGATATCCAAAATAATACCAACCCATTCTAGTTTAGCCTCTCCCCTTATTCCTCCTTCATCACTTCCTGGTTGACACCAATTAAAAGATTATCATGGTCATTCTACAGTTGTAATACCTCCTTCAATATTTTCCAAAACCCCAAATCAATTCTACTGAACATGTCCACCCAAACATTTCCATCTTTAGATTACTTCATTACATAAATTTTGAACTCCAACTAACCTCCAATCGATGTAAGAAAAGAGGCAATGAAATGATTATTATTATTATGTTACAATTAAATCTGAAGGATGATTATACTAAACCAAACCATTACCTACATTCACTAGTGTCTAATTGTATGAAAAAAATCTAACAACATCTTAGATAATATTTATTAGTATCATGGATACTATCTATTAAGCAAACCAAATTATACCCACTAAAACTTACAAGGGTAGAAACAAAGTTACTTTTATAAAAAAAATCAAAAAATATTAAAATTTAGAAGACTTATTACAAAATATGTCACAATAAAATGAAAAAAATATAAATAATTAATAAACAAGACTATTCGAATACAATTCTAGAAGGAAATCAAGGGAAAAAAATAACACAACTGTATGTTGTTCTAACTTGTCTCTAAATCCATGGGGGGGGGGCACTACAATTCCTTTATTTTAGTAAATATATGATGATTACAATTAATCAATCTCTCCCTTCCAATTAATGATATATCCCTCTATAATATAGTAATACCCATCTGGTGTGACCAGTTATCTCCATCTTTTGATCCTTATAGGATAACGTTCACCTTTATCAGTATCTATAGATTAAACCTATATCCTTTGATATAATTCCACTGAATTAACTCTTCCAACTACTCCAATTTTCATGGTCTGAATATCTCACATGATGAATCCTATAGAACATTCCTTTTCCACACACTATATACATCCTAAATATCAACTCTAAACTTTTATAAAACCTTCTAGTCATGTTGAAGACTTTAAATCATCTGATGTTATCATTAAAATAGATCTTATAAAAATTCTATATCCATAGATTTTCACTATATAGTATCTGGATAATTGGACCTATTACTGATGATTCCAAAGTTTTCATATGGTCTATAATAAATTAAAATGTTCAAATTCCACTATTTTGTAGGGTAATTCCCATGTCCCTAAAAATAATTTCCACAAAAAAACCATCAATATATTACTTGGTAAACATTTTTCTTAGGCTTTGTCACTAAATACCTCATTAACCATAAAGACACTCCTTCCAATCTTGATTATTTTGTTACAGAAATAATGAATTCCTCATCATTCCTTCCTACCATGCCCGCCCAATGGAGGCACTACATCAACATAGTACATCTCATAAAATGACATTTTTCAATATGTATGATGGATTAAGAGTCCTTTATTTATCTCATATATCTATAAATATTTCCTTAAAAAACATCTAGTTAATGTGATACTTTTGTTAAATATGGATCATACTTGAATGAAACATCATATTTTTGGATAATTGAATCACACATTATGAATAAAAAAGAATCCCATTAACTTGATTATATTGAAGATCCTTAATCAACCCCTTTATCCAGATCAAATCACTCCTTTCTTCCATCAATGCTACTTAATTTTATTTTTTTGTTAAGAGTAGAACAAATAGTTTAATTTTTGATAACATACTAAAATTTTTCCTTCAAAAGTGAACTCGTATTCAGTAGTTCTTGTATAAGTGTATTCATCTCTTTAAAAGTCAAGGTATACAAAACCTTGTAACAAATCATTCATTATAAAGAAAATTACCATGCTTTAAGAACCCCTTATGTATTATATAATCTAATTAATATCCTCAAAAATTTATATTATAGGTTTTTACATGTATTTTCTGACAACACCCTTTACTTTTACAATGTATACATGTGTATAAATTTTGGAATACATAAAGCTTCCAATAACTAATTAATATAAAATATTTTCTATTTACATTACCTCATATTCCATTAATAGTGCCTTGTCCTTATTTAGATTAAAATTTTTATCTGGGGGTGCGGTCGTCAGTATTTCATTACCCATGTCGAAGTGCTCTAATACCTTCTTAAAATAATATAATAGGCTCCAGTACTAAGTGTAATAACATATGTCACACTATTTTCATCCAAAAAATCCATTTCTATAGACTAATATCTTACTTATCAAAGCCTTAAGGTAATTCACCATTTAGTTCATTGATCCTCTATTTAACTAGAACTATAATCAACATATCATCAACATAGAGACGTAGGATGATGAAACTCCCACCATCAAACAACATTATTTAACACAAATGGTTATAAATTCTCTAAAACAACATGTAATCCTTCATGAAGTCATTGAAATTGTAATTCAAATTCCTTAGAACCTTCTCTAAACTGTAAAGACTCTGGTTGACATTTCATAAAAGATCATGGTTTCGGTGCACGAAAAGTTCAATAGGATACTCTATATAAATTTCTTCATCTAATTCACCATGAAGGAATTATTTATTCACATCCAATTACTCTAGATGAATTCATTCCATTACAACCACACTCCACACAGTCTAAATAGTCATATTTTTTACTACAAATGTAAAAATCATTGAGAAATACACACATTTTTTTGGTTGAAACCCCTTTATAGACAACCCGACCTTATACCTTTATTCAAAATCTACTTATTTATTCACCAGTAATCTCATTTGTTTTGATGATCCTTCTTTCCAAATGGTATCTCTGTTATTTTTTATGCTCAATAAACATGGTAGGAATTGATTTTATCCTTCATGTTTAACAACCAATATTTTTATTCATTTTAACATATATCATCTCTCAAGATATTACACTCTCTATCATCTATTAGAAGAATGTAGTATAGATCATATTCATACCACGATACATGAAACCTCACTCCAGTAGATCAACTAAACTCCCCACATGTTTTGGAACCTTTTGGTACTATAACTTCTAGAGATTTATCCTTCTGAAATATTATTAATATTTAGTAGTCCCATAGCTCTCTACTAATTAAGGCCTTGGAAACACCATTAAAAATTTTCTACCTCTCTAAATATCCCCTAGATAGTCTGGTGTTTCTGGTACATGCGTGCCTTCAGAATTGATTGGAACATCTATATTTTATGTAAATCTACTCAATTAAACTTCAAAGGTTGATTAGAATTTTCTCCCATCATAACTCTCCACTATGTTTCAATCATTCAAAAAACATCTTCAATAAAGATCATATTTTGATTATTAAAACCTTTTGAAGGTGTCTCAAAATTGAATACCAGGATCGTTATCCCATATCCTACAAAGTAATATTATAAATACTTAGAGTCAATCTTTCCTCTCTCCTTGTAATAAATATAGATACATGGGAGTGCAATAATGAATTTTATAAGGGTGAAGTCAACCATCCTTCAAGAACAACAAGATTCTGATAGTTCCAACCCTATCTCTGGTGAATGACTCTAATTGAGTAGGTATGTTACAAAATTCACCACTTCTTCCAAGAACACCTTGGGTAACCCCATATACATTATTATAATTATTTCTCATTGAAGGAGAATCTGGTTCATCCTATGAATAAATCTGTTATGTTCTAGAGTACTTGGTATGTTCTTCTAAACTAATATAACTTTATACTAATATAACTTCCTAAACCCTATGTTTTCATACTCACCACAATCTTTTGATCATAAAAATATAATAATGCATCCAATATCCCTTTCCCCCATATCTCTAAATTGAATAAAAAGTATAAAAACCATATACCTGTTCTTGAGAAAGCAAACCCACAATTTATATGTTTCATGTTGATTTAGGATTTGTAGTAGAGTGATCCTTCATGATAATAAACTAGATACAGTCACCATACATCTATATATATAAACTCTAACATCTGAATCTTTTACATCTAACCTTTTGTTTAATCCAGAAAATTTATTACCCATATGTTCTATACATTATTATTTTGGCCTTCAGAATCCCTTTAGAAGCTTGGAATTTTATCCCATTATTACTAAAGAAACCTAAATGGTCAATCCAAAACATCATAGAAGTTACTTATATGACATTTATCTAATACTCATATTATCTATAAAGTCCCAACCTTCACTCCTTTTACTACATACATGGAACTAACTTGAATATTCTAGGCTCCACATACGGGTTTAGTATCAAAACCCATGTTTTATATCTATATAATGGAAATTATGTTTTCCTTTGTCCTAGGATTTTCTGTACTACTTGCAGATCTTGAATGATTTAGTTCTTTGTATAGATTGAAACATCTCCCATACCAAATACCTCAATAACATTTTCATCCACCACATGAACTCCACTAAACCTTCAATAAATTTAATTCTTCATACTTCTACTATCAAATATTTATTGAAATGAATCTCTAGAGTCTATCACCCAAGAATCAAGTGAATTATAATCATTTATGAGTAAACCACTCATGACATCCAATACAGGATTCAAAGACCCAGTTTTGATATTTTACCTTATAGAGTTTAATATATTCTCATTTTAATATTTATTAAGGTGACATTTATTCCCAATATTACATCATATAGGACCACCTTTCTCTGAGAGACTACTACATAAGAATATACTTCATTTACCATTATTGTAAAAATAATATGCTATGGCCCATTTTAATCCTTCTAGGATATATAAATTACAAGAATATCCTATATCTTTTTCTAATAAATATACCTATCCAAGATCAGGTCTCAAAAAGCAACAAACAAATGGTCATTATTTCTACATGGCAACAATGACATTAAAATCCCATGATTCAGTGAATGATGATAGTAAAAATAGTGCCTTCTTTGGACCTATAATGTTTACCTTTACTAAATCTAACTGAATTCTTATCATGTTAAACCCATTAATATGATCGATATAATAATTCTCTTATGAAATCCTCATGTTTAATAGTCAACATAAGGGGGAAACATTGTTTATCATCAGGGTATTCATAAACATGAAAGTGAGGGTCATTATAAGTACTTATGTGCTCTTAAACTTACAAATACAAAAATCCATGTTTTTGAATAATGTAATCCATAAAAACCCCAATGATTTAGTGTCCATCCAGTATCGCTCTTCCTTCTATAACTCTTCCATCTTGTTACTCATCAATATAATATCAGAGACATTTTTTAGTAGATAATCTTCCAAACACATTTTTTAGATGCCAAAATACATTCTATCAAATTTTTCTACTCAGACCTTACCCTCTTCAGATTATATCCTTTCAAAAATTGGGAACACCTATTAACCTCCAATCAGTGTAAGAATATAAGGTAATAACCACTTATTTATAATCTATTATAATGAAAAGGGATGAATAATACTATTAAACTATGATCTTGGAGACATTAACTAGGGTATAATTATCTAAAACACTTTGACCAAATCTTGAATACCACCTTTTAGGCTCATGATGAACAACCTATTAGCTAATTGAACATTATCCACTAGAAATTATAAAGACATAAAAGTGATGATTTTAAGAAAACACTAAAAATATTGGAAATTGGAATACATATCACCCATACCACTACACTGTAATAAAAAAGAATTATATGATGAAAAAAAGACTATTATAAGAACACAATAAAAATAAATATAGGTAAGAGAATAAAAAAAGTGTATGCAGTTTAGAATTTTTCCTAATAAATGATAAGAACACTATAAATCCATTATTCCCATAAAAACATGATTATTTTAATCACTCAATATACCCATTCAAATGAATGATATATCCCATTGTAATATATTATTACCAAGATCATGTGACCATTAGTCACTATAACCTGATCTTTATTTGATGAAGTCAACTTTGTTCGATCTCTACAGATAAACCCTCTTTTTAATAAAATACTTACATTACCTCAAATCCTCTATCTAATCCACTTTGCATGATATAAACATCTTGTAACATGAATCCTATAAAACATTCATTTTTTTCCATTTACCATATCTAACCCAATAATCAAGGGTAACTTCTGATAGCACCTTCCAACTATGTTGTTTTCATTATTTGGTATAATGGTATCATTTGAACACATAACCTAAAAATCAATTCTACATAGATTATGGACATCTAATATTTGTATTATTAGAAGTTTTGTTTCCATATATTCCATTCCCATATAATTTATCAAACATTAGACCCTCAAAATTCATCTATATGGTCAATAAATTTCATTGGACTAAAAAATTGATTCCATATATGAAACCAATCATAAAGCCAAGAAGAATTATTTTAATTTCATTCTTTAATTTTATGTTTAACAAAATTATTCCCACTGAGTGTGTTAATTGATTTTCATTGGATGTTTAGTCAATAAGGAAAACTGATAGAAGATAGAATATGAATAAACTTCACTTCATGGATAAGAAAATAATGGAGGGGAAATATTCTATTATTCATTATATCTAAATAAAAATCTTGAATTAAATAATTATTTAATTTATTTATTCTATTTCCCTGTATGTGTAACTAATATTTGTATTTTCACAATTAAATATTGGGGAAAAGTTTGGGTATTTTCCTATTTGTGTATTAGAGTATTGGAGATAGTGTTTTCCATAAACTATAGGGGAAAAAATTTAGAATACTTGGAGTCTTATGTCTATAGTACCATATAAATAGTGCATAATTAAAAAGGATTTAGCTGAATACTATTTTGGAATGTATTCCCTGGATAAAATCAATTTTGAGTAACTTGTTTTCTATGAAATAGTAAAAATGAAATGACTTATTCTAAATAACTAATTGGATAAGGCCTTTTGAATTGGACTAAAATGAGTAAATAAAAACAAAAATATAAATTTTATTAAATAAAATGGATCATGGTTAATTTTTGAAAAAGAAAATTTATAAATAATATTAATGTGTAGTCTAAGAACTAATAATACAATATTGATTCCATCAATAGTTATTACAATTAACCTATATCCCCCCTACTTATTAAAATGTTTTAGTTCCACACATACTATACACAGACTAATTTTAATGCATAATAAATGATAGATAATAAATATATGAATATTTTTCCCTATATATCTATGATATGTTATAGATGGGGGAATACCAACTAAAACAATAGGATAAAAATGATGTTATATGATTAGTTATATAAATATGAGTCATTTTTGAGAGTAATTGGTGAATGGGATGAAGATATTGAGTGAGAGGGATTTTCAACGGAGTTTCTTACTAAAATACTGATTTAAATAAATCCTTATCATTTAAAATCCATTGTCCCAAGTCATGGATGAGATAAAAATAATATTCCATTGTATGTTAAAATTTTGCGAAGAGTAATTATTGTTGGATTATAATCACTCAAGTGAACAGAAATTTGATTAACACATTATTTTAGTTTATTTCTTATATAATTTTAATTATTGTGTTCTATTTCTTTGGAAAACTGCAATAATTATTTCATATTTTTTTTTATATTTTATGAATTAAAAATTTATATTGATAATTTATGCTAGAAATTCATTTATTCCAGATATGTTTAAGTGACTAAACTACAACCTGATTTTAATGGATAATCCAATAAATATTTGATTTTTTATTGATGAAGGTTAGATAAATATATAGGATTGAATAGAGAAATCCAAAAACTTCACTTTTAAAGAAGATGAATACTTGCAGTAATGATGTATATGTTATTATTATAGAATAGGTTTTAAAACCAATATAGAGAGTGAAGGATTAAAATTTTGTCTTCAATTATAATTCAAATAATGATAGCACTAAAATTAACAACCATGACACCAAATTAAAATGAGAAATCCATATGATAAAGTTTGAGTTATTAGTTAAGATAATGAGATATATATAATTCCATTTTTGCTGAATTTTTTGGAAAAATATAGACACCAACAAAAGATTAATTCCATTACAAATTATAAAATGTGCATGGAATGTTTAGAACTTTGAAACATAAGCGAATTAATCAACTAATTAATTTAAAAATTCAAGGAAATTTCCATAATATTTAGAATGTGTTATCTAGAATATATAAGATTGATCAATTTATGACATCGCTTGATAAAGTATACAGACATGTGGGAGATGTAAAATAAGGGATATTTGGGTGTAAAAATATCTAATTGAATATAGAAATCATATGAAAACATATAAAAATGGAATCTAATCTAGTGTATAGAGGTTAAGGGAATGAGAGAGAGGATTATGTAGTTTTTATATGAATTAGGGAGATGGAAATTTTGTTGCAAGATTATGAAATTACACATGTAGTTATTATAATACACATTGATTAAGAGGAATTATCTCATAGTTAGGTAAGGCTTGAGAGAAATTCAAAAAAGAATACCAACAATATAAGAAATGAATAATAATTCACTAAGAGGGTTGAAAATTGGAAAAGTTACAAAAACCTATAGGAATAGGATCCGTAACCATTAATCTTATTAGATAATATATTTTACTACTTTTTTATTTTATGAGAATGAGTTTCTAGGAATAATATTGGGGATATGGTAGTGTGTAGTTAATGATACTAGTGATTGCTTCAATTAACTAAATACATGATTTTTCTTTTATTTGAATGTAATTATTTACTAACCTGATAACTTAGTGAATGAATCATGGTCAAGATTGATGTAATGGTAGTGGATGTATATCATGATTACTAAATTGACAGACTTGGGGATCTATTGTGGGTCATTCACCTAAAAACTCAAGATAAAAAATAAATTATAAATTAGAGGACTTGAACTTACTTAGTGTAAATTGTACATAAAACATAATAGGGTATTGTTTTTGTACTAAGGATCCTAAGTGTGTATTATTTACATACTCATGGTATTGAATGATAATTCTAGTCTTGACTAATGGAATTCAAGTAAAAGTTGTTAGAATAATAAATATGTCATAAAATCACCTATATTTAATGATTTTAAATTCAATATTTTATCTACAATACTCATTCAAAAACATTCCAATTACTTATAAATTGATACATAGAATATATTTAAATTTTATGTAGTATAAAATCATAAAATGTACATATTTTAACTAAACTACATTATAGAAACTCAATAAATATGATAAAACCCTGTATAACTCAACTACATAAATATATCCTGAAACTTATTTCTAAATTTAATTAACTAAATTTTATAACATCAAATATGTTGGTAGTGAAACAATTTATTATATAAATATTAATGCTGTTAACAGACCCTGAAGACCTATGTAAAATGAATTTTACATGTCTATATTAGAAATTTCCAATCACTATATGTAATCTAGGATGGGAAACATGATGATCATTCAAGGGTTCATAAAACACATATTTTATGAGATTATAAAAAAGTTTAAACCATTATATATGAATTTTGAGCTTATAGATGGAATTTTAAAGTATATATTAAAAACCCTTATGTAGAGTTATTGAGATGTGAATATAAATTAATTTTCCTAAATTGGGAGAATTTATATTTCATTGTACCAGAATGTATTATTATTTTCCACCAAATTTATAAAAATGGCCTTAAAATATATCCAAAAAAGATTAATGTGATTACTGATTAATTAGATCCCACATCGATATAAGGTATTATAAGTTTTTTTAGGATATTAATGTTTTGATATAAGATATATAAAATATTTTTTCTTGATCTATTGAAAATTATAACACTTATTAGTGAAGGAATTATTTGTTTCAATTGATTAATCATGCATCAAATCCTTTAAAAATCTAAATGAAAACTTTGTGGCTATGATTACATGTAATTGTAAATAACCATTTAAACTGATATGTGACGTTGACAATTATGTAATGAGAGCCTCACTTAGAAATTGATGTGATCATATTTCTTAGCCTATATATTTCACTATTACCATTATTTATGAATAACTCAAATACATAATAATATAAAAATAATTACCAAAAGTAACATTTGATTTTGAAAAGTTTAGACCATATCTTGTTCTCTCCAATGCGACTTTATAAAAAAATCATCTAGTATTTAAATAATTTATAGTAAAAAATTTAAAAACCCATGTTTGATTTATTATATCATAACATAGTAAGAGTTTTAAATAGAGATTATGGATAACAAGGCCTTTGAAAAAATTATCACTAATAATAGGTCAAGGATGTAATTTTTCATAATGGACAAAGAAATTGATCTTGATATTGACGATGAGTTTATAAAACATAATATATTTCAAATTTTTATATATACTTATTCGTGGTTCATTAACTTTTATAACTAATTAGATAGAGAATAACTATATGTTATAGAAATAACAGATAAAAAAAAGAGAATTAATCATAGTGAATTTACAATGTTTGAGAAGAATACCCTATTTTATTTTGAGGGGAGAAAAAGTTCCCTATTTTCAGAGAGATATATATAGATTTTGGGTACAATAAATCCAAACATCTAATTACAATATCAAAAAACATATTAATGATTTAAAAACATCATTCCATAAATTCCAGAGTTGTAACTAACTTCTCTCTAAAATAAATATTTATCTCTTCCACATGTACATCAATGAGAAATAGATGAAATCCACATGTATAGATAAATCCTATGTGAACAATTTCTTTATATGACCCCATGTGAACCCTACATGAACTATTAAATTATGACTCCATGTTTTCCATGAATCCATTGTTCTTGTTTAAAATTTTAGTGTCGTTTATCCATTGAACAATCATCTATTTGGGTAGGGGTGTCTCCTACTAAAACTCACAAAAAATTATCATAAAAGTCAAATTATTGAGTTAGTTTCTCAATGTAAATATTGGACGAAATTAAATTAGGATCTTATATCTCAAAAATCTATCCTATTTCACACAAAATAGAATAAGAAATTATAAATTTATGTATAGATCTATTTTAAGTATCATCCCTTATTATTAAAGATAGGTAGAGAATATATCATTATAATTTATATGTTGAGTTATAAAGTAAATATTTTTCTATTTTTTTTGAAATTATCACCCAAAAAAAGATATAATGATCCATATAAAACAATCACTATGATCCTACAGGGTGGATTCTTTTCTCCTACTCCTTATAGAGGTGCATGCTATTACATTTCTCTATGTAATCTATATCAATAAATAATAAATATCATATAGAAGAATGAAATTATGCATACCACAATTCTATATGTGGATAAGATTTAAATATGGGATATTGAATTCATATTTACCTTTTTAACACCTTAGATAAGATATACTTCTATTTATTAGATTGATTACATGTTAATGTGGGTAGAGTTCAATGAAACAGGAATACAAACAACTTATTCAGTAATGAAAATTGGGGAAATATTTTATTATGTCACATTGAAATACCATAATTAATCATTAAGTATAATTGATCACACTTCAATAAAAATATGTTTCAAAAACTATGTAATGAATCAGCCTAGGTTGACCTGACACGTCCCCCGACTTAGCTCTCCACAATCTCTAAAGCACATTACTAATACCCATGGACTAGAGACAAGCTACATTGTATAATGTATAAAATTTGGGAGTGATTTTACCCTTTTAATCTAAATTATCTCAAAACATTGTTATAATGAACCAACTTAGGTCAACCTAACACATCACCCACACTGGCTCACTACAAGGCCCGAAGTGTATTCCTGATCACCAGGGTTTATAAAAAAATCACTTGGGAATCAAAAAGCACAATCATAGGAATGATTTCACTCTAAAATAAAAACATAACAGTTTTAATGTATAAAAATAATATAAAAAATCATAGTATATCCTGAAAGAAATTATATACAACCATGAGGCATAAAAAACCAAGCCAGAAGGATAAACCCCAAAACAAAACAAAACCACATCTTTATAGGACCCTTTATTACAACCATTACAAACCACCAGGAATGAGATATCAACTAAGATAAGTCATCAAGATACATATAATATTTCCCTTTCAACTATATATATATTTTAAAAAAGTCTACATATTCCCAAAGGCATATACTGGATGTGAGGTAGAGCTTCACTACGATACCACCATGAATGTATATAATGTTTTTCACCATTAAACTGTTATTTATAGTTTAAAAATAAAACAATATTCATAAAAAATTTCATTAGAAAACATATTCTATATAACATCCTTTGGTTTAGAATAAAACATGTCATATTCAAATAAACAATGAATATGAAAAAGTGTATAAAAGAAAATAGAGGGAAATAATGAAACAATATATTAGAAAACTATTTTTGAATAAAAGTAGGATACCTCACTAGTATAAATGATACCAATAAAAATTTGGATCTTACCTATGGGAATACATAACTAAGACACACATGGAACACTATCCGACATAAACAAGAATTATATAGATACCAAATCCTATCATAGTCTTGTAGTATCACAACCAAACCCCAAAATGATGCCACACTCACTATGGATTTTATATATCAATAACCTAACCCACTAAAGGTTCCCATGTTCTAGGTTTTCACAAAAAAATTATATAAACCATGACCACAATTTAATAAAACATTTTTACAAAAAAATAATTATTGCTCCCACGCCTAAAAAACATATTTGAGGAATTTCATCAAACACATGAAATGTGTAAAAGTATTTTTAGAGAGGACCATTAAAACCATTTTACATGCCAAAAATATAATAATTCATAAATCAACGATCATTTATATAAAAATCAACTAATTTCATAATCCAAAACAATAGTGAATAAAAAATTATAATGTGTTCTTTGCTAAAGAACCATTATATATAGGAACCTACCTCACCAATGGATGAAACATAGATTACTTTCAAAATGGGTATGATAAATGAGGATAACATGTCCTCTTAGACCTAGATATATAATAAAAATTATCAAATATCTATTAAAACCTGTATGTTTGGCTATGAAATTCCTTAACATTTTTAACACTTTAAGGAGAAGAGCGTTTTAGGATAGATCCAAAAATAGGAAGGGAAATCAGGTGAAAATCATAGCATTCCTCAAATAGATACACTATGACCAAAGGAGAATCACCAATGGATTTATAGGAGAAATTACAAGATATTCAAGGAAAATATTGGTTTAATTAATAATATTTTAGGGTGATATTTGGGTTAAAAAACCAGGGTATCAGGGTAAATTTTCCTTATTAATAAATTTGTATTATTTACATAGATAGAATGCACGGTTAGAAAAACCATGTGCTAACTGTGTGGTCCCTATTTCCTATTGAAAACCCAAGAACAAAGTTACCTAGGAAAGGCCTCATAATGAGGAAAAATGTAAAATTTTTATTCAACCACCTATGGATCCAACACTAAGAACACACATGGTTTTACTATATTCTCACAAATTTAGAAAAACATGGTCAAATAATGAGAAAATCCATAGGAATCATCATAGTTATATCATATGGTTACCACAAAATTACTTCTGACTATACATAGACCACACACCTGGACTGTTTCTCCAAAAAATCCAAAATATATCCCCTCAACTCTTGATAAACATTAGAACCATAAGAGTGATAAAAAAGACAAAAACTAAACATACCTATGACTCATACATTTTTGTAATTATCTATATAATTCCACTTTCTATCCCTAAAATTACCACTCGATTATAGACTCTCGAAGTCAGAAGGACACTGTAGTATCATAAACTCTTTATGATCCCATGATTTGTGGCTATGCCATCCAAACTACCATAGTACACAGAAAAAGGGAATACTTTTTCTACATATAAACTTATTCTGATGACCCATAATATAAAATGTTCACTCAACCACAGAGGTGTCGGAATCATGACCAATATCTTATTAATCTACCACATAAGAAGAGTTCGATCAATACCTCCTTAGTTGGGAAACATGAAAAACATCTTGAATAAATTTTAATAAAGAAGGTAAGTCCAAATGTTATGGTACCTTTACAAGATATTTTATGATATCAAAAGGAAAAAAAACATCACAATCATATTTCCCTATCATCTTGAATGATGATGTCCCAAATGAGGCGATACCTTGAGAAAAACCCAGTTAACCCCAAAAAACTCCAATTGGTGATGATTGTGGACTTCATAAGCTTTCTAGAGAATATGAGCTATCACTAACCTCTTTCAGATCCATTACACTATTGAAAAATCCTTGGTCCAACAAAAGACCACTCTCCCAATGTATAACCTCAAGAATGTTAATTTCCTACTTAGTCTGTCTATCTATCTATGGATGATATGCATTGTAAATCATCAACTAAGTACCCACTAAAACTTCCACAATATTCAAAAATTGGTTATTAAATTGCTGATCGCACTTAGAAACAATAGTATAAGTAACTCCATGGACCTTCAAAATCTCTAAGACATATAGGTGCATGATCTCTTCCACCTTAACTGTCTCTTTACTAAGAAGGAAATGATCTAATTTTTTTATTTGACCAACGATTTCATAAATTACATCTTTCTGATAGGGATTCTATGTTAAACTGACTCTAAATTCCATAGATTCCTTATTCCAATTATATACTGGAATGGTTAAAGGATACAACAAAATAACAAGTCTCGAGAAAACCACCCTTATCCAATGGTAGGTAATTCAACATTATATGATGTTTGCAATTGACTACCTCATCCCCATACAACAATACTAGCATCCCGAATCATAATAAATATTGGTTTTCCTAGGGTGTATGGAACGACTAGACTAATTTACACTATCCTTAAGCTCCCACCTTAGTGTCACAAAATGGGACCATCTAACTTATAAATATAAAACATCATCATGAGAGACCGAGACAAGTCACCTGAGGTCACCCTACCATAAAGGATTTCAATAAATCAAAGACAATATGTGTAACTTGTCAATGTTGAATCCCATCATCAAATAAAGAATGAAATTTCAAAAAATCTAAGTTCACCAACCCATCATATTCTTCCACATCTAATCACATCTCATTAAAGTGACTCATAAAACACCATTCCTCCACTAATTCCTTTAAGGGATATGTTTGTAACTTCCTTATCAAGTATTTAATTACCACATTCCCTTTTATAGGTATGTATGAATTATAAAAACAAAATGTCTCAAGATACCCAACCTAATATATCTATCTTTGGTTCATATCTCTATGAGTAAAAACATAATTTAGGGTCTTATGATACAAATATATTGTAAACTTTCATATGAAGATATAATGGAACCATGTATTGAGATAATTAATAACTAAATTAAAATTGAGATCATGGATAGTATAATTTTTTTCACAAGAGATCAGTTGGTGAGATCCATACACCACCACCAATTTCCCTTGCATTAGAATGCATATTTATCTCATACCTAAAGAATTATAAAAATTGTTGTTACAAATGAGCCTTAATAATAGTATATATACCACACCTTAACATGGTCATCAAGTCTTATCCCATTAAGCCCCACTAATTTCCCATAGGGATTTATTATCGCCTTTATAGGTCACACCCACATTCCATATTAGATCATTAGACGAATGAATTTTATCATAGTCCAAGGCATGTTATTTCACTATAATTTTTCCTCAGTCGCAAACATCTTGAGAAAATTCCTAGGGGGTTACTCATCCATAAAATACTCTAGGTGAAGCCTCACTTAACTGTGGAGTTTTAATCAGGTAGGATCCCAAAAATTAGGGTACACCTTATTGAAATGGGTAGTATCATTTAGTATTTTAACCCTTTAACTTTTTTTGGTGTTATATTTCCCCAAAATATTTAGAGAACCAAATCCATATTATAGACCATAAATTTAAATCCATGAAGTATTATTTCACTTATGTATTGGTACTGCTCTGATACAACTATATCAGCTGAGCTCTGCTGACAGTACATACGCCCCACCTTATCATGGACATTGGGTCTTAAATTTCTAGGAACCAAAATTATCCCTATAGATAGGTGTTTCTCTCTATCTGGTGACCACTAACATGTATTAATAATCAATAAAACGAATTACTATACCCATATATCGATACATGTCAATTCAGTGCATTTTTTCCTTACTCACAGTCATCCAGAGAAAATTCATTGGAGTTCCCCCATTATAAAAAAATTCAACCAAGAATCACTTAACTAATGAATTATAATTAGGTAGTCCTCTAAAAATAATGGTATGCCTTTTATGAAAAGGGTTATAAATTTTAGTCTTTTAACTGTTTAAATTTTAGGGGTTTTAAAAAGTTTGTAACCGAAACCTAGTTTTAAACATTAAAAAATGGATTTGAAATAAGCCGCACCTTTAATTACTTAAATTTTCTTTTACACTTATCATTATAATAAAACATAACACCCTTACATTTGAAATGTGTTATAGGAGATGAAATCATAGAGAAATCCTGAAAAAATACTATAATAATATCCAATCCTAAGAAGTTATGAATTTCAAACATATTCTTGGGTTTCTCCCAAGGTATCACCATGTGAATCATGTCATGATTAAGTGATAATCCTCAGTCAGATATAATATGTTCTATAAACATTACATCTTGGATAAATAATTTACATTTAGAGATATTTCCATATATATATAATGTTTACTTAGAGTTCTAAGAACAAAATCCGGATGATCCCTGGGTTTATCCTTCATTTTGGAAACCACCAAAATATCATCCACAGAAGAAAACATCAAAGAGGTTACAAACCAATGAAATATAAGATTCATCAATGAATTAAAAACTACTAGATAATTATTAAGACTTAATGAAATAAAAAAATGCATAATGTGGATATGTACTCATGATTGTATTTTAGTAATATCCTCCTATTGGACTCTTAGATGATGGTAACCAGATCTTAGATCAGTCTTAGAAAACAATCAATATTCCTTTATTTGATCAAGAAGATCATCAGTCCAAGGCAAATGATAATTTATTATTATTATTCATCTGACCAGGCTTTCAATAATAAATAAAATGTCGAAATATTACATTTCCATTATATGTGAAGAGAGCTAGTGATGTGGCAGTGTTTTCACACTTTTTCCACATCCTTTTTGTATTTTCTATTGACTTTTTTTATATTAAAATGATTGTTTTTAGTCAATATTTGATAAGTGTTGTGTTTTTGTTCTTGCTGTGTAAAATAATCCATTTTTAGTTTAAAACATGTGTTTTAATGTGATTTAGTGTCATTTTAAATAATTCTAAAATTAAATGAGTCGTGCGAATTAGACTTTTATTTATTTTATTCTTTTATTTTTATTCTAGTTAGTTTATTAATTAGTTTATTAAATTAATTAATGATCTATTCATTAAATTGTAAATAAATAACTCTTTTTGGCTTTATAGTCTTTTAATAATTTAATTAGGTTTAAGAATTTAATTTCATTCATTTAATATTTTTATTATTTAATTTAATTAATTCTTTAATTAATTGGTTAATTAATTTAAGCAAGTAATTTTAAATATTTTTTAATTTATTCTTTAATTATGTCTGTTTATAAATTTTAACCCAAATTAATTCAATTGTTTAAATAAAGTTTCATTAATTTTATTTTACTTAACTTTGTGTTTTTTTAATTTGATTCTATTTAATTTAATTTATTAATTGATTGATTTATTTTTATTTATTTATTTTATTTATTTAATTTTCTTTGTTGTTTTTGTCACAGGTGTTGCAGTCGCACGGTCCGGCCCTTAGCGGTGACCTTGCTACTGATATACATCCTCACCGTTGCAATCCAGCTACCAATACACTATTCCAGCCACTATTAGCCCCACAAATCCTCACCATTACTAAAGCTACCGATTCACCTCACCACTGATACTCATCGGCTCCTCAAATTCTCACCGCTACAGCCACACTCGCCCCTGCGTAGCCACTCCTCCGTACTGATCCTCTGCTCCATCCTCTTCCGCATAGAATCACAACAGTAGAAACACAAAAAAAAAAAATTAAAAACAAATCTCTGTAGCACCTCATCAACGCACACAGTAGCAGCCAAATTCACCCAAAAACAACCATAGAAAAATCCAATTCACACAGCAGTATCAAAGTAACAAAACATCTCCAATTCGCAGTAGATTAAAATCAAAACCACCTCAAGAACTTAGGTTTACAGATCTAGATTTTCAACCCCAAACCACCCGTTGCGCACTGAAACCCCCGACCTCACCATTCCTCCAAGACGAGTGCACCCCGCTGCATCTTCACCGCAAGAACCCCACTCGACCTCACCCTCCCTACCTCTTTTCTTGACCCGAAGCCGCCACCTCCCCTGCCCTAACCCCATCGCCCTCTGCCCCCCTCTCATTTGTGCCGAACCACCCGAAGCCCACACCGCCGGTCCGACCTCACCTTCTTCTCTCTATGCCTTGGATTCGAACCACCTCCGAACCCAAGCCGCGACCAAATATCCCCGGAGCCGTCGCACCCCTGCGCTGCTCGAACCGTCGTTGCACACCCCAGTTCGCCGAACAGACCCGAAGACCCCCTTCCTTTTTGATTTTTTTTCTCTCTTTCTGTTTTATTTTTTTGTTCTACTATATTATATCGTATTATCTAATATATATATATATATATTTTCACATATAATACAATATATATTATATATTATATATCATATATAATACTATAATAATTATAGGTATATTAGAAAAAGTATAAAAACTTATATATAGTATTAATATGTTATAATAATATATATTATTAATAAATATAATAATATAATTAAAATATATTAGTAATAATAATATTAGGTATTATATATATATATTAATAAGTATTTTTATCAACTAATCTAAGTAATAATATTAATATATAGTTTTTTATTTATTTAGTTTCATTTTATTTGTTTTACTTGTTTTGGTGTTTCTGTGCTTCGTGTAGGGGGAGTCACTCGTACTTGTGGGGATTAAAAGAAATTGTTTGTGGGAGAGGCGCGAAAGATTTTCGAGTTTGTTGCAAGGGATGGTTTTCACTCACAGGGAATTCACTCGGGAGCTGGTGACAAGCATGCTGAAAGTGCACCACGTGGATTTACTACTCGTCAGTTTGCATATGTTTTTAGTTGAGTTTTTCATAATAAAAGAGGACGCGTAACTCCTCTCGGGAGGCAAGCCGGAGGGAGGCCGGAGGCCAGAAGTAGAGTACCGGGGAGAGCATCATTCAACAGTGGTGGAGGACACTCCACCACCTTTCACGCACCATTCCATACCACTTCATAGGACTGAAACTCGTCTTCAACTAGGAGACGAGTCCCTACTCCTCCATTCTCCACCTCTCCTCTTCTGCTCTGTTTCTGGTGTTTTATGTTGAGTCTGTAAATACTCTCGTTGTGTTGCATGTTTGGTTAATTGAATTGTGATGTTTGTTTCATTTGTTTTTGTGTCGTTCATTCATCCTCATCTCATGTTGCGATCTTAAATCTCCAGAAATGGAGATCTAATTTGCGCGACAAGATCCAGTTTATGAAACCCAACGCAATCTGGAGATTCGCACATTAATGCGATCACGTTATTTTTATTCGCCTTGGTAGATCGCGACTATGAGTTAGATTTAGCGAGAGAGAGATCTTGCACATGACGATCGCTACTCTCTTGCTTAATTTATTTTTCCCTTCCTGTCTTGATTTCTTGATCTGAGAATCAATATTGGTTGTGCAATTTAATGATCTCAGTGGAATCATTCTGTCTTGTGAGAAATTCTTTATAGAATGACTTTGCTGAGTGATTCACCTTGCAGTTCGGAGGAACTCTTGAATATTGAAGAACTTCGATGCTCGAGTGTTCAATTTATAGGCGAGACTGGTGCGTGATCCGAGACACCGGTCATGCACTGAGCGAATTCGAGAATTGTTGATCAATTACTTATCTGATCTAGGATAGGGAGTAGAGGGTGGATTGACCTGGGTCCGACCTTATTCTCACTAACTTTTGTCTTCTGTGTTTTGGTGTCCTTTTCTTGGTCCTGTGTTTGTCTGTTGTCTTTTCTTGTTCCATGTAGAGTTGTCCTGTGTCTAGGATTTTTTTTCACTTTTCCATCACTGTTTCCCTCTCCACTGTTCTCTTCAGCACTGATTAGTGATTCCTTAGGAGTGTGTTTTTATGTTTTAAAATTATTTAAAAATATAAAAATATTTTCGGAATAGACCACTTAGGCTCTCGATACTGCTTCCTTGAGAGCAAACCCGAGGTTATCCACTGTGCTATATCTTGGGTCTTTATAAATGTAAACTTGACCGTCCTCGTGAAAAGGACGCACGTCAGCTAGTAAATCCCAAAATTACATTCTCAAATATATAAATCCCTTATCATATTAAGCCTTAAGATGAAATTTAAGTTCATTAATCCCATTGGGTAACATACTCTAAGATGTCAAGGAGATTGGTTTAATCAGTAGGAGTAGGTATATATTAATATCAACCTATTTATAGGGAAGTAACTTAGAAAAATCATTAAGAAAGACCTTAGGGTAATCATTCACTATAGAAGGAATTGAACCACTTAAATGGTGGTTGATGGTATCAAGAAATATCATAGAAAATTAGCATGATATCATTCCAACCATAAGAAAAACATGTAATGTTCTCTAGGATATTAGAACCAAATCATTCTAAAATAAATTAGTAACCCCATAAAGAAATAAAAATCGAACATGGTGTTAAAAAAATAGATCTCGGTTTAAAAAATAACAATCCAATACAC
This sequence comes from Viscum album, assembly GCA_963277665.1. NCBI lineage: Eukaryota > Viridiplantae > Streptophyta > Magnoliopsida > Santalales > Viscaceae > Viscum > Viscum album. The sequence continues at coordinate 1,185,896,659 of OY728143.1, read as the reverse complement.
GAAAATGATGATACAAAAGAGTTCATGATCAAGGAATAGGAAATACCACACACACTCATGGTCAAAAATCATAATATAGTACTCAGAACATTTAAAACCATGTTCTTTACTCATTCCCGTGGTAGTGGAATGGCCTATCATAAGTGGAATATGATCTAAGCATAAGACCAAAATTTCAATCATCTAAAATGATATTAAATAAAGATATACACTAGTGAAATGCAAATCCATGATGATAAATGATGAAATAAACATTGTACCTCTCATAGTAGGTATCCCCATATTAGATTCATCCGGTACAAACACTTATATAAAAAGGCATCCAACCTCAACCTTCCCAGATATTTCATCACTTCATGTGTATTACCAATTTCATGATTATTATATCCACCACCTTTTTCTATATATAAATTATCATGGGATCCTTTAGTAAGGGTGGATCTATCTCTATTTACCTGAGATGCACATTTGAAAATAATAATAATAAGGTAACCAGATTGTTCACAATGATGAAAAATCCATGGTGTTACCATATAGTTAGGATTTTAATGGCATAATCTTATAAAATGGAATAAATCCTCAATGTTTTGTCCTGAAGAATCTCATATATCTTATCATGATATAAATTTATTTTCATTAGTGCACTTACTTTTCTGGCTAGAGGATAAATCATGGATTCCCCTTGCTGATAGAGATAATATTTACAATGTTTTTCTTTTGTATTTTATTGATTTAAACACAAAAATTTACCAATTTTTTCTTAATTTCATTATTTTGGGATTTTATTTATTTTTATGGGGTTAAATGTAAAAAATGATCAATTATGGAAATTTAACAATTTTCAATCACTTATATATTTTTATAAAAATGTTTTTAATATTAATCTAAATTGACTAATTATTTTTTTAGTATTGTAAAATTCATGGACTAAAACTTTTTATATTGGGAAAAGTGATGATAGGATATTATTGAAGAAAAAAATAATAATTTATTATGGAAAATTGTTTTGGATGACATAACAAACCCTTCCTCATTCATTGATGCATAACTCTAGATACATGAATCCAAAGGAGGTGATTCAAATTGGGGAGGATAGAGGAATCAAATTGGAAAAATTCATGTAAAAAATTCAATTAAAAAATTATCTCATTAAGTTATTCATGGAATTGGTCAAATTTGATGAAGGTGAAAGGTATATTCCAAAACAAATATAAGACTTCATTAAATCAGCTATACCAATTCTTAACAATTTAAAATTTACTAGAAATTTAGATGTTGTATTGAAAATAAATTATAAAACAACACTACTAAAGAACCCCAAATGTGATTAGGTCAGTTAAGAAGAGAAAATCAAGCCATATTCGAATGGATAGAAACATGAAATTTTTTTCCCACACCTACTCCTACTTATATATCCATATCAACATCTTTTCAAGGGTTTTTTTGTATAATGATATCATGGGGAATAATTTTATAGATATTTTGATTATGATTTTGGGAAATCATGATATAATGTAGATTAAGGGGGCTGCTTAAGTTATGTGAGGCTAAGAACCAAGTGGTTGTGGATGATGAGGACTGATGTAAACTCTATTCAGCGTTGCGATCGTATTTTATATTCTATTTTGGATTTCCCATGAACATATATTTTTTAATGAATGTACTTTTTTTACTTCTTGAATAATGTTTCAATAATTTTTTTGGATATTTTTTCAATATATTAAGTAAAAAAATTGATTTCATTATTTAAATTTCTCTAGAGAGGTCTTGCCAATGAGAATAATGATATTTTTTGTTTTGAGTGCTTGAAGGTATTCAAGATGTTTAATCACTTATATAGGTGGAAATAAAGTCATATTGAGATACTTATATGATATCACTAAAAAATAGTTTGTTCATGTAGAGGTCTTTTGGTGGTAATTGAAGAATTCAATTGGGAATTAATTTTAAATAAGGAAGAGTAGAGTTTATGAGAGGTTTAAGCCTATAAATAACTAATATTTCAATTCTAATTTCAAGACATTTTAATTCCCTATAAATTTAATGTCTTAATCTTTAATTTTCTTTCAATTTAGATTATTTTTATTTTCTATATTATAAATTCTAATCAAATCTCCAAAAATTTATTCTTACAAAAAAAAAGAAAAGGAATAAATTGGAAGTTTTGTAACTCAAATTGAAATATTATCAAGAGACAATTCAGAGTTGGATATACTGAATTTATATTGAAGATAAATTTCTTGGTTGGGATTTTCATGAAAAAATTCTCACATAAACAATAACCATTGTCAGGAAGGTTTCTTATGTTGTATTTTAATTTTTTTATGACCTGAAATTATGTCTCTAACATTTTACCATTTTATTATAAAATCAATAGAAATTATCACTCTCGATCTAGAAATTACACATTTCCCCTTATAACTAGTTATTATCCTTTAATAGGCACACATTGGAGGAACATTATTGAACCTAAAATTCCAATTACGGACATCATAACTTTGAAAAAATTTGGTTTATTATATGATGAAAATATGAAAAACCCTGTGGAATATCATGATGCACCATATAGGTTTGAAAATAAATATAATTCCATTTTCTAACATCCATTATTAAATGTATTTCTATGTGAATATGAATATAAATACCTTCAATAATTAAATTACATTTGTGTCCACATTAAACCTCAGGAATTTGATAAAAATCAAATGAAATTGATGTCATTTACTTTTTTATCTATAAGAAGTTTCTAAAAAATGGGGTTTCTATTGACATTCAATAATGATTAATGATTGGAATGAATTAAAGAATATTTTCCTTGAAATTTGTTTCCCAGATTTTAGAACTAGTTCCATTCAAAAAGATATTTTAGGGATTAAGAAAACTCAAGGTGAAACATTTCATGAGTACTATGAATGATTCAAAATACTTTATTTTATATTCCCACACTATCAAATCAGTTACCATCTCTTTATTCAATTTTTTATGAAGGACAATTTCTTACAGATAGAAGCATGATTTTTCCTGTTGTTGGAGGAGATTTATTTGAGAAAAATTCGACTAATACAAGGACATTAATTGCAAATATGGACCAAAATAATTAAAAATTTAGAACATGAGGTATTGTTCATGTGAAATCCACCCAAGAATTACCCAATTCTAGTTATGGAAACAACATGATTGCCAGTCAAAATTCTGATCTTAACACTATGGTGAGGTAGATGATGTTGTATAATAGCCCACCAATCGCACCCAATCCTAAATAATATTTTAAAATTGAAGTCTATTATAAAATTTTTATTCTAATTAACATTATTGTGATCAATGACAAAAAATGAAATTGAATTTTGAGATTTGAAATGTTGTTTTCCCTAAAACCCCTTTCAATAAAACCAAAAAATTCCTTTTCAAACAAACCAAAATTTTACTTTGATAGAAAAAACCACTCTAATGAAATATTTCTATTGCCTAAATAACCATGAAGATTCTTCCAAGATCAGTTATGTAATTCTGAAACAAGATATTTCAATGGAAAATCCAATGCTCATTATAGAAGAAACATTCATCCAGATTATCATAGTCAAAAGATAGAGAGTAACCTTCAAGAAGTATTGATGCAACAATAAGAGGCAATGCGACAAACACAAGAAACAATGAGGAAAAAACAAGATCAATAATAGAACATACTGAATAGATTGATGATTCAAATGGGTTAACATCCATCCAATCTTAGTAGAATGAGAAATAAATTGAGTTGAGGTTACTCTTCAAAACCACATGTGAAAATTAGAGAAAAAAAGAAAATTATAGGGATATTTAAATTATTAGGGTCACAAGATTGAACAACCCTAAAAAAGAAAATAGAAAACCACTATTGACATTGTTACCGAAAAACACACCACTGTTGAAAATTGTGGAAATTATCAAATTGATTTGAATGAAAAAAACTAAAAATATGAAATTTTTATTTAATGAAAAAATACTTATTGGAATAGGATATATGGTCCCAATGTTTCCCCAATAATTGCTCAAAATAGTCTATAAATAATCAAACTGCCAATGCCTTATCCAATGATTGGATCACTAGTGAAGTCAAGTGATGAAAAAGAGTTGGATAAGGTGGGTTTGAAAAAATTAATGTTATTTCATTTCAATATGAAGTTGATATATGAAATGAAATAGTTTCAAAGTTATGATACATTTTCTAAAGAGATATCTACCCATAATAGAAAATCCAAAGGAGGGAAAAAATTTGACTTTTGGAGGAATGTATCATTTATGATTCAACATGATTTTTCTATAAAATGTAAAGAAATAGGAACCTTTACATTACATTAAATATAATTAAATGTGAATTCAAGGATTAAATGATTTATTTTTTAGATTGTAAAAACATTAAATGACATTATGTTTACTCATATCTTCATTATGAAGAATTGAAACCCTCTAGAATTATCATTCAACTTTCCAAATTAAGTACCATAAATCCTTCTAGAGTTATAGAGGATGTTATTATTCATCTGAGAGACAAGATTTTTATTTTAAACATCTATTTCATAGCTATAAATGGATGATGATTGATTTAGTGCCCATGTTCCTCACATTATATGGAGACCAAATTAAAAAACTCCAAAAGAAATCATTACTGGTCACAAAAGAACCTTTTAACATGAATTTGGAGGAGTTATTGTTCACTTTAATATTTTTAAGTCCCTAAAACACTATGTTGAGGATTATTTATCCCCTCAAGTGAAAATGATTAATTTTTACTCTACTATAATTATTTGTTTTCAACTATATAGTTTTTGAAATGTTGAACCTAATTTCAATTTTTTTGATAATATGGATGCTGATATCAAAATAATTATTACCATTATTGAAAATAAGGAAATATATTATGAAATAGATATTGGGAACCTGGAGAGTATTCAACTATTTTTAGGATAATAATATCCTTTCAAATCTTAAATTTTACTGAACAACCACACCTTGGATTTGTATAGTGAACAATTTCATTATCCCCAATTTGATCTAAAATATTATTGTTGGAAGAATGATCTAGGATATGAAATTGGTTTATTTAAGAACATGAACATACATTGGGGAAGGAAAATACCCCACCTATGTTATATTTGAATCCACTTCCTGAGAAACTCAAATATGATTTCTTAAGTGAGAAGGAATAATTTACTAGAATCATTTCAAATGAGCAATCAAGGGACAGAGAGAAAAACCTGTTAGGAGTCCTAAAAAATAATGAGAAATCCATAGAATAGAATCTGTCTGATTTAATTGGAATCATTACCTTTATTTTCATATATATAATTTATTGTAGAAAAATGATAAAATAGTGATACAATTTTAAAAGGTATTTAACCCAATAATTTTAGAGATTGTTAAGAAATATGTAACTACCAAATTGGATTCTGAAATTATTTTTCCCATATTTGGTATTCAATGGGTGAGTCCTATCCATTTTCTTCCAAAGTATAGGTTCATAATCTCATGGAATGAATTTGATGAGATTTTCCCTCTTAGGGTTCCCAATAAATGGAGAATGTGCATTGATTATAGGAAACTAAATATTCAGACAAAGAAATACCACATACCATTTCCATTTCATGGTTAAGTCCAGAAATACAAGCTAGTAAAACATACTATTTTTTCTTAATGGATTCTATAGTTATTTAAAAATTCATATTGTGTTGGAGTATCTAGAGGAAACCACCTTCACATGCCCTGATAGAAACTTTTCTTATAGGATAATTCCCTTCTTTTTATATAATTCCCCTAGAACCATTCAAATATGTATGAAGAGTAATTTATATGAAATTATAAAAACATTCATTGCTGTTTTTTATGGATTAATTCAATGTTTATGGATCATCATTTGAAATTTATTTGAAAATTTTGGCTCATGTTGTTAAAACATTCATTGATTTGAATATTCTCCTAAATTATGATAAATGAAATTTCATTGTAGATAAGTGGATCATTCTTGGTCATGTTTTTTCTCTATATAGGATTCAAATTGATAAATACAATGTTGTGGTCATTTCTTCATTTCCATAACCAAAAACAATGAGAGATGTGAGATCATTACTTGGTCTTGTTGATTTTTATAGGATAATTATAATGTATTTTAGTAAGGTTTCAATTCCATTGTCTAGATTTATTTAAAAATAAACCTTATTTTTCATTAATGAGAGTTTTAAATAGAACCTTAGAAAGATTAAACAAAAACTCATAATACCTCTAATTGTTCAACTACACAAATATGAATTTACCTTTGAAATCATAACTGCTGCATCTAAAATTTATCTTGGGGTAGTTTTGAGTGAAGGGATGGAAATAAAATCACATATGATTGAATATGAACCTAGCAATTTAGATAAGGCCTAATAAAACTACAGAACAACTAGGAAATAACTTTTTTGCCTTTTTATTTTCTTTATAAAAATTTAGTTGTTATTTTCTATCATCCAAAGTGATTGTTTTCATGAACCATACTAAAATCATATTTTTGATGAAGATACATGATGAAAAAAAAGAAACTTTTTTGATAGATCATGTCTTTACAAAAGTTTGATGTTGAAATAAAGGATATTAAAGGATGTGAGAACTTTGTTTCTGATCATTTGAGCTTGAGAAAATCTATTTTGAATGGAAAACTTCAGATATTTACACCGATTAAATAAACCTTTCAAGATGAGGATTTATATTATTATAACAGTTAAGGAACATGGTTTAATAATCTCATGAATTATTTGGCTACTGATAAATTTTCCTACTAGTTTTTCATGAAATGAATTTCATAAATTTTGAGTGATTCACAGAGTTATATTTTGGATGATCCTTACATATGGAATGATGGAAGTGATAAAAGGATTAAGAGATGAATTAGAAATAAATAATTTTAATCCATCCTACATTTTTGTAAAATTTTGAGCTATGAATGAAAATTGGGACCATAATTAACTGTAATAAATGTTCTTCATATTGGTTTGTATTGTCCTTCCATTTTTAGAGAAGCTTTTTAATTTTGTACAACCTTTAAAAATTTAAAATTTCATGGTAACATTGTTGAGGGAAATGAGATTCCATAAAAACCTATTCCATTACGTGATGTGTTGGATGGGTGGGGTATGTATTTCATGGTAAATATTAGATTTTTTTATATCTTTACATATTTATTTTTGTTGATTACATGTAAAATGTGTAGAATTTATTCCCACAAGATTTTAGGATTCAACTATAACCATGTTTTGTAAAGGAAATTTGTTTTTCAATATTAGGATTTTAAAATTTTATGACCATTGATCAATGAAACTACATTGGTAAAATAAAATTGGAATCTATTTTGAATAAATATGGATTTTATCATATGGTCTAAATTCCTTATCAACATTAATCGAATTGAGTGTCTAAGTTTTCCAATAGAGAAATAAAATAACTTCTAGAAAAAATTGTGAACCCATATAAAATGGATTAGAGTTTGATTCTGGATGATACACTCCAATAATATAAGACTACATTAAAAACCCAAATTGTTTCCATTTTATTATCCTATAAAAATTATTTCCACCATTTAGTTAAATTAGAACAATATACTTTTTGGGATGTTAAAACATGTAACATGAATCTGTTTAATATTGGAAAAGAAAGAAAAATTTTCTTGCTGGATCTGGAGGAAAGAAAAAACAATGCATATAAAATCTATAATTTATAAAATTAAAGAACCAAATAATTTCATTATGGGATTATTATTAATAAAAAATTCAAAGAAAGAGATAAAGGGTTGTTGTTTGATTCCATATTAAAGATATGACCGCGTAAATTTTGTTCCAAATGGTCTGTCCCTTTCATTGTTACTCATGATTTTCATTTTAGGAAAATCTAGATAAAATAACTAAATAAAGGGACACCATTCACGGTCAATGAAAAAAAGTTGAATAATTTTAGAGAGAATTTTCTAGATCCTCTAGGGGAGGATATCCATCTTCTTATAGAATAATTCAATTAACATTAGGCGATGTCTTTCTTTCTCACCTATTATTTTATAATGTCTTTACTTTTTAGAATTTCATTTTATCACATAAATTTGTTTCACAATGAAGAAAATGCACAGAATAAGTGTGGGTGGAGGAATATTCTAGGTAGATTTTGATTTTGTGTGTTTTCCTTTCAATTTTTTTTGTTTTTAGTTCCTATTTCAATTTTGTGTGTGTTTATTTTCTTTTCATTTTTTGTTTTTTTTCATTTTTTCCTTTAATTTTTTTGGTGTGTGTTTGAAAAATCTGAGCGTAAATGATTATCCTTATAATTTTTTAAAACAATTTCAATTATTGATCATATTTAATCCTAAAAACCAAATATAATTGAATGTAGAAAATGACATTGTTTGAAGACAAAATATTTGTTAATTTCATGAAAAATACCATATTTTTTGAATATTAGGCTATATATCACCTTCTATTTCTTAGAAATCCCATTGTTATGAGGATTTGGAACATTTTTGACATATTATTTACATTAACCTAATTTATTGAGAGACTAATCCATGCTTTTTTAAGTATAAATTGATTTATTTCTATCAAAACATACGGGTTAAAGTAGTTATGGATTAAATTATTGAGGAATTTCTTTGGATTTTGAAGCCCCATATTCAAGATATTATTTTTTATTTTGGAATTCCCTATGAATTTGACCCTTTTTATCCCTTAGTAGCCATGTACAACCCGTTATGTTATCCAAATTACAATCCAATTTTCCTTTACTTCCTAATTTTGAAGTAAGAATGCTTGATATATTTGAACTTAAGTGTTGAAGGGATATTACTTGTGGTTTTCTATATAATTTGGTTCTTCTTTGGGTGAAAAAATATCATACTAATAATATAATTTTTTCCCAACTGAAAATAGTTTTTTATATTGAATTTTATGACCTTTTAGAGCATTTAATGAAAAAGGAACTATGCCTTTATATATCTCCCAAATAAATAAATCTATGCTTATATGGTGCTTTCAGGAAAAATGTAGATAAGAGACATACCATTTTTTGTGAAAAAATATTGATGAAGTAGGATCGAAAATAGATTCAAAATAATTCTAAGAGATTATTCCTGTCTAAGAGAGTGAGGAAGAGACCATACATGAGGGAAAATTAGAATCATTCATTTTTTTAAATAATATCCAAGCCCTCCTTAATCGGCTACATAATTTTGGACATTCAAAACCTACCAACCTTATAGTATAGAAAAACCAAGAAAAATTTGGGGTTGGTTCCCTAGAACCAACTTCTATTAACTTTATGACAACTTTCATTCATAGTTTTTAAAATTAATAAACATATTATCACATCATGATTGTTATTATGTGCAATACACTATGTGATAATTTCCTAAGAGAATATTTCACACTAAAAGGTTATATCAATTCCCAATAATAATGAGAACCGAGGAGTTTTGTGATAATATTCTTAAACATATATCCTATATCCAGATGATATCATTTTAGGGACACAAATCATATAGGATATTTGGTGTGGAGAGTAATAGGACTTTGAGGCACCTTCTCATGATGTACTCCCTTGGTAATATCATGTGTAGAATATTATGAGAATAAGAATCACCAATATGAAACACAAATTTATATGTTTACTTGAATGTTCCTATATTAGGAGATGTGTATTTAACCTAAAAATTTTATAATATTAATAATTAATATTATAATTTATTGAATTTTAGTTATTGAGGAAAACCGTGATGACATATCTTTTTGGTGAGGTATGATATGATCGGTGCATCATAAGTAATATTGCATTATTGAATAGTGTATGAAAGAAATTTTTACTTATGTTATTTAATTAAAGTTAATATCTTATGACATTTGATGTAAATTATATATAATAAATAATTCTATGCCCTTGGTGTTTTATAGGAATTTTTGATTTCTGAAAATTCAAAGAACAAGACAACAAGAACATAAGTTGATGGAAAGGACATGCAACCTGCTTGATTAGAGGAATCAAGATAAAGGAATTATATTACAAAATATGCATCCATATGAGGTATTATGTCATTGACGCATTAATTCCATTCTATATGGGTTCCTTGGTGTGTTACTAGATGCTAACCATGGACATTAGGATGCTCTGCCTAATGCCACTAAGAAAGTAGCCCAAAGGGTCCCACACTAAGTGTATCAAAAATCTCAGTTAAATAAAATTATTATTTATTTATTATGTAACAAGTTGAATAAAGATTATTCTTGCACATGGTTTAATAATTATTCATGTTTTCAGGATCACATTTATTCCATCACCAGTTATTCAAGAGAATATTATGTGAGCATAATTTTTAATAAATATTTTCCCCCAATTTAGTGTATATAATATTTATTTATTTAATGGGGAATAAATAAGTTATATTTATTTATTAAATAAATATTCATTATTCAAGGATCAATATATATTTTGGGGTAATGTAAGATAAAGTTTAATGGTTCGGTGAAAGATAATCTATATTGAATATTATTCGAATAATTAATATTTAATTAAATTCATGAGTTATTCCATGCAATGAAATAATAATAATAGTATTATTATAGACATAGGGTTTTTGATGGATTAAATAAATAATAAAGGTACCTTTTTTAAATTTTTATTTATTTCCCTAGAAATATATAGAACCAATTATATTATTTTTCAAAATATCCATTTCATTTCTTCGGGGTTTTAGAATGAAATCAGAGAATCCTCTTAAATCCATAAAGATCTCTCTTATTGAAGAATTATCCAAAGAATAGAGAGTGATCTTCCTCCACCATCCAGTTTGAATTAAAGAGATAATAAGGAAAACACTTTGGAGGTGATTCTTGGAGTGATCAAAGGTGAACAACACAAGTGACAAGATCTCCCATGCTAACACACATATATTCTTATAGTGACATTCAAATATTTTTGTAACACATGTGAATCACCACTATAAGTAATCTAATATTTATTACTAAAATAAAATTCTAGTAATATCTATATATGTTTTAATATCCATAAATAATGAAATAATTTCTCTTAAGGTGATTTTCATTCAGTAAATTAATTATAAATAATATGTGATGATCCTATGACTTGGTTCTGGAATTTTATCCGTTATTTGTATTCTTTTATTCAATTCTAATGATCATGGAATTTAGAAACATGTAAATCATGTTTTCATCATTTATCATAAAAAAATAAATGTTGGGAACAACCCATAATCAAATTAAACTATGCCCAGAACCTTCAAAATGTATCAGGGGGGGTCACATAATTAATTAAAATCATTTAATGTTCGTTGATTGATTTACACATAAGTAATTGGTTTTTAATTCCATTTTATTCATTCGTTAATCATAATTGTGATATCATCATCTTATTATTTTTTTCTCATAAATATAATCAAATTGATTAACTTTATTAATGAAAAAAATTAAAAGATCTAATCTAGAGGTTCTAAGGAATCTAGCTAGTTTACAAAAGAGTACACACCATATAACCTAGAGGAACAAACTGTTTCCCAGTTTTTAATTCACTAAGAATTAATTCGTAATTAATTCAAGGCATGTGAATTTATTACACATGGTTTATTTAATTATAAACTAAGTGTTTACTAGGATATCCTGGTGCACAATCATTTGGAGTTCATTCTATGTTAATTAAATACACAACATGTAGTTCTTTTTTCATAGAAGGGTCGGGAATCTTCTTACATGACCTACCCTACTGTTGACATTGTAACTTGATGAACACATGATATGTATCCCATATACACTCCGTGTACTCTATCATTTTTTCAATCGCATGGTTACATGTCAAGTCCCTTGGTGTGTGCTGTAGATAGACGGTGAGAAAACATGAATTCCATGTAGCTCCAATGTACACGGCATGTACTTTTACAAAATTAGAAAAATTGAAATTAATTTATTATACTGTTAAAATCATAACATCATATAATTTAATGTGGTTATTAAGTTAATATGATATGTCATGTGATGGGTTTTAATATATATAAATGTTTAATTGATTTTTTTGTATTGTTCGGATCTTAATATCATGTATGAGTCGTATTACAGTTATTACTCTACATGAATTCATCAATAAAATATGATAAAAAAAATCATGTAACTAGTTTAATTATTAATTTGATAGTACACTTCATGAAAGTATGTGATATGTTATATATAAAACATGTCATAGGAGTAAATTTTTTATGAGTGTAACACATGTTGGGTAGTTTCGAGGGGTACTCATTATGTCTCCTCCAAGGCATATTTTTCTTTAATATAGTTAATTTTAAATAAATTTATTTAATTCATTTTAAGTATGATAAACTAAATGAATTTTGGATGATAATAAAGATAAAAGAATTGATTAATAAAAGTTAATAATTAATTTATTCTATAATTTTTTATCTTAAATAATTATGATTAATAATTGAATGTTAATTTCATTAATTGTGTAATTTTTTTTATGAATATAGATGATCATGATCATAGACTAAATAGTTTTATTTTATTGGATATGTTTCATTTATTGTTAAATTAAATTGTTAGCCTGTATGCCATCTCTCCTCTTATAATTTAAGGTCCTGTGTGCCCCTGGATTATTTTTTGTAAACCCCATCCCCTCACCTGTGTGCGAGTAAAATAATATGTAATAGATGGAGCTTTTGATCTATTGGAGTCGGTTCATGATTATAGTTGAGGTGAAACCAATAAAACAGAGATACAAAAGTGGAAATGTGGAAAACTACAACACAAACCACATGTTTTTCAAGGTTTTCCCCTATGTCAATGGTTAGTTTATTATCCACTAGATAAAATAATAATAAGTAGAATATAATTATCATAACACTTTATCATTTTTTTCTATCAAGTTTTATGTTTACTTAATTTTTTATTTCTGTTCATGATCACCTGAATTAATTAATTAACAACCATGCAAGATAGAACACAAATAAACTGGGTTATGTATAAATATTATATAAGACATTTTTAATCACCTATGTAAATACACATAATATTAAGAATCATGTAATAAAGAAAATATTTGGAAATTTAATCATAAAATATAAAATCCCTCAACTATATATTAAGTCAGTATATCCTTCCACTAACTCAGTTAAAATTGAACCATAGTTGAAAGTGTTTGACCAATTAAATTTTGGGTGGTTTCAATTATTGAGGAATTATAACATGATGTTTTGGGTTGACTTAACTTATTTCACATCAAGTGTTGATTAATAAAGTATGTCTTGCTATAACTAAGAGTTAAGGGTTTAGGAAATCCAATTAAATGATTTTAGAATTGGGAATCCCATTCAACATATCAAAGAACTATTAGTTAAGGAAGTATAAATTAGGAACTCCTAAATAAAACCCTTCAAAATTTCTTGAACTGCTAATGTTGGGGTTATAATAAGAGGAATATAGATCCTTTACACTATAATATATAAAAACATGATATTATGAATCAGATGGTTAGAACTATTGGTTTTTGATAAAATATTGGTATATTAATAAATATAATATTTATTTATTTGACTACAATTTATTAGATAAACTACTAATTCTTAGTTAAACTTATTTTTAGAAAATAAAATTAAAATTATGTTAAACATATTATTGTGATATATACTTAACAAGGATAACTGTTTCACCTAAACAAATTTCCATGCATGGAAAAGATGATTATGTGTTTTCCTATCCTATTAAAGGAAATTTTATGTGATAGATGTACCTATTTCTGATGCGACTAGTAATGAGGCTAGTTATGAAGAGTTAAATATTTATTATAAGAATTTGATCAATTATATAGATGTTTAGTGTTTCATACTATCATCCATGACCAATAAGCATTTAAAGAAACCTGATAACATGGATGTGTAGAGCATGTTGTCGAACTTTTAGGATCTCTACCAAGATAAGGCAATACAAGAGAGATAAAAGATCTACAATGATATGTTTCTAAATAACCATGGATATTATTATTTAGTTTTTCCTCATGTAGTCATAATTATTGGCTATATTGAATTTTTATACATCTTAGGGATTAAATTATTAGATGTGTTACTCGTAGATATCATACATTCCTCACAAACCAAGACCTTGCCTAATTTTATTTTCAATTATAACATGATCAATAATGAGAATTTTATTTTCAAACATATTAATTTGATTCTCTAATTAGATAAGGACATGTGGCATGACAAACCCACAGTCTTTATGGAGAATAAGAGAAATAAGAATAAGATGATGGGTCCCAACACACAATAGAAGTATAAATATCCGAAGCATCATTATTCAAAGATGATGAAGATCTAGATTAGGGAAAGGAAAGGAGGTAGTAAGTTTTTCATGAGGAAGTAAAGGCCTATGGAAGAAAAAATACACCCAGAGGAAAGGAAAGATAATGGTGCATTTGTTATCGAGTGTAATATTTCAATATCTACACATTGTGTATTATATATAACTTTTGGTGCCTAAATCTATTACCAATGAAGGAACCAAGTAGATTATGTAAGATTTGTAGAGGATTGGTGGAGTTGAGATCTACTAACAGTGTAAGGTTGAATGATCTAGATATTGGTGACTACCACCTTTCATTACCTACATGAATGATATTGTTTTTAATGGATTTTTATAATGTACTATATGTTACCAAGAACATAATTTATATATAAAGCTTAGACACAGATGATTTTATTTCTAGGTTTGGAAATGATAGTTTTTTATTTTAGAATCACAACATATTTTATGGTATGGAACATTTAAATAACTCTCTTTATGTACTAAATTATGAAAAATGAGTATTAGGAATAGATAAGGAATCATGTTCAGATGACTCATATAACACCTAGATATGGAATAACCATCTTGGTCATGTAATTGATAAGTGTTTGAAAAATCTCTCTTAAGATGGGTATTTATAATTTTTTATGTGAAACCACATAAAATATTTCAATCATGTTTGCAAGGAAAAATGAAAAACCCTTCATTATATGGATAGGGTGAAAGGGCTACAATGCTTCTATTATTGGTACGCACTAATGTATATGGACCATTTCCAGTGGAATCTAGAGGTGGGTATTCCTTTTATATTAACTTTTACTGGTGAAATGAGTAGATGTTGATATATCTACATGATGTGGTATAAGTATGAGTCCTTTTAGAAATCAATAAAATTCAAGAATGAAGTATTGAATCAACATGAAAATAAGATAAATAATATTCATCTAGATAGAGGTAGTGAATAACTAAACCAATATTTTATAAATGTTCCATGGGATTTGGGGATTATATCTCAACTCACTCTACCTTCACAAGATAGTAAAATGGTGTTAGTGAAAGGATGAATTGTACCTTGTTAGACATGGTAAGGTCGATTATGAGTTATGGAAATATTCCATAATCCTGTAGGGTATATAAATTTCAAACTATATCATATATATTAAAAAAAATTCCAAGTAATTAGGGAAATGGAATTACCTTTGAGTTATGGAGTGGGAAGAAACCCATTTTGTCGCATACATGTGTTTGGGGTTGCGAGGCATTAGTTAAGGCCATCCCATATTACAAATTTTAACCTTGGGGAACAAAGTATATATTTATAGGGTATCATAAAGAAATAAAGGGATAATACCTATAAAAAACTCAAAAAACATTGTGAATACCTCCAAAAAATCCGTCTTTCGTGAGAAGGAACACATCCTAATAAAGGATAGTGGGATCCAGATTGGATTCAATGAAGTTGATGATAAATATATATAATATTTTAGAGTGTAACAGATTTCACAGGTCCTAATGTAAGAATATATTCATGAAACAAAAGTACTATATTGGATCACAAGAGAGTTAAGAGAATAAGATAGATATGGTGTTCTTGTCACCGAAGATGGTGAATCATTATTGGTTATTAGTGATGAACCTATATCCTATAAAGAGGAAAAAGAGAGCTCAGATGCTGTAATATGGAAACAATCCATGAAATATTAAGTTGATTCCCTATATCATTTCCATGTTTGGGTTTAGGTTGATGAGTCAATTGATGTAAATATTGTATGGTGAAAATGAGTGTTCAAGAGAGAACTGGACATGGAAGGTAAAGTAAATACATATAAATCAAGGTTAGTGGATAAATGATTTAAATTGAAAAAAATGAATTGAATAAAATGAAACCATTTTTAATAGGTTCCATGTTTCAATCAATCATAATTCAACTTTATATAGAACCTTACCATGGATATGATATTTAGAATTTGGATTTCAAAATATTATTCCTTAATGGGAACCACCATGATGATTTCTATCTGACACAACTAGCAGGGTTTGTGAATTCAGGTGATGCCAAAAGGATTTTCAAGTTGTAGAGATCCATTTATGGATTAAATAATTCATCCAAGCCATGTAACATTCAATTGGATAATGATATAAAAGGATTTGGTTTCATTAAGAATGAACGTGATCATTGTGTTAACAATGGGTTTAGTTGGAATGTATTTGTTAGCATAATAGTGTATTTTTATGAAATATTACATATTAGAAATGATATACAATCCTTCTAGATTATAAAATATTGGTCTAATAAATGTTTCTCTAGGAATTACTTAGGTTAAGCAGCCTATATTCTACAGATCAAGGTGATTTATGACAGATCTTAGAGGTAGCATACACTAAATCAATGTTCATAAATGTAAAATATATTAAATAGATTTAGTAAGGAACAATCCTAGAGGGGATTGTTTCTAGTGTCACATGGTATACATGTTTCTAAGAAAATATGTGCTCAGAAACAACATGAGAAATAATGAATGAGTAATATCACACACATCAATGATAAGTTCAGTCATATATTCCATGTTATATACTAGACATGATGTTTCGTATGCATTGATCATAGTAGAAAGATATCAAGAATATATAGAAGAATGGAAATGGTCTACTATTAAGGATATCCTTAAGTATCAAAGAAGAACTAAGGATATATTCCTTGTGTATGGAGGAGATGAGGATCTAGTCATTAGGGTTTATATTGATTATAGTTTTCAAAAAGATCAGATTGATCTAAATTCATTGTTATGATAGGTTTTCTTTCTCAATGGAGGAACTGTGATCTAGAAGTGTTCAAAGAATCCATTTTTCACTAATTCTACAATGGATTCCATGTATATAGAATCTTATGACATAGAAAAGTAAGTTGTTTGAATACAAAACATTGTCCAAGAGAATGATTTGGTACCTCAAAGTGAAGACCCTATCACATTTTTTTGTGATAATATTGAAAATGTGTCACTTTAAAAATATCCAAGGTCGAAATAATAGTCAAATCATGTACTTTGGATGTATCAACTCTTGAGGGATTTTTATAAAATGGTAAATGTTTCAGTAAATAGATTTAACAAAGAAGAAAACCTGGTGGAATCCTTGACTAATGAACTATATCATAAGAATCATTAGTATCTGTGGGAGTTAGAGTACAGAAGGTTATTAGTAGTTGGCGCTAGTGCATGTGGAATTTTGTGAGAGATAGTTTCCTAGAACCAACTTCTATATACTTTAGGATAAAGTGTATTCATAGTTTTTAATATTAATAAACATTTTATCACATCATGATTATTTTTCTATGAAACATAGTATCTGATAATTTCATATGAGTAGCTTCCACACTAAAAGGTCATAGAAGTTCCCCACAATGATGAGAACCTAGAAGTTCTATGATAATATTCTTCAATATAAGTTATATAGATAAATAATATTATTTTAGGGGAATAAATGATATAGGATATTAGGGTTTGAGACTCATAAGACATTGAGGAACCTCATGGTGTACGCCCCTAGTATTATCTAGTGAAGGATATTATGAGAATGTGCCTCGCCAGTAGGAAATCCACATTTCTATGTTTCATTGGATGTTCAAATCTATAGATGTGTGTGTTGATATTTATAATTTAATATTATTATTAATGAATTTTATAATTTGTGTACTCTAATGTATAAATGAAAATTGTGACAACATATGTTCACGGTGAGGTAGGATATGTTGGGTGTGTCATGAGTAATATTTCTGTAATGAATAATGTGAGAATGGAATTTTTATTTCAGTTATTTAATATAATTTGATATCTTTTCCCCTTGATGGAAATTATATAGTCTAAATTAATCCCTTGCCATGGTTTTCTATAATAAGGTTGGATTTTTGAAAATTTAAAGAAAGACATATCGAGCGTATAGGTTGATGACACCAACATACAACCTACATGATTAGAGACATCATGATAAAGGTATTATATTACACAGTAATAATCTATATGATGTTTTATTTTATTGTGGCATTAAATTATATCTCTATGGTTTCCTTGGCATGTTTCTAGGCGCAAAACTTGGGCTTTAAGCTGCTCCACCTGATGATATGGAGAAATAGTCCTAGAGAGTCAAACATTAAGTGTCTCCAAAATCATAGTTAAATGATATATTATTTATTATTTAACAAGTTGAATAAATATTAATCTCATAAGCACTTCAATAATTATTTATGTTTTCTTGATCACATATATCCCATCACCAGTTATTTAAGAGAACACTATTTGAGCATAATATTTTGTAAATATTTATTTTATATTTAGAGAATATAATATTTATTTATTTATTATCCAATAATGAATTAATATTTATTCATTAAATAATTTGTCATTATTAAACTCCAGATAAATATTATATAAGAGTGAAAGACCGAGTTTAATTGTCTAATAAGAAATATTATATATTGAATATTATTTCAACAAATAATATATAATTTCATTCGTGAGTTTAGAGAAAGTAAAGAAATAATAATAAAATTTTTACTATTGACATGAAATTTTGTAGGGATTAAATAAATAATAAAGGGTACTTGTGAAATTATGTATTTCCAACCCTTGTAATATATAAACCCAATTATATTATTTTTCAAAGGATATAATTTACTTCATTGGATATGAACAATGAAATCAAAGAATCCTTTAAAATCCCTAGAGTCCTCCCTTCTCCAAGAACGCACATAAGAATTTAGACATATTTTCCTCTACCTTACACTATCATGTCAAGATAGATTAAGGAGAATACATTGGAAGTAATTCACAGGGCGATCAAAGGTGAATGATGCAACCAATGGGATCTTCTGTGCCAACACATGTAGATTCATATGACGACAGTTAGTGATTTTTGGAATATGTGTGGGTTACCACTAGAGGGAATCTAATCATTATTCATACACTACAATGATAATAAGACATAAATCTGTTGTGAGATCCATCAATGAAAAAATAATTTCTGGCAATGTAATTATTTATTTCTTTAAACAATAATAAATAATATGTGACAATACTGCTATTTGGTTCTATAATTTTATCCAATTTTTATATTATTTAAATCAATTCTGTTGATCATGGCATTTATTGTCATGTAAATCTCGTATTGATCATTGATCATGAAAAAAAAAATAAAAGTTGGCCATGATGTATCACATGCTCCCACTATGCCCAAATCCATAAAAAAATTCATCATGATAAAATTTTTTTCTTGGCTCACATCTGGTAGAGATATATAAATTTATCAATCCTATAGAGATTATTGCATGTGTTTGGATGATAAAAGCCTTTTTGAAAATCCATATGTGTGTGTTGAGAGAAAATTATTATGATGTAAGTGTTTTGTGCGCATAGGTTGATAAAAATAAATGGAAATGGATTGAATTAGTTGAATAGATAACTTGAAATACTTTTTTTATGAGGCATGATATCTTTTGTTTATTGGTGTTAAATTGGTGGATCTCCTTTCTATGGGTTTTGAATTTCCCTTGATTTGATTTTGATGCTCACTTTTCTAAGAGTAGTTGAAATTGTGGTGGAATTGATATATATAATATTTATATTACTTTTAATGTGTATTTCAATTATTTTAACCCCAAAAATTTACCAAATTGGGATGAATTTCCTTATTTTGGGATTTTAGGTATGTTTTGAGGTTAAAAGTGAGAATTTCTTAATTTTTGAATTTTAACTATTTTTAACCACTTCTAATTTTTAGAATGATGTTTTAAATATTGATTTAAATTGAGTAATTATTTTTTAAGTCTTCCTAAATTCATGGAGTATAAATTTTTCCATTGGTACATGTGAGGATTCAAACTTTTTGAGGTCTAAATTAATCATTTATTGTGGAATTTGTTTGGAAGACATAACTTACCCCACTTCATTAAATAAGACACAACTCTGGATATATGTATTAAAATGAGTTGATTATATATGGAAATTATAAGTGAATAAATATAGATTATACATGAAAATTATCAATTAAAAATTCTCTTATTATGTTAATCATTAGATGATTAAATGTTCGGAATGTTGAAATGTATCTTCATAGAAAAAATAGGACTTCATTAGATTGGATATAATGTTTCATACATGTTTTAAAATGACTTAAAGGTCAATGGGTAGATATAAAACAAATTTTCTAGTAATTGTATAGAATAAACCCATAATATATATTTCTAGTATAGTGGGGAAAATTGAGACAACTTTGGACGGATAGAAACCGGGCATCTGATTTTTCACCACTCCTCCTCCTTATATTTCTATCTATGCATTAATTTAAGGGTTGTTGGTTACTAAAGAGATAAATGGGAAAGATTTTATAGAGTATTTTATGAATATGTTTTTCATTCATGCTGGAATAAAGATGATGGGGGATGCTCAAGTAATGTGAGGCAAATGACCAAGTTGTTGTAGATAATGATGAATGACAAACACTCTCTTATGAGTTGCAATCTTCTCATGTAATCTATTTTGAAATTCTATTGAGGTTATATTTTTAAATTAAAGAACTTTTTTTTCTTTCTTTAATATATATTCACAAATTTTTTTAAATGGTTTTCCAATCTATGTAGTAAAATAATCTATTTCACTATTTGAATTTCTTTAGAAGGGTTTTTCCATTGAGCATAGTGATCTGGATTAAGATTGATTTATTAGAGGGTTTTAAGTAATTTAATCACTTATATTGGTGAAAAAACAATAATATTGAGGTATTGTTATGATATCCTTGAAAAATATGGTGTTCATCAAGAGTACTTAGGGTGGGCATTGGGGAATTCAATTGGGAATTCTTTTTAAACAATGAAGAGAGGAGTGTATGGGAGGTTTAAGATTATTCACAATGACTGTTTCAATTATGATTTCAAAAAAATTTAATTTACTTTAAATTTTTTTCATTAATATTTAATTTTATTATATTTATTTTATATTTATTCTCTATATAATAAATTTTAATTGACTTTTATAAATATTCTGGTAAAAAAATGAAAGCCAAATTGACAATTTTTTAACTCAAATTGAAACCTCCTAAAGAGAAAATCCAGGGGATTTCTATGTTTCATTTCAATTGGGAATAAATTTCTTGATTGGGGTTTTAATGAAAAGAACCATCACATCACTTTCTATAATATAATATCCACTATGACTTTTCTTTTTGGATAAGTCTACCTCATCTACACCCACTTTATCAACTACCTTGAAAAAGTTCAGAAGGCACAAGAGAATAAGAATTGACCAGATCTCCATCTTTAGACCCTTGTCAATTTTTCTATCCTTTAGGTATTGATAAATAAAATTTCTTAATATATATTAATTAATTTGAAAAAAATGAGTAGCATACTCCATCATTGAAATGTATACTTGATACAAATTCTCAAAGCAGCGATACTTCACCACACACAAAATCTTCGGATAGAGTTGATGATTGAATGAATTATATAAAGTTGTCTATATCTCACCCAGATTTTATATTTAGTTTCTTTGAAATAAAATTTATATATTTGGTATCTTTCTTCATAATAAATCCTAAGTCTAAATGAAACTGTGATATAATATACCTTTATAACCTAGCCATTTGATTGACATGTTTGAATATGATTAACCACACTATGATTTATATATAATAATGTTTTCCTAAATTCAAATTTATTGATTAATTTATAATAAATAATAATGAAAATTTTAATTTAATCATTTAATATTAAAAATACAATTTTTCAAAGAAATAAATTTTTCTACATGTCATGTATTATTATTTAAAAAAAGTATATTCATGACTAATAAAATGTCAATTTAAGTAACTTTATTGGAAATATATGAATATATATATAAACACAAAATTTATCTAGAGATTAATAATTAATATAAAATCATTTAATAGTAAAATGAGTTATTTCTTATAAATTTTTTATACATGTAAAGTGCTTTTATCATAATAAATTAAAAAATTAATTATTGACCAATGGATTGAAATAAATTAATATATTATTCAATAAAATATTTTAACATTCATTTGATATTTTTTACTAGGTAATGGATAAAATTAAATTCAGTTGTATGCTTAAAAATTCATTTTAAAAAAAATGGGGTTTTATTTCATTTTTTGAAATTAATTTAAAATTAATTTGAACCAATTATATAAACTGAATTTGATAAAATATATTCAATATTTAGAATCATCATGTACAAAATTCGGTAATGAGATCACAATCATTTTTTTCAAAATAAATAATATGAACAGTAAAAAAGTTTAATGTCATTTTGGGTTAAAATGAGTTCACTAGGGGTGTTAACCTAAGAGATAAGGGTAAATATTACACTAAAACATGTAAAAATTTTACTCAATGAAGATATTTGATACTTATATTATCTTATATAATAATTTTTATTCCATTTCACCTACTTCATAATAATTTTACCTTATATCATTAAACTATTTTGAGTAATTCTATTTGTCCCCCCCCCTCAAAAATAAAAGTGAACCACTTATCTTGCATTATTAACAAAATTTGAGCCTTATATCTTATCAAATACCTAAAGAAACCTTTTTGGATTCATTCTATTCATTCTATAATCCATTTTAATCTCTTAATACCAATAATTCTATCCATAATTTTTAATCCAAAAGAGGTATCTCAAAGAAGAGGTATAAATATTAACCAATAAATTTAAATTTTAGTTCATATTCCACCTTATATAAAACTATTTTATACATAATAAAATTATTAATATAATATCATAAATATAATTTTATGCTATTATTATTATGTCATAGCCTTTCCCACCGTGTTTCAATGAAATGAGAAATAAATGTATCGCTCGTGTGTATGTGTGGACTACCGCCTCTATATAGCCATATTATTCATTTTCTATCATTACATAAAATTTATAGATATAATGATGTAAATAATAAAAATATATAATTATTATGAAATAATTATGAATCTAAAATTATAATATATTATTTATCTTCCTTACCTTATCTTCATTATAAAATGGAAATAATAGTCATTCGTATGTACGAACTACCGTCACCAAGAATAATGTAATTCAATTTTATATATCTATATTTTATGGATGATTATAAATATATATATAATTAATATATATGATATTTATATCATTATAAACATTAATATGATTACTTAACCACGATAAATATTCATGTATCTTAATATCTGAATCAAAATATACATGAAAAACGAAGCAATCATCACTAGGAATAGTGATTTAAATAAATGATTTTTAATGAATAGGTAAAAAATATTTATAAGTAAACCATATATGGTATTATATGTATGAATATAAATATTCTATATAATTATAATAAATCAAAATTTATTATTAAATATGTTATAGTTCTTAAGAATCAAGTCAAACTTGAGATAAGTGTTTTACGTTACAATCTCATTTTCGTTGGGATTGTCTATGCTTAAATTCATGATGATGAAATTATATGATGAATATATGGAAAATATTATCTATTTTATTACACTCTAGGTATTTATGGAAATTAAAATATTTACTTTCGTGTTTATCTCTCTTCGTGCTATAAATTATGATAGAATGTTTTTAAGGAAAACCGAATTTATTTTTCTATTCGGCTAGGAATATTTTTCTTAAATGTCCATATTTTATTTAAAATGTTTTCAAGAATGATTTTAATATTATCATATGAATGTTTAAATTAATTTTTTTATCATAATTTAATTTCAATAGAAAAAATAAAATTTAATATTTTGGTTGTTTTCATAACACGGTAATTTTTACCAATGGTGTGAACAAAATATTTGTTTCAACATACACCAAAGAGATTACTTTTATCACCATCATGAAAACTTTTTTATTTTAAGAATCCTTTAAAATATTACATGGTTATTTTAAAATAAAATATTTACCTTAATATATTTCAAATTTTTATATTTTAAATAAGTGATATAAAATTTAAAATGGTGCTTTCCTCAGGAAAAATTACAGTGATCTTTCAATAAAAATTTCATTTATGTTAACATCATTTGATGTTACTTATGCCCCACTAGGTATATGATTATATGATACCATAATTATTATTTATATTGATGATTACGAATTATAATTATTAAATATTGATGCAACCTATTTTCTTTCCCATGGGTTAATCTATGATGAAATGATACATGTTTTGATGATCTTGTGGAATAAATATGAATAGATTATGATTATATGACAGGTGGGTCTGTTATAGCTCTTCAATGCATTTATTAAAGAATAAAAACTTTTATTTTTATATGTAATTATCAATTTTGGATCCACATTACTTTATAATAACCCCTAATTAATAATAATCATATGATTAATATTTAATGGAAATATTATCAATGATCACGATGTTTTAAAATATTTTTAATATGATAATATATAACTTATAATGGTACAATATAAAAAAGTAGTTCATATGTTTTCTATAACCATATTAGATAATATGAAATTTAATTTAATCATAATGGGAATTTTATTAATAAAAAATATGTCATTAAATTATTCCCCCATTATAAATTTCTCCCTTTAAATTTTCATTTCATATACTAGAAAAGAATATGGTACATCTATTTTATCCCCTCTTCTGGTTCACATGTCACCTCCTTAAACTTGGGGTTCCACCACAACTCTTTGAATATAAGAGCTTTATTTTTTTTATAAAACATTGTATCTTTGATCCAAAAACTTCATTGGTTTATCCTAATATGAAAGATCATTCTCTAATGGTGCCAACTATGGATTTAGTACATGTGAGGGGTCTGGTTTATATTTAATCAAGAGGGATACATGGAAAATGTCATGTACTTGAGATAAGTTACGTGAGATTTCTATTCGACAGGCCACCACTCTAATACGATCCAGGATCTCAAAGGGGCCAATGTATCTTGGAAAAATATTTATGTTAGTCCCAAAACTCATGACATTCTTCCATGAAGATATACAAAGGACCACTTTATCACTGACCTCAATCTCTAGGTCTTATCGATAAATATATGCATAAATTTTCTATAAAATTTGTATGGATTTCATGTGACATTGAAAGGGTTGAACCTTATCTATAATATCTTAGATAAGATCAAGCCCCATTATTTTCTTCTCTCCAACATTATCTAAGCATGTTGGTGTCCAAAACTTCTTACCATAAGGAGACTCATAAGGAATTATTTGATTTTTATAATAGAAACTATTGATAAACTAAAACTCTACTAATGGAACTTGATGATCCCAAAATCCATGAAAATCCATTAAAAATGTTCTTATCATATCTTGAAAAGCTTGAATATTCTTTTCAGATTGAACACTTTTATGATGGTGATAAACATTACTGAAGCTCAGTCCTATATTCAACTATTGCTGATGGTTTCCCCAAAACCACATAGTAAACCTCTAACATCGACATGATAAAATATATATTGTAACTCCATAAAATCTTACCACTTACCTTATGTATATCTTAGAAAGTGGTTCAAGAGAGAAATACTCCTTGAATTAATAAAATTCACTGACTTAGTAAGGTGATAAACTACCACCCATATGGTATTATTTTATTTAGTTATCTAAGGGAGTCCAATGAAGAAATATATTTTTATTTTTTATAAATTCCTTACTAGTATGGGAAATTATTTCATCATAACCTTAGAGTTCTATCATTTCACATTAACTTTCTATAATACTAATAATTGAGATACAAACTCCACAATATATCTCTTCATTTTGTCCAATAAGAAATTTTGCATAAAATATCTATACATCTTAGTGCATCCTAGATTAATAGATAAGGATGAGGTCCGTGAATCATCCAGAAGTTCCCTCTCTAGTTTTGTTTTTAGTGGGACACATATCCAGGTTCCAAACCATATAACTCCATCTTTATAAGTGTTGAATTTTGTAATATTTTCTACCTTATTTTGTAAAAATTCATCATCTTTCTGACCATCTTGGATACTCTCAAGAATTGATGGTTGGGATGTTATTTTATCAAGGTAGGATGATGATAATTTTATTATTCCCATTTCCATTATTTTCATATCCAATAAGTCTAGATCCATTAAAATCCATATCAAGGATAGATTTGTAGGTTCATTTCTACTTAGATCATATTCCACATTGTCTTCATTCCTATAATGGAATTGTATTGAACAATCATAATCCTTTATTATCTCTAAACACTTCTGTTGTATCATAGTAATATTTTTTTTTGTGAATATAATTTTATGTATTTTATTGTTCGTATATATATATATATCGCACTTCTACCTATAGAGATAATGTCACCTATTCATTAATGTGAAGATTATTGCAACTAATTCTAGATCATGATTTAGTTATTTATTCTCATGGATCATTAGTTGGAAATAGGAATAAGCTACTATTTTTTCATTTTTCATGACTACACAACCCAAGGCATTTTTAGATGCACCACTTTAGACCAGAAATCCATCCTAACTATTAGGAAATGTGAGTACAAGTGCAGTGATTCACCTCTTCTTCATGTCTTTAAAACTATCCTCTTATTCATTATTCTATAAAAACATGACTCTTTTTTGAGTTTTCTTGGTTATAAGGCTTGATAATCAAATTTTTTTTTCACAACTATATAATACTGAACATCTAATCCAAAGAATATATAGATTTATATCACATAGGTTAGTCTTTTACACCCTTAAATCATCTCCATTTTTTAAGATCTATATATATATATATTCATTTCCTAGTGTTGATATTCCATAGTAATGTTACTTAGTCTAACTAGAACTCACATTTACTATACCTTGTATTCATATTTTCTTCCATAAGGTCCTCCATAGAGTATTCAAATGCTCCTCATATTCCTCTTTATATTATTATTATTTAATAATATCATAAATAAATAGTATATTTTTTGAAGTAACCTCTAAAGACTCTATTAATCAAAATCAGAAAGATTTATGGAGCATTAGTGATTTGAAATGGAATCACTATGAACTATTAGTTCTCATAACTTGTAGAGAAATTAGAATTGGGGATATAATCCTTCAACTTTACTTGATAATATCTTCACTAAGGATATAAATTTGAGAAATATTAGGTTCTACAAAGATGATTGAATAAGTCATCATTCCATGGAATAGGATAATTCTTATTTATAATGATCTTATTGAGCACACTATAATCAATATAAAGAAAAATTGAACCATTATCATTCATGATAAAGATGATTGGTGAACACCATGGTGAAAAACATAGATATATAATCTATTTACCAAGATTCTATTGTAGTTGTTTCTTTATATCATTAAAATAAAAAATGGCCCTTCAATACATAGTCTTGAACATTGGAAAAGCCCCAAATATAAGCTTGATTAAAAATTTAACCTCTCAACTAGGAGGGGGACCAATAAATTCTTTGAGAATGATATAAACATATTCCCTCCCAATTTTAATCTCTTCATGGATGATATTTTCCTTAGTCTTAATTATTTGAGAATGATACTCTTTATCATAAGGTGATAATATCCATGCTTGAGATACTGGTACTAAATTATATTCATTATTCTCTATGGAATTGTATAGAATCAAATAGAGGTTAACGATATGAGGTGTGATTTCCCTAGTACAAAAATTTATGTTATATATCTGTAAAGAAATGAAAATATTCCCAAAATTACCTAAAATTCCTTTAAAGGGAGTATTATAGGGGTTTTTTGGGATATTTGTCCCAAAAATATTAATAGGTGTGTATTTATATACTCAAGTTGCAATAATTACCTGATTTATTATTTTCATTGAGAACTCTACATCCATGATTTGTGGTGGTGTATTAATAGTTATACTAAAATAGAGATATACAAAAGAATGTGTTTAACTAGAAAAAATGTACATTCACTATTATTTTATGAATAACATGCTTACATATATCCAGTTCATTATTAGGATACACCACCATAGTTGTGATGACATAATCTTTCCCTTTGTCCATATGACTTGAACGTTTCTATCTTTCGTTTGTTCAACAACCCTTAGTTTAGTTCATGAATATAATAGTTTCCATGTTCATTTTTGTTGAAACATTAGACGATGGGATGAGGGTTGACCAGTGAATTCGTTTCTTCTATAACATTGGTGGATTTATCCCATCAATAATTGATTTCTATATGCCCTTACTTCCCTCAACTAAATAATTTATCCACCACCTTAAGGAAATTTACTGGGTATTCTTTCTAGACCATTTAAAAGTGGGATGCTGAAATTTATTTCCACTGATATACTTCTCCACCACACTCCCATATTTAAACTCCACTTTTCTCTTCTTATCTCCATGAGACCCTTGAGATTCACTGATATCCATTTCTCCTTTGAGGGAACATTAGACACATTCCTCATAATTTTCAATGTCTTGATTAGATATGGTTTTTTGTAGACTCAACATTATTCCCCCAAATATGAAGTGAAAATTACATTCATGGGTAATGAAAAATCATTTAGCATATTATGCATGTCTTTTGATCTTTTACTCAATAACCCTGATAAATTCATTATATTTTTTTCTTGAGTATAAGGAAGTTCCTCACCATTTTTAGTCAGAGAGTGTGAGTAAAATATTTATTGAATTGTTTTCCCAGAATTCCTTAATCTCTATCACATCATTTTTATCCTTGGTATTCATATTCTTGAACAAAATCCACCATTTATTAGATTATACTCTAATATGATAAAATACCAGCAAAAAATCACATTCATAGAGAATTGAAGGACAGATAAGACATTTTTTAATTGAGTTGATCAATTATTCCTAAATTAAGTGATAAAAAGATCCACTAAAATTTAGAGTCCATTTTCCCATAAAGTTTACAATTGAATTTTTATATTTATTAGGGGGATTTGGTCACTACTTCTGATTTAGGTTTTAGTTCAAAATTTGACTCAATTGAGAATTTATAATCATGAAGTTCACGATTCCTTCTCCCATCAGTTTGGACATCTCATTTATATAATCATCACATTGACCATCACATTAGTTGTTGACTCAGTTTATCATATTTCTAGCCATTGACCCGAATAAAAGGAAAATAAAGGAAGATAATTTTTAAATTATTAAACACATAAAAGGAAAACTATGAAAATTAAAGGTATAACTCATAAATAATGTATATTCCATGAATTATGAATTTTTAGGCTTTATTATGAGTTATTCATGATTTATTTCCTAACATTAAATATTATAGGAATATTTTTCCATTAATAGTGGTTCATAATGCGATTGTTAATTTAATAATTCATATCCCCTGAGAGTGTTGATATAGGTTTGAAGCAAGGACAATTTTCATGCAATAGTTCTAGATCGAGTCTCTCTTAATACAGTATTTTCAAGGTTGGTACCCCTCGATACATCTTTTCTCAAGACACATCCAATTGTAATATCTATATAGGGATGCATTTTCTTGTAAACCACATACTATATACATTACCAAAGTTTATGAATTTTTTCTTATGTTTATTATTATCCCTAAGACTTTCAAAAGAGTTTTCAAATCTTAATCCAAAAAATAACAAGACTTTCCTTTAATACCAACTATGAAAACCCTCATCTTTAATACAATTTATTTCATGATTTATTGCATAAAAAACACGTAGTACAACCTAGAAATCATAAAGGATAGTTTATTTGGGAATTAAGTTCATAACACATCAACAAGATACATGGGTACATAAACATTATAGAAAAATTCATTAACATTATTCTAATATTCCATAGCTTTTATAACTTTATGGGATAACTAGGGGATATGCATAATAAATAGGAAAATATATAAATCCTTGTCAGGGAATAAAGAAATAATTACAAGATGAATGCATTAAATGTTATTCAATAGGAATTTCTACTGGATATAAAAGGTATAATAATCATAATGTTGAACAATGAGGCATGATAAAACATTATAGGATAATGGAAAAAATGGAATGTGGTAACAACATTAAATATGGCATCATAAAAATAGGTCAATGATAACTTCAAATACATCTTAACTTGATGAAAAAAGTCCAAAATAGACGAGTTTTACTTCCTAATACCATAAGTGATATCTCATGATACAAAAAAATTACCTAATCATTAGAGCACTACATAATTCTGGGGGAACCCTTTTCATTCATATAATGTATATGCATAAGCATGCCACCTATATTATTCAATACAAGATCACAATTTATCAAATTTAATACCATGATTAATGATTCTAAGAATAATACATGGATTTATCCAAGAAAATAAGGATAGGCATGTCTAGGTGAATACCCTTTAGTGAAAATCTCAATTGTATTAACAATATAATGGTTTTTCATGGAAAAATAACAGGACAATTTTGATGGCATAAAAGGTGTACATAATGAATCATGGGAGGGATTAATGAGGTTGAAAGGGTTATATAATCACTTTTACATCATAAGGAAAGTAATAGGGATATGTAAAAACATTATCCAACATAACAAATAGGGAATAAAAAATATTTAGAAAAATATAGTACTTGAATAAAATATTGGAATGGAAAATTCACAGGATAATTTCATCAACATAACAAGGGTACATAATGAATCATGGGAGGGATTAATAATAGCGAAAGGGGTATCTAATCAATTTTAAATAATAAGGGTATTGAGTGGGGAATGTTATAAAATAATAAAATCTAAATAATTTTTAATTACAAATAACTATACAAAAAAGGTTCTTGAATAAAATTTTGGCATGAAAATATCCTAAGATAATTTTGGCAGCGTAATAGGAAAACAATGATCCATATAAGTGATTAATGATAGTGAAATGGGTCCATAATCACATATAAATAGAATGGGATTCAAGAGGGATCTTTGATAACAATCCCAAATATAAAAAACTAGATAAAAAAGGCATAAAAATGTGGTTCATAAATAAATAGAAGAATTAGAGGTTCCCTTAACTTGAGAGGGTGTTTCCAAAAGCTGAAAAGAAGTTTATTGAGAGATTAGAGTAACCTTGGTAAAGAACTAGAGAGTAAATTGAAAAGTAATTTTAGGATTCATGTACTTTTAGTGAACATAAATGGATGTTCAGTGGGTTTATATAGGAATAGAGATGGGAGATCTTTATTATTTTCAAGACATTGGTTTTGGACTCTATTTAATAAAGTAATAAAAACCATATACATTACCATGTTTTTACCAATGGTTTCTACCAAGTAGGAGAGTTTGTATTTATTTTATTATTCAATTAATTTATAAGATTTAAATAATACCCTTGGTGATGTGAAAGTGGGTGATGTTTACAATGAAATGATTTTAGAACTTCAAAAAATATATTATTGGGTTTATAGGATTCACAAATTGTTTTTAGAATTAATAAAATAACCTAAAAAATTTATTTTAATGTTGAAATATATTTTTATTCATGGATACATCTTAAAGAATATATTAAATCACTTTAGGGTCATTATGTTATCCAAATATATACCATATATTTATAGAGTATTTAATTTTTACAAAAAACATTCGACTATCTCAGAAAACTATGAATTTTTTTATATTTTTTAATTTCAACATGAAAATTCCATTTTTTAATTTTTTTTGAAAATAATTCTCTTAATATTATAAATTAAACTTTTAAATTAAAATCATTTTTATTGAAAAATACTAGGTTTTTAATAGTAGTAGTTTACTGACCCTTATAAAAGTTACATTTTTTACTTAATAAAATTATATTATCATTTCAATTTATTACATAAAATTAAATAATATTATTTTATTAAAATAGATTTTATTTGAAAAAATAATAAATTAATCAAAAGTAATGACTTAAATTAAATTTTCATATTAACCCAAAATACAATTTTTGTTTCATCATAGTAAAATATAATTTTTATCAAAAAAGTATTTAATCATTTATTAACTCTAGAAAATAAGGAATGAATATAATAATTAATTTAATGGAAATAAAATATACATATTCATTCTATTATGGTTCAGATATGTATCCATTTATTTCACCAACGAACACTCTAATGGTATGGTGTGTGAAAATGGGATTTTTTTAGGGTGGTTCGGTGAACCTGTTTTGGGATGTGATCTCGATGAGGTTGAACTTATCTCATAAATTGTTTCTCTCATGTTTCGGTTGTTAAATCTCAACATGGGATTAGTCATGGGAAATCTCTAATGATTATATCTCCCTTGGTAGCTCCGATAAATATATTTCAAAGGGTATGATCCTACTGGTCAAGGACATTAATTCTTTTATCTATGTCAATATGAATTTATCATAACCCTTAATATATAATAATCATATGATCATGGTTCAAAAAATATGTTATCAATGGTTGTGATACTTAGTAGTCTTTTGATTTTGATAGGGTATAACTTCTAATGGTCCAATATAACCAAATTAGTGTATGCATTTTCTATAATCAAATTAAAAAAATATGCCATTTAATTTAATCTTAATGGTAATTATATTTATAAGAGTTATCTTCTTTATTTGTATCATGATAAGGGAAATAAATAGTCACATAGATATTAATAAATTATCTTATAATGATATAATTCATATTTCTAAACAACGTAACAATTCCATAATTTCCTCATACTAAGAAATCATTAAATTAAATCAAGGCCTCAAACTTCACTTAATAATTAAAATAGATTCAATATATGAAGGGAATGGTTAAAAATACTATACATATTGTTTTTGAATTAAAATCTTTGATAAACCAAGATAAATAATCAATTTTTTTTGATTATTTAGTAAACAGATAGTCATGATTTCACTAGTTAAATGAATGGTACAAATATTTTGGAGAATATTATTCAATATTAAAAATGATGTATAGTGTATTAACATGGAATATTATAATTAGATTTCTGGCTAGTTCAAAAAATTCTACCATTTAATTGTTTTTTTGGGAAATCATTGTGAATACTCATTAATAATTATACTAAAGTAGAGGGTACTCAAAAAAATTTATGTTTGAGATAATATATTATCAATGTTAACTAGATTTCATGAAAATCTTTATAACTACCTTTTAATATGAATACATAAGCAATGGAACTCACACAATATAACATTAAATGGTATACATTCATATTGATGGTATCTTGCAGTAAACCGACTTTCAAGTATATGCAAGAAATTTATCTTCAAACATGATAGGATTAATTATTAATTAATTGTCTTAAAATATGTACCCTTATCTAGTTATGAATATATATTTGTAGCTATTGGGTTCATATATATTTATGATGTCCATTGTGCCCAAAAAATGAAATATGTGTATTTATAATGACATGAGACCAAATATATTAAATATATCTTATATGTAATGCCTAGAAATTCTAAAATAAGGATATTGTATTTGATGACCTATATGAATGAAACACCCAACATAGAATGTAATATAATAACCAGATAAATTATGATATATTCATATTTTGATAAATTCAATTTTACCAATAGTATATATTATACACAACACAAAGCTTATATTGTGTTTCACTCAACATAATGTCTATATTTCCATAAATGGAACACCAATGTTAGATTTCATTACATGGAACAATATATTTCTTCAATTTATTGTGTTACATGAAAGTATAAGTTTTACTAAATACTATTAATATTATTATATAAAAATAAAATTACCTCATAGAGAGACTATGCATTCTCTACTTCTTTCTTCCCCTTCTTCCCCCTTCTCACATTCTATTCTTCACTTTCCCTCATTCCTTTTTCCATATCATACTCCATGATTTAGTTTCATTCATTTCCATATTTTCTTCCTTATTGGAGGTGTGGTAATATTATTTTAAGCTTCTTAGGGTAGATTTATTGGTTTCAAAGATGGTCTTCGCCATTGAATCCCCTTATTATTTTCCCCACATTTACCTCTTGTTACACCATTTATCTACTGGTTAGATATATAGAAATGTATTATTAGTTGTTTTTGGATATGTGGTCAAGTGGTTTAGAGAATTTCAGGAAATACCCTATCGTCGAGTTCATGTTTTTGGATACTGATTTCAATCTTGTCATTACACAACCATTCAAAGGCCAAGGTAGTTTAAATACTTGTTCTGAAATCAATATCATATGCTCCACTTCATGTTGGACCAGAAGTGGTGGTTCTTCAGAGATTTTGGGAGGTGGGTTTTGGCCGTCATTGGTGCTCCCTGTATGGTATGGTTTGATTGTTTGGTTTTTTGGTTTTCTTCCCCAACATTTCAGTATAGATTTGGTTTTGTACTTTCCTAGTTATGGTAGCTACTTTTAGTTGATCAAATAGATCCATTATATGTTTCTATGTTTTATATTGGATGTGATTTGATGGTGTTATCCCTATAATGGAGTTTGGATATGGAAGACGATCCCTGTGAAGTTTATCCCTGCGATGTTGTGTACGATAGTGACGCTGATGGTGACGTGTCTCACTAAAAAAAGCGAGGTGACATGTACTGTTGTAAGATTGTGCAATTTTCATTTTGTGAATACAAGTATAATTATGTTGTATTTAATATTAATCTAGGTATTCATGAGACGTGTAGTGGTTCATGGACTGAGGCAGGATGTATTTGTTTATTTTATTTTGAATTTTATATCTCGTTTTATCCTGTTTTAACCAGAAAGATTACATGGAGTCTGCCTTGATGTGGTTTCAGAGAATGTTTTATTTTAATAGAGCATTGATAACTAGATTTAGATGTTTTATATGGTATGTATTTTCCACTAGTAGCAGGCCCATTCATATCTTCACGAGATAATTATCCAACCAGCCTTGTGATGGTGGAAAACTATGAATCGATCTGGAATTTGTTAGGGAGGGATAGTTATAGGTAGTCTTTTTTTAGATTATCTCTGTATAAATCTAGGTCTATTATGTGTTTCAATCAGTTATCAATCATATAAAAAGAAGATATTTTAAAATAAAAAATGTAAATATTCAATCAGTTTATTTTAAAGGAATTGTTTTAAAAAAACATTTTTATGCACCCAAAAGAGTTTTTTATTCATAAATTAACTTAATTTCAATTTGTGAATTGTGTTAATGAAATATATGTATTATATATTCAATAAATTATTTTTCACATTCATACAATAGGTTTTATTGGCATGATATTAGAACAACTCTAATTTCATACATAAAATCTATATTTTTCAAAAGGTAGTTTTTCCGCCTTTTAATGGCGCAGCTATTTTATAAATAAATTTTGGGAATTTTTTAAAATTCTATATGAAAAACTGAAATTATTTCGGAAATCATAATGTCAAAATTATCTCACAATTAATTTTTGGTATTTTTTGTGAAGTTTCATATTTTGATGAATAGTGAAAAAAATTTGATTTTAATTTAAAACTGACTATTCACGTAAATAATTTATAGTGTTAAATAAAAAATTTAAATTGATTTAAAGAATTATTACATAAATTTTACATGTAATAATATAATTAATTCATTTAAATCATTTTTATAATTAATTTAGATATAAAACATTTGTAAACCTATGAGTAATTTAACATTACAAACCTGTTTTTCTGTCCCGTTTGCGGGATTAATCTGAAATTAATTTTTTCCACTTATGTGATTCAGATTTTGAAAATTGTATTTATTATTTTGAAAAATCTTAATTTATAATTTCTAGTAACTTTAACATAGTCATTTAACAAAAATATTTGTGACGTGAATTAAAATTAATTTCACCGATTAAGAGAAAAACTAACTTAATAAGTAACAAAACCATAAAGTTAAAGGCCAAAATGACCTATAAACTAGTAAAAAAATCCACGTTATGGACACATTTTTACCATATACTTTTTTTTATTTTAGGAACCTAATTTAAGGGATACCTCCCAATAGTGTTTTTGTTTTTATATTTATAAGAATGTCACTCTTTTTCCACTATAAAAGGGTACTCACCCCTCCCACATATTCACACCTCTAAATCCTTTTGTCTCATAAACACCCTTACCAAATAAGTTTAAAAATCCCTAAAATAATCCTATAATCCTTAATTTTTTCAGAAATATATCTAAGGAATACTATTGGTATAAACCAAATGGAGTTACGTGAAAAATAATTAACGTTCTTCAATGAGAACTTCTGTTTTATTTATTTATACACCTATACAATTATTGTAATATATTGATTATAATATAACATAATTATCCTAAATATACTGGTATTTAGTTATGTTAAGGTTATTACAAACACTTTCACACACTTCCATCAAATGGGATGCACAATCATTGTTCGGGTGTAAAGTGGACCACCGCCTCATGAACAGATGTTGTTCACTATTTTAGTACCACCTTAAAATGATGATAATAATGATGTATTTATAGTTTATATTATATATATATATATATATGATATTTATAATGTATTTATGATTTTGTAATTTTTTTTATAACACATAACTTTATTCTTTCAATTTTTTTGGGAATATGGTAATATCGTTTATAGATGTGGGGACCACCGCCTCCTTAAAGCAATGTTTTTTTCATGAAATCGATGGAATTTATTAAGTATATAATTAAAAACAATATGTATTATATATGAAATAAATATGATAATTTAATGATAATATACATATATATCATTTACTTTAATTTCTTTTAATAAAATAAAAAAACGAGAACAATTTTCATGCGCATATACGACCTACTATCTCCACGAAATATGTATTGAATTTACTATATTTAACTTTTATGGATTACTTAAAAATAAATATATATTAAATATATATTTTATTTACATCATGTTTTACATTCTGGAGATAATGAAATTATGATCTATTCAATATAAACAAAAAATAACAAGTCAAAACATAATTGAAAAACAAAGAAGTTATCATCAAAAATGATGAAAATAAGGAAAAATAATTAATGGAAAGGTAATATGATATTATAAAAGAATAATATATGATATAATAAATATTAATAAGGTTATTTTATAATTTAAAAAAATATTAAAACCATTATATATGTAACACCCCAAGCTTCTATGGTACGTTTCCCTTCGAATAATGCGATAGCGTGTGTTGTACGCAACCTCGAGTTCTAACACACACCACAACTAATTAAACTAGCCGTTGTGAATAGTAATACCTACTTTTTGAAATCATATATATTCAATATTTCAAAATGGACTTCATTTTTAGATTCGGAATATCAAAATTAGCCTAGGGTGAAATTTTGGTACATTTCGGATAACTTTCATATTTTGATGAATAGTGAAAATTTCTAAATTTTAATTAAAAACAACTTTTTTAATCAAAATAATTAATAGTGATAAATTGTGATTTTGAGTGGTTTTAAAGTATATTTAGAATATATTTTTACCATTTAATATAATGTTGGTCATTGGACATAATTTTACAATTAAACCGAACATAAACAAGTGTCAATCTTTTGATAATTATTATCTCTTAAAAAACACGCTTTTTGTTTTGACAGCGGGAATTAATTTTAAATTAATTTCCGACACTTCTGTGTTTTGAATTTAGGAAAATGGATTCCATATTTGTAATCAGGATTTCCAAATTATGTAAATAGGTAACTTTTATTTTTACACATTTTGAATAATTACTGCGGTAAATATTTTATTTACCATGGTTAAAGGGTAAATCCGGTAAATAAGGGTTAAAAAAAATAATATTATAATAATACAAAGTTACCCTAAAACGTGTCCTAACATTATTGGTGGACACATACCCGACCATGAGCATCCTTGGGTCAATTTGGGGACCCCTTGGAGCCACTTGTATGTGGTAGGGACACATTATATTAATAAAGTTAAAATAAAAATAAAAATGGCATAAGCTTACATCTTTTAGAAGAACAATTTTTACATAGGGTTATACATGTTGGATTTTAGATTATAAATATTCATTAGAAAGCTAAAAAGATTTCATACATAATGATATTTTATTTATAATTTTTAGACATTGAATAATTTATTTTATTTATGACACAATGATGATGCAGTAATTACTATAATAGTGAAAAATTAAAATAATTGATATTATAAATACCCAAATAATTATAATATGAAACTTTTAATGAATTAAACTAATTTTATATGATAATATGATATATTAGGATTGATTTAATTTACTTTTTTCGAAGTAATCAATCTGTTAGGAGTTTCAAAAAAATCAACTATTGAATAGTGTCAAAATTAATATAAAAGAATTCTTAAAACAAATATTATATTATTAATTGATATTAAATTCTTAAAAATCTAAGGTTCGTCCAAGAGACTTATATTATGATAGGTTAATCATTAATGGACCACTTGGGGGTCTCTTGGATGTATATAGTAAGTTTATTAACCATATTATATAAAAATACAAAGAGACATTGTAAAAGTGAAACTAATTAACTTAGAGTTAATACTTAAAGATAAGGTTAATATAAGTACCCAAACCTATCTAAATTCTATTGGATGAGTGGTTTTCGACCTATCCCCACCTTAACCTTTGAATAGTCAACTTTGGAGCCATTAGAAACCGAATATGAATTTATTATAAATTAATATTTCTAGCTTTTCCAAAGGTGCCCCTCACCCCTCTTATAAAAGGGCACTCCTCCTTCTCATTTCTTCACACCTCTAAAGCCTTTTGGTTCGGCCAAACTCTGCCCAAATACTCTCCCAACATCCCTCACTACAACCTAGGGGCCTTAGTTTGATCAGAAAGCCAACCTAAGGAGCCCTTTTGATCAAATCAAAAGGAAGAACCCGAAGAAGAGGTAATGTTTTCACCACCCCTTTTCCAAGTTCATTTCTTCTTCCACTTCTTCTTCCTTTGTTGTTACCATTCTAAAATAATGACTCCAGTATCATTTATATACTGTGATGTTATTATAAATATGGTACAACCATATTCAGTATTCTATCCACCCTTTGAATAACATGTCACCATACGTGCGTACGTACGGCTTACCGTCTCCACGTCGTGGTGTAATTGTTATTCAATATATTATTATTTGGATGGGTATAATAATGATGTGTAACTCATGTAAATAATAAATATAACATATTAATGATTCTGTATATATGATATACCATCCATTTATATATTATTTTAATATCAAAAGAATGATATTGTCGCTCGTGCGTACGTACGGACTACCGTCTCCACGAACGCGATAAGATTCATTCTCCATCATATCCATTCAAGTATTATTCTCATTTTAGGGTTAAAAATAATGTTAATATCATTCTTATTATGAATAAGATATAATCTATCCATTACAAACATGTCTTACGTAACCAAACATTTAAGAAGAACGAATCGATTATCACCCGAAACGACGATAATACTAAGATATTATTAATAAAGCAATGTTAAAAGATCATATATGATATCATATTAATGTATATGATTCTTGTATAATTTAATAACAATTATTTCACCATTATACAGGAGGTTAACCTACCCCAACAAAGGAAAAGTACAAGGTAAGGGTTATTTCACAATCTCTTCATTATTCGAGGTTGTTTATACGTAATAATCTACTGGGATCTCTTTATCATCCACATCCATGTTTCTTAAAAATGTATTTCAAAATATTTTTACTATTTACAAGAATATGGGTTAAAGTCATTTATACCCTTGTTTGACTTTTTATAAGAGGTTTATAAAGGAATCTTTCCGTCGTTTTCAAAACAAGGTCCTTTTTAACCTTTTCGACAGAATTGAGGTAAGAATGTTTTTTTAACTTATACGGCGGGTGCGGTTATTTTACGCCGTTATAAAATATTCAAAGATTTCCTTACAAGATTATAAGAATATTTTCAAAGAAAATGTTTTATTTTATATGGATCTTAAATGATTTCAAAATAAAAGGAGATATTTCTTTAAAAAGAATTTTGATTTCATCTACGTCAACATCCTTTGATGGATTTTAAGATTATTTGAAGTTGATTTATTATGATACCAAACTTCTATATTGTATTGAAGGTTTTGTGATATGTTTGACTATGGATGTGCTATTTTTATACCATTCATAGTTTATGGTGAAATTATTGACATTTCGTATGCTAGTTTTAATACGAATGTTTATGTTATGTTTAAACCTTTTCATATGGGAATGCATTGGACTTAATAAGTGACGGGTGGAGCCCGCTATAGCTCCTCGATGCATCGGTAGGTCTCATGAGACAAACTAGTGTCTTGGCACAAGGCCTTGACAAAATCTTATTTGTAGTCTTGGCACGAGGCCTTGGCTATGTGGTTATGATAGTCTGGCATTATGCATTCCAACATTATGAAATTGGTTATTGATATTGCATGTGATTATTCGATTAGTAGAATATCCATGTGAACAAGTAAATGGCATTATTTCATTTTACTTTTGCCATACTATGTTGAAGTTCAATTTTAAAAGGCTTTTGTTTTAGTAATTCATTGCCTTAAATGTTTATGCTTATTTTGAATGTTCCGCTATATTGTTATCCTTACTGGGCATTTGAGCTCACCCCTTTTTTATGTTTTATTTTTCCCAGGTAGTGAAGAAGTAAATTATGATTGACTTGCAGGGATATTATGGGTTTATAGTGTGGACGTTGGAAACATTATGTTGTTGTAGTAGTTTTTCATTTTTTGATGTAATGTAAAACTTATGAATATATCTAGTGTTTCCAAGGCTACTAAAATAATCGGTCTTTCGGGATTTGATCTTTCTTGTGATCATGCCAATGTTATGTAATAATGCACCGACTCTGGGTAGCTGGGGTCGGGGCGTTACAGTTGGTATCAGAGGAAGTTTAGTACAAACCTTGGAAGCTAGATTTAGATAAACTCTGATTAGAGCACGTAGACCTAAGATGAACTTTGAGGATTAGTATAGAAGAACTTCCTAGAATTTTGGTATTGTAGAGACTTTGTGAGTTTTCCGAGCAATACATCCCTGTCTGGATACGAGCAGGTAGAGGCGGCTCTGGCACAGATGTACCTAGGGGTAAAACCCAAAAACACCGCTTTGAGCTAGACTCGAACGGGAACTGGTGCACGACAACGGGCCTTGCTGCACTCTTGGTTACGACACTCCCGGGGGATATGCTTAGGATAACTCTCACTTTCTTTACAAATCATTATGAAGGGTTTATGAGTATATACTTCCTCAAAGAAAACATATTTATGATTATGGATTATATCCATAGATAGTTCAATTTATGTTAAGTGTTTTATAAGTATGGGATTATGTATTTTGATTCATAAACTGATCTAGTTTATGCCATTGTTTAGAAATGGCGCCTAGTGGAAGAAATGGAAACCGTATCAATGCACGCACTCCATGTAGGGATTGCCCTCCTGCTCAAGATAATTATAGTGGGGCTGGTGATACAACTGGTGCTGATCAACTAATCACCATACTGGGACAACTTACTCAGGTTATGAATAATAACCTTACCCGTATGGAGCACCCTGATCCGCAGCGTGGAGGATCAATGTTAGATTGATTCATGAGACAAAAACCACCAACGTTCAATGGGAATACAAATCCCTTAGTAGCTGAGCAATGGATATTTTCCCTAGAGAAAATATTTCAGGCTTTGGGGAGCAGTGAAAGGGAAAAAGTTATCATGGCAGTTTACCGCCTCACGGGAGATGCTGATCAATGGTGGTCATTGATTCAAAATACGAAGGAAGATGATGAAGTATCAAATATGGAATGGAGGGAGTTCAAAGATCTGTTTTTAGAAAAATACTTTCCTCGCGACCATCGAGCAGATATGGAAATACAATTTCTGAGTCTGAGACAAAAGGAGGATGAGAATGTCACAAAGTATGAGGCTAACTTTACAAGGTTAGCGAGGTACGCTGGTGAT
The DNA here is from genome assembly GCA_963277665.1 of Viscum album. Classification (NCBI taxonomy): domain Eukaryota; kingdom Viridiplantae; phylum Streptophyta; class Magnoliopsida; order Santalales; family Viscaceae; genus Viscum; species Viscum album. Next base: position 1,185,854,425 of record OY728143.1, on the reverse strand, counting down.
TATATTCGCAACCCAAGAAGTAAGATTGATCGTTTCTTTGATGGGTTAAAACCATTTCTCCGTCGAGCATTAGTCTCACAATCCTTTTCATCGTACGAAGACATTGTCTCATGTGCTATCAAGACCGAAAAAGAATTCTCTAAGTCTTATGACTTTAAAGCAAAGCAAGAGAAGAAGAGACCTGCTGATCAATCTGGGAATGGAAATAAGGGGAAGAAAGGAAAGGTTGAATATCCATCTTGTGGTAAATGCGGGAAGAAACATCCTGGTACTTGCTTGAAGGGAATGGGAGTCTGTTACAAGTGTGGTGAAAAAGGCCACCAAGCTCATGATTGCAAGGGGAAGAAGGAAGCTACCAACGTTCAGTGCTACAATTGCAGGGAGATGGGGCATTATGCAAATGCATGTCCTAAGCGTCAGGATAACTTACCTCAGAAAAGGCCAAGGGATCAAGGCCAGGCTTATGCTATCACTACTGCTGAGGTAGAAGCTCCGAAAGATGTGGTGGCAGGTAATTTAATGGTTTCCTCAAGTTTAGAAAATGCATTATTTGATTCTGGATCATCGCATTGTTTCATATCTTCCCAGTTTGCTAAGAAAATTAGATATTTCCAATTTGATTTAATAAGGGAGTTGTCAGTTAAAACTCATAAGGGAAGTATCGTTGCAACAAAGTTTTGTGAATCAGTCCCCATTAGAGCACATAAATTTTCTTTATCTGCTGATTTCATCGTCATACCTATGATTGAGTTTGATATAATCCTCGGTATGGACTGGCTTTCGGACTATGATGCGAAGATTTATTGTAAGAAGAAAGAGGTTACGATTCTTGATGATAATGATAAGGAGCACCTTATTTTTAGAGCAGAATCGTCACCACCTAATTCTTATTTAGATCCACCCCCAGTAGCTCAACTTAATTCAATTATTGGGGAGGAAGAGAATTAAATAACTGTCGGTGAGGAAAGAAATGTTCAAATAGAGGATGTACCTGTTGTGAAAGAATTTGTAGATGTATTTCCGGAAGATTTACCTGGACATCCTCCAGAACGAGAAGTTGAGTTTTCTATTGATTTGATTCCTGGATCAAGGCCTATATCGAAGACCCCTTATAGAATGGCCACTGTAGAGCTAGTCGAATTAAAGAAACAACTAGAGGAATTGAGTAATAAGGGATTTATTCGCCCTAGTGTTTCTCCATGGGGAGCCCCTGTTCTTTTTGTTAAAAAGAAAGATGGATCTATGAGGTTATGTATCGACTACAGGGAGATCAATGCTATAACGATAAAGAACAAGTATCCCCTACCTCGTATTGATGATTTATTTGACCAACTGCATGGAGCTCAATACTTTTCAAAGATTGACCTTCGATCTGGATACCATCAGTTGTGTGTAAAGAAGGAAGACATTCCGAAGACAGCATTTCGAACTAGGTACGGGCATTACGAGTTTACTATAATGCCGTTTGGATTGACTAATGCACCCTCTGTATTCATGGATCTGATGAATAGAGTTTTCAAGGAGTATCTCGATGAATTTGTGGTGGTATTTATTGATGATATCTTGGTATACTCCAAAACCTACGAAGATCATGAAAATCACTTGCGCATTATCTTGAAGATTCTGAGGAGGCATGAATTATATGGAAAGTTTAGCAAGTGTGAATTCTGGCTTCAGGAGATTTCTTTTCTTGGCCATATTGTCTCTAAAGATGGAATCTCTGTTGATCCTTCTAAGACCAAGGCAATCCAAGAATGGCCAGCACCTACGAGTATAACTGAGGTACGTAGTTTTATTGGTTTGGCAGGTTATTATCGACGTTTCGTCCAGAATTTTTCCCGATTGGCTAACCCATTAACGAAGCTCACACGTAAAGGGGTTAAATTTGTATGGACAAAAGAGTGTGAAGAATGTTTCGAAGAACTGAAGAGAAGATTAGTCAATGCTCCTATATTGACTCTACCATCGGGGAATGATGGGTTCGTTATTTATAGTGATGCATCGAAGAAAGGACTTGGCTGTGTCCTTATGCAGAATGATAGAGTTATTGCCTATGCATCACGACAGTTGAAAATTCATGAACAAAACTATCCTACTCATGATCTCGAGTTAGCAGCAGTGATCTTTGCTTTGAAAATATGGAGGCACTACCTCTATGGTGAAAAATGTGAGATTTATACTGATCACAAGAGTTTGAAGTATATTTTCTCACAAAAAGAACTCAACATGAGGCAAAGGAGATGGCTTGAATTACTCAAGGATTATGATTGTACGATACACTACCACCCAGGGAAGGCAAACAAGGTGGCAGATGCTTTGAGTAGAAAAGACCATGGAGTTTTGAACAATATGAGAATTGAAAGGGATCCAATTTTCATGGAGCTAGTAAAGATGGACATGGGAATAACCAGGGAAGGTGAAACATCAATGCTTTTTCAAATGGTTGCCAAACCATCTTTACTAGAAAGGATTAAGAGTTCTCAGACCGATGATGAAGAATTCCAAAAGAAGATTAAAGCTGTGAATGATGGGAGATTGAGAGACTTTGCGTATGAAGGTGGAATTTTGAAATTCGGGAAGAGACTTTGTGTTCCCAATATACCTGATCTAAAAAGGGAATTGCTGGATGATGCTCATAGTTCCAATTTCTCTATACACCATGGGAGCACCAAAATGTATAGAGATTTGAAGGAACATTTTTGGTGGGACAACATGAAGAGGGAGATTGCTGATTTTGTGTCAAGATGTATGGTTTGTCAACAAGTGAAAGCTGGAAGGCAACAGCCTGGAGGAGTCATGCAACCTCTTCCCATACCGGAGTGGAAATGGGACAATATTACAATGGACTTTGTCATGGGGCTACCAAAGACTCCTAGAAGGAACGATGCAATATGGGTTATTGTTGATCGTCTTACCAAGTCAGCACATTTTCTTGCTATAAGAGAAGATCTACCCCTGGAACGTCTAGCAAGACTATATATTGATGAAGTTGTGAGACTTCATGGAGTACCCCTATCGATTGTTTCTGATCGTGATCCCCGTTTTACTTCAAGATTCTGGAAAAGTCTTCAGAAATCCCTGGATACTGAACTTCATTTGAGCACTGCTTACCACCCTCAGACAGACGGACAATCAGAACGGACTATTCAAACCTTAGAAGACATGTTGAGATCTTGCTCACTTGATTTTCAGGGTATGTGGGATCAATATTTACCTCTGGTAGAATTTTCCTATAACAATAGCTTCCATTCGAGTATTCAGATGGCACCATATGAAGCGTTATACGGAAAGAGATGTCGTACACCAACCTGTTGGGATGACGTTGGTGAAAGAAAACTTGTAGGCCCAGAACTGGTGGAGGAAACGGTGGAAAAGGTGAAGGTAATCCAAAATCACATCAAAGCAGCTCAAAGTAGGCAGAAGAGCTATGCCGATAATCGAAGGAAGGATTTGGAATTTCAAGTCGGTGATCATGTTTTCCTAAAGGTATCTCCGTGGAAGGGAGTCATACGTTTTGGTAAGAAAGGTAAATTGAGTCCCAGGTACATCGGACCTTTCGAAATTCAAGAACGAATTGGGGCTGTAGCTTACCGATTGGCAATGCCGCCAAGTATCTCCAAAGTTCACGATGTGTTCCACGTATCTCTGTTGAGAAAATACATGCCTGACCCAACGCATGTACTCACCTATGAGGAATTAGAACTGGAACCCGATCTGTCTTATTGCGAAGAGCCCGTCAGGATTCTTGATACAAGAGAACAAGTGCTGAGAAACCGGACGACGCGTCTGGTAAAAGTTTTGTGGAGAAATCATAAGATGGAAGAGGCAACGTGGGAACCCGAGGAACTTATGATGAAGAACCACCCGAGTCTTTTTATGCAGTAATACCCTAGAAATTGCGAGGACGCAATTATTTGAAGGAGGGGAGAATGTAACACCCCAAGCTTCTATGGTACGTTTCCCTTCGAATAATGCGATAGCGTGTGTTGTACGCAACCTCGAGTTCTAACACACACCACAACTAATTAAACTAGCCGTTGTGAATAGTAATAACTACTTTTTGAAATCATATATATTCAATATTTCAAAATGGACTTCATTTTTAGATTCGGAATATCAAAATTATCCTAGGGTGAAATTTTGGTACATTTCGGATAACTTTCATATTTTGATGAATAGTGAAAATTTCTAAATTTTAATTAAAAACAACTTTTTTAATCAAAATAATTAATAGTGATAAATTGTGATTTTGAGTGGTTTTAAAGTATATTTAGAATATATTTTTACCATTTAATATAATTTTGGTCATTGGACATAATTTTACAATTAAACCGAACATAAACAAGTGTCAATCTTTTAATAATTATTATCTCTTAAAAAACACGCTTTTTGTTTTGACAGCGGGAATTAATTTTAAATTAATTTCTGCCAATTCTGTGTTTTGAATTTAGGAAAATGGATTCCATATTTGTAATCAGGATGTCCAAATTATGTAAATAGGTAACTTTTATTTTTACACATTTTGAATAATTACTGCGGTAAATATTTTATTTACCATGGTTAAAGGGTAAATCCGGTAAATAAGGGTTAAAAAAAATAATATTATAATAATACAAAGTTACCCTAAAACGTGTCCTAACATTATTGGTGGACACATACCCGACCATGAGCATCCTTGGGTCAATTTGGGGACCCCTTGGAGCCACTTGTATGTGGTAGGGACACATTATATTAATAAAGTTAAAATAAAAATAAAAATGGCATAAGCTTACATCTTTTAGAAGAACAATTTTTACATAGGGTTATACATGTTGGATTTTAGATTATAAATATTCATTAGAAATCTAAAACGATTTCCTACATAATGATATTTTATTTATAATTTTTAGACATTGAATAATTTATTTTATTTATGACACAATGATGATGCAGTAATTACTATAATAGTGAAAAATTAAAATAATTGATATTATAAATACCCAAATAATTATAATATGAAACTTTTAATGAATTAAACTAATTTTATATGATAATATGATATATTAGGATTGATTTAATTGACTTTTTTCGAAGTAATCAATCTGTTAGGAGTTTCAAAAAAATCAACTATTGAATAGTGTCAAAATTGACATAAAAGAGTTCTTAAAACAAATATTATATTATTAATTGATATTAAATTCCTAAAAATCTAAGGTTCGTCCAAGAGACTTATATTATGATAGGTTAATCATTAATGGACCACTTGGGGGTCGCTTGGATGTATATAGTAAGTTTATTAACCATATTATATAAAAATACAAAGAGACATTGTAAAAGTGAAACTAATTAACTTAGAGTTAATACTTAAAGATAAGGTTAATATAAGTACCCAAACCTGTCTAAATTCTATTGGTTGAGTGGTTTTCGACCTATCCCCACCTTAACCTTTGAATAGTCAACTTTGGAGCCATTAGAAACCGAATATGAATTTATTATAAATTAATATTTCTAGCTTTTCCAAAGGTGCCCCTCACCCCTCTTATAAAAGGGCACTCCTCCTTCTAATTTCTTCACACCTCTAAAGCCTTTTGGTTTGGCCAAACTCTGCCCAAATACTCTCCCAACATCCCTCACTACAACCTAGGGGCCTTAGTTTGATCAGAAAGCCAACCTAAGGAGCCCTTTTGATCAAATCAAAAGGAAGAACCCGAAGAAGAGGTAATGTTTTCACCACCCCTTTTCCAAGTTCATTTCTTCTTCCAATTCTTCTTCCTTTGTTGTTACCATTCTAAAATAATGACTCCAGTATCATTTATATACTGTGATGTTATTATAAATATGGTACAACCATATTCAGTATTCTATCCACCCTTTGAATAACATGTCACCATACGTGCGTACGTACGGCTTACCGTCTCCACGTCGTGGTGTAATTGTTATTCAATATATTATTATTTGGATGGGTATAATAATGATGTGTAAATCATGTAAATAATAAATATAACATATTAATGATTCTGTATATATGATATACCATCCATTTATATATTATTTTAATATCAAAAGAATGATATTGTCGCTCGTGCGTACGTACGGACTACCGTCTCCACGAACGCGATAAGATTCATTCTCCATCATATCCATTCAAGTATTATTCTCATTTTAGGGTTAAAAATAATGTTAATATCATTCTGATTATGAATAAGATATAATCTATCCATTACAAACATGTCTTACGTAACCAAACATTTAAGAAGAACGAATCGATTATCACCCGAAACGACGATAATACTAAGATATTATTAATAAAGCAATGTTAAAAGATCATATATGATATCATATTAATGTATATGATTCTTGTATAATTTAATAACAATTATTTCACCATTATACAGGAGGTTAACCTACCCCAACAAAGGAAAAGTACAGGGTAAGGGTTATTTCACAATCTCTTCATTATTCGAGGTTGTTTATACGTAATAATCTACTGGGATCTCTTTATCATCCACATCCATGTTTCTTAAAAATGTATTTCAAAATATTTTTACTATTTACAAGAATATGGGTTAAAGTCATTTATACCCTTGTTTGACTTTTTATAAGAGGTTTATAAAGGAATCTTTCCGTCGTTTTCAAAACAAGGTCCTTTTTAACCTTTTCGATAGAATTGAGGTAAGAATGTTTTTTTAACTTATACGGCGGGTGAGGTTATTTTACGCCGTTATAAAATATTCAAAGCTTTCCTTACAAGATTATAAGAATATTTTCAAAGAAAATGTTTTATTTTATATGGATCTTAAATGATTTCAAAATAAAAGGAGATATTTCTTTAAAAAGAATTTTGATTTCATCTACGTCAACATCCTTTGATGGATTTTAAGATTATTTGAAGTTGATTTATTATGATACAAAACTTCTATATTGTATTGAAGGTTTTGTGATATGTTTGACTATGGATGTGCTATTTTTATACCATTCATAGTTTATGGTGAAATTATTGACATTTCGTATGCTAGTTTTAATACGAATGTTTATGTTATGTTTAAACCTTTTCATATGGGAATGCATTGGACTTAATAAGTGACGGGTGGAGCCCGCTATAGCTCCTCGATGCATCGGTAGGTCTCATGAGACAAACTAGTGTCTTGGCACAAGGCCTTGACAAAATCTTATTTGTAGTCTTGGCACGAGGCCTTGGCTATGTGGTTATGATAGTCTGGCATTATGCATTCCAACATTATGAAAGTGGTTATTGATATTGCATGTGATTATTCGATTAGTAGAATATCCATGTGAACAAGTAAATGGCATTATTTCATTTTACTTTTGCCATACTATGTTGAAGTTCAATTTTAAAAGGCTTTTGTTTTAGTAATTCATTGCCTTAAATGTTTATGCTTATTTTGAATGTTCCGCTATATTGTTATCCTTACTGGGCATTTGAGCTCACCCCTTTTTTATGTTTTATTTTTCCCAGGTAGTGAAGAAGTAAATTATGATTGACTTGCAGGGATATTATGGGTTTATAGTGTGGACGTTGGAAACATTATGTTGTTGTAGTAGTTTTTCATTTTATGATGTAATGTAAAACTTATGAATATATCTAGTGTTTCCAAGGCTACTAAACTAATCGGTCTTTCGGGATTTGATCTTTCTTGTGATCATGCCAATGTTATGTAATAATGCACCGACTCTGGGTAGCTGGGGTCAGGGCGTTACAATATATGAGGTTAAAGAATGTTTGACTGAAGGAAGCGTATGACAAATGCATTTCTAGTCTCACTTTTATTTTTGTGAGAACAATTACTTATTCATCACTTATTTCTTTTATATAATTTATATAATTCCCATTTAAAATTTAACATCATGAATACATAATTTTTCTTGGTATTATGAGTTTCAATTTTAATTATATTATCTAAGGGGATTTGAACGTAATGTTATCAAGTGGTGAATAAATTTCATAACTAAATTCATTTTCATTGGGTTATATTACTTCCTCATTGACATTAATATAAAATTAATAATGAATTTTACTATCTATTAATGAAATTTCATTTATTTTTTGTGGATTTTTAGTTTATTCACATAATCAATTCATTAATTAATTCTAATGTCAATTTTAAGTTCATTTTAAGGGTTTATTTAAAAATATCATTCTAATAGAGATTGTATATTTTGGAATTTACATTAAATGAAATTATATAATAATTTTATAATGAACCTTTTAATTTATTATACTCTAGTCATTCATGATCATTTTCAATTAACAATACAATTTTTTCAGCTTAGTTACATAAAATGTTTAAAAAAAACCAAATTTAATTTTCTCTTCGATCAGAGTTGTGTTTTCTTTCAAGCCCATTTGTATAAAAATTATTTAAAATTTATTATCCTTTTGAAAATGACTTATTAAAGAAATTTTTTTCCATTTTTCTTTTATAAAATATTCTTGTTTCTTTCTGAATAAGGTAATTTTCTATCCTTTTTACCATGTAAAAGGAATTTTGTTTTTATATTTTATAGAATTAACATCTATCATTTATATTAAGATTACTTTTCATGTTTAAAAAGTTATTATTAAAGAAAATAATTTTAAAAGATATTTTCAATGAAATGGATTTATCAATAAAATTAAAAACAAAAAAAGATATTTTCCTCAATAATATATTTAAAAATATTTTTATAGTATTTATATTCATCAACGATAAAACTGTTTATTTTTTATTCACTTGGTATATGTTGTATTAATACAATATTTATTTTTCCTTTGTATGGTTTATGATTGATTTGTTTAAATATATTATTGAAATAACCTTCCATGATTAGTTTTTGTAGTCCCCATGAATTATTCACTTAACAACGATCATTGAACGTTATATTTATCCCAAATAGACATATCATTTTCATGGATATGATTATTTCCTAAACTATATACCATTTTTACATATGGTATTTAATTTTAAGGTTATTTTATATCTAGGAAAAAATTGATTAATCTGTATCATTTAATCCATACAGATAATTGATAAGAAACATAGTTCATGAATTTAATCAATTATTTGATATACGAGGATGATTTGATTAATAATGACATAATAGGGGCCTAGATATAGATATCCCCTTGATTCTTTGTTGGTATCATGGGACGAATTAACTGGTTATCCATAGTGGGTTTTCACCCAGTATGTTTTAAACAGTCTTGTGAAAGGTCTTGATGGTAAAGTTATCATGTATCTATGAAACATGGCATCCAATAATTATGAATTAACTTCATTCAGATTCATTTATTATTATCTATGAGATTTTCACTATCAAGAAATCTTAGAATACATTTAATTCTCAGTTTATGGATTAATTGGAATGTGTTTTCTATTATTTTCCTTTCAATTTTGATTATGCCTTATCCAATTATTTTAATGGATAGTGTTTCTAGTTATTTACCTTGATATATGGTTTCCCTACATACTTCTACATTTATTGATTATATGGAATGCATGTTCAATTATTTCCCCACCATATTGATTATTCTCATTAATTCATTATTTCTTCTATTATACCTAAAACATAATGACAATTTGATATCGCCCTTTTTTCCTTTACTCAATATTTCATGAAGCTTACTATGAAATATATGAAAGTATATTCTATATATAATTAAATTATACTTGAAGAAAAATAAGTTAAATTTTTTGTATTCATTTATAATAAAAGACTCATGTATTTATCTATTTTACCAAGACTACTAAATTGACCAGTCCTTCCAGATGAATTTACTTCTATATATACCAATCTAATGGTAGCATGTCACTGAATCCAGGATTATAGGGGTCAAAGTGTTGTACTTTGTATTGTATTATGTTTAGTAGAAACCATATAAACTAGATACCAAAAAACCTAGATTAAGGAACATGACAATAAGATATACTTTGAGGATTAGAATAGAAGTACATATGTCTTCATTAAAATTAGAGTTATAGATACCATCAAAATATTATGAGATTATGGTTGATCATAATTTATATATCTTAAACACCACTTTTTTAGGTTTCATGTACTAGAAATTTACCCAGATTAATGATATTTTAGAGTGACTTATGGAAAGTATATGATTTAGTGGAAATAATTATTTGAGGAATAATTACTTTTATTTTATAGGTGTAAGATTAAAGGTATTAATAACCATTATAGTTAATATGAGTAATTATTACATCATAGAAATATTATATAAGATTATAAGACTTTGTAAAAAAAAGATGCATTTAAAACCATAGAAAAAGGATATTTAATTCATTAAATTTAATGGATTTCCTACACCTTTTTGGGAACGTTATAGGATTTATATTAATATGGTTTAGAATAAGGAAAATCCTCATACTGGTTTACATAATTTTTCATCTCGTGAATTAGTGGGGCTTGAACCCATGACTGAAGGATGATAAGGGCTTAGCGCCAACTAATGGCATATGTGATTTCCTAGTTAATGTGTCATTTTCTTAGTTAAAAAATTTAGTGAAAAAATATTAACGATGAACCAAAAATATTACTAAATATGTCAAGGGATTAATATATAAACCATATTTATTTAATAAAAAAGTTTAATATAGATATAAAGACTTCTTTTTTGGAAATTAGAATCCTGTAAAAGTAAATTTTAGTTCTTATGGAAGAAAAATAATTCTTGGGTATTCATTTCATGGAGAAAAGGGATAAATTTGAAATTGATTGAAGAATAACTAAATACTGAAATTGATTTATATAAATGTAGTAAGTAACTATATTTTATAATTTTATTAGGTAGTAAAATAATTATCAAACATTAGGAAAATGATCTTGAATTAAAACTTTATCCTAATAACTTAAATTATTTTTAATCTTTGGTATTTTAAATCATAACAGATTTATGGTTTTTAGACACTGAATTTTTCATTGATCATTCACATGTTTTTGATAAAAGACCAAAATTAATTCCTATATTTATTTATGCTTTTCATATAATTCAATATCATCACTGATCATCATTTTTCTCCTACTTAGAAACATAGTTATGTTCCCTTTATACTCTGATTTATCTCTTATTGAGAGGATATTTTATCAACCCTTCTCACGATGTGGGATTTTAATGATATTTCTTTTCAAATGTCAAACATTATATTACCAATATCAAGGTAAAATTTTGAAGAAAAAAATTATTTAATATGGGTAGAATGTGACACCGCAAAATTCTAAAATAAGGATATCATATTTGATGGACTGTATGACACATAACACCATGCCTAGAAATGAATATAACAAAAAGAGAAATTATGATATATTAATATTTAGATAAATTAAATCTCTCTAATAACATATGTTCCCCTCAACACTGGGATTATATTATATTACCAAAAACATATAGTTTATTATTCTCTACATGGAACACTAAGGTTAGCATGCATTAAAATAAATATTTACTTTTTTCGTTGTCTTGCGTTACATTCATGATCAAGTTTTATAGAATAATAATAATATTATTATTTAAAATGGAAATTACCTCCTAGTGGTTAAAATAACAGTTTTGAATAGGATAAAATTACATAATAAAATATATTATTTGAACAAAATATATAATTAATTCATTTTGTATAAATTAATTAGAAATGAAAATAAAAACCATTCGAATGTGGAGGAAATGTTTTTATAAAAAATTATTTTTATACGCCCAAAAGCATTTTGTCTTAATAAATTAAATTTGTTTTTATTAATGAATGATATAAATGAAATATATATATTATATAATTAATATTTCATTTTATACATTAACCTATTAGGTATTATAGTCATATGATACGAAAAAAATCCTATTTTATGAATATCAATGTATATTTTTTAAAAGGATGTTTTCCCACCTTTTAATATCTCACATATTTTAAAACCAATTTTGTATTATCTTATATATTTTATTTTAAAAAATAATTTTTTTTTGAAATAGTAGTGTAATAATTATCCTAGGATGAATTGTTGGTATTTTTTGTGACGTTTCATTTTATAATGAATAGGTAAATATAATAAATATTAATTGAAAACTGAATTTTGTTAAAAATAATTTATAGTGTTAAATTATATTATTAATTAGTTTTAAAGTTTATGTTAAAAATTATATATATATTAATAAAATTTATTCCAATGGAATCATTTTTATATTGTTCTCAGATATAAAAAATTAAGGAACTTTTGAACATTTTCACTTTAAAAACCCTCTTCTCACCCCTTATGCTAGACTAATTTTAAATTAATTTCTACCACTTCTATGATTGAAATTTTAAAAAATAGATTCAATATTTATAATAATTAAAATATATAATTTCTAGTAAGTTTAACTTATTTTCATAAAAAAATATTATTAAAATAAATTGAAATTAATTAAATTGATTAAGAGAAAAAAATAGCTTAAGATGGGACTATACCTTAATCTTAATGGCCAAAATGACCTCAAAACATGTAAAAATACATTTTATTAAAATATTTATACCATATACTATATTTTATAAAACATTATTTTTTATTTGAGTCACATTATATAAGATATACCTCCCTACAGTTTATGAATTTTTATATTTACATGAAAGCCACTCCTCCACTATACAAGGGCACTCACCCCTCCCACTTATTAACAGCTATGAAGGCTTTTGCCTCTTCTAAAATCTTTATAACTAATCTCCAAAAAACCTAACTTAATACTATAAGCCTAAATTTGGTCCTAAATATTATTAATGAAGTATTTTGGTATAAACGAAATGGAGTTACCTAAAAAGGATGTAACCTTCTTCAATAAGATCTTTTTTATTATTTATTGATTCATTATTTAAACTATTATTATATCATGATTATATAAAAAAATATGTCTTCTATATAAACTAATATGTGGTTATGTTAATGGTATGACCTAAAATTTCTTACACTTCCATTAAATGGGACACACAACCATTATATGTGTTTAAGACAGACTACCGCCTCGCGAACAAATGTCGTTCATCTTTCCATTACCACAATTAAAGGATGGAAATAATGATGATAGATGTATAGATCATATATTATATATATAATTTATTTGTGATTATTTAATTATTTTATAACACATACCATCTTACTTTACATTTTATGGTAATAGGATAACATTGTTTATGAACATGTAGACTACCGCCCCTCAAAGCGATGTGATTCGTTCACGTATTACATGGAATGCATAAATGATTATTTCAGTAAACATATGTCATATATATGACATAAATATGATAGTATGATGATAATACACACATATATAATTTAATTTAATTTTTACCAATAAAATTAGAAAATGGAATCATTGTTCATACGTACGTATGACCTTCAATCTCCATGAATGGTGTATTTCATTTCCTATCTACATATTTTATATATAAAAATAAAAATATATATAATTAATATATATTAAATTGAAATATGTTTTAAATTCTTGGTATTATTACATAATGATCTATGTAATAGGAAAAAATAATAACAAGTCAAAACATACTAGAAAAAGAAAGCATTTATTACCAAAAACAATGAAAATATAAAAAGATTATTAGTGGAAGGGTACGAAGATATTATAAAAGAATAATATATGATATCATATATATTAATAAGTATATATTATTTTTTAATAACATTCTTAAAACCATTATATAGGATTTTAAAGTATATTAGACTTAAGGAATTGTAAGGTAAGTGGATTTCTAGACCCACTTTTTATGTCTACGAGACTTATGCCATATTCACCACTCATTTCTTTTATATGATTTATATAATTCCATTTTAAATTTAATATCATGAATAAATAATTTTTCACTATATTTTTAGTTTCAATTTTAGTTATTTCATATAAGGGGATTTTAAATTAAAGTTACCAAGTGGTAGATATATTTTAAAACTTAATTCTTTTTCATTGGGTTATATTACTCCCTATTTTTCCTTAATATTCTATGTATAATCAATATGACTATTTATTGATGTATTTAAATTTATTTTATTTATATTTATAGTTTACATACATAATCAATTCATTGATAAATTATCACATCAATATTATGTTTATTTTAAAGGTTTATTTCATAATGTCATTGTAATCGAGATTGTTTATTATTGAATTTCCATTAAAGGAAATTATATGAAAATAGTTTAATAAACCCTTTAATTTTCTTCTAATCTAGTTATTAATGATATTTTTCAAGTAATAATACCATTTTACCACACTTTGGTTCTTAAAATGATTTATAAAATGTTTTTTTAAAAACCAAATCAATTTCTCTATTCGGTAGAAGATATTTTTCTATCTTAGAAAATGATTATAAAAATAATTTCAAAAATTTAATTGACCTTTTAAATATGAATTATTAAAGAAAATTTTACCCCTGTTTTCTTTTAAGGAATCTTCTTATTTCTTTCTGAAAAATTAACTTTTCTAACCTTTTTAACATATACAAGGAATGTTCTTTTACCTTTTACAGAATTACCTACAATCATTTATTTGATGCTTAATTTGAAATTTTAAAAATTTATTTTTAACGAATTTTTTTAATGATATTTTAAATTAAAGTATTTGTTTTAAAAAAATCAACAATTTAAAGGATATTTTCTTGAATAATGTTTTTAAAATATATTTTTATTGAATTTCTATTCATTAATGACAAACACCCTTTATTTTTACTCCAAATTGGATATGTTGTATTGATACCATCTTTATTCTCCCTCTAGATAGGTTATTATTGATTTAGACAAGGATTTTATTCAAATTCACTTTCTTGATTCATTTTTATAGTCTACTTGAAATATTATCTTTCCAGTGATAATTGAACACTAAATTTCACCTAAATATCCATATCATTTATCTTGTTTATGATTGTTTCCAAAACCGTATACTATTTTCATATATGGTTATAACATTGAATGTAATTTTATATATAGAAAAATATTGATAAATATGTATAATTAATTCAGTGAGGATATTTCATAAGGCAAATTTTTCCTGAAATCGATTACTTGATATATGAGGAATGTTTTAGATAGGTACAATACATGTGGGGTCTGGTTATAGATATCCCCTCAAGGCATCATTAATCATACAAGATGGGTCAATTAGCTATCCTTAGTAGGGGTTTTCAATAAGTATGTTTCAAAATATCTTGTTAATGGTATTTTTAATAAAGGTATCATGTACTTAGGAAACATAGAATATCATAACTAATTATTTACTTCATTCAGATTCATTTATTATTACACATGTCATTTTAACTGTGAAAAAAAATATGGATACATTTAATTCTCAGTTTAATTATTAAATAACACGTGTTTTCAATTATTTACCTTTACATATTTATTATTACTTATTTAATTATATGAATGGTATGTGTTTCAATTTAATTACCTTTACACATGGTTTATGAAGTTCCTTCTCAGCTTATTAATCATATGTAATTTCAATTCAATTATTACCATGACATTTTGATTATTCTGATACATTAATTATTATTTCTGTTATACATAAAAATTATTGATAATTTTATCTCAACCTTTTTTTTAATTTCCCTAGGATTCAATGAAGATTACTAAGAATGATACACAAGGTTATTCTAGATGAAATTAAATTATCATTGAAATACATTATATTGTAATTTGTGCATTCATTTGTAATATAGGACTGATGTACATATATAGTTTACAAAGACTACTAAACTGAATAGTCCTTCAAGATTATTTTCCTTTAATATTATTCATGTTGAATGGTTTTCTGACACCTGCTCCCATATTATTGGGGTTGAGGAACTACATTTAGTATCATAGGATTTTTAGTAGAAACCTTGGATACTATATTTAGGAAAACATTGATTAGGGTACAAAAACCTAAGATATACTTTGACGATTGACATAGAAGAAAAAATTTATTTATCAACATAAGAGTTATTGATACCATAAAAATATTATGAGATCAATTTTTAACATAAATAATAAGTCTTAAACACCACCTTTTAGGTTTTATATATTGGGAGTCTACTAAGAATAAGGAAATTTTGAATTTTTTTCCCAAAGTATAAGTTTTAGTTGAAAAGCTTATTTGAAGAACAATTCATTTAATTTTGTAGATATAATTTTAATGGTATTGATAAATTTTAGGGTTTATATGATCATTAATGATATCATAAAAATAGTAAAATAATATTATTTGTATTTTTTAAAAAAAATTGTTACATTGAAAACTATCTCAAAAAGGTTATTTAATTTTTAAATTTCAAGGATGTCCATCACATTTTTGGGAACATCATAGGAATAATATTAATATAGTCTAAAAAAGGAAAATACTAATATAGGGTGAAAACCAATACATTCGGTGAGGTAGTATATCTTGAACCAATGACTGATGGATGTTAAGGGTTTCACGCCTACCACTGGCCGATACAGTTTCCTTGTTAATGCGTAATTATTTTTAGTTAAACAATTTGATGAATAAATATTAATTATAAACATATAATATATGTTTTTTGGATTAGAGATTAATATATTGGCCTTATTAGTTTTGGTAAATAGATATAGAAATATATAAATACTTTTTATGGATCTTATGATCTTTTAAAATCAAATTTTAGTGCTTCTAGAAAAACATAAAAATTTGGGTATTCATTTCATAGAGAAAAGTTATAAATTTAAAAGTTATCAAATCACAAAAAATGAATGAAATTTTATTTATATAAATATATTAAGTATATTTTCTTATATTATTTTGTAGTAAAAGAATTTTTCAACATTAGGAAAGTGATCATGAAATAAAATATTATCCTAATGTCATAATTTTTTGTTAAACTGATGGTATTTTAAATCATCATTGGGTTTTAGCCTTGAGGCCCTCAACAATACATTGATAATTCACATGTTTTTGGAAAATGATGGAAGTCACTCCATTTAATTATTTCCCCTTTTCCTTCATGTATATATCTTTATTTTCCATCGATGTTCACCTACTTATAAACCTATTCATATGACCTTATTACTCTAATTTTTATCTTATTAAGAAGATATTTTTTTTCAACCATTATCATGATGTGGTATTTCATTGATGGTTTTTTCATATGATAAACACTATATTACCAAGATAAAAGTTAAATTATGAGGAAACTGTTTATTTAAGGTGGGGTGAATGTAAAACCCAAAAATTCTAAAATATGGATATTGTATTTGATGGCCTTTATGACATAAAACACTAAGCGTAAAAAGGAATATAAAAACCCGGATATATTATGATATATTTATATTAAGATAAATTAAATATTTATAATCGAATATATTACATAAAATATTTAGCTTATATTGATTTACAAATAAAATAAATTTTATATTCTTTTAGAAGGATAACTTGAGGATACCTTACATTATACACAATAATATAATTTTTCAATTCCTTGCATTACATGCAAGATCGAGTTTAATCGAATACTATTATTATTATTTTTTAAAAGTAAAATTACCACATAGCCATCAAATTAATATTTATGAATATGATTAAATAAATTATGAAAATATTTTTTTAAATAAATAAAAATTAATTCATTGGTTATCAATAAATTAGAAATAAAAATAAAAATAAATTGGATATTGAGGAAATGTTTTTATAAAAAAATATTTTTACACACTAAAATCTGTTTTCTATTAAATAATTAAATTAATTTCTATTAAAGAATGATTTTAATGATATATATATATATATTATATTTAACAAATTATTTTTTACATTCATCCATTAGGTTTTATAAGCATTAGATAAGGACAAATCATTTTTTATGCATAACATCTATTTTTTTTTTCTAAAGGGAGTTTTCCACCATTAAATAACGAACCTATTTGAAACCAATTTTTTGAACTTTTATAAATTTCGAATAAAAAATTAATCTACCTTTTTGAAATATGAATGTCAAAATTTTCATAGGATGAATTTTTGTTATTTTTCTAAGCAATTTTATTTTTTTGATGAGTAGTGAGAGATACTGAATTTTAATTGAAAATAGACTTTTCATATAAATAATTTATAGTGTTAAGTTATAATTTTAACTGGTTTTTAAAGAATTATTATATAAAATATTATATATATTGACAAAATTTAGTTAATTGGAATTGTTTTCATATTGAATTTAGATATAAAAACATGGTGAAATTTTGAACATTTTTATTTTAAAAACTCGCTTTTCCATTACATCACTAGGATTAATTTTAAATTAATTTCCTCCAATTATATGATTAAAATTTTGAAAAAAGGATTATATATTTTGAATAATAATAATTTATAACTTCTATTAATTTCAACTTATTTTATGGCAAAAATATCAGTGAAATAAATTAAAATTAATTACATCGATTTAGAGAAAAATTATCTTAACAAGGGACTAACCATAAACATAAGGGCCAAAATAACCTAGAAACATGTAAAAAATCCATTTTATGGATATAATTATTTTATATACTATATTTTATGTAATTGGGTTCGTTATTGGTAGAACATGATGTAAGGGATACTTCCCAATATTGTTTTCCTTTTTATATTTACAAGAATTCAACTCCACATTCACTATAAAAGTGAAATCACCCCTCCCACTTATTCACACATCTAAATAATTTTATCTTATCTAAACCCTGACAAAATAATCTCCCAAAATCCCAAACCATATCTAATAATCCTCACTTTATTCATAAATCCAACCAAGTATGTCTTTTGGTATTAACCAAAATGAGTTACCTGAAAATGTAGTAACATTATTCAACAAGAAATTTTATTTTATTTATTTATAAACCCCTAAATTATTATTGTTTCTTGATTATATAATAAAAAAGTATCATAAATATGATTATACATTTTTATTTTAAGGTTATAACCTATACTTTCACTCACTTCCATCAAATGGGACACACAATCATTGATCGTGTGTATGGAGGACTACCGCCTCACGAAAAAATATCTTTCATTCTCCCATTAAAAACATTATTGGGATGTAATAATGATGGATTTATAGTTTATAAAAAATATATAAATGTATATATTGCTTTAATAATTTATTTATTCTTATTGAATTATTTTATAACACATACTTTCATGCTTTCAATTTTATGGGAATACAATAACATCGTTTATGGACATGTGGACTACCGCCTCCTAAAAGCGATGTGATTGGTTAATGTATAACATAGAATATATTATGGACTGGTTTAATAAAAATATGTTATATATATGAAATAAATATGTTAATTCAATTATTATTCACATAAATATACTTTAATTTTATTAATTTTAATACAACTAGAAAATAGAAACAATGTTCATGAATACCTATGACCTACCATCTATATTAAAGGTGTATTTCATTACACATCTACAATTTTTATTGATTAATATATATAAATATATTATTATTATATATTATATGAAAATCACAGTTTCAATTATTTATATTACGAAATCATTATCTATGTAACAGGAAAAAAATAACAAGTCAAGACATACTTGAAAAACAAAGCACTTATTAACAAAAATGATGAAAATAAGGAATGATTATTAATGAATAGGAAATATGATTTTAAAAAAGTAGAATATATGATATCCTATATATTAATAATATTATGGTATAATTTAATAAAATTCTTAAAAACATTATATAGGAGGTCAAAGCACGTTCGACTAAAGGAAGAGTAAAGGGGATCTCTAGTCTCAATTTTGTTTTTGAAAGACATATTAAACAATAACCATGGGTTTCATTTATATTATGTATATAACATCCCTTTAAAATTTAATATAATTAATAATTAATTATTCATGTTATTTTTAGTTTAAAATTTAATTATTTTATCTATGGGTATTAGATCTTAATGTTACTAAGTGGTAATGAAATTTCATTACTCAATTCCCTTTCATTTGGTTATATTTCTACCTCACTGTTGTTAATAATCTATATATAATGATGTTGAATATATATTGATTTATTTTAACTTATTTTATGTGTTTTTACATTTGATAAACATAATAAATTCCTTGATTAATTCCCACTTAAATATTATGTTCATTTTAAGGGTTTATTTCACAAATTTATTATAATTGAGATTGTTTATTCTTTAATTCCCATTAATGTAAATTTTAAAATAATTGTTAAATAAACAATTTAATTTTATTATTTTCTAGTTATTCATTATCTTATTAAATAATCATTTCCATTTTCCCACTTTTTTTCCTTGAAATGTTTTTTAAGATGTTTTTTAGAAAACATGACTCAATTTATCTATTCAGCCGGAAATCTGTTTCCTCTAAAAAATATGTTTTCAAAAATGATTCCAATATTTTTAAACCTTTTAAAAATGATTTATAACGTAAATTTGTACCCATTTCCTTTCAAGGAATCTTATTATCACTTTCCAATTAAGGTAATTTTCTAACCTTTTCACCGTGAAAAAGTTATACACTTTTTACCTTTTATAGAATTAACCGACATCAGTTCTTTAAAGCTTATATTGCAATTTTAGAAAAATATTTTTAAATAAAACGTTTTTAAAATTTATTTTCAAAGAAAACGATTTCCCAAAATGTTTTTAAAAATGAAATTGATATTTTCCTCTATAATGATTTGAAAATATCTTTTTATAGTATTTCTATTCATCAATGACAACAACCCTTTATTTGTACTCCACATGGGATATGATTTAATGATATAATAATTATTCTTCCTCAGGATATTTATTATTTTTTTGGGAAATTATAGCATCAAAATTCAATTCCTCGATTCATTAATGTATTACCCTTGGAATATTAAATTTCTAATGATCAGTAAACATAAAATTTCTACTAAATATCCATTTCATTTATCATGGATATGATTATTTCCAAAACAGTATACCATTTTTATGATTGGTGTTTATTTTATTTTTTTTGATATATAAAGAAATTTTGATAAATCTATATCTTTTACTCATTAGAAATATTTTATAAAGCACATTGTTAATAAATTAAATTGATAATTTGATATATGAGTAATGTATTGGACTTGTAAGACACAAGTGGGGTCTGGCTATAAATATTCCTTCGATACATCAATAGACTATTGGTTTGAGTCGGTTGGCTAGGTTTAGTGGGATTTTCACCCAGTTTGTTTAAAACTGTTTTGTGAAAGGTCTTGATGGTAATGTTATCATGTACATAAGAAACATGGAATCTAATAATTAATCATTTCCATCATTGATATTTAATAATTGTTATCCCTATGATTTTCACTATGTAATAATATATAGATACATTTCATTCTAATTTTATTGATTAAATTTCATGTGTTTTAAATTATTTACCTTTATATATTGATTATTCTATATCTATTTATTTTATTGACATGTGTTTCATGAACTTTAACTTCATATATGATTTTACACTTCCTTATCAGTTTATAGATTATATGGTATGGGTGTTCAGTTATTACCATTCCATCTTGATTATGTTCATTAATTAATTATTTTTTTTCTTTTCTTAATAGTTGCTGAGAATTTGAACCCATCATTATTTTTTTATCATTTCATAAGGATTCCATTATGTGTAATAAGAATTATATAGAAGTATATTCTAAATGGAATTAAATTTTCTCCAAAAAAATTAAGTTGTAATTTGTGTATTCATTTGTGAGATTTGTGTATTCATTTTTCAGAAAAGAATAATGTATTTATCAAGTTTACTAAGACTAATAAATTGACTAGTCTATCGAGATGTGTTTCCTTGTATCTTATTCCAATTTAGTGGTAGCATGACACTGGATTTAGGATTACTAGGGTTGGGGTGATGCATTATATTTAAATATTTAGAGTATGCGAGAAAATATATTTGGTATACATTTATAGATAAAAAATTAATTTTAACCTGATATTCCTGGACCCAACCAAATCCAGGTAATGATCTATAACTACCCTCAGCCTACCTCAATAGGATAGGGGTGAAGACAAGCATCAAAGGCATAAATAACACAGGGAGTCCTTTTCCTTTGTACTTTCATGCACAAGTACAACCGTCTTAATTCATAAGTGCAGAGGGAAAGAGTAAAATATGTAAAAAATATATAATGTAAATAAAGAATACATAATCTATATAACAAGTAAAAACAAAAAAGTTATGGGGAGAAATACACACCAAACAAAAAATATTTCCGAACCTAAAAAAACTAGAAAAGTAAACTACTAAGAGAGACCTTATCAAGATCTCCAAACTACCACCTCTATATGTGGTCCAAAGAATCCAGTATCCCTAAGCTCCACTAATGGAACTACCGACCTATTTTTCATCTGCATAAGACACCACATTTTCAGGAAATCTTATATCGTGTTAGGTAAATAAATACCCAGTAAGACAACCCAAAAGTTGAAGGGGGAGATGTAAGGGATGCAATATAAATGAAATATAGTATATACAAGATACATTCAGTGATAATAGCTCACCCTAAACAAATATTGAAAGTAACCTCATCGAAGGAAAAGGGGATCAACATGTTTAGTAGATGAACTACCCATTGGGTCATCACCACAAATAATAGGTGAGTATATTCAATCAACCATAATTAGAAAAACACATAAATAATGTGGCATACATTGTGTGTCTTAACCTCTCGTTGAAGGAGAGTAACCAAATCCAAGGTGTGGATATAGAAGAATATATATATGATATATCAAAAGAGCCACAAATAATAGAGTAAGTGGATATCTGTCTCATATATCATCCCAAGAAGAAGAGTTTATAATAGTTCCAAATGTCTTTCAACAAATCCCATCATCTCACATGTCTTCCCATAAGTAACAATCTAAGACAAACCATGCCTTGTCACTATGAAAAAAATGAGGGTCCCACACCCTAGTACATCAGTGGGGTTCCACTCAGATATTATCTATATACGACTTACACCTATGCCGATGGGGGGGGGGGGTCTACTCTAGTTACATGAGGACTCATGCCCGATAATGATATGGGATTCCACTCAATAAGGTAGATGACCCACAATGATGTCTTTATGTGGTTCCACTATGTATGTATCCATAGATGACCCACACCCATGATGATGGGGTGTTCCACTCTATTAGTATCCATAGAGGAACCACACTCTGTTGCTACATGGGGGTTCTACTCTAGTCATTGAGAAACTGTGCCCTATCTAGTAGGGGATTCCACTCAGGAGTTGAGTACCTGTGCTCTGGTTCAACATGGGGGTTCAAATCTGGTCATCAAGGACCCACACCCTATCTGGTAGGGGGTTCCATTGCGAAGGTATCTATAGAGGACTCGTGCCTATTCTAATAGAGGGTTCCACTCTAAAGGTCAAGGAATCCACAACCTAGCACTACTAGAGGGTACAACTGTATAGTCTTTGGTGATTCTACCTGATCACTACCATCATTGAGTTCTCCCTAAACAAGAATAATTCCCATAATATTTTACATCATATATCAAAATACACAACCGAGGGCACCATTATGTACTACATGGAAAAACACTCAGGATAGGATGATCATGACCAAAATTTGAGTTTGAAAAAAGTAGATACAGATCTTTGATGTTTCCTAAAAAGGAATCTAGGGTTACATAGAATGCGAGGGGTCTTACATTGTCTATGATCTCGATCCACCACCTATATGTGTCCCTATAAGACACATAGATACCAAAAAAATAGGATTACAGTCAATGTAAGTGGACTATATAGTGTGTCCAGGTTACCCAGGACCAGGTCATGTCCTTCTAGATGTGTCTGTGTATAGGACCACATGTCAGTGTACTCTGCACACAAAATGTTGCCACATAAGGGGTTCCACCCGTGTGACCTGGTGAGTTTTGTCCACATAGGTATACGACTATGTACTTATCCGTGTAATTCCATATAGGATCCCATCTATGTTATCCTACCCATGGGTTTCCCATCTAGGTAAGGATTACACGATTTGGAGGGCTACACGTTGTGTCATCCTTAACTTATCCAAAACCCTAGCCACTATAGTAGAAGGGATACACACCCTGTGTTCATCCTTATACATAGTTTTTAATTATGTTTTCATTATAATTCTAGATCCATGATCCATTTCATGTATCAAGACTCTCTACTTCAGTTATAACCCTATCTACACCTGAAAATAGCAGATCTAGACGAAAATCATGGTTTTAGGACATCATTTTCTATAAATTGGTCTTTGGTCAATAATTAGGGGTTTCATAGTTCTAGCTATATTCTATGATTATTTGAAACATTTATTTTGGGATCTATAAACAAAGAAATGAACATCGATGCCTTAAAACCCCATATATATTCCTAGTTCATCGATTTTCTCCTCACATGGGATTTAATCATGGTTACAGGGGTTTGATCGGGATTAGTACCACTCGACAATGCCGAATCGGGAACGTAGTGTCCTACCAGTGATAAATGCAAAGAAAATTACATGGAATATAACAAGAAAAAAAATTAATCATATTTTTTCAATTGCTCTTGTCCAAAGATCAAGAATGGGAATATGGGGTTAGAAAAAATTGAAATAAATAATTTTATATCTATACCTAGGTGCATGAAAAGAATGGAATTTGCACAGATCGACTGAGGGGGTCGATATGCTCAATCAAGATAATAAAATGGGAATAAATAATCAAATTGAAGAGTCCTTAATGGATACTAGATTTTTCATCATTGAATAACATCATCACCAATGATTTCGAGATGTCTTTACATTTAGTGTATCCTAGTCTCCTCTGACCCAACGTTTCATTATCTTCTAATGATATTCCCAAAAAAAGAGAAAGGAAGAGCTGTAGAATTCTCCTAGGGTTTATGTAGATAAATATGGAGAATTGACCATTCCAGTAATTTTATATGTTAAAACACTTCATCGAAATTAATAAACGAATGAATTAATAATTAATTAACTCACTAATCATATATTCAACGAGGGTAGAGTTTTAAGGCCCCATAATAACCCATTTTATGTCACTCCAAGGGTTAAAACCTCATTCTAAAATAAACCATTGAATCATATTTCTGATTCGAGATTCCATTTATGAGTTATTATGTTTCTTTATATAGATGTTCCCACACAATATAATATATATTTAATATTTTTAGAAAATTAATTCTAGGAACATCGGGCCATGGAATCACAGGACATAATAGTGCCTAGCTCTGGAAATATATATAAAAATACTTCCATTTATTAAAATAAAAAATGGGTCGCTACATCATTCCCACCTTCAATAGTTTTGTCATAGAAAACAAAAAACTAAACAAAAAACTCAGGATACTGAGACCGCACTTGGATATCCCACTTCTAGAAACTCTCTTACACATTCTCATGCTTCCACATCATATAGAACAAAGGGATAGTCCATACACATAGGGTCTTATACTACAAATCCTCGATCTCCAACAGTTGATTCAAAAATATGGCTCCATCGTCGATGTCCATATCTCCACATTCAGTAATGTGCATGGGGTCATTCATGTATCTCCTTAGCTGCGACAAGTGGAATACATCGTGCACTAGATCCAACCATGGGGTTAATGTGAGACAGTAATAAACTTCACAAACCCTATGCATGATCTCGAACGACCTGATGAACCTCAGGGATACATTGACTTCTCAGATGAACCTACAGAATCCTCATAGTGGGGATACTCTTAGGAAGATGTGGTCTCCATGATAGAACTTATAGGGCCTATGATGGCTATCTACCTATCACGACCCGTCCCCTAGGGCCCGTGCCGTGACTACCCCAAGCCTGCCTTCCATAGGCTAGGGGCTGGCGACTAGCACCAAAGCCGTAAATCCCTAAAATTGGAAAGGCATTGCCTTTAAAAACTAGAAACACACACAACAGAGTAAGATAGAAGAAAAAAACTAGGTAAGACTGTATACAAAAGGAGTTCTGAAAAGTAAAGGGGCTAGAAATAAAATCCCAACTGTAAAGTACAAGGAAACTGAAAACAAGTACAACTGAAGAAAGGTAAACAACTAAAAGGTGAAAATCAGCTCTTGGAACATCCACCACAGATCCTACCTGAAGGGTAGGTACAGATAGCCTCCTCATTACTCCACGTCTGTTAGTCTCCTCCGGGTAATAACCCATCGTAAGGTCCACCTCCAGGTACTGTCCAGTCCTGCTACTCTGATCCTCAGTCAACGCTGTCTGTCATCTGCAACCAATACAATGAGGTGCGGGCATAGTTCGTGTAGGGGTGAGTATAACGATAATCAGTAGGGACCCCGAGACCACCAAGGTCTCTCAAAATACACCAAGGACAAACTACAGAGTAATAAATCAATGGATAGACATTACTTAGGTATATGACCATACATATACCTAATTTATCAAGTAACCCATCTCAATCATGAGGAAAACACAGAAGTCAATGACTCAGCTCACACAGGTATACAACTTAAGTAGAGAGATAGAGATGATCGGATATAGCCACTGAATCATCTATTCTGTCAGACCAATACATGATCCAGGAACAAAAGTTAGAACTATCGGACCAACAAATGATCCAGGAACAGTCGTCAGAGCTGTCAGACCAACACATAATCGAGGACTGGCTATTCTGTCGGACCAACACAAGATCCAGGAACAGAAGTCATAACTGTCGGACCAACACATGATACAGGAATAGTCTTCAGAGGTGTCAGAGCAACACATGATTTAGGACCAGCTATTCTGTCGGACCAACACATGATCTAGGAACAAAATTCATAATTGTCGGACCAACACATGATCCAGGTACAGTCGTCAGTGTACAGCGAGCCACAGGGTTTCCACAAAGAACACTTGATTCCAGGAGGGACTGCTCCTCAAGAAAAGTTTTGATACATCAACTTCCATGAAGTCTCAAGTTGATGTATCCAAAAGATTCGTCTCGTCAAAAAGAACCCAACGCGACAGGCGGAACGTCAATCGGACGCCCGATCTGGGAGTTATTGGCATTTCCGTTCTGAGGGCCTGGTTGGATTTAGGTTCAATCCAATCTGACCTTACCCCAACTGCAACCAAAAATCAAGTGGGGTATTCCAAAATATCCGTCTTGCTCCAAGATTTCCATCGCCACAGACAGTTCGACAATCGGACACCCGTAGCCCAAGTTATGGGCGAAAAGGTAAAATTGAGTCAAATGGGTCCGGACCAGGGTCCGACTTGGTCTGTAGGTCCGACCCGGACCTTCAGAACTGACCCAGCCCACCGGAATCGGTTCGGCCCATGGAGATGTCCTAGACCACACTAGGTAGCCCAGACCTCACTGGGCTGCCCGGACCGCGCTAGGCCGCCCGGCCCACGGGAAGCGCGGCCTGCGTGGCCTGCACTGGCGGCCCGTGTGGCCTGGGTGGCCAACAGCTGGTGGCGTCCTACGGGGCCTACCCTAGTCGCATAAAGGGGGAGGGGGGGGGGGGGGGGGGGGGGGGTGCCGCGCCCCCCCCCCCCCCCCCCATCTACTGAACAGAAACGACACCTGGCGCCAGTTCGGTAGTTCGTAGGAACCAGGAGGGTCCCGCCTCGTCCGGCTGGTCGAGCGGCCAGCCGGTCTGCTCCACCAGCAGCTGGCCCAGCTAGCCGCTTCTGCTCCACCGCCACAACCAGGGGGCCACGAATTCTTCCTCTAGACGGTGCGATGGCGCTGCGCCCCTCCAGCAACCTATCAGCCGCCCGTGTGCACCGCCGCGGCCAGGGCCACAACCTGTTTCCTCTGCGCCGTGCGACGACGTTGTGCCCCTCCGACGACCTGGTGGCCCTACGCCACCAGTTTCCTTCTCGTCCGGCCCGACTCCGGCCACTGTTGCACCGCCACCATCTTCAACAAGCGAGGAAAAACGGAGGGGGTGGTTCGGGCCATGTTTGTTCGGCCCGCTCCCTCTATGTTATGGTGATATCAATCGACAAATCGTAAACCAAGATTTGAACGATGAAGAACAGGAAAAAATTCAAACTTAAATCCACTACCTCGGGTTTGTTGATGATGTCACAGAAAGGAGGACATCGATTCAATGACATCGTGAAAGAAGATGAAGAAGTCTAGGACGTCGGCAGCGACGTTCTTCAAGGATGTCACTTCCCCCTTACCCCGGTCGAATATCGTTCTTCATTGGCCGAAGAAGGGTTCTTCATTGGAGAGTTCTTTTTCTCCAAAGCTCCACCAAAAAGACAAATGTTCCCCAAAATAAAAGATTATGACATCTTATTAAATTGTTGTCATATAATTCAAAAGGTTTAAATTAATTAATTTAATGTGTTCAATTAATAATTGAGAGGGTTGGCACCATAAGTGGGGAGTTCAAGGGGGTTTCTTACAACTTAATGGGGGGTCCAAGAGATTATAACCTCGGGTGGTCCCCACAAAATTAATTAAGAAGAGGTGTTTAGAACTCGGGTGGGCCCCACCACCATAACCTCTCTTGGGAGGTTAAGGTGTGGTGGCCCCCCACCTCTAAGATCCTCTTAGAGGTTTTAATCAAATAAAAATAAATTAAGACAAGCACTTAATTTATTTTATTATTCCCACATAAAACCCAAAAACTATCTTTCATTCCCGACCATCTGCTGTTGAGTTGAAAGCCTTATTAAGAGAATACCGGTGTTGTGAGTTCAACGGTTCCCTCAGATTTCAATTCCAATCACCGGTTAAAAATTTATAAAAAACACACTCGTACGTATACTGAGCGTACCCAAAAAAAACTTCAGAAATTGATTCCGGGCACACTGGGCCTCGGAATCACGCGCTGTCAGTTTTCGCGGTTTTGTAAAATTACCAAATATTTAAGGAAGAAAATTCCATGGGATTTATGGGTCTTTACATTTTCCCCACCTCAGGGCTTTACGTCCCCGTAAGCTACAAGTCGAACTAAGGGAACAAGTGGGGGTACTGAGCACGCATTTGAGCCTCCCGCTCCCATGTCCTCTCCTAGAGGTTCCCGTGCTTCCAACGTACGCGCACCATAGGTATCGAATATCCATGAAGGAAACACTCATGTCGATCCTCAATCTACACTAAAACCTCTATAAAAGTCACCCCATAGTCGACGTCCAGCTCCCCATGGTCGATGATGTGTGAATGGTCATGAACTTATCTCCTCAGCTGGTATACATGGAAGACGTCATGCACTCGGTGCAACTGAGGTGGAAGTGCCAGGTGGTAATCCATCTCGCCTACTCTGTTGAGGACTTGGAAAGATATGATGAATCTCAGAGATAACTTACCACCTCATCCAAATCTCCGTAAACCTCGTCGAGGTGAGAACCATAGAAAGGCGAGGTTGCCATCCTCAACCTCTAGAGGTCTCCATCTCCTGTCAACATACAACTTCTGCCTACTCTATGCAGTCTTCATCCGCTCCTGGATGATCTGCACCTTCTCTGTGGTAGCCCGTACCATCTATGGTCCCATTAGTGCTGACTCCCTTGGGTCTGTCTAGCACAGTGGAGATCTGCAAGGTCGACCATACAAGGCCTCAAAAGGTGCCATCCCAATGGTGGAGTGATAACTATTATTGTATGCAAACTCTACCAAAGGTAAGTGATCCTCCCAGCTATGACCGAAGTTGAGGACACAAGCACGGAGCATGTCCTCAAGGGTCTTAATGGTCCACTCAGTCTGACCATCCTTCTGAGGATGGAAGGCGGTGCTCAGATGAAGCTACTTCCAGAAAGCCTCCTGAAACCCCTTCCATAGCCGGGAAGTAAACCGTGCATCATGACCGGAGACAAAAGAAGAAGGTACACCATGTATCCACATAATCTCCTACACGTAGAGGCATCCCAAGCTCTTTACTAAACCCTTCTCTCTGATCGGTAGGAAGTGGGCCGACTTGGTGAGTCGGTCGATGATCACCCAAATCGAGTCGTGACCCCTGGATTTACATGGAAGACCCTTCACAAATTCCATGGATATCCAATCCCACTTCCACTCTGGGACCTCTAATAGATGAACCAAGACTGCTGGCACCTGGTGCTCTACCTTCACTTGCTGAAAAGTGAGGCATCGAGATACAAAATCCATTACTACCTTCTTCATACCTAGCCACCAGTGCTGTCGTTGAAGGTCCTGGTACATCTTCGCTACTCCTGGATGTACCTCTAGAGGGTACATGTGAAACTCCCTCAACACTTCCTCCTACAGTTACACTGGCACTATAGTATGTCCTCTGAAGAGGATGACATGCTCCCCACCTTCAGAAAATCCATCAGGTGCCTGTCCTATGGATATCTGAGCACATCATGTCTCGCAGTCAGCGTCCCCATGCCGTGCTTCCCTGACTCGCTGAAGGGGTGGGGGAGTGACCGTAAGAGACTGTAGAAAGTCTGCTCTGTCTCTATCCACAAAGGATATTTGTAAAGTAGCTAGCTACTTTGTCGCCTCTCCTAGCAGTTGTATACCAGACCTCTTGTTGAGTGCATCTACAACAATGTTCCCCTTCACAACAGTATAGACTATCTTGAAGTCATAGTTTTGGAGGAACTCAAGCCATTTCCATAGTCTTAGGTTCAGGTACTTCTGAGAGAAGATGTACCTGAGACTCTTGTGATCATAGTACACTGTAAAACGTTCACCTATCAGATAGTGCCTCCACATCTTCAAGGAGAAGAACACTGCTACTAACTCCAGGTCATGGGTAGCATAGTTTTTCTCATGCTGTCTCAGTTTCCAAGAACCATACGCGATCACTGATCGGTCCTACATCAGGACACACCTGAGTTCAGTCCTTGATGCATCGCATTAAACTACGTACCCTACTCCTTCCTCTAGAAGTCTCAAGATGGGGGCACAAGTCAGCCTCTGCCTCAGCTCCTGGAAGCTCTGCTGGCATCTCTCCGACCACACGAAGGGTTTCCCCTTCTTCATCAAGGATGATAGTGGTGCTACAACTCTAGAAAAGTCTGGTATGAACCTTTTGTAATATCCAACCAAACCCAGGAAACTCCGTACCTCCTTCACACTCTTGGGTGGATCCCAAGCAAGTACCACCTCAATCTTCATTGGATCCACTGTAAATCCATCCTCTGAGATGACATGTCCTAGAAAGTGAACCTCTCGGATCCAAAACTAGAACTTTAAGAGCTTACCATAAAGCTGTTGCTCTCGGAATGTGTCCAGTACTACCCGCAAATGGTAGGCATATTCCTCCTCAGTAGTCGAGTAGATCGGAATTTCATCGATAAAGACTACGATAAAGTGATCGAGGTATGGCTGGAAGATCCTGTTCATGAGTCCCATGAACACTACTGGAGCATTGGTTACGCCGAAGGGAATAACCAAGAACTCGTAGTGGCCGTACCAACACATGAAGGCTGTCTTCTGCACATCCCCGTCTCTAAGTCTGAGCTGGTGATAGCCTGATCTATGGTCTATCTTTGAGAACCACCATGCTCCCTTCAGCTGATCAAAGAGTTCATCAATCCCCAGGAGTGGGTACTTTTTCTTCACGGTCACCTGGTTCAGGCGACGATAGTCAATATAGAGCCTCAAGCCCCCGTCCGCCTTCTTGGAGAACCGAATCGGGGCTTCCCAGGGAGAAACACTGGGCCAGATGAATCCCTTCCCCTACAAGTCCTCTAGCTATACCCTCAGCTCGCGAATCTCAGCGGAAGCCATCCGATATACTGGTGTAGATATCGGTGTCGTCCTGGGGTACAGGTCAATGTAGAAGTCCACCTCTCTGCGAGGAGGTATTCCTGGAACATCGTCAGGGAAAACATCCGCGTACTGGTCCACCACTACAAAGTAGCTCAGACTCTCTACATCTACTGCTCCAAGGGTAAGGCAGGCCAAATGATGAGTGATCGGCTGCACCCTCCTCCAAGTAAGTCCATCCTATGCTGAAAAGGATCCCTTCTCTCCGGTGAAGGTGAAACTGGTCCCATATGTGCGGACACACCACACTTTGTGCCTAATAAAGTAGATTTAAACATGGACTGTAGATAAGCAGTCCATACCCAAGATGATGTCATAAGGCCTCGACGCCGCTATGAGGAGATCCTAGTCGAAGCTCTCGCCTCCTAGAGTAAGCTCACACTGCCGGCACCAGTACATAATTGTCGAGTCTGCTCCTGTAGGAGTCTCTAGCCGTAAGGATCGAGCCAACAACTCTGTCAGAATCTCCAAGCTCCGAATGAGGGCAGTGGTAATGAAAGAGTGACTGGAACCTGTTTCTATAATAACTGCAGCTAAGATATAGTAGACACAGATTGTACCTCAAATCATCTCCGGAGCACCATGATCATAAGCCTCAGCTTCCTAGAGCTGAGCTCTCATCTATCCACCTGCTCCCTACAGTCGGGGTGGACCTCCTGGTGGTGGTCATGGTAATGCCTTGTAACGGTGTCCACTTACAGCAGCATGACCAACTCCTCTTCCATGTCTTCCTGCTCCCTTCAGACCGCCTTGATCGAACCTCAACCTCTGCCTGGGAGGTCCCTCAACTGTCTACTGATCATCAGTACGGTGGGTTAGACAGTCACAAGCCATGTGACCCTACCCACCGCAAGAGTAACATTGCCTGCTCCAAACATGATTGGATCTATCTCATGTGCCCTGCACAACTGAACCCATATCCTAAGGTCATCCACCAGATGGCCTAGTCCTCTTGGACCTCTGCGATATCTGTCTACTGCCAGCTACAGAAGACTCCACTACGTGATGCTCAGTGGTGGGTCTCACTACCAGTGACTGCTAAGCAAGGAAACTCTCCACTAGGAGGGCTCTGTCTAACACCCCCGCCTATGCAGGGATGATGAGGGAGATCATCGAGGCCCTGATCTCTCACTCGAGCCCTTTCTCGAAGTTCCGTGCCCTAAAGAATGGGCCCCGCACCATATCTGTGGAGTAGCATGAGAGGTCAGTGAGCCTCGCTGAGTACTGTGCCACCATTATGCTACCCTACTATAGATGCAGTAGCTCCTGTATCCATAACACACAAAGGGTGGCTGGGAAAAACTCTTCCCAGAACAGGCTCTTGAAGTCTGCCTAGAGAAGTGTCTCCTCGTCATGCACCCAGAGCATCAGGCTCTACCATTTTCCTGCTGTTGGCTAAAGAAAACTCGCTGAAAGGATCACCATAAGTCTGACTGGTGTCCCTAATAGTACGAAGACTCTCACCACAGCCTCCAGCCAATCCTCAGATGCCTACGGGTCCATCTCACCCCTGAACCTGGGCGGCCTCTGGCGCTGGAACTCATGCAACACGCTCAAGCGGCATGCGCTCTCTGCTACTGGGGTTGGTGGTATCAGCGGCCCAACGAGTAGTGGTACCACTGGTACCTCCGATGGAAAAGGGACCTACACTGAGACCTCATCGCTCGGTGGGCTATCCGTACGTAAAACTCTCGGAACCCTGACTGGCTGTTTGCGTGGAGGCATCCTGAAAAGAAACAGGTGCGCCATGGTCAAAAAGTTATACCTGGTGAGCTGACTCAAAGAGATCACAAAGAAAACTCTTGAAACACACACGTAATCAGTGTTTTCATGCACTGAGTCGGAAATCAGTAGTCAGGGTCCTGGTGTATGGATACGTCAGCCGCCGCACCAACACTGGACTCCCTGAACTGAGAACCACACTTAATACCCTTAACATTATTGCTTCACAGTAAAAAAGATCAGAGTTCTAAGTTTTGTGGTAGAACCGACTCCTTTGATACCAATTTGTCATGAATCGTCCCCCGAGGCCCGTGCCGTGACTACCCCAAGACTGACTTCCATAGTCCAGGGGCTGGCGAATTGCACTAAAGGCGTAAATCCCTAAAACTGGGAAGGTATTTCCTTTACAAACTAGAAACACACACAAAAGAGTAAGATAGAAGCAAAAAAATTGGTAAGACTATTTAAAAAAGGAGTGCTAAAAAGTAAAGAGACCGGAAATACAATCCCAACTGTAAAGTACAAGGAAACTGAAAAAAAGTACAACTAAAGAAAGGTAAACAACTGAAAGGTGAAAAGCAGATCTTGGAACGTCCACCATGGATCCTACATGAAGGGTAGGTACAAATAGCCTTCTCAGCACTCCACATATGTCAGTCTCCTCTAGGTACCGACTCTACATAAGGTACAACTCTGGGTACCGTCCAATTCTGCTACTCTGATCCTCAGTCAACGCTATCCATCATCTTCAACCAACACAAAGAGGTGAAAGCATATCCCATGTAGGGGTGAGTATAATGATACTCAGTAGGGACCCCGAGACCACCAAGGTCTCTCAAAATCCACCAAGGACAAACTACAGAGTAAGAAATAAATGAATATCCAATACTTAGGTATATGACCATACATATACCTAAGTTATCAAGTAACTCATCTCAATCATGAGGAAAACACAGATGTCATTGAATCGGCTCACACAGGTATACAACTTATGTAGAGAGATAGATATGATCAGATATAGCCACTGAATCATCAATTCTGTCAGACCAACACATGATCTAGGAACAGAAGTCAGAATTGTCGGACGAACACATGATCCATGAATAGTCGTCAGAGATGTTGGACCAACACATGATCCAGGACCAGCTATTCTCTCGGACCAACACATGATCCAGGAACATAAGTCATAGCTGTCGGACCAACACATGATCCAGGAATAGTCGTCAGAGCTGTCAGACCAACACATGATCCAGGACTAGCTATTCTGTCAGACCAACACATGATCGAGGAACAAAAGTCATAACTGTCGGACCAAGACATGATATAGGAACAATTGTTAGTGTACATCCAGCCACAGGGTTTCCACAAAGTACGCTTGATTCCAAGAGGGTCCGCTCCTCAAGCCGAGTGTCGATACATCAACTGACATGAAGTCTCAAGTTGATGTATCTAAAAGATCTGTCTCAATAAAAGGAACCCAACGTGACAGACGTTGCGTCAATCGGACGCCCGGTCTAGGAGTTATTGGCATTTCCGTTCTGAGGGCCTGCTTGGATTTAGGTTCAATCCAACCCGACCATACCCCAATAG
Source organism: Viscum album (assembly GCA_963277665.1). Classification (NCBI taxonomy): domain Eukaryota; kingdom Viridiplantae; phylum Streptophyta; class Magnoliopsida; order Santalales; family Viscaceae; genus Viscum; species Viscum album. Next base: position 1,185,819,434 of record OY728143.1, on the reverse strand, counting down.
CATCCAAACCTCAAGTGGGGTATGCCAAAAGAACCGTCTCGCTCCAATATTTCCTTTTCCATAGACGGTTCATCAATCAGACACCCGCAACCCAAGTTATGGGCGAAAAGGTGAAATCGGGTCAAACGGGTCGGGACTGGGGTCCGGCTTGGTCCGCGGGTCTGACCCGACACTTCGGAACTAACCCGGCCTGCTGGAACCGGTTCGGCACGTGGCGGCAGCCCGACCTACATTGGGCGGCCTGGCCTGCGTGGCGGCCTAGCCCGTGGGTAGCGCGGCCCGCGCGGCGGCCCGACCCACGGGTAGCGTGGCCCACATGGCCTGGCTGGCGGCCCACGTGGCCTACGCTGGCAGCCTGCCCTAGCCACGTGGGGGGGGGGGGGGTGCCGCGCCCCCGTCTCCCGAACGGAACCAGCTCCTGGTTCCGGTTCGGTAGCCCATGGGACCCAGGAGGGTCCCGCCTCGTCCGGCTGGACGAACGGCCAGCCTGTCTGCTCCGTCGGCGACCGGCCCAACCAATCGCTTCTGCTCCACCACTGCGGCCAAGGGGCCACAGCTTCTTCCTCTTCACAACGCGATAGCGCTGCACACCTCCGTCGGCCTGGCGGCCTCCCGTGTGCACCGCCGCGGCCAGAGCCACAACTTTTTCCTTTGCGCGACACGACGACGCCCCACCCATCCAGCGACCCGGTGGACCTGCACCGCTAGTTTCTTTCTCGGCCGGCCCGACGCCGACCACCGTTGCACCGCCACTATCGTCAGCAAGTGAGGAAAAATAGTGGGGGAGGGTCGGGATGTGTTCATTCAGCCCGCACCCTCCGTGTTATGGGGATATCAATCGGAAAATCGTAAACCAATATTTGAACGATGAAGAACGAGAACAAATTCAAACTTAAATCCCCTACCTCGGTTTCATTGATGATGTCGCGGAAAGGCAGACATCGATTCGATGACATCGGGAAAGAAGATAAAGAAGTATAGGACGTCGCCATTGGCGTTCTTCAAGGACGTCACTTCCCCCTTTCCCTGGTTGAAGATCATTCTTTGTTGGTAGAAGAAACGTTCTTCGTTGGAGAGTTATTTTTCTCCCAAGCACCCCTAAAAAGAAAAACTCTCACCAAAATAAAAGATTATGACATCTTATTAAATTGTTGGCATAAAATTCAAAAGGTTTAAATTAATTAATTGAATTTGTTCAATTAATAATTGAGAGGGTTGGCACCATAAATAGTGAGTTCAAGGGGGTTTCTCCCCACTTAATAGGGGGTCCAAGAGGTTATAACCTCGGGTGGTCCCCACCAAATTAATTAAGAAGTGGTGTTTAGACCTAGGATAGGCCCCAATACCATAACCTCTCATGGGAGGTTAAGGTGTGGTGGCCCCCCATCTCCAACCTCTTCTTGGATCTTTTAACCAACTAAAAATAAATTAAGACAAGCACTTAATTTATTTTAATATTCGCACGTAAAACCCAAAAACTAACTTTCATTCCCAACCATCTGCCATCGAGGTGAAAGCCTTCTTAAGCGAATACCGGCACTGCGAGTTCAACGACGCCCTCAGATTTCAATTCCGAGTACCAGTTCAAAAGTTATAAAAAACCCACTCGTACATTTACTAAATGTACCTGAACAAAACTTCAGAAATTGATTCTGGTCACACCGGGCCTCAGAATCACATGCCGTAAGTTTTTGTGATTTCATAAAATTCCCACATATTTAAGGAAAAAAATTCCATGGGATTTATGGGTCTTTACAATTCCAAATATTTCTGTCTTCTCTAGTCTATCCTTATCTTCTCATAGATGACCAGGTCATTCTACATCATCACCTACATTATCTCTGGTCCCACAAGGGATATCTCACCAATCTTTATTCAATATAAGGGTTACTTGAATGGTCTTCCGTATGTGGCCACAAAAGTTGTAATGCCGATGGTAGATATGTAGCTATTGTTGTAAAAAAATCTACCAAGGGAAGGTGATCCTCCCATATCCAGTCAAAGTCTAACATGCACACCCTCATCATATCCTCCAACACCTGGATAGTGTGCTCGGTCATCCCATTAGTCTGAGGGTGAAAGGCTATACTAATCCCTATTTGGGTCCCAAATTCCTCATGTATTACTATTCACAAACATGAAAAAAATAAACACATCATTATCACCTATAATCATTAAGGGATCCTCATGAAGGATAATGACCTCATGTATGTTCAACTGACCCTAAAACTCAACCAAACTCTGCCCCCTGATAGAAAGAAATTGTCATGACTTTGTGTGTCAATCAATAATCACCCATATGGTGTCATGGACCTTTGTTGTGCATGGAATAACTATTACAAAGTCCATGGATATGTTTCCCCATTTCTATTTTGGGATCTCAAGGACCTGTAATAAACCGACCAGAACCCAGTGCTCAACCTTCACTTTCTGAAAAGTAAGGCACTAGGACACAAACTCAGCTATGCTCCATCTCATGTAGGACCCAAAAAATTGTCGTTGAATGTATCTATACATCTTCCCCACATTAGGATATACATATAGGAGAGAAGTGTGAAACTCTCACATCACCACATCATGTAATGTGACTGGTACCATTGTCCATCCCTAGAAAACAAAGATGTGATTAACTCCTTTATAATATTCATTTGGTGAGTAACCTATGGATATATGATCATGTAATAACCAATTTTCAATGTATCCCTAAATGGAATCTTTCATATACTTTATAAGGGGATGATTCAACACCATCAACTGTAGAAAAGTTGCACCCTCTCGCTCCAACATGGATAACTATAAGGAGGCCTTCAAATCTAGAGCCTTCTACACCAATAAACCCTTGGAATTCATACTAAGGGAAATTCCTACTATGTTTCTCTTCCCTAGAGTATTGAATATCTTGAAGTCAGATTCCTATAGGATCTCCAACTTGTGTCACAATCTCAAGAACAAATCCATCTATGTGAATACATACCTAATACTTTGATGGTTTGAGTAAACCACAAAATAATCCCCCAAAATTTAATGCCACCACATCCTCAGGACAAAGGCTACCGCTTCAAGATCTTAGTTATGGGTCATGTAGTTCTTCTAGTGGGGTCACAACTACCTTAACCCATATACTATAACCGCCTACTGCTACATCAATATGTGTCTAAGGCCGGCTCTTGAGGCATCAAAATAAAATAGATAATTTAAACCCTCTTCTGGTAGTCTCAATTGAAGATCACTTTTTTATCCTTAGCCTCAAATCCTCATAGGACATCTATCATTTTGAAAAATATGTAAAAAACTTCCCTTTTTGAGTCAGTGTAGTCCGATAGGTTGCATTTCTTGGGAAGTTTTCATCAATTCCCCGATAGTACCCCTCCAAGCTAATAAATATTATCACCTATCACATGCTCCTAGATGGATCCCATGAAATCTCTGTATTAATCTTTTCTAGGTCCATGACTATACAGTGATTAGAAATGAAATGTCTGAGAATGTGAACCTTATGAATCCAAAACTAGAACATTGATAGTTTCATTTAAATATGGTTCTCTCATAGTAGATCGTGGACAATACTCAAGTGATATGTGTATTCATTCTATGATACAGAGTGGATGAGAATGTTTTCGATGAAGACAACAACAAAATGGTCTAGGTATGGCTAGAACACTGAGTACATCAATTCAATAAACATGATAGGGTCATTATTCATGCCAAAGGGAATCAGTAGGAACTCATAGTGTTCTTAGAAACATTAGAATGCCAACTTTAGAAAATCATCCACAAAACCCCTCAACTGGTTGTAGTCAAACCTGAGATCGATCTTCGAGGACCATAACGCACCTCATAGCTGGTCAAATAGGTTTTTAATCCTCTTCAAAGGGTACAATATCTTTTTAATTTCGTGATTTATATGAAGATAAACCATGAAAATCCACAAGATCCTATCCACCTTCTTCAGGAACAACACTATAGCTACCCATAGTGACAACCTGGGTCTGATGAATCCTTTATATAAAAGTTCCTCCAACTACAAATGATGCTCTTGGATCTCATTATAAACCATTTGATATGATAAAAAATATATTAGAGTGGTGTCAGGATGAAATTCAATGAAAAACTTCATCTCCCACCTCAGTGGTAGTCATGGAATGTCCTTAGGGAATATGTCCATATAATCCTCCAAAACTAAAGTAACTCAGATTCATAAAGAGTCTGATGTTGCAAGGGATATACTCTCTAAATAATGGTTGATGGGATGTAGCTTCCTACATGTATAACCCACTTATCCTTCCATGAAATATATCCTGCTAGAACCCAGATCCAGATGGGGGTTCCTAGCGGTGATGGTTCAAGGATATCATAAGATCATCCACCACCCACATATCCTCATGCTTCTCTGCCAGCTTTTCCTCCATAGGGACCACCTTGTCCTTCTTGGTAGATTTCTAATCATGGCACCGCCTCTACCATGAAGGTCCATCAATTATCTACCTATGATTCTCAGTATGTATGGTCGGGTAGTGTTGTGCCTTGTGACCTCATCCATCAGAAGTAAATAACCTCCCCAATATTGGATTCCATAGAATTCTGAGTTGACATTGACCACATGCCTATGTCTAATCATGGTGTGGTATCCTTTATCGGTATCCTAGCACCAGGAGTATACTAGTTACTATATATGACTAAGCTCTATGGTTCCCACTACCAGGTATATCTATATAGCATCACTCAAAAAAATATCTTTGTCACTTGTTCCCACTCTATCACCCCGACATAGGCGGGGATACATAAGGGCATAATGCTAGTTTAAATATCTCAGTGGATTACATGCTCAAACATACGTCATTGGAAGATGTCATTGTAGATAATGTCAAGGGAGAGCTTCACAAGTTCTGTGAAACATGTCTACATACTTAGACACAATCATACCTCTATTTTATTTCTCTAGAAGCATTTAAATATGAACCGAGTAGGAGCATAAGGGGTACTATGCCATAATAAATAGCTTATATATGTATGTCCATGGAAGTGTAAAATCATAGCACACCTGTATAAGAAGTATCCACCAATTCCCTGCTTTACTATGAAACAGGCTTTATGCAAGTGAAACAACCTGATTCATCAATGATTAGATTAGACTAAAGACATCAACCACCGACTCTAGCCAATCATTTTCTATTTGAGGATTTGGCTCACCTCGAAACCTCATCAGCCTCTAGCACAAAGTGCTATATGACTGAAAACAGACTCATCTAGCTCTGATGGGATGATATTATTCTTAAAAAGTGGAGGTGTTTCTACCTACCCACCTGGAAGAAGGGGATCACTGGATGAACCCTAAACTGAGGCCTCATCGCTCATCAAATCAACGTCACGATCTGGAATAAGTTCCTGGATGGTTTCCATTGTGGAGTAATATTGATATTTATGAAGATGTACCATAATCATATAATAATAATAATATATATATACATAAATAAATGACATTGGGTATTTGTATCAGGAATTATAGTAAAAAACTATATCCTATATGATGCATGTACCATTTATCCTTGCAACTAATGTCTTGGTATTTCGAGTCGATAACCAGGTAGTTAGGGTCATGGTGAATGGATAAATCATCCACCCGCATGCTGACTAGATTTTTTGGCTTGATAGATACACTCAAGACCATTTGACATGGTTTCCCTAAACCCAACCAAATCCCCTTAAGGGATCCGGTCTGAAAATTTCCCTAAGGAATGCATATGATCGGATACCTATCTTTCATGACCCGACCCAAGCCAGGGCTCAGGACGCAACTACCACATGGTTTCCTCCAATGTCTAGGGGGTATTGAAAATAACATGAGGCATAAAAAACATGGGGAATCATTTTTCTATGTACTTGTATGCTCACACACATCCACCTCGATGAAGAAGAAAAAAGGGAAATAGTAAAAGATGCAAAACAGCTCTAAGTTAAACCTATAATACATAACCTCTTGGGGGTATAAGACTAAGATAGTACAAAATGAAAATTAAAGGGAAAAAATAAACACCAAACTATAAATAGGTCTCAAACAGATAAAACTATAAAAGTAAACTGCCAAGAGAGCTCGACTCAAAATATCTAAGCTATGACCGTTGTATGTGGTCCAAAGCACCCAGTATCCCTAAGCTCCTCTGAAATGACCACTGAACTATCATTTTTTACATAGAAAATGACACATGTGGGAAAATCCCATGCGAGGGTGATTATATACATACCTAGTAAGGCACCCCAAAATCTAAAGGGGGTACATAATAGATACAAAAAAAAAATGAAAGAGAATGAATGAAAGATATAGTCAAAGAGAATAGATCAATAAAAACCAAGATTGAAAGTAGCCTCGTCCAAGAACAAGAGACTCAATATGTTGAGTAGATGAACTACCTGCTGAGTCTTCACCACCAATAGTAGGAATGTAGAATCATGCAACAATGATAAATTGAATACAGAAAGAACATGGAATACACCATGTGTCATCAACTCTTCATGAAGGAGAGTTACTAAATATAAGGCCCGAATATAGAATAATATTTATATTCTTAGTCAAAAGAAGAACTAATGAGTGTGTAAGGGTATCTCTATCTCACAGTTTATCCCAAGAATAAGAGTAAGCAATAGTTTCCAATTTCCATCAATGATGCCCAACATCTCACATGTTTACCCAAAAGAAATCGTCCAAGCCAAGCCACACCATGTCATTTTTCCTCACAGTCAAAGGGACACAAACATGAAGCAGAGGAACATTATCCTAGTATGTCATGGGTGTTTCCCTCTGATAGTATCTATAGAGGACCCGCACCCATGCTGATGTGGGGACCCAAGACCTATGCTGATATGAGGTTCCACTCGATATGGTAGAGGACCCATAACCATATCGATGGGGGGGGGGGGTTCCACACTATATGTATCCATAGAGGACCCACACCAATATCGATGAGGGGTTACACTATATAAGTATACATGAAAGATATATGCCATGGTGAAATAGGGGGTGGGGTTTCTAGTCTAGTCATCCAAGTCCCATGCCCTGTTTGATTGGGGGTTTCACTTGGAAGTTGGGGACCCACACCATGGTGCAATAGTGGTGTTTCTCTCTGATCATCAGTGTCTCGTGCCCTACCTTATTGGGGTTTTCCACTCAAAAGGTATTAGTAGAGTACCCACACCAATTATTATGGGGGTACCACTCTAAAGGACACAAAGTCCACTTACCATATCTACTGGAGGGTATAACTCAATAGTCTCATGTGATTCTGCCTAATTACTTCCATCATTGAGTATCACCTGAACAAGTGGTTTTTCTAGAATATTTCACAACGTATCTAAAAAAACAATTATTATAACCATATCATTCTGAAGGAAAAATATTAAGATATGTTTCTTGTGGAAAAAATACGAGTTTGAACAATGGAGATACAAAACCTTGATGTTTACTAAAAAGAAAACTAGGGGTACAAGACGTGTGAGGGGACCCACTCAACATGTGGTCCATCTCCACCACCTGGTCACACCCATAGATGGAACCCAACTCCCAACCATATAAGCACACATGACACATTGTTGTACTACATGGAATGTCCATGCTACCTGGGACCAGGCTATGTCATTATGGATATGTTCGTGTACTAAACACAGTGTCCATGTACTCAGTACATGGCGTGTTGCATCACATGGAGTGATTCCCATGTGACCTTGTAGTGTCCATGTACTTGTGTATATGGTCATGTACCTATATGTGTAATTCCACATGGGATCCTGCATGTGTGATCCTCCACATGGGTTTCACAAACAAGGTAGAGGTACACTGTGTATAGGAGGGATACACACTGTTTCATCCTTAAATTTTCAAATACCGTAGCTACCACCACTAAAGGGATACACGATATGTGTTCATTCATATACCCTATGTGTAGTCTAGTTTTAAACATATTTATAGATATATGATATGTGACTTGAATCAGCCATCACTAATTTAGATCATTTCATATATACACTTGAAAATAATGGATCTAGTTAAAAATTATGGTTTTTTGTCATCCTTAACTAGAAATCGGTCTCTATGGGAGCATAAATGGTTTCATCATTCATCCTTCATTCCTCTATTTATTGCACATTTGATTTGTCAATATAAAAACCTCAAAACAATCATCCATGCCAAAAAAATCTTAGATCAGTTCTTACTTCATTGATCTACTCATCGCATGTGATTTCGTCATGGTTTTGGGGGTCTGATCGGGCTTGGTACCACCCGACAATGATGAATTGGGAATGCATGGTACGAACTCTGATAAAAATTATGAAAATAAAGGGTAAAATCACAATATCCAAATTTTTTCCATTTTGGCCAAGTTGTGTTTCCAATGATCATGAACAAGCATTTGGGGCTAAAATTTTTTGAGATAAATCAATTTAAATCATTGCCTGGGAATATAAAAAGGATCCAATTTTAAAAGATCAATATAAGGGATCGATCTGGTCTATCAATTTAATAAAAAGGGATTAAATCACTAAATTTATGATTTCTACCAAGAGATTGTATCATTCATCATCAATGGACACACTCATCAATTATTTGAAGACATTGTTGCGTTTGATGTGTTATGATTTTCTCTAATTCGGCATTTTATTATCATCAGATGGGATTCGACAATAGAGGAGGAAGGAAGAGATCTAGAATTCTCCCAAGTTTTTGAATCTATCCAAAAAAATCACCATAGTGGTATTACTAGAGATCATTTCACTATGTCTAAATGAATTATTGAATTTATTAATAATTAATTAATTCACTAAACATACCTCCAATGAGTGAAGAGTCCAAACGCCCCTGCACCAACCCATTTTACGTCATGTCTATGCTAAACACCTTGTTTTTCACTCAGTCGTGATCTCATATTTTTTATATGAGATTCATTTTAAGATTTATCCCATTTCACTATGATTCTTCATTCATGAAATATAAAATATATTTAATAATTTTATAAAATTTATTCCCAGCACATAGAGTCTCAGAATCACACACCGCCTTAGCTCCAATCTCTAAAAAAATATATAGAAATATTGAAAAGTCATAAAATTAAAAAATGGTTCTCAAACAAATACTTAAATATTAATATTATTTGATGGAATTAAGGAAAATTATGTAAAAATGGAGTTTTACCATCTTAGGTCTATATAGAGGCTCTAATAGCTATATTGACTTCATCTTTCGATTTATACATCCCCCATTTTGATTTTTTTTCTCAAATAGAAACATTATCTGAAATAGATAGGATTTTTTGAACAAGATATAATTTAAAATTTCTTTAAGTAGATCCCTGTAAAATGTGTTGAAATGTGAATGTTTATATTCTTTTTTATGAAATGAAACATGTATTTAACAAAGTGTTAAATAAAGAGATACTAAAACATTATTATTTAAAAAAGAAAACTTTTCAATTACTAATTTATCATTTGAAAATTTCTAAAAGGGGGATAGTTTCATAAATTATAATTTAATTTATAATTATCAAATAGGGGATGCATATTATAGTGGATCATTATATTACATTTATGTAATCATGTTTTTTAATTAAAAAAATCATATTCATTGTTAATTATTATTTTCAAAACTATATTTCATATTATGTCTTAAATTGTAATTTTATAAAGTATGATTAATGTTGTTAATATATTATAATTATTTACATAAATTATTTTAATATTTTAGATTTAATTATATATAACATGTTTTAAATGTTTCTCGAGGAGTTTCTAGGATAATTATGTCATTTGAACCATTAAATAAAATTTTAAAATATTTTTATTATGTTTTATATTGGTAAAAAAATGATTATTGTAACATCCTATGTGATTATAAAATAAGTTTTTTTTTTTCATTCTGGAATTAAATAGGTAAATTCATTATAAATGTATAAAAAAATAAGTGATATTTAACAAAATTAAGGAATATATTTTAATAGAGTAGTAATGTCACATATGAGAGTATAAATAAAATTTATGAATGTTATAAGTGAAAATATGATATATTTATATAATAGAATTAGTAAATAAATGTTTTAAAAATGATAAATTAAGTGTGGGTATTTTTGTGACACATAAATGTTTATTTACAATTTTATAATTAATATAATTAATTAATGGTAAATTTAGATTCAAAAAATAGATTCATTAATTAATATTTTTTTGTCTTTTGATTATAAGATAATATTATGAGACCTTAATTAATGTTTCAAAGTTTTATAAATTTTTTTATAATATTAAAGTAGATATATTTTTTGAAATAATGTTTTTTTATTAAAAAATAATATTCTCATATTATGAAAATTATTTTCATAAAATAGTGTTCATTTTTGAATTATACATGTCGAAAAATTGTTAGGTTTAATTTTTGGATTTCTCTAAAACACTTAATATTTTGATGAATAATGAAATACGATAATTTACAGAATATATACATTATATGTTAAATACACTATTCCTTTAGTCATTGCTTATGTAAAAACCATAATCTCAAATCCTACTTTTTTAGTTTAATATAAGAAGTGATAATTATAAAACTATTCATAGTCTTGAGCCAAAATAACAAACTAATGAATAAACTATTCAAAAAACACCTGTGTCCTCCACTATAAATACCACCCTTACCCACTTCTTCTCATCACACATAAAAACTTTTTATATTGTTTAATTTATACCCAATTATATTATGAAGAATATTCCACACCTCTAATACCTTTTGGTCTCATGAAAATGTGAAAATCAAGTACCTTAACGAGGTTCTCATGGAGATGAATTCAAGAGGTAAAATCATCTTTTATTTTATTTTATTTTCATTTCATTTTTTTATTCCCTCCTCACATCCCCTATCCAAAGTGACATTATAACTATAGTATATCACATATACTTGAATTTAATTTTTTAATAGAATATTCATCATCAAACCTCTCATATTCTCCTCTTATTTTAAAAAATTAAAACATTGTCTGTGATATGTCGATTTACCATCATCATGGATGATATATTTTTATTTTCTTTTACCACCATCAAGGCTGGTCATAAAGAAATTATTATGGTCAAATCAGATTTTATTATGCATATTATATGTTATATAATTTTCTGTAACCAATATATTAACATGGTTTTAAATAAATTGATATGTCTTCGTGATGGCCGTAAAGACCACCAAAATGAAATAAATCATTTCCATCAATGATTAATCAAACGAATAATCATAATATCAGAAAAAATGATATAAACTATTATTTAAAATTATGGAAACATATTAATACTATTTCCTTCAAATTAGGGACATTTTCGTCAATTTTAAAAGAAAATCCATAATTAACTAACGATTGAAACCATGAAATAAATGCACCCGAAACAATGAAAATAAAAAAATATTGATAAATGGGAATAATTATTTTCTAAAAAGATCATATAAGGTATTATAAATATGAATATGGGGTTGTAATATATTAATAACACTCTTTAAACAATTATAGATGAGGTTTTGACACATTTTAAGTAAGAAAAACCCAATGTAAGGGGCTATCAATTTAAAATAATCTTTAATGTATATTTTTACAAAATTCAAAAGGAAAGTTTTTATGATGAAGGAATTCATTTTATAGGATTATGTTTTGGTTCTTGGGAATTTTTTTAATTATGGTTGGGACCTATATCTCCCTAAAATGCATTATGTATGTTTATGTTGTAAGTTGATCGTAATGGTTATTTTAATTGTAACTCTGATGGTTACACCATAAAGTATCCATGAGGGGAACATTTTTGGGTATCCATGAGGGTTACAAATAATATAGTATCCATGAGTGTTACCATATTATGTAATAAATTCCCCATTTTATCTATATGGTTTTATTTATGTTTTTATTTTTTATGTAAATCTATCCCTTTCAAAAGTTTATTATATGATATATTATAGTTGAGAAGTATGACTTTGTGAAAAAGATTTGATAAGTTTATAAGTATTCATGGACCAATAAATTTGATTGTTTTGCGTTTTATACTCATATTTTTGTGCTCATACTATATTTTAAAATGTTTTTCATTGGGTTTACGGATGGGTAAGAGAAAAGGAGAATCCCATATGAATATTGTGATGTTTTTTCGTGAAATGATTTCATTTTTTATAAAAAAAATTGTATTATGGAAAAAATGGATACAATATTAGTATTACCCAGATTTTATTCTTATGGGTTGATATGTATGAATTATGTCCTAGTTTTCTAAAACTCTAAATGTAAAAGATCTTTGGGAATATAAGCAATTGAATTTTAAAATAATTTACTAGATTATGTAATGTTTACGGTCAATTCATTATAGATGGTATCCAAGTATAATTTAGATAACATTAGGGGTTAGGATTATGTAAATAGAATACCATAAATGATTTTTACCATATGTTTATGTTTGAGGTCATATATCATTTTAATATTAACATGTTTCTTCATATATGATATGTTTATACAAGATAGTTATCGAAAGAAGAAATAGGGATACCGATGTTAGAAGGGACCAAGTGGAGGATTTCTTTCCAAATACACAACTTGGAATGGTGGGAATTCAAAACGAATAGATTTTGATAGTAATGGATTAGTTAAAATATGCTATAAATGGTAGTGTAATCCATGTAAGAGAATAACCAGAGCTACCACAATAGAACATAATGATAGTGGTACATTTTATGAGGGAACACCTCCTGATTTTATTAAATCTTATAACTATATCATGGATTATGGGTGGATTAAATTCATTGAAAACATATAAAATTTAAATGTGTGTTTATATAATCAAAAAGTTAGTCTTTCCATTTGCCGTTATAAAGCTGAATCCAACTTGTGGTGTCTAATTTACATTAATATCAAGGATAATGATGAGATCAATGCCTTGGAATCAGACAAACAAAAGAATATTTTCCATGAAAAATAAATTTCTAGGGTGGTTCAAATTAGTATAGAAAAGGAATTTATTGAATTAAAAAAAGGAGAAATATTTAATGGTTGTTTGTGAAGAAAACTTCCCCCGATGGGAAAAGTATGCTCCAAATCTTATTCGAGATCGTGATAGAAAAATTAATAATTTTTTACTGGGGATTAAAGGAAAAATATCAAAGGGAATTATTTTCCCATGAATTAAAAAGTTGTGAGAAACTTATTCTACATAGAAAAACGGTAGAAATGGATATTTCTTATTATCACATGTACTTTTTAAACAAAAATAAGAAGATTCCTAGATAGAGTGTAATGGGTAAGAATCAATCAAACAAATCTTAAGGTAAGAAAACCCAGTTTTCAATTTGTTCGGAGTGTGGTAAAAATAACCCTCGGAAATGCCTTTGATAAATCTAGGAAGTTATTCCAATATGGTATGTTAGGACATATGGCCTCAGATTACAAGGAAATTGAAGTTAAGTTAAATTATAATAATAAAACTATAAAGTATTTTAAATGTGGTGACATGGGGCATTATGAAAATACATTCCCAAAGCAATATTTGAATGATAGAAAGCATCCATATTATAAGCAGAAAGTTTTAGTGAAATCCTTTATGACTACGTTAGTAGATTTTGGACAATACAATGAAGTGGTATTATGTACATTGTTCATTTTATCATATTTTTATAATGTATTGTTTGATACCAGGTCTACACATACATTTATTTCTTAATAATTTTTTGGTAAATTGGAAATTTCACATCAGGAAATGAAATCAGAACTTATGGTAAAAACACAAGAGGGGAAATAAAAAAGAAAAATGGAATTATAATAACATTCTTGTTATTATTTGTGGAAATAAATTACCTAAAAACCATTTATTTTTTCATTAGTGGAGTTTGATGTTATTCTAGGTATGGATTGGATTTATTTTTATCTTACGAAGATTGATTATAGAGCTAAAGAAATTGTTTTTAGAAAGTATTCTAGTTTTTTTTATAAGAATGAGCCCATACTATTGATAACATATTAGGAAGTTGAGTAACTGTTTAAAGAGAAAAATGAATTTTATCATTAAAATATTGTTGAAAACATTGGAACATGTCATATAAATGATATTCCCATGGTAAATGAATACCTAGAATTTTTTCTTGATAAGTTTCCCAGTGTTATACCTAATCAGGAAGTTGAATTACTATTGAATTATTTATTGATTATAAGACAATTTTAATACCCCTCATTGAATGGATCAAGTGTAACTTTTATAATTTAATATGAAATAGTAGGAGTTAATTGATAATTATTTCATTCATCCTAGAACATCACCATGGGGTGGTCCTATATTATTTGTTAAAATGAAAGATGGTTCCATGAGGATTTTCATTTATTATAGAGAATTGAATAAAATTAATTTTAAGATTAAGTATCCAATTCCACATATCAATGACTTGTTTGATCAGATCTAGGGATCTCAGTATTATTTTAATATTGACATGAGATTTGGGTATCATTAGGTTACAGTGAAGGAGGATGAAATTTAAAAAATAGCATTCTGAACTAGATATGGGCATTATGAGATTTTTGTTATTCCCTTTGATTTAAAAATTACCCCTATTGTATTTGTGGAACATATAAATAAAATATTTTGTGACTATTTTGATATGTTTTTATTGTATTTATTGATGATATTTTGGTATTTTCAGAACGATATGAAGATTATGAAAAATATTAAGGGTTTTTCGGCAAACTCTCAAAGAGAATAATATATATGGAAAATTTAGAAAATGTGATATTTGGTTGCAACATATTTATTTTGTTGGTAACATGGTAAATATGGATAATGTAATAGTTTATACTATGAAAAAAAGTGTTTGATGATTAGGAAAGGCCTATAAATTTTATTAATATTTATTTTTTCCTGGATTTTCAGGGTATTATCGATGGTTTGTCAAAAAAAATTTCATGGTTCTCTAGAAAACTAATTATTTATGCACAAAATGGGTTAAACTTATTTGGATAAAATAATTTTAAGTTTTTTAGGAACTCAATAGAAGATTAGTGAATTCTATAGCTTTGGCTTTGGAAACCAGAAGTGGTGTTTTTTTCATCTAAAATGATTCTTCTTTGAAAGTACTTGGTTGTGTTATGATGCGGAATGATTAGGTAATTTTTTATGATTCATGAAAATTAAAACCTCATGAGTTTAATTATACCACTCATGATCTATAAATATTTGATGTGGTTTTTTTAATTTTTTTAGAGAAATCATTTATATGGAGAAAAATGTGAAATATTTGCTGACCATAAAGGTCTGAAGTATATATATACTCAGAAGGAATTCAACATGAGCTATAGAATATGGATGGAACTGGTAAAATATTATGATTTCAAAATAAATTTCCATTAAGTAAAAGTGAACAAATTGGTGAATTCTTTGAGTCGAAAACATCATGGTACATTAACCATGATACATTTGGACTACAAACTTTTGATTAATGATTCAATTAATTTGGTCTTATATTTTATTGGTTTAGGAAGTTCATCTATTTTGTTTTAGGTGTCAGTGCAATTGTCTCTCTCAGAAATAATTAAGAATGTACAAAAAGAAGATTGCTAGTTGAATATAAGTTAGAATTGATTAAAAATGGTAAGTTTCTAGAATTAAAAATTGATAATGATTGCGTTTTGAGATTTGGAAAGAGATTATGCATGCCTTTTGATTCCCATATAAATAAATAATTTTTAAGTGAATCTCATTGTTCAACATTTTTAGTTCAACCAGGTAGCACTATGATATATAGATACCTTCAGGGGTATTACTGGAGGGATGGAATGAAAACATATATTTATTATTTAAAAAATATACTTTTTGACTTGACAATAGGTTAAAGAATAGTGAAAAATACCAATGGAGATGATTTAGAATTTTCTAGTTCCATAATGGAAATGGTAAAATATATCATTGGATTTTATGGGGGGACTACCGAAGACTTCTTATGGTAAAAAATTGATTTGGGTTATAGTTGACCGGCTATCTAAATATTCACATTTACTTCATATTCAAGATAAAATTTCTTTATATGATCACCCTCAACTATAACTCAAAGTGATAGTCAAGTTACATTGAGTTTCTCTATCCATTGTATCTAATCATGATACCATATTCACATCTAAATTTTGGAAAGTCCATCAGAATTCATTGGGAACATAATTAAATTTCATCACAACCTTTTATACTCAATCTAATGGTTAATCATAGGGAACTATTAATACATTTGATGATATTATTTGATACTGTGCAATGGATTACTATAGAAGTTTTGATCAAAATATTTATTTATTTGAGTTTTCTAATAATAACAGTTTCTATTATAGTAGACAGATGAAACAAATTAAGGAATTATATGTAAAGGGTTGTCAAACTCTAGTATTTTGGGATAAATTCAAGGAAATGGATTTTATGGGACCATAATTATAAAAAAAAAGTGGATGAGAAAGTGAAGATGATCCAACATAATATGAGGACAGATTAGAGTAGGAAGAAAATCTATGTAGAGAATAGGAGGAAAGACTTTTATTTCAAAGTAGGTGATCATGTTTTTCTTAAAATATCTCATTGGAAAAGTGTTATGAATTTTTTAAGAAAGAAAAGATATGTCCACTATTCATTAGGCCTTATGATATCCTGGAGAATGTTAGATCATTTGCCTACCGAGTAGATTTTTCTCTGATTTTATCTCAGGTACATAATGTTTTCCATGTTTTGATGTTAATAAAGTATGTTCCAGATTAATCACATGTATTGATCCTATAAGTAGTTATACTAGAAGATATTATTTATTATAAAGATAAAAAATTTAATATTTTGGATCATAGAAACCAAGTATTGTGGAATAATTTAATTTACCAGGTTACAGTTTTGTGGAGAAATCAATTGGTTGAAGAAGAAACATGGGAATCTGAAAATGTTACGAGGTAAAGGCATCCCTACTTGTTTAATAAGTAAATAAAAATTTAAAGGATGTAATTTTCAGATGGTGGGAGGAATGTAACATCACCAAAACATATAAAATAATTTATTTTAATTCTTGAATTAAAGAGTTAAATTTTTTATAATTGTGTAATGAAATAAGTGGTGTTTATCGAAATTAAGGAAGCTATACTAATAAAATAGTAAGCTCACCTATGAGAGTATAAATACGTTTTATGCATATAATAAGTGAAAATATGATATATTTATATCATGGAATATGGAAATAAGTTTTTTGAAAATGATAATTAGTTGTTTGTATTTTGGTGGCACAAAAATATTTATTAAAATTTTTGTAACTAATAAAATGGTTTATAAGTATTTGTTTTTATAAAATAGATTCACAAATAAATATTTTGTTTTCTTATGATTATATAATAATTTTATGAGACCATAATTAATATTTCAAAGTATTATAAATGTAGTTATAAAATTAAAATCCATATTCTTGAAATAAGTGATGTTTTTAATTAAGAATTAAATTTCTCATATTTAGAAAAATATTTTCATAAAATATAGTTCATTTTTGAATTAAACATGTTGACTAATGGTTATGGTTAATATGAGGTATTTTTCTAAAGTACTGGATTTTTTTGGAATATTGAAATACAATAATTTATGATATATATACATAATAAGTTAAATAAACTATTCATTTAATCATTTATGATATAAAAACCATTATCTCGAGTACTCCTTCATTATTTTAATATATTATTTCATAATTCTCAAACTATTCAGAGTATTGATAAAAAATTAATAAACTAATGAATAAAATGATCGAAAACAACCCTCTTATACACTATAAATACCACCCCTCAAAACCACTTATGCACACACCTCAAAGCCTTCAATATTATTTAATTTTTTAAAAATACCATTCCCAAGTCACTTCCCCACGTCCAATTCCTTATGGTCTCATGAAAACTCAAAAATAAACTTCCTTAAAGAGGTTCTCAAGGAGAAAAATTCAAGTGGTAAAATCCACTTTTATTTTATTTAATTTTGTTTCAAATTTCTATTATTTTATTATTATCTCCTCACATACCCTATAAAAAGTGACCTGATAACTCTATAATATAGCATATACTGTATTTTTATTGTGTCAATGCAATATTCATCATCAAACCTCTCCTCTTATCCTCTTATTCTAAAAAAATGAAAACATTGTCTGTGATGTGTCAATTTATCATCATCATGGTTGATGTGTTTTTATTTTATTTTACTACATTCAAGGATGGTTATTTAACTATTATTATGGTAAAATTTGATTTTATTATACATATTATAATTTATAAAATTTTATGGAACCAATATATAAACATGATATTATAGAAAATTATATGAGTTTGTGATGGTTGTAAAAACCACCAAAATAAATTAAATCAATTTCATTAATTTTTTATCTAATGAATTATCCTTATATAAAAAAATGATATATGGTATCATTTAAAATTATGGAAACATAATAATGAAATTTAGTTTCACTTATGTAGTTTTTGTTCGACATGATAAGAAAGTCCATAATGAACCAACCATGGAAACAATGAAATAAATGCAACCGAAACCAATGAAAATAACAAACTATTATTGGTAAATTAAAGGAAATATGTTCTAAAAAGACCATATAAGGTATTACAAATATCTATATAGTTATATAATATATTAATAACACTCTTTAAATCATTATAAATGATATTTGAACTCGTTTGAAGTAATAATAACCTGAGGTAAGGGACATTCAATTGAAAATCATCTATAATGTCTCTATTTACAAAACTCGAAAGGAAAGTTTTTATGATGAAATTATTCATGTTTTATAAATATGTTTTGGTTCATGTGAATTATTTATGATGATTTATGGTGCCTATATCTCCCTCTAATTAATTTTTTTATATTTATGTTGTAAGTTGACTGTAATAGTTATTCTAAGAGTAATTGCAAGGGTTACACGATAAAGTAGCTATAAGGGTTAGATTGTAAGGTAGCCATGAGAGTTACAAATCATATGGTAGCCATAAGGGTTGAAATATTAAGAAATTAATTCCCCAATTTACCTATATGGTTTTATATCTTTTTTCTATGTTCAATAGAAATATCTTGTTTTCTCATGTTAAGTATATGATACTTTATGGGTGAGATGTATGTCTTCATGAAAATGATTCTATATTTTTATATGTATTCTTTAAATAACTTATTCCTTTATATTATGTTCCCTACTAATATTTTTTTTCTTATCCCATGGTTTAAATTTTTTCCCTAGGGTTTAACTATGGGTAAGAGAAAAATAGAATCCCAAATGAATGTTGTAAATATTTTTCATGAAAATACTTCATGTTTTATTAAAAAAATTGCATTATAGAAGAAATAGATAATATTTTAGTAGTCACCACATTGTATTCATGGGGATGATATGTATGAATTATTTCATAATTTTCTATAACTCTAAAATGAAAAGATCTTTGGGAATTTATGGAAGTGAATTCGAAAATAATTTTATAGATTATGTAATGTTTATGGTCAGGTCCTTATATTTATATAGGATAGATAGGGGTATACTTTTTTATAGAGTTAGTTAAAGGTAAACTTGGGTTTTAATGATCTATATAAAGGTATAATTTAATATTATGGAACCTTATAATGGAAAAATTGAGTTAAAATATGTTGCATCGGAGTAACCATATGTGTATATGGGTTAAATAAAGGTGACAATGTCATTCAATGAGTGTTAGAAAGGTAAGTATGACTATACCATAGTTACATAAATGTTATTATTAATGTACACTAGTTATGTAAAGTGAAATTTTTTTTCTCATAGTTTCATAAGGGTAAATTGAAAATTCTATTAGTTGTGTAATAGTAGTTTAATACTCTAATAAATGCAATTTAGTGTTTGCACAAAGGTAACTATTTTATGTAATGGTAACTGAACTTCTGTAAGGGTACTCTATGTATCATGTAATGGTAACTAAATTAGTATATGGTTACTACCTCCATTTCATAAGGGTAAACAATAAATTTTATACCTTGTGTAAGGGTAACCTAAACTTTGTGTAAGGGTAAACTCTAAAATAAATTGCTCACATAAGGGAAAGCGATACATGTTTAAGGGTATAGGAATTTTTTCAATACTCATGTTAGTGTATCCTGAGGCTCATGTAAGGATAAGTCATACTCTCATAAGGGTACTACATAATTTCAATTAATTATTTAAGGGTACCTAAACCTTTTGAAATCCCACATAAAGGTAACATTAGTGTCACAGAAGGGTACGGAGGGTTATCCAATAGGTACATAAGCATAGTAATCTATGAAAGGGTAATTTTTTTACCCTTATGCATCATAGTTATTTCATTTATGGGTGGAGAATAATTTACCTACTATTTTTTCATAATTATATAATCATTTAAATGAGCTATCATTTTTATACCGTTTCACATTTCCTCTTAATGCATGATTATTATGATTATATTTATTTATTTTATTTGTTCTAAAATTTCTTAAAAATTTATTTTGAAGCCATGAGAATACATTTTAATTTTTTTTATGATAAATTAAACTATATATTAAATATATTTTGAACTTTAAATGTACAAATTTAAATTGGGTAAAATATTAAGTATCAACATCAATTATTTCCCTAGATATTAATGTTTGTTATTTAGTACAGTTTTAATTTTTCTAACTACTTCATATTTATAGGAAATTATATTTTTATGATATAGAGTAATACTTATAGTAATATATATTTTTATTCAGAAAATATTTACATGTTGAATATTATCTATTAAAAAAGTATGGACAACATTGAAGTACATTGTTAGGAAAATTATGATGCAACAAATTTCATATTTGAAAGAAATTTCCCAAAGAGAAACATTATATACATATAGTTGAAATATTTGGTAAAAATAAATAAATATACGAGGTTTAGGTTTTTAGAAATATTCATAACGACAAATTTTTTGATGAACAACTACTTCATCTAGATGAAATAAGACAATTTTTCATTTTTTATGAATATTTTCTTCCTGCCTCGACACTCGGACTATGATGCATCCATATGGTTCAATGGTTTCACTTCAATTTATTCCCTTTGTATGAGAGTAATGGTAATGGTTTATACTACCCATAAAAATGTAGGATTGTATATTTTGAATCCAAAGAAAATTTCATTCATTATGTTGTGCCTTTAGGTGGGGGAAAGGCAGATTATTCGAGTTGTTCCTCAAGGTAGAAAAATGGTTGGTTTTATCAGGTTTAATACTCTAGACTAAAATGGATTTATAATTAGGTTGTGACTCCAAGTGTGAAAATTTCATTTTAAAATTCCATTATAGAGTTTATAGTGGGTGGTATATTTAATAATTTGTGAGAGGGGACCGAGTTGACTAGGAACATTTAGATACGAACTGCCATAAAAATCACTATGTACAGTTTCATTAAATTTTCAACTACTTTAAATTAAATCTAATACCTTTTATGTAACCTTAAATTTAATTTAATTTTAAAATATTTAATTCACTAATCGGTTGGCTATCTTCTATTTTCCCATCAAGAAAAAAAATGTGGCTCTTTGGAGACGTGAAAAATTAAAATAGATTACGAATGAAATATAATATAATTAAAATTTTTCATAAAAAACATAGGATATTATATATAGAGTACATAAAAATATGTTGGAAAATAATTTAGTAGAAAATTTGTGATTGATAAGAAAAAGTCAATGAAAATGTAAATTAATTTGAATAAGAGTGGGAAATAGAACCCCTTACTTTAGAAATGAGATGTCTTAGAAAAAGTTTCTTAATTTGAGCGAATCACTAGTATTAATGAGATAATATGATAAATAAGTGATTATATATTTAAAACAATTATATACAAAAATACCAAATAGTTTTTTAATGTGTTTATTAAAATAGTATCCTAAAAGGAAATAGAATTGATAAGAGTATAAAACCCTTACATTGACATAATAATGACATAAGAAAATTATATACAAAAAATTGATATAATTATTGTGAATTTATGATATTTCATGTAAAATAAAAAAATTAATGATATAATATTGAATATATGATAATATTATAGGATTCAATATTATTTCAAAATATATTACAACTATTGAATCATAATTTTAAATGATGTGGAAAAAATGATGCCCCATTGCCTGAGATTCTTAGCATAGAATCGTCCATTAAAATCCCAAAAACTAATCAACATTGAAGCGAGAAATATAATAGAGACTATATGATATAGATATGAAGTTAAATTCAATCCTTGTATGAGGATAAATGACTATAGTTTGTGGGTAATTATAGTTGTGGTCAGTGGAATCTCAAGGAATAAATTATTCCTTATTTAATTTTTCCATTATTTCAAGTGCTCTATTACACTCATATTGACCCATTATTTACATTAATGATTAACTATAGTCTTTTTTCCAAAATTACTCTATGGGTACTGACATGTAAAGGGTTGATTATGGTTAATTAAATATGGTGTCATTTTTTATGTATAATAAAGTATTTCACTATTTTTATCGTATAATATATTTTATATATACACATACTCACGATCACCTTTTACGTAATTTGAACATCTGAAATCAAAAGGTGTAAATAATTTCTTCATGTTCATCATTAATTTAGGGCAACATTATATTCAACGTAAATAATAGTCAGAACATATTCACTACGATAAAAAAATATTCAGAAAACCTACATTACCAATAAATTAGACACATTATATTTACAATGAATAAATTATCATAAGTTTATATCAAATCTGTTAAAATATGATTATAAATATTTAAAAAATATTTTTTAAAATAAATTAATAATTTCTTTATATAATTTTTTTTAGTATAAAATTGTTTTCTTAAAAATCAAAAATAATATTTTAGGATATGAAAAGACTCGCATTGAATGTTATATTAGTTTATAAATATCCAGACAATCATTTAAAAATTCAATTAATTATAAGTTAGTCTTAAAATATAATTTTAGAATAAAACAGATTATTTTTCCTTTTATTATTATATTTTATACTACAATGTACTTGAAATACAATTTGAAATTAAATGTATATTACATCTTATAAAATTATTTTCAATGGTCATATACTACAATTAGTATTAAAATAGGTAATATTTCATGCCAAAAATGACATTGCAATTAATTAATTTATATTATAATGACCATATAAATAACTATAACATTTAATTATAAAAAATAATTAATTTTGTAAATAAAATGAAATAAATATTATTATGTCATATTTGAGTACAATTTCATTTTAACATATTGAAAAATAAAACCGATTTATTATATTATATATAAATTTACCAATGAATATATAAATATATATATTATAATTATAAAAATGTGAAATCAAATAATATAATACATTATAATATCATTATTTACCAATTAATGTAATTTACATACAATTAAAGGAAATTGATAAGGTCAAATATTCAGGTATAACTAAATATAATTTATAATGATCTATAAATATATATATATAATTTTTTTTTCATATAAAGAAATATAATGAAAATAAATATATAATCAATGGTTATATCCAACATAGAAACCATATTACATCACATTATAATTATAAAATAATATTATATATATATATATATCATGTTTTATTCTATTTTTTGTATCCACCATACTTCTTAAAGGTGCAATTTTAATCAGAGACTATGAGTTCAGATTTATTTTTTCCTATTCTTAATTCATTAATTTTTAAAAAAATTTATATTAAATCGATTTGATGTATATAAAAATTATAAAAATTAATTATTTTTATGGAAATCCTGTTATTTAAATCCCATATAAGTGCAATTAAAATTTATTTATCACTTATTTTATTGCAAAATAAATATTTTTATTATTTATTTTTAATTTTTTTCTAAAAATATACAATGAAAATATGTTTATATTATCATATTCATTATTTATCAATGATATTATTATTTATTTTTATTTTCTTAAAACAAAAATAATAATAATTAAAATATATGATATATTTATAGATATTCTTGGGTGTTATAATGTCTCATAGATAAAAAATTAATGTGATGATAGTGCAAAAAAATTATTATCATGGGTGAATTTGATGAAGGCTGTTAAAAGAACATCAAGGGAAAAAATAATTTCAAAATGAGAACCAGAGGATTAATAATTTTCTACATCAAAAAGGAAAATATTTATTAATGGGAGTAATTAGAGTTAATGAATAAATTCCCATGGTCAATATATAATAGGTATAATGATATAATTGATTATGATGTATTTAGTTATCTTATATGGAATATAAATGGATATTACAAATAAAAGAACCTTAATTTTTTTTAAATCAAAGATGAAAAAAGGAACCCTCAACATATTTAAGCTTCATTTCTTAAAAAAAAGAATTAAATACCTTTAAATCATCCTGATTGATGATAGAAAAAATGGGATAGCCTCCTTGAATCAATTATTAAGTGAGAATTTATGATTTTATTATGATTAAATGTGATGAGTGGGAGATTTTTTAATGGTTTGGTGAGTGGAATTCCATGAAATTATTTATTCAATATTTTATATCCTCATTATCTCATATACTCCATTATATCCATAAAGCCCCATAACCTCACATGATTTATTAAGATAACATTTAGTTCCATAATTTTACCAATAGAATAATCATTATATATTTGGTCTTTTTTATATATTTTTTTTCAAATTTATTGTATTTTACCACATTTCACATTTTTTCCATATAATAATCTTTTTATACCAAAATACGCGTGTTTACCCCTAAATAGTTTCAATACACTGATTCTAAATATTTAATATATTTCAAAAAATTCATCTTTTAACTATGTTAAATTTATATTATAATAAAAAAACAATATTTCACAAAATATAGTATTTGAATTAAATAAATTAGTTTTAATAAAACTAATTAAATATTAAACAACATAAACCCATATATATGTTACCACAAACAACTCTAGGATAAGCACAAAATTTAAGGTATATAATTGGTTATATTCATTGGTTGGTTCATCCAACATCAGGATAGTGGTGATATCTACTAACATATACTTCTCCTGAAGATGATTTCACATGAACCTCAATTATTATTCTTTAGTTTGATCATTTTCTAGGGAAAAAATAATTAAGATGACTTCTTACTAACCTCAAATTAATGTGCCACATAGGGAATGTTCCTACTAGTCATTAAAAGGGTTATGATTTCTATATTAATTTACATATTATATTATCCTCATAATAAATAATAATCCAAAAAATTGTATTATAAATTTTATGATTCCCAAATGTTTTAATTATGAATTCTTATATTGACTTTCATAAATATCATTATGTGACATAATAAATCTTATTCAATAACATATTTTTTCCTTATTTTATATTCCATAAATTTTATTGTTTATATTGTTTTTATTAACATATAATAGTTGTGATGTTTTTTGTAGATTATGATCAAGGATAAATATTCATTACACATGTAATATTTTTTTTACCGATGTCACATTATTAGATACTACTATCCTAATAAATTTGTTACATTGATTATATTTCATAATTTATTATAATAAAAAATTTATTCCTATTGACTATTATGGTAATATATAAAGGGGTCCATTGAACCAAAAATTCACTATAGATGGAAACCTAAATAACAAGAGTGAAAAAATAAGTAGTTTATATATTTGAGTAATACATAAAATCTAATCGGAAATTTTTGAATCATAACCCAATGTAATGTGGTGGAAAATTTGGTTACATGTGCCATCTTAAAATTTCAAAAACACAAATCTTATGAAAGAAAACATTTTCCTTATCATCAGATAAAAAACTGAGATAGTAATATTTAGGATGTTCTATAGAGTAAAGGTAAAATTATATGAAAATTACAGTTCATCAATATAGGTTATCTACTGGAAAACAAGGCAATACCCATGGTTTTAGAAAAACAATCCATATAGGTCACCCATTTACCCATGATTTTCCAAAAACCATTGGTATAGGGTTTTTTTCATACCTATATGAATTGTTTTGTTAAAACAGTGGGTATAGGGTTTGGTTCAAGAACTATACTTAGGGGTTTGGAAAAAAATACGGGTACCCACATTTTTTCAAAACTATTGGTATAGGGTTTGGTTCAATACCTATACCCAAAATTCTCCAAAAAACTATAGGTATAGTTCAATCCTTTATCCACGGTTATCCAAAATCCAAGGTAACAGGGTTTGGTTTGAAATCTATACCAATGATTCTCAAAAAAAAATGTGGATATAGATTTCTCGTGCAAGCACAGGGGAAAAAATTTTCTATAGGGAAAACAATTTACGTGGGAAAAACTATTGGCATAGTTTCCCACCTATAGAAAAGGTTTATAAAAAAATATATTTCAAAATATATTTATATACCGATAACTAAAGGCGTTTAAGTGGTTAGGAACATCTATTGAATTGAGGTGGTTCCGAGTTCGAATCTAGCGGCATGAATTTTATTAAATCTTAGACTCATCGTTTGAGAACCATGGGTATATGGCTATTGATATAGTGGAATATTTCCCATAAAAATATTCCCACAGTTCATAACTATAACACCCCATGTTTGATGTATGTAACCTTTGTTTATATCTCTTTATGTGTTTAAAGTTCTTGGGATGAATTGGGAATAGGTTGGGAGAGTTTGGAATGGTTTTTAATAGGTTTGGAGGCTTTTCTAAGGGTGCATAGTTTGAGCACGATTATTGGACACTGTAGGGATTATCCAAGAAATCACACTAGGGGATATAGTAGGCTTCACATGTCCTATAAACATTTTTCCAATCCGTTCAAGGAAACCATGAATACCCCTTCCCTTGAGGCAGTGGCATGCGCACGGTTAGCACATGGTTTTCCAAACCGTGTAGACTAATCATGCTGCCACTTTAAAGTAGGGTTTTTAAATTCGGGATCCCTCAAGGTTGCCTTTTTTCTCTCCAAATTTTCTCTCACTCAAACCTCACTCAGTATTTTCGCCTCTCAAGGTTTATAAGGGCTCTCCCACTTGTTTTGGAAGTGATTCAATGGGGTTTCAAGTTGGTTTCAAGGTGGTTTCTCTTGGGTAAGTCTATTCTCTTGGTTTCTCTTGGGTTTCCTCTAGATCCACTCTTCTCTAATTCTTGGTTTTCTAGATCTACATAGGTTTCATCTATATCTAGGGTTTTGGTTTCCTTGGGTGTTGATTTCAAGGCTTTTGGATGTTAGGGAAGGGGATCTAGAGCTGTTTCAGTGGTGTGTTTTCCCGGATTGGGGTGCAGTTGCTTGCGGGTCGATTAATCTGGAACCTTAATGGTAGGTGGATTCTCTCTCAACTTCACTATTATAGAACTTGAATCTTTGTTATAAATAATTTGTGTCTCTTATAATTAATTGTGTTTTTTATATTCAATAATGGTTGGAAATCCCTTCTTGATGTTTTGGAGTTTTTTTAGAAAAAAGGTATGTTGTGGTGAAATGCTCTTATTATAGATTTTAAAATAGAGATTTTAAATTGGGTTGCTGAGATTGATTTTTGAAAATAGATGATAAAAAATGATTTTCAATAATGATTTTGTTTTATTGAAATTATTTTTGGAATAGAAAATAATTAAATGGTGTTTTCAATAAATATGTGATTTATTGAAGGGAAATGGCATGTGTTGGAAATGGTTGTGTGATTATTATGTGGCCTTGAATGATTTTTACTTATTGGTATATTGAGTTTTATGACTTGTGTTAGTTTTGGGAAAGTGGGAGGGAATCATCACTATAAAAGATGATGTATAGAGGTATGAAGAACCACTATTATGGGTAGTGGTTGGGAAGTACCGATAGTTGTGATTGGGGTGAATGGGATGGGCAGAAGTCCCACCAAAATGGTTGAATTATTAAGTGTTGTTTTGAAAAGATTGAATTCGAGGTGCTAACAAGTAATGGTGAATTGGATTGTGGCAAGTTTTTTTGGTTTTCCATTGTATTTTTAGAATTTGGGTGGGAATGGATTGATAATAACTATTTGGGATGTTGTATGTTGTTTCACTATTGTTTGTTTTATATAAAATATTTATATAAATGTGCTAATGGTTTTATCCTAGTGGTGTGTGTAGGAAAGTCATTTGGGGAAAACCTACCGAGTATTAATACTCACCCCCTACTTTGTCACTTGGGAACTTTTGCAGATGTCGTTTTTTGGGACACATGTAATGGACAAACATCTCATTTCTAGTGATTCGTGGCGATGCTTGGGAGATGTGGCCGTGATTGGAGAATGGTGCATGGTGTGGAGCAATGATGTGTGTCTTGGATTATTTTGGGTCTCCTGTTTAGTCTTCTGCTTAGTACTCTAATATTTTGTTTGTTTGTTTTGGCATGTTGGATCATTATGGATTAGTTGGTTGACCTTTGGTAATGTATGAGTTTTTTAGTTTGGTTGACATGCATCATATAGTTTGTGGATGGTTTGGTAGGTTTTTTCTTATAGGAAAATCATTCCAACTTTATTCTTGAAGACCTCGACATTTATTTCCATCCTTTATCATCTTGGAAACATCGGTTAAGGCTAAATATCATTCATCTTCCCTCTCAAGCCAATGAGATGGGATGGGATGTTACAAGTGGTATCAGTTTGTTTGGTCCTTGGATTTCAAGTGAGAGTAGTTGTTTGATCTTTGGTTTTGATCGTTGGTCTTGGTTTTGACATTCATTCTTGGCCAATTTCTTGATTCGGGATAGTATCAAGGTGTAGGATTGTTGGAACATGGAATGTATAGCATAAAAGGAAACAACTTAACCTTTTATGCTGAACTTCGTGTTACCAGGGAGTTGGGTAGATAAGTGTTTGGAGACCTTTATAAGCACCAGATATCTCATTGTCGTGGGTGTATCCAATGAGATGAGCATGTAATGAATGGTATAAATGACTTCCCATTAGTATTCATATTTCATTGGGGTATAACGATCTATTTTGTGATACAAATGTGTGGATTAAAAAAATATGAATTGGGTTTCAAAATAGAAGGATTTGAAACATGTGGTATTTTGAAAATGGGTTGATTTTCAAAACATGGTGGATTTTTTAAAATGGTGAAATATGGAAAATGTAAATGGTGGAAATCCTGGTTGTGATAGTAGTGATGTAATTGAATTTAAAAATTGTACAACCACTCTTGTTATGGGAGCGAGTCTTATGGTTGTTTTTTGTGTTCATATAAATGGCACCGAGTAGGTGTCATAGAGACCAACTTGAGAAAGCTGCTGAAAATGTGGTTTCACCTGAGCCCCAAGGGAACCAGCTGCTAGTACAGAGTATAATGCAGGCTTTCCAAGAAGTAGAAAGTGCGATTAAAGAGTATAAACCAAGTCATATGGATCATGTAGTTCATTTTCAAAAGAATAATCCACCCATCTTCAGGGGTGATTTAGATTTGGAAAGGAAAAAAGCATTGTTGAATAAGATGAACAAGTTATTCAGATTCTTGGGAACACTCGTAGAGTTGAAAGTGATGTTATCCATGTATATGTTGGAAGATCATTCCCTTCAGTGGTGGGAGTTGGTGGTCTATGCTGTAACGGACCAAGGTATGACATGGGACTGATTTTTGGAATTGTTTAACAAATAATTCTACCCTCATACATTCAGAATTAAGCGCACAATGGATTTATTCCATTTGAAACACAAAAACATTTCGGTAATGGAGTATGAAACTATGTTTATGAACCTAGTGAGCTTTTAACTTGAGGTGGCAGCTAGTAAATCATTTAAAGATCATATCTTCGAAGCTGGTTTGAGGCAAGACATTCAATCCAAGATAGAAGTGATGTGTATAGATGATTATACAGAGATGGTGAATAGAGTCTCAGTAGATGAAAGAGATCTATTGGGGGATGCAGGTGGAGGAAGTGTATTATTACCCATGGGGAATAGTGGGAACTCAAACATTGGGTTCAATCGTAAGATGGAAACTTATTTCCAAGGTGGGAGTATGACTCAGAATTCTACTACAAGATTAGTGAATCTTTCTCTGAAGCCTCAGAGTAATCCTGGAAGTTTTCAATGTGGTTATATGAGCCACATCAATCAGGATTGTATAAAACATCCTCGATAATGTCATAATTGTAAGGAGATGGCGCACCTTCTGTGGTATTGTCGTAATTCTATGAGGTCGGGTGCCTGTGACACTCCTTAGGGGTCATAGGGCTTGTATGCCTTGATGGGATAAGGGAAGCAATATATGCCTCATCAATAGAGCCAAGTAAGTCATGGAAAATTTGGGAAGACCACGAATCCTCATGAAAAGTCTCAGAATTGATGCAAGTAATAGAGTGTTTCAAGGAAGCAATTTTTTGGAGCTGGACAGGTTGTGATGGATGATAAGTCAGAACCATCCATGGTGCAAGGTACAGTTTTTTTTAAATTCCACATTGATGTAAGTTTTTTTTGATACGAGTGTTTCCTATTCTTTTATTTCTTCTTCCAGCATTGAATTATTGTGTTTAGCGGTAGAAATGATGCCTATGGTTATCAAACATCAAACTCTTCTGGGTGAAAAAGATCCTCGAGCCTTCTTGTGTAGAGCATGTGGTGTAGTGCTGGATGAGGTTGAGTTGACGTGGGACTTCTCAGTGCTTCAAATTGATGTGTATGATATAATCTTGGGAATTGAATGACTGAAAACATTTAATGACCACATCGATTTATATTAGGGAATGGTTAGTTTTATGATGGAGGTGGCGTTAGAAATCTCTTTAGAGTGTAGAAAAGTGAAAATCTAGGTGCAACATATTTGCTGGCACCTATTGTTGGCACGCTCTCATATCAATTGGTAGATTTTTTGTTGGTAGCAGTGGAAGTTATTGAGTAGAGTGTTCTTCCAGTAGTTGTGGATCAATTTATGGATGTTTTTCCTGAATAATTCTTAAGGTTACCACCCTTGAGAGAAGTCGAGTTTACGATTAATATCCTTCCAGGGACTAGTCCTATCTCACTTCCGTCTTATCAGATGGAACCAACAGAATTATGGGAACTTAAAGTGTAGTTGGAGGAGTTATAGAACAAAGGGTTCATTCGGTCTATTACATCTCCATGTGTAGTTACTGTGTTGTTTGTTAATAATGTAGATAGAACATTGCTGTTATACGTTGACTGTAGTTGAAAAAATCAAGTTACGATAAAGAACTGATATCCACTTCCACACATTGATGACTTGTTTGACCAGTTGTGGGGATATCAATGGTTCTCTATTATTGACTTGAGGTCACGAAATCACCAATTTCAGGTGAGGAAGGAGGATATCCTGAAAACAACATTCAAAAGTAGATATGTCTATTACGAGTATGTGGTTATGCCACAAGGTCTAACAAATTCCCGAGCGGTGTTCATGGTATTGATGAATAGGATATTTCAATGATAAATGGATTCTTTTTTGTCGTATATTTTTGATGATATACTATTGTATTTGAGGATAGTGGTAGAACATGAGAAACACTTGGCGATCATGCTGGGGATCTTAAGGGATCATCAGTTTTATGTCAAATTGTCAAAGTGTAACTTTTGGATATAGGATGTTCGTTTCCTTGGACATGTTATTTCTAATAGGGTATTTTCAGTTGATCTAGAAAAGATAGAGACTGTTATCTCTTGGCAATCGCTAAATAATGTTTTTGAGATACATAGCTTCCTTGGTCTAGGTGGGTATTATCGATGTTTTATTCATGATTTTTCACGATTGGATTCATTGATAATAGCTTTGACAATGAAGAATATCCCATTTCAATGGGATGTGTAGTGCCATAAATTATTTGAAGAGTTAAAGGGTCACCTTACATCAGAACCAATCTTGGTTTTTCCTAAACTAGGGAAAGGGTACGTGGTGTATTGTGATGCATCGAGATCAGGGTTGGGGTGTGTTCTCATGCATGGGGATCATGTGTTTTCATATGAATCACATCAGTTGAGGTTGAATGAGATGAACTACCCAAAACATGATTTGGAGTTGGCAGCAATGGTTCATGCTTTAAAGATGTAGTATCATTATCTCTTTAGTGAGAAATTTATGATGCTTATTGATCACAAGATCTTAAAGCATATATTTTCACAAAGAGATTTGAACTTGAGGCAAAGGAGATGAATATAATATCTCCAAATGTTTTATTTCGAATTAATGTACAAACTAGGTAAGGGAAATGCGGTGGTAGATGCATTAAGTAGGAAATAATATTCTCAAGTTGTGAAGCAGATTTTAGATCATTGGTAGTTGATGTAGGTCCTAGCCGACATGTAGTTGAAATATGAGGACCAGGGTGACACAACAGTCTTCTTTCCAGTCACATTGGTTCCTGACAAGGCTTCTTTGGTTAAAGAGGCACAAGAATCTTATTCTGAGTGTATGGCGATGAGTTCAAAACACAATGGTGTGGAGACCGCTGAGAACTGGGAACTGCATGGGAATTCAGTCATGTGTTTTCATAATCGTATGGTGGTACAGTGGCTTTTCAGGAGGAAATTATCAGGTATTATCATCATTCCAGGTGGTTTTTCCATCATGGAATTCTAAATATGTACAAGGCATTGAAGTCGTAGTTCTGGTGGGATGGTATGAAAAATGACGTGGTCATGTTTATCTCTACATTCTTGACATTCCAGCAAGTCAAGGCAGAGCATTAGTGACCAGAAGACATTTTGCAGTCATTACCTATCCCAGTGTGGAAATGGGAGTAGATAAAAATTGATTTTGTAACGAGTCTCACAAGAATGGCCCGAAAACATGATTCCATATGGGTGATTGTGGATCGGCTTAAAAAGTCAGCCCATTTCATCCTGATTTGTGAATATCATACGGTGGAGGATCTATCCAAAATCTGTATCTGGGAGGTGGTAAAGAGGCATGATGCTCCAATTTCGATTGTATTATATAGTGATCTGAGGTTCACATCACATTTTTGGAAATACTTACAGCAAGCCCTTGGGACATAGTTGACTATGATCATGGTGTATCATGCTCAAAATGATGGCAATCCGAGAGGATGATACAAACCTTTGATGATATGTTAAGTGCTTGTGTGATGGATTTTACTAGTCCATGGGAGGAGCAGTTACCATTGGTGGAGTTCTTCTATAATAAAAGTTATCAGGATTCGATACATATGGCTCCATTTGAGGATTTTTTTGGTCGTCTATGCCGTTCTTGACAATGTTGGGTGGAAACGGGAGAGAATTCAATGATCATACCAAGCATTATCCAAGAGAAAATGGAAAAGATAAAGTTTATTAGGAAAAATATGGAGATAGCTCAAAGTCATTAGAAATAATATGCAGGCCATCGTCGACGACCGTTTTCATCTTATATGGGTGATCATGTGTTTTTAAGAATCTCTCCTAGGAAAGGACATCATCGTTTTGGGAAGCCGAGTAAGTTATCTTCTAGGTATAATGAGCCTTTTGAGATAATTGAGCTGATTGGAGAGGTGTCTTATCGTTTGGATTTTCCACTTTGGTTTAGTGCAGTGCAAAATGTGTTTCATGTGTCGTATTTGAAAAAGTATCAGCTAGATCGTGACCATGTGATTTTTTGGGATCATGTTGAGCCAGAACCGGATGCTTCCTTGGGGCATGTTCCAGTGTGGATTGTGGATAGGAAATATAGAGTCTTTCATGGTAAAATCATCATTTTGGTTCATGTTTTGTGGCATCATGGTCAGATTCAAGAGGAGACTTAGGAGCAGGTGAAATAGATGGCAGAGCAATGGCCCGATCCCTTTCAAAAAAGACATGGTTCTCTACTTTCTATGGACAGAAAGTCCAAAGGTGGGGAGAATTTAGCAACCTCAGTTTGAGGTATGTAGACTTTTTAATTCCTTTTTGTGTGTTTAATGTTCTTAGGATGAGTTTGGAAGAGTTTGGGAGATTTTGGAATGGTTTTGAATAAGTTTGGATACTTTTCTAAGGGCACACAGTTTGAGCACGGTTATGGGAAACCATGTGTATTCTCTAGGAAACTATACACGGGGAGACAATAGGCTTTGAACAACCTGTGCATGGTTCTCCAAAATTTGTGAGGTAACAATGCATAGCCCTTATCTCGATGAAGTGGCATGTACACAGTTAGCGTACGGTTTTCCAAACCGTGTGGATTAATTGTGAGGCCACTTAAAAGTTGGGATTTTAAATTCGGGCTCCCTCAAAGTGTCCTCTTTTCACTTAAAATTTTCTCTTAATCAAGACTCACTCAGGATTTTCGGTTTTCAAGTTTTGTAAGGTCTCTCCCAGTCATTTTGGAAGTGATTAGAAGGGGTTTCAAGGTGGTTTCTCCTGGGTAGGTCTCTTCTCATGGTTTCTCTTGGGTTTCTTCTAGATATACTCTTATATAATTCTTGGTTTTATAGATATAAATCTTTTGTATGTATATATATGGTTGTGGTTTCCTTGGGTGTTTATTTCATTTCTTTTGGATGTTAGGGAAGGGGATCTAGAGTGGTTTTAGTGGGGCGTTTTCTCGGATTCGGGTGTTGTTGCTTGTGGGTTGATTTATCTAGAACCCTAAAGGCAGGTGACTTCTCTCTCGACTCCACTTTGATAGAACTTGAATCTTGGACACAATTAATTTCTGTTTCTTAATATTAATTGTTTTTTTTTATGTGAAAAATTGGCTGGAAATCCCTTTGGTGATGTTTTGGAGATTTTTGGGAAAATGGGGTGTTGTGGTGAAATGATCTTATTGGGGATTTTAAAATGGAGATTTTAAAATGGTTTGATGAAATTGATTTTTGAAAATGATTGATGAAAAATGGTTTTCAATAATGATTTTTTGTTCAAATGTTGTTTGGAATGTAAAACAATTTAAATGTGTTTTCAATAAATGGGTGATTTATTGAAGTGAATTGGCATGTGTTGGAAATGGTTGTGTACTTATTATGTGGACTTGAATTCTTTGTGATCATTGGTTGATTGAGTGTTATGTCTTGTGTTGGTTGTGTGGAAGTGGGTAGGATTCCTTAGTATAAAAGGTGATGGATAGTGGTAGGAAGAACCACCATTATAGGTAGTGGTCGGGCAGTATCGCTAGTTGTGAATGGGGTGAAAAGGATGGGTGGAAGTCCCACAAAAATGGTGTATTTATTATGTGTTGTTTTGAAAAGATGGAATTCTTGGTTCTAACAGGGAATGGTGAATTGGATTGTGGAAAGGTTTTTTGGATTTTCTTTGTATTTTGAGATTTTGGGTGGAAATGGCTTGATGAGAAGTGTTTTTCATGTTATAAGTTGTTGCACTATCGTTTGTTTTATATAAACTGTTTATATAAATGTACTGATGGTTTTATCCTAGTGGCATTTGTGGGGTATTAATTTGGGGAAAACCAACTATATATTAGTACTCACCCCCAGCTTTGGCACTTGGGTTCTTTGGCAGATTTCATTTTCCGGGACACAGGTAAAGGAAAAGCATCTCATTGCTAGTGGTTCATGAAGATTCTTGGGTGATATGGTGGTTCTTGGAGCATGGATCTTGGTGTGGAGTTGTGAAGTGTGTCTTGGTTAATTTTGGGTCTTTTGTTCAGTATTACGCTTAGTACTATGATATTGTGTTTGGTTGTTTTGGAATATGGGATCATTATGGATTAGTTGGTTGAACTTTGGTAATGTATGAGTTTGTTAGTTTTGTTGACATGTATCATATAGTTTGTGGATGATTTGGTTGTTTTTTTCTTAAGGGAAAATCATTCCCCACTTTATTCTCAAAGCCCTCAGATTTTATTTCCATCCTTTGGCATCTTGGGAACATCACTTAAGTCCAAGTAGAATTCCTCTTCCCTCTCATGCCAATGAGATGGGGAGAGATGTTGAAAATGGTATCAAATTTTTTGGTCCTTGGCTTTCAAGTGAGAGTAGTTGTTTGATCATTGGTGTTGATAATTAGTCTAGGTGTTGACATTTTTTCTTTGCCTATACTTTGAGTCAGGATGGTAGGAAGGTGTATGACTGTAGGAACTTGGAATGTAAAGCATAAAATGACATAACTAACACTTTTAGGCTGAAATTTAAGTTACCAGGGAGCTGGGTACATAAGTGTTTGGAGACACTTATAGGCACGATATATCTCATTTTCATGGGTGTATCCAATGAGATGAGCATGGCATGCATGGTAGAAATGAATTCTCACTAGGAAGCATATTTCATTGGGATATAATAATCTATGGTGTGATATGAATGTGTGCTTTTGAAAAATCTGAATTGGGTTTCAAAACGGAAGGATTTGAAATATGGAAACTGGTGGTATTTTGAAAATGGGTTGCTTTTCAAAACATGGTGGATTTTTAAAAATGGTGCAATATGGGAAATATAAATGGTGGAAAGCCTGGTTGTGATAGTTGTGATGTAATTTAATTTGAAAATTGTACCCCCTCTCTTGTTAATGGAGTGATACTTATGGTTGTTTTTGTATTCATAAAAATGGCACCGGGTAGGCATCATAGAGACCAACCAGAGGAAGATGCTGAAAATTTGGTTGCATCTAAGACCAAGGTGAACCAATAGCTAGTGCAGAGTATAATGAAATCTTTAAAAGTAGTAGAAAATGTGAGTAAATTAGATGAACCAAGGAAAGTGGATCATGAGGTTCAGTTTCAAAAGTAGAATCCACCCATCTTATGGGGTGATTGAGAGTTGGAAAGGGAAGAAGCAGGTTTGAATAGATTTTACAAGATCTTTGAATTATTGGGAACACCGGTAGAGTTTAAACTGATGTTATCCATGTATATGGTGGCAGATCTTTCCTTTATTGGTGGGAGTTGAAGGTTCAAGCTAGAACATACCATGGTATGACATGGGATAGATTTGAGTAATTGATTAACAAAAAATTCTACCCTCAAACATTCAGAATTCAGTGCACAATGGATTTCATCTATTTGAAACAGGAAAACCTTTCGGTAATAGAGTATACAACTATGTTTATGAACTTAGTGAGGTTTGCAACCAAGGTGGTGGGTAGTACATAATTGAAAGCTTGTATCATCAAAGCTGGTTTGAGGCAGGACATTCGGTCCAAGATAGTAGTGCTGTGAATAAATGATTATACGGAGATGGTGAATAGATCCTCGGTGGCCGAAAGGGATATCTTAGGGGATACGAGTGGAGGAAGTGTATTAGTATTCATGGGGAATATTGGTAATTCAAATGATGGGTTCAAGTAGAAGAGGGACACTTATTTACAGGGTGAGAGTATGAATCAAAATCCAACTACAGGATTGGTGTTCCTCTGAAGCCTCAAAGTAAACCTGGATGTTTTCAGTGTGGTTCTACGAGCCACATCAAACGGGATTGTACGACACAACCTTGAGTGTGTAATAATTGCAAGAATATGGGGCACCTTCTATATTATTGTTAGAATTCTTTGAGGTCGAGTGTCTGTGACACTCCTCAGGGGTCAGAGGGGTCGTATTCCTCGACAGGACGAGGGAAGCAGTATACTCTTCGTCAGTAGAGTCAAGTCAGTGATGGTAATTTGGGTGCTTCCCATTCAGATATATAGTGATAGATTAAGCTCCCACAATTATGTAAATCATGGATATAATGTATATCCACGGTTTTATAAGATATACTCATGGTTCCAAACTTTTGGTATAGAATAATTTTCAATTAGTGGTTTCTCATTTATAGAGAATTTGAATTAACACGGGATCCACACTCATCCATGTCACCTTCTAAGTTTAATCTCACACAATTTTTCCCTTATTCATATCATCCCTCAATTAATTTTATTTAGATTTTTTTTCACTAATATCTATACATCAATATCCATACATATATATTTTATTTAATATATATAACCATGTATCCCATATGATCATGTATTTCCTTAATAATGGGAATATTCTATTCTATAAGATATCTGAACTATTTTTCCTCTCCCTATTACATATTCATATTTTTTTGTAAATATAGTATTATGCTAATAAAAAGGATCACCCATCATGTAGAAACCATTTGAATCTAACTTTTTCATAACTAAAAATCTTGGTTATTCCCACTAGCTCACACAACCCATGGGATCAGACATCCTTCTACACATTTATTTTCTAATTGGTAGATGATATAAATATGTTACCAGTAAAGTATAATTCACCCATACCATCAACTAAATCATGTACAAAATAAAAAAAGGGACATTCATTTATAATCCCCCCATAAAATCATATTCTAGATATGGGGTCCCATGAATTCCTAGATGTATTTCCATAAGCTATAAAAATGTCATTCCATTTATTAATATTAAATAAAAAATAGAAATCCTTGATGCACAACCTTTTAAGAGATAATTTTTTCTTATTGAATGACATTACAAGGAACAAAATAGTCCGTAGTTTATAACATTAAAATGAACAACAATATTATAATATGTATTCCACTAAAAACATCAACTGAATTTTTAACATGTCCATAAAAGCTATTCTATAACATGACATATAATATAAAACTATGTGGGGTTGATTCCACTTTAATAGATACATAGAAGAGCATCTTTATTAGTGTGGGAGGGATACACCTAGGATCCTACAATTCCTTGACCATGTTCTTTAATCCTTGCCAAAAACTCAATATTCTTCCATCCATTCTTAAGATCACGATTTTCCTAAATGTTCATATGATGAAGGTATCCCTAGGATTTCATATTCTCCATATGAAATAACTAAAGCCTCAATGCTTCATTTCCTTTACTTAGTGGCTAGTGTAAGGTCCTATATCATTCTAGGATGTTCGTTTTTATGTTTCCAACATCTTAGGTTCTTGTAGGAATCTTGGGGTATGTTTGGTGAATTTTGGGATCTAAAATCTAGTACTCATATGAAATCATGGCATGAAGTGTTATTTATAAAATAAGAGAGTAGTTTTTCACCTGAATGGTAATTGGTGGCATAAGTATATGAAGTTCATCAATTGTGACTCAAAATATGAACAATAGGTTCAAATAATGAAAGCATAAAGTTTCATCTTTTCTAAATCCATACCTAATAATTCATAATGTGAACATGTAGTTCATGATGTTAATTTATCCAAAGTAACAATGTTAATGAACCATTCACACCATGAATGATCCATTCACATCATGAATGTGCATCCAAAAGAGTTCCTATAAATCAATTACACCATCAATTTCATTAAAAACCCATTGTTTTCTAATGAACCTTAGGCATATTGATGAACTCATTAAGGGTGTTTTAAATATCTTTTGTATGGGATTTATCCCATCATTCCATGTTTAATCTATGGTGATTCAAGGTGAGTTTTCTTTCTTTTTTCTTATGGTTTATTTTGTACTCAACTTTGGTTTATCCTATTATACCATTCAATGATACAATGATTGATATCCATTATTCTAATGGAGTTCATTGGATTTTTAGTGATGGGTCCATGGTGCAACACCCATAGGGACCTTCAGTTCCTTGTTGGATTGGTGATCATTGATATATGGATGTTGTTCTGTTCTCATTTGAAGAATGTTGAAATCCTTGAGTTATGGGATTCATTGACTCCCATTTATTTTATATGAAATTTTGGAGTTGTTTTTATTTATCTCATTAGGTAATGGTGTAATTATCCTTAATGAATATTAGAACAAAATTATATAAATAATTTATTTTGGGATGTAGGGGTCAAATATGTTTCTTCATGTTAACAATTTATTTATAAACTTGTTAGATAATGGGATATATTTGGGTTATTCTATGGTCTAAGATGTTTTTTATTATTTGAAATTAGATAAAGAATATATATATGACAATTATTGTTGGTTGATTAAAAAATAAGACATGTTTAATTGGTATCATTCTTCCTAATAATTTTCAATAATAGAACTTAGTTTTGATGTATGTTTAAATAATATTATTTTCAATTTTGAGGTGATTCCATAGGATTAAAATAGTTGTCACCTATTTCAAATGAATATTTTAATTCAATATGGTAAAAAAATTAGTTTTTTGATAAAGATAATTGT
The DNA here is from genome assembly GCA_963277665.1 of Viscum album. NCBI lineage: Eukaryota > Viridiplantae > Streptophyta > Magnoliopsida > Santalales > Viscaceae > Viscum > Viscum album. The sequence continues at coordinate 1,185,779,388 of OY728143.1, read as the reverse complement.
TTGGATCTAAGTGACTATATTTTTATATGGATGCTGGAGGCCTTGGTTTTAGAGCCAAGATTTCATATTTAATGCTCTCTATTATCATTCAAATTTGTGTGTTTTCTATGGATGTGAAGCCTTGGAATAGATCATGAAGTTATCTAAGGATGGATTAAGGTTTGTTGATTAATGTGTGGGGGTTCTTAGGTTTGTGGAAGTAGTTGTTTCATATTATGAAAGGATAAATGTTGATGTGCTGTAATGGTATATTCCCTCCCAATCCACTACATTTCTTGTTTTAAGAAATAAAGGTATTCGAGGGAGGTTTCAGGAGTTTTCAGTGGAAGATGGAGGTGTAGTAGAAATGCTGCAAGAAATATACATCATGTATATTTTAAAAGACCCGAAAGATGGGTTGACCTATTTTCTAGGGACGATTCACAATTCTTATATTTTTCCAGTTAAATAATTAAGGGGAAACACATTTTTCAGTGAAATTGAACCCATAAGATTTCATGATGTGGAAGGGGATTACATGTCATGTAAATATTTGATACAATTCAGTTTTATATGTTCTATTACAGACAAATTTTATTCATTAAACCATGGGTTATTCTTTTTATAATATTGGGAGAACACCAGACATCCCCAAAGAGTTATTCAAGCCTTATTCTTCCCTATTAGATACATTTACCCTCATAGTTGTTCGTTGAAAATCCATGGTAATTACTTTATTCTTCTTGGATGGGTTTTCTCTATTATTCATCATGGTTTCACTAAGATGGTGTAGTTTTGTTTGGGTTATATGTTTTGGATTCATTTATATGGTCTTTAGGGGAATTGTAGGTTGATCTGTAGTTTCTTGGGTTGACTACATGGTTGCAGACAATTCTTCTTCACCCCACGGTACGCATTGAGTCAGTAAAGCTTCCTTGAGGTAGGGAATACCTCATTTCTCTTTATTGTGTATCATGTGTGTGGGGTTTGATTTTGTTTTTATATGAGTTATTATTTTACTCATTTATTCAAAGACAACGAATTGGTCATAATAAAATTAAAAGGGGAAATGGGGTTTGACTCATATGCTTTAATTGTTTGATATTAGTTGTGATATTGTGGATTTTATGGGATTATGGCCCATCTAAAAATTATGGCCATTCGGGGCATTGATTGTGCTGGATGATATGTGCTATGATTTATTTTTTGTTGTCATTATTGTGAAATCACACTAAAATGGAAATTAATTAACCACTTATATTTGGCTAATGAATTTGTTTTCCTAGGATTATATATTATGTGAAAAATCCCTAAAATAATGTGAAATGTGATAAAATACCCTTTTAAATCTGTAAAATGATATTGATGTGTTGTGATGTTTGGTCATGCTTTTGGAGAAATGATGAGTTTTTGGGGTCATGTGTGGATGAATTTTCATGGGATGTTCTTTTGGGAAGGAATGGTTGTTTGTTGGTTGTGCTTCTGGGATGGCGACATGGTTTGTGGTCCGTGATTTTGGGGTGACAAGGTGGTTTGTGGTATATGATTTTGGGACATCAAGGTGGTTTGTGGGTCGTGATTTTGAGACCAAAAGGTGGTTTGTTGGTTATTCTTTGTGGGTGTCCTGGTGGTTTTTGGGCAATGATTGTGGGGATACAAGGTGGTTTATTCACCATACATTTGGGGAAGAGAGTTTGTTTATTGGCCGTGATTTTGTGTGCTGATTTGGTGGTTCCTATGTTGTAGATTTGTTGTAGTGATAGAATAAATGATTAATAATGATTGAAATGACATGGGTTGGTTTGGTTAATGGGATGAAAATGGATAATGAATAATTAAAAGGTTGGTTGTGTTGTTAAATGTGGTCAATTATAAATAATGAAAATAATGATATGATTAAATGAAATTCGATGAAAATGTGAAATTGGATGGTGGATTATTGTGTGGTGTTATGCATTTAGAGGTGGAAGAAAAAGTGAAGGTGTTGTGAGTTGGTTGGTTTGTTTGTGAACCCATAGTTTGGGTTTTAGTGTTTTATATTATCTGTATATACACTTGTATATTCTTTTTATTTCTATATTCTCCCCATCCACATCAATCACTATGTGCTGACACCCATATAGTCACACTGGGGGTGTTTTTCCTGACATCCAGTGTGAAGGACAGATGGATGGGTACAAACTCTTTCCCACACTCTCTTCATGGAGTGGTAGGTATTTCCTAGGGAATGATAATTGGAGGTATTTTAGTGGAATAGTTGGTGGTTATGATGTCTCAGGTCTTTTTGGGTGAGGTGTGACTGTGCTAGTGGGGTGGTGGCCCAAGTGTTTTTGGGTGATATATGATCGTTCTTGTAGGGAGGATTCTAGTGGGGGTTATTCATGGTAATAAGAGGGAACAAGGTTTATTTCCTACATGTTCATGATAACCTGCTACTCTGTTTATTTAAGTGGAAGTGTTGTGGACCAGGTGATTTCGAGAAAGAAGTGATGTGGTTGTGTTTATGGGGCAGTGAGCCCAGGATCATTCGTGTGAGGTGTGCGGTGATAGTGATTTTGTGGGTGTGTGTTATATGGAAGGGATGGGAGTGCCATGGCGTACAACATTGGGGTGTAATAGAATCATTGGAGTGGTAAAGGGGTCCGGGGTACCCTTATCAATATTCTAATTGTAATATTATAGTACATGGCTTGTGTTATTTAGTGAGCATGGCATAGTGAGGTTGGGTTTGGTTAGTATACCAGTATAGGTGTGGTTAGGTTCTTTTATTTCGTCACTAATGCATTAGTATGCTTATTTTACATGTACATGAGAGACTTTGGTTTTCTTATTGAGTATACTTGTATGCTCACCCAACACATGTAAAACTGTTTTCAGGTTTCTAGGAGGTTTATGTGGGCCACAATGGATATTACTAGCTCGTACCTTTGGATAATTGCTGTGTTTCTTCTTTAGATTTACTTTTTGGTAGTTACTTTTATGAATTTTATTTTATCTGATTAATTTATACATGCATTGTGGGATGGTTTGGTATTATTTTTATACTATGTCATCGAGTTTATTGTAGATGATTCAATTTATCTCTTAATTACATTTTATTTATTGAGGTTAATGCCACACATACACGAGTTTTTTATACCCTTGGTGCTAGTCTCTAACCCAGGGGCTACTGGAGGTAAGAGTCATGGGTAATTATATATATCCTCTCATGGAAATATCATTGGATGGATGGGGTCATGACAGAGTATAATCAAAGGAGTGGTTGAGAGATATGATGAATTTTGGAGTTATGCATAGTGAGTATTGCATGGGTTAGTATGGAAACAATGCCAGTTGACCTGGGTGCATGTCATAGGTCCGGGATACTGGCTATGACATTGGATTTTGGGCCCCTCATGATCTAGTGGATGGACTATGTTCTTATTGAATGACAAAGTGAGATGGACATGCTTACAGGGACGAGACCTAGGAAAGGTACATGCATCATGATGACTTGTGTTATTATTTCAATTAGGTTGTTTTGAGAAGGATAGAATGAGAAAAGTGAATTAAAATGAATCTAAATAAATAATCTTTACCACTAGGTGAAGTAAATCATTGTTTATCTTTAGGAAATATACCCTTTTGATCGGCCACATATGGATAAGGAAGTTGAGGTTCAATAGGATGATCTGGTTGATCATCGTATGGTTTATCTTACAAATAATGACAATACTACAAAGAGGGAATTTAATTCTTTCCAATAGAAGGATTTATGGATGTACGAGGGTAGTGTTTTGAATGTGGAGACAGAAATCTCAGAGTAGGAGCTCGAGCTCACTTTTAGTTTGATCTGGGCCTGATGGGGTACTAGGTCTGTTTGGCAGTCAATCAGATGTGGGAAGATAAGAATCAGTTATGGAAACATTATATGGGAGAGGTGAATGTGTTAGAATATTTGTGAGTTGACTTCCAAAATTAGTTTTAGGTAGATTTCCTTTCATGAACCATGAATAAAGTAAAGAGTTGGGATATTTTTCTGTTCAATAAGGGATCATGTTAGTGCTAGAGATGCGAATTGGTTTCAATGAACTTATTTATTTTTCCCAATATATTTTTACAGATGAGGAGTCTCATCTAAAATGTATTGAAAAGTCACTCCATTCATAAATCCTATATACATATACATTTTTTTTCATTTCCATAGTATCTAGTGGTTATGAATAATGAGAAGGTGATCAAACAAAAACAATCACATAGAGGTTTGTTGTGGGAGGGGAACCGGTAGGGTTCTTTGACGATAAGAGTTTTTAGTGGAATGTCTCCAGCACTAGGACCTTCTAGGTTTCAACCATTGCTTATAAAACCTCAATATCCTCATTTCTAGCCTCATAGGGACAGTGTTTTACATTATTTTAATGGGATATTTTTCTAGTCTATTTTTTGTGGGGTTCTTTGAAATTTCCAGACCCAGTTCCAAGTGGTTACCTAATCTCATTTTTGTGGAGGTTGAAAGGTTCAGTTCCATCACCACCAGTAGTTTCTAGTGAGGCTATTTATGTAGTAGGGGTAGAAGTTTTTTTCTCCACCATGGGAAGATAGAGTAGAAAGAGGCCGAACATAGGATTTTCTTCACATATTGGGGCTACAAACCGATCATTTACATGGAGATGGTCATTAGCCGAGAGGTATAGGAGTTGGTAAATGTTAGTTTCACATAGTGTAGACATCAGTTCTAGAGGGTCCATAGATGGTCATAGGTATGATCAGTTTGTTTAGTACCCTTGTTTGTGACCTATTTGATTTATAAGATTCACTCTCATTTATTGCACTCACTCTAGCCAATGCTATTGGACTTGATGTAGATAGTCTACCCATGCCCCTGTGGTTAACTATGACTATCAAAGGTTATACCATCTTGTTTGATGTGTGTCGGGGATATAGACTGATGATGGGGCCTCTTCAGTCTCATGGAGATATTTTTTTACATATGAATCTATATAATGTTATCCTCAACATTGACTAGATTAATTCTATATGTTATATTATCGAATTCTTCCAAATAAATTTCGTGTTTTCATATGTGGATGGACAATGTGTTGGTTTTTGTTGGAGACAAGGTTTTTTAGGTGGGTATTCAGAGTGAGGATACACTTCTTTCATTGCTGGAAGAGTTTTTAGTAGAATTTATGGATGTTGGGATGGTAGAGGTTCCCAGGGTCATTGGGGAATTATGGTATGTTTTTTACATAGAGATTGTGATGCTACCCCATCGACAAGATGTTGAGTTCATGATAACATTTTAGCCCAGTGTTTTCTATAATTTTGATGGCTCTTTATGGAATATAACCTTATATGTTGCATGAGTCGAGGATTAAGATAGATTTTCTGATGAAAAAAGGTTTTATATGACTGAGTGTGTCACCATGGGGTACTTCAGTGTTGTTTTCAAAGAAAGAAGATGATAGTATGAGGTGGACAATAAACTATTAGAGGTTGAATAAGATAATGGTCAAAAACTATTACCCTCTTCCAAGGATAGTTTATCATTTTGACCAACTGATAGGGATGCATTGGTTTTCTAAGATCAATCTACAGTCTTGATATCACCAATTGAGGGTGAAGGAGAGAGTTATTCAGAAGACTACCTTCAGATGCAGGTATTGGCACTTTGAATTTTTTTCTTGACATTTACTATTATGAACAAACCATCTGTGTTCATGTGAATTTTGAACTTTATCTTCCTTGAGTTCATGGATTAGTTCATCATCATATTTATCAATGATATCTCTATCTACATGAAGTTATAGGAGGAGCTCACTGAGAATCTCAAAATAGTCTTAAATGTTCCTCAATTCCACTAGATCTATGGATTTTTTTTCAAGTGTATGTTCTGATAATGAGAGGAAAATTTCCTCAAGCATGTGGTGTCTTAGTAATGTGTAGCAGTAGACCCATCTATGGTCAAATTATTTGTTTCTTTGCCTATACCCAAGAATATGGTAGATTTTCATAGTTTACATGGTCTCACAGACTATTATACAAGGTTTGTACCTTATTTTTATTGAGTCATAGCCCCGTTGAAAACTTTTACTGGGAAGGATCAAGCTATTGTGTGGGGTGATAATTGTTAGATAGTGTCCAGTTACTTAAAGGGGAAGTTGGTCAGAGATCCATTCCTTTGGTTATCTAAGTAGGGGTTGATGTTTAAGGTGTTTTATGATGCTTTCCATATGGGATTGTGATGTGTTATGATGTAGACATAGGCGGCGATCTATTATGGTTTATGGAAGTTAAATCACCATCAGCATAACTACACCACCCATGATCTGGAGCTACTAGAAGTGGTGTTTGATCTATTGAATTTGTGCAGTAGCTTATTGGGGAGTTCTTTTTGGTCTTTACACATCATAAGAGTTTGAGATGTATCTTTTTTCAACATGATTTTAACTTTATGTTGTGGGGTTGGATTGATTTTATTCATGATTAAGATTTTGAAATCTCTTACCCCTTGGGAAAAGGGAAGGTTGTGGCCAGAACATTGAAAAGGATGTTGTGGAAGGGCACTATTTATGAATCTAAATATGTTTGGAGATAAATGGAGGAGTGGGAATACTTTCACTCAAATGTAAGGGACAATGGTGGTAGATCTTGTTTGTTTTAGATGATGATACAATATTATCTGATGAAGCAGGTGGAGAAGTCTCAGTGGGGAGAATCATAGGAAGAAGTGATTCATGATTGTTTTGTCTATGGTGATGCCTGAGAGATATGTTCAGAGTATGGTTGAAACTGGATGTTAATTCTTGGGAGGTTTTTTGTTCTGGTAGTTATACATTGGGGAGTGCTCCTTGAGTTTTATAGATCACCTTTTATAAGTACACCCTAGAGATTCCAAGATATACCATGGATTGAAGATACAATTACAGTGTACTGAGATGCAATGGGAAATGTTAGTGTTTGTGGAAAATTTATTAGTTTTCCAATAGTCAATGAATAGAATCATGTTTTTGGAGGTTTTTTATAGCCCTTATATTTTCTTTAGTGGAAATGGGATGACATATTGATGGATTCCATTATAGGGTTACACTAAACTTAGGGATAATGTGATGCTATTTGGGTGGTCATGGATCGGTTGAAGAAGTCAGCATACATCTTAGCGATCAAGCAGTCGGGTGCAGTGGACACATTGGATAAAAGGTACATGGATTAGGTGTTCTATCTCACAGATTTCCAAGGTCTATTGTTTCATATCAGTAAGAATAGATTATATCATGAGTACATAGGTGACTGCATCAAGATTTTTGAACTCACTTATTCCTAAAAAATACCTTCCACCCTCAGACAGATGGGAAGATAGATCGATTTATCCAGACATTGGAGGATATATTGCAGGCTTGTGTAATGGATATTGTTTGATCTTGGGTATGACACCTGCCTTTGGTAGAGTTTTCTTACAATAATATATTTTACTCTTCAATTTTAAGGTATTCATTTTATGGGAGGCTATGTCATTTACTGTAGTGCTGAACCGAGGTTGGGGAGATAGTTGTTCTTGGTCCCAATGTGGTGCAGAGCATGATGATGAAAGTTTATCTTATTCATGAGAGAATTAAAGTAGTGTATGAATATAATAACTCTTATGCCAATCAAAAAAAAGTTAGTTGGTGTTTGAGGTTGGGGAAAATGTGTTCTTGATGTTTTACCCTCGACATGGGAGGCAGAGGTTTGGTTGAGGCAGTATGATTTCACCTAGGTTTGTTGGGCCCTTTGGGGTGTTGGGTGAGTTGTTGAGGTGTAAGATTGCTTAGTGTGGACACCATGGTTAGAGAGGGTCCAAGAAATCTTCAACATCTCTTATATTCACCAGTATCTTCATCACAATTAGCATGTTATTAAATAGAGAGATTTGGATATCGGTGACAATGCAATGTTTATAGAGGGACCATTAGAGATGCAGAATTATCAGGAGAAGGAATTGTGTGGATGAACTAATTATTAGGTTCATGTGTTGTAGAGTCAAGCTGGCCTAGAGGAGGTTACATGGGAGTGATATATAAAGATAAGTTCCTAGTACTCAGAGTTGTTTTGAGTTATTATTTTCATTGTCTTACATTGGGATGTGAATTTTGAGATCATGATGTTTTATCGGATGATCTATTTTTCTTGGGTTGTGATGTGTGTAGTGTGAAGTGTGTTAATGTCCTAGTATATGAAAAGTGGATGACCCAATTCCTAATCGATACAAATTAAATGTGATGTGATTAATCCCATGAGGGAGAGTCAATGCCACCTAGAGTGGATAATATCTTGAAATAGGGGATGGAATTATTTAATTTGTTTGATCAGGATAGATACTTTTATTGGTTGTGATGGTTATTGGTTTATGATACATTAACATTTATATGGTTTTCCAGTATTTGTGTGAGATTAGGTGGCTTCTGGTTGTACAATATATTTTATAGTAATTTTTGTTGGATTGTTTTGATGGTGATAGCATTTGAGGTATAATGAGATCATAGAGAGGTATCTTGTGGAGTTCTTATTCGAAACCCTTACCTTATGGGCTTGGTTTTGGATTCTTGAGGGTGGTAATCATTTTAGAGTTATTTGTTGTAATGGTTTGTGCCCTATTTTTTAGTGACATTGTCAGTTTTAGCATTGTATGTGTTTGGGGTAGGTGTCAGTGGAAGATGGAGTTCCGGAAGTGCTACTATAGGAAATACACACCATGTATAGTTTACACGACATGATATTTTGTTTCATGGATTTTCTAGGGATGGATCCTGAAATTTAAATTTATGGGGTTAAATAATGAAAAGGAAATGCATTTTTTGGTGAAAAATAACACCAATGATTACACAATATCCTCCTCCAATGGCCTGAAGGCCTTCATTTTTTATTGATTTTATGATAATGCACCTTTCAAGGGGTGAGGTGGAACCCTTACACGACCCATAGGCATAAGCGTTACATGGACCGTAGGCCTTAGAGGAATTCATTTCCTGTAGGCTTCAAACATTACATACAACCCAGAATAACTACTTGAAACTGCTCCTCCCCAACATCTTCATCATGAAATCAGCTCTCCACCTTCGCATGACTGTTCGGCTAGGCTTTCCCATGCATGCACAGGATTTTCCTGATTAAAGGTGTCATATCCTCTCATTCTTGCAATCAGTTTAGCTTCTGATATGGTGAAATCTCCTTGCTCCTCCTCCTTCTTAAGTTTGTTCCTTGTAGGTTGTCTGGTTTTCATCAGCACTTTAAGTTGGCCTGAAGGCCTTGAGGTGGCCCGAAGGCCTTAAAGGACTTGGGGACCAAATCGGTGGCCCGAAGGCCAAAATGGGGGAATATTACTGGCTGCTTCAGTGAAAAATAGTGCCTCCTACAGTTCCCGCTACAATACCTTCTACAGTTCTGCACAGTTCCTGCTATAGTACCCATTATAGTACTGCTACAGTATCTGCTACAGTATTGCTACAGTACTGCTACAGTACCGGAAATTATCCCCCACCTGGATTTGATCTTGGGTCTCTTGGATGCACTTAAGGAGTCCTCATAAACTAGGCTGAGGCTCATGTGCATTACACAACATGAAATGCGACTACATTTTGTGTAAATCCCTAATGCAGTGTAGTTTTAAAATGTCTTTTATGGAAAAAATTTCATTCATTTATCCATAGATTAATCTTCCTCTTCTTTTGGGAGAAATACAGGATCCCTGAAGATTTCTTCAAGCCCTCTTCCTCCCTCTTTGATCCATTGGTCCAGATGGTTGTTTGTTGGAAATCTATTGTAATCTATTCCTTCTTCTTGGATGGTTTTTACCCTTTATTCTTTAGGGTTTTTCTATGGTGGTGTAGTTTTTTTGGGTAGTTTTTTTAATTTTCTTTTATAGTCATTGGGTACAATGTATATTGATATACATTTTCTTATGGTGCGGTTGGGGTTGTAGGAACTTCTTCGTTTCCATAAAATGCACAACGAGTTCAGAATGATTCTTTGAGATTGGGAATCCATTATTTCTCTTTATTGTATATCATGGGGGAGTGGTTTTATTTTTTTATCTATAGATTATGGTTGTACTGGCTTAAAAAAATAAAAACTTTTTTGATTGAAATTTAATGGGGTAAATGGTGTTTGATTCACATGATTTTTCATCTTTGATATTATTTGTGATATTGTAGATTATATGGTCTTGTCGACCCACTGAAATTTGTGGCAGTTGGGGGCCTTGTTTGTGATGGATGATACATGTTTTTAAAATTATTGATATTTTTATTATTGTGATATCACTATAAAATAGAAATTGATTAACAACTTATATTTTTCTAATGAAATGGTTTCCACAAGATTATGGATTGTGTGATAACACCCCTAAAATAAAGTAAAGTATACTAAAATACCCCTTTTAAATATGTAAGATGGTTTTAGGTGTTTTAATGTTTAACCATGATTTCAGGATGATAATTTATGGTTGGTGAATGTGGGGATGATGGTTTTTGGGCCGTGCTTTTGGGGAAAAAAGGTGGTTTGTGGGTCATGATTTCGGGGTAGTGATGTGGTTTATTGATTTGATTTTGGGGTGTTAAGGTGGTTTGTGGGCCATGATTTTGGGTAAGTGAGGTGGTTTGTAAGAGGTTATTTTGGGGCGGTGAGGTGGTTTGTTGGCTATGCTTTTGGGGTGACAAGGAGGTTAGTGGGTTGTTCTTTTATGGTGGTGGGGTGGTTTGTGAGTTGTTCTTTTGGGGAGGTGTATTGATATATAGGTCGTGCTTTTGGGGAAGTGAGATGGTGGTTTCTTTGTGTTAGAATCCTGAGTAGTGATGTAATAATTGATTAATAATGATTGAAATGACATGGGGTTTTTAGTTAATGGAATGTTTAATGAATAATTACATGGTGGGTGGTTTGGTTAAATGTAGTTGATGCTAAATAATGAAAAAATGAGATGATTAAATGAAATTGGTTAGAAATGTGAATGTGGATCATGAATATTTGTGTGATGTTATGAATTTATAGGTCACAAAAAAAGTGAAAATGTGGTGAGTTGGTTTGTTTTTTTGAGAACCCATAGTTCGGTATTTAGTATTTGATTATATATATATATACACACTTGTATATTTTGGTGATTTATATACACACTCCACCAACATCTATCACTATCTTCTGAAACTTGTATAGTCATCCTTATGGTGTTTTCCTAACATTTGGTGAGGATGATAGATGGATAGGCACCCACTATTTCCCACTCTCTCATTAAAGTGAGGGAGGTATTTCATAGGCTATGATGGAAGGAGGTATGTTTGTGAATTAGATGGTGATTATGATAGCCCAGGTGCTTTCAGTTGAGGTATGACCATTCTTGTGGGGTGGTGGCCCTAATGTATTTAGGCGAGATATGATCATGCTATTGGGGTTTCTTCAGGCAAGGGACGTTCATAGAAGGAGGGAATGAGGTTAATGTACAACATGTCGATGATACCCTACTACTCTTTTTTTGGAAATGGTTGTGTTGTGGCCCAAGTGTTTTCAAGGGAGATGTGTTGTGGTCATTCTTGTGGGGTGGAGAGTCTAGGTTTCTTCATGTGAGGTGTATTGTGACCATGCTTGTGGGTTGTTGTGTTCTACGGAATGGATGCGAGCGGATGGAGGTTCGATGTTGAGGTGTGAGAGAGATATACTAGTGGGAAAGTGGTGTGGGTTACCCATATCCATATGATTATTATTATATTATATTACATGGATTGAATTTTTTTGTGAGCATGCCTTGGTGAGGTTATGTTTGGTTAGTATACCTGTGTTGGTGCTGTTCGGTTATATGATTTTCTTACAGGTGAATAAGTATGATTCATTCACACATACACGAGAGACATTTGGTTTCATAGTGGGTATGCTTATATCCTCACCCTACTTATATAAAACTATTTTCAGGTTTCTAGGAGGATTATCGGGACTGGGATGGAAATTACTATCTAGAACCTTTTGATAGTTATTGTGTCACTTATTAAGATTTACTTTTGGGTATTTAATTCAGAGAATTTTATTTTATCTATTTCAATTATACATTCATTGTGGGATGGTTTGGGTCTATTTTTATATTATTTCATGGAATTTATTATGTATGATTCATATTATCTCCAGATTATTTTTATATTATAGTGGTTAATGCCTCCAAAATGTTATAGATTTATTCCCTTGGTGTTATTAGGCAACCCAAGGCATACTGAAGGTGGGATGCATTAGTAATTTTCTCTATCACCTCATTGTGGTATATTTTGGTGGGATGGGTCATGAAATGTGCATAGTTGAGTCATGAATGGAACCTTGACTTATGGAGTGGGTTCATGTAAGACTTATAATTTTATTATAATAATATAAAGGATTCTTTAAGGTTAATTAATCTTATTTAAATCCCATATGGATATGTTTCTTGTTTCTACATCTCTTTTCCCTTACCTTACACAGTTTGATGTGTATAATTTATACATATTTTATTATATCATAAATGTAGTCCAAAAATACCATGAATTATGGAATGAAAATTAATAATAAACACTTTATCCTATGATATTGGGATATTTATGGTTGGCTCAAGATAATTGTCTTATAATTAATGTAAAATGAAATGTTAATCATAAGAAATAATTAAAACTCTCCTCAAATTCTTGTTGGCTTGTTGTATATCTATTAATTAATAGTGTAATTTGGGTCTGTATATAGTGATAGATAAATTTTAGTTTTATTATAGATATATTCCAATATTGTGATTTTTTATGTTTATATATATTTCTATGTTATATGATTTCATATGCTACCCCTTCCTTGTCGGTATAAAGACTGACACCTAGTAGACACCGAAGAGTGTTTCACCCACATCATGGTTGGATAAGATCAAATGGATGACTACCCCATATTTCTCTAATATCATCTCTATGAAGTACATTTTATTACTATGTACAATGGTTCTTTCCAATATTCTATAAGGAAGTTAGAGGGCATCTAAGTAAGCACAACTTTGAGGTAATGGTATTCATAACACAATTTCCTTTCATTGGGTTATATAACTTATCTATTTACTAGGTTATTCCAAGATTATGTGTGTTATGACATATAATTGTTTTATATTGTAGTGAAACTTGTTTTATGTGGATTAAAAGTTAATTTAGATAATCACATCAAGGATTGATTCCTTCTGAAAACTATATAATCATTATAAGGGATTCTTTTCTCAATTTACCTTCATTGATATATGCTTAATATTTATCACTTATTTATTTTTATTCGGTTGTTATTATACTAATGAATGCCTTTTATAATTATTAATAAATATTTAAATGGATTTTAAAATTCATATATTATTATCTTTAATGGGTTTTGATTCAAAAATTACCCAGGCAGTAGGGTTTTCTTGGTCTTAATTTAAATTCCTCAAAACAAATTTCAGATATTGCACCATATTTATTTTTAATGTGGAATTATTTTTCTCCACTAACCCATGAATAAATTATAATATTTTTATCATCCAATTCATGGTATTTAAAAATAAAAAACAAATTATTTCATTAAATTTATTTTTATTCAAGTGTTATAAAATATATAAGGTTATTTTTCTCAATCTTCTTTCCTTCCGACATATTTCAAGTTATGAACCTATTTTATTTTATTTGGTTTATATACAGAACCATTTACATTTTTTATCATGATTAAATTTTTATTAACTATTTTTAATGTTTTATTTCATGTTCTGCCCTTCATGGGGATTTGATACAAATGTTACCAAGGTGGTGAAGGGTTTCTTTCTCACTTTCAAATATTTCAGAAATGCTTATGATTATGAACATATATTCATTTATATGGTGTATATAATTTCCATTTTATATATTATTTCATTTTCCAAAATAACTAACTTTATTTACTATTACTTTTCATATTTATTCTCTAATTTTATTCTGATTTATAAATAAAAAAATTATTTTCTTTTAAAACATTTCTTTAAAGGTCTTGATGGATTTTACCAAAATAATTTTCCTCCATATCCATATTCTTCATATTAATTAAATAATTTTATCTATAAACATAAAATATTTATTAAATTCAATTTACACAATATTTTACTCTTTATAATGGTTTTAGAATTATGTTTTATCAATTTTTATACGGCTCAAATTTTAATTTTCTCATAAAAGTTTTAGAATTTTTTAATGATTTACACATGAATGAATTTTATAACAACTATTTACTTTATTTATTATTAATATTTCCCTCCATTTTTTCATAGGTTTTAGAATAATATATTATTTTCATTATTCAATTTATTTTTTGTTTTTAGATTTTTCCAAAAGAAAAGGATATTTATTTTTTTGTGAAATTTTATTTTTAATGATTTTACTAAAGTATTTTTCATATATGTAAATATACATTAATGATAATTATGCTTTACTAGGGATATAATCTAATGATATTATCCAACTTATTTTTATGGATGTGTTGTGATGATTTTATAATGAAATTATCACGAAATACATTTCTTTTCCATGGGTTAATAAACAGATTGTGGAATGATGAATTTTTTATGGTTTTTATTATGAAAGTATTATCCCTTATGTGTTTTATTAATGTTATGGTTATTTTAATATTTAAATATTCATGGGTGGGTTCAACATATCCCTCTAATTCAATGGGTAATTATTACAGAGTTCACTATATATATGTTACTCCTATAAATGTGTTTGAATTATTAGGTCATATGATTCCATTAAGATGTGATTTCAGAATTATCTGGGTAGGTTATTCCATTATTAATGATACTGTAATTAATAATGTAGGTTATTACATTATAATAGTGATATGAATATGACTTCCCAAGTAACCTTCATGATTTTAGTTTTTCCCTTTATGATTTATTATGATATTTTTCTATTGAATTATTAAGTTATGAAGATGAAACATATTTATATTATAGATCATGGTTATTGGATAATTCTCTTAAACACCTTTTTACTCATGTCATATTCCATGATTCAGTGTACATATCATGATTTATGATACTTGTTTTTTTATAAATTTCTTATAATGTGTTAATTTACTAGGAATTTCATCTGATACACTCAAGTTTACCTTATCAATACTAATGATTATTGATCGATCTCACCATTATTGAGTTTCTTAGCTCAAATTTCTTATGCCTTCATTCTACCATGTTATTATGATGAGTATTATATATTATTTTTCAATATGGGTATCATGTGTGGAAACTACCTTGGGAGATATTGAAGGCTTATTTGGGAATATTAAATTCATATTATAGTAGAAAAAACTTTCATTGGAGGACAATGATAAAAGTTTTGTTAGTGAATTGGTGTTTAGGTTTCTATAAATCTCTACACCTAAAATGTATTGGGAATGTAAGTGAATCAATGATGGTTATTAATATTTTAATTTGGATCACATCATTTAGTATCAAAAACAATATATAAATAATATGTTTTTGTCATCACATTCGGGGGTTTGGGACTTGAGAATTGTATAATAAAATCCACATTATAGGATAATGAGATATATACCTACCCCATCACTTTTTTAGCCTCTCTCATTATTCCTCATTCATTGCATCTGTCTTTATATGAAATAATAGAAGATCAAGGTAATTATGAAATAGAAAATCCTTTATATATATTTTCCAAAACCCAAAATCCATTCCATTAATATTCTCTACCCAAAAATTAACCTCTTTAGATTCCATCCGTACAGAAATTATGAACTCACACTAACCCCCAATCGATGTAATAATAGTGATCGTGAATGTTTTACCAATATACTTCTACTATAATATGGTAATGTTTATCTGGATAAACCAAACATTAAAAAAACTTCACCATGGTATATTCTTTTAGAAAACTCCAACTAAAACTCTAATACCAATTATTTGTCTCATGGACAACATCTGATAAGACAACCAGATTATATCCACAAAACATTTCAACATTAGAATCATAGTTTTGATAGTATGATAATGCTAGGAAAACTAATGCATAGAAAACTCATTACCCTAGCTACCATACTAAATTTATAAACCTCAACATAAAAAAATGCTTTCATAAGACAATGATATAAAGAATGAATGTAAAATGAATAATACAAATTTATATGTTTGAGACTCCCATCCTAATACATGGGGGAACAATGAAACTATATTAATTATGTAAACAGATGATGATTAAAATTTATCAATATATCTCTTACATTGAATGATCTATATCACTATAATATATTAAGGCCTAACCAGTGTGAACTTTTGTCCCTGTGTATAGAAACTTGGATTTTCCATGTATTATTTTTTGGATATTGTATGGAATATTTTCATGGTTGGAACTAAGACGGAATGAGATACCAGGGCTTGGTGATCCTAAAATAAAATTTTGAAATATATTAAATATATTAAATACAAACACATGATTTTCCTAAAAAGTGGAATATATTCTATATAGAGGATCAGATATGAAATATAAGGGCACCGTTTACTTGAAATCATGAGTTTTACCCTATGCACAACATAACCAGGGAACACATCGAGAATTATGGTTGAGGTGAAATCATTGGATAATGTTTAAAATAAATTAATTTATTAAATATATTTAACTAAATTACCCCAAACTAATTGATCTCTATATAATCATGCTTGTAGAATATTTTTAGGGTTATTAGTATAACCCTTAAAATTGAGGATATCCATTGGATATCCATTGGAGGAGATTCTATTGCTAAATGAAAACCATATAGATGATCAAAAAACTACGTGCAATGAAATTCATGGATTTCAATAATGATATCATTAAAGATTCATTCATCATCCGAAATCGATCAAAATTGTGGTAGGATGTTGATTTTAGTGTATTTATTAATGTTTTGTTTTTCCCAATACAAAAAATAAATAGTCAACTGATTAACTGATTTTTGGATCATGGTTATTGGGTTCAAGAGTTAGATTTATTTTGGGAACTTCTTTTTTATTATCTTATTACCTATTTTATTCATTCCTTATGTTTTCATTTTGTGATTTTATTCCCCATTTATTTATTAATCACCACAAAATCCATTGGCATGGGGTTAAAAAAATATTAATAAATTAAACATTTCACACATGATACTTGGATAAATGGTTTTTTATCATAGATCTAGTCTCTGTATGAAATAGGAATTATAAAATGATGGAACTGGTAGTCGATTATATGGATTCTCAGATACTCCCTCTTTGTATTATTCATCATGTGATGATGGATGACGCATGAGGGAGATTACCAAATAGAATTAAATGTTGGAACCTAGTGATTGATGATAGAAAGTGGTAGCCAGCTACAAAATCAGGTTTTTAGACAAGGTGTGTGGCCCGATCAATTATTGTAGGATCCACTGACTATGTGTGAAATTGAGCTGGGATTATGGAAAATCCCATAACTCACGACATGTAATCTTGGATTACACAAGATGTGGGACCCTTGCTGTGGTGCTAGTGTTTCCAACGAAAGTTAAGTATCAAATGACATGTGACCCCTATTACATAGTGTGTAATTCAACCAAGAATCGCATTGTGTACCTATAATGTTACATAGATGTGACTAGGATTACACAGGGGAATACATGCCATGAAATCTGACACGAGTATAGCCATACTAGGTTTACATGGGTAGAAACATGTACTTGGACATAATTAAGAGTACATGAGATTATACACATCATACCAATTGACACAGACACAGACATGGACATGGGTACATGCTGTGATACACAGGTAGGACCCAGTTTCAAAGGGACACATCGTGTACCACTAGTACATGTCTAGTACTGCCATCAAGAAGGCTTAGATCCCCTATCCACTTTACATTAGTCAAGTTTCATTAGGGTTCATTTCATATATCCATTTCCCTATGGGTTAATATGGAATTGTTTCCGACACATTGCATAGTGATCCCTTCCTTTGTACTTCTTGGATAGATTTGTTGGAATCCTTCTACAAGTTCTAGAGTGAGATCCTTCATTAGCTTCTTTTTTCTAGGCTAGAGTTCTTGGTATCATCATAACCAAGGATATGAAGGAACCAATCCTCTACTTAGTGGGTTATTCTAGATTGATTTATCATCATACCACATGGACTTGGGTGTGATCCTCATATTTGTATCATTATCTTCATTATTCCAATGTAGAATTATAATGGTGAGGCATGATGAAAAGTACATCTTGGAGTGATACCATCAGTGCTATCTGACTCGTCGAGTGTGTTATATATGATGGATGATATGTGGAATCTATGAGTAGGATCCCGAGACTGTAATTAAGGTTATTACATTACTTTTATAATTTGTGTCTTTATTGAGTATATATCAATATTTTTTTTACATGTGTTGTAGGAAAATACCTGTGTATAGATGACTATTATTGCTTCTTATATAAGCTTAGCGATTTTGGGTTATCGCAGTGGGAATTTTTATACTCACCCCTACATGGGATTTTCCCACACATGATGTGAATTATATAGATGATCAACCTTTTTATGGATTCCTAGAGGGACAAGGACAAGACAATGATTAGTGATATGGACATATCATGGGGTATTCTTATGTTTATCTTCAATATAGTCCCCATACTTACATTCTTTTTGGAATGTTTCTCAAAATCATTGTGGTGGACATGTATTCTATCCTTTTTTTATAGTACTTTTTTTAATACTCTAGTTGTTGTATTTGGATATATTCATGAATGGTTATATACTAGAATACATTTTAAAATTTTATGGTCTTGGAGATGCGTGCATGTGTACATGTACATCAGGATAAGGCCTCACATATGGGTGATATTTCTTGTTTTCATTATTCACTAGCCCCTGGCCTATTTGAGGTGGTCTTGGTGTAGTCATGATACATGCCTCATATAGATGAGCCGTGATAGAGTGGTATCATATCTATCAGTTATACTATTGGACTTGAGTCTGGGAGATTTGTTTGAGGAAATAGTGTCAAGTGTTTTGAGTTTTACTTTTAGGATAGGGACTCAAATATTGGTGAAGAGGCTGACATATCCATACACCAGGACTATGATAACATTTCATTCAAAATAGAATATTTATATATTAGTTGTATCGATAAAATTGGTACAAGAATTATATAAGAACAAGTTGTGGTATCCATACACTTATTGAGTCAGCTCGAAAGATATAATCCTTTAATTTTGTATAGCTTATCTATTTCAGGATGCCTATGCAAAGTATTCCTGTTATGATTCCTCATCATTATCAAGAGAATTATCCCATAAATGAATAGGAAATTATAATGGGTCTAATTTGATAAGGATAACCTCCCGATGAAACACTAGTTGCTCCACCACCTATTGAGAAGAAGATGGTACCCATAATACTGGATGATTCAGTACATATGATGAGAATGATTCCTATGATTTAATGATACTAAACTATTATGTTTTGAGGAATGAACAACCTAAAAGCAGATGAGGACTGGATTCAGGTGGTGACATGATCTTTCCAACTTTTTTGGACACCAGCATATCATATGGGGATTCGGGTAGCGATCCTTATCAATGGCTCTGTATGAGTATAATGGGGTTTAGTGACCTAGTCATATTATGAGGATACTAAAGCATTGAAAATGTTTGAGAACATTTTCATAGTGGATTTTTCTATAGATATGTTTAAGACTGTATGCTTCCAAGACCTTCTGCACTTCAGTAGGTGCAGTAGGACCATGGATGAGTATTCATTGAGGTTTACCAACATCTCGAAAAACATAATGGATATGGTTCATGATCAGTTCTTTCAAGATCAAACCTTTTAGACAGGACATATTATTTAAATTTTAGAAAATTTAATAACTCAATTAATTTATACCTCTACATGGGTGAAATATAGATCTTTAGTGATCTATAGTTTCCTAGATAAGAAGATGCAAACAATTTTCACCAATAGTGGGCACATAGGGGAAGATACTTCGACAGTAGGGAGCCAACACCGGTGTTAGTGACCTAGAAATGTGAGTAATTTCATGAGGGGATACCAAGATAGAGGGTATTTTGTTAATTTCTAAATGGATATGTTTAGTTAGTCAAAGGAGAGGAGTTGATACTCTTGTGATAAAAGGGGACATCATTCATAGGATTGTCTGACAAGCCATACGACTAATAAAGAGACAATGGATGGGAAGCCTAGGAAGAGGTAGCGGTAAGACAAGACACATATTCTAGGAAGTCGACATGGTATAGGATCAGTTAGATTATCTAGAGGTTGTTGAATTTTTTACTTGTTACCACTACCTCCTCTAGGTGGTCCACTCTAGGCTCTGGGATCTAGAGGACTAAAGCAACGGTAACTGTCAGTAGTTGAGGATTATGAACTAGAGGCTCTAGGGATGATACAAGGTACAATATGTTTCTTTTCTATCTTTAATGTAGTACTGATATATATAGGTTTTATTCATTCCTTTATTTCCAATTATATGTTTTATAACACAATGATTATGATTGAGCCCTTAGCTCGACCCGTATGATTCTAGACTCATATGGGAAGTGACATAATGATCACACACTTTTTCCATAAATGTGAAAAAACTATTGGAGGTGGGATTTTAAATTGGGATATAATGTTACTGTAAATGAGGTCATATGAATTCATCTTAGTTATGAAGTTTTTATCAACAATTTATGCCCAGATATACTATTTTAGGCAGAAGATGTGGTGTGTCTGTAGTGATGAGACCAAGTTTTCATTTATGGGGGAAATAACTCCTACAATACTTGATGGAATCATTCCTAGGAGGGTTCATCCAATTAAGCATCATTTGTCTAGAATTCCCTTTGGTGTGGTGGATGTTATGTGTTTTCATTTCCATATGGTGGTGGTGAAGTATGACGATGGATTTCTTGAGGATATTCTAGGATTACCTCATCATTTAGAGATATACTTATGTACTAACCTATACCTTCGAATGACCATGAAATCTGCTCCAGCATATTGGATGACACCTAAAAGGCTTCAATATTTGGGGGTGTATATGGAGGACTTGCAGAGGAAGTGATTTTTAGACCTGGTTATTCATCCGGGGAAGTTCTGGTGTTTTACAAGAAGGGGGATGAATGATTAATGTTATGCGTGGATTTTTGTTGACTAAACTAGATGATAATAATGAATAAATATCCACTACCTATAATTTAATACCTCTATGATAATTTGATACAGGAATGATGTTTCAAGATGATTGAACTCAGATCTGTCTATCACCACTTGTGATTACATGATGAGAATATACTGAAGACAGAGTTCAGATGTTTCCATATACACTACATGTAATTAGTGATTCCCCTTGGCATAATTAACTCCCTAGTAGTGTTAATGTAACTCATGAACCAAATATTTCATAAAGTTTTAGATGGGGTTTTGATAGTTTTCACTGATAAGAAACTAGTGTACTCGGAATTTGAGGAGAAGCATGGGAGACACCTAGGGATGGTTAAATAAATACATTGAGCGAACCAACATAATGTGAATCTCTCAAAGTTCCAATTCTATAATTAGGAGGTCCAATTTCCAGGACACATTTTTTAGTAAATTGTGTAGATTCTGATCCTCTAAAAGTTGAGTTAGTGTTATATTGAGATCACCCAAGAGAATGATGGAGGTATAGAGTTTACTTGGTTTGAAAGGGTACTATTGGACAATCATACCTAACTTCTCTAAGATTTCATCACCCTTGATTACTATAACCCAAAAGGGTTATCCTTTCATAATGATCGAGAGGTTCCAACTTTATTTTCCAGAGCTGAGACATAGATTGTTGAACACTCCCATATTTAGATAGCAAGAGGAGGGTGTCTACTATATAATTTTTTTGTGATGTATCAAGAAATGAGCTTAGTTGTGTTCTAATGGAGAGGTAGGTTGTGATTTCCTATAGTTCACATTATTTGGGACCACATTATTAGAATTACACAACTAGAGATCTTGAGTTAATAGTTGTAGTTATTATACTAATGATATGGTGAAACTACCTAATGGGTGAGTGCTTTATCTTCTATTATGACCAAAAGAGTCTCAAGTATATCTACTCTCATAAGAATATTAACTTGAGATATAGGTGATGTTAAGATTAATTCTAGGATTATGAATTCTATATTTTCTATACTCACAGGAAGGGTAACATAGTAACATATGATCTCAATATGAGATCTTGTTCACAGTTGATTACTGATCCATCATAACAGTTGGAATAATTATAGTTATTATTTGTGGATGGACATAAACTTGATTACCTCATTTTTTTGGTTTATTCCACTCTTTTTCAGTGAGTCTGGGAGGCATATATTGAGGATATAGACTGTGAGACCCTACATACTCAGATATTTACTAGATGTGCTAAAAATGAATTTTATAAAGGTGGATAGATTTTTTTTCTTTTTAGAGAATGCATGGTGGTACTAGTGACATTAAAGGAGGATGTTTTGAGAGAGGTTAATAGATATCCTTTAGTGGTACATCTAGGTGTGAAAATGATTTACCAGTACCTTAGACATCAGTTTTTGTGGCTATGGATGAAGAAGGGAGAGAAAGATTTTTTCCACTGATGTCTTACTTGTAAAAAAGTTAATAATGATGACTTGGTTCTATTGGCTTTGTCTCAACCCCTTGATTTTCCATAGTGTAAGTGGGATGGGACTTCCATTTACATCATTATTATCTTACAACATATGTATAGATGACACAATGACATATGGGTGATCATAGAATGACTCACCATGTCGGCCCACATCCTTGCTATCTGAGAGCAGAGTTCATTAGAGATCATAGGATTCCTATACATGTAGAAGACAATATGACTCTGTGGATTTCCCTCAATGATAGTTTATAACTATGATGCTATCTTCTCATATCAGTTATGGAAGGAATTGAAGGATGATTTTTTTGTCTCATATACATTTGAGAAGGACTTTTCACCCCCAGAATAATGGCCAGAATGAGTGAAGAATTGAGGTCTTAGAGGACATAGTGTGGGCTTCCATCTTAGACTTTGTATTTTTTTGGGTAGATCATCTACCCTTGATGAAATTTTCATACAAAAAAAAACCATTCAAGCATCAACATGACACCATTGAAGGCCTTGTATGGGAGGCCCAATAGGCTAGTACTATGTTGGAATGACCCAAGAGAGTCATCACTTATTTGACCAAAGTTAGAGTGAGGCATTAGAAAGAAGGTGAAAATCATCCTACAATAGATGATGACTATAGAGATCCATCAAAAGATATCTGCTAACTAATGAAGGAGGACTTTGAATTTTATAGACGAAGACTACATTTTCTTATATGTTTCAAAAAAATGTGTATTAACGAGATTTGGATGGGGTGGAGAGATGTTTATGAGTTTCATTAGACCTTTTCTGATACTATAGATATTTGAAGTCATAGAATACCACTTATTTCTATCACCATAGTTTGACTGGGTACAAAATGTTTTCAAAATTTTACAACTGAGGAGATACGTGTATGATTCCTCATACATCATAGAATGAGGTGAGATGGAAGTCAAGGATAGAGCTATATTTTTTGGGTACCCAAGGTAGTTTGAGGATCAACAAGGGAGGATTCCTCATTGATGATAGATTCCTATAGTGCATGTCTAATGGAAACGTTGGAATAGTCATGAAAGGAGATCAGAAATAGAGACTCATATGTGTTCTCAGAACCCACATATATTCATGTAGAATTGTTTTTATGATTTTTGAGAAGTAAATCCCCATGGCTGGGAGAATGTTGTGACTCATGTTTTCTAGGAATTGTTTTTGATATTGTATAATTATTTTTGATCCCAGGTGCTGAGATAGCATGAGATTATGAGGCTTGGTGATCCTAGAATAATTGGTTGAAATATATAAAATATATTCAATACATATATACACATTTTTCTAGAAAAAGTGTAACATTATCTAAAAGGAGGCTTAGATTTGAAATCAAATAATTATTTTGAGTTAATAGCATGGTATATAACCTTGGCATGACATAACCTTGGAACATTTTGGGAATTCAGGATATGTCATGGTCATGAGTGGATGTTTAAAATAAATAAATTTAATTAAATTCCCTTGAATTAAAAGATCTATATATAATCATTCTTATGGTAGATTTTAAGGGTTAATTTCATAACCCTAAAAATAAAGGAGATCCATTGGGGTTACACTGGGGGAGATTATGTCGGGGAATGAAAACATGATCAATGATTGAAAATCAGTGTGAAAAATAATTCATGGATCTCAATAACAGAAATGATATAGATTTGTTCTTTAGTAGAAATATATCCAAATCAAATTAGGTTTTTTGTTTTATTATATATACCCCATTTTTATTCATATGATTAAAATGAATCAATAAACCAACAATTTGATTCATGGATCATGCATATTGTGAGTACAAATTAGATTTATCCTGGAACTTGGTAATTTATTTATGATTATCTTATTATCTCTTATTTATTCATTCTAATTCAATTGAATTGAATCCAAAAAGATAAATTTATTAGGATTATTCCTCATGTTTAATATTTTTGATTTTATTCCACATTTCTTTGTTCATTGTATAAAAATCCATTGGACCGTGGTTAGATAAATACTGATAAATCAACCATTCCACACCTGATTTTTGGTGGAACGGTTCGATATAGATGCAGAATTCGCATTACATGTGAATTATATGAAGATGATAGTGAAAGAAGATCATCTGAATTTGAGGATACCAAATCATTGTGTTCTTAGATGCATGATGATGGATGATTCATGATGGTGATTTACAAATGGATTCAAGGGTTGAAATGCAATGGTTAGTGATAGAAAGGGTATTTTAACTATGGATTTTTCTTTTCTAGTGACATGAATGGATAGATTCATGGTCAGATTAGTATATGACTATATGTGAAATAGATCTGGGATTATGGAAATTGCCATATCAAACATCATGAAATATGGGATTACATAGCATGTGGGACTCATTATACGGTGCGAGGGTTTCCGTAGATAGTTAATTTTCACATGCCATGTGAGCACCCTCACACAGTGTGTGACTCAAAATATAAACTCATCATGTAACATGGAGGGTACACAGACACAATATGGAGTACATTAGAATGAACACATTGTGGACTCTTATATGGGAATGACTAGGATATTTGTACAAGGGATGATTCATGTACCTGGACACAGTCAAGAATACCCAAACTCATACACATCATGTACTTTTACATAGACATGAAAAAAGATATAGTCACTAACCTTGATACATTGGAAGGAACTGGTGCTGAAGGGGAACAACATCTCTAACCCGCAGAAACCATTTACTCCCATCAAGATAGATTACAGGCCTTTTCCTATTCATATTAGAAAGGTTTCAGTAGGTTTTATTCCCCATATCCATATTCCCAATGGTTAGTGTGGAATAACACTCCCTACAAAGGATAGTGGTACCTTTAGTGTGACTACTGGGATAGAGTTATTAGAATTATTCTATGAGTATTAGAGTGAGATCCTCTATCAGCATCACTCCAAAATTGGATTCCTTGTCATTTTCTGACAAACACTATGCATGATCCAATCCTATACTAAGTGGGTCATTCAGATTGAGTTTTTAGTAAACCCCATATCCTTAGGTATGGTCCTAATTAATGTATCATTCTGTTGAGGTTTTTAGTATATACTATAATGGTAAGACTAGAGGAGTAGTTCATATTGCATAGACACATTTATTTCTACTTTAATCATTTATTATATCCTCCTTGATCGATGATAGATGGAATCTATGATTAGGATACCTATACTGTAATTATAGTAAGATTTTATATTGAGATTGTGTATATTTCTTGAGTATATCACAAAATTCTTTTTATATTGGTTTTATACACACACACACACATATATATATATATGTAGAGATGATTATTATTCTTGTTATAATACGATTAGTGATTTTGGGGTGTCCAACATGGTATTTTCAAACTCACCACTACATGGGATTCACCCACATGTTTAATGTCTTATGGAGACAATAAATCATTTGACAGAGTCCTTGTGTGACAAGGACCAAGAAGTGCATTGTGATCCAAACATTCTAAGGTTAATTCCTTCAGTTATATTTATATCAGTCACAATCAATAATTTTAGGTTGGACATGTTGTCTGACTCTTTGTGGTGGGTGTGTATTTGACCTATTTTCATTCGAGTAATTGTTTCCATACTCTAGTTGTGGGATTTACTTGTATGCATGAATTATTATCTATTTTTTGACATTGAATCATTTTATGTGTGGGAAAATGTGTGCATGTATATAGGTACATTAGGATAATGCCTCCCATGTGAGTGATATTCATTTTTGGTGTCAGATGCAAGCCCTTGGCCTATAGAAGGATATCTTGTAATAGTCATGAGATGGGCCCCATTTGGATGGGTCATGACACTATCATTAAATATTTATGAGATAGATATCACCGATATCTATAAAATAACACTCCTTTAATTCAAAGAGTTACACGACATTAACTCGTCTAACTAGTCTACTATGCATGTTATAATGATATAACATGATGAATCATGCATAACATTCCATTAACCTACACAATATCCAGCCCAATGATCAAGGGAATATATTGATGAAGCTCAAATTTGTTTCGTCTACATAATATCATCTTAAGGTATCATTCTAATTTATTTTATAACAATCCTATTTGAATAGATTATCTCCATTCAAAATCTAGATGATTTGTCCTATTATTGACATTTCTTATATTCCTATTTAGCCATTCAAAAATTACATTCACAAAAATTCATATGGTTAGTAGACTAATTTTATTGGCCCTAAAACGATTTCAACAAAAAAACCCATCAATCTCCTACGTGGGAATCAGTTTTCTCGACATTCACCACTAAATCCCTTGTTAACTATATAAATCCTCCTTCCTCTCCTGAATCTTTCATTGTAGATAGCGTGGTTCCCCTATCATACCTTCTAGACATGCCTAACCAACGGAGGAAAAACATCAGAACATTTCATAAAATGAAAATTTTCATCATGTAAGCTAGATTATGAGTCCTTTCAACCATCCATAGATCTATAAGTTCATCCTCCAACACCATCTTGATGAACTGATACATTCAATGAATATTCTTCATCCTTGAATGAAAAATAATATTTTTGAATAAGTTAATCACACATTATAAATCCAAAAAATAATCCCATTATATTACTTCTATTTGAAATGTTCCATCACACCCATAATCTAGATCAAATTCAATGTAGCTGCAATTAATGATACATACTTTACTTCCATTATTGAGATTATAAATACTAGTTAATGTTTTGATAATATTGTATATTTTGTTCCTACAAAGGTGAACATGAATTATATAGTTCTTTTTTGAGTGAATCCATATACTCTAAAGTCAATGTTTACAAAATACTACAATGACACAAAAATGATAGAAAAAATTAACATGATTCCAGAACCCTTTAATAAGTATATTATCATCCTCATATCCTCCTAGTGTTCCCTTATAGGATTCTACATGTTTCTTCTAACAACACTCAATTCTTGAACAATACCTACATGAGAATAAACCATGGAATAATTCAATATTAAAACAAATAATTCATATTGATTGATTTATATATTCTCAAACCCAACTTCCATTGATTGTTCCTTATCATTACATATCCCTAAATTTACAACTAAGGGTGTGGATCCTAATTTTTCTTTACCCATGGAGATGTTATTAATCAACTTTTAGACATAATATGACTGGATTACATACGAATTATATGAACATATGTTCCTCAATATCTATACCACAAAAATCCATTTTTGCATACTAGGATCTTAATTCTCAAAGCTTCCAAAAAATTCTTTTTTTAGTTTATTGATCATCTCTTGAACTATACCTAGAACTAGTATACCATATATGTTGAGATTTAGGATGATGAAGCTCCCATAATCAACCAAATTCTAGTAAAGAATGGTATCATTTCTTTGAAAATTATTTTAATCCTTCATTAATTTACTGAACACATGATTCTTATTCCTTAGAACCTACTTTATACCATAAAGGATCTAGTTGATCTTTCACACAAGATCAGGGTTCCTATTTTCTATACAAACAAGAAAAAAAATATAAATTTATTTATCTAATTACCCATAATGGAATTATTTATTAACATATAATTACTCTATATGGATTCAATCCACTGAAACCATACTCATCACCATCCAGATAGTCATATGTTTTACTACTAGTGAGAAAATATTTGAGAAATCCATACCTTTTGTTTATTGAAACTTTTTTTACAACCAACATGGACTTTCACCTTTATTCACCACATGATTCTTTCATCAACAAAAACCCCATTTGTTTTGAAGGACTTTAGTCCCGACTTTTCTCTGTAACAACTCTAATGTTTTGAAAAAATGGAAGGAATTTATTTTATCCTTCATGTCTACCTAACAATGATTGGAGACATTTCATCTTGAATCCTCTATGGATATCTTTGTATTTCCATATTCATTGATAAGAAATTAGTGTAGATCACTTTCAAACCTAAACGCATAGAATCACACTATTATAGATCTATGCATCTTCTTCCATGTTTTAGATTCTTTTAGAACTACAATTTCTATAAATTTATCCTCTAGATATTTTTATAAAGATTCACCAGTCTCTAAGATCTCAAATAAATTAGGCCTTGGAAACACCATCATAATTTTACTACCTTTTGGAAAATCATATGGACATTCGAGTGATTATGGTACATATGGTCTTCTTAGATTTTATAGAAAATCCCTATTTTTTTAAAACCATTCAATTGAAATATAGCTTACAGTGGTACCTTTCTCAGATTGGAATTCTCAACTAATTTATAATCCATACAGATAATATATTTATTAGAGATAATATTATAATTTATGATCACCTTATGATTGTTTAACCAAAAATTGATTACAAACCCTTTATTTAAATATCCTAAAAGTAATACGCTCAAGACTTATAATAATGATATCATCAATTCTTGGTATCAAAAAATATATTGGAGAGTTCACCATGTAATTTTAGGTGCATAAAGTCAACCTTACTTCATGTGTAAAAAAATTTTGTTAGTCCCAACCCCATAAAATTTGAAGGACTCCAATTGATTAAATATGCACCATAATTCAGGACTTATACCAAAAAACATTGAGAAACACCATGTAAATTATTATACTCATTTTTCCTTTCAATTATTATATGGTTCATCCTATCCATGACCCTGTTGTGTTTTAGAGTACCTGTTATGGTCTTATCAAACCATATTCTTTTCATCCATAAAATCTTTATAAACCCCCTATTTATGTACTCTGCACAATTGTATGACTATAAGCACTTACACATGCATCCAATAACTTTTTTCTATATATATATATCCACCGATTAAAGGATTCAAATTCCTCATATTTTTTTGAGGAATAAACCACATTATATATTTTTTCACATTGTTAATTATGTATACTTAGTAGAGTGACACTTCATGAGAATGAACTAGAGCCAGTCTCCATACATTTGTATATATAATATATAACTTCAAAATTTTGGGGTGTTTTCTTTTTATGTAAGGATTCATTATGATAATTCCCAAAAATTCATTCCTCATATGTTTTGTACTTTATTATTATAGCCTTAAATATCATGTTACCATCTTGTCATTTTATACACTTTTCACAAATTTAACATATATATTCAATCCATGAAAACATAGAAGTTAATATTCCAACATGTATCATAACTTCTAATACAATAATTAGATACATATTCTCACTCTTCACTCTTATTTTTTTATAAAAATATTGATCTACAGGTAACCTTATTTGTCCTATCTATATTAATTTTATAAAAAATGATATTATCTAAATATTCCATGTAAATTATTTTTTCCATTAATACCAGGATGTGTCACACTCCTTTTATATTTATAAAGCTTTATAACATTTTCTAGACAGAAACATCCCCAATACCAATTATCTCATGAATTTTTTTAGTCCTCTAGATGTACTCTATCGAATGTTTTGGGAATATAATTATGTATACTTACTCTATCAAATTTTGAGTAAAATGAAGTTCTGGATTCTATCATCCAATACTCAAGTGAACTAGAATTATTTATGAGTAAAAAAATCCTATCTTCTATAATAGAATTCAAAGACCCACCTATGAAATAATATATTATGATATTTTCTATATTATCATTTTAATATTTATTTATGTGACCTTTCTTACCAAAATTACATCATATGTGTCGAACCTCCATTGAGATACACCTACATCATCTTCTCTTTCCATTACATATCTTTTGAACCTTCAATGTTGTAGGATTCTATCTTAATTCCATGCTATATGAATTACCAGATGATTCCTATATATATACTTATAATGAAGTACCATGTTCAATATTAGTTTTTAGACATATGAAAACATAAGGTCATTATTTCCACTTGATTTAATCATGATGATGAACATCATATTACAATATTCAAGGATTGATGACAGTAACAATAGGGTTTATTTCATATCCATTAAGTTTACCTTCACTACCTCTAACCAAATTATTATCATGTTTAATTTGACAAAATAATCCACTAAGTACTTCTCTCCCGACATCCTAACATCGAATAATATCATTAAAAAGAACACTTTATTACTTTCTAGGGGATTCTCATACGTGTCTGTAGGTATCTTCATAAGTTTTGATGTGGTCTTCACCACGTAGATATGAAAATACATGTTTTTGGATAATAAAATCCACACCAACCCAAATTATTTATTTTTTATACTATCTCATTGTTCCTCCTTTATCGCTTAAATCTTAGTACTCATCAACTGAAGAACATGGTACTTTAGAATTAGAAAATATGCAAAATACATTTTCCAAAACCCAAAAATCTATTCCCTAAAATATCTATAATTAGAACTTACCCCCTCTAGATGCTATGATTTTAGAAATATTAAATTCCCACTAACCTCAAGTCAATGTATGAAGATAGGTTAGGAACTTCCTACCGATATTATATAACATTTAAAAGAGAATACTAATGTTATAAAACCAAGAACTATAACACTTCACAATGATATGATCATATAAAACACACTATCCAAATCTTTACTAACACATTTTGTGCTCATGACTACCATATAATAAGATAAATTAATAGTATCAACTGAAACTCATGAATATAGAAAGAAAATTTAGGATGTAATACCACCCTACAGAGTCTAGAACTTGGAAGAATTATCACCTAAGACACAACTATATAATGCAGAACCACTATATGAGGAAAAAAGAGGAATATCATGTGAAAATAATATAAATAAAGTAAGAGAAAAGAAGAGTTTTTTTATGTTTTTTAGACACATGTTTCAAAATCAATGATAGGAACATTACAAATACATTATTCATAGAAATAGAGTATGATTTTAATAATGTAATCTCTCCCATATAAGGATGATCTATCCAATTATAATATTGTAGGACCTGACCAGTGTGACTAGGGGTCACAACCACACAATCATAATGAGATGAAGTCCACTTTTCTTAATCTCCATAGATGAACTAGTTATTTGATAAAAGACTTATATATATTTAACTACTCTAATCTATCCACTATGCATGTTACGAACATCTTGAAAGATGAATCATACATAATTTTTTCATTTTCATTAACTGTCTCTATCAAAAATATCTAGGGTAACTTCAAAAATAACTTTATATCTATTAATTTTCTTCATATTATTAAATTATATCATATGAATACATCACATGAAAATCTTGTCTACATAGATTCTTTCCATCTAATATCAAATTTACAAGACATGTTTGCACTTCTTCTAATCCCATCTGGTCCAATGTACATTAGATGATATAAATTCCTTCATCTAGTTAACTAATTTCATTGGCATAAAAAATAATTCTCACAAATGAATAATATCATAAATCCAAGAACAATAATTTTAATTTCTTATTTTAATTTTAGGTTTATAATTCATATTTTTTCTTCCAACTAGGTGTATTACATGATTATTTTTATAATAATTTCACTAGAAGAAGACAACTGACCAAAGATAAAAGATGAAAACATGCCACTTCATGGATGGAACAAAAATGGAGGGGAGGTTTTATATTTTTATTTACATATAAATTTACATCATTAATTAAGAAATCATTGTATACATTCATTCAGTTTCCTTATATATGTTACTAATATCTATATAGTAAAAATAAATTTGGGGGATAAGTGTGCATAGTGTTCTTAATGTGTATTTGTGCATTAGAGAGAATTTTACTCATAAAATAAATGAAACAAAACATATTTGAAAGACTAGGAACCTCCTGTTTATACTACTTTATAATTGAATATTAATTAAAAAAAATTAGTTGAATCCTTTTTATGGTTTTTAGGTATTTGATGAATTCAATATTTTGTATTTTTTGTGAAAGATTAAGAATTCAATTACTCATTATAAATAACCAATTGTATAAGTCCATTGAATTGTATTAAAATTAATATTTGGGAAACAAAATATAAATCTCCTAAGATAATTATCTTATAGCACATGTGTGAAAAATAAAATTCATAAATTAGAATCATGTGTTCTATGAAAAATTAGAGTTTATTGTTGCTTCCATTCACTAATTATTAAAACTAACCCTAGTGGGGCCCTAATTAGTAGAATGGTTTTGTTCAAATCATACTAAACATAATCATGAATAATTTTAATGAATAAGAAATAGTGTGAGGAAAAATATATGCATATTGAGTTACTTTTTACCAAGGGGTATGGTAAGGATTAGAGAATACCAAATAAATGAATGAAGAAAAAAAATGAAGGTATAAGATTATTTATATAATGATGAATCACTTTTGGGGGAATTTATTTAGTGGGATGAAGGGATTGAGTGAGAACAATTTTATGAGAACATTATTTCTAAAATCTGGATTCAAATAATTTCTTATAATTTAAAATTCATTTTACCATGTATTGTATTTGATTAAAATCATATTCTATTTATTGATAAATATTTGTGAAGACCAATTACACGGGGAAAATAATCACTCATGTGTAGGGAAATGGGATTAAAATAATGTGGTAGATTTCTGATTATTTAATTTTTAGTATAGTTTGGTGTTTTTTGTGAAATATCATTAATTATAGAGGAATTATTTTTGAATAATAATTCCATATTTACCATGTATGATAGTATTTCATTTATTCAATCCATTATTAATTTTATAATTTTTAACATTATTTTGATATATAATCCATTAATTTTTTTAAATTTATGAAGGGTAGCATAATATATAGTTTTGAATATAGAAATCTAAAATCTGTACTGTAAGGTACCATGAATAAATTCATCAATTCTATCTGTGTCAGTATCATAGTGGATCTTTTAACACTAAGTATACAGTGAATGACCAAAATGTTGTATATGACTGCAATTAAAATAATGATATCATAAATTTCATTACTATAGAACCTTGGTATAATGATAAATCCTTATGAAACATAATGATTTTTATTTAGGATAATTGGATATAAAGATTTTCTATTATTTTGAATCATTGGACAACATTGGATGCCAAAAAAATATGAACTCTAATACCAATGAAAATACATGAATTGAATGTTTATAACTTTAAAACATTAACAAATCACTCAAACAATTAATTAAAAAATCCACAAAACAATATTTATGATTTAAAATAATTAATTTAAAAAAAATAAGAATGCTCAGTCTATCAGATCCATTGATTAAGTACGAGCACATGTGGAATATGTGAAGTGGTGGAAATTTGGGAGTCAAAATTATCTAACAAAATTAGGTAACCATGTAAAAACATATAAAAATGGAATGTATTATTGTAGAGAAAGAATAAGGGAATGCAAGATAGGATTATATATATTTTACATGAAGTCGGGAGATGGATATAATGTTATAAGAGAATAAATTTACACATTTAATTGTCGGAATATATATGGATGAAGAGTAATGATAACATAGTCAGATAAGGTTTTAGAGGTATTAAAAAAAAGAAATATTAATAATTAAGAATATAACAATCATTTATTGAGAAGAAAGATAATAAAATATGATCCAAAAATTGGTAGGAGGAGGATCCTTAACCATTTCTCCCATCATATAATTTTTCTTACAAATTTAGTTCTGTTGGTATTATGAGAAGGGGCAATTAGGTAGAATAGTAGGGATATGACGATGTTTATTTAATTGTTCAAATTATTTAATAAATTAATTACTTACATTATATTTCATTGTTTTGAATATATTTATTTACTAACTTGATCGCCTATTGAATGAATCATAGTAATTAGTGATGTTGTGATAGTGGTAGTCCATCCTGAGTACTAAATTAAGAGACCTGAGGCACTATTTTATTCTAGTGAAAAAAAACTCAAGAAAATTTTTTATATATTAGAATACTTAAACTCCCTTAGTTTTTCTTGTACTTGAAACCTCACTGGGGATTGTTTTTGTATGTAGGGTCTTAAGAATGTATCATTAATGTACTCATGGGATTGAATGATCATGTTAATTTTGAATCAAGTAATTTAAATAAAATATTTGTTTCTCATCAATCTTTGTAATGACGCACTCATTAATAAACATTTAAATTATTTCTAATTTTATAAATTATATATATTTAAATATGATGAAATATAAAATCAAATAGAACTCCAATTTTTAACATCTATTTCCACATAAAAAAATATAATTAGGTAATAGATTCAAGTATATCAATGTAAGATTCCCAACGAATTTCCTGTAACTATGCTGCATCAACTCTACAAACTTATAGGAACCTTGTGTAACTCAACTAAACAAATACATTATGAAACATTTTTCTACCTGTTATTATGAAAATTTCAGAACTTCTAATAGTTTGGGTGTGAAAATATTTCTTATATTAATATTCATGTTATAACCAGACTCTTGTGGACCTTGAAGACCCGACTAAAATGAATTTCCCATTTCGATATGGGAACATTCCAACCACTATATGTAATTTGGGATATAAAACACTGATCCAAATTAAAGGGTTAATGAAACATTTATTTTTTGAGATGATAAAAGTGTTGAAAACTTTATTGATGAATTTTTAGTTCATTAAAGGCACTTTAAAGTATGTATTAAAAACATTTATTTAGTGTTATAAAAATGTGATGATAATAGCCGATTCCTAAATTGGGATATATTCTATTTCATGGTATATATAGGTAATATTCATGCTGTTAAAATTTAAAAAGGGAATTGAAATATATCCAACAATGATAAAAGTGATTAAGGAGTCACTGGATCCCCCATAGATACAAGGATTTATGATTTTTCAGGATATGGATATTTATACATAAGATCTATAAACGATTGTCAATTAATTTTGACCTTTATCACACATATTTGTGAGTTATATATTTATTTATTTTGATTAATGATTCATTGAATACTATTATAAAATTAAGAAAAAACATTTTGGCCACTTAAATCATGATTAAACATAATTAAGAATCCCTATTCTAATTGATATTGGATGTCAGTGTAGGACCCCGAGGCACCCTAAGAGGGGAGGGGTGAATCAGGGTGACAACCTTTTCTTTTAAACTGAGGATATTATTCCCACGTTGGTAGGAACTAGTTAAACCTGTATGAAGAATATGATCTGTAACAAAACATTCACATGCAAAGATATGACACATCAAATTTTACTTGGTTCACCGCTAAGGTCTACGTCCAAGGAGCATACGCCGACAAGTTGTCGGGCATACCAAATTCCACTATTCTTCACTAGTTGTGGATTACAAAGGTTCGGGCACAATCACTCTATCCCAGGATCCCTGCCTTTACAATTGTTCAGGGATAGCTCACTGCGTCCCTCAGGTCACTCCCGTTGACTCCCCCTAGCTCACTGCCGTTGGTGAAATCTCACTCAGTTTATAGACCTGAAGGTCTCTTCATCATTGCTCAATTAATGCATCCTCTACATTATGTGGATGCTCTGTTGAAGTCCAACTATCCCGTGAACTGATATACAACTTTTGTGCAGCACCAAGACAACCGGAAAGCCTCAACAGCACCTGGTGCGCAAATCCAAGGCGGCGCGCAACTTTCAAGGATGGCGTGCAAGTTATAACTGTCGCGCAAGTCCACCTTCAACACTTGCACGATTCAGTCTTCTTTAAAGCCAAACTTGCACGACTCAACTTATTTTCAACTCATGCCGATTTTGAAACCTAATGGAAACCTGTCGCGCAACTTCAACTCTGGCACACAAGTATCACCAAATCACTTGCACGACTACTAGAGGGGAAACAAACATCTGTTGCGCAGCTCCACCTTGCGCGACCCACCAACACTTGTGCGACTTCAACACCTGCGCGGCGGGAGCTCTGAATTTCTTCAAGTCCAAAGTTCATGTTGAATGAGGAGGGGTGGTCCTCTATTTATAGGCATTCAGATACCCTGTGCGGTGGCACACAAGTCTTCCCTTGGCACGCAGGTCTCGGTGCGCAACCCTTATGTCCTCCTAGACACTTGCGTGACCAACTTCCAATCTTGGGTGACCCTATTTACTTTTCCATATTTTGATTATCAAAACACGATGGTCAAACGGCGCGCAACATTCCAATCCTCTAAGGTACTGGTGTGCAAGTCCTTTCACGTCATGCAAGTCACTTGCGGGACCAAACCAATACTTGCGTGACCCTCTTTCCTTTGCCATATTTTCATGTTCTCATTCTGGAAAACATCAGGCGTGCAAGTTTCTAAGCCTCTAAGGCCTCGGCATGGAAGTCTCTTTTCCAAAAACACATTTCTCCATATTTCATGTTTTGAGGCCCAAAGATTTGGTAAACACTGGGAAATGATGTCATCATCAATACTATTGTCTGCTTGAACTGTATGATCACTTTTCTGGTACACGTTCTGAACTTCCACTGAGGATTGACAACAAACACAAACCATACTCCAATTCATGCATAGAACATCCATGCTTCCAACAATATCCCCCTTTGCGTTTGTTGACAATCAGCAAATAAATTCAATAGATCCACATGCAGACCAAAAAACGCAAGAATCAACTCTGCCAACCCTCTAAGTCTACGTGAGAAATGCTCAGTGTAGAAAACAAGAGATGAGGCTTGAATTGGGATCTCGAGTTCCTGAGTTCCTTCTCATCCTCTGAATCTAAATTTATTCCTTTTGGGATCCTGAGTTCCTGAGTTCCTTCTCCTCCTCTGACTCTAAATTTATTTTTTTCTCCCCCATTGGCAATAAACCCAAAGACCGGTACTAGTTCTTTGTTCATCTCAAACCACACCCCCTGGATAGTATCTCCCCCACAAACCTGCATCACAACCATAAACATAAAAAAAACAGTTAACAAAACTGGGGAGAGGGGTATTGCGTAACCTCTTTATGCACTGGGAGGTGGCTGAACACCGAGGTTCAACCGATGATTCTCAAACAAAGCCGCTAACAGTGGCTTGGTCATGATATCAGCCACTTGCTCATCTGTTCCCACATGATCCATTCTAATCACGCCTTGGTCAACTTTCTCTTTGATAAAGTGATACCTGATTTCAATATGTTTTGTATGAGAATGATGAACATGATTCTTCTTAAGATCAATTGCGCTCTTATTATCACAGTAAATTACCATTGGTTTCTTCACCTCATCACCAATATCTGTCAATTACTTCTTCATCCATAACAGTTGAGTTCATGCCTTTGTAGCGAAGATATACTCAGCCTCAGCAGTACTAAGAGAAGTACTTTCTTGTTTCTTGCTCAACCAGCCAACACATTTATTCCCAATATAGAATGCACCACCACTAGTGGACTTTCTGTCCAAAACATCGCCATCCTAGTCAGCATCAGAAAATGCTGATAATTCACTGTTCTTTCATGCAACAAAGTATAATACACAATTGTGAGTCCCTTGAATATATCTTATGATTCTTTTTACTGCTACCATATGTTCCTCCTTTGTATTACTCTGAAAGAGGGCTGCAAGACATGTGGAAAAGATAATATCTGGTCGTGTCGCCGTCAGGTACAGTAGGCTCCCAATGATCCTCCTGTACGTGGTGGGATCTACAGAGGTCCCATCACCATGTTTCCCAAGTTTAGTTCCAACTGCAATTGGAGTGGACATTGGTTAGAAATCTTGTATATTAAACTTTTTCAGCAGCTCTCTTGCATACTTTTCCTGTGAAATGAATGTGTAATCCTTCTTTTGAGTCACCTGCAGCCCTAAGAAATATGTGAGCTCCCTAATCATAGACATTTCAAATTCTGATTTCTTGTGATTGGAAAATTTGTCCACTGATTTCTGCTTGCTACCACCAAAAATAATGTCATCAACGTAGACTAGAACCATGAATTGATCTCTTGGATAATTATTTACATACTAATTGTGGTCTACTCCGCCTCTTTGGAATTCAAGTTTCTTGAGATACGAGTCCAGTTGGGAATACCATGCTCGTGGTGCCTGATTCAAACCATATAGAGCTTTCTTCAGTTTGCAGACTTTGGTTTCATCAGAACCAAGAAAAAAACCCACTGGTTGTTCAATATAGACTTCTTATTCCAGTACACCATTCAAGAATTATGTCCTAACATCCATCTGGTATACTTTATATCCTCTTTGGAGTTCCATGGCAAGGAAAAGTATGATTGACTCCAATCTATCCACTAGAGCAAAGGTTTATTCAACACCAACACCTTCAATCTGAGAGTATCCTTTACATACCAGTCGTGCTTTGTTTCTGATAACACTTCCACGCTCATCAAACTTGTTTTTGAAGATCCAATTTGTCCCAATCACATAGTGAACTTCGGGTCATGGGACAAGATCCAATGTCTAATTCTTGTCAATCTGATCTAATTCTTCATTCATGGATTTCACCCACGATTCATCCTTTACAGCTTCTTCAAACGAGGATGGCTCCACAATAGATAGAACTGCGGATTGCGTGTTATTCCGCATTCTTCTTGTCTGAGTGGGGGCACTCCTATACCCAATTATATTGTATGGATCAATATTAGCTCTATGATTTCTCCTATGCGGTTCAGTTGCATTCTCTCCAGCCTCAGTTTCTTCTTCTAAGTCAACATCTTGATGTGACTGCTGAGTGTTTTTTATTGCTTCCTCTATTTCTGTATTTGTATTTTCTCCACGTTCAATTTCTTATTCACTTTCTATCACATCAACATATGACGTCCTTGAAGAATTTTTGTTTTTCTATTCAATTATCATAACATCACTTCTTTCCACAATCCTTCCTAAACGCTTGTTGAAACATTTGTAGGCTTTACTGTTCATTGAGTAACCAAGGAAAATTACTTCATCTGCATTGTCTCCATACTTCCCTTGATTTCCTTATTTGTTCCTGATGAATCATTTACTTCCAAATACACGAAAGTATTTTAAAGAGGGCTTTCTTTCATGACATAATTCATATGATGTCTTCGTCTCACCCATAAAAAGTCCTAATTGATTCTGAATATAAACTGCAGCTTCAAAAACCTCTTTCCAGTAATGTCGTGGAATATGACTCTCAATGTGAATAGTTCGTGCCATGTTGTTCACCTGTCGATTCCTACGTTCAACAACTCCATTTTGTTGTGGAGTTCTCACATCAGCTACCTCATGCTGTATCCCATGCTTCTCCAGATAATTTTCAAATTCAATGGATTTGTATTCTCCTCCATTTTCAGATCACAACACTTTGATTTTTCGTCTGGTATCATTCTCAGCGATTCACCGATATGTTTTCATGTAGTCAAGGACTTGTCGTTTCCTATGAATGACCATCACACATGCCATTCTACTATAATCATCTATGAAAAGGACAAAGTACCTTTCTCCATTAGTTCCAGCAACATTTATCGGGCCACATACATCTGTATGAATCAGATCAAGAAGGTGAGATGTCCTTTTCTTCTATGGCTGATATGAACTGCACACCAGCTTCCCACGAATGCAAGCATCACAAGACTTTTCACGGTCACGCTTCAGGTTGAGAATTTCCATGAAAATTCTCAATTTTTATATTTTCTCCATGTCTTGTTGATTGACGTGCCCCAGTCTCCGATGCCAAAAATTGTTTTCTTCTTCAACAGTCATGTAACATACATTTTATTCACTATCAACCTGATACAAGTTGACTTCTGTTCTGCATCCCTTCATAAGTGAATTTCCTGTCTTTACCTCGATGGTGCAACCTTTCTCATTAAAAGTAACTATAAGTCCCGAGTCACAGAGTTGACTCACACTGAGTAGATTATGACCTAGGCCATCTACTTAAAGGACTTGATTCTTATTTAATTCTCCATTAGCTAATTCAGTACTTCCACTCCCTTTGATTTTCAGAGCTCCATCATTACCAAATCGTAATGTACCATCAACCTTCCTCTTGATTTCCGTTAACAGGCCAACATTAACTGTCATATGAGATGAACAACCGCTATCCAGAATCCAGGTACTGTTGTTCTTTGTAGCTTTGAGGGCCACTTCTACAAGGTCGGATTTATCAATCTTATTCCTTTCCTTCCACGAGACATTAGATTGAGTATAGCATACTGATGGCCTTTAAATTATTTCTTCCACGTATCCAGGTTCTTCATAGTCGAAATATTCTTTGAGAGGAGAAAACCTGTTTGAAAAAGAAACACTGTCTTGCTGACGTGACTTGACTTGTCTTGAACATTGGTATGAGGTGTCCATGTCCCTTCTCTGCCTGAAATTAGAAGCCTTATGACCAAAGTTAGAACAACAAAAACAATATCCATAGAAATTTTTTCTTATATAAGAATTAGGATATGAATTTGTTCTCCTTTGTTGAACTCCTATATCTTCTCCATTCATATAGCTTATTGACTCTTCGCAATAAGACATGGTGTGGCCCAGATAGCCACAGAACTGACAATTCATGAGAGGAAATGTCTTTTCACTTGAATTTCTCCTCATACCTTCTTCCATGGGAGAATAGTTAGACTGCCTGTCATTTCTGAATGTTTGAGGATAATTTTCATTTCTCCTTTTAGTTTGGATTGAGGGTTCCTTTTTCAACACTTTAGGAAAAGTTTCAACATGTTCAACTTTCATCTTATATTTCTTTTGGATCTTTTCACTTCCAGTAGTTGATGTCTCAGCTTCATAGCCAATTCCACTCTTTCCCATGCAAGTGGGTTTTTGATCACTCAAGATTTTTCCAACCCCATCTGAACCACACTTGGCTCTCACCAGCAATTCCGCATCTGAGAATCTTCCAAACTGTAATTTCTTCCTTGATTATTTTGGAATTGATTCAGCATCAAGTTTACTCCTAATAGTAACAAATTCCTCCTCAAGACCCTCAATTGTCTTGGATTTTTCTTCTAGTCTAGAGGTGAGGTCATTGATGACCTTTGCCTACTCTTCAATTCTCATCTTGAGATCTACAACATCATCATTGCTTTCAATTATTTTAGGTTGTACCTTCACAAATTTTTCCAGTCGTTCAATTTCAGCTTCAAGTTGATCAATGTATTCAGTTGATTCCTCTACAATTGATTTCCACTTATTTCAAATCTTACATTTAGTCTTAAGCTTACTAACAGCATCCTTAAATTGCATCTCGGGATCTGCACAAGTTTTCAACTGTTTTTCTCCACCAGTATCTTCTGACTTTTCAATAGTGGCCATCATGGAAGCATGGTTCCCAGTTTTGAATTCTGGTTCTTCTTCATCACAAAACTCACTATCATCTTCTTCCTCTTCACAGAAAAAACTCTTCCGTTGCATTTTCTTTCCATATTTTAAGTCTCCCTTTTTGAAAAACCTTATCCAAGGCTTCTCAAAACTTTAATCATCACTATCATCATCATCTATATTTCTTAAGCACTGAGAAGCAATGTTCATGACTTTACCACAACAAAAGCAAGAAAAAGGTAAATTCCCTTTGAAATTCCCTTTCCCCTTCTAGAATTTCTTTGCAATGAGAGAAAGGATTACTTTTTCTTCCTCATATTAACTACTACTATATTTTGAAATTTTTAGTTTATCCATGGCCTTGAATTCAGTTTCCTTGCTCACACGAGTCGTAACATCTTCTGGTTTGACTCTCATTTCATATCCTACCAAGATGCTTAGAAGATCATCCAGAGAAAGTTTCGAAAGATCTCTTTACTCAAGGGCTGACACCTTTGCATTGTACAAGGGTGGAAG
Organism: Viscum album; assembly: GCA_963277665.1. Lineage (NCBI taxonomy): Eukaryota > Viridiplantae > Streptophyta > Magnoliopsida > Santalales > Viscaceae > Viscum > Viscum album. The sequence continues at coordinate 1,185,737,090 of OY728143.1, read as the reverse complement.
TTTTCTCAGTATTTTCTTCATAATGTCAACATCTTTGATTTCTTCTCCTAGGCCCTGAATTGCTCCAACCACTTCAGTAATTCGATTGAAGAAGGAGTCTGCATTCTCATCAAGATGCATCTTCAAATCATCGAACCTATTGTGCAACACTTGACATTTCTCCTCCTTCACTTTTCTATCTCCTTCATAAATGTTTTTGAGTTTATCCCACATGGATTTTTCTGAGGTGCAATTCATCAATTTTAGATAGATCTGATCAAAAAGGGCTGTGGTGAGTGCATTTTGCGCTTTAGAATCTGCATCAAGAATTTTCTTATCTGTGTCAGTCATAGCTATGCCTATTGGATCAGTGACTTGTATTCCTTGCACAGTAGAAAACAGAACTTCTATTCCAAGAGATCTTAGATGAGAACTCATTCTGTTCTTCCAGATCTGGAAATTACTTCCATCAAAGAGAGGGACTCCTCTAACATAAGCTGTATGGTCCATAACGGTAAGTGACAGACCAAAACCCAGTAAACATCCCTCTGATACCACTTGTAGGACCCCGGGGCACCCTGAGAGGGGAGGAGTGAATCAGGGTGACAAATTTTTCTTTTAAACTGAGGATCTTGTTCCCACATTGGTAGGAACTAGTAAAACTTGTATGAAGAATATGATCTGTAATGAAACATTCACATGCAAAGAGATGACACAAAAATTTTTACTTGGTTCACCGCTAAGGGCTACATCCAAGGAGCATACACTGACAAGTTTTCGGGTGTACAAAATTACACTATTCATCACTAGTTGTGGATTACAAAGGTTCATGCACAATCACTATTTCCCAGGATCACTACCTTTACAATTGTTCATGGATAGCTCACTGCGTCCCTCAGGTCACTCCCGTTGACTCCCCCTGGCTCACTGCCGTTGGTGAAGTCCCACTCACTTTATAGATGTGAAGGTCTCTTCATCATTTCTCAATGAATGCATCCTCTAGATTATGTGGATGATCTATTGAAGTCCAACTATCACCCGTGAACTGATCTACAACTTTCATGCAGCACCAAGACAACCGACAAGCCTCAACAGCACCTGGCGCGCAACTCCAAGGTGGCGTGCAACTTTCAAGGACGGCGCACAAGTTATAACTGTTGCGCAAGTCCACCTTCAACACTTTCACGACTCATTCTTATTTAAAGACAAACTTGCGCGACTCAACTTCTTTTCAACTCAACCTAATTTTGAAACCTAATGGAAACCTGTCGCGCAACTTCAACTTCGGCGTGCAAGTATCACCAAATCACTTGCGTGACTATTGGAGGGGCATCAAACAACTGCCGCGCTGCTCCACCTTGCGCGACCCAACAACACTTGCGCGACTTCAACACCTGCGCGACAGGAGCTCTGAATTTCTTAAAGTCTAAAGTTCATGTTGAATAAGGAGGGGTGGTCCTCTATTTATAAGCATTCAGATACCCTGTGCGGCAGCGTGCAAGTCTTCCCTCGGCGCGCAAGTCTCGGCACACAACCCGTCTGTCCTCCTAGACACTTGCGCGACCAATTTCCAATCTTGGGCACCCCTATTTACTTTTCCATATTTTGATGATCAAAAAATGATGGTCAAATAGTGCGCAACTTTCCAATCCTCTATGGTACCGGTGCACAAGTCCTTTCACGTCGCGCAAGTCACTTGTGCGACCAAACCAATACTTTCACGACCCTCTTTCCATTGCCATATTTTCATATTCTCATTCTGAAAAACATCAGGCGCGCAAGTTTCCAAGCCTCTAAGGCCTCAGCACACAAGTCTCTTTACCAAAAACACATTTCTCCATATTTGAAGTTTTGAGGCCCAAAAATTTGGCAAACACTGGGAAATGACGCCATCTTCAATACTGTTGTCTGCTTGAACTGTATGATCACTTTGCTGGTACACGTTCTGAACTTCCACTGAGAATTGACAACAAACACAAACCATACTCCAATTCATGCACATAACATCCATGGTTCCAATATTTAGTGATAATGCATTGGGATCCTTACTAAAAAAATGAGTTAATCATATTTCCAATCATATATATTATACAAAGAACTTGGTGGATGAAAAACTTAAGTATATAACAATGGAGAAATAATTACCATAAGTTACCATTTAAAAGTATAGACCATATATTGTTCTCTCTAAGGTAAAGGTAAAGCAAATCATTCCATATGTTAATATTTGATAACATAAAAGATATAAATCCATGGTTGATTTAGCAGATCCAACAATTTTATGTGTTTTACATTATAATACTGGGTAATATCACCTCTGATTGAAATATCACTAACAACTTGAAAATGATGGAATTTTACCAAATAGATAAATAAATTGATCTTGAGATTGATGATGAGTTTAAGAAATAAAATATCTTTATACCTTTTATAAATTATTATTCATGGTTCGTTGAATTTTAAAACGATTTATAAATATAATAACTATATGTTGTATAAATTAAATGAAAAAAATAAAATAAAATGAAACATAAAGAACTTATGTGGTTTTAGAATAATACCCTACATCCTTGGTGGGGAGAAACAATTCACTATTTATATGGAGGGATACAAATATTTTTGTTACAATTGAGATATGCATTAAATTCCAATATCCAAGTATGTTTTAATGTGTGGAAAAGAAACTTTTCATAAATTATTGAGTTAAAATTGACTTACTTGTGGAATAAAATTTTAATTCCTCTATGTGCACATCATTTCAAAATATTCAACATTTTCATGTCCACATGCATCATATATGAGATATTTATTACTATGAACTTATGATAACCCTTAATAAAAATTTCAATTATGTCTTAACATTACTAATGAATCACATGTTCTTTCATTAATTTTAAGGTTCCTTTGGTCCTCGAACCCAAATCCATTCAAGAAGGGTGTCATTTCCCAATGTAAACCCCCAAAACATCATCACTAAAGTCATATTTTTGAGTTGGTTCCTCAATTTAAATTTTATTCCACTAAAAATTAGACACCTCACATCTAAAAAACCTACCATTATATCACATAAGAATGCTAGAAATGAATTTTAAATAGATGAAAAGGTATATTTTTATTATCATAACTTGTCATTCAAGATACGTAGATATGGTATTATTATCATATATACGTTGATTTTAAAATTTAATAGTATTCTAAATATTTATAATTAATCCAAAATTAAAGAATTAATTTTCCAAATTCAACAATAACTATGATAAAATAGGGTGGATAATTTTCTCCCACTCTTAGTAGTGATTCCAAATTTTACATAGCTCAATCTAATCACTATTAATAAAATAAGAATATAATAAATTTTAATGAAAGTAAACATAACACAATTCTAGATGAGAAAGTGTCTGATATATGGGATATTTATTTGAGGGTTCCCTTTTAAAACCCCTTAGTAACTATATATATCGTTTTTTTCATTGATTACATGTAAAAGCAGGTATATTTCAAAGAAAAAAGAATGAAAAAATCACAATTGGTAAATAAAATTATGAAAAATAATGTATTATATAACTTTAGAATACCCTATTTACTAATTAAGGATTTGTGATAACACTTCAACAAAAAATTGTTGTATAAATTATGTGATGAACTGGCCTAGGTTGACCCATCACATCACCTAAACCAGATGTAAAAAAGTCTTGAATCACTATGTTGATCACCATAGGAAAGATAGAAGATACAATGTGTCCTTCATAACTATTAAGAATTATTTTAACCTTAGAAACAGACTAATCACAATTTTTTTGGTAATTAACCAATTTGGGGTGACTTGAAATATCACCCCAGATGGATTTCCACTAGTTCCAAAGAGTGTTCCAATTCAGCACGGGCCGAAGACATGAATTTGGGTATCAACACATACCACCATGGGAATTATTTCACTTTAAAATCACAAAACAACATGTCTCAAGTATAAAAATATAAGATAAACAACCATATTTCATCAAGGAATAAATGGTGCACAACCATGAGATATAAAAAACTATTCCATAAGGTTAAACTTGGAAATAAACCAAAACCAAGTCTCCATGGACCATCCATTACTACCACCAAAAACCACCATAAGAGAGACATATACAATGTAAATTTATCAAGATATATGATATATTTCCCTTCTACATGAAACATTAAAAACACAATCTATATATTCTCAATGGAAAATACAAGGTGTGAGGGAAACACCAATAATAATACAATAACGAATATGAAAAATTTCTATCACCATGAAACTATTATTTATAGTTTTTTAAAAAATATTTTTCATAAAGAAATTTTATTTAAAAATATATTCAAAAAATACCCTTCGATTTCCTTTAAAACAATCTTTATTCAAATAAAACATTAATATTCAAAAATTTCATGATAGATAACTAAAGGGAAATAATCAAAATATTAATAAGATTAATATGTTAACATCATTGTATGAAGCACGACAATTTTTAATGAAACAATGTACAATGATAAAATAGGATCTAGTACGTGGGAATACATAACTAGGACACACATGGAAAACTTTCAAACATAATCAAGAATCCAAAAGATAATCATCCACACCATAGTCAATCATTAACACAACAAAAACAACTAATGGTTTCACACTCACTATGGTTTTCATATGTACATAACCCAAGCCACCCAAGGTTCCCATGTTTTTTGTTTTCACAATAAATTCAAGTAAAACATGATCACAATTTTATAAATGTTTATAGGAAATGAATTACTACTCCCATTCCTGAAAACCCATTTATATTGAAACCCTCTTTCTGAAATATTAACAAACACATGATGTATATAAAACTATTTTTAAATAAAAAACCCTCTTAAACCATTTTCCATGCCCTAAAATACGAGAATGCATAAACTGTCCAGAATTGATATCAAATCAACCCTTTTTTTAACGACCTAGGCTTGACGTACATGGACATTACTTTAATTTTTACGAATACATAATAAATTACTAAAATAGACATCTAATTACCATATTTATTTAGTTACTTTTCAAACTTGGAATATATTATTCTAATTTGGTGAATGGTCTTTAATATTTCATATAAAGATCATCCAATTTAGTTTTCCTAGAAGAAACCATTCATTAAATCCCAGGGAAAGGAAATCACATGAAAAGGCTGAGCTCATATTGTTAGGAAGGGTAAAAAGAGATATAAATAATATCATAGTCATGATACAGATGAACATCACATTTGAAAATATTATCATGCATATGAAAGATCATGATATCATGTCATCAGATAAATCATAAAAGTTCAAAAACAATCAATAAACATATTCCCAAAAGTTATAACACAAGACATGGGAATTTTGGCATGCACATAAGTATAGAAAATAATTTCATATTAGTAAAGTCATATTTCTAAGACCATAATATGGGACAACATACATTAATGAACCAAGTTCACACCTCGTTACATCTCTTTATTATTGAACTGGGTTTTCATCCCATTTAACCCTCTATTACTGAACCAAGATAATATACCATTTCAGCCTTGTCTATATCAAGAGATAAAAATATTTACCCAATAAATTGGATGAAGATATAGGTCACACCCATTTCATAATGAAACAATTAAAATGTGTTCCATAAAAAACATAAATCATTCATCATAACATAACCCAAGGAATAAAATGGGTTTCTTAAATATCATTACATCATAACATATTCTTTGTAGATAAAACGGATTTCATAAATATCATTCTATCATAAGAATAATAAAACCATAGAAATATTAGGGAAAATATAAAAGAAACATAACCCTATTAAATAATTACATTGTAGATGGAAAATAATTATTATAGAATACTTGAAAATAGTTATTGAAGAAAAAAATCCTTTCTTCTCTGAAAATGTTTTCTTTTCCTAGATATACGAGAAATTTTAGTTGAATAGAATTTCATTGAAAATATGCTTTTAATATTGTAAGGCATGATTCAATGAAATAAATAATTATGAAATAATAATATTATATTCATACCTTCTAAGTTAAAATAAACCATTCTTCACAATCTTTGCCGAAAAGTAAAAAAAGTACCTCATTAATTAAACAAAAAATAATTACATTCATTATGTTTCGTAAAAATTAACCAATTGATAAAATTTACTCTAAAAAAATTGAACAATAATATAAATATTATACTTTAATATATTTTTAGGAATCATAGATATGGATGATAAATACATTGTTGTAAATACTTATATATAAACAATCTCGGTTAACAATGAGATTGCGACATTATCGCTTACCTTAGGCATGATATACCATGTATGTTTCCTAAAATCATTTATAATGATTTAAATATTGTCATTGAATTATTTTAGAATAATATAAATTTTTATTATTTCTTTTATTCTAATATTATCATATGTTTGTTAATAACATTTCATTATTACATGTTATTTAGATATTAACTGCTTCATTTTCTTATGCATGTTTTGTCAAATATGTTCTGGTTTTACTTATTAGGATATATTTATAAAAATTTAAAAATTATATTAATATAATATATATCATATTTATTCATTATATACATTTATATAATATTATTTAATGTATATCATGTGGAATGAATCACATTTCATCGTGGATATTGTAGGTCATACATACACTCAAATGATGATATCATTCCCATAATTGTGAAATGGAATGGAAGTGGATGGTATATATTTTGTTCCAGAATCAATATCATGTTATAATAATAATATATAGTTATTATTTCTATAATTATACCCTTCTAAGTAAGGAAGTGGTGAAAAACATATTACACAACTGCGTGGAGACAATAATCCATACACACACACGTGATTCTTTTTTTTCATTGGATGGATAGAATGTGGAATATGGTTGTTCCATAATAATGATAAAATATTAGTATATAAGTGATACTGTATTTACTAAATTATAATGAAAAAAACTCATGAATATGAAGTAAACGAATAAATAAGTTTGAAAGAATCAGTGGAGGAGATTACCTCTACATCGACGAGCTCTAACAAGTTCTCCTCTTCAAGCACAAGATTTGGTATTTGTATAAGACCAGAACCTATAGAATGTGATTATAGTAGGTGATAATGGAAATGGTCCGGGGATGAACATGATTTATTTCTCAAGGTGAATTGATTAAGTGAGTTAGGATGTGCACTTTTATAACTGATGTGAGGGGAACATTTTGGATTCCCCCCAAAAGATAATTTATAATAAAGTAAAAAAACATCGAAAAAACACAAAAATATCCTAGTTTTGAATATGAGATGATATAAGTTTATAATATCATCAAAAAATTAACTTTTAGACAATTTTATCTATCAATTTAAACCTTATCATTTGAATTAACACTTTCTTATTCTATTTAATTGTAACTAAGCTAACAAGTATTTAATTATTAAAAGTGTGAAATATTTACTTATTTGATATCAAATAGAAAATAAATGAATAATTAAGAACATTTTAGACTGTATAATAAATATTATCTATTTTAAAAAATGTTTTATGATTTTTAAACAATTTAATAATATATTATTATGATAAACAACCAATAGTGTCAATTTCGACATTATTCAATTAATTGATTATTAAAAAAATAAATACAATAAGTTAACTTAAAATAAAATATTTTAGTATATTTCTAAGAGTTAAAGGTCATATATATGTTTTGGATATATTAATTAAACAAAATTATATTTATTATAATATTTTTAATAACAATTATTTATTATCTCCATTAATAAAATAATTACTACATCAGTTTTTTGTAATTATTTGATATTCTTAATAATGAATAAAAAATAAAAATAAAATTAATTTATAAATTTAAATACTCTATATTTCATAATAATACATATACTCGAATATATTTCCGGAAAATCCTATAATAAAAATGTTATATTTTTTAAAACTTCAAGGTGACAACTTTAATTTCTATTTAAATAAAATATTATAAGTGTCATAATATATTACACATGGGTACAAATGGTAAATAACTAGACCATTACATGATTATGGTCGAGATATAATTTAATAATAATATTTGGTCAAGTGGTTTGGCTTTTAATGGTTATTATTATTTTAATAATTATTAATTTACTGATTTTTCATGTACTAAATAATTGGTACATCATCAATGTATAAGTCTTTAAGATAATTACCTATTTCCTAAAATTTACAAATAAATTACCATGATAAAAAACTTTTTATATTTTAAAATAGTTTTTATAGTCTAATTTATCTCTTTTATAACCTTATTTTAAAATAGATATAGTCCTTAAAATTTGAGTAAGATGTATTTAACTTTTATTTAAATAAAATAAATTGAATTTCCTAATCTATTCCAAGTTGATTCCAAATGATTACATTTCAACCAAATGAATATTTATGTCGATAAAAACTCATAAAATTATATTAAGAAATGTTTTAGGATAATTTTATAAGATTATATTTACCCTTAATTACCCGATTTACCCTTCTACCGAATTAATTAAAATTACCGAAGTTACTATTAAAAATACACAAAAATAAAAGAATGATATTTACACAATTCAGAACTACTAATTATAAATATGGAATCATTTTTTAAAAATTAAAAAAAATCATATTTTCAGTAATTAATTTAAAATTAATCCTATTACCTGAATGAGAAAACAAGTTGTAAAAGTTAAATCATTGCAAAAGATTGAAATGTTTTTATATAAAAATAAAATTTAAATTAATGAAAATGGAATAAAGTATATTAAATTAGTCAAATATAATATATTAATATTTTAAGACCATTAAATATTATAAGTTAAAAATTTAAATTATTTTGATGACTAATGTTGTTTTCAATTAAAATTTAGTATATTTATAATATTCATCAAAACATTAAACTTATCAGAAAAATATAAAAAATTCATCAAAAGTAAACTTTTATATCCTGATTCCAAAGAAGAATTTTATTTTTTCAAATATAAAATAAAAATTAGTCAAAAACAAGATTTTAAATTCTTTTCCCACCATAAAGAGTAAAAAATTCATTTTTTATAAAATAATTCTTTTATATAAGAATTCAAATTTACTCTTATATCATATCTATAAGACAAATAAGATTAATTTAAGACATTATATTGAATATATTAAATATATATCTCATTAATAAAATCTATTAGGAAGGATTTTATTATTTTATAGACTCACTTATTTATATTTAAATAGTTTTTCAGAAAAACCATTCCCTTTATTTAAAAAGGTTTTAATTTCTATTTATAATTAATTTACCACCAAATAATTAATTATATATACATGTGTGAAGAATATTTTAGTAATTTATTTAATACTATTCATACTCCCCCTAAAAATGGCTAGGTTAGAAGGTAACATAATAATATTGAGTTCTTTTCGTAAAATCAGTATTGAAAAAAATGAATTCTATCAAAATAACCTAAAATTATGTGTAACACAAGATAAGAATAGAATTGTGTACACCCCAAGATAATCCATTATTGCATCTAATGAAAGCATATATCAGGGTAGCATACAACATGACACATCAAAGAAATATATAAAAAATATTTCAAAACAATATTGTGGTGTTACATTCTACCACCCTTAAAATAAATTTCTCCTTTGAAATTCATCTGGATTATAAAAGTATTAATACATGAATGTTTCTGTCATAGAAACCAAATTCCTAAAAATGAAGAATAAAACTTCATTTTAAAAAGGAATGTTAGAAACAAAAATGTTACCCAATGTAACTCATAACTATGTTTCTACATAAGAGAACACATGAAAAGATTTCAGCATAGAGGAAAAGTATAAATAATCACAAAGAGTGATAAATATCACTGATTAAAAGAAATTATGTTATTTATAGAAACTAAAAAATAATATAACCATAAAATAAATAATTTTGAAAGAGGCCATTAATATTAAAATATTGATGGTAATATGACTCACATTTACATCATGATACCTTTTCCAAATGATGAATAATTTTCATGAGAAGATATACTTACATGATTTTAGTACAATCTCACCATTGGTCGTGCCTTGAACAATTTCCACTTCATCTATTATTTAACAAAATGAAGATATATTTTTCATTCCTAAAGCGTTAACAGTTATTGTGATCTATAAATAAAATGATAGTTCATTCCATCTTTCGTTATCATAACAATAATGTTAAAACTTGTTATCAAATATGCATAATTCCATATATGATGTGATAATACATTTTTCTAACAAAATGCATCTAAATATTAACGTCAACTTTCAATAAATATATTACCTTTCAATCCTTATAAAATATAAAAATACAAAACTATAGAATGTGGAGAAATTAATCAATATAACATTTCTCTCCCAAATATCACAAATTATCTCTTATTGGTAACATTAAAATCAGGTGAATTACTTCATCATGTATTCTCTCGAAACATGGAAATAACCTAAATTACCATAAATCCTTATTTAAAACATGCATGTTTCTTTATTCTAATGTTTATTGGATATAATTATTATGTATAATTTTTTTTAAAAATCATCCATGATAGCATAACCCACATGTCAACAAATCCTTAATTATTATCATACAATTAATCATATCCAACTTATCTTTATCCAAGATATATAAAATTTTATCCACATCTTGATCACATTAATGGTTACCTTACCTTAATTAAAATATTACCTTTCACTTAAATTACTATTAAAAGTATTCATCACCATTCACATTGTCCTTTTTAATCCTAAATGAAAAACTTATACTGAAAATACTTATACAAAATCCTTGAATTCAAACACATATACTCTTCAATAATCCAACTTTATTCTTAACCCATTACTCATGCTTTATTATTTTATTAATTCCAAGAATATGATTTGTTTATCCTGAATTAAGGTTCATGAACCTTAATATTAGTAAGCTTCTTATTTTTAAGCTTAATAATATCATTAGATCATCCTATACCTTTAACATCTCTTTTGCAGTCTCTTTATCCTCAGTTATGTAACCAAAATCGTACCACTTGCCTGATCTCTTCATGATATTTAATCTTTTGACATATAATTTCCTTACCTTCCACTTCTAAAAAATTCAATGTTAACTATTTTTTTAGTTTTGGATATTGAGTACGACTAGAAATAAAATTATGATAAATACTTATCATAGAGGAAAAGCCCATAATTAAGAGAAAATACTTATAATATTTAAATCTATGATATCTTAGTTTTAATCTAATGTTATTCATGATCGTTAATAATATTCTAGGACTGTAACCTAAAAATAGACTTATCCTCAAGATATCCCAGGACATATCTTTGGAAATATCTATAGTGATCTCACTAAAGTGTTCACATCCTAGTTTCCAATGTTTGACTAAATCTTCCCTTTGATACCAACTATAATGAACCAGGATTAACATACATGGAAATTACATTAAATTTGTGGTATAAATAATAAATTACACAAAAGACCCCAAAAGACCATATTAGTTTAGTGCCATTTGAAAATGGAAAACATTCTTCAAATTTGGTGAAAGGTCTTCAATATATCCCTCAATGATCATCCACATTTGTTTTCCTACCTAAAACCATTCTATATATCATGGGGAAAATAAATCATATGAAAAGGGCGAGATCAGTTGATTAGTAAGGGTAAAAAGGGAGATATCAATAATATCATAATCAAAAGACATAAGAACCTAACATTTGAAAATATTATCCTGTATATGAAATATCTTGATATCCTTTTATGGGATAAATCATAAAAGTTCACAATGAAACAATGAACATATTCCTAAAATTCATAACATAAGACATGGAATTTTCGGCATACACATAAGAATAAAAAATCATTTCATAAATGTCAAATATCATTTCCAAGTCCATCATAGAGGACAAAGTCCATTACTGAATTGTAACATCCCAGATCCGGGTGCCATGCAACGGGTTCCCTGAACCCAGTTCGCCACGTGACCTTAAGCGCATTTCCCCAAATGCCAGAGGGTGCCAACAAGAAGCGAGGGCCCAGGTCTGATAGTGGGGAAACTATGCCCTCATTTGTCAAAGTGTAACGCATCAGAATACAAAATAAACATACAACAACAACTGAAGCAGTAACAGTATATATAACTGAAATGGATAACTGATAACAAAAAGGGAAACCACCAGTCATATATATATGAAGATGCAGCATGTCACTATTCTACAAAATAGCCAGAACATGTTACACTACAATAAAATACATTACAACTGAAATAAAAGTACAAAAAACATAACAGAACAACCCGCAGCATCACGAGCCCATGCTCAGTCCCATGCTCTCCTACACCCCAGCAGTAATCAAGTACCTATATAAGGAACCTTTCCCTTATCCACACCTATAGAAACGTAATCTGTTTGGGCAAAAAAGCATGACCCAAACAGGGTGTGAGAAATAAATTCACAGTAGGCACCCACCAAAGGCCCGTGCCCAACTGTGTGAAAGAATGAAACAATAGTGTGCAGTAATAAAAAGCAATAAAGTAAGAAGTACTGAAAGTAACTAACTAAACCAGTTACATTTCCATTTTCATATCCATTTATTCATTTAATTTAAAATATCACAAAAGTGAATATTCTATGAAAATAGCCAATGTACTCAGACACGTAAAACTCCTACCCTTGGGTAAAGAGAATCCAACACAAGAATCTTCTCACAGGCATAGGAAATATTGCACACAGGCGTAAGAAGTGTCGCCCACAGGCACAGAATCAACTGCCCACAGGCACAGAAGAAGTTTCCCACAAGCTAAGTAGTACAACACCCACAGGCTAATCACAACACTTCCCTCAGGCTAATAGGTAACCAGGCCATGCCCAACATGTAAATAAACATTCACAAGCAATTCCTCTCAAGCCAATTCTTCAATCATTACTTTAGAGGCATACCCATGAGTATCCTGGCCAAATGGCTAAATAGAGGAACGCGCCCCCGGGGTGGTCCTGGATCCAAGAACCGATCCCAAACAACAGTTTTACAACTTTATTTAATCACCTATACAATTCTAAGTTTTAAAATAGCCACGACCTCAGCCGTACGACACCCCAATATGGGTTCGTAGCTGAAAAACACACAAAAACGCATGATAGTTGGAAAATAAACACCAAGGAACCTACCTTTAACGCCACAGAATGTTATATGAGGATGTCGATTCCAGAAACGCCCAAGAATGACATAGTTCTAATGAAGATGAAAACCCGTTCAAATGTAAATAACTTTCCCTCATGAAAGAATTGGTAATAACGACTTAAGGAGAGTAGAGGGCATACCCGCGCGGTTCCAACGAGATTGTCCGAGGCTGAAATGGATTCCCGAAGAACGCTCGGTGGATCTCCAAAGCTCTGGACTTCCTCTCCTGAGCCCTCTTCCTGTTCTAAGCCTTCCCTGTGAACAGGGGAGGCTACTGCCCATTTTAAGCGAAAAAAAATGTACACAGTGTGTACTTCCCATTTTTAAACTGTTCCTCTAGCGGCTTCCTGCCAGCATGGCACTGTTCATCTGCCGACATGACTACACGATGTGTCTTCTTGAGTACACGGTGTGTTCTATCGCACAGCTGGCCACCGCCTTACTATTTGCCTGTTGACTGACTACACGGTGTGTAAGGGACCACTACACGACGTGTAGTTGGTTCCTACACCCTTCATTTCCGACATGGCCACACGCCCCATTTACTCATCCCACACGGCCAAAATTACACGACTTGTACTTCCAAATTTTGGGATTTTTCCCCATTTTCCTTATTTTCTCAAAAAAACATAAGGAAATGAGAAAAGAAGAAACCCGTAACTCAAAATAAGAACCGAGTTGTTACAAACTTCCCCCTTAAAGCAATTCATCCCCGAATTGTCCTTCCAAGGGTGGAGAAGATAATACTGAGAATAATTCTGGCCACTGAGCATGTACGTTGGTCTCCCGCTCCCAGGTTTCATCCTGCACTCGGCCATGCTACCATTGCACCTGTACGAGAGGAACTGACTAGCATCAGAGAACCTTCGGGCACCTATCAACGATACAAATCGGATGCTCCTCAAAGGACGCATCTACCTGAAGCTAAAACTCCTCAGGCTGAAAAATGTTAGACGAGTTTGAATGATAGCGGCGCAACTGAGATACATGGAAGACGTCATGCATGGTCCAGTACCTCTGAGGCAACTGCAACCGATAAGCAACCGGCCCAACTCTATCCGGAATCTCAAATGTCCCCACATACCTCAGTGAAAGTTTACCCTATCTCCTGATCCACTTGTGTCCCAGCCTCGGCGAAACACGCAAGAAAACCTGATCCCCGACCACGAACTCTAAAGGTCATCTGCGACGATCAACATAATACTTCTGACGAGACTACGTGGTAGCCATCCGCTTCTGAATCAACTGGACTTGCTGAGATGTCTCCTGCACGAGACGTGGTCCCAGTAAAGCTGCCTCACCTACCTCTAACCAGCACAAGGGTGATTGTCCTGGCCTACCATATAAAGACTCGTATGGTGCCATCTCAATAGTTACCTAAAAACTATTGTTATAGGAAAACTTGACTAGGGGTATATGCTTCTCCCAAGAGCCCCCAAATTCTAGGACGCATGCACACAACATGTCCTCAAACACCTGTATCGTACACTCTGACTGGCCATCAGTCTGAGGATGGTAAGCGGTGCTCAGAAGCACTGGTGTACCCAGTTCCCTCTAAACACTCTGCCAGAAATGAGACGTAAAACGGGCGTCCCTATCTGAAATGATAGAACGAGGAACCCCATGAAGACGGACAATCTCTCATATATATAACCTTCCGAGCTCGTCAATACTGAAGGTCTCCTTTATCGGAAAAAAGTGAGATACCTTTGTTAGTCTATCCATAACAACCCACACGACATCATTACCTCGAGGTGACCTCGACAAACCAGTCACAAAATCCATCGTGACATCATCCCATTTCCACTCCGAAATGGGTAACTTCTGTAATAGTCCGGCTACCCTCTGATGTTCTTCCTTCACCTGCTGATAGGTGGAACACCTCATAACAAAACCAACTACCTCTCTCTTCATGCCCGACCACCAGTACTAACGTCTCAAGTCTCAGTACATTTTGGTAACTCCGGGATGAACTGCCCAAGTTGAAGCATGAAAATCCCGCATCATCTCCTCACGTATATCCCCTGGAACCCACAATCGTCCATGGAAATGCAATAACTCATCATCGCCTATCGTCCAACCAGGAGGAGGGTCCTCACTTTCCACCGACTCCCATATAACTAGGACTTATGAATCAGATAGTTGTCTCATATTCACTCTATTAAGGAGGGTAGAAGTCACAGCTAAAGATGAAAGATAAGTTTGTCCGTGACTGTTGTGCACCTCCAAATGCATCTCAGAGAACAAATCCATAAGCTTCCACTCGCCACTGGCCTCCTGCACTGCCTGTATCTGAGTCTTCTTGCTCAGTGCATCGGTTACTTCATTACCTTTACCAGGTGTATAGGAAAGATCAAAATCAAAGGACTGAAGGTATTCGACCCACTTTCTCTGCCTCAGCTTCAAGTCACGCAGAGTAAAGATATACTTGAGACTTTTGTGGTCGGTGAAAACCACAAAATGTTCTCCCAACAGATAATGTCTCCAACAGCGTAACACATGCACAACAACATCCAACTCTAAATCATGTGTCGGGTAATTCCACTCATGTGGCCTCAACTTCCGAGACTCGTACGCAAAAACTCGATCACCCTGAATCAACACTACTCCCAGCCCAATCCCTGATGTGTCACAGTAAACTGTATAGCTCTTCCCTGGCTCGGGGAGTATTATGATCGGTGCTGATGTCAACCTTCCTTTCAAGTCCTGAAAGGCTATCTCACAAGCTTCAGTTCAAAAGAACTTCACACCCTTCTTAGTCAAACCCGTCAACGACGCTGCTAAGCAGGAGAAGTCCTGGATGAAACGTATGTAGTAACCAGCCAGCCCTAAGAAACTCCGTATCTCAAACACGTTCTTTGGATGCTCCTAGGAAACTACTGCTCTCATCTTCCCTGGGTCCATGATAACTCCTGCCTCTGAGATGATATGACCCAGGAAGTGAATCTGGTCCATCCAAAAGTGGCACTTTGAGAGCTTAGCATATAGATGATTCTCTCTCAGTGTACTCAATACGATCTCAAGATGGGTGGTATGGTCGTGTCGAGTGTGAGAGTACACCAAGATGTCATCCACGAATACTACCACAAAAGAATCCATATAGGGATGGAACACATGATTCATCAGATCCATGAAAACCGCTGGCACGTTCGTGAGTCCGAACAGCATAGTCGTATACTCTTATAGACCATACATGCTCCTGAAAGCCATGAGAGGTATATCAGATGGTCTAACACGCAGCTGATTATATCCTAATCTCAAGTCAATCTTCAAGAACACTCGTGATCCACGAAGTTGATAAAAAAGATCATCAATCCTCGGAAAGGGATATCGGTTCTTAACTTTCAACTAGTTCAGCTTCCGATAATCCACACAGAGTCTGAGAGTACCATCCGCCTTCTTTGAAAAAAGGACCGGAGAACCCCAAAGAGAAGTACTGGGTCGGATAAAACCCTTTGCCTATAACTCATCTAATTGCCTCTTGAGCTCCTGCAACTCATGTGTAGCCATCCTATAAGGAGGAATGGACATCGGTACTTCTCCTGGCACAAGCTCAATAGAGAAATCCACCTCTCACTCCAGAGGTAGACCAGAAAAGTCGTCCGGGAAGACATCCCTGAAACGATAAACCACTGGAGGGAAATCCATCTGACAAGTCCCCTGATCATCCAGATATAAGCTCGCAATCTGGGCTGTGACTCCACCTCGTCCATGATGCTTTGGTAGCTCGACTCACCTGAACATCCCAGTCTACCTTTTATAGAAACTCTCCACCCTCTGGTGACGTGAAACACACCCTGCGACGATAGCATTCCACAAAGGCTCGAAAGGGAACCAACCAATCCATCCTGAGAATGACGTCATAAACTGTCATCTCTAAGACATAGAGGTCCCAAGGTAAGTGACACCCAACAACCTAAAGGGGGCACTCCTTGCACTGACACACACTAACCATTCTAGTCCCCAACAGAGTGTCTAGCGTCATGATATCAGAAAAAGTAGAAACACCGAGCCCAAGGATCTCCATAATGGGTACAGATATGAAACTATGTGTAGCACCCGTATCGAAAAGTACTGAAGATAAGATAGAAGCTATTAGAATAGTACCTTCGACTGTAGAAGGTCCAGGATCCTGCTCTTGCTGGGTCTATTGCACTGCGTATGCCTGCCCAGTGCCGCGGCCCTGCGACACAGCCTGGCTACCCTGAGCTGTCCCGCCCTGCTGCCTCTGAGATCCTGGTGTCTGGCTACCATGACCATGACCACCATCTCTACATGCATGCCCTGGCGTATTCCAGTTCTCTGACTGGTAAGAAGCTGCTGGTCCTGCTCCCACATGCAGAGTCTATACAGAACCCCTTTCACTAGCCATCGGTAGAAATGCCCTGCAAAAAATGCTACAGATGTCCCATCCTGCCGCAAGATCGACACTCCACTGGGTCTCGTGGACACTATGACCTCTTGTGACCCTCTCTACCACACTGGTAGCACATGACCTGGACACCTGAATCATTCTTCTGACTGGTACTACCACCCTGAGAGAAGTCCATCTGTCTTTTCCTCTTACCAGCAGAAATAGTACCAGTAACTGGTGCTGAACTACCCTGGCCCACACTACTAGATTCCAGTAGGTTCCTCTCTAAAATCAGCGCCTATTTCACAATAGCATGTACAGTAGGCAACCTGAAAACATTTACCAGCTCTCAGATGTCATAATGAAGACCATCCTCGAAGCATCTGGCTCTCAGCGTCTCATCGCCCACCAGAACGGGTGCAAATCGCTGAAGCTCGGTGAAGCGAGCAGAATAGTCCATCACCGAAATAGCGCCCTACTGCAGATTCATGAACTCTCGAGCTCTATCTGCCCTCAGCGTATCTAGGAAGAAGAAGTCATAGAAGGCTGCCTAAAAATCCTCCCACGCCATGTCTCTGTGATGCTCTCTCTGGGTGGTAACATCCCACCACCTCTTGGTGGAATCACGCAGCATATAGGTCGCGAGCTTGACCCTCCGCCCTGGAGGCGTCTCAAGATGCTCTAAAATTGTCTGCATCGACCCCATCCAAGACTCCGCAGCCTATGGCCCGCCATCCCCTAAAAATGTCGGCGGATGCTGCTGCTGGAATATATGTTTCAGCTCATCCATAGATGTGGTAGCCGGTGGTGCTCCCTGAAAGGTCTGCATGAACCGCATAAAGCCTTCACGGAACTGTGCCTCCGTGCCCGTGTCTGGTATAACAGCTGGCGCTGCATATGGCTCTGCTAGAGGATCCATTGGTATCCCATGGCCCACCATCTCTAGAGTATACTCGTTGCCACTCTCCTGGCGAACAATGCGTGGTTGTCTCAGCGGAATGACACTACAAGGTCAAAAACACGCCTTAGATTCAAGATTATCAACGACCGAAAACGAAGAAACCCAAAAGGGAACAATAGGAATAAGGAATTCAAAATTTAAAAAACAAGACTACACGGCATGTATACAGACTACACGGTGTGTACTTGACTTTCCTTCCCCTGCCCAGGTCCTTCTTCATGGCTAAGCCACATGACTCCCATTTTAACAAAACTACACGGCGTGTATATAATCTACACGACGTGTATGGTGTTATTTCCAACTGCCCGTGTCGCTTGTGACACGGATGACCACTCTGCTTGACACTACATGGCGTGTTACACCCGAAAATGGTGTGTACACTACCCCACTTTCCCAGCCACACGACTAACTCCACATGGTCTGTCCTCGGACAAGACTACACAACATGTCCCATAGGTACACGACGTGTACTAGACAAGCTCCACCGACCCGTGTTGTTAGTTACACAGCCGGATACATGGCTCAACCTACATGGAATGTTCTATGTACACACGGCGTGTATACGAAGGGATTTACCCAACCTGTGTTGTTAGTTACACGGTCGGGTCCCCAGTTCACACTACACGACGTGTTCTTCATTGACACGGCGTGTTCAAGAAACGACTCCACCGGCCCGTGTTTGTTAGTTACACGGCCGAGTCTTCGGGTTAACACTACACGATGTGTACTTCCGATACATGGCGTGTTCACCCCAAAAATTTCCCCTTCCCTGTGTCTCCGCCCACACGATTTGTGACACAAGGAGAGACTACACGGCGTGTACTCAAAAAGTTTATTTTTCTTCCCGAACAGAAGAACATACATGGCATGTCTAAAGTACTACACGGCGTGTATACTGGGTTTCCAGAAGGTATGCCTCATAAACTCCTCTGAAACCCAGAAAATACCGCCAAACAACACCTAAGTGTCAAATTTCAATCCGTGAGGGCCCATACACCCCACGAATCAAAGTTTGACATCTTATCTGTGTTATAACAAAATAAACAGTCAATGATCCACCAAATTCCGGTAAATGGGGGCCCATACTCCCCAAAAACCAATGTTTGGCGTCCATTCTATAAACATGCTCACACAATAATACCATATCACATAGCAGGTATTTATCAAAGCAGCTATCACAACAACATTCTTTTCTAGAACAACAACTATCACAACAACATGCAATTTCTAATACACCTACACGGCATGGAACTATGCATGGCATGTGATTTCTAGCATGTGCCTAAATGATGCAAGAGATGGAATACCCTCATCTCATCGGGTTGTAGCTAAATATAACCCAAGGATAAAATATAACCATCACAATCACAAGTGAGTCACCCTTCGGCGAAAACAAATCAACTGTAAAATTTCAAAATCAATAAAATTGCAATACAAGGTAACTTGGATTTTCCCTGTACATGGGTTAGATACTCCCGAGCATAGCTTATTACCAACTACCATTCCCGTCCTATCCCTGACTAAGGCTCCAAATATTAAGTCAAAGAAAAGAACCCCTTTGATACCACTTTGTAACATCCCGGATCTGGGTGCCATGCAACGGGTGCCCCGAACCCGGTTCGCCACATGACCTCAAGCGCATTTCCCTAAACACCAGAGGTTGCCGACTAGAAGCGAGGGCCCAGGTCTGATAGTGGGGAAACTATGCCCTCATTTGTCAAAGTGTAGCGCAACAGAATACAAAATAAACATACAACAACAACGGAAGAAGTAATTGTATATATAACTGAAATGGATAACTGATAACAAAAAGGGAAACCAACAGTCATATATATATGAAGATTCAACATGTCACTATTCTACAAAATAGCCAGAACATGTTACACTACAATACAATACATTACAACTGAAAAACAAGTACAGAAAATAGAACAGAACAACCCAAAGCATCACGAGCCCATGCTCGGTCCCATGCTCTCATACACCCCAGTAGCAATCAAGTACCTGTATAAGGACCCTTTCCCTTATCCACACTTGTAGAAACGTAATCTGTTTGGGCCGAAAAGCATGACCCAAACAGGGTGTGAGAAATAAATTCCTAGTAGAAACCCACCAAAGGCATGTGCCCAACTGTGTGAAAGCATGCAACAACAGTGTGCAGTAGTAAAAAGCAATAAAGTAAGTAGTATTGAAAGTAAATAACTTAACCAGTTACATTGAAATTTTAATATCCATTTATTCATTTAATTTAAAATATCACCACAGTGAATATTCTACGAAAATAGCCAATGTCCTCAGACACGTACAACTCCTACCCTTGTGTAAAGAGAATCCAACACAAGAATCTTCCCATAGGAATATAGATATTTCCCACAGGCATAAGAAGTGTCGCCCACAGGCATAGAATCAACTGCCCACAGGCACAGAAGAAGTTGCCCACAGGCTAAGTAGTACAAAGCCCACAGGATAATCCCAACACTTCCCTCAGGCTAACAGGTAACTAGGACATTCCCAACATGTAAATAAACATCCACAAGCAATTCCTCTCAAGGAAATTCTACAATCATTACTTTAGAGGTATACCCATGGGTATCCTGGCCAAACGGCTAAACAGAAGAACGCACCCCCGGGGTGGTTCTGGATCCAGGCACTGATCCCAAACAACAGTTTTAAAACGTTATTTAATCACCTAGAAAATTTTAGGTATTAAAATATCCACGACCTCAGCGGTACGACACCCCAATATGGGTCCGTAGCTCAAAAACACACAGAAACACATGACAGTTGGAAAATAAACACCAAGCCACCTACCTTTAACGCCAACGAACATTATATGAGGACGTCGATTCCAGAAATTCCCAAGAACGACGTAGATATGAAAAAGAAGAAAACCCGTTCAAACGTAAATAAATTTCCCTCATGAAAGAATTGGTAAGAACGACTTAAGGAGAGCGGAGGGCTTACCCGTGCGGTTACAATGAGATTATCCAAGGCAGAAACAGATTCCTGACGAACACTCGGCGGATCTCCAAAGCTCTAGCCTTCCTCTCCCTTTCCCTCTTCCCGTTCTAAGCCTTCCCTGTGAACAGGGGAGGATCCTGCCCATTTTATGCAAAAAAAAAACAATGTACATGGCGTGTAATTCCGAGTACACAACGTGTACTTCCCATTTTTAAACTGTTCCTCTGGCGGCTTTCCTGCCAGCGTGGCAATGTTTATCTACCAACATGACTACATGACGTGTCTTCTTGAGTACACAGCGTGTTCTGTCACACAGCTGGCCACTGCCTTACTATTTGCCTGCCGACTGACTACACGACATGTAAGGGACCACTACACGGCATGTAGTTGGTTCCTGCACCCTTTATTACCGACATGGCCACACACCCCGTGTACTCATCCCACACGACCAAAAGTACACAGCGTGTACTTCCAAAATTTGGGATTTTTCCCCATTTTTCTTATTTTCTCAAAAACACTTAAGGAAAGGATAAAAGAAGAAACTCGTACCTCAAAATAAGAACCATGTTATTACAGAATCTTGTTCACCCCTCATTCCAACCTTGCATTACTGAACCATGTTTACTTCCCATTCCAGCCATGTATTACTGATCTGATATAATTTCATATTATATCCCCATATATCTCATGAGATATAAATCATTACCTAATGAATTACAACGAGATAAAGGTGCTACCTATCACATATTGAAATCATTCTTATGTGTTCCACAACAACATAAATCATTCATCCTAGGATATCCCAATGAATAATATAGTTTTCTTAAACATCATTCCATAATAACATAATTCATGTAAAAAATGGATTTCATAAATATAACAACATTATAAAAATAGTCAAACCATTGGAATAACAAGGATAATATAAGTAAACCATAACACTATTAAATAATTTCATCTTATATGGAAAATAATTTTCATAAAATAAATAAAAACAATTCTTAACAAAAATATCATTTCTTTATTGAAAATATATTATTTTCCTAAAAGGCGATGAATTTTTTTAAAAAATGATTTTATTTTAAATAACCTTGTATTATTATAAGGTAAGGTTCATGGAAATAATGCATTATAAAATCATAAAATTCCATTAATCCTGTATAAGTTAAAAGAAAAATTTATAGTCATACTTTTGAAAATAAAGTCCAAAAGTACCTCGTTTAAAAAAATAACAAAATAATACATTAATACAATTTAATAAAAAATAAACAATGCACAAAATTGAATATATAAAATTGTAGCAGAATAGAAATAATATTTTGGAATATATTTTTAGGAATCATTTACATGGATGATAAATACATCCCAATAAATCCTTATGTAGACACAATCTCAAATAATGTTGAGATTGAAAAATTATCCTTTACCTTAGGTCCGATATCCATTAAATGTATAAAAACCTCATATATAATGATTTAAATAATCTTATTTACTTATTTTAGAATAATATTTATTTTTATAATGTCATATATGATAATATTATTATCTGTTTGTTAATAGCATTTCATTATTACTCGTAATTTGAGTATTAATGGCTTCATTTTCACAGGCATGTTTTTTCAAATATTTTTCGGTTATCCTTCTAAGGTTATAGTTATATATTTTCAAAAATTATATTAATATAATATATATCATATTTATTAATTCTATATATTTATATATTCATTCTTTAATGGATATCTTGTAGAAGGAATGGCATCATATCACGGAGATGGTATGACGTATGTATGCACGAGCGATGATATCATTCCCATAATTTTGAAATTGAATAGAAGTGGATGGTATATATATTTTTCTAAAATCCATATCATGTTATAATAGTAATATATATTTATTATTTCCATTTTTATACCCATCCATTTAATGTGGCGGTGAAAAAAACATTACACTTTAGTGTGGAGATGGTAAGTCGTGCGTACACATGTGTAGTGATTTCATTTATTCTAAGATGGATAGAAGGGGTAATATGGTTGTTACATAATCATAATAAAATCTCAGTATATAATTTATACCGGATTTATTGATTTATAATGGAAATAACTCATGAGTGGAATTAGAAGAAGAAATATGTTTGAAAGAATTGGTAGTAGAGATTACCTCTTCTTCTACAAAATCTCTCTATATCTTCTCTTAATGCACTAGAGATGGGATTTGGAGAAGCTAAAAACCATTATAATGTGACTAGGGATGTTTATAATTAAATCTATAAGGTTATTAATGATATTTAAGGTTCAAAGTGAAGTTAATAACTGAGGGAGGATGTTCCCTTTTTTAACTGATGTGAGGCACACTTTTGGAATCTCAAAAAATGTTAATTTATTATAAAATTAAAACAATTAAAAACAAATAAAAATTTATTAGTTTCGATTAAGAGATGATAAAATATATAAATATCATCAAAAAATAAATTTTAGGCAAGTTTTTTTTCAATTTAAAAATTACTATCTTAATTAAAACTTAGTTATTATATTTAATTTTAACTATGGTAACAAATATTTCAATATTAAAATAGGCTAATATTTAATAATTTATGTCAATTAGATTATAAATGAATAATTTATAATAGTTTAGAGCATATAATAAGTACTATATATCTTCAAAAATGTTTTATAATATTTAAATAATTCAATAATACATTATTTTGATAAAAAATCAATAGTGTCAATTTTAACATTATTCAATTCATTAATTTTTAAAAATATAAAGATATCAAGTTTAAATTGAAGAAAATATTTTATAATATTCCTAGTAGGTCATGTTCATCGATAATGTTTTTTTGATATATCAATTATCCCATATTATATTTATTTTAATATTTGTAATAACAATTGTTTGTTATCAAAATTAGTAAAAGAATTGCTACATTAGTTTTGTGTAATTATTTCATATACATATTTATTGAATGAAAATTAAATGTAAAATACTATGATAAATATAAGTAATATATATTTGATTAGAATATTTATAGTCTAATATATATTCTTGAAAATCCAACATAAAAAATGTTATATTTATTAAAACATGAATGTGACAACATTAATATCACTTTAAATAAAATATTATAATTGTCATAATCATTTCCACTTATATGTAAATGGTCAATACCTCAACCCTTAAATTATTATGGTCGATATATACTAGACCTAAAATATTTGGTAAAGTGTTTTTTTATTTTAATCTTTATTATAATTTTAATAAAAAAATATTTTATTGATTTCTCATCAATTAAAGAATTTATGCATCATCAATGTATATGTCTTTTAAGGTAATTATTTACTTCCTAAAATTTAAAAATAAATTTCCATGATAAATAAAAAAATTTATATATAAAATTATTATTTATAGTTGAATTTATATTCTTCATAAACTTATATTTAAAATGATATAGTTATTAAAATTTGAGTAATAGATATTTAACTTTTTTTAAAATAAAATAAATTAAATCTCCTAATCAAAACCAAGTGGATTACAAAGGATATCATTTAAACAAAAGGATGATTTGGGTTGAGTCATACTAATTAAATGATATTAGTACAAGTGTTAGGGTCATTTTATAACAATATTTTTACCCTTAATTACACGATTTAACCATTTACCCTATTAATAAAAATAACCGAATTAACTATTCATAATCCCCAAAAATAAAATATGAAATTTATATAATTTGGAAATAATAATTAAAATATGGAATATATTTTTAAAAATTCAAAATACATAATTTTAATTAATTAATTTGAAATTAATTCTATTGTCTGAATGAGAAAATGGGTTTTAAAAATCAAAACATTGCAAAAGATTAAAATGTTTTTACATCAAAATCCAATATTAAATTAATTCCAATGACTTAAAGTATTTTAAATGATAATAAATATAATATATTTATATTTTAAAACCATTAAATAATATAACTTAACTATATAAATTATTTTGATGAAAAAAATTCATTTCAGTTAACATTTAGTTTATTTTCACTATTCATCAAAACTTGAAACTTATCAGAAAAATATCAAAATTAATAAAAAGTGAAATTTTCTATTCTAATTATATATAATAAGTAAATTTTTTGAAATAAAATATAAAATTGTGTAAAAAACTAGATTCAAAATGGGTGTGGCATTAAAAGATGAAAAAACTGTATTTTTTGAAAAATACTTTTTTTATCTAGAAAATTGAATTTGTTCAAATATAATGTCTAGAAAACATATAATACGAATTTGAATCATTATATTGAATATATTAAATATATATTTCATTAATAAAATCCATCAAGAGTGATTTTATTATTTTATAAAATCACTTATTTTTATTTAAATAGATTTTTTTTGAAAAACATTTACTTTTATTTAAAAAGGGTATTATTTTCATTGATAATTAATTGCTCACAAAATAATTAATTACATAAAAATTTGTAAAAAATATCTTCATAATTTGGTTAATACTATTCATACCAACCATTACAATGACCAGGTTATAAGGCAACATAAAAAATTTAGTTTTTTCTCTTATAACCAGTGTTTTATGAAATTAATTCTATATAAATAACTTGAAATTGTGTGTAAAACATGCCAAGAATAGTGTTGCATATATCGTAAGATAATATTGGTGTTTTGGGTAGTGAATTTTTACCTTTATGTAGCGTAAAACACAATAATTTAAAGAAATTTAAAAAAACTACCTCATAAAAATGTCAATGTGTTACAATTTTCATTATCCAAAAAAAGGAAAAAATAATAACTACAAAGTGTTCTATGAGAAAGAACCATAATAAAGAGACACCTATATCAACAATGGAGTTATCAGAGATTCCATTACAGAAAGTGATTGAAATAATGAGATTGTGTGATCTCAAGAATAGATCTTAAATTAAAATATTCAAATATTAAAAAACCACAATATTCGGTAATGAAATACATTAAGAGTTATAACACTTAAATTAGAAGAGTTATTAAGTAGATATCTAGAAGACGAAGAAAAATAAGGTGGAAAATGTAACATACCTCAAATATATCCTATAATATATAAGCAGAATCTGTAAAGTATTTATTAAAAGAACCATGACTAACAGGTAAAGGATGGATTTAGATAATGGGTTATTAGGGTGATATTAAGGTTATATAAAAAAGAGTATCATATTAATTTTAAATTATTATGAATCCCATATTGGTCACATATATAGGATATATGGTTTGATAAGAATTCATTAACCATATAGTCCCAAATACCCTTGAATACCAATGTGTACATTTACATGGGAAGATCTTCATGATTAGTCAAACCATGCACATGCCATTGAACCACCACTAGACCTAAACCCAAACAAATACATGGTTTTTTCATGATTCTCACACACTTAAAAAATTGTCAAAATATGAAACCCCCCCCCCAAGAATAATCATATCCATATCAAAATGATACTACATGATCAGTACTAACTTAATGGAGACCCTATGCCTAACCCATTTCTCCAAAAACTCAAATATATCATCCCTAAACTCCAAAAAACTTTTAAAACCATAAAAAGGAAAAAATGAAAAATGAAACACACTTGTCACTCACAAGTTGTAACAATTATCTTAATGATTTCAATTTCTATCCTAAAAAACCACTCCGGATTATGGACTCAAAAAGAGATAAATCCACCACTGCATAATTAGTGATTCAGACTACCTAGTCTTGTAACTATCTTTTCTGCACTTCCGGAGAACATGAACTAAGGGAATAATTTAAGTTGTAGCACCTTATTCTAATGATCCATAGTAATATATATTTTCTCAACCAATAATATGTGAGTCTTAAGATTAACATCATCATACTTTATCACATGATAAGGTTTCAGGTGATCCCTCCTTAGTTGGGAAACATGAAGAACATATTAAAAAAAATATGAGATATGGTTAATCCAACCAATATTCCATAATTACAATATATTAAATGATATCGAAAGGTCCAAAAAACCTCAAATACATCTTACCATGACTTCTAAAATAATGAATTCCCAAATGCGACAATACCCTGAGAAAACCCAATCACCCACTGAAAACCCAAATAAGTGATGATGACAGTCCTTATAATATTGATAGTGACTATGAGCCATTAATAAAGTATTTCAGATCATTTTAAAATTATATTTAATCTTATGAACAAGACATAGTACAACCAAATAACACTCTTCCTACTCCGAATAACAAAAATGAAATCTACATATACACCCATACAATACTTAAAATGAATTATTTTAATCTAAGCCTAATATTTTTTATTATAAAAAACCAATGTAAAATTATTTCCCATAACCCCCCAAAATCAAGATTTCACAACCAAATCATATCCTCAATAATATTAATGGATCTCTCAGTCTATCCATCTATTTGAATATGATATTCCATGCTTAACTTCAACTCGGTATTGATTAACACTTATAAATCATTCCAGAACAAGGATTTATGTTGTGGTTATCTATAAAAAAACACTCAAAGGAACTCCATGGATATTCTCCATATCATTAAAATAGAGGTTCTCAATATCTTCCACCTTAGACCTCTCTTTAATAATAATGAAGGATCCAATTTCATGAGTTGATCATTGAACACCCAAATAATAACATTCCTAAAAATATTTTATGGTAAACCGACTATGAAGTCCATGGATACCTTATTATAATTATATAATGGAATGGGTAGAGGATGGAAGAAGCTGGTATGTTTCTAGTGCTCCTCTCTAATCATGTGGTTGGTAATGAATCATGATATGGAGTCAGCAATCAACTACATCATCCTCATCCAAAAATAAAAATTTCTTAAAATATAATAAATCATAGTACTCCTAGGGTTTATATACCATTTTTAACGATTTACTCTATCCGTCAACTCCAAACTCTTAGTTATCAAAATTACTCATCGACCTCAGAAATGAAAAATGTCATCAAAATAGTGATACTAGTCACACTAGGGTCTCCCCACCATAAAAGAATTTAGTAATAACCTAATAATCCGTGTATACTGCTTGTCTTAGATAAATCAATTCATCAAATCAATTATTATATTTCACAAAACCTCATCACACCATTAAATCATCTTCATCCTCATCTAAGAACATCCCATTAAATATAATAATCAAAGAGAAATATTCCACTAATTCCTTTAAATCTTGAGTTAGTAACATCCTGATCTATGCATTGATAACACATTTATGTTTTCCCAGTGTGTATACAATATGGAAATAAAAATTATAAAGATACTCAAAATATTATCTCTATCCTTGGTTTATAACTCTCAAAGTAAAAACATACATTAGAGTTTTATGATCTGAATATAGATTAAACTACTCTCAAAAGAGATAGTGGCACCAATTTTAGTAGCATGCATCACTATGAATAATTTCAGATCATGGGTAGGATAACTCTTCTAATGAGAAATTAGTTAGTTAGAATCATAAGCCACCACCTATATCCCTTACATGAGAACACATAATAATCACATATTTGAGGTATCACAGAAAGTATAGTTATAAATGAGCCCTTATGATGACACATTCACCCTATATTAACATGGTCATTGAGTGCTATCCCAGTAGGTTCCACCATTTTCCCCATAGTCATGTGTTCTCTCCTTTATGGGGCCCACCCACATGTCTAAATGTATCATTAGACTAATGACTATCCTTGTAGGACAAAAAAATTTCTTTTAGATTGATTTTCCTCACACACACAAATCCTAAAAAACATACTAGGAAGTCACCCAACATGACACTATTCTATGACAATCCTTACTTTACTGTGGAGTTTTAATCATGTAGGTTCGTAAAAATAAAATGTGCTCCTTGATGACATGGGTAGTAATTTTTAGTCTTATAACCCTATAAATTTTGGGGTGTTAATTTACCCCTACTTATTTAGATCACAATATACTTTTTGTGGAATCCACATTTTAATTAAGGTAGTGCCATTTAAAATATGTCTAGTTACCACTCTGATACCACTATAAAAACTAAGCCCCATCGTATAATATTCACCTCGAATTAACATGGACATGGGATTTTTTCTATCAGGAGCCACATTTTGCACCATAGACACATGTTTTCCCCTCTTTGGTTCCCACATACATGCCTAAAAAGATTATATGGCTAATGACTATGCCCACAAATAAATACATATTATTTTAGTGGGATTTTTTCTGAGTCACACACATTGTGATAAACTTCTCAAGATTTCACCCATTCTGAAACTACTCGGAGACAAGTCTCTATTTAATATTGAGTTCTAATTAGGTAGATAAATGAAAATTATGGTTCAACTTACAGACATGGGTAGTAACATTTAGTATTTTAAACCTTTATGTTTTTGTGTTTTGTCAAATTTTATAACCTAAACTATGTTTCAAAAGAATCAAAACATGATCCAAAATAAACCTCACATTTATTGAATTGAATGATATTTAAAACTTATTATTCATTTCAAATTTAACAACCTTATGTGTCAACTATATCATTGAAGATTAAATATTGGTGAAATACTAAAAAATAATCTAATAAGATAAACTCAAGAAGCTCTGAAACATAAAAACATTCACGGGTTTCCCACAATAAATAACCACTTGAATCATTTCACAATTCACTATTATTACCATATTAGATATTATATGTCCAAAAAAAATTACTTATGTTATGAAAAATTGATATTTGAAAATCATTCCATACATACTATTTTGGATTAGAGTTATGATAATAATATCTAGATAAACCCTATTTTTATCCTTCATTTTACAAATCACAAAAATATAATTAAAAAAATAAATGTTCCCAAGAACCGACAAAGGATCTGATTTATAAAATCTAAAAACACTACAAGATATTTCATAAGATTGAATGTCATACCTAAATATTTACAACAAGTATATATAATCTTAAATGTTGTATTATGAATATCCTCTTGAAATCGTAGTTTCTGGTTATCTAAAAATAGATTAGTCTTGAAAAACCATCAGGATCTCCTACTTTGATAAAAAATACCATCAATTATATAAAAATGATACTTTTTATAATTTTACAACTAATTATTCTTTTGATAACCAAGACAATATTGAATTATTTAATCTTTCATCCTTTCAAAAAGAAATGGTGAAGCCCAAGGTGACATGCTTGGAAAAATAATTCACTCACCCTTATGATCATCAATCAGATATTTAAATTCCATATACATAGTGTGAGACATATGATAAGGTGTCAAGAAGATAGGTATTACGACTGAGATAAATTCAATAGATAAATTGACCTATCATTGGTGTGGTAATATAAAAAAATCAGTAGAAATGACCTTGTGTTAGTAATTTACTATGTAAATAAGTAAACCACATAAAATAGGCTTAAAGATGTGAAAACATATGTCTAACTATTGGCATGAGGTCATTCAGGCCTCAGGAACAACGTTCCATGATCTCTAGGATCTATTATCCCACCCATCTTAAAATACATTGTTAACCTAATTGAGAGATAAAAACTAATCATGACGATGAAAAAAATCGATCTGGGATTTAATAATGACCATCCAATCCATGAAAATAACAAGATCAAATATATAATGATCAATAACTTGGAAATCCAATACTAAGTCATGACCGGGGATCATAACTCAACACTTAAAAAATTTAAAAACTTATTCCATCATCCTTCCAATGGGATAAGAATGATCCATCATAAATGGAATAACATCCTATCATAATCTTAAAACTCAAATAAAATGATATGAAATAATGAGATCCAAAAATATCAAAAAATTACCTAACCATAAGTGATGATAGAAACATCGTACCTCTAACAATATCTATCTCCACATTAAATTCCTATGATAGACACTCCACTATAAAAAAAATCCAACCTCTTCCCCTCCCTGAGTATTCTTTACCACAAGAGTATCACCCTTTACATGATAATGATATCTAACACATTTTTATGCATTTGAACAAACCTAGTAGACTTTATTAAGGGTTTTATGTAACTCTAATTCTTTGGGATACTCTTTAAAAATAACTTAATGCAACTAGATTTTCCACAATGACGATAAATCCAAGGTACTACCTTACAATAAGAATTAATATGGCTAGATATTCCACAGTAGAAGAAATCCACCTAGTTTAGTCTTAAATAATCATCTTTAACAACTCCTAAAATAAACTCATAACTCATATAATATTTCATTTTCTATCTAGATGACATACCCTGGCTTCTTTATTCTACAATAAAAGCTCCCCTAAGATATGTCTTCTCAGACAAGTCTGCCTTTGCTATAGAAACTTTATAAAATACATTTGAAATGGTTTTTAGACACATGAGAATATGAATCTCATATATATTAGGTTTTATAACTATATAAAAAATCTATAATTAAGGTATTTAATACTGAAAAACTCTCTATATAAATGAATTAACATTAGAAAATGAGTCTCATAATCCATCAACAAACGGTCTCCTTGATCCAAAGTAACAATCCTTTAAGATTAATCCACTCACAACATCTCAGGATAGAGATTATAATTAAAGTTATTATTTAAATTTATAATTAATTCCCTCGTATGTTTTTGTATTTCCTTTTAAATAATTCTTAATTCTTCTAAAAGTTTCTTTATATGAAATCCTGAGTCTAAATAAACCCATGACATAAGACAACTTTATAACGTAGCCATTAGATTATAAGGTTTGAATATGATTAACCACATTATGAAATATAACAATATATATATATAAATGTTTTTGTAAAATTAAATTTATTTATTAATACCTAACAAATAATCATTAAATATTTAATTAAATCATTTAATGATTAAAATATTATTTTTATGAAATAAATTTTTCTACAAGTTATGTGTAATTATCTAATTTTTTTATCACTTTTAAAAAGTGATTTTAAATAAATTTATATGTATTCTATAATGAAATATCCATATATTAATTACCTAATGGTTAATAATTAAGATAAAATCATTTAAATGTAAAAAGTGTAATTATCATAAAACTATTTTTATGTTTCTAATGCGTTTTTATTAAAATAAATTAAATACATCATTATTTATTAGTTATTTCTATGAAATTTAATTATTATATATTCCATTAAATATTATAATAATCATTTAGTAGTTTTTAATGGGAAATTAATGAATTGAAATTTAGTTTTATGGTTAAAAATGAATTTATCTAAAAACGCAGTTTCATTGCATCTTGCATGCTTATTTTAAAATTAATTTCCACTAATTATAGAGATTGAATTTGATAAACTGGATTATATATTAAAAATCATAATTCACAAATTTTATATAGATATAAATTTCATTTTTTTCTTAATTAATAATAAAAATAATAAAACATTGTTAACATAGTTTGGGTTAAAATGGTTTTATCAAGGGGTTAAACTAAGATATAAGTATAAATGTTCCTCTTAAACATGATTAGATATTATATTTTTAATTTATTTAATAATTATATTATCACATATTTTATTTTACACCCTTTTTCCACTTACACATTAATGTGACTTTATTTTGTTGATATCTTTTATATAATTCCGTGTTTGTCCCACCCCTTAAAGAAAGGGAATAAATATTAACTGGGAAATTTCAATTTTATTTATTCTTTCACATTCTATAATCCTATTATATACATAATAACATGATGAATCTTGTATAATAAATATACTAAGATGTTATTACTGTTATTTGAAAATATTTTACCACATATTTTACATCAAATTATAAATGACTATATTGTTCATGCATACATGTGGATTACAACCTCCATGTGGTAATACACTTCATTTTCCTTCCCCAAAACACATTAATGGTTATAATGAGGAATTTAATAAATATATATGTTTTTTATTAATAAATTATTTTTATTGAATTATCAAATATTATATATCTTTCTTTCCTTCTTTTTTATAAAATTAAAATAACGTTCATGCATATATACAAACGACCACCTTTATGAATAGTGTAATTAATTTTTATCTCTATACCTATTATGGATAATTATAAATATGTACATAATAAAATTATAAGATATTTACATCATTATATAAATTATATATATTATATAACAATGATCAATTGTACATACTATAAAAAATGAATCTAATCAGACATGAAAAATAAAACAATTATCATCTAGAACAATGATTTTAATATATAATTTTTAATGATTGTGCAGTAAGATTTCATATGTAATGATTATAAGGTATTATTAGTATTAATATGGTTATAGTATATAATTATATTAAATTTTTATTTATTATACAAGATTTTATAGTTATTATGATGTAAGTCGAACATAAGATAGATGTTATATATTACATTATCATTTTTATCAAGAATATTTTTTCATAAATTTCCGTTGAGGATATTATATGATATACCTCTAAAAAATTACATATCCTCTCATTTTTTTTATTTCTATATATTACATGTTTTTATTTAATCATATTCTCTCTAAGTACTCAAATGTATGAAATAATGTTTTTAAATAAAACTCACATTTGTTTATATTCAATCATGGATATTTTTCTTTCATGTCCATATTTTTGATTAATTTTTTTTCATGAATGTTTCTAAAATTATTCTATGATTTTTAAATGTCATTTTAAACATGTTTTTATTTATATGATATTTATTTAAAATTAATATTCTTGTCATTTTACTATGTATGTACTTTCTACTAAAGCAATGAATGAAATATTTATTTCAACATACACTATACAAATGAATTTTACAACCATCATAACTACTCTTCTCTTTGAAGATTAAATTAATTGTTTCCATATTTATTTTAAAAGAATGTGTTTTCCATATTATTTTATAATTTTTTATACTTGAAGTATGTGATTTAAAAATTAAAAGGGACTTTTCTAAATAAATATTATAAGGATATTTTAATTGAATTTTTCATCTACAATAACATCCTTTGATGTTACTTATCCACCATTGGGCATATGATTCTATGATACCTTCCTAATTAATTATCCATATTGTTATTAATTATGATTATGAAATCTTGTGGAAATATATTTTCTTTCCCACTTTAAATCTATGATGAAATGATAACTATTTTTATGTTCTCATGTCATTCATATGAATAGATTATGATTATGCGATGGGTCGGTCTATTATATCTCTCTAATGAATTTTATTAATATTTATACCTTATATTATCATTTACATTTTTAAATTATGTATCCTATTTATTTAAATAAAATACCTTTTCAAAATAATATTTTTTTTTAAAATTCCACCCTCATCACTTATAAATGGACTTCCTCACCACCCCCCATATCTACACTCAACAAATAATTATAGATTGACCAAAATGTACCAAAAACCCCACAAAAAACATATTTCTGATGTCTTATATATTTTAGTATAATCAAAAGACCAATATAAGATTAATTACATAGAGGTATGAAAGAGGATATCCAAAGGAAGATGAGGTTAGGCACACACACTGAATGTTTTGAGACTTGAGGTAAGTGTTCATCATATAATATTATCTTTTTGTGACATGTATTTTATTATGAACTTATATTCATTTGAATGGTGTATATAATGATATATATATATATATATATTATACCACGATTTAATCTTTTTCATTGTAGTTAAATTTCCATTTCATGTTCATCCCTTCAAGGGATTTTGATTAAATTGTGACATAATCATATGAGTTTCATTGACTAAATTTACTTTTCATTGGGACATAAATATTATTCCATGACTATTATCTTCAATGTTACTTTTATTATACCATTTATTTATAATATATATATTCTATATTTATCTCAATGTAAATTACACCTTTATAATAAATTATTCACCTTTAATGAATTTTACACAATATAAAAATGCGAGGTTTTTAGAATAATTTATAACATCTAAAATCGATATTTTTTCTCCATTCCAATATTACTTATATTTTTCAAGAATGTTCTTATATATATTTTAATAAATATTTTTTGTAGTATTACACTACCATAGGCTTATATGTAAATGGTTTAAAATTAATCAAGATATTATTTCCCATCATGGTCATTTTTTACATTTTTGTTATCGAAGTGTCAAAAAAATGTCATTTTGAATGTCTTAAACATGAACATAATTTATAGATTTTATAACTATAAGTATTAATGAGGATTCTTCCTTAAGTTTTCATGGATTGGTAATTTATTTTTTAATATAATTCACTCAAAATAATTATTTTGAAAATATATTTTAATATTTTAGTAGTATAAAAATAATAATTTAGTTCCACATGTGAATTTTTTTATTCCAAATTCAATTACAATATTCCATTTAATGTGAAATATATCTTCTTTCTAAAAATATACCATAAAATCTTTATGAAAATTGTTTCACTTCAATTTTTCTCTACATATCCAAAGGATGTACCTTTTTTGGTGTAATATTCATGATTATCCTCACAGTGACTTTGTGATACACATAATTTCAGGGATTGAATTTGGGGTATCAATAGATATATGTTTGATGTTGTGTAATGTCATAAAATTTAGAAATTATATCTATCCAATTTTATTTCTATAGAGTTTTTACTATATAAAGTATGATTAATTTCTTGTTGAACACATATATAGTTATATCATTATGTATTGGGTGGGGTCCTATATATCCATAAAATGAATTAGTTAAAGGCTAATATATACTAATATAATGTGTGGAAATTAATATGATTAGCTATGTTTACAAGATAATGTGTGTATATGATTACACTTACCTATAATCATGAGATAATTCATGCACATGACTGTGACAAGCTATTTTTATAAGAGTATGTGATTGAATGATGTTAATTAGTTATGATAACTAGAAGATCCATGGAAATGATTGGGATTTTATTTCCTCTCAGTGTTATAATTTCTTATGAAATTTTTTTCTCCAAAATTAAATGATATACCACATGCCTATATTATATTCCCTAGATCCTTATTATTTTAATACATTTTATTTTATTATTCAATAGATTATATTTGAATTATTTAGGGGATATAAGTTCTTATATGATTCCTTAAGAACATATTTTATGGTATTATGATCCATTTAATCAGATATATCTCACATTCCCATGCTTCCCACATTCTTTTGATATCATATTTTAAGGTTTGTAGATAGGTTTTCCCTTATTGGGCCTTTCATCTAACCCCTTCATCTTTTCTTCATAACGCCATGTATTTAATATGCATGAATATGTATAGAAGAATATATTATGAAGATATGTTAGTGGGATATATTAAAACAATTATATTTAATAATATATTTAAGAAACATATCTCAAATTACACTATACCCTTGGGTTGTATGATTGTGCGATTATTGTGTTATATAATGTTTAAATTATGAAAATAATATAAAATTTATACATGTTCATATTGGGTAATATTATAACTATTTAACTAAAAATATTGGTTTCATATCATTAGGTTTTTAAACATAATTCTCTAAGTAAAATCCTAATTCCAAAATATTTTTTTATTATGATTCAATAATAACTTCATTTGATTGGATATTAAGATAACCTATTCAATTAATGTATGTATTGAAATGAATCAATTTCATTTATTAAATAAAAAATAATAGTTTTAATTTCAAAAACCACTATATATTAATAAGCCTAATTCTATATAAAACATGATATAATTATCATATGAATTTCAAATAGAAATAAAATTATATATTTAATCTATATTAGAAGGATTTTTATAATTTCAAATTATTTATCTTTAAGCTATTTTTACTATAACTATGTTCTTATAAATCCTTTTTATAAGTTTTATAGTAAACATTCTATAATACCAACTATAGTAACCCCAACCTCAGTCGCCTAGATAAAGTGGAATAAAAATTAAATTATATTTAAATTGTATGTGATTGCATTCCCATTATATAATTCTTATTTTTCATTAAATGAGTATATATATACATTGAAAATACATTAAATTTTAATGGAATATAATTCATTGTACATAAAAATTATACTTAAATATTTTTTTATTCCTCAAATAATGCTATTAAAAGATTTTTATATATTGTTCTCCTCGTAACAACCCATGGGAACTAGTGAAAAAAATAAATGAGTGTGATAAAATTATCATTAATGGATAACATAAAATCAAATCCAACACAAAATAATAATGGTATGAAAAATATAATGGGAATAGATTTTAAATTTAAGCCATATTAATATATATTCATAACCATATCAATGGATGCCATGATAATGGAAATAAATAATCACAAAATATGTATAAATGATCTTATAGTGATGGAATCCATAATCCTAGACATTGTAAAAAATTATAATGGATTAATTCCAATACATCATTCAATCTATTAAGGCCCCGTGTTAAAAAATAATAAAATATCATGAATCCTTCAATCCAATACATCATGCTTAAAAAGGAATGATTACAAAAAATAATTTATCTATTTTCTATAATAAGACCTTCTGATGAATCAAAAGAGCTATATAATTTTTATCCCCACTCATCACTTAATAAGTCAAGTACGTTCATTATATGAAAGTAATGGTTAAAATTATAATAAAAAATATTCCAAAAGAACATTCTTCATAAACATGGATGAAAAATAAAGAGTTACTATTATAGATTTAATTGCTATAAAATTTTCATGATTTTACAAGGTAAATGAATGGTATTGATATTTTATTCAAAACCATTAAATCTAAAAAATAATGTATATATTATTCACATAGTATATGATAAGTAGATATATGGCTAGGTAAAGATATTATATCATTAAATTAAATTTTATAGAAATCTAGGTGAATAATCATTAATAATAATTATAAAATATTTGTTTGTTAGGAAAAATAAAATATATGGATATTTAGTTGAGACAATAGATTATTTAATTCAATCATATTGTATTACTCTATTTTTTTCTATCCTTTAAATAAAATACGTATTAAAATAGTACCCACACTATATATAATTAAATGTTATAAATTTATATTAACAATATCCTCTAGTAAATTGAATGGTAAGTTTATATATGTAAATTATCTTCAAATATGTTATAAATAATTATGTATTAATATTCTTAATATATGTAACCTTATCTAGTTAAGAAGGTAGAATTTTATCCATGGGGTACATATAATGTTTATGAAAATCATTTTGTTTTAAAAAATCTGATATATGTATTTATAATGTCAGGTGACATAACAAATTAAGTATAAATTAATTATAAATATTAGGATAATGTGAGAAAACATATTGGTTATGAATTATAGATATAAAATTTCATTAATTAGATACATATAAATTAATATTATTTGATGGAAAAATATAACTTATGTAAAAATTGAGTTATACTATATTGGGTATTGATAGTGGCTCCACAAGTTAAATCAACATCATCCATCAATTAATAAAGTCTCCCAATTTGAAATAATTTATCTGATATATAAAAATATCAATATATATTGTTGGCGCCAAAATATGGCATGAAAGGAAGGGACAAAAAAGAAGGCTGGAACGCTGCCTCGCGAAGCATCGACGCGAAGCATCGCCGCGAAGCACCCCGAGCATCGCGGTCTCGCGAAACTCCAGAGGCGGTAACTCTCCGCGAACGCATTTGACGTTCGCGAGCCCGCCGCGAAGCTCCAGAGGCGGTAACTCTCCGCGAACGCATTTGACGTTCGCGAGCCCGCCGCGAAGCTCCAGAGGCGGTAACTCTTCGCAGACGACGTTGACATTCGCGAGCGCGCCGCGAAGCACCTGAGGCGGCACACGAGTTCTGCTTCGCGGTGCCCCTTCCCTATAAATAATGGACTCCCCCTGAGTCCCGGGGATGGACAATCCGACCTTTCGGCTTCTCCTCTCCCGAATCGCGAAGCACCCTTTGACCCCGGGAATCATGAGCTCCGCGAGGTACTTCTACTTCGCGTGACGCCTTTTCTTTGTCTCGTTTTGAGCCCCTCTTCCGAGAGTGATGCCCTTCGCGAAGCTCAAGGGAATTCGCGAAGGAAGGGGATTCCCAAGGGAACTCGGGCAGCTACAGAGCGTTTATGCTTCGCGAAACACCCAAGTTGTACTAGTAATCCCTATGCTAAGGCAGGATCGCTATACATCGCGAATCACATTGCTTCATAGAACCCTGCTTCGCGAGGCACCCCTTCTCCGTGAGGCAGTGCTCCGCGAATACTGTTCCACTTCGTGAAGCACCCCCCACTCACACCTATGCCCCATGCTAAGGCCAAGGCACTCTGCTTCGCGAAGCACACTCCTTTGCTTGGAAATTCCTTTTCCCGTGCGACCCTCCAGGTTTGCACGATGTGATTTCAAAGTCCCATGGACAATACCACCCGTAGGGTTGCTTCTCCTAATGATTCTTCGCATAGGCACACTAACGGCTATTGCTTCTTTTCATAGTCACGCTAACATGGACCCCTTGATGGTTCGATCCACAACCCCCCTTGACTATGGCCTTACTGGTACCTTCCCTTCCCCAAGGACCAGAGGGTACCGGTTATGTAAGTCCTAGTGGTGCGGAGTGAACCCACCTCGTCCGAGCTACAAGGCGTTAAACTGCCAAGCACCACGTCCTCAACACATGACGTTAAACTGTGACCCAACCTCGTGCCTCTCACGAAGGGTCCCCCCAGCTCGAACATTTTTTACACCACTCGTCTCCACAGGGGTGGAATCACCCATCCACAAGGGATGATATCCTCCTTATTGGAGTGGCGTATGTTCTCAGGAGAAGGGCGACCCTAGTTCCACAACGGATGGTTGCACCCCTGCATCTCCGTACTTCCGTACTACCAAGGTCAGTGGAGGGGGTGATAAGGAATGAGGCACCTCCCATCATTGGTCCCGAGTCACTCTTTTGCCGCGCTTTGTCGCACTCCGGGCCTCCATCCTGGAGTAAGTCCCAGCACCATGGGCCACCTAATGTGTAAGCCCCTCTTCGCTTCTCACGGACGCACCCTTCGCGACGTGATCGTCAGGTCCTTGCAACCTCTTGTTTCTCACACCGAGCATGACTCATGTGGGCTTAGAGTGAGCACCGACCCTAACCCCTACATCCAGCGAACTATGAGGACTTTGATCCGTGTCAAGGCATGGTACATATGAAGCCTCCATGAGGTTCAAGCCACATTACTCGGTCATTAATTCACGTCGAGTTTCGCCCTCGTCCGGCATGACGTTAAACTGCACACCCTGTCCCGCATGACGTTAAACTGCATACCCTCGTCCAGCATGACGTTAAACTGTGTTCCATCAATCCAGCGAACTACGAGGACTTTGATCCGTGTCAAGGCATGGTACGTAGGAAGCCTCTATGAGGTTCAAGCCACATTACTCAGTCGCTCATTCACGTCGAGTTTCGCCCTCGTCCAGCATGACGTTAAACTGTATGCCCCTTGTCCCGCATGACATTAAACTGCACACCCATTTGAACTAATGGGTCTTTGATCCATGTCAAGGCGTGGTATGTAGGAAGCCTCCACGAAGTTCAAGCCCACCCATCATCCAACTCACGTCGAGTTCTACCTGCATCCAGCACGACGTCAAACTGCAATTCCAGTCCGACGGTAAGCCGTTGTGACCAACCCGAACTACGAGGACTTTGATCCATGTCAAGGCGTGGTACGTAGGAAGCCTCTACGAGGTTCAAACCCACCATCCAGTCGTTCCGACCTCATTCACGTCGGTTCACCCTCGTCCCGCATGACGTTAAACTGTATTCCACAATTTGAACTACGGGGACT
This sequence comes from Viscum album, assembly GCA_963277665.1. Taxonomy (NCBI): domain Eukaryota; kingdom Viridiplantae; phylum Streptophyta; class Magnoliopsida; order Santalales; family Viscaceae; genus Viscum; species Viscum album. The sequence goes on along the minus strand of OY728143.1, from coordinate 1,185,695,781 downwards.
TTGATCCGTGTCAAGGCATGGTATGTAAGAAGCCTTCCAGAGGTTCAAGCCCAACAATCATTGGGCCAGACCGTCTCCTTGTCGGTGTGCCAAGTTTCCCCCATTTCTACCCGAACTATGAGGACTTTGATCCGTGTCAAGGCATGGTATGTAGAAAACCTTCCCAAGGTTCAATCCCACCACTAGTGGACCCACAGGTCTACTTTCACGTCGATTCACCGATGAAACCCTTTGAACTACGAGGTCTTTGATCCATGTCAAGGCATGATACGTAGGAAGCCTCTCTGAGGTTCAAGCCCACCACCCATCGGACCAAGGTCCACCTTCACGTCAGTTCACCGAAACCATCACGAACTACGCGGACATTGATTCCCTGTCACGGGGATACGTAGGAAGCCTCTTCAAGGCTCAATCCCAACTTCACTATCGCCCTTGCGATGGTCCCATTTCATTCCCCCTCCACTCCATTCATCCATCTATCACCCATCCAGATTCTCGCCCGGACCATCATATCTTGGTGAGACCATGTCGATACGCTCCTCTTCACAGCCGCCCATGGGCTGGTCCCGGTATCGGCACCCCTCCAAGGGAAACCCCTCAATCCGATCTATTCTAGTTATTGCTCCGATCGGGTTGATCCGTCTCTACTGGATGTTAAACTCGCGGCGTACCCTGTGTTAAACATGGGAAGTTGAGGAAAACCTCAGATATGTGTCTATGGCATATAATTACCCATGCTCGATGTGGGATGCCTCGGGCTTCCACGCCCTCGAGAAGCCCTGTGACTAGGGATAATAGACAGACATGCTAGGTTCCTGTAACACCCTGAGATTTTATGAAAAATATTCTTTTTAATTTCATTAATGTCTTGTGTTGTACGCTACACCAAAAGGATCTTGCACAACACACATCCTTGACTTGCCTTGCATTACACGCAATCGCGACCTTCCTCGATAGCGTGTGTAGAACGCAATACCGAGTTTCACTAAACAACGATATGCTATTAAAATATTATTAAAACTAGCCATTATGAATAGTAATAACAACTTTTTGAAATTTTTTAATTTTAATTTTTCAAAATGGACTTCATTTTTGGATTCGCAATATCGAAATTAGCTTAGGGTGAAATTTTGGTACTTTTCGGATAACTTTCATTTTCTGATGAATAGTGAAAATTACTAAATTTTAATTAAAAACAACTTTTTTAATCAAAATAATTAATAGTGATAAATTATTAATTTGAGTGGTTTAAAAGTATATTTAGAATATATTTTTACAATTTAATACAATGTTGGTCATTGGATGTAATTTCACATTTAAACCAGACATAAACAAGTGTCAATCTTTTGATAGTTATTATCTCTTAAAAACAGGCTATTTGTTTTGACGACGGGAATTAATTTTTAAATTAATTAATGTAACTGATATGTTTTGAATTTGGTAAAATAGAAATCATTTTTGAATTCATAATATCAAATATAGCTTAGGCCTAATTTTTTGTATTTTTCTGGAAACTTTCATTTTTTGATGAATAGTGAAACCACTAAGTGGTAGTTAAAAAACTAAATTTTTCATAAAACTTAATTTTACCGCTTCTGTGAGTGGAATTTCAAAAATCCGAGAGACACAGTTAATATCAAGGACTAAAATGTGGTTCAATGAGATGAAAATAATTTTTGGTGAATAGTAACTTTTTACTTTTTTTTACCACGGTTAAAAGTAAATAGGGTAATTAAGGGTAAAAATGATATTATTATTACCCTAACACATGTCCTAATTCTATTGTATAAGTGTAATTCGACCAAAAACAACCTTAGGAAGAAAATATGACCATTTAATCCCACTTGGATTAGATTAGGACATTTATTATTAATTTATTTAAAGAAGGGTTAAAATAGTTAAAATCGAAGTTTAATAAGTAAATCATTTTTAATATAGGGTTATACATAAGATAAATTCGACTATAAATATTAATTAGAAAGATAAAACGATTTACTACATAATGATATTTTATTTTTAATTTTTAGATATTAAATAATGTAATTTATTTATGACACAACAATGATGCAGTAATTATCTTATTAATGAAATATTGACATAATTAATGTTATAAATACCCATATAAATGTAATTTGAGACTTTTTATGAATTCTACTAATTTTAGAGGTTAATATGACATGTTAGTATTGATTTTATTAACTTTTTTGGAACTAATCATTCTGTTATGAGTTTTACAAAAATCAATTACCAAATAGTTTCAAAATTGACATAAAATAGTTTTTAAAAAAAATATTATATTATTAATTGTTATTATATTCAAAAAAATCTAAGGTTCGGCCAAATGACTTAGATAAGGTTATATATATTAATAATAAACAACTTGGGGTTCGTTTGGCTTGTTATAGTAATTTTAGTAACCTTATAGTGTAAGAACACAAAAAGACACGGTAAAAGTAAAATTATCTAACTTAAAGATAAAATTAAATGATAAGGTTAAAAAAGGAACCTAAACTTGTCTAAATTCTATTTTATGAGAGGATTTCAACCCATCCCCACCTTAGCTTTGAAATAAATCAATTTGGATCTATTTAAAACCGAACTTGACTTTATAATTAAATAATATTTTTAGTTTTTCCAAAGGAGCCCCTCTCCTCCCTTATAAAAGGGAACCTCCTCTCTCTATTCCTCACACCACTTTGAGCCTTCAAGATCGGCCAACCCATGCCACATTCACTTCTAAACTTCCCTAGAAACATTCTAGAGGTCCTGGTCTTCTTCAAAGACCAATTTTAGTACCCTAAGAGGAGGACTCAAAGAGGCGCTTCAAAGAAGAGGTAATGTCCATTACCGATTCTTTTATCTTTATTTCTTCTTCCACTTCTTCTTCTTAGGTTGTTTCATTATGAAGTAATAACATCAGTATCACTCATATACTGATATGTTATTATAAGTATGAAACAACCCTATTTCACCATCTATCCATCCTACGGAAAACGAAATCACCGCGCGTGCGTACGTACGGAATACCGTCTCCACGCCGTGGTGTAATCTATTTTCCACCACCACCTTACTTGTATGTGTATAATGGTGTAAATAATAACTATATATGACTATTTTAAAGTGATATTTATTCTGAAATAGTATACATACACTCCAATACAGTCCCACGATCATGAGAATGATATCATCGCTAGTGCGGACGTACGGACTACCGTCTCCACGACGTGATGAGATTCATTCTCCACTTTAACCATTCATGAATTATTATAAAGTATATATAATAATTAATCATGAAATATATGACATAATAATGATACTGGATTTATGTGTATATATATGTATGTCATCTACTTAATTCCATTCAACTCAATAAGGAAACGAAAACAGCGTTCATGCATACGTACGGCCTACCGTCTCCATGAACGGTGTATTTCTTTCCATTTACTAATTTATTATATATATGTATATTCTGAATATATATTATATATAAATCATGTTTTATATTCTGGAATTAAGTAATCATGATCTAAGTAATCATATGAATAATTACAAGTCAAAACACGGACGACAAATGAAACAATTTGACCCAAAACACTCTTTAACATGGAATTTACAAAAGAACGAGTAATATAAAGTCATAAGTGAACCATATATGATATCATAACAATGAGTACGATTCTGGAATAAGTCAATGACATTATTTAAATCATTATACAGGAGGTTTGGACACTTACGAAGCAAATCAGACCTAAGGTAAGGGAAATATCACAATCTCATTTTTATCCGAGATTGTTTATACTTTGGTATTTACTAGGGTGTATTTTATCATCCACATCCATGTTTACTCAATATTTAATATTATTTCCATCCACCTAAAATTTTTTAAATCCAATTTTACCCTTCGGTGAGTTTTTAGTAAAAGATATGAAAGGAATCTTTTGTCGTTTTTCGTACGAGGTACTTTTTGACTTTTCCGACAAAAGTACGAGAAGAATGTTTTTTTAACTTATACGACATGAATGGATTTTTAAAAAATTATTTCCAAGAAGCTTACTTTACAAGTTTTCAAGTTTATTTTTAATCAACTTCTTTTAGTTTAGAAATGTATGACATGTAAAGAAGGGAAAAAAATTTTGAAGTAGAAAGGATATTTTCCTTAAGAATGAAGTTCAAGTGTTTTATCAAAATTATTTTCCATATAAGATAATAAAGGGTTCTGTTTCTATCCCTATTATTACATGGATTTGATTAGGTTGTGATGGAATTATTTTTATGAATTCCTTTATCTTACATGAATTGTTTTATGGTGTCATGATGTTTAAGAATCCCATTTTTATTACATGGGTTATGAAATGATGTATGATTTATGATTTTGTGGCACACATAAGAATGGTATCATTATGAGATGGGTGGGACCTATATCTCTCTCCAATGCATTGGGTAAAGATTTTATATCTCATGAGATAGACATGGCTGGAACGGTAGGTTATACCAGTTTAGTGAAACAGGACTGAAACGAGGAGTGAACTCGGTTCAGAAATGGACTTTGTCCACTAAAATAGTCTTGGTAATGAGTCTTGACTAATAATAAATGATTCTCTATGATTATGTGTGTATTCCACAAAGTTTCATGTTTTAAGTTATGATTATTGGGATTAATTTCACTACTATGATTTATCCCATGTTATGAAATTATGATCTCTTTTGCAGGTTAAGATTTCCAAAAGATATGTTCTTATGAATATGATGTGATTGATATTTCTTTTGTTTACCCTTACTGAGCATTTGAGCTCACCCTTTTATGTTTTATTTTCCCCAGGATATAAAGAAAGTATTTAGGTTTTAAAAAATAAGATCTTTATGGGAGCTGTTGAAGATCTTTCACCACGATTAGAAGATTATATTCCGAGTTTCCAAAGACACTAAACTATTACGGTCCTTGTGTGTGTGTTTTTGTTATGTACTAAGTATTCCGCAAAAGTAATGTAATGTCTATGTACGTTAAGCTTCGGGTCTCTACAGTTGGTATCATATGAAAATTTTAGTCATCCTTTGGAAACAAGGATGCGAAAACGTTAGTGAGATCCCTAGAGATATTTCTAAGGTATGTCTAGGGATGTCCCTAAGGATAAGTATACGTATAGGATATAGTCCTAGAACTATGGTAATGATATTAGATTAAACCAAAGATGTTATATATTGAAGTTACTCCCCCTTTATTATGATTTTTTCCTCTCACACTATTCTTTTGGGTTTTAGAAAATGGCTGGAAACAAGATGATTCACAATAATGGAGGATATAATGAACAATGGAATGATATTCTTCATGAGAAACCAAATGAAATGGGATTTGGAAGTCCAAACATCATTATTATGACGAATCAGCAATCTCATAATATGATCAATAAACTCAAATTTGGTAAGTTTCCTGACTCAGCTAATAAGCGAAAGATGGAGTTTCATGATGATCATAGAGGAATGAAAGTTCAATTTCCCCTATGTAAATCATGTGGGAAGAGGCATCAAGGAGAATGTTTCAAATGAACTGGAAGATGCATTGGGTGTGGAAAAAAAGTACATAAAGCCAGTAAGTGCAAAGAAAAAGGTTCAGTTAACACCATGGATGAGGGTAATGGTATTACTACGACATCAACAATGGTTAAATGTTTTAAATGTGGAATGTACGGGCATTATGAAAAGCAATGCCCTAAAGGAAAGTCTCATGAAGAGAATCAGTATGGTCATATGGGTAATATTTATGTTGATGATGATGAAGAGACTACAAATGATATGTGAGTTGAAAGAATTTTTGAAGTTCGGTCAATGGTTTAAGAAGGTAGTGGAATGATTACATGTTTATCAAGTCTAATGTTGTATAAGTAATCTCATGGTACTTTGGAATAAAGAGACATCTAAGGATTGTTACACTGTTGTCCTTCCTTGAGTATGATTAATGGTACCAGTATCCATTAAAGGATATTCAGATATTTTTGGAATATAGATGATATGCGCATAATGAAGGGATAAGGAGAAAATTAAATGTTTGATAGTATTCATGAGCTCATGACTGATATAAGGAGAAGGTTATGTAATGGATTGAGTATATAGAATTTTTGGATTTTGGTATGTGGAAAGAGTTAAATTTTTACAGCATTCATGTTTTCACTAAGGTTTAATGGGTATTCATTTTTCAAGAGAATACATGATTAAGGTATTCACAAGATTGGAATGTGACCAACAAGATATATGGGGGATAAATGATGGTATTCACATGCTTGGTTGATGACATTTCAAGTAATCATTTTCTTTATATTATGAGCTTAGACCGAAGTATTTTAGATAAGCCTAAAGATTGGAATGGATTATGTTGGACATAAGTTAGTATTGTTTAAGGATAGAACTTTTGATATTATGTAGTTTTAGAAAAAGGACAACCTGCAGGACGGGCGACAACCCATCGCCTCAGACAAGGCTGTGGGAGTCGAACCCACAACCGAAGTGTGACTGGTTTTTATCGCCTACCACTAGCCTACAGGAAGTCCCTGGTAAGTATAAACTAGTTTTATTTTATTAAGTGGTATGATAGATGAAGTATATGTCCATTTTAGAACGATATATGATAGATGGACTTATGTTTATTTGATAACTTTTGCTAACCTTTTCTTTGAAACAGATGGAATGACCCATTATTCTATAACATGATCTATTAACACTTCATGAATAACAAATTCAACTTCATTTCTTTAAGAGATGAAGTGGAAATTGTTCAAAGCACGAACAACAGTGAGATTGTACCAAAATAAGGTAAGTATTTATTCTAATTCAAAATCTTCAACTTTAGGGAAATGATCTTGAAAACCAAAAATGTTGTCCTAGTGATATTATATATGATGAATTAGATGGTACCTTAGATTGTCACAAATTTATGGATTTGTGATTGCTGGATTTTCCATAGCCATGTTCTCTACCACTCTCCATCAGAACATGATGGTTAGATTTCTCTTCCATATCCATATTTTCACCTATGTGGAAACCCAGTGATTAGTTTATTTGGGTAACCGTTACATTTCATACTTTTGTTTTTAAAGAATGGTTTTGGTATTCCTTTTTATGATGTGGGTTTCTATTAAAGAAACTTTCAAGTAGTAAACCATTTATAACCCCGACGAATTTCGAGGGCGAAATTCATTTTAAGGGGGGTAGAATGTAACACCTCGAGATTTTATGAAAAATATTCTTTTTAATTTCATTAATGTCTTGTGTTGTACGCTACCCCAAAAGGATCTTTCATAACACGCATCCTTGACTTGTCTTTCATTACATGCAATCGCGACCTTCCTCGATAGCGTGTGTAGTACGCAATACCGAGTTTCACTAAACAACGATATGCTATTAAAATAATATTAAAACTAGCCGTTATGAATAGTAATAACCAATTTTTGAAATTTTGTAAATTTTATTTTTCAAAATGGACTTCATTTTTGGATTCGGAATATCGAAATTAGCTTAGGGTGAAATTTTGGTACTTTTTGGATAACTTTCATTTTCTGATGAATAGTGAAAATTAATAAATTTTAATTAAAAACAACTTTTTTAATCAAAATAATTAATAGTGATAAATTATTAATTTGAGTGGTTTTAAAGTATATTTAGAATATATTTTTACAATTTAATACAATGTTGGTCATTGGATGTAATTTCACATTTAAACCAGACATAAACAAGTGTCAATCTTTTGATAGTTATTATCTCTTAAAAACACGGTATTTGTTTTGACGACGGGAATTAATTTTTAAATTAATTAATGTAACTGATATGTTTTGAATTTGGTAAAATAGACATTATTTTTGAATTCATAATATCAAATATAGGTTAGGCCTAATTTTTTGTATTTTTCTGGAAACTTTCATTTTTTGATGAATAGTGAAACCACTTAGTGGTAGTTAAAAAACTAAATTTTTTCATAAAACTTAATTTTACCGCTTCTGTGAGTGGAATTTCGAAAATCCGAGAGACACAATTAATATCAAGGACTAAAATGTGGTTCAATGAGATGAAAATAATTTTTGGTGAATAGTAACTTTTTACTTTTTTTTACCACGGTTAAAAGTAAATATGGTAATTAAGGGTAAAAATGATATTATTATTACCCTAACACATGTCCTAATTCTATTTTATAAGTGTAATTTGACCAAAAACAACCTTAGGAATAACATATGACCATTTAAGACCACATGGATTAGATTAGGACATTTATTATTAATTTATTTAAAGAAGGGTTAAAATAGTTAAAATCGAAGTTTAATAAGTAAAGCATTTTTAATATAGGGTTATACATAAGATAAATTCGACTATAAATATTAATTAGAAAGCTAAAACAATTTCCTACATAATTATATTTTATTTTTAATTTTTAGACATTAAATAATGTAATTTATTTATGACACAACAATGATGCAGTAATTATCTTATTAATGAAATATTGACATAATTGATGTTATAAATACCCAAATAAATGTAATTTGAGACTTTTTATGAATTCCACTAATTTTCTAGGTTAATATGACATGTTAGTATTGATTTTATTAACTTTTTTCTAACTAATAATTCTGTTATGATTTTTACAAAAATCAATTACCAAATAGTGTCAAAATTGACATAAAATAGTTTTTAAAACAAATATTATATTATTAATTGTTATTATATTCTTAAAAATCTAAGGTTCGGCCAAATGACTTATATAAGGTTATATATATTAATAATAAACAACTTGGGGTTCTTTTAGCTTGTTATAGTAAGTTTATTAACCTTATAGTGTAAGAACACAAAAAGACACGGTAAAAGTAAAATTATCTAACTTAAAGTTAAAATTAAATGATAAGGTTAAAATAGGAACCTAAACTTGTCTAAATTATATTGGATGAGAGGATTTCGACCCAGCCCCACCTTAGCTTCGAAATAAATCAATTTGGAGCTATTTAAAACCGAACTTGACTTTATAATAAAATAATATGTTTAGTTTTTCCAAAGGAGCCCCTCTCCTCCCTTATAAAAGGGAACCTCCTCCCTCTCTTCCTCACACCACTTTGAGCCTTCAAGATCGGCCAACCCCTGCCAAATTAACTTCTACACTTCCCTATAAACATTCTAGAGGTCCTGGTCTTCTTCAAAGACCAATTTTAGTACCCTAAGAGGAGGACTCAAAGAGGCGCTTCAAAGAAGAGGTAATGTCCATTACCGATTCTTTTGTCTTTATTTCTTCTTCTACTTCTTATTATTAGGTTGTTTCATTATGAAGTAATAACATCAGTATCACTAATATAATGATATGTTATTATAAGTATGAAACAACCCTATTTCACCATCTATCCATCCTACGGAAAACGAAATCACCGCGCGTGCGTACGTACAGAATACCGTCTCCACGCCGTGGTGTAATCTATTTTCCACCACCACCTTACTTGGATGGGTATAATGGTGTAAATAATAACTATATATGACTATTTTAAAGTGATATTTATTCTGAAATAGTATACATACACTCCAATATAGTCCCACGATCATGAGAACGATATCATCGCTCGTGCGTACGTACGGACTACCGTCTCCATGACGTGATGAGATTCATTCTCCACTTTAACCATTCATGAATTATTATAAAGTATATATAATAATTAATCATGAAATATATGACACAATAATGATACTGGATTTATGTGTATATATATGTATGTCATCTACTTAATTCCATTCAACTCAATAAGGAAACGAAAACAGCGTTCATGCGTACGTACGGCCTACCGTCTCCATGAACAGTGTATTTCTTTCCATTTACTAATTTATTATATATATGTATATTCTGAATATATATTATATATAAATCATGTTTTATATTCTGGAATTAAGTAATCATGATCTAAGTAATCATAGGAATAATTACAAGTCAAAACACGGACGATAAATGAAACAATTTTACCCAAAACACTCTTTAACATGGAATTTACAAAAGAACGGGTAATATAAAGTCATAAGTTAACCATATATGATATCATAACAATGAGTATGATTCTGGAATAAGTAAATGAAATTATTTAAATCATTATACAGGAGGTTCGGACACTTACGAAGCAAATCGGACCTAAGGTAAGGGAAATATCACAATCTCATTTTTATCCGAGATTGTTTATACTTTGGTATTTACTGGGGTGTATTTTATCATCCACATCCATGTTTCCTCAATATGTAATATTATTTCCATCCACCTACAATTGTTTAAATCCAATTTTACCCTTCGATGAGTTTTTAGTAAAATATATAAAAGGAATCTTTTGTCATTTTTCGTACGAGGTACTTTTTGACTTTTCCGACAAAAGTACGAGAAGAATGTTTTTTTTAACTTATACGACATGAATGGATTTTTAAAAAATTATTTCCAAGAAGCTTCCTTTACAAGTTTTCAAGTTTATTTTTAATCAACTTCTTTTAGTTTAGAAATGTATGACATGTAAAGAAGGGAAAATGTTTTTGAAGTAGAAAGGATATTTTCCTCAAAAATGAAGTTCAAGTGTTTTATCAAAATTATTTTCCATCTAAGATAATAAAGGGTTTTGTTTCTATCCCTATTATTACATGGATTTTATTAGGTTGTGATGGAATTATTTTTATGAATTCCTTTATCTTATATGAATTGTTTTATGATGTCATGATGTTTAAGAATCCCATTTTTATTACATGGGTTATGAAATGATGTATGATTTATGATTTTGTGGCACACATAAGAATGGTATCATTATGAGATGGGTGGGACCTATATCTCCCTCCAATGCATTAGGTAAAGATTTTATATCTCATGAGATAGACATGGATGGAACGGTAGGTTATACCGGTTCAGTGAAACAAGACTGAAACGAGGAGTGAACTCGGTTCAGAAATGGACTTTGTCCACTAAGATAGTCTTGGAAATGAGTCTTGACTAATAAGAAATGATTCTCTATGATTATGTGTGTATGCCACAAAGTTTCATGTTTTAAGTTATGATTATTGGGATTACATTTCACTACTATGATTTATCCCATGTTATGAAATTATGATCTCTTTTGCAGGTTAAAATTTCCAAAAGATATGTTCTTATGAATATGATGTGATTGATATTTCTTTTGTTTACCCCTACTGAGCATTTGAGCTCACCCTTTTATGTTTTCTTTTCCCCAGGATATAAAGAAAGGATTTAGGTTTAAAAAAAATAAGATCTTTATTGGAGATGTTGAAGATCTTTCACCGCGATTAGAAGATTATATTCTGAGTTTCCAAAGACACTAAACTATTTCGGTCCTTGTGTGTGTGTTTTTGTTATGTACTAAGTATTCCGCAAAAGTAATGTAATGTCTATGTACGTTAAGCTTTGGGTCTCTACAGTTCCCCAGCATCCAAACACGCTACTGATGCCTCAACGTGACTACTCCCCCGACTGAAGGTTGCTATCCTGACCGAACCCTTTGGAATGTCCCGACAGAATCAGTGTAATTAACCGGCGCCCATGGAAACATGGCACTGGGAAGAGTTTCACGAACAACGTATTAAATCTATGAGGGAGACACAGACTAAGTGACGAGTTCTGAGGAGGAATCCACAGAAGGAAGAACCGACATCCCATCATCCCGTTTCGATCAAGGAGCAGACGTCCCTGAATAAGGAGCGAATGTCGCCCGCCTTTGGAAAGTGGGAACGCGGGGAAACAGGCGCAATGCGTCCTCCTCCATGGACGGATGGATGCGCACGCCCCAACGAAAGCGTCGAAAACAGAAATGGTGAACCCGACGTGAAATTATTCTCCTCAATATGGAGATTAGTAGCGTTCGAGACACCAGTAGATTGACGTATCACCAGATCCAGATATTCGGCGCCTGGTCCCGCCAAGCAAATAGCGGGCCTGTCGTGAAACTCACCGGAAGTCGGGGCAGTAGAATGTGGGGCACTCCGTTCTGCAGCGTGTTGGCGTGGATCCTTCTTACAGACGTGGAGAATGGAAGGACGCTGGGGCACTGGCTGTCAATCCTTTTCCTCTCAGTGTTGATGAGTTGATCCCTTCGTTTCTCAGGAACCAGATTGCTGTTATAGAGACGCGATCACCGCCCGCTCACCTACGCAGGGGAAGGGGCAACATTGCCACAACCACCCCACATGGCGCCGCTACCGCCACGACGGCTGCCACATCACGGAATACGGGGCACCCACGTCCCCTTTCCCCATTAGAGGTCATCTAACGAAGGGTGATCAACAACCTCGTGCGCAGGTACGAGGAGGAAGGGGTCATCCCAACTCGGGATATGGCCCGCCTGGACCTGGAGGCATCCAGGCCCCGCCGTCAACGCCTCCCTAACAGGTCGCGTAGGGAGCCCCTGCTCCCCACCCCAACGTTCAACCGTTTCGGGAGCCTGTCCCCGGAATGCCTTGACGAATCCTCGCCTTACGCTGATGAGGCGGGCGCCGTCTGGCTCAGCCCGCTCAGGGTCCCGACCCAAGGGCTCCAGGAAAGAGCTCCTGCCCGGCCGCGTCAGCACCGCTGTCTGACTCCGCAGGAAGAGTAGGCAGGCCATGCCCCTGCACCACCTGCACCCGCTCGCCTGACCCGACGTCAGCGCCGGGCCCGGGCTGAGGACGCTCGCCCAGATGCGTCAACGTCAACAGCTACAGTGGCCCTCTCCACCGCCAACGTGCATCATGAAGTCCCTGTATACACTGAGCAGGGGCACTCCTACACCAAACCAGGATCGAGACCCCAACCGCCCCACGGGCAGGCTGGGTTGACTCTCCGGGTTGCAGGCCCAAGTGGTGATCGCCGCAAACTAACCCACAGTGATGTCACCCCATATGGAGGCCCTCCCCGTACCACTACTCCATAGAGCGTGGGCCTTCCCCACTCCGAATTTCGTCATGGAGGTATGCCTCGTGCTACCCCCATCCCGAAGGAAGACCTGCCCCGCGGCAGTGACGCTCGGCGCAGAAACCTTTCCCGCGCCCACTATACAGGGTATGGAGTCCATCCTCCTGCCCCTGAATGCCGATCTGAAGGCACTGCCCATCCAGTCCTTCTCCAATGTGGGGGCCCTCCCTACGTCCTCTCTGTAACCGGCGAAGGTCCTCCTCGCCCCAGCAACTCGAGGAGTGAAGGTCATCCTCGCTCCACCCGCATCGACCATAGAGGTCCTCCCCATGCTCCTGCCGATTCCAACAGAGGCGCTGCCCACATGGGTGCTGTCCATGGAGGTCCTCCCCATGTACCCTTCGACATTTTCCCTGGTGCCACTCACACCGCAGCAATCAGGAGAGCGGGCCCTCTCTTCCACGGCGCCAGCGCCGCCCCGAGACTACATAATAGGGATCGACCTTGTCCCGAAGAGCCACCCCGGGGCAGGAGAGCGGGTCGTCGCCGCCACAAGAAGAGTCCTGGGAAGGCCCGGGTGGAGATCAAACCTTCCCGCTTCCCCGACTCTAAAGCGGAATGCGACTCAGCGATGGAACCTTCTCCCCGCTCCTCCGTATCAAGGACTGAGGCAGGAACCAGACGCGTTAGCCTCATTCTCCCGAAATATGAGGTCCACCAGATTCCCATCTCTCTTCACAGGTACATCCAGGAGGAAGAAATCTTGGGAATTCCGCAGGTCTCGACCGCGCAATCACCGCCATTGTCACCATAAGCGCCCTCTACCTCTACCAGAGATCACAGAGAGCTATTTTGGGGGCCAACGATGGTATAGCGACGACATGACCTGTCGCCGGTAGCCGCGAATCCTGTGCCGGAAGTTGTGGCTATCAGCCCATCGTATCGTGACATCGTGACCAGGTCACCTTATTCTTCGGAGGATGGCCCGAAATTCGGCGGCCAGTCAGCTCGTTCGCCGTATTCTCCGCTGCTGAGTTTACTATCCCAGAGGTCCACCTCGGTACCGCTACCGGTCCCTCATCCGCCCCCCGGTTGATGAGTGGGGCAATACAGGGCCAGACCCCGAGTCCAAACCCAGGAGCTTCTGGAGTATTCTTGCAGCCGATTACTTCCCGGAGAAGTTCTAGCCGACGACGACGCTGAATTTTCGCGCACCAGAGTCCCTTACCCCTGAAGAAGTGGGGTGCTTTTGTCAAACCCTATGGGTGACACACTTCCGCCTTCGTTACGAACGGGTGGTATACTCCAGAAGTCAAGAGCACTTCGAAGAAATCGGCGAGCAGTGTTGCCTGATCGATTTGGCCACACTCCTTGTGGACCAGCACCCCGAGTCGCCAGGCCGTCAGAATGCCCTTCAACGGAAATGTGTTCAGAGTTTCAAAGTACTCCGTAGAATCGTCAGGGAAGCTACCACCCATGTGCAAGTCCGTGGTTGGGGACACTATTCCACTCTCCTCTTCGACCCTATCCGACGGCAGCCCGATTCACTATGAGACATCGAGGACATGACCTCGAGAGGGGTCGTGATACACATGGATGACGTAGTGGACAAGGAAGACGAGATTGAATTCCTTGATGGAGACTTACCCCCCGAGGGAGTACCGCCACTGCTGGACCCATCAGGGAGGGTTACCCATCAGTAGAGGAACCTGCTAGGCCTCCCCGTACCCACTGAGTCGCTGGTACTCGGTCGAAATACCGGCAAGGGTAAGGAGCATGTCGGAACTATCAAGCACTCTGACCTGTCTGCCTATGCGTAGAAAACGGAAGAAGATCCCGAGAAAGCCACGTTACGCCAGCAGCTTGCTAAGCAGAAGAGGCTGGTTGATGAACTCTTGGCTGAACGCGCCGCAGAGCGGTGACCCGACTATGGTAATCCCAGGCCGGGGCAGCAGGGGCAGGAACAATTTCCCCCCGGTGAGTAGCCTTCGGGCAACCCTGATCATGCTACTACCATAGACAGGGCAGAAGCCGGAACTTACGGAAAGAGGGCGCGATACGTCTCGCCAACCCCCCCCCCCCCCCTGAACGATGGGGCAATCTGAAGAATTCAGTCCGGGTTCCCCCAGTCGCCCCGCAGGTCGTTCTTCCAGTTGATCCACGAGCTGCCGAAGCCATTTACCGTGTTGAAGAACATGCCAATGCACTTGTGGTTAGAGATCCCCGTCAAGACAGGGACCCCCACCCGGATGATCTTATTGCGGCACTCACAGCCCGCCTCGAAGCGTTGGAAACAGGGCAGGTGGCGGTCCCACCGGATGACAAGCCGTATCTCGCGTGGGTGGATGATATGCCCACACCTCCGGGTTTTGGGAACCCCAATTTCTCTCCCTTTAACGGGACAGGGGATCCACCACAGCACTTGGCACATTTTTATTCCAGGTGTGGTCCCATGCTGGGGACCCCAGCTCAGTAAGAAGCCGCCAAACTCTGGTGTTTCGTACAGACATTGGAAGGTCCAGCATTCGTCTGGTACAGCCAGCTCCCTATCGGATCGGTGACCGGTTGGGAGGACCTCCGCCGGAAGTTCCTATACCAGTTCAGCTTCACCACGCGGAAGACCAGCATTGCAGACCTCTTCAAGTGCAAGCAAAGGCCTGATGATCGGGTTGCAGATTTCATCGCCCGGTGGAAGGGACTTACGTATTCCCTCGATGTGCCACTGACTCAGGAGAAATTACTGACGATGTGTGTGGGGAACGTCAAAAAGGAGCTAGTACCCTCCCTGATTACCCAGAACTACCCTGGAGGGTTCAGATATTTCTCAGATAAGGCTCAACGACTTGAGGAAGCTCTGCAACAGGCTAGTCAGGCACGTTCGTTGCCCCCTATGATCCCATCCAGGAGGACTGCCAGGGCTGAACCCACCGCGGTGGCCCAAATAGAAGCCCCTAGGCAGCTAGAATTACTGCCAGTGGCACCATCCCCGCAACCCCGCAGAGGTCCTCCACCTCAAGCACAGGCTCCTGCCCAGCAGCGACCGCCTCAGAATCGACAGGTTCCCTCGCGCAATGCGCCACCACCACCTGGGCGAGACAATCAGGCGCCGCCTCATCGGCAGGCCCCTCCGACCCCTCGTCAGGGTCAGGCCCCCAGGGCCCCCTATCCGGAAAGAAGGCAACAGACTTATTCGTTCAACGAAAATCAGGTCCCTAGCTACTTCTGAAGTGCTCTAGAGCAAAGGGTTGTGCGCCTGCCCGAGTGTAGAAGGCCGACAGAGGCGAATCTCACCGATCACCCCAACTACTGCCCTTATCATTGGATTCTGGGGCACACCCTCAAGCAATGCTATGTGTTTAAATACTAGCTTCAAGACCAGGTCAACAACAACATAGTCAAGTTGGGCCCGACACCATCACAAGTGGCGGGTGTCTTTGCAGGATTAGAGATCGGCTGCGACAGTGAAGGCGAGTGGCATCAGGTTCCCAGTCACGGATCCCGGAAATACGACGACTGGATGGCTCGAAAAACCGTCGTCCGTGCCCATGGTATCATCCGGGCGCACCTGAAGCAGCCAGAACCTTCAGAAGAGGTAGCCGGTACCTCTACATCATCTTCACAGGTGACCTCTTCCCAAAAGGGCAAGCAGCGGCAACGCAAGAAGAAGCAACGCGCACCGCCGTTGCCATCGTCATCCCACACTCTCGGTGACTTTATGCCCCCTGAAATGGGGATTCCTCCCAGAATCTGCCCAACGGTGGATGACTCCTCGAGCGACAACCAGGGGTACGCTTCGGTTAACACCGTGGAGCTGGTAAATCCCTATCTGACCCCCGACGAGGGGGAACGCCAGGCGAACCTCCCCAACTTTTCCAGCCGACGTCAATGTTAGCGGAATCACAACCGCGCCGGTCATCGAGGTACGTCAGCGGGCACTTTCAGCCAAGCCGTGCATGCTACTGAGACCAGACAGCATGCTCAGTGCAAATCTCAGCACGCACAACCCCATCTAATGCCCTCAGCTCTACCTCCACCACAGTTTGTGCTACTAGATCAGGGAGAGCTGCCTCGTTCGTATCACATTCAGTCTTGCCCTGCTACAGGCCAGCCTTCGCTGTCCAATCCTAGTCTGACGACTACTCTCCAGGCTTCAATTAGCAGGCAGCAGGTTGTACCCAGTACTAGCCGATCGCCAGTTCAACAGGTAGGACCCGTTTTGCCTCCCAATGCCGAACGACCTCCTGTAAGCAGAGGTTCGCATTTGGCACGAAAGTATGATGTCCTGAAGCACCTGGACAGCATTCCGACAAGGATTTTTATCCTTGAGGCCCTTCACCTGTCATTCGAAATGCACGAGGCACTTGCCGAGGCCCTAAGGAGCCCCCTCCAGTTTGAGACAGAGGTAGCAGCTATAGAAGCCTTCCATACCGAGACGATTGAAAACGTCGAATTTCAGGCGTTTATCTCGTTCTCCGGTGAAGATGAGGACCCTCCTATACAGGGGCACATTCTCCCGCTGTAAATCACTGGCCACTTCAATGGTGTGGAAGTCCGTCGTTGCCTCGTTGACACGGGTTCCAGAATCAATCTAATTCCTACTCGGACGTTGCAGAATATGGGTCTGTCTGAAGGTGATTTAACTCCCTCTGACCTCAGAATCCAGGGGTACGATAGGACCGAGCAAACCCCGGTCGGCAAGATCCGCCTGAAGACTCAGTTCGGTGGCTTAATTGCCAGTACCGAGTTCATGGGCGTCTCTCAGGACACCGCCTACAACACGTTGATGGGTAGGCCATGGCTTCATCTGCATGCAGCAGTCCCTTCGTCGTATCACCAGTGCCTCAAATACTCACTCAACGGTCGAGTAGGTGTGCTTCAAAGAGATGTGTCCCCTTTCGCCTCTTGTGAGGCCCACTATCTGGATGCGGGTTATTACAAAAGTAAGGATAAGAAAATCCTAGTATGTGAGGATGAACCCGCCCCAGTCACAAGTGATCCCTGGGCAAGCATGGATAACGCCTACGTCCTCCCGAAACACCGATTGGAGGCCATGACCCCCGACATGAGGCAATGTTTTGTTGTTTCGGGTACACAAGGAAGGCATGTTCCCGTGTCCAAGCGATGGCGGAAAATCACCTCGTACTCCTACATCAACCAGGCTCAGGTGATCCCGGAACCTCCTACCCCTGTACGGTACCGGGACATCAAGCTTATGACAACGGCGGTACGCCATACATGTCTCTTTCACCGGGCTGGAATCCATCGATTCAGGCCGAGATGTCACCACTGCTTTGATATTATCAAACGTGCCCCCTTAGGCCGAAGGCCAGATGGGATAGGATCAACTGCCTTCATTGCTATGGTCTCAATGGCGAGTGAGTCTCCTGATATGATGACCACTGCTGCCCAAGCCGGCACCAGTTTCCCCCCAGGTTTTGATAGCCCAAAAGTACCTCCCGTCGCGGGAAATTCCCCAACGGGTGGGGAGGAAGACCTGGAGGATGCTCCCCCCACCTTTGAGGAAGGCGTCTCTACCACGATTGATGAATTGGTACAAGTGAACCTTGGTAGCGAGGCAGATCTGAAACCCACATTGATCAGTGCAGCCATGTCCCCCGAGGAGTGGCAACAATACGTAGACTTCCTCAAACAACACCGTGACGTGTTTTCCTGGAGTTACAACGAGATGCCAGGACTAGATCCCCAAATAGCCGTTCACCGTCTGGGCCTCCCGGCAAAACATTGTGGGTTTAAGCAGCCTCCCAGGAAGATGCACCCTTATCATGGTGCTATGGTTGAGGCCGAAGTCGACAAGCTTATCAAATCCAACTTCGTTAAGGAAGTCCAGTACCCCAAGTGGATTGCCAACATTATGCCAGTCAGGAAGAAGAATGGACAGATCAGAGTTTGCATCGACTTCCGCGATCTTAATCGCCACTGCCCAAAGGATGACTTCCTACTCCCGGTGACTGAGTTATTGATTCATTCCACAGCCGGGTTCCAAGCTCTCTCTTTCATGGATGGGTATTCCGGGTACAACCAGATCCGGATGGCCCCCGAAGACGAGGAGTCCACTGGCTTCAGGGCTCCCAAAGGTACCTTTTTCTACCAGGTTATTCCATTCGGTTTGAAAAATGCAGGTGCCACTTATTAGAGGGCCATGCATCACATATTCAAGCCGATTCTCGGGACATTGGTGGAATGCTACGTAGATGACCTCGTAGTCAAATCATGTCAGCGCCAGGACCATATCAAAGACCTCGAGAAAGTGTTCGGTTTCCTCCGTTCCCATCACCAGAAGATGAACCCGTTGAAGTGTTCCTTTGGGGTCACCTCTGGGAAGTTTCTGGGCTTTGTTGTCAGATACCGAGGTATCGAGATCGACCCGGAGAAGATCAAGGCCATCAGCCAAATGCCTCCCCCGAGCAACATTCGAGAACTTTGAGGCCTTCAAGGCCACTTAGCCTATATACACCGATTCATCGCGAATATGGCCGGCAAGTGTAAGCCCTTTTCCCGGATCATGAAGAAGGGCGCCGCCTACGAATGGGATGAGGAGTGTCGGACCGCCTTTGAGGAAATCAAGCAGTATCTGCTCCAACCTCCGGTCTTGATGCCACCCGTCTCCGGAAAGCCGCTGGTCCTTTACATGACCGCCCTGGAAAGATCCCTCGGTGCGCTGCTCGCCCAGAAGAATAAGAAGGGTACTGAGAACAGTCTCTACTATCTCAGCTGCATGCTTCTCGATATAGAGGTCAGATACTCCCCTATCTAAAAGAGCTGCCTTGTGCTCGTCTTCGCCGTGCAGAAGTTGCAACATTACCTGCAGCACCATGAGGTGCAATTGGTCTCCCGGGTAGACCCACTGAAGTACATCCTGAACCGCCCCATACTGACTGGCCGACAAGCACGGTGGGCGGTGATTCTCCAGCAGTTTGATATCAGGTTCGTACCTCAGAAGGCCATTAAGGGACAGGCATTGGAAGAATTTTTAGCTGCCCATCCAACCTTCGTGGATCAATTACTAGACCTGGATTTTCCTGATGAGACGATCCTCTCAGTCGATCATGCTGTCTCGTGTTGGAAAATGCATTTCGACGGTGCCTCCCGGAGCCCCACCGGTAGGCGGCTCAACGATCCCAAGCTCAACAGAGTGGGCCTGGGTATTGTCTTCATTACCTCGGCGCAAGCCATCCCTCCATACTCGTTCCTGTTGTCAGAAGGCTGTACGAACAATGAGGCAGAGTACCAGGCTCTCATCAGCGGCCTTGAGTTGGCCCTTGAGATCCATGTGTCCCATCTACATGTGAAGGGAGATTCCGAGCTGGTAATCAAACAGGTTAATGGCGACTACATCGTCAGGAAGCCAGAGCTTGCACCGTTACTAGAGTACACCCTCCGCCTAATGGCCCAGTTCTCTTCTCGACCAGAGGTTACCCATGTCCCACGGTCACAGAACGGTCAAGAAGACGCCTTGGCTGGCTTGGCCGCATCGCTCGCAGAACCCGAGCAAGATGATTTGATCGTACATGAGGCACACCAGAGAGTCATTGCCCCCGTCACCCAAGAGGACAATGATGGCTTGCGGGTAGGTCATCTCACCGCCGGACCCTCCACGTCAGGGGTCCCGGGTTCGTTAGACACAGTGGCTGAAGCCACTCCCGACTGGAGGGCGCCTTTTGTCGAGTACCTCCAAAATGGTTGCCTCCCGGACGACTGGGCCGAGCGCGAGCGAATCCGATGCCGCACGATGCAATTTACCCTCCAGAGCGGCCCCAGTATTGAACAGATCCTTTAAGAGGAGTTTCGATGCTGTCCTCCTCCGTTGCATCCAAGGAGTAGAGATACCTCAAGTTATGCAAGAGGTTCATGCCGGTTCCTGTGGCGCCCATCAAGCTGGGCCAAAGCTGTCCCATCAAATCTGGAGGTTGGGGTACTTTTGGCCCTCTATGATCCACGATTGTATTAGGTATGCCAAGAGGTGCCATGCGTGCCATGTTCACGCCAACTTCCTACATCGGCCTCCGGAGCCCCTCCACCCCACCAAGTACTCTTGGCCATTTTCGGTATGGGGACTTGATGTAGTGGGACCGTATCCACCGGCAACAACCCGCCAGTGTAGGTTCATCCTGACTGCTACAGATTTCTTCTCCAAGTGGTCAGAGGCAGTTCCACTCAAAGAGGTCAAGGCCCGTTCCATCGTTGACTTTGTGAGCTCCAATATTATCCACCGGGTTGGGTTCCCTCATGCCGTCCTCACCGATAACGGCACCAACTTCCGAGCAGCTGAATTAAAGAAATTGTATGCCAAGTATGACATCCGGTCGAACCATACCTCCCACTACCATGCACAGGAAAATGGACAGATTGAGGCGTTCAACAAAACCCTCTCTAACACTCTGCAAAAGTTGGTTGGTCAGAACAAGAAAAGTTGGCCGGAAAAGCTCCCCAACGCCCTCTGGGCTTACCGGATGACGACTCGCAACTCTACCCAGGTGACCCCATATTCCCTGGTGTTTGGAGCTGAGGCCATCCTACCCATTGATATCCAGATGCCATCGTTATGCACTGCAGTCTATGATCACCAGACATCAGATGAGGTAGCTGAGATCCGTCTAGCTGAATTATAAGCACTGGACGAGAACCAGTTTCGTGCCCTGCACAATCTGGAAAGGCATCAGGATAAGATAGCGAGGGCCTTCAACAAGAAGGTTCATCTCAATTCTTTCCTACAAGGCGACCTAGTACTGGCCCTTCGAGCGCCAATGATTCCCGGTAGGAAACCACCCAAATTAGAACCCAAATGGGAAGGGCCTTATATCATCCATAAGGTTTACCCCAATGGAGCATACTCCTTGGTGACCACGGATGGAGAGCACATAACCCCTCCCACCAATTCCAAGTTCCTCAAGCTATACATTGCCTAGGGAAAAAGGGTCCTACATGACCTTAAACTGCATCTTCGTCCTGCAAGACGATAAACTGTGAAATGGTCCTGCATGAACTTAAACTGCACATTATGGTCTGACACGACCTTAAACTGTAAAGTCCTACACGACCTTAAACTGCATCTTTGTCCTGCAAGATGATAAAATGCAAAATGGTCCGAGCTCTATGACTTTAAACAAAGATCTCCCCCCGTCCTTACTGCAAGACGTTAAACCGCAAGCCAGTCAGGCCTTCCTGAACAAGGCTCAGCCTCAGGCCCCTTGGCCTCCTCGGTCCCCCGGCCCCCCGTCCTTACTGTAAGACGTTAAACTGTAAACCAGTCAGGACTTCCTGACCGAGGCTCAGCCTCAGGACCCTTGGCCTCCTTGGGCCCCTGACCCCCCGTCTTCACCGCGAGATGTTAAACCGCAAGCTGGTCAGGTCCCCCTAACCGCGGTCCGGCCTCAGGCCCCTTGGTTTTCCCCGACTTACCCTCTTGCGGGATTGTACGGTATGGTGTGGGATTACGTCCTCATTCACGTTGTATTACTCATTGTACCTTACATATCCCCAAATGAGATGCATCCTCATCCCTCATGATGTTAAACTGTATGTTAAGAACTACGTGAGGCTTGATTCACATCTTCATGGGATACGTAGGAACGCTCGGACGCCTCGTCTTGAGCCCTGCCCCAAGCTTTTCTCTTCCACTATCCCCCTTGGGAATAGTTTCCTCAGAGGATCTTTGTGTAGCATGGGGTAGGTTTTTTTAGCCCCGCTCATACAACCCTACTCACACAAGGATTGTAAGGGTCGCACCGTGTGCCCACTCCCGTTCTTCTATCCTCCCATGTCCTCACTGCATGACGCTAAACTGCATGGGCTTCAAGAACTACGTATGTCTTGATTCTCATCCTCATGAGATACGTAGGAACGCCCAGACATTTTTTCTGTTGGCCCAGCCCAAAAGCCAAAATCTTCCCCTCGGGTCAAGACATATGGCAGGGTGCACACTTTTGCCCCAACTCACATCGAGCAAGCCTCGACCCGGCTGCACATCCCCCCTGGAGATGTTTGCCTCTTTCGTGGATGGATACAGCTATGCTTCACCCACTCCTTGACTGGGATTCCATCATTTTTTCTCACACCCAGAGGGACCCCTAAGAACGGCCTGGATACCATTCCCTAAGGGCTCTCCTACCGATACGGTCCAACGCCCCCGAGGTTTTTCAAGCAACAAGCCGATACAAGTCCCGCGTTGCGAATTTGGTCAGCGGTCGACGCTCATTTGTTGCTCCCATATCAGGATACCATAGGAACGCTGTGTTTCGAACATGGTCAACAATGTCTTGGATATTCGGGTCCACCCCGAGATGTCCCAGACATCGAGTGCAGTGATTCATTCTACCCCATCCCGAAGTAACAAGCTCCTCCCCGGGTGGCGCTAGCAATCGGGCCCATGGCCCCGATTCCCCCTAGGGGTGTACGGTGTGGTGTAGGACTACATCCTCATTCACGCTGGGATCATGTACCATGCCGTACGCCTTTTCTTACGAGGCCCAGCCTTAGGTCCCTTGGCCTTCTTAGGTCCCCGACCCCTGTCCTCATGTAAGACGTTAAACTGCAGACCCGTCAGGCCTTCCTGACTGATGCCTGACCTTAGGCCCCTTGGACTTCTCGAGCCCCTCTACCCAACCTCTTACCCAGGGTGTACGGTGTGGTGCGGGACTATGTACTCATTTATGTAGGGATCATGTACCCTGCCGTACACCTTCCCTTACGAGGCCCAGCCACAGGCCCCTTGGCCTCCTCGGGTCCCCGACCCTCGTCCTCATTGCAAGACGTTAAACTGCAAGCAGGTCAGGCCTTCCGGACCAATGCCTAACCATCAGGCCCCTTCGCCTTTCCGGGCCATGACCCAGGTCCTCTCTTATAGGAGTGTATGGTGTGGCGTGAGGTTATTTTCTCATTCACGTCAATTTCATAATGACCACGCCATGTACCTCTCCCTTCTGAGCTGTTTCATCAATCCCTTTTCGGCAGTTCACCGATGTGCCTAAGAGTACTCTGGTTTATTACCTGGAATGCCAAGCTTTACTCAGAAACGTCCACACCCGCTTTCCAGGCTTTGTGTATCCCTACATCAGGGCTTTCATCATTTTTCACACCTGGAGGAACCCCCAAGAACGGCCTGGATACTACGCCCAAGGTCTCTCCTACCGTTACGAGCCAACGCCCCCGAGGGTTTTGGACAACAAATCGATAAAATCCCGCGTTACGAATATGGTCAGCGGTCGATGCTCGTTTTTTTCCCACCTCAGGCTAACGTGATATAGACGCTGTGTTTCCACCATGGTTAACAGTTTTCCTCTATCTCCACGCCAACCCATTAGGCCCAAAATGTCGGGTGCACAATTCACACCCTTCATCACTTCACTGTGTCCAAGTAGAGTCTCGGAACTTTTGGTACTTTTACTCCGTGCACGTCTGCGCGTTGGGGGAACAAGCCACGTCAAAGGTGTCCTTAGGGGCTCTCTAACAACTCCCGTTTGACTCACCCCAAGTATTGCGATGAGGATACCCCCCTTGTTTCCCACACCGAGTTTAACTCACGTGGGCTTAGGAATCGGGTTGACATCTGTGTTTACTCGGGAAGTTGTCACCATTCACGGTCCGAGCTCTAAGACCATAAACTAATATTCTCATCTGGAACTACGTTCAGCTTGATTCCCATCTTGATGGGATACGTAGGAATGCCCAGACCCCTTGTCTTTGGGTCCAGCTTGAGTTTAGAAAATTCACCTCTCTGGTCCTGCCTTCAGGACCCCGACTACGGGACCGCGTGGCGTAGTGCGGGATTATGTCCTCATTCACGTCGGGTTTGCAATAGCTGCACCACACACACCCCCGTTCTGAGAGTTATCCCTCTTATTCCTTGTCCAGCATGACATTAAAAGGAACCCTTCATAACTACGTGTGGCTTGATTCCCATACTCATGGGATACGTAGGACCGCCCGGACACCCTGTCTTCAGGTACAACCCATTTAGGGAACCAGTCTCTCCCACTGTTTCACCTATTACCTCTATATAGGCCCCTCAACCTAAGGTCTCCCTCTCCGATTGGCATATAATGTGACGTGGGATCATGTCTCCGTCAATTGT
Organism: Viscum album; assembly: GCA_963277665.1. Taxonomy (NCBI): domain Eukaryota; kingdom Viridiplantae; phylum Streptophyta; class Magnoliopsida; order Santalales; family Viscaceae; genus Viscum; species Viscum album. Next base: position 1,185,670,807 of record OY728143.1, on the reverse strand, counting down.
GTTTTATAACACTGCGCACATTCCCCGCCTAGCATCGTCTCTGCTACGTCTGCACTGCATGACGATAAAATGCATGCTTGGTCCTATCATACGACCCTAAACTGTGACATTATCATCCTGGCCGCACGACAAAAAAAGGCACTGCATTGTGGTGACCTCGTTGTATAGGACATCACGTTGGGTATTGGTCACGTGCCATGCCATTTGTCAACGCCCATCACGACTTGATCCTTGTGGCGACACTACGACCTACTACTCTAGGCCTATCACTTCACAAAAAAAAACCACTCACCTTAATGAACAAACAAGATTCATCAAATTCTGCTTCTTTTAGTGCAAGGGCCACACCCGCACTCCCCTTTTCTCCCGGCACTGGTATCTTACCATGTCACCTTTCAGAACTACGTATGACTTGATTCTCATCCTTATGAGATACGTAGGAGCACCCGGGCACTTCCCCGCGGGCCCAACCTAACCTTTGTGTTTGGTCCCTCGATTCGAGCATTTCCCCAGAGAACGCATGGTAAGTAGGGCTTAGGTCCTCCTTCACGTCGGGTCTTGTTTCCATGTGTCCCCTGCTCCCTTTACCCATTTATGGTCTAAGGTCCATCAAGAACTACGTGAGGCTTGATTCTCATCCTTATGAGATACGTAGGAGCACCCTGGAACTTCTCCCCAGGCCCAGCCTAACTTTCGCTTTCGGTCCCTTGACCAAAAACCACTCCTAAGGAGGTCGTGTTGTGTGGTATGGGATTACATCCTCGTTCACGTCAGGTTGTTCATCACACCGCACACACCCCCTATTCCCATTCACGCCAGGTGTTTGAGTTACTCCACCATGTGCCTATTATGTCTCCTCCCATCCATGGTCCAAATTCTACGACCCTAAACTAAGATCTCCCTATGGAAAAGGAATTTTCTCCCTCTATCTAATACGTCTTGTTATCGTATTTAGATGTGTTTTGACAAAGAGCCCGAAGTGTGGGATTTCCACAGGGACATCCACCTCATCCCATGACCATGCTTCGTGAGCTCGCTATTTGGATCCTCATCCTCTTCCACATACAAAAGGACCCTCGGACGACATGGATACTAGGCTTAAGGGCTCTCCCTGAGTGCTGGACATAAGGGCCCTCCAATAGTTTCGGGCCAACGTCCCTACGGATATCTAACAACATTTGTGACATGGTCCCGTGTTTCGAACATGGTCAACAGTCAACCCTCATTTGTTTGTCCCCATTCTAGGCTAACACGATATGGATGCTGGGTTTTCGCCACGGTCAACAGTTATCCTCCATCGTCACGCCGCCATCATCGTGATCTGAATCTCGAGCGCCATGATTCACACATTTCCACTTTCTCATGTTCAAGTGGAATTACATCATACTCGGTTCTTTCTCTTCGTGCATCTTGGTGCGTTAAATGATCGTGTTAGTGTCATTGGGCCAGTATTCATTGAGAATCCCTTTTCCCTAACCTGCCCCTTTATGTGTCGGGAAATTTCCACCACTACTGCTTGTTTCCCACACCAAACACGACTCACATGGGCTTAGTAGTTTTGGCAGGATGTGTACCAACACGGCCAGGCATCTCATCGTCCCGCATGACGTTAAACTGCGCTTCCAGAACTATGTATGGCTTGATTCCCATCCTCATGGGGTACGTAGGAACGCCCGACCACTCTGCTTTGGGCCCAGCCTAATCCTCACTCTTGGTCCCTCGACCTGAAGAGTTTCCTCCGAGGGTACGTGGTGTGATTTGGACTCCAAGTCCTCATTCACGTCGGTTTCATATCTACCGCACCACACGCTCCCTAGGATCTTCCCTTTTATTCCATGTCCTATCATATGATGTTAAACTACAGGAGTCCATGTGTCCTCAGCGCATGACACTAAACTGCGGCTCTACCCTGAACAAGTTCAGAATGCCCCAAGATTACATTGGGAAGCGGTAAATCCCCTCGCCAGAGAGGCCTTGTCTGAAAGAAGGAATGATCCATGATCAAACCATTGCACCCATATGGTGTACTCCCACCACGGTGGTGTAACTACCTAAGTTTTTGATTCTGTTCGGACAAACCATCACTCCATATTCCACGCTTTGCGTGCCCCTTATTCAGACCCTCGTCCCCTTTCATGTCTCACGGGACCCCCTAACGGCCTGGTCTCATGCCGCATCGGCTCACCTACCATCCTGGGCCAACGTTCTGGGAGACGGGTCATGTTTGGAAGGACCCCTAACAGTATGGATGTTTGACCTATAGTCCACCAACTGTCCTGGGTCAATGTCCTAAAAGATTGACCGACAATATTTGCGACATGGTCCCGTGTTTCGAACATGGTCAACGGTTGACCCTCATTTTTTCCCCATTATAGGCTAACACAGTAAGGATATCGCTTCTCCACCATGGTTAACGGTTGTCCTTTATTGTCACGCCATCCCCACAGTGCTCCGAATCTTGGGTATCGTGATTCACACTTCCCATTTTCATCTGTCTGGACCGATTTCAGCACCCCTGGCGTTGCACCGTTCATGCATAAGAGCATTCTGAAGAAACGGTAATTCGGCTGTCTGGAAAAGCTCCTTCTCCGATCAAGCATCTCCCATCTTTCAGAAATCTGGACTGGTAATCCGAATCTCGGATGCCCAGAGCATGGTCCCCACTCCTATGTTAGGTGGGATGAGAGGGAAACTATCTCCTGTTTCTCACATTGGGCTCGACCCACGTGGGCTTGGGGAATTGTCGCCAAACGTCCCGCAAACATTATAGGGATGTAACAAGGCGATTCAAACAGTGTAAATCGTGCGCGCCACGACATTCAAAACAAAGGAAAAAAAATTGAAGCACGAAAATACCAATAAAAGGTTTTTGGTTTGTTACAATACCCGAGGGTCGACTCCCCCCATGGACAAGTTTACCCCATCAAAAGAGCGTTGCAGCTCCGCCACCCGTTGGCTTGTGGCGTCCAAGGCTTGCTGCCGCTGACTTAGCTCCCGCTCCTCCTCGGCAGCGGCGGGGCGCAGTTTGTCAGCCTTGGCTTTGGCCCTCTTTACGCCAGCTTGACCGGCAACCATCTTTCCAGAGGCCTGCCTCATATGCTCTTCTGCCTCTGCCAACTGGGCCTTCAACCGTGAGACCAGATCAGATTGGGCATTAAGAGAGGCTGAAAGATCATCTGCCAGGGTCTGCATCTGTCGGACCTCGCCTTCATCCTCCTGGAGCTTCTTGATGTTGGTAACCTTCCTCTGCTGCCAACCCACGCTGAGCCCACGATCATGCTCCCGGATCTTCTCAGCCATAAGATCTCGGATGAGTGCGTGAGGACGTTGGGAATCTACTCCCCCAGTGCACAGTTCGCGCAACCGTGAGCGGAGTCTATCTATTTCGGCCAGCCATTGCGCTTGGGGGTGTCCTTGATGAAGCGCGTGATCAGCTTCCACGACCGGCGGCGGACTATGCTGCTGTCTTCCTCGTCGGAGGCCGTTTCGTCCCAGTCTGCGCGATTGGCAGGATTGTACCCGGGATACGCCCTCAGGAAATCCTCGGAAGGATCAACATCTGGTGTTGAATCTAGTACGACACCTGGCACCGAAGCAGGCGTGACAAGACTAGGACCAACCGGTTGGTCCTCTTCCTCGGAGTCCACCTCAATGACTTCGGGTACGACCCTGCTGGTGGTCCCGCTAGTGATGATGTGTGTCGCAGCTTGAGGAGATGGGGGGACTATCACCACCATCACCGGCATGCCCCTAGGAGGGACGCCACCAGACATCTTGACTAGTCTTTCCGTAGCATCCCACGCCAATCGGACAACTGTATGACAGAGAGGGACATAAACGTTAGTTGGCATGGTCTACATATGACGACAGGGAAACCGGTAGAGGAGACTTACAGAGATCGACCTCCTGGCGCTGCTCTTGAGCCGGTACTGATGGGGCCCCGAGGAGAGGCCCTCTGTATACTGTTGGAAGGTCTAGAGATTCTGGAGGAGCCACCTCGGGTGCTCTGGTCCCACCAGACACGGAACTGGACGTAGCCATAGGCGTGGGTTCTGAAGGTCCCGCATCATCACCCGCCGAGGGGCGAGAACGAGGCCTGCGAACAAGTTCCTCTTGCATGACTCAAACATCGGTGAGAATTCCATAGTGACCCAAGAACGGATCGTAAGGAAAGAAGTTCAGAATGCTACCTCGAGAGCCTCCGCGAAGTCGTCGGAATCTGAGCCTTGATCTCCGACCTCGCCCTACTCTAACGGACTCCCTCCTCTAGCCTCATCCTCCTGAGAGGAGTCCTCTGATTCTTCCGGCAGGGGGAAGTGCTCCCTCAGATCGGCAGCCGATAACTGTGGGGGACCGTATGATTCAACAATACCCTCACCCGGTCTGTCATCGGGCGAGGGACACCACTGGAGTGGACATAATCCTCCAGCTCATCCAGGTACTGTTCTGCCTCCGCCGGAGACGCCATGAATCCAGCCCGGACTGGGCCTATGCCCAGTAATTCTATCCCGAGGCGATTCAAGTGGGCCCATATCTCGGGTGGGCTGAGGAATTGCCGGTTGACATCCCAAATGTCCCAGGATTTTGGGAAGAAAGCATCCTCTGCCATGTCGATATGACGCAGCCGCTTCCCCGGATCCTGAGTGGATATCCTACAAAATCCCCTCAGTGGCTGCCCCTCCGGATGACCCTGATCTTCCAGAATCACCGGATCCACCGCTGCTTCCATACCCTCGGCCGGTGTGGGTCTCGCCGCCATGGCAGCCCCGCTACCGCGAGTGGCCCTAGCCGCCCTCCGACCCCGACCTCGAGATAGAGGATGCCCACCGTCACCGAACCGAATAGTTGGTTTATTCAGCATCTCCCCTGGGTAAGCAGCCTCCCAACTAATGGCATACTCCCTCACCAATCCGAAAGCGGCGGTGGATGGAGGCAATGAAATTCGCATCTTCCCATATTCCCATGTGAACATGAGCCACAACTGCCTCATCACACATGGGTGCTCCTCGTGACGCACCTCCCAGTAGACCTGTGTGGTCAGCCACTGGAGGCACCGGAACTGCCTCGCAAACCGATGCAGGGTGTACGGTTCGCCGAGTGGCTCACGATCTACTCGTGCCACCAAAACTCCACCTCGAAAGGCTAGGAGGTAAGATCGATATTCTTCCGTTTCCCACCCGTCATCAGTAAGTATCCCCGTCGGCAATGGGAAGGGGTGGAAATTAAACTCATCCGCCCTCCACACCCGATTCAGAACCATCAGAATAGCTAGTTTGAACGGGAAGCTCCCGACCGCATTCAGGATGGAGGGGCGGAAGTTCGATCCTGGCGGCGAAATGGGGTTTGGATACTCGTAAATCCCCCTGATATGAACTACGATCCACCCATAGAGAAGGTGGAAGGGCCCGCATATCCTTGGCGGATTCTTACCCTCGCTAATGTGCCGCAACATTCTGTACAGTTTGGTGAGCATCGGAATCCCCAGATTGATCCGCTGCCCCATGGCCAACATGGACGCCATAATAAATGAGCTGGGCCGCACCCCCATTCTTGTATCCCTCACCGGTAGGATCCAACCACAGATGAGAGCCGCGATGAACGCCGCTAGCCTGACTATCGGCTATTTTTCAGTGCTGACACTGAAACCCCAAGTCTTCTATTGGCTGTCCTCCATGACCCGCCAATACGAGTGCCCCTTGCCCCGTTGGGCCGCCCTCGGACAAGTTAGAGGCCTCGGAGGGAACTCTCGATTCTCTGGGAAATTCAGGAAGCACTTGAACCATCTCCTAAAGTGGACATCCCTCACTACCTCCTTGTCCTCTCCAGGGATGAGCGCCATCAGCGCTGATGCCAGTCGCATCATTTGCTCTGTATCCTCCCACGCGCTCATGACAGGGAGGAACTCATCATACATGGCCCCCAAGATCGGAACCCCAGAAATCTTGTGGACATACCACAGGCTGATGCCCACCTCCCCGTGGTGCAGGTGAAAGGTATTGGTCCTAGACGACCATCTGCTCAGCAATTCCAGCATCAGTTGCTTTGGTTGGTAAATGTGGAATTGGGAGGCCCATGCCGCCTCATACAACCCCACTCTCCTCAGATCGGCCCCAAACTCCTCTCATGAGGCGCCTACCCAGTAGGCCCAGGCCCAGTCATCAGTAAAGTTACCGCCCTGGAGCAGGTCCCACTCATCAGACCATCCCTTCTTCGAATCCTGCAAATCTGCCTTCAGAATGGTACGGTAGAGAGGAGGGGACGTCTCCGGTTGTAGTGGCCTCCCGTCAATATCTTTCACATGGTTGTAGAGATAGTCAGCGGTGACGGGTGTGAAGTCCTCTTGTGCATGACCATCGGCCACCCTGAACCATTGGTGCTGGCATGGTGTACTCCTGAACTAGCAAGCTGGTTCGTCCCTACTCGCCTCAGGGATGAAGACGTCATCCCTCAGCCCGAAGACGTACAATGGTATCTTCTTACACTGCGGATAATTCTTCTGACCCTACGATAGTAGATCTGTCAAAGAAGCATGGTCCGAATGGCTTCGGACCATCTCCCCAAGGCCTGGACAGTTGGCCATCTCATCCCGACGGGCAGCATCTGCAAGCACCCCCAATACAGCCTCTTGATGGGCCATTTTTGATTCCGGCCATCAGAAAAGAATTTTTCCAGCTGGATCGCAAAGATGGATCGCGAAGCTGGATCACGAAGCCGGATCGCGAAGGTCGGTCGCGAGACCAAGCCGCGAAGTCTGGCCTAGACCGACAAGCAGAAGTTCGCTTGGTGCAGACGTGGATTCGGAGACCCGCGGTTCGACGCGATGCTCGATTCGCGGAGGGCTGTCGTGGAGTACGCGGAGATTCGCGAAGTCGAGAGCACAAAAAGACAAGGAAGTCACGTGAAGACAAAAGAGGTCAACCCCCCTATTTATAAGCGGTGACCCCAGAGCATCGCGGCGCGCCTCGCCCGCGCGGAGCATCGCGGCGCGTCCGGATCTGTGGCCCCGGTCAGCACCGCGGGCCCCCTTCGCGTAGCTGCATCACGAACCACTGACAATTTTGGCGATTTTCCCTCAGAATTCGACCCTTCACCCTCCGCGGCTCCAAGTCTGTGGGGGGGCATTTGTTGGCACCAAAATATGGCATGAAAGGAAGGGATGAAAAAGAAGTCTGGCACGCTGCCTCGCGAAGCACCGCCGCGAAGCACCCCGAGCATCGCGGTCTCGCGAAGCTCCAGAGGCGGTAACTCTCCAAGAACGCATTTGACTTTCGCGAGCCCGCCGCGAAGCTCTAGAGGTGGTAACTCTCCGCGAACGCATTTGACGTTCGCAAGCCCGCCGCGAAGCTCCAGAGGCGGTAACTCTCCGCGAACGCATTTGACGTTGACGAGCCCGCCGCGAAGCTCTAGAGGCGGTAACTCTTCACGGACGACGATGACGTTCCCGAGCGCGCCGCGAAGCACCTGAGGCGGCGCGCGAGTTCTGCTTTGCGGGGCCCCTTCCCTATAAATACTGGACTCCCCCTGAGTCCCAGGGATGGAAAATCCAACCTTTCGGCTTCTCCTCTCCCCAATCGCGAAGCACCCTTTGCCCCCGGGAATCATGAGCTTCGCGAGGTACTTCTACTTCGCGTGACGCCTTTGCTTTGTCTCGTTTTGAGCCCCTCTTCCGAGAGGGATTACCTTCACAAAGATCAAGGGCATTCACGAAGGAAGGGGATTTCCAAGGGAACCCGGGAAGCCGCGGAGCGTTTATGCTTCGCGAAACACCCAAGTTGTACTAGTAATCTCTATGCTAAGGTAGGATTTCTATACATCGCGAATCACATTGCTTCGCAGCACCCTGCTTCGCGAGGCACCCCTTCTTCGCGAGGCAGTGCTCCACAAATACTGTTCCATTTCGCGAAGCACCCCCCACTCACACCTATGCCCCATGCTAAGGCCAAGGCACTCTGCTTCGCGAAGCACACTCCTTTTCTTGGCAATTCCTCTTCCCGTGCGACCCTCCAGGTTTTCACGATGTGATTTCAAAGTCCCATGGACAATACCACCCGTAGCGTTGCTTCGCTTAATGCTTCTTCTCATAGGCACGCTAACGGCTATTGCTTCTTCGCATAGCCACGCTAACGTGGACCCCTTGATGGTTCGCTCCACAACCCCCCTTGACTATGGCCTTACTGGTACCTTCCCTTCCCCAAGGACCAGAGGGTACCAGTTATGTAAGTCCTAGGGGTGCGGAGTGAACCCACCTCATTCGAGCTGCAGGACGTTAAACTGCCAAGCACCACGTCCTCAACACATGACGTTAAACTGTGACCCGACCTCGTGCCTCTCACGAAGGGTCCCCCCAGCTCGAACATTTTTTACGCCACTCGTCTCCACGGGGGTGGAATCACCCATCCACAAGGGATGATATCCTCCTTATTGGAGTGGCGTATGTTCTCAGGAGAAGGGAGACCCTAGTTCCCCAACGGATGGCTGCACCCCTGCATCTCCGTACTTTCACACTACCAAGGTCAGTGGAGGGCATGATAAGGAACAAGGCACCTCCCATCGTTGGTCCCGAGTCCCTCTTTCACCGCGCTTTGTCGCACTCCGAGCCTCCATCCTGGAGTAAGTCCCAACACCATGGGCCGCCTAACGCGTAAGCCCCTCTTCGCTTCTCACAGACACACCCTTCTCGACGTGATCGTCAGGTCCTTGCAACCTCTTGTTTCTCACACCGAGCATGACTCACGTGGGCTTAGAGTGAGCACCGACCCTGACCCCTACATCCAGCAAACTATGAGGACTTTGATCCATATCAAGGCATGGTACGTAGGAAGCCTCCATCAGGTTCAAGCCACATTAATCGGTCATTCATTCACATCGAGTTTCGCCCTTGTATGGCTTGACGTTAAACTGCACGCCCCGTCCCGCATGACGTTAAACGACATACCCTCGTCTAGCATGACGTTAAACTGTGTTCCATCAATCCAGCGAACTACGAGGACTTTGATCCGTATCAAGGCATGGTACGTAGGAATCCTCTATGAGGTTCAAGCCACATTACTCGGTCACTCATTCACGTCGAGTTTCACCCTCGTCCAGCATGACGTTAAACTGTATGCCCCTTGTCCCGCATGACATTAAACTGCACACCCATTTTAACTACGAGGTATTTGATCCATGTTAAGGCGTGGTACGTAGGAAGCCTCCACGAGGTTCAAGCCCACCCATCATCCAACTCACGTCGAGTTCTACCTGCGTCCAGCACGACGTCAAACTGCAATTCCAGTCTGACGGCAAGCCGTTGTGACCAACCCGAACTACAAGGACTTTGATCCATGTCAAGGCATGGTGTGTAGGAAGCCTCTACGAGGTTCAAACCCACCATCCGGTCGTTCCGACCTCATTCACGTCAGTTCACCCCCATCCCGCATGATGTTAAACTGTATTCCACAATTTGAACTATGGGGACTTTGATTCGTGTCAAGGCATGGTACGTAGGAAGCCTTCCAGAGGTTCAAGCCCAACAATCATTGGCCCAGACCGTCCCCTTGTCGGTGTGCCAAGTTCCCTCCATTTCTACCCGAACTACGAGGAATTTGATCCGTGTCAAGGCATGGTACGTAGGAAACCTTCCCAAGGTTCAAGCCCACCACTAGTGGACCCACGGGTCTACATTCACGTCGATTCACCGATGAAACCCTTTGAACTACAAGGTCTTTGATCCATGTCAAGGCATGATACGTAGGAAGCCTATCCGAGGTTCAAGCCCACCACCCATCGGACCAAGGTCCACCTTCACGTCAGTTCACCGGCACCATCCCGAACTACGCAGACTTTGATTCCCTACCACGGGGATACGTAGGAAGCCTCTTCAAGGCTCAAGACCAACTTCACTGTCGCCCTTGCGATGGTCCCATTTCATTCCCCCTCAACTCCATTCATCCATCTATCACCCATCCTGATTCTCGCCCGGACCGTCATATCTCGGTGAGACCATGTCGATACGCTCCTCTTCACAGCCGCCCATGGGCTGGTCTCGGTATCGGCACCCCTCCAAGGGAAACCCCTCAATCCGATCTATTCTAGCTATTGCTCCGATCGGGTTGATCCGTCTCCGCTGGACGTTAAACTCGCGGCGTACCCTGTGTTAAACATGGGAAGCTAAGGAAAACCTCAGATATGTGTCTATGGCATATAATTCCCCGCGCTCGATGTGGGATTCCTCGGGCTTCCATGCCCTCGAGAAGCCCTGTGACCAGGGATAATAGACAGACATGCCAGGTTCCCCAATATCCAGACACGCTACTGATGCCTCAACGTGACTACTCCCCCGACTGAAGGTTGCTGTCCTAACCGGACCCTTTGGAATGTCCCGACAGAAGCAGTGTAATTAACCGGCGCCCATGGAAACATGGCACTGGGAAGAGTTTCACGAACAACGTATTAAATCTATGAGGGAGACCCGGACTAGGTGACGAGTTCTGAGGAGGAATCCACAGAAGGAAGAACTGACATCCCATCATCCCGTTTCGATCAAGGAGCAGACGTCCCTGAATAAGGAGCGAATGCTGCCCGCCTTTGGAAAGCAGGAACGCGGGGCAACAAGCGCAGCACATCCTCCTCCGCGGACGAACGGATGCGCACACCCCGACGAAAGCGTCGGAAACATATATATTATAAATTTTCAACATGAGATAATAAAAAATTTATTAAAGAGGATCCTTGAAAAATGTTTTCAAATATTAAGGTTTATATTCATTTTTATGAAAAAAATATGTGTTTAAAGATGTTCTAAATGAAGATAAGAATAAAAATTATCATTTCAAAGAAGGGGTTTTTTATATCACTACTTTATCTTTTTGATAATTTCAAAATAGGGGAGAGTTTTTTAAATTTTTATTTGTTTTGTAATTATCAAAAATGGAGATAATTTTTAAGTGACTCCAAGATTACATTTATTTCTTTATGTTTTGATAATTACAAAAAATAACATATTTATGGTAAATAATAATTTTCACAACTTAATTAAATATTATGTTCTGGTTTACTATTTTATAAAGTATACAAGGATTTGATTATATACTATTATTCTTTACTTTCCTTATTTAGAGATTTCATGTTTTAATTTTGTATAACACATTCTATAAGTTTTATGATGAGATACTGTGATAATTATATCATTAAAACCTTTAAATATAATTTATACATGTTTTTTATTAAGTTATATAAATGTATACTAATGTTTATAATGGTTACACAGGGTCAAAGTGTGTTTTCAAGAGTTATGTAATGGTAACCTTAGGTTTTGAGGTGTTACATAAGGGTAGATGTAATTTTTATGGACATGCATAAAGGAATCCATCAGTTTAAATATATTACTAAAGGGTAACCATAAGTTTCTATAGGTTATGTAGAGGTATGAATAACATTATTTGAGTTTGATAGAGGTAATTATCACTTTCCATTAGTTACATAATGGTAACTATTACATTACAGTAGTCACGTATAGGTAACGAACAAATTTCCATAGTTGTTTAAAGTTAACACGAGGATTCTTTTATTTTCATAATGGTAGTTTAGTAATTTCATAAAAGGACTCTAGTTCTTTCTTAAAGGTAACTATTTCATATAAACATAACTGAACATGCACAAGGGTACTCTCTGCCTCACATAAAGGTACCTAAACATGCACAATGGTTCTCCCATAATTTTATAAGGGTAACATGTACATTTTATTCCTAGAGTAAAGGTATCATGATCCTTGTATAAGGGTAAAATGTAAATTCTATATCCCAAATAAGGGTAATACATACTTTTGTAAGGGAACCATAATTTTTTCAATACACACAAAGGGTAACCTGAGGCTCATGTAAGGGTAATATATACTTTCATTTAGGAAATAAAGATGCAATTGATTTAAATTTAAGATACACTATTTAAAAAAAAATATATAGAGTAGATAAAAAAGTGAAAAAAACATAGATATATATTGTTAAGGATTTTCAAATACGGTACAAGTGTTTTATTCTTTGATGATCAATTATTACTCCAAACCGAACAAAAAACAACTGATCCTTTGCTGTTGGAGAGTTTCTTTATGTCACAACACTTAGAATGTAAAACATTCATTTGGTTTTGTGGTTTCATTACATACTGTTATCATTAAGTGTGCATAATATAAAAGGGATATACTATGCATTAAAAGCTAATATTGTAAATCGTGACTCCTAAGAAATAATTAGGAATTAGGTTAGGCATTGAGGTGAGGAAAAGAAAAACTATTCAAGTTGTGATCTAGGTATAAAATTTAAGCTCTATTTGGGTATAATGCTCCATAGAAAAATTGACTTGTAATTGATATGTGAATTGTGGTCTAAAAAAGTCATTGAAATATTCCCTTATAGTGGTTAGAGTGGGTGACATATTTCTCAGTTCATGAGATGGGTGAATAGTGGACAAGAATCATTTTGATTAGAACCATTATAAAAATAACTGTATCAATTTCCTTTTGTTTTCCACTACATTAACTTATCTTAAATAACACCTTTATAACCAAAAATTTAATTTAATTTTAAAAATTTTGATTTATCCTCTCTTTTATATCATCTATATTACCATTGAGATGAAAAAAATTGTTTCTCTTATGTTACATGTGAGATTACAACAACTTATGAATGAATTATACTATGTGTAAAATGGGGCCTAAAATTTTAATGATAACATACATATATTATAAAAAATGATATTATAAAAATAATATATATTATAAAATTAGTGATTGAAAAGGATAATTAAATGCAAATGTAAATCAATTTTAAGATAATAGGGAAATGGATCTCTTACATTGACATATCAATGGGTTAGACAAAAGGATTAATGAGAGAGAAATAATAGTATCAATGGTATAATATGTTAAATAAGTAATTATAAATTTAGAATATTATTATATAAACATACCAAATATATGATTAATTATGTTTATTATAATTGTATTGTGATAAGAAAGATAATTTAGAGTAGTATAAAACACATATTTCAGCATACTAACAACATAAGAAAATTTTATTAAAAACTATTTAATTATAGTGAATTTATTATATGTCATGTAAAATATTAAAAATATATGATGTAATATTGAAAATATTATACTATAATAATATGTAATTAAATTTCAAAAAATATTATTGTAATAGAGTCATAATTGTAAATGAAGTGGGGAAAATTCTCCCACATTACTTTATATCATTAGCACATAGTCGACCATAAAAATACCAAAAACTAATAAATATTGATGGGAGAATAATATTAAAGACTAATAGATAGGGATATGAAGAGATAATTCAAATGTTGAATAAGGAGAAATGACAAAAGGATGTCGGTATTTATGGGTGCGGTCAGTGAAAACTCATGGAATACACTATTCCCTATTTAATTTTTACATTATTTCAAGTGCACCACTACGCTCATATTGACAAGTTACATCCAATAATATTCAAATTGTTTTTTTTTCAAAATTACTCCATTGGAATTGAAATGGTCATATTTGTCTATGGCTAATTAAATATGGTTTCATTTTTACCATATAATAAAACAAATCACAATTTTTTACCGTGTTTCAGATTTTTACAAAAACATATAAACCATTACCATTTACATAATTTAAAAATTTTGATGAAAAAAGTGTAATTAATTTTAATAAATTTAGATTTTTTTTATGAGAAATTTATATTCTATATATATATTAGTAAGAATATACCCATTATGAAAAAATTATTCAAAACACCTACATTACCATTCAATTAGACACAATATATTTCTAATGAATAACATATAAAAAATTTAATATCGAATTTAAGATAATATAATTATAAATATGAGAAAAAATCATTCAAATGAAATTAATAATTTAATAATATAATTTTATTTCTATGTAAATATTTTTCTTAACATTTTAAATGATTTTTTAGAATATGAACAAATGCACATTAGATTTTATATTATATTATAAATATGTAAAAAATCATTTAAATATTTAACTCATTATATGGTAATCATAAAACAATCTTTTAGTAGAAAATAAATTATCTATCCTTTTATTATTATATTTTATCATCATATTAACTTTAAATACTATTTGAAATTAAAATGTATATAACAACTTGTTACATTATTTTCAATGGTATTACAATAAAACAGTTCTAAAATAATTTATATTCGATAGAAATAAAAACATTAAAATTAATGATTTATTATTATAATGAATATATTAAAAAATTAGGTCTTTTAATTATAAAATATATCATGAGATTAGTAAATAAGTTAAATAAAAATTATTCTAACATATTCTAGTACAATTTCATTTAAACATATTGAAATATAAACCATATTTGTTATTATTACATATAAATATCCTAATGACTACATATATATATATATAATAAATATAAAAAAGTGAAACAAAATCCTTACAACATTATAATATAATGATTTCTATGTGAATGAAAATTACATACATTTAAATTAATTTGATAGGATCATATATCCATGAATAACTAAATATACATTATAATGATCTATAAATATATATATTTTCCCCTAAAAAAATAATATAATGTAAATAAATATATACTCAATGGTTATATAAACAACATGGTATCCATACACCATTATATTATAGTGATAATATAATTTCTCCTACAAATTATAAATATTTCACATTTTTTTATTTTTCATATATACCATACATCTTATATGTGAAATTTTTATTATATACTATGAGTAAAAATATATTATTATTTTTTATTTTTACATATTATATTTATAAAAAAATTTCTATTAAATTATTTTTTTGATATATACAAAATAATATTCCACAAAATTCAAATTTAATTATTTCTAGGGAAGAGTATGATATCAATACCCTATATTCAAGAAATTAAAATTCATCTTTTACTTATTTTATTCCAAATTAAATATGATCACAATTTATTTCCTTGTTTCATTTGGGAGTTGTGAAATCCTTTATTTCAGATGACCTAGTCCATTATTTGGCACTTGAGGGGGAGAGTCTTTCAGTGCCGTTGGAATTTACTACAATATTTATAGGTTAAGGTAATTTTGGTGAAGTGTGTATATACTCTGAGAATGTTATATGGTAGGACCATACTTGGGGAGACATTATATGTTTTTAGATACAACATTACCACATTATCCTTAGAATATAGTACATGTATTCATTGTAGGATATCATGGATTGCTTCAAGTGGTATATTGTGTTATAAAATGTTGATGGAGAGTATTCCATGTTCCTAGGCTTGTAAGACTCTTGGATGTGTTAGAGGCATGTTTATACCTTTTATTCCTCAAAGGATGAGTTGATACTGAGTTAATCAATGGTTTAGTCAGTATTGTTTCCCAAGGTTGTGAAAGACTTCCATAATGTGTTTCCTGAAAAGGTTGTGGCACTACCCCTTGATTGGATATCAAGTTTGGGATAAATAAATAGTCGGGCATTTCTCAGATTCAAGTTTCTACATATAGGGTGGTTCCACAAGAATTGTGTGATCTATGGATATAGATCATTGATCCATTGAAGATAGGTTTTATTTGACCAAGTGTGTAACATTGGGGTTCTTCGATTTTGATTATACTAAAGGACAATAAAATTCTACATATATTTATTGATTATCATCACTTGAATCATGTGGTAATTAAGAATCTATACCATGTTATAGGGATTAATTTTTTACTTGATAAGATGAAGGGAGTTAGTTTGTTCTTTAAGATAAATCTAAGGTTGAGATATCATCAGATCAATGTGAAGGATAAGGATATTCCAAGGAATACATTCTGAATCCATTATGAGCATTATTACATTTTGTTGCTGACATTTTTTGTAAGGAATTCACTATTTATATTCATGGGTTCTATCAATATAATTTTTTGATATATTTTATTATAGTTTGTGGTTGTGTTCATTGATTTAATCTGTATACACTTTGTGATTGAGGATGATCACATAGATCATATGTAGGATGTTTTGGGAGTCCATCATCATTAGAATATATTCAGGAATCAGTAGAAGTGTGATTTCTGGGATCATGTTTTTTATTTATTAGAGAATGTTGTGTCCCAAAAAAGGTATCCATGGAACCATTGAATATTGAGGTAGTTTTTTCTTGGTCATCCACCAATAATGTTGGAGATGTGTGGAATTTGAATGTTCTTGTAGGATATTATAGGATATTAATAAATGCATTCTCTCTAATTATGACACCTATGATGTCCATGAAAAGAAAAGATCACACATTATTATGAGTTGACATCTTCCTTTGGAATTTTACTATCTAAAAGATATATTGGTGAGCATAATTTTTGTTCATTTTCCAAAATAAAGTGTTTAGTTTGAGGTCTTTTGTGATGCTTCATGTCATGGATTGTCCAATTTCTTGATGTAATAGATAGTGTTTTTTTCCTATGGGTCTTAGTTGTTATAAACCCATGAACAGAACTGTACTACCCATGACATTGAGTTAAATTTTTTTTATTTGGATTTATTTTGAAAACACCTAATCTGTGAATAAATTTTTGTTTTACCTGATCATAGGATCCTGATGTTTGACTTCTCATTGCATGATCTGAACGTATCATGGTAATGGTGGATAATTTTTTAAAATTATATAAATTTTAGATTTATTATATGCCACAAATGGAATGTGTTATAGTTAATGTACTATGTTGGAAGCCACATAGTGGTTATGTGTGTGATTCTAGGTATTCATAGATACTGATGGAGGATTTATCCATGATGCATCATTATATGAGAGAATTTGGTTGTAGAGGATGCCTTTTTTAGATAATGGTCATGGAACTTTCAGTGTAGCAATTTGAGGAGTCCTTGTTGGGGGATTCTAAAAGGGAACACTCATGAGATATAGTGTTCAATGGTGATACCCCTAATGGATGGACTGAGGATGATAAACACTGAGGTATGTTCATGTAAAGGATTTTCATTCCTTCAGTGTTGCATAAATTAGTTCTCTGTGACTTCCATAGCTACCCCTTATAGGTATATCATAGTGTTTTAGAGATTTACCATGATTTGAGATAATATATATGTTCTCCTAGGTTGAATCATTCAATGACAAAGTTTGTGTCTTGATGTTATGTATGTTAGAAGGTGGAGGGTCAATATTATATATCCGATGGTTTCCTCTAGCCATTAGATGTTAAGTAGTGAAAGTGGAAATACATTTTGGTGGAATTATGTACCCTATATCATTGATCATGGAAATTTTATGAGGATATATGGGTATTAGTAGATATTTTATCAAAATAAAGTAACTTCTTATAATTCTAGGAGATTATTGTAGTTGTGGTTTTTTGAGGAATTATCTAGAGGAGGTGGAGAGGCTTAATGGATTCCCATAATGATTATTTTTATCCTAATACCAATTTCACCTATAGGGTAGGGAGAGACCTTAAATATTCTTTTGGATCTCAGTTGTACCTTATAAATTCTTTTCATCCATAGATGGATGGTCAAAAAAAGAGGACCTTGTAGAATCTTCAGGATATGGTGCACACTTATGTCTTAGATTTTATAGGTTTGTGGGAGAGATGCTAACCTTTGGATAGGATTTTGTACAAAAATAGTCTTCACTCCAAAATTGATATGGAATTATTTGAATCTCTATATGAGTGACATAACTGTTATCCATTATATAGGAATGGTGTTAGAATGTCTACAAACCTCAATTCAGAACTAGATTAGAGAATGATAGAGATGGTTCAGTTGATTCATGAGAGGACGAAGGTAGTGATGAATCATTATAAGTCCTATGTGGAACATAAGATGAGACCATCATATTTAATCATTATATGAAACATTTGTAACGACCCAATGTTTTATCAATCGGAATTTTATTATTATAATTATGTCATAAAATCACATGAAATCACAATACAATGAACTAATAAGTGCTATGTGACCATTAAACTTAATATTTTCACCTATGTGACATACACAGTTGCGATCTGTAATATGTTTGGAGTTTAATGGAACACACTTAAATTTTAGTGAATATTAACCCATCCTTATGAATATTAACACACCCTTATGAATAGTAATATTAACCTCATGAATATTAAATCATCCAAAAGAATATTAACTTCACCATTGAATGTATGAATAAAATTTAGGAATCTTATAAGTGATAATATGACCATAGTAAAAGTATTGGTATTTTTGTAAGTCATATATAATTAATTATAATTAATTAATTAATTTAAAATAAAATGTATTTTCCTAAATTTATTTTTCTAAATTAATTATTTTATGACTTCTAGTTTTAAGATACTTTTATAAGACATTTTGTAATTTTTTAAAGCATCAAAAAGTCATTTATAGTATTAAAATCTATATTTTTCATTTAAATTATGATTTTAATTTTAAATTAAATTAATCATATTTATAATTTTTTATGAAAAATGGATTTTATATTAGAATTATACACATTGAAAATTGTTAGGGTGAGTTTTTTTTGGATTTTTTTGATATACACGAATTTTTTGTGAATTGTAAAATACGATAATTTACTATAAATACTAAATACAAGAATTTTGATGTCATCAGATGGTGTATGGTTGATGTAAGGCCATTATCTTGAACTCACATGGACTCTTTACTATTTTTGGCCATGTGATAATCACTATTTCTGGTCTTGAGGGAAATTAATAAACTAAGGAATTTAATATTATGAAAACACTCATCACCTCCAATATTAAAACCACTGACACTCCCCTATTCTCGGCACTCCTCTCAAGCCTTATGAATTCATTAAATTCTTCCCAAATATATCCCCAAGCTCATTCCCCACTGCCAGAATCCCTTGGTATCCCTAAAAGATCAAATCAACTCCCATTAAAATGCTCTCAAAGGATATAATCTCAAGAGGTAAATTCCTCTCTCCGGTTATCTTATTTTCATTTATATTCTTTTATTTACTTTTTTATTTCCTCACCTCCCTTCAGAAAAATGGTATGATAACTCTAGTAATATAAATGTAACATAATTCTATTATTTTAATTGTATATTTAATCTTAATCTCTTATTACCCCTCATTTTATACTATAAATGAAAACACGATATGAGATGTGTTAACTTATCACATTCCAGGACAAAGGGTTATCAATTTATTTTATCATATTTAATTATGTTCATGAAAAAAATTTTATGGTTGAACCAGACTATTAAATATTTTTTATCTTATGTTCTATTCTGGAATCCTTTTTCACATATGAGGTCAAATAATAATACAAAACAAGTTAATTGTGATCCAAACCAGCAAATTTAATAATGCGTTTATCATTAATGTTTTTTTAATGATTCAACTTCACTCCAAGAAACCAAATTAAATTTACAACCATGTAACCTTATGGATGTTCAATAATAACATATAACTCCAATTCTTGTCAACCATCCCTATTTTACATGATTCTCTATTGATGAAAATATGTAAACCGATCATAAGAACCAGGAAAAAAAATGAACAGAACAATGAAATTGAACATAATAACCAATCAAAAAGGTTATGAATGAACCCAAAAAGGTTATAATAAATCATTTAAATGTAAAATAGGTTTTTTAAATAGTAATTAATTAACGTAATTTTATTATTCATGTCATTAAGATCAAGAAAATATCACTATTGGACTTAAGGTAAGGGATCCTCTCTATTTCACTTTTATTCAAGAATGTCCTCTATTTTATGCCCTTTTATGTGTAATATATAATGATGGGGTTTGATTTTGAACCACTCCCATACATCTCGAATGATGTATAAGTGATGTAAAACCCATTTTTCTCTCATTAATCCTTTTTATGTACACCCAATACCATCCTGATAATCTGTTAGGGATTCTACCTAAACCTCCTTTAATCCTTCAGGTTACCTTATCATCCTTTTACCAAAATCATGTTGTCATCTATTTTTATGTTCATATTATAAATAATATTTACATGTAACATATTCCTTTATCAAGACCCTTTCACTATTCTCTTTCATGGATATACATGTTTTTAAGTGATTCTCTTATCAGTACCTCCCGATAAGAAAACATGTTTTGAGGGAACTTCCCAAATTCTTACCCGATTATATATGCATTCCCTCATCTATTTTAAGCAAAAAATTTATTTATAAAATAATTCTTTTTTTAAGAAAACCCTCTTGGTTCACTTCTTGTATTATATAATGGATTTTTCTCTTTTCTAGTTTAAAGGCTCTATATTATTTTCATTTAAACCACACAAAAAATGTTTTAATGGTAAAATTTCACAAATGATTTTCTTACATATAGTAAATTATAAATGACTTAACATACCATGGTACATTCATATTTTACTTATGACTTTCCATTTATATTTTAGTTCATTTATTCATGGAAACTTTTAGGATATTCCCATTTTTTATACTTAAGGACATGATTAAGGTACCTGATTCTTTACATGGATAACCCTTATGATTATGTAATATTGATTATGTTTGATTATTTATGGGAAAAATATTCATGAAATGTTAATAAGGGTGTGACCAGATAGCACTCCAATTCATTGGGTAAATTTGAGTCTCATGAGAAGTTATGTGTGACGGTCTTGGCTGTCAACCTTTGCTTGTGATACCATATGTGATAGTCTTGGAGGTTATCCTTGGATTGTGATACCATGTAAAATAGTCTTGGAGGTTATCCTTGAATCATGATAAATTAAAATTTTATGTTTCTTCCACATTAAAATGACTCCATATTTATAGGATTCCATGTTTATATGTTATGATTCTATATGTTACATGCCTTTTTATATCATCATGTCATGCCTTTTATCCCATGTGCTAATGCATTGTTCTTATGGTTATTCCTTTACTGGGATTTTAGATGATACCTTCATTAATGTGATACCTAGGGTACCCTATACAGATGTACATGCTTAATGGAAGTTAATATCTCTATATGGAGATGAAATAAAGAAGTTTTTTTAGTCCCATGTTTTATGTTTTATGTACCTAGTCTTTAAAGACACAATATTTAATGATCATTATCTTGTAATCTGATATATAATAATGTTTAAAATCATGTAATGATGTATTTAAAAGCATAGGGTTTCTACAGTTGGTATCAGATAATGGTATAGTTATTTTTCAAGATTAGGAATATATCACTTTATTAAGAAACTTAAGGATGAGACTAAGTATAAGAAAACATATCTATATTTTGGTAAGTATAGAGTAAGTGGTGTATCAAGAAAATACATCCCTTTCTGGATATGAACATGTATTGGTGTCTCTATCATAGATGTATCTAAGGGTATAACCCAAAATCACTGCTTTGAGCTAGACTCAAACAGGAACTGGTGCATGACAATGGGCCTTGCTTCACTCTTGGATTGAAACTCCTAAGGGATATTCTTTTGTAAATTCATAATCATGGTACAAAACATTATTAAGAGAATGAAGAAAATTCCCATAAGAATATACGTTAAGAAATAGATCAAGGATAACCTAGATTGAAACATTTTGGATCCCAAATTAGGATATACACAAGTTTATATTCCTATGTTAAAAGTTTCCTTTTTTATACTCAATAACTAACTATTCAAGCAATATAATTGTACATTATTTTTCATAGTTAATGGTGGGAAATTAAAGAACACATGAAAAAAATCAATATTATAGGAATTGTGAATATTTCCCTAATGATATTCCTGATATGATAGGAACGGGTCCTCAAAACATCATTAATCTACTTGATCATCTAGCTCAAGTTATGAATAATAACATGAATCATGTAGAACACCCTTCTAATCCAAGGAAAGAGAATATTTATATTAAATAAATAATGCAGAAAATTACTCCCATGTTTAGTGGATCTTTGGATTCCCTTATCGTGGAATAGTGGATTAACTCCATTGAAAATATATGCAATGTCCTCTAGTGCTCAGAAAAAGAAAAAGTTGTGCTAGAGGTCTATTATTCTTATGGGGAAGCTGATCAGTGAGGGAAAATGATAGAGAATATTATGCCCCATGAATAAATTCATTCCATGGTTTGGGAGGAATTCTAGAGAATGTTTTTCAATAAATATTTTCCCAGAACCATCTGTCTCAAGATTGAAAGAGAGTTCCTATGACTCGAGTAGAAGGAAGATGAGTCCATCGGGACGTATGAAGAAAACATTACAAGGATTTCAAGGTATGTCTATATCTTTTTCATGAACATCGAAATGAAGGTGGATCTCTTATTTAGCAGACTAAATCCAAGTCTACAAAAATCATTGGAGATTTTATGTTGTGTCCTCATGTTTGAAATGGAGATAAAATACTCTAAGTGGTATCATGGCCCTAGTGATAGGAAGATGAAAATGGAATCTAATTTGGGTGGTCCCACAAAAAAAATTCATGATGGAAAGATGCTTGATCACCCCATGTGTAAATATTGTGGGAAGAAGCATCCTAGGAACTGTCAAAAGGGAAACATAAATTGCTTCAAATGTGGAATGTTGGGACATCTGAATAAAAACTACTGATGGGATATGAAGAATCTCGTTAATGTGGAAGAAGAAATGAAGGTTCATATCAACACTCATATTTTAGTGCAGTGTTACTCCAACAAGTAGCATAGGCATTATGTGGAAAATTTCCCTAAGCGAAGAGTTGTCAGAGGCAATCAACATCAACCTCCAGGGAAACAAGAAAGGTCTTATGCTATCACTACTACTGAGGCAGAGTCGAAAAATGATGTGGTGATAGGTACACTAGTTATTTATTCAAGAATATATAATGTAATATTTTATTCTAGTTTTAAACATTCTTTCATATCATAAAATTTTAGTAGAACTATTCAAAAAACACCTCAAAAATTAGGGGATAAGTTATCTGTGAGAACAAAGAATGGAGAAATTATTGTATCTATGGTTTATAACTTCTCTCCAATTAAAGTTTAAGGACTAAAACTACTTGATAATTTGGAAATACTTCCTTTAGTGATGTTCGACACTATGTTGGTCATGTATTGGCTATATTTATAGAAATCCAACATCAACTGTCGGGAAAAGGATATCACTATTCACATCCCAAAGCATCCCCCAATTCATTAAAAGTATATGGATGAAGATGAATCTACTAGAGAATAATTTTATCAAGTAGTTATATTAATTCATTATAAACAATCATGTCTTGCTCAAATGATTAGAACAAAGGAGAAAATCATGCTTAGAGACATGCCCATCATTTGGGACTACACTGATGTATTCCCAAAAGAGTTGTCTTGTCTTCCTCTTATTTTAGAGGTTAAGTTATCAATTGATCTTATTCCTGGATCCCTTCTTATATGAAAGATACCTTATAGTATGGAATTTATAGAGTTGGAGGAGCTAAAGAAGCAGTTACAGGGGAATTTAGAGAAAGGTTTTATACACCAGAGTGCTTCACCTTGGAGTGCTCCAGTCGCTTTGTTAAGAAGAAGGATGGATCAATGAAACTTTTCAATGATTATTTTGATTCTAGTAAAATCATGATAAAGAACAAATATCCCCAACCATAGATAGATGACTTGTTTGATCAACATCGTGGGGATAATTATTTCTCTAAGGTGGAATTTTTTTTGGGATATATCCAATTAAAGATGAGGAAGGATGATATTCCTATGACTGACTTACGAATGAGGGATGGAAACTATGAGTTCATAGTGATTCCATTTATAATAACGAATGTTACATTAATTTTCATGGATTTATTGAATATAGTATTTTGAGATTACCTTTAAAAATTTGTGGTAGTCTTTATCGATGATATTTTGATATAATACAATAGAAAGGAGGAACGTGATGAGCATTTGAATACTATGTTAAAGACTTTACGAAGGGATATGTTTTATGAAAAGTACAGTAAATGTGATTTTTGGATGGAGGAAGTATCATTCTTGGGGAATGTTATAACCATCAATGGGATAACTGTGGACCCTTCCAAGACAAAGGCAATTGATGAGTGTCCCATGCCAATATCTACAATGGAGATCCGTAGCATTCTGGGTTTATCCAGGTAATACCGACAGTTTGTGAAGAAAATTTCATGATTGTCAAACTCAATGACCAAGATGACACAAAAGGGAGTGAATTTTTTCTATACTCAATAATGTGAAGACTGATTTAAAGAGTTGGAAAGAAGGCTAATCACTTCACCAATACTCAAACTCCCAACAAGTGGAAAAATATTTCTGGTGTATAGGGATGCATAAAAGAGGGTATTAGGTTGTGTGTTGATGAAGAGTGAAAAAGTGACAGCATACGCCTCAAGGCATCTAAAAATCCATGAGAAAAACTATCATACACATGATCTAGATTTAGTAGTTGTGATCTTTGCGTTAAAAATATGGATGAATTATCTCTATGGGGAAGTGTGTGATATAAATGATCAAATGAGTCCCAACTATATATTCACACAAAAGGAGATTAATATTCACCAGTGAATATGGATAGAGCTCATCAAGGATTATGAATTCTCAATCCACTACCACCCTACTAAGGAAAATAAGGTAATAGATGCTCTAAGTAGAAAAAATACAGCATCTTTATCAATGATGTGAAATGAAAAGGATATGATCTTATAAGATTTTTAGAGGATATAAATGAGAATAATTAATGGACGAACATCATAAATCCTTTCTGAAATGATTTATCAACCACCCCTCAAGGAGAAAATAAAGGATTCCCAAAGAAAATATGGGGAAATTCTGAAAAGGGTAGAAGCTATCAGAAATGGGAAATCCAGTGGGTTCAAGATTGACAAGGATGAAGTCATAAATATTGGGTCACAATTATGTATACCATTTAATATAGAGTTAAAGAAGGTTATTTTGAATGATTCACCTGGATCATCATTCTCTATTCACCCAGGGAGCACAAAGATGTATCAAGATATTCGAGAGAACTTTTGGTGGGACAACATAAAGAATGAGATTGCTGAGTATACATCAATGTTCCTGTTATATCAACAAGTGAAGGATGAAAGATAGAATTCTAAGGGGATGATTCTACCACTACCCATACCAAAATGGAAGTGTGAGAACATCAACATGGAATTTTTCACTGGACTTACAAGGACATCGAGAGAAAACAATGCTATATGGGTAATTGTGGATCTTCATACAAAGACAACTCACTTTATCAGAATTTGGGAGGAATTGTCATTGGATAAACTGTCACAGATATATATCAAAGAGGTGGTAAGGGTTTAGGAAGTACCACTATCTACTGTACGCAATCGAGATCTGAGATTCACCTCAATGTTCTAGAAAAGTCTCCAATATGATCTAAGCACTAAATTGAACATCAGTATGACCTATCATTCTCAAACTGAAGGCCAATCTAATCAGACTAGTCAGACACTAGAAGATAAGTGGACAATATTTTCTATGGATTTCAATGGAGGACAGGACCAACATCTTCCACTGGATAATTTCTCCTATAATAATAGTTTCCGCTCGAGCATCTGAATGAAACCATATAAATCCTTTTATGGGAAATTTTGTAGAACATTGACATGTTGGTATGATTTTGGTGAGTGTAAGCTTCTAGGACCATAATTGGCCGATGAAATGATGGATAAGGTGAAAAAAATTAATCATCACATCAAGATAACCCAAATTTGACAAAATATTTATGCAGAAAATGATTGATGAGACCTTGAGTTCAATGTTGGAGACATGGTATATCTACGAATATATTTATGGAATAAATTCATGAGGATTGGGAAGAAAGGAAAGTTATTTCCCAGGTGCATCAACCCCTTCGAGATCCTTGATTGAGTTGGAGATATGGCCTATCATCTAGCACTTACCACAATCATTTCCAAAGTAAATGATGTCTTTCATGTATCCCTCTTAAGAAATCAAATACCAGATCTTTCACATGTACTCTCTTCAAAGGTGGTATAGTTGGAGGATGACCTTTCTTATGAGGAGTAACTAGTGATGATCTTGGATCATAGAGACAATGTTCTACGTAATAAGACTAATCACCTGGTCAATGTACTATGAAGGAACCATAAGTACAAAGAGAATACATGGGAACTAAAGGAAGCAGTGATGGAAAATTACCCACACAAGTTTATGGAATATAATGTAAAAAAAATTTCAAGGGAGAAATTTCAGATGGGGGTAATAATGTAACAACCCAATATATTATCAATAGAAATTAAACTATTATAATTATACCATATAACCATGTGAAATCACAACAAATTGAACTACTAAGTGCTATGTGACTATTCAACTTAATATTATCACCTCTATGATTTGAATTTTGAAAATCTGACATACATGGTTGCGATCAGTAAGATGTTTGGAGTCTAATAGAACAACATTATTTTTTGGTGAATAATAACCTATCCTTATGAATAGTAACATACCCTTATGAATAGTAATATGACCCTCATTAATAGTAAATCTTCCAAAATAATAGTAACATCACCCTAGAAAGTATAAATAAAATTTAGGCATCTTATAAGTTATAATATAACCATTGTAAAAGTATTTGTATTTCTATAATTTGTAAATAAATAATTATAATTAATTAATTAATTTAAAATAAAGTTTATTTTTCTAAAATGTGTTTGTAAATTAATAATTTTATGTTTTTTGGTTTTAAGATACTTTCATAATGCCTTATGTAATTTTTGAAAGCATCATAAAGTTGGTTATAATATTAAAATCTGTATTTTTCAAGTAAATTATTATTTTAATTTCAAATTAAATTAATCATATTTAGATAATTATATTTGAAAAATGGAATTCATTTTTATATTCTACACATCAAAAAATGGTTAGTTATTATTTTTGGTATTTTTCTAAAATACTTGAATTTTTTGTGAATAGTGAAATACGATAATTTACGATAAATGCTAAATACATGAATTATGATGTCATAAGATAATGTATGGATGATGCAAGGCCATTATCTTAACTTCAGATGAAATATTTATTATTTTTTGTCATGTAATCATCAATATTTATGGTCTTGAGAGAAATTAATAAACTATGGAATTAAATATTATGAAAACCCTCCGCCCCTCCAATCTAAAAACCACCCAAACTACCCCCTTATATTCACTCCAATAAAGCCTTGATCCTTCCTTAAATTATGCCGAAATAACTCTCCCAATATCCTACCCCACGTCCATTATCTCTTGGTTTCCTCAATAGAAAAAACCATCTTCTCTTAAGAGGCTCTCAATGGTGATAAACTAAAGAGGTAATTTCCCATTTCTGATTCTCTTATTTTCAATCAAGTTCAATTTTTTTTCTTTTTTCATTCCTCGCCTCCCTTCACCAAAATGGTATGAATACTCCAGTAACATACATGTAATGGAATTATATTATTCTAAAGGGATATTTTATCATAATCTTTTCCTACCCCTCATTTTATACAATAAATGAAAACAGTGTCCGAGATGTGTTGATTTATCACATTCAAGGATGATGGGTTATCCATTTCTTTTACCATCATCAATTCTGGTCATGAATCCATTTTTATGTTTGAAATAGACTATTAAATACTAATTTTATCCTATGTTTTTTTCTGGAAACAATTTTCATAGATTATGTAAAATAATAATACAAAACAATATAATTGTGAGAAAAATCACAAATTAATCCAAGCGTTTATCATTTATGTATTATATAATGATTCAAATTCACTCCAAGTAACCAAATTAAATTTTCAATCATTTAAACATATGGATGATAAATAATAAAATATGAATCCAATTTGGGAAAACCATCCCCATTTTACATGATTCTCCATTCATGAAAATAAGAAAATCGACCATAAGAACCATGAAAACAAACAGTCCGAACAATGAAATTGAACCTTATAACCAATAAAAAGGGTTATGAATGAACTCAAAAATGTTATAATAAATTATTTACATGTAAAATCAGTTCTGGAATTATTAATTAATGAACCTAATTTTATTATTCATGTCATTAATATCAAGAAAATATCACCATTAGACATAAGGTAAGGGATCATCTCTATTTCACTTTTATTCAAGAATTTCCGCTATGTTATGCCATTTATGTGTAATACCTAATGATGAGGTATGATTTACTACCACCCCATACTTCCCTAATTATGTATAAGTGATGTGAAACCTATTTTTCTCTTATTATACCTACTGGAGTACACCCAATACCATGCCGATAATCCGTAATGGACTCTATCCAATCCTACTTTATTTCTTCAGGTTGCCTTATCTTCCTTTTACCAAAATGAAGTTATCGTATATTTTTATGTTCATATTCTAAATGATGTTTAAATTTACTCTATTCATTTATCAATAACCTTTCATCATTATCTTTTGTGGATATACAAGTTTTTTTTAAGTGATTCTCTTTTCAATACCTCCCGATAAGCAAACCTGCTTTGAGGGAACTTCCTGAATTCTTACCCAATTACAAGTGAACTTTATATTCTATTTTAATACACCATTGTCATTATAAAATCAGTATTTTTTATGAAAACCCTATTGGTTCATGTATGGTTTTATATAGAGTATTATTCCCCATTATATTTTAAAATATCTATAGTATTTTCCTTAAAACCACACAAAAAGTGTTTTAATGCTAAAATTTATTAAATACATTTCTTACATGTTGTCTATTATACTTGACATCACTTACCATGATACCTGGCTATTTTAACTTAATAATTTCCATTTTTATTTTTGATCATTTTTTCATGTAAACTTCTATGATATACCCTTTTGTTATGCTTAATTACATGATTATGGTACCCGATTCTTTCCATGCATAACCCTTATGTTTATGTAAGTTTGATTATGTATAATTTTTTATGTGGAAAACATATTCATGTTATGTTAAGATGGGTTCTACCAGATACTGCTCCAATTAAATGGTTAATATTGAGTCTCATGAGACATTATGTGCGACGGTCTTGGTGGTTAGCCTTGGCCTGTGCTACCATGTGCGACAGTCTCGGCAGTTAGCCTTGGCTTATGCTGCCATGTGAAACAGTCTTGGCGGTTAGCCTTGAATCATGCTAAAGTCATGTTTTATTTTGTTTCCACATTACTATGAATCCATTTTTATATTATTCTAGGTTTATATATTATGATTCCATATGTTACATTCCTTTTTTATATCATCTTTTCATGCCTATTATCTCATGTAATAATTCTTTTTTACTTACGGATATTCCCTTACTGGAATTTTAGCTCATCCCTTAATTCATGTGATACACAGGATACCCTATTCAAGTGTAATGGATCAAATAAAGTAATGATCTCTTTATGTAGATGAAATAAAGAAGTGTTTTTTAGACCCATGTTTTATGTTTTATGTACATAGTCTTCAAAGAAACTATAATTAACAATCACTTTCTTGTACTTTAATGTATAATTTTTCTTAAAATCATGTAATGATATATGTCAAATGCTAGGGTTTCTATAAAAGTTTCACGAAGGTTACTCCTCTCCATGGACATGGATTGTTTGTTCATGGGAGTAGGTATTGGTGAATGTTAGAGCCATTGTGTATTAGCTATAACTCCCCCATAGATGAACCATATTCATGGAATGATTCATGTGTTGAAACTTCACCATTATCATCGTGAAAATTATCATAACATTGATTATGGATAAATCAGTTTTGATGATGATGAAACCTTTGAGGACCATACTGTGAAGATCCAGGAACCCCAATAGAAGGTGGTCCATTGTAATTATATTATAGTAGTTCATGTACATTATCATCACATTGATGTGGAGGATATCACCTAGGATGACTATTTTTAGATAGGATATCAATATACTATGTTATTTTATTATATACTCTTCATTTATATGAATATTATGGATTAGGAGATGGTTCTCTCTTCCAAGATTCATTATTTGTGGTCTTTCTCCTATTTTATATCTATATCATTCATGAGAGTAACATATAGTGTAACACCCCGAGCTTCCACTATACGCTTCTCTTTCAATAATGCAATAGATTGCATTGTACGCAAGTTCGAGTTCTAACACACCGCGACTAATCAAAGTAGCCGTTATGAATAGTAATACCTAATTTTTGAAATTTTATAAATTTTATCTTGCCAAATGGACTTCGTTTTTGAATTCGGAATATCGAAATTAGCCTATGTTGAATTTTTGGTATTTTTCTGAGAACATCCAAATTTTTATGAATAGTAAAAATACTTAAAACAACTTTTTAATCAAAATAATTTATAGTGATAAATTATACTATTTAGTGGTTTTAAAGTATAATTATAATATATTTTTACCATTTTATCCAATGGTGGTCATTAGAATTAATTTAACATTGAAATTGGACATAAACAATTGTCAATCTTTTGATATAAATTGATTCTTAAAAACACGCTATTTGTTGTGACAACGAGAATTAATTATAAAATTAATTAATGAAACTTTTATGTTTGGGATTTTGTAAAATAGACATCATTTTTGAAATCGGAATATCAAATATAGATTAGGGTGAATTTTTGGGATTTTTCTGAAAAACTTCAATTTTTGATGAATAGTGAAACCACTAAGTGGTACTTATAAAAACCGATTTTTCGTTTAAATGAAATTTTACCAATTCTGTGTTTTGAATTTCAAAAATCTTACATAAATGGTTGTCATTAAGAAGTAAAATGTGGTTCAATGAGAATAAAATAATTTTTGGTGAATAGTAACTTTTAAGTTCTTAATCGTGATTAGAGGTAATTAGTGTAGTTTAAGGTAAAAATAATGTTTTAATAATATGAGATGAGCTTGACACATGTCCTACCCTCATTGGATGTGCCATGGACGACCAAGACAATCCATGGGTCAACTTGGGGATCCCATGGAGCCACTTTCGTTGGGAAATGACATAAATACCTTTTATTTAATGTTAAAGTAAAAAATGACACAAACATGAAATGTTTTACTAAAACAATTTTTACATGGGGTTATACAAGTCATATATTTGACTATAAATAGTCATTGGAAAGATACAAAGATTTCCTAAATCATAGTATTTTTTTATAATTTTTAGACATTAAATAAATTAAATTATTTATGACACCATGATGATGTAGTGATTACCTCATTAATTAACGATTTTAATAAAATGAAAAGATAATGTAAAATCCAAGGCTTAAACTTGTCCAAAGACTATTGTATGGGTAGATTTAGAACCCTTATAACCTTAGCCTCGAATTATACAAGTGTGGGACCTTTAGAATCCGAAAAGCATTGTATAATAAAATAACATTTCATTACTTTCCAAAAGTGCCCCTCCTCTCCACTTATAAAAGGCCCCCACCATTCCCACCTTATTCACACTTTAAAGCCATTTGGCTCGGCCAAACTCTGCCCAAATACTCTCCCAACTTCCCCCTCTTACTCCTAGAAGCCTCACTTTGGGCAGAACGCTTTCCAAGGAATCATTTGGCTCAAATCAAAAAGAGTAACCCGATTTTAAGGTAATGTCTTCTCTAATGTTGTTTTGTTTTATTTTTCTTCTCCAACCCCCTAAACACCTTTTATTCATTTATTTTGTAACAACAAAAGTAACCTAAATATACTATGATGTTTTTATAAGAAGGATTCTAGCTACACTTACACACACCTACATCTAATGGTTAAAGAACATACTGTTTCTGTGGATGGTGAATTTTTGCCTCACGAAACGATGATTGTTCAACACTCATATAACACCTCTAATGGTGGCCATTATGATGAAAGTATTTTTATATATGATATATATTATGTTTTTGTTTTCCTTATGATTTTTTATTTTTCATTTATGGCATACCTTTATGGTTTCCATTATGGGTAAACGCGATATTTTCATTTTAGGAAGTGCGGACTACCGCCCCCTCAAAGTGATTTGAATCGTTAATACCATATGTGGGATGTATAAAGGATGGAGTAAATGGTATTATATTATATATTATACTGGAATTATATTATACATTTATATCATTATGATTTCATTAAATACGAAATAGAAATGAAAGTAGCGTTCATGCGTACGTACGGCTTACCGTCTCCATGAACGGTGCATTTCATTTCTTACCTCTAAACATTATGGAATATTATAAATGCATGTATATACTGGATATATATGAGATATATGATATCTATATCATGAATATAATTCTGGATATAATGGATATATCACCACATGAACAACTTGTAAATATAAGAATTTTATTTTTGACTCAAGTACCTAAGATCGACAAAATGACCGTTATAAACTTAAATAATTACATAATGTTCATAACATGGTAATAAGGGATATAAAAGGAATAATGAACATGAAAAAGGTTCTTAAGTAAATAGAAATTAACTCTAGTTTATTATTCAGGAGGTTAAAGAACGATCGAGTCAGGACAGGATGCAAGGTAAGGGAACTTCTTAACCCAATTACCATTCTTTGGGTTAATCTCCTACTTTCAAATTATGTCATGATATTATCATGTCCTATCTTGTATTTGTAATTTTTTTATGTGTACTTATAGAGAATACACATAATAGATCTATTTTATTTTTAAAATGATCTTTGTAAGGACTTCGTCTCAATCTCCTTTCATTGAGGCATATTTGGTTTTATACACAACTTTCCTTTATACGGTGTATAAACCCCTTTGACTTTTACGTTTATTCAAAAGGAATTTTTTTATACGAAGCGTTTTACTAAACGACAAAAAGGGAATGTTTTTCTTTCCGTACTTATGCGGCGACAATGACTTCTCCGCCGCCGTGACCATTATTTGAGTTTCGGCTTCCTCTACAAGCCATCACTTTTTTTTAATGAAAAATAAATAAAAAGTTTTAACTTTCTTTTATTTTGGTATTGAAAATGGTTTTGAAAGCGTTTTTATTATATCAATGTGTTGTATTGATATCTTGTGATTGAAATGTGGAAATGTTATGTTTCCTTTATGCATGTTTTATGTGATACGATTATGTTATGGTTTATGATATGTTTAAACCTATTCATACGAGGAATGAATTGGACTTAATAAGTGACGGGTGGAGCCCGCTATAGCTCCTCGATGCATCGGTAGGTCTCATGAGACAAACTAGTGTCCTGGCACAAGGCCTTGACAAAATCTTATTTGTGGTCTTGGCACGAGGCCTTGACTACGTGGTTATGATAGTCTAGCATTATGCATTCCATCATTATGAAAGTGGTTATTGATATTGCATGGGATTATTCGATTAGTAGAATATCCATGTGAGTCAGTAAATGGCATTATTTAATTTTATTTTTGCCATATTATGCTAAAGTTCAAGTTTAAAAAGACTTTTGTTTTAGTTATACATTTCCTTAAATGTTAATGATTATTTATCAAAGCTTCCGCAATATTGTTATCCTTACTGAGCATCTGAGCTCACCCATTTCAATGTTTTAATATTTTCCAGGATGTGAAGAAGTATTTTATGAATGACCTGCAGGAATAGTCAGAAGAGGATATGAGTGTGGACTATGAAGACTTTGTTATTAATTTTTCACTTTATGATGTAATGTAACATTTATGAATGTATCTAGTGTTTCCAAGGCTACTAAACTAATCGGTCTTTCGAGACTTGATCTTTTGTGATCATGTTAATGTTATGAAGTAACGCACCGACTCTGGGTAGCTGGGGTCGGGGCATTACAGTTGGTATCAAAGGTAGTTTAGTACTAAACTTGGAAGATAGATTTAGATAAACTCTGATTAGAGAACATAGCCTGAAGATAGACTTTAAGGATTAGTATAGAAGAACTTCCTAGAATTTTGGTATTATAGAGATTTTGTGAGTTTTCTGAGCAATACATCCCTGTCTGGATACGAGCAGGTAGAGGTGGCTCTGGCACAGATGTACCTAGGGGTAAAACCCGAAAACACCGCTTTGAGCTAGACTCAAACGGGAACTGGTGCACGACAACGGGCCTTGCTGCACTCTTGGTTACGACACTCCCGGGGGATATGCTTAGGATAATTCTCATTTTCTTTACAAACCACTATGAAGGGTTATGAGTATATACTTACTCAAAGAACTTTTTTTTATGATTATGGATTATATCCATAAATAGTTAAATTAGTGTTAAGTGTTTTAAAAGTATGGAATTGTGTATTTTGACTCATAAACTAATCTAGTTTATGCCATTGTTTAGAAATGGCGCCTAGTGGAAGGAATGGAAACCGTATCAATGCACGTACTCCGTGTAGGGATTTCCCTCCTGCTCAAGATAATTATTGTGGATATGGAGATACAACTGGTGCTGATCAACTTACTACCATACTGGGACAACTCACTCAGGTTATGAATAATGACCTTACTCATATGGAGCACCCTGATCCGCAACGTGGAAGATCAATGTTAGACCACTTCATGAGGAAACAACCGCCAACTTTTAACGGGGGTACAAATCCATTATTAGCTAAGCAATGGATAAACTCCTTAGAGAAAATATTCCATGCCTTGGGGAGTAGCGAAAGAGAGAAGGTTTTCATGACAGTCTACCACCTCACTAGAGATGCCGATCAATGGTGGTCATTGATTCAAAACAAAAAGGAAGATGATGACGTATCAAATATGGAATGGAGGGAGTTCAAAGAGCTTTTCTTAGAAAAATACTTTCCTCGTGACCATAGAGCAGATATGGAAAGGCAATTTCTGAGTCTGAGACAAAAGGAGGATGAGAATGTTGCAAAGTATGAGGCTAACTTTACAAGGTTATCAAGGCATGCAACAGATTATATACGTAACCCAAAAAGTAATATTGATCGTTTCTTTGATGGGTTAAAACCATTTCTTCGTCGAGCATTAGTCTCACAAACCTTCTCATCGTACGAAGATATCGTCTCATGTGCTATCAAGACAGAAAAGGGATTCTCTAAGTCTTATGACAACAAAGTAAAGCAAGAGAAGAAGAGAACGGTGGAACAAGAGACAGATAAAGGGAAAAAAGGAAAGAAGGATTTTCCATTATGTGATAATTGTGGGAAGAATCACCCTGGTACTTGTCAAAAAGGAACGGGAGTTTGTTACAAATGTGGAGAAAAAGGTCACCAGGCTCGTGATTGTAAGGGAAAGAAAGAGGCTATCAATGTTGAATGCTACAATTGTAGGGAAATGGGTCATTATGCAAATGAATGTCCTAAGAGTCAGGGAAACATACCTCAGAAAAGGCCAAGGGATCAAGGAAAATATTATGTTGTTACTACAGTTGAAGCAGAATAATTAATGTATTGGTGCTTTTGGACACAAGGATTATATTCTGGTTATTAGAATAATGTGATATATATATATAAGTATTGTACTGAAGTACTTGTTGTTATCATTAAGGTTTTAATATGATGAAGGAAATCATATTTTTAGTATGTTACAATAAGAGAAACATTACTTTGTTTGTGGAATCTGATGTTACAATTGATTTTGG
The DNA here is from genome assembly GCA_963277665.1 of Viscum album. Classification (NCBI taxonomy): domain Eukaryota; kingdom Viridiplantae; phylum Streptophyta; class Magnoliopsida; order Santalales; family Viscaceae; genus Viscum; species Viscum album. The sequence continues at coordinate 1,185,635,324 of OY728143.1, read as the reverse complement.
AATTTAGAGACCTTTTAGAGAAAGTCTGGACAGAGGTATTTTGGATAACTATAAAGGTTAGAATGGATTAAGTTGAACTTTGGATAATATTGTTTAAGGTTAAAAAATTTATGAAGATTATTTTTGGAATATTATAGTTTTATGAAAAGGACAACCTGCAGGGTGGGGCATAACGCGTCGCGTCGGAAAAAGCTGTAGGAATCGAACCCACAACCATAGTGCGACAGGCCTTTATTACCAACCCCTAGCCTACAGGAAGTCCCTGGTTATTACAAAATAGTTTTGCTAATCTAAATGTTATGTGTTAATATTTTTAACCTTATACAATTAGGATAAATAGAATATTTTTGAGTTTTATTACCTTTTAGAGTGAAAGATGGGTTTGTGGTAAAAATTTATTAACGAATGAAAGTATACATAACAAGTATGTATATTCCCTTACGTTCTTAGTAAATCTCCTAAATAAATTCATCAACATTATAAAAGGTAACTTAAAACAAAAATGTTATCGGTTAACTTTTCCAACTGGGGATTCAATGACCGTTTAACCAATCACAAGTTTGTGATTTTCTTGTGGTTAACTTTCTCCTAATCCTATTTTATAAAACTCTCCATCAGACCTTGATGGTTTGTTTCTCCTCCATATCCATATTTTCATAGAATCCTAGTATGGGCTATCTCGGGTGACCTTTGTACTTCTCTTTCTTTATTTTAATGTTATATTCTTATTAACCCTATTTCCGATGTGGGTTTTCCACAAAGGTATTTTCTATTTTCAACCTTTTATTTTCAAAGAAAAATTTCAAATTGCGAGGACGCAATTTATTGAAGGAGGGTAGAATGTAACACCCCGAGCTTCCACTATACGCTTCTATTTCAATAATGCAATAGCTTGGATTGTATGCAAGTTCGAGTTATAACACACCGCGACTAATGAAAGTAGCCGTTATGAATAGTAATACCTAATTTTTGAAATTTTATAAATTTTATCTTGCCAAATAGACTTCATTTTTGGATTCAGAATATCGAAATTAGCCTGTGTTGAATTTTTGGTATTTTTCTGAGAACTTCCAAATTTTTATGAATAGTGAAAATACTTAAAAAACTTTTTTAATAAAAATAATTTATAGTGATAAATTATACTATTTAGTGTTTTTAAATTATAATTATAATATATTTTTACCATTTTATCCAATGGTGGTCATTAGAATTAATTTAACATTGAAATTGGACATAAACAATTGTCAATCTTTTGATATAAATTGTTTCTTAAAAACACATTATTTGTTGTGACAACGAGAATTAATTATAAAATTAATTAATGAAACTTTTATGTTTGTAATTTTGTAAAATAGACATCATTTTTGAAATCGGAATATCAAATATAGCTTAGGGTGAATTTTTGGGATTTTTCTGAAAACTTCAATTTTTGATGAATAGTGAAACCACTAAGTGGTACTTATAAAAACTGATTTTTCGTTTAAATGAAAATTTACCACTTCTGTGTTTTGAATTTCAAAAATCCGACATACATGGTTGTCATTAAGAAGTAAAATGTGGGTCAATGAGATTAAAATAATTTTTGGCGAATAGTAACTTTTAAGTTCTTAATCGCGATTAGAGGTAATTAGTGTAGTTTAAGGTAAAAATAATGTTTTAATAATATGAGATGAGCTTGAAACATGTCATACCCTCATTGGATGTGCCATGGCCGACCAATACAATCCATGGGTCAACTTGGGGACCCCATGAAGCCACTTTAGTTGGAAAATGACATAAATACCTTTTATTTAATGTTAAAGTAAAAAATGACACAAACATGAAAAGATTTACTCAAACAATTTTTACATGGGGTTATACAAGTCATATGTTTAAATATAAATAGTCATTGGAAAGCTAAAGAGATTTCCTACATCATAGTATTTTTTTTATAATTTTTAGACATTAAATAAATTAAATTATTTATGACACCATGATGATGCAGTGATTACCTCATTAATTAACGATTTTAATAAAATAAAACGATAATGTAAAATCCAAGGCTTACACTTGTCCAAAGACTATTTGATGGGTATATTTAGAACCATTATCACCTTATCCTCGAATTATTCAAGTTTGGGACCTTTAGAATCCGAAAAGCATTGTATAATAAAATAACATTTCATTACTTTCCAAAAGTGCCCCTCCTCTCCACTTATAAAAGGCCCCCACCATTCCCACCTTATTCACACTTTCAAGCCATTTTTCTCGGCCAAAATCTGCCCAAATACTCTCCCAACTTCCCCCTATTACTCCTAGAAGCCTCACTTTGGGCATAACTCTTCCCAAGGAAGCCTTTTTCTCAAATCAAAAAGAGTTACCCAATTTCAAGGTAATGTCTTCTCTAATGTTGTTTTGTTTTATTTTTCTTCTCCAACCCCCTAAACACTTTTTATTCATTTATTTTGTAACAACACCAGTAACCTTAATATACTAGGATGTTTTTATAAGAAGTATTCGAGATACACTTACACACACCTACATCTAATGGTTAAAGAACATACTGTTTCTGTGGATGGCGAATTTTTGCCTCACGAAACGATGATTGTTCAACACTCATATAACACCTTTATTGGTGGACATTATGGTGACACTATTTTTATATATGAAATATATTATGTTTTTTTTTTCCTTATCATTTTTTATTTTTCATTTATGGAATACCTTTATGGTTTCCATTATGGGTAAACGCGATATTTTCATTTTAGGAAGTGCGGACTACCGCCCCCTCAAAGTGATTTGAATCGTTAATACCATATGTGGGATGTATAAAGGATGGAGTAAATGTTATTATATGATATATTATACTGGAATTATATTATACATTTATATAATTATGATTTCATTAAATACGAAATAGAAATGAAAGTAGCGTTCATGCGTACGTACGACTTACCGTCTCCATGAACGGTGCATTTCATTTCTTACCTCTAAACGTTATGGAATATTATAAATGAATGTATATACTGGATATATATGATATATATGATATCTATATCATGAATATAATTCTGGATATAATGGATATATCACCACATGAACAACTTGTAATTATACGAATTTTATTTTTGACTCAAGTACCTAAGATCGACAAAATGACCGTTATAAACTTAAATAATTACATAATGTTCATAACATGGTAATAAGGGATATAAAAGGAATAATGAAAATGAAAAAGGTTCTTAAGTAAATAGAAATTAACTCTAGTTTATTATTCATGAGGTTAAAGAACGGTCGAGTCAGGACAGGACGCAAGGTAAGGGAACTTCTTAACCCAATTACCATTCTTTGGGTTAATCCCCTACTTTAAAATTATGTCATGATATTATTATGTCCTATCTTGTATTTTTACTTTCTTTATGTGTAATTATAGTGAATACACATAATAGATCTATTTTATTTTCAAAATGATCTTTGTAAGGACTTCGTCTCAATCTCCTTTCATTGAGGCATATTTGGTTTTATACACAACTTTTTTTATACGGTGTATAAACCCCTTTGACTTTTACGTTTATTAAAAAGGAATACTTTTATACAAAGCGTTTTACTAAATGACAAAAAGGGAATGTTTTTCTTTCCGTACTTATGCAGTGACAACGACTTCTCCACCTCCGTGACCATTATTTGAGTTTCGGCTTCCTCTACAAGCCATCACTTTTTTTAATGAAAAATAAATAAAAAGTTTTAGCTTTCTTTTATGTTGGTATTGAAAATGGTTTTGAAAGCGTTTTTATTATATCAATGTGTTGTATTGATATCTTGTGATTGAAATGTGGAAATGTTATGTTTCATTTATGCATGTTTTATGTGATACAATTATGTTATGATTTATGATATGTTTAAACCTATTCATACGAGGAATGCATTGAACTTAATAAGTGACGGGTGGAGCCCGCTATAGCTCCTCGATGCATCGGTAGGTCTCATGAGACAAACTAGTGTTTTGGCACGAGGCCTTGACAAAATTTTATTTGTGGTCTTGGCACGAGGCCTTGACTACGTGGTTATGATAGTCTGGCATTATGCATTCCATCATTATGAAAGTGGTTATTGATATTGCATGGGATTATTTGATTAGTAGAATATCCATGTGAGTAAGTAAATGGCATTATTTAATTTTATTTTTTCCATATTATGCTAAATTTAAAGTTTAAAAAGGCTTTTGTTTTAGTTATACATTGCCTTAAATGTTAATGATTATTTATGAAAGCTTCCGCAATATTGTTATCCTTACTGAGCATCTGAGCTCACCCATTTCAATGTTTTAATATTTTCCAGGATGTGAAGAAGTATTTTATGAATGACCTGCAGGAATAGTCAGAAGAGGATATGAGTGTGGACTATGAAGACTTTGTTATTATTTTTTCACTTTATGATGTAATGTAACATTTATGAATGTATCTAGTGTTTCCAAGGATACTAAACTAATCGGTCTTTCGAGACTTGATCTTTTGTGATCATGCTAATGTTACGAAGTAACGCACCGACTCTGGGTAGCTGGGGTCGGGGCATTACATATAGTTTTGTTCCATGTTATTTTAAGTGATGTGGTTGTGATCTTATGATGGATAGATTCTTATGACGTATCTCATGGGTCCATTTTTCTAGTGATCCTTTTTTACTTCCCTTCGATCTCAGTTTTTATTTCAAATTTTCAAGGGTGATAATTTTTTGAGAGGCATAAGATGTAAGCAAACAAATCCCACTATCATGTTTCTTTAGGTGTTTCCAATTTTTTAGTTTCTTAGAGGATTATTGGGGTATTTTTAGTGGTGTTTTGGAGATAAAATATTGTTTGAATGGGAATTCATAGTGTGAAGTGTTATTCAAGATGTGAGAAAGTTTTTTATAGCCCAAATTATAATTTTTGACCTGGGTATGGGATGTATGTGTGTTGTGATTCATGATGCGAAACATTGGATCATGGTATGAAAAAATAAATGGTGGGGTATGGGGAATCTATTCATGATAATTCATGATATCCACATGTAGTTCATGACGTGAATTCATCTTTTTTTATTGTATTGGGGTGACTCATTTTTGGGAAATCATTGAACTAAATCCATTCACTACATGAATAACCCACTCATGCTATAAATGTGTCTCATATAGTTCCTATAAATCTATTACCTCCTCTATTTATAACAACAACCTCCAATTTATCCCAAACCCTAGGTGTTAAAAAGTGATCTTTGAAGGGGTTTGAATGATATTTCAGTTTCAATTAATATCTAGATTTCATTATTGATCCATGGTGTTCTGATATGAGTTTCCTATATTTTCTTTTAGATTTATTCCCCATTCATTTTTCTCCTATACTTATTCAACTACATGCTATTTACATTGATATATATCATTATCAGGGGTTTATCTTGATGTTTGGTGGTGTGTTCATAGTGAGGAGCCCATAAGGACCATAAGTTCCATGCATGAGAAGTGATCAGATATCTATAATTGTTGTATAATTATTGTTTGAAGGGCATATAAATTTATGAGGCATAAGATTCCATAATTACGATTTATTTTATGTTAAATTATATAGTTTTTATTATTTATATAATTGGATAATGGTGTAATTAGCCTTAAAAATCATTAAAAATAAATTACATATATAATTGATTATTGGGTTTTAGAGATCACATGTGATTATTAAATGTTACTAGGTTGGTTCTTTATTTTATAGATAATGTTATATATTTTGTTTAAGATATAGATTGACATGATTATTTTGATTTGGAATTAGATAAGGAACCAAATATGATAATTATTATCGGATAATTAAATAATGGTGAATGTTTAATTATTATCATTCTCCCTAGTAATTGATTGAAATTGATGTTACAATTAAAGCATGTTTAATTAATTTTATTAGTCATTGATATATGATGTATTAGGTTATGTATGGTTGTAACTTTTGTTAAATGAATTAGTTAATTAAGGACAATAATAAATAATTTGTTTGAAAATGATATTTATTTGAGGCTGAGTGAGCATGTTTTCCATGGAAGGTTGAATACATTTGTTTTAGGTCCTATATTTTGTGTTGATAGTTTGTTGTTTTCATGATTCTTTTTGAGTTTTATATAGATGTGGATCCTTTAAATGAAATATGTTGTGACCCTAGGATGACTAATTATATAATAAAAATAGAAGGGGTTCTTTTTTTTCTGATAATAGTTGATGCTATTTATGGAGGGATGTATGATGATGATGTGCATAGTGTTGTTAAGGATGGAACAAAGACTAATTGAGTGGAATGAATTTATCCATAACCAATGTTATTATGGAAATAGAAGGTATGATTTCATGTTAATGAATTTTATTTAAAAGATATATGTTATGGTTTCTTAGTTTTTCATATCTTTTCTCAACTACATAATAGAGCTGGTTGTTCAGGGTTTTCAAATAATTTGTTATATATTGTTTCATTTCTTAGAGTATATATATTGAAGGAATTATGGTGATTAATAAATCATTTAATCTAAGGGATTGAAATCTATATGCATAATTAAGATTACACCCTGGTAATTAATTTAAAATTAAGTCTTTATCTAAATGTTTATTAACAAGTATTTTAAAATTATAATGTGTTTATAGGATATATAGTCTTCAGATATGGTATCCAAGTGTTTAGATGAGGTTTTTTGTATTTAAGGCTATCACCAGGTAGTTTCTCATAGTATTGTTTTTGAGAGAACAATCCTATAGAACTATGTTTTTTTGAATTTTGTTTGAATATCATAGAGATTGTGGGTGATGATTGTTTTTTATATTTTTTTTTTATAATTATCATTTTAGGTTATAACTAATTTTTATGGTTCTTGAATTAGTATGTATGGAGTTATATGATTCATACAAGTGTTTTTTAGTTTTGATAGATTTTTCCAGGTTGTCTCTACATATTTTGGAATATGAAATAGTCATCCATGTCTTTAGTTTTTATTGGATTGATTTGAACAAAAAGCGGTAGAAGTGTTTCTCTTCATGAACATTAATTCCACATGTGATTCCCCACTGGGAAGAATCGAGGATGTTTTTCACAATCCCATTTGAAATTAATTAATGTCATGAATCCTTAATTCATGTCATGAATTATTTTCGAGCCACTTATTTTTTTATCTGTGAAATTAATTAATATGAAGTAGTTAATAAGTTTTTTTTAAGAAAATAGGATATAAATTTTAAACCCTAAATTATTACTATGAATTCTCAAAATCCCATTTGTAGGAAAAAGTCACTATAGCTGTCTTATAAGGAAATTATTTGGTTTAATGAATTCTTATAACCATTGGGACACATGAGAAGATATGGTGAAGTGAAATATGAATTAATTTAAACTAGAAATTTAATTTTAGGGGAAATCATTTTAAGAATTATTCTTTTGGTGGGAAAACAAATTTGGAAAAAATGAGTATTTTCTTAAGGTGCAACAAATAGAGATGAATACTAGTTTAAATATGGGGTTCGATATTTAGTTATCAATATATGATTAATCTAGTTTTTTTGAAGAGATATTATTTGAGTAAAATATTATTTTTGAATTTTAATTAATGTCTTCATTGAGGGAACATATTTATTAGATATTTTTGGATGCATTAGAAGTGAATATTTATCCATTTTTTTAAATTATTTGGATTACTTTTGTGATAATGTTCATTATGTATTATTCTTAATTGTACATTAGTGTGAAGATGCAATGTTGGGTGTGACTCCTAACATGTGTGGTGCAATTATGAAAAAAATTCTTGTAATTGAAAATCATGTGTGATCATAGTGAAGAGAATATCTGATTAGGGAGGGTCACTATCCACTATAAGGAGGAGGATCCCAATTTTTATCTAATTCTTGTATAAATTACAAGTTTAATTTATTTATTTTCTGTGTATTATCTTATGAAGATAAGTAATTTCTATTTATAGCGGGTCAAACAATTAAAAATGAACACTTTAATTTCTGTTTAAAATAAATTATAAAAACTAACCTCCACTGATTCAACCCCCACTTAAAAGTAGATAAAACCAATCATTACAAGAAGATAAATTATATATGTATATATATTCCTCTGTTATGTGATTTCATATTCTACCCCACCCTCCTTGATAGGGTGATCAACACCCAGTGGACTCTGGTTGGCGTGTTCCCCAACGTCTAGGTTGGCGAGGAACGAATTAATGACTACCCCATATTTACCCAATCACTTTTATTCCTAGTATTATGTACAATAATGTATATGATTTTTACTATATAATATATTCCTAGAAGGGGTTTGAATGGATTTCTCATATTTTCAAACACATGTATCTCTATATATAGTCTCCTAAGTATTACTATATGAATAATATGTATTTTATGTAATATCTTGAGGAACATGGTGTACATGCTTTGGTGGATCCTGGTAAACCACTCTAGTAATATATAAAGGTGGTGATTTTGATGAGATTATGGGATTCATGATGTGTGTTTCATTATAAAATTCCTTTTAAAAATGTGTATTATTTGGAGAGAGATGGCTTTTGATGTGTGACATTGGGGAAGAGTTATAAAATATTAGGGTAGTGGTAGCATGGTGTATTCAACCTTACATTATACTAGATATTATCTAATTATATGTATGAAATAATTGGTGAGAGAGGAATGGTGAGGATATATATTTAGTATTACTAATTAGATGATAAGTTGGTTTTATTGGTTATTCATTGTGATTTAGTGTTTTTCTTTAATTTTTCACCAGTGGATCCAAGGAGGATCCTACTATGTATACCTATTTTTCCACCCTATAAATATATAAACAATATTTTAGTTATGTAGTATCTAGTTGATGATCAGGCTAGATATTACTATTTCATCTATTTATTCGAGAGATGTTTGGGATTTGAGTTCGCTACCAGAGATTTTCTTTTGGTAAATTTATTTTTCATAATAGTTTTTTCAGTTTTATGAAATTATGTATGTTTTGGGATATTTCATTAATTATATTATTAGTATAATTTTTGTAGTTTTATTGTCTTACCTGTCATTACTCATATTCTTCTAAGAGGGTAATGCATCTAATTTTTTTATATGATATACCATTAGTTTGAATCACCAAATCATTGGCTATTAGATTCAGGATTATAGAATCACTATCTCTATACCTTCATTGAAAGCCCAATAGAAGTACCTTTATGTGGAGGGGGTCATGAAAACTAGGTTTGGAAAAAATCTTCTTGTTGTAGACTCCTTTTAATATTAAATTTATTAGTATTTGAGATGTTAAAAAATCTGTGACTATAGATTTGTTAGATTGGTATATTTCACAGAATGATTAACAATCATGGAAGATTTAATATTTTATTTTTCTAATGATACTATCATCTTAAACATGTTGAGTTTCTTTTTATTTTATTCATTGTTAAAAAATCATATGGGTCAGGATGATACAACGATGAAAATTTGGGTTTCCTTTCCGATCATATACATCTTATTGAAAAAATTTCATCCTTAAGATTCTTGGAGATATGGGGTTCAATTTCTCTATACATATAGTTAGGGATTTTCACTATGTCTTACAATTTAACCATGAATACTTGTTGAAGTTGATGTATCAAATCAACAAATGAATTTTTTTGGTTTATAATAGAAATTGAGTTAAGACACAAGAAAATGATTATCCTTGAATCTCGAGTTGGGATATATTCTTTTTCAAAATGTTTGAGGAATTACCAATGAACATTCTATTAATTGGTTGGGAAAATTGATACTTGTATAGTTACCTATATATGAAATAATACAATTCATGTTTATTTGTTTAAAAATATTTAATTATCTAAAAGACCCCTATTTTTCAAATTATGCAACAAATTTTATTGTGCATGAGACTCTTTAAAATTGTGGAATGTGATAAAAATGACCTTTTTTCAATAGTTTTTCTCCCAAGACATCCACTTTTACTCATTGGGGGTGTAGGGGAGGGTCTATGCATGTTAGATGAGGGAAAATTATTGACACTAAAACCATGATTGTTTACTAGATTGATAATAGACTAGGGAGGTCTTATTATAAGGCCCCAACCTTAAACATTACTTAATCTTGAGTTATTACAAGATTAAACATTGAGGATCTTTTTAGGTTTAGAGTTTTAGAGAATTAGATCATAAAACTTGCATTACATTCCACATTTAAATAAAGTGGTTACATAAAAGACAATATTCATTCTTCCAATCAACAGAAACATATTTAAAATAAAACATGGATTCTTTCTTGACACATCCTTGACACTATCATCACATCATGTACCTTTCCCTTGACCTGTGAAAAACATTTCAAAAACTTGGGATGAGCATAAAAAGCTCAGTAAGGGTTATAAAAATATGGAAAGGAAACATGAGTTCATATATACATAAGAATGAAATCATACTTTACCCATAAAACATAGGCACTTTAACATACCTCATCAAACCATGAATAAATCATAGAAATCATAAGACATAAAGGTAACTTGAGGCATTCATAACATTCTTACGTAGGGAGTAACCCTCTTGGTTACGTTTGGAATACCCATCACAGTATATTCCCTAAATCTCTTCAGAGAAACCTTAACGTTTCACTCCTTCGCATTACCCAATGCATTGGAGAGCTATATCGGGATCACCCGCCCTTAGTTTATCACGAAACCACCCATCTTCATAATAATGCCCAAGAACCTCAACATAATCGTATCACATAAAACATGCATAAAGGAAACATAACATTTCCACCTTTCAATCACAAGATATCAATACAACACATTGATATAAAAACATTATGAAAACCATTTTCAATACCAAAACAAAAGAAAAGTAAAACATGGTATTTATTTTTCTTTTAAAAAAAGGTATGGCTTGTAGAGGAATCTGAAACTCAAATAATGGTCACGGCGGCGGAGAAGTCGTTGTCGCCGCATACGTACGACAAAAACCTTCCCTTTTGTCGTTTAGTAAAATGATTCATATAAAAAATATTCTTTTTGGATAAACATAAAATTCAAAGGGGTTTATACACCGTATAAAAGAAGGTTGTGTATAAAACAAAATATGCCTCAATGAAAGGAGATTGAGACGAAGTCCCATACAAAGATGGTATCCTTGGATTAAGGATACATCAGTTACATAACTATGTGTGACAAATGAATACACGAAATATAAGTGGATATTAAGTGTAAAAAAATCAGAGGACATTCACACATAATCATAGAACGACATATTCAAGGTGTACAAGTTTATCCCAAAGAATCGAAATTGGGTTAAGAAGTTCCCTTGCAATAATTAGACAGCCTAACGACGTCACTTAAAAATTCAGAAAAAGAGTTGATGAGAGATAAAAAGGGTATCTCATCACTTGGACATAAAATTTACATCAATAAGGATATAGAAGAACATATCCCAAAATAATATTATGTGAATTAAAAGACATAACAAAATAAGTCTTTTAAAAAGAGGAGGGTGAAAGGTTCCCTTACCGACATGGGTATCTTTCGAAACATACGCCCCGTGAAAGAAGGACAATACAACATTGATGTAAATACTCATAAATGAAAGAATATTACACAATGAGTAAAATAATGGTCAGTACATACACCACTCAAAGGAAATTGTGGAAAATGTAGCATAAATATCACGGGAATAAAAGTGAGATGAAAAATCCCTTACGAAAACTCAGCAGCCTAACGGTGCCACTTAAAACTTCCAAAAAATGGATTGATGAGATCAAATAGGGTATCTCATCACATTACCATAAAATGTACAGCAAGAGTAATATAAAATAACATCCCCCATCATAACAAAGAGGAGCTTAAAAGAAGTGACATAAAGGTGAGTACTTAAAGAGAAAGAGAGAGGTTAGATCTCTTACGAAAATTCGGCAGCCTAACGACGCCACTCAAAACTTCCAAAATGGATTGATGAGAGGGAATATGGTCTCTCATCATAAGAAAATAAAAATTACAGTAAGAGTAATATAAAATAACATCCCAATAACAATAAATATGATCTTAGAAGGAATGACATAAAAGAGTGTACTTAAAAAGAAAGAGAGGAGTAGGATCCCTTACCTTGGGTCCGACTTGACTCAATCGTTCTTTAACGTCCTGAATAATAAACTTGAGTTAATTTACACTTTATTAATAACCTTTTTCTAGTTCATTATTCCTTTTAGATCACTTATTTCCATGTTATAAACATTATGTAATCATTTTAGTTAATAATGTTTGTTTTGTCGATATTTGGTTCTTAAGTCGAAAGTGGACTTCTTACAATTACATGTTGTTTGTGTGGTCAAATGTTCATTATATCCATAATTATATTCAGGATTTGGATATAATATATATCATATATATATCCATAATATACATGTATTTATAATATTACATAATCATTTAGAGGTAAGAAATGAAATGCACCGTTCATGGAGACGGTAAGCCGTACGTACACATGAACACTACTTTCATTTATATGTCATATTAATGGAATTAAAACTAAATGAGAGGTATGTATATTTTAATTCCAGAATTATATTCATCATTTAGATTTATCATTCATTATATATATCCATTATATACATGTACTTATAATAGTACATTACATTTGAGGATAAGAAATGAAATGCACCGTTCATGGAGACGGTAAGCCGTATGTACGCATGAATGCTACTTTCATTTCTATTTCATATTTTTATGGAATGGAATAATAATGATATAGAGGCAGATTATAATTCCAGTATAACATCATATATAATAACTTTAAATACATCCTTTATACATCCCACATATGGCATTAACGAATCACATCACTTTGAGGGGGCGGTAGTCCGCATTTCCTTAAATGAAGATATCGCGTTTACCCATAATGGAAACCATAAAGGTATGCCCAAAAAAAATACAGAAGATTAAGGAAAATATAAACATTTTATATATCATATATAAATATAGTTTCATCTTAATGGCCACCTTTGAAGGTGTTAAAAGAATGTTGAACAATCATCGTTTCGGGAGGCCGAAATTCACCATCCACGGAAACAGTATGTTGTTTAACCATTAGATGTAGGTGTGTGAAAGTGTAGCTCAAATAATTCTTATAACAACATCATAGTATATTGATTATACTGTATTTTTTACAAAAGAAATGAATAAAAAGATTTTAGGGGGTTGGAGAAGCAAAATAAAACAAAAGGACTCAAGTGAAGACATTACCTTAAAATCGGGTAACTCCCTTTGGTTTGAGCTCAAAGGCTTCCTTGGGAAGACTTCTGCCAAAAGTGAGGCTTTAAGGAGTAATATAGGGAAGTGGAGAGACAAAATGGGCAGAGTTTGGCCGAGCCAAAGGCTTTGGGAGTGTGGGTAAGGAGGTAGAGGTGGGGGCCTTTTATAAGAGGAGAGGAGGGGCACTCTTGGAAGGTAAAGAAAATTCACTTTATTTTGAAATGGTATTCGTATTTAAGAGGTCTCACATTGATGTGTTTCGAGTATAAGGTGATAAGGGTTCGAAATCAACTCATCCAATAGGTTTTGGACATGTGGAGGTCTTAGATATTACATTATCTTTCCATTTTATTTAAATCGTTAAATAATGAGGTCATCGCTGCATCATCATGATGTCATAAATAATTTAATTTATTTATTGTCTAAAAATTATAAAAACATACTATGATGTAGGAAATCTTTTTAGCTTTCCAATGAATATTTATAGTAAAACATATTATTTGTATAACCCCATGTAAAAATTGGTTTAGTAAAACATTTCATGTTTGTCTCATTTTTACTTTAACTTCAAATAAAAAGATATTAATGTCATTTTCCAACCAAAGTGGCTTCATGGGGTCCCCAAGTTGACCCATGAGTTTTATTGGTCGGCCATGACACATCCAATGAGGTTAGGACATGTGTTAAGTTCATTTCATATTATTAAAACATTATTTTTACCTTAAACTACACTAATTACCTCTAATCGCGATTAAAAACTTAATAAGTTACTATTCACCAAAAAATTATTTTTATCCCATTGAACCACATTTTACTTCTTAATGACAACCATGTATGTAGAATTTTTGAAATTCAAAACACAAAGATGACAAAATTTCATTTAAACGGAAAAATCAGTTTTTATAAGTACCACTTAGTGGTTTCACTATTCATCAAAAATTAAAGTTTTTCAGAAAAATCCCAAAAATTCACCCTAAGCTATATTTGATATTCTGAATTCAAAAATGAAGCCTATTTTAAAAAATTCAAATCATATAAGTCACATTAATTAATTTAATAATTAATTCCCGCTGTCAGAGCAAATAGCGTGTTTTTATGAAACAATATGTATCAAAAGATTGACACTAGTTTAAGTCTGATTTCAAAGTGAAATTAATTCCAACGACCACTATTGGATTTAATGGTAAAAATATATTCTAATTTCACTTTAAAACCAATTAAAAAGATAATCTAATCATATAAATAAATTATATTAAAAAGAGGTTTTGAATTAAAATACAACATTTTACACTATTCATTAAAAAAATGAACTTTATCAGAAAGATACCAAAAATTTACACAAAGTAAATTTTGATGTCCCAATTCTTAAGAAGAGTTTTATTTGGTCCAAAAGGATGTATAAGAGTGAACAAAACTATATTTAATGACGGTTATCCATCAAAAGGTGATAAGTGAACCTTTAGTGAAAACTAGGGCATATACGCCTAAAATTGAATTCTTTCCGTATTTTATTCCTTTATCTTTTATTGGATAAATGTAAAAACATTTAAAAACATATATAATCATATTTTAGTTATTTCTATCCATTACCTCCAATACAACGGCTACATGTTAACTACCATTTAAAATAATATTATTTTATTATTAGAGTGCAACGTAAGATTCCCAAGAAACTCGTTGTTGCGTGTTGGGTACGCCATCGAGCATAGCGTCCCCTTTAAAGTTATATTAATATTTTATTCACAAATATGGATAAATATGAAAATGTCATATTCTTTATTTACCTGGGGTGTTACACTTATTGATATTGAGCAGGTCTTACATACTTTGTATGAAAAAGTTATAAAGGGATTGAATATACTGGATAAATTTGTAAACTTTTTTACCCATTTCTTTATAAGAAATAAAAAATACTATTTCATAGTAGTGTATTCAGTTACTTCTACAAATGATTTTTCCTTATGGTGGATTATATGGGATTTCTAGAATGTCATGCTGACATTGGTAACCATGAATTAGTCCAAACAATTGTTCTCGATAAATAGGTCATTTTTGGGATATATTGTAATTAGAAATTTAATAGAATTTATTTCATTGGAATTAATATTAAGTAATAGTTTGACTTGATACAGGTGTGTGGGAATGTATATATATATATATATATGATGGATTAAAGTGTAACATAGAAAGAATAGGTTGCATATTTTTCAAATAGGTGATAAGACCGATATATTTTAACACCCCATGATTTCAAAAAATATTTTAACTTAAGTAAATGTTGTGTTTAATATATTTTTCCAAATTAAAACATATCCATATTCTTTTTTTAATAAAATAGATATCAACCACTATATGGTTGCAATTAAATACCTACAAATAGCTAAAAACACATTATGGAATAAAGGATCATTTTAATACTACTTTAATATCCGTAGATAAGTAGCTAAAAAAATATTATAAATAAATTTTAATTTATAAAATGGTTCTTTTTCAAGTATAATATATATTTTTTAGAATTAGTTTTTTAATAATAGTAAATAAACCAGAAGGTTGATTTCTTATAAAAATATTTTTCTCTTTACTTTATGATTTAATTAAAAATATATATTGATGAATTGTAGAATTTAAATAAAAAAGTAACTTTATTTTTGAAAATATCATGATTATATTAGATTAATATTAATTTTAGATATTTTCTTTACTAATTTAATTTTTTTTTGAATAATGAAAAATATAGATTTTAATAAAAATATATATTTTATGACTTTATAAGGAATTCATATAAATATTTAAAACCATTAATTTGGTAACACACACACAAAAATATATATATATATTAAGTACATATATAAATTTTCAAAATAGAAAATCTATGATTGAAATTCCATGAAATTAAGAAAAATTATCCAGTAAATAAATAGTTTTTGGAAATTTATTTTAACTGAAAAGTAACTTGTTAAAATATAGTTTCATATTAAATTAAAAGAAACCTAAAATTTATTTTTTATAATAAAATAATTTATATCTTGAACAATAATACAAGGATATTTTTACCATTCAATAAATTATAATTTTAAAAATACACTTATTTTTCAAAACAGGGGTTTACATGTTACATGACCTAATGATAAAATTGATGTTTCCCATATATAGAAATTTTATTTGATAAAATATTTTTAATATTTGGAAATAGTCAGTAAAAATTATGTTATATGTATCATTATAATTTTGGGTATAAAAATTATTCTTTTTGAAAAAAACTAGTTATGATCGTAAAATAAAAAATGCTAAAAGGGAATATTTAAAGAATAAAGAACCTAAAAAAACATTTAAAACATATGTAAAAATGAATGAATGAGATATTATCAACCTTATATCACACCCCACTCCATTATTTACTGTATTTGAATCCACATGACATGTTTTACACGTTCTCCCTTTATTTTATGCGGTTATAATTAAAATAATTCCATTCATTCCTATAACATCCACAACAAGGAAGCCACTAAAGTGGTTCCCTGCAATGGGTCACTATATGAATTAAGACATGCCTCACCATTCCCTAGAAGGAACCAACTAGTGGTGAGGGTGTAAAAGAACACATGGGGTGACTATACCCAATTTTTTCAGTGTGTCCCACACCATATAAAAATGAGAAATAAGGGAAACAATATTCAATAATCGACAACATGCATTAACAATAATTTCCCAAAACTAGAGAAAAGCCCACAAAAAATAGTAAATTTGCTATGTCATGTCCTACACTGTAAAGAGTGATAAAAAAACCCAAAATAAACACCAATATAAGCATCCCAAAAATAGGTCCTCACTCAATGTTCGGATCCCTAATCCATGCATATCCCAGGCCCCAATCAACTCCCTAGTATAGGGACCTTGCACTGGTCTTAACCAACAGCCATGAAATCTACTTGGGTACCTAATAGAGGATGAAAAAGGCATGAGTAAACTCAATAGAATACCACCAATGGTGTCTAAAAAATATCCATTCTAATTAGATAGTACATGAAAGAACTAAATAAATTACAAGGTAACAAAAGATAACATGGATTCCATTAGTTAAAAATATTCACTTTAACCATTTTAATCATTTTTTCATGTATTAGGAATTTATATCATTTACACTGCATCCTAATCCAATCAACCATTATTAAAGTGAGATTAATTGAAGTTCCCATCTCACTAGTGATAAAAATTTCTCAAAAAAAATACAATAAACATACATTGGAAGCTTAGTCTAGGAAGTCTCATCAAATGCAACCGTTAGAAACATAAATCCTTAGTCCCTTATCTGACTTAGGCATTATAGGGGTGGGGTTTAGTGCCTTAGTTTATCCCAACCCATGGGTGTAGATCCTAAATTCCAATACCCTATAACTACCAAGTCATGTACACATTATTATTTATCCTTTACCACATATAATGTATCAAAAAAAAAATTAAAACACACAGCATCCATATATCATATATATTCATCATATAAACCAATATCAAGACTTAACCCATTAACACATTTACCATTTACATTGCATATCCCATATAAACCGTTCCCCTTTTCTCATGCCTTAACCTATTATCATAATCAACTATTCCAATACCTTGTCCCATTTAACATTTTCATCAATTCACATACACTAACTTATTTATCTCATTTTTCTATTCACATGTATAAAAACACATAGGAAATTCAAGTAAAACTCATAGGTAATTTAGAACAATCACTTTATTTCACCCATCTCTTTTCATATTAAGCCAAATATCCATTATTATATTAAAAATTTATATACACAACTATCAATATTCCGTTTTTAATTGAAATAACACATCAACATGTTCATCATGGGATCTACTTTATCACAAGTCAATTCTATTCATAATATTAATATTCTTAATGTTTTGGAATATTGGAACTCCTAATAAACAACCCTAAACTAGCCTAATAATTCTCAATACATCCAATGGGTATTATAAGTGGTTCAATTCATTATTTTTCCAACCATTTTACCTAAAATCACTAAAGACATTTGTTTCACAACTAGAGGGATCCAATAACAGGGCCACAAATGAACAAATAAAATTCCAGACTATGGGATATATCTTTTAGACCACCTACATTGTTTATAAAGATGAAGATATGATTAACCACAACCTTTGACTAAAATTACAACACTATTTGAAGACCCAACGTAATATCCACTAGAAAAATATAGTTTTAGGGCTTCAGAAGAAGAATAAAAAAAACAAAACCTAATCTACATAAGATAAGAAAGAAGAGAATTATACATACATTGAGAATCGATCCACACCCAAAAAACACCAAATAGACTATAATTTAAGGATATTGAACCTTTTAAGGTCTTCATCAGAATGGTTCATCACTAGGTTTGATAGATAATACTACAGAATAAATCAGGTGAGAAACCTTAAAATATCAAGGGAGAAAATACTAAAATCTAACATTTAATAGGGAACATGGTTTGGATGCATGGTGTATCAAACCAAGTTCCAAACAGTTTCCATCCACTATAAAAGATTTTCCCATGTAACACAGTAACTTGGGGATCACACAAAGTTTGAAAAACTATGCACCAACTATTCTGAATGGATCTGTTCAAGTCTTGACTATTTGGCCTTTCCCCTTTCATAGTTTACTTAAGCATGCAACCCCTCCTCTTGACTAGCTTCTTTTAGATGCACGATTACTACTAACCGTGCAAAAAACATGAAACATTCACAAAATGTCTCAATAATTTCCCTATTTTGTGTCATAAACCCCTCAAATACCCTCGAGCCTCCTCATACCCTTAGACCACATTTCATTAATCACATTTTATATATTTAAAAAGATAATTTAAATAAGGAAATACCTATATGAAGTATGAGATCTTACAACCTCCCCAAAATATAACATAATATCCCCAAGACACACTTCTAAGTATCAGTGAGCTTCCAAAGAGAAGATATTGGGCCACTGAGCCCGTATATCTGTCTCTCTCCCTTAAGTTTCTTCTTGAACATTACATTCTACCAAAAAACTGAAACCAAGGGAACTAAATTTCCTTGCATTAATTTTTCACTATTATCCACAATAAGAACTGAATGATCCTCAAAAGATACATCATCCTAAAGATCCACATCTTCAATTAGAGCCACATTATATGGGTCAAGGTGATACTACCAGACCTGTGACACATGGAAAACATTGTTCATAGTAAAATACCATTGCAGAAGATTCAATGGGAATTCCACTAGTCTGATACTCTCCTAAATCTAAAATTTCACCACATACCTACGGACAATTACCCTTATTTCAAATCCAATGGTGAACCATCTTTGGAAACACCTTAAGAAACCCATGATCATCCACTATAAACTAAAGAGGTCTATGATGAAAACCCGCATATGACTTATGCCTTCTCTAATACATAGCCACAAACTTCCATATTAACTGAAAATTCTTCAATCTCTCCTACAAAAGACTCATAACAAAGAACTCTATATACCTATCCTCAAACCAAAATAATAGAGACTTACATGGACTCCCATAAAGTGCCTCATATGGTTCTATATAAATTATCAACTGATAATGGTTTTTATATGTAAACTATATAGGAACCATGTTTTTCTACCACAATACACAAAATTCTAGGACACAATCTCTCAACTTGTCCTATAATACCTGAATAGTATGCTTTAACTTCCCATCTATCTGTTATTGAAAATCCGTACTAAAAAACACTTGGTTACCAAGTGCCTTCTACAACCACTGAACATAGTGCGATGTAAAGTACATATCATGTTATGAAACTATAATTCATGGAACCCCATGCTATCTTACTATCTCCCAGACATAAAACATACCCACATGATCCATTTTTAAGGCCTATCAAATTGGTAAGAAATTTTCTACCTTGGTCAATCAATCAAAAACTAACCATATGATACCATTCTTCCACGTCATCCTCAGGAAACCAACCATGAAATCCTTCATCATTTCATCTCATTTACATTATGGAATTTTTAATGGTTACAACAAACCACCTAATTGATGATTCTTCTGCTTTACCTACTGACAGGTATAACATCACACCACAAAACATGCAACATTATTCTTTATCCTTGGCCACTAATACTAGATAAAATTATCACGATACATTTTTTAAATAAAACCAAAATTTTAAACTCTTCATTCATTACTAGAAGTCCATCCATAAGGTAAATTTACCACATCAATACATTCCCTCGTATATGAGAACTCCAAATCCTCATACTCTCTCTCTCTAATCTAGGTCAGAAGGGTGGAATCAACTTCCAATGGTGTAAGGATCATTTGGCCTTTCCTATCATAAAACTCTAGTTAGTTTTATATAGTTAAATAAATTATCCACCACTCATATTTGGATTCTGAAACTTCCTAGTTTTGAGTATTTTAGCTCAAAGTGTTAGAAATAATTTTTCCCTTTCCTGTTGTTTAAATTAGTTCGATGTCAAAGAACTACATTTATTCAACACATATTATCTACTTATGATTCAAATCACATTGGGAGATGATATACATAATAATTTTATGATTTTTATACATAGTAATCCTCTCTCTTAATAAATAATACAACCGCTAAATGAAAGAGTAAACCACCACAACCAATTCTAGATCACACCTTGTTTAATATCATTTATAATTCCATAACTAATGAGAATCATATGCCACAACCTGACCCTTCTACATCAAAACAAACTTAATCCCAACACTGGACGCATCATAAAATAAGGTATAATCTATACCTATCTCGAGTAGAATCAAAACTGGTGTAATAGTAATCCTCTTATTTAACACTCGAATGAAACTATAACATGCCTTAGACCATTCAAAGTTGATTCCCTTTTTAGTTAATCCTAAAAGTTTTGTATCAAAATGGGATAATTACTTGATTAAACATATGTAATATACATCAAATAATAGAATCAATCAGATATACAAAACATTCTTAGGATACTCTAAATACAGAAATGCCATAATATTCCCCGAATCCCTTGAAACAACTTATGTAGAGATGATATGACCAATGAAATTCACCTTGTCAATCCAAAAATAGAATTTTAATATCATGGAATATATCCTATTATATTCTTATGTACTCAAAGAAGATGTCAAGATGTTTTGGATGATTTTATGGAGTCTTTGAGTACACTAAGATGTCATCAAAAAAGAAAACTATGAACTGGTTCAGGTAAGGATGAAATATTTGGTTTATTAGGGACACAAACATTGTTGGCACATTAGTTAACAAAAACAGAATAAAAAAAAACCCATACAATCCATACTTGATCCGAAAGATTTTTTATGGTACATAAGATGGTCTCACCTATAGCTGATGATACCTCGATATAAAATAAATATTTGAGAATACTGAATCACCTATCAAATTGTCAAAAAGACCCTAGATTCAATAAATATGATATTATTTCTTAACATTCATCCAATTTAGCTTCCTATAATCGATGAAAAACCACAAGGAACCATCAATTTTTTTTAAGAAACATTAGAGACCCCTAGGGTGATGTACTCAATCAAATGAACCCCTTATTCTTGGGTTCCTCCAACTGAGCATTAAGTTATTTTAAATATTCCGGTGTAGTCTAAAGGGTGGAATAGAAACTGGTTCTTCCCCCAGCAATAACTCTATCATGAAATAAACCTATATCTCTCTGGTATAAACACCTATAATTCCTAAGGAATCACATTATGAAAGTGATCCACCGCTATAGGGAAGTCATGTTGGCATACTTACCAATCATCAAGCATAAGATAAGACACATGGGCAATTAGTTCACCCCAATTTTGAATGAATGGACCTACACAGGCTTCTTAGATATCTCATTCTACATAATGTACATAGGTATTCCCATCCAGGGATGTAAAAATTACCCTTCAATTGTAATAGTAAATATGAGAAGAATACAAAACTAACCAATCCATCACAAAAATCAGATAAATGTTTGGAATATCTATCATAGGAAAGTAATAAATAAAATAGTACCTACCAACCTCGAGGTAATTCCCCTTACATTGTCAAATATTTTCTAGTTACACACCTAATGGCGTGTCAATCGACATAGCCCCACACATGTGTTCAATATCTAGGCCCAAAATACTCAAAAACTGAACATATATAAAAGCATGTGAGGCACCTATATCAAATTAAAACTAACAAGAATGGAATCTATAATAATTTTACCTCATATTGTCGATGGTCTGACCATGCCACCCCCATGTACCGGATGAAATGGGTGAAGTAGACCTTAACCTATACCCCATGATCTGATCTGTGTTCCCAAAACAATACTACACTGCTGATATAGAAATTTATGCCCCAAATCCCCACGACCATTTCCCCAATAGTATAGATAGTTGAACACAAACTGCCTTCCTGATATAGGAATTTATGCCCCAAAGCCCCATGATCATTTCCCCGACAGTACATATAGTAGAACACCAACTACCTTTCTGATATTGGGCGAACAACCTTCTACCTACACTCTGCATCATCCCTAAGCCTCCATCAATGTCTAAATATCAAGGGATCCTATTGAACCTCTCCATATGACCCATCATATGAAATTCTTTATAGTCAACTGGTGATCAGGTTCAGTGACCGCACATATGACTTGGCCTTCCACACTAATAGAAAAAGAAATTGTCACCACCTTGCGAGACTAATCATCTCCTAGATTAGACTTCACACCACCACCACGGTGAAGAATCTCAATTTGATACCTCCTACCCTAATATTACTCACCACTGGATCATCTAATTTGGATCACATGACCACCACCAAAGGCCTTATTTAGGATCCTTTCTAAAATAAAGGCCTAATACACTGCCACAACAACCCTCTTTAAATGATATATATTCAAATGGGGCTTAATATCTTATCTAAGTCAATCTTGGAAGTTCATAGACATAATGGACTATTCCCTTTACAAAACTTGGATAATGTGTCACAAGTCCGTGAAGTAGCCACCACAATCTGTCATTGATAGGGTCCTCTATGACAACCTCATAATCTCTACATCCTTTTTTTGTACTAAGGACTCGGGACCGAAGAGTTATAGAAAATTATATATAAAATTATTTGATAGAATACAATCATCCGGATATGTTTTCCAGTCCCAACAACATATAAGATTCCAAATTGACTCTCCTATTAAGAGGAGTCTCCATGTGATTAGAAATATTCTGGATAGACTCTATATAGAACACTGCTACCTTAGGTCCACCCTCTTTAGCAAACGTTGAAGGGTTCTATAACTGAAACTATCTGGTCATATCAAACATATATAAAACTACCCACCTTGGGTCCCATTCCATCATCTCTATAAAATAATAAAATATCTCATAGAATTGCTCCTCTCTACTGTAACCCCAAACTACGGGGATTTCATTCCCCAAATCTGGAGGAGCATTCTCAACAATATCATATTTTCTCCCAACTAGCACCATCATCATGGTGGAATTTTTCTACAATTCCAAACACACATATCATAAAACTTAAGATAAACATTGATATTTTTCACAAAACAAGGCTCTCTTTTATCCATAAACAACTCATCCTATATAAACTATTATAATGAATGTAAATATATCCCTATCACTACCCTTAGCCATCACTTCCACGAGTCATAGTCAACATTGGGTAGAATAACTACCACCCACAAAATTCTTCTCATTAAACACCAATTTTTCCATTTTCACTCTGACAACATAAATAATCCTCTTTTAGAAACTGATCAATATTTTACTCTCATCACAAAAAGACTTAAAACCATTTATGAATCCTCATTAATCATTATTAATTTAACCATTTAGTCAAATTTATTTACATTTATCCATTGGAATCATCCTTATTAGACACTACATACTTCAAATTATAATTGAAAATGAAAATAATTTTATCCTTCATGTTTCAATCAACTTCCCTGTAGGTTCCTACCTTTTTGCATTCCACTTATTCCCCTAGGCCCCTAAAATGAGGTATGAATGCAAAACATCAATACATTCTAGCCATGATAAAAATATAATAAAAAAGTCACATAACTCAACACATGAATCACCCAATCGTGAAAGATGATTCAATCCTAATAACATATAACAAGAATTAGAATCCCACCCTAGGTACTTTGGTTCCCCCCCATACATGGGTTAGATACACTAAAGAACAAGCTCAAATCCAAGACCCGACACATACTATTCTCACATATACCATCCCCATATAAAAAGAAATTAGAAATCAACACCCTATGATACAAATTTGTAATATACCTATCCCGAAAGCCACTAAACTGGTGCCTTAGGACAGGTTACTATATGACCTCAAGTGCGCCTCCCCATATGACAGAGGTTGTCGTCTAGCGATGTGGGTCTAAAATAAAATGTGGGAGACTATAACCTCTTTATTAGAGTATGTCACATCTAATTAAAATGAAAAATAAAGGAAAAAATAGACAATAACCAACAATATGCATTAGAATACATTTCCCAAAACTAGGGATAATACCACAACCAAATAGTAAATATCATATGTCATGTCATAAAATTTCATGAATGGAGAAAATCCAAAAAAGGACCAATAAAAGAATAAAAAATGGTCATGAGTTAGTGTCAAGATCTCTGATCTATTCACATCCCATGACCCAATCAACTCTCGAGCATAGGTCTCTTTTCTATGTCCTAACCTGCAACCATGAAATATCGTCAGGTACCCAATAACCGCTTGAGTAGGGTTTGATTATGAATTAGTAAGCCACCACCACTAGCATCTTCAAAATATCCAGTATAAAATGATATTTCATTCAAGTAATAAATAAATGAAAATGTAAAAAATAACACGGGTTCCATTAGTTAACAATATTCACTTTAACTATTTTCATCATTTCTTCCATGAATTAGGAATTTACGTAATTTACACTATGGTATAATCTAGTCAACCACTATGAAAAAGAGAGTATGTCACATTCCCTATCTTAGTAGGGATAATCATTTCACAGGAAAACAAAATACACTTACCCGGGAGCGTCAGCCAAGGCAGTCTTATCAAAGGCAATCGTTAGGGGTATTGAGCCTTAATCCCCTTCCCTAACCCTTACATTATATGGGTGTGGATTAGAGATTAAGTCTAACCTAACTAATGGGAGTAGATCCCCAATACCAATACCCCACAACTACTATGCCAATAAACATTATTATTTATCCTTTACCATATATATGATAACATAGACCATACACAATAAATTCTCCTTATGTAACGACCCAATGTTTTATCAATGGAAATTTACTTCTTATAATAAAATGAAATCACAGAAAAATGAACAACTGAGTACTATGTGACAGTTAAATATAATATTATCACTTGTTTGATTTGAATTTTGAATATCTGACATACATGGTCACGATTAATAAGATGTTTGGAGTCCGAAAAGACATACATAATTTTTTTTGGTGAATAGCAACATACCATTAGGAATAGTAACCTACCATTGTGAATAGTAATATAAACCATATGAATAGTTAACTATCTAAAAGAATAGTAACCTCACCCATTAATGTATAAATAAAAGTTAGGTATCTTATAAGAGATAATATGACTATAGTAAAAGTATTAATATTTTTATAAGTCATAAATAATTAATTAAAATTTATTAATTAATTTAATATAAAATTTATTTTTCTAAAATTTGTTCATGAATTAACAATTTTATTTATTTTGGTTTTATGATAATTTTATAAGACATTATGTAATTTTTTAAAGCATTATAAATTCATTTGTAGTTTTAAAATCCGTATTTTTTAAGTAAATTGTGATTATAATTAAAAATTAAATTAATCATATTGAAAAAAAATATTTTTGAAAAATGGATTTCATTTTCAGATTCTATGCATCGAAAAATTGTTAGGATGAATTTTTGGGATTTTTCTAAAATACTTGATTTTTTATGAGTTGGAAAATACTGTAATATGCAGTATATATATACGTTATATGTCAAATAAAATATTTATTGAGTCATGGATGATGTAAGAACCTTGAGTTGAACACACATGAATATATTAATTTTTTTTAACATGAATCATTTTTATTTCTTTTTTTATGGAAAAATAATAAACTAATAATTAAAATATTAAGAAAAACCCCCTCTCCTCTACAATAAAAACAACCCACACTCCCCTAATGCCTTGTGCACTGCATAAATTCTACTCAAATAATTCCCCAAGATCCTATCCCATTTCCATCATCCCTTGGTATCCTTAAAAGACCAAATCCCTTACCCTTAAGAGCTCTCAAGGATGGTTAATTTAAGAGGTAAATTCCTCTTCTAAATTCTTTTACTTTCTTTTCAATTTTCTTTGCTTTATTTTCTATACTTACATATCCTCATCCAAATATTATAACAATGTCTTTACCTTACATGTACTATAATTTAGTTATAATAATGGAATAAGTTATTATCGTTTCTCCTTTAACCTTCTTTTATACTAGAAATGAAAACACTATCCAAGATGTGTTAATTCATCACATTTAAGGATGACAGGTTTTTAATTTCTTTTACCATATTTGATTATTATAATGATACCACTGTTATGGTTGAAACAAAATATAATATATGTATAATGTATCATATATTTTTCTTAATTCTTTTGTACACATGGATTTGATTTATTAATCAAAATGTGTTTATTGTGTTAAAAAAAGGCCAATTAACTCAAAAGGTTATTAGTAATGTTTTATACAATGATTCAACTTCACACTAAGTAACCAAATTAAATTTACTACAATATAACCTTTTTGATGTTCAAAAATAAAATATAACTCTAATTTTGGATAACTATCCTCATTTAACTAAATTATATTTTCATATATATAAGTAAACTGATCAGGAAACAAATGGTCCCGAACAATGAAATTGAACTTCATAACCAATAAAAAGGCTATGAATGAACTCAAAATGGTTATAATCAATAAATTAAATGTAAAATTGGTTTATTAATAATTAATTAATGGACCTAATTTGGTTATTTAGGTCATTAATATCAATTGCAGAACAACATCAGATTTAAGGTAAGGGATTCTACCTGAACCACTATTATTCTTTCAGGGTATGCTTACTCTCTTTTTACCCAAATAACATTCCATAATATATTTGTGTACACCTTCTAATTTTTGTTTATATATCCAAAATCTTGTTTCAATATCCATTAATCCTTCTATTTCAAGGATATACATTATTTTATGTGATTCCCTCCTCAATAGCTCTAAATAAGTAAACTAGTTTTAGGGAACTTCCTAAATTCTTACCTAATTTCAAGTACACTATAAAATCTATTTTTAGGAAACCATTATTTTTATAAAACCAATAATTCCATCATGAAAAAATTATTTTTTTACATATGGTATTATATAAAATATCATAAACGTTTCAATTTAAAATTCTCTATAGTATTTTCCTTAAAACAACACTAAAATGTTTTGTTGGACTCCTCATGTTTTAATGCTCAAAAATAATTTTTATCATGTTTAACATATTAAAAATAATGTTTGAATATTGTAAATTGTGATTTATCCTATTTTATTATGTTTTATTACACTAATTCCTAAGTATTAATCCAATAATTGAATATTACCTTTTAAAATATTTTATAGATCTTTAGCTAAGTCAGAGAAACCGTAAGTTTTCCACCAGTTCCAGATTTTGGAAAAGTCCCAGACACTATAATCCAGACACTGTGATTGAGACATTGTAAACCATAAACTATGACCAAGACACTGTATCTCAGTCACCATAACCCAGACACCATAACCCAGACATCGTAACCTTGACACCGTAACCCTGACAATGTTCCACCGGTTCCTGATTTT
Organism: Viscum album; assembly: GCA_963277665.1. Lineage (NCBI taxonomy): Eukaryota > Viridiplantae > Streptophyta > Magnoliopsida > Santalales > Viscaceae > Viscum > Viscum album. The sequence continues at coordinate 1,185,607,145 of OY728143.1, read as the reverse complement.
GTCAAAGGAGTTTCTACCATAACCCATGCTACTGTGACCATGCTACTGGTTTCAAACCTCGGAAATGATCTACTACTATGAACCTGATACCATCACACCATAATACCGGTTCCAAAAATTGATAAAGGATAATACACTATTTCCAAAAACATTGTTTCAAGAAAAACTATAACACCATTCCATACATTGCCATTTTTCTGTTGTTTTCAATTAAATATAAAATATAATTTTAATAGTATTATTTGAGTCATTTAATGACACTAATATAATAAATTCCATTTTACAGTCCTATTAGTAAATTTTATGAGGTATGAGTTGTGGAAATCTTGTTCCCTATCATCCATAACAACGACATCCCATAGAACAATACGTTGTCATGAACGAGTTGAAAGAGGCGATAAAAAGTAGAGAAATACATTGTAGGAAACAATATACACTGGAGAACACCTGAAGAACTCTTGATTACTAGTAGCTAGACTACTGTGGATCAGAACCAAAAACATTCTAGTAACATAAAATCTAAGAAGAACAAGAGATACAATACTCATCTCATCGAACTGGAAACCAGAACATGAGATCTATGATACTCTGATTTTAACAAGATATCAAAAAATTCAAATATGTTATATCATACAAGTCTAGAGCTACATAGAACCACACATAGAGAATTTCTAATCCTTTAATGTTATCATTACTCTAATGTGTACTATTTTATAAAATTTACAGCATTGTGTGTATTTCTATTAAAATACACACTGTCTCCAGCATTAAACTGGAGGATACAAAGTATCCTCACTCAAATATCTTCCCACAATTTTTTTAACCGAAGTATAACTATGGAAGAGGTCCTATGTGACCCGATTTTATGTTTTCCCACATAGAACAATTGAAAAGGTATTATGACCAAGAAATCCCTATGTACTATTGTTAACCCTGATCCATGGCGTTGATAAAGTTTATTAATATAAACTACATGGTTTTAGGTGATCACCAAGTGTAGTGGATTGGGTATCGACTTGATACTGAACCACTTGTTTTATCCATTGTGTATTTTAATTTATTTTTTTCTCTATTTTAACTTATATTTCAGAAATATAAACTTTACTTTGATAGTTATTCTTGGATAGTAGTTATAATTGTGTTGCCTTATTAATGTATTTTCAAAATTTGTATCAATACATGATATTGATATTATTGAGAATTAATGTATCTCTTGAGAAGCTATTTGAACAATCAAACTATTATAATTTTATTCCCCTGATTAACTATCTTATTTTATTTTAAATTTGGGGAATATTTTAACTAAACAATTTAATAGAAATTTTTATAGGAACTTAATTCACCCCTATTGAGTATCCTACTCTGGCCAATATTTGGTATTAGAGGTGTTTTTAAAATCCTGATTTAAAATTTTAATTTATCAATCTATTTAAAATATTTTTCAAATATGATTTTAGTTGTGTATTTTAAAGATCTTTAAATTTCTATTAGTTATAAATTTCTACTTATTAAAATTATAATTCTTTATTATGGATAATATATTGGAAGGTGCCGCTACCAACATACCTACATTCTTTAATAGAAAAAATTATGTATAATGGAAAATTAAAATGAAAATTTACTTAGAAATTATGGGTTTTGATATTTTTGTCATACATTATAGATTAATATAAAATTACTTCTATAGATAGGAACACTTTAGATGACCCAAATGTGGCTTCTTGTAATAAAAACTACAAATCCGTGAATGCCTTATAATATTCTTTAGGATAAGAAGAGTTTAACAGAAATTATTCATGTAAAACAACCCATGAAATTTGGGGTACATTGTCTTTTTCACATGAAGGAACCTATATTTTTAAGGAACTGAGGCTTAAATATTATACTATTAAATATAATAACTTTAAAATGAAGCCTGATGACCCTATTTCTGTCATGTATCTCAGGTTTAATGAAATTGTGAATACAATGATCTCTCGGGGAAGAGATATTACAGCCAAGGAGAAAATTTTGAGAATACTCAGATGTTTACCAGATAGATGGGGAGGGACTTAATTCTCAATTATAGAATCTTGATATATTATAAATCCTCCCATAAAGGATTTGATAGGCATGTTGATGATTTATAAGGAATAATTAAAAGTCAAAATAGAAGAAGAGGATGAACCCAAAAGTAAATTTTTTGCATTCAATAATTCTACCTCTAAACACAAAAAAATAGATAAATTTCAAGACCCTAAAGAATTTTACTATTTTGAAAAATCATCACCAAATAGTAATGAAGAAATGTATCAATTGGATTGATTATTTAAGAAGTTTTATAGAAGAAATAACTTTTTCATAAATCATAACTTAAAAGGAAGATATGATCACAAGGGAAATTGGAAGAAGGATTGGTAAAGAAGTTTCAAAACTAATGAAATAATATATTATGAATGTAAGATAAAGGGACATATATAGGATTATTGTCCTAGGATAAAATATAAGAAAAGGTATGAGGATAGAGATACAAAGTATAAATGGACATGAAGTCAACATTGAGTTATTCTGAGGATATCTCAAGTTACTCAGAGTCTTCACATGATTAAAAGTCTGACAAAGACAATATGTGTTTCATTGAAATTACATCTGAGGTTACCCAAGAATCTCCTATAAAAAATTCTTATTATTCTTGAGATGAAAGAGATTCTGAAAATATTACTATTGAAGAATTATTTTAATATTATAATATTATTAAAGACACTTGTAATGATAAAATATAAATAAAAATATTTATCTAAACAACATACCTTACCTAATACTATTAAATCTGAACTTGTTGTAGAGAAATAGAAAAATATTCAATTACTCAAAGAGAACAATGAACATAAGTTTTCTAATGAAAAATTGAAAAAGGACCTAGAGAAATTTACCAATGGAAAAAATACCCTTACATAGATTATTGGTAAAAAATTCCCCTAGATACACTTCATGTATAAGATACCATCTTGGGAAAAGATATATCACCAAAACAAGTTTGTAACTAAATAAGGAAAATATTTTTGTCTACCTAAAAGTGAAAATTTAGCTTCTAGTTACAGTTCTATAAAATCTTTTACTACCTTTAGTTGTTTCTGGACCAAATAAAATATATTTTTCAAATTGGTTACATAATGATTATAGTAAAACAATGAAGCAGATGTGGGTTCCTAAAGGACTGACTATAGAGACCTGAATCCTGACGTACATAGACTTTACATTACTTTTGAGGAATACTTAGTACATAACAAAAACACACACACACAAGGATCGTAATAGTTTAGTGTCTTTGGAAACTCGGAATGTAATCTTCTAATCGTGGTGAAAGATCTTCAATATCTCCCATAAAGATCTTCCCCTTTTTTTTACCTAAAACCTTTCTTTATATCCTGGGGAAAAGAAAACATAAAAGGGTGAGCTCAAATGCTCAGTAAGGGTATACAAAAGAAATAAAAATCATATCATATCTTTTTGAAAATCATAACCTGCAAAAGAGATCATAATATCTTAACATGGAACAAATCATAGAAGTGAAAATGAGATCACCATAATCATAACATGAAACTTGAAACTTTGTGGCATGCACACATAATCATGGAAAATCATTTCTTGTTAGTCATGACTCATTGCCAAGACTATCTTAGTGGACAAAGTCCCTTTCTGAATCGAGTAACCCTCGTTTCAGTCCTGTTTCACTGAACCGGTATAACCTACCATTCCAGCCATGTCTATCTCATGAGATATAAAATCTTTACCCAATTCATTGGAGGGAGATATAGGTCCCACCCATCTTATAATGAATCATTTCTTATGTGTGCCACATAATCATAAAACATACATCATCGCATAACACAGGTAACAAAAATGGGATTCTTGAAACATCATGACATCATAAATCAATTCATATAAGATAAAGGAATTCATAAAAATAATTCCATCACAACATGAACAAATCAATTTAATAATAGGGATAAAACAGAACCCTTTATTATCTTAGATGGAAAATAATTTTGATAAAACACTTGAACTCCATTCTTGAGGAAAATATCCTTTCTTCTTCAAAAACATTTTTCCTTTCATAACATGTCATACAACTTTAAAATAAAATAATTTGATTAAAAATAAACTTGAAAACTTTTTAAGCAATCTTCTTGGAAATAATGTTTTAAAAATCCATTCATGCCGTATAAGTTAAAAAAACATTCTTCGTACTTTTGTCGGAAAAGTCAAAAAGTACCTCGTACGACAAAAGATTCCTTTCATAGATATTACTAAAACTCACCGAAGGGTAAAAATGGATTTAAACAATTGTAGGTGGATGGAAATAATATTACATATTGATGAAACATGGATGTGGATGATAAAATACACCCCAGTAAATACTTACGAATAAACAATCTCGGATAAAAATGAGATTGTGATATTTCCCTTACCTTAGGTCCGACTTGCTTTGTAAGTGTCTGAACCTCCTGTATAATGATTTAAATCATGTTATTGACTTATTACAGAATCATATTCATTGTTATGATATCATATATGGTTCACTTATGACATTATATTACCCGTTATTTTGTAAATTCCATGTTAAAGAAGCGTTTTGGGTAAAATCGTTTCATTTGTCGTAGGTGTTTTGATTTGTTGTTATTGACATTATTATTACTTATATCATGATTTACTTACTTCCAGAATATAAAATATGATTTATATATCATATATATTCAGTATATATATATATATATAATAGATAGATAAATGAAATGAAAAACACCGTTCATGGAGACGGTAGTCCGTACGTACGCATGAACGCTATTTTCCTTTCCTTATTGTCTTGAATGGAAGTAAGTAGATGACATACATATATATATATATATATACATAAATCCAGTAGCTTTATAATGTCATATATTTCATTATTATTTCTTATATATACTTTATAATCATTCTTAAATGGTTAACATGGAGAATGAATCTCATCGCGTCGTGGAGACGGTAGTCCGTACGTACACACGAGCGATGATATCATTTCTATAAATATTGAATTGAATTGGAGTGGATTATACAATATATCAGAATCAATATGATTTTGTAATAACTATGTATAGTTATTCTTTACACCATTATACCCATCCATGTAAGGTGGTGGTGGAAAATAGATTACACCACGGCGTGGAGACGGTATTCCGTACGTACGCACGCGCGGTGATTTCTTTTTCCGTAGGATGGATAGATGGTGAAATAAGGATGTTTCATACTTATAATAACATATCAGTATATGAGTGACACTGATGTTATTACTTCATAATGAAACAACCTAATAAGAAGAAGTGGAAGAAGAAATAAAGATGAAAGAATTGGTAACGGTAATTACCTCTTCTTTGAAGCGCCTCTTTGAGACCTCCTATTAGGGTACTAAAATTGGTCTTTGAGGAAGCCCAGAACCTCTAGGATGTTGCTAGGGAAGTGGAGAAGAGATTTTGGCAGGGGTTGGCCGAGCTTGAGAGCTCAAATTGGTGTGAGGAGGAGGGGGAGGAGGTGTCCTTTTATAGGGGAGGAGAGGGGCACCTTAGGAATTCTTAAAAATATTAATTTATAATAAATCTAACCCCACTTAAAAACCTCCAAAAATGACTCATATTCGAAGCTTAGATGAGATAGGGTTGTAATCTCATCAACCAATCAAATTTATACATGTTTGGATCTTATTTTAAACCTTATCAATTAGATTTAACTCTAAGTTAAATAATTTAACTTTTACCGTGTCTTTTTGTTTTCTTTCACTATATGGTTAATACACTTACTATAACATGCCAAACGAACCCCAAATTGTTTATTATTAATATATATATCCTTATCTAAGTCATTTGGCCGAACCTTAGATTTTTAGGAATAAAATAACAATTAATAATATAATATTTGATTTAAAAACTATTTTGTGTCAATTTTGACACTATTTGATATATGATTTTTGTGAAAGTCATAACAGAATTAAATGTTCGAACCAAGTTGATTAAATCAACATTAATATATAATAGTAACCTATAAAATTAGTTTAATTCATAAAAATTCTCAAATTACATTTATTTTGGTGTTTATAACATCAATTATGTCAATATTTCATAAATAAGATAATTACTGCATCATCTTTGTGTCATAAATTAATTAAATTATTTGATGTCTAAAAATTAAAAATAAAATACCATTATGTAGGAAATCTTTTTAGCTTTCTAATGAATATTTACAGTCGAATTTATCTTATGTATAACCCCATATTAAAAATGATTTACTTATTAAACTTTGATTTTAACTATTTTAACCCTTCTTTAAATAAATTAATAATAAATGTCCTAATCTAATCCAAGTGGGCCTAAATGGTCATATTTTATTCCTAAGTTTGTTTTTGGTCGAATTACACTTGTCCAATAGAATTAGGACATGTGTTAGGGTAATATTGATATCATATTTACCCTTAGTTACCCTATTTACTATTAACCGCGGTAAAAATAGTAAAAAGTTACTATTCACCAAAAATTATTTTTATCTCATTGAACCACATTTTACTTACTGATATCAACCGTGTCTGTCGGATTTTTGAAATTCCATTCACAGAAATGGTAAAATTAAGTTTTATGAAAAATTCAGTTTTTTTTAACTACCACTTAGTAGTTTCACTATTCATCAAAAAATGAAGGTTTTCAGAAAAATGCCAAAATTTCATCTTAAGCTATATTTCATATTCCGAATTCAAAAATGAAGTCTATTTTACCAAATTCATAACATAGAAGTTGAATTAATTAATTTTATAATTAAATCCCGCTGTTAAGACAAATAGCGTGTTTTTAAGAAACAATTTCTATCAAAAGATTGATACTTGATTATGTCTGGTTTAAATGTGAAATTACAACCAAAGACCAGCATTGAATTAAATTGTAAAAATATATTCTAAATATACTTTAAAACCACTCAAATTAATAATTTATCACTATTAATTATTTCGATTAAAAAAGTTGTTTTTTAATTATAATTAATAATTTTCACTATTCATCAGAATATGAAAGTTATCCGAAAAGTACCAAAATTTCACCTTAGGCTAAATTCGATACTCCGAATCCAAAAATGAAGTTCATTTTGAAATATAAGATTTACAGAATTTTAAAAAGTGGTTATTACTATTCATAACGGCTAGTTTTAATAATATTTTAATAGCATATCGTTGTTTAGTGAAACTCGTTATTGCGTACTACACACGCTATCGAGGAAGGTCGCGATTGCGTGTATGCAAGGCAAGTCAAGGATGCGTGTTGTGCAAGCTCCTTTTGGTGTAGCGTACAATACAAGACATTAGTGAAATAAAAAGAATATTTTTCATAAAATCTCGGGCTGTTACATTCTACCCCCCTTAAAATGAATTTCGCCCTCGAAATTCGTCGGGGTTATAAATGGTTTACTATTCGAAAGATTCTTTAATAGAATCCCACATCGTAAAAAGGAATACAAAAACTTGGCTTTAAAAACTAAAGTATGAAATGTAACGATTACCCAAATAAACTAATCGTTGGGTTTCCACATAGGTAAAATATGGATATGGAAGAGAAATCTAACCATCATGTTCTGATGGAGAGTGGTAGAGAACATGGCTATGGAAAAGCCAGTAATCACAAATCCATAGATTTGTGATGATATAAGGTACCATCTGATTCATCAGGTATAAGATCACTAGGACAACATTTTTGGTTTTCAAGATCATTTCCCTAAAGTTGAAAATTTGAATTAGAATAAATACTTACTTTATTTTGGTACAATATCACTATTGTCCGTGCCTTTAACAATTTCCACATCATCTCTTAAAGAAATGAAGTTGAATTTGTCATTCGCGATGTGTTAGCAGATCATGTGATAGAATGATGGGTCATTCCATCTGTCTCAAACAAAAGGTTAGAAAAGTTATCAAAAAATACATAAATCCATCTATAGTGAGATTAATCATATATGGTTCCTAAAATGAACTTATACATCACATATCATACTGCTTAATATAATTAAACTAGTTTCTACTAAACAGGGACTTCCTGTAGGTCAGTGGTAGGCGATAAAGGCCAGTCACACTTCGGTTGTGGGTTCGATTCCCACAGCCTTGTCCGAAGCGATGGGCTGTCGCCCGTCCTGCAAGTTGTCCTTTTTATAAAACTATATTACTATAACATCCCATCAATAATATCGAAAAAAAACTTCTATCCTTAAACAATACTAACTTATGTCCAACATAATTCATTCCAATCATTAGGCTCATAATACTGCAGTCCATTCTCATAACATAGTGAAAACGATTACCAGAGATTTAATACCATCGTTGATCCCCATATATCATAAGATATATCTTGTTGGTCACATTCCAAACATTCAAAGGCCTTAATCTTGTACTCTCTTGAATACCCATTGAACCTTAGTGAAAACTTGAATGCAGTTAAAAGTTAACACTTTTCACATACCGAAATCCTCAAAATTCTATATACTCAAACCATGATATCACTTAGTCCATATATCAATCATGAGCTCATGAATACTGTCAAACATTTCATTTTCCCCTTATCCCTTCATTATGCGCATATCATCTTCATTCCAAAAATATCTGAATAACCTTTCATGGATACTGGTAACATTAATCAGACAACAATGTTACAATCCTTACATGTCTCTTTATTCCATAGTACCATGAGACAACATTACACATGATAAACATGTAATCATTCCACTACATTCTTAAACCATTGACCGAGCTTCAACAATTCTTTCATCTCACATACCATTGGTAGTCTCTTCATCATCATCCACATAAATACTTCCCATATGACCATACTGATTCTCTTCATGAGTCTTTCCCTTAGGGCATTTGTTTCCATAATGCCCATACATTCCACATTTAAAACACTTAACCATTTTTGATGTCGTAGCAATACCATTATCCTCATCCCTGGTATTAACTGAACCTTTTCCTTTGCACTTACTGGCTTTGTGTCCTTCTTTTCCACACCCAAATCATCTTCCAGTTCCTTTGAAACATTCTCCTTGATGCCTCTTCCCACATGATTTACATAGGGGAAATTGAACTTTCTTTCCTCTATGATCATCATGAAACTCCATCTTTCTCTTATTAGCCGAGTCAGGAAACTTACCAAATTTTACTTTATTGATCATATTATGAGATTGCTGATTCGGCATAATAATTATGTTTGGACTTCCAAATCCCATTTCATTTGGTTTCTCATAAAGAATATCATTCCATTGTCCATCATTTCCTCCATTATCTTGAATCACCTTGTTTCCAGCCATTTTCTAAAACCCAAAAAGAATAGCGTGAGAGGAAAAAATCATGCTAGGGAAAACAACATAATAAAGGGGGAGTACCTTGAACATCTAACATCTTAGGTTTAATTCTTTGATCGTTAGCGTAGTTCTAGTACTATAACCTATACGTATACTTAACCTTAGGGACATCCCTAGACATACCTTAGAAATATCTCTAGGGATCTCACTAACGTTTTCGCATCCTAGTTTCCAAAGGTTGACTAAACCTTTCCTCTGATACCAACTGTAGAGACCTGAATCCTGACGTACATAGACTTTACATTACTTTTGTGGAATACTTAGTACATAACAAAAACACACACACACAAGGATCGTAATAGTTTAGTGTCTTTGGAAACTCGGAATGTAATCTTCTAATCGTGGTGAAAGATCTTCAATATCTCCCATAAAGATCTTCCCCTTTTTTTTACCTAAAACCTTTCTTTATATCCTGGGGAAAAGAAAACATAAAAGGGTGAGCTCAAATGCTCAGTAAGGGTATACAAAAGAAATAAAAATCATATCATATCTTTTTGAAAATCATAACCTGCAAAAGAGATCATAATATCTTAACATGGAACAAATCATAGAAGTGAAAATGAGATCACCATAATCATAACATGAAACTTGAAACTTTGTGGCATGCACACATAATCATGGAAAATCATTTCTTGTTAGTCATGACTCATTTCCAAGACTATCTTAGTGGACAAAGTCCCTTTCTGAATCGAGTAACCCTCGTTTCAGTCATGTTTCACTGAACCGGTATAACCTACCATTCCAGCCATGTCTATCTCATGAGATATAAAATCTTTACCCAATGCATTGGAGGGAGATATAGGTCCCACCCATCTTATAATGAATCCTTTCTTATGTGTGCCACATAATCATAAAACATACATCATCTCATAACACAGGTAACAAAAATGGGATTCTTGAAACATCATGACATCATAAATCAATTCATATAAGATAAAGGAATTCATAAAAATAATTCCATCACAACATGAACAAATCAATTTAATAATAGGGATAAAACAGAACCCTTTATTATCTTAGATGGAAAATAATTTTGATAAAACACTTGAACTCCATTCTTGAGGAAAATATCCTTTCTTCTTCAAAAACATTTTTCCTTTCATAACATGTCATACAACTTTAAAATAAAATAATTTGATTAAAAATAAACTTTAAAACTTTTTAAGCAAGATTCTTGGAAATAATGTTTTAAAAATCCATTCATGTCGTATAAGTTAAAAAAAACATTCTTCGTACTTTTGTCGGAAAAGTCAAAAAGTACCTCGTACGACAAAAGATTCCTTTCATAGATATTACTAAAACTCACCGAAGGGTAAAAATGGATTTAAACAATTGTAGGTGGATGGAAATAATATTACATATTGATGAAACATGGATGTGGATGATAAAATACACCCCAGTAAATACTTACGAATAAACAATCTCGGATAAAAATGAGATTGTGATATTTCCCTTACCTTAGGTCCGACTTGATTTGTAAGTGTCTGAACCTCCTGTATAATGATTTAAATCATGTTATTGACTTATTACAGAATCATATTCATTGTTATGATATCATATATGGTTCACTTATGACATTATATTACCCGTTATTTTGTAAATTCCATGTTAAAGAAGCGTTTTGGGTAAAATCGTTTCATTTGTCGTAGGTGTTTTGATTTGTTGTTCTTGACATTATTATTACTTATATCATGATTTACTTACTTCCAGAATATAAAATATGATTTATATATCATATATATTCAGTATATATATATATATATAATAGATAGATAAATGAAATGAAAAACACCGTTCATGGAGACGGTAGTCCGTACGTACGCATGAACGCTATTTTCCTTTCCTTATTGTCTTGAATGGAAGTAAGTAGATGACATACATATATATATATATATATATACATAAATCCAGTAGCTTTATAATGTCATATATTTCATTATTATTTCTTATATATACTTTATAATCATTCTTAAATGGTTAACATGGAGAATGAATCTCATCGCGTCGTGGAGACGGTAGTCCGTACGTACACACGAGCGATGATATCATTTCTATAAATATTGAATTGAATTGGAGTGGATTATACAATATATCAGAATCAATATGATTTTGTAATAACTATGTATAGTTATTCTTTACACCATTATACCCATCCATGTAAGGTGGTGGTGGAAAATAGATTACACCACGGCGTGGAGACGGTATTCCGTACGTACGCACGCGCGGTGATTTCTTTTTCCGTAGGATGGATAGATGGTGAAATAAGGATGTTTCATACTTATAATAACATATCAGTATATGAGTGACACTGATGTTATCACTTCATAATGAAACAACCTAATAAGAAGAAGTGGAAGAAGAAATAAAGATGAAAGAATTGGTAACGGTAATTACCTCTTCTTTGAAGCGCCTCTTTGAGACCTCCTCTTAGGGTACTAAAATTGGTCTTTGAGGAAGCCCAGAACCTCTAGGATGTTGCTAGGGAAGTGGAGAAGAGATTTTGGCAGGGTTTGGCCGAGCTTGAGAGCTCAAATTGGTGTGAGGAGGAGGGAGAGGAGGTGTCCTTTTATAGGGGAGGAGAGGGGCACCTTAGGAATTCTTAAAAATATTAATTTATAATAAATCTAACCCCACTTAAAAACCTCCAAAAATGACTCATATTAGAAGCTTAGATGAGATAGGGTTGTAATCTCATCAACCAATCAAATTTATACATGTTTGGATCTTATTTTAAACCTTATCAATTAGATTTAACTCTAAGTTAAATAATTTAACTTTTACCGTGTCTTTTTGTTTTCTTTCACTATATGGTTAATACACTTACTATAACATGCCAAACGAACCCCAAATTGTTTATTATTAATATATATATCCTTATCTAAGTCATTTGGCCGAACCTTAGATTTTTAGGAATAAAATAACAATTAATAATATAATATTTGATTTAAAAACTATTTTGTGTCAATTTTGACACTATTTGATATATGATTTTTGTGAAAGTCATAACAGAATTAAATGTTCGAACCAAGTTGATTAAATGAACATTAATATATCATAGTAACCTATAAAATTAGTGTAATTCATAAAAATTCTCAAATTACATTTATTTTGGTGTTTATAACATCAATTATGTCAATATTTCATAAATAAGATAATTACTGCATCATCTTTGTGTCATAAATTAATTAAATTATTTGATGTCTAAAAATTAAAAATAAAATACCATTATGTAGGAAATCTTTTTAGCTTTCTAATGAATATTTATAGTCGAATTTATCTTATGTATAACCCCATATTAAAAATGATTTACTTATTAAACTTTGATTTTAACTATTTTAACCCTTCTTTAAATAAATTAATAATAAATGTCCTAATCTAATCCAAGTGGGCCTAAATGGTCATATTTTATTCCTAAGTTTGTTTTTGGTCGAATTACACTTGTCCAATAGAATTAGGACATGTGTTAGGGTAATATTGATATCATATTTACCCTTAGTTACCCTATTTACAATTAACCGCGGTAAAAATAGTAAAAAGTTACTATTCACCAAAAATTATTTTTATCTCATTGAACCACATTTTACTTACTGATATCAACCGTGTCTGTAGGATTTTTGAAATTCCATTCACAGAAACGGTAAAATTAAGTTTTATGAAAAATTCAGTTTTTTTTTAACTACCACTTAGTAGTTTCACTATTCATCAAAAAATGAAGGTTTTCAGAAAAATGCCAAAATTTCATCTTAAGCTATATTTCATATTCCGAATTCAAAAATGAAGTCTATTTTACCAAATTCATAACATAGAAGTTGAATTAATTAATTTTATAATTAAATCCCGCTGTTAAGACAAATAGCGTGTTTTTAAGAAACAATTTCTATCAAAAGATTGATACTTGATTATGTCTGGTTTAAATGTGAAATTACAACCAAAGACCAGCATTGAATTAAATTGTAAAAATATATTCTAAATATACTTTAAAACCACTCAAATTAATAATTTATCACTATTAATTATTTCGATTAAAAAAGTTGTTTTTTAATTATAATTAATAATTTTCACTATTCATCAGAATATGAAAGTTATCCGAAAAGTACCAAAATTTCACCTTAGGCTAAATTCGATACTCCGAATCCAAAAATGAAGTTCATTTTGAAATATAAGATTTACAGAATTTTAAAAAGTGGTTATTACTATTCATAACGGCTAGTTTTAATAATATTTTAATAGCATATCGTTGTTTAGTGAAACTCGTTATTGCGTACTACACACGCTATCGAGGAAGGTCGCGATTGCGTGTATGCAAGGCAAGTCAAGGATGCGTGTTGTGCAAGCTCCTTTTGGTGTAGCGTACAATACAAGACATTAGTGAAATAAAAAGAATATTTTTCATAAAATCTCGGGCTGTTACACTGACTACTAATTTTACTGGACCCAAACAAATCTAGGCACCAAAATGTAATTTTGTTTGATTATTTTGTTGGAAAGTTGTTTGAAGACCTCTCATAAAAGATTATGGTACTTGGTTAGTAGAGGTTCAAGACACAAGTCATGAGATGACTCATGCATAAAAAATTAAATAAATATTCATGGTGGGTATGTTATCTTCGATGACAATGAAAAAAGAAAAATAATTGGCCTCTTCCAGATAGGTAACTCTAACTCATTTTTAATTTCTAAAGTACTTTTTGTTGATTGATTGAAATACAATATGATTAGTATTTAAAAACTATTTGATGATGGATTTTTTTGTTAAATTTGAAAACGATTCTTATAATCTGTTTAACTCTAAAAATGAATTTATATTTTCTATATTTAGAAATGAAAAAGTTTATGTTGTTAATATAGATTATTTAGTTTCTCAAAAAATTTCATTCTTAAGTGTATTTAAAAAAGGGTCTTGGATTTGGTATTGAAGATTAAGACCTAGAAAAATAAACTCCCATAGAAAGATTACGAGAAAAGGTTTAGTCAAGGGCCCACCCAAACTTTAGTTTCCAAATTACATTTTCTGCAATCTTTGTCAAAAGGGTAAACCACACAAAATATCTTTCAAACCAAAGAATGAAATTTCAACTTCTTAACCTCTCAAGTTGGTTTAGATGTATTTTTTAGACCATCTAGAGTTTCTAGTTTAAATTGGAATAACTATGTTTATGTTCATGTATATAACTATTCTATGTATACTTGGACCTTCTTCATGTCTCACAAAAGTGAAGACTTTTCTCTTTTTAAAAATTATTCTATGATTGTATAAAGTCTTACTGGACTCATGATACAATATGTAATAATTTACCATGGCTGTGAGATTGAAAACCAAGAGTTTTAATCCTTTTTCTAAAAAAATTACTATAGTAATAACTTCTCATCCCCTAGGACGCCTCAACACAATGGAGTTATAGAAAGAAGAAATAAAAATTTATAATAAATTGATAGAACAATGATTAATGAGTATGACTTATGTATTTATTTTTGGGCTGAAGATATCAATACATCATGATATATTATTAACAGAGTGTTAATCAGACCCATTCTAAAAAGAACTCTTTATGAGTAGTGAAAAAATAGAAAACCCAAGATTAATTACATAAAATTCATTGGTTAAAAGGTATATATTCATAATACTAAGGATAATTTTGATATGTTTGCATCCAAAAGTGATGAATGATTTTTTCTAGGATATTCAATCTCCAGTAAAGCCTATAGAGTCTTTAACAATAGAACCAAATGTGTGGAAGAATCTATACATGTCAAATTTGATGAAGCATACCCACATGAACCTAATAACTCCCTAGATAATCATGAGGATCATATGTCAAATATGGACATATATGAAAAAACTTCTAACGATCTTATGAAGTAATATGTCAAAACATCCAGTTCTGGAAATTCTCTAGATTCAATAAATAATGATCCCGAACCTATTGATGAACCTGAAATTACTAGTCCTTATTTTTCTAGAATAGTTACAACCATTAAGAACCATTATTTTGGTGCATTGGTGACATATTTAGATAAAGGGACACAAACTAGATATTCTCTTAGAAATTAGGTTTAACATCAAGCTTTCTCATCACATCTTGAACCAAAAAACACCAATGAGGCTATCAGTGATGAATTTTGGGTGAGGGTCATGAAAGATTAAATAAATCAGTTTGAATGAAATAAACATTAGAAACTTGTGGATAGACCCAGAGACACCTTGAACATAAGCACTAAATGGGTGTTTAGGAAAAAATTATATGAAGCTGGTAAAATAGTTATAAACAAAGTTAGATTGGTTGCACATGATTATAGTTAAGAAGAATAAACTGACTATGAAGAAACCTTTTCACCATTAGCGTGACATGAAACCATTATAATCTTTCTTGCATATGTAGCACATCAAAATTTCAAACTATATCAAATTTATGTCAAGATTTCATTCCTAAATGGTTATATAGTTGGGGATTCTTTTTTTGGACAACCCTAGGTTTTACAAACCCTCACTTTCCAAATCTTGTCTTTAAATTACAAAAATATTAATATGGTTTAAAACAAGATCCCATAGCTTGGTATGGTATATTAAGTAGTTTTCTTATTTCCAAAGGTTTTAAAAAATTTATAACTAATCCTCCTATTTTTATATAATGAATTTTTAAATATATCTTAGTTGTTCAAATCTATATTGATGATATTATTTTTGGATCATCAAAAAATTAATTGAGTATTAATTTTTCAAAGATGATGCAAAATGAATTTGAAAAGAGTTTAATGGGTGAGTTGAAATTATTTTTTGGATTTCAAATAAATCAAAATAAGGAAGGTATTATTTTATATTAAAGTAAATATACTAAATATATTCTAAAATGTTTTTCCTTGGATGGCACTAAAAGTAGTGATACTCCAATGAGCACTACCTAAAAGTTGGATCTGGATGAAAATGGAAAATCTATTGATCAAACCACTTATAACGGACTGATTGGATGTTTAAAATATTTAACTTCTATTCATCCTGATATTATGTTTAATTTTTTAATGTGTGCACATTTTTAGGAAAAAACCAAATAGTCTCATTTAAATTTTGTTAAAGAGATTTACCTCAAATATACAACGAATGTGGACTGTTTTATTCTACAGTACTATCATTTAACATAGTTATCAATACAGATACTGATTTTGGTGGTTGTAATTTGATAAAAAAATCACCTTTGTAACTTTTCACCTTTTGGAAAAGTCTCTAGTATCATGGTGTGGTAAGAAATAAAATTATGTTGCATTATCAACTGTCGAAGTAGAATACATTGCTTCTGGTAGTTGTTGTGCACAAATTTTGTGGATGAAACAAATATTACTTGATTGTAGATATCAATTCATACACGTAACTATAATTTTTAATGATACTAGTGCTATTAACATATCAAAGAATCCTGTTTCACTTTCTAGGACTAAACATACTGATGTAAGAAATCACTTTTTGAGAGATAATTATCAAAAAGGTGATATGACTTGGGAATTCATTTGCACTGAGCATCATATTTCTGATATATTCACTAAACCATAAAATAATGAAAGAATAAATTACATCAAACATGAATTAGTGATGATAAGTCTTATGTGAAAGTCTTATGGTCTCAAAGTTACAATCACACAATTATGGTCTCAGGGTTATTGTCTCTTAATAATGGTTTTACATGTTCTATCTCAGTGATACGATCGCACTGTCTAGAGTCACACCGTAATGATGAAATTGTGACGACATGTTCTAATCTCACCATAATAAATTAGATTTATAATTTTAGAATTTTATTTACCACATTGCTTTATTGATTATTTTATTTATGTTATACCTTGAATTTTTGTTTGTGACATTTCAAATCCCTAAACAATAAAAACTCGGTATGTTTCTCAATTCTCTTCATTCAAGCTGTCTACCCTAGAAATAAAAATATCTTTTTCTCAAACCTCATGATCTACTTCAAATCATCTCGAAACTACGTTGGATGCCCAGAATGAAGAATCCTTCTTCATCGACTACGGAAAAGTGCGAGTCTCATAATAAAGTTATAAGGGCCCAGAAAATAATTCATGGGGGACTACTGAATCCAGACCTTAATGATCGAAAAATAGTACCAGAGAATGAAGTATGTTTGAAGTGGATACTGATAAGTAAGTTTTTTATTTTGAATGTTTTTTGTGATCAAGTATGGTTGAAATAGTTCACTAGAGAAAAAATCCATATACCCGAAGCTTCTATACCGGTTTTATCAGTATCTTTAGTTTTTCTGTGAGTCGATATATGATTTCATTGTTAGAAGTTGGATAAATAGACCAAGGTGTATCTTTTAATCAAGGATGTGGGATTCCATTCTTGAAATACCAAATGAATGAATTTATGAGGATCATTAACGATGACCTCCTCTCCATAGTGATTTTTTAACCTAGAAGAGGAGTTGGGAAGCCTAACTAAAAATAAGAAGAGAAGAAGGCCGATTATAGCAGAATTAAATAGAGAAAAAAGGTTGCTGTTCAAATTTATTCAGCATTTTATTTTCACAAGGAAGGGAGAATTTTCAACCCCAAAGTATCAATATCTATTTTTGATACATGTTATAAAAAATATCCCCAAGATAAAATTATATAAGTTCATCATTTTTCACAATAGTGATATGATCAAGACTACTTCAAAATCAGCCTCCTTATTTTATTCCAGATTCATTAATGCAATATTGTCTTCCAAAGGAGTAGTTCCCCCAAATGAATAAGTAATTGAGGATTATGAGTTTCTTATATCTAAGGATACACTCATAATGATAAAAATTAACTAGAATGTGTGGAAAAAGTCTTGGGTGGAAGACTATGAATGATTTTATGAAAAGTTCAACCAGATTTGTAATCCTTTAAGACCTAAGAAAAAATATAACCCTAGTTTGAAACCCGATGAAATAGTTAAAGACTTAGATTAGGATAATAAGGATTCAGTGGTTTCACCTGAGGAAGGAACTATCTTAGAGGAAGAAGAAATTAGCCTACCTGACCCACAAGTTGGTGAAGTTGTTGAAGATGTTTTTAATGAAGATGTCCAAGATTTTGTATTGGAGGAACATGTTGTTCCTAGAAAATAATTATAAGAATAAGTGGAGACTAATGTTATTCTTTAAAATGAGGAAAGGATAACAAAATATTTTCATCTAGCTAAATTAGTGGCAGAACATGCCAGAATAGATGAGATGGAATTAGGACAAGAGACTGAGCCTCTTAGTCCCAATAGAGAAGCACCTATTGAGGGGTAGAAAATACAATTTTATAAAGAACTCAATTAAATGTTACTATTGATACAATTCTTTTAGAAACCTTGTATAAATTCCCCAGCCACATTGATGTTTCTTATTCTCAGTTAGATTTTGTGAGAGGAATTGATCTCACAAAGACTTTTCAATTGAAACCTATTTCTGTACCCACAGTCATACCTACTAAGGAACCAAAGGTTTTTTTGGCTTCTTCACCTTAGGATTCACAAGAAGATCTTAGATTTGTAAGAAATGATGATTTAAAAGTATTTGGTGAATGTATTCTGGATTTTATTGAAAATATTTTGATATATCAACCTACTCATGTATCACGTCTAAGTGAATAGGATGCAGGCATGCTCTTGCAGAAGTTTATCTAGAAGACCCAACCAAGGATGTTGCATGAAATTCAAGATGATAGGATTAAAAACTAGTAATTAGGGGAGTAATTGAAATCTGTAAAATCAATGATTGTGGAAATGAAGAAGTAATTTCAATCTACTGAACCCCATGTTGCTCGTTTTAGCACAAAAGATGCTGAAAAAATTTCTAAAAAGGTTGTGACTCTGATCCAACCAAATTTGGTCACTGTTGTTGAGAAGGTAGTTGAAAAAATGATATGTTGGAAAAAAATATCGAGGATTGGTATCATCAATTAATGAGTTGGTTGGTGTATTTAAGTACACATTCGAGACTATTATGAAGAGACTCCCTACACTATCTATATTCATCGTAGTTCCATCTTCCTCTTATTAGTCTAGTTAACCATCTCAACTATTAGATAGTGTGGAACTAAGAAAAGTGATTCAATAAGTGATTTAGTTTTTAAGAGGTCATTCTGTTTAGGAGAGCCTATCCAAGATTGTACAAAATAGTGAGCATTTCCATGAAATTGTTCTATTGTATTTGAAGAAAGACTTTATGGCCTATGATGAAATTAAAAAAAAGGGTGATTTCTACTTCAGGAGGATCTTTAAAAACCACCAATTAACTAGCCTTTTCATATACCTTGGAGAAAATCATAGAATTCCTCATATGACACATGATTTTAAAGACCATGTTCATAAAATGAAGGATATCACACCCACTTTGGAAAATATTATTGAGAATAAATATGATTTTGAAAAGGTGATGCAATATTGGTGTGAAGTCATCACTGATTTTATGAATTTTTGGAATCCTTATCTCCATGTGAAAAGAACTACAATAGTGGCTCCGACAGCTGCCCCTTTCTAGGCTGATCTCACTCCTTCTACCACTTCTTCCTCATCCACTTCATTTTCTCCTACTTTCATGTCTCTATCTTAGGATCTAAGCCATATCAGGCCTATCATTCTTGATCAATCCTTACATACATTATCCACCAGGCCAACTCTTTCCCCTTATTTTTTTAAAGGAGTGCCTCTTCCTTTCGTCTCAGTTTGACCTATCCCTTATCCATCCTACACATCTTCTCCTATTGTTATCTCTACCATCAGAAAATATAATACTGGTGAATCTAAAGATATGTGATGGATTTATTTTTGATAGGTATGCTTTATATTTTTCATTATTCTTGTAATGAACTCTATATTTCTATACAATACAATGTGTAGTATTTTTGTTTATTTTCAAACTTACCATTTTTCATTGTTTGATTTATTTTTTATATTCTCTTTTAGATTAATCCCAAAGGGGGAGAAATAAGAAAATGAATTTATGGAAGAAGATTCTTCTTTGGAGAAGAACATTCTTTTTATATATCTGATCACATATATGATCAATATCTTTTCATTATTAAAATATATGGCTTACAAATTCCATGATTTATGATCATAAAAAATGGGGATATTGTTGGAATTATAATGTTTTAATGCTCACAAATCTTGTTAATCATGTTTAACATATCAAAAATAATTTTTTAATCTAGTAAAATATGATTTATCTTGTTTTATTATACCAATTCTTAAGTCCTAATCTTTTATGTGGATATTTATTCTTAAAACATTTTACAGATTGATGTCTATGTATGGGAAACCGTAAGTTTTCCCCCTACTCCAGATTTTGGAAATGTCCCAGACACCATAATATATGCAGCGTAATCCAGACACATTAACCTAGAAATAGTAACCCAGACACTATAACCCAGACACCATAACCAAGGCACTGTAACCCAGATACCGTAACTCTATCACCTGTCCACTAGTTCTAGATTTTGAAAAGGATTTTCTACTGTAACCCTTGATACCATGACCATGACACCTATTTCAAACATTAAAAAGGATCTACTACCATGAACCAGCTACCATCACACCATGCTAACAGATCCCAAATTGACAAAGGAGAAGACACAGTTTACAATTACTCCATTTCAAGAAAAACTGTGACAATGTTCCACACATAAATTTTTTTATTTTATTTTAAATTAAATTTTAGATTTATCTCTAATGGTCATATTTGATTCATTTAATGACACTAAAATAATAAATAATATTTTGCAGTCCTGTCAGCAGATAGTACGAGGTATGATGTGTGGAGATTGTACTCCATTTCAACTATAATAATTACGTCCCAAAGATAAAATATGCAGTGGTTCAGGAGCTGATTGAGGTGAAAAGATGTTTAACATTACATTTCAATAAATAATATACACTAAAGAATAAATTAAGAACTCTAGGTTCATGGTGGATGAACTACTATGGATTATAACCTAAAACATTCTCATAGCATCAACTCTAAGAAGAACAAGAGATGCAATACACATCTTATCAAACTATAAACCAGAAAATGAGATCCATGATACTCTTATTTTCACAAGAGGACACAAAAGTCAAATCTTCTGCATCCTACAAGTTTGGAGCTGCATAGAGCAACACTCAGATCTTTTCTAATCCTTTCTCATTATATTTACTATGTTGTTTACTATTTTATTACTTTTCGAGCGGTGTGTGTATCTATATTTAAACACACATTTTATTCTACATTAACTAGAGGATACAAGATATCCTCACTAAAATATCATTCTACACTTTGTTTCACCCTTATATAACTGTGGAAGAGGTCATGTGTGGCCTGTTGGTCAGTTTTCCCAGGTAAAATAGTGGAAGAGGTCTTGTGACTTGGATAGTCGTGTGTACTATTATTAACCATAATCCAGGGTGTGTATCATGTTTATTAATATAAACTACTTTGTGTAAGGTGATCACCAAGTGGACTGGATTTGGTCTCAACTTCAGACTGAAAAACTTGTTTTATTTGATATCTCTTCAAAATTTTTTTTTCTATTGATTAACATATATTTCAGAAAACTAAACTTTACTCTGATAGTTAGTCTTGGATAGTAGTTATATCTTTGTTTCCTTATTAGAGTAGTTTCAAAATTTGTGCCAATACGTGATATTGATATTTCAGAGAATTGATCAGTCTTATGAGAATCTATTTGAATATTCAAACTATTATATTTTAATTACCTTGATTAACCAGACTGTTTTATTTTAAATTGGGGGAATATTTTAAATAAAATTTCAATATAAATTATTATAGGAACTCAATTTACCCCCATGTTGAGTGTCCTACTTCGACCAACATGTTTCAATTCTAATGATTCTTAAATACTCTTTTTATAAGTTCTCACTTCTCTTTGACATCACTTATGATGATATATGCCTTTATACCTTCTGAATGTCCATGTTCCTTTCTTTCATGGATACTATTATGATTCACCCATTGGTTATGATTTATGATATTATTATGATACCCATTACTTTCCATGGGTACCCTTATGTTAACATATGATTTATTGTTTATGATTATTTATGAGGAATTCATATTCATGAACATGTTAAGATTGGTGAACCCAGATAGCGCTCCAATGCATTGGGTAAATTTGAGTCTCATGAGACATTATGTACAATGGTATTAGCGGTTAGCCTTGACTCATGATACCATGTGAAATGTTCTTTGAAGTTATCATTGACTTGTGCTTCTCTTTATGCAACAAGCCTTGAATCAAGCTAAGGTGAAGTTTTATGTTGCTTCCACATTACTATGAATCTATGATTATATTATAACATGTTTATATGTTATGAATTATTTTGTTTGATTTCTTTTTTATGTCATTATTCCATTTACTCTAACCCATATTCTAAAGTATTATTCTTATTATTATACCCTTACTAGGATTTTATCTCACCCCTTTTTTCATGTCATCCCTAGGGTATCATATGCCAATGTACGAACACAATAAAAATTAAGAGCTCAATATAAATATTAAATATAGAAATTTTTTATGTTTTCAATTTTATATACATAGTATTCAAAGGCACTAGACATCACGATCATTGTAATTTATTCCGATTTATAATTATCCATAAAAGTTTGTAATGTTATGTGTAAAAGTCTAGGGTCAAAATAGTTGGAATCGAAGGATGTTCTAGTTATTTTATGGAGACTAGGAATAGATAACTTTAGAAATATCATTAGGGATGAGACTATGTATAAGAAAACTCCACTAAATTTTTGTATGTATAGAGTAATTGGTTTATCAAGAAAATACATCCCTATATGGATACAAAAATGTAGAGGTGGCCCTGAAAAGATTTATCTATGAGTAAAACCCGAAAACACTACATTGAGCTAGAATCAAATGGGATCTCGGGCATGACAATGGGCCTTGCTGCTCGCTTGGTTTGACATTCCCAGGGGATATGCTTTGGTAAATTCATGATCTCATTACAAACCATTATTAAGGGAATAAAAAAATATACATTAAGAATATAAGTTAAGAAATAGATCAACGATAACCAAGATTGAAACCTAAGGAATCACGAGTTAGGATATACTTCTCCTTTATTAGTTTCTTATTTAATGTTTAATGTTTCATTGTTAGGTTTAATAGACATGTATTCATGCCATCTAACTGTACATTATTTTTTTAGTTAATGGTGGGAAATAGAAGAACACATTACAACCATCAATGTGATATGAAATGTGAAGATTTCCATATTGATATGCCAAATACAATGGGAACGGGTGCCCAAAAAATTATTAAATTACTTGCTCAGCTGGATAAATTTATGAATAATAACATGAATCATATAGAACAACCTCTTGCTCCAAGGAAAATGAAATTTTACATAGAATCATTCATGCAGAAAAGGCCTCCCATCTTTAGTGTATATACTGATACCCTCCTTGCGGAACAGTGTATTAACTCTTTTGAAAAGATATTATCTATCCTCCCATTCTCAAAAGAAGAGAATGTTGTACTATTGGTCTATCATTTTTATGGGGAAGTTGATAAGTGGTGTACATAGATCAAAAATATGAAGGCCAAGGGGAAAATTGATTTCATGGATTGGGCGAAATTCAATAAAATATTTTTCAGTAATTATTTTTTCCAAACCCCTCCATCTCAAGATGGAAAGGGAGTTCCCCAGACTCATGTAGAAGGAAGATGAGTCAATGGGTGCATATGAAGAAAACTTCACAAGTATTGTAGGATAAACCTCTTGGTTTGTTATGAACTCCAAAAACAAGATCAATAACTTCTTTAGCGGAATACAACTGATTCTATAAAAATAATTGGTAATTAGAGATTTTGACTATTATAAAGAGATTTTACATAGTGCCCTCAAGGATGAAATGAAGATTAGAGTCTGGAAATGGTCTAGTGGTCCCTGATGAAAAGAAACAGAAAATGGAGTCTAATATGGGTGGTTAGGAAAATAAATCCCAGGATAAAAAGATGTCTAAACATCCCACATGTCAAAATTGTGGGAAAAAGTATCCTCAGAACTATCTAAAGGGAACTTGAAATTGATTCAAATGTGGAATAATGAGAAATTTGTCTAAAAAATACCGAATGGATATGAAGAATCCCGCTAATGTGGAAGAATAAAGGAAGGTCGAGATAAAATCTCAGATAGTGGGGTAGTGTTACAACTGCAAGGAACATGGTCATTAGGCGAACAATTTCTCTAAGCCTAGGGTTGCCTGAGGAAATCATCAACAACCTCCAATTAATCATGGAAGGTCTTATTCTATCACTACTGTTGAGGTGGAGCCAAAAAATCATGTGGGGATAGGTACACATGTTATTCATTCAAGAATAAAATACATACTATTTGATTTTGGTTCTATGAATTCTTTCATATCTTTTATGTTTAGAATAACTATTCAAACCCCACCACAAAATTTGGAGGTTATGTTATCCATGAGAACAGTGAATGGGAAAATTATTCCATCCAAGTTTTATAACTCCTCCTCAGTTAACATATGTGGATTGGACATCCTAGAAAACCTCTTCATACTTCTATTATTAGAGTTTGATGCTATCATGGTTATGGATTGTCTATCTTTATACAAAGCCAACATGAAATATTGGGAAAGAAAGATCAATCTTCATATACTGAATCATCCTAAAATTCTATACAAGTATATGGGGGAATATTAATATCTTTTATAATCATTGTCTAAAGTGTGGATATTAATTCCATATGAGCAAGAATTTCTAGCTCAAATGATTTAGATAAAAGAGAAAATCATGCTTAAAGATATGCCGATCATGAGGGATTACACTAATGTATTACCTAAAAAGTTTCATAGTATTTATCCTAATGGAGAGTTTGAGTTATCAATTGAACATATTCCTATATCCCTATCTACATCAAATACACCATATATCATGATCACCGTAGAATAGTGAGAGTTGAAGAAGCAGTTACATGATATTCTGGAGAAGAGTTTTATACACCCATGTGCATCACCATAGGGTTCCCCAGTCCTTTTCATCAAGAAAAAGGTTTGTTCAATGTTCCTATTCATTTATTATCATGAGATAAATAAAATCACAATAAAATAAAAGTATCCCCTACCTTAGAGAGATGACTTGTTTGATCAGCTTTGTGGGGTTAGTTATTTCTCAAAGGTGGACCTTCAGTTGGGATATCACCAATTAAAGGCGAGGAAGGATGATATTACAAAGGATTACTTTTGAATGTGGTAGTGAAACTATGAGTTTATAGTGATGCCTTTAATACTTATTAATTATGCATCAATTTTCATGGATTTAATGAATATATTATTTAGATATTACCTTGAATTTTTTTTGGTAGTCTTTGTTGATGATATTTTGATATTGTCCAAGAGCAAGGAGAAACATGAGGTGCATTTGAATAATATGTTAAACTATTCACGAAGGGAGAAACTATATGAAAAGTACAGTATATGTGAGTTATGGATGGATGATGTATCATTCCTAGGGCATGTTATCACTAGCAAAGGGATATCTGTATACCCTTCCCAGGCAAAGGAAATTGAAGAGTGGCCCTTGCCAACATCTGTAATGGAGATCCGTAGTTTTTTTGGGTCTAGTTGGGTATTATAGATGACTTGGGAATAACATCTAACAATTTTCAAACCCAGTGAACAAGATGAAAAATAAGTGAGTGAAGTTCATCTAAACTCACGAATGTGAATACTTCTATAAGGAGTTTAAAAAGAGGCTCATCACTGCGCCAATACTCACACTCCCAATGAGTGGAGAACTCTTTGTGGTGTATAGTGATGCTTCAAAGAAAGAAATAAGTTGTGTATTAATTAAAAATGATAAATAAATAGTCTATGCCTCAATACAATTGAAATTCCATGAGTAAAACTATCCCACACCTGATCCGGAGTTGGCAGCTGTGATCTTTGTGTAAAAAATCTAGCAGTGTTATCTCCATGGGGAGAAGTGTGAGACATATACTGATCACAAGAGTATCAAATATATATTCACACAAAAGTGATTAATATGCACCAATGAATATGGTTAGAGATCATTAACAGTGATGACTACTCAATCCACTACTATCCTAGTAAGGAACATAAGTTGGAGGATGTTATTTGTAGAAATAATCATGCATCAATATCAATGATGAGAATTGAAAAGGATCCAATTTTCATAGATATACAGAGGATGGACATGGGAATCATTAAAGGAGGAACTTAGTAAACCTTTTCTCAAATGATTGTTCAACCATCCCTCATGGAGAAAATAATGGAATCATAAAGAAAAGATATGGAAATTCAGAAATGGGTGGAATCCATTATAAATAGAAAATCATATGAGTTCATGATTAATGAAGAAGGAGTTGTATGATTTGGGTTATGATTATGTGTACCATCTCATCTAGAGATTAAAAAGGATATTCTGAATGACACACATACCTCAAACTTGTCTATTCACCCATAGAGCACATCGATGTATCAAGATGTCCGAGAGAACTTTTGGTAGGACATTATGAAGAAGGAGATTACTGATTATACATCAAAGTGACTAGTATGTCAGCAAGTGAAGGCTGAAAAGAAAAAGTCTAAATGGATGATGCAACCACAACCCATACCTACATGGAAGTGGGAGAACATCACCATGGACATTGTGACTGGACATCTAAGGACATTTAGAGTAAATAATTCCATATGGGTCATTGTGGACCGTCTTAAAAAGAAAAGCCACTTTATCTTAATTTGGGAGGACTTATCATTGAATCAACTTTCATTGATATATATCAAATATGTGGTAAGTTTTTATGGAGTAACACTATCTATTGTATCTAATAGAGATCTGAGATTCACTTCATTGTTCTGGAAATTTCTTCAACATGCTCTAATTGATGAACTTTACATTAGTATGTCCTATCATCCTCAAAATGATGACCAATATGAGAAAACTATTCAGACACTAAAAGATATATTTTGAGCATTTTATATGGACTTCAATGGAAGATGGGACCAATAAATTCCACTGGTCTAATTCTCCTACAATAATAGATTCCAGTTGAGCACTCAAATGGAACTATACGACACCCTTTATGGGAAAATGTGTAGAACACGGTTGTGTTGGGATGAAGTCGATGAGCATAAGCTGATAGGACATGAAATGGTCATATAAACGGTGGAAAAGGTGAAATCATTTCGCAACACATAAAGGTAGCCCAAAATAGACAAAATATTTATGCAGGGAATCATTGATGAGACTTTGATTTAAAGGTTGAATACATTTTATTTTTATGTATATATCTTTACAATAAGGTCATGAGGTTTGGGAAGAAAGAAAATATAAGTCCCATGTACATCAGCCCCTTCGAGATTCTTGATCATGTCTGATCTATGGCCTATTGAATAGCACTTCCACCTACCATGTCTAATGTACACGATGCCTTACATGTATCCATCTTAAAGAAGTACATAATATAACATTCACAGGTACTCTTATCAGAGGTGGTACAATTGGAGAATTATCTTTCTTATGAGTAGTGGCCAGGGAAGATCTTGGATCATAGAGAAAATGTTCTATGTAACAAGACTACTCACCTAGTCAATGTACTATCATGGAACAATAAGTATAAAGAGGAAACATGGGAACTAGAGGAAGAAATAAAGGAAAAGTACCCTCAGTTGTTTACGACTTAGAATGTAAAATATAATTTCATGGGCAAAATCTCATAAGGGGGAAGAATGTAACAACCCAATGTTTTATCAATGGAAATTACCTTCTTAAAATTATGTCATAAATCAAATGAAATCACAACACAATGAACTAATAAATACTATGTGACCTATAAACATAATATTGTCTCTTATGTGATTTGAATTATGAAAATATGGCATTCACAATTGCGATAAATATGATGTTTGGAGTTCGATATGGAAAACATAATTTTTTTGTGAATAGTAACCTAAACATATGAATAGTAACCTACCCTTATGAATAATAATATAACCCTTATGAATAGTAAATATTTCATGGTAATAGTAACCTCTCCCATGAATGTGTAAAAAATATAGTGATCTTATATGTGATAATATGCCCATAGTAAAAGTATTGGTATTTTTGTAAGTCATAAATAATTAATTACAATTAATTAATTAATTTAAAAGAAAAATTATTTTCCTAAAAGGTTTTCATAATTTATCAATTTTATGACTTCTGGTTGTAATATAATTTTATAAGACATTTTTTTTATTTTTGAAAGCATTATAAAAACAGTTATAGTTTTAAAATATATATATTTTCAAGTAAATTATGATTTTAATTAAAAATAAAATTAATAAAATTAATAAAATTATTTTTAAAAATTGGATTTCATATTTTTATTCAACATATCCATAAAATGTTCCGGTTAATTTTTCATATTTTTCTGAAATACCTGAATTTTTGATGAATAGTAAAATATGGTAATTTACCGTATATATACATTATATGTTAGATACACTATTTATTGAGTCATGGATGATGTAATAACCTTGGATTCGAACTCACATAAAAATATTACTATTTCGGGTCATAAGGATCATTATTATTTCTTTTCTTATGGAATAATAATAAACTAATAACTAACATATTAAGAAACCACCCTCCATTTCACCATATAAACCACCCACACTCCCTCTTCTATTCAATGCCCTCAAGACTTATTCCTTAACTAAATTATACTCAAACAACTCTATAATATCCTCTCCTATGTCTAGAAGCCCTTGTTATGGAATAAGTTATTATCGTCTCTCCTAGACCCTTCTTTTATACTATAAATGAAAACCTCATTTGAGATGTAATAATTCATCACATTCAACAACAACAAGTTTTAAATTTATTTAAACACCTTCAATTTTGGTTATGAAACCATTATTATGGTTGATATAGACTATAATATATTTATATTTTTTCTGGAATCATTTTAACACATGGATTTTATTTATAAATAAAAACTTGATTGTTGTGATCAAAAAACTGCAAATTAACCCAAAATGTTAAAAATAAAGTTTAATATAATGATTCAATTTCAATCCAAGTAACCAGAATAAATTTACTATAATTTAACCTTATGGATGTCAAATAAGGAAATATTTCCCCAATTCTAGACAACCATCCTCATTTTACGTGACTATCTATTCAAGTATATAATTAAATTGATAAATAAACAAACAAACTCGAATAATGAAATTCAATCTCATAACCAATCAAAAAGGTTATTAATTTACTTAGAAAGTTTATATTAATGAAATTAAATGTGAAAGATGTTCTGTAACTATTAATTAATGAACTTAATTTGATTATTTATGTAATTAATATCAAGTGGAGAGCACCATCGAACTTATGATATAGGATTCTACCCAAACCTCTGTTATTCCTTTGGGTTATTATTACTCTATTTTAATCCAAATGAAATCCTATATTCTATTTATGTAGATATTATAATTGATTATTACATTTACAAACTATTTTATCATTATCCATTAATAATTATCTTTTTGGGATATAGAATATTTTATGTGATTCCCTCCTCAATACCTCCGGATAAGCAATCATGTTTTAGGGAACTTCCCGATTTTTTACCCAATTTCAAGTACACTATACAATCATTTTTTAAGGAACCATTATATTTATAAAACAAATCTTATTATAATTAAATCTTTCATGGTTCATGTATATTTTTATATAAAATATAATTCCCTTTCTATTTTATGTTATCTTCTTGTATTTTCCTTAAAATTGCACTAAAATGTTTTAATCATAATGTTTCATAAATATTCATTTTACAGGTTTTCACTTAGGTTTGACATATTTTATCATGATATATGCCTTTATAACTTATTAATATCCTTATTTTTTTCTTCCATAGAAAATGTTATGATGTTCCCATTGGTTATGATTTTTTATTTGATTATGATACCCATTCGTTTCCATGAGTACCCATATATTTATGTATGATTGATAATGTATGATTCTTTATATGGAAAGAATATTCATGAACATGTTAATATGGGTTAAAATAGATATCTATTCAATTCATTGGGTAATTTTTTGTCTCATGAGACGTTATGTGGTACAGTCTTGGCCGTTAGCCTTGACCCGTGCTACCATGTGAATGGTCTTAGTGGTTAACCTTGACATGACCTCCTCTATGTGCAACGAACCTTGAATCTTTATAAAGTCAAGTTTTATGTTTCTTACATAGTACTATGAATATATATTTATATGATCACATGTTTATTTGTTATGAATCCATATGTTCTATTCCTTTTTATGTAATTATTCCATGCCTTCTAACCCATGTGCTAAAGCTTTATTCTTATGATTATTCCCTTACTAGTCTTTTTATCTAACCCCTTTGTTCATATTATCCCCATGTTATTCTTTGAGGATGTATGAGTATAATCGATGTTAGGTGATCAATATTAAGAATAAAAAAATAAATGTTTTATGTTTTTAGTTTTATGTACCTAGTCTAAAAAGACACTTGAATTCACGATCCATGGCTTGTATTGCAATGTATAATTATCCATAAAATCGTTTAATTTTATGTGTAAACGACAAGGTTCATTATAAATAAAATTAAAATTTCATAAATATTCTTCATATAAATTAATTTCAAGCCTTAAATGATTAACACATTTACCATTTACATTGCACAGTCCATCTAACATGTTCCCCTTTTATTATGCCTTACCATTTTAACATAATGAATAATTCCCCTACCTTGGACCAACTATCATTTTAATCAATTCCAAAAAATTTACCCATTTATCTCATTTATCAATTCAGATGAATTATCCTACTTATGAAATTAGAGTATAATTCATATGTTATTTATTAAAATCACTTTATTTTACCCAACCCTTTTCATATTAATATAAAAAATCCCTTTTTCCATTAAAAAAGTCTAGATCAACTACAAATATTTATTTTTTCAAATCAACTAACATATAAAAAATTTCTTCATGGTATCTAATTTATCCCAAGTCAATTATATTCTTAATATTATAGTTTCCCAGGTTCAGGGATATTAGCACACCCCATGGGTTGCCAAAAACCGGCCTAATAAACCTCAATTCATCCCATGAGGATCATGAGTGGTTCAATTAATGTTTTAGAAAACCATTATAAAAAATCTCAATAAAGGAATAAATTGGACAATAGTAGGGAAGGTAAAACAAAACTACACCTGAAAAAAAAATCCATGAACATGGGATATAACTTACAGACCACCTAACATGATTTCGAAGATGAACACATGCTACACCTCGACCATTATGTCAGATTCAAACACCCATTGAATCCCCAACATGGGATCCATTGGAAAAAGTGGAATTTATGGCATCAAAATAATATGAATGAATCTACAATCCTTAATCTAGAATAGAGAATAAAGAGGATTGTAAGACTTACCCTGATCTTCGATATGCACCCAATGACACTAAAAATGGCCTAGAATTAAACAAAACCGACCCTTGGAATGTTTTAATCTAAATGATTCCTCACTAGGGGTGAGAAAAATGAAATGAGGGAAGAAACTGGGCGAGAAACCTTAAAATCTTGAGGGGGAAAACTATAAAATACCACAATTAATGGGGCACATGGTTTTTCAAATCATGCGGCAACCTTTTTCCAAGAGGGGTCCCAGTTGCACATTTTTCTGGGGATCCTGCATGGTTTTACAAATCATGCACTAACTTTATGGAATTTGTTTGTCAATGTCTTCACGGTTTGTACACTTAGCTTGCAAGGTTTACTTATCCGTGAACACCTCCACTTTTTTATCACAATTTTGGATCACACTAATTATGAACCATGTTACAACTGTGCAATATGAACATGGTGGCTCAATTTCTCCCCTCTTTAATGTCCCAGACCCCCGAAACACCCCCAATGCTCCTCATAAAAATAGTAAAAATTCTATTAACCAAAAATAAAATATTTGAACAAAAAATCTAATATTTATACATCCATAAATTCTCATATTTTTTATTTCCACATACAAAAGGGGACTCCAATTTCTCCTTCAAGGTTGGTTAATGAATTATATTTCCATATAAAGCTATAAATTTTTCCTTCCACAATAATCATAATATATTTCCTTGATCCACTTTCACAACTGATTGGTTTATAATTTCATTTTTTAGGAATCCTCTATAAAATGCCAAATTATTTTAATAATGTTAGGGAATGTTTGATGTAATCAAGATAAAAGGTAATGATTACCATCTCTATCATCCTTCATTATGACTTATTTTGATATTATTCACCAAGTTTTATATATATAGTGTGTCTAATTACCATTTAATTTAATATATTTATGTATTTTTTATCTTGGAAACATTAATTCCATTTAAACTCTTCCTTAGATTATACTATGATTGATTTCTCCCATAAAATACATGATTTTTAGTAACTTAATTGGAATTCTTGACTTTTAATCACTATCCTTTACTATATTATTTGATTTGATATATAATAACATATTTCTATATTTCCATATCACATTTTAATCAAATCATCCTTGTTGATTAATTCACTTTTTTAATGAAAAAACAACTATATAATGAACAATTTCCATCCTCTTAAAAGATATTTTATCACCCGTTTCGATGTTTTCCTATACCCATTAATGTTTTATTATCATTTTTTAAACCCTATTATGTATTAACTCATATGAGTACAATATTTTCCTTTACCCCCTTTTCAAAATGAATATTTGTTACCTCTTTTTATTATGAGTTTCATAAAAAAAATATTTTCAAAAATACAAAATTTTTTCCTTCTATGATCAAATGTTTCATCTTCCGGGACATATTTTATTTGGATTACTTTATATAATTTTCAACTATCAATTATAGGTATTTTTTAAATAAATGATTTCAATATTTTTAATTAAACATACTGTAATGGACTTTTGAAATTTACATGTAATATTGTTTTTTAGGACACTATTATTTTTTTAAACTCTTTTATGATATCACATCCAATTTAAATTTAATTTTGAGAGGGATTTTTCTTAATGAGATTAATGTTTCTATATTTACTCACCTTTTATAATTAACCTTTATGGGATTGAACTCAGTGCATCAAACAATCGATCTATTAATCCATTATATTTGGTACCGTTCAAAGAATTAGTTTTCAAGTTTATTTTTTCATCTATGTAAATATCATTATAGGTTTGTTTTTTAAACTAGGGATATGTTCATTCAAAATGATCCACATAATCCCCATGAATAGATTATTTTTCTTTTTTGGGGGAAATAATCATTAATTTTTTTTATTTTTTAGGTTAATATTTCTTTTATTAAGTTATATATGATTTTTTATATTTTGAAATTTTATAAAAGTTGAAAATAAAATTTTACTAGTGGGCCTTAAATTATTTAACCCCTTAATTCCTTACATAATATATTAATCTTAATAGGTACAATGTTTTTTACATTAGAAATTATCCTAATAACAATATGGTGTGTGATTTGTGGTCCCAAAACTCTATAACCCTCTAATGAATAGGGTAAATATTTTTATCTCATGAAATTATTTATAAGTGTTTAGAGAGTGAGGATATAACGACCATGTTGATAGCATCCCAGTTTCAATGATTAAATTATACATCTATATTCTTTTTAATTCATTAATCACATAGACATAAATAAGTGATCTCATAATTGGGGAATCAATAATGATATACATATGGAATATACTATCAAGGCCTTTCACAAGATAGTTTAATTATATAGGTAGACACCCCTCTAATGTTTCCAACTCATTTTTGTCATGAGACCATTTTATGCATAAAGGGGATATCTATAATGAGGCCCCATCCATCAATTAATAAGTCCCATTCATTAGTCATATTTAATGGGTGAAACAAAATCAATATATACATTCTTATTAAAAAACTAATATATGACATTTTAATACTTACCCCAATCAAGTTAAAATAATCCTAAACTATCCAAGAAAATATGGTGAATGGAGATAAAATTTCCAATCATCATTCGAAATGAAAATAAATCATATAGAGAAATAATATGGATGATATCAATAAAAATTTTTCTTAGTTGATAACAAGTATAATAAAGATTTTATGTTTTTTATGAATTGAAATAACATATATATTTCATTTAAAACATTCATGTGAAAAATTTCATTTGTACAATGAAAATCACTATAAAATATTTCCAAAAGTAGTTTGAAAATATTTTTTTGAATATAAAATTTGACAATTTATTAAATAATCCTAAAAACAATGAGTGTTCATAGTAGTGGAAATATTTTTTCTTGTCATAAATATTAAAAAATGTTTCTTTTTATATTTGTGATAAAATTAAATAAGGTATTATATTTAATACATCATGATAGTTACTTCTAAGAAAATTATAAATAATAAAAATAGGGGAAAATAGCTGATAAATAATTTTTAAAAGGTTAGAAACACTTTTAGAAAACCTATATTTTTATAAAAAAGGAATTTCAATTAAAGAGATAAATGAAATAAGATTTTATATTAAAAGTTTTCTCTTTCATTTTATGAAAATAAGAGTTGAAAAATTATACTATCACTTAAAAATGTTCATTAATTTCTAGTTTAGATGAATTTATATTTATTTTTCGATACAACTATCAAATAATTGGCCTAATGGAGACTTATAATACAATCTCGAATAATGATAATATTTTGAAATAATCCCTCACCACTTTGGTAACTTCTGAATCGTAAACCCCATAAAAGATAACATCAAATGAACAATTAAATACCATTAAGATAAAATTAAAAATTATATAAAATATCAAATGGGAATTATATATACCACATAAAAGGAATTTTTGGTTAATTTTTCATATGTCTCAGGGAACTTAATGTGAGATGAGATACCCTTACCTTCGGTTTGACTTCCTTTGTATGTGTTTGAACCTACTATATAATGATTATAAGTTTATTATATATCTTTTAAAAACCCATTATTAATATATCTAAAACTATATATCATTTACTTATAGTATTTTACCACTTATTTTTTAACAATTCTTTGTTAAAATCCCTATTTCAGGTTATAATTGATTTCTTTCTCATGAACGATTTAGTACAATAATCATAGTCATTTTAATTTGATCATTGTTATATCATAAAAATAATTTTAATCATACTATAAATATCATATATATTCATTATATGTGTATTTATAGAAATTTAATAACTTTAGTGATAGAAAATGGATTACACCATTCATGGAGATGGTAGGACATATGTATACATGATAATTATTTCTATTTTTCTTAACAGATAGAATTAAATGAAAATTAATGTTATTTAAAATTTATAGAATCATTATTATGTAATATATATCATTTGGTTAATAAATATTATTCTCATTAATATTCATGTAATAATAAAATGATAAATGTTTCACCTCGTATTGTAGAGATGGTAGTCCACACTTACACAAGAGTGCTATTATTGATTTCTAACAGATTGAAAGTTACGATGTTTTATGTGGTATTATATTTCAAGAAGTATATTTATATCGTAATTAACCCATAAATTTATTAAATTTATCATCAATAATTTTCATGTAATGTATATGTGAAAATTGATTCTCATTGCTTTGTGAGGTTGTAGTCCGCCATTCACAAGAGAGATGTTATCGTATCCCCCAAAAAATGGAATATAAAAAGTTATATGTGATATAATAATTTTAAAATTATTTAAAATTATTAAATATCATATAGATATATTAAAACTATCATTATATACATTCTTTAATGGTTGTGATGGAAAATTAATTACATCGATTCGTGAAGCGGTAGTATGTGTACACATGACCAGTGATTTTTTTTACTTTTTAATGTAGGTTGGTGTTGATATGGTTTATTAATTTGACATAATAAAATATAAATATATATTAGATACTATTTTTATTATATTATAATTTTTTAATATGATTCAAGGATGCATAAAAATAAATAAAACAAACATGCACATTTTAGAAATTTACCTATTCTTTAGAGAGCCTCTATATGTGTATATGTGACGCCTTCCTAGGAGATATTCATAACAAGAATGAGGCCTTTAGATTATGGGGATAAAATTTAAGAAAATATATGGGATATTATTGGATGAACCAAAGGGTTTAGGTAATGTAAATAGAGGAGGAGAGATAATGACATTTTATAAGTGAGGGAGATGAAACACATGAAATTTTTGAAATGATAAAGTGAAACCAATTATTTTATCAAGAAAAAAGCCTAAAAAATGGTCCACTAGTGAAAAATAGGGGTTAAAAGGTTAAACTATGAACATTAAATGGGTGTTTTGCATGTTTTAGGTTATTTTAAAACAATATCTTCTTACTTTAACCTCTGGTAAACCCAATTTTACCATAACCTTATAAATTTATTTTTACAGTTTTCATTATTAATTTTGGTCAAAACATATATTGTAACTTTTAGATAATATAAATTATTCTTATTCTAAAAAGGGAATATATTTTTACAAATTAAATTCATATGAAGTGAATAATTCAATTTCAAATTAAACCACAAACAGGACAAAAGAGCAGTTTTCCAAAATGAAAATTCTCGTAAGTATATAATGTCTTATTATAAAAATTCAATATAATATCGGTTTAGATGAAATAAATTAATAAAATTTTATTATTATTTAAAAAAAATTACATTATAACCAATTTTAAATATGATTCAATTATTCATAAAATATAAATGAAAAGACAATTTTCAATCAAAATCAGTATTTTTCACTATTCCCCATAGAATAATTAATTTCAAAAAATTCCAAAAAAATTACCCAACGACAATATTTATTTATAAATTAAATAAATGAATTATGTTTTTTAAATTATTTTTTCTAAAATTAGGCAAATTAATTTTAAATTATGTGTGAAAAACACGACTATACCATATTTTAAGAAATTACAGATTTCCCAAAAACATTTTTTTTCTTTAGATGGTTATTATTTATTTATAATAAATATGTAAACATTAAAATTATATTGTACATTTGTAAAAAAAAATATAATCCTCAAAATTTATCCAGTACAATTCATACCCAACAACATTACTAATAAGTAATAATATTGAAGTTTAAATTATAATATTTTAATAGAGTATCATGTTTTACTTAATCTCAGTGTTGCGTGTTACACAAAATACCATTGAAATTGAATTTATTTAAAAATAATTATTTACTAAAGTATTTTGGTGTTACATTCTTATATAAATAAAATTGAATATAATGTTCTTT
Organism: Viscum album; assembly: GCA_963277665.1. Classification (NCBI taxonomy): domain Eukaryota; kingdom Viridiplantae; phylum Streptophyta; class Magnoliopsida; order Santalales; family Viscaceae; genus Viscum; species Viscum album. The sequence continues at coordinate 1,185,569,428 of OY728143.1, read as the reverse complement.
ATTTAAAATCTTGGGGAGCTATGTTCTACTCCCTTTAAATAAATGGTATCCTCAGAATTTAATGTTGATATCAGTAATCAAGAGATTGAAATTTGAAAATAACCTTCTTGAAAACCCATATCATAAAAAGGGTTATCAAATAATCATATTGAAATTCAAGGAATTTAACTATGGAGGAAATTTGTAATAATGCTTACTGGGTTTGTAAATAAGATAATATAGGTGGAATGTGAAGATATAGACATGGAAGAAAAGTAATAATAATTATGGTGATTAGTAGAGATAATTGATCAAAACAGTGTGGACCAGTGTTAATGTTTAATAAAAAAACATAAATCTATCATGAAAAAAAATATTTTTCATTCGACAGAAATATAGGTATTATGATTATTTTTTTGTTTCAATTTACATTAATATATGGGATGAGAACATATGAACATATAATTACTAGGAATATTTATATTTTATATGCCCAATTTCACTATATGGCTGTGCTTTAATAAATTAGCCCATAATTTAATAGTACAAGAAAAATATATCCCAAATCTATTTTTTATGTATAAAGAACATTTAATAGATCATTAGGTTGAAAATTCATTCCTCTTATCTCTAGATATTTTCCAAAACCAAAATGGCCTTCACAACTTATCCAATAACCACCAAATTTCAACTTAATCCAATCCATATATAGATAAATATAATTCTCAACAAAAATACTTCAGTCCAAATTCCAATTCTAATTTTTTTGAAGAAAGGTAACTCAATAAACATTATCTTACCAAAAAAATATAAAGTGGGACTTAATTTCACATTAAAAATATGTAAATACTTTGAGAAACATCTAAATTTAAGGAAAAACCATGCACACATATAAAAATAAAATCTAATATTGTTAAATATATTACAAGAATCCAAATATACAGTGGAAATTAGAAAATATAGCATAAACCACAAAACCACAAACCCAATTTGATGTCACCAATACCATCCAGTAAAAATTACTTTATCACTATTATTTCAACATAAAGAAAATATTTAGTTTTATCTTCCATTGATGATGTATTTTACAAAAATATCTACCTACCACTGAATCAATTTTCTTAGTTATTTGTACAATTCATACTAGTAAATAATATCCATAATGAAATGTTATTTCTATAAACTCCAAATACATTTTATGATTATTATAATGGCAATATCTTTGATAAACTAATTCTAAAACCTATTTAATTTATCAAAATGTAAGAAATTTGATAATTACACTTCTTCTACATCAATATCAGAAGTCTAAACTTTGTCCCTTATTTTATTCTAGGTTATATTCCCTTAATGCATAGTAAATTTATATACATAGTTCCCCATATGATTATAGTTAAAGAATTTAATTTATTAATCTTTTTTAGTCCTTCCAATCAGGTGTATGGTGGTTTTTTCCTCTACATTCATAGAAAAATCACTTTCAGTTCAGAATAGTACAAGGGTGTTTCTTTCCATAATTATATCATGTAGGAAAAATCATTCTTTCCGCCTTTCCCTTTATCATTATTTTACACTGGAATCCTCTTATTCACTTTATTTTATTTTATGCCATAACACATGGAGATTTATTTCTCTTTCTTGACTTTACATGATACTAGGTCATCATATAATGTAAATTTTTGGGAGTCTATTACCATTCGAGGTATTGTCTTTAATGCATCAAATTAATGACAAAAATTTCTCCTTAGATTTCGTATAATGTCTATAGTAGGAATTTATAACCATGAAATTATTGATTTATACTAGGCTAAAATTTCAAATTCCTATTGTCTTAGACTGATGGGTTGTCTCTCAATATATTCTTATTTCCCACAATGAAAATACTTTTCCAGGAATAATACCTTTTAATCCTTCTATTCCATGTTGGAAACTTCTTATTTATTATTATTTTTTGAATCAATAGATACTATATATTCATATGTATTGATAGATGATAAAATACCTTAAAAAACTTCTCCATTTCATTACTTCCGAAAGCGATAAATATATTATATACGGAACTTATCCATTACTCAACTAGAAATTGATTTTTTCTGACATTGAATAATTGAGGTTTTTGACACATAAAAAGGTCTAACATTATTACACCACATGTTATATTAGTAGGAAACTCCATTCAGTAATGGTAATTACTCATAACCTTAGTCAATAGTCCCAATATGGTTATAATTTCATTAGTTATAGATTTAGATCTAGCTCCAACTTCATTATCATTATTAGAGTGGAAATAAATACATGGGGTATATTCATTGATATGGTTCCCAATTTATCCTCTAGAAAACATTTACAAAAATGGTATACAATAGATTAGATAAAAAAATAATGAAGCATAATGTATAATCTCAAAACCAATCAGACACTTAACATATATTGAATAATTTTGGCATATAAAATATCATGATCATAATAATTGTATCTTTTGGAATATTTTAAATTCCTAAAAGTATTTTCAAATCCATTATAATGATTTATTAAGTTAATGGGAATTAACAAATGAATATCCCCCAGGGGTGTCAAACCAAGTGTATAGTATGGATCATTGTCATGTACCAGGTAATACTCGAGTCAATTCTAGGAATCCTTTTTAGAGTAATTACTCTTAGGTAGATTTATGCGAAAACCACATCCAATTGTAGTATCCATGCATGGATGTATTATTAGGAAAAAATAAAACATCTACATTAACAAAACATTTAGATGTTATTATATACTTATCCTTAATGTATATCATAGGGCTATGTTCTTTAATATTTTTTTCCTAAATCTTTTCCACAAGGTTTCAACTAAGCGTCCTATGATACCAGCTATAACGACCTTGATTCCAGTAGCCTAGAGTCAGCAATTACTTTATTAAATTGGAATAAGATACAAAGAATAATATCTTGATGGAATACATAGTTTAATAGTCTTGGAAAACTAGATATATAAATGGAATTCACATTAAAATTGAATGCAAAAAATATAAAAAGTGTTTTCTTTGAGAACACCATATTTCCCTTATGCATATCCCTGAATATCAATCACAAAAAACTTCTTGGTGTACTGGGGAAAATATATCACAATAAAGTTGTTAGTTTATATTCTCAGTAAGGATAATAGTATAAAGGATTATTTCTATAATAAATATGTTTAACCATTATTGAAAGGTAATATATGAAACACATTACATTTAAAAAAAACCTAATAATAATATGTTAAGAATACATGATGATAAAATAACTCAATATAAAAAAATAACATTAGCTTGAAATTAATCCATGGATATTAAAACTAAAAAAGTCTTCACATGGTCATAAATATATAATCTCATATTAAGGAAATTTATAAAACCAAACATTTTAAATATACTATTATGACCTTTCATTAGAAAATTTAAATCTATGGGTAGATACCCATCTTATTTGGGCAACTGATTTGTAACATTATACATTCGATGCATTGAGGGGATATAAAAAACTTGGCCCCTGCCATAATATATTATGTCATATTTTTTACAAAAATAGAATTGGGTGAAATATAATAAAAAAAATTGTATTGAAAAACTAATAAATTAAATGTTAATACTTACCAGATTCAAGTAAACATGACCATAAACCATCTGGAATAATATGTTGAATGGGAATAAAATTTTACATCCACATTAACTGATAAAAAACCATCCAAATAAACAATAAAAATGTTATCAATACAACATATCCCCATTTTATCATAAGTGTAATAAAGGGTTTATGTTATATATTAATATAAATACCATACATATGTAATTTAAAAAATTCTTGAGGAAAATATCATTTAAACTTTAAAAATAATCTTTTATTGAAAGAAGTTCAAAAAATTGAAAATATTTTATTTGAAAATAAATGTTTCATTATTTTTAAATAATCATTAAATCATTGAGTGGTAATAATTGTATTAAATTATTTTCTTATCTAACATGTTTAAATAAATATTCCTTCAAATGTTTTGGTAAAATACAAATAAGACTTGTTTTACAAGGAAATTATGTTTCGTTTCAATATATTCTATAAAAATTCAATGAAGGTAATTTTTTTTGAATGAATAATTTTGAAAAGTTTTAAAAATTATTGAAAACTTTGTTAGAATAAATGGATTTTAATGAAAAATGATTTTTGGAAAAATATGGAATTAAATGTGTATTTTCATAAAAATATTTCTCAACCATACTATTTACTAATGGTTAGAAAATAGGTAATATTACATGAAATGGTTCATAAATAAAATTATTATAATAAAATATATTTATTACAAATAAGAACATAAAATAATTTCTCCCATTAATACTTACACAAAAATAATCCCAAATAATGACACGATAGTGAAATAAACCCTTACCAATTTGTAAAATTCTTAATCATAAACCCCATAAAATTAAATTAAAAAAAAAATCATTAATGGCATTAAGATAAATATAATCATGAAATAACATATCAAATGAGTAGTATATATGTCAAATAGAATAAATAATTGGTGAATATATCACATGTCTCAAAGAAGTAAAAGTGAGACCTGAAACCCTTACCCTAGGTTCAAATTCATTTATAAGTGTCCAAAACACATTTATAATAAATATATGTTTATTATAATTATATTATATAACCATACTCATATATCTAAAACAATATTATTTACTTATTATGTTTTATCACTAGTTTATTAATAATTCATTGTTAAAATTACAATTTCCTATGATAATTTCATTGTTTTTCATCTATGTTTTATATATGTATTTACGATCATTTTTATTTTATCATGGTTAAAAAATAAAAAAAATGTTAAAAATTATATAAATATCATATATATTCATTATATATTTACTTAATGTTTTATATTGGAAATAGATTACACCATTCATGCAGATGGTGAACCATACAAACACCTGATCGTTGTTTCCATTTTTTTCGATAGATAGAATGAAAATAAATAAATATTAATACATAATTACATAATCATTATTATTACATATATAAATTTATATTAATAAAATAAATAATTATTAGTATCCATGTATATATTAAATGAAAAACATTTTACATCACTATGTGGAGGTGGTTGTCTACAAATACGCACGAGCAATGTTATTGTATTACATCCGATTGGAAGGTAAAATGTTATATGTGATATTATAATTAAATAATTATTATTATATCATAAATATCACATATATTCAATAAATTTAACTTTAATACCATTCATTTAAATTAAATGAGAAAAAAAATCACATCGCTTTGCGAGGTGGTAGTTCGTCATAGTAATGAGTGAAATTATCATATCCCCCATGGAATTGAATGTAAGAAAGTATATGTGGTATAATAATTAAAAAATTATTAAAATTTAATCAATATAAAATAAATTTGTAAAATATATCCCTATATCCATCTATAAAAGGTTTTTATGGAAAATGAATTACATCAGTTCGCAGGGTAGTAGACCACCGTACACCTGATTTATGGGTTCATTTATCATTTGATGGAGTGGAGATGAATATAGGTAATGAAATTAACTTAATAAAATATAGTTATTTTTTATATAATTTTATTATTATATTATATTATTTTAATATAATTTTAGCGATGTGGAATAAGAAAAAAAACAAATATGCACGTTTAAGAAGTATTCCTATTATTCATAGAGCCTCTTTAGGTTTTTACCTAAATACTTAATAAGAGGGATTAATAATAAAAATAATGAATCTAGGATGTGGTGAGGGAGTTATGGAAGGTATTTTGGATGGTTTTCTAAGAAACAAATGGTTCTATTAGTGTGATGAGGGGAGGTAAGAGTGCGACCTTTTATAATTGGGGGACAAGAACACCATCGAATTTTTTAAAAGATAAAGTGATACCCATGTTTTTTTAATTCCAAAAGCATAAAAATGGGTAATTATAAAATATATTAGGTATAAAAATATAAATATTTCTATAAAACTTTTTTTGGATAAGTGTTATGTTACTTTTAAAACATATATTCTTAGAATAAATCCCATGGTATACACAGTTTTAGCTTAACCGCGACAATTAATTTTTTATGATTTGACTATCAATTTTGGTAAAAATTAATTGGACCTTATTAGAAGATAAATATTATTTTCATTAAAAATATGGAAACCATTTTTCCAAATTTAATTAATATAATTAGAATAATTCAATTTAAATTTAAACCACATATGTGATATAAAAGTGGATCTACAAAGAGAATGTTCTCATAATTATAGAATGTTTTAATATGAAAATTTAATATTAAATAGATAAAAATGATCTAAATTAGATAAAATTTAATTTAATATAAATATTTTAACCTTAATACTAATTAAAAATATAATTTAACATTGTAAATAATTAAACAAAATTATAGTTTTCAATAAAAATTATTAATTTTAATTATTCATAAAAAAAAACTAATCATTTCAAAAAATTATAAAAAGTTTTCACAAAGTTAATTTTGAAACATAGATTAAAAAAATGAAGTATATTTCTTAAAATAATTTTTACAAAAGTGGTAAAAAATAATCTTAAATTATATGCATAATGGAAGAACATATAACATTTTAAAAAATAATTTTTTTCATAAAAAAGATTTTTCTTTAAAATGTTGTGTTTTTCAAATAAATATATTACCATTGAATTTATTTTATTCATGTGAAAACAATATATTTCTCAAAGTTTACATAGTAAAATTAATACCCTCAAACTTTATATATATTCTATATTGGTCATTTTTAAATAATAATTTTTTAATTGAGTAACACATTTCATTTAAGCCCAGTGTTACGTGTTACAAAAGCTTTTGAAGAAATTTAATTTATTTAAAAAGAATTTTATAACAAATATTTCATGAGATTAAATCTCATTTTTTCTTGATGTCAAATTTCATATAAGTTATTGAGTATTATGTTTCTTTATAAAATATTACGGTGTTAAAAATGTTAATCCATTATGGTACATTATCCAATATGTGATGTTGGTCTTTGGAGTCAACCTTTAATCACGACAATGTTGTCATATAATATGTTTTGGTCACAAAGTTAGGACTCCACAGTCCTTGATATCCATTCCATTATGCTAAAAAATCAATGTTATGGGTTTTGTATTATGATCCATATTTTACTTAGTTTGAATTTTTTATATTGGAATTATGTTACATGATTTTATTATCATACCCATATATCCATATTATACTCTCTTATGACCATTGATTGTTTTTACTTATTCTTACCTTTTCTAAGTGTCTGATCTCACCCATTCATATAATTCATTTTCCAAATGTACTAAATAATGAAAATGTATTTTATTCCTTAAAGATTATTTTGTGTACAAAAATAAGGGTAGATGTGAAAGATTTAGTATGGTTTAAACAGTTCATTATATAATAAAAAATACCCATTTTATAATAAAGAAAAGTGTCTTTTGGTTAAAGGTTATTGTTTTTTCTTTTTCTTCTAAAGATATTATACCTTTATATTCCTATGTTATTTTAATTAAGTAATTGTTTTTTTAAAATAATGAAACATCATTTCTTTCATGTTTGTGTCTCAATAGTTTGAATCAAAGGCAGGGTCTATATTTTTTTTGATATTATGATGATAAAAAATTAGATAAAAAACTGGGAGTAATTATAAGAATAGCATAAAATCAAGATGTTTTGGTAATGTAGATATTGTGAGGTTCTCTTGATAATAAAATCCCATTTTGGATACTATATATTGATAAAAGATATAAATCAGATGTATATAAGGTTAATAAACTAGAAAAGTGCATGTTTTTGAATTAAATCAATTATTAACTGGTGCACAACATAGAGTCCAAACTATAAATATGGTTTGAGACACCTGGAGAGTATTATTTGGTTACTCACATTATCATTTTAGTCCATTATGAATGATATATTGTGTGAAGGAATTCGGGAAAAAATATTTATAGATACGAACCTAAAGAAACCTATATTTAACTAAGAGTGATTATATTAAACAGAACTTTTATTTTAATTATTTTCAATTGTAATAAATTTCCATAATGATTTTTCATAATACATTTTAATATAATTTTATTGTAATTTTAATTATTTAAAACTCTCATTAAAATATTTCGGTAGCAGTAATGGATGAATATAAAATGAACCAAGATAGTAATGGATTCAATGAAAAATTCATATACTTTACAAATGAAAAACTAATGGGATATGAGATATAGTGTGAAATATTATGATTATTCTGAATTAGAAATCAAGAATTATTATAAAAAATGTAGAAATAGAAGAAATCTAAAATAAATAGGTAAAGAAAAGGATGAAGTCTCACTGATGATTTGGTGATCAAGTTAATAAATGAAATAATCCTTAATTTCATCCATGTTAAAAATATTGGATTAAGTACCCAAGTTAAGGAATTAATGAAACCATTAGATGCTTCATCTATGGTAAATGAGGGAATAGTGACACTATATTAAAAGGGGAAAAATGAATTTCTCAATGGAAATGGAGAAAGGAAAAAGAGTTTTTCTTGAGGTAACACTAACAGTTCAATGTATTAAATTTGATAAACATGTGTATTATCCATGAAAATTACCTAATTTAAGGGTTACTGAGAATTATTAGCACCCAAAATATCAAATCCATGGGAATAATGTCAATCCTATAAAACAATAAATATTGACGTAATCTCTAAAAATAATATAGACTGAGGTACTCCAACCATCCACTCAATAACTATGATTTATGTTTTTGGTCCTTATTCAACCAATATTATTTTAATTATAGTGTTTTATAAGGTAATAAAATTATCAAATCTATATATAGATGTTGATTTATTCATAAAAAATTCTAGTATTATGAATATTGTATCCTAATTATGTAAATCTTATCTAATAAGTGTTTGTAGGAATATGGTTTATATAAAAATCGTTCTATCCATAAATTTGTAAAAAAATTGTGATATTATTTAAGGATTATAAAAATATACTTAGATACCATGATAATTTACAATATTTTGTAAAAATAAAAAATCCCAAATCAACCCATAGTAGCCTATTTTTATAAGATATACTATATAATCACTACAAAAAATTACTCCTATCATATTGTGTAATTTATCAAAAATGGATAATGAAAAATTCAACATTAGTTATATTCCATTTATAAGAGAAATATGAGTTCCCTAGTATAACACTATATTGTATGGATGAAACCTCATTAGAAATAAAATATAGTGTCATTTGTATATTTTCCATGACCTTAGTATATTTTTTATTAATGAGTAGTAAATATAATTATGAGGAAGAATGTTTTTAAGGGAATAGAATATAACACCCAAATATTTAAAAATATATTTTCTATTAAGTAAATATTGTTTTTGATATCATATTATACACAAAACCTCGAATCGTAAAGTTACACATTTTAATAAAATAGATATTCACTATTGTAAGCTAGCTGTAAAATAAGTAGGTTAATATAGTTATAGACACATTTTGAAATAACAGTTATTTTTATTACTGTTTCAACTATAGTTTAAATAAACAACTAATCAAATATTTTTATATATTAAATATATCTTCAAAAAAATTTATTTTTCATTTAAGATAATTGTTTCAGCAGTAATTTTAAATGAATAATTATTATAGAGAAAAATATTTTCCTTTTAAACAATAGTTATTCACTATAATTTATGATTTTGTTTAAAATATTGTTTCATGAATTATATATTGTGAAGTTTAAAGAATTAAAATCATTTTTGGAAATACATTTCAAATATTAGATTAAGGTTAATTTTGGGGTTTTATAGTTAATTTATGTTTTAGGTGAATAATAATAATTTCATTTTTTACCCAAACTATAAATTTTATTTAATTCAAATAGAGGAATATATGTTTATAAAAACTTTTAATTGGTCAACGATGTTTTTAATAATATATAAATTATTAAAATAGTATGTTTTAATTTATAAAACTCATGGTTATAATATTAGGGATGTAAGTTAAATTTTCCAATATAAATATTTTTTAAACTATTCTATTAATAAAATAATATTTCGGTAAAATATAGTCTTGGATTTCTTTGAAATATAAATAAATTTTATTTATTTTTTAATAAACTAGTTTATACCATTAAAATCAATGACATGTTTAATTTTACCCTAAAAATGAATTTTAAAATAAAAAACAGACATTTTGAAAAAAACAGGTTTTTACAAATTATATGTGCTAATGATGAAATTTATTTTTATTAAAATATAAATTTTATTTAATGGAAAGGATTTAAATTTTTTGAATTAGTAATTCTAAATTATTTAATAAATAAACATATTTTTAGTCAATAAAGCTATTTTCTTAGGTAAAAATTAGTTTCCAAGGTAAATAAAAAATTGGAAAAGTGAAAATTCTAATAGTAAAAAGATTAAATAAATGTTTATAACATGTTAAAAAATAAATGTTTGAGGGATAATTAAACTTATATCATCACCTACTCAATTATTTTAATATTTTCATCCAATTTATATGTTTAACATATTATTTCTTTATATTACATGTTTATAATTACAAGATTCCATTCTCACAACTTATAAAAGGGGCCTCTCACCACCCCTTCAAGAAAAGTAAAAGAATTATGTTTTCCTCTCCAAAATATACATTTTTACTTATATAAATCCTCATATATTTCCTTTATCTAATGGTTACATGTTATTGTAATACGATTTCCATTATGAGGAATCCACTGATGAAAACTCAAATATTTCAATGAGGTTAGAGAAGATTTGAGGAAATCAAGATAAAATGTAAGAGTTTATTACACTACCATCCATAATTATGAAATTTTATGACATTATGAATCAATATTCATTGTATATTGAAACTCATTCCACTTTATATAAATTAAATTAAATTATTATTAATCATGAATACATCAATTTCATTCATTATCTTTCTTTCCTTGAACTATGATTGATATCATCCATACAATATAAGTATTTTCAAATCTAAATCCACTTTCATGAGTTATAATGTTTCTCCTTGAGATTATTATTTATTTTCATATGTTGAATTTTTTTATATCGGGGGATCAATTTGGATTCAAATAATCCTTATTGATGAATTTCATTCTTTCATGAAAACACATCTTTGTTAATAAGATTTCTAAATCCCTAAAATGATGAACAATTACCCATGTACATACCTTCATATCCTAAATATTATTCCCTGATAATATATTGAAACCCTATTTTGTATTATTTTTTGTGACTATAATATTTCCCATTCGAATATATTCAAAACAATGTTTTATTTCATATTTTTATAATGTGGGTTTTTGAACAATGTATTTTTATAAAATGTTAACAGATTTTTCTATAAATGATCAACCGTTTTATCTTACAAAAAAAATTTCTATAGAAAATTTATATGTCTTTAATTGATATATTATTGTATATTCATTTTAAATTTAATATTTTCAATGTCTTCACTTCCAGTCTTTGTAATGGATATTCAAAAGTGAAAAAAATATTTTCTTTTCCAACAATGCTAAAAACATTTTTAAAATTCATAGGATTTTTAATCTATTTTAATTTTAATTTTCATAATAATTCAATTTTATGGGATACATAATTCAATATTTTTCCACTATATATAATTATCATTTGGGGGATTAGAGTTAATTTATCCAACAAAACCATTCATTATCCCTTATTATGTGGTATCATTTCACGCATTTTTTTCAAGTGTGTTGTTAATCTATGTCCACATATTTATAAGTTTAATTTGATAAATAAGAATATTTTAATTTATAACCATACACAGTTTATCTATTGAATGGTTATAGTAATGTTTTATAGAGATAAGTTTGTATCACCTTTAGAAAATTATGTTTGTCTTCTTTATTATATGTGGAACACTTTCTGATATACATTATATTATGTAATGGATAGTCCTAGGATTGTGAATATATTAAAATAAATATGAAATGTTTCAATATCCTGAGATAAAATATATTGTTGACATGTTATTATCCTAAGAACACTATGTTAGGTGACATGCAAGCCTAAAATTATATAACCCTCTAATGCAGTAGGAAAGTGTTCTTATCTCGTGATAATTTTTAGGGGATTAGGGGTAACCTTAATACACTATATAATATTTTTCACTATGTGATGATGTTATTGGTAGGGAAACTTGTTATATGTTAATCATATCATTTATTATATAATTGTGATAATCTAATAATTATAAGATCCATGATATCATTTTCTTTATAGAAAACACTCATACTATAAATCGTTTCATATGATTCTTGTTTTATTGGGTTTGAAATTATTATATTATTTTCCCATTACTTTTTTACATTCTTATAAAAATTATGATATTTTATTATTATTTCATATTTTTACCCATACTGAATATTTAAGCCCACCCATTCATATGTTTCTATTTCCCAAGGTAATTAATTTATATAATATATATGGTATGTATAGAAAATTTTATAGCATAGTCATTTTGTGGGTGATATTGAAGAATTATTATGATTTTACCACTTCATATTATATTGAACAAATTTATATTGGGTAATAATAGTATTTGTTTTTTATTAGTTAACAATTATTTTTTTCCTAATTCATCTAAAGAAATTTGAGATTTTCATTTTAGGGTAGTATTAATTATGGATTTTAATATTTAAAAAACACTGTATCATTTTTTAAGGCCTTGTTATCTATAATTATTTTCACATATTTCATATAAAATGTGGAAATTAAAAAAATAGAAAAACTATTTCCCTCTGGTATGAAAGAAGGGAAAAAATAATTAATCCAATATTGAATTCACTCTTTGACTTCGTGTAAAATATATTATGATAGAAATTTTATTCTATATTTCCCAACCTATAAAGTACCTTATTTGTAAGTAAAACATGTATCCTTTTTTAACATTCTTATCCAATTGACTAAGAAAATGAGTCCTAGAATGGTCATGTTGGTATTTAGAGATTATGGAACCTAAAACTGTTTTCCATAGGTTATGTCATCTTTTAGAACAGAAGATTATGGATTATAAAATGAAATACACTTCCCTTGACGTAAAATTAGAAAGGGATAAATAGAATTCAATAGATATAGATGATCCTTTAAAACAATAACCTATTAGCGGATTGAAGGATATATTAGAGAAAAGAAATAAACATCTATTTTGGACATCTTAATTCACTATAAAGAAGAAATTTATGAAGAGTTTATAATCCTCAATGTATACCTCAAGGATTTTGACAATATGTATTAATGTATTTTATGATTAAAAAATCACAATGGGAAATCATCATGTATCATCAGAAAACATCAAATTTTTATCCATGAAATCAATTAAGGGAATACTAGTTAGGATAAGTTTTTAATAATATTGGATAAGAAAAGATTTTTTTGAGGACCATAATAAATATGATCTTGGGTGGTGGGATTTTTCCATTGAAGGGATATTACATAAGTATTGTTGTTCTATATTTTTTTAAAAAATTATTTAATGTATTGTGATTTTAAGGTACATTAACATCTCTATTTGGGTTCCCATATAACATAAAATTTTTTCCATATATAAAATGGGACAATTTTTTTTGCGAGAGATAACACTTTCTTCCTCCACTCATCCAATATCCTGTTTTGGATGATATCAAATTCTAGAGTGTCTTAATATGTTGTTATAATCTATTATTTAATAATTTATTTATATTAAATAAAATACTTTACAATTATATAATGTATTTCTACATATATAAATTTCATAAAATCAAATGCTTTCATAAAAAAGAGAGCATATATTTTTATATTGGAATGGATTTGATGAACATTAATTAAATCTATTTAAGAGTATCATAATATAAAAATATCTATATTCATGGATTAATGACCCTTCATTGATATCAATTTTGGAATGTGATCCCCTATGAAACTAACCTAATAGTAATATAATAGTAATCATTGGAAAACATGGTGTTGCAAACATGATATCATTTTCATTTGAAAAATATTTTTTTTTGTGAATTTTCATTTATGAATCTTTAATAATGATTTTTCTATTTTTAAATTACCCAAATAAGATGAAAGCAATCCTTTAATATTATAAATTAGGGTATTGATATCTCTAACCATACTATGAGAAATTAGGTGGTGATTGGGGTTTCCATAAATCAAAAACTAATGACCCTATAAACACCCAAAAGAATAATCATAGCCTCAATTCCATGGATTCTATGTTTTTTTATTTCCCAATAAGTGCATAAAATGTCATTTTGTGAATAAAATTTTATATAAATACATTTATTATAGATTAATTTAAACATTATAGATAGAAAAATTTATATACGAGAGGTTTTGTTCATAAAGGATTATACTTTATCAAAAGTATAGAAGTGGAGAAATTTCCTCTAATTATAATATAAATCTACATCAATAGAATATCTCTAATACAATTAATGCCATAATTTTCATATTTCCAGGTATATTGGGACTAAATATCATAAAAACTAATAGCTACAATATATAATCTAATATGGGATCAAATTATTCATGTTTGTCTCCACAATAGTAAATTCTAAACTTCTACGATACAATTATAATGGCCATTGTTTTCCAAAAATGGGAATATTGGAAATCCTAATGGGAGAAACAAAAAATAATAGTTCAATAATCTATATATACTCATTATACTACCATATTTCTCATGACATGCCTTTTAATATTGATATTATCTTTGGAAAATATCATGTCACCATTATCGATAGGCCTTAAAAATCTTTATGATAGACATTACTGAATGTATAAACTGACCCCTACCATAGAATATACCATCTAATTAAATTAAGTTTTTCTGAAATGATACATGTTAATAACCTCTATCTGATTACTTACATTAACCATTGTGAACACACTCCTCTTTGTAATGTGAAGAATGATCATAGAGGTCTACCAAATATTATGGTATAAAAAATAGATGTATTACGCATCATATGGAACATAATAGTATTTTTGTGTATAAATTCTATTTGAATAATATTTACAAAATAACTATAGAAATATCAAATTAAGATAGATTTTATTTTATTTAAAATAATACACTGAGTCTGACCCTGATATGATAACAATTCTTTTCGAGACTCTACAACTAATGAAGCTAAAGTTAAACCTAAAACATCCATCAATAATATAGTTGGAAAACCGGTAATAAACATGAGATCATAAAGATCATAACACACACTAATAGGATAATCTAATAGTATAAATACACCAAATAATATGATAGTAAGAATGAAAACCAGTGAGAAAACATGAATCATCTTTTCAAGAGAGACATCTTGAAGTACATAGAGATTGTATTTTAAAAAATGTTGTTATGTTGGGGTATTTATTGAATAACGGATATGTATATGACCTTTGTATAATATCCATTATAATCATTTCTGATTAAAATGAATAATGAATCACATGATTCAAATTAGAACATTTTATATAAGAATTGATTAAAATATAATTTGAATAAATTTCATTTTTATGGTAAATATTTTTTTTATAAGATAAATAATATTATGAGTTAAGTATAAATTTAATTTTATAATAATGATAATAATATAACTTATATTAATATGGTTAGTATGATAAGTTTTTGTAGTATTGTAATAAAAATGTTTGATGTATAAAAATAATAATGATATTATTAAATATTAGTTTAGTACTATTTTATGTATTCAAAATTAATGTAGAATATTTTGTTCAAATTTTGATATCTAGGAGGCCCCAAGGTCCATCCCTTCATCAATAATGTGGGGAGAAAGCTCACCCAATTGGGGAGGGCTAGTTTGAATCGCATATTAGTGGAAGTGTGTGAGTGGTAATATACCCTATTTCATGTTTTTTTCAAAACCATTAATGTAAGAGAAATTTAATTACAATCACATATTTTTTAAGATATCATTTGTTTTAATTAATTTATCTTTATTTATTAAAACACCCATATAAAAGTAAATTATTATTTTCATTTTCCTAATTTTAATAACAATGAGTTTGTATATAAATATTTTATTCAAGGATGGTTTTAAAATTAGTAAGGGGAATAATGCTTTTAAAAACATTATTCCATGTTTATTTCCAAAAAAACTAATTATGGGTAATTTTTTTTATTTATAAAAGTATTTTTTAAGAAAATATTATTTTGAGAATTTTATTTAAAAGTTTAAAGAGAATTTTATATTTATACATTTCCTCAATAAATTTCATTTTAATCATATAGATTTTAAAAATGTTTATATACATGTCCAAACTACATTATTAACATTGACATTCCATAATTTTCATTTTCAAAACAAGCTGCCTTTGTTTTAATCTCTATACATATATTATTGTATGTATTAATTATTGAATAAATATTTATATTAAATATTATAGTGTTTTCATAAAATGAGTATTTTCTAAAGATTATATTATATGAAATTATATTCTTTTAAAATTAATTTATGTAGTTTATAAAATATTTTTTTATTAGAAATAATTTGAGAAAACAAAACCAAAAATAATTTATATAAAAATTATCACTCGATATAAAATGTGATAACAAGGAATGTGGAGTTAACCCATGACCTTAAGGGGATGTTTTCTCAAAAAGGTATACTGCTAGTGTCCTCATGGATTTTTTTATGGGTTACCAATTATTGCTTTTTTCCATAAAAAGATATTATTTTCAATGAATGGTTTTATATATTTATGGATAAATCTGAGAATATATTTCAAATTTATTATATTTTGAAATGAAATTTGGTTTTCAAAGTGATTATTATTTTTAATGGTTTTGAAAAGTATCTTCTAGATTATATATTTTTTAAACCCTAGTGTTTTATTTTAAAATATAATTTCTTAGATGTTTTATATTCAATATAAAATTAGATTTTTTATAAAGAATTTATGAATAGTTTTTAGAAAATTATTTTACTAATAGCTTTAATATATCTTACAGAGAAATTTTATTCTCACCCTATATTTTAAAATAATTTTCACAGCCTCAGTAGAAGTTCCAATGTCACTTGGTTTCTCTTTAAGAGCTAGATCAAATGAAGAAGAATAATTTTTGGTATAATTTTTGTATTACAATATTATATAATTTTATAATATTTTTCTAAATCCTTCAAAATATAGACTAAAAATATCCTAAGATATGTAAAGGACTTTATATATTTCATTATATTTTTATAAAATATATATAAATTATTTTTTTACAAGATCCAGAAGCTTGGGTCTTGGGATGTCTCATTTGGTATTAGAGCAATGATTTAGAAAACATTTATTATTAGAAGATTTTGGTAAAAATTTAATACATTTCAAATTATATTTCAGTTTACGAAATTCATTATTCTATAAATTTTTCAGTTAAGGAGTAGTCATTAAATTTATTGAGGAATATCACAAACAACACATCACTCTCATCTAGAGGATCTGATTTCAATAATAATCTAGATGTCATGCTGAAATGACTTTGAAACTTTTATCAATATTCCTGTATATTAAATAAATGATAATGTGGATTATAATACCTCCAATATTCTTTATTTATTTCAAGGATCATGATTCCTATATGATAAAAACAACATATTCTGAACATTCTTACCACACTTGGAATATAATGTACTATAAGGGTAATTTTTAACATTTTAACCTACTTAAACCATATGAATCACTTATTAATTTTGATAGATCAATAAAAATAGGGTGACATTTGGGTAGCCTATATGTATTAAATTTTAATTTTCAATATTTTTAGAAGTATCAAATAAAATTTTAAAACTTTAATGATGATTCTATAATTTGTTTTATAAAAACGATGTTCAAAAGGATGTCCTAACTTTATATACAAATAATAAACCCTTTTTAAATATTTAATGGTGTTTTAATAAATTTGATCCAAACTATACTTGTGTAATTTGTATAAAATAAATATTATATTTTTAAAATATCTTAAGGCACTATTTGCACCCATAAACACCTTACTCATTGTGAGTGACACCAACACTAAGGACCATGTTAAAGATATGTTTTATTTCAAAAGAATCATTAAATATAATAGTTTTATGTTACATAAAAATAAAGAAGTTATTTATTAGGGACGTGGAATCTCCGAATTGATGCTTGGAAATTGATAATAGGATTGTGTTTATGTATAAAATGATTTAGAGGTAAAAATTAATTTAAGGTGGTAGAATATAACAACCCCTTCACGAACCAGCCGAGGTCGACCATAAACTGATCACACAATCCAGCCTACGACAAGGCCCAAGAGGCATTCTTAATCTTCTTTGGTTGGAAACTATTGTCGAAAATCAATGAAAAAATAATTGGGAATAATTTATCCAAATAAATAATAGATAAACAAAAAATATAGAGTCATCATCATAAAAAGAAAATAAATCACTGAATACAATGAAAATTCATAAAAATGTCCAAATAAAACTCCAACTGAAGAAATCATAAAACTAAAAAAACAATAGAAACCCAACATGATCTCTAATGACCTCTTGGTAACCATAATACATAAGACCGTCCTAAAAAATTAGAATACCTAAATGATTTAAACCTGCAAAATAGACCTTGTCTACAAACACTCAGTGGAATAATTTGTGTGAGAGCATAATAAAAATCAATAGGTAAGAACAATATAATCCATAAATTTACTTTCATGAAATAGACTACAATGGATAGTATAAAAATACATTTTATAAAATAAGTTTTTTAACATTTAAAAAGACAAATGTTTCTTTTATTTATAAAAATAAATTTGAAAACAAAACACCATGTAGTTACCCAATAGAAATAATGTATAAATTTAAGTAAAAAATGAATTATGAATGGAAAATTTTATATATCAAATTAATCTATTAGTAAAGAAAACAAAACTAGTGAAAGAAGACAATAATAACAAAATAAGTAACCGAATAGCTTCAAAATAAAATAGGAATATACAGATATATAATAATCATTATTTATTAAGAATACATATATTTACTTAGTTCAGACCCAACTATTAGTGTATGGTGCACCTCCATATTCAACAACCAACCAAGATGCTCTAAACTAACCACACTAGTGAAAATTTCAACATGGTTTATCCAATTTATATGGGGTTATAATCCATCTAATCAGGACTAGAAAGAAACTGTCACTTGACCCTCTAGATGACTTCCAAGAAGCCAATTATAATAGGGTATAGAATAATGATGAGGACATCACCCACATGGAGTAAAACATAATTCACTATTTCCACCATGCATTCCTTTCCCAATTTCAAACACCAATTATGATAAGGTCCTCTCATCGGAAGGACAACCACATGGATTCCCATCATACATGGAATCATTAATAAGTGAAAACCTAGCCTACATGTCATATAAATTTAAAAACATTCTCCAAAATATTTGAATCTACCATCCATGACATAAAATTTACAAATCCAAACCAATTTGTAAATACAATTGTGAAAACACTATTAATGCTTTGAAGATGAAAAATGATCCTATTAACATAAAGTGGGGGCCAAAATATACATCATGGAAAAAAACTGACCATGTTTTAGGAAAAAAATTAAAACCACATTTTATTTAATTTAGTTACCAAGAACCATTTAGAAAACATTATCAGATTTTATAAAAAAATTTGAAAGATAGAGTGGATAAGATTGTGAAAATCATGGAAGGGTGTTTAAAAATTGATGTTTTAAGATGGACTTATTTATTGATTCACAATTTATATCCATCTTTATATATATATGAACCCCATTCACATATTGATATTCTTATATTCATCGAAATATGGATGGATAACCCTAAAGAGGTCCATGGGTCCAATCTAGAAACCCATTGAATTTTAATCACATCACAAGATTTCAAACCACTACAACAACACTATAAAAAGACCAAACCCACACAAAAATGTTAATTCAAACACAAACCAATTTACCAAATCCAAATAGAGAAAAAACCCAAATCAAATTTGTTCATTTTTAAAATATAATTGGAATTTTATCAAACACATACACTTATTTTATGATATCATTAGAATATAACAATTATATCTAAATTTATGATACATTTATCAAAATAAAATATTTATTTAAGATGTAAAATTATAGATTAAAAAAATATTTTTAATTCGAAATATTATAAATTTCATTTTATTACATATTGATTTTTTTCTCTAAAAATATTTTTGACCATTAAACATATATTATTTTAGAATTAATTAATACATCTTTTAGAAATGTAATATTTGGAAATTTTTTTATAATGAAAATAATTTTTTTCCAAACTATCCAATAATTTAAATTTCATTTTGGGTTATAAAAATTAGTTACCAAGGTTTAAAAAATAGTTACAATGGTAAAATTTAAAAATGGTTTAATGATAATATATGAATGAATTACTAAAAACCACAAAACTATATCCTTTATTTATGTTAAAGAGAGAGATCAACTATGAGCCATACACTCTATATTATTATCCACTTTTATATTCACATTTGTTTAAAAATAAAACGAAATTAATTTATCCTTTTTCATATTTTTCATTTCATGTAACACTAATAATAGTTTATTTTATATTAAAGTACTACGTTTGATTACATTATAAGAAAAAATAAGATAATTATGCGCTATAGATAACCTAAATTTTATCTTGATCTACAGAGAACACCATGGTTAGGTGTGACTTGGAATACTTTATAAAAAACCTTGACTTGGCATATGCAATATGCAACATCAACATATCATAAATTACAGGTAACAATGATATTTTTACAAAACATCAGTTTATTGTTATAATTATTTAAATAAGATAATAATAACATAACTGTTAATCTTCATAATGTGAATAATAATAAAAAATTTCAAATATTGTTTAAAATTATTTTATTTAAATAAAAAATATTGATAATGAAAGATAATTTTTTTGGTAAAGACCATATATGTTTAAAAATACTATTTTATCAACTGAAATATATTTTATTTCCTTCTATGAAAAACAATAAAATTAATTTTAGAAACTTATTGAAATTTAATTTAATAAAATAATCTTCATTTCTGAATTTATAATGATTAAATTATCTTAGGGTGAATTTTTTGTAATTTTTTGAGAAACCACATTTTTTAGGAATAGTGAAAAATAATGCATTTTAGTTGATAATTACCATTTCATTTTAATTATTATTAGTGTAAAATTATAAACTAAATTTGTTTTTACGGATAAATTAGATAAATTAAAAAATAATTAATACCATTTATTTCATTATAATCAATTTCACATGAAAATTGAATTTAAAAAATTATCAATATTTGGAACATTTTTCTACATTAAAAAACCTGTTATTTCTTTTCGTCTATGGAATTGTCATTAATTTTAATTTTTTTCGTATGTAAATTGAATTTAGAAAAATATAAATACTTGTTTTATTATTAATATATTTATATTATAATTAGATCATGTATATTTTTAACCAAAATAATTATTAAAAGTGATTAAAATTAATCCCAATTGGTAAGGTCAAATTAAGCTTAATTAGGAACTGAACCTTAATCTTAGGGGCCTGAATAACCTATGAACTTGTCCAAAAACCATTATATGACCATATATCATCCATATACCTTCCATTATTGATTTATTATGGATTTTAATTACTTTTCTTATGTAAGAGAATGCGTACACCAAACATGTTTTCAAAAAAAATCCAAGAGAGTACATTTCCTTCCCTATAAAAGGCCACCAACTCTCCCTATTCCTAAAACCTCTAAAAAAAATTCTGATAGGTCAATATATTCCCAATAAACTTCATATAAATCCTCCCTTACACTTATAATCATTCCCTTGGGTAGACAAAAATCCAAGGAATCCTTTGGCACAAACCAAAAGGAGTTACCTGATTAAGGGGTAAAACCTTCCCTCGAGCTAATTTCATTTATTTTCCTTCTACACACCCATAAATCTCTTAATTCCATGATTTTATAACAAAAATATTATCATTAATTTACTAGTATTTCATTTGTTAAAGGTTATACCTAAACATACACACACCTCCATCTAATGTGTAACAAACACACTATTTATCTGTACAATGAACTTCCGCCTCACAAAACGACGATTGTTCAATTTTCCTTACTACCCATCATTATAGATATTATTATAGAGAATATTTTTATATAAATTATATAATAAATTTATTATTCCTTTAATCTTATATATTCCTTTTAGAAAACTTATCAATTTATTTTCCATTTGATGTAAATATGTTAATTTCTTTTGAGGAAGTGTGGACTACCATCCCCTCAATGCGATGTGATTCATTCACATACTACATGAAATATATCAAGGATGAGTTTAGTGAAAAAATATGATAAATTTAACATTATAAATATACTTTAATGATATTATATATATATATATATATATATTTTCTTTATTTTCTTTCATTCAATACGATAACAAAAACGAAAACAACATTTTTATGTACGTACAAATTACCATCCCCATGAATGGTGTTTTCTATTACGTAAATCTATATTATATGAATTATGATAGAAAAATGATACTATATATACCTGATATTTATATAATGGTTTAAATTTTTAATCATTATATAGGTATATGGACCGACAATATAACAAATTAAGACACATGTGACGAATAAAGAAAATATTATCCGAAGTAAATCCTTAACATAGAATGGTTATGAAGCAGGTAATATAATGAAGTAATAAAACCATATATGGTATTAAATATAATAATATGTTTATATAAAATATTTATAATACAGTTATATTTATTATATAGATTTTTTAAAGAGTCTGATGAGAGTCAATAAAAAAACCGTACTCTTTATTTCACACTTAAACCTAATTTATTACAGAAAATATTCACTTGATACAACATAGAAGATCGATAGGTATAGTTTATTTTCAGATTAAGAACATTACATAACAACTTAAAACATGAAATACACATATTTTGTGAAAATGTCTTTTACATGACCACAAACATTCTTTTGTACTTAGCATTGAATGAGATAACCTGAGGACATGCATAAGAAAAGGGTGAGCTATAAAGACCAGTAAAGGAGTAAACGATGAATAAATAGAAGAATATAGTACATATTTGGAAATATTTATATCAATGGAACATAATATAAGCATCAATATAAAGGCATGGTATAACATTATTATCATAACATAGAAATGTGGCATCAACATTTAACAAGATATTAGCATGAGCCAAGGCTCATTGCACTTGGAGCATTAGTAAATGTAACACCCTAGGTAAATAAAGAATATGACATTTTCACATTTATCCATATTTGTGAATAAAATATTAATATTACTTTAAAGGGAACACTATGCTCGATGACGTACCCAATACGCGACAACGAGTTCCTTTGAAATCTTACGTTGCACTCTAATAATAAAATAATATTATTTTAAATGGTAGTTAAGGCATTTCCATTGTAATGGAAGGAAAGAACAGAACTAACTAAAAAATGATTATGTATGTTTTTCAAATATTTTTACTTTTTACAGTAAATGTTAGAGGATTAGAAATGTGAATGAATCCAATTTTAAGCGTAAACATTCTAATATTCTTTAAAAGGTCGATTAACCGCCTTTTGACGACGAACCTCTTTTAAATCCAATTTTTGAAAATTTTACGTGTTATATTTGAAAAAATAAAATTCTTCTTAAGAATCAGGACATCAAAATTTACTTTATGTAAATTTTTGGTATTTTTCCGATAAAGTTAATTTTTTAATGTATAGTGAAAAATGTTGTATTTTAATTCAAAACCTCTTTTTAATCTAATTTATTTATATGATTAGATTATATTTTTAATTGGTTTTAAAGTTCAATTAGAATATATTTTTACCATTTAATCAAATTGTGGTCATTGGAATTAATTTCACTTTGAAATCGGACTTAAACTAGTGTCAATCTTTTGATACTTATTGTTTCATAAAAACACGCTATTTGCTCTCTCAGCGGGAATTAATTATTAAATTAAATAATTCAACTTATATGTTTTGAATTTTGTAAAATCGACTTCATTTGTGAATTCGGAATATCAAATATAGCTTAGGGTGAAGTTTTGGTATTTTTCTGAAAAACATCAATTTTTGATGAATAGTGAAACCACTAAGTGGTACTTATAAAAACTGATTTTCCGTTTAAATGAAATTTTACCACCTCTGTGTTTTGAATTTCAAAAATCCGACATACATGGTTGTCATTAAGAAGTAAAATGTGGTTCAATGGAATTAAAATAATTTTCTGGTGAATAGTAACTTTAAAGTTTTTAATCGTGATTAGAGGTAATTAGTGTAGTTTAAGGTAAAAATAATGTTTTAATAATATGAAATGACCTAGACACATGTCCTACCCTTATTGGATGTGTCATGACCGACCAAGAAAATCCATGGGTCAACTTGGGGACCCCATGGAGCCACTTTGGTAGGAAAATGACATAAATAAATTTTTATTTAATGTTAGAATTAAAATGTCACACACATGTGTTGTTTTACTAGAACAATTTTTACATGGGGTTATACAAGTCATATTTTTGACTATAAATATTCATTAGAAAGATAAATAGATTTCCTACATCATTATATTTGTTTTATAATTTTTAGACACTAAATAAATTAAATTATTTATGACACCATGATGATGCAGCGATTATCTCATTATTTAACGATTTAAATAAAATGAAATGATAATGTGAAATCTAAGTCTTAAACTTGTCACAAACCTATTATATGGGTGTATTTCAAAACATTATCACATTATCCTTTAAATATATTCTTTTGGGACCTTTTAAATCTGAAAATCATTTTATAATAAAGTAATATTTTATAACATTCCAAGAGTACCCCTCCTTTCTTCTTATAAAGGCCCCCACCTATACCACCTTACACACACCTCTCAAGCCTTTGGCTCACCCAAACCCTGCCCATTTCATCTCTCAAAATCCCTATCTTCATCATTGAATCCTCACTTTGGGCAGAATCGTTTCCAAGGAAGCCTTTGAGCTCAAATCAAAGAGAGTTACCAAATTTAAAGGTAATGTCTTCCCTTGTGTTCTTTTGTTTTATTTTTCTTATCCAAACCCCTAAACTCTTATGATTACATTTTTTGTAAGAACACCAGTATCTTAAATATACTAGGATATTTTTATAATAAGGATTCGAGCTACACTTTCAGACACCTCCGTCTAATGGTTAAAGTACCTATTGTTTCTGTGGATGGCGAATTACTGCCTCACGAAACGATGATTGTTCAATATTATTTTAACATCTTAAAAGGTGGCCATTAAGATGTAACTATATTTATATATGATATATAATATGTTTATGTTCTCCTTATGCTTTTGTATTTTTTATTTATGGCATACCTTTATGGTTTCCATAATGGGTAAACGCGATATCTTCATTTTAGGAAGTGCGGACTACCGCCCCCTCAAAGTGATTTGATTCGTTAATGCCATATGTGGGATGTATAAAGGATGGAATTAATGGTATTACATATAATATACTAATTTAATTATAATATACTTTTATATCATTATTATTTCATTCCATTTAATACAAAAAAAAAATGAAAGTAGCGTTCATGCGTACGTACGGCTTACCGTCTCGATGAATGGTACATTTCATTTCTTATCTCCAAATGTTATGTACTATTATAAGTACATATATATAATGAATATATATGTAATATATTACATATAAATTAAGTATATCATTCTGGAATTATAATATATATATCTCTCATTTTGTTTTAATTCCATTAATATGACAAAAAAATGAAAGTAGCGTTCATGCGTACGTACGACCTACCGTCACCATGAACGGTGCTTTTAATTTTTTATCTCCAAATGCTATGGAATAGTATAAAATGATTATATACTGGATATATATGATATTTAAAACATCAATACTATTATGGATATGATTTACCTATAACTACATGGAAAATTCTTTTCCAACAAGTTCAATTTTTACTCATGTACCAAACATCGACAAAAACATCTGATATGAACTCACATTATTAACCAATTATTATAACATTATAATATGTGATATGAACTGAATAATAATCTCTAAAATAGGTCCTTAAGCAATTATAAATTGACCAAAGTTTATTATTCATGAATATAAAGAAACGAACAAGACAAGTCAGACTTGAGGTAAGGGATCCTACTCCTCTCTTTCTTTTAAAGTACACTCTTTTATGCCATTCCTTTTAAGCTCATATTTCTTATTATTATGATGTTCTATTATATTACTCCTACTGTAATTTTTATGTTCATATGTTGAGAGACCCTATTTTATCTCATCAATCCATTTTGGATGTTTTGAGTGGCGCCGTTAGGCTGCCGAATTTTATTATGGGATCCAACCTCTCTCTTTCTTTTTAAGTACCCTCTTTTATGTAATTTCTTTTAAGCTCATCTTTCTTATGTTTGGGGATGTTATTTTATATTACTCATACTTTACTTTCTATTTTAATATTATGAGAGACCCTATTTTATCTCATAAATCCATTTTTGGAAGTTTTAAGTGGCGTCGTTAGGCTGCCGAGTTTTCGTAAGGGATTTTTCATCTCACTTTTATTCCCGTGACATTTATGCTACGTTTGCCACTATTTCCTTTGAGTGGTGTATGTACTTCCCATTATTATACACTTTGTGTAGTATAATTTCATTTATGGGTATTTACATCTTCATTTTATGACCCTTCTTCCATGGGGTGTACGTTTCGAAAGTTACCTAACTCGGTACGGGGACCTTTCACCCTCCTCATTTTAAAAGAATTATTTTGTTATGTATTTTAATTTACTTCTTATTATGTTGGGATAAGTTCTTCTGTATCCTTATTGATGTAAATTTTATGTCCATGTGATGAGATACCATTCACTCTCTCATCAACTAATTTTCTGAATTTTGAAGTGACGCTGTTAGACTGTCGAATTTTTACAAGGGAACGTCTTAACCCAATTTCGATTTCTTTGGGTTCAACTTGTACTTCTTGAACATGTCATCCTATGAATATGTGTGAATGAACTCTGATTGTTCCACACTTAATATCCACTTATATTGGGTGTATTTATATTTCTCACACATAATTATGTGATAGATTTATCCTTAATTTAAGGATACCATCTTTATAATGGATTTCATCTCAATTTAAATTTCCATTGAGACTTCATTATTGTTATGCACCAATTCACTCTTATATGGTGTGTATACTGTCCTTTGACATATTATATCATGAATACCTTTATTCTCATGATATTATAAAGTTAATATTAAATGTTATTCCGCAATTATTTGTATTCAAGAGTCTGTCAATTTGTTAAAAATCCTTTAACAAAAATATCATTTTAAATGTTTTAAAGATTTATTATTCTAAATATTTATCTTTAATGTCCATGTTTTCAAAATGGTTTTCAGTATTTATTTATATCTACATTAATGTTTTTAGAATTATAATTCCATTAAAAGCTTCAAAGGGTTATGGGACACTTTGATTCAAAAATCTCTTTTAAATGGTTTTTGAAAATGGATTGATTAATTCAATATCTTGGAATTACTTATTGTGATTGCTAAAGAAATGTTGTTATTGAAATGTTTATATTTTCGATATTTTCTGTGTAATGATGGTATTTGGAAATTTAATGGGTGGTTACGTGATAAACCATATGACGGGTGGTGCCGTGAATACCAGGACGGGTGGTTACGTTATAACCTGCAATGCATTGGGTATGGAAGTCAGCCGTATGGATATTCCATTAAGTATGTGTGGAAGTCGACTGTATGGTTATTCCATTTAAGTATGTTTATGTCCCAAGTTAACTTTATATGTTATGTGTTCTTTATATGGGTTTTATGGTAATATTTTGGTTACAAAAGTGTATGTAATGATCTTTTATTCAGTGAAGAGTTTTTTTACTACTTCATAAATGTTAAAAGTATTACTTTGATAAAGTATACATGGTTTACTTTTTGTTTTGAAAAACTAAAATTTTTCATTCTTTGTGTATCCCTTACTGATCTTTTTATGCTCACCCCAAGTTTTTTTGACATGTTTTTCACATGACTTAATGTGGAATAGGGTCAAGGATGGGATCAAGGGAAAGTCAAGCTATCTAAAACATGGAACTAGAAATGTTTCTTTTTAAGAGTTTTTATTTTATGGAAACTTAGTAGAAGTGTCTACTTTGTAATCTTTTGAGATGTAATAGTTATGTCCCAATTCTCTAAAACTCTAAACCATGAAAATATCCTCAATGTGAATTATTCATTTAATTCAATATTAAGTAAGGTTTAAGGCTGGGTCCTTATAGTAAACCCTCATTTCACATTAATTAGAATGAGTATACCCTCATTTAACTTGATGTATCATGACACTAATATTTACCTAATTCATTGGAGCACAATTAGGGAAAGCCCTTCTTAATCATTTCATTTAATTCATAAGTGTGCCACATGGATCATATAACCTCGATTCATAAAAAATCATAATTTATTCCCCGATAAAGGAATGTGGTATTAAAACATGAATATATATAATCAATTATAAAATTGTCATTATAGTGAATACCCTTGATAGATAAAATGGCACGATATTCACTATACAATGACTATGGCCTGAAAAATAACAGTGCAATTTCGGTAGCATAACAACGTGATAAAGGAATTCATAAAAATGGTTGATGAGTGAGTAATGGGTGTCACATAATATGTAAATTAAATGGACAGTATGGGGGTCATATGGATACATTTTCCAATAGATGTAATGGAATTTATTTTCATAATACAAAATAATATCTTGAATGGAAATGAGGAGAGAGAAATCCCTTACTGAATTTTAGTATTGAAACGAGTGTACATGAGAGTCATTAATGAGGGATAATGGGGTATCTCATAATTCAAACAAAAGGAGAGATATATAGGGGAGGTGAAAAATAATACCCCAACATTTTTAATTTAAAAAACAAAGGTATATCAGTATAAAGAAACTTGGACAAAAATGTGAAAGGAAGAAATCCCTTACTTGGAAGTGTGATCCCAATGGCTTGAGAGTAGCTTGATATAGAGATAATGGGAGCTTCTGGAACCTTTGGAGGATTATAGAGTTAGGAGGGAAGAGTTTGGTCGAGCTGCCAAGGTTTTGAGTGAAGAGGATGTGGGATCATGCTTGGGTTTATATAGGAAAAGATAGAGAATTCATTATTATTTAGGTTTTGGACACTACCAATTAAAATAATCAAAACCCCAAACCAAACCATGGTTTTTGGAAATGGGTTTTGTCAAATGGAAGTGGGAAAAAATTATTTTAATAGGAAAATCGACTAAATTATTAAAATATTTGTCTTTCTTATGTGGATGTGTGTCACACTCTCAAAGAAATCAATTTTAAAATTTAAATTGATTTATATGTTTGAAGGGTCCACTGAGGCACCATATAATTAATCAAAAAAAATCTAAAATAACATTATTTTAAATAAAAAACATATATTGGCCAAAAACAAAATTTATAATATTTTATTACATCACTATTGGATCATTATGATGTCATAAAACAAATTTTATATTTAAATGATATTTAATTTTAACCCAAAAAATTCGACCGTCTCAGAAAAGTATGAAAAATTCATTGTTGAATATTTTCAATGTATTGATTCCAAAAATAATATTCATTTTATATAAATAATTTTATAAATATGTGAATTTTTACATGTAAAATAAAAACCAACATTTATTAAAAATTCAATGATTTTGAAAAAAAACAACATTCAAACCATAATAAAAATTACAATTGTATTCATTAAAATTATATGATGATTTATATTTAATAAATATCAATCTATTAATAATGTCACATTAAAATATTATTTAATTAAAAAATAAATTAATTCATCAAAATAGATTTCTTAATTGAATATTAACTAAAAATACTATTTTTTCTTTAAAAACTATTTACAATGTAACATGAATAAATTGAATGTATATTATCTATACAAAAACAATTTACATAGGATATTTTTACATAACCCCTTATAACACCAGTATAATACCTATGGGTAATGTGTGTGATGGTGACAGTCTTTTGTGGTGGCTTAGATAAAATTTCTTGGGTGATAATATCTATAAACTTCCACTTCTCTTGTAGGTGGTTCCGTTTAAGATTGACATGTTGAATCTTAGCTTGGTATTAGTAATGTGAGAAGCCCAGTGACACCAAATCCTTTCCGAGCTCCAATAAATGAGATTTTTAAGGAGAAATTCTATTGTATGAGGCCATCACTTCCTTTGTCTGAGTATATTGGATTTGTTAAAGCCCAATATTTATTCCCATCATGTGATAACTATTCAATGGCTATATTAGAAAAGGTAACAATTCATAATGGTATTTTAAAATCCCAAAACATAAAACCAAGGAAGCTCATATGTCTTATATAACCATTTTACATAGTAATACATTTAATCACTTCAATAGGAATTTTTATTAATAAATGTTTGGTTTTTTATAGTCTGCACCCTTATGAAATTATACCGTTGAAATTTCCTTTTCCCTCAATAAAATAGATTCGAGTAACTTTGCTTCATCACTTACATTGATTCCCACATTCCCTCTTTAAACTTGCGATTTCACCACAACACCATGACAAGGGGAATTGTCTTATTTTATAGAACCTTTTCCCTAATATATAAGATTTTCACCGGATTATCTTAATTTCAGTGGTCATTATCCAATAGTACCACCTATAGGTTGAGTACATGCGACGAGTCAAGTATTTACCTACACAAGAGTGATACATAGAATACATCATGTATTTGATATAGTTTTGGTGGTAGTTCTAGTCGATAGGCCACTACTCTAATGCGATCAAGGATCTCAAAAGGGATAATGTACATTTTACTATGCTTTCCCTTGATCCCAAATCTCATAACTCTCTTCCATGGTGATATGTGCAGGAATACAATGTTTCCAATATAAAAAATTAAGTCACGTCGATGATTATCATCATAGCTCTTTTTTTGACTTTGAGCAGCTTTAATGTGCTGCTGGATGGTCTTAAACTTCTCCACCATTTCTTCAACCATTTATGGACTTAGGAGTTTTCTCTCTCCAACTTCATCCAAACATTCTGGTGTTATGAACCTCTTCCTATAAAGGGATTTATGAAGATCCATTTCTATTCCTGATTGGAAACTATTGTTGTAAGAGAACTCAACTAGAGGAATATGTTGATCCCGTCCTCATTTGAAGTCCATTGAGAAGGCTCTAAACTTGTACTCAAGTGTTTGTATAGTCAACTTAGATTGGGAATCAGTTAGAGGATGATAAGCAGTACAGAAGTTCATCTTAGTATTTAGAACATGTTAAAGACTCTTCCAGAACATAGGGGTGAATCTTGGTTCTCGATCAGATACAATAGATAGTAGTAATCCTTGAAGCCTTACAATTATCTGATATATATTTGTTCTAGATGATCCAATGAGAAATCCTATAAAATTTCAATGAAGTGTGAAGTCTTTGTAAGACAATCCACAACAACTCAGATAACATTGTTTCCTTTGTATATATTTGTATGAATGATGACAAAGACTATAGTGATGTTCTCCCATTATCATGATAGTATGGGTATCAATTGCATAATCCCCTTGGAGTTCGGCCTCTCAACCTTAACTTGATGACATACGAGACACATTTATGTATACTCAGTGAACACCATATTCATGTTATCCCACTAATAATGCTCTCGTAGATATTAATACATCTTTGTTTTTCCTGGGTGAATGGAGAAATTGGAACTATGTACATTATCCAAAAAATTTATTCTTTAACACCGAATTTTATGGAACAAATAATCTCTCCCAAAATATCACAATTCCTTCTTCATTAACATTGAAATCTGAGGATTTAACTTTTCTGATAGCCTCCACTATCTTATGAATTCCCACATTATTCTTTTGAGTATCCTTTAACCTTTAAAAATGTGATGGTTGAGAAATCATTTTTGAATGGATAGATGATGTCGCCTTCTTTATGAATCCCATGTTCAGCATCATTAAATCTAAGAATATTGGATCCTTTTCAATTCTTATCAATGATAGAATTTCTGGGTCTTTTCTACTTAGTGTATCTACCAACTTGTTTGATTTCCCAGGGTGGCAATGGATTGAGAAGTCATAGTATTTGATTAGCTCTAACCATATTTGTTGGTGCATTTTAAACTCTTTATATGTGAATATATACTTTAGGATTTTGTGATCTGTGTATATTTCACACTTCTACCAATAGATGTAATGGTGCCATATTTTTAAAACAAATATTACTGTAGTGAACTCCAGATCATGTATTGGATAGTTTTTCTCAAGATCTTTCAATTTCCTTGAAGCATAGGCAATGACTTGTCATTTTTTATCAACACAAAACTCATTACCTTCTTTTAATCATCACTAAATACCACAAAAAGGTATCCACTTGTGGGTAGTGTGATCACAGGTGTAGTGACAAGACTCTTTTTCAATTCCTTGATGCTCTCTTTAAATTCATCACTCCATAAAAACTTTACTCCATTCAGATTTATCTTGGTAAGTGGATTGCAAAATCATGATAAATTTAAAAAAAATAACCGATAATATCCATCTAAACCCAGGAACCAATGGATATAAATTATAGATGATGGCCTCTACCATCCATTAATTTCAATTGTCTTAGAGGGATCCACATATATCCCATTTCTCCTGATGATATGACCCAATAATGATGCCTCCTTCAACTAGGACTCACACCTGATGTACTTTCCATATAGATTCTCCTTTCACAAGGTCTCTAGTACAATTCTTAGAGGCTCCTCATGCACCTCCTTGTTGTTAGAGTATATTAGAATATCATCTATAAAGACTACCACAAATTTTTCAAGGTAATCTCTAAGGACTCTATTCATCAAGTCCATGATGATTTTTTGAGCATTAGTGAGTCTAAAAGGCACTAATATGAATTCATAGTTCCAATAACTTATACTAAAAGTAGTCTCAGGGATATACTCCTTCTTCACCCTTACTTGGTAATATCCCAACCGCTAATCCACCATGGAGAAGTATTGTTCTCTCCATATCTGATCGAACAAGTCATAAATTCATGGAAGAAGATACTTGTACATTATCATTATTTTGTTGAGCTCACAATAATCAATGAAAAGGATCATTGACCCATTCTTCTTATTGACAAAGAGGATTGGTGCACCCCATCGTGAATCACTAGGGAGTATAAACCCTTTATCCATATTTTCCTATAGTTTTTTCTTCACCTCTTCTTGCTCCAAAATAGACATTATATACAGATTATTTGATATTGGAAACACCCCAGGTATAAGATAAACTAAGAATATAACATCTACTCCTGATGGAAGTCAAGGAAATTTCTTAGAAAACACTTTAGAGAATTCCATCACAATAGGCATGTCTTGAAGGATGGTTTATTCTTTAGACTCAATCATATGAGTAAGATATTCATTCTCATAGGGTAGTAATATCCACACTTAAGATGACAGTGGTATGGAATATTAATCCCCCTCCTTTCTCTTGTACAGAATTGGGGGTCAAGTCTCCATATGGAGAGTGATTCATCTCTCACAATAATTTATGTTGGCTTTATATAGGGAAAACCAATTCATGCCAATAATTTCATCAAATTCCACTAGGAATTATAACAAGGTTCGCCGAAAAGTTTAATCCACAAATTGTGATAGGGGAGGAGTTATATTCATGGGTTGAAATGATTTCCCCATTTTCTATTCTCATCAACAATTTTACTTCCATGATTTGTGGTGGTGTTGGGATTGTTCTACTATACTTTCAGGATATAAAAGAATGCATAGAACCATGGAAGATAACCCTACCATCCACTTTATGATTAGGGTTATACTTTATCCAATATAGAAATAGGGATGAGAACTTCTAATGTCTTGAACACATAAAGGGAAATCCAAAAAAATGTATAACTTATAAATTACACTTATTTCCTAAACTTTTGAATTTATAGGTTTCAATCCATGTTATTCCTGATCTAATTCATAACATATATTATTAGGTATTTTTTAAAAAATTAATTTAATAATGGTTCATAATAATCTTATAAATTTACCAAATCATAACCCCTGGGTGTTTCATATCCAAGAGTGTTGCAAGGCCAATTTTTGTGCACCTGTTTCTGTTCAAGTCTATCTCAAAGAGGGTTTTTCGGGCTTTACCCCTAGATAAATCTATTCCAGAGTTTCCTCTACTTGCTTTTATCTATAAAGGGATGTATTTTCTTTATAAACCACTTACTCAATACTGAAAAAAAATTAGGTATGTTTTTATTATACTTAGTCTAATCCCTAAGGCTTTCACTTGGGTTTTCTAATATTAATCCCAAAAATATCTAAACATATCCTCTGATACCAACTATAACAACCCTAATATTTATTTAACACTTAAAAATAATTTATTACATAACATCATAACTTGATACAATGCAAAAGATCAATATTTATAGTGTCATTAGGGCTTAGGAACATTACATAACAACTTAAAACCTGAAATACACATTTTTATTGAAAATATCTTTTATATGACCACACACATTCCTTTTTTACTTAACATTTAATGGGATAACCTAAGGACATGCATAATAATGGGTGAGATATAAAGCCCAATAATGGAGTAAAATAGGAATGACATGTTGAATTTAGTACATGTTATTAAATAGGCTTATCAATATAGTATAATATAAATATGAACATAAAGGCATGTTATAGAATGATTATCATAACATGGAAATGTGGCATCAACATTTAACATGATATTAGAATGATCTATGGATCATTGCACATGGAGAATTAGTAAAACCTCATTGAAATTGAATTAGAATGAGTAACCCTCATTGCACTTGATGCATCATGATACTAATCTTTACCCAATGCATTAGAGTTCCATCAGCACACACCCTTCTTAATCATTTCATTTCATGCATAAGTAGACCACATGGATCATATAACATGAATTCATTAAAAATTATAATTTATTCCATGATAAAGGAATGTTTAATTAATAAATGAAACTATATAATCAATTAGTAAATATTCATAAAGGTGAATACCCTTGATAGGGAAATGAGCATGGTATTCCCTATACAAATTTTTGGCTTGGAAAATCAGGGTGCAATTTCGACTGCATAACAACGTGACAAAAAATTCATAAAAATGGTAGATGAGATGAGAAAGGAGTGTATAATAATATTCAAATGAAATGGAAAATAATGGGTCATATAGATACATGTACCAACATATGTAATGGAATTAAGATTCATACTACCAATTAATTGCATGAATTTAAATGAGGAGAGAGAAATCCCTTACTGAATTTCAGCATGGTAACAGGTATACATGGGAGGAATTAATGAGAGATAAAGGGGTATATCATAATTAAAATATAAAGAGGAACTTTTATTAGAGGTGTGAAATCATAACCCAACATTTTTAATTTAAAACTCAAAGGTAAGAAACATATAGAAACTCAGACAAAAATGATAAAGGAAGAAATCCACTACTTGGAAGTATGACCTGAATGACATGGGAGTGGAATGAGAGATGATTATTTGGAGATTGGGGTGGATTAGGAGGATTATAGAGTGAGGAGGTCAGAGGATTGTTGATATAAAAATGTTTTGAGTGAATGGTAAGTGGGATCTTGGAAGGGTTTATATAGGAAAATAGAAATATTTTTTTTAATTATTTATTTGGACACTACACATTAAACAAATCAAAAAAACAAAAAAACCCATGGATTTCTGCATGGTTTTTTCCAAAGGGTAGTGTAAAAAATTATTTTATATGTAAAATCTCCTATATTCTTAAAATATTATGCTTTCTTGTGTGGAGGTGAGTCACACTCTCAAGGAAATTAATTTAAAAAGTAAAAAATGTTTTATAAGTCTTCGAGGGTCCACTAAGACACCATAAAATTAATTACAAAAAAATATAAAATCACATTATATTATATATAAAACATATATTGGAAGAAAAAATCATTTATAATATTTTATTACATCACTATTAGGTCATTAAGATGTCATAAAACACATTATATATTTATACAGTATTTAATTTTTACCCAAAAATTCGTCTGTCTTTGAAAATTATGAAAAATTCACTGTTGGATAATTTCGACATCCTGATTCCAAAAATAATATTAATTTTATGTAAATATTTTTATAAATATTGGAATTTTTTATTTTAAAATAAAAACCAACATTTATGGAAAATTCATGGGTTTTAAAAAAATAGCTTTCAAACATTAATAAAAATTACAATTGTATTCATAGAAATTATACGATAGTTTATATTTAATAAAAATTAATTTAGTAATAATATTTCATTAAAATATTATTTAATTCAAAAATCCATTAATTCATCAAAATAGATTTTTTAATTTAATATTAACTAAAAATACTATTTTTTTCATTAAAAACTATTTACAAAGTAAAAATAATAAAATGAATGTATATTCTTTATAAAAAAAATAATATACATAATTATAGTGATATGGTATTTTTACTTAAACACTTATAACAATAGAATAAGACATAAGGGTAAGGTTTTATATGGTTACAAACTCTTGGGGTATCCCATTTTACATTTCTCTAGTGGTAATCTCTATCAACTTATACTTCTCCCACAGGTGGTTCTGTTCGAGCTTAAAGTGTTGAAGATCATCTTGGGATTGGTCAAGAGTGAAGACCAGGTACCCCAACTCTTTTCGGAGCTCCAAAAAATGGTCTTCATATGGATAAATTCTAATGGATGAGGCCATAACTTCCTTTTTCTGTGTAAATTGTATTTGTTAAATCCCTATATTTATACTAATCAGGTGATCACTGTTCAACATCCATATTAGCAATGATAACAATTAATTACGGTATTTTAAAATCCAAAAACATAAAACCAAGGAATTTAATATGTATTATATAACCATTTTACATGTTAAGTGATTTAAATAGATAAAGGTAAATTTTTATTAACATAAGTTTGTGTCATTACAGTCAACAAACAAGGTATGAGATTTTCATCTCACTCTTTATTTCTGTGAGATGACTTATTTATTCACCACCCATTCATTTTATGTGGTGTGTATACTAACCATATATGTAATAATCTATTATTAATTTCAATTTTATGGGTATTTAAATATCCATTCTATGACCCTTAATTCAGGGTGATTAAGTTTCAATTTTATCAAAATTGGTAATATAGCATTGTCTCAAGTTGTCTTCTTTGAGACTCATGTTTCGTTGTGTAGCTAAATTCATTTTTAAGTGTGTATACTTTCATTTTACATTAAATATCATGAATATAAATATTTTTGTGATATTATATGTTTTATGTAATTTAATTTTCTGACATGGAGAGCATGATCCCAAGTTACCACATGATTAGTGTTTATTGAAACAATCTCATTGATCTTAAAAATTATCAATGTTTATGCTTCATTTAATGAAATCATATAACCCATATCTCAAAACATTCATGACTTTTTTCCCCTATAACTATTCATGCAATATTCACGTATTGGTACCATATTTCTACTATTTTGTACATAATAATGTTAAAAAATCATTTTTAAGAAAACTCAGATTTACCCACTATTTGGTCATAAATCTAGGTTTTCTAAAAGGGTTCTAAAAATATTGTTCCGTTATCCTATAATATTTAAAAGACAATTTTTCCCTTAATTATTTTACTAATTTGTTCAAAAGAATCTTCATATCACTTTCAAATTAATTCAACCTTTTTACCATGTAAAATGAATGTACTTTTTAGCGCATACGTCATGTACGGATTAACCCACTGTCATTCTATTAAAGGTTCCATTGCATTTTTAAAATTTTATTTTTGAAGAAAATTTGTTTTAATGTATTTTCTAATAAATGGGTTTTAAATAAATTTCATGCTTATTTCATATATTTTTATGTAAAATGGATTTCAAAACATTTTTTGATTTTATTATAAGTTTTCAAACTATTTTTAAAGAAATGATTTTGAAAACATTTTCAATATTATTTCATATATTTTCATCTAAATAGGTTTTAAAATGATTTTTATGCTATTTTTATAAGTTTTCAATATATTTTAAATGAAATTGTTTTCAAAACATTATCAATATTATTTTATATACATTCAACTAAAATTGTTTTCAAAATATTTTCAATATTTTTCTATATACCTTCAAATTATTTTAAATTAAATATTTTTCTAAAAATTTTCAATCTTATTCTATATTTTTTTAATTAAAAAGGTTTTCAAAAACCGTTTTAAATATTTATGATTATGTTTTCAAAGTATTGAAAGAAAATATTTTTTAAAATTTTTTGAAGATTATTTTATATTTTCTCAAGGAGAAATGTTTTCAAAAGGTTTTCATGCTTCTTTTATAAGTGTTCAAGGGAAATAATTCCCAAAATTATTTCAAGCCCTATTTCTATGTTTTCAATGTATTTTAAAATAAAATTCATCTAAAAAATGTTTTATTATTTATAAATAATAATTTAATGAAAAAAGTATGTTTTCTTCAAGAAATGTTTTCAAAATATCTTTACATGTTATTTTCCATCTAAGATAACATCCATTTATGTTACTCATTCCCTTATATGAATTGGTCCCAAGGTTCCATTAATATTATTTCTTAAATGATTTATGTTTTGATGGAATGATCCTTAGGAATGTAGTTTCACTTCCATAGGTTTTATGATTTTGAAACCCACTTCTTTTCACGGGTTATAATTTACAGAATTGATTATGAAACCTATCTACTTTCAAAGGTTATGATGTGATGAAATAGTAATGATACCCATTTCATTTCATGGGTTACAATTTGATGTTTGTAAAACATATCTATTTTAATGTGACATGATATGATGAATATTCTATTATATTTTGGAATATTTAAGAATGATTTTATTATGATATGGGTGGGTCATATATCTCACTCAAATTAGTTGGATAAAAATATAAGAATCAAGAGTATAAATGTTATTCTTTAACGTGATTACATGTTCACAAAGTTACGCGTGGACCTAGATTCATTTCCATAAGTTTCTATGTGAACCAGATTACATGTTCTTAATGTTATGAGTGAAACTTATTACATGTTCACAATATTATTCATTGAACTTATTACATTTCCATAAGTTTATGTGTGAACCTGATTACATGTTAAAAATGTTATGTGTGAACCTGATTAAATTATCAAAATGTTATTTATGGACTTGGTTTCAAGTCCATAAGAATATACACGAACTTGATTACACATTCAAAATATAATACATGGACCTAGTTTAATATCTATAAGGTTATGTGTGAAATTTATGACACTTTTAAAATGTTATGCATGGACCTAGTTGTATGTCTATAAATTGATATAGGGGCCTGATTCCATATCCTTAACTTAATAAATGAACATGTTTCTACAAATACATGTTCAAAATGATATAATCCAATGTACATGCCAAAAATTCCATGTTTTATTCTAATTTTATTATTTCATGAATTATTCTCTTAAATATATAATGATACATGACTTATAAACATTACATTATTATTTTGTTCTTTAATATGCAGGGTATGATCATCAAATGTTATGTTCAAGTTCTTGACACTTTTGTTCATGTTATGCTTATGAATTTACTTTATTTTTCCTTTATCATCTTATGATCTCACATATTTCTTATGTTTCCTTTCCTCAGTTTATAATGAATGTTTTTTGGTAGAATTAATAAAGGACTATATCTTCATGGGAGATATTGAAGATATTCCACGATGAT
Source organism: Viscum album (assembly GCA_963277665.1). Classification (NCBI taxonomy): domain Eukaryota; kingdom Viridiplantae; phylum Streptophyta; class Magnoliopsida; order Santalales; family Viscaceae; genus Viscum; species Viscum album. The sequence continues at coordinate 1,185,529,461 of OY728143.1, read as the reverse complement.
TGAAGATATTACTTCCATGTATCCAAATACACTAAACTATTATGGTCTCTAGTCTAGTATTTTTGTAATGTACGAAATATTAATATAAAATGATGTAAAATCCATGTATGTTATTCCTAGGTCTCTATATTATCATTTTAAACTATCAAATAATGGAGGTGATGAAAAATAGAACACACCATCATGGAGGGAGTAGTCTACATGAACATATGGTGATGTTTTCATTTTTGGAATGGTTTTGGAGGGAGTTATAAAGTGGAATTTACATTAGTAAAAAAATTACAATATTATTAAAATTTATGTAATAATAATATCATGAATATAATATATTTGGGGTGGTAGAATTAGAAACAAATTAAGAAGGTGTAGTTGAAAATATGCATCTCGCCTTGGATGTTCTCATTTGTTCACCAACATAAGGAATCCTAAATTGGTCTTTGGAAACATCAATGAATCTAGTAAATGGGGAGAGGGTTGAGGAGATACAATATCATAATTTAGGTCAATTATTAGTGTAATTTGATGTCTGGATAGGTGGAATGGTGGTGAAACAAATTATAATTGAAGATAAGGTAATTTTTGGCACATATAACTCTTAAAAATAAAGAGATCTCATTCTTCACCTAGAATGTGAAGAAAAATATGTAATAATATATTATTGGAATTTTTATGTCTAATAATGCCTAAGAACATCTCCAAGCATGTTTTAAACATGTTTTATGTCATTTATTCTTATATTTTACTTTTACCATTTTTGGGTTTTACTAAGGTAACTAATTTTTCCCAAAGTAATTTCTTTTTAAGGGTTAAAAATAAAATGAAAAATATTAGATAGTTTTAAAATAATTATTATAAATATTAAATAAAATTTATAAAATAAATTAAATATTTTGTTGAAAATTTAATTTAACTTTAGCATATGTAATGTGAAAAAACCTATTTTTATAAGAAGTGTACTTTTAATCATAACATTTATTTTTAGGATAAAATTATTAATTTTATTGATAATTTTAACGTTATAATATTTTTAATTATATAATATTTATTAAAAAGTAAAATAATTAAAAACCCTAATTCCGCCATGTGAAATATTTAATAAACGAAACAGATGAAAAGTAGTTTTCCTCAATACATTACATAAATATCTTAAAATGTTAAGCTGTGTTTTATAAATCAACATAGTAACATAAAATACATATTTTTTACTTAGTATAACATTTGTTTTATATTTCAATGGTTTTTAAGAACACTTGTGTAATTATTTTATAATAATATATCAAAAGTTACAGTATAAGTAAAATTTGTATTTTTCTAATATTCACTGAAAAATAAATTATTTTAGAAAATTTTAAAAATCATTTCAAAGATAATTTTTAAACCAAAAATATTGAATATATATATATATATTTATCTAATTTAGATTTTAAAATTTATGACTTTTTAAATAAAAAGACAATGTTAGAAGAGAAACTGATTTTATTAAAATATGGTATTTTTAAACATTTAGGGTTCGTAGTATTATTTCGTATGAATTTATAATTTAAAATATATATGAATTTTTATTCATATATAATATTTTAAATGTCTTCAATTTAATCAATTCTGATAAAATATACAATATTTAGAAAACAGTTCTTTAGAAGTAGAAATATTACTTTTATACTAAATATTCTTTAAGAGATAACATTAAAAAATGATTATTTACATTATAAAATTTAATTTTACTTCTCCATTAATATTTTACTATTTATTTGGATTATATATATAAAAAATATCATTATTTAATAATAATAATAATATTATTATATATACATAACACATAAATATATATTTATAATAACCAAAAGTTTAGTCAGAGGCAAACCTCCGACCATTTATTTAAAATAAAAGGAAAAGAGATGTACATCAGACAAGAGCAACAAGGCGAGAACACCAATTACATATCGTAAAAGTCAGAACCATCGCCACATCCCCGATACACCATTTCCTCCACAGTAGCCGATTCCCACTCCGAACTTTCATAATGTTTCAGAATCTTGGCATACTTCCTTCTAAGATTGAGCTTCTCCAAAGAAAGGAGCTCCTTAGAAGAGGTTGCAATCCGTCCAAACTTCCCACTAGAAGCTCTCGTAGTCATAGGCATTGGCAGGTGAGAATAATCTTTCCGAGGCCTTCTTCATGGTGGTTTAGTCTTCACTTTCTCCACCACAGACACTCTATTTTTGCACCCCTGAACTGTATCACTATAGGAGGGCTGGACCATACCACCATCATTTTCTTTCTCACTATCAAAGCAGTCCCCCCATTTACCAGAAATGTGCACCACCCTATACCCGTCACCGCCACCATGCATGCCTTTTTTCACATTACAATCTCCAGCTAAGCTGTCCAACAGTGAACCATTGTCTGTATTTGCTTCAGAGCCCTTCTCAGCACTATATGTCCTCTCATTCCCCAGATCTTGATCACAAGTGCCAACACTAGAAATCCTTGACTCAACATTAGCACTTGAGGAAACAGAATTTTGATCCTCATGAGTCCTTTAGGCATCCTGCTCATGATCCAGGACCAAATCAATATCCACCAGGCATGCAAACCGATTGTCAAGCTTAATGTTGTTCGCCTGCCTCCCGGTTTTTTCCTGCATCCCATCCACTGTCATCACAGCACCAATGGAATTAGCAGTTTCCTTGACAGGAGTTTCTTGATTCCCAGCCAGCTTCACAGTCCCAAGATCCATGTGTTGATATTGCCTCTCAATCCCCTCTTGAGCTGGGGAATTAGGACCTACAGCAATAACTTGCACATCATGGACAGTGACAACAGCTGCAGGTGCCCTCACAGTTTCCAGATAGAGAGACTCCACACCACCATTCAGCCCACCCAGTTCCACAGCTTTCTCCACAGCAGCACAACTTCGTTCAGCATGAACATTCCTCTCAACACTAGCACTCACTTCCCTTCGGGGGCTTGCCATCAAGGATGGAACCTCAACCATAGGAGTTTCAGCAGAGCCTCCTGCATCCTTAAAAGCAGAAGAAGGCTCAACAATGCATTTCAGGGTATCAACATTACCCAAGTCCCGCTTCAGCCTATTAAAAATATCACTGACCTTCACTCCAGGAGGCTCCACACCTGGCTTATGCAATTCATCCCCCATTCCCAGAGCCCCACTGTCCACTAAGTTCACCATATCATGGCGAGGGAGTATGGGTTGTTCTACGTTCACCCCACCATCAACCAAAAGCCCATGTGTCCTCAAACTCCCCACAGCAGCAGCTTCATGAGAACCCAAACCATCCCTCACCCTCCTGCACACCCTCTTGTTCAGAGATCCATTTCTGCAGGCAGAGGCACAATGTCCCAGCTGATGACACACACTGCAATAATCAACCCACGATTCAAACTTAACATCCTGCTTCCATCAGAATTCTTGCTCATCAGTAATCCACACCCAGTCCACCGGCGTCTTGGAGACATCAATCTCCACACATATGCGAGGGCAGATGGGATGACACACAGTCTCAGTTTTGATGTCTGAGCACAGGTAGCGGCCGACCATGTTCCCAAGCATAGATAGAATGGAAGGGTTCTGGAATTGGAGAGGAAGGCCCGAGAAACGTACCCAAATCGCTATACTCGGATTATCCCGCTGCATATGGAAATCAAAATTCCACCGAAGAAGAAAGAAAGGCATACCTCCACACCGTCGAGTAGCCTTAGACCACGCTGTGACGAGATCCTCCATAGACCCAAAACGAATCATTATGTGTCGTCGAATATATATTTATAATATTTTAATAATATATTTTAATTTCATTGTGAGTTATATTAATTTAAATTTACTACTTCAGAATACACTAATTTAATAGAACTATTGGATATATAACCACCGAAAATATTTTCTATGACCACAATTTCAACAAACATATTTATAATAACCCATATTCATTCATATATATATAATTACTAACTTAATCATTCATTTGAATCTCACTTTTTATGAAACACTTCTTATTTTATAATCAAGACTTTTCCTAATTATTTCTTCTCAAATGGTTTTATTCCTCACTATAGGTTTTCTTCTATTAGTTATCATAAAGGTTGAATATGATCTAGAATATATCCTACATCTAATGATTTTATTATTTTCTATCAATACTCCTCAGTTGATATATGCACTTTTAATAGATGTACTTTATCTACGGTGAGTAAAAATACATCATCTAAAACACAATGTTTTATTTGATATTGTTTTAATTTCATGCTTATGAATGAATTAAGTGTATTTATTTTGGTTCATAACTCATAGGGAACATTTACAAATCATGATTCAATACTTTTGAAAGAATAGAAAATTATTATTTAAAATCATTGGTATAAATAATAATAACAACAACAATAATAATGATGATGATAAAGTATCCAAAAAATAGGCAATTACATATATTTAATTTCCCTTAAAAAATTTGGCCTTCATTTCTAAAAAAAGACTAACGAGATGGATTCCTAGTATAATATCAGAACATATACATTGATTTGTAAAAGGGAAGAGCATTGAAGGTTCTATCTAGCCAGATTAAAAAATGATTGGTGATATAAATAAAAATTCTATTGGGATGAATGATTTAATAAAAGTTAATAAGGATTAGGCCTATGGTAAATTGGGGATGAACTATATTCTGAATGCATTGATGTGGTTAGGTTTTTATTATTTGGTATGTAGAATATTATTTCAATTATATGAATCTTAATTATTCTCCATATCTATCAAATATAGAAATTATGGAATCATAAAATATGTAGGGGAGATAATAAGGTGTTACTATATCTCGATGTTTCCCCATTCTAGATCAGGAGTTCTTAGTAAGAAACTCAAACAATATGTATGGGGATGATCAAGGAGTATAGGTGAAAGAGTCACTCTTTAGGGGTGTCTCACCTAATATTCACCCATAATATGTTGTTCTTCGTTGATGAAAAACACAAATCAACCCAGTACATCGAAAGTTATATGAATATGTATAGTAAATGAAGTGGAAAACACTTAAGTTATACCAAAAATATTATCTTATATCCAATAAAATTTCTCATTGGTGATGTTTAAAAATTTATGGTTTGTTAGGATTCATAAATAAATATTATCTATGTAGTACATATGGGTCAACTAGCTCCATATAGGATTCAAATCCATCACTTTTGAAATTATCACTAGAAAAACAACCACTTGTATTATCCGTAAGAATAATTTATTTCTCTCAACTGAAGGTAGGATCAGTCAAGTTAACTATTTTTTCATATATTGCTATGCATGACTGTCAATTTCTGTAAGATCCAAATTCAATCAGCTATAGAATTTAATTTATCCCCTAAGGATTCATATGGGACACTCACCATAATGGGACATTCCATTTTAATAGTTTATCCTAGATATCCAATACTAACAAATATAATTAAATCACTACAAAAAAAATTTGATGTACACACATACTTCTTATAGGGAAAGAAACATTGGGAGGTAATTGATGGGAACATTCTCCGGGTAAGATTTTTAAAAAATAAAAATGAATCAATATTCAACATGAAGATGAAAATTAAAGGTACTCATATCTTGAATGGACTCTACATACCTCTTAAACTACAATGTTAGACCTCCATACAGATTGTTGAGTGGGTAGAAATCAATTTCTAGTCATAAAATAAGCTAATAACTCCAAATATTTTTTCTAAGATGTCTAGTTCCAAAATTATATTTTCCAGAATCCTAAAAATAACAGCCTTTCATTGAAGTGTTCCATATCAAACACAAATAATATCTCATATATATAATTCAAATGTAAAATTATAGGGATATTTGTCTGGTCCCAATATCCTTATCATGTATATTTAAGGTGTCTAACTTTTGCTTTATTTCCCATATCTAATAAAAAACATTATCCTCGGATGAACCCATATGGTTCAAAGTTATTACTGTAAATTGATAATTCTTTATTTGGAGGATATATTACCAGGAAATCCTCTCAGATTAAGAAATTTAAAAGAATGTGGTCCTTTTATCCTCTAAATGTAAATGATTTTCTCAGTTGATAGGGGAGAGAAGCAATAACCTATTATTGAAAATGAAGGATGAATAATATATCAAGAATTTCATAGGGTCTATATAAAGATATTACAATTTCATGCCAACATAGAAGATTTCTTATCATTATTATTCGAAGGATATTTAAACCCACTATGGATTCCCAGGTACATGGGAATGTTTCTCACAACTAGCTGTTGAACCATATGGGTGCATCATAATAATTACAAGTATAATAGAAATAAATGAACTAGAAATAAACATAACATCAAATTACCATAAATGATAGAATAACCAAGATACATATTATAAAATAGATACCACCAACCATTACTATGAAGATTCAAAACAACCTACAGTTCAGAGGAAGGTGAAAAAACCACATAGTGCTGATCGATGTAGTGTAATCCTGCAACCACTAGCCTCAAGTTCAATAAATATGGATGCTTCGATCAATGTTCTATAGGAATTGGTTTCACAATTATCTAATCAAAGGCACTGAAAAAATTTTATATTTTATTATTTGGGAATGGAAACCCACCAATTACAGAAGTGAAATCCATGTTTAATGGACACACCCTTCGTAACAATTGAAATGATCATCCCATTTTAGTGGAAATAGACTCAACACTTGTGGCTAACATACCAAGTAAAAATTCCCCCAGTAACTAGTCAACATTATACAAAATCAAATCCAGTATCATATTCTCTTGAATTTAATTTCATGAAGGGATAAAGTACCAACATATATAACATTTGCAGATAAATCCTTGGGGCCTTCATGAAATTCATCAATGGTGATATCTTTGCCTCTGTTATTTTAGACCCCCATGGTTAGGTGATCCTATCATTATTATATTTTCAATCCAATCCGATTTTATTTTTGTAATGTAATATTCATTTTTATAGATTATTGACCACTAAAATATCATTCAATCATGAGAGGAGGTTACATTAAATTAATTACTTTAAGATTTATCAAGTCTTTGATCCATTTTTTCCAATCGGGTATAAATTATCTATGAATATTAACCACTAAAATTTAATAATTTATTAAATAGTTTTTCTATTATATTTCACATTCAATTCAGAGGTTATAAAATGACTTTATAATTATTTTTATATGGTTAAGTTTTTACATTTGTTTTAAATATGGGAATAGAATTTATTAAAATGTTTACTTCTTGATAATATTATCATGATGTTATGTTAATTATTAATAGTTAAAAATGTATTAAATAAAAGGATAATTTTCTTAAATTAATTTGACAATTATAAGGGCCTATGATTATCGGATCAAGTGAATGTTTAGTGAGTTTTATGATGAAACTGAAATCCAGTATGTGTTTTATTCATGTTATGATTTTTTTTGGAATTATATATAATAACATGAAGGTATAATATATTCATCTAAGGAAACACACAAATATTTTTAAATTAATTTCCCTTTAAAATTAATACTGTGATTGAACATATGGTTTACAAAAAACACCAAACTTAAAAAAAATGAAAATTTAAAATAAAATTATGAAATTTGACCTAAAAAATATATTTATAAAACTAGGAGTTATAAGTATAGTTTATTATGAAATGAGACATAAGATAAGTGGCATCAAGTAGTGGCGGTCTTCATTATGATTATCATTTATCCAATATTGGGAAGTAGGTAGAATCAGTAGGATTTTTCCTAGATTTAGACGAAGTCAAACACTAACCATATTAAATGATTTAAATAGATTACGAGAAAATTTTGTGATTTTTAGTATTTACATAAGATGTATAATTGCAGAACTACCACCCACAACTACCACTAGAGAATAAATTATGACTAAATCTAACACAGAGATATTGATAGGTTATCTAAGTTGAAATTAATAGTATATAATATTCTAATTATAAATTTAATAAATTATTTATATAGCACATAAATTTTACATAATTCATATTTATGAATTTTAAAAAATGATAAAGGAATTTTTTAATTCATAATCATTGATAAAATCAAATCATTTTAGCTAAATAAATAATTAGATAATTTTCTTAAAAAAATTAATTTATCACAAAATTATTTTTTTTACATCATGTATTTTGATTTGAAGAATCAAAATATGGTTATGTATTGATACATAATATTGTTGATTTGAATATTATATTAAAATTAATTAGAAATTAATAAAAAATATAAATAAGGACAATTAATTTTTAAATAGTCATTTTCTTATAAAAATAGTTTTTCAATTTACTTTATATTTTCATTTAAATGATAAATTAAAGAAAATTATATTTTAATATGAAAAAATTAACATCATATTTTGATTAAAAAAATAATATTATGCGAGGTTTAATTTTTTGGATTTGTCAGAAATGTATAATATTGATTTGAATTATACAAAATACCAATTTTACAAATACTAGGAATTTTATGATATAATTATGATATAACCATGATATTTAAATTTATGATAAATTTTTTAAAATAAAATATTTATATAATATGTAAAATTATAAATTTAAAAAGTATTTTTAATTCACAATATTATAAATTTCATTTTAAAACATATTTTTGTAATTATATAATTTTTTTAACCATTAAACACATATTATTTTAGAATTAATTAATAGAACATTTAGAAATTTAACATTAGGAAAAAAATTTATAATGAAAATAAATTTGTATCCAAACTATCAAATAATTTTAATTTCAATTTGTGATATAAAAATTAGTAACCAATATTTAAAAAATAGTTACAATGGTAAATGTTAATAATGATTTAATTATAATATATGATAAAAATTCATAAATACCACAAAACCCTATCCTTTATTTTTGTTTAAGAGAGAGATCAACTATGACCCATACCCTCTATATTAAGTTCCACTTTTAGATTCATATAGCATTAAAAAAATGAAATTAATTTAACCTTTTTTATATTTTTTATTTCACTTAACACTAAAAATAGTTTATTTAATATTAATGTACTATGTTTGGCTTGCGTTATACGCAACACCAATTTAATCGTGTATTATAAACAACCTAAAGTTTTGATTTCTCTACACGGAACACCGTGGATAACTATGACTTAGAATATGTTACATACAAAATTGACTTGTCATATGCAACATGCAACATATACTTAGTATATGTTACACGTAAAACTAATATTTCTTGGAAACATAATTTTACTGTTATAAATATTCAAATGTGATAATTATAACCTACTTGTAAATCTTCATAATATGAATAATAATAAAAAAATTTCAAATATTTTTAGAATGGTTTTGTTTAAAAGGAAAATATTTATAATGAATGAAATAATTTTTTATAATGACCCTATATGTTAAAAAATACAATTTTCTCAACCGAACTATATTTTATGTCCTTCTATAAAAAACAATAAAATTAATTTTAAAAACATATAAAAATTTAAATTGAAAAAATAAACTTAATTCTGGATTTTATAATGTTGAAATTACCATAGGGTTAATTTTTGGGATTTTTTTGAGAAACTACCTTTTTTATGAATAATGAAAAATAATTCATTTTAGTTAATAATTACCATTTCATTTAAATAATTATTAATGTTAAATTATGAATTATATTTTTTAAAGGTAAAATTATATAAATTATAATACTATTATTAAAATTTATGTCATTATAATCATTATCACATTGAAATTTAATTTAAAAACTTATCAAAATTTTGACCATTTTTCTACTTAAAAACCTATTATTTTGTTCCCTTTGTAGTATTATTATTAATCTTATTTTTTTTTTATTTTGAGAATTTAATTTTGAAAAATATTTTTTTTAATAATTAATATATTTATATTCTAATTATATCATGTTTAATTTTGACAAAAATGATTAGTAAAAGTAATTAAAATTAATACAACGGGTATGGTCAAATTAAGCTTAATTTTGGACTAAACCTTAATATTATGGGCTCAAATGACCTATTAGATTGTTCAAATACAACTGTATCACCATATATCGTCCATATACCTTCCATTCACGATTTATGATGGGTTTTATTACTTTTAGTAGGAATGATAATGTGTACACCATACATGATTTAAATTTTTTTGTGTGGGTACTTTTCCATCCCTATAAAAGGCCACCAACTCTCCCTCTTCCAAAAACCTCTCATACCTTTTATATTAGGACAATATCATAATAATAAACTTCCTAGAAATCCCCATAACTCTTAAAATCCTCACCTTTGGTTTAAATAAATCCAATTAATCATTTTCCACAAACCAAAAAGAGTTACCTGATTAAGAGGTAACACCTTACCTCAATTTCATTTCTTTTATTTTCATTTCCCACCCCCTATACTCTCTTCATTCCATGATTTCATAGAAAAAAATTATCCTCAATTTAATAGGTTTTTAAGGGTTTTATGTACACTTACACACACCTTCATCGAATGGGTAACAAACATATTATTTATGAGTACGATGAACTTCTTCCCCACAAAATGATCATTGTTCAATTTTCCTTATCGCCTCTCATGGTCGACACTATGATAGAGAGTATATTTATATATATTATATAATATATTTATTAATCATTTAAGGTTATATATTAATTTTACAAAACAAATAATTTTACATTCTATTTGGTGTAAATATGATAATTTTGTTTGAGGAAGTGTAGACTACCACCCCCTCAAAGCTATGTGATTTGTTCACATACTACATGAAATGTATTAAAGATGTGTTTAGCGAACAAATATGATACATATAACATTATAATTATAATTAAATTAAATCATAATATATATATATATATATATATTTCATTTTCTTTCTTTCTTAAAATACGACTACAAAAACGGAAACAACGTTTTAGTGTATGTACGACATACCTTCTCCCTGAATGGTGTTTTCCATTACATACATAAATATTATATAGATTATGATAATAAAAAGATACGATATATACATTATATTTATACAATTTTTTACATTTTTTAATCATTATATATGTATAAGGACCAACAATATAACAAATTATGACCCATGCAAAGAACAATGAAAATATTATCCTAAGTAAATCCTTAATATAGGATGGTTAACAAGAGGGAAGTATAAAGAACTAATAAAACCATATATGGTATTAAATATAATAATATGATTCTTTAAAATATTTATAATAAATTTATAATTATTATACAGTTTTTTAAATGAGTATGATGAGAGTCCGGACACAAGTTAATGAGATTTCGTCTAACATTTTATTTCCGTGAGATGTATGATTTATTCACCACCTATTCCTTTTATGTGGTGTGTATACAAACCATGGATATAATAAATTATTATTGATTTCAATTTTGTGGTTATTTATATATCCATTCTATAACCTTTAATTCATGGGGTTTAAATTTTAAAATTTACCAAATTGGTAAAATAGCTTTGTCTCAAGTTATCTTTTTTGAGGATCGTGTTTTTTATGCACCTAAATTATTTTTTAAGTGTGTATAATTACATTTTACATTAAATATAATGAATCTAAATATTTTCATGAAATTATAATAATCATGTAATTTACTTTTCTTACATGGAGATAATGATCCCATGTTACAATGTAATTAGTGTTTATTGAAACAATATCATCGTTTTTCAAGATTATTAATGTTCATGTTTCCTTTAATAAAATCATATAACCCATATCTCAATAAATTCATGAATTTTCTTCCCATATCACTATTCATTAAATATTAATGTATTGGTACCATATTTATACTATTTGTTACACAATATAGTAAAGAAATTGTTTTTTAAGAAAACCCAGATTTACCCTCTCTTCGGTCGAAAATTTATGTTTTCTAAAAGTGTTCAATGAATATTGTACTATTATCCTATAACATTTAAAATAATTTTTTACCCTTTTTTCTTTTAAAAATTTATTCAAAAGAATCATCTTATAACTTTCCAAACAATGCATTTTTCTAAACATTTTACTAGGTAAACTGAATATTTTTTTTACAGCATATGTCATGTACGGATTTACCCACTATTATTCCATTGATGGTTCAATTGAATTTTTAAAAGGTTAATTTTAAAAAAATTATTTTTAATGTATTTTAAAATAATTGGGTTCCAAACCAATTTCAAGATTATTTCATATATTTTTATGTAAAATGGATTTCAAAACATTTTCATGATTTCTTTATATGTTTTCAGGGTATTTTTCAAGAAATTATTTTGAAATTTTTTTCAATATTCTTTAATATATTTTCAAGTAAAATGGGGTTGTAACAATTTTATGATTTTCTTATAATCTTAAAATATATTTTCAAATAAATGGGTTTCAAAACATTTTCAATATTATTTCATATAATTTCAACTAAAATGGTTTTCCAAAAAATTTCAATCATTATATATATGTTTTAAAATTATTTTAAATGAATTGTTTTTCAAATTTTTTTCAATATTCTTCCATATGTTTTGATGTAAAATGGGTTTCAAAACATTTTAAATATTTATTTATATATTTTCAATGTTCTTTCCAATAAACATATTTTAAAAATTTTTCATTCTTTTTAATATGTTTTCAAGGGAAATGGTTTCCAAAATAATTTCAATCCTTTTTTATACGTTTTCAATGTATTTTCAAATAAAATTAATTTCCAAAGATGTTTTATTCTTTAAAATGAATTCTTCAATGAGGAAAAAATATTTTCCTCAAGAATGGTTTTCAAAATATCTTTCCAATTTATTTTTCAATCTAATATAACATTGATTTATGTTACTCATGGACTTATAGGAAATGTTCCAAAGGTTACATTAATATTCATTCCTAAATGTTTTATGTTTTGATGGAATTATCCTTATTAAAGTCATTTCATTTACACGGGTTTTATGCTTTTGAAATCCACTTCTTTTCAGGGGTTATAATTTGAGGAATTGATTATGAAACCTATATATTTTCATAGGTTATGATGTGGTGAAATTTTAATGATACCAATTTAATTTCATGGGTTATGATTTGATGTTTTTAAAACCTATATATTTTAATGTTCCATGATATGATGAATATTCAGTTATCTTTTTCCACATTTAAGAATGATTTTATTATAAGATGGATGGGTCCTATATCTAAATCCACTGCATTGGATAACGATGGATGACTCATGAGTATAAATGTTATGCATAAACATGATTACATGTTCATAATGGTATGCATGTACCTAGTTTCAGGTCTATAAGTTTATGCCTGAACCAGATTACATGTTCACAATGGTATGAATTAAACTTATTACATGTTCAAAATGACATTCATTGACCTTGTTTCTTGTCCATAGGTTTATGTGTGAAACTGATTATATATTAACGATATTATGTGTGAACCTGATTAAATGATCATAATGTTATGAATGGACCACGTTTCATGTCCAAAATGATATGTTTGAACATGATTACACATTAAAAATGTTATACATAGACCTAGTTCCATATCAATAAGGTTATGTGAGAACCTGATTACACATTCACACTGTTATGTATCTACCTAGTTGTATGTCCATATGTTGATGCATGGGCCTAATTCCATATCATTAACTTTATGAGTGAACCTATTTATAACTATACCTGTTCACAGTGTTATAAAAAAATGCACATGCCCCAAATTTCATGTCTTCTTCCAATGTTATGCTTTCAGGAATTATTATATTAATTATCTTATGATCCATGTCTTATAAGCATTCAGTGATTGTTATGATCTCTAATATGTAGGGTATGATCTTAAAATGTTAGGCTCATGTTCAAGACCCTTTTGTTCATGTTATGCCAATGCATTTAATTTATATAACCTTACTCATCATATGAGGTCAGAAATTTATTATGTTTCATTTCCCTAGGTTATTAATAATTGTTTTAGGTAGAATTAATAATGGTGGAGATCTTCATGGGCAATGTTGGGGATCTTCCACCATGATAAATGATTTCCATTCCATGTTTCCAAAGACACTAAACTATTACGGCTCAAGGGTGAGTATTTTTGTAATGTACCAAATATTAATCTAAAATTATGTAAAATCAATGAATGTTAATCATGGGTCTCTATATTATCTTTTTAAACTATCAAATAATGGAGGTGATGTAAAATAGAACACATCATCCTGCCGATAGTAGTCCACATGAATAAATGATGATGTTTTTTATTTTTTATATGGTTTTGGAGGGAGTAATAAAGTGGAATTTACATTATTAAAAAAATAAGAAAATTATTAATATTTATGTAATAATACTCTCATGGATAGAATAGTTTTGGGGTTGTATAATAAGAAACAAATTAAGAAGGTGCAGTTGAAAATATTACCTCTCGCTATGGATGTTCTCATTTGGTCTCCAAAATAAAGAACCTTGGATTGGTCTTTTAGAAATATCAAATATTCTAGGATATGGGGATAGAGTTGAGGAGAAACAATTTCAGAGTTTGGGTCATTTCTATGTGGAATTTGATGTCTGGAGAGGTGGAGTGGTGGTGGATCCTGTTATAATTGAAGATAGAGTAATTTTGGCCACATATAACTCTTAAATATAAAAGGATCACATTAATCACCCATAATTTGAATAAAACTATTTAATAATAGATTATTGGAATTTTTAAGTTTAATAAATCCACAAAACAATTCAAAATATTTTTAAAACACGTTTTATGTCATTTATTATTATATTTCACTTTTACCATTTTTGGGTTTTACCAAGGTAAATATTTTTTCCCAAAGTAATTTAATTTTAATAGTTTGAAATAAAATGTCAAATATAAGATAATTTTAACATAATTATTATCAATATTAAATAAAATTTATAAAATTAATTCCCCGTGTTGTTGAAAATTTAATTTTAACATTTGTACATATAACACGCAAAAAACCCTATTTTTATAAAGAGTGTAATTTTAATCATAACTTTTATGTTTAGGATAAAATTATCAATGTTTTTGATACTATAGACATTAAAAATTTCTTACATAATATTTATTAAATAGTAAAATAATTAAAAAACCAAATTTCACAATGTAAAATATTTATTAAAAGAAAGAGATTAAAAATGGTTTCCATTAATAAATTACCTATATACCCTAAAATGATAAGAATTGGATTTATAAATAAACATAGTAACATAAAATAATTACTTTTACTTAATATAAAATTAATTTTATAATGAAATAGTTTTCATGAACATACATGTAATTATTGTATAATAATATCACAAAAATTATAGTATTAGTAAAATCAGTATTTTTCTACAATTCATCAAAAAATAAATTATTTTAGAAAATTTTGAAAAACTATTCATAGATAATTTTTTTAAAAAAATTGAATTTATATTTATCTAATATAGATTGTAAAATTTTTGAATTTTTATTTTAAATGAAAATACAAAGTATAAAGAGAAACTAATTTTATTTAAATATGTTATTTTTAAATATTTGGATTTCCTAGTTTCATTTCTTATCAATTTTTAATTTAAAATATATATGTATTTTAGTTCATATATAATATTTTAAATGTTTTCAATTTAATATATAATGATAAAATATACAATATTTAAAAAATGGTTCTTTAAAAATAGAAATATTACTTCTTTACTAAATACGTGTTAATATATTCCATTAAAAAAATTATTTACATTATAAAATTTAATTTTACTACTCCATTAATATTAAAATGTTATTTTTAATTTTATATATAAAAAATATCTAATTTAATAATAATAATAATAATATTTTATATTTATACGTAACACAAAAATATATATTTATAATATTTGAATAACATATTTTAATTTCATTGGGAGTTATATTAATTTAAATTCATTACGTAATAATACACTAAATTTTTAGAACTATTTGATATGTGACCAAAAAATATATTTTCTATGACCACACTTTCAAGAAACATATTTATAATAACCAATTTTCATTCGTATATATATAATTACTAACTCCGTCATTCATTCGACTCTCACTTTTCATGAAACAATTCTTATTTCATAATCAAGATGTTACCTAATTCATTATTCATAATGGTTCTATTCCTCACTATAGGTTTTTTGCCTATTAGTTATAATAAATGTTGAAGATGATCCAGAATAATTCCTAGTTCTTATGATTTTATTATATTATTTCAATAGTCCCCAAATGATATATGAACTTTTAATAGATGTATTTCATCTACAATGAGTAAAATAAATCATATGAAACAAGTAGATTTATTTTATTCTGATTTAATGTCACACTTATGAATGAATTATGTTGATTTAGTTTGGTTCATAACTGGTAGGGAGAATTTTCAAATCATATTTCATTCCTTTTGAAATAATTGAAAAGTATTATTTAAAATCATTAGAATAAATAATAATTATAATAATAATAAAACCAACACCAATGGATCGAAAAATATAGGTAATTTCATGTATTTAACTTCCCTTAAATTTTTTTTCCTTCATTCATAACAAAAGACTAGAGAGAAATATTACTAGTATAATCTTAGAAGAGATACATATATTTGTAAAAGGGAGGACCATTCAGGGTTCTATCTTTCCAGATAAAAACCTGATTGGTTATATAAATAAATATTATATTTGGATGAATGTGTTAATAAAAGATAACATGGATAAGGCCTATGGTAAATTGGAGTTGAACTATATTCTGAATACATTGATGTAGTTATGGTTTTATTATTGGGAATTTCGACACTTATTTCATTTATATATATCTTAATTTTTCTCCATATCTATCAAATCTAGAAAGTGTGTACTAATAAAATATATAGGGGAGCCTATAAGGTGACCCCATCTCTCTATGTTTATTCATCTTAAATCAGGAGTTCTTAGTAAGAACTTCAAAAAATATTAATGGGGGTGGTCAAGGAGTATAGGGAAAAGAATGACTCTTTAGGGGTGTCTCACATAATCTTCCCTAATAATATGTTGTACTTCATTGATGAAAAACACAAATCAAATTACTCAATCCAAAATTGTATGAATAAGTATGGTAAAAGGAGTGGGAAACACATAAGTTATACCAATACTAGTCTCTTATATCCAATAAATGTTCTCATAGGTGATTTATAAAAATTTATGGTTTGTTGGGGATTTATAAATAATGATTATCTATGTAGTACAAAGGGGTCAACTAGCCCCATAGAGGACTCACATCCATCACTAATGAAGGGATCACCAATAAAATAACCACTCACATTATCCATAAGAATACTTGATTTCTCTCTATTGGAGGTAGGATCAGTCATGTTAACTATTTGTTTCATCTATTCCCATGTATGACCATAAATTTCTTGAATATCCAAAATTAGTCAGCTATAAAATTGAATTTATCCCCTAAGGATTCATATGGGAAACTCACCATAACAAGAAATTCCATTTTACTAATTGGACATAGATATCCAATCCTAATAAAGATGATGAAATCAGTACCAATAATTTGGATATACACGCATACTCTTTATAGGGAAATCTATATTGGGAGGTGATTGATGGGAACATTCTCAGGGTAAAATTCATCAAAAATAAAAAAATATCAATATTCAGCATGAATATGAAAATTCATTTTACTCATATCATGAATGAACTCCATATACCTATTAAACTACTATACTTGACCTTCATACAGATTGTTGAGTGGGCAGAAATCAAATTTTAGTAATAAAATTGGTTATTAATGAAGCGACTCGGGTTTTTGGCCCTTTCAGACTCTGGAATATTTCTACGAATAATTCCAGAGCTAGGCGCGAAGACGGCGTGCGATTCTGAGGCCCGGTGTGCCCGGAATTAATTTTATAAAAATATTAAGTATTTTTATACTATGCACGTGGCGGGGGTGTGATATCTCCTAAACGGTAGCTCAGAACGGGAATCTGAGGGCACGGTTGCGTCCGGAACGTGCCGTTTACCCTAGGTGGGGTGTAATCTTTGCGGGCGCGGGCCTGCGGTGAGAAACGCCACCAGGGGCGTTTCCGTAAATAAGTGGCAAGTTGGTGTGCGAGCGTCGGCTCAAATAACTTCTGAACGGAGTCTCGGATGGAAAATCTGAGACCGCCGTTGCGTTCAGAATGGCGCGTTTACCCTAGGGGTGACCTTACTTTTGTTCGCATCGGGCGTCGGGTCCGAGGCTGGTTTGGCGTCGGCGGGCGGCTGATATAAATATCAGCGCCCCCCCCCCCCCCCTTTTATCGTTCTTCGCCGTTCTTCGTCGTTCTTCGCCGCCACTCTGCCGAATCGAGCAAACGGAGCGCCTACGAGCTCAGAATTCGACGACAGACGTTCCAGGAGTGCGCAGCGGAAGCTCGGGAGCGCGGATCTGAGGCAGAACGTCGGCGTTTCGCCCGCGAGGTAGGCGGTTTGAGTTTTACAATTCCGGATCCCGTTTTTGTGTTGTTTTTCTTCAAATTTTCATATGGGTTGTATAGTTCGGGTCCCGAGCTTTCCGAATCTTTTTTCGGATCTGAATTTGGAGCACCGGGGTGCTCCCGGTGGCTCCCGGAAGTTTTCCGGCGAAAACCCGGTTTTCCGGCGGCGGCCATGGCGGAATCCGGCGACGGCGCGGCGGCGCGGCGGCGGTTTCCGGTAGCGGCGGCGGCGGCGCGGCGGAGTCCGGCGGCGGCGCGGCGGAGTCCGGCGGCAGCGCGGTTGTTTCCGGCGACCCTGCGGTGGTCCGGCCAGTTTGTTCCGGGGGTTCTTTAAACCCCCGTAACTCGTAAACCGTAACTCCGATTTACGAGCCGTTTGCGGCGACGCGCTCCTTGCGTCGATACGAACCTTTTGAACTAACTTTGAGAATTTTATGGTTCGGGATCGTGGCCCGGGAGTTAGAAACGTCGTATAAAATAATATTATTTTATTATTTTACGACTTCGGGCCTTTGTAACTTCTACCCGGAGCGTCCGATTGACGTGCCGTCAGTGGCGTTGAGACCCTGATGGTACGACGGACTTTTTGGAGATGGTTTCCGGGTGTTGGGACTGAGAACGGGGTGCGGGCCCCACGAGGCCGGGTTTTGGCGTTTGCGGAGAAACGCAGCATTTGCACCAGGAGTCCGATTTTGGCGGATGAATAGTCGATCCTGTGTGTTTTTCCGAGAGGATCGCAATGGTGCAATCCGTTCGATGAGTTTCGGAATCCAGGCGTGGGCCCCACCCGAGCTGGCCTTCGGTGAATAGTACCTTTTTCACCGGGTGTCTGTTTTGGGCGAGCGAGTAGTCGATTCTGCTTGTTTTTTCGAGGGGATCGCCGTGGTGCGATCCGCTCGATGAGTTTCGGGATCGTAACGTGGGCCCCACGCGAGCTAGCTACGGTGAATAGTGCCTTTTTCACCGGTGCTCCGTTTCGGGTGAATAAACAGCCTATCCTGTGTGTTTTTCCGCGTGGAACGCGATGATGGCCTCAGTTTTGGCTTCGGAGGTGCGCAGTGTGGATTTGGGGCGAGTCACTCGGGTTAGCGACGTTTGGACCAGCAGTGGTTGAGGGTTCTCCCTTGGTTCGTTCCTACGAGGGTTCGTGTGGCATCACAACCTTCGTATGGGTTTGTGATCCTCTCGATGGGATGCTTAAACTGTTAGAGTTGTGGTATCCCTCCGGTGGGCCCGGAGTGGATCCTCTAGCATCTTTACCCTAGATCGGGTTCTTGGTATCGCTGTGACCACTTCTTCACGGGCAGTGATCCCCTATCTAGCAGGTTAACCCCGTAGGGTTTGTGGCATCATCGGACTTATGATCCCCTACGCGGTGGGTCGTGCACAGTAGGGTTATGGCATCGTCGGGTTTACGATCCCCTACTCAGCATGATGTTTATAGTAGGGTTGCGGCATCGTTGGTTATACGATCCCCTACTCAGTGCTTGGTGTCAGTAGGGTTGCGGTATCGTTGGTTATGCGATCCCCTACTCAGCGCGTGGTTTCGGTAGGGTTGCGGCATCGTCGGTTCGATCCCCTACATCGCGAGTTATACCAGATAGGGTTCCGGTATCATCGTGACCATCTTTATATGGACGATGATCCTCTATCTGAGTGTGGAGCTTCTGTCGAGCGCCAGATCGGGTTGTGGCATCCCCCAGCGGATCCTGGGTGTGATCCCCTATCTGTGAGAACTACGTATGCCAGATCTGGTCGTGGTATCCCCCAGCGGACCCTGGGAGTGATCCCCTATCTGTGAGCTACGTATACCGGAGTGGGTCTTGGTATCCCCTAGCGGACCCTAGCGGCGATCCCCTATCCGAGGAGTTTGGTGGTTATGTTGTTTCAGCGATGTTTCCTCAGTGATGCTATCCGATGAGCGTGGTCTCTCGGGTGAGCGTCTGTGATGTTTGCGAGTAACCCGATGGAGTGTATCTCTCAGATGGGTGTCATCTGGTATGACAGTGTTCGTGGTGTACTCTCCTGGTTGTGGACAGTTGCTGGTGATGAGGTCGGTACCTCTTGTGGCTTTGTGGTGTGAGCTGTGTATATCTGGATTGTTCAAGGTGTATGTATGGGCATACACCTGAGCTGAGCTGAGCTGACTAGTTGTGTTTAGCCGAGGATGGTCACGAGATGGAGTTTCTCTCTCGTCTGGGTTCCCTCTGGCTGGGCTGAGCGGACTGTTGCCCTTCAGTTGCTCCCTTGGGTTTTGGGTTTTTGGGGTGCCTACTGAGTATGTTTATACTCACCCCTGCACGGGCTTTGCCCGCACATGTTTGTGTCTTGTGCATACCACAGGCCTTTTGACGGAGTCCCAGGAGGACCCGGAGCAGGCGGAGCTTAGTGAGCGGGTTGACCGGGGTGTTTACCGGAGCTGTGCCGAGGGAGCTTTTCGGCGGGTGTTTGTGGCAGCGTTCCCCTTCTTCGGAGCAGGTTGGACGCGCTTTGTAGTTTTATTTTGGTGGGCCCTGTTTTGCCCTAGTACTTTTGCTGTTGCACTCTGGTTTGGGATAGATTGTATGCATGCTTTTACTTTTCAGTTTCTTATCTCTGCACTGTTGCATGGAGGTGTTTGTGGGTGCGTGTGTACAGGTACCTTAGGCTAATGCCTCCCATGTGTGTGATAGCCTACTCGGCGCTGGTCGTCAGCCCCTGGCCTATTGGAGGCGGGCTTGGGGAGTCGCGGCTCGAGCCCCGTTGGGTCAGGTCGTGACAGAGTGGTATCAGAGGAGGTTCCACCTTTGGGATCTCAGAGCGTAGCTGGTCTAGCTGTGAGTTTGGTTTGGGTTGCATAGCGGCAGTGTTAGGGTGTTTCGAGTTCGGCTTTCAGGCCAGGGACTCCAGTGTTGGTGCGGCGGCCGACGTATCCATACACCAGGACTCTGATAACCTACCTTTCGACTCGGGACATTCGTACACTGGTCGCGGGGACATCATGGTACATGCATCATATAGGACTGGGTTTTTGGTTTTTCCTTGTCCTTCTTGAGTCAGCTCTCCAGATATACTCTTTGACTGTGGTGTGTCTTGAATGTATTTCAGGATGCCTCCACGATGACAGCCAGCGAGGGTTCCGCAGCAGGATTGTGCTGATGACCCGCCCCGTGTAGTGGCTGTGGCGCAGGGCGCAGGTTCTGAGGTTGCACCTCCAGGTGGTCTGCCAGTGGAGCCACCACCTGTTGAGCAGCTGGTTGTGCCGGCGGTGCAGGACGAGGTTGCACGCAGGCTGAGTGCATTGCACGAGTTCCAGAGGCAGCGACCTCTGAGGTTTCGGGGTGATCCAGACCCCCAGGCAGCTGATGACTGGCTCGAGGCAGTTACTCGAGTTTTCCGCCTAGTGAGGACACCGCCTGATCAAATGGTGGTCCTAGCGGCGAGCCTTCTGCATGGTTCGGCCGGGCGATGGTGGAGTTTGGTGACGCAGTCCCATGACGAGGAGACGCTCACGTGGGCAGAGTTTGAGCGGATCTTCAGGGAGGAGTTCTATCCGGTGACGCTGAGGTCAGTGCGGATCCAGGAGCTTCTGCAGCTTCGTCAGGAGAGCATGACTGTGTCGGAGTACTCAGCGAGGTTTACAGACCTGTCGTGCTACTCCCTGGATATGGTTCGAGACCCGTTCTTTAGGGCTCGGACCTTCGAGCAGGGCTTACGCAGGGACATCCGAGCAGGTGTGGTTTCCTTGCGCCTGCCCACCTATGCTAGAGTGCTGGAGCGAGCGTTGGTGGTGGAGAGTTTTCTGGCTGAGCAGTTTCCCCCTGTTCGTGCTGGGCACTCGGGAGCTGAGACTTCGTCGGTCGGATCGGCATCTGGTAGCCGACGTCAGACTCAGGGGTCTGGACGTGGCCGACGTTTCAGGAGGCGACCCCAGGATGGAGGATCTGAGCCTCGGGGCTCACAGGGCTCGCAGGCCAGTTTTGGTCAGCCGCAGGAGAGACGGTGTTACGCTTGCGATGGTCGGGGACATCTTGCTAGAGATTGTCCGACCCGACGTGCTGCTGAGAGGGAGCCGGTCGATGGACCGCCTTGGCAGAGGCAGCGTCTCGAGCAAGGAGGTCCGCAGGGCGTCGGACGTGGCGTCGGAGCTGGTGCAGTGGGAGGCGGTGGTAGACAGTACCAGTTGCCACCACCTCCACCCCCAGGTGGTTCACGCCAAGCTCAGGGAGCTGGTGGCCGAGGGCGAGGGCAGTTGCATGCCCTAGAGGCAGTCGACCCAGAGGCACCACAGATGGATAGAGGTACGCCTTGTGTCTTTTCTACTTACTGCAGTAGTTTGTCAGCCACTGTTTAGCGGTACTCTTTCCTTTTGTGTCTTGCTCGAGTTTTGTTCAGGGCGTTGGTAAGACCCTGAGTGGTTGTTGGTGGTGAGCTCGCTGGTGTGTGAGACCCAGTTGAGAGTCCAGTCGCTTTCCTTGTGCTTAGGGCTTTTCGGGGACGAAAAGTTCTAAGGGGGGGAGGATGAAGCGACTCGGGTTTTTGGCCCTTTCAGACTCTGGAATATTTCTACGAATAATTCCAGAGCTAGGCGCGAAGACGGCGTACGATTCTAAGGCCCGGTGTGCCCGGAATTAATTTTATAAAAATATTAAGTATTTTTATACTATGCACGTGGCGGGGGTGTGATATCTCCTAAACGGTAGCTCAGAACGGGAATCTGAGGGAACGGATGCGTCCGGAACGTGCCGTTTACCCTAGGCGGGGTGTAATCTTTGCGGGCGCGGGCCTGCGGTGAGAAACGCCACCAGGGGCGTTTCCGTAAATAAGTGGCAAGTTGGTGTGCGAGCGTCGGCTCAAATAACTTCTGAACGGAGTCTCGGATGGAAAATCTGAGACCGCCGTTGCGTTCAGAACGGCGCGTTTACCCTAGGGGTGACCTTACTTTTGTTCGCATCGGGCGTCGGGTCCGAGGCTGGTTTGGCGTCGGCGGGCGGCTGATATAAATATCAGCCCCCCCCCCCTTTTATCGTTCTTCGCCGTTCTTCGTCGTTCTTCGCCGCCACTCTGCCGAATCGAGCAAACGGAGTGCCTACGAGCTCAGAATTCGACGGCAGACGTTCCAGGAGTGCGCAGCGGAAGCTCGGGAGCGCGGATCTGAGGCAGAACGTCGGGGTTTCGCCCGCGAGGTAGGCGGTTTGAGTTTTACAATTCCGGATCCCGTTTTTGTGTTGTTTTTCTTCAAATTTTCATATGGGTTGTATAGTTCGGGTCCCGAGCTTTCCGAATCTTTTTTCGGATCTGAATTTGGAGCACCGGGGTGCTCCCGGTGGCTCCCGGAAGTTTTCCGGCGAAAACCCGGTTTTCCGGCGGCGGCCATGGCGGAATCCGGCGACGGCGCGGCGGCGCGGCGGCGGTTTCCGGTGGCGGCGGCGGCGGCGCGGCGGAGTCCGGCGGCGGCGCGGCGGAGTCCGGCCGCCGCGGCGGAGTCCGGCGGCGGCGCGGCGGAGTCCGGCGGCAGCGCGGTTGTTTCCGGCGACCCTGCGGTGGTCCGGCCAGTTTGTTCCGGGGGTTCTTTAAACCCCCGTAACTCGCAAACCGTAACTCCGATTTACGAGCCGTTTGCGGCGACGCGCTCCTTGCGTCGAGACGAACCTTTTGAACTAACTTTGAGAATTTTATGGTTCGGGATCGTGGCCCGGGAGTTAGAAACGTCGTATAAAATAATATTATTTTATTATTTTACGACTTCGGGCCTTTGTAACTTCTACCCGGAGCGTCCGATTGACGTGCCGTCAGTGGCGTTGAGACCCTGATGGTACGACGGACTTTTTGGAGATGGTTTCCGGGTGTTGGGACTGAGAACGGGGTGCGGGCCCCACGAGGCCGGGTTTTGGCGTTTGCGGAGAAACGCAGCATTTGCACCAGGAGTCCGATTTTGGCGGATGAATAGTCGATCCTGTGTGTTTTTCCGAGAGGATCGCAATGGTGCAATCCGTTCGATGAGTTTCGGAATCCAGGCGTGGGCCCCACCCGAGCTGGCCTTCGGTGAATAGTACCTTTTTCACCGGGTGTCTGTTTTGGGCGAGCGAGTAGTCGATTCTGCTTGTTTTTTCGAGGGGATCGCCGTGGTGCGATCCGCTCGATGAGTTTCGGGATCGTAACGTGGGCCCCACGCGAGCTAGCTACGGTGAATAGTGCCTTTTTCACCGGTGCTCCGTTTCGGGTGAATAAACAGCCTATCCTGCGTGTTTTTCCGCGTGGAACGCGATGATGGCCTCAGTTTTGGCTTCGGAGGTGCGCAGTGTGGATTTGGGGCGAGTCACTCGGGTTAGCGACGTTTGGACCAGCAGTGGTTGAGGGTTCTCCCTTGGTTCGTTCCTACGAGGGTTCGTGTGGCATCACAACCTTCGTATGGGTTTGTGATCCTCTCGATGGGATGCTTAAACTGTTAGAGTTGTGGTATCCCTCCGGTGGGCCCGGAGTGGATCCTCTAGCATCTTTACCCTAGATCGGGTTCTTGGTATCGCTGTGACCACTTCTTCACGGGCAGCGATCCCCTATCTAGCAGGTTAACCCCGTAGGGTTTGTGGCATCATCGGACTTATGATCCCCTACGCGGTGGGTCGTGCACAGTAGGGTTATGGCATCGTCGGGTTTACGATCCCCTACTCAGCATGATGTTTATAGTAGGGTTGCGGCATCGTTGGTTATACGATCCCCTACTCAGTGCTTGGTGTCAGTAGGGTTGCGGTATCGTTGGTTATGCGATCCCCTACTCAGCGCGTGGTTTCGGTAGGGTTGCGGCATCGTCGGTTCGATCCCCTACATCGCGAGTTATACCAGATAGGGTTCCGGTATCATCGTGACCATCTTTATATGGACGATGATCCTCTATCTGAGTGTGGAGCTTCTGTCGAGCGCCAGATCAGGTTGTGGCATCCCCCAGCGGATCCTGGGTGTGATCCCCTATCTGTGAGAACTACGTATGCCAGATCGGGTCGTGGTATCCCCCAGCGGACCCTGGGAGTGATCCCCTATCTGTGAGCTACGTATACCGGAGTGGGTCTTGGTATCCCCTAGCGGACCCTAGCGGCGATCCCCTATCCGAGGAGTTTGGTGGTTATGTTGTTTCAGCGATGTTTCCTCAGTGATGCTATCCGATGAGCGTGGTCTCTCGGGTGAGCGTCTGTGATGTTTGCGAGTAACCCGATGGAGTGTATCTCTCGGATGGGTGTCATCTGGTATGACAGTGTTCGTGGTGTACTCTCCTGGTTGTGGACAGTTGCTGGTGATGAGGTCGGTACCTCTTGTGGCTTTGTGGTGTGAGCTGTGTATATCTGGATTGTTCAAGGTGTATGTATGGGCATACACCTGAGCTGAGCTGAGCTGACTAGTTGTGTTTAGCCGAGGATGGTCACGAGATGGAGTTTCTCTCTCGTCTGGGTTCCCTCTGGCTGGGTTGAGCGGACTGTTGCCCTTCAGTTGCTCCCTTGGGTTTTGGGTTTTTGGGGTGCCTACTGAGTATGTTTATACTCACCCCTGCACGGGCTTTGCCCGCACATGTTTGTGTCTTATGCAAACCACAGGCCTTTTGACGGAGTCCCAGGAGGACCCGGAGCAGGCGGAACGTGCCGTTTACCCTAGGCGGGGTGTAATCTTTGCGGGCGCGGGCCTGCGGTGAGAAACGCCACCAGGGGCGTTTCCGTAAATAAGTGGCAAGTTGGTGTGCGAGCGTCGGCTCAAATAACTTCTGAACGGAGTCTCGGATGGAAAATCTGAGACCGCCGTTGCGTTCAGAACGGCGCGTTTACCCTAGGGGTGACCTTACTTTTGTTCGCATCGGGCGTCGGGTCCGAGGCTGGTTTGGCGTCGGCGGGCGGCTGATATAAATATCAGCGCCCCCCCCCCCCCTTTTATCGTTCTTCGCCGTTCTTCGTCGTTCTTTGCCGCCACTCTGCCGAATCGAGCAAACGGAGCGCCTACGAGCTCAGAATTCGACGGCAGACGTTCCAGGAGTGCGCAGCGGAAGCTCGGGAGCGCGGATCTGAGGCAGAACGTCGGCGTTTCGCCCGCGAGGTAGGCGGTTTGAGTTTTACAATTCCGGATCCCGTTTTTGTGTTGTTTTTCTTCAAATTTTCATATGGGTTGTATAGTTCGGGTCCCGAGCTTTCCGAATCTTTTTTCGGATCGGAATTTGGAGCACCGGGGTGCTCCCGGTGGCTCCCGGAAGTTTTCCGGCGAAAACCCGGTTTTCCGGCGGCGGCCATGGCGGAATCCGGCGACGGCGCGGCGGCGCGGCGGCGGTTTCCGGTGGCGGCGGCGGCGGCGCGGCGGAGTCCGGCGGCGGCGCGGCGGAGTCCGGCGGCAGCGCGGTTGTTTCCGGCGACCCTGCAGTGGTCCGGCCAGTTTGTTCCGGGGGTTCTTTAAACCCCCGTAACTCGCAAACCGTAACTCCGATTTACGAGCCGTTTGTGGCGACGCGCTCCTTGCGTCGAGACGAACCTTTTGAACTAACTTTGAGAATTTTATGGTTCGGGATCGTGGCCCGGGAGTTAGAAACGTCGTATAAAATAATATTATTTTATTATTTTACGACTTCGGGCCTTTGTAACTTCTACCCGGAGCGTCCGATTGACGTGCCGTCAGTGGCGTTGAGACCCTGATGGTACGGCGGACTTTTTGGAGATGGTTTCCGGGTGTTGGGACTGAGAACGGGGTGCGGGCCCCACGAGGCCGGGTTTTGGCGTTTGCGGAGAAACGCAGCATTTTCACCAGGAGTCCGATTTTGGCGGATGAATAGTCGATCCTGTGTGTTTTTCCGAGAGGATCGCAATGGTGCAATCCGTTCGATGAGTTTCGGAATCCAGGCGTGGGCCCCACCCGAGCTGGCCTTCGGTGAATAGTACCTTTTTCACCGGGTGTCTGTTTTGGGTGAGCGAGTAGTCGATTCTGCTTGTTTTTCCGAGGGGATCGCCGTGGTGCGATCCGCTCGATGAGTTTCGGGATCGTAACGTGGGCCCCACGCGAGCTAGCTACGGTGAATAGTGCCTTTTTCACCGGTGCTCCGTTTCGGGTGAATAAACAGCCTATCCTGCGTGTTTTTCCGCGTGGAACGCGATGATGGCCTCAGTTTTGGCTTCGGAGGTGCGCAGTGTGGATTTGGGGCGAGTCACTCGGGTTAGCGACGTTTGGACCAGCAGTGGTTGAGGGTTCTCCCTTGGTTCGTTCCTACGAGGGTTCGTGTGGCATCACAACCTTCGTATGGGTTTGTGATCCTCTCGATGGGATGCTTAAACTGTTAGAGTTGTGGTATCCCTCCGGTGGGCCCGGAGTGGATCCTCTAGCATCTTTACCCTAGATCGGGTTCTTGGTATCGCTGTGACCACTTCTTCACGGGCAGCGATCCCCTATCTAGCAGGTTAACCCCGTAGGGTTTGTGGCATCATCGGACTTATGATCCCCTACGCGGTGGGTCGTGCACAGTAGGGTTATGGCATCGTCGGGTTTACGATCCCCTACTCAGCATGATGTTTATAGTAGGGTTGCGGCATCGTTGGTTATACGATCCCCTACTCAGTGCTTGGTGTCGGTAGGGTTGCGGTATCGTTGGTTATGCGATCCCCTACTCAGCGCGTGGTTTCGGTAGGGTTGCGGCATCGTCGGTTCGATCCCCTACATCGCGAGTTATACCAGATAGGGTTCCGGTATCATCGTGACCATCTTTATATGGACGATGATCCTCTATCTGAGTGTGGAGCTTCTGTCGAGCGCCAGATCGGGTTGTGGCATCCCCCAGCGGATCCTGGGTGTGATCCCCTATCTGTGAGAACTACGTATGCCAGATCGGGTCGTGGTATCCCCCAGCGGACCCTGGGAGTGATCCCCTATCTGTGAGCTACGTATACCGGAGTGGGTCTTGGTATCCCCTAGCGGACCCTAGCGGCGATCCCCTATCCGAGGAGTTTGGTGGTTATGTTGTTTCAGCGATGTTTCCTCAGTGATGCTATCCGATGAGCGTGGTCTCTCGGGTGAGCGTCTGTGATGTTTGCGAGTAACCCGATGGAGTGTATCTCTCGGATGGGTGTCATCTGGTATGACAGTGTTCGTGGTGTACTCTCCTGGTTGTGGACAGTTGCTGGTGATGAGGTCGGTACCTCTTGTGGCTTTGTGGTGTGAGCTGTGTATATCTGGATTGTTCAAGGTGTATGTATGGGCATACACCTGAGCTGAGCTGAGCTGACTAGTTGTGTTTAGCCGAGGATGGTCACGAGATGGAGTTTCTCTCTCGTCTGGGTTCCCTCTGGCTGGGTTGAGCGGACTGTTGCCCTTCAGTTGCTCCCTTGGGTTTTGGGTTTTTGGGGTGCCTACTGAGTATGTTTATACTCACCCCTGCACGGGCTTTTCCCGCACATGTTTGTGTCTTGTGCAGACCACAGGCCTTTTGACGGAGTCCCAGGAGGATCCGGAGCAGGCGGAGCTTAGTGAGCGGGTTGACCGGGGTGTTTACCGGAGCTGTGCCGAGGGAGCTTTTCGGCGGGTGTTTGTGGCAGCGTTCCCCTTCTTCGGAGCAGGTTGGACGCGCTTTGTAGTTTTCTTTTGGTGGGCCCTGTTTTGCCCTAGTACTTTTGCTGTTGCACTCTGGTTTGGGATAGATTGTATGCATGCTTTTACTTTTCAGTTTCTTATCTCTGCACTGTTGCATGGAGGTGTTTGTGGGTGCGTGTGTACAGGTACCTTAGGCTAATGCCTCCCATGTGTGTGATAGCCTACTCGGCGCTGGTCGCCAGCCCCTGGCCTATTGGAGGCGGGCTTGGGGAGTCGCGGCTCGAGCCCCGTTGGGTCGGGTCGTGACAATTAACTCCAATATATTTTCTAAACTTCCTATTTCCAAAATTATCATTTCCAGAATCCTAAAAACACCAACCTTTAATTGAATTGGCCCTTATCAAACACCAGTCTTCTCATATATATATATAATTCAACTAAAAAAATTTAGAGATAGTTGTCTGTTCACTGCATCATTATCATGTATATTCAAGGTGTAAAAATTTTTCTTCATTTAAAATATAAAATAAGAAACATTATCCATTGATGAACCCATCTAGGTCAAAGATATTACTGTTAACTGATAATTCCTCATTTAAAGGATATATAGCCCTGAAATCCTCTCAGATGAGTAAATTCAAAAGAATGCAGTCCTTTTATCCTCTAAATGCAAATGATTTTCATAGTTGATAGGGGAGAGAACCAATAACCTATTATTGAAAAGGTAGGGTGTATAATATATCAGGAAATTGATATGGTCTATATAAAGATATTACATCTTCATTCTAATATATTGGATTTCTTATCATTATGGTTTTAAGGATATTAAAACCTCTCTATAGAGTCCTAGGTTAATGGAATTTTACTCACAACTAGTTGTTGAACCAATTGGGTGTATTATAACAATTCCATGTATAATATAAATAAATTAAATAGAAATAAAATTGACATCAAATTCTTATCATTTATAGAATAACCAAGACCACTGTAATAACATAGAGGCCACCAACCATTACTCTAAAGACTCAAATCTACCTACAGTTAAGAGGATGTTAAAAAAACAACTCAGTGTTGATTGGTTTTGTGGAAGCCTACAACCTCTGACCTCAAGTTCAATAATGATGGCTCCTACAATCAGTTTACTATAAGAATTGGTTTCACAATTAGACAACCAAAGGGATTGAAAATTCTTTTATTGTATTATTTGGGTATGTAAACTCTCCATTTACGGAAGTATAATCCATGTTGAATGGATTTACCCTTTGTAACAATTGATATAATCATCTAATTTTAGTGGAAATAGACTCAATAATTGTGGATAACATACCAAGTAGAAAAACCCTAGAAACTAGTCCACAACATATGATATCAAAGCCTATATCATATTTTCTTTAATTGAATTTCAAGAAGGAAGAAGTAACCAACATAAATAATATCTTGGGATAAATCCATGGGGACTACATGAAAGTCATCAATTATGATGTCATAACCCCTATTATTTTGAACCCCCATGGTTTATTGATCATATCATTATTCTTATTTATATCTGATACTGTTTTATTTTTCTAATATAACAATCATTTTTATTTATTTTTGACCATTAAAATATCATTCAATCATTAGATAAGTTTTACATTAAATTAATTACTATTAAATTTATCAAGTATTTCACACAATTTTTTCCATCCATGTATAAATTATTTTAAAAAATTATTCACTAAAATGAAATAATTTCTTAAAGAAATTTTCCATTATATTTCAACTTCAATTCAGAGGTTCTAAAATGATTCTCAAACAATTTTTATATGGATAATTTTTTACATTTGTTATAAAAGTGTGAAAGGTATGTATTTAAATGTTTAATTCTTGATCATATTTTCCTGATGTTTTATCTATTAATCATGGAAAAAAATTTATTTAATAAAAAGAAAATTTTGGTAAATTTATTTGACAAATATAAGGGCCTATGATTATGGGTTCAAAAGTATGTTTAATGAGTTTTATGATGAATGCGAAATCTATTATGTGTTTTATTCATGTTATGATTTTTTTAAATTGTATATAATAACATGTGGGTCCAATATATCCCTCTTAGGAAACAAAAAAATATTTTAAAATCAATTTCCCTTAAAAATAAATCTTGTTATTAGAATTTGGGTTTACAAAAAACGCCAAACTAAAACAACCATGAAAATATAAAATAAAATTATGAAATTTGACCTCTAAAATATATTCATAAAATTAGAAGGTATAAGTAGAGTTAACTAAGAAATGAGACATAAGAAAAGTGTCATAAAGTAATGGAGATCATCATTATGAGTCTCATTTATCCTATAATGGGAAGTTGGTAGATACAATAATGATTTTCCTTGACTAATGCGAAGTCAAACACTAACTTTTATTAAAGGATATAAATTGATTACGAGATAAGATCATTTTTTTAGTATTAAAACAAGATTTATAATAGCAGAACTACCACCCACAACTACCACTAGAGAATACGTTATGATTAAATTTGACGCAGAGATATTGAGAGTTTATGAAAGTATAAATTAATATTACATAATGTTATAATTATAAATTTAATATTATATTTATATAGCACATATATTTTATATATTTAATATTTAAATGTTTTAAGGAATGATACCGAATTTTTTTAATTCATAATCATTGATAAAATTATATTATTTTAGATAAATAAATAATTAGATAATTTTTTTATTAAAAATTAATTTATCTTAATTTTTTTTAGACCCCATGTATTTTTATTTTAAGAAACTAAATATATTTATATGTTGATAAATAATATTGATGATTTTAATAATATATTAACATTAATTAGAAATTGGTAGAAAATATAAATAAGAATAGTTAATATTAAAATATTTATTTTCTTATAAAAATTGTTTTTCATTATAATATATATTATCATTTAAATTATAAATAATAAATTTTATTTTAATATGAAAAAATTAACATCATTTTTGAATTCAAAAAACTAATATTATTTTAGGTTTAATTTTTTGAATTTCTCAAAAATGTATACTTTTTATTTTTATTATACAAAATACCAAATTTACAAATACTATGAATTTTATGATATAATTAGGATATTACCATGATATTTAAATTTATGATACATTTTTTCAAAAACAAATATTTATTTAATATGTAAAATTATAAATTTCAAAAAATTATGTTTAATTAAAAATATTAAAAATATCATTTTATAACATATTGTTTTTATTTCTTTAAAATTATTTTTAACCATTAAACACATATTATTTTAGAATTATTTAATACAACTTTTAGAAATTTAACATTATAAAATTTTTTTATATTGAAAATAATTTTTTTTCCAAACTATCCAATAATGGTAGTTTCATTTTGGGTTTTAAAAATTGGTTACTAATGTTTAAAAAATAGTTGCAATGGTAAATGTTAATAATGGTTTGATGATAATATATTATAAAAAATCCTAAATACCACAAAACCATATCCTGTATTTTTTTTAAATAGAGTGATCAACTATGACCCATCCACTCTATATTATTATCCAGATTTATATTCACATTCCTTTAAAAATAAAATAAAATAAATATTATGTTATTAATATATACAAAAATTCCACTCTACTCACTTGGAAAAGAAGACACCCACCAACCATTATTGTAAACTATAAAATAACAGTTATTCTAATACCTATGAAATTTTTAGTCACCCTAGAATCCTATTTCACTTTACTAATACTATGGTCATAATATGTTTCCCTAAGCCTAAAATTTCCAAAAATTACTTAATGTTAAAGAATAAATTCTTAACAAATCTATTCATCCATAATTAATATATTTTATAACAATCTTTCAGCTATAAAACAATCTTATATAATATAATTTGGTGAAATCAATATTATACATAATAATATTTTTCTTATATTTAGGGTATAAACAATACCATTCTTTCATATTTATTCCTTATAAAATTTAAAACATCATCGCCTATATTTACGGACTACTACCCCCTTGACAAAAAAGATTTTATTTTTCATTATCAATTTATTTAGATGGTTTAAAAATGTAAATTAACTATTATGGAATTTATAACAATATTAAAAATATTTAAATTATAAAACAATTTCTTTCATTCTATAATTCTATGGAAAATGAAGCATCATCTATGTGTACATAAATACCACTATCTCATTGAAGTGATAAATTTTATTTATAATATCCCTAGCATTTTTAAATTTTTTTAAATATCTTAAAATGGGATTCAAAACTGTAAAAACATCTAAATAATTTCATTATTCTTCTATTATAATGATTTTATTCCCAAATAACCAGTTTCATAAACATACATACCCTTTGATTATAGAATGTTTATGTTTGGGTTTATTTATCCTATATATGAACAATGTTATAAATTTATATCATAGAAAAATATGAAAACCAATGTAATATATTAATTTGATATTAATAAAAAATTTATGTTTGGTTAATTATTCTATAAATTTAATATTAAAATTTCATATGTTTTTAACATACAATTTTTTTTTAAAAACCAAAATTATCAAGTCACTGATCCCGTCTTCATTAATCATTACAAAATATTATATTGGAGTGAACGAAGGAAATAATAAATAGTTATAAATTTTTTATTCATGTAAATAAAATTATTTTAACATTACTATGTTTTTATAAATCAAAGAGAATCATCATCAACACTTTTGAGGGATTTTTTAAACAATCCAAACTTCCAACATCCAATACTGAAAATAAACCAAAACTAATAAATGAATAATACAAAATTTTCATTTCCTTTTTTGAAATGTTAATATATATGGATTTATTTTATAAATGGGTGATTAATATGGTTATTATGATATAGGACATTAATATTCATTCATATAAGTACTAATTAAAAGTAACTACATTTTTGAACTCTATACCCTTTTATTGTGTTATAATGTTTCATCTTCAACTTCATTAATATATACTGGGTGCATTCCTCCCAATGATTCTTTTATGATACATTCCTTACTTTATTATTGGTATTAAAACATAACTCTCATAAATTTACTTTAAAATTACACCGATATAAAAAATATGGTTTTAAGGGGTTTCATCTTTTTTTACCTTAATCAAGTCACATTTTTATATTGCACATGTATTATTTTATTATACAGTAATCATAATACTTAATGTATCTTATAATAAATAATATTATTAATTCATTGGTTAAATTTATTATTTATGAATTTTTCCTTTTAATCCCTTTATTGACATCCTCTACTGACTCACTCGATAATAGTAGCCGAACCGGTGGCTGCATGGCCTCAAGTGTGTTTCCCTATACACGAAAGGCTTCCGAATAGAATAAAGGGACTGTAATAATATGGTTGAGAGACCATACCATCATAATTAGAGTGTATAATAGTGGGATTATAATACCAATGAATATCATAATCATATAAATAAACAACTTGTAGAGAAATTATTAAACATCTAGATAAGATGAGTTGGCTAACCACTAATTATTATCACTATTTAAAAATTATTTCTTTGTGACGATTCAATAAAAAAAGTAATATAAATGTATAATAATATGCACATATATAATTTAAGTATAACAAAACTCATTAAAGAGTAATATAATCTCCAATCATATCACGAGCCTATGCTCGGTCCTGTACTCCAAGCTCCCCTGCTATAACATAGTCAAGCATCCATTATCTGGTGCTTTCATTTATACCCACCTATATCAATGAAGTGTACCTTATTTGCAAATGACGACCCAAACATGGTGTGAGATATAAGTCATAAGACACTAGAAAATGACTATATAACAAATCTAGTCAATTCATATAATCTAAAGTAGTGTACTTGTATAACTGAAATAAAGGTTGTTAGTCATGAAACAATATAACCCTGTCAATAAGCACATGATATAAAAATCAGTCTAGACATGGTGAATAACTGTACAGTAAAGAAAACAATCAGATATAGCCTATTATAATAGATAATTTATACAATAATCAGATATAGAATACACTGATAGATCAATTATAATGCATCTGCTACGATATATACTAAATAATCATGTATCATACCAATAAGGTCATAGAAGTAGGACCAGTGACAAAGGTACCCCTTTCATTTCCACGAATCCCAAACATTGAATAATTGGTTTAATGTATACCTACTTGGGATAGTAACCTAAGGCACCTAGTAATGGCGAACTATTCATGTAAATGGAGGTTATCCAT
Organism: Viscum album; assembly: GCA_963277665.1. NCBI lineage: Eukaryota > Viridiplantae > Streptophyta > Magnoliopsida > Santalales > Viscaceae > Viscum > Viscum album. The sequence continues at coordinate 1,185,494,213 of OY728143.1, read as the reverse complement.
ATAAATCTATGTAAAGACTTGATTTGATCAAAAGTAGTGTGTCCAAGGATGTAATAAAATGAATCCAAGGTAAGATTCCAAGGAATAGAATTGGTAATATGTAAGTTGTTCATCGATTCCATAAGTATCACCCACTATCAATGTGATCTATATAATTATTCAAGGTTCCATGTTAGTATTTATTTTATTTATCCTTTTAATTTAACAAAATCATTTCATTAACTATTTCATGTTAATGTACAAATGGGAAGGTTTATTTTTTGGTACATGCCTTTAATGATATCCATTTAATGAATTATAGAGGCGATAATAGGATAATATATGTTTCCAATCCCTTTTTCAATTGAACTTCTCACATTCAATTCATCTATCAATATACATACAAGTGATAAGGATGAAATTTTTAGTGTTCCTGGCATATCACTAATCAATTAAATAATTATAAATAATCTTGGGGAATGCCAATTTTATTCCATAACTCCCATTTATTACATATCATTACACCATTAATTTATTAATGGGAAGTTCATATTCAATGTACTCAACCTTTAATAAAAAGGTACACATCATTTAACGATTCAGTTAATTTATTTTTTGATCCCATTAATAAATGGCGTTCTTAAATAACCCTATGGGTGATGTAAAAGTGATTAATTGAATAAACAAACACCAAGGGTAGTTCGTGATGTGGTTAAAAACCTCCAATAATTCATGTGGCTATAATAAAATATTTATATGTTTATTTACACATCCATTTTCGGGTCTATCAATTTTAAAAAAATGATTATAAATTATGCCCTACGGCATTACAGTGAAACCTATAGAACACAAAGACCTGAGGGAAAATGTATAGACCACCTTCCATAGATTGGTCAAAGTTTCCTCATCCAAACCCAGTTTTTGATTCATTCAAGGAAAATAGAAGTAAAACAATTTTTCTAATACCCTAATAATAGAGAAAATGTTCTCATATGTATTTAACATTCCATACTAAAAGATAAAATAAGGATATAAGAATGTGGATTAAAGAACATTCTTGTACAGATCCAATGTGACCAACGAAGATGGAAACATCATTCTATTTAAGAAGATACATTAATTCCCAGCTTGAGGTGGAAGGAGGAGATACAAATTGTGAGGGATTTATATACATGAGGAGAGAAGGGAAAAGTGGAAAAAATTAGTTTTAAGGATAAATATTACAAATGTTTTTTATCTAACTTTTAAAGGGAGGATTTTTTGGCCACATGGTTTTTCCAATACCTGAACTAATCATGTGGGGTCATAGGCTTGGCGGCACTACCCATGCAAGATATGTGCACATTTTCGAAAAATATGTGAAACCAGTGCATATGACCACTTTTGTATCTATGTTTCTCTTTACATGGCTCTGTTTCCTACCATACATAGTTTACAAACCGTACTTCTAATCTTATAATGATGCATGGTTGAACTATATGGTTACTACCAACTATGATCCAAACATCCGTATCAAGATATTTCTCAAAAAAAGAACTCTAGGATATGAAAAAACACTTGATTCTCCCAAAACCTTACATGATCCTTTAAGAACATTTATTAGTGGGTAAAAATATTTATATTGAAATTTAAAGCGTTTATTCCTCCTAAAAATATCATTGAGTTAATAATCTATTATTATTAAAATATTTTATCCCAAAGTATTTATTTTTTGGGTGTTAAAGAGTTATTTGATAATAATTCTTCCCAAAAGGTACATACATCGACCTATCACTCCCATGTCTCATCTTTTACAAGGTTGTTTGTCCATATCAATCACACTAGAGGAACCGTACTACCTCAGTTTGCCTTTGTTTTTCAAAAAATTTTACATATGGTATGCTTCTAAAAGTACAAATCTACCTCTAACTCAACCATTTCATCATGAAGATTATAAGATGTTTCTGATTGATAATGATATAACTGAGACTAATGGAAGACATCATGCATGTATTGGTACCTCTGAGGTAACTATAATCGATAAGATACCATCCCCAGTCTTTCTTAATCTTGAAATGCCCAACATAATTAGGATAATTCTCACCCTCTCTCTACATCCATATATTCCCCAATCTAGGTGAAAAATGAATGAATCCCCCACCTAGAATTATAGTATATTATGGTGGAAATAATCATAATTCTTTTTCCTAGAATTATTTATTTTCATGTGTTAACAAAAAATCATTACATGCACCACAATTTCTTGAGCGAGATGAGTTCCTCATAGTTCCAAATCTTCCACATCTTACCATTATAAGGGTAAATAACATGAGCTACCATATTAGATCCACATAAGGATCCATATGTATAGTTTATTGGATGATGATATTGTATGTGAACACAGTGAGAGGTATGTGTCTCTCTCAATAACCTTTGAAACATAGAACATGCGTTTTAAGAATACCCTCTCACACCAGTATCGTATGCACAGTCTAACCATTAGTCTGGGGCTGATATGTTTTACTTAATAATAAATGTAAACTAGTTCCTTCTACAACCCCTTCTAGGACCGTGACATAAAACAATCGTGTCTATCTAATATGATTTTATTTGAAACTCAATGAGGGTTGGTTCTATCTATTACATAATTCATTCCCAGATTATCCACTAAAAAGGTATTTCAAATAAGTAATAAGTGAGTGACCATTTTCAATCTGTCAATGATCACACATATTATATTACTACCTCGAGGGGATCTTGGAAAGACATTCACAAAATCTATAGTGATTTCATCCTACATATACTCTCAGATAATAAATGAATGTATAGAAGATACTATTTGTTATTATTCCAACTTCAACTACTAATATGTTGAATGCCCAGTAATGAAACAATCTATCTCCCAATTTATACTAGGACACCAGTATTAGAAGTATAAATCACAGTAAAAATTAATAAGGCCAAGATAAAATACCCTAGAAGAGGCATGAAACTCTTGAATCAATTTCCCTTAGATGATTGGAGGAACCTGGACATGTCTGTGAATGTGAAAGATATCAGTCTCATCAATGATCCAACCTATTGGTGGGACCAACCAAAATTACATTCCTGTAGAACCATTCCCTCGTTATTATAATGTTTCATCATCTACAATCTACCCAAATGTGAAGAGGTAAATTATAATGATGTGATTATATGCAATCCATAATGGTTCCAAACCTCTAAATGAATCTCATAAAAGAATCCCATTAGTTGCATCTCACTATTGACCCCTTGAACAACCATTGTTTGAGTTTTCCAACACAGTGCTTGACAACATAATTTCTTTTCCACATAATATTATAAAGCTCAAAGTTAATGAAATATAAGTATTGAATCCACATTCAATGTTTATGATTTTATTCATGTTTTGTAAATATATAATTGATTATTATTTTATTATTATAGATAACAAAATACTCTCCTAATATGTAATGCCTTCATCAATGAAAGGAAATAATTTTTTTTTGTATTTTGAGATTGTGTGTTGGTAAATTATGATCAAGAAGAATCAATTAAGAATACTTTTAATTGATGAATCAGTATCCATGAAACAGAATGTATCCTAGATCAATGTCTTATGCTTCAAAATCAACCATTTTTCCTCTTCAATTACCATGTAAATTCAGGATCAATGTTGAAGTAAATCTCCCTTTCAGATCCTGAAAGTCTTTCTCGCATTCTTCAAAAAATGTAAAAAAGACACCTTTCATTCCCATGATAATGAGTTGAGATATAATATGTAATAAATTCAATATAAATCTCTTATAATTTGGAAAAATCCTAAAAAAACTATCTATGTCAATAATATTATTTAGATTCCTCTATGAAATAATCAATCTCACCTTCTCTATGTCAACTAATACTCATGTCTTCTATATAATCCACCTAATATGTGGAACTCATTGATCCATAAGTATAATTTAGAGATCGTTGAATTTAGTTGGTAAAATATCAGTGTTATGAAAATGATATCAAGGTGTAGGGAATTTTTTTCTAGTATGTTAGTAAACCATGTTATATTCCACAATAAACACCACAAAATAATAGAGATATGGTTGTAAAACCCGATTCATTAAATCCATGCAAATTATTATCTCATTTTTAAAACCAAATGACATTAATAAAATACATAGACAAGACATATCAACAATGGAATAATACCCATGGTATATATGATAACCTAACTTTCACCTGATGGTATCCTGACCTCAAATCAATCATGATGAAAACCTGATCTCCTCGGAGTGGTCAAATATGTCATCTATATATATTAGAGGGTACTAGTTCTTAACTAAATGTAGGTTCAACTAATGATAATTCATTAAAATAGTGAGGTTACGATTCATATTCTTGTAAAAAAGGATAGTTGAACCCCATTGATGGCTATAGATCACAGGCGCTCTCGGGAGCTCTGCTCTCGGGAGCGCCTAGGGTTTTTGCTGTGTTAGGTGATCCGGCGCGACGACAGGTCTCTGGCGGCGTGAGTTGAGGGGGATGGCGCAGGTTCTCGGCGACTGTAGGGTTTCGGCGGTAATGGTGGCGGGTCCAAGGCGGCGCGTGTCTGGGATTCGGCTTCAGTGGATTTCTCCGACTGCGGGTGTTTCTCGACTCAGCTCAGGTCTTCGGGCGACGGCATCACTCAGCCAGCTTTCAGCGGCGGTGGCGTGGATGGTTCTCGGTCTTCGGCTTTTAGCATCGGCGAGGGTTCTTGGCGCTTTGATTTTCGGTTCAGAGTTCGGATTTCAGCAGTGAATTTCTCCATTCTCTCCGAGGCGGGGCATTGTGGTGGGCTTCATGATCTTTTGGGATGCGATGGATCTCGGCTCGGCTTGACGTTTTCAGCAGTGGTGAAGGAAATCGCTGCATCGACAGTTCTGGAAGCTGGGTCTTGCTTCCCGGTCATCCCTTCGTGACGATGTCCTGGTCTCGGCTCGGCTTGGGTCTTGAATCCGGCTCAATCTTGGCGGTGGATCTCCTTTCTATGTGACGGCGTCTGGCTTAACAGTGGAGAAAGGCAATTCGGTTTGTTGGGAAGATTACGGCGGTCCTTTACAGCGCCATGGCATCATTTATTGTCTCGATTTTCAGCGGAGCAAGGCCGCTGGTTTGTGGGAGAGGATGGGTTACCACGGCTTCTTCGCGGCGGCGCTTCTTGTAGGGTTTCGTTTGGTTTTCTGGTTTCATCATTGAATGTTTTGGATGTAGTCATTTGCATCTTCTGATTTGATCTCTGGCCTTCGGGCATTTAATAGGTTATCTTCCTCAGGGCTTTCGGGCTGCTGTAGTTTTTATTTTGGGTTAATCCCTTTACCACATGGGCATGTAATGGGTTTTCCCTTACCCATATTAAAAGGGTTTTATGTTGCTTTTTCTTCTTTTTTAATGAAGGGGTTTGACCCCAACTCTTATGGTAAAACTGTTATCTTAAATGTATTATAGATGCCTCTTAACCTCATACAACTCCATAATAGGCATCATTTAAGGAGGAATGTATACCGATGATTCTCTAATAACTAACTAAATACTAAAATTTATCACTCTGGAGTGGTTATATAGAAAAATCATTAGAGAATACATCCCAAAGATGTTCTATTATGGGAATTAAAATATCATAATGTATTCCTTGATCATCCATATAGAGGCTACCATTCAGGAATACGACAACACCTAGCCTATGATGCTCATGTATATCTCTACATTCCCAAACCTCTCATTCACCCTTTTGAATATAACTATAACCCTCTAGTGATGTTAATTATACTCTTCGATGATAATAATCAATGTAATAAATCAAGGAACAAACTAGTCAATCATTAGAATGATATAAAAACTTGTAATCATGAGGATAAATAGGTTCTATAGAAAACGATGCCTGCATATCTCAAGGGATTACTCCATTCAATAGAATTCACCCTCTAGTTGAATACCTAAAGGATTATAATCATTATTAACACCACATAATAATATATGTTATGTGAGAGATTCTCCATAGACACTATATATATAACTGATTAAAAATTAAATGTATCAACAAGATTAGAAACAAGCGTGTAGGATACTAAAATCACACATATTTCCATATATGAATTGACGCACTACTCTTATATGATTGAATGGAATTCATATATCTAGAATTATCTAAGATATAAATATATAGCCTCACTAAAATAGGTAGTCCTTTTTTGGGTCATGTAAATTTGGTGATTAAATTCCCCAGCAATAACTACATTTCAACCTGGATGTCCAGTTGTGCTCCAACTCCCAAGTTGACATGGAGCTTCCGATCCTACTCCAGAAGAAAAAGTTGGTGCATATCCTCTTCCCCTAGAAATAGGTGGAAATGATCAAAAAAATATCTTAAGATACCTCATCCATCCACAATCCCTATAGTCAATTATGGATCTATAACACTAGGGATTTATATGGTCCTAGTAACCACACTAATATGAAACTATGTTCCTACATGAGAACTCACTTAGACTACCTGTACCACATGAAGAATGGCCCAAGTGATTTTCATACCACTGGTCGAAGTAGTTTTGGTTCTTGGAGAAGAACTACCCTAGCTCACACCCACATCATCTCTCATATTATGACCAATGACTAGGGTTTGGCTTCATATATCGGAGGTAGCAGTAAAATGAAATATGTTTGAATATGATTGAATGTCATTCCTAATACCATCCTTTAATTTCCTATCCCTTGATAAATTCTCACCCAAAAGGATCTGTAATAAATAATAGATCACTTAAAAACAATAATATTAGTCAATAACTAATAAATCACCATACTCTAGCTGTATACACTCTCTGGATATGTCAATCCTCATCATCTTAGGAGAGAAATAACCATTGAAGTTATTATTGAAATATAAAAAAACCATATCCCAATGATGATATTCCTTGTTTATGACATCCCAAAATTTCTTGGAAGAATATCATAGATTATGTAGCGATCCGAGTCTAGGAAGATCGAAGCCATTGTCCACTAAAATATTATTGGAATTATTACAAGGAATAAAATTATGAATAACCAAAGAGTTTTGTAATATGGTTTAACAAGATACATACATGAGTCTTGAATTAAAAATAATAAACTAATTACGACATAATTTTTTTCTTTTGAGGATATATTTATTCTATATAATATATTCATGCATATAATGTTTAGTACACATCCTAGAATCCTGGGGAAAAGAATAAAAAATAATGGTGATCCAAAAGGCTTAATAAGGGTAATGTATAATGGAAGCAATAACAAAATAAATTATAATAATCATCATGGAACGGTAAATAACTAAACACACATGACATTTAATCAATAAAGTGACAAGGAAGTTCATAAACAACATTTTAAGGTAAACAACTGATCAAACATGCCATGTAATCAGTAAACATGGTATTAATGTGCTTATATATAAAATTTCAAAGAAATAATTTCATGGATAATAATAATAAATGAATTATAAAAAATGAAAATAATTTATTATTTGATGTTATTTTCACAAGGGACACGATACCTTTACTCTCATGTCCTTTCATAACATGGTTTATAAAATAACACTCAAGACCATTCAATCATGAAGGATTTTTTAAAAAAATCTACTGTATCATGAGACTATTGGTTCATCAAGGTTATTACATTAAATGGTCCCCAAACAAAGTATTTCAATTCTAAAGCATTCCTCATATATCGAAAAATTGTTTTAATTCAAAAATAATGTGTGTTAACAAATATCCGTATTGATTAAAGGATACTGATTTGTCAATAATTCCATAATAAATCAATGAAGATTAAAAGTAAACACCGTATGTAAAAATGGAATATGGTTTAGGTTATAAAAATATTCATGATATATTATATGGATAACTTGGGGAGATTTAATGTTCAATGATCATATGAAATTAAATATTTCTAGGGGACTAACAATGAAATCTAGGTTCTGAATGCATGTACATCCCTTGATCAAATTAATCATAAACCATCTATATGAAGAATAAAAATATTATAAATAAAAAATATCTCCGGGGGAGTAAAAATAAAAAGTTTTCTTTGGTTTTTAACATAAATACAATAAAAATATTTTTGAATAAATTATTGAAGAAATATCCCTTTGATTTGAAAAGTCTTTTCAAAAACCATTTCCTTGAAATGAAACTAAAAAAAAATTATGTAATGTTGGAAAATTATTTTGTTAAATTATTTTGAATAGTCTATTAATATTTCAGAAAAATATTTTATAAATTATGGTTTTTATAAGAAAATAGGTTCTCCGACTAAGGAGAGAAATGTAGTCGGGTTATCATAAAAAAAATCTCTAGAACATTTTATGTACCAATGAGGGAAAAATGGTAAAAATACTTGATAAAGGTCATTAATAATCATAGGATATTAAAGTTAAACTATTTGGTAGACATTGATCAAATAATTTCCTCTAATTTGAATTTAAATTTAAACAGTCCCGAACAAAATTTAATTGTGAAATAAACCCTTAAAAAGATCCCAATGTTAATGTAAGAAATATTTAATGAATAGATTATGTGTATAAAAAATAAATCCACAAAAAACATGTTTAAAAACAAAAATATATTGTAAAACTAATTAAACTTATACTCATAGAATTTTATTGATAATGAGGAAGCAATATAACTGATTGAAAAGGAACCTTTTTATGAAAATATGTTCTACTTGATAGTTTTATGTTCAAATACCCTTAGTTGAAATAATTAAAATTGAAACCAAAAATACAATGAAAAATAATTATTTATTATATTATAATTCAGTATGTAATTATGTACACAATATATATGAAATTAGGTTCACAACAATAAAGTATTCCTCAATGAATGAAAGTTGAGATTAAGTCTCTTACCTTTTTTATCCATTCGGGTGAACATCCTATAACCTACTATATAAGGGTTTTAAACATTTTAATACCATATAAATCAACCATAATAATATTTATAATATCATATATTTTCTATTATAATATCTAATTACCTAGTTGTTAACAATCATTCATCATTTTCATCGTTTCAAGTAATGATTTTTAGTTTTTCCATGCATGATTTGACTTGTTATTTTTTTATTGTTAGTTAGATCATGATTTAATCATCTATAGAATTTAAAACATCATTTAATTATCAAATATATTCATTATATATATTTATAAAATAAATAATATTTTGAGATAGGAAATGAAATGAACCATTCATGGAGATAGTAGGACGTACGTACCCATAAACACTACTCTCATTTCCTTATTATATTAAAAGAAAATAATTCAAAGAGAATAAATATATATACACTATAATTATAGTATGATAATAATGTCATATCTTTCACATCATTTTATTAAAACAATCCTTTAGACATTCCATGTATAGAATGAACGAACCACGTCGCATTGAGGAGGTGGTAGTCTACATGTCCACAAACAATGTAATCATTTTACAATAATAATGAATGATTGAAGGTGTGGGCTATATAATAAATAAATAATAATAATTAAATTAAAAATATCATATATATTATATAATAAATCCTTCCATCATAAATTATACCAAGAGAGATGGTAAAGGAAGAACAAATACATCGTTCCGTGAGGTGGTAGTTCACCATACACATGAATAGTAAGTTCATTACCCATTTTATGGAATTGTGTGGGTACGTGTAGGTTGAAAAAGTAATATAAAAAAATATTATAATATTTTAAATACTTATTCAATCATTAAATCATTGAGTAATAATATTTATGGGGTTTAGTATGAAAATAAAACAAAACTGCTTGAGGAATGAAGTTACCTCTTCATTGGGTAACTCCTTTTGGTTTTTAGTATAGGGATTCCTTGGATAGATTTCTGACCAAAGAGACACTTCTAGGATAATTTAATGTATTTTGAGATTATTTTAGTAGTTTCTTTGGAGAGATAATGGTATTTAGTGGTGTGAATTAGTTGGGGGGGGGGGTGAGTGCCTTTTTATTGTGGAGGAGGTGTGACATTCTTGTAAATTTTTTTAAAAGGGAATTTCACCAAAGCTCTTCACATATAAAGTGGATCCAATAATAGTAAAATTAGTTAAATGTGAGTATAAGGAAGAAATATGGACATAAAAGTTTATTTGGAACATGTTTATAGGTTATTTCAGCCCTTTTGTTTAAGGTTTAGTCCCTTATTAAGCTAATTTTAATCTAAAATACGTAATTAATTTTAATCACAGTAACAAATATTTTTGGTCAAATAATTATTTTAAATTATTATAAATTATAAATTAATATTATTATAAATATTTAATACAATTTTTCATATTAAAATCATATAATTTTAAGAAATTTAATTAAATTTAATCTTACAAATGGGATGACAATGCGAGTTTTTAAAATAAAAATGTTAATAACATTGAGATAATTTTATATCAAATTTCAATATTAAGTTGATTAAAATTTCTTAAATTTTATTAAGTAATGAAAAATTAATCTAATTATAATTAAAAAATAAATCAAAACATAATTTTACTATAAAAATAAATTTGATAAAAAAGCAGTTCTGAATTAAAATTCAGTATCTTTCACTATTCATAAAAAATGAAATATTTCTATAAATTAAAAAAATTAAACCTATGATAATATTTTTTGTTATATTTAAAAAATTATTTTTATTTTTACATTTAAAATCTGTAAAATTTCAAAAAATTGAATTTGAAATAGGTTCCCCATTAAAAAGGGGTAAAATTAAATTTAGGAAAATACATGTTCTTATTCTTAAAATTGTGTTTATTCCAATATTAGGCCCATCTAATAAATTGGATGAATGTATAAAATATTTTATTGAATATATAATATAAATATTTAATTAATATCATTCTATAATAGTAATTAATATTATTTATTTGAACAATTTACTTTTGTGAGCATAATAATAATAATATTTTCCTTTGTATTCAATTTGCTTTCCTAATAATTTGTAATTAACTAGTAACCAATGAATTCATATTATATTAATATAAACCATTTTTTCATAAGTTAGTTAACACTATTCATAAATACTAATTTAATGGGTATGTTATATCTTATTATATTATGAAATAATATTTTAAAAATATATTGTTATTCGATAAAGCTCGATATTTTGGGCCATAAAAGATATCGAAGAAGTATTTGTTGTCTATAATACAAGCTAGCTCATTATTTTCAATACTAATATATACTAATGTATTTAATTTATTTAAAATATTAAATACATCCTAAAGTCTTGAGATTTTATACGCTATCAAATGAAAGTTAATGTTTTATAATTTTTGGGGTGTTACAGAATATATGCCCTGAGCTTCAATATTCTCTCTAGAGGTATCTAAATATTACCAATAAAAATTACATGGGATATAGCTATAAATACCCAACACAAGGACCTTCATCTCCGAAAAATATTGGCAGATGCTGCTATTAAAATTCCCATGTTAACTCTTCCATACTAAGATTAGGTTACAGGGTTCTCATGCATAGTCTATATGAACCATAATAATCCCTCTAAAAATGGAAGAGAAATCATAATCAGATATATTAGGATTTTCCACAACTGTAACTATAAGAGAATATGATGGTGGATCGGGGCCCAAAACCAATAGAGTATAGTCATTTCCATCCATTTGGAATAATACTTGAGGGATTCATGGTTGAATATCTCTACAAATTCTATGTACATTCCTCAGAATAGATCTTATAATAATTTAAGTCACACACATAATATTAGTACTGTTAAGATCATTCCTATATAAGGTTCACACCACTATTCCAGCTTCTATGGACAGTTCTGTGTGGTATATAATACCATAAGGAATCATAAGAGACATTGTATATGTCCGACTACCATGGTCGGTTCAGGGTCAATATCTCTCTTTAATTTTATCTTTTCTAGTATATTGTGTTTTAATTTAAATGTATAGATGAAAACACCAATTAAGTTGTCATTGGCATCACTAAATAATGGTAACCATTTTATTCAATTACTATGAATCAGAACTCATACTCATCTATGTATATAAAGTTCTCTAATTATATGAGTTACAATTCCAAATTTATAGAGTACATTCATTATCAATTTAAATTGGTTCATTATTTAACTATAAACAAACATTTATTTTTTAAATTTGAATGGTATTGTTAATATACGATGGTTAAACAATATGGGTCACTATTAAAAATTTATAAAGGCCAAATCACATTATAAATTTTTATTGACAACCATTTAATTAAAATTTTAAAAGATTAAAACTATGTAAAATATGGTTCAAGGATAAAACATGTAATAATATTTGAATTAAGGTTCCAACATCATTTTATATAGGAAAAACCCATTAAGTTTATGCAGACACATCAATTACCAATCTTATATCATAACTACAACAAGGAATTTCATTACAATGAAATAATACCTGTAAAAATGGAAATATTAAAAAAACATGGATAATGAATAATCACTATTAATCTATTCACCAAAATAGAATATAAATAGTCATGGTACAATATCGAATATTCAAGAAATGCAATATACATAGTATGAAGTGTGTATCGAATATGTATCTCTATGTGCCTAAAATGATGCATGAGTCCAATATCTTCTTTCCATTCTAAACCAAGTTTATAAATGAATCTATATCCACAATAATAATGTCAAATATCATATACAACACCCAATTGTGAAATTAATACAACTGTAATAGGAATAGTAGATGAAAAAAATTCCCTTATATGGGAATTATTATTTTCCTTGTACACGTGTTAGAATCTCCTAGGAAAAGTCTTATGAAAAATTTCTGACATATTCCTAATCTCCTATATAATAACCCAAACAATAGAAAAAAACGAAATATTTGATATCACATTGTGATGTAACAACACATCTCACTCAATAATAGTAGTCGAACTTGTTGAAACATGACCTCAAGGATGTCTCCAAATACATGACAGTTTGTTGACTAACAAGAAGGGTCTATAATAGCACAATGGGGATACTATAACCTCAATATCATATCTTGTCATAACATAATCATAATATCAATTAACAAAATAAGAATATAAATAAATATCTGGTAGTAGAAATAGTAAACAATAATATAGGATGAGTAGACTGAAAAATAATTGTCAGAATAGTATACTTTTTTGTTCTAATTTCATTATTCATTACAGAAATTAATAAACATACATGGAAACCAGCACATATACAATACAAGTACAAAATAAAAGGATCAAAATTATCTCTAATAGAATCATGAGATAAGACTGGCCTTTTGGTCTAATCTCCCATGCTATTAGAGAGTCAACATTCTAGGACTCGGTACTTCCCTGTATCCCTACATGCATCCACAAAGTCAACTCATGCAAAAAATGACAACCCAAATTAGGTGTGATATATAATCTGTATGAAAACACCATTGATGTCTATACAAAATATAGTATATGCATATATGTTGAAGTACTGTGCTTGAATAATAGTACTAAAGGAAATATATGATAACGTAATATAAGTCAATCTATAATTAAACTCTATAACAACCAGTCTATAAATGATGAATAAATTTATAATAGAGAAAATAATCATCTACGATATACGATGATAGATCAATTATAAAGAATCTACTATGACATAATCCAAAAGATCATGTATATATCATAAAGTATAAAATTCTTCGAATAATCATGTATCATACCTACATGGGCTTGGACTTAGGGTTAATGACTTAGGAATCCCCTTTGAGTCCATAGAAGTCCTCCGTAGCATACTCTGTTTAATGTAGAAATACATGGGCCCATAAACAAGGGCCCATTATCATCGACCTCACTCCTAGTCCATGGTTCTTAACCATATAAAAATCAATAATTTCATGGGTATAGACTTTGAGGTTGGTGGTTGTCCAACAAGACAAATCCAATATAACAAGCCAATGAATTGAAGGTTTAATATGTAAGTGGTTCATCAGTGCATAACCATATCAACCATTATTAAAGTGATCTATATAATGATTCAAGGATCCATACTACTTTAAATTCCATTTATCTATTGAATTTATCGAAATAATTTCATTAACCATATCACATTTTAGTGATAAGTTAGAAGGAAATGTTAGTGTCCATGAATTAAATCAAATCAAATCAATAAATTATAGATGGTATTAAGGGGCCATGTTAGTGCCCATTCCATTTTTCAATAGACATTGTCATATTAAATTCATTAATAAATATAAATAAATGTAATATGGATGGACATGTTAGTTTCTATTCCACTTAACTAATCCATTACATAAATCCAAGGGATTTTCCGTTTCATACCACAGATCACATATATTACATTTCATCACCCCTTTCATTTATGAATTACAAGGAGATGAATATTATACTCAACCTATAATAAAAAAGGTACTCAATCAATGAATAGTGATTTAATTTATATTTAGCTCCAATTAATAAATGATTAGAGTAACTCACCACAAGGGTGGTGTAAAGGTGATTAACAAATAAACCCACCTCAGGTGTGGGCCAGGCTAAGGATGAGAACCTACAACCACACATATGGGTGTAATAAAATGTTTAAGTAATGATTTAATAATACTATTATAGGTTATATTAATTTAATTAGAAACAACTCGAATGTTCTTTCATTGTCCTAGTGATGCAATATACAAAAAAAGACATAAGGGAATGGTATATACCACATACATTTGTATGGTAATAGATTTATTGCTCAATATTAGCTTTTTATTATATTTGGAATGGTATAAATTGATGAAATAAGTGAAGGCCAGAATAAATAAAAAAATAGACCACATGGATTTATAGTTCAATATGGAATGATAAAAGAAGGAATGAATTAATAGGATTAAATATCATATAATTATAATTCCAACATGACATAGGGTGAGGGAAACACAGTCTGATTTATGGAGATACCTAAATTACTATATTTATGTGGGTAGAGGAGCTTCTAATCATGATTTATTAATGTTTATATTATTTTAGGGGAAAGTGAGTGAAATTAGTTTTAATTAAGGAAGGATAGAATTGAAAATTTATCCAAATTTTAATGTGTGCATAGTTTAGCTATAGTTTGTCCAAACCTAACACCAACCATGTGGGGTCACTGCCTATCTGGAACTACCCATGATGACTGTGTACATATTTTGGAAAACCATGTGTATCCCAGGATGATCCCCTATACAGTTTAAATGAAAATAATTACATGATCATGTGGACTACCTTTCATTATTTATAAAATGTGATTATCCTCTTACAAGACCACACAATTTAGTTCCACGGTCAGTACTAAGAATGATCCAACCATGATCCAATTGGTGTTTCTCTAAAAACTAGAGCATCAGGCTCTGAACAAGCCCCATAGGCTATTGAATCTTTCCTTCAACCATTTATCACTTCTATTATAGGTAACCAAAATTTATAGAGAAATATAAATGGATCACACCACATTGGAAAATTCCGTATATTAAACTTTTGATTCAATCTTTAACAAATTTGTAATGGGTTTTCTTGAATGATGTTCTTTTCATCTGTTATATTTATTCATCATAAATATTGGTTTTTTAAGATGGCTATTTTTTGTTCTATAATGATGAGATAACTTTCTATTCTTTTTTAGGGAATTAAATTTATATATTTATTTTATTCTAAAATTCGATGATATTAAGAATAATCCAATTCCCTCTCAATTAACTCATTTTTATTCATATAAAAATTCACACTTCCCACTAATGGTCTACTTTATAATTTTAAATCTGAATAAATTTTAAATCTTATAGTATTTAAATTATAGTTTATATCTTTTCAAATAGAGGATTTATCACTCAGTTTATGATGTTAGTTCCAATGAAGGTACTTTTAATATATTAAAAACAATTTCTCGTTCTTGGTGTTACATTTATCTTCCAAACCATATTTTGTACGGAAAACTAATATATAATTATAAAGGATCAATTATTTAGATTAATATTTATTTTGGTGATTTAAAATAAATTTCATGTTACCCAATTTATGTTTTTATTTTATTAATTATTTCACCTATTTAAGATATTGTTATGGGATTTTTTCTAAAGGCTCATTTTCTTGGTTCTTCTTAAATTTTACAATTTAAAATATCAAATTCCTTTGGTGTTATGTTTCAATAATCATCCTATAATTTTCTTATTTTAATACTCCTTATTGTTGGTTGAAATTTATTTAATTAATAAATATATTTCATGAAGGTATTTTATGTGATATATTTTAGAGATTTTATGAACCCTTTTTTATTTCTATGGGTACATTATAATATAATGAATGATTAATATCATATGCAACACAAATGTATGGATTATGGTGGGGTTCAATATTTACTTCCAATTCATTGTTTATTTATTTATATCTCATGAGATAAAAATATAAATTTAAGACATTGTGCTCCCTCCAAACAAGATGTGTGGGAATGTTATGTTTTCACAATAAGAAACGTGGAATATTTCTTTTGTTCGCACTATTATTCATGGAAATATTCTATTGAAACATAAAGTGTGGGAGTGATTGAATTTTTTCACAAGGTTATAATTTCTTTATTTTTATGTTATAAAAATAAATCATTATTATGTTATGTTTCCATGACATGCCAAATATTTATTTTATATAGCATTTATGAAGCTCCATAACATACCTTTTTTTATATCACATGATTATTCCATGATATATATTTTTAAATATATATTACATGTACTTACATTATTTCTTGTTGAAAATTGAGATTCTTACCTGTTATTTTAATAAGATATTTCACCCCTTATGATGTTTATGCATATTATTATTATCCATCCTTTGATGTAATGTTGAAAAGTTCCATCTTACTAATCATTTTAGAATAAAATTTTATTATATTTTCATTCCAAAGGTATTTAGTTCCATTATAACATTATATGAATCTAGAAGGGGTTCTAAATTTGTTTGATTATACAAAAATGTTTCCATGAATGATAAAATGCATTTCTTATTTAGCCATTTTTCAGAGAAAATAAACATTATATCCTTTGGACATTGAATTTATTTTTACATATGAAATGTTTTTATTATGGAAACAATGTAAAATATTTATATTTTTAGCTTGGGTCATCTCAATTGGAATTAATGTACTTTTTTAGAGTATGTGAATCTAGAATCAAATTTAGGAGGGTTCTTTTGAGGATCCCCAATTAGTAAAAAATAAACAGTTAATTATTTTTAGGATTAGTTTAGTAATTTTAATTGATAATTCTAGTTATATTGTGTATTGGGATGGAAAAATATTAATAAATACCCTAATTATAAATATATATATACGATAACATCCTGATATTTTGGTAACGTTTAGATTGTGTGGATTTCTTGAAACTTATATCTCTATCTAGATAATAAATTCTGATGAGGCTCTGGATCCAATGCACCTTGGGGTTGTAATAAAAAAAATCACATCTTCAGTATTAACTCATATTGGGTATTAACTCAATCATCAATCAAATCAAAAAAAGTGACCTAGTTACAAGGTTATTATGACACTCTTGAGGGATATCCATCTTCTAATCCAGATTCACTTTATAAATCATTATAATGTAATTAATAATTTTTAGAGTATAAATATCGATCCTATTATGAAATAGATGGTGAATGGGAAATATTATAGCAAAAAAAATTAGATATTAGAGTATATATGGCATTAATGATTTATATATTTAAATTTTATTGTATTATTTTTTTAAAATTTAATATTTTTATCATTAATAATTTTTTATTAATTAAAATTAACCGGTTAAGGAAAAACCAAGATAATTATGGGTTTCAAAGACATTGAAGAGATTGAACTAATGAATAAAATAACATGATAAAATTCCATGTGAGAAATATTATTACTGTACCAAAATATTTTTTTTAAAATTATGATTAACAATTTGAACATTGATTAATTTAAATACCAAAAAAATAATTTGATGATTATGTTTCATTGATGTTTGGGTGACAAATATGATGAATAAAAGAAGATTCAATTTCAGACATGCCATAAATGGGTGAAGAAGCACCTCTGGCATGTCTCAATAGAAATTGAAGATGTTTTATATGTGGAAAATTGGGGATTATAGAAAATAATTTCCAAATAAAATTATAAATTTATGATAACATGATGAAACAAAATAATTCTCATCCTAAGGAACCACTAATAACTAAATGTTTTAAATATGGGAACTAGGTAATAATCTATCTCAATGACCTATAAAAATGGATAATAAAATGTAATAAACTTAGTCAATATCTTATAACATTAAAACATCATGGAGCTTGCACAATGAATACCTTTGAAGTGGATTATGATTTTTATGTTATGATTATCCTCTACTATAGAGTTATGGATATCCCATTTGATTTTGATTATATAAACTTTTTTTATATCTTCTAATTTTTATATGATCATAAAATAACAACCTCAATGAATTTATTATTAAATAAAACATGTAAATATTATATTTATTGATCTATGGATAAAGAATTTTGTAAATTTTTATTTTATAATTCTATTATTAAATAAATTTATTTTGATATTGGAATTGGATTGGTTTTTTCTACAAGGGATAAATTATTTCATATTATAGAAAAAACATTTATATTAACATATGATCATATATCAATCAAAAGATGATTATGAACACTGTTTAGGAAAAAATTAATGTGGGTCTTAGAATTGAATAAAGATAGACTCTTTACGAAAATTGATGGATAAAAAATCAATATTAGTTATCATACTGTTCTATGGAAAAATATATGTTCCCTATGTTTTCATTGTTGATATATCCCATGGAATTATTTTTGAGACATTTATTTCTATTATACATCCTTATCAATTTTCATTAGTGTGTAAATATTAAAATTTCAAGGATATAAATTATTTAACGGGGGAGAATGTACGTGCCTAGGATTTCATTATAAATTTCTATATTAATTAAATAAAATGAATAATATTTTTCTGCACACAAAAAACTGAAATGAATCTTTAATAATTATAAATAACATTATTAAATTTAAGCCTCATAATATAGCCATTATATTAGTTGGTATAAATAAAAGTAACTAGATAATTATATATAATAAGAATGGATTTAAGTAGCATATGATTTCCTTATAAGTCTTTTTTACATTATAATGGGAATTTGGTAGCATGAGTAGGGTTTTCCCTTTAATATTGCCAATTTTTTTTGAAACTTATGGTATGAGTGAAGTCATTTGGTGGAGTTAAATCTTGTGGAAATTTCAAGAAAATCCTTTCAAGATGATCCAACAACCCTGAATACCAATAGGAAATACATTATTCATAGATCTTTTGAGGAGATATTGAGTGGTTATCTACATAAACATTTTAATAATAAAATTTTGAAATTACAATTTTAAAAAGTAATTTATATATCACATATATTTTATGAATTACAAATTTTATCTTTTTAAATAAATCTAAAATACCTTTTTAATAATAATACATTGAGAAAATTAAATTCTCAAGAATAAAAAAATAAGACAATTTTATTCCTAAAAATATATAGTTTTTAAAACTTGATCTTTAGATTCCATTATTTTTTATTTAAATAAAATAAATTATCTTATAATGATTAAATATATTTTTATATGAATAATATATTAACATAAATTAGATATTAATAATAAATAAGAATAAGAACAATTAATGTTTATATTGTCATATTACTATAAAAAAATTTCCTCGTACTTCATATTTATATATAAAAGTTAAATTCCAAAATTTTATAATTTTAATTTTAAAATTTGATAATTATTTTGGAAATCAGTAAAAAAATATTATTATAGGATAATTTTTTTCCTTTATCAAAAATATTAATTTTAGTTGAAATATACTAAATACTGATTTTTACAAATACCATGAATTTTATGTTATCATTTTTAAATAAAATGATATAAAAATATAATAAAATTTTCTTATAAAAAATATATTTAAAATAATTTGTAGAATTATATATTTTCAAATTATTTTATCCTATTTACAAACTTATATTTGAAACATTATAACATGATGTTATATTTTTCAATAATAAAATTTATGAATTGAACAGTTACAATTATTTATCACTTTTAGAAATTTCATATTTTTATTTTTTAAAAAATTGGAATAAGAATATAGAAATTATAAAATATATGGAATTTAATATTTTTTTATAAAAATTGGTTATCGAGGTTTAAAAAATAGTTACCTTGGTAAAATCAAATAATGGGAAAATTATAAATTGACAGCAAAATTACAATATACCTTAAAACTATATCCCATTGTTTGGTGGATAAAAGATAGATCATCAGATAATCATCTACTATCCATTTATTTTCACATTTGGAGTAAACAACCTTTTAAAATTACATGAAATTAATATAATGTTATGAACATATAAAAAAATTCTACTCTCATTACTTATATTCAATGAATTAAACTACCCATTTATATAAACTAAAAATTCAAATTCCCCATAAATATATGCATTATATTCATTAAAAATAATTATATTCCTCTAAACTGGTAATTTTTTATAAAAGATATCATAATTTCTTTATTTCCATGAAGTAATTCAAGATAATGTTATGATTCTCAACAAAAGTACTACTCCATTTCATATTTTTCTTCTTCTCTACCTTTGTTATAAAAAAATATTACAAAAATTATCACATTAAGAAAATAAAAGTATAAATATATTGATGTATTTTATGTTTATTGGAAATAAAATATCATCCATTCATCCTTTTACCTTCAATAACTAAAATCTTAGTCATACATATATGCAACCTACAATGTTAATGAACTATAGGTTTTTTGTTTCATTACAGTCTTACATGGAAGGTTAAAAAATGTTATTTAATAAACTAATAAGTTATCTAAATGATTATTATTATTTTTATTTGATAAATCATTTCTTACCCTTGTACCATTATATGAAAAAATTTAAATTTATATGGGATTATGTATGAAGTACCACATCCACGAATTGATGTATTTCATTTTTTATTTATCCAGCATTAAAATATTTATTTATATCTCATAAAATCCAGTTCAACAATAAGAAACATATAAATAATATCATTAATCTTTTTTAACAATGATAATACTTAAAAATAATAACTTTATTATCAATATTTTCCCATATATTATTTCATGTTCTTGTTTAGATTATGTTTACCACCTATATTAACAATGCCAAAAATTTTAGTCATTGATGACTTAAAAAAAGAAATGTATTTACTTAAAATTAATGAAGAAATAATATTTTGAATTATGGTTATGGTATGTTTGTATTAATATTCAACTCATTTTCAAATAATAAACTTCTCTTTTTCAATAATTATAGAAACCAACTCTACACGGAACACCAGTTAACGAATCTTGAATAAAATAATCATAGAATTAAAATAGATATTTATAAATAATTTTAAATAACATACTATAGTACCATGCATATAATATTTATGATGAGGATTTTACTAATTAATTAGAATCACTATCGATACCGTAAATCAAGTGTGATATAACCAAAATCAATAACTTCCTATGATGAAAATCAACTTTAATAAATAATGGAAAAAACTATAAAAACTAGTTGATGAATAATAAATGATTTAAATAAAATAAAATAAATGGTTTTATATATGATCAATTTTAAAAAATTAGTGATTAATATAGTAATTTTAATGATATATAATATTAAAAGACATTTTTGTTATTCGATAGTAAAGACAAGGGTGTGCCTAAACTCAATAACCATTTGTTGAGTTCTAATGATTCATTCTAAAAATAAACATTATATTTATTTGTAGATTATACCCTATGTTATTGTTGTAATTTATTCATTTTTTATAGTTACCTACCCTAATATCTCATAAAATACATTTAAATTGAATCTTATGTTTAAAATATAATGTTTTAAGGGTTTTTGTTTTGATTTTTCTTTCATTGAGGCATTTTTTTCATTTTGTGAACCTATTTTAAATTTTTATGCTTTATGTACCACATAAGGTTTTATTTTATATTTTCAATTACCCATTGATGGATTTAAATTTATTTTAATGAACACATCCTTCTAATACTTTTGATTAAATTATTATCAAATTGGTAATTAGGTTTCCTAACTCTACATCTTTTGTTGAGTCATAATGATTACACTTTGAGTATTGTCTTACAAGATGAGTTTTTTCTATTATATGATTATATTAAAATTATTTAACACTTTATTTTATAATTAATTCTATTTATTAATTTCTCTCTTCATAAAATTTAATGATGTTTAGTATAATTACCAGTCCCCCATTATGGTCACTTTTTATTACATATCAATATTCACTCTTCCCGCTAAGAATATAAATTATTTTCTTGAAATAAAAATACATTATATATATATTATTAAAATTAATCTTTAAATATCATCAAAATGATATATTTTTTATACTATATATGATTTGAGATTCAAAATTTGTAATTTAAAAACATTAATATGAATTTTCCTTTAAAGTTTTTATTTTTATCGTCAACTGAACATTTTTGATGGGAGAAAATTAATTCATTGACAAGGATTTATTATATTGATTTATTTTAAAAGTGTTTTTTTTAAAAAATCATACAAACCGCTTGAAGATGATTTTTGAATGTGATTCACAATTTCATCTATTCACAAAAATATTATGCATTGATTTCCAAAAGCTCATTTTCATGGTTTTTATTTTATTATCCACATTAAAATACATAAATTAGAAGGAGTTATGTTTTATGAATAATAATATAAATTTATCTATGAAGTAATCCTGATGTATGGTTATACTTTTTGGTATCAAATGATTTTTTTGATGATATTTTACGTGATACTATTTCAAAGGTGTTATGAAACCCATTTTATTTCCTATGGTTATTTACGATATGAGGAATAATTTATTTAAATTGAATCACATATGCATGGATTATTGATTTTATGGGTCCTATACTAGTCTCCAATTCTTTTGTTAAGGTTATAAATCTCATTTAATAATAATGTTATATGGGGAATTTATGATTGATAACGACATGAATCCTAAATTGATTTTACACAAAAGGAAGAATAGAAACTGTGTTTTTTTACATCAAGACGTGTGTAAATTTTTGTGTTATAAAATTAATGTATTTTATAGAATAATTTCTCACTCAATGTTAAAAATTTCCTATAATTATGATAGTGACATATACCTTATTATCCCATGTTTCAAAAACATGACAAATTTATTTTATATGCTTATGGTTATGAGACATGGATTTTGTTTATCATATCACAATATTAAAACCATTATACATGTTTGTTCATTTGAAATTACAAGTAATTACATAATTACTTATAGAAAAATAATAATTTTCAATATTTATTTTATAATTTATTTCTCTCCTACCCATGTTTATGTATATGATTTTGATCTAAACCTTAATGGTATAATGATAGTTATAACCTTAATAAAAATTTTATATTTCTACTTTCTTATGTTTTACAAAACATGGTTATTAATATGAGTATATATTATGAAGAGTATATAAGGAGGTCAATTATGGTTTGATTATGTAGAAATGTTCACATTTATGTTATAATAAGATTCTTGTATTTCTAACCTTCAAAGACACTCAACATTCTGTCATTGGGACTTTGAATTTATTTCTGGGAAATAATGTTTATCTTATAGAAATTATTCAAAAATGTGATACATTTTGAAAGGTTTTTCTCACATGCTATTAAATCCTATATTTAGAGTTCGTTTTTTCATTCGACATGTGAGTATGGGTCTAGGAAACCTTATCGAATCCATTTGGTAATATTTATTTTCTAGATAAATTAAATTGGAATAAACTACTAAGGTTAATACATTGTAAGGGTGATTTTATGGGTGATTTCAAGAGTGATAAAAATATTATTTCTCATATTACATTCATGGTTATTATTTTTCTTTTATGTATTCTCGTGATATATTTTTATGAAATTTATAATTTAAGAATTTGAAAAGTATATAATTTACATATTAATGGTTTATGATTATTGAATCAACTATTTCACACTATTTTATTAGTGTATGGTTCCAAAATTCATTATTTAATTATGATTTATGATCAATGTTTCATTGGGTATGATTTATGAAACAATATGAGATGTTAAATTATATTCTTTTTAAATAAATTTAATCTCTTTGATAGCTTACGGTACATGCAACCCCAAGTCCAAACGAATCGACTATATTGTACTCTTACAACCTATAATTTAAATTATAAGGTATGAATATGAAGAAATTAAATGTAAAAATTTTATGTTATTTCAAATTCATTAAATAAATTATTTGGATATCAAATTTTTAGAAATGAAAATAAAAACCAT
Organism: Viscum album; assembly: GCA_963277665.1. Taxonomy (NCBI): domain Eukaryota; kingdom Viridiplantae; phylum Streptophyta; class Magnoliopsida; order Santalales; family Viscaceae; genus Viscum; species Viscum album. The sequence goes on along the minus strand of OY728143.1, from coordinate 1,185,469,775 downwards.
TTTAATTAAACAATATTTGTTTTCTAAAAATATATTCTTATATATGTAATGTGTTTTAATCATAATAAATTAAATTAAACCATATTAGTAAATGTTTATTTTTATAATTTTAATATTACTTAATAAATAACATGTTTTATCATTAATATTTTACCTTTTCCAAGAATGTGATAATAATAAATCCAAATTTCTTCTTAAAAAATATATTTTTATAAAAATCTATTTCAATGTTTTTTACATTCTCATTTTAAAAATAATATTTGAAAATTTAAGAACCTTTATTTCAAAAAATTATCATCTTTTTTAAAAATTAAATTTATGATAATCTTAGAGTTTTTTTCTAATTATTTTATGAATTTTTTTTTTCGAAGAACAGTAAAAAATACCAATTTTTATAGAAATTACCTTCTCATTTAATGCATTTAAAAAGTTACATTTTTTTTTAAAATTATATTTAATGAAAAATTACTTAAATTACTTTATAATAAATTTATATCATTATAAAAAATTCTATAGAAAATTTTTACATAATAACATTTTTTTACTTCAGAAAACATTTCTTTGCAATGTCGAATTTTAATCATGCTTACAGGTTGAATTTTATATTAAATTATATGAATCTTGTGAATTGAATTTGGTAAAATGAATTGAATATTTTTCATCCAAATAATTAGTTTTATATAGTGTGGTAATGATAATATTTGATCATTATAAATAGTAAAAAAATTAAAATTAATTATCATGGTTATGATTAAAATAATGTTTTGCGTGTTATATGTGCCTATGTTAAAATTAGTTCCCAAAAATTACGTGTATTATTTGATAAATTCAATTTCATATTTAGAATAATTTTTTAAAATTATTTAATAATACTTATTTATTTTTAGGTTTAAATGAAAAATTTACTATGTAAATAAAAAAATAGTGATGGTAGGGAAGGGTAAAATTGTAAATGTAAGTAACTATGTATGTTAGGGGAATAACATTTTTAAAACATGTTTACCTTTTGTGTTGGAGGTTTTTATAAAACATATATTCCATTAAATACATTATTCATTAATTTTTTAGGATCTTGATTTACGTGTAACTTCCCATTATTGAATAGTTCTTGTTATTTAGAGAAATGTCACACCACATAAATTATAAAATGGAATATCCTCCTCTTATTTATTCCCACAAATTAATCCCTTTAACATGGAAAACACCCTACCACAATTTACCCCAAAAATTATTTTAAACATTTCATAGATTTTTTCCTCCCAATTACCAATATTAGGGTCCTAAATAAGAGATCCAAAGGTGGGTTTTCTAAGAAGAGGTAATTTTCTTCGCCAACCTCTTTTTTTTAATTTTCTCTTTATGCATTCATGGATATATTAATAATTTCAATATAAAAACCCAATATATAAAATATAATTAGATTCTTATATGTTGACTTAAAAACATATATCTGTCTCCTCTTCCATTAAATGGGAAACAAAACTATCAATCATATATACAGTAGACACTCATCTTGCTGACTAATGTAATTCGCCTCCTATCCCCACCTCTAAATGATATATATAATTATAGAATTAATATATATATATATATATTTATGAAATAATTATACTGCTTTAATAATAATATTACATATAGCTTATTACATTCCAAATCATTGAAAAAGATAACATCGCTCAAGTGTATGTGTGGACTACCGACTCTATGAAGTGATGTGATTCATTTTTATTTTTCATTTTCACAAGGATTGTAATAATAATTTAAATATCAGAAAAAAATTATGTATATAATATAGAAAAAATAACTAATTGAAGTTGAATTATTATTTTAATTTCATTCATTCTATCCATCAACAAATTAAAACACTGATCATGTGTATGTAAAACCTATCAATTCCATGAACAATGTGAGTCATTTTTCTATTTCAAACATTTATGGAGTATTCTATATACATATATAATGAATATATAATATAATTAAATAATTCTTAACATTTTTTAGATTATTTAACCATGATAAAATTAGATGAACTAAAACTACCAAACCACAATATTCATGTAAAATGAAGCAGTTATTACCCTAGATAGTGATTTTAACAAAAAATATTAATAAACAGGTGATAACATATTATATGTAAATAATAAAAGTTATTATATATATTATTATAATTTTAGGATAGATTTATAATAAGTATATACTTATTATACAATAGTTTTAAACATATACAATGGAGATCAGACATGAGTTAAGGGATACCGTCTCAATTTCCTTTCACTGAGGCATATATTATTGTTATGAACCAATTTATTTTATATGGTGTATACACTAACCATTTTACATGTTATATCATGAATTGTTAATCAGAAATTTTCTTTTTTGTTTCAATTAATATTATTTAATCTAAGGTTATTTGACAAGAAAGTAATTAGTTTGTAAGGGTTTTATAATGAAATTTTCTTTTATTGTGTTAAATTACTTATTCATTGTATTTTATTTTAAAATATTATTTTTTAATATATTTTAATTTTTTTGTTGTATTTCTAATTTTTTGTATGTATTTTCATTTGATAAACATAAAAAAGTCATTTATTAATTCACATTTTAATGAAATGGTATTTGTAAGATATTTCATATAAATGTCTACTCCAATGGGAGATATTTGGAATTATACACCTATTTATTTTTAGGAGATATACCTACTACCCCATTGATATTTTATTTCATGAATATATTTATATTTTTGTTATTTAATGTTTCAATTGATGTTTTTTTCAAGGTGACTATGATTCAGATGTTATGAATGTAATAATGGATTATGTTTCAATCTCTTTTTAATCGAGATTCATTATTCTTGAATTCCCATTTAAGTAAATTAATTAATCATTATATAATAAAAAAATTTAATTTTTTATACTCTAATATTCTTAATTTATCAGTTAATAGTTCCATTTCCCTCTATATTGTAATTAAAATGGTTGCTAATTTTTTATAATAAATTCCAACATAATTTATCTTTTTTGTTGAAAATTATTTTCTTTAATATCCTTGTTTTATATTTTATAAAATAATGACATTAATATTATTATATTAATGATTAATGTAATTCTTACTCACTTTTAACTTTTTAAAAATAAATTTAAAAGAAAAATTCTTGTTTTTTTTGTATAACGTACTTTTTAATTTTTTTATTAAAAATGTTAAAGGAATATTTTTTTTCAACACAATAAGCATAATTTTTTTCCCACCTTCATGAAATAACTTTACATTGAATAATTATTTATATATTAATTTTTTTCTGAGATTTTATTCCAAATAATCTAGAAATATGGAGTTCTTAAAAGCGATTTTTAATGTCAAAACGTTATTTTTCTCAATAATGTTTTGGTGACTATATTATTGTAATTGTATTCACAAATGTTAAAAACCATTTATTTCACTTATACTATAGAAGAATTATATTTAAATTATACCATCCTTATTTTATCTCTGTATGGTTTATGAACATTTCTACGAGAGAAAATATTGACATTCACTTTCATAGATTGTTTTGCAGTCATTAAATTTATCTTCAGATATTAAATTTCTTATGATCATTAGAAAATAAATTTCCATTGAATATCCATTTTATTAATCATGGATATCCTAATTTCATTATCAAAATATCATTTAAACATATACTATTTTACTATAAATGTTATTTTATTGAAAATGAAAAAACCTTGAAAAATATGTATTCTTTACACCATTCAACAAATATTTGTTGATTAGTAATTTCATTTATGAATTGAATTGATCATTTAATATAATAGGAATTAATTAGACATTTAGGGATGGGTGGGTACTGGTTATAAATAGACCTTAATTAATTGACAGGTCTTATGAGTCAAATAAATAAGTTTCCATTAAATAAATTTTTGGTGTATACCTACCCATCAATTAAACTCTCTTGGGAAAAGGTCTTGATTGTATAGATATCATAATATTTGAAATCATGACTTCTAATATTAATAATTTTGTTAATTAATATTTCTTTTAATGATTTCCATGTATTTATTTAGCTAGTTATGATATCCATGGATTATCATCAAGTTCATTTGATTAATTATATAGCATTATAATATTATCATTTATTCCTGGAATACTAATTTTTTCTCATGTTATTATTTAAATTTATTTATTATTTATATATTTATGTTTCCATATTGATTATTATTTATTTATTCCCCATAACTTTCACTATTAGAGTACCCTTAGTGATCATCTAAGCTAACCCATTTATTATGTTTCTTTTCCCCAAGATGATATAAAATGATTTATGAATGATAAGTAGGGATACACTAATGGGAATAATGGTTCTAAAAAAATAATTCTTATGTTGTATTTTATGTTTTCCAATGTAATGTGTATTTTATGTATTTATATTGTTTTCCATGACTACTAAACTATTCAATCATGTATTATGTAATTACTTGTATGTAGAAATATTATAATAAATTAATCACTATATATTTTCTATCGTGGTTGATATCTTTACATTTTCATTATGACTTATTCATGTAGATTGATTAGAAAATCCAGAAAACATGTTTATATAATGCACAAATATGATATTTTATCAATAATGTTTACCTTTATCGAGTTTTATATATCACCGTTATTATGTCCCGTTACCCATGTTATGAAAAATGATGTTACATATGATAATTCTTGAGGGGTATCATGTGTGGGGAATTTTTTATGAGATTTTGGAGGCTTATTCTCAAATAATATATTCTCCATATTGTGTTGTAAATTCCAATTGCATTATTATGATATGGATTTTTTTAGTTAAATTTATTTTCAGGATTCTCTAAAAATATATTCCTAAAAGGATTTTTGGTAAGTATGTGATTCGATAATTGATATTGAAATTTTAATTATAGATTATTTTGGTTCTCTTTAATTGGTATTTATTAGAGCATGTAAAAAAATAAGTTATTAGAACTGCAACTAGGTGTGAAAGTATCTAGAATTAAAAATTGTACATCCATGACACAGTTATCATAAATAAACATAGGTGATTCCTACTATTATGAAAGACATAAATATTGATTATCTCCATAAATAAAAATAATTTATATAGAAAAAAATAAAACATTAAAACTTGATATGTTTCTTTTTTTACAATACAGAAGGAATGATTTTTGGAATTATAAACTGAAATAAAGTTAAGGAAGATGATGTATCATGATTAAATATAGGATTTATCATAGATTTATGAATGTAGGACGTGAATGAGGATATTGGGAATGAGTGAGTTTTGATGTTATTGAATTATGTGAATTTTACTCATTTATTTTTATTTAATATAGAAGCCATTTTTGAAGAAAAAACTTGTTATTAAGAGAAATCCATTTCAATCTAGTATAATTTCATTACATGAGGACAAAAAAATAAGTATGGGGAGGAAGTGATTGATGAAAATAGTTCAGGGACTTTCATTATCAGTTTATTCATTTAATTCCCTCACACATGTTTTTTATGTGTATTCAATGTTTCTTTTATTATAAAACATAATTAATGATGATATGTCTAATTTTTTCCAATTTAAGAATTTTATGAACATAATTCAAGCCTGACTCCCTATACCCCATAGGCTACCAACTAGTAGTGAGGGGCCAATTATGATATGTAAAGGAGAATATACCCTCAAGATCATAGTGTTACAATGGTGTAACCATAGTGAATTAACTTATAGTAGAAAAAATTAAAAAATATTACTAGAAGTGGAAGAATAAATATAATAACTAAATGATGATGGACAACAAAAATATACAACTGGCTATTTATGAATGACTATGTGATGCTAAATTATAAATAAGGAATCATACACTATGAAATATGATACAATACAATAAAAATAAATTAAATATAGAAAAAATGACCAAATGATAGTCTCCACAATGTTCCTGAGTACCAACTCAGCCTTGTGATCCTTACTCCCATCTGCAATATTAGCATAAAAAGAAACCATGAAAGGACTTACAAACATGAATATATTATTGGGTATAATTATGTAATGGTAGAATATGCAGGGTCTGAGATATACATAGTAGTCCACCACAAATAGTGTCTTAATATTAAACCTATTCACTCATATAAAATATGTAGTGTTCTTGTATATCAAAAATAAATTGGTAATTGAAAATAAAATAAATAACCAAGTCATGCTTTGGTTCCTCAAGACCACTTTGCCCGACCACAATAAATTCAGCCTAAGCCATAATTTTCTGAAACAACGGAAATAGTAAAAGTGAGGTAATGAAGGGTGATAGTGGAAACTAGTATGAAACATGTAATATGAGATGGACCAAACCAATTTTTTTTTTATTTTTTTGAATGATGGTTTCCATACAAAAAATGAACATATATAATTTTCATTTTCTATTAGAGTAACTACATATTTTACAAAAGTGGAAACTTTGTCCCATCAAATTTGAATATTACAAAGTACCCATGTATCACACCGGAAGCCTGAAAACACTCAGTACTGATGTATCCCTGAAAGGCCATGAAAATATCACTCATAACCTAATGTGAGGTAATGAACTATAATCCCTTACCTGGTATCTCACATTGGGGATGAAGCTCACTCATGGCTTGGAACAACCATCTAGCCAATGAGTTGATCCATGGTGTATCCCCTTGAGAACTAGTATCTTACATAGTGATGTAAAAAGAGCACACAATGATCCCATCTTGGAATACTAGTATCTCCACAAGTGCATACAAAAACCATCATTGAATCATACCACATGCACAATGAACACGTCATTGAAATTCTTTGAATATAAACCCATGTATCACTCATTAATTTTAAAGGTCATTTAATTAATTAAACTAACAATGGAAGGGTCCATTCTTGTAAGATTTTTTAGGATGAATCAATGAAACATTAAAAAATACCACAACTATTTTCTATTACATTAGAAAAAAAGGTTCCACGTACATAGATATGAAAAATTACTTCTAAAAACAAATATATTATAATGGCCATCACATTTGATAATAAATCAAATCAAGTAATAACACATATAAAATTTCCCAATTATAGACCATACACATCAAATGAGGTATTTTATTAGATAATATGAAATTACTAAAAAACTATTTTTTTATTTTAACTAATTCAATTTCATCATAATCCAATTCGAAACAAATTTTGATGGTAGTTTAATGTACCAATAATCTTAGTCAAAAATATAATTAATCATCACGCCCAAAGGGATGTCTTATGCATAAGGAATAAAACATTAAATATGAATTATTTAACAATATTACCCTAATAGCATGGATAATATGAGTTCATAACCTCCAAACACATCAATAAAGTTGAAAAAAATGACACGGGAAGATAATCAATCTAATTCAAAGAAATTTATTATTTTCAAGTGAGAATGGGAAATTATTGCGTGTAACATAATGAGGAAATTTCTAAAATTGGAAAAACATAAGGGGAAAATTTATATACCACCTACCTTATACCATGGAGGACTCACATTTCGAAAACCAAGGATTAATCTGGTTCGTTTCAAGAGATAATGAAGAAACATACATCCACCATGAAAGTAGGGAAAATGATCACACATAAAAATAAAACAGCGGGAGAGAAGATAAATTAAGAAATAAATCAAATTAAATGTGGAGCTTCCTAAGGGGTATTCATAGGAAATTATGGTTCTCAAATCCTATAATAGATTATAGAGATATCATGATCCCTTAGTCAGGGAGGAGTAGGAATCCACGACTCCAAGAAGATATCCCCATGCGGTTGGAGGATTTGAATGAAAGATTAATAGAGGAATTAGTCTCATTAAAGAGAAAATGTAAATTTCACCCCCTAAATAGGATAGAATAGTTTGGATGCATGTTTTGGACAAGCCATGCATCAACTGTATACAATACCAGGACCCAAGATCATAGACCACATGATTAGCTCGTACGGTTGGTCAAAATGTTTGCCTAAATCATGATTAATAACAAGTTATTGGAACTAATAATATAGGATATGTTTATGGATATGGTAAATTGTGCCCAATACAAGTGACATTATTTGGGCCTTTGGTCAGGATGCATGGTTGTTATTGGCAGCCACATGGTTTCATAAAAACTGTGTTCTCCTATTAGTTCATCCAGACATGAGGTTTTGGATCCTAATGCTCCAACAACATAACAGAACTCCAAAGGAACCTCTAGATCTATTAACAAATCTAAGAAGCATCACATTAAAGTGTTCCAAATCTCTTAATTCCATTCTGATGCTCAGTTAAAAAATCAGACTCTCCACCAAATAAATACATTTAAATTTCATTATAATTTAATTTGATAAAAAAACACGGGATTCTACAATCTCCAAACTTTCAAACCTCTCATCCCCAAGAAGCATTTGAAAAATGAAGAGACCATCAATCGACTTACTCAGGTTGGGGAGTCTTACTCAAATGTTCACATTCCATTTCCAAAGGATCAAATAACCTCTCAGTGTCACCATATCAAATTTTATAAGATCCGTAAATACTCAAGACAATTATTGTTTTTCAAAACCATAGTATTGTGATGGATCTGTCCCAATAACTTCAAATAAGAGACACTATATCTATATCCTCTCTTTAATAACCTAGGCAATGGTTCTTCCATGACATATTCAATAATATTATAGCCAATTCTAAATCATAGTATCTCTACTATAATAATTTCATTTCGAGACAATATTATATCAATTCAATGATGCTCATGACAGGAGACACAATTATAATAAAGGGTTGATTCTAAACCAACCATATTTAACAAAACTAGCGGGAGACAAGTCAAGCCACTAATAGATGACCATTTTCAATATGTTATTCTCAGACATCTAGAATATTTGAAAATAAAATATCAAATCCGTTAATCAAAGGTGACCTTTAATTTTAGAAAATCATAATCATCAATCCCATAACCATCTTCTGGTGATATATCTAGAGAAAACCCCATTTAACATGTCCTATCTCAAAATGAATGTAAATGTAACCCAATCATTCACAGGTGGAAAGATTTGAACAAATTATATATCTAAGATAGATTGGAGTTATAGGCTAAACATGAAGTCAATCTGGGGGTCCATGGAGATCATCTAAGAAAAAACATACCCCCTCTATTATAAGTGAGACACTGTTACAAATCTAAATACCCATGATTCAAGTACACTGACTGACCCCCCAAAAAAATCTGTATGGGTAATCAGGTTGAAAAAAACAGCTGGAATACATGAGTATTTCAAAGGTATTCTTACTTTGGAACCCATATATCACTTAGGACTAACCATGATTCTATAGGGAAACATTCTTCCAGAGTGTAATTTGATCAAAACTACCCAACAATTTTTAAAAACTATTAAAACATTATAACAAAATAAGACCAAAAATCCCTTAGTGTATCTTGATGATATCCAGATAGGGAACATGGTCATATTTAAGATGAGAGTACACTAAGAGGATTTAAGCAATCTTCAAAAATGACCCATGACACTTTCTCCATTATTTGGGTGAAGGGATCCGTAAATTTTCAAACCAACTTTTCCAAAAGAAAAAGGGAAGTACTATATAATCATTAAAGGTTAGATTCCATATAATAGTTGGATACTTCTACCAATGCACCTCCATCGGCTAATCAAAAATCCCTTGCAAAATAAAGAATCACATCACACCTAGAATCAACCACTAACGTCCCTTCTTGACGAAAGATGTTTATGGAGGTTTTATACCTAGAAAAACATTCACTATCCTACTGAATTGGAATAATTGACACATTACAGGTCCCACCAGTCAAAATGTTATTCAAAACAAAAATAAATATTTACAGATGATACTTCTAGGTTATGTTTTTTATACCTAGAAGAACATTCTCAACTAAATCTCATGTGATTATCTCCAAATTAAGAGTGTCCTTAGTTTTCAGATTCACCAAATAAGGGGACACATTCCATGAACACACTACATGGACCACTAAATACTGATCTTGGTTGTTGCTAATGTGATTTTAACAAGCATTAAACTAAAAATAAAGTGATAACAGGCTTCTCAAGAGTGCTAGATTACATTCGGATTATACATATTATTTAATTTTCTCATATGTCATGTCCATATGATCCATAAAATTTGGCTTCAAATCCATGATGTCTGACCATCATACCATACTCATGGTCCTATTATAACATCATTCCAATCATCAACATGAGTTTGATTTCATTGGATGCTCAGGTCACTCTACTCGGAAGGTGGATGACATTCTAAGATTAACAAATCCAAATTAAATGATTAACACTAAGCTCAAATGATTTTATTTACCATTTTAACAACTCAATGGTACCACATGTATAAACAGATTATACTCTGAGATCACTTGAGTGACAATAGATCCCATATATTATCGATAGTCTTAAAGGGAATATGCCTCCGAGCATCAGATGGATAAAAAAAAGATCAAACCTATATTCATATTACACCATATGGTTATTTACCTGACTACGGACGTATCAATTTTTCCATTAGAAAATAGGTATAAGAAGGTCAGTTCACAAGAACAACTTAGGAAACTATTCATGCCCATGGCATGTCTACCTACTATGACTGAGCATTTAATAATTCTCACACTTTGAGCAAGGGTCTAACAAATGCATGACAACCTATCAAAAAATAATTTTGTTTTAGAAACTAAGAGTCCTACATAGATAATGGAACCTGAATAAAACAACATGTCAACAAATAGATCACAAATCATAACAAGGTTTTACATTCTGATGGAACTACCTACCATGACTATCCCCTTATAGAATAAAAATATAAAGAGTTTAACTAAAATGAGTTCATGCCTATGAAAGATCACTAGGATTAAGAGATTATTATATTGATTCTATATAAATGAGTAGATACCTAAGAAAAATTCTACTGTTCCTATTTCAAGGAAGAAATAAATAACACATTCATATACCCCACACAAAGATAAATCCTTATAACACCTATAAATGTTCCTTTTAAAATAAATTAATGAAAAATCAAACGATTGTTTAAACATTTAAAAGGATCAATTAATACAAAAAAAAGAAATAACTACTAAAAATCTCTTTAAAAATGAATTATATAAAATCTATTCTTTCATGATTAGAATATTTATTATTTAAACCCTCTTTTTTACATATTTCATTTATTTATAAAAATTCACAATTATATATGTTTAAGAGAATTTCAAGTGAAATATATAAAGGAAAACAACCACTAGGATGAAATTAGAATTTTAATTAACCAAATCATTGTTCAAAAAATACTCATTAAGGATTAAAAGGTATCTTATTAATCAAAATGGTAATAGTAATCTAATAATACCAATAAGAGTGGGTAATTTAAATAACCATATTATTTTGCATAACATTTCCCCAAGGGGTTGTGTATTATGATATTTCAAAAGAAACGGAGACCTATACGGCTCCCATTAAGACAAATTATGTTCCACTAAAACAAATCTACCAATTTATGCATATTGGTTATAAAACACACTAGGGGTATTTTATAAGAAATATTCCCCAACTATCCAAATTAGATCAAGTTGTACCTTAATAAAATTATCTATGGGTCTTTATACAAAAATAAAAGTGTTTCAAACCCGTATAATGGAAACCCTTTCATTTAATGTCAAAACTTAAATCATTAATAGTCACAATAGTTTCTAAGTAGAAGGTTCATAATAAATTTTTTTGTTTTATGGGTCACCACCTCTCAAATTACAATGTTCCTATACACATTTCAAGCCGTGGGTAGTTCCCATCGAATAGCAACCATTTCATCTTGGATGAAATGAAATTTCAACATCATCAATATTTATATGAAAGAATTTAAATATATAAGGTGTATCTACTATAGATCGATTATATGGGTCACCTTGTTCTAATTCATAAATAGACTATGCACTATAAAAATTGGAAAAACTGGCTTCCATTTAATCAAAAACAATTTGTTTAGATTAAAATATGAAATTAAAAATATTTAACATTTATACACTAATATTTATGAATACAAGGAATGTCAATAAGATATTGATTATATGGGTCATTAGTTCCCAATTTATAAGGCACACATACACTATAAAAATAGAAAATTTAATCCTTTGTAATCACAACCAACATGTTTCATCCCATAGTAAAAAAATATAGAAGCAATAAAATGGAAAACAAGTTCCATTAAAAAGTCACCTAAACATGGTAAGAAAATAAACATGCTAAAATAATCAATAAGAATGAAAAAAATAAACTAAGAAGGTAAAAACTAATTACTCCATTGGAATTTCTAAAATAAAATATAAAAAAATTATATAAAACAAGAAAAGAACATACAAATATTTATAAACAAAACATAAAAATGTAATTTATATGGGATGGAATATGCCTAGAATTTGAATCCCAATGTTAATAAGAGGATTCATGTACTTCTACGTCATTTTCGTACCACGAAAATGGTAAATTTGAAAATATAACAAATTAGAATGTAGTTGAAAAATTTTCTATCACTCAAGGTGAATTACAATCAACTGTAATAACAGATAGCATGAAAAACTATCCCTGACCCAGCCACATGGACCATAACCCATACATGGGTTGATCAATCACAATAATGACTATTTAGAATGCACCAAAACATTCCAAGTCTCATGTCTACTAGCCCGAAACAATAATGAAAAAAATGAAAAGCACTCTAATACTAGTTTGTAATGTCCCAACTGACTGACTATAAAATCATTAGTCAGATAGGTTTCCACATGGTATAAAGTGTGCCTCTATTTATGATATAAGTTATTGAATAGAAGTGAGGGTCTAATGGTAGTATGGTAGGGATACTATACCCATAAGATCAGAGTGGAATGGTGGTGTAATAATAGTGAATCATCAGAAAGTAGTGGTAGAAGTAATAAAAGAAAAACAAATAGGGAGAATAAATATAATTACTAAATAAATATGGATAATGAAAATATACAACTAACCATACAAGAATTTACATGCCATACTTCCTAATAAAATAAGAATCATACCAAAGTTGATATGATATAATGCGATAAAAATAAATAAAAGAAAGATCAAATGATATATGGACAATCTCTATAGGAATCATGAGTACAAGCTCAGTTATATTCTCCTAACTCCTAGTAATATGTATAACAATACAAGAAATCAATGAAGGAACAATGAACAAGAAGATCTTCTCAATTTCCCTAGTTTAATGCAATCCCAAGAAGGGTGTGAGATATACTCAGTAGGCTACCACCAATTTTGTCTAAAGATTAAACCAGTTCTTGTATATAAAATATATGGTGTACATGTATATCAAAAATAAATTTGTAATGTGAAATAAAATAAAAAACCAAGACAGGCTTGGGTTCCTCAATAATACTTGGTTCAACTATACCAGCATCATCCTAAGTCTAAAATGTCTTAATTGAAGGAACCTGTATAAGTGTGGTAAGGGAGAGTGATAATGGAAAGTAGTATAAAATCAGTAATCTGAGATTGACTGACCCCATGATTGTAATCTGGATTGATGGAAGTGTCCCAGAGACATCAAATATAAATATATCAATAAGCTTTTCTATAGGAGTGACTAATGATTTTAAAAAGGTGGCATCATGGGCCTATCTAAGGTGACCATTATGAGGAACTCATGTATCACACCAAGAGCATGAAAACATTCACTACCGATGGTGTGTGTTTAATATGATCCATGAAAGGCCTCACCTGTATAACTCACGGCCAATTGTGCGACAATGACCCCTAATCCAATACCTGTTATCCCACATAGGGGAGAAAGTCTCACTCATGGTCTGGTACAACCATCTTAGTGATGAGCCTGTCCAAGGTGTCTCCCCTAGGGTACCTATATCATTCATAATGTGTTAGGTTGAACTCATGGTGAGACCATACTATTATAACAGTGTCTCCCCCTAGGGTATACACAAACCATCAATACAACTTATCACATTCACGATGATTCTGTATGTTTAATTATTTTAATGGAAACCAAAGTATCTCTCAAATAATTTATAAGTCATTTAATTAATTAAATTAACAGTACAAGGGGCTATGATAATACTCATTCCCTAGCGCAACATAAGGACACATTTAAAGGATTAAACCCATTTTCTATTTCATAATAAGATAAGGGGCCACCTACATATGTAATCAAGATCACATCTCAAAAAAATAATTTTTGAAGGCCATCACAATCGATCATAATGTCAAGCAAGTAATTGAACATTTAAAACATTCTAAATAATAACAGATCACCAAAACATTGTGGTTTTATTTGAAAAAATTCCATTGTTAGAAAATAATTTATTTCATATAATTTAATTAATTCAATTTTATTACATGGAAATTATCAACCCATTTCAATCATATTTTAATGTAGGAAACATCTCAATCGAAAATATGATTAATGAACACACCCAATGGGGTGGATTATGCATATGGAATATAAAATTCAACACAAGTTATTTAACAAACCTAACCTAAGGAGATGTATTGGATGAGTTCATGACCTCCAACCATATCTAGATGTTTCAAACCCATCATAAGGGAATATAAACAATCTAATTAAAAATATTTTTTCATTTTGAAGCGAAAATAGGTAAGTCCCCAATATGGAAAAACGATGACATTGTAGAAAATTATGAATCCTAATTTGAGATGCTATAGAACACAAAACTTTAACCATAGAGGAATCTCACATCCAACGTCCGAGGTTGATTCAGTCCGGCTCAAGAGAACACTAAGAAATGAAATTCCACCCTTAAAATAGTGAAAATAAGGCCACATAAATATAGTGTAGTGATAGAGAAGATAAATGAAGAATGAAAAAAATGATTGAAGATATTACCTATAAGAATATATAGGGACCAAATACACTTAGATCTAACAATTGGTGAGGGATATATTATGATCTCTAGGTAAGGGATGAGGAAGAACTGAAAATTCCAAGAAGAGATCCCCATATGACTAGAGAAGAATAAAGAAAAAAGAATATACTATTTACCATTATTAAGGTAAAATTCGAAATTTCACCCAAAAAACATGGTTTCACGGTTTGGACCCACAACTTGGCCAAAATGTATATCAAATATTTTCTATAGAACTGCCCATGACCATACATCAAACAGTTAGCTTTCATAGTTTGTCAAATCATTCACCTAAACAATGCAATTCTACTGGTTAATCAAAACTAAACATGTCGTCTAGGCCTACAATTTGGGTAAACCATGTGTAACCCATGTGACACCTTATGTGTCTATGGGTCAAGCTACCCAGTTATTTCTTGGGGACACATGGGTTCTAAAAAACCTTGTGCCCATATAAGCTCTTAATGACATGAGGTTTCAGATCCTATTGCTCTAAAAACAATATGGAACACATGGGGTACCCCTTAGGACCACAATAAAGCCTAAAACAAACACAATGATGTGTTACAACCCTATAAATTCTATTCCAAATCGAGGTTTAGAGTCAAGACCTTCCACAAAAAGAAAAAATTAAAATTCCTTGATAATTTCATCCAGTCAAGAAATACATGACACTACACTAATAAAGTCAAAATATTTCATTGAAATATAATTATGAATCATTTAATAGTAATATTTCTTCATTGGGACTACATATTTATATATTCCATTTAAGAAAACTTACAAATGGAATAACATATTTGGTTAATTCCAACCTGGTTCTCAATATAACATAATCATTATCCAATTCATTGGACATCTATATTAGGATCACCCATTATCAACAAAAATTAAAAGGACAATAACATTAAATAAATAAATAAAATATTTCATTTTCATTTGAAAAATACTAAAAATATACTTTTGTACCCACACAGAAAAAATTATTGTATACCCATATACCCCACTATTTCGATGAAGAATTTTGAAACATAAAATAACTTTAATAATATAAATGCGGGGTTTTATTTGAATAAATCATGGTAGATTATAAATTAAAAAAAACAAACAAACAATAGTTGTATTGGTGGGAATTTTTTTTGAAATTATATAAGTTAAAATAGAAAATGATTTTTCATTTTATAAATAATAAAAAATTTATTATAAATAATAAAAAATTATTCCTTTAAAAATTTAATAATGTAAAAAGAGACATAAAATTTATATTATACTTAATATATGTAAATATAAATACATCCATAAAATGATTTTTTGAAAATTTATATGGGGGAAATATTTTTAAAAATAAAATATTTAGAAAATTTAAAATGTAGTTTTAATGTAAAATGCCCCCCTTAGCATGAGTCCAAATTGCCACGTACATTATGTTGGATTACAAAAGTCATTCCAACATATCCATTTTATTTTCGGATATGATGATCTTAAGATCTATTCATACTTTTCTTATGTTTATTTAAGTGTGTTTGTCATATTTATTTCTTATTTAGTTCAATTATACTATAAATAAAAATGTTTTTGACGATTGTCGAAATTTTCCTAAGTTTAATAATTTAGATTTGTGAGTAATTTCTCTATTTGGATATTTGAATATGTTGAGAAATTGGCTATTTCCATTAGAAACATGATGGAAATACCATTGAAAATAGGCTATGTCACATAATTTTCTACGTGAATGTTGGATTTATAGTCAAATAGGCAACATAAATGAAACAACTACATGAATTAACTAAGTATAGATTAATCAACTTTGTAATTTGGATATATGGAATATTTTGTTATATAAGTCTAGTTGGGTACATCGATCACATTAGTTATGATATGTTTTATGTAAAAAAAAGCTACATGAAGAATGTCTATGTGGATAAACTCAGCTACATGAAATCAAATACATGGAATTTAGCTTTGCAGTGATCTAGAATCAACCATGTCATTATATAACTTGCATATTTATTGTTATAATATTACATTAATTTTAAATTAATTAATTATTTTCTTATCTATTTATGGTAAAATATATTTTGATAATGTTTGGAAGTTCTGAGAGAAGAAAATAAAACCAAATAATTTATTACTCATTGATTTTTTGAGGTTATTTTGAGAAAAGAAAATTTAAAAATTTAACCAGATAAGAAATTTTATGGGATATAATACTGTGAAAATGTATCTGGGAATATATACAATAATATTAAATCAAAAATAGAAACAATCACTTTCTATAAAAACTCTCAATCTTAAAGCCTTATGTATTTCTTCTCTGTACCACGAAACTCAAGAAAAGAATAATGTTATCTACAACCATATTATCATGATCAATATTACCCGATTTTAGATGTCACTTCATGAGATAATGTTAATTTACATTATTTCTCTTAGATAACTCTTCTCTTCTGTTAGTCCAATCTATCAAAGTTGTAATTCACCTTGTAATATTTCATTAATATCTTTTATTGATTTAAGTGATAAATCCTTCTACTGAGTGTTATGTTCTTATGTTATTGTAAATGCTTATAATATCATGGGAAAAGGGAATATATTTTTAGCATGTTATAAATTCTTTCAACCATTTGGTTATCCCCTTGGAAAATTTCATTTTCTCATGAAATCATTATACTCTAGGAGTTGAGAGTTAGTGGAGTGTACTATAAAATATCTATTCTGAACCCCACTATATATATTATATGTTTGATATTTTTTACTTATTTTATTTCCATTTATTTATTTTGGTAATAAATGATTAGAATGTATATTACCTTAACATGGGTGGTTTAATGTGGAGAAAATTTTATAAACTCAAATACTCCCACAATAGTCTATATATAGTTTTTCCTCGACCAAAAATAGGTATTAATAGTTTTGGAATTAGAGTTTTTAAATCTAAATGGTAAAATTATCAATGATTATCTTTGAATAGATAATATGGATGAAAATATACCAGGTAATTCTATGGGTAAATCTACCTATATCAGTGGATAAAAATTTGGATTTTTGAAATCACATATTCTTATATATCTAAAGAACATTTTTCTAAAGGTTTACTTGAATGTTGTTAATCCTAACAAAATTTATGAAGGAGATATAGATAAATAATATTGTACTAAAAAAAGAAGAATTTGATCTAATCTCCTAATGTAGGAATTTTATAATATATAGACTTGGTCAAAATGAGTTAAAAAGTGTTTCTCAATATGAAAATACTTATAAGGGGTGGATAACAATCAAAATGTATTATATAGGAAATAACACTATGACATGACATCCATAAAACACAAAAATGTTGATGATTGACACAATTCAAATGATTAATTGAGAAAACATACCATAGTTGAATATAAGGATAATAGAGATTTTGAATAATATTTTCTTTGTTGAAGAACCATTACCTGAATTAGATCAATATATAAATGTTATAAAAGTGCTACCATACATGTGGAGTGGTATTTTACATGTTATTAGAAAATCCACATATGGTATGGATTTCAAAATAAATATTCTAATTGAAACACTCATGTTGTGTGCAGCATAATTGAAATAATAAGGTGGTGAGAACAAACTGATTAAAAAAGATAAATCTTCTTCAAAATATTCAACTCCATAAGATAAAAATAAGTGTAAATGTATATAGGTTTAGGAGTCATCTAATTAATATACATATATCAAATCTACTTCTTATAGCGAGCAATATCCTTTTAATAGTAAGTTCAAAGTGTTCAACAAAAAAGAAGTGGAATCACGAAATCCTTCAATAGGTACATAAAGTATGATGGAATTACTCTGGATGTTAGGTGAAATGTGTACTATATTCATGTATATATCAATCTATATTTTCCACAAAATTACAAAAAAATGAAATTTGGAAAGAAGTACATATAAAAACCAGTTTTCCAGAAAAAATGTAAATGTGTTATGAAAGAAACATTGAGTTATTATGACTAATCTAGTGATGAAAAATATTCTAAATTAGAATATGTAGTCTAAAATTAAAATTCAAACATGTTCTTTATAGCACTTACCAATGAGGTACACTCGTTTTATTACTTTGAGTGTGAATCTGATTCGAAAACTGATAATTTAATTTATAAAACTGAATGAATATTTTCACTTCTTAGAAAAACTACGAATTCTCGAAGAAATCCAAGAATAAATTATTTTTATGATGTTAGGAGTGAAAAATATGACATTAAAAAAAATTTAGACGCAAAAGATAAGATAATAATTTTTATTTCCACATGTGATGAAAATTATAGTTAAACTGAATGCTTGAAAATAAAATTTCAAACCCCATAAGATACTATTATTACATATAAAAAATTCATAAAATTAACTTAATTAAATATTTTGAAATATTAAAAACCCAAAATATTGGTTTACAATAGAAAATAAATATGAAACAATAACAATATACAAAAACTATTTTTTCACTAGTTAAAAGTAGAAAAACTTGTCTAAGGTTAATTGCATTCATTATGGGTAACAGGGAAAATATTCTCATGAATATCATCTAATAATGTCTATTTTTTTGTGTTAATAATTTTTTTACTTAAAAAATTTATCAATATCCAATGATGTAATTAATTGACAACACAAGTATATTTGGATTTCCAAATCTTTGGTTACTAACATTTCAAGGCCCCAAAGAATATATACACTAAAAGCACATCGTACTTGAGTTTTTAGGGTTCAATTTGTAGGATCATCAATGAAAAATGTTATATAGATAGTGTATTATCAAAAAATATGATTGAATATTTTTATAATTTTAATTCATCATGAAAAATTGATGAATGGTATATCACATTTTATGAATCTTCTAATGAAAAATAATTGGAGTTAGATCAGTTGAAAATCCTGAGATAGTTCTCATCAATAAAGTACCTCATATATAAGGATTAAAACACACTATAATATTTATTTCTCAACTTTTTTATGAAGTATAATCAGTAAATGTTTCAAATAATCCACTTTTTATTTTTAATGATAAATATAATTAGTTTAAGACATAAAGAACTGAGAATAACTATACTCTAGATATTAATTATTTATGTAGAAAACAATTTACCTATTTAAATAATTAAATAGATTAATTTTATATTTGCAATTTAAGACACATAAATTTTATCTTATATTATTTGATAAAATTTCCCAAGAGAAATTTAAATTTAAATTTAACTCATCTTAAATTTAAAAAATTGAAACTATGAGATGCATTATAAAAGAGTATGAAACACAAGTCATCTTTTAAACCAATTAAATAGGTTTATATAATAAGAGATCTAGAAATTATCCACATCAATTATTTGGATCATCAAGAATAGATATTTTAAGAGAAAAATAATATGTTAAAGTGTTAGTTAATGATTTTTTAAGATTTAATTGTGGGTTTTGAGTCCTAAATGTTATGTTTGTTCATATTTTATAATGGTTTTTTTAAATTTTCTCAAAAATAGAATGATCCCAAAATTATTTAATTAAAAATTGATTGTAGAGAAGAATTTTAAATCCATGAGTTCAATTCTCTTTTCTAAAAAAATGGTATAAAATAAAATTCTTCTTCCATTAGTATCCCTCAATAGAATGGTATTTTGAAAGGAGGAATATGAAATTGACAAAGATTTATAAGACTATGTCATGTGAATATAACCTGACCACTCACTTTTGAGATTAAACTATAAATTAAATATCTTATATCTGTTATAGGGTTATAATTAGACTTATTTTTGAAGATAACACCCTATGATCTATTGAATAATAAAAATAAAAATGATGGATTCATTATAGTTTTTGAATAAACTATTTATATTATGATAACAAAAGATATTCTTGTTAAATTTGATCAGGAGAATGATATAGAAATAATTCTTTGTTATTCAAACAATTCCAAGGATTATAGAGTTTTAAAATAGAGTTAAAAGATTTTTTTTAAGAATAACCTCCTATGAAATATAATAATAATGACCCATTTGATCAAAAATGACACCAGTTGATGAGTAAAGTGTTTATTTTATAAACATTTAGCTGAAACTATTATCAATAATAGAAATGGTAATTATTTGGAAATTTATTTTGGTGAATCGAATTCATGAAGTGTAGATATACATGAACATGAAAATTTTCTATTTAAAAATGTATTGATACCTCAAAAATCATCCCATAGATGCTATTTTATGAAGCTCATATGAATGTATCTGGAGAAGAATAGTTATAGGAAACCATATTGAATTATCTTCCTTTATATCTCTTGTTGAAAAAAATCGTAGAAGAATATTTTGATAATATAATTTAGGTTTTTTCAATTTAATAAGACTTCAACTAGTTCAAAATGAAATAGGTGTGGGTATTAGTTTATAGTCCATATGATTATGCCATTATATGAATGAAGTGATTTTTTATAGATTTTTAGTATTGTAACAATGCTGAATCCAGTAACATAGAGTTGATAGTTACTTTATTACAATAAAAAATTATATAAGGGACCATATCACAAAATAAAGATTATTTTTGTAGTCTTAATGAACTAGATATATACACAAATTTCATTTTTTACATTATTCATAAAATATAAATAAAAAAAATTGAAAAAAATTAGTCTTTATAAAATCATTCATAGAATTATTCTTCATATCTTATGGAAAGGAAATATAATAAGAGTGAGCTCAAATGTTTCTTAATGGTAACATACATCCAAAGCTATAATGAATAAATATGGAATAATCTATTTGAAAGGTAAATAACAAAAAATCATTCCATTTAATATGTATCATGAGTAAAAAATGTGTCCATGAATAAAATCAAATAAGGAGAAAAATCATTATAGTTTTAGTTTTCTCAAATAATGAAACAAATAATATTAAACCACCTGATATAAGACATCATGATATCAATGCCTTCAAATACATAGAAAAATAAATTTTAATCTATGGGTAGGTGTACACTAGAAACCCATTTAATTTTCCCAACTCATTTGTATCCTTTGACCTATCAATGAAATAATAAGATGTATAATTCTAGTCCCCACCAATTAATCCATTTGTAATGAAGTCCCCATATAATTTACTGTTAGATTATTTCTTATCTAATATTCCTTATCAAAACATATTAATATGATGTACAGAATATAGAATATTAATATATCCTCAATCAATATAATAGTTTCCAAATTAAACACTATATAGAGAAATGGTATATGGTTTAGGTGATAATCACATACATTATAAAATGAATATGAATATTTACAATAAGTGTAATTTCCAATGATCACATGAATTTGAATGTTTCAATAGAAAGTTGATGACCACACTATTAACGATAGACAATGTTGTTCTTATGACAAATTAATTTTTTTTAAAGATAAAAGAAAATATAGGTGAAATATTAAAATAATATTTCTCAATTTTTTTTTCTTTGTAATGAAAATTAAAAATAATATAAGAACCAAACTATTATGAAACAGATATGGAAGTAGGAAAGTCTATTAACAACATATAAGTTTAACTAAATAATTTATATTTATATTTTTTAATAAATGTATAATATGAAAACATAATAAAAAATTATAAATATTCCATTAGAAACATATAAAAACTAAAGGATAACTTTAAAATCCTTCATAAATAATTTTTCAAAAAAATATTTAAATCAATATTGTAAATTATTGAATCGAGAGAAAAAATATAACCAAATAAGAAAAAAAAGAAATAAGATTAATTTTTTTAAAAATTTAACTTCCTTATTAATGTGATATAGGGAGGAGAATTGGAAACAAATATTGAAAATACCTAAATATGTAGAGGATAATAAAATTATTGGGTATTTTGAATGATAAATTATAATATTCCTTTAATTAAAATATTAGAAATCCCAAAAGAAAGGGATATTGTAAAATAAATTATTCCCACATTGGTAACATTAAAATTTTAACCCTTTAGAAGTGTAATATTTAACTTTAACATTATTCATTATGAATATTTAAATATTAATGTTGATTAAATCTCTGGTTCATTATATACACCACATAAAAGTAAATAAGTTCATAATAACAAATATGTCTCAATGGGGTGAAAATTTAAGTGAAATACATTACCTCATTCTTTCTATTGGATAAAAACAATTTTACAAATTTAATAATGGTTTAAAAAAAAATTAATATAAAACATGGCAATATTAATTTTAATAATATCTTATATTATCCCCTTATAATATTTTATAACCTATTATTTAATAAGGTTTTATTCTTATCATTTTTTTGAGTGGTATCACATTCGTTTAATTAGGTATGTTTTATCATGGAAGATACACTCCTTATGCATAGGTTATTGTCCAATAACCTCTAGAATGATATTAAATATGTAATATAATATTTAATTATTAGATCAATGTTTATAATCATTTTGTAACTTTTTACATGAAAAATGAATCACATCCCTTCATAGAGACTACATGTCGTGCATACATACATGCAATATTATAATTTATATGATGGGTGAAAAAGGTAATAACAATAACATATATTAAATTTAGATATTAAATATTATGTAATAAATATCATATATATTCAATGGTTCCATTATATTTACTATTAATTTGATTCAGTGATGGAATAAAATTACATCTATTTGTCAGAAGGCATTCCTCCGTACCCACTAGCGATTATTTTATTTAAATTTTTGGGAGACATAGATGGATAAATATAATCAAATAAATATAATAACAAATAATTATATGGGGGATAATTGTTTTGTTATATTGTAATTTTTATGGTGTAATTGAAGATGGTAGAAGAAAGACCTTGGTGAAGATAATTACTTTCTCTTAGAAAAAACTCATTTGGATCTCTTGTTAAGGACCTTAGGGTTAGTATTTTTGTAATAAAATAACCACTATGAAATATATGAGGTTTTATGGGAGATATTTTTCATGTATTTGTCTTGTTAAATTTCTTATGAGGTTTTAATAATTTAGATATTGATATTCTCATTTATAATTGAGGTGAGTGCACACTTGTAAATTTTTAATGTTTTAAAATAATATCAATTCCCATTATTTGGAAAATGTATCCAAAAGACTCATATTAAGAGGTTATAAGTATAAGGTATATATATAACAAATAAATGTGGTTTAATAATGTATATATTTCATTTAACCTAATCATTATAGATTAACCACCAGGTAACCCGTTTTGACCTTAACTGTCATAATTAATTTTTACAGTTTTTACTATTAATTATGACAAAAAAAAATTATATACTTATTAAATAAAATTAAATATTATTATTAAAAATATTTAATCAATCTAAACAATTTATATCAACACAATTGGTATAATATAATTTTAAAATAATGCTTTAAAATGTTAAGAAAATTGGTATTTCAAGAAATGAATTTTCAAGAATAAAATGATCATACATTAACTACATGACTAGTCAAATAAATTATATGGGTTAATAATCGTATATATATATATAGAACCTATAAATTAAATTTAAATAAATAATAAATAATTATTATTTATTTAATTCAATTAGAAATACATTATTCATCCAAAAATAATTTTCTAAAAAATATCAATTTTTACCTCCAAAAGTTTATATCTACAGTTTTGTTAAAATGACAGTAAATAAATGGTAAAATATACATATTATAATAAATTATGATAAATAAATTGGGAAAAATTTAAATTATACATTTTACGTTATTCTTAAAATCTTATTTTCAAGGAAAAATCTAAAAACACAATATTGGCTTATTTCAACCTATTAAATTAAAAATTGATATTCATACAATGAAATTATATTTTTGTGCCATGGAATATTAAAATGAAAATTGTATTATAGTTATATTAAAATATAGTGGTCACTCACTATAATTGGGGATCGAGTATTATAAGGGTGATCATGACGTGATCACTAGGAATAAGGAATCATTATTAATCAATGGAAACAAACTAAAGGAAGGAATAAACTATGAATAAAACTTTGATTAGTTTGTTATAGTAGAATAAATTAGAATTATCTTATCAAAATGATATCATATGGATTGGAATTTATTTTATATGGGGGTTACATTTCATTTTTAATAAGGTCTTATTATGGAGTAAGATTATGTTGAGAACCTTCTTGTCGGGAAAACTATTCAATTTTTAATTAAGGTTTTAAAATGTTATAAATGTATTTATAGAAATTAATAGGAACCTAGGTATTGGTATGCATGTTTATGTTATTTTCATTTATCAAATATCTTTATGGTAGGAATTCTATACCCTACTCTATTCAATAAAATTTAGTGCTTAGATATATTGATAGTTCAAATATATGTTGATGATGGTATTTTTAGTTATACTGATGCACCTGATTTGTGTATACATTTCCACATAGTTTATTGAAAATAAGAAAATTTTTTCATTAATTACCTACTTCTTAGGGAACAAAGACTTTGATTTTAGTGATCTTTTTCATTTTCAGGAGATTGATGGCCAAATACACAAAATAGGGGAGAACTGAGAAAAATTTACAAACTACACAGCGTGTACTTATTTTCATGCCATGTACATCTATATTCAAACACGGATTGACCAGGACAAGTACATTCCCAAGTAATCATAATCTGGTACACGCCGTGTTCACACTTTACACGCCGTGTACTCCCTTCTAGAAGTAGTTGGCATATGAGAAGAAGTCTACACGCCCATGTGGTCGGCTGAAGGGAACACGTCGTATTTAACTTATACACGCTGTGTAAACCTTTATAGAAGAAGTTGGTGGCTAAAAAATGAGACTTCACGCCATGTATGGCAACACTACATGCCGTGTATAGCTACATACTAGACGGCACCATGTTCCAAGTCAAAGAAGGCGTGTCTAGCTGCCTACCGACAGAGAAAACAAAGGCAAAAGCGTGTTGAAAAATGTACATGTCATGTACTTTTTCCACACGCAGTGCAGTTATATTTTCTATAAAAGGAGTCGTTGGCCTCAAGTTGAAGAAAGTGGTGTGTGGAGAGAAATTTTGGACAAAATGTTGAAGGTTTGAAGGATAGAAGCTCTGCCGCCATACTAAGGTCATTCTACTGTAAACCTAATAATCACTCCCTCCTCGAATATTATAGCATGATCATATCAAGTATCAAGAATTTTGTGATTATCCTTAATAATATGTGTAACTAAATACCCTATGTGTTGGTCTTGTGGGAGATTATGAGTTCTAATTTGAATTAGTTGTTATGAATTTGTTCATTTTTTTAACTTCTTCTTATTATTCTTAAATCACTTTGTCTTATCACAGAAAATTCTAAACCAAACCAAGGGAAGAATTTTCAGGGATTCAAAATAAGAATAAAAGTGAATAATTTCATGACCATTGGAAGTATTCGTCTACTCAAAATGGAATAATCCAAATAAAGAACCGTGAAACCCTGACTTCGGGACCAAAGAGCTAGTTTCTTCAGCTCTAAATACAAGTTTACCGGACCAAGGTGTTAGTTTCTTCAGCTCTAAATACAAGTTTACAAGACCAAGGAAATTTTATTACAAATTGAAACCTAGAGTGTTGGGTTATTATGAACAAAAAAACCTCATAAGTAATTTGATTTAAAAATCAACTTCTCATTAATCCATAACCCCAACACATTTCTCTCTTGATTTTCATTAAAATAAATTTTCCCATATTTTCCTTTTATTCCATTAAGTAATTCATTAAATAAACATACAACCAATTATTATTTTCATCCAACAACAAAAACCGACTTCAAATTCATTAAACTTCGCTAAGACAGAAATACAAACTTGTTAAGAAAGACAAGAATATCTTCTTTTTCCCTATAGATGAACCCCTTACTAGTACTATACTTGTTAAGGTAAAAATAATTTGGGACACCGACAATATACCTTTGTTAAAACGATTTTCCAAATTTTGTTACTGTTTCTTGGGAATAGAGAATATTTACTTTTATTCTTGTTATAATTAAGTTTGTATCAAATTTATTGAAAACAAAAATAAAAAATTCACAAAAATCTCTTCTATACTCTTATTTTTGTTTATCTTTCTTTTTCCTCTTACACGCTTTGTGTGTTTTGGATTGTGCAAGTATTTAGGTATATGAGTGGCTACCTCACACATTTTAAGAATGATGAGTCGTCAGGATTTCTCTCAACTGGCCCAGAGATCGAACGAATACTTTTTAGGCGCCAAGGAGCACTCATGGATGAGCACAACCACAACAGACCCATGTCATAGAACGAGGATAGACATCCAGCTGTTGTTTAAGAAGTTGGACAACAGCCAGGACCGGAAGACAAATAGAACCATCAATCTCTCCTTTCTCTGGCGTATGGCCCGCAACATCTTTAAGAATTCCAACCGGAGCAAATGATATTTCTACTTCTGGTTTAGGGGTTGTACTAAACCCCTCATGAACAACAATACATTCTAGCTACACTACCTCAGCAGCCACCTCCACACCGTACTCTCATGGAGTACGACCTGTAATCCATCCATGGAGCTGACACAGGCATCGTCCGTCCACTAGTGAAGGCCCAACACTTCGAGACCAATCCTTATATCATGTAGTTGATCTAGAACACCATTCAATTCGGTGGTCTACCCAGCGAGGATCCCAATGACCATCTCTCCAATTTTCTAGGGGTTTGCGACACGTTCCGCTACCACAGATTGTCCACAGATTCCATTTGTCTGTTCATATTCCCCTTCTCTATAATGGATAAGATGAAGACTGGATTAATGGTTTTCCACAATGATCTATCCTCACCTGGGAGGAGTTATCCCAGGCGTTCTTTTCTAAATACTTCCCACCCTCGAAGACGGTGACTCTACGGAATGAAATCAACAACTTCTAGCAGTATGACGTCGTGTCACTGTACGAATCATGGGAGAACTTCAAAGAGATGTTGCCCAAATGACCACACCACAAACTTCCACATTGGATGAAATTACAAACATTCTATAGAGGAATAACGACAAAATAAAAATCTATGGTAGATGCTACTGTCAGAGGTATAGTAATAAGGAAATATACGAAAGATCATTTCTAACTACTAGAAGACATGTCTTCCAACAAATTCTAGTGTCATTCCGAGCAGGGAACCCATAAATGAGGTATGTATAACATTGATGCAACTACTATTATTTCTTCCCAGTTGGACGCTGTGTCCAAAAAGTTCGATGCGCTCAATCTTAAGGGAACGTCTTAAGTACATGCGACTAACCATCCAATGTGTAGAGAATGTGGTGATAACCACATCATGGGAGAATGCCCAGGTTCTTCTGGAGGCCCTTCAACAAGCGAGGTAAGTTATGTTGCCAAAAAATGAGGTCCAAAACAGTACCAGCAGTACCAGAACCCGACATGGCGTGATCAACAGAACACAGGGTGGAGCCAAAAATAGTAGAATCTTTTGCCCCTTTTACCACCCGACTACAACCAGCCTCTATATCAGAACTAGTACTAGAGGTAGCAACCGCCCCAACAGGGATCTTATCAGTAGAAAGGGTATCCGAACCCTTACCCAGAGTAGCCGTCGTAGCCACCACCTCCTGTATCTCAACTTCCACCTCAACAGGAGAACACCTCAAGGTTAGAGGATATCATAACAAAATTTATTTATACTATAGAAACTAGATTTCAGAATCAAGAGGCTTCTATACGAGGCGTGGAGAACCATATTGACCAGTTGGAAAACAAAATCTCGAGAAAGCAACTCAGTACACTACTAGTTAACACTGCGAAGAACCCAAGGGAAGAACCCATTCCATCACACTATGAAGTGGAAGGGAGCTACCACAGTAGAAACTGACACATCCAGGTGCACCCACACCCCCAGTTGTTAAATAAGGTACAGATACTGACCCCTCCTCATAAGAAATCCCATATAAGGAGGCTTCGAAGAATAAAAAAAAGGAGGTTGTCAAACCCTTTGAGTCTATTTTACCCTTTCCAAAGAGATTGAAGTAGAGAAAGATGGACCACCAGTTCAGCAAATTCATAGATGTGTCTAAGAAGCTACACATAAATATACCTTTTGTAGAAGCACTATTGAAGATACCCACTTATTCCAAATTAATTAAGGAAATACTCTAAAATAAAAGAAATATGGAGGATCTGGGCATCATTGCTCTAACCAAGGAGTGTTCTGCAGTCTTCCAGCATTCGATTCCACCCAAACTCCAGGATCCAACTAGCTTCACTATTCCATGTACTATTGGACCATGTGAGTTTGGGAAGACCCTATGTGACTTAGGGCCCAATGTGAACTTCATGCCCCTCGAAGTTTTCAAAAATCAAGGGCTTAACGATTTGAATCCTACCCAAGTATCCCTTCAACTTTCTGACCGATCAATCAAATATCCAAAGGGGTTACTGGAGGACATTCTAGTCTAGGTGGGTAGGATGATCCTTCCAACATATTTCATCATCCTTGACATGGAGGATGACCATTAGGCACCTCTCATCTTGGGAAGGCCCTTCTTGGAAACTGAGAAGGTACTGATCAACATTCTCCAAGGGGAGCTAATTTTCGGGGTAAAAGATGAGAGAGTCTCCTACAATGTTCTCAAGGCCATCAAGCATGAATAATTGTCTGAGCATGAGGGATTTTATGTAGTAACTACCATGTATGATCACTTAAGAACAACAGGGGATGATATGGTATGTTCTTTTACCTTAGATAACTTTATCATTCCGTACATTCCATTTGAAGAAGATCTTGAAGACATGCAATTCCCAGAAGGCCAGGGCGACCTCTACTGAATACGTGTTGTTTTTCCTGATAGTCTGAAATGGGAAAAGGTGAAAACACTTATACCTTTAATTTTAAAGGCTCCTAAACTAGAACTGAAGCCTTTTCCATCTTCTCTAATGTACAGGTATTTGGGAGACTATCAAACATTACCTTTCATACTTAACATAAAACTGTCACAAGTGAAGGAATCTGCACTTCTACAGGTTCTGGAATAGTGAAATCACACTATTGGGTGGACAATCACTGATTTTAAGGGCATCATCACTACCATTTGCACCCACAAAGTGCTACTTAAAAAAGGTGACATGCAATATTAGCAACCACAGTGGCACCTAAATCCCCCCATGAAGAATGTTTTAAAATAGAATGTGATTAAATTGATGGATTCAGGCATCATCTATATCATATCAGATAGTCCGTGGGTGAGTCCCCTATAAGTGGTACCCAAAAGGGGGTGGGGGAATCACTATGATTTCAAACGATAAAAGAAATGTCATCCCAGAATGCACTATGATGTGCCGACGAGTCTGTGTGGATTATTGGAAGCTTAATGATGCCATGTGGAAAGATCATTTACCCTACCATTCATGGATCAAATTCTATAGAGGCTGGAGGGGCACAAATTCTATTTCTTCCTTGACAGCTATTCCAGCTACAACCAAATTTATATTGCTCTAGAGGATCAGGAGAAGAGAAAATTTACTTTCCCCTATGGTAAATTTTCTTACCGAAGGATGTCTTTTGGCATGTGAAACATGCCCGCCACCATCTAGCACTCTATACTGGCTATATTCCACGACATGTCGGAACAGATCTAGGAGGTATTCATAGATGATTTTTTCATTTACGGAAAATCATTCACCACTTGTTTGCGGCACCTGGAGCTAGTTTTGGAAAAATTTGAGAACACTAA
Organism: Viscum album; assembly: GCA_963277665.1. Taxonomy (NCBI): domain Eukaryota; kingdom Viridiplantae; phylum Streptophyta; class Magnoliopsida; order Santalales; family Viscaceae; genus Viscum; species Viscum album. The sequence continues at coordinate 1,185,439,100 of OY728143.1, read as the reverse complement.
CATAGTTTTGAACTGCTAAAAGTGTCATTTAATGGTGAAAAGTGGAATCATCCTTGTCTATAGAATCTCAGAAAATGGGATAGAGGTGGATCCGGTGATGATAAACGTCATTTCAGGACTACCAATTTTGACTTCCGTTCGAGCCATCCGCAGCTTCCTGGGACATGGAGGTTTTTACAGGCGGTTTGTCTATGAATTCTCAAAAATATCCTAGCCCCTGACCAATATTCTAACCAAGGATACCATATTTGAGTTATATGATCCATGCACCATATATTTTTATCACCTGAAGCATCACCTGGTGTAAGTTACGGTGATGATTTCTCCCAACTGGGATGAAAAATTTGATGTGATGTGTGATGATAGAGACTATGCAGTAGGAGTAGTCGTGGGCCAGTGGCTGGACCAGATTATATGACCTATATATTATGCCAACAGGATGATCAACGAGGCATAGATCAACTACACCACCATAGAAAAGGAGATTCTTGCAGTGGGTTTCGTGTTTTCCAGGTTCCGTTCTTACTTAGTGTAGTCAAAAGTTATTGTTTATACTGACCATGCAACACTAAAGTACTCACTGAACAAGAAATATATGAATCCCTGATTGATATGTTGGGTACTACTTTTACAATAATTTGATCTGGAGATTTGAGATAAGAAAGGGAGTGAGAATGTTGTTGCAAACCATCTCTTCTGCCCGGAGCTTCTTTATTTGTAGAAGGTGGAAGATCAAGAAATCAGGGAGGATTTCCCTAATGAGCACCTCTTTTCAGTCCTTAGAATACCTAGACATTGGTATGCTTATATTGCTAATTTTCTGTTTACAGGTGTCGTTCACCCCGACCTCTCCTTCCAGCAAAGGAAGAGATTTTTCTATGATGTCAAGAGGTGCTTATTGGAAGATCCGCTTCTGTTTCGATCTTGTGGAGATAGGGTGATCCGTCGTTGCATCCCTTAAACTGAAGTTCATGGTGTTCTGAGATTTTGTCATTCCTCACCATTTGGGGGACATCATGGCCCTGATCGTACAATAGAAAATAACCTACAATCGGGGTTTCTCTAGCCCTCCATGCATAAAGATTCTCGAGCCTTTGTTTCCTATTCTGATCGATTCCAGAGGACTGGTAAAATGGGATGTAGAGATGAGATGACCCAACACCCCATACTAGAGGTCAAGATCATTGACGTCTATGGTATAGATTTCATGGGTCCCTTTCCCCCATCTTTCGAAAACACTTACATCCTGGTCTGCATCGACTACGTCTCCAAGTGGGTGGAATCCCCTGCTACAACACACGACACATCCAAGGTAGTCATGAGATTTTAAAGAAACATATTTTTATTAGGTTTGGAGGTCCCCGAGTACTGATCAGCAATAGAGGGAGCCACTTTGAAAACACATTGATGAGAGGAATAATGTCGAAGTATGGAGTAAAGCATCATATAGGGACACCTTATTATCCCCAGTCTAGTGGACAATTAGATCTCTCCAACCATGAGCTCGGGAAGATCTTGGAGAAAATAGTGAACACTTCAAAGAATTACTGGTCTAAGAAGTTAGATGTTTCTCTATAAGCATATCAGACTACTTTCAAAACACTACTGGGAATGTCCCCATTTTGCCTCATATATGGAAAGCCATGAAATCTGCCAGTAGAGTTGGAACCTAAAGCCTACTAGGCCATCAAGGCCCTGAAATTTTAATATGAAGGTAGATAAATAGAAGAGAAAGTTCTAACTATCAGAACATGATGAAATTATATTAGAGGTGTATGATAATTCCAAGATCTATAAAGAGAAGATGAGAGAAATTCACAACTGAAATATTTCATGAAAATCTTTCCAACTCGGTGATCAAGTACTTCTCTTTAACTCGCCTCTTAAATTATTCCTAGGGAAGTTAATGTCACGATGGTTGGGACACTTCTATGTTATACCCATATTCCATCATGGAGCGGTGGATATTTCTTGAGAGGATGGTCAACCATTCAAGGTGAATGAGAAGCTTTTGAAAGCTTATCATCACATGGACAACACAGTGGGAACATTTTCCACCATATAGCTTCGTTAAGAAGAGGTGAGTAGGTCGAGCCAACGACCTAAAACAAATGCGCTTCCTGGGAGGAAACCTAGAGGATACATGTTGTGTTACCCCTATATACACGACATGTACTTTTTCCTTTTCATTTATTTTCTAACTATTATAAATATATAGTTTAACAAAGTACTAAACAGGGATGATGTCGGTGCCAATGGTAAGGTCACTGGAGTTTATTTGAGCCGTCATGGGTTCAAATCCCTCCTGACCTATGATCGGCATGAGGTTCCTCCTTTTTATCCATGTGTTCACTTACACAGCGTGTGTGGTATTTTTCATTATATATATATATATATATATATTATTTTAAGAAAACCCATGGTGGGGATGGATCAGTTGGCCAAGTTCGTAACCCGGCTCCAAAAGGCCCGGGTTCGAATCCTGACAACCACCCCATTTCCATCATTTGTACTTTTAATAAAACCACACGAAGTGTCTTTTGATATACATCATGTGTGCCATGTTTTCCTTATAAAACAAAAAAGATTTTTCTTATTATTTAATTTATGTGGGTGAAGTTGGAAGATTGACAGAGTATCGACCCTGGATCCAAAAGACCCAGGTTCGAACTTGGATAATCTCACTGCTTCATCCCTTTGTATACAATTAAAAACCACATACTGAGCATTTAATTTCTTCCCATATAGTATAGGCCATATAAATCATATATATATAATAAATAGGAGCATTAGTACAACCTTTTCTCCAGTGGTTGAGGGAATCCATTCATAACGGCCGATCGCCAGTTCGAACATCTCCCCAAGAACCTGACCAAAGGCTATACTTCTCTTTTTCCAATTTTAAAACACACAACGTGAATTTCCCAATACATTATGTGTATAGTTTTATTTTTTAATTTTGTATATATATACTCTTTTACTATTTCAATTATTAATAAAAATTATTATATACTTTACTATAATAATTATATATATATATATATATATTAAAAAAATGGGATACATGACGTGTAATATATTGTACATGTAGTGTACCTCGGCTATAAAAGCCACAGACCACCCGACTTCAGCCCATGCTACGCGACCCCCTCTCCTCTCCCTGTTTCTCCCCCCATACGCCACCTGGGCTCCCCACTACCAAATCCAATGATTTAGGGAATTTCTGCTTCTGATTTCTCTTGTATTGTGATCCTCTGTCCTCGTACTCCCTTCTAAACCCTTTATTTCAAGTTATCATACTCATTTAGGGTGATTTATGGATCTTCCAACCATTCAGATTCAGCGATACATGAGCACAATTTGAAGAACACACACTGTGTACTTCTATACATGACCACACATTGAATGCTTTGCAATTTGAACATACACAGTGTGTATGTTTGGTACACACCGTGTACCATTCTCCATCATTCCTGGGTATCTTTTTCACATAGCCTCACACACCATTTTCATGAACACAACAAGTTTGTTTAGATCACGCCGTGTATAGATATTCTTTCGGCCGGCCTGTGTGTATCATTTCACATGACCATTTACCGTTTTTTATTGTACTCAATGTTTGGTATATGAACACAGCATGTTCAATATTTCTTGAACTACTTTAATATTGGTCATGTCTTTTCACACACACAACTAGGACCACTTTACACGTACACTGAGTTTATGTTCGGTACACGTCATGTGGCCTTCCCTTGTTTATCCCCTTCCCCCTCAGCATGTCTATCCATAGAACACATAATGTTAACCCGCTTTGACTACACACCGTGTACTCTAAATTTACATGCTATGTTCTTTTTCTTTTCAGTTTTCTCACATTTTGTTTGTTTCTTTATGTTTTTTTTTCAGTTTATCTTTATTTTTCAGGGTTTGGAAGACAGAGATCCTTCCTGTGGGAAGTGGCCTGCTTCTTCCACTGAGGGGGAGAGGCCCATTTATTATCGCATATGACTCCGACCTATGACACTACCAGATATGGAATCTCCAGTCTATCATCTCCCACCATTTTCCATCCTTCCACCCCTCACTCCCTCAGCTAGGGCTGGTCCGAGTTCCATCGCACCTCCACCATCTCGCACCGAGCCTCCAAGCACCATCATTCATTCTCCACCATCTTCCACTCCACACAAGCTATCCTCATTCGCAACTGGTCTATTATCAAATTCCCCATCCAGCGAACCTCCACCTACTACAGCCGATCCACTCCCAGAGCCAACTGCTACTACACCTCCACCTAGGCCGAGACCTCCAGGTGTTCCCTAACCTTGCATGGTGTTCTCAGTCACTGATTTGGAACACGACAGAGTTCAGATTTTCTCTCACTGCCTGATTCCATTGAGCAGCCGCCATCTCGATAGAAGCATTCCTCAGCAGCTGGGTACCTTGGGAGAGTTGGAGTATCTTCTCAGGCACACCCCATTACTCTCGATCTTCTAGGTCTGCACTCTTATTTTTCGAGTTTTATTTTTGGAGTTTTCTACTTCCTTCGAGTTCGTTGGAGCTGAGTACTGGGAGACGCCCGATGATGTAGTACTAGTGGTCCGGTTCTAGCTAGGTGGCCGACACATTTCCATTAACATGAACGAGTTCGACTAAGGGTGTGGTTTCTATCCTCATCCTATCACCCAACCCCATGTCTCCTCCATGACCAAACCCAAGTGCTGTGACCTCATTTCCATGTGGCGGGGGATTGCTGGTTCTGACCACCGCTATACCCCTACCTCCCAGAAGAGTACCCTTATGGAAGACCCTATCCTTCACTTCACCCACCGGTGCTTCAACACCATTTTTTCCCTACCATGAGGATATTGGGGTCATGATCGGTCATGAAATGAATCTCTTTACCATTGTCATCTGGAAAGACTACCTGGGCCTCTCTTACCTTGATGCCTCCTATTTCCATGCCAGGTTTATCCACTGTCAGGGGAACCTGAACGGTGGGTTTTATGCCACTCCCTTGCATACCACCTTGAGGGTTTTTATCCTTCTCTTTTCCGTGATAGGCACGGTTCCCTCAAATGTATGGAATTTATCATGCTTATTCCCATGGGATTTGTCCTGAATAAGGGGGTGCTTATGTCCTTGCCAAGACACCACCCTATCCACCTGCTGACCCTCATTCCCCTGCCAAGTCACCTACTCCTCCTTCCCCACCCCATCCCCCTTCTTCTGAACCCATCTCTTATGGACTTACTTCTTCTATTACCCAACCTACCCCACCTACCCTCGCACCCTCGGTCGATATATCTTTTTTCCCTCCTCCTAGCTGGGATGGAGAAGCACGTGGTTTGTCTCGGTCAGCATAAGGACCGCTTAGAGCAGATTTTGAGGCTTCTTCTTCAGCATCATGGTATTCCACTGACCCCCACTAACTGCCTCTACCATGGCTCGTGTCCCTTCCTCCGTAGCTCCACCGCCCTTTACTGCAGTGTCTACAGATTCAGTTATACTACATACTATGGGCCCTACTACTGCTACCACTACCACCACTGCTGCCATTCCAGGGAGAGATGCTGAGCCTCCCCTTATGAGTCCATCTCTTGTGGCTCCTACTTCCACGACTTCACTTCGAGGTGTAGTTTTCGAGCCTACAGTTTCCAGGGCTCTAGAGCCTTCTCTACCCACTGTTTCTATACCGGATGATGCCTCCTCTAAGGCAACCACCTGAATTATTTTTGGCCACATACTTTTCATTATATATATATATATTTGTGATATCTTGTACCTGTGTATGTTGTGTATGCTGGAATTGTTTTCTCTCCACATTCATCACATGTACTCTAGCATGTTTTGGGCTATTCTATTCCACCACCTCCCATCATTCGTCACATAGACATGAGGGGAGTATTGTTTTCCATGTTTTTCCATTGTTTTATTTTCATTATTGATTTACTTCTTTCTTTACATCCCCTCGTTCTGGTTCATTATTGTGTCCCCACAATCCTGTGTTCATATTTCTGGGAACTTGGTGGACCACGTGTGCTATTAAGTATGGGGGGGGGGGGTGTCTCTCGAACACTATAGTCTTTTTCCGTTATCATCATTATAGGAGAAATCATTATTAGAAGATATATTTGAACATGTGAATTTTTTTTTGTTAACCATATTTTTAAATAATAAAGCTAAAATTAGGAAATTTTTAAAAAAGATGCATGCTTATTTGAGTTCTTAAGTATTTTAAAATGATTACTGTTATAGTTTAAATTACAACTTATAATCATCCGATAATTACATCGATTAGACTAATCAATTTTATGCAAGTCATGACCTAATTGTGTCTTTATTTGTTTTCCCACTCCTGAGAGGTATTCTAAACCGTTTGTCATATTTTTTCTAATACCCTCTTTCTTAATAGATTCTTAGGATATACATAACTAACAGAATTTTCATGTTTTCATTTCGAAACATGAGGAATTTTTTAATTTCATTAAAATGATTGAGGCATTATATTGTTTTAACCCCTTTATCATGAGACCTACCCTACATCTTATCTTTATGAAGCCCCTAGAAACCACGAATATCCTTTATAAGAAGCCATATTACAAGCCTATTTCCCTTCCTACCCTAATTCTTTTATGATTTTGCATGATTATTTATTTGATCTCAAAATAAGGTATTGGAAACACATGGAATAGTTTCATGAATTGTTAAAAAATTAAGCATGGGGGAGATCCTTTTGATCATTTTAGGGAAAAAGTTTTCCAAACCTCTATTTGGGGAAATTATGAAAGGATCCCGTTGTTCTATTAAAAAAATGATGCAGACAAAGGGACCTTAAACTCACTTGTGGGTTTTTGAACCCTACCTACCCAACTAAAGGAGATGGCGGTGATGAGATTATTTGATAAAGATTGTTGAGGAAGATTTTACATTGAGCTTAACATTGAATATCATGCACTATTATTTAATGAATTTTTCCTTCTTTTTCAAGCCCTAGAGTTTTTTTTCACATCTTTACCTACCAAACTTTAGACACAGAAACATCTGATCCTTATTGAAAAGCCCTCATGATTTCTGTAAATCCATTTTCTGAAGTAGATAACAATATTTATTACAAACATAGAGATAGAGTGTATATATATTTGATTGAGAAAAACTTTTATTTAAAATTTCTTCAGTTTTGAGTATATTATTGGTGAGTTAGATCATCAAGTGGATTGTTTATTTTTGAAAGGTTGAAACATGTGTTTAAAAGAGGATGAGAAAAGTTAATTTAATTATATATGATACATGATTATAATATCTACTGAATAGAAACTATATTATAGATTTTTAGAATTTTCTCTTATGACTTATTATTTACATTTATGATTGATTGAATTCATTCCTTTTAAAATATAGACTCTTTTAATTATATGTTGAGGTTTTATTGAGGGAAAGAAAATGACTAAGTATGGGAAAGTTTGATGCACCTGATTTGTGTTTACATTTTCACATGGTTTATTGAAAATAAGAACACGTTTTCATTAATTACCTACTGCTTAGGGAAAAAATACTTTGATTTTAGTGATATTGTTTATTTTCAGAAGATTTATGTCCGAATACACAAAACGTCGGTGAACTGAGTAAAAATTACAAACTACACGACATGTACTTATTTACACACCGTGTACATCCAGACTCAGACACGGATTTTCCAAGACAAGTACATTTTCAAGTAATTAGAATATGGTGCATGCCATTTTCACACTGTAAACACAATCTACACCCTTCTAGAAGCAGTTGGGGGATGAGAGGAATTCTACACACCCACGTGGCCGGATGAAGGGAACACACCGTTTTTAACTAATACATGCCATGTAGACCTTTATAGATGCATTTGGTGGCCAAAAAAAGTGACTACACATCATGTATAGTGTCACTACACACCGTGTGTTTCTACCTACCAGGCGGTGCCATGTTCCAAGTCAAAGATGGCATGTTAGGCCGTTTACTGGCAGCGAAAAGAAAGGACAAAGTGCATTAACAAAAGCACACACAGTGTACGTTTTCCACATGCTGTGTAGTTATATTTGCTATAAAATTAGGCCTTGGACTCCGGTTCAAGATAGTGGTGTGTGGAGAGAAAGTTTGGAGAAAAGGTTTAAGGTTCGAAGGAGAGAAGTTCTCCCGCCATACTACCGTCATTCGACAGTCTACCAAAAAATCACTCCCTCTTCAATGTTTCAAGCATTATCACATCAGGTATCGAGAATTTTTTGCTTATCCTTACCAATATGTGTAACTAAATACCCAGTGTGTTGGTTTTGTGGGAGTTGATGAGTTGTAGTTTGAATTAGTTGTTATGAATGTGTTTGTTCTTTTTAACTTCTTTTTATTCTTCTTAAATCACTTAGTCTTATAACTGAAAATTACGAACCATACCAAGGGAATAATTTTCTTAGATTCAAAAGAAGAATAAGGATGAATAATTTCATGAGCATTGTAATTATTGTTTGACTCAAAATGGACTAAGCCAAATAATGAACTGTGAAACATGGACATCCAGACCAAGGAGTTTGTTTCTTCAGCTCTAAATACAAGTTTACAGGACCAAGGAGTTAGTTTCTTCAGCTCTAAATACAAGTTTACCAGACCAAGGAAATTTTATTACAAATTAAAATCCAAAGTGTAGGGTTATTATGAACAACAAAACCTCATAAGAAATTTGATTTAATAATCAGCTTCTCATAAATCTATAACCCCAACACATTTCTCTCTTGATTTGCATCAAAACCAATTTTCCTATATTTTATTTTCACCCCATTAACTTATTTATTAAAGAAACATAGATCCAATTATTCTTTTTATCCAACAACAAAAATAGATTTTAAATTCAGAAAACGTTGCTATGACAAAAATAAAAACTATTTAAGAAAGACAAGAATAATTTATTTTTCCCTATGGATCAACCCCTTACCGGTAATATACCTGTTAGGGTAAAAATAATTTGGGACACCGATAATATACCTTCAGTGAAATGACTCTCCATATAAAAAAAAGATTGTGTAATGAATTTTCAAAACTCTTGATAATGACTTTGAAATGAGATTTATGAGTAATTTAAATTTCTTTCATCACTTTATATTTAACAAAAATAAATTTAGATTGTGTTGAATCATTAAAAATATTTAGATGACCTATATTAGAGTTTGGACTACAAAATGACAATATACATGAAAATAATTTGAGTTCTATGGAGAATCATTAATTGGATAAAGTATGGAAACTTGTGGAAAAAATTTATATAGAGGAATAGTTGATTGTATATTTTATGAAACTACAAGGAGACCAGTAATTTTTTTAGTTTTCTTATGTTATTGAATTAAAGGAAATACCAAGGAATTATTTTTGAAAAAATGTCAATATAATTATAATGTATTTAGAAGGAATAATTTAAATTCCACCACTTTTTTACAAAAAACATTGATTTTTATTTTACATAAATTTACGGTGGTGATTTTTTTTGGGTGTAGACTTGATAGAAAATGTACCCAAGGTACTAATAATTTTCTATGTAAATATCAAGTATATTTTTCTTGTACTAAACAACACTCAGTATAATTATATACTGTTGATGTAGAATACAAAACTAAAAAGTCATTTATGAAGAATTGTTGTGGATAAGACACACCTTGATGGATTTCAGATTAAAAATTAATCAAGTACCAGTCAAATATGATAACCCTAATCCTACCAACATTTCCAAAAATTCAATAAATCATTCCAGATAAAAGCATATAGGTATAAGGAATTATTTAATATGATATCATTTTCAAAAGGTGACATCACCCTTGAATTTATCTCTATTAAAATGAATTAGCTGATATTTATAGAATGCTCATTTCCAATGATCATTATAATGTTATTAATATAGAATTTAATTTTTTGAATTTAAAGGATATTAACTTATTTTGTTTATATTTATTTTAATTATATTTCAATTTCGAAATTTATTATCTATATATTAATGGATTGTGAACATTAAATGAATGTAATCAATTCTATATTTATGTTTTCCTAATTTAAAATTATGAAATTTATTATCATTTGTTTTAAAAAGTTAAATATATAGTTTCTTTTATAATGGTAGTTACTTTATGTCAGAGCAACCCGTAAACCTTAATTCGACACATAACCCTCTCCAAAATTTCGAATATATCCTAACCTAAAAGTGATCATTTTCTCCCGTACCCTTCACCAAGGTCCAATATCTTGGTAAAAAACTTTTCATAGTTTTATTCTTTTAACCACAAATCGATCTTTCAAAGATGAGGAATTTAAATAGATGACCTAATAGAAGTTCTAGATATTGGATGAAAGGTAAGGTTAGTGTTGAATTGTGATGATTGTTGATATGAGAGGATTGGTATATGGCTTAGTTTAAAGGAACAAATATATTTTTGAAGATGTTTTTTCAGTCATAGGGATTGTAGTTTTTCTTCAATGAGATGAGATATAGATTATTTTTGAAGAATATGTAAATGAGTTTATGATAAATTTTGAGATAAAATATGTAAAAATAAGGGATGTGACTTCTATGAGTTTGAATGAAAAATATATAATAGTATATTTGTGTTGATGGTAGATATAATGCATTTTCCTCGAGAAGGCATGTACTGTTTTAGTTAGTCATTAGTTAGTGCACGCTCAATTAGACCCTTTGATGCCTTCATGTTTCTCTTTTGTTTATCTTATTTTGAGAAAAAAAGGCAATGAAAGGTTGATATGTAGAATGGAAGGTTCTCTAAAATTCATTCAGAGTGGTATTTCAAAGAGATTAGGTGAGACAATAATGTATTATTTCCACATATTAATCTCTTACAGGTCCTAATAGACAATGTGATGATAAATATTCCAAGGTATGTGATGAGGTTTATGAACCAATATTTCCTTGAAAAAGTGATGAATAATTACAACCTAGGCGGAAGGATTTTCCCTTACTGTTGATGAACGAATATGGTGGCTTGAGTGGAGGAGAAGAAATAATGAAAAATAAGAGAAGAACCATTTAAAAGGAAATTTTAAAAACATTTGTAATTATAATAGGAGTTAATATATATTTATTTAAAGTTGTTTGGAAATAATTTTGGGGATATGGTGGTTATATTCCCACCTAAACCAACCTAGGGGGAACTATCTACTACCTCACATATCAGGGTGGGAACTACTGCTGATATAGTTCCTCATAAAGACGTGGAGAAGAATTTTGTTACTATATATGGACCTACTATTCAAGAATTCATACCTATAATAAAATTAAATTAAATTCATTAATCTATAACTATTATTGAACTAATTATATTTAACTAATTGTGCCATATATTAAGATAAATCTAGAAGCTCAAGTGGAATGGCTAGTTAAGACTATATCTAATGTTTGAACTGTTGATGTTAGAGTGGAGTCTGAGGATGATCATATAATAGTTAGTCAAATCCTTAAAAGATATTTTGATTATATATATGTATGTGGGATTATGATAATAGTGGAAGATAATGATTATTCACATAACCATGTACAAATTCTATATTCACCTCTTATTGAAGTGGAAGATCCCTCAATATGAATTTTTTTAATGGATATGATATTGAGAAAAATATGAAGAATTGTTTCTAAACTCTATGGAAAGAGTTTTATAATAACAAATTAAATTATGATGATATGAAGATATAAAAAATTTGTTTCAAGGATGAGACTATATAGATGAATGAAAGGTTAGTGTCCTAAGATTAATATAAAAATCTGGTTAGGATGATGTCTGCCCAAACACCTTGATTATGAATATAAAAAAATTTAAACCTACTTTATCTTTTTTTAATGTCAATAAAGTTGTGGCTATGATTTCTCTTACGAGTGAGATTATGGAAATATGTACAACTATGTAATAAATAAATGAAAATGGAATGATTACTTCATATTTGAGAGACATGATTCAGAATCTACGAGTGTTTTAATCCTACATTTATAATGCTAATTTAGTAAGATTCCAAACATCAAATTAAAAAATGATAGAGATTCTTGAAAATATGATGGTTGTGGTTATGAGACAACTTGGATTTATTAATAATTTTATGAAATCTATAACAACAAGTGTTTTACATTAATTTATTCTAGATTTGTAGAATTAGTTAGATCAAATATCTTTGGATCTAAATTCAGTTTCATCTTATATTCAGTCACTTTAATTTAAGATTCTCTCTAGTATGTTTTCATAATATTTTAGGAAATATTTTTTTGGTGAGTTTAAGTACATCGTGGAAGGTATTAAAGTATAATTACTAGGAACATATGTGCCTATAAATGAGAAAGTTTCTTTTCTCAAGGAATATTTTTTTAATAAAAGCTAATGTGTATGAAACTATTGAAGTTTATAAGCTTAGTAAACATATGTTTTCTCTTCCATTTATCCCAATAGTAGAAATCATAAATTTTTTAATACCATATAGTAATATATGTATAAAGAGTAAAATATCTATATATATACTTATTTAAAGAGGTATCTAATTAATTAGTGTCTGAGAAATCACCAGTTATAACAACTACTGAAAAAGGAAATGAGAGTTCAATGTTCACACCTCTTAGTCTAGTGGGTCATGTGCTAGTTACTTCCATTACTCTAGTTTTTCAAGGAATATATAGAAATTTCTATGTGTTTTCGCAAAAAATAGTATAACAAAAAGAAAAATCTGATAAAAATTAATCTTCATTGGATGGATGGATATTTAGGCTAATATTTTTACTCTGTAGGATTCATGTCAAAATGTTTTCATCATCTACTACAGTTCTATCCAGTCCCAATTCAGAAGAAATAGTTTCAGTTTCATCCTAAATACTTTTTAATTAGAATATTGAAACCTTTATTTTCTTGTGGAATTATAGTTTATCCTCGATTTCCTAGATGAATAAACAATACTATACTAAAATTTGGGATTTCTTTAAATAAAATGTCATAAACAGTGTATATTAGTGTGCTGATGAAGATATTATCTAAGAGGAATGAATACCCTGAACTCATCACCACCATATACCTATAAGGGATTGAGGAAAAATATTGATATATTGTTTGATATAGATGATATTTATTAGTGATATAAATTAATGTTGTATAATACTACTACTACAATTTTTTCTAGAGTGTATTACACATCATCAGTGCCGAAAAAGAAGACATAATTTTTTAGTTTTAGTACTTATTAATTTATTCATTCTTATTAAAATCATGAATAAGTTTTGATAATGCATACTTAGAAAACCATAGATAAATAGGTTTTTGAGAATGATGAACATTCTGTGGAGATTTTAAGGGTAGTTATATATCCATTATTTGACCCTCATACTACATAATCATCTTTAATATCATATTAGAAACCTCCACCCAAATATCTATATAAATTTGGACCCATTCATAATCTAGGGTCATCGTACTGATCTGTGTATATGTATTTTAGTATGATATATCATTGTATATTTTTACAAGTCAACATGATTACAAAAATTCATTTTATATATCCTTATTTATGTGTAACGTTATTGTTTTCAGATACTTTTTTTATGACCGAGGATGTTTTATATTTTTAATTTTATTCTTTCCTTATAAAAATATAGTTTCATCACTATAACATAACCATTCCAAATTCAAGGTTAAATAATCAATGTTATTTTCATATATTTACCATTCCTTTTTTATTTCACAAAAAGAGGAATATGATAGATAAAGGAGGTTAATACATGATAAATATAAAATTTTGAAATACCTATATATATTATAAATCTTATATAAAAACAAATAATTCATTTATAAATTAAGGTTTAATATTTAATAAGGTTTGTGGCCATAAAAATGGGGAGATTTTTACACTACTAATGGTTTTCTATTTTATTCACTGTACATTAGGTGTTGACGATCTTATAAACTCTTATATGTTTCTAATGATTTTTCTTTTATGTTTTTATATCAGGTTTTTAACATATTTAGTTTCATTTTTCTATAAATATATAAATTTGGTAAAACATTATAAATTTTATTTGGTCTAAAAAATTCACTCTTTGAGGACATTAGATGCATGTATATTTTGATACATCAAGAAATAAACTAAATAAATCATCAATGAAAATGAATCACCAATATAAATAATATATATTTCTGAATCAGACACATGAAAGTTGACTATATTGATAATTCAAGTACATGAAAATAAAACAATTCCAGAAATAACTGCATGAATCTTTTATATAGAGTTACCCAATATATGATTTGGATATATGGAATAATTAAACACATGGTTCCAGTTTTCTATATTAATAATGTCATCTTTTAATTTGTACTACACAAAAAATTTTATATTTGAAGAATAACTACACGAATTAATTTGGCTACATGAATTAGAATACATGCAATTTAGATACGTAGTGATCTAGAATTTGATATGTTTTTATAAAACTCATATATTTTTTACCATTGTATTAATTTATATGTAAATTAATTATTCTATAAAATCCTCAAATATAGATCTACCTATTTATGGTAAAATTGGTTTTCTAAATGGTCGCAAGTATAATGAAAGGAAAACAGTAAAATTTAATTTATTACTCAGTTATTTTTTTCTAAGATAATTTTGATGAAAAGACATCTAAAATTTTATTCCAAGGATATATTTTATGGGATATCATGATTTATAATAAAAATATATAATGTATAGACTAGTATTCGAACAAGAACATAAGAAAGTACTTACACTAATTATTATCTCACTCTTGAAGTTTTCTTTGAATCTTCCCTATGTGAAGTAAAACAAGAATGAGAATAAAATTTTATATATCCATTCTATAAATATTCATCATTATTGGTTTTATTACACTATCATTGATATATAATTCATTTTACTTATCACTATATAAAAATTGTTGTCTTCTTCTAGTTTTGTCTTGCAACATTGTTCTTTATTTTGTATTCATTTATTATTGTCTTTTATCAGTGAAAGTGAGAAATACTTGTATTGAGTGTTAATGTTTGGTGTTCTTGTCATTCGTTTTAAGATCCCAAAAAAATATACTCAATTTTAACCATGGTATGGTTGATTTCACTTAGTGGGGAAGTACACAAGAAAAGGACTGGTTCGAGAGAAATCACTATACTCTTGGGGTTGAGTATTGGTGGAGTGTACTAGGGGATATAAATTCACATAACCACTATAAATAATTTCTTTTTGATATTTTTCTTATATATTTTTATATATAATACTTTTTTTGATAATAAATAATCATAATATCTCATAACTAAATAATTGTGGTTTTAATGGAAGAAAATTTCAAGAACCCAATTCACCCATCGGGATTTTTATGATGTTTTTACCCAAAAAAAACATTACTAATTTTAATTAATAATAATGTTATCTTTATTTTTTAATTTATATGTAAATATTTTCATGTTTATTATTCCTTTATTTTCCTTATATCTATGTTTTAATTAAATAAATAATCAATTATGTTCACGCAGGATGTTTTTCAATCATTCGACCAATAAGACATAAATTGATTAGGTGGGTTGACTATGGTCAATAATATTTTTTCTATAACTTAATAAAAATAATCATAAAATAAAAATCATTTTTTTCATTAAATAAAATTAAATAACCATTCATGAATCGTAGACAATATAAAAAAACCACATCTCTTCGTGGAGGTGGTAGTTCACACATTTGTGCGAAAGACGTTATCATTTTTCAACAGATGATAATGTAAGATAATAAATGATATATTATATTCAATTAATTTACTAATGTAATTAATTTTATATAAATTAATTACATCCTTTATAATATCAAACTTCGTGAAGTGGTGATGAAAATTGAAACACATCACTTCATAGAGTTGGTAATATACATGTATGCACGAGCGTTATTTTCATTTCCAATAGGATAGAAAATGGGACGAAGAAGGTTTGTACAATAATAATAAAAAATTAGAAAATTTATGTTACTTTTGTTAGTATTTAAGAATGGTTAATTAATTTTTAAAGGATTTAGAATAAGAGGTAAATGTGAAATTTTTTAGTAATGACTTATACTTTTTACTCAGATAACCACTTTTGGTTACACATAAATATTTCAAGGTTTTTTATTTTGGTGATAAAAAAACCTATAGAGAATGGGGAGGGATTTTGGAGGGATATTTGGTTTCATATTGGCTAAACTAGAGTGCTCAAAATGTGTGAGGATGATGGGAGGGGAGGCTCTACTTTATTTGTGTTGGGTGGGGAATCCTTGGAAATAAATACATAAATAAATTAATATAAATCAATATTGATGTTAAAGATAAAAAATCAATATATTTATAAATTTTTATGAGGTTTACTTAAATTCATATTATCCAATAAAATTCTGACCTGTTTATGTGATGTTTTAACTCTTACCTCTTCGTTTTATCTTCTGATAACCCTTTTGACGATTACCTTTATATCAAAATTTTTTAATATATATGTGTCATGATAGTTACTATAAATGGATGATTGACCCAGAAGTTAAACATTAAATATATTTTGGATAATTTCCAATTAACCAGACCAAGTAATTCAATATTAGGATTTTTAAATTATTAAATAAAATATTTTTTTCAACATAATATTCAATTAAAGCCATTTTTAGGATTTTTCAATTATATTGATTTTAATTCCATCAAGATACTAATGGAATTTCATAACAAACATCTAACACAAAACTGATATATTATATTTATATAAACATTTTAATTAAAAACTAGTTCATCCAAATGTTTTTAATTTTAATGCTTTTTAAAACCATTTACTTAATTTTTATATTTCTTGAACAAGTAGTTTATTACTATTTTGTATGCATTTAGGTAGTTATTCAATCACTAAAAAAATTAAAAATAAATTACCATGATAAAAAATTAATTATTATTTAAGATAAATATTTATAAATATATTTAACCTATTTCCATACAACTGAAAAGAATATAAGAGATATTTAAACCAATAGGGTGACATATTATTTTTAATATTTACTTAAAATAATATTAAAGACATTGTCAACTAAAAATTAAAATAAATTTAAAAATTTTAGAACATTAAATATTTTTTATTTAATTAAACTTATCTAAAAAAATAAATACCTATGTTAAGGAGATTTTTAGTCCACATCTCATTGTTTTAACCATATTTTATACATTTTATCCTTATCAAGGTGAAAAATATTTACAATGGTTAAAATTCATAATGAACAAAAACTAAAAGGATATATATATATTTTTTAATATAATGATTCCAAAATATAAAATATATTTTTCAAAATTCATTTCCTATATGTGGTATAAATTAATTTTAATATAAATGCGTAAAAAAAAACAAACAATAATTGTTAGAGAAACACATTTTATTCTAAAAAATGACTTATACCAAAAGAATATGTAATGATGAATAATATGTAATTAATTATATTATTTCTAATAAAGAATACTTATTTATCGTTATGATCTAATTAAAAACATAATGGTATTTTATAATTAATTTATTTAATGAAATTAAATTATTATATTAAAAAAAGAACTATCATTAACTATACACTTAAACATAATTTGTTTCATGATATTTTTTAATAAATATTTCTATGGTAATTTTTACTTGAATATTTAAAAAATAAAAGTCATTTCATCAAATTAAAATAATAAATTCGAAATCATGCTTTTGAATTAAACATTACAATTCATGAAACTCAATTTAATGAGAATAAAAATAATATACTTTTTTATTTTAAAATTATAAAATATTATTATCTTGAATATTACTCTATTAAATCAAATTAACGAGTATTTATAAGGACTAAAATTGACCTTTTATCAAAATTACAAGGGTGGTTACATCCTTCCCCTCTTTGGGAATTTCATCTACACAATGTTTTCAATTACATAAACTAGTGGAGATATTATACCTTCATAGGATTTTATGATTTCCATGTTGCTTCTTCAATCCTATGGGTTTTTTCTAAAACATTTACATGATGCATCTCCTTCTTCAAAAAAACTTTTATGTGGTCCATAATTTGAACATGATTTTCCTTATTAGAAAATTTCTCTCCCAACTAAATTAATTAAGTTTAAAAACATGAGATTCATCTAGAAAATACTTCCTTAAACATGAAACATGAAGCACTTCATGTATGTAGGATATAAAGAGAATCATGGAAACTGAGAAGGAAAATGAACAAACATTATATAAGATTTCATATGGTTTAATAAATCGTGGATATAACATTCAATTTTGTAAAAAATTAATAAAAATTTTCTATAGAGATAGTTTAAGAAAAAATGATATCATACCATGGAAAAGAGGTCTTTCATAAAATTATCATCACAAATATTCTAAAAACTTGAGTTATCTCCATATTGTTCTTAAACATTTTAATATTATAAAATATTTTTTCTTCTAATTTTGGTCCCAACATATATCATTCCCAAACATCATACAAATTATATTGAGTCTAACACCACTTTACTTATAATTCATCAAATGATGTTATCAGTATATTGGAATGAAAACTATTATTATATAAAAATTCAAATAACGAAGAAAGATATTAGAAATGTACCTAATAAAATATATAACAATATAAAAGAATGATTTCCAATGTTTTAATCATTCTCTGTGACTCCCCATCATTTTGATGATGAAAAGTAATACTAAAATTACATTTAATACCCAATGGATTCTGATGGATTTTTTCAAAGTTAGTTGTAAACCTAGGATAATAGTCAGATATAATATAAAGAGTTACCCAAAGAAATCTAATGATATATTTAACATAATGTCTAAATGATGATCTAGTTACATATTATCTCGAATAGGAAGAAAATATATAGATTTAGTTAAAAGACCAACATAAAATCATATATCATTATTAATACAACATGTATTTAGTCATCTAACCATAAAATACATTAATATATTCTTAAATTTCCATGTTAGATATGAAAAAGGCTGAATAATAATATTTTTATATTGTTTTTCAAATTTACTAGGTTGACCATTCAAACATTTCATGATGAATTCAACATTATCACTTTTCATTCCATCCCACCGAAAATTATCTTGATAGTCTCTAGACATCTTATTCATGCAATAAAGAACAAGAATTGGTAAGATATTTGCTTTATTGGAAAATTATTTCATTAAATATTAATTAAAAGGACACACAAAATAATTCTATGAATTTCAAAGCATCTTCTTTTGTGAATTATAAATTCAAGAAACAAACCTTTCCTCGAATATACCTCTTTGTTTATAAAATGATCATCCTTATATGTTTTATCATTTCTGTATAGTAATGAATATTTCACTAAAACATGAAATAAAATAGAGGATTTTTTTGTATGTAAAATTTATTGTCCAACATTAATAATACAATTCAACAACGTATTATGTTCTGAACATGGCATATTTAATGTAAAATTATCATTTTGACATAAATAATTAAATACTATTTTTTTTATTCCTTCTATGGTAATGAATCATGAAATGATAATACTTAATTAGTTCCTGCCATCATATTTGACTTGTATTCAACTCATTCAATGTGAATATTTACTTCAAAATTTAATGTAAACATATATTTCACACTTTACACCATATAAAAAAAGTCTCTAAATTTTAAAAGAAAATTAATAATAGTTAAATCAATTTCTTTGGTAGTATAATTTATTTAACATCCCTCATTCTCGAAATCCCCCACATGGAAAAATCATGTTGGTTATGAGACCTCAATTGCACCTCCATGTATGAAAAGGGCTTCCGAATTCCAGTAGGGCGTAAAAGATATAGTGGGGAAGAATATACAACCATGTATAATGTTACAATATAATGGAAATAAACCAAAACCATAAATATAAGAGTAATATATATAGAGGGAATAGTAAGACACACAACATGAAAGTATAGTAAGTACCAATAAATCCAATAATTATGAAAAATGTAATGACACTTATGAATGTCTAAAAATGTGAAACTAAAGGCAATATAGATAAAATACCATGATGAACCAAATATACTAAGAATTAATTGATCATGAAGACCATGACGATCTTTCATCCATGGTTTAAGTCATCTAGTAAGAAATAATAAAAACAAGTTTCTTTTCATTTATTCAAACATGCATCTATGTAATTGGATCAATTACCCAATGGGATGTTAAATAGGGTGTGATTAAAACATATTAGGTCAACATGACCATATCTAAGGAAAACTAGTCTTACAATAAGTACATGTAATAAGGCGATAAAAAATTGTATCAATTAATCAATTTTATATATTATATTAATCAAACTACTTTGGAAGTATGCTGTTATATCTCTGACAATTTTCCATAGCCATGCCAACAATAAACCGCAAACCATGTAATAATCACATAACTTGGAAAAACCTCAATGTATGAATATCTTCATTTTTTCAAAGTCCTTCATATAATCATTTCATCATAACATGGAAAAACCCTCTATATAAGAATTTCAGCATACCCAGGAAAAACCAACTATATATGAATTTCCTTGTAACTGAGAATAACCCTATATATAACCATTTTAGTATAATCAGTACATTACCTCAATATAGTAATTTCACTATAATCAAGTAAAACCCTCTATATATGTATTTCGATATAACCTGGACAAGACATCTATATATGCAATTCTATAAAACCATGCATAGCCATCTATATAAGAATTTTGGAATAGATGGTCCAAGCCCTCAACATAATAATTTCACTATAACACAAACCAATTCAAAAAAAGCATCATTATATCAAAATACATAATGGTTAATTCATCCAATTACTATTTTCCATTCAACTACCCATTATGACATTATATTCTACCTTAATCTGTTTCTATGCCAATTTTTGCAACTAATTATTATCAATTTATCCCCATCCAATTGAACAATCAGTTAAACAATTTTCAAGGTTAGTATATCACACGAAATCACATCTGAAATTATGTAATTATAAACATACAATAATCCATTAGTTGAATTATTATAAATCTAGTGTATTCCCACATAAAGGGTTTCCACAATCCGGGTATCAAAATAATTGAATCTAAAGTGATTGAAAAAATAATTCAGCATAAGATATATCATTATCCATTCAAGTAATTAACATGTAATCAAATAATATTCCACATAATTGAAAATTATAAAAAAATAAGTTTTAGTGGTATACCACCTACCATTATTTAATAACATGGGAAACTAATCCAATAGAGAACACCGACAAGAATGATGGCACAAAAAAATCATTAGGATAATTAAATTATGTAGGACCAAGAACCAAAATTATTTCCACCACTATCAAAGGATTACATTGCTATATCGAGGAGAAATAGGAAGAGTGATGAGACCATAGTGAAACCGTTGATAAAAGATTTATTACTTGATCTTAATTCCTTGATAGGAATAAAGCACTCCAAAATTTATCGAAAATCACCCAGATCATGATAGAGGAGGGCTAAATGTGAATAAGGAATGAATCATACATTCATTCGGGTTTTAGAACTACTAATCTTGAGAAACACGTGGTGTGAAATCCTTCTACCTTGTGTTTTACTCAATTTTTAGGTTATGAAAAAAAAAATCATCACCTTGGGATAAAATTACCCTCTATTATCATTAAAAGAGGTGAACCTATTTCATGGTGCACAACCTCATTACTTCATGAAACAGTTCACAATGTAAACCTTGCCAAACATACACATCATGAACCAGTCTCAGCAGGTGTAACCAGTTCAAGCCATGAACCATTTCATGATATCTATTTAGTTATTATTAAACATCATGTAACATGTACATGACATGTAAATTTCCAACAGTTATATTTAATCCCAAATTATGAAAAAGTAATTGAAAAACCCTTGAATCATTCTTAATTTATGTGTAATCCTCCTAATCCCCTTTTACATCTTTATACCCAAACTCAATTAATTCAATCAAATATACATCTATGAATATTTGGTCATTTTCCATGAAAAATTCATTCCATACTCCAAGGATCTCAACCACCAAGGCTTAATGAAAAATAAAAACAAAAAAAATGTTATATATAGAAGTAAAAGGGGGATATACCTAGAAATATTTGAGATCATAAAACCTATCCATTATACAATAGTGCAACCCCGAGAATCTTCAATTAACACTATGAGCACTCAATAAAAATTATATCCACTATAATAGCATATGAGATTCCTTCTCCCAGTTTTCCACTTGAAAATACACATGCTACTACTACAATAAAACTGTAGTCATGGTCTTCCCCATAGATACTTGCAAATATATTCCACAATCCACATTAAATTATCCTTGAAGGACACATCTATAAAAGGATTCAGGTTCACAACATCCATATCATTATAACTGTATGTATGTTATATCTAAAGTTTCATCATGAGTTTATTGTCAGGTATAAAGTTGTAGGAATGTGTAAGGGATAATCGGTTTTCCACAAGAGCAAACCTTTCCTCTATCTCAAATGGATTGATATACATAGGTTATAGAATTATCAATTTCCTAACAAGTAGGTACCCCAACCTAGGTGACACTTGATGAAAAACACAATAATTAACATCAAACTCAATATGCTATCACGAATGGTTAGAGTGTTATTTCTTCCTGATCTGCATGGTAACCAACTTCCTACCGAATAACTGAATCTTATTATAAGTATCTAACATGATACTAGTCCCAAAAGGAGATGATTCTCTTACCTTTAACCAATAATGAGGTGAACTTTCTAACCATCCATAAAAGCCTCAAAGATTACACATGGATCGATGAATGGAAGATGGTATTATATGAAAACTCTATAAGATACATATGGTACCCCCTCAAACCATTAAAATCCAAAACGTTGGACCATAAAATATCCTCTAGAATGTAAATCATCCATTCAGATTGGTTGTCAGTTCGAGGAAGATAGGTGGTACACAGAAGAACCAACAATCTTTGAGACTTATGAATTACCTACCAAAGTTGAGATGTGAAATGATGAACTTTATAAAAAATGAGAATTAATATAACATAATGTAATTGAACTATCTAATACATTTTAATACTAATCAGACCATCAATAGTGATGGTCTCATTGATTGTAAAGTTGTGGGATATGTTCGTCAGTCAATTAATTATCTCCCACACATCATTATTCTTACAAGGTGTTCTTGTTAATCCTATGATAAAATCCATAATGACATCATGACATTTCCACATTGGAATGACCATCGGATATAACATCACAATAGGCCTTTGATTCCCCACATTAACCATCTGACAGATGAAACATATTTCCAAAATCTGGATACCTCCTCCTTCATTCATGAAAATGAATACTATCAATAGAAATAACGATAAATATTTTTTAGTACTAGAAGTACCAACTATCAAGAAAAATTAATATCTCTATTTATATCCCCATTAAATACCATACAAACCTATAATTTTCCATAAAAAGAAGATAATTTCCTCTTTCAAGTTACCATCCTTATAGAGGATCCCCACCATAAAAGTTACCTATGAGAGATAATACCTCAATATCATATATCTATCGACTATAAATATAGTCCATGATCATGGATATGATAGATATTAAAGTCAATGATACTCATTACTTGGAATCCTAAACATCTAGATGACTGTCTTCAAATAGTTCCATCATCATCCACTTGTCATAAGTCTCCGACATGGACTCTATTTAAATCTTTCAGCTCATTGAAATTGCTAATGACATTGCACATTCCATATGTAAAATATATCTCAATGTTGAAAGTCTATAGATATCCAACCCACCTCCAATGTTGAATTTTTAGGTCTCACATAGGTAAAATGTTCATGAGGATATTGTGGTCTAAGAAAAAACACAGACACTAAAATGATAGTGTTTCTAGAATCTCAATGTATGTACCACCATAGCTGACTATATATCATGTGTAGTATAATTACACTTGTGTAGTATAAACTATATACTATCATATGATAATAGTCAATCCTCCTGTATAATGGATACTCTATGTCTAACTCTTATTTCATTATAGTGAATGGTATATGCATTAACCTACATAATTAAAGAGGGGTTAGGTACTCTAGTATGTCTTCACTTTAGTCCTTGAAAATATATCTCATAAGTATCTGGGAAAACAAACTTTATCCCTTTAATGGTCATCTTGTACATCAATGCTTCTAGATGGGATAAGTTATAGAAAAATTGATGATAATAAGCAACTAAGACCAAAATATTATGAATATCAAAGACATTATTGGGTCACTCCCATGAAACTATGATAGAAAACTTATCTAGGTGTACTGAAACTCAAGCCTTTGAGATTAAATTACCTAATAAGTGCACATTATCAATCCATAAACTGCATTTGGTTTTTATGACATCTATATAATTCTATCTCAATGTAATCAATAAGATTTCAAGATGCTGGGAATTATCATTCACAAACATGGATTAAACTAATATATTTTCATCAAATACCACCACAGTTAGTCCTATAAATGGATATTGATCATATTAAACATGTTTAAGAATATTAGTGGTGCATTCATCAGGACGAACAATATCAATAAGAATTCATAAAATCCTTAACTATTACTGAATTCTATAAGAGTTATGTCTAATGGAATCAACCTTAACTATGAGTATCATGATCTCAAATAAATCATTGAAAAGCTTATAAAAAATCTCAACTATTAAAATTCATATTGGATTCATAGATGGGGATATTGGTTTATGACCATCATCTAGTTCAATATATGATAATTCATATATAAGAACCAAGTAAAAATATCCTTCTTTGAGAAAAGAATAATAGAAACCCATTGAGACACACTAGGCCTTAAGAAAGCATAATCTTTCAGATATTCTAACTAAACCTTCAATTTCCATAGCTCTAATGGTGCCATCTTATAAAGTGGAATAGAATATGGCTCTTCTAACGATGCTAACTAGATCATAAACATGATCTCCTTCTTGGTTGGTAAGGCATAAAAATATTATTAAAAGACTTTAAAATAATGTTATTCCACTGGTGCAAAAGAATCATACTGCATTCCACCATCAAATTGATCAACTATTTCTATCCGATTCATGAGATATTCCATCTAGCACTAAACTTGTCATGGATGACTAGCCTAAAGATCCCACTCACCCTTGTGAAAGTACCTACCTTATTCTTGAGATATAAATGTAACTCTCATCCATTTTTAATCAATATGAACCTATTAGAGAACAAACTAATCCAAACTAATTATAAAATTGAACCCTATCATTTCCATCACAAATGGTTGCCTAAAAAATTGAAAACCTCCAACATCTAGGGAACACATTTTATAATGTTTGATATTTTATGACCGCACTTCTAATGATGTATCAATGTCCATGATACCATTCATCAATTCCAAAATAAAGTCCATATATTTAAAAAAGTATAAGATAAAAAAATGTGAAGATGTTGTGTTAAAAAAACACAAGAAAAGATATATGATATAAGAATCATTCCCATGATGGTAGATGATCATACAACCACACTATCTAGCGTATATTGTGTAGTGTGGAACTATCCTTCCCCTCTTCCTTGGGATACAGTCTAACTCAACTAGGTTATTCCCTCCACCTAGTAATACCACTTCAACAATGGGGTACCATGTCCCTAAACTCAACCAGAATACTATGTGAAACTCTTGCAACTAATCTGTGGATATGTAGTTGTGTCCTTCCAAGACTTTGGTGCATGTCTAGATCTCCATACACTACTTTTTTTTTCATGTCACTGTATCTTAGGTGAACCAATCAACCACTACCATCACACTCCAATTTAATGTATAGAAACTGAGGCTACTTGTGACCCAACTGTCCACATTGATGTCATTGCAAAATATGAAGGTCCTGATATTTATCCCACTTCCCTAACCGATCATCCCACTATTTATTTGGAAAACACTATCATTTTTTTTCTTTATGCCATGAGAATAATAGATCATAGTTCACCTAGATGAAATATCATGGACACTTTTCAAGACTTATCTTAGAATCCCTTCTGTAGTGTTTACCTGATTCATTATAACATAAATTATACTTATAGAAAAATGTTCACTAGTGACCTGATCAAATAGAGAATTCATTCTGGAAAACTTATCTCCATGGATATCTCATCATCTAATAAATATGAATCAAACCACTGCATGTCGGTGAAACATATAACATAGTACAATAGTGAAATTCATTCCATGTTAAGTTATTTTACTTGAAATCCATCTACTCTCTGAATATATCAACATAAAAGTGTCTTAGGAATATTTAATTGGGGTCTTTATTGAATAACTCCAATTTATGCAAAGATTTCTCTAGAAAATCCCACAATAACATAGTATATCCATGAAGCTTATATGAAATAATATTCAAACTTCTATTTTTGGGTTTCTCAAGGTGATTGATGTTTATTTACACCAACTGAATCTTGAACTTAGCTACCCAGGGGCCTCCCACCCTAGTGATGCTTAGCATATTCTATATCTGAATCACTATAATCAGCTCGAAAATTTAAGTAATGGTGTGAATAGTATCCCCTTATAAAGATAAATTGACCGTTAGAAAATGTCATGAACCAGAATATATATCTAATCCTCATGAACTATAGCATGATTTGGTTCATCTATATTGGGAGCATACTGAGTTCCACATGCCTGATGCCCAATTCTAAGACAAAGAGGAGCCACTTTCTCTATAAGGAAAAAGGACTCATTAGAAAACTAGATAATAAAAAGGTCAACCTCAACATGTGAAATGATTAGAGATCCACTGGTTCATGGTCTATCCAATCATGTAATTCACAATATTGAGCATTATAGAATAGTTCTTCAATTTCATTTATATGATATTAAAGGTATATAATATTCAAAGTTCATACATAGAAATATATCACTTTTGATAAATATTTCCATTTCAGGAAAAATGCATTTATTGATTGATTTACGGTGCCTCACTCTCTTAGTCACTATCTCAATTAAATTTTGGTGTTTCCCCTTACATTATATCTTGGGTTCCAGATTCACCTTCTCTTATTCTCTATAATTTTATTCATATTTATTTTTCTCTATAAGGCTTCATCCATGGTTTCATTCTTGGATTCCACTATCCTTAGTTTCAATATATATTTTGGAATAATTTACTAATCTTCACTAATTTTTAGGCACTCCCACTATTGGGTGCATCTATCAGGATTGGTTTTATGTAATGCTCATCTAAATTTGAGTTTTAATCCCATAGTTGATGTTTTTATCTATAGTTGTTCCAAATATTACCTTCGTGGTCCCATTAGGTTTTGGAAATGAAAATACCATCCAAAATATGAGTTATAAAATTTTATTTGAATCAATGGTGAGCTGGGTATCTAGCATGCTGGGACTTTTACTAGTATAAGCATGGTAGGAGTGGTGCAACTGAGTTTTGTTTGGTTAACGTTGTCGATTGTTTTTTCTTGGTGGTTCTATGATAGAGTTTGAGATCATCTTGTTCCCTCTTAGTAAGACTTTTTTTGAATGTTTGAGCCCCTATCCAGAGCTACCAATTATTTTTTTTTCATAACCTTCATGATCAAACCCCGTATTGTTTTTCTATGAAGGAACTAGAGTGGCCATAGGTTTTTTCTATTGTGATGTTCAGAGGATCTTCCTCACATTCACATTTACCCTCAAATACAATGATACCCTTCATGTTAGGATTGTCCACTTCTATGTTTAGAAAGATAAATCTTTTGGTTCTATGGGATGGTGTTGTTTGGTGTTTTCAGCATTGATGACTCATATCTGGTGGTGTTATCCCCTACTATAGATTCTGGTTGATTCAGATTGTTTATTGGTTTTACTCTTCTATATGTTCTTCCCTCAAAATTAAATTTCTTACATACATATGTTATTTGTACTGATCCTATGTTTTTTGATTATGATGTTTCTCCCTTATAAGTTGATGGTCCCTATCTTTTTGGATGATCTTATGAAAGATATTTTGATGTTTTCCGGTTCATGTTAGGGATTCTCTATTGTGGGCATGGTGGTTTGATGAGTGTGATTCTTTTTTGTTCAATGATAGTTTATTATTATTAGGATATGCTAGTAGCATATATACTGGAGGATTTCTCTACATCCAGTAGTAATCGGTTTGAAATATATTTGAAATTTAAATTTTGATACCATTTTGGAATTCTTTTTTCCTAATCATTTGTCAGTATGGGTTACCTCATCGCCCCATAAAAGTTCTTTTTTAATTGATAACAATATAATTTTAGATTGACGTTATGATATATTCCTATGAATATATCATGATTCCTACAAACTTATTTCAAACCATACTGGTCCTTGAGTATAAATATCATGAAAATAATAACACCACAAAATATGAAAATCCTGAAATGTGATATAATATCAACAATAATAAATGAAAAATTGAACATCAATCCCATTATTGGGAACATAGTTATCTCCAAAACATGGGTAAACTGCTCCTAGACACATGCATGTTACCATGTACTAAAACATCCTATTATCCATTATACCTTTCCCAAATAGTATACCAATATAAAAGAAAAACCTTCTGCTCTGATATAACATTGTAATGTGCGCAGTTCCAAAACTCTATGACATGGAAAAATCAGGTTGGTTATAGGACCTCAAGTGTTCCTACCTATACACAATAAGATTTTGAGTATCAGAGGGGTGTACTGGATATAGTGGGTACCAAAAATTCTTTATTAGGGAATAAAAGAAGATTATAATTAAATAATAAACGTAAATATTATAGTAATAGATATGTAGAAAATAGAACAATACAAAACTGAATATTTTTTAACCAATAAATACAATAATATTGAACAATTTAATGATAGGATATAATATATTTAAAGGTCAAACTGAAGGTTATAAGGATAAAAGAAAATGATGATCCAAATAAACTACGATGACCCAGTTCATGAACCTTATGCCAGTCCCACCTCCATGCTCCAACCCATCAAGAAAAAAACAATCAACCGTAATGTCTTTTTCCGTTTTACCAACATCCATCCATGTAGTCTACTTGGGTACCAAAAAATGACCCCAATAGGGTTTGAGGAAAGAATTATAGGTTGATACCACCATTTCAAACCAAAATCATTCTAAAAATAAGTGAATTAAATAATGAAATGAATAGATGTATTTAATAATTAATTTAATACAATACAAGAATCTATCTGCTTTCACCCCATGAAGAAATTCATTTGAGCATGTAACATATACATGAAAACCATAACAACAAATCATGGAATATTCACATAACAATGAAAATCCATCTATATAAAAATTACAGCATTCAGGACAGTCCCTCTATAGAAGAATTTTAGTACCACTGATCCAAACCATCTATATAAGCATTTCAACATTACTAGGAATTGATTAGTATTTATGAAATTTACTATAACTAGTCCATGCACACTGTATAATAATTTCAACATAATAGAGACAAACCATATATATAATTATGTTAGTATAACTGGGGAAATCCCTCTATATAAACATTTTAGCATAACCAGGAGCAACCCTCTATATATGATTTTCATCATAAATAGTCAAAGACCTCTATTTATTCTTTTAAACATAACAGAATACAACTCAAAATGACATATCATAATGTCAAAATACACAATTGTTAAATAATAAAATTATGATTTTTCATTCAATTAACCATTCATTCATTAAATTATACCTTAACCAATTTCAATTCCATTTTACACAACCAATTATTATAAAATTTTCACCAGAAATGTGAATAATAAAGTCCATCATTAACATGGTGAAAATAGCATAAGAAATCAACTAATTTTTTTTATTTCATGCAAAATTGACATTAATACATTAGCTGAATTTTTATGAATCCATTGTAGGCTTTGCCAATAGGTAGTCTCTAGCCCTATCAAAAAATAATTTCATCCAAAAAGATCCAATATATAATTAAATATTTTTTTATCAATATACATTAAATTAAATAATTCACATGTTATTTTGACACAAAAAAAATATTTAAAAAACACGAACAATTGAAATAGACCATAGGGTTCGGTTTTAGAACACCAAACATTATCTAGATATATTACTAACTCTTCCAATAGGTGTCACAAATAAGAATTAAAGTGAATTAGATTGAGAGAAGAATCAGGTCATACCATATTAGGATCCACACTAGTTCCCATAGAGGTTAAGAGATTACAATGTGATAATACGGAAAAAGTTGAATAGAGGGGGAAACTAAAGAAAAATAACCCACCCAAGATTTGTTTTCTTGACCGGGACATCTAGAATTGAATAAGACACTCAAGAAAAACATATAAATAACGAAGACCTTCAAATAAGAGGGTTACATGAAAATGAAAAGTGAATAATATGTTCATTATGTATTTAAACCCACTAATATAGATAAATACACATTGTGTAATATTTTATTGTGATGTATTTCTCTATCTTTTGGTGATTCTAAAAAACATGAAATCTCAGGATAAAAAACCCACTTCAAACATTTCCTATCATGAACCTATTTCACTATGCATATCTTATTGAAATCATTAACTAGTTAATGATGTATACCTAACAACAAATAACCATAAAAAAATAGTCTAATAGAATGTAAAATGTTTATTCCATGAACCATTTCACTCTATATTCATGGAAACAACTATACGTCATTTATCATTTACATGAAATTTAAATTACTTACAGATATTATTAACTCCATATTCTGCAAAAGAGACAGAACAACATCCAAATCCATAAAAACTCATAGTAAATGCTGGTTGGAACCTTTAATATGATTATAACTAGACTCCATTAATTAAATAAAACATAAATCACCAAAAATTAGGCCATTTTAGAAAAGAAATGACGTCCAAATTTAAAGTAAATTGACTATTAAGGCATAAAGGATAAGAAAGAAAAAAACTTTGTCTAATGAAAAACTCCAAGAGAGATGTACTAGAAAAAAAATTTGATATTAAAATTCATCTCATAAGAATTCCGTTGACGTGATGAATAAGAAATTACTAGATAAATCCACATTAAAAAACCAATTCCCATTTAGGATGAAACAATATAGAATAGAAAATATTAATTTTTGGAAGGTATAGACAAAATGATATAATTTAAAACAATCCTTTTCAATTATTTAGACACATTTATTACATTATTTCTTCTAGATGAATTTAACTCATTTTAAAGTTAACTTAGTTATTGGAATATATAATTGAGAAACTAATTCAATGAACCATTAGTAGTAACCTATTAATCCATGAAATCTATAAATATATAATAATTTTTTGGTATTATCCACTCTTTAAAAAATTGTGTTTTAGCTAGATCAGCAATTATTAGTTCATATTCAAAAAATTATAGTGAAAAACATATACCAAAAATAAAATCCCCATTTAGTAAAATTTACTTGTATATTTAGTCTCAATTATTGTTTTCATAATAAATGATAAATGATTCTCATGGTCATAATTAGTTTTAAAATGTATCAAAATTCCATCAATAAACAAGATCATTAATGTTTTATGAAAACTCTTGAAAATATTTAGTCATGAGGTCCATAAATACATTTGGAGTGTTTACTAACCCAAAGGTAATATCCACAAATGCATAATTACCATACCTTATTTGAAACACCATCTTCAGAATTTCATTCTATTTATCCTTTAGAAGATGGTTCACAAACTTGAGATCAACCTTCAAGAAATACTAACCTCCGTATAGTTGATCTGAAAAATCATCCATACAAGGTCACATATACATCTTCATAACAATGACATTACTCAATGATATATAATCAATAAAGATAATATAAGAATAATAATTATTTATAAACCATTGGACCATCACATGGATAATTGTTTAAATCAATAAAACCATTATCAAGAAACTATTTTAATTTCTTTTTTACTTCCAAAAGCTCTATTTGATAAGTGTTTTTTTAAATTAGATTTGATTTAGGAAAAAAATTAGTTGTATATTTTAACTCCCAATATCATATGAACACAAAAAAATAAATAGGAAATATATATAGATATTCATTTACTATAGAAATATCATGACTTTTTATAGTTTACTTCCACTCAACAATATATTTAGGATACCATTCATTACCATATTTAATAATTATCTTACATTTTCAATAATTTTTAAATGGTTTGAATTAATTTTTGTATAAAAAATCAACTATTTAAATAATCCTCCCTTGATTTAATAATTATCATAGCATGATAAACATAAATCCAATCCATATACAGATTGACATTAAACTACATAAGTGGAAAGGAAAAAATTGTTTAAGTTAAATATATTCCACAAATAATAACATGGAGATTCTTATAATTTCATTGCATACATAGTATTACCCCAATGTTTTTTTACCACAATTAATGGATTCATTTATTGAGGTCAATTTTTTAATTTATGATTAGATTTATTTGTAATAAAAAAATTTTTGAACATAAATTAAATAATACTTTAGGATAATCTAAATAAACATGTAATTTACTTGACACCACATCACAAGATAGTGTATCATAATCTAAAGTAGTCAGAAATTATTTGGCCACACTATTATTTATGGGGTCTTGATGACTCTAATACCCTATTCCTATCTTTGGAAAATTAATCACAAAATTACCCATCTAATTATAAATAATGAATATTACATTATAGTTTTCATTATGTATTATCAACAATTATTTTCAATAATGAGATACAGTTCTAAAAATTAGCGATTTAAAAAACATCCAAGATTTTATAATACATTTGCTGTAATTTTTTTACCACACGTATGACAATATGGTAACATGATTGTTAAACCATTATATTTCATCTATGGGTGCTTCCCTATAGATTCCAAAAATTTCTGCCTTTTATTATTATTGCCAAATAATACAAGATCATAAAAAATTTACATTTCTACCATCTTAGTATATTTTAATGTTTTATAATATATTTTGGATTTACAAAAATCCAATGTTCTTTATTAGTTGATTTTCAATAATTATTAAAACAAGTTAATTTTACTATCAAGATCCAGAATACAATTTAGGGTTTACCATACCAAAAAATTGACATTTTCTTCTTAATCGACTATTAAATCGTCATCCTTCCACCAAAATTAAAAGAATTTATACTCCATTATTTGTCATTAATCATTATGAAAATAATTTTCAATAATTGTTTTAACTCATACCATTCCAAGGAATCAATATATGATCATTCTGTGATATTATTGACCATTTTCCCCCACTGATCAAATTCACCCTCAAAATGGTAAGTTGATAGAGTTACATTTTGATATTATGAATATCCCATGTGTTTGAATATATTTTCTAGGTCATTAACACATACTTCAATTATAACATGTCTGAAATATCTACTAAATTATAGGGGGATTTATTTCATGAAATGCTCAATAATTGAAATTTTATTCATTGGTGAACATGGTTTCTCTCTCATATGGATACAAAAAATATTTATATCTAACTCCAAATGATCCATAAACTAATAATATTTTCTTTTTATAAATTAAAAAAATTCATGGATGATGATTTTGATGTATATTGTTCTTTTGGCGCCTTCCTAATTCAGCCACCCAATTTCTTCTGTAGAAAACCATTCTCGATAGAAATATTTTAGACAATGATATATTGTAATCATCAAACCTGATATCATGATAACCATAAATTAAAATATCATTAGGGTACTTACTGAACCTATCTAAACCACTAAAATTAAATAAATATTTTCTTGTATACAAACTATATCAACCAGACCTTAAAACAGTACATAATATGAGGATTTAAATAAAGAATTGTTTTGCACTAATTTTGAGAGTAATTATGTTTTTCTGTATTAGATAATTATGTGATAAATATTACCTAATAATCCCAAAATTTACAAAGTTTAATCATTCATTTAATATCAATTTTTATACTGCAAGGAACTTTCAAAACGATACGTGTTTTCTTTTCATTTAAATATTGAAAAAAAATTACATTACTTTATCATTGTTTCTACTCATAAATTAACCTTTTAAGAAGCATCTATAAACATTGTATGAACAAAAAAAATCAGAGACAGGGATATATAAAAATATGAAAACAAATATTTTAGTCCATTTCAATATTATTGGATCATAAAAGAGAGTTTTTCTTTAGCATAATAAATATTGATCTAAAATAATAATATAATTACACATAATACTAGCTTTATTATGTAATTTTTGTATAAAACACATTAATAAAACCTAATGTAAATATCATATTTAATGTAATTACTTAGAAAACATTAGAACCCATGAAAAAAATTAATTTAAAATAACATCGTTTACCCTTAAATGGAATAATCATAAATTTATAAAAAATATCATTATCTTACCTTAAGAAATCATAATATTTCCATTAAAATTCATCATAAAAATATAAATTCAATTTTTGTTACTAGGGACATATTCTTCACTGAACTCTTATAATAATACTTACAAGAAACCTTACAAATTGAATAACCAACTTGGTTAATTTTGATATAATTATTACGAGAACAAAATCATTACACAATGCATTAAACCACTTTTTTGGGATCACCCATCATAATAAATAATTTACAGTGACAATAAAATACATAAATCACATAAAATATTTCATTTTAATATCTAATCACTAAAAAATATACTTTTGATCTCCTTTTAAAATCATGTTCGATTATCTATATATCCCTTTCCGTAAAAAATATTTAAAACTAAAATACCCAGAACAGAGGGAAGGAATATTTTTCCTTGAATAAAATATGGAATAACATAAAGGAATCCTAAAATTTAATTACATTTTTAGCAGTGGGAAAATCTGCTGAAAATGTAAATGTAAAATAGGACAATCCTTTTAGCCATTTGTAAATAAAATGATAACTTCATGTATAAAAAATGTTAAATATTTCTTCTGAAAAACATTGATTGAAATTAAAAGGAGACATAAAATTTCCTTTAAAATTATCTATTTGAATATAAATACATCTTTAGAAGAATTTTATGAATATTTAAACTGAGGAAAAATATTAATAAATTAAACCATCAATATATATCAAATGAGGTTTTAAGGTAATACCTCCCTTTCCTCGAGTCTAAATTGACACATACATTCATTACCTCATGGAAAAATAAACTGATATTAATTATTTACTTTTTAATAACATTTTTCATGTTTATTATTTATTTTATTTCACTTATATCCATGTTTTACATAATCATTTAATTGATTAGTCTCATGTCATATGTTTTGGGAACATTTTTTCATATAAGTTATAAATTGAATAGTTAGGTTAGCTATGTTCAATGGGGTTAATATCACATCATATCAAAAAAGTTATCATGACAAAATTTTTATTTTTATACATTAATAAAAATATTAGAACCAATGATGAATATTTTACATGAAAAATGAATCAAATTGCATCATGGAGGTGCACGAACAACATTACCTTTTTTAAATAGATGGAATGGTATGATAATAAATGATATATTATCTTTCTAGAAAGATATTTATGCCACAAATATAATATATATTAATTAAATTCTTCATAGTAAGCAACATTTTGTGGTAGTGATAAAAAATTAAACCCATCGCTCCATTGAGGTGGTTATCAACATGTACGCACGAGCAATGTTTTCATTTCATATAGGATGGAAAATGAAATAAAAAAGGGTTTGGACATAATCATAATAGAATTTCACTATCTTTAGGATACTAATTTTATTATTTTATCATTTTTAAATATTATTTCATTGTGTTATAAGAAGGAATGATGTTTAAAGTGACCAGTTATGACTTATACCTTCACCTTAGATAACATTAGCCTCTTACACCATAATCCTTCTAATTTTGATCTTTTGGTGAGATCAGGATCTCTAATATATGGGTAGAGATGATGGGATGATATTTTTTTCTAGTATTTCATAAACTCCATTTCTCAAAAGGAGTGAGTAATATAGGATATGGGTTCTCTCTTATATGGGAATGGAGGGTCACCTTTGAAAATATTTAATGTAATAAATTAATATAAATAAGTCTTCATGTTCAAGTGTATCAGAATTGAAATATTTATAATATAGGATTATTATGAGTCAAAATAATCTCAACATGTAAAATTTGGAAATTGTTTATTGATTTATACACCCCTATCACTTAGTTTTAACCTCCATTAACCCTTATGAAAATTATAACGATATCAAAGTTTATTAATCTATAGGAGTGATGAAAGTTACTATAAATGAAAATGTTACCCATCCGTAGACCATGATTGATATTCTAGAACATATCCGACTTAATTGGATTACTATAGTATGCTTTTAGTTTTTTATCAATAAATATATTGTTAATTACAACAATATTACATTCAAGTATTTTTTCAGATTACTAACATAGTTTGGATATTATGACATAAATATAGTAATGAAAGTTGAAACTAAAATTTTAATAAATTAATAACATGGTACATTTATATAAAATATTCCCATAGAAATGTAATTTATGTAAATTTTAGTAATTTTAATGCTTTTTAAAATCATTTAATTTTTAACTTTTGTTCATTGCATTAATATTTATGTAAATTATCTCAAAAATAAAAAATATGAAATA
The DNA here is from genome assembly GCA_963277665.1 of Viscum album. Lineage (NCBI taxonomy): Eukaryota > Viridiplantae > Streptophyta > Magnoliopsida > Santalales > Viscaceae > Viscum > Viscum album. The sequence goes on along the minus strand of OY728143.1, from coordinate 1,185,402,325 downwards.
AATTAACAAGAAAATAAATTCATTCATATATTAAAAAAATTATAAATGAATATCACCTATTATTATCCCATTGAAAAAAATATTATAGATATTAAAATAAAGAGTGTTATTTTTTTTATTATATACTTAAAATTATATTAAGGTCATTATCAAAGGAAAGTGGCATGAAATTTACATATTTCAGAACATTGATATTTTATGGTAAAAATACAATTAAATAATGATAGGTTTTAGATAAAATATCAGTCCATCTATCATATATTTAACCTTATTTTATTAGTTTACCTATACCAAGGTAACCCAAATTTCATATGGTTAATATTTATAATGAAAAAATAATGGGGTCTAATTTACAAAACTAAATAATCCATACTAAAAATATAGAATCCATTTTTCAACATTCAATTTATATAAGGGGAAGAAATAGTTTTTCATATATTCACATAAAATTCAATGAAAATAATTTTTACAATAATACATTTGTAATCTTTAAAATGAATTGACATAAAATTTAGTTAAAATTATAGTTTTTATGTAATTAAATAGATTATATCTAATTGAAGGATACTTACATAATATTACATTTAATTAATAATATACTAATATATTTATATTACTATTTAAATAAAATTAAATGATAATTTTACAAAATATTAACATCATTCACTATTAACCTAAATCTAAATCGTTTACCAAAAATCCCGAAAAAAACATTTTAATAATTTTTACTTGATGATAACAAAAATGAAATAAATTGTATCAAAATAAAATTCTAAAATTATGAAATTAAATATGTTCATGAAATTGTACAATTCAAGAAACCCAATTTAGTTAGAATAAAACTATCTTCTTTTTTTGTTGGGAAATTACACAATATTTTTATTATGAATATTACTCTAAAAAAATTCCTGAATATTTATATGGAATAAAATTTATTTTTTGTCCAAATTACCAAGCTTATTATAGTATATTCCCTTGGATAGATAGTCGGGTTATTTCTGTGAAAATTCCCCAACCCCTAAAGTATAAGAGGGGGAAATACTATTCATTCCTCTTATGTTAGAGCATGACTATGGGATAATATCCTCAATTACTACCTTAAAACACATTATTTTTATGTTTTTTTAGTTTTTTAGCATGGATTTAATGTATGTAACTCTTTCCATATATCCACTCTTCTCCATATTCTAATCACATTACTTCCAAATATTTTGATTTAGGTTAATATTCATTGATTTCATTAATCGACTATAAAATGACATGATTAATTTTAAATATTAATTTTTCCATGTAAGGGATCATCAAATAAATACTTCCTTAAATCCATATTTATCAAACCATAAAATACACATCATGCCAAAAAATTCAGTTGGTTTTATCATATTTTTTAAAATAAAATTATTAATTGTATTCACACATTAGGTGGGGGTTTAGCAAAGGAAGATGTTGAGGGACTATAGAGGGTTCTCCCATTGTTGATTGATCATGGATATATAATGATATGAAAGGATACACATGAGAATAGTAGAATTTTATGATCGTGCTGGGAAGGCCTTTCATGAGAATATACGAGCCTAAGAGTGAGTTTTTAGGCTAATAAATAATGGGGAAATTAAATTTGAAATGTTATGTGGTCCTCGGTACTATCCTTATGGGTCAGGACTTTTAAAAATGATACATGTTTTGTGTCATAAATAACATTTGTCTTATTTCCCAATTAATTATTTGTTTTAGTTGTAAAATTTAATTGAAATATATAACTTAAATAAATCAACTTAATATATATTGAACATAGATCTGAGGCCATGTTGGTCTCATGAATTTTTGGAATTATTTAGCAGTTGATGGATGACTCTATGTGTTATTTTTATTCCTTGTGACATTTGTACCCTTGTTGGATGTGACTAAGGTATGTGTGACCTAGTAGCCTTATGAAAGAGTCATGGACACCTTTGTGTGCATGTATGGTCTGAAATTGTGTTTGCCACCTGAATAGGCTGTCTATGGATATTATGTCACATTGTAGCTGTTTAGACTATTGAGATGTATTGGGTGAGTGATCGACCATTACTGTTTGTGGGTTTTAGGAAATCATTTACCCAATATATATTGTGGCATGCCTCTGAGGCATGACCTGGTTGGATTATGATGTAATGACTTGATCAAGATCATTATGAGGGATATTTTTTTCTGGAGTAATGAGTATAAAAAATGGTGGCCTAATGAGTAAGAAGGACCCCATGTGTTATTCCTGACATTTTGTTGACACTGATACCCCATTTGGTTCCCTAATTGCTAAATGACCCTAAGAAGTTATTTTGGATCTTGGGTAGTGATGGTAGTGGGTGTCACCATAGAACCAATGAATAACGTGTAAGTTATATTGGTCTTAAAATATAGTGTCAGGCATGGGAATTCAATCAATTATTAATATTTATTATTTTATTACTTTTATATGATATTTGATTACTGAGGAATCCTTGAAATTGTCTATTCAATCTAGATCTACTATGATTTCCTATGATGCATGGGAATGACCTCTTGAGATGGAATAGACCCTAGGGCACCCATGATGTTCCTGATATCGTCTCCGAGTGTTTTGGGAATGGATTCCTAGTCATACTAATATCCAATGACAAAATTGTTGTAGGACTTGATTCCTAGAGGTAGTGCTTAGAACCAAGTGTCAGAGAGCATGTGTTGACATTCATATCAAAATTTTCAAGATTCATGGGATTCCTTTGATATATCTATACCATTGATAATGACCAGGTTTTGGAATTAAAATGTATATATTTGTAGAAAATTGTTAATTTAAGGTAATTTTATTATTTGAATGATGGAATGAAGTGGTTGGTGGGTGTATATACCCAATAATGGTAATTGGGAACCTTAAGGACGATAATGTAATCCCTCTAACTAATTCATAGGACACCTCCTAAGAATGGGTGGGTTCAACCATGATGATGGAAATGAGGAGACACTTGATGTTAGATACACAAGAGACTGACCATTTTCCTATAGAGGGAATTCTATTGATTTCATGGGTCTCCCAGTAATCAGTCATGGTCATATGTATAATATTTTCATGGACCTTTCTTTCCGTGAAATCATATGTTAGCTAACATTGAGAAAACCCAGGTATTACCGTGTGGTTCGGTATAAGGGCTTGAGAATAAGGACATCTAGTGACACCCAACGATCAACTAATAATTTATATAGGTATTATTACATGATACCCAAAGAGAATAGAATGTGTCCCCTTAGGTGATGATCATTATCATAGACACTCAGACACTATCCATAGTTGGAATGGTTGATCAAGGTAATGAACCTAAGTATCGATGATAGTTATTGGGAATTTCCTAGATTTTGTGCATACTTACATGGGAGATGGTGATACTATGGAGTCATGGTCTTCTATAAATGCTGATACACATAACGACATTGGTCCAATGTTAGTATTGATATTGGTTTATTTACTTATTATTTCTACTATTATTTATTGATTATTACTTGAGATTTCCACATTCATATATCACAACATTACCGATATAGTAAAATTCTATGTTTGCGGATCCCAGAGGATCTATGACCTCATAATCCACCCAGTATTCTATTATACTAGGGTCCCTATGCATCCTTGAATTAGTTTTAGTTTAAGAGAAATCCAAGGGAAAATAACTATTTTCTAGGGTATATAACTCAGTTTATGTGATTAATTTTCATTTATAATAGGATTTTTAGTCTATTTACTATTTATGCGTACTCTGATCTTTTATTGTGAATAGTTATTTTATTGATATTTCACTCCTTGATATATCGTGTATAACCACCGCACTGTACCACATTAGAACCCATCTTCTATTAATGAGGCTATGATATTTGGGGAGGTGTGCCTAAGGTCATATTAAGGTTCATTCCAATTACTATTTAGAGTAAGCAAGGTATGGGCATTACATTTAATTGGTGGCCTAAGGGAATAAATGGGAAAAACTCCCAATATGTTAGGTGGTATTATGTGCATGCACTATGATATTAATGTATTATTATGGTACTTTCGGTATATCATATATCCAATGTTGGGGTTACCTACAAAGATAATGTAATTGTTTAATTAAATTAACTGAATGGATGATATTAAAATGAGTTTCCCTGTTAATGTAGAATTCCCCTAATTAGGATGCATAATATTCCAAGGCCTCAAGGGATATTTATATGTGCTAGTTTGTGTTGATAATTTATGGACAGGGCCATGACTATTATCAGATATATATTGATATACATTCCCTGATAGACATTACAATGAGGTTATTTAGTGATAATGTAATATTTTCAATCGGGATAGGTGATTTTGGGGAATCTGATAAGAAACCAGTGATTAGATGGAATGAATTGTCTTGGGGATGGGCATGTTAGAACTAAGAGGTGCCTATGAACATTCATTCTATTGATATAAACATGGTTTTCTATTTCCCCACTGGGACATGATGAGCTTTAAGGGTTTGAAACTGATGAGATGAGTAACACCCAAATAAATTATAATATTTTTGTCTTAGAATAAATTTATTTTTTTCATAACATTATTTATATATAAAACCATGTAAATTTTAGGCTACATTAAACATAGAAAATATATAAACAACATACTACTTAACATTCTCTACATGAAATACAAATGTTTTATTATATTATATGCAATAATGAATTTCTTCAATGTCCTAGGTTACACTCGAGACTGTGTTTTTCCAAACAAAAATACATTATTGTAATAGTATTATTTAAAATAAAAAGATATAACCTAGCCATTATATTAGAAGTTTTGAATTATATTTAATAACATAAAAAATATATTCTTCATAAAAAATGTAGGTTGAATTTATTTGTTTCCAATTAACTAAAAAAAATATAATTCAATTAATATGATGGAAATGTTGTTGTTTTTATTTGCTCAGACGAATTTTTTCTTAATAAATTAAATTAATTAAATTTTTTGAATCATATTAATGAAATATAATTTTTATATATTCAATTGAATATTATTTTTATTCAGATAATATATTTTATAAACATAATATAGGAACAAACCCAATTTCACATACAAAAACCCTATATTTTTTATTAGAGAAATTTTTCCACCCCTAAAATGGAGACCCTATTTTAAATATATCTTTTAAAAATTTTGTGAATTTAAATTGAAAGAATTTTTTTTTTGAAAAAAAATTACAAAAATTATTTTACGATGAATTTTTTGTATTTTCAGGGAAGTTTTTGTTGTTGTTGAATCGTGAAAAGGGAAAAATTTAATTCAAAACTCATTTTTCATCTAATTTATTAACAATGATAAATTATAATTTAAATTTTCTTTAAACTAATATAATATCAATAATATATAAATTAACCTAATTTATGTCATTTAAATAAATATAAATTTAAAATTGGATATAAAAACATTGAAAACTTTTGATCATTTGTACATTAAAACCCCACATTATCGTGTCGTCTTCCAGATTAAGTTTAGATTAATTTATGACACTTTTATTATTAGAATATAAAAAAATTTAGTCTATATTTGGAATTATAAAATTTTGAAATTTATAATAACTTCAACATTGTTTTTGAAAAAAATGTAGTGTTAGGGATTAAAATTAATTACAACGATTAAGATAAAACAAAGATTAACAAAGGTCTAAACCTTAATATTATGGCCCAAAATTAAATCAGCGACTATCCAATATCCATTTTATGTCCATATATATATTTTGTATTCCCTCGGATCTAATTTAGTCCATTATTAGAGCCACATGACAAGGGAAAACATATGTGGAATTCCATTTTAAAAAAATTACATTAATTGCAGCCATCCTTCTCACAACCCAGCTTTAGTTAATCATTTATTTTATTCTTTTCTTGGGATTGGATATTTTTGAATGAGGTTTTGGTAGAGAACCTATTAAATTTTTTTAGTATTTGTATGTTGGGTGGATTTCTTCCTATGCACAAGCACCACACAGTTAGTAGAAACTGTGCAGTTCGGACCAGGTTCCCAAGAGCCAAGACTTGGAGGTGACTAGAATCCACCACACTATTTATGTATCATGGAAAAAACCATGTGGAATGTTAATTTGGTAGGTTTTTTCTTTTTTAAAAAGATACCTCATCGTTTTTTCATAGTCTCACAAACCATGGAGGTTGGTCTTGCAGTCAGTTCCTACTTGAGAAGAGGCTACCGTATGGTTGGTTCACAGTTTAGTAATCCATGTGGTCGTACTATATCATTAAAATATTTAAAAACCTTTTTCCTTCTCTCTCTTTTATCCCCAAATCAAACACTCTTCCCTTGGGTCATTTTTTTTCCTGATAAGGTTCTCAACCCCTCTACTTCGTGGCTCTCCTCCCACCATGGTTAAATCTCCGAACTTCCAACATATATTTCATAGGGTTATGGCCCCTATTTCATCCTATTTATTACCTAATTCCTTGGTTACTAGGGTTTCCTTGTGGGGTTTCCATTTTTTCAAATCCCAAATTGCTAGGTTTGATGTTTTGATTGATTTTTTTTCCTAGGGTGTGTGTATTCATCTTTGAGGTATTTTCTTCCTTCTACAAGAGATTCATCACATTCACACACTATTGAGGTAGGTGGATCTATATTTTTTATTTTACAATTTATTTTTTGGTTCTTGGGTTCCATTAATTTGTTTTTATACATGTGTCATACATTTATAATGCACATAGTTAAATTATTATGGTTATTCCTTATTTGTATAAATCACTAAAAATGGGGTTTTAAGTGGTTTTTCATATATTTGTATGTCTGGGTGCAATAAATGTGTTTGATAAAGTGTTGATTTAACTTAATGGGAAAAATTTGTTTGTTTTGTGATTTTTTCCCACTAAAACATTTTACTAAATTGGTCAAATTATGATTTTCTCTGTACATGTGGAGCATTGAAACTTTCATAGGGTGGTTTAAATGTTTCTTGGAAGGATTTATTAGTTTTTTAAAAGGCTTGTTTGTATATTTGTAAGTTTTTTGGAGTTTTGGGTTTGGGTTGGAATACAATGATGATTAGAAAATATCTTTGGGTGTTTTCAAGGATATTAGAGTGTACCATTGGATGGTGATATATCCATGGGCGCACTAGGTGCAGACATGGATGTGCATTAAAAATATGATGGAACTCTACAGCACTCTTCCCCTAAAATCATATCATATCTCCATCCCCCTATTTTTTTAAAATGGTTTCACATATTCCAAATGGGGAGAGTTTCAGTCCTAGTGACTTGAAAATGTAGTTTAAAATATGCTCTTCAAATTTTGGCCCGTTTGGCCTTGAAATATGTTTTGGGTGAGAGATTAAAAAGGGTAAAGGCTTGTTTTTAAATTGAGAAATGTTTTTGGTAAATTTTTCGTTTAAAGGACTATTTGGAAAGTGTTTTTGGAAGTAGAAATACACATTGTTTTGGAATTGTTTTTTGAATTTTTTTGGTAAATCAACTTGGGTTTGCAAAGTTAAAGGTTTATTTTTTCAAACTAGTATGTTTTTAAAGGATAGGCTTGAATGTTATATAATGTGATGGCCCTATTGGAACCTTTTATGATGTGATATGTATATATACAGTGGCACCTCTATATGAGGGAATTTCCTTTTATGGTTTATCTTATTGATGGTTTCTATGTTTGGGTTACGAAAGTGTGGTGATGACAAGTAAGATAAGTCATGCTTTAGAGGGCCTCCAATATACATAGTATATTATTGCAATGGATTCCTCAGCATCTTTTCGAGGATCAAGTGACGGTTGCTTTCCTCCCCAATTAGATGGGTTGATTTCCCCTATATCGCTGAGTTTCAGGTGGGTTGTGCCATTGGATTTATCATTTCAGTGCATCCAGTTGGTTATAGACTAGGGAGATTCACCACACACTACCAGGTTGTTATAAACTGAGTAATTCCATGGGTCACTCTAGGGATGTTTAAGAGAATCCCCTGGTTACTAAAATTGTGTGTTTTTATTTACTTTATATTGTATGTTTTCCCATATAGCACAATTTTTTTATATTATAGCACAACCCTGGTATAGTTTGGTATGTGCTTTAGTTCTAAATTTGAAATATACTTTGAATGTGGAAATATGGTGTCCATTAATTTTTTTAAAAGGTTAAATAAGTGTTTTTTTATTAAAATTCTAAAACCCTATCTCTATAAATGTATTTAAAAATAGTGTTAAGGGATTGATTTTGGGAATGTAAAAACATGGATTTATTGGTGGTTTCCTACTGAGATTCTCAGCTCACACCCTTCACGTACTACTCGATGTTGGTAGACCCGATCTATTTTTCATGTTCAACTTCTTGTTTAGGTTTCTTGGTTGAGACGAATCTTGGAGTGGTTCGGTCTTGTGGATGGTGGTGGAATTGAGGTCACATGTAGATCAAGTTTTTAGTGGTTTTTTCTTTATTTTGTTTTCTCATTTGTTTATTTTTATATTGTAACTGAATTTTTTAATTATATTCATTTTAGGTTTAGTTGTTAGTCTTTATTTCTTCCTAAAATTTTTTATTTTCTTTATTTAATTTTGGTTATTCTTTGGGCAGAAATAATTCCCACTAAGTTTTTATTTGATTCCCGACACTATTTTCCAGCTCATGGGGATCTGGAAGGCCCTTAGTTCTATTCATTAGGCTATGTCGGGTGTTTTGTTAGATGAAATCCTAACATTGTTATAAAAAAATGTTATCGGAGGAGGTTCTTGGTTATTTGAGGACTTAGTTAGATTGGCAATCATGATTATTGGGGCTCAGAATGTAGGTTGTGGGTGGTTTCATGATTACAACCACTCATAATGAGACATGATTTTCTAGGGGTAGTTAGAGATTTGAGTCTTTTGTCTTGTTTTGGATAGATTGATGATAAAGGATTTTACCTGGTGTCATGTTTTGATTTCAGAAAGAATAATGACCCATATAAAGTCTATTTTCATGGTTCATGGTCTCATTACTATTGATGCTTATTTGGGGCATGGCTCACTACCATGTCATCGAGTAAGGTATAAACACTAATTCCTCCTTCTGGTGGATTTTTGTGAGCTGTGTCATATTTTTCTCCTCATTTGTGTAACTAGGTTTTTGAAAAGAAAATGGCGTTTGAAATAGAAAAATATTTTATTCAACTGTTTTGTAATTGTTAAAAGGAATTTTAAAGAAAATTATTTATGTTTAAAAAATTAATGTGTGTTTAGATTTTATACAGAAATGGCTTGGGTGTAACCATTGGTTCTACATATGAAGGTTTGAACATTTTAGGGAATGTGTTGAAAGTTCATGTTATCAATTGTGGATAGAAATGGATGAACACATGTGTTCCATTTCATAGGATTCCATAGGTCGATGTTTGTTATCAAAGGCATGTCCTCATCTTTTAAAAATGATTTTTTGTAGGAGAAAGATGATTACGGAAATCGGTTATTGTTTCATAACGTGGGTCATGTTTTTTTAAATGTGTCCTTTGAAGAAGGAAATTTTAAAATTTGAATGAAAATGATGGATTTTTAATGGAATTTTTTAGTTATTCCTGAATGTTTTTGTCTTTATAGCCGATTGTTTTGGATCAAGATGTTCATCTTGGTTGATCTTTATTTTGAGGTTGGTTTTGGTTTTTTGTGTACGGTGTTGTTCAGAAATTACACCCCTAAATGTTTGAAAAATATTTTAGGATTCATGAATATTTTATTCTTCTTGACTATTTCATACCATTCGAGGTGATCGAGGTTAGTTAGAGGAAGTTGAGTAGCTTGAGCAAGTTGAGCGCATCTTCAGATAGTAGGGAACTCCCAAAGTTTTTAGAGTCTAAGCTGTTGTGGAGTGGTTTGAGGGTCTAGATTTGGATGAATGGGATTTTCTCGACCCTCCATCACTGCATGTTGAGATGATGTGGGATATTTTTATGTCCATTTACATCCAATGGTTTCTACCTGGGGAGGTGAAGATGAAGAATAGGGTAGAGCTCATGAGAATTCAGTAAGGCTAGTGGATGGTGGAGGCCTATGTTGACTATTTCAAGGAGATCATTTAATTTTCTTTGGAGGTGGCATCACAAAATATGTTGAAGTCTCATATCTATATAGGGGGTCTTTTTTCGAGATCAAGGAGTGATTCCTATTCCTTAAGGATCCTTTTTTGAGATTTTAGTGGATGAAATGTTTCAAGATCAGTTGGTTTACAGAGCACTGGGAGTTGGCAATCAGTTATCTCATGTTGTTTATAAAGGTTCCCCATATGGAAAGGAGTGAATTCTATAGGAACCTATCTCTATGTTTTCTCATTCAATGGTTCTAGATTCTGGTTCATCATAACGTTCATTTGTGTTCCCCCAATGTGGCTGGTTTGGGCATTCGAAGGCGTGTTATCTCAATCCTATAATAATGTACCATTATTGTGACTGTCTAGGTCATATGGAGTGGTTTTGCAGGAATCATCTCCCAAAGAATACATTTTTATTAGAGGATTCTATTTTCTTACTATGAGGCAGGAGATGCTTATGTCAATAGGTCTCTAGCCACATGCCTCAATGTGAAGTTCACACATAGTTATGAGTTGTCGAGTGTGTGTGAAACCTTGGGCAAGGTTTTCCCCCCACGTTTATATGGATACATATAATGTTTCCTTATTATTGTTTCCCTATTTTTGTAAGGTAATATTTTATTATAAATGTATGATGAACTTATTCGTTCGTGATCTAAATGGTGGTGGTCATTTAAATGTGGTTCTCTGAAATGATTTTTCTTCTTTGAGTGTTCATGTCCCTTAAGTGGGTTGGTTTCAGTTTTACCATTGACAATTTTGAAATGATTGAGTGTAACACCCGATACTTTTATGTTATATAAATCATCAAAAGAATCTTTTTCTATACAACACTTGCTTGGCTTGCTTTACCCGAAATCACGACCTTCCTCGATAGCTTGCGTCGTACGCAATACCGAGTTTCACTAAACAACGATATGCTATTAAAAATATTATTAAAACTAGCCGTTATGAATAGTAATAACCACTTTTTGAAATTTTATAAATTTTATTTTTCAAAATGGACTTCATTTTTGGATTCGGAATATCGAAATTAGCCTAGGGTGAAATTTTGGTATTTTTTTGAAAACTTTCAATTTTTGATGAATAGTGAAACCACTAAGTGGTAGTTAAAAAACTGAATTTTTCATAAAACTTAATTTTACCGCTTCTGTGAGTGGAATTTAAAAAATCCAAGAGACACGGTTGATGTCAGTAAGTAAAATGTGGTTCAATGAGATGAAAATAATTTTTTGGTGAATAGTAACTTTTTACTTTTTTTTACCACAGTTAAAAGTAAATAGGGTAATTAAGGGTAAAGATGATATTATTATTACACTAACACATGTCCTAATTCTACTGGACAAGTTTAATTCGACCAAAAACAAACTTAGGAATAAAATATGACCATTTAGGACCACTTGGATTAGATTAGGACATTTATTATTAATTTATTTAAAGAAGGGTTAAAATAGTTAAAATCAAAGTTTAATAAGTAAATCATTTTTAATATGGGGTTATACATAAGATAAATTAGACTATAAATATTCATTAGAAATCTAAAACGGTTTCCTACATAATGGTATTTTATTTGTAATTTTTATACATTAATTTATTTAATTTATTTATGAAACAACAATGATGCAGTAATTATCTTATTAATGAAATATTGACATAATTGATGTTATAAATGACCAAATAAATATAATTTGAGACTTTTTATGAATTCAAATAATTTTATAGGTTACTATGACATGTTAGTATTGAGTTAATTAACTTTTTTTGAACTTATCATTCTGTTATGATTTTTACAAAAATCAATTACTAAATAGAGTCAAAATTGACATAAAATAGTTTTTAAAAACAATATTATATTATTAATTGTTATTTTATTCCTAAAAATATAAGGTTCGGCCAAATGACTTAGATAAGGTTATATATATTAATAATAAACAACTTGTGGTTCGTTTGGCTGCTTATAGTAAGTTTATTAACCTTATAGTATAAGAACAAAAGAAGACACGATAAAAGTAAAATTATTTAACTTAATGTTAAATCTACATGATAAGGTTAAAATAGGAACCTAAACTTGTCTAAATTCTATTGGATGAGAGGATTTCGACACATCCACACCTTAGCCTCTAAATAAATCAATTTGGATCTATTTAAAACCGAACTTGACTTTATAATAAAATAATATTTTTAGTTATTCCAAAGTTGCCCCTCTCCTCCCTTATAAAAGGGCACCTCCTCCCTCTCTTCATCACACCACTTTGAGACTTCAAGCTCGGCCAACCCCTGCAAAGTCCTCCTCTACACTTACCTAGAGACATCCTAGTGGTCCTGGTATTCTTCAAAGACCAATTTTAGTGCCCTAAAAGAAGGTCTCAAAGAAGCACTTCAAAGAAGAGGTAATGTCTGTTACCGATTCTTTCATCTTTATTTCTTCTTCCACTTATTCTTATTTAGTTGTTTCATTATGAAGTAATAACATAAGTATCACTCATATACTGATATGTTATTATAAGTATGAAACAACCCTATTTCACCATCTATCCATCCTACGGAAAAAGAAATCACCGCGCGTGCGTACGTACAGAATACTGTCTCCACGCCGTGGTGTAATCTATTTTCCACCACCACCTTACTTGGATGGGTATAATGGTGTAAATAATGACTATATATATGACTATTATAAATTAATACTGATTCTTAAATAGTATACATACACTCCAATACAATTCCACGATCATAGGAACGATATCATCACTCGTGCGTACGTACGGAATACCGTCTCCACGATGTGATGTGACTCGTTCTACATGATCTTCATTTCATAATGATTATATAAATGAATTGAATGAATTAATATGATATATATTACACTAATACCATTCTGGAAATGGGGTATCTATAACCTAAAGAGAATAATAAGAATTTATTCGACAAGACACGCATAAGAACAAAAAGTTATAAGCACCCGAATAACAAGTAGCAATGAAATATTACTACTAAGAAGCTAAGAATATGACCATATATGATATCATAAAAATAATTATAATTCTGGAATAAGTCAATAACATTATTTAAATCATTATTCAGGAGGTTCGGATACTTACGAAGCAAAACAAACCTAAGGTAAGGGAAATATCACAATCTCATTTTTATCCGAGATTGTTTATACTTTGGCATTTACTGGGGTGTATTTTATCATCCACATCCATGTTTCCTCAATATGTAATATTATTTCCATTAACCTACAATTTTTTAAATCCTATTTTACCCTCGGCGAGTTTTTAGTAAAAGATATGAAAGGAATCTTTTGTCGTTTTTCGTACGATGTACTTTTTTGACTTTTCCGACAAAAGTACGAGAAGAATGTTTTTTTAACTTATACAGCATGAATGGATTTTTAAAACATTATTTCCAAGAAGCTTCCTTTACCAGTTTTCAAGTTTATTTTTAATCAACTTCTTTTAGTTTATAATTTTACAACATGTTAAGAAAGGAAAAGTGTTTTTGAAGCAGAAAGTATATTTTCCTCAAGAATGGAGTTCAAGTGTTTTATCAAAATTATTTTCCATCTAAGATAATAAAGGGTTCTGTTTTATCCCTATTATTACATTGATTTGATTATTTTGTGATGGAAATATATTTTTTAGAATTCCTTTATCTTATATGAATTGTTTTATGATGTCACGATGTTTAAGATTCCCATTTTTATTACATGGGTTATGAAATGATGTATGATTTATGATTTTGTGGCACACATAAGAATAGTATCATTATGAGATGGGTGGGACCTATATCTTCCTCCAATGCATTGGGTAAAGATTTTATATCTCATGAGATAGACATGGCTGGAACGGTAGGTTATACCGGTTCAGTGAAACAGGACTGAAATGAGGGTGACTCGGTTCAGAAAGGGACTTTGTCTAACAAGATAGTCTTGGAAATGAGTCTTGACTGACAAGAAATGATTCTCTATGATTATGTGTGTATGCCACAAAGTTTCATGTTTTATGTTATGATTATTGTGATTACATTTCACTGCCATGATTTATCCCATGTTATGAAATTATGATCTCTTTTGCAGGTTAAGATTTCCAAAAGTTATGTGCTTGTGTATATGATGTGATTGATATTTCTCTTGTTTACACTTACTGAGTATTTAAGCTCACCCTTTTGTATGTTTTCTTTCCCCAGGTCTGGAAGAAGGTTATTAAGTAAGATATGCCAAAATGGACTATAGATATGATGAAATAAATGGGAGGCAAAGTAGATGCTTTATGAACCAGTTGTTTATGTTTTCCAGTTTCTAAAGACACTATACCTATATGGTCCTTTTGTGGTTTTGTTATATGTTGTAATAAGTTTGCTTCAATTTTGAAGTATTAACAATGTATGTAAAGTATGGGTTGTTATAGTTGGTATCAGAGGAAACGTATAGTCAACCTTTGGAAAATAGGATGTGAAAGCCTTAGTAAGAAACCTAAGGATAATTCTAAGCATAGAACACAATCACAATGTTTTAGAAATGGCCATGAATAACCTTGGATAAGTCCTTAAGTGTGAAATTTTATTCTTGATTATGTGGTTTTCCTATTATAATTAGTGTTGCTCACACTATTCTTCTTGGTTTTAGTCAATGGCTGGAACCCGAAGGAATCGTGTTAATGCAGAATGCGATGGGCAATGAAATGATTGTCCCCCTGAGCAAACAAACGTTATGGGAGCTAGAATGCAAAATCTTGTAGCCATGCTCACACAACTTTCTCAAGCTATGAATCATGCAGGACTTCCAAACGAGTAAAGGAAGGAGCAACATTCTGTTGAATCCTTCATGAGACAACGTCCACCTTCTTTCAGTGGGTCTACTGATCCATTAGTTTCAGAACAATGGATTAGTACTACTGAAAATATATTTTCAGTTCTTCAATGTTATGAACATGATAAAGACATCCTAGCAGTGTATCGTTTGGAAGGAGATGCTGATCAATGGTGGAACTTATTAAGAATACGAGGCAAAGGGATGAAATTGAGTCCATGGAATGGGACGAGTTCAAGAACTTATTTTTCAATAAGTACTTCCCTCGTATTCTCCAAACAAAGATGGAGAAAGAGTTTCTTGAACTGAAGCAAAAGGATGATGAATCTGTTGGTACCTATGAAGCAAATTTTACAAGACTTGCAAGGTACGCTTCTTGTATTATTATCCAACCTGAGAGTAAGATCGATCAATTCTTTAGTGGCTTAAAACCATGTCTTCGAAGGGCGTTAGCCATAAGGGACTTCAATAGCTACGAGGAAATCGTTCGATGTGCTCTCAAAGTCGAGATGGAGATTGGAGTAACCCATCAGTCATATGGGTTTGATAAGAAGAGGAAAATGGAATTCAAAGGAAAATCTAAAGAGCACACTGAAAAGAAGATGGGATTTCCCTTATTCTCAAAGTGTGGAAAGAAACATGGAGGGAGTTGTCTTAAAGGGACAAGTAAATGTTTCAAATGTGTAAAGGAAGGTCATCGGACATTTTAATGCCGCGATGATGGGAAGAAGATGTCTACTGATGCAAACAAAGGAAGGGATACACAGAATGAACCTACTACACTTCAATGTTTCAAGTGCAAGGAGATGGTACATTATGCCAATAAATGCCCTAATCCAAGGGTTTATGATGATGGTCGACGTCAAAAAAATCTTAAGGCTAAAGACAAAAGAAAGTCACATGTAATTTCTATCACCGATGTGGAGTACGATAACGATGTGGTGAAAGGTACACTTACCATCCACTCTAAAGTAGCAAATGTTTTATTTGATTCTGGATCCACCCACTCCTTTATTTCTGAAGAATTTTCTAAGGGTATCACCATATTACCTCAACAATTAGATGTTGAGTTAGCTGTGACAACACCTAATGGCACAACAGTCACATCAAAAGTTTATAATTCTTCTCCGATTGAAGTTTGTGGGAAAGTGCTTCCTGCAAATCTTGTGAGCCTTCCTATAGTGGAATTTGATGTGATTCTTGGCATGGATTGGCTTTCTTTATATGGAGCTCATATCAATTTCCAAATAAGGGAAGTCACATTTCATATTCCAAATCAATCTATGATTGTCTATCGATGCAAGGATGAACATAACCTTCCAGTGGAAATTTCTTCCATTTTATGGGTATTGATTCCACTAAATGAAGGTTATTTATCTCAAATGGTTGGTGAGAAACTCATGATTAAGAATATTCCCATTGTACGAGAGTTTGATAATGTCTTTCCGGAGGAATTACCGGGTCTTCCACCAAATCGTGAAGTTGAGTTTTCAATAGAACTCGTACCGGGTGCTTTGCCTATTTCAAAGACACCTTATAGAATGACCCCAATTGAGTTACAGGAATTGAAGAAGCAACTCCAAGAGAATCTTGATAAGGGACTCATATTCCCTAGTGCGTCACCTTGGGGAGCACCTGTTCTATTTGTTAAGAAGAAAGATGGATCAATGAGACTCTACATTGATTATCGAGAACTTAACAAGATCACTATCAAGAACAAATATCCTCTCCCGTGCATTGATGACCTATTTGAACAACTACGCGGAGCTCAATACTTTTCCAAGATTGATATTCATTCAGGGTATCATCAATTAAGGGTCAAAAGGGAGGATATACCAAAGATGGCTTTCTGTACAAGGTATGGACACTATGAATTTATAGTGATGCCATTTGGTCTTACTAATGCCCCTGTTATCTTCATGGATCTGATGAATAGAGTCATTAGAGACTATCTTGATCAATTTGTGGTAGTCTTTATAGACGATATTCTTGTCTATTCAAAGAGAAAGGAAGAACATGAAGATTACTTGAGAATTATACTGAAGACCCTGAGAAAGGAGAATCTTTATGCCAAATTTACCAAGTGTGAATTTTGGCTTCAAAAAGTTGCATTTTTGGGTCACATAATCTCAAAAGAGGGGATATCTGTGGATCCAGCAAAAATAGAGGTTATCGAAAGATGGTCGAGACCAACAATAGTAACAGAGATCCGATGTTTTCTCGGTTTGGCTGGATATTATCGACGTTTTGTGAAAGATTTTTCACGATTATCTAATCCACTCACCAAGTTGACTCGGAAAGGAGTTAAGTTTGTCTGGACAGAATAATGTGAAGAGAATTTCAAGGAGTTGAAAAGAATGTTATCCAGTGCACCTGTGCTCACACTACCTTGTAGTGGAGAAGGGTTTGTGATCTATAGTGATGCATCCAAGAAGGGATTGGGGTGTGTTCTTATGAAAAATGATATGGTGACAGCTTATGCCTCACGACAGTTGAAAATCCACGAGCAAAATTACCCAACACATGATTTGGAGTTAGCTGCGGTAATCTTTGCATTAAAGATTTGGAGGCATTACCTTTATGGTGAAAGGTGTGATATTTATACTGATCATAAAAGTTTAAAGTATATTTTCACACAAAAGGAGCTGAATATGCGCCAAAGAAGATGGTTGGAGCTGATTAAGGATTATGACTGCTCAATCCATTACCACCCTGGGAAAGAAAACAAGGTGGCAGATGCATTAAGTCGACAAGACCATGCTAGTTTATCCATGATGAGGATCACAAAAGATCCAATATTTATGGATTTACAAAGGATGGATCTTGGAATTATAATGGAAGGGGAAAAATCTTATCTTTCTCAAATGAATGTTCAACCATCTATACATGTGAAGATTAAAGAGGCACAAAAAGAAGATGTCGAGTTACAAAATAAGGTGAGAGATGTTCCTGAATTCAACCTTGATTGTGATGGGATAATAAAGTTCAGGAATCGGGTTTGTGTTCCTCCCATCCCCGAATTAAAGAAGGAGCTGCTGGATGAGGCTCATAGTTCTTCATTCTCTATTCATCCTGGAAGCACGAAGATGTGTAGGGACCTGAAATAATACTTCTGGCGGGATGGCATGAAAAGAGATGTTGCTGAATATGTCTCTCGGTGCTTGGTTTGTCAACAAGTTATTGCTGAGAGACAGAAGTCTAAGGGGATGTTACAACCATTACCCATACCCGAATGGAAATGGGAAAACATAACTACGGACTTTGTCACAGGACTTCCTAAAACATTCAAAGGCAATAATGCTATCTGGGTCATATTTGATCGTCTTACAAATTCTGTACACTTCATTTCTATTAGAGAGGATTTCTCTCTGGATCAGCTTGCCAGGATATATGTGAAGGAAGTGGTAAGATTGCATGGAGTACCACTTTCTATTATCTCTGATCGGGATCCGAGATTTACCTCGAAGTTCTGGCGAAGTCTTCAACATAATCTGGATACATAGTTGAGTTTTAGCACTGCTTATCATCCTCGGATAGACGGTCAGTATGAGAGAACAATTCAAACTCTAGAAGATATATTGAGAGCTTGCTCTACGGATTTCAAAGGTGGTTGGGATCAACACCTACCTTTGGTGGAATTTTCTTATAATAATAGCTTTCACTCCAGTATTCAGATGGCTCCTTATGAAGCTCTCTATGGAATGAAATGAAGGACTCTAACTTTCTAGGATGAATTTGGGTAAAGAAAGCTATTAGGACCTGATCTCGTTGATGAAAGGGAAGAAAAGGTCAGATCTATTCAACAACACATAAGAGTAGCTCAGAGTCGACAGAAAAGGTATGCCGACAACCGAAGAAAAGACCTAGAGTTTTAAGTGGGTGATAAAGTGTTCTTACGAATATCTCCTTGGAAGAGGGTTATGAGATTTGGAAAGAAGGGGAAGTTGAGCCCTAGATATATTGGCCCTTTCGAAATACTGGATCGTGTTGGGAAGGTAGCTTACCGATTAGCGCTTCTACCGAATCTCTCTCAAGTTCACGATGTGTTCCTTGTATCTCTCCTGAGAAAGTACATACCTGATCCTTCACATGTACTCATCTCAGAAGTTGTACCGCTGGAGCAAGATCTTTCTTATGAAGAACAACCGATAGAGATTATGGATCGTAGCGAAAAAGTCCTATGAAACAAGACCACTCGATTGGTGAAAGTTTTATGGAGGAACCACCAATTAGAAAAAGCTACATGGGAGCTTGAGATATGATGAGGGAGATGTATCCTCATCTGTTTGTTACAAAGTGACAAATTTCGAGGAAAAAATTCATTTTAATGGGGGTAGAATGTAACAACCGAGACTTTTATGTTATATAAATCATCAAAGGAATCTTTTTCTACACAACACTTTCTTGGCTTGCTTTACCCGAAATTTCGACCTTCCTCGATAGCTTGCGTCGTACGCAATACCGAGTTTCACTAAACAACGATATGCTATTAAAATATTATTAAAACTAGCCGTTATGAATAGCAATAACCACTTTTTGAAATTTTATAAATTTTATTTTTCAAAATGGACTTCATTTTTGGATTCGGAATATCGAAATTAGCCTAGGGTGAAAATTTGGTATTTTTCTGAAAACTTTCAATTTTTGATGAATAGTGAAACCACTAAGTGGTAGTTAAAAAACTGAATTTTTCATAAAACTTAATTTTACCGCTTCTGTGAGTGGAATTTCAAAAATCCGAGAGACACGGTTGATGTCAGTAAGTAAAATGTGGTTCAATGAGATGAAAATAATTTTTTGGTGAATAGTAACTTTTTACTTTTTTTACCACGGTTAAAAGTAAATAGGGTAATTAAGGGTAAAGATGATATTAGTATTACCCTAACACGTGTCCTAATTCTATTGGACAAGTGTAATTCGACCAAAAACAAACTTAGGAATAAAATATGACCATTTAGGCCCACTTGGATTTGATTAGGACATTTATTATTAATTTATTTAAAGAAGGGTTAAAATAGTTAAAATCAAAGTTTAATAAGTAAATCATTTTTAATATGGGGTTATACAAAAGATAAATTAGACTATAAATATTAATTAGAAAGCTAAAAATGTTTCCTACATAATGGTATTTTATTTGTAATTTTTAGACATTAAATAATTTAATTTATTTATGACACAACGATGATGCAGTAATTATCTTATTAATGAAATATTGACATAATTGATGTTATAAATGACCAAATAAATATAATTTGAGACTTTTTATGAATTACACTAATTTTCTAGGTTAATATGACATTTTATTATTGATTTAATTAACTTTTTTCGAACTTATCATTCTGTTAGGATTTTCACAAAAATCAATTACTAAATAGTGTCAAAATTGACATAAACTAGTTTTTAAAGAAAATATTATTTTATTAATTGTTATTTTATTCCTAAAAATCTAAGGTTTGGCCAAATTACATAGATAAGGTTATATATATTAATAATAAACAACTTGTGGTTCGTTTGGCTGCTTATAGTAAGTTTATTAACCTTATAGTATAAGAACACAAGAAGACACGATAAAAGTAAAATTATTTAACTTAATGTTAAATCTACCTAATAAGGTTAAAATAGGAACCTAAACTTATCTAAATTATATTGTATGAGACAATTTCGACCCATCCCCACCTTAGCTTCTAAATAAATCAATTTGGATCTATTTAAAACCAAACTTGACTTTATAATAAAATAATATTTTTAGTTATTCCAAAGGTCCCCCTCTCCTCCCTTATAAAAGGGCACCTCCTCCCTCTCTTCCTAACACCACTTTTAGCCTTCAAGCTCGGCCAACCCCTGCCAATTACTCCTCTACACTTCCCTAGAGACATCCTAGAGGTCCTGGTCTTCTTCAAAGACCAATTTTAGTGCCCTAAAAGAAGGTCTCAAAGAAGCACTTCAAAGAAGAGGTAATGTCCGTTACCGATTCTTTCATCTTTATTTCTTCTTCCACTTCTTCTTCTTTAGTTGTTTCATTATGAAGTAATAAAATCAGTATCACTCATATAATTATATGTTATTATAAGTATGAAACAACCCTATTTCACCATCTATCCATCCTACGGAAAAAGAAATCACCGCGCGTGCGTACATACGGAATACCGTCTCCACGCCGTGGTGTAATCTATTTTCCACCACCACCTTACTTGGATGGGTATAATGGTGTAAATAGTGACTATATATATTACTATTATAAAGTAATACTGATTCTGAAATAGTATACATACACTCCAATACAATTCCACGATCATAGGAACAATATCATCACTCGCGCGTACGTACGGAATACCGTCTCCACGATGTGATGCGACTCGTTCTACATGATCTTCATTTCATAATGATTATATAAATGAATTGAATGAATTAATATGATATATATTACACTAATACCATTCTGTAAATGAGGTATCTATAACCTAAAGAGAAGAATAAGAATTTATTCGACAAGACACACATAAGAACAAAAAGTTATAAACACCCGAATAACAAGTAGCAATGAAATATTACTACTAAGAAGCTAAGAATATGACCATATATGATATCATAAAAATAAGTATGATTCTGGAATAAGTCAATAACATTATTTAAATCATTATGCAGGAGGTTCGTACACTTATGAAGCAATACGGACCTAAGGTAAGGGAAATATCACAATCTCATTTTTATCCGAGATTGTTTATACTTTGTCATTTACTGGGGTGTATTTTATCATCCACATACATGTTTCCTCAATATGTAATATTATTTCCATTCACCTACAATTGTTTAAATCCTATTTTACCCTTTGGATAGTTTTTGGCAAAAGATATGAAAGGAATCTTTTGTCATTTTTCGTACGAGGTACTTTTTTGACTTTTCAGAAAAAAGTATGAGAAGAATGTTTTTTTTAACTTATACAACATGAATGGATTTTTAAAACATTATTTCCAAGAAGATTCCTTTACAAGTTTTCAAGTTTATTTTTAATCAACTTCTTTTAGTTTATAATTGTACGACATGTTAAGAAAGGAAAAGTGTTTTTGAAGAAGAAAGGATATTTTCCTCAAGAATGGAGTTCAAGTGTTTTATCAAAATTATTTTCCATCTAAGATAATAAAGGGTTCTGTTTTATCCCTATTATTACATTTATTTGATTATGTTGTGATGGAATTATATTTTTTAGAATTCCTTTATCTTATATGAATTGTTTTATGATGTCACGATGTTTAAGATTCCCATTTTTATTACATGGGTTATGAAATGATGTATGATTTATTATTTTGTGGCACACATAAGAATGGTATCATTATGAGATGGGTGGGACCTATATCTACCTACAATTCATTGGGTAAAGATTTTATATCTCATGAGATAGACATGGCTGGAACGGTAGGTTATACCGGTTCAGTGAAACAGGACTGAAACGAGGGTGACTCAGTTCAGAAAGGGACTTTTCCCACTAAGATAGTCTTGGCAATGAGTCTTGACTAACTAGAAATGATTCTCTATGATTATGTGTGTATTCCACTATGTTTCATGTTTTAAGTTATGATTATTGTGATTACATTTCACTGCCATGATTTATCCCATGTTATGAAATTATGATCTCTTTTGCAGGTGAAGATTTCCAAAAGTTATGTGCTTGTGTATATGATGTGATTGATATTTCTTTTGTTTACCCTTACTGAGCATTTGAGATCACCCTTTTGTATGTTTTCTTTCCCCAGGTCAGGAAGAAGGTTATTAAGTAAGATATGCCAAAAGGGACTATAGATATGATGAAATAAATGGGAGGCAAAGTAGATGCTTTATGAACCAGTTGTTTATGTTTCCCAGTTTCTAAAGACACTATACCTATACGGTCCTTTCGTGGTTTTGTTATATGTTGTAATAAGTTTGATTCAGTTTTGAAGTATTAACAATGTATGTAAAGTATGTGTCGTTATATTGAGTATTTTGGAATTGATGGAAAATGTATCTAGTTCATTGTTTGGTGTAGTTTATTTTCATGGGTTTACCCTCCTGCTTTGTTGTGAGTCTTAGACCGACATGGGAAATTCTTAGTTCTGGTGGTGTTATTGTTTTTCTCCCTTTTGTATAGGGTCTTTGGTTTTTTGGGGAGTTACCTTTCTCCTATGGTCCCATTATACTCGGTTGAATCATATTGGGTTTCTTGTTTATGTTTTGGTGGTGTAGTTTGGGTTTTAAAGCACGAATGTTAGCTTAGTTCTTATGTTGGGGAGAACCCCATCGTGTTCTACCCTCATTAATTTGTTGTGGTGCCCAATTTATTAGTCAGGTGAGGATTTTTGAGTCAATGGTCACTTCATGGTTCATGGATTCTTTCAATTATGATCATGCATGGACTCATGTTTTGGTTATCATTTGGCCAGTGGACATTCTAGTGTTAGAAAGTGCTGTGGTGGGGAGAAATGTGAAACCCTATCACAGGATACTCTTTTATTTTATTCATTTAATAGGTCTTGGATATTTTTTATTTAGGTTTATATTCAGACCATATTAAAGTTGTTGTGTTGTTTTATATTGGGTGCATTTTGGCATGTGCACGGGAACTGCATGGTTAGTGGAAAGTTTCTGTTTTGTCCCTATTACCCATGCGACAAGACCTGGAGGTGACCAGAGGCGACCAAATGGTCCCACAAACCATAATTTCTTTTCTTGGAATAGGTTTCGGTTTTTGGAAGAAGCTACTACATGGTTTGAGCACAATCACACAAACTATGTGGGATGGACGTGTGTTCGGTTCCTACTCTGGATGACATTGCCGCATGGCTGGCACTCAATTTAGCAAATTGTGTTACCAAACCATGCGGCTGTGCCACATCATTAAAATATTAAAACCCATTTTCTATATCTCTCTATATTATCCCCAAATCTAACCCTCCTCCCATGGGTCATTTTTTGTGCAAGATAGGGTTCCCAAACCCTCTCCTCCTTGGCTCTCTTCCCCCATGGTTCAATATACATGTTTCTAGGGGATGTTTGTTATGGTTTTGGACTCTCTTTCCTCCTCTTTCTCACATTATTCCTTGGTTTCAAGGTATTCCTTGTGGGTTTTCCCTTTTCATCAAACCCAAATAGATAGGGTTGATGTTTGGCTTGATTTTCATGTTGTCTATAGTGCGCAGAATAATCTTTAGGGTATTTCACTCCTTGTCCAATAGATTCATTGTGATTATTCACCATTGAGGTAGGTGGATCCATGTTTTTCTTTTATGACGCATTTAATCGGTTATTGGGTTACTTTAATTATAATTTTAACTTGTTTCTCACCTTTATAATGCACCTAGTTAATTTATTAACGCAAAAAATGGGGTTTGAAGTGGTTTTTCATATATGCATATGTGTGAGTGTACTAAATGTGTTTGATAAAGTGTTTATTGAACTTAATAGATAATATTGGGTGTTGGTGTGATGTTTTACATTGTAATCATTTTGTTAATTGGTCAAATTGTGATTTTGTCTTTACATGTAGAGTATGGTGACATTTATGGGGTGGATTTAATGATTCTTGGAAAGAATTTTTGGTTTTTGAATGTATTGTTTGTGTTTATTCATGTTGTGTGGTGTGTTATGTTTGGATTGAAAGAAAGTGTTGATAATAATATATATTTGGGTGTTTACAGGCATATTAGAGTGTTTAATTAGACATGGACACATCCATGGTTTCATTAGGTGCACTCTTGGATGTGTATTCAAACGAAGATGAAACAATAGAACACTCTTCCCCAAAAATTTTCTCATATATAAATCCGACTTTTTTATAAATAGATCCATGATTAAAAAATGGGGATAATGTTTCTCATAGTGATTTTAAAATTTATTTTCAAAATTGTTCTTCAATATTTGGACTCTTTGGCCTTGAACCATGTTTTGGGTAAGAGATTAAAATGGGCAAAGGCCTATTTGGAAGTTGAGATATGTTTATGGTAAATAATTTGAGTAAAGGACCATTTGGAAGGTGATTGTGGATTTTTTATGTCACATTATTTGGAAATGGATTTTGAAATGTTTTGGAAAATGCACCTGGGTATGTACAGTTAAAGGGACGTTTTAAAAAACTAGTATGTTTTTAATGGAAAGGGTTGAATGTTATAGGATGTCACAGCCTGGTTGTCAATTTTTATGATGTGATATGTATATATATTGTTCCCACCTCAATAAGGGGATTTACCTTTATGGGTTTTTTATAGGTGGTGTTCATATTTTGGGTAGGTAAGTGTGGTGATGACATCTAAGATGAGTCACACATGTGAGGCCCTCCTACTTGCATAGTATATTATAACCATGGGTTATTTGGAATCTTTTAGAGGATTGAGTTATGGTTTCCTTCCAATTAAGATTCGATAGGATGATACCCCAAGGTGTATTGGGATGCCAAATAGGTTGCTCCACATCATTGGTTAGTTAAGGGTAGTTAGTTTGTTATTGGAATGGTATCTTTACCATACGCCGTTAGGTGGTTCCAAACCAAGTACATCTAGGGGTCACTCAAGGGATGATTAGAAAAAGACTATGGTTACAAAAATTTTGGGTGTCTATTTAATTTCTATTGTGTTTTCCCCATATTTCACTATTTATTTGATTTTATTACAACCCTGATATAGTTTTGTTTGGGTTTTGGTTCTAAAATGGAAATAAATTTTGAAAGTGGAAATATGGTGTGTATTATTTTTTAATAAATTACAAAATATGTGTTTATTTATTAAAATGCGAGATCCCTATTTATGTAACTATATTTCAAAATTGTGTTGAGGGATTTTTTCAGGATAGGAAATTCATGTATTCATTGGTGGTTTCCTACAGATCTGTTTAACTCACACCCTACTTGTACCACTCAGAGTTGGTATACACGATCTATATTGTAGTTTCAACTTCTTGTTCGGGTTTCCTGGTTTAGCTGGATATTGGAAAAGTTTAGTCTTGTGGATGGTGGTGACATCGACGTCACATGGATATTTCAATTGGATTGGTTTGGACATTGTTTTGGTTTCTTCTTTGTTCTTTTGTATATTTTTAATGAATAATTTTATTATATTAATTTGAGATTTATTTGTCCTTTTCAATTTCCTTAGATTGTTTATTTTGTTTATTTGATCATGTTTATTCATTTTTCTGAAATCATTACCCCTTGGTTTAAATTTTATAGATGGAACTAGTTTCCATCATGTAGGGATCAAGAATTCTGTTAGGTCCATTCCGTTGACCCGGTCGGCTGTCTGGCTGAATGACATCTCAACCTTCCTTTTAACACACCTCCACAATAAAAAGGAACTCACCCCTCAAACTTATTCACACATCTGAATCCTTTTGGATCTCCTAAAATATACTAATAAAATATACCAACTTCACTCCCCTCATCCTAGAAGCATTCATTTTGGAATTAACACATCCAAGTAATCCCTTTGGTGCAAACCAAAAGGTGTTTGATGTAAGTTATTTTGTGTCGTAAAAACCTCAATCAATATTTTCCCTTTTCATTTAGCACAGTGGTGACCACATGGTGGTCTCTCAAGGAGGTTGCAGTTCGAGTTGCAAAACTATCACTTTTGTTATTTTTTTTGCAGAAATGAAAATGGGGACTTGATTAAAAATTTGAAAATAAAGTTTTAATTAAATACTAAAGTGAAATAATTTTAAAGGAAAGATAATTTGGGTTTGAAATCATGAATAAAAACAGCAGTCGCAGACAAGCTTCACCCTCTCAGACACTCCCCTCTTCCTTGTATATAAAAAATATCTCTTAATTTAAACTTCTAAATGTACCACCAAGGACCCCCAGGTGTACACTAAAATTTGAAAAGACATCATATTTAAGACATGAATATTATTGTGGTCCCACCTATATAAGTGACTCAATTACTTAAATACATCTAAGTAATTGAACCTAATTGAATTCGCTATGCTCAATGGCAAAACCTCACCTATGAATTTTAAATAACGAAATCAATTGTTCTACTTTATAGATGGAACAATGATTAAAAAAAATTTGTTGAAAATATATTTAATAAATAAAACAACCATATTCATTAAAAAATATAGGTTCAAGAGAAATTCAAAAAGAGATTACACATTAAAATCAAATCTCCGAAGAGAGTGTCCGTCAGGTGTCGCCGTCCACAACCACTTGCCGCTTTGCCTTCCATCACATGATAAGCCTTCATCTTCTCTATTGAGTCTTAAAAGCTTGTCATATTCTTAAGGATATCAATCTACACCTTACCATTTTCTCTCTCAATCCAACTCCCTTTTTGATGGATGGTGGGGCAATGAATGAAATGTTATTTAGAGGTAGGAGCTCCTCTTCTTTTATAGACAGATTTCATCATAAAAACGTTGTCATATTTTAGACCCATTAATTGGATGATTAATGCATGTAACTCTTCATAACTATTGTTCATAAATGTGTTATCCGTCCTGCCTCTAAATTTCACATTCATTGGACGCGTATTGAAGGTGTTATGGTTTTTTTATTGTAAATCACTTTCTCTGGATAAAGCTTCCTGGAAGCTTCCTTCAAAACTCTATCACTCAATGGCCATCATAAAGGATTCAAAACGGATTCAAATTAATTTTGTCGACGCTTCTGGGGGTTATATTTAATATTAAAGTTTAATTGAATCATTTTTAGGAATCTAGGCCGAATTATGATACCATTACTATGGTGGGGTCCATGCAGTCCTCCTGAAAAAATTGTCAACGTCAATGATTTTTTTGGGCATCCAGATGCAGGAATCTTTTCCTGGTCCTGAAGACAAAGATGATGGAAATATAATAAGGGTTCAAAAAAAAATCTGAATCACAAAATTTAGAAATTTATTTTATTATAAATGACCAAAATACCCCTTTTATAAAAATCTGTTAAAAATCCATAATTATGCAATTTAAACTTTTTACCCCAAAACACACTCTAAATCCAAAATTGTTACAAATAAGATTAAATTGGTAAATTGGTGAGGTTTAAATTATTTAAATAGACATTAAAAATAGTGTAGATATTAGCTCTATCAATTTCCCCACACTTGTCTCTTGGACTCCTGGACAGGTGAGCACGAAATCAAGAAAAATAAAACACATACAAATGGAGTTTACCAATTTACCACAAAGAATTAAAAAGATAGCATGCCTCATTAAAGACAAATATTTAAAATTCTAAATTCAAATAATTCAATCCATTTCCACTTCTTTTTTCTTCCCATGGACACAACACAATTACCTCACATTCATTTTCTCTCAGCACACAATATAGATTTGCAACAAGGCTTTTCTCATCCAACTCATGCAAGAATTACCATAGGCTTGATAAATTTCTACATCTCCACCCGATGTGAGCCATGCACATGTGATTATCATGAGAACTTTACAAGGTTTTTTTTTGTGTCATGGGGTTGGTAGGATTCAAATGTGAAAAATTCTGTTGCTGAATAAGGAGGGTTTAGCTCTTTTTGAAGCAGAAATTCATGATTCTAATTTTTACTCCAATATGGTCTCCTACATATTCTCCTAAAAAATAATCATCTCTGATATTCTATTTTTCACCCAATTCCATCAATATTTCAGTAGAAAATTTGATTTTTTTTTTCAAAAGCTCCAGATTGGGCACATATTATTTCCATTGTGAGCTCCAGACAGGCACGACTCTATTTCATTTGAGAGCTCCAGGTAGTCACAACTCTCAGAAAATATATTCCAACATCACAAATATTCCTTTATTGTTTAAATGTTCTCCCAAATCAACAACAAATGAGGTATCACATCATGAGTCATCTCCCCCCACACTTAAGTTCAACTAGATCATGCATTTATACTTACAGAGCAGGTTGGAAAGGGAAATATGGCTTGTAATGTGGCTAAACTAATAGGCTATACATGGATACTAAGGGCTCAAGAAAGATCAAATGTTCAAGGAAGACCAGAATAAAAATTATAATCATGAAAAGGAGGCTTCAATATTCAAACAAATGCCTCAATCATTTTAATCACAAGTATCTCAGCCCTCAAGTATTGATAGAAATAAATCAAGTTCTAGTTAAAAACAAACACGAATTGGTTCTCTCAAGAAAATGGTGAATGTGAAGAAGATGTAAAAATGGGTCCAGAGGCCTCACATGAATGAGAATTTAAATCATAATGTAAGTGATATGTGCCATGATATTTAAAAATCAGTGGTCATTTCAAGAATTTTCCAGCTTTTTTAACTTGAAACAATGTCATTTTCAGAATTCATTTATGTTCAGTTTCAAAGGATCAATTGGTTTACTCCTTGGCATGAGTTTCAAATGAAATTCAAGAAATTCAAAAATATATATTTTTTTTATTTGAAAAAGAAACACAAAAAAAAATGGAAAGAAATTTTGAAAACAAAAAATTTCACACAGAAGTTCGTAAAAACATAATCTACTCAGCATTGTGTCCCCCCACACTTATTTTATTCAATGTCCTCATTGGGTAGTTTTTTTAGCATGAAATTCCAGAAATTAAAGACATAGCAGAAATAAATGATAAGGAAAGACACAACCTGTCATCAATTATATTCTGCGTCATAAAGTTGAATCTCCTCCCCTGGAGGATCTTGAAAATTTTCTCGAAATAGCTTCAGCCTATGACCATTGACACTGAATGATGTCTCTTTGTCTGGATCTTTAATCTGTATTGCACCAAAAGGAAAAACATGAGTAACAATGAATGGGTTAGACCATTTGGAATGAAATTTACCTGGGAAGAGTTTCATTCTGGCATCGAACAACATAAATTTTTCTCCCTCCTTGAAGTTTTTGTTGAGAATCCTCCCATCATGAAAGGCTTTGCTTCTCTCTTTGTATAACCTGGGGCTTTCGTATGAATTAGTTCTGATCTCCTCCAACTCATGCAAACAATATTTTCTTTCTTTCCTAGTAGAATATAGGTTCAGGTTACATGTTTTTACAGCCCAAAAGGATTTGTGTTCTAACTCAACTGGTAGATGAAAATCTTTTCCATAGACCAATTTAAATAGTAAAATTCCAATGGGGGTTTTAAAAGAATAATTGTGGGCCAAAATAGCATCATCACGTCTCAAACTGTAATCCTTTCTATTTGGGTTCACTATTTTTTCGAGGATTTGTTTGATCTCCCTATTAGACAACTCATCCATTCTGCATGTTTGAGGATGATAGGGTGTAGAGACCCTATGATTAACACCGTATTTCTTCAAAAGAGATTCCAAAGTACTATTAAAAAAATGGGTACCTTGATCTGTTATTAGAAACTTTGGAAATCCAAACCCTGAAAACAAATTTCCTTTCCAAAATTTGGACACAATTTTTGCATCATCAGTTCGGGTGGGAATAGCCTCTACCCACTTGGACACATAATTAACGGCCAACAAGATTTAGAGATATCCAAATGAATTAGGAAAAGGCCCCATGAAATCCATTCCCCATACATAAAAAACATTACAAACAAAAGTGGGTTTTTTGGCATCTCATTCCTCTTAGAAATGTTTCCTTGGAATTGACAATTTTTACAGGTTCTACAAAATTAGAAAGCATCTCTAAAAATGGTGGGCCAATAAAATCCAGAATCAAGAACTTTTCTTGTAGTTATATGTGGTCCAAAGTGTCCTCCACAGTTTAATGTGTGGCAGAAATGTAGGATGGATTGAAATTCAGAGTTCGAAATGCATCTTCGTATCATTTGATCACTAAAAATGTTCCATAAATAAGGATCATCCCAAATTTATTTCTTTGAATCGCTCACAAGTTTATCATTTTTATTTTTAGAAAACTAGTGGGGATGTTCATAAAAATCCAGATAGTTTACAAGATTAGAAAACCATGGTATTTCACTTTGAGCAGAAAATAAATCCTCATCTGGAATGGTTTCCTTAATTGGGGAACACATATAAAATTTTCTATTCTCAATAGATAGTATCCTGCTCAAATGATCAGCAACAATATTCTCACATCCTTTATTATCTTTTATTTAAACATCAAACTCCTGTAACAGAAAAATCCATCTCAGGAGTCTTGGTTTTGCATCATGTTTCTTCATCAAGATTCTGATTACAGAATGATCAATAAAAAAAATCAACATGGAGCACAACAGATAAATTCTAAATTTGTCTAGAGCAAATACAACAACCAGCAGTTCTTTCTCAATTTTTGTGTAGTTTGATTGGGCATGATCAAGAGTTCGGGAGGCATATGCAATCACATGAGATTTATTGTTTGTCCGTTGACTCAATATTGCCCCAATATAAAATTCAGATGCATCTATCATTATTTCAAAGGGAATGTCCCATTTAAGAGGTTGAACAATCGGAGGGTTTATCAATCTTTGTTTCAGCTCATGAAACGAATTTATGAAATTCTCATCAAAGACAAATGGGACATATTTTTGGAGTAATCTGGACAATGTAAGTACAATCATACTGAAATCATTAATGAATCTCCTATAAAATCCAGCATGCCCAAAGAAGGATCTCACATCTCTCACACTTTTTGGGTATGGTAATGAAGAAATGACCTCAAATTTGGATTGATCAACTTGAATTCCATCACGGGACACAACATGTCCAAGAATGATCTCTTTAGCAACCATAAAATGGCATTTTTAATAATTTAGAACAAGGTTCTTTTCAATACATGTTTTAAGGACACATTCCAAGCTTTTCATACAACTTTCAAAAGATGATCCATACACAGTGAATTCATCCATAAAAACTTCCATGCAAGTTTCAAAAAATTCAGAGAAGATTCTTATCATACAACTTTGAAAAGTTCTCGGGGAATTACATAAACCGAAGGGCATCCTTCTGTATTAAAAAGTTCCAAATGGCCATGTGAAGGTGGTTTCCTCTTGATCCTCAGGTAAAATGTGAATCTGAAAATATCCAGAGAATCCATCAAGAAAACAGTAGTGGGTTTTCCCAGCTAGTCTTTCAAGGACTTGATCAAGGAATGGTAACAAGAAGTGGTCTTTCTTTCTAACCAAATTGAGTTTCCTGTAATCAATGCACATTCTCCATTTATTTGGAAGCCTTATGGGGAAATGATCACCAAATTTATTCCTTGAGATTGTAAATCCACTTTTTTAGGAACAACATGGACTAGACTTACCCATTGACTATCAGATATGGGAAAAATAATTCCAACAGCAAGCAAGGTGGTGAATTCTTTCTTCACAACCTCTATAAGTGTTGGGTTCAGTCTTCTTTGAAATTTTCATACCGGTCTAGTGTTCTCCTCCTATAAAATTCTGTGCATGCAAACCAATGGGATAATTCATGTCATATCATAGAGCGTCCATCCTATGGCTTCCTTTTGGGAATTGAGAACTTCCAACAATTGGTTTTCCTGGACTTCTGAAAAATCTTTTGAGATGATTACAGGGCATTGTTCATTATGACCCAAGAAGGCATACTTGAGGTTATCCGGAAGGGGTTTCAATTCTACCACAGGTGGGTTGGTTTCATTGATAACTGGGAACTCTTTAGAAGTGAGATTTTTTAGTGAAGCTCCATGTTCATCATGGTGATCTCTTTCTATGATCTCAAGACTTGTTTCATGTGAAAAACTGTAAACCTCTCCTGGAATACCACTAATAGATTTAGTGGTTTCTAGAAATTCATATTCATCATTGCTCAGATATCCAGTCTCAACATCCCAAGACTCTTCATAGTCTCCAATTTCATCCTCATTTTTATCTGATTTAGTATCATACAAATTTACCTCTTTTTCTACATCAGTTGGTCTTTAATCGTAGAAAAAATCAGGTAACATTCTAGAGGAAAACCAATCAATCATGTTTACATGTGGAGTTGAATGATCCTCAACTGGGTGTTTCATTGAATGAAAAATGTTTAAATGAACAAAATCTCCTCCAAATTCTAGTGAAAGTGTTCTCTTGTGAACATTGATAATCACTTTCGCCATTTTTAGAAATGGCCTCCCTAGGATGAGGGGAGAAAGTGTGCTAAACCGATCATCTTCCATATCCAAACATAGAAGTCAACAAGAAAAATCATGTCCCTCACTTGAACGAGAACATCCTCTATAACTTCAGCAGGTTTGGTGGTACTTCGGTTTGCAAGTTGAATGATAATTCCAAAGGGTTTTAAGTCTCCAACCTGAAGAGATGAGTAGACAGAATGTGTCATGACATTGATGGAGGCCCCTAGATCAAGCATCACATCTTTGAATTCACATTTCCCAATGGTACAGGGAATGGTAAATGTCCCAGGGTCTTTACACTTGACATGAAGGGCATGTTGAATCATCGATGAAACATTCCTTCATAAGTTTACTTTTTCACCTCCTTTGAACTTTCTCTTGTTGGTACACATGTATTTCAAAAACATAGCATAACTCGGAATTTGTTTCATAGCATCGATCAATGAAATATTGACTTGGACTTTCTTGAATGTTTCAAAAACCTCCTTATGAAATTATTTTTCAGCACTTGACTTTTGTTGTGGTTCACACCTTGGATAAGGAAATGGAGGTTTGAATGTTTCTAGGGTATTCTGAGTATGTTTTGGAGGAACATAAAAACCAAACATCCTCTTCCAATCATTCTTTGTTCTTTCAAACAAGATTTCCTCTCTTGACATTGAATTTTTATCAACTTCATATTTTTCAACATTTGTATCAAGGGTTGGATTTTCATCAACAGTATTAGCAGTAGGCTTGATGTTCTCAATCCGAGGGTTGTTCAATTTTGTTCCACTTCTATGTTCAATTGCACTCACATTTTCCTTCACATTATTCTTCGGATTTACTTGTGGATATGAGGGTAAACCACCACTCATTTGATTTGTTATGCAATTAATACCAGAGGCAAGTTGACCCATTTGAGTCATCAAGGTATTCATTTTTTTATCTTTTTGTTTTGAGTATTCTTTTAGTTCCCTCATTTCCTCTTGTTGTTTCCTTATTGCTTTTTCAAGGTTATTATCAGAGTTTTTAGTGGGAGGTATAGGGTGAAAATTGCTTCCAGAATGAGCATTGGCTTTCCCATTGAAATATATCAGTTGAGAATTACTTGATTGTTTTTTGAAGAATACTCTCGGTTGTTCAGGTTGAAGAAATATTTCATTTGAGTTATTATTCCATCCTTGATTGAAATTTTGGTTGTTTTGAAATGGCCTTTCCTTGTTTGACTGAAATGGACTTCCAGGAAAAACTGCATTGCAGTTCTCAGGAGTCCTTTGCATTTGCAGGCATTGTTCACTAAAATGTTCATTCGAAGAACAAATCCCACTATAGACATGTACTTGGAAAGCCGCTTCATGTTTGGGTTGGGTTGGTGGGGTATTAGACAACATTATTAACCTTACCATGGTGGTAAGATCAGATATTTGACTTGCAATTGTGTTGTTTTTGGGACTAGTAGTAGGGAATTCTTGTGAAGCTTTGATATGAAGAAGGCCTCTGGTTCCAAATTGTTGGGCATTCTGAGCCATGTTTGCAATTAGAATCCTAGTGGAAGCTGGTGTCTTATAAACTAAAGCTCCTCCTGCAGCAGCATCGATCATACTTCTATTAGTGAGACATAATACTTCATAAAAGTATTGAATGAGAAGCTAGTCACTGATATGATGATGGGTGCAACTAAAACAAAGATGTTTGAACCTTTCCCAGTATTCATGAAGTGTTTTTCCTTGTGTCTGCCTAATTCGAAAAATCTCTTTTCGAATGGAGGCAGTTCTAGATGCATGAAATTTTTTTTCAAGGAAAATATTTTTTAATTCTTTCCAATTTCTAATCAAGGTTGGGTGAGAATAGAAAAACCATTCCTTAGAAAGTCTATCTAGAGAAAAAGGAAACGACCTCAGCTTCATTTGATCGGCATCAACTCAATGAAGTTTCATGTTGACACACAGGTAACTAAATTCTTGGAGTTTTTTTTGTGGGTCTTTACCAGGAAACCCCCTGAATTTGGGAAGCTGGTGGATGAAACCGGACTTGATTTCAAATCCAGCAACGGCATTAGGGTACTCTACAGGATTCTTGTGATTTTCTTCATAGGACGAAGCCTGTTCTTTTAAAGTTCTATTTTCAGCCATTTGGATTTCAGTTTCAACTAAGTCCCTCCTAGGTGTATTTGTATAAGATTCACAACTAGAAACTTGGGGATTAGTACTTCTAACCCTAGTGTGAAAAGTTATATCAATTTCATAATCTAAAGGTAACAAGTTCGATTCAGAAGTTCAGGTCATGCAAAAAAAAAACAATTAAAATAAAATCAACTCTAGTAACCTCCCCGACAACGGTGCCAGTTGATGTAAGGTTTTTTGTGTCGTAAGAACCACAATCAATATTTTCCCTTTTAATATAGCACAGTGGTGACCACAAGGTTGTATATCAAGGAGGTTGCAGTTGGAGTTGAACAACTGTTACTTTTGTTTTTATTTTTTTTTGCAGAAATGAAAATGGGGATTTTATTAACAATTTGAAAATAAAATTTTAATGAAATACTAAAGTGAAATAATTTTAAAGGAAAGATAATGCGGGTTTGAAATCAAGAATAAAAACAACAGTCGCAGACAAGCTTCACCCTCTCAGACACTCCCCTCTTCCTTATATATAAAAAATATCTCTTAAAACCTCAATCAATATTTTCCCTTTTAATGTATCACAGTGGTGACCACAGGGTTGTCTCTCGAGGAGGTTGCAGTTCGAGTTGAAAAACTGTCACTTTTGTTATTTTTTTTTGCAGAAATGAAAATTGGGATATGATTAACAATTTGAAAATAAAATTTTAATTAAATACTAAAGTGAAATAATTTTAAAGGAAAGATAATGTGGGTTTGAAATCATGAATAAAAACAGCAGTCGCGGAGAAGCTTCACCCTCTCGGACACTCCCCTCTTCCTTGTATATAAAAAATATCACTTAATTTAAATTCCTAAATGTACCCCCAAGGACCCCCAGGTGTACACTAAAATTTGAAAAGAAATCATATTTAATAATTCAATATGATGGTGGTGCCACCTATATAAGTGACTCAATTACTTAAATACCTCTATGTAATTGAACCTAATTGAATTCTCTTTGCTCAATGGAGAAACCTCACCAATGAATTTTAAATAACAAAATCAATTGTTATACATTATAGATGGAACAACAATCAAAAAAAAATTGTTGAAAATATATTTAAGAAAGAAAATAACCATATTCATTCAAAAATACAGGTTCAAGAAAAATTCAAAAAGATATTACACATTAAAATCAATACTCGGAAGAGAGTGTCCGTCAGGTGTCGTCGTCCGCAACCACTTGCCGCTTAGCCATCCATCACTTGAGAAGCCTTCATATTCTCTATTGTATCATAAAATTTTGTCATATTTTTAATGATCTAAATATCCATCTTACCCTTTTCTCTCTCAAGACAACTCTCTTTGTGACGGATGGTGTGGCAATGAATGGAATGCGATTTAGAGGTAGGAGCTTCTCTCCTTTTATAGGCAGATTTCATCATCAAAGAGTTGTCGCATTTTCGACCAATTAATTGGATGATTCCCGCATGGACCTCTGCATATATATTGTTCTTAAAGGTGTTGTCCGTCCACCATCCAAATTTCAGATTCATTGGACACTTATTGAAGGCGTTATAGTTTTTTTATTGTAAATCACTTTCTCTAGATGAAGCTTCCTGGAAGCTTCCTTAAAACCTCTATCACACAATGGCCATCATAAAGAATTAAAAACGGCTTCAAATTATTTGTGTCGACGAGTCTGGTTGTTCTCTTAAATATTCAAGTATAATCGAATCATTTGGAGGAGTTTATGTCGAATTATGCTTCCATTACTGTGGTGGGGTCCATGTAGTCCGCCCAGAAAAATTTTCATCTTCAATGTTTTTTTGGGCATCCAGATGCAAGAATATTTTCCTGGTCCTGAAGACAAAGAATATGGAAATAAAATAATGGTCTAAAAAAAATTATAATCACCAAATTTGGAAATTTATTTTATGAGTAATGACCAAAATACCCCTGTTATAGAAATCTGTTAAAAATCCAAAATTATGCAATTTAAACTTTTTATCCCAAAACACACTCTAAATCCAAAATTCCTACAAATACGATCAAACTGGTAAATTTATAAGGTTTATATCATTTAAATAGACATTAAAAATAGTGGAAATATTAGCTCTATCAGTGTTACCCAATGAAGACGTAACTTCATTCTTCAAGCTCCTTTATTTTATTTACATTATCCACACCATCAAATATACCTATTATATTCCTAAATAATAATTTTAATATAATCAATATACATATATGTTGTAATATTATGGGATAGAACTAAAATTACATGAACTTTCATCTAATGGGTAACAGACTTACCGTTTTTGTGTAAGGTGAACTATAGCCTCAAAAAGAGATGTCTTTAATTTTTACATTACCACCTATCATAGTTAGAAATTATGATGGAAGCATTGTTTCTATATTATATCTTTTATATATGTTATGTTTTTATGATTATTTAATTTTAAAATAACACATACCTTTATACTTCCCATTATGTGGAAATATGATAACATTTTTTGTGGATGTGTGGACTATCACCATCTCAAAGCGATGTGATTCATTAACTCTTTACATGGAATGAATAAAAGTTAGATTTAATAAATATATTTTACATATATGAAATAAATAATATTATTTATATATTATATTAATATATATGATTTACTTTTAATTTTTTTAATTTGAAAATGAATTTAAAGTAGTGTTCAAGCAAACATACGACCTACCGTCTCCCGGAACAATACATTTCATTTTGATCTCCAAATATTATGTATTATTATAAATACATATATAATTAATTCATATGATAATTAAATCATATTTTAAATTCTATAAATTATTTAATCATGATCTATGTAAGAGTAGGAACAAATATTATATCTAAACTTACTGAATAAATTGTAAAATCAACACCCGAAATAGTGAAAATAACAAAAGATTACTAAGAAAATGGTAATAATATATTATAAGAAGATCATATTTGATATCATAAATATTAATATGGTTCATTAAAAATATTTGTAACATTTTCAATGAAAATTATAAAGGAGGTCAACAACCATTCACAAAAAATAAAACACAATGTAAGGGATTTTAATCACTCTTTTTACATATATGAGATAAATTTAATATTCACCACATAATTATATTTCCTGGTGAATTTACTACCACTTTTCATATTTTAAATCATGAATCCTTTTATCTTCATGTTATTTATTTTTTTAATTTTAATTATCTCATCTATGGGGGTTTGAATTGAAAATCCCCAAGCGGTAACAGTCATCTTTCCTATATCACACTCTTTTGTGACTGTTAACATCCCCTGGAAAAAATCACTTCATTATAGTCATATTTTTTAAATCACAATTATCAAAAAAAAATATTCTCATAAAATAAATATAATTATTACCTAAACCATATACCATATTAACATAGAGTTTTTCCTTTGAAATCCATTTGATTTACTTGTGAAATATTGATAAATATGCATCCTTTACTAAATATTTAAATTTGATAAGGCACCTTGATTATGAATTTAAATTGATTATTCGATATATGATGAATGATTTGGACATGAATGATATTGGTTAGCGGCAATTTAATACAATCCATAAGGTTTGGGACTCATTAATGAAAGACCCATGATGCATCAGTAGTATCATAAGAAGAAATAGTTGTCCAAATCAGAATAGTTTAAAATTTCTTACGAATAAATCATGTCAGCAAATATATCATGTCCCTGGGAAAAATAAATTCCAATAAATAAGAATTTCCATTATTGATAATCCAGACATTATTATCATCCCTGAGATTGTTTCTTTGACAAATCTATAGATAAGGTTAGTTCATAATTTGTTTATTAAATGTCATGTGTTTCAGTTATCAACTATTCTATATTGATTAGGCCTTATTTATATATTTATATGTAATGTGTACTCACTTATTGAAATTTCCATAATGATTTTTCTCATTGATTCATTATTTCTTCCACTTTAATTAACATTTCTATGATTTTTATCTCATTGTTATTTTTTAAATACATATAAAATTTTTGATGTTGGATTTTCCATGATAAATATACAACCATACGTATTATTCAAAAATCTAGAGGATTTATCTCCATCAAAGTATGTTATTTTAAAATTTTACCCAAAAATAGTATATTAAATAATTACACAAAACTGATGTTGTAACTATTTTATTAATTGAAATATCTAATTATTATTACTAAAAGTACTAAAATAAATAAAGTTTTAGATAAATAATACAAAAAATTCTAGATTACCTTAACCTCATAGAGATATAATAAAATATTTGGATAGAGTTCAACATGTTATCTGGATAATTTTAAAAATACACAAATTAATAGTAAAATTATTGACACTATTGTTATTTTGGGAAAATAATGTTTTATTAGATTATTAAAAAATCATAATTTATTTTCTAAAATATAAAATAATTATATTTTACTATAACCTGTTCTATTTTCTTCAATTATCATCTAATATAAATAAAATAAATAAAAATTACACTCTTTCAATTTTGAACACTTTGTTACATTAGTAATAATTTAAAAAGAAGAATTTTGGGTAAAACAAAATGATAAGGTTTGAAATGAAATCAAAAAATGTCTAAAAAATATTGGATTATGTGATTACAACTGGATCACATATTATATTATAAATTAGGAAATTTTGGATATTTTTGAATGGGGTTTGAATTTATTATATATTAATATTTTTGGAGATCTTGAAAGTGTCACACACCTCAATTTTAAAAGGGAACCTCCTCCCTCACCTGTTCTCTTAACCTTGAGCTTTAAAACTTAGTAATCCCCGTCCATTACTCTTATCAAATTTACAAGGTATTATTTTATATAACCTGGTCTTCTCAAAATACCAACAATAGTGCTTTAAGAGGAGACCTAGAGGGAGAACGTCGAAGAAGAGGTAATCTCTTATACCGATTATTTCAAATTATTTCTTCTTCTAATTCATATTTATGAGTTTTTACCATTTAAAGATAATAAATAAATTATCAAATATATAATGTGATGTTATTATAATTATGGAACAACCATATTCTACCATTTATCCATCCTATGAAAAACAAACTCACCACGCATGCGTATGTATGGTTTATAGTCTCCATGTCGTTGTGTAATATGTTTCCACCAAAACCTTAATGGGATGTATATAATGATTTAAATAATAACAATATAAAAATATTTTAACATGATATGTATTATGGAACAACATATATACCATCCATTTCCATATCATTTCACAATTATTGGAATGATATCACCACTCATGCATACGTACGACCTTCCATATACACGATCTAATGCGATTCGTTCTACAATATATTTATTAAATCATGATTAAATAAATTTAAATAATTAATAAATATGGTATATGTTATAATAATATTATTTTCTAATGATATAAATATGACTTAAAAAGGTGAACCCGAACTCATTCGAGAAAACATGCATAAGAAAATAAACTAGTTAATACTCGAAAAATGAGTAATAATGAAATGTTACTAACAAATTAATGATAATATGATCATATATAATATCATAAAAATTACTATGATTATGGAAAAAAATGAAATTATTTAAATCATTATATAGAAGTCTCTGATAAGTCCAAAATAAATTACTCCTAAGGTGATGTATTATTTTGTTTCAATTTTATTTCTGTGAGACATAAGCCATATACACAACCTCTTTCTTTTCAGTGGTATTTATACTCCACATGAATATTTTTATGATTCTTATTATGAAGGTCCTGATATGAATTTAAATTTATTTATTTTATAAGGTGTATTATATGATAAATTATAATTTAGTGAGGAATAATTTTTCAATATCATTTTTATTCCTGATTATTTATATGTATGTATTTTCTAGGGTACATTTATCATATATGTCCATGTTTCCTAATAATGAATCCAAAAACATTGTTTCTTTTTTTAAAAAAAACTAAAGTTAAATTTACCCACTTTAATAAATGGATTGAAGGGAATATTTTTTCATTTTATTTATAAGGTTCTTATTTACTTATCAAACAAAAGTGTGAGTTGACTGTTTTATTTTAACTTATATGGAATGAACATATTTTTATGCTTTTATAACACATTATTTCCTTAAATATTCCACTAAAATCTTGAAATGTTTTTTTGATGAAAATGTTTTCTTTTCATATTAAGTTTAATTTTAATAAAATAAAATGTTTTTAAATAAGAAAGGATATTTTCCTCAAGAACTATTTTCATGAGATTTCTAAAAGTTATTTTCCATCATCGATAAAATTCTATAAGTTTAAATAAGATTCAATGGGGATATTTTTCAAGGATAATATCCCTATTAGTTCTATGTTTGAAATTTATTAACCCCA
This sequence comes from Viscum album, assembly GCA_963277665.1. Classification (NCBI taxonomy): domain Eukaryota; kingdom Viridiplantae; phylum Streptophyta; class Magnoliopsida; order Santalales; family Viscaceae; genus Viscum; species Viscum album. Next base: position 1,185,360,971 of record OY728143.1, on the reverse strand, counting down.
TTTCTTTTCCATGGGGTATTTAATGACGTTTATGATACCCATTTTATTCCACAAGATATGATATGAGGAATGATTTATGTTCTTGTAGAACATGAATGCATGATTTAATTATGTGATGGGTGGGACCAATATATACCTCCAATTAAATGGGTATGGATATATATCTAATGAGTTAGATTGTACTAGAATGGTAAGTAAATATGGTTTAGTAATACAAGGATTGAATGAAATGTAAATATGGTTCAGTAATATAGGACTGGAACGATGTGTGAACTTGGTTCAGTAATGAACTTTGTCAACAATGATGGACTTTTGAATGATCCTTTTCTAATATAAAATGATTTTCTATTCCTATGTCCATTCAAAAAATTCCATGACTTATAATATTCCCATTGGAAATATTTTCATTGATTCTTTATTATTTATTATGATTTATTCCTTGATAAGATATCAAGATCTATGATATGACAGAGTTGATTTTCAATTATTATATTCTAATGTATTATGATTATGATATGATTGATATATTTCTTGTTTATCATTAATGAGAATCTATACTCTCCCTTTTATTTTCATTTTCCCCTAGGTTATGAATAATGGTATTAAGTAATATGGGACCAAAGGGGTTCTACTTATGAAGGGAAAAATAAGTATTTGATATAGATTTGTTATGAAATATTTTTTCATGTTTCCCAGTTTCCAAAGCCACTAAACTAATACGATCTTTGGGAATATGTTCGTTTCATGTATTAAGTATTATGTAAAATGAATTCCATGTTCATGTCTGTCAATCATGGATGTTTACTATGAGGAAACCAATAAAGCATGTATTACAATAGAAAAAATTAAGGAAATATTAGGGAAACATAATCAGGTTATGAAAAATAACCACATGATTAGAATAACATACTCTATAAAGAGAATCACCTATATTGGATTGCATTATGAGATATATACCCCCATAATTTGGTGGGAATACTGATCCAATGGAATAAAATAAATGGATTTAGTCTCCAATGAAGATATTTATAGAATTGGGTTGTGTAGAAAAGGAAAAGGTTTCACTTGTAGCGTATTGTCTCGTTGATAATGCATATCAAGGGTGGTTATTGATCCAGAAAACAAGGAAACAAGAATAAATGAAACCTGTTGAATGTAGAACATTTTAGGTGATATTATTTGATAAATTCTTCCCTCAATATCAATAAACTGTGATGAAGTAAAGTTAATTAGTTTAAATTAAATAGGGAATGAAAATGTTTTATATTATTAATCTACCTTTACCAGGATATAAATTTATGAAATAGATTTCATACACAACAAGGAATGTAATAATTATTATTTATATGAATAACTTAACCCATGTCTCCCAATGATGATGCTGTATTAACCATTTTATTCATATATATAAATATAATTATGTGTTATGAAGACATAGAATGGATTCTTAACTTCATATGACTTTAAAGTAACGAAATAGATTAAGGGAAAAGAATAGAAAATAATAGATAAAGGGAAGAAGGTAAAGACATAATTTCCCAACCTGTGATAATTGAAGAAATATTCACCATGGTAAATGATTGAAAGGATTTGGAGTATGTTTCATCTACAGAGAGAAATGTCTCTAGGAAAAAGAATGAAAATTTTAGAATGAAAATGATTCTATTTAGAGTTACAATATCAAAGATATGGGGAAATACACCAAATAATTCCCAAGAATAAATGGGATCTACCACGGAAGTGGTTAAGGGTAGAAGTCCAAGATTATGCTATTGATATGACTAATGTAAAATTATTACAATTAGTGTGCATTTGAATATAAGAAATATGTTGTATGTTTATTCAACTGATGATGTTATGAAATATATAATGATTGTATTGTAGTTATTTTTTAGTAAGTTGTTTTAATCATATGTTAAGTGGAACCAATAAAAGTTATTCAGTGAGAAGTAGAACTTCTGGGATGACAAATGATTTTCGGAAAGACATCCCTTAATATTATCTCAATATAATGATTTTTGGATAAAGAGATAATTTATATGGATAAGTTATGTAGGATATCATTGACTACATTATAAAAAATTAGTGATACTTTAAAAACGTATTTTATTTTATCATTAATGGGGTTTTCATCATTCAAGGAATATATCAAATAATCTACATTTCATTTAAGTAATTAGGAATCATTCTAGTTTTCACTGATGTTTTATAGTAATTAAGGTTATTAACATGTTTCATGAGAATACATGATGAAGGTATTATCATTTTTGGAATATGAAAATTAATACCTACTTCATTTTGATTAATGGATAATGATATGTTCATTTTCAAAATTTACTGACCTTCCTTTTAACGTGTTTGTCACAATAATTTTGAAAATTTAACCATTTATGAAATGTTTTATTTTAACCTGTGGAAAGATTTTATTGATTATTGTATTTATTTAAAATATAATAATTAATGTTGAAATATTTCAAGGAACAACTAAAGGGAATTATTTTGTTTATCAAATATAACAGTATATTAACTTATATTTTTAGGGAGTGAAATAATTCCTCAACTCTAGGAAAAATGGTCACAAAAAAATTAGTTCCTATTATGTTCAATTTTAATGATATTAATTACCCTTATTCAAACTAATGTTTTATTGGGTTTTTCATAAAAAACATGCATATAAACAAGTTTTCTATCATTTTCCATCAAAACATGATAGTTATATTTCTCTTTCATATCCATGTTTTCACTAAAGATATCTTATTCAAAAGGCTAGTTTTTTGTGGCATTCACATTTCCTTTTCCCTAATATTAAAAATATTTGTTGTTAAACAAATATATGATGTTGGGTTTTTAATAACTGTATTTAAAATTATCAAACCCCTGATTACCCAGATCATTTTTAAATTATGAGGACCAAATTAAATTAATATTGAGAGAATATAACACCCCAATAAATTAAAATATTATCCTTTAGAATAAATTTTATTTTTTTTCAGGAATTCTTTAAATAAAACCCCAAGTTAATCATACAATACACATAACAATAATAATTTACGTGAAAAAAAATCTTCATATTTCTCTATATGGAACACCAAGGTTAGATTATGTTAGATGAAATAATGACTTTCCTCAATGGCTTGTGTTACACGTGAGACCATGTTTTACCGAACAACAATGTATTATTAAAATATTATTATTTAATATGATAATATATAACTTAGCCATCGTATTGGTTATTATGAATAGTATTTACAATCTTATAAAAATATATGGTTTATTAAAATATAATATGAACCTATTTTTTACAAATTAATTAGAATAAAAAATATAAACTAATTAAATATAAAGGTTTTTATATTTTTATGTTTCCAAAAGAGTATTATCTTAATAGATTAAATTAAATACAAATATTGAATTTTATTAATGAAATATAAATTTTAAAAATTCATTAAAATATTTTTCATATTAATCCCAATGATTTTATAGGCGTAATATCATAAAAAAATAAATTTAACACAATAAGACCTATATTTTTATATAGGGGTTTTTTTTCTTTCAATGGAAAAGATATTTTAAATCTAAATTATGAACCAGTAATAAATTTCATATAAAAATAATAATCATAAATTTTGAAATAGAAACATCAAAACTGGATTAGGGATAATTTTTTTATTTTTTAATATATTTTATGTTTTGATGAATAATGAAAATACTAAATTTTATTTCAAAACTACTTTTTGTCTAATTTATTTTTAATGATAATTATACTTAAATTTATTTTTAAAATAAAATTATCTCAATTATATATCAATTAAAAAGAGTTAGTTCATTTGAATAAATTTTAGTTTGAAATTGGATATAAAAACATTGCAAACATTTTAATTTTTTTTAAAACTTGTATTGTCATCCTATGTGTGGGATTGATTTTAAATTAATTTATTTCAAATGTATTATATAAATTTGGATATATGGATTATATATTTTATATAGGCATAATTTATAATTTATAAATAGTTAAATGTTGTTTTTACCAATATCATTTGTCAATGTGACAAATTAATTACAAAGAGTATGGGAAAAACTAGCTTAACTAAAGATTAACCTTAAAAAAAGACCAAAAATTACCTATTAACTTGTAAAAAACCCATTGGATTTCTAAATTTTGACTAAATAAATCTTTTAATATAATTCGGACCATTATTGGAGCCACATGACTAGGGAAAATTTTGGTGGAATTAGCTTTTTAAAAATATACAATAATGTCACTCCTACCGTGCTTTAAAAAACCCACACCTTCCACTAATTCCCATGTCCCAGGACCTTTTTAACATTAATAAAATTTCAAAATAATATCCCAACATCTCTAAAATCTTCCAAAAGTCCTCACATTGGTGAAAAACAATTGGAGTTACCCAAAAAAAGGTAATATCCTTCCTCAAGCTGTTTCATTTTATTTACATTCTAGTCTACCTCAAATGTTGTTATTATATGCTTATATAAAAACTTAAGTATCCTAAATATACATATATATTTGTTTAATTATGGAATGGACCTAAAAATTCACACACATTCATCAAAAGGGTAACGATTGTACCATTCTTGTGTGTGGGGAAGTACTGCCTCATGAAATGATGTAGTTTGTTTTTTCTTTAACACCTCTCATGGAATGGAATTATGATATATAAATTGTTTCTATATGATATATATGAAATTTATTATGTCCTTATAATTATTTAATTTTTATATTACACATAACATTATGCTTTCAATTTTATGGAAATACGATAATAACGTTTCTGGAAGTGTGGACGACTACCACCTTAAAGCAATGTGATTTGTTCACTCTATACATGGAATGAATAAAATAAAGTTTTAATATTTTTTTACATATATGAAATAAATATTTTTTTTAGTTATAATATAAATATATATCTTTTAATTTTCATTTTTTTAATACGACAAAGAAATCAAAGTAAGTTTCATGCATACATATATACTACTATCTCAATGAACGATGCATTTCATTTGTTATCTCCAAATATTATAGATTATTATAAATACATATATAAAGAATATATATGATTATTAATTTATTTTTTAAATTATATAAAATATTAAATCATGATCTCAATAATAGGAACAAAAAATAACAAGTCAAAACATACTTGAAAAACTAGTCAATTAACACTTGAAATAGAAATAATAACGAAAGATTACTTACAAAAGGGTAATAAGATGTTATAACAAGATAATAAATTATATAATTAATATATTGTTCTATAATTATTTATTAACATTATTATAACTATTATACATGAGTTTAAAAGATTTTCACACAAATGGAAATGCAAGGTAATGGATTATTCTCTCACCTTTTACATCTGTGAGATAAATGTCCTGTTTACCACTTAATTATTTTTTGTGGTGTATATACTTCCCATATTAATATATTATATCATTAATCATTTTATGTTCATGTTATTTATGAGTTTACATATAATTATCCCATCCATGGGGGTTTACTTGAAAATTACCATGTTGTAAAATGCATCTTTTCTATATCAAATTCTTGTGAGATTATTATCATTAACTTGAAAAAATCACTTCCTTATGATAAATTTTGAAAAATTACATTTATTTTAAATACAAAAAGTTTAATTCATTGGATATTATTATTTTCTAAACTTTATAAAATTTTAACATATGAGTTTTACTTTGAATGTTATTTAATTTCCAATGAAAATATCTATAAATCTGCTTCCTTTAATCAGGATGGATATTTGATATGGAACATTGTTTATGAATTTAAATAAATTATTTGATATATGTGAAAGGATTTAGGCATGAACTACATGGTATGGGAAAAATTAATGATGGCCTCATGGGTTGAGGACTAGTTAACACAATCCCTATGATGCATCGATTGTCTCATTAGACAAATCAGTTGGCCAACTAATAATAGTTTAAACTATTTTGAGAATTAATATTGATAGTAAATGTATCATGTTATAGAAAAACATTAAATCTAATAATTATGAATTTCATTTATTGATTAAATTAAATGTGTTTCTTTACTATACCATGATTTTTTTTCATTGATTTATTATTTTCTCAAATATACACACCCTTTCTGAGATTTTAGGATCACCTTTATTTTGTCTCCTATTCCCATGATATGAAAAAAATATAATAATCATTAAAATATGTATTTCATTTTATTTTATTATGTATCATGTTTTATTTTTCATTTCCCTAATGTAATATGAGTATCATATATTTACTATGTGTTTACAAAAATAAAAAAATGGCTCCTTCCATTTGGATTTGAAGCTTGTATATATTCCAATTTTATAAAGTAATGCACCAGCTCGAGGAGTACTGGGGTCAGGGAAATATAAGAATAATGGAGGGGTTTGGTGTTTGAGCTGACCCAGATCAATTTATATAAGGAATTTAAATTGGTCCATTACCCTTATGACACATGTTGACCTAAGAGATGAGTTTTTATTGGAACCATTATGAGTTCTACATGTCACAATGTGGTCTGGGGTCCTGGTGGGTGCCAAGATGCTATGTTAAACCTAGTGAGAGGTTTTTCATTTATCTTTTATAGAATAGTTATTATACTTCTATCATGTTCTTTAGTTTTCATTATTTTTACTATTTGTATTTGTGACGGTGGATTTAAAAACTTTATAAGGGTGGTATGTTGTTTTGTAGGAAAGATACCTTATGGAAGACTTATTTAATTTGCTGAGAAAAATCTTATTTGAGAGGTTGGTGTTTCATATGAGTTTCACCCTGGGTTGAGAAAACACATGTTATTGAGGTCTTTGAAACATGGCTAATAAAACTATTATAAGGGAGGTATATCTTACTATTATTTTGGATTCCATGTATATAGATCAAGGGTTAATATTAGATATTTGGATGAAAAATTCAAGGAGCATTAACTGTGTCTCTGAGACTTATAGTATTATTATTGGGATTTGAAAACACTTATAGTGGTGGTCTGAGATACTTATCTATATACTAGGGAGACATACGTCTATTATATTGGTAGACACAGTCATCATGCCATTATTAGAGACACCACACCACAACATTATGTAGGTATGGTTTATCAGGGTCATGTACCTAAAGACTAAAAACCATATGGAAGATGGAATATGTGTTGGTATAATCTATGCAATGTGCGTAGATATATATCATCCTAGTTCTGAAGAAGTTATTATTGGTTATTTTAGTTATTTATTTTATGGTGGTTTTTTTTTAATTTTAAAGAGTGTTGGCTTTAAATATTTCATTCAACACACTTTTCTACATTAACCATGTTTGCATCAGCACTAATACAACACATAATTAATTTGAGTAGAAATGTGTCTCAACGCGAGAAGAAGAATATTCTATTTCCATTCAACATAAGAATTCACAAACACTAAGGAATGTATATTCTTCATGAATTTTTACCACTTTAATGGAATGGTGGTGATGACCTCTATTTTTTAGTAGGTTGTAGATTGAATATATTACTGATAAAAAGGTTTCGACACCATAAAACACATTTTTAATGGATTCTATAAAAAAAATTCATTAAAACAAAACTCATATATGGTGTGTACACTATATCTGTGGACATAGATTTATTTGAGGGATTCCTCTTTTACTCTTCTAGGATCAAAAATATACTTACAGTTCAAAAGTTATGACCCTTATATATTGGGTTTCATTTGAGCCCAAATGGAAATTAAAAATTTCCAAAATCCCACATAACACATTCCTTGATCTGTATAGTAATTTATTTTTATCTGTAATGTATGGCATTTATAGTTTTGAGGTGTAAGTTTTATTCCCAAAACACAGAATTATTCTTGGTTCATATTTTTCTTCAACTATTTCATGAATCTGTCTATAGTTTTGACTTAGAGATGGTGATTTTATTCACTATGGAGTACTTTTTTCTAATGTATGGTGATTCGTAACATTCACAGAGTAATTATCCCAAATTTATTTTTTATTATATGGTGATACATGTTTATCCATCCCCTTAGTGAATTAAAATTCTATAAACCACCTATTTCTATGCATCCTGTGATGATCTTTTCCATTCTATTTCGTGAAAACATTTATTCCAAATTGCCTATAAATATTTCCACACTATTTTAAATAGTGATTTATGTGGGGAGAGGAAATAGTGAGGACATTCAGGGGCTCACACTAGAATCACTCTCCCAAAACCACTCAATTATAATTTTTCTGATTCAAATAATGGAAGTCCTTTATGATATAATCCCAATATAGGGAACTTCAAAAAGTAACCCATCCACAAGGAAACATCAAAAAATTAAATAAAACCAGCCCTATGAGATATTATATACAATCATCCCTATAAACAATTCTATTTTTCCAACCCTCTTCAGAATTCCATTGTAAATAACCTATGTGAGATACCCTTTACAGTTGGCCCTATGTAAAATTTTATATAGCTACTTAAAAGTGTAATGCTATACAACAAACCTTATGTGGATCCCATTGGGAGGAACCTATGTGAGTTCCCTTATATATCCAATACTGTGTGGCTTTCCCTATGCAGATCCTCTATGTGAATTCACCTTCATGAATTACCATGCATACATTCCAATCCGAGCATGCGTTCCTTCTAGAAATTCATTATTGGGCGTCCTCCTTTGATGTAATCCCTAAACACCTCAACATGGGCCATTTACATTAATAATCAATCATCCCTATCATGTCAATAGTAGATTGGGTATACTATTTATATGTAATATCCTTAGTGTATGTTCTAACCAAACCATCAGTTACCATCGAGTCGAGATACTACTCTTAGTTATCTTTATTCACCAAGAGTTGAGATAGACCTCTATCTTCTAGAAACACGAGAATACTCTTAGGTATAACTATTAACCAAACCTTCAATAACCAATGTTTCATGATACTCTATTCAGTTATCTTTATTCACCTTGATTTGAGATAATCTGAATGGTTATGGAAAAACAATTATCCTCATAGGTGTATGACCCAAAAAATACTTCACTTACCACTCAGTCAAGTTACACCTCTTGGTTATCATTATTCACCATGAGTCAAGATACTCCTCTTGGTTTTAGAAACTAGGGCATCCTCTATAGTGAAATCCCTGACCAAACCATCAATTACCATAAATTTGAGATACTTCTCTAGGTTTTCATTCTTTATCTCAATTTGAGTTACTCATCTTGGTTCCAGAAATATGAAAATCCTCCTAGGTGTAATCACTAATAAAAACATTAATTATCATTGATTCAAGATACCCCTCTAGGTTTTGATTATTCACCTTGAGTAAATATATTCTTCTTGGATCCATAAACACATGAATTCAATAATCTACGAGCCACAAAACATACATTCTCCAAATCAACATACTAGGTAAGATATCTCAAGGAATCTCATTCATAATCCTCACCATATTACCAACTATCATCCCACTAAAAAAATAACATTCTAATGGAATCCGTTATATATATTACCTTTACAAATATAATTGAATTATCTTAGTTAATGTGACTGATCATCTAAAATCTATCATTTATCACTCCGAGTAGGACTCACATGGGCTTAGAGATCTATGATGATTATCCCATCTTCCTGATGAAAGTACTACCATTGTAGGACATCTCTTATGTGTAATCATGAACAAACATTAAATTACCATTATGTTGAGATACACCTATTATTTGTCATTATTCACATCATGTTAAGATACTTTTATTGGTTCCAGAAAAAAGAGAATCCTCTTTGTGTAAGCCCCAAAAAAATGTTCAATAATCATTGAGTTGAGATACTTTTCTTTGTAATAATTATTTAACTTATGCTGATATACTATGATAGTTACCATAAATAGGTACATCCTCCTAGTTCTAGTCCCTAAAAAATAATTTATTACTAGTGTGTTGAGATACACCTCTTAGTTTTCATTATTCAACTCTAGTTGAGGTATACCTGTTGGTTCAAAAAAACATGGGAATACTCATAAGGTATAATCCCCAAAACATACCCTAACCTAAGCCACATACAAAATTTGTTTTCCTAGGGAACCTTATTCAAAATCCCCACCATATTTTCCACTTCTTTCCCTCTCAAGACACCTGAAACTTCCCAACGTATTCTTAGTGTATTTTCCCTTTTCATATATAATAGCACACACTCTTGATAAATGAATTATCTTATAATGTATCTTTTTTTGTCACACTAAGCATGAATTATATAGTCTTAGAGATAAATGATGATCATCCAATCTGCATGATGAAAGCACTACATTGAGGGAACTCATTTTCAAATGGAACTATGTGGTTTTGATTATAGATTTCATAGGATATATAAGATACCTTTTAGAGGTTCGATTCCCACATCAAAATAACAAAAACCTACACAGTTGGAAATAAACTCCATAGATCACAACTATTAAGATTGAGAAATCATCACTTATTAATTCTATAATGATAGAGATCCTATAATATATATAGATTTACATTGAACACATAGTCTCAATCATATCATTAGCATAGACATCACCAACCTTATACTAAGACATTGAATAGATTCTTGAATATATCATAAATTTATAATATATTCCTAGAGTAACTAGTAATACCCCTAAAATTGTGTGGTGATACAAACCTATCCGCAAATTTTCCAATGTTTTTTCTAGGATATCGCTAGTTATTACAAGTGACCAGATTTGGAAAGAAGGTCTGCATTAAATCAATATGTGTATGGGTGTTAAAGCCATAACAATTTCCATCTGAAACACCAGGAATTTTATATGAACATATCACTACATTGATAGTTATGTATGGGATACGCTTTGTGGTTCCATACTATGTTTTTACTCATACACAACTCATGACGAAATTGAAAATGGGTATCTAAGTGGCTCTCACTTATTTTAGAGACTGGTTATATGGATTCCTCAGTTTGTATTTGATATAGTCAAGTTGGAATTAATGGATTAGATTATGTGACCAAGATTTGGTGAGGCATGGAGCTGTATTGGATCCTCTGGTAAACTTATTTTGTTATTAAATTTCATTTAATATTTGTTATAGAACCATGTGGAGATTGGTATTCAATTTTGATTTTATACTTTCATATTCATTTCAATATTTTCATCTGTATTATCAATTTATTTGTTACTTCTAATGATGTTTGGTTGTTTATATTTTTTTCACTATAATAAATTAGGTATAGCCTCCCCATGATACACCTCTTTAGACAAAGACTACTAGTTGGAAACCACCAGGGTTTGGGGAGGCATTCTTGAGGTTATGTGGTGCCACCAATCTAGTTATTGTTCAGATTGAGTGAGTCTAGTACATTACAAATTGGTATCAAATAGATATTTATTTTCTTACACTTTAGAGAGATTGTATATATGAGACATAGTGAGGATTTGTATATTGTGATATAATAATGATTTCTTCATCACAAACACATTTTCTAGTGGAGTTCTATCTTATCATGGATATGGGATTGATGCATAGGATTAAAATGTTCTATTTCATTGTGTTTTTCACATATTATAAAGAATATGATTAATGGGATTTATGAATTATTATTTATTGGATCCATGATCTTATGTCATTGGAAAGAGTCTTGTTGTGTGATTTTGGTTCTCAGTCTTTAGAGATGAAATTTGTGTCCCGAATCATATTAGGAGTATAGTATTGAAATGACATATATGCCAATAAGTGTGATTATTTTCCCTAAATAATGATGCTAAAAATGTTTAATGTTTCATCGAAAGAGCATATGAAGTTTTTTCATAGATGTTCTTGGTGAAATGATACACAGTAGGTATAGCTTGTATAGATGTGTTTTTTTGGCAGATGGTCTTATAGATCCTATGGTGAGAAACTCGAGGATGAAGACGATATTTCAGTACCTCGAGTAGGGTATATGTAATGAATATAGAGGCTCAGTATAAGAATTTGATTCATTGATGATGAACATATCATGGGTGATTATTTTATAGGATATTTTATTTAATGTGGAAGAATAAACCAATATGTTTTTATTGAAAAACATGGGATAATAATAGACATTTCTAAATTCTGCGACTAATATTTTTTTGATATAGTTTTAATTGGAATCATTTAATTGTTTTTCTAGTAATGACTTATAAGGACCCAACCATTAAACATTAAATAATATTTTGTTTTTAATCAAGAATAAATTTTATTTTATTCTCAAATTCTTTATTTGGTTTATATTTTTATATAATTTGTTCATAAATCTTATATAATATACCCATACATTACGAAGTAGATAATTACACTCAATATCAATTTTTTCACATTATAATAATTTTTAAATAAAACATGTTTTTTTAAAATATTTTTTATTTATAACATCAATTCAACATAATTTCTAATTATCCTTAATTCATATTTAAAATATTTGAAAACATCTTATGAGATAAAAAATCTCATTATGTTTCATAGAAAAAATCTTGTTATTCCACTTCACAACCATGAGATAATATAATAAAGTTTTCTATTAACATAATAAACATTAAGCTAAAATATTAAATTATTTACAGTAAATATAAGATTTAAATTCCTATTTTTTTTATAAGAAAAAATTATAAAAAATTTAAACAGTAAATAATATTCCTCATGATTTTTTAGAAAAAAACAATAACCCAAGAAAACTATTTTTTAAAAAACATCCATTTTTACCCTTAAAGGAAAAAATATTTCTTTTAAATAAATGATCATTTTAATACCTTATGAAATGAATATCATTCCCAAAAAAACATTTGAAATCATATAAAATTCATGTAGGTTCTTTGGGGCATCATTTTTCTATAACCCTTAGAAGGATCCTTATAAAAGGGATAGCCTAAATGTTTAATTTGAACATAAAACTCTAGAGATCACAAACTTTACCCAATTCAAGGGGGATATATATAAGGATAAAATATCATTATAAAAAAAATCTAATGAGCATAACATACACTTAATATCCTTTATTAACAACATAATATTTATAAAATATACTTTTGACCCATAAATAATTTTTTTAGATATTGATATACCGCATTCTATTAAAACTCCATTTTTAACAATAAAATAACCTGAATAAAAGGAAGAATTTATTTAATTTTAGAAATCATGAGTGATTAAAAATGAAACCCAATATCAAATTACATTTTTGGCAGTGGGAAATTATTCTAACATTGCATATTTAAAAAAAATATTCCTTTTGCAAATTGTAAATATATTAAAACACTCTTTATGAAATATGAAAAAAGGTTCCTCTCAAAGACCATCATAATAATGTAATTGGAGTGTCAAAATGAACTTGTTAATTTATTAAAATATCTACTCATCCCTAAAAAAATATGGACATGAAATAAATATATTAAAATGAAATATTTAAATTATTTTAAAAATAGGTTTTAAAATAGAATATCCATTATGAATTGCTAAGTTTTGATCCTATGAAAAATTAAACAAAAGATCATTGAATTGATTTTTAATCACATTATGTTTCAATGAATAATTACAATATCCTTCCATATGGTAGATTAAATTCCACATAAAAGTAAACATATGTTGAAAATAGATTATGCCACAATGAAAAGAAATTCAGACTAGAAATCCCTTACCTCGAGTTTTATTTTCATGTATGTTCTTTATATTCCTTAATAATGGGATTATGTTAATTATTTAGATTATTATAACCATTTAAATTTTAATTTTTTCATATATTACACAGATATCCCTATTATAATATAATTACTTAATCGATTAATTTTACGTCAGATGATTTGAGAATATTCACCTGAGAAGTCAAAAATGACTTTTTAGGTTAATAATGTTCAAATCCATCATGATTATATCATTTTTATAATTTTAATAATTTTATATTTATAATTTTAATACTTTATTTATACTTTTTGAACGAACCATGTTTGATGGTTATGAAATAAATTATGTCACAGTCATAGAGATGGTAGTTCATACATACACATGAGTTATGATTCTTTTATTCAAATAATTTGAGGGAAATAATGTATGTATTATTTTAACATTTTATAAATAAAATTATATCTTCAAATTATATTATTTATTTAAATCCACCTATATACATTGTCCATCTAATGTGGTGATTAAAAATAAAATATATTAGTTGTAGTTGTGTTAGTCTGCACGTACAGATGAGAAATGCTTTTATTTTTCATTGGATGATAAAGAATGAATTATAATATTTATTTACCATTAATAAATGAAATATATATAACATATAGCATATTATATAATTTATATCTATCATTATTATAACATCCCCAACTTGGGTACCACTAAATCATTTCCCCGAGCCGGGTCGTCAGATGACCCGAAGTGTGCCTCTTCGTACACCCGAGGTTGTCGACTAGCAGCGAGGGTCTAGATTAGTCACATTGGGAGACAATGCACCCTTACTAGAGTATGACATAACAGAAAATATATAAAAATTTAAGATAAAATGATCTCATAATTGAACATTCATTAATAACTATATCCCAACTGATCAACTCTATAAGTCTCCTGGATTGGCAAGAAATGACCCAATTTATTCATCTATTCCAAAATCACCTATATTGCATCATTTTTCAAAGGAATCCACAGAAGTCCCAATACAGAATCAATCGTTACATCATTCATTTCCATTTTTTGAATGGGAAATGACTGTAACAAACCACTTGGATGTGGATTTTTGGATTATACATGTTGATAGGTAAGGAATTGCACCAAAAAAACAACAAATTATTTCTTTATTCTCAGTAACCAATATTGCTGATGAATATAATTAAAATTTTTAGTCAATCCAGGATGTACTTCCCACATTGAGGCATAGAACTATCACATCAACTCTTCTCTCACACCTGTCATCACTATTACATATCATTGAACACACACAACTCTGTCAGCACCAACATCCCAACCAGATGGTGACTTCGATCCTTTCAGTCAGTCCTTCATAGACACTGACATTGGATCCTACGGATTACTCTCCTTGACCCATCAAAAAAGTGATAATCAATCACTATAGACTCAACAGTCATTTTTTCGTGTGCATCCAACACCTCCAGGTGTATCTCAACAAACAAAACCACCATATTCCATTAAGAGTTGGATTTCCAAACCACCTAATTCTAGGCCTTCTGGATCATAGTATCCACATCATTATTCCATTTCCCCAGTGTGTACATCTACTTGAATTGAAGTATTATAGGTACTCAACACACCTTTATCTTCGATGATTCAAATCCCACTAATATAATATGTTCTTAAGCTTTTTATGAATAGAAAACACTCTGAACCACTCTCCCACCAAGTAATTCCCCCAACGCTTTAATTAATAAACCACAAAGACTTACTCGAGATCTTTGGTAGGTTATTTTTGTTCATGAGGCCTCAACTGTCTTGACCCATAAGCTCCAACCCAATCATCCTGTATTAGCACTTCCCCATGTCCAATACCGAACACATCAAAGAATAAGGTTTACTTCATACAATGTTCAGGTAGGATTATAATCAGTGCGTTAATCAATCACTACATCAATTCATAAAAAAATTCTTGCATGACTCTGACCACTCAAATATAACACTATTCTTGGTTATTATTGGGAGTGGTGCTGCCAAATTATAGAAATCCTTATTGAATCCATGAGAATAACTTTACAAACCCAGATAACTCTGAACATCGGAAAATTCTTGGATTTTTTTCAAGACATTATATCCTACACCTTCTTGATATCCACTAACACACCTAACTTATAAATGATGTGTCCCAATAAATGTACTTTATCAATCTAGAACTGACATTGGATAGCTTGGTGTAAATCTATTGCTCTCTTAGTGTACTCAAGATGATGTCAACATGTCTGGTATGATCATCAAGAGATCATTAGTACAGTAAGATGTTATCAAAAAATACAACCATGAACATATCTATATAAGGGTAACGTATCTAATTCATTTGCACCATTAAAATAACTGGCGCATTGGTCAACCCCAACGTCATCACCAAAAATTTATACAACCCATACCTACTCTGAAAATCCATTTGTGGTATATCATAAGGTATCACTTTCAACTGATGGTATCCTAATCTAAAACCAATCATGGATAATGCTGAGGCACCCCTTAGTTTTTCAATTATGTCATCAATAGTAGGAAGTAGGTACCAGTTCTTAATAGTCATATGATTCAACTTGATATAATAATCACATACCCTTAATGACCCTTTAGAATTCTTAGACAATAGCATGGGTGATCCCCATAGTAACGTCCTTGGTCGAATTAATCCCATTACCTACAAATATTTTAGGGGATCAATAAGATCTTGGATTTCTTCCGGTTCCATTTGATATGTAATAATAGAAAATGGCTCTTCCCTTAGTTGCATCATAATTGTAAACTCAATATTTCTCTTGAGTGGTAGTCCTGAGAAGTCATAGAGAAACACATCCTAGAACTAGTCTACCATAGAAGTAATGACATGTTGTTCCACTCCTCTATTATCAAAAATATGGAATGCCGCTTGGAAAATGGGCTCTCTCAACTAATGAAAAAATGGACATGCACGGCTTGCCAAAAAACCCCACTCACCACAAAGGACATAAGTGTCTCTATTAGAATACGTGAACATTACCTGAAGTCATTACCAATCGACATGGGATTGATAAACCTCTAACCAATCCATGCCCAAGATCATGAAAAAACTGGATATCCCCAATAGAATAAAATTATATAGGAAAATATATCCTCCAATATCTAAAGAAAAACCTTTACACATCCTGATGTTCTCAACTCTCTCTCCTAACATAGTATCAATAAACATATCCCCACACACTTGTTACATAGATAGGACTTACATAAACATGAACAGTGCATATATAAAATAGTGTGTGGAACTTGTTTCAAATAGAGAATTTTCATGTGTGGAAGATATAAGAATTGTACCACTAATGGTTGATGATTCACCTTCGCCTCCTCTAGGTGTTAACTTAACTATGTGAAGATGTTTTGTCCCCTACCCCAGGATCCGACCTGACTTCCCTATGTTTTACTAACCTACAGGTATAAATGTTATCTCTCCAATGTTCCATATCCACCACCACTGCTAATAGGGCCTATGCAGCACCAACTACCTTTCTGGTATGGGTTAGTCAACCCAATACCTGCACTCTATAGAAATCTCAATCGTCCAAATTTTTTTGTCTGTCATGGGTTCTTAGAGAACCTCTACACATGCCCCATTTTTCCACATGATCTTCACTCAAAAAGATGTTGGCAACACTAACTTCACACATTCCCCAATAATCCACACTAATAATAGAAAAGTCAATCACTAACCAAAGATATAGGTTTTTTTGTGTTTTTTTCCACCACTTCCCTAGTAGAAGTTATCAAAGCTGCACATCCAACAATCATAAGTCGCACCACCAGTATTCCCCATGAGAAACACATGTTTGATTTTTTGGGTCCTCTTTATGGTTTTGTTCTTAGATGAGGGCTTGAACCATTAGATCATAAATCCTCTTCAGATGATAAATATATACATGGGATCTGATCTCATACCGAATTACTTCCTGAAAGCACCTTGCCAACAATGCCTCATCCCCCACCAAAGTAGAAACTAAAAGTTTCATTTCTAATAACTGACCTGAATACTCCATTACTAATATCATCCCCTTAGTAAAACTCATAAAATCCATAGTCATTTCCTACTTTATGGTTTCTGGGTAGTAATTATCTAGATGAATTTCTTGAAAACTTGTCGACACCATTCGCTCTACTTGTTTAGTATGAACTATGATATACCACCAATGCTTTGCCTGGACCCACAAAATATAGGCCGCTAACATAAATTAATTCTTGGAATGAGTCTCCAGATGATAAAGAATTTATTGGAAATACTATATCCATAACTAAGGTGCCTCTGGCTCACCATCTCTGTTAATGGTCAGAGGGTGTTGCAGGTGAAACTTCTTGGTAAACTCGAACATGATCAGTGTGACCCGCACAAGGTCTTGTTCCATCAGCTGCATAAAATGAGAATTTTTTTCATGGAACATCTATTTCATATCATCCTGAACCATTTTATCTTCATAATTACTATCAAAAGTATCATTCTCAGAAACACCCTGTTGCTGCACAATGAGCACCCGCCTTCATTGATGAAATTCTATACAATTCCAAACATGATGTTTTTAGAACACAACATGAAAATTTCACAAAATATAAGGGAATGCTCCCCACTAGACATAAAAAATTATTTAACATACACTAACCATTGGGTTTTATTATATATAGAACACTACTCTAAACCATCATTCCCAAGGTCGTAGATAACAAGGGGTAACTAACTCACATGGTTACAAGCCCTGCATTTTACACATTTTCACAATGATTTTCTTATCCCAATTTACTCTAATAACATATCATTTAACATACCTCCCATTATCATGCATAATTAAAAAAATTATATTTTAACAATTTCTCAAATTTTTAAACCATTTGTATTGGTTTAGTTAACATAATTTTCACTACTTTTAAGGAAGTCAAATTCATTATACCCTTTATGTCCCACACAACAGTCCCATGTGTGTGTGCCTAATATGACACATGTTACTTATATACATAGATTCTTCAAATTATGCATGAATACAATATCATGTTTCATTTTTTCCACTAGAAAAATATTATAAAAGTGTCAGATCACAAAACATATGCCCCACTCAGTGGTGATATATCATCATATATAACAACACAAAACAAGAACAATTATTCCCACCATGGGTGAATTGGGTTTTCCCCCAGACATGGTTTAACTACTCCTAGGAATGAGATCAATACCATGGTCTGGCACTATAAAAATATCCTTTCCTCTGTCCCCAAATAGTTAGAAAAAGAAAAAAAATAATCTAATACCACTTTATAACTTCCCCAAACCGGGTACCACTAAATTGATGCCCTGTGCCAGGTTATCACATGACCTCAATCATGCCTCCCAATAAATCATTGGTTGTTGAATAGTAATGATGGTGTAGATTAGTCACATGGGGAGACAATACATTCTTACTAGAGTAACACACACAAAACATATAAATAGCAGAGATAACATGAGCTAATAAATCAACAAGATTAAATATCCAATTCCCAACTGGTTACAAAACACAACTGATAGTAAATATGTTATGTCTTGCTAAAATTCCATGTCAACAAAATCAAAAAATAAATAAATATAGTGGAATAACCAAAATGGTCCTGAATTCAAGTCAGGAACCTCATCCATGCATGTCCCATGTCCAAATCAATTGCCTAGTATATGGCCCTTTACCATGTACAGACCTGCAAGCATGAAATCTTCATGGGTACCCAATGACAGCATGAGCAAGGGGTGACTAATACTCATCAGGCCACCACCAACAATGTCTAATAAATATCCAATATAACTGATACTGCATACAAGTAAAAATGAATGGAATGTAAGTGAATGATAATACATGGAAACTAATTAAGAATCCCTATTTTATTATTACTATTTGGATTATTATGCCATGTTCATTATGTACATAATCTAATCATTTATTTCATCATGACCATGTAATTCATTGGGTATACATTTAACTTATTCACAAAATATTCATGGAATTTATATTTCCATATAAAAGAAAAAGTTAATCCCTATCTCACTAGGGATGAGCATATCATATGATCCCCACACTTACCTTGGAGCCTCAGTGCAGGTATTTTTTTTGAATACAACCATTGGGGGTATAGAAAATTAGTACGACTACCCATAACATGTATTCCTTGGTAGATTTGATGATATGTACAACCCTAACCATGGGAGGAGCATCAGTCCTTTGTACCACCACCAACCATGTGCACCTGCTTATTTATCAATTCACCACTTTTATGCATATCCCATCCAATATAATCAATACTGATAACAATCATGATTTGAAATAATCAATATGGGATTCAATGTTATTCCATAGCCCATTCAAAATGCAATTTAACAATAGATCACCCATTAGCCCAATTATCTTTCCCACGTCTCATCCTATTAACCATAATCATCAATTCACAAGCCATTACAAATCCCACATGTTAAAAATTTCATATACACCAACCATATTATGGTTTTTGACACAATTCATTAGCCACAAGGTGCAATCCCTATTTAACTATTTTAACTCATTTCAATTACCATGCTAAATAATCCATTAATCCATTAGTAAGAATAGGCACATACCAATAATTCATTTTTACTCCCATTAAACATATTATCATGCTTATCAAGGGATCTTCAATGTAACATGAAAACCTTTCTCATACTTAGATAACCTCTATGTTTGAAATGTATCAGCACACCCCATTGATAGCCCTACTAAGGTAAAGTCATCCTATATGTGTCCCATGGGGACCATGAGGGTTTCAAATCATCATTTATACATTACTTATAAAAAATATAATCAAAGGATCAAAAGCACAATAATGGGTATCCACAAAACAAACCCAAACATGCACAAATATCAATAAAACACATGAATATAACATGTAGGCCACTTACTATTAATCCTTTGACAAAAGATCCCTTAATCAATGTTGGATATCCCGATTCCACTAACCCTTGAAGCCTGAACCTATATCCCACCAAAAAAGATGGTTTTTGATCTTCGGAATGATATCAGAGAAAGATGAAATCCCTAATCAAGAAAACGATTCTAGGAAGAGATTGGACTTACCTGGATCTTTGATTCACAAGTGAACACACTCAAAATGAACTAGAGATGATGGAGAATCACCATTATAAGATATTTGTTGCTATTACCCTTCACTAGGGTTGTATGTGAGAAGAAATGAGGAAATCTTGAGTTGGGGAAAAAATCTAGTGATGGTATTTTTTTAAATATATCATGTTTACTAGGATATATGGTTTTGTTCCATGGTTTTCCAAACCATGCACAAACTGTGCGAGAGATAATGACCCTAAATCACCCCTTCATACAGTTTCCTGGGAATTCTACAAAGTCAGATAACCATACAATAAAAATGCATAAGACTCTATCCATGGATGCATGGTTACTTGGGATGCAACACACGGTTTGAATTAACTATGTGCAAACTGTTAAATATTCCCACAAATTATGTTTTCCTCATACTTTAATTCCCCAAACCTCTAGAACACCCATGACCTTTCTCATGATATTGGGGAACACTTATTTATAAAAAATAAGGGACTCAAACTAAACCATAAACAAATTAATAGCTTAAGAGAAGTCCTGGATTTTATAATTATGACCAACAACATGATTTGGTGATGAAAATTGAAATACATCCTCTTGTGAGGTGGTAGTATTCATGTATGCACTGGTGATGTTTTTATTTTATTTTAGATGGATAATTTGATTAAATAATTACTATGAACATGATAGTAATTATATTTTAGTATAATGTAGATAATTATATTATTATTTTACAATTGTTAAAAGAGTTTTGATATTTCAAAGAAAAGGAAATATAATGAAAACACTCGGATAAGAACTATAAGTCATTTTAATATAACCTCCTTATGTTTATATCGAAATAATTCTTAGGACATTATTATGGTTATAAAAGGAAATATAGGGAATGGGAAATGATACTAGGAATTGATTTGGATGGGTATTGGTAGAGATAAAAGGATCTGGAAGTATGAAGAAGGGATGTGAGGGGATTCCCTTTAATGAGAATGGGTGGGGACACACATGGAGTTTCTAAAATAACAACGTTAAAATATATTATTTTCATACACAACCCAAATTAGTCAAAAATGACAACAATTTAAAAAATAGAATAGATATACCCAATATATAAAATGAACATAGAATTTAGAAAAGTTATTTGGTGATATTCTATCCCTTGTAATGTTATTTTTACTAATTTTATCATGTTCTAACCATTACCGTGGTATGTATTTTTTTTTTCCAAAGCTTCAATTCATAATGAAAAAAAGTAGAAGCAACCTCATTAAAAAAAAACTAGACATTATTATTCCAAACATATATTATATTTTTTCAACTTTAATTTATACAATTGTAAAAATAGATTAAATATAATCTAAAAAAACGATGAAAAAAATATTACAAATCATTTTTAATTATAAAAAATATTTTATACAAAAATCAACTTAAATTTTGATTCTAATGAAATATATAGGAATTTATTGATTAAAAATTGATGAATTATATTTTAAAACCATTATAAAATATAATGTTACATTGTAAATAGTAAAATATAAAATATTGTTTTCATAAAAATTGGTATTGTCTACTATTAAATAAAACTTTTAGAAAATTTAAAAAAATACATTAAGATAATTTTTATGTTCTAATTTAAAAAATTAATTTTATTTTTTAAAATTCAAAATCTCATATTAATGAATAAATTATTTTTAATTAAACCCATATAATACATGAAGATAAATTTATTATGAATTAAACTATTTTTTTTTGTTTTAATGATTAATAAATATTTTTATATTGTGTATAAATCTATAAAATAAAATTAATGAATATTAATAAGTAATGAAATTGACCGATAACAATCATTAGCTAGGATTATTTATTATTTTTTCCTTTTTGAAATTTCACCGCTTTAATTATAGTCATTTTTTAAATATGGGTTTATATTTTTCCTTCATATCATTTTTTGATTCACATATTTAATCTTCAATAAAATCATTATTTTTACAAAACATAACATGAGGAATCATATTATTGAGAAATAACTTTTCTCTATGATTAGTAATTAGAACTGGTTTTACCTTCTTTGAATGAATATCTTCCAACCATACATCTTTCAGGGCTTAAATCATGACATGCATTTTGAACATTTTTTCTTAACAATGATATTTGAAACAATTCATGTTACGAGGCTAAACATAGATAAAAGTATGGTTAATATGAAACTGATTCAATCTTCTTCAGGATTTAATATGTTCCACTGAACCTAATTATTTACTATAGATTTTTACATATCTCTTAATACTCTTCCTTGGTGACACTTTCAGAAAAACATTATTTTCTACCTCAAATGAAATATCATTCATCCAGTTATCTATATATATTTTCTACCTATTATAAAAAAACTCATATATTGTTTAATTATCTTCACATTGGTTTCAATTTCTGAATCCTATTCTAGACATAAAAAATCTATTTCCCTTGCATCATCCAAAAAATCAAAAGTTTCAAACTAAATTCCATTTAATGATTCATATTATGCAACCATTATACTAGATTGTAAAATATAATTATATAAAAATTTAACTCTTGATATATTATAATATTTAATTACATTATAATTAATGGAAAAAACTAAAAGAATATCCTTAAATGTATGAATGATTCCCTATAAATATACATCTTCTTTAGGATTAAATGTGTTACATTAATTTAATACAATACCTCATGGATTCATAAATCCTTTCCATATGATTAAATTAATTTTTTTACAATGGTTAGATTAAAAATAAATAAGGACACCATATTTTCTGATAATATATTTAACATATATTTTAAAAAATTTAGTTAAATATATACTATCTTGAAATTAAATAAATCTTATAGATTTTGTCAAAGGATGAATAGTTACCAAAATTTCTTTATTCCCTCAAGATATCTTTGGTAATACATCCATAAATATCGCTGAATATATTATACCTTTTTCATTATAGCATTATAAAATAATGACACTTTCCATTTTTTAGGTTTTATTTGAAATTAATTGACTACAATGTCTATAATTTCATAGTAAAATAATCAATGCATTTCTTCATTCCTTTTATAAGTAATACTCCAGAAGGTCTATATGCATATTAGTGAATCTAGGATAAATAAAAAATATTCAACTATGTTATTCACTCTATAATTATATCCTAAAATGGAGATAAAAATTCCAACATTATCTTTTCTTTAATATCATAACATCTTCTATGTCAATGTTAAATTCTTCTGAAATTCCTTTCTTGACCCATTCTACATTTTCTTGGGACCTTCCTCTCGAGATTTTTTAATTCTATCCAAAATATGATGTCTTCAGAAAAATTGTGTAATATAAATAATAGATTAATTTCAATACTAATATACATTAATTATATTTCAAGGAACAATATTCATTATTTTAATAACAGGTAATTACCCAATAAAAAATAAAATTGTTTTATTCAAAAAAAATTTATTTTATTGAATTATTTTGTTTTATTAAAAAATTTAATTACAAGTTTTTATAATTTTAATTCAATTTTAGAAACTTAATTTATTAATTTAGAAATATTAAATAAACTTATATTTAATTTTTGGTAATGTTTTAAAAATTCTGAGTTTGGGGAATATTATAATATACATATATTTAAGAAAACTCCATTTTTATTAGCTGTATTTA
The DNA here is from genome assembly GCA_963277665.1 of Viscum album. Lineage (NCBI taxonomy): Eukaryota > Viridiplantae > Streptophyta > Magnoliopsida > Santalales > Viscaceae > Viscum > Viscum album. The sequence goes on along the minus strand of OY728143.1, from coordinate 1,185,336,489 downwards.
AAAAGAAAAATTCTATTTTTGATTCAATTTAAATTTTTAGTAGTTATTTTTTATTAATTATAATCTAATCAATTTCCTTGGAATCATTGATACACTTTATTTTCGTAGAAAATATTTTTATATATAAATTTAATTTATCCAGAAAATTGTTTTCTATCACGTTACATATTGTTTTTTATAAGAGAGTTTTACCAAATATAACGATTAGATAGTTATAAATGGATTTAATATTTTATGTTATATTTTTAAAATTGTTTAAATAGTTAATCCTCGTTTTTTATCTTTATTAATAGATAGTTTTGTAAAAAAGGTTTATTACCACGGTTTGAGGTAAAATTAGTTAAAACTAAAATGATAAGGTCTAAAATAAACAAAAAATGTCTAAATAATATTAAATGGTAATATTTCGACCATATAATATGAATTCTAAACAAAAGGATTCATTTGATATCCACTTATATTGAGTTATACATTAATATATTTTTAATCTTTTGAAAATACCATGTGTGCCCTCTCCCTCACCTATAAAAGGTAAGACATTACCATTTCTTATTCACAATTAAATATCTTATTATATTAGAAATGACCTAAAATCCTTTACTAATGTCCCAAACCATTTATTAGAGGTTATAATTTGATCATAATACTATCATACCAAGGCCTTATTAAAATGAAGAGTTTTTCCAAATAAGGGGTATAACTACTAATAGAGTGTTTTCATTTTTTTTATAATATTACCTCCTTGAGAACACTTTTAACCATTTTCATATAATTACATAGGTATCTCCCATATAATTATTATTTATTTTTTTATTTTATAACCATTTATCATATACTTGACCGCTTAACTATGAATAAAAACACCATTCATGCATACATGCAGACTAAAACTATGCATGATGAAATATTTCATTTTAGGTCACATTAAATTACGGTTGGTAATAATAATAGATCCACATGAAATAATATGATATATATGATATATAATTCATAATAAAATGGAAATAAATATTCTAATAATTTCATTAATATTTAATGAAAAATAAAAACACCAGTCATGTGTATGTGCATACTACTACCTCACAAACTAATGCATTTCATTTTTCATCACCACATCAAATAGATGGTATATGTAGGTGAATTTAAATAAATAATATATATAATGATTAAATAATTCATACCTTCATTCCTTTATGTTCGATGAAAAATAGAATTATTACTCATGCATGTGTATAGAAAATCGTCTCTTTGATAAAATATATTTCACTTTTCCAGACCATTAAAAATATTTTTTAGTATAAATAAAATATAAAAAAAATTAACAATAAAATTATAAAATATTTTGTAAATGATATAATCTTGATCCATTAGAATATAGTCAACTATAATCAATCAGATGCCATCTGGCTGAATCATAAGTAGATTATGTGTATATCCTTAGGGTTTGTATCTGTAAAAATTATTTACATCCTAAAATAGAAAACATAATTAAAATCATTAATATATAACTAAAAATATATGTAAAATGATTCAATAATAATCTCCAATGAATATTTTTTTTCTAAAGTCATTTTAGCCTTACGAATGAAACATCCTCAAAATATTATTGGAAAAATCAATCAATTAAGTGATTAAGTATGAAATGATTATAAGTTAAATAAAACACATAACAATAAGATAATAAACATGAAATTTATTATAAAAAAATTAAATAAAAAATAAAAATCCATTATTTAGGAAGACAATGAACGTATGTGATAAGTTCGACTCGTGGTAAGGGATTTCTAGTGTCAATTCTATTTTTTTCAATACATAATCTATTTTCATCACATGATTTATTTTGTGTGGTGTATAAACATAATTATGCATTCATATTATCACTATTATTTAAATAATTAATGTTTTTGTTTATACAAATCCATTCTATTTTCATTTCTTCAATGTTTCATTTGACCAAAAGTTATCAAATCCAAAGGGATATTCTGTCTTAAAAACTAGTTTTGAAATGTTTTGAATATTTTTCTTCAGTGTCCATATTTTTTTAATGGATGTTTAAATATTTATGTAAATTAATTAAAATGGAAATTTAACCTCTCTATTATCCAATGTAAAAAACCATCGAAATGAATATTTTTTTGTATTTCATATGAAATGTTTTACATTGTTTATAAAGTAAAAAAGATTTTTTACGTATTTAATATCAATATATTTTACTATTACCTGAGAAAATATATTTTTCCACCTTTACAATATTCCATGTATTCTTTAAATAAAACAATTCCCCCTTTTTAGTGTATGGTTATCTTGAAAATGGGGTTTTAATGGAAAGAGAAATATCAAAATATTAAAATGGTTTAAATAGGGGTTGAATAGTTATTTTTCAAGAGTTTGATGATCTAAATGAAATATTTTATTTATTTCATATGTTTTATGGTTTGTAGAATGCTTTTATGGGGACAGGTGAGCTCAATATAGCTCCTCAATGCAACATGTAATGACTATGTTCTTGGGAGAATTATATTTGAATTAATTGAGTTTAATTTTCCATATATAAGGGTTACTATAAGGTTTATATGAATATTATATCCCGAGAAATCTATATTAATTTTATATTATTTCTAATTATTTTTATAGAAATATTTTGATTTCACATGGTAAGATAATGATCTTTTATTTAAAGGACTGATTATGCTCTTTTTGGGTAAAACTATTTGTTTTTAACAATTTTTTTCATGGGTTATTTTTTCTAAAGAATGCACATGATTATTATATTATCTATATATTTACATATACTGATTTTATAAAAAATTTAATAAATATGATTTATCGTGCATGTAAAGTATAATTTGAGCTCAAATTTTATTATGTTAAAATAAAACTCTCTTATATGAAATAATGGTTTTAAAATTTACTATGTAGTTTCTTTTCTTCGTTGTTTATGTCCCATTTAAATTTTTTTATCTACCCATATTTTAAAATTTTTGGGGTTTAGGATACATAGGAACAATGATGATTTCAAGTTATAGAATGTGAATATTTTTCATGAATAGAAAAAAAATGTTCATTTTAAAAGTATTTTATTGTTAATAAATTAACACTAAATGGATGTGACAACTTTTTAATTAATTCATTATTTTGATGAAATCTGACAAAATTATATAAAACTATAAATTTTAAAAGGCTTAAGGGAATAAAATTAAATTATTTCTTATTTGAAAATTCAATTACGTGTTGATTTTGGATCGTGTCCTTATAGTTTGTATCAGTCTAGGGATTAGAAAGTATTAAAGGTTGGGATAATTTAAATAATTACCATAAACATATTATAGTATATGTTTATCATAAGATATATTTTTAAGATTACAAGTTTTCTTCACATGATCAATTCCCTTTAATAATTTTATCCATAGAGGAATCATGGAATCTTATGTAATACGGCCCAAATACAAAAACAGACCTCTAAATTTGAAATGTGGAATGGTGAGAATACTAATTGAGTAGTTTTTTATATTGTTAAATTGACACAGTCTATTAATTATGTTGGTATACCTTATGGATAGAAATCACATTACACATAGTGGAATATGTCTATCGTTGATAATTTCATAAAATATCACCCATCAAATTCAATAGATCACTAGACACTCTAATAGAAAAATGGTTTGTTAAATCTATAGATAATATATTTTACATGATGGGTTATTCAGAAAATAAGAAGTTAATAGTTTTATATAATATTTTGAATATGAAACCGATCGATGAATGTAATTGGTTAATAATATTAGAGAAATATAAATGATTAATTTTTTTATAATGTGGTGAATATTAGAATATTTTTTTCCTCAGAAATAATTTTTTTATAGTAATTCAACTTATTATAGGGAAAAAAATTCATTGAATCAAGGTGGAAGAAGAATGATTCAGTATTTAGATATAAAGATAATATCACATGTTTCATAAGGTAAAACCAATTTGTATTCATGATCTTGATTGTAAAATAATTCAATTTTACAAAGGGATAAATCCAAGATATCAAAGGGAATTATCTTTTAGGAATTTAAATGTTATTAGAAACATTTTTGACGTTTCATGATTGTAGAATTAAAATTTTCATATTCTCTTGTTTTCAATGGACATATAATGAAAAATTTGTTCTTTAAGGAGGTATTATAGAAAGCATCCATTAATGAAATATGATGCTAAGAAAATAAAATTTACATAATGTTATAAGTGATATAAAAATCACCATTGAGAATGTCTTATAGAATTTGTTATGTTTGTATTGTTTGTTGTTTTTGTACATGTCACTCATGAATGAAATAAAATGTATCAATATATAGATTAGAAAAATAATGAAAATATTGATGTTAATTGCTTATATTTTAATGATATATGTGATTATGAATGAACTTATCTAAAAATTGGAATTAATGATGAAAATTTACAATATCACAAAGAGAATGTTGTCATTAAATCATTTGTGACTACAATAGTAGGTGTTTGATAGGTCAATGACGTGGTGTCATGTTCATTACATGTTTATTAAAATTAGTCCAAAATATTTTTAAATTAGAGGTCTAGAAACAATTTCATTTTTGAGAAATTTACTCACATATTGGATATTTCACCTTTTTAAATGTTGGAAAAGTCATTGTAAAAACACTTATTGTTAGTGTGAGTATATAGTTATTTTTATGAGGTATGGGTTTTTTCTTTTTCTATTCCATTGAGTTGTTTTTGAGAAAATAAGGAAAACTGGATAAATGTTATGTTTTAGTAGAACACATCGTGTAATATCATGTACACGCCATGTAGTCAGGCTGTGTAGGATGGAGATGCCTGATGGTGCTGTTTTGGATAGGGAGATAAGAAAAAGCCACTACACGCCATGTACTTCTTAGTACAAGTCCTGTAGTCATTTTAGCAAGGTTGATGCATGACATGTAAAGTATGTCGGAGAACTTGTGAACTGTAAAATGATATACACGCAGTGTATACAAACATACTTGCTATGTACTCCTAAAATTAAAATTAAATGGGTTGTATCATTGTTTTCTCTTCTTCTAGATAGTAGAGCCACCGGGTGAAGATCAAGGATCCACGAGATCATTTCCTTCCCTTGTTTTGTCATCTAGAACCTGATTCAAGTGTCATCGGTCATTTTAGAACCCCATCTATAGGGGATTTCTTTTTATAGATCCTTTATTGGTGTTTTAGTCTCTCTAAAGAGTTATTTATGGTTGAATGATTTATCTCTTTTCATAGATATATGTCATTCTAGGCCGATTCAATGTCCGGTGTCAGTTTATATCAGTTATAAAACATCGATGTATGTGGTATTTTTCCCTTTGTTAAATGTCGATTTGTTTTTTTTGTGTGCGCCAAATTTGAATGAGGCCATTTTTGGGTATTGTTTTTCCCTAGAATTGAAACCTGTGGATTCCCAATGATGTTTATGTATTTTGTTATTTTAAATTGAAGGATGAGATTTTGTATTTTTTGATTTAAGGACACTCCATGGGTGCGTTTACCATGGTTATCCATTTGGAAAGAATGCCTTTGAGTCTTGTGAATGATATCCCCTTTTGGTTTTGATTATAATATAATGAAATGATGATACACCAGGCTTTCACATGATTCTAATATGCCAAAATCTTGATACATTGGGCTTTTCCCTGATTATAATATGCGGAAATGATAATACATCGGGATTTTTCCTAATTATAATATTATATAATGCTGATAAATAGAGATTGTCCCTTCTTATAATATGTTGAAATTATAATAAACTGTGCATGTACCTGATTATAATATGTTAAAATGCTGATACACCAGTATTTTCATTGATAATAATATGATGAAATTCTTATACATTGGGCTTGGTACTGAGACATACTGAACTGGAATGACCAATGACGCGTCTTCCAAGATATAACACAATCTTGGATTCGGTCTGTATTTCTTTTTATAGATACCCTGCTGAGGTATATGATGTGTTTATAAGATATAGGGGATTGACGGGCTTAGGAAGGATCCCGAGACTTAAATAATTCACTATATTTGAATTGATTAAATAACCTTAAATGAATATAAATGAATGCAAGTATGCGTAGGATTATTTACATTTGATTACTATATAGTTTACAACATTTCACTATTGTACACTAATGTTTCATATACACACTGACAAATTGGAACCACCATTTGGTGTTTTCCTACATGGATTTATTTCTCACACCCTGTTTGAGTCATGTTTTTTTTCCAAAACTAAATATATTGCTGCAGGGGTTGATTGGGAAAAGGATCCCTATACAGGTACTTAATTTCTACTTAGGAGCAGGACAACATGGGACCAATCCTTGGTTTGTGATGGTGCTGAGCTTCATTTTGTTTTATTGTTATTTGGTATTGTATTGTACATGATTGTAGTGTAACTTGTTTTCTCTATTTTATTAGAACATGTGACATGCTACATCATTTGTTATTATATACCGTCTCTCTATGTTGATCTACAGTCTTTAGTAGGTTACTCTATTTGGATGATGGTTACTGTTGGATCTGAATCTACAGATTATACACAAGAGGGGGGGGGGGGGTGAATTGTGTATTTTGCAATTTTTTCAATAACTCTTCTTTTGAATGAGTTCTGTCCTTTATTATTTATCAGATTTGATCATGCAACGGAAAAAGTAAAAAACAATAACACAAAGATGTATAGTGGTTCGGGGAACAGAAAGCCCCTAGTCCACTCCACCAACGCTCTTCTCCACAAGCTTGGTGATTTTCACTATCTGGTCCTCTTTTCAACAGACTGATTCACAACTGAGTACAAGAAGTTGACATCTTTACAATCCAAGGAAAAAAAGCTTTCTCATTCAAATACGATCCTACACAGCTTAGAACGAGAAGCTGGTTACTCAAGAATAAAAATAATTTAAGAAAGAAATTTCCTGTTGATCTTCACAATTGCAACAAAATGCAATTGACAGCAGATGCATCGAAGTCTCTTGAAATATTGATCTTCAAGAAAAAGCAGTTCTGAGTTGATCCAGTTGTAGTAGATATAGAGATATAGTTCACAACCTCAGCAGTAGTATATCCACAGTAGATATTCGATGTAGAACAGGTGAATCTTTTTATCGAGTTCCTTCTTCTTGAACAAACAGAGCTTTTACACTCCTGTTGAATTAGCAGATTAATCGTGAATAGTTACAATCTCTGTTTTCCACTTTTTTCAATAATAGATCGATCACACCATCATTTTTCATGTGTTTCAGAGAGAGCATATATAATAAATCATATCTCCTGCACATTTAGATCCATAAAAGTCGCCTTCAGATTCGTGATATTCAAAAATTTGAATTTATAGAGAAGTCGTAGCTTCCCTTAGGACTCGGCATAAAAATATCCTTTTAATTCAATACTAAATCCATTAATAAAATGGCTTTGAATTAGTCAAAGTCATAATTTAAAAACGACTTTAAATCAGGCTTGAAATCCACCCAGAAATCAGCTTACTGATCGTTGTACATAAAAACCATCTGCCAAAAATTCCGACGCCAAACGTAAGGTTGATGACGTGGCCTCTAAACATATGGTTAATAACATAGTCTTCAAACGTAGGGTTAACAACGTAAGGTTGATAACAAACGTAGGGTTGATCATCCATACTTTTACTTCAACATTCAAACGTACGGTAAAAGATCCATACTTTTACTTGATCCATACTTTTCCAAGAACGTATGGTTGTTTACAAAAGTAAGGTTGATGAACCAAACTTTTGAGAAATAAACATAACCTTTAGAATTTATGTACGGTTCTCCTTCCATACTTTGCTGATAACCAAAACGTAGGGTTCCTTCCTAACGTAAGGTTCTTCTTCCATACTTTTCTGAAAACGTATGGTTGTTTAACCATACTTTTCTCTTATCTCAAAAATTATACATGATTTTCATCCTTACGCTACGTTTATCAACGTAGGGTATGAACAGTGATTCCAGAATGCACTAAAATAGATTCTGCGCAATATTCATCTATATAAGATGTGAACAGTGTTTCCAGAATGCGGTAAAATAGATTCCGTGCTAAGTAATAAATTATCTTTATTTCAAGAGTAAAATAAATTAATAACCTCCTGCAAAATACTATGTAAAATCATTAGAAAATAACTAAGGGTATTTGTGAGCATCAAAATTATCATAAAGAGACAGAGTATTATTTTTAATAATCTCCCCCTTTAAATAACATTAATACACATTATTGAAAACAATACTTTGATCAATAATCTCCCCCTTTTTGATGATCAAAAAACCCATAAAATAATTAAATTTATTGAAACAAAATTAAACAAAACAGAATTAACTTTCAAAATTCATTATAAAGTTTTAAATAAAAACTTCTCCACCAAAAAGATAATTATAAATCCAAATGTCTCTTCTAATTTTCTCCCTCAATAAAATGAATTCTCCCCCTAAATATTGATGTTGTGTTTATTCAAATTCTCCCCCGTTTTGTCATATAAAAAAGAATGAAAAATCATGGATTTTAACACATTTAATATTGCACTGAACTGTTAGTAAATGCTATTACGAACTGTTTATCAATAATTAAATCTGGAGTACTGGAATATTTAAAAAAATAAAGTTAGTAAAACAAATAAGGGAAGAGACAAATAAACAATGAAGAAAATATTCATTCAAAAATAGTATTATATACATGACAATGGAATACACAGGAATCAAGGTTTGGGTAAGATAGGAAATATGGTCTATCTCCTCTGAAATGCAGACTTGATTTCTGTAAACTCTTCCCGAAGTATCTTCATCATCCCATCTACAATCTTGATAATGAGATCTCTGTTCTCTTGAGTCATATGAATATCCTCAATTAAATTGACTCTGAAAAACACATGCATCCTTTCCTCTTTTTCAACAAATACTGACAGCTTCTCCGATAACTGATCTAACAGAATTCTGATTGATGGCTCACTAGATGTCAGTTGATCCATTAAGAATTTCTGATTGTCTAGGAACACTGAAAAAGGAGCACTATTACATTGAAGATCTTGTATCCTGTCATTCATGTTACTCAACGCAGCAGTGATAGCCTGAAACCTTCTGATTAAATCAAGTGAAGAACTTGATCCACTAACAACATTATTTGCAACTGATGCAAATTGGTTCTCCATAAACAACTTCAGATCTGAGAAATATGACTTCATAACCATTTCAGATTTTAATTGAGTAACAGCAGTCAGCATGTCCTCTTTGAACATTTCAACTTCTTTCCTTGAAACTGTACACTCCTTCAGCTTTTGAAACTTAAAATGTTCTAAGTCTAAAGCATTTCTAAGAGAAGCATTCTCAGATTCCAACTGAGATAATTTTCTGTACAGTTCTTAAACTTCTTCTTTTCTTGATTCAGATGCACCCTGTGCTTGATTCACATTATTAGGTTGATGCAGCAATACCAAAGGCAATGATTCAGCATCAGATCTCTCTTTTTTTTTTGTCCTGAGAAGGTTGGTCCATAGATTTTTCCTTAGAGTTTTCAAACTCCTCCACAGAAAAATCCTCTTGAAGTACCTCTGTTTGAGCTTCAGAAGCATGCTCATCACATTCATCTGCGTCTTTGTCTTACACTGGAATTTCAAGAACAATATCTTCAGAAGATTCTTGAGGTCTGGCCACTTCTTCACCAGGCACTGCCTCCATTTCCTGTTCCTGTTGAAGTGCAACTTCAACATCAGCAACAATCTGTTCCTGATTTTACCATTGAGCTTTTTCTTGAGCTCCTGATTTCTCTACCGAAGCTGTTCTCTCAGTAAAATCTTCCATGGTTTTATCATAAACAGCTTCTCTTACAAAATAATAAGAAAATAAAGGTTCTGTTGGAGTTTCCAAAGCAGTGGAAGTGACTTCCTCATTTATTGGTCTTTTTCTTCTTGATTGAAGTCCCTCCTGGCTTCCGTCTTCCTCAACATATGTCACTTCAAAGAAAATCCTTCTTACTACATTGCTTACTCTAGATTTAGCTTGTCCCTCCTTGGACATAGCAGGTTGAGCCTAAGAACTCTCTGAGTCTTCCTCAGCTTCTACTGGCAAAAGTTTTCCTTTAAATATGCTCCAGAAATATCCAAATTTCCTCAAGGTTCCAGCATTAAACGTATTACTGTGATGACAGTTAACTCTTGCATCCACTAATCTCACCATGACTTTCTTAAACAGTAGTTTAGAAATCAATCTACCAAAGGAATATAAATTCATCCTGGCCTCACTTTGACAGCAATAACTGAGATACCTTATCATGTATCTTGGAAAATTTAACTTAATATCACTTAACAAAAGAAACATTATATACATATCAGGGTAAAAAATCTTCTCCATTTCTGCCATCCGTGGAGCTATTCCGGTCTGAATAAATTTACCAAAATATTCTGATCAGACTCCAAATCTTTAACAAACATTTTCTTTATTTTCTTGGTACCGAAAATAAAATACATAATGTCTTCAGATTTATGAACAGAATCTCCTATATTCTTCAAGTCAAAATGAAAAACTCCCTCATGAGAGCAGTTGAGAATCTGACTAATCTCTACTGAAGAAATTGAGAAATCCCTATCCTCTATTTTAGCCATCATACTGTCTTCGGTATCTACCAGACTAAACTTTACAGATTTGTAGATGTATCTAAGTCCTACTTTATATAGAAATTCCGTATTTTCACTGTTGAACATCTGTTCAAGATTCTGAAACGACAGTGCTTGCTTCAACAACAGATTCGTCTGAAATAACCAGTCAAGATCGATTACCTTACCATGTAATATTTTTCTTCCATCAGTGTGTTGTCTCTTGGAATTGCTCGACTCTGCCTCACTGGCTCTTTTAGTCCTTACCATTGCTGCGAGAGTCTCTGAAGGTTTGAAGGTTAGGGTTTTAGAAGTTCGAATGTTAGGGTTTCAGAAGAAGTGAAAGGGTTTAGAAGTCGAAAAGGCTATGACAGCCTTGATTCCCATGTAATCACTCATTATTACATATATTTAAAAACAAATAAATTTTTCATACAAAGAAAGAAAGAAAAACTTAAACAGTATTCAATAATCAAAATAAAAATTTTAAAAAAATATTTAAAATTAAATATACCTATCTCCCCCTTAATAAAAGCAAACCTTGCAGTGGGAAGAGGTTTAGTAAAAATATCTGCTAATTAAATTTCAGTATTTAAAAATTCTAAAAATATATCCTTTTTAATAACATGATCTCTTAAAAAGTGATTCCTTATATCAATGTTCTTAGTTCTAGAATGACTAATAGGATTTTTTGAAATATTAATTGCACTTGTTTTATCACATAAAATAGGTGTATTATTAAAATTCAATCCGAAGTCCATAAGAGTGTTTTTCATCCACAACACTTGTGCACAACAACTGCCAGCAGAAACATATTTTTCCTCAGCTGTTGATAGGGCAACTGAATGTTGTTTCTTACTAGACCATGATACTATGGACTTTCCTAAAAAGTGACATGTACCTAAGGTACTTTTTCTATCTAATCTACAACTTCCAAAGTCAGCATCTGAATATGAAATCAAATTAAAATCAGAAGTTTTAGGATAAAGAAGAGATTGAAAACAGTTCCTTTTAAATATCTAAAAATTCTTTTAATAGCAGTTAGATGGGATTCTTTAGGATTTGATTGAAATCTAGCAAAAAGAAATACTGAATACATTATATCTGGTCTTCTAGCAGTAAGATATAACAAGCTAACAATCATACCTCTATATAACTTGTTGTCAACTGATTTCTCAGTTTCATCCAAATCAAGTTTTATATTATTACACATAGGAGTTGTAAATGTCTTGTTGTTCTCAAGTCCAAATTTATTAATAAATTAGTAATGTATTTTCTTTGATTTAAAACATTTCCAAAATCTTTCTAAAATATTTGAAGACCCAAAAAGAAATTTAATTCTCCCATCATACTCATTTCAAATTATTCTAGCATTAATTTTGAAAATTCATGACAAAAAGTTTTATTAGTTAATCCAAAGATTACATCATCAACATAAATTTGAACCAATAAATCATTATTTTTCACAGTTTTTTTAAATAGTGTTGGATCTTCCAAACCAACAGTAAAATCATTTTTCAAAAGAAAAAAGCTTAATCTTTCATACTAAGAAATAGGTGCTTTTTTAAGGCCATAAAGTGCTTTAGTAAGTTTAAAAACAGAATCAAGTTTTTGATAGTTTTCAAAACCAGGAGGTTGCTCAACATAAACTTCCTCCATTAAATATCCATCTAAAAAGGTAGATTTGACATCCATCAGAAATAACTCAAAATTCATACAAGATGCATAGGATAAAAGGATTATAATGGCTTCTAACCTAGATACGGGTGCAAAAGTCTCATCATAATCTATCCCCTCTTCTTGATTATATCTTTTAGCTACTAATATTGCTTTATTTTTAGTTATTGTGCCTTGGCCATCCTGTTTATTTCTAAAAACCCATTTGGTTCCTATTACAGGATAATTCTTAGGTCTTTCCACTAAATCCCAAACTTCATTTCTTTTAAACTTGTTTAACTCATCTTGCATTGCTATTACCCAGCTTTCATCATCTAAAGCTTCTTCTATAGTCTTCAGTTCTTGTTGATATAGGAAGGCAGAGAATTCCACTAGGTTTCCTATGTTTCTTCTAGTTTGAACACCAGATTCTAAGTTACCTATTACAGTTTCTAAAGGATGATTCTTTAGGGTTCTAGACTATCTAGGTAATATATTTAATGGTTCTTCAGTATCATGTTCCTCTGAAGTGGATTGAATTTCTTTTATATCATTTTCAAAATCATTCTTTAAATTCTCAAGTCTCATGTTATCATTAGAGTCAAGTTCATCCATTTCTTCTGTCCTTTTCTCAAAAGGATCAGATTCTTCAAATTTCACATGAACTGATTCTTCAACAATCCTTGACTTCTTATTATAAAATCTATAGGATTTGGAGGTAGCGGAATATCCTAAGAAAATACCTTCATCAGATTTTGGATTGAACGTACCAAGATTATCCTTAGTGTTTAAGATATAAACCTTGCATCCAAAAAATTTAAAGTAATTTACTTTAGGTTTTCTGTTATTCCATAGTTCATAGGGTGTCTTTTTCAAAATAGATCTATTTAAAACACTATTAATTATATAACAAGCTGTATTCACAGCTTCTGCCCAGAAATATATAGGTAGGTGTTGACTCTCCTTTCGTCACAGAGACTAAAGATTGGAAAAGGGGAATATCTTAGCTCAAAGTGATTCAAACTTTGGAAAAATATCAAATATTGACAAAGGAAGGAATAAGAATAACATTGTGCAAGGGTCGCACAAGTTTTACAATGGTCGCGCAAGTATACTTGCGCCCCGTAATGGTCGCACAAGTACACTTGCACGCCGAAGTTGGTCGCGCAAGTCACTTGCGCGCCCTAAAGGATAACCGCCTGAGGTCTTCTCGATCCTATAAATAGACCCTGTGGGCCCTCCATTCAGGAGAGGATTTTTTCCAGAAACTCAGATTTGAGCTCTCGGCGCCCTAGTGTCTTCTCAAAGCTTCCGAAACACTTCTAAGGTAATTTCTTACCTAGAACGGAAGATCTAAAGAGGGGGAGGAAGACATAAGTGTTGAAACTCATAAACACTTGCATGCCTGAGTGGCCAGCCCTTAAGGGAAAAGGCCACACTTGCGCGCCACCATACTCCTTCAATAGAACTTGCGCGCCCCTTTTCTGGAAGAACCTCAAGAGGATTCTAAAGGCTTTAATCAAGAGTCGCTCAAGTATTACCCTAATGGTTAACCATTGCGCAAGTACACCACCTGTCGTGCATGCATACCTACGCGACCAGGACTTGCGCGCCCACGCAGTACCTGCGCACCTACCAGGACTTGTGTGCCCCTGCCTTTTTGGCTGCCATTCTTTCCCATTTCACCCCTCTTTAGCCATTCCACCTTTCCTATTCAAGATTCAGTATTCAAGACACTCTTCAAAGCCATTTATGGCATGATTTTGTGATTTGAATTCCTTATCTGAAAGGAATTCTGTGGAATATCTCTCAAAACCTAGTGATTTACACATCTTTATGTCACTAAAGATTGAGATTTCATTCATTCGACCTCATCCTTTAAGATGAGAGAATCCTTAACCTGGGTCTCCTTTTTAGGAATAATCCCCAGTCATAAGTCCTCTAATTTGGGCATCCTCTTTAGGAGTAATCCCCAAGTCCTCTAATTTGGGTATCCTCCTTTTCAGGAGTAAGTCCCAGTCATAATTCTTAACTTGGGCATCCTCCTTAGGAGTAAGCCCCAATTCTTAAAGTTCCCAAATCTGGGAATCCTCCTTAGGAGTAAGCCCCAGTCCCCTAATTTGGGCATCCTCATCAAGAGTAAGCCCCATACCTTAATTACCTTAACCTGGGCCTCCTTTTCAGGGGTAAGCCCCAGTCTCAAATATAGGCATCCTCTTCAAGAGTAAACCCCAAGTCCCTTAATTTTTCATATCTCTTAACCTGGGCCTCCTTTTCAGGAATAATCCCCAGTCTTAATTTCTCTTAACCAGTCCTAATTTACCTTTGATCTGGGATTCCTTTTCAGGAGTAAAACCCAATCATAAGTCTTCTCCTAATTTGGGCCTCCTTTTCAAGAGTAAGCCTCAAGTTAGAGTATTCAAAATCTCCATGAAGCACATATACCTTTATGGACCCTGTTCTTGGATTTCTTCCATAATGTAAATCCTAACCTTCATTTATCTGGGCAGTCATATATACATAAGCCCCACATTATTTCTTATGATTTCATCTTTCATGGAACAATTGTCTAATTTTTACCAATACCTCTTGTTTCTCACACTGAGCATGACTCACATGAGATTAGAGTGTAAAAGTAATTGTGACATCCTTCTTTGATCCATCAATCATAAACATCATACTCCCTTACTCAAACTACGTAGGTTATAATTCCTTTTCTAAACAAAGGATACGTAGGTAGCCCGATTACGAGTTCGATCCCAACTCTAAAATAATCCATGTCCTTTTGAATGACAATAAACTTAAAGTGCCCCACTGAGTGGCTTTAAAACCAGCATGGTCATCATAATGACTAAGAGACTTCTATATAAATGTGTCAAAGGGTACCATTGACCAAGAATATCAACTAAATACATATGATTCTCTATTGATGAAGAACCTCGAATACATACAAATGATTCTCTAAATTTCGTACATATTTAATCATTGATTGTCAAATCTGAAGGAAATATCATTTTATACTTGGTAATGTAATAAGGATTCATGAACATAACTTAAATCTATAAAGAGAGTCCCGGAGTAGACAATAATTCCCCTCAAAAAGGTGTGATGAGTCCGACCTCCCATCCTCTCGACCAATGAAAATTCCTAAGCCCCATCAGTCCACAAACTAATGAGCACCTACCTTTGGAAAGTAGGTCTGAATGGATGGGGAATCATTGGATGTTTCCGGTTCTACGAACAAACCCATCAGAAACCGATCAGAATGTTTGAACCTCCCAACAAGGCGGTCATCCCCAGATTCTGAGGGAAAAAAATGGTGAACCCGACGTGAATCCTTAACCAAGTTAACATAATGTTTTACCCATTTGTTAGTCCCCAATTTAAAACTCAATGAGATGGCCAACAAAAACAATCATTGACATATGTTCTCAATCAAAAGATGTAGTGGCTGAATTTATCTTGATTACATCTGTTATATCAAACAGGCACTCTTTTCCCAAGATCTTCTCCATTTCTATAATGGCTACTCTCAAGTTCACACCTGTGAATACTGCTGCTGCAAATGCCACTACTGCTACTTCTGTTGGATCGTCGTCCGCTCTTAGGACGATATCACCTACTCAGCATCTTCAACGTTGGGTATCAAATGCACTGGTTAAGGAGTACTGTCAACACGGTACCATCCCAACTCTGGAGGCTGCCCAAAAATCCCTCCAAGTAAATAACTCACATCGGTCGTCCGGACAACGACGACCAGTGATCAAGAAGCAGGCGGTGCTGACTACCGTCTCCAACCATTTCGGGTCGTTATCCCCGAAACGCAATCACCATTCGCTCCCATATTATGGGGAGGCGAATGAGAAGTTCCCTTAGGACCATAATTCAAACAGATAGGAGTCCTTCCTGAGGGCTCCCACCAACAATCACCACCAGACTCGTGCGGCAGTTCGCCCTCAACATGATGAGGGTACCGACTCCAGGCGTTCATCTTAGGTTCCTCGAACCCGATCAAGCAAGACGAACCACCAGAGGAGGAATCCGGTCAATAGTGAGCAGGTTCTCATCTCTGCCATCTCTGGAGAAGTCCACCAACCTAACATGGTGGCAAGAAACGAGCATGCACATACACCTCCCGTTTTAATTCTGCTGTCCAGCAGACGCGTCTGGAAGCATCACGCCAATACCACCAGGCAATTACGGCGGAGTACTATAGGCAGGAACATACACCTATTTATACATCATCAGCTAGTCAGCAGGCTTGTCTGACTACATATGATGGATCTCGTCAACCACGTTTCGGGAAGTGAAATCAGCAGGCACATACACCTGCTAGTATTATCCAAGCCTACCAATAGTCTCGCTTGGTAGCATTCGGAGAAGTTAGTCGGAAATCCCCGATAACAAATAAGAGGCAGACTCAACTCTCTGCCCCCACACTTGAGTACTATCAGGATTCACTGATAGGAAAAGGAGGACATGAGCAGGCACATACACCTGCTCCATGCCCGGAATGGACGTATATTCCCGTTCCGGCAGTTGAAGTCACCAAATATATTCTATCAATGGTGAAAGAGCATAAGAAAATCCCTGCTCATATTCTAGATGCCTGTTAGGATATTATAACAACTTCAGCGACATCTCAGGGAAAGACACATAAATCTATCCCTACTAGTGGAGTGATACATCAACAATTCACTCTGGAACATACACACACATATGTTCCAGTACAAGAGGGTTGTGGGGAATACTCCCCCATATCATACGAACAACCAATTCAGGCACATACACCTGATTTTAGTAGAGATCGTCAGCCTAACCTGGCCATATTTACTGATCAGGCATATAAACCTGCTCAGAGAAGCCACTTTCGTCAACAAGTGGTTTCCAAGGCGAGTAAGAAGGCATCTAAGAAAAAGACCCGCCCAACAAAGTCAGGAGATCAAGAGCCAATCTGTAACAAGGCCTTGCTCGATGCTGGAGTTCTTGAAGCTCTCAGAAAATTATCTGTTGAAAAAATCAAGATTCTACTCCCTCATTTCCCAATAGTGTGAACATTAATTCCGAAGGTCTTCAATAGACACTTCCTCATGAAGGCTTGCTTCATGACAATTCATTCGATCTCGAAGTTTCATCTTCAGATGATAGCCACAGGAACCCTCTGTGTGGTCATAAGACCAAGGAGTAAGAGATCTCATCTTTTGCTATAACCCATTATGGTGGTCCTCCCCATGATGATGAATTTCACTGCGAAAGTCCTCTCCGCAGTAGTGATGCACATTGCCCGAAAAATTCTCTAGTGGAAAATGTAGTGTCGAGAAAGCCCTCTTATCTTGAGGCACTTGAAAATGCGAAACCAGTCATGTTTGAAGCTTAATCGCTAGCAGGTGAAATACTTTCTCAATCAGAAGATAGCCCATGGTGTAGGTCATTCTCCGAACCAACCCTAAGTCATGCATCTTCTAGTTTGATCTATGATTTCTCTACCAATCCTGTTGAATCCAATGAAGAAACAAGGAAACACTAACTTTGTTAAAATCAGGTAGAAGAATCTTCATCAAATGATAACGAGGAAATGCTGAACATGAGAAAACAAATGGCGAAATGTGAAGTTTCAGTCATGATTTGGCCTATGGCTGACTCTCAGTATAATATTCCAGAAATGGTCTCATGCAATGTTATTTCCCATGGCCGGCCACAATCAATGGGCTTTGTTTGTAATCAAAAGATTTCCCAAGAACATGCTTCAACTAGTTCCTATAAAAATCAAGAATACAGAGAACGATTTTTCGAATTACTCTTGCATCAAGAAAAAAAGAATATTGAACTGGCCTCTCGTTTGGAGCAAGCACGTCACCAAGTGACAGAAGTGTCGGAAATCATCCAACGGTCTTTTGAACCAGGTGATAAAAGCGGATACAGGTTAATGAATCCAGCTAATTTTCGAACTAAGGTTCGCAAGATCAGGAGGGCTTTCAAGAAAGTCTCAGACATAGCATGTCAAGAACCACCCCAGCTCGCCAGACTGGGGACTCTTTTAAACCAACCCTCAGAATCAACAAAAAGGATTCAAGGAGTTGAGCGAGAATAGCAGGAACAGACCCAATCCACTGGACTGTGGACTTTTTCAAATCATCAATCCCCTCCTCAGATAAAGTCGGTCTTTTATCGATTGGGGAAGAAAGCTCAAGAGGAATGAAGAGACAAATTATCAGGAGATTCCCTCAAAATTACGATTCGTCAAGAAGTTCCTGAGGGATCAAATCAACAAAAGGCAATGTTTCATCAAAGATATGGAAGAATAAAATATCATAGAATTGATGATAGAAGGGATGCGATGAGTTATGCATCAATCAATGTCATCAATGCCGTTGTTGCTGATCCTCCAGATGTGTCTCACTCAGGGGATTCAGATGAAGAGGTTCCTGCTCAAGAAGATGTACGCATCGACACAAATAAAGAAGGTGTGTGTACATGAAGTCAAAGGACTACTCAGAACCTAGTTAATCCTTCAAGTAACCCACTTCCCCCTCTCCGAAAAGGATCCAACAAAGGGAAGGGAAAGAACCAGGTTACATATCCTTCCTCTGGAGAAGGTCAATCGCTCTCACTAGAGCAGAGGTTTGCACAACAGGAGGAAGAAATGAAAGAATTAAGAAGGTTTAATGCATAACTACTTCAGAGTAGTCTTCTTCTTAAGCATGCTGGAGTCAGTCAGCCAAAGAAATTTGTTGCAGCTACTGAGATGGATCAAGAATATCCTCCTCTATCAGTACACCCTCACAGGTCTAATCCTATGGGTCAAGTGCAACAATAGTTGGTAGTACTACCATCAGTTGTAGCACCAATCGCCACATCTGTCCAAGCTCTAGTCATTGCACCTACCCAAGTCCATGTTCAACTGGATGTTTCTCAAAAGTTAATAACTACCATTGAGTCATTAACAGCTCGGTTAGAAACTATGGAAGGGAAGCATGTGCAAGTTCAACCGGAAAAGAATGTTTACCCTGAATGGGTAGATTCAATTTCTCCTCCATCCAGTTTTGGGAACCCTGTATTCCCTATTTTCAATGGATCAGGTGATCCTGAAAAAAATTTGATGCATTACGTGTCTTGTTGCGATCCTATGATGGGAACTCTGGAGTAGCAAGAAGCAGTGAAACTCAGATGCCTCGTGCGAACCTTGCAAGGACCAGCTTTTGTTTGGTATAAAAGCTTGCAATGTCGGTCAGTTACCGGATGGGAGGATCTTCGACAAAAATTCCTCCTTCAGTTCAGCTCATCTTTTCCAAAGAAAATATTTTTCGATCATACAAACTGTAAGAAAAGGGAGAATGAAAGGGTCTCTGATTTCATTACTCGATGGAAGGGATTAACATATTCCTTGAGTTTAGCACACCCTCAAGAAGAATTGTTTCCAATCTATGTGGAAAATCTGCATGACGAATTACGCATGCTGTTAATCCCTGTGAAATACACAGGAGGGTTTTGAGACCTTACTTCAATCGCTCAGCAGATTGAAGATTCCCTTATACAGGCTAAGGCTAAATCTCGTGTAATTCCATCAGATCTAGGAAGGAGAATGGGTAAAGCAGAAACTGCTACAGTTATGCTTAAGCAAGTACCTGTACCTATTTCTACCTCAAAACCTTCATCTTCTCGAAGGGCTCCACCTTCTGAGCGCCAACAACAAAGGCCTTTTCATCCAGACGATCAAAAAGATCAAAGACAAAAACAATTTGAGGATCTGAAGAAAAAACATACTCTTTCTGAAATGAACAAGTTCCTGGTTATTTAATTTTGGCTCTGGAAAACAATTTGGTTCAATTGCCAATACCCAAGAGGACAAACAAGAAAGGAGATGATGACCGTCCTAATTATTGCCCTTTTCATCAAATGTTGGGGCATCCCATCCAGGAGTAATTTGTCTTCAAAGACCTCCTTCAAAAGATGGTCGACTTGGGACAAGTCACTTTGAAAGGCTCCTCAGCCCAGGTAGCATGTGTCACCGCTACAGTTCCAGAGGATAAAGGTGAATGAAAAGAAGTCAAAAGCAAAAATGCACAGAAGTATGATGATTGGATGGTCCGAAAGACAATCAATCGAACTCATGATATTTTGTGAACACAATTAAGGAAACCAATTGTATCTTCTACCATCAATGTTGCGGCAAAACCCTCTTCGTCATAGGGAAAGTCCTCAAAGAAACGTCATGATTGAAAGAAAAAGAATCAGAAGAAGATGAGTATGTGTCAAAGCCTAAGTTGTCTTTGAATTTGGAAGAATTCATGCCATCTACTTCAAAGCCACGGGCACCGCCCCACCAAATGGTACAACCTAAACAGGCTTATCATGCAGAATCTTCATCAGACGAAGAGTTAATATTTGGTTCTGTTAATATGATTAAATTAAAAGATCTATATTCCAGTCGAAGTTTCGATTTCAATGAGCCTGAATTCCCTATATCAAACAGAGGAATCAGAGGAAGTTCTAGGGGATCAGGATACAGGGGAAGACGTGGATCTTTCAGAAGCCACTATTCCAATTCTAGCCCAGCTAGAACTGTGTACGCAGTAGAAACTCATGGTAGAGCCCTTCAGCGAGCTCAGCAAGAACAAGCATGTTCTTATACCAATAGCAAACTCTGTCCTGGAACAGTTATTTTGGAAGACCGGTTGAAGGTTCCATCTTCTTCCTCTCAACAAGTAAATGGATCTAATAGGTCTAATCATCCAAAACCAAGAATATTGCTAACTCCTATCCCAATACAAGATGCATCAACTTCCAAAGCATCTGCTTCCAAGGTACCTGCTAAACCACATATTCATATTAGGAAACGCAGACCTCTGGATCAAAAGTATGATATATTGAAACACTTGGCCCAAGTACCGACCAAGTTATCAATTCTGGATTCTCTGAATCTGTCAAAAGATCTTCCGGAAGCACTCATCGAGGCTTTGTCAAGTCCTCAGGAGTTTGAAACTGAAATTGTTGTAGCTGAAGTCTATCACATAGAGAATAATACTCTATAATTCCATGCAATAATATCCTTTACTGATGAAGATGAAGATGATGTTGTGCATGGACATATTAGAAAATTGTACTTGTCTGGCAAGGTCAATGGCGTGGATGTTCGAAGAGCATTCATTGACAATGGTTCAGGAGTCAACCTCATGCCCATTCATACACTTCGTCGATTGGGCCTCACAGAATCTGATTTATCTCCTTCTACCATGATGCTACAGGGATATGATAAAAATGAACAAGAACCACTGGGTGAAGTTACACTCAATACTCAGTTTGGAGATCTTGTATCCAATTTAGATTTCATGGTTGTTGATCAAGACTCAGCCTTAAACATCTTGCTTAGAAGACCCTAGTTACATCAACATGTGGCTATCCCTTCATCATACCATCAATGTCTCAAATATTGTTTCGATGGTCATGTTGGGACATTGTATGGTGATAAGGCCCCGTTCAAGACATGTGAGTCTCAATACATTGAGGCAGAATTCTATCACATGAAGCAAAGGGAGAAATCCTTAACAAAGGATATTACCAAAGTTAATGCTCCATATGGTTTGGAAAAAATTCCAGTAAATTCATTTACACATGTGAGTACAGATTATGTGTTGCCTATCAGTCAAATTGACAAGATAGACCCAAATCAAAATACTCTTATAGAATGATCCATAATGTCAATTACTGCTATCGAGCCAGACAACATGGGAGAAATTGGTAATCTACCAAGCAGTGATGAAAGCACAAATGGTGACGTCTTCATTTCATCTGCTGAAATCCAACAAGTCTATGCTTCGCCAATTAGGCCATAAGAAGTTATAGTGACATCAGAGGTGAACAATGATGTCGATTCTCAATCCATCATCTCTTCTTTATTACCCAAAGAATACCCTTCATCATCAATCGGGTCGTAAATGGAAGCTTCTTCTTCAAGATATGCAAATTTTGACATCTCTTCGGATCATGAGAATTCTACATTATCATCTACTATGCAAGTAGAAATGGATGAAATAACACATGATGAAGAAGAAGAGGATGATCTCAGAGATGCTCCTCCAGCATTTGAAGAGGGTATATCTACCACTGTGGATGAACTCAGAAAAATAAATCTGGGTACAAAAGAAGATCCACGCCCCACTTTAATCATTGTGGCCATGACTCTTGAAGAGAAAGAGATGTATATTTCTTTTCGAGAGAAAAATAGAGATATATTTTCCTGGAACTATACAGAAATTCCCGGGCTTGATCCGGATGTTGCTACTCATCATTTGGGTTTACCTGAAGAACATAGAGGATTTAAGTAAGCCGCGAGAAGAACAAACCCAACTTATGCTTCCAAAATTGAAGCTGAAGTGGATAAGCTTATCAAATCTAACTTCGTCATAGAAGTTAAATATCTCAAATGGTTGGCTAATATTGTCCCTATAAATAAAAATAACGTACAAATTAGATTTTACATCGATTTCAGCGATCTTAATCGGCCTTGTCCTCAGGATGATTTCCCAGTTCCGATTACAGAACTTATAATTGATGCAACAACTGTCTATGAAGAAATTTCCATCATGGATGTATATTCCGGATATAATCAGATCCGAATGGCCCCAGAAGACGAGGAATCTACATCCTTCAGAGCCCCTCAGTGTGTATTTTTCTACCGGGTAATGCCCTTCAGCTTAAAAAATTTAGGTGAAACTTATCAGCGTGCCATGCATCGTAACTTCAAACCCTTCTTAGGGAAGTTTGTTGAATGCTATGTAGAAGATTTGGTAGTTAAATCCAAACAACGTTCTAATCACTTGGCTGATTTGGAAGTCATATTCTGCAAGCTTCGACAACATAATTTTAAGATGAACCCCTTAAATTGTGCTTTTGGGGTAACCTCAGGAAAATTTCTTGGCTTTTTTGTACGCCATCGTGGTATTGAAGTTGATCCTGAGAAGCCCAAGTCAATCCTTGGTATGTCACCTCCTCAAAATTTGAAAGAATTAAGAGGACTTCAAGGACACTTAGCCTATATTCGGTGTTTCATCGCCAATTTAGTAGGCAAAAGTTTACCCTTCACCAAATTGATGAAGAAGGGAGTCACTTACCAGTGGACTGAAGAATGTCAAGAAGAATTCGATATTCTCAAGAAATACCTCTTGAGTCCACTGGTACTCATGCGACCTGTTGAAGGAAGACCACTTATCCTCTATGTGACAGCTCTAGAGAGAACATTGGGTGCCTTTCTTGCTCAAAAGAATGATGCTGGGAATGAAAACAATCTCTAATATCTCAGTCGAACCATGCTTGAAGAAGAAACCCGGTATTCAAGTATTGGGAAGTGCTGCCTGACATTAATCTTTGCAGTTCATAAGTTGAGACACTACCTGCAACATCACGAGGTCCAATTGGTATCTCACAATAACCCGCTCAAATTTATCCTATATTGTCCAATGCTTACAGGACGTCTGGCAAGGTGGGAATTTATTTTGCAGCAATTTGACATTCAATATGTGTCTCAAAAGGCAATAAAGGGCCAAGCTCTAGATTATTTCCTAGCTGAACACCTTTTAGTAGAAGACACATCTTCAGATATTGAACTCCCTGATAAGGAAGCCTTCTCTATTCAACAAATTCCTTAGGCATGGGAAATGTATTTTGATGGTGCTTCGAGAATTCCAACAGGGAGGAAAATGGAAAATCCTAAAGTCAACAAAGTTGGTTTAGGAATTGTGATCATTTCTCCAGAAAAGGCAGTGTTACCTTATTACTTCTTATTGTGGGAAGATGGTATCAATAATGAAGCAGAATACCAAGCTCTCATCGTAGGTTTGGAATTAGCACTTCAAGCACAAGTGAATCACTTAAAGGTGAAAGGTGATTCAGACGTGGTAATCAAATAAGTCAATGGAGATTATGCCATCATAAAATAAGAACTAATCCCTTTTTATGATTACGTCAGAGTGTTAATAGAAGAATTCCCTTTGGAACCGTCATTTTCTTATGTCCCAAGATCACAAAATGCTCAAGCTGATGCATTGGCTAATATAGCCACAACTCTGTAAGATCCAAATCGGGACGAGACAACCATCAGTATTGACCACCGTTGTGCAATTTCACCTTATGTTCGCATCAGAACAGAGGAAATTAATGAAATTTGTTCCATTCCTGAACCATATGGTCATACTACAGGATGGATGTCACCTATCAGGGAATACCTTCAAAATGGAACACTTCCACCTGATAGAGCTGAGAAAGAACAAATCTGGCGACATGTGGTTAATTTTACTCTTTATGATAGACCAAATCACTTAGAGAAAATTCTCTACAAACGTGGTTTTGATGGAGTTTTCTTCAGATGCATTGATGGTGAAGAGACAATGGTTGTCATGAATGAAGTGCATGCAGGAGTTTGTGGTGCCCACCAGTTTGGACATAGACTGTCTGATCAGATTCGAAGGCTTGGATACTTTTGGCCTTCAATGATACGAGATTGTGACGATTTCACAAATAAGTGTCATTCATGCCAAATACATGCCAACTTCATTCATCAACCTCCAGAGTTGCTTCATATAGCTTAATAATCATGGCCATTTTCCACATGGGGAATGGATGTGGTGGGACCTTACCCTTAGGCTACGACCAAGCAGTTTAAGTACATTCGTACTGCTACTGACTTATTTTCCAAATGGGAAGAGACAATACCTCTCAAGGAAGTCAGTTCTAAATGTGTTGTTAGCTTCATAAAGTCTAACATCATTACCATATTTGGTGTCCCTCATACCATATTGACGAACAATGGCAACAATTTCTGTTCATCCAAGGTGAAGAAGTTGTATCAAGAATACAACATCAAATCCAACCATTCATCTCGGTATCATGCAGTGGCCAATAGCCAGATAGAATCCTTTAACAAGACTCTTTCAAATATACTGCAAAAGATGGTGGATAAAGATAAGAGTTCATGTCCTGATAAACTCTTTCATGCTTTATGGGCTTATCATACTACCACCCGCACTGCAACTCGGTCAACTCCATATTCATTGGTATATGGAACAGAAGCCGTCTTGCCCATAGAAGTTCAACTACCCTCGCTCAGAGTTTCCATTTGTGATCAATAATCTACAGATGAAAAATCTCAAAAGCGATTGAATGAATTGGAATAGTTAGATGAGAAAAGATTGTGCACATTGCACCACTTGGAAGTCTATCAGAATCGAATAGCATTAGATTTTAACAAAAAAGTTTGTCTTCATTCATTCACTCATGTAGAATTGGTATTAGTTCTCAGAACTCTAATGATACCAGGAAAGAAACCTCCCAAGATTGAGCCAAAATGGGAAGGACCTTATTCAATACATAGGGTCTACTCCAATGGAGCTTATTCATTAACCTCAATGGATGGAGAACTCATCACTACTCCAACCAATGCCAGATTTTTGAAGAAGTATTTTGTATAAACTGCAAAGTACATTTTTCATCCTTGCTATATGACGTTAAACTGTATAGAAACTGTTCATACATATGACCTTAAACTATTTTTACTTTTTTCCCACACGACGTTAAACTATGAAAAAGTTCCCAAAATGGTCCAACATGACCATAAACTGCAACTAGGTCCAGTATGTCCTTAAACTGCATCATCAACGGTCCATGCATATGACCCTAAACTATTTGCAAGTTCCTTACATCCTGCAAGATGTTAAACTGTGATGTCCTTACTACATGACGCTAAACTGTATAAAAGTACCTTACGTCTGGAAAGACGTTAAACTACATAATCATCAAAGTTCCTGTATGACCTTTAACTACACCACCATCCAGCATGACATTAAACTGCACCATCCACGGTCCATGCATATGACCTTAAACTATTCACACATTCCTCCAACATGACGCTAAACTGTATCGTCCCTTTTTCGTCCAACATGACGTTAAACTGTGAAAAAGTCCCTAATGCGTCCAACATGATGTTAAATGGTGTACTCTTTTGTCCTCCCTGCATGACATTAAACTGCATAGTCCCCCTTTCGTCCAACATGACGTTAAACTCTATTATCCCCATCATCCTAACTACATGACTCTAAACTGTACATAAAGTCCATGATATTTACTACATGACATTAAACTGTATTTTGTCCCTACAACATGACACTAAACTGTGCAGCACCAATAGTCCTAACTGCAAGACTTTAAACTGCATAGTCCCTTTATATGTCCTACATGACATTAAACTATGCATCGTTAAGGTTGTTGTTACCACTTGTTTCTCACACCGAGTATGACTCACGTGAGATTAGAGCAAACCTCAACCATAACACTCTCTCTGGGCCGCTAACCATGTGTAAGCCCCGACATCATTTTTTTAGGTCGTTGTCCCCAAGAACAACTTGATCATTAATTCATTCTTTAATTGAACTATGCAGACTGTGATCCTTGCCTTCTAGACTAGGTATGTAGGCAACCTCCCAAGGTTCAACCCCAAAACCAATCTCTTCACATTGGTTCATCTCCATCTCATACGATGTTGATTCGTGAAACCACCCCTAGAATCTATATCTTTACATTGGTTCACTTTCATCCTTGTTATACGACATTAAACTATATAACACTTTTGTCCAATATGACAATAAACTAAAAATTTCATTGATACCCTTACCTGAGAGGGAACCATTATTTTCATTGATTTTTCAATCATGTTTCAATTCAAAGACTAGGTGAATACATGGCAATGCCCAAACCTTTTATCTAGGGTTAAACAATCATTGCACTATAGTCCCTTTTCACCCTTCACATGTACGAACCAAATTTGTACAGAGGGTATTTCTAGAACTACGTGGGCTTGATTCCCATCATTATGGGATACGTAGGAATGTTCGAGTGTCCCTCGAATCCAGCCCCATGTCTTTGGGCCTAACCCCAAATTCCACTTTCAATCTCTTGGCTCAAAAGTCCCCATGAAAACACAGACTGTGTATTTCTTACAATGGTCCAAGATCTATGACCCTAAACTAAGATCTCTAATCCTTTTGTCCCACACGACGTTAAACTATAGTTTAAGAACTACGTATGGCTTGATTCTCATCATTATGGGATACATAGTGAAGTCCAACATTTCAATTCAGGACCCATCCACAACATGATTATGGTTAGCATTGATATATGTATCTCTATATACATTGAAAAATACCCATATTTATGTGTCATAATCCTATCCTTAAATATTTTCAGATCCTCATAACCCTTTTCATGACTTCTAGTCACAAAAAATGTCAATCTTTTGAGAGTTCTTTTGCCTGACTATGCAGCACGTGCCCATAGGCGGCCTTGCATAAATAGTCTACATAACAAACTTGTTAGCCAAAAGATACTATTATTTGACTATGCATCCAATGCCCTTAGGTGGCCCCACACAATTCAACCCCCTAACGGGTTTTTCGGATAGTGGTAACTTCATTCTTGGGAAGAATGCCTCTTTTGTCCTTATTTGTCATAAATGACAGTATGTAGGGATCCACAAAAAAATAACCATCCTTAACATATTTGTCCCATATCCTTTTTCATGATCTGAAAGTATTCAAGTCTATGGTTTATATTCTTCTTCCCTATGTTTGGGTCAGACCTTCGTAGGAGTGATATTCATCCAGTTCTTCGATAATCTTGTTTGGAAATATCTTCTCCATATTCAAGTACCTCTTTCCATACAGGAAACTCTATACTTTGGATGATTTGAATCTCCATAAACTTTCAATGGCTTTTAGCACTAGGAAATTAAATTTCTGAGAGTTTTTTTCCTGACTATGCAGTACGTGCCCATAGGCAGCCTTGCATAAACAGTCTACATAATAGACTTGTTAGCCAAAAGATACTATTTTATTTAACTATGCAACCAATTCCCTTAGGTGGCCCTGCATAATTCAACCCCCTAACAAGTTTGTTAAATAATGGTAACTTCATTCTTGGAAACTACTTCTTCTAATTCCTTTTAGCTCTTTTTCATATCATTCCTCTTATTCAAATATTCTTAAGTCATAGATTACATGTTTTCCTCTATACTTGAGTATGGTATAATGTTTTCAGATGAATTTTAAAGGAATTGAGTCAATTCTAATTCATTCGTTCAAAGATATTTCGACCTTAAACATTAGCCTCTTTATGTCCGAAATGAATGACTTTAAACTGCCAATAACCATAAAGACCCATGGTTTCTCTTTTTTTCCTCAGAGTCACATCCTATTTTCACTCCGGATCCAACTCTAAGGGGGGGATTTTGTTGACGCTCCTTTCATCAACAAAAACTAAAGAGTGGAAAAGGGGAATATCTTATCTCAAAGTGATTCAACATTTGGAAAAATATCAAAAATTAACAAAGGAAGGAATAAGAAGAACATTGTGCAAGGGTCGCACAAGTTTTGCAATGGTCGCGCAAGTATACTTGCGCGCTGCAATGGTCACGCAAGTACACTTGCATGCCAAAGTTGGTCGCACAAGTCACTTGCGCGCCCTAAAGGATAACCACCCGGGGTCTTCTCTAGCCTGTAAATAGACCTTGTGGGCCCCCCATTCAGGAGAGGAGTTTTTTCCAGAAACTCAGATTTGAGCTCCCGGCACCCTAGTCTCTTCTCAAAGCTTCCGAAACACTTCTAAGGTAATTTCTTACCTAGAACGGAAGATCTAAAGAGGGGGAGGAAGGCCTAACTATTGAAACTCATCATCACTTGCGCACCTGAGTGGCCAACCCTTAAGGGAAAAGGCTACACTTGCACGCCGCCTTACTCCTTCAATAGAACTTGCGCACCCCTTTTCTGGAAGAACCTCAAGAGGATTCTAAAGGCTTTAATCAAGAGTCACTCAAGTATTACCCTGCTGGTTAACAATCCCACAAGTACACCATGTGTCGCGTAGGCATACCTGTGCGACCAGGACTTGCGAGCCCACGCAGTACCTGCGCGCCTGCCAGGACCTGCGCGCCCCTGCCTTTTTGGGTGCCCTTCTTGCCCATTTCACCCCTCTTAAGCCATTCCACATTTCCTATTCAAGATTCAGTCTTCAAGACACTCTTCAAATCCATTTATGGCATGATTTATTGATTTGACTTCCTTATCTGAAAGTAATTATATGGAATATCTCTTAAAACCTAGTGATTTACACATATTTATGTTACCAAAGATTGAGATTTCATTCATTCAACCTCATCGTTTAAGATGAGAGAATCCTTATCCTAGGTCTCCTTTTCAGGAATAATCCCCAGTCATAAGTCCTCTAATTTTGGCATCCTCTTTAGGAGTAAGCCCCAAGTCCCTTAATTTGGGCATCCTCTTTTTCAAGAGTAAGTCCCAGTCATAATTCTTAACTTGGGCATCCTCCTTAGGAGTAATACCCAATTCTTAAAGTTCCCAAATATGGGAATCATCCTTAGGAGTAAGCCCCAGTCCCCTAATTTGGGCATCCTCCTCAGGAGTAAGCCCGAAACCTTAATTCCCTTAACCTGGGCCTCCTTTTCAGGAGTAATCCCCAGTCTCAAATAAGCGCATCCTCTTCAAGACTAAAACCCATGTCCCTTAATTTTTCAAATCTCTTAACCTGGGCCTCCTTTTCAGGAATAATCCCCAGTCTTAATTTCTCTTAACCAGTCCTAATTTACGTTTGATCTGGGATTCCTTTTCAGGAGTAAAACCCAATCATAATTCTTCTCCTAATTTGGGCCTCCTTTTCAGGATTAAGCCCCAAGTTAGAGTATTCAAAAACCCCATGATGCACATATACCTTTATGGACCCTGTTCCTGGATTTCTTCCCTAAAGTAAATCCTAGCCTTCATTTATCTAGGCAGTCATATATACATAAGCCCTAAATTATTTCTGATGATTGCATTTTTCACGGCACAATTGTCTAATTTTTACCAATACCTCTTGTTTCTCACACCGAGCATGAATCACGTGAGCTTAGAGTCTAAAAGTAATCATGGCATCCTTCTTTGAGCCATCAATCATAAACATCATACTCCCTTACTCGAACTACGTGGGTTCTGATTCCTTTTCTAAACAAAGGATACATAGGTAGCCCGTCTATGGGTTGGATCCCAACTCTAAAATAATCCATGTCTTTCTGAATGACAATAAACTTCAAGTGCCCCACTGAGTGGCTTTAAAACCAGCATGGTCATCATAATGACCAAGATAAATCTATATAAATGTGTTGAAGGGTACCATTGACCAAGAATCTCTAATAAATACATATGATTCTCTATCGATGAAGAACCTCGAATACATACAAAAGATTCTCTAAATTTCCTACATATTTAATCACTGATTGTCAGATCTGAAGGAAAGTTCATTTTATACTTGTTAATGTAATAAGGATTCACGAACATAACGTAAATCTATAAAGAGAGTCCCGGAGTAGACAATAATTCCCCTCAAAATGGTGTGATGAGTCTGACCTCCCATCCTCTCGACCAATGCAAATTCCTAAGCCTCATCAGTCCACAAACTAATGAGCACCTACCTTTGGAAAGTAGGTCCGAATGGATGTGGAATCATTGGATGTTTCCGGTTCTACGAACAAACCCGTTAGAAACCGATCGGAATTTTTGAACCTCCCATCAAGGAGGTCATCCACATATTCCGAGGGAAATAGTAGGCTATATTCATTTAACATAGTTCTAACCATTTCTTGAATTGTTCTATTTCTTCTTTCTACAATCCCATTTTGTTGAGGTGTTCTGGGTGCAGAAAAGGTGTGTTTAATACCCATATTTGAGAAAAGGGAATTAAATTCCAGATTGTCAAATTCTCCACCATGATCACTTCTTAATGAGATTATATTGAAACCTTTTTCATTTTGAACAGATTTGCAGAAACTTTCAAATAAAGTAAAAGCTTCATTTTTAAATTTCAAAAAGAAAATCCATGTAAAACTTGAATAGTCATCAACTAAAACATATAAATATAATTTACCAGCTATTATTGCTACTCTTGAAGTTCTAAAAAAATCCATATGAATAAGTTCTAGAGGTTTAGATGTAGAAACCTTATTAACAGATTTGAAGGATGATTTGTGTTGCTTGCCAAGTTGACATGCATCACAAAATCTGTCACTTTCAAATTTGAGACAAGGTA
Organism: Viscum album; assembly: GCA_963277665.1. Classification (NCBI taxonomy): domain Eukaryota; kingdom Viridiplantae; phylum Streptophyta; class Magnoliopsida; order Santalales; family Viscaceae; genus Viscum; species Viscum album. The sequence goes on along the minus strand of OY728143.1, from coordinate 1,185,305,084 downwards.
AATCAGAAACTAAAAGTTTCTTTGATAACTTATGTAAAACATACACATTGAAATGAACAAGTCTTCTATGCCAGATCCAGGATTTACTTACTTTTGCAGTCAACCAGTTTACTTGTTGTTTACACAAGGAATTTAAATCCAAAGTATAGACATTTTCAGTTCTTGGTGCTTTAAATTTAAACAGTTTATCTTTAAATACATTACAGAAATTGTTAGTAAAACAAATTGTATATCCATCATCAAAAAGTTGAGAGATACTTATTATATTCTGTTTTAGTCCATGTACATAAAGTACTTTGTTGATTGAGACTGTTTTTGGATCTCCAACAGTTCCAATGCCAATGATTTTTTCCTTTGGCATTATCACCAAATGTGGAAGTCCTCCTTCCTTTTGAGTGAGTGAGGAAAAATTCAATGAGTTTTCACTCATATGTCTTGAGCATCCACTTTCCATGTACCATATATATTTTCTTCTCTGGTGACCTGCTACCTGCAAAGACATTCAAACAAATTTCTTTGGTACCCATATTTTGTTGGGTCCAGGAGTGTTAGCTAGAAATGATCTAGGTATGCAGATTTTCTTTGTTCTTTTAAAATTAGGTGAATCATATAAGTATTTTGAAACATAGTATTTCTTAATACCACAAATTTGAGGTTGTCTTAAGAAACAGTTTTTAGCTACATGTCATTTTTCGCCACAAAAATTACAATTAAGCTTTTTAGAGCTAGGAACAAAATAATTTTTATATAGCCTTGGTTTTTCTCCTTTAATGCCAATTCCAAATCTCTCCTTTTTAATGATAGTTTTTCCAAGAATTTCATTTAATGAATTCTCTCCTTTTGTAAAAACCAATGCAGCCTGTTTGTAAGATTCTGCTTCATCCTGCATTGATTTTATTATTGATTCAAAATTAACATAGTTAGTGTTAATAAAATTGTATTTATCAGTTAATTCTTTATGTTGTTTTAGCATTGTGTCTATGTCATATGAAATGGCTTTATGTATATTTTTTAGTGACATATGTTTCTTAAATAGTGATTCATATCTTTATTCAAGCATATTGTAGTAGGATGCAAGTTTTTCATTTGCGTAGCTTGATTCAGAATGTGATTCAGAGGAGTAATATGAGTGTACCTCATCAGTTTCTGCCATGAAACACATGTTTTCCTTCATATTGACTTCTTCTTTCTCTGATCTTGATTTAGAAGAGCTACTAGAGTCTTCAGATACACTCCAAGTGGCTTTCATAGATTTCTTGTCTTTCTGCTCAAAGTCATTTCTTTTGAATAATTTCTTCTTCTTTGCATCCATCAATTGTGGGCAATCTGGTCTGATATGTCCCATCTTTTTTTGCATTCATAACATCTCACTTCCTTATTATCTCCCTTAAGGGATTTTTTGAAGCCTCTTTTCTTGCTGTAGAAATTTCTAAATTTTCTGGCTAGTTGAGCCAGTTCTTCATTTGAGTTGGATGAGTCAGAGATTTCTGATTTAGCTTTGAGTTCTTTTCTCTTCATATTTCTATTCTTTTGTAGTGAAGTTACCTTCAAGGAATTATCTTCTCTTTTGATAAGCACTTTATGTTCATTAGCTTCATCTTGCATTTTAGCTTCATACATCATCAGTGTACCAATCAGCTCTCTCATAGTAAGATCTTTGATAGGTGTTGATTGTATGATTACAACAGAGATACCATTCCATCTAGTAGGAAGTACTCTCAGTACTTTTAATGCTTGATCAGCCTGCTTGATAGGTTCTCCTAGAGCAGTTATGTTATTGACAATTTCTATCAATCTCCCATTCATTTGGGTAATTCACTCACCTTAAATCATTCTTAAAGTATCAAATTTCAGTTTTTCAGTTGCATATCTCATTTTCCATACATTATCTGTTCCTTCATATGCCACAACTATTGTTTGGCACATCTCATATGCTGTCAGACACTGAGATACTATGTTAAATTCATCTGGTCCTAGGCTGCAGATAATTGCATTCATAGACTTCGAGTTCATATCACACTCGGCCTCTATAGCAGCACTCCATGCCTCAGGATTTTCAGGACATTCATAAGGAGTCAGAATCTTTGAATAGACTCTATATCTGAGGTTTTTCAGATATATTATCATGCGCTATTTCCAGCAATCATAGCTGTCTCCATTAAAATATGGTTCTATAACCATCGACATCCCTTATCTTGTATCAGTCATGATGCTCTGTTATATAATCCTTAAATGCTTCTAGCTTTATAAGGCTCTATCAAAAGCTCCTCCTCTGATACCAATTGTTGGATCTGAATCTACAGATTATACAAAAGAGGGGGGGGGGTGAATTGTGTCTTTTGCAATTTTTTCAATAACTCTTATTTTGAACGAGTTCTGTCCTTTATACTTTATCAGATTTGATCGTGCAGCAGAAAAAGTAAAAAACAAGAATACAATGATGTATAGTGGTTCGGGGAACAGAAAGACCCTAGTCCACTCCACCAACGCTCTTCTCCACGAGCTTGGTGATTTTCACTATCTGGTCCTCTTTTCCACAGACCGATTCACAACTGAGTATAGGAATTTGACACCTTTACAATCCAAGGAAAAACAAATATTTCTGGTTCAAACACGAACCTACACAGCTTAGAATGAGAAGCTGGTTACTCAAGAATAAAAATAATTTCAGAAAGACATTTCTGGTTGATCCTCACAATTGCAACAGAATATAATTGACAGCAGATGCATCGAAGTCTCTAGAAATATTGATCTTCAAAACAAAGCAGTTCTAAGTTGATCAAGTTGTAGTAGATATAGAGATATAGTTCACAACCTCAGCAGTAGTAGATCCAAAGTAGATATTCGATGTAGAACATGTGAATCTTCTATCGAGTTCCTTCTTCTTGAACAAAAAGAGATTTTACGCACCTGTTGAATCAGCAGATCAATCGTGAGTAGTTGTAATCTCTGTTTTCCACCTTTTTCAATAATAGATCGATCACACCATCATTTTTCAAGTGTTTCTGTGAGAGCATATATAATAAAGCATGTCTCCTTCACATTTAGATCCATAAAAGTCGCCTTCTGATTCGCTATATTCAAAAATTTTAATTTACAGAGAAGTCATAACATCTCTTAATACTCGGCATAAAAAGATTTTTTTTAATTCAATCTTAAATCCATTAATAAAACAGATTTGAATCAGTCAATGTCGTAATTTAAAAATGACTTTAAATCCGGCTTGAAATCCGCCCAGAAATCAGCTTACTGATCGTTGTACATAAAAACTGTCTGCCGAAAATTCCGACGCCAGACGTTAGGTTGATGACGTGGCCTCCAAACATAGGGTTAATAACATAGTCTCCAAACGTAGGGTTAACAACGTAAGGTTGATAACAAACGTAGGTTTGATCATCCATAATTTTACTTCAACATTCAAACGTACGGTAAAAGATCCATACTTTTACTTGATCCATAATTTTCCAAGAACGTATGGTTGTTTACAAAAGTAAGGTTGATGAACCATACTTTTGAGAAATAAACGTAACCTTTAGAATTTACGTACAGTTCTCCTTCCATACTTTGCTGATAACCAAAACGTAGGGTTCCTTCCTAACGTAAGGTTCTTTTTCAATACTTTGCTGAAAATGTATGGTTGTTTAACCATACTTTTCTCCTATCTCAAAAAGTATACATGCTTTTCATCCTTACGCTACATTTATCAATGTAGGGTATGAACAGTGACTCCAGAATGTGCTAGTACAGATTCCGCACTATATTAATCTACGTAAGATGTGAACAGTTGTTCCAGAACACGCTAAAACATATTCCGCGCTAAGTAATAAATTATCTTTATTTCAAGAATAAAAAAATTAATAACCTCATGAAAAATACTAAGTAAAATCATTAGAAAATAACTAAGGGTATTTGTGAGAATCAAAATTATCATAAAGAGATAGAGTATTATTTTTAATAATCTCCCCCTTTAAATAACATTAATACGCATTGTTGAAAACAATAATTTTCTCAACAGTTACTACTTCCACTATGGTCATTTTTTATTCTTTTATGCTACACTCTACCAATGATGGAAATTTTTCCTCACTATCATACCCTAGGCCCTCGCTACTAGTCGGTAGCCTCGAGCATTTGGGAAAATGTGCTTGAGTCAATGTGGCCAATCAGTTTGGCTATCAGTTTAGTGGTAAGTTGGGTCGGGGCATTAAAAAGTGGTATCAAAGGGGGTTTATTTTTTGATTTTTCATACTATTTAGAGCCTATAGATAAGGATAGGAAGGAATGAGTATTTGGTATTTAGATGTGCTCGGTAGTAGCTACCCTGTGTACAGAGAAAATCCAAATTGCCTAGAATTGACTTGTGCTTTCTAGATCTTGAGCTATTAGAGTTGATTTTATTTCACCATTGGGTGACACACTTGATTTATACTATTACTATTGATGAAATTGGGGCTCTATTTTGTTGTAACATGATGAGATGATGGTATTCCATCTCATACATCATATAGGAACTTGTTAGAATCATATTACATGCATTGTGTCATGCCATCTAGGATGCATTAGTTATAACATGCTTTTGTGATAGATTATGAAATAACTATTCCTAATGTTGTGATAGAATTATTGGTATGTGTCATGGTTTGGATGTAATGGACGACAAACATTGGTTCCTGTGGTGTACGGGCCCTCTTGGACCGGAATTTGGTGGATCCTGACACAACTTTTTATCATTAAATGTATTATGATATGTTTTTTTTGGGTTCTCAACATTGATTTTTGGGGATTATGGGCCCCCAAAGATCGAAATTTCCCATCCTGCTGGTTGGGTTTTCTAAAGAAAAAGGTTTTTTTGAGAAATCTAGAGTTTCTGTCTTGAAAAACTCAATACACATGGTGTGTAGTCTAGACTAACAAGCCGTGTGTTCTTTCTGTTTGGGGAATAATGTGTTCTATATTTTATGAATAACACACAGTTTATCAAGTATATACACCGTATAATCATTGAACATGTATCCTGCCATGTGAGGACGGATCATGGGGTTTCGGGAAACGAGTAGGACACTCCGTGTAAAGTGAGTACACACTCTATAGAAGTCTACTGTGTGTCCATCCGTGTGACTAATGACACGTGTGGATGATAATTTTGATGTACATGCCGTGTTAAGGGTGAACATGATTTGTAGTCCTACTCTAATAGAACCGTGTAGTTCAATCCATGTAGAAGTCTATGGGAAGGAAGGGAAATCCAAGTACACACTGTGTCTCCTGGGAAAAATGTCGTGTAAATGGGGTGTTACATGACCATGTTGGGTAGAAGTACACGCCCATGTAGAGGCCTTAGAGGCCACACAATGTAAGGGTTAATACAAGCCATGTACTCTTATTTTGAAAACTATGAGTGTTTTACTTCTCTGTCCAGTTTCACACTTCTGAGTAACAGTTTCTTTTTTGTTTAGTCGATACTAAGGCGTGGGTGATGGAATTTTTAGAGTCATGCCGCAGTGATGACCATGACCTATATGCCAGGAGAGAGGCGATGAGCATATTGCAGAAATGGGGGGCCATAGGCTACAGATGGTTCGTCCAATTATGCCAGCTGCAGCACCAGCCGTTACACCAGACGTAGGTGCAGATGCACAGATCCGTGAAGGTTTTTTGAGGTTCATGAAGACATTCTAGGGAGCACAGCAGGCTGACACATCTATGGCAGAGCTGACGGTTATATTCCAACAGCATCATCCGCCAACATTTTTAGGGGATGACAGACCACAAGCTATATAATAATGTCTAGAATTAGTGCTGACTATCTTGGGGAATCTTGAGATGCCTCCTGATAGGTGGGTCAAGCTCACAACTTATATGCTATGAGATTCCTCCATGAGGTGGTGGGATGTTATCACCTAGAAAGAGCACCATCAGGACATGGCATGGGAAGAATTCCAGACAATCATCTACAACTACATCCTTCCTGAGACACACAGGGCCAATCAACCTAGGGATTTCATGATTCTAGAGCAAGGTAATATGTTAGTGATAGACTATTATTCATGCTTTACAGATATTCAACTATTAACACTAGTTTTGATGGGCGACGAGCCGTTGAGAGCTATGTTATTTGAGTATTTTCTTCAGTATGACATCTGATCTTAGGTGAATGTTTTTAGGTTTCCTTATGTACATTTCATTGTGAATCAGGTGATGATAACCGAGAACAATCTACAAGAACCTGGGGAAGCGATCCTAGTTAGTTTGGGACTGAGATCTTATATTGTCTCGACCAGAGGCAAGAATTGTCATATAAAGCTTTCTCACGGGGATACGAGTATACAGAACATATCTTTCGGTAGCCAGGTGAGGTGATATTATTCCAGAAATAATGGGAATACTAAAGCACAGATCCCAAATGACCCAATTGAGTTTCAATCTTATAGAATGAAGGGATATCTACATCTATTCGATAAGTTGTTTCCACTAGTTGATAGTGAGAGATGTTTTGTACAGACTCCACATATAGGCACATGGTTAGTAGCATGTCACCAGTCAGGAAACTGGAATATGACGGGGAGAGTAGGACAAGGTGATGGGTGTGGTCATTATAGCCAGACACCAGGATCATAGAAATAGTAGATAAGTCAACTCAGGGTAGCCAGGCTGTGTCATAGGGTCGTGGTATAGGTCAGACATATGCAGTGCAACAGACCCAACAAGAGCAGGATCTTAGACCTTCTACTGTTAGAGGTACTATTCTAGTCGCCTCTATTTTATCTTCTTCACTTTTTTATACTGTTGAAACACATATTTCCATATCTGTTGTCGATGTGGAAAGCCTCGATCTCTGTGTTTCTTCAAATTTTGAAGTTATGATTCTAGAAACTTCATTAGAGATTAGAATGGCAGGTGTGCATCAGTACAAGCAGTTCCCCCTTGAGATCGGTGGGTGTCACTTTCTATGGAACCTCAGTGTCTTAGAGATGATGTGATTTGATTTCATTCTCAGAATGGACTGTTTGGTTTCCACTGGATCCTTTGTTGAATAATATCAATGCAGGGTGAGTTTTACCTCATCAGAAGGTTTGTATTTTCCATACAAGGGAGAATGAGATGTTTTGGTGGGCCGAGATGTTCTCAAGCATCATGGACTGGGTGGGATGACAAGCTAGATTATGAGTTTATAACTAGATGATTTGGGAAAATTTCTAGAATATTTTTCCTCCAGTAATTGATCATTATAGGGAAATTTTATTAGAAAATTTCTCATCCATACCTTCAGTTAGAGAGGTGGAGTTCACTTTTTAGTTAGTTCTTGGATTTTCACCAATATCTATTCCTCCATAAAGGATGGCTACGACGAAGTTACAAGAGATCAAAAGGCAGTTGGATGATATGGAAGCTAAGGGTTTTTTCTGACCTAGTACTCATCCTTGGGTTTCACTAGTCCTTTTTGTGAAAAAGGTAGCCATCACTTTGATCGTACCATGATTCACTGTTTTATTCCACCCTTACCCCATTGTTTTAAACTAGTTTGGTAATGAGTATTCCAAATATAATAATAAATTGAACATTATGTTTGAATCAATTAATTAATGTTAACTAATATTATAATGATAAATGTTACGTGTTTTTATTATTTCAATGCAGGAGGAGATGATTTGGAGGACCCTTGATGAAGTGGAAGAAAAATGGGCCAAAATTGCATGGATCCATGAAGGAATGTCCACTGTTGTGATTGTATAGAAAATTACTTGCATCCAAATGGGCTCATACATTTTTTACTTGTACAAAATATAATGGGATATAAATCTTATAAAAGAAGCCAAGACCAATTCGGCAGTCAAGGGGCCCAACCGAGCTGATCTGTCCAAGGAATCAAATATTTACAAAGTCAAATGTGGTGTTCTGTAATATGTCTATATATCTAGATCCACTTGTCCAATTAATGCAAAAAATTTGGTGGAGATAGTCAGGAAGTGGGGATACAACTTTCCAGATTTTTCAAAAGTGGGATTCAGGTGTATATTGGTCGAAACACATGGTACAATTGGATTGAAGAAATCTGTGTGCCTAAAACCACCTTCAATGATTCCTATAAAATGGCACCTTGGGATCCCCATTTGGGAGTTCGGATAGGAGGCAAGGTGCTACCATTTTGGATTCTCCAATTAGTCTTCTGAATATCCCTTGAGTTTCTGGAGGCTATGGGATGTTCTACCCCAACATCTTTCTCTTCCACCTCTCCCATGGGTTTCTAAACCCCTTGTGATCACCCGGGGAGGAATGTGATGTAATCCTGAGCTTCATTTTTGTATTATATTGAGTGATATTTTTAATTACATGTTGTATGTTGTTTTTATTCATCATATATTTTAATTTTATTATGTTATGTACTGGTATGTCATGCTCAACTCATATGATCATGTTTGGGGGTACCCATTCATGTGATGTTTCACACACCATTCACCACATCCTTATCCCCATTTCTATTTCGGTGTTTGTGTGGTTCATATTGGAAAATTGAAATCACATAAGCACTATCAAGGACATGTAAATTTATGTCACGGTATCAAAAAGAAATAACATTCAAACCTAGATAGCGCATTGATTTCTTCGTGATTTTCCTTGGTGAGTTTCAGTTATGAAGTCAAACACAAATCACCCAATCATCAACGGTGTCCGGTGAATCATTGTGTGTTTTCGACTGAACCCTAGGAGGTATCCTAGTATAAACTCAATAACATTCTGGTTCTAGGTGTTACAAACTAGGGATTAAAAGATCATAACCCTATATCATGAAGCGATGAAGGATAAACATCATGAGAGTACCCCGAGTTGATCACGCTTAATTAATTTTGTTAATCTCTACATTGTTTTATCTCTTTAATTTTATATTTTCATCTTTAATAATCAAAACCCAATGTTTTAAAAAACCTCATTCACCTTATAATTTTTATAATCAAAGCCCACTTTTTAAATTAATGATCTAAGGCTCTGTCGAGAGATGACCTAGGGTTGCTGATATACTGTAGAAATTCTAGTCAAAATTAAACAACTAATTTGACGCGCTCGACAATGCGATCAAATTTTGGCACCGTTTCCAGGGTTCCAATATCATTTTATTTATTTATTTCATTTTATTTTTTTATTTTACTTATTTATTAGTACTCCTTTCAATATCCCACCCCCATTTTATTTTTTTGTTTTGGGTTTTTATCTTCACTTTTGGCTGTTTTTTTGTGTACTTTCTCTCTCTCTCTCTCATTATCCATCTCTATCTATAATTCTAAATTATAACATTATATTCCATTTTCACCCTTCATAAGTTATTTTATCCATATAAAAAACAAACTTCACATCTTATTTGCATGACCCAATCTGCTAAAGAAACACTACTTGAATTTGACCCTGAAATTGAAAAGTCACTTCACACTCAAATCAAGTCATATAGAGAAGGTCAATCAAGTAACATTGAGGAAACCCTTTTGGAACCTTAGGTGGTCTTAAAACAATACAAAATTGAACCCAATCAAACCCAAGAAAACATGGATGCAAATAATTGAACTTTAAAAGAACTGACCACCCCTGATCTGGAGTACCAACCTACAGCTGGTGGTTCCCTATATGATAAAAATCCTTCCGCCACTCGTGACTTAATAAACAACATGGCTTACAATGCACAACAATTTGGAACAAATCAATTTAAACAACTTAAGGAGTTTATGAAATAAGTCATTAAGACATAGAACAAAAGGTAGATAATAAAATTGATGAGATGAATACCCTTCAAAGGCAATTATCTCAAGCACAAGGTAACTCACACTCTACTTCTATTCCATTACATTGTGGTATTTGTTCTGATAACACTCATTTTTTGACCAGTTCCCACACCTTCAGGATTCATCTGAGTCTTGTGCAGCAGTATTCGCAGGGCGTCCTTTTCAGCAAGCACTGTCATTCAAGGAAGATCAATTCAGGCCAAATCCAAACCCAGGGTGGCAAGAAAAACCACAGTACCGACAAGGAGGAAACTCAAGCTACCCCAAGCAGAATTGGTATCAACAAGGCCAGGGTATGAAACCATCTTATCCATCAACATCTCAAAAAAATCCTCCTCCTCCCAAATATGAACCTAGCCTTCAGGATATGGTTATGAAAATGGCATCCTAGTACCTCCAGTTCCAAAAAACCACACAATCGTCAATTCAAGACATACGAACTCAAGTGGGACAATTGGAGAACACCATCGGTGAGCTTATGATGCCAGGGCCTGGACAACTACCATCCCAACCCATTCCCAATCCGAATGAAAAAGGTAATGTATTAGAAATTACACTTTATAGTGGTAAATAAGTTTCTCTTTCTACTGATTTGATGAAACATGTATGTCCCCCTCCTAAAAACACTCCTTCCCAACACTAAAAAATTTCATATAATAAAAAAAATAAAAATGGAAATCAAATTATCATTGATGATTCAAATGAACAATCCATTACTCTTTCTTTCCCACAAAGACTCTCTAAATATAAGAAATATTTTGATAATGATATTGATAATGAGATAATGGATACATTTAAAAATGTTCCAATTAATATTCCATTATTGTATGCAGTCAAGAAAATTCTTCGTTATGCCAAATTTCTTAAATAAGTTTTCACCCATAGACAAAGGCTGAAGGGGAATGAGAGATTAAACATGGGTAAGAATGTCTCAACCTTAATTCAACCAGTAATTCAAACCAAATTCAGGGATCCGAGCACATTCACGATACCGTGTACCATAGGGGAGACCTTATTTTATGATTCTATACTAGATTTAGGTGCTTACATTAATGTTATGCCTTACTCCGTGTATACATATCTAGAGGTTGGAGAGCTTCAACCAACAGGCATTGTCATGAAACATTCCAACCAGAGTACAACGCATGCAGAAGGAGTGATTGAGGATGTCCTTCTCAGAGTGAAAAATCTCATCTTCCCCACTGATTTCTACATTCTTGAGATGGAAGATACCTGAACCCGAGGACACACTACTCTCGTACATGGGAGTCCATTCCTCAAAACAGTAAATATGATCATCAACGTTCACAATGGTATGTTGTACATGGAATTCGGAGGAGAAAAGGTAAGTTTTAACATCCTTGAGGCTATGAAACACCCTGTTGAAGAGAACTCCACTCCTACTGTCTATTCGATGGAAGTGCTCTCAAATGATGCACACACACAAAATTCTCTCCTCAACCCAAACTCTGATTCATTTTTTTTCTTCACCCTTGGATGAATTGAGTTTTGATTCATCTTTTCAGTGTTGTGTGGGTTATGAAAAGTGTAAATTTTGTGCTTTAATTAATGAGTGTGTTCATTCTGAGGTACCCATGACCGTCGATGATTCTGCAAATCTCATTTCTATAGATTCTCTATCTTAAGAGAATAAACATGAGTAGATAGACATTTTAATGGACCTCACTCCCCCTAAATCCCCTCCCTCAATCCAAAAAACACCAGTGTTGGAAATTAAACAACTTCCTTGTAATTTAAAATATGCATATCTTGAGGGTATTGACCAATTGCCTGTCATTATTTCCATTAACCTCTCTACACAATAGGAATTGAAACTGCTCAAACTTTTTAGAGAGTGTAAAAGGGAAATAGGATGGACATTGGCAGATATTCCCAGGATTATCCCATCTATTTTTATGCACCATATACTTTTGGATGATGAGGATAATCCCGTAAGACAATCTTCATGCCGGTTGAATCCCACTCTATTTGAAGTGGTAAAATTGGATGTGAGTAAATTACTTTCTATGGGGATCAATTATCCTATATCTGATAGTAAATGGGTTAACCCAATGCAAATTGTGCCTAAAAATCATAAAAATAGTTGTTTCAAATGAAAGGAATGAATTGGTTCCAACACGTGAGCAAAATAGCAGGCGAGTTTGTATTGACTACCATCGACTGAATCAAGCCACGCGGAAGGACCACTTTCCATTACCATTCATTGACCAAATATTAGATCGATTGGATGGAAATTCCCATTATTGTCTCCTTGATATCTATTCAGGTTATTTCCAAATCCATATAGCCCATGAGGACCAAGAAAAGACAAAATTTACCTGTCCATTCGGCACATTTGCATACAGAATGATTCCATTCGGTCTATGTAATGCTCCTGGTACTTTTTCAGTGATGTATGTTGAGTATTTTTTTGAGTACCTTGAGAGTTTTTTGATAGTATTTATGGATTATTTCATGGTATATGGATATTCATTTGATGATTGTTTGGAACACCTAGGTTCTGTCCTCCATCGCTGCAATGAAAAAGATCTTGTTTTAAATTAAGAGAAATGCCATTCTACGGTTGAGCGGGGGATATATCTTGGGAATGTAATTTCAAATTTGGGAATTTAAGTTGATAAATACAAAATTGAATTAGTTTCAACACTTCCATATCCAAAATGTGTTCGTGAGGTGCGATCTTTCTTGGGTCATGCTGGTTTTTACCGCCAATTCATTAAAGACTATAGTAAGATTGCAATTCCACTATCCCGGTTATTGAAAAAAGATTCTGAGTTTGTGTTTGATAAAAATTGTGAGGATACATTAAATTCACTAAAAGAGTCTCACATCACCTCCCATCATCCAACCCCCAAGGTGGGATCTCCCCTTCGAGCTTATGTGTGATGACTCTAACTTTGCAGTTGGGGCAGTTTTATCACAAAGGGTTGAGAAGGCTCCTCATGTCATTGCGTATCCCTCAAGTACCCTTGACCCTACCCAGGAAAACTACACAACCAATGAAAAAGAACTTTTTTCTACTGTATTTGCCTTGGAATTTTTTTTTCATATCTTATCAGGTAAAAAATCATCGTCTTCTCTAATCATGCTGCCCTTCGTTTCCTCCTAAAGAAACCCGAAGCCAAGCCCCACCTCATTCGGTGGATACTCCTCCTCCAAGAGTTTGACATTGAGATTAGAGATAAGAGAGGAGTGGAGAATGTGGTAGCTGAACACATTAGTAGGATTTCTCCCCAATTGGACCATCATGTTGACTCACCCATACCCACTGGAGAATTCTTCCCTCATGAGATCCTTTTTGATGTTGTGGACCTTACCCCCAGGTATGCGGACATTGTGAATTTTCTAGAAACATCTAGGGTCCCCACTTATTTCAGAATTTGAAAATCCAAGAGACTTAAGCATGATTCTGGTTGGTACATTTGGGATGAACCATACTTGTGGAGAATTTGTAGTGACCAAGTAGTTCATTGGTGTGTCCTTGACCATGAGTTCACCTCTGTTTTGACCTTCTGCCACACTTTGGCCTATGGGGGCCACTTCAGCTCTCAACGTACAGTTAGAAAGGTCCTTGACTCAGGACTTTATTGGCCAACTTTTATATAGTGATGACCATAGATTTTTCATGTCATGCAGTCGTTGTCAATTCATAGGGAATATCTCTCTGTGGAATGAAATTCCCCAACAGCCCATGTTATTTTGTGAGATCTTCGATGCATGAGGCATTGACTTCATGGGGCCTCTTAAAATTTCATTTGGATTTGTGTACATCTTATTGGAAGTTGAATATGTGTCTTAATGTGTGGAAGAAAAGACCACCATGATCGATGACTCTCGAGTGGTTGTTGATTTTGTGAGGTCCCAAATTTTTTCTAGGGTTGGTTTACCTAGATTCATCATTAGTGATTAGGGTTCACATTTTTGCAATTGCAACATAAAAAATTTTCTTCGTAAGTATAAGGTTTTTCATAAATTCTCTACAGCATATATCTCCCAAACTAATAGACAAGAAGAAATATCAAATCGGGAAGTTAAGAGAATATTGGAAAAAACAGTACAACACAATAGGAAATATTAGAGTTTACGCTTAGATGATGCACATTGGGCATACTGTATAGCTTTTAAAACCCCAATCGAAATTTAACTATATAGAATTGTGTTTGGAAAGGGTTGTCACCTCCCAGTTGAGATAGAACACCGTTCATATTAGGCTATTAAACAATTTAATATGAACCATTCAGATGTAGGTGAGCAAAGAAAGGTGCAGATTCAACAGTTGGAAGAAATTCGACATGATTCATATTGGAACTCCTAGATTTATAAAGAGAAGACAAAGGATATTCATGATATCACGATTCACCAGCGGAAGTTCCATATTGTCGATAAGGTCCCCATGTACAATTCCAGGCTTAAGCTCGACCTAGGTAATCTTCGTTCCCAATGGCCCAGTATTTATACTATTACTAATGTTTACCCTTTTGGTGCAATACAGATTTTGCATGACCAGATTGGAAAAATTCTTACCATCAATGGGCAATGACTTAAACACTTCTATGAAGATTTTCCGAATAATCTGATGGAGGTAATCCACCTTATCGACGCATCATACCAATAAAACACACCAGGTTTTATTCTTCATTCTCACATTCTCAATTATTTCAGTGAGTACACTGCACATTCTAGGTTAGAGGGGTGGATACATTCCTGGGTTAGTTAGGAATTTTCATGATTTTCTCTTTTCTTCTATTTTTGGCCTTATTTATGGTATTTTCATTTTTCCTCATCAATAATTTCGATGTTCCATGATTTGGTGACCATAAAGGGGGGAATGTAAAAATACCATAATGAAGGATAAAAAGAATATTTGTATGAATTTAATATCAGGGAATGATTTTCATTTTTTGTGAATTGGTTTTCTATCAATGATATAAATCGCCATATCTATGTGAAACCTTCTAGATGATTTATTCCCCTTGTGTGAGTAGTTTTTAGGAAAACTGTGTGACTAATATCTCCACAAATTTTTTCACCAAACCAACAAGTGTGAATATTTCTTACTTAATAAAAAATAAATACATGTTAGGTTAATATTTTTCAGCTTTAAATGATATTTTCATACGTTTGTTCTTTATCCAATCTATTTCATTACTATACCAGATTGAACTATGCGTGTGTACCTAATATTCAACTGTTGTACGCCCTAAAAAATGGTTGTGTCTTGGGTAGGTCAAAAACCACTCCTCCTCAACCTTTTATTTTTTTATAACTATTTCAATTAGTGTCGTGAGGAGATCAAACAAGGATTGAGAGATGAAGGTGAGATTTCTTCCAAATGCAACTTCTAAAAAAAATAAATGAATGAGGAGAGTGATGAAATGTGCTAAATATGGGGATATCTAGGTCAAGAGCTTATGGTTTGATTTTTTGGAATGCTTAAGTGAGTGGGTCTTGAAATATGATTGCAAAGGATGTAGGGTAGGTTCGGTGGACAAAATCATTTAAGCTGAAAAATGATAAAATAACATATATTTATTAGATAACAAGTGGAAAGAATAGCATGGAATGGTTGTCACACACACACATGAAGAGTTAGTGTCATGGTTGACTTATGAATTCCATGCTCAATTTGGTATAATGAATCTTTTTTAATTTCACTATGATATGATTTATGAGACATCTTTTCCTATTTTCACTAGGAAGAACTCATTGGTGTGGTCCGTGCATTGAACACATTAATTTAATTAAAATTTACTCAAATGTTAAATCTTCATGATTTTGGATATATATATATGCATCATTTTATTTGGATTTGTGACTTTGACTAGGAGTTTAAATATTTAGGTGTGGGGGTGTGATCGTACCACGATTCACTGTTTTATTTCACCCTTACACCGTTGTTTTGAACAAGTTTTGTAATGAATATTCCAAATATAATAATAAATTTTACTATATGTTTGAATCAATTAATTAATTTTAATCAACATTATAATGGGAAATGTTACTTGTTTTAATTAGTTCAATGTAGGAGGATATGATTTGGAGGACCCTTGATGAAGTGGACGAAAAATGGGCCAAAATTGCATGGATCCATGAAGACCTGTCCACTTTTGTGCTTGTATACAAATTTCTTGCATCCAAATGGGCTCATATTTTTTTTACTGGTAAAAAATATAATGGGATAAAACTCTTATGAAGGAATTCAAGTCCAATTCGGCAGTCAAGGGGCCCAACCGAACTGATCTGTCCATGGACTCAAATCTGTACAAAGTCAAATGCGGTGTTCTATAATCTGTCCATATCACTAGATCAACTTGTCCAAATTATGCCAAATTTCTGGTGGAGATATTTATGAAGCAGGGATACAACTTTTTAGTTTAGGAAAAAGTGTGATTTGGGGTTCTATTGGTCGAAACACGTTCAACAAGTGTATTAAAGAAATCTTTGTGCCTAAAACCACCTTCCAATTTTCTTATAAAATGGCACCTTGGGCTTCACATTTGGGAGTTCTGAGAGGAGTAAAGATGCTACCATTTTAGATTCCCCAAGGTGTATTCTCAACATCCCTTGAAGTTATGGAGGCTATGGGTTGTTCTACCCCAACATCTTTCTCTTCCTCCTCTCCCATGGGTTTCTAAACACCTTGTGATCACCCGAGGAGGAACGTGATGTAATCTCGAGCTTCATTTTTTTTATTATATTGAATGTTCTTTTTAATTCCACGTTGTATGTTGTTTTTATTCATCAACTATTTTAATTTTATTGATTTATGTATTGATATGTCATGCTCAACTCATATGATCATTTTTCGGGGTACCCATTCATGTGATGTTTCACACACCGTTCACCACTTCCTTTTCCCCCTTTCAATTGTGGTGTTTGTGTGGTTCATATTTGTCAATTGAACTCACAAAAGCACTGTCAAGGCCATGTAAATTTATGTCATGGTATCACAAAGAAATAACATACAAACCTGGAGAGAGCATCGAGTTCTTTTTGTGTTGCCTTGGTGAGTTTCAGTTATGAAGTCAAACACAAATCACCCAATCATCGGTGGTGTCCTGTGAATCATTGTCTGTTTTCGACTGAACCCTAAGAGTTATCCCAGTATAAACTCAATAAAAGTCTATTTCTAGGTGTTACGAACTAGGGATTAAAATATCATAACCCTATATCATGAAGCGATGAAGAATAAAAATAATGAGAGTACCCCGGGTTGATCATGCTTAATTAATTCTGTTAATATATACATTGTTTTATCGCTTTCATTTTATATTTTCTTCTTTAATCATCAAAACCCCAAGTTTTACAAAACCTGATTCACCTTCTATTTTCATAATCAAAACACTCTTTTTAAAATAATGATCTATGGATCCGTCGAGAGACGACCTACAGTTGCTGCTATACTACATAAATTCTAGTCAAAATTAAACAACTAATTTGATGCACCCGACAAAGCGATCACACTATTAGGATATGCGTAGACTATCGAAAACTGAACCAGTTGATGGTTAAATATTGATACCCCTAACCACTAAATTATTACTTGTTTGATCGGATTCAAAGAGCCCGAGTGTTCTTGAATATTTACTTGTGGTCAAGATATCAACAGGTATGTGTTCCACCTGTATACATACCTCATACATCCTTTCATTTCATGTATAGTCTCTATGAGTACATGGTTATGTTTTTTGGTCTCAGAAACGCACCAAAAGTTTTCATGGCGCTGATGAATCGAGAGTTCCATCCTTACCTAGATTCCATTATGGTGGTTTTGTGGATGATATCTTGGTGTATTCACAAAATCGACAAAACCATTCCAAACACCTTGAGATCATTTTGAATACCCTGAGAGAGAATCAGTTGTATGATAAGCTCACAAAATTCCACTTCTAAATGGATCAGATTCACTTCAAAGGTCACGTCATCTTAGAGACTGGAGTTTCAGTGGGTCCAAAAAAGGTGAGAGAAGTAGTTACCTAAGAGAAGCCCAAGAACTTTTTTGAGGTGTGGAGTTTCTTGGGGATAACTGGTTACTATAGGCATTTTATATGGGAATTTTCATGCTTATCATCACTGATGAAAGTCTTGACTAATAATGGTGTGATGTTTTAGTGGTCAGGTTCTTGTGATGTAGCCTTTCAGAAGTTGAAGAGGTATTTGACTTCAGCACCGATACTGATATTTCTAGAGCCAGTAAAAATTTACATTCTGTACTATGATGCATTAGGTATTTAGTTAGTAATAGTGCCTAAGCATGGAGATTGAGTAGTTGTGTATGGGTCTTGATAGTTGAGGCCACATGAAATAAATTACCCAGCACATGATCTCAAGTTTGCTACATTTGTCCATGCTTTGTGTTGTTGGATACATTATTTTTTGGGAGTAGATTTTGTGGTGTAAAAAGACCGAAAAATTCTCAAATACATCTTTACTCATTGTCATTTGAATCTGAGATAGTGACAGAGGGTAGAATACCTTCAGCCATTGGACTTTGAGCTTGCCTATACACCTAGTAAAGGCAATGCAATGGCTAATGCACTGAGCAAGGGGGATCAGATAGGGACAATAAAAGAGGCCATTGGTGAGTGGCAGCTTGTGGACTTTCTCATTGAGATGAATTTAGAAGTTCTTGATAGTCAAGGGAAAATAATCTTTCATATTTTCTAGTTACCTCTACCCTTCTGGACAATGTAATAATGAGGTTCCTATTATATTCTGGAGACCTAGTCCTTGAGGAGAGTGTGGAAGGTGAGGACCCTCCTCCTGGATGGACGACAGGCGATGATAAAGTTCTATATATCTATGGATATGTGTGGGATCCATGGGATATACACAAGGATTTGATGCATGAGTTTCACGCATCAGCTTGAGAAATGCATCCCGGAGTCGAAAAGATGTACCACAACTTGCGCTATCAGTACTGGTGTCTATGTATGAAGCGAGAATTAGCTTTTTAGGTTACGAGGTGTTCAACCTGTCAGCAAGTGAAGGAAGAACATCAGCAACAGACTGTACGTTAATAGTATCTACCCATTCCTGAGTGGAAATGGTATGATGTCATGATGGATTTCGAGAAGGGATTATTGAGGTCGCCTAGAGGCAACAATGCTGTTTGGGTCATAGATGATAAGGTTACAATGATCGCTCACTTTTTTATGATTAAGGTGACCTTTAGTGTAGATGAGCTCAGAAATCTGTATATTCGAGAGGTGGTATGACTTCATGGGGTCGTTCCTTATATCATTTCAGATAGGGATGCCCACTTTACATCTTGTTTTAGGTAGAGTTTACAGAGGGTGCTCGGTACACAGGTGATTTTGAGCCCCACATACCACCCTCGGACTGATGGCCAATCAGTGCATATGATACATATTCTAGAGGACATGTTTCATGCATGTTTCCTAGATTTTGGGGTTTTTTTTGAGAGACATGTAACCCTAGTCGAGATTGAATATAATAATAGCTTGTAGGATACTATTCTGATGACGTCATATGAGGCCTTGTACGGCAGACCATACCGATCAATCCTGTGTTGGATGGAGGCAAGAAAGGTAGCTATACTGGGACCTCGTTTGGTCTAGGATACTATTGAGTAGGTTCACATGATTCAGAGAAGGATATACACTGTGAAATCTTTGCAGAAATCAAATGTATATTGCTGTAGATGAACCATGGAATTTGATGTCGAGGATTAAGTTTTTCTATGTGTTGCACTAAGATTGGCATATAAGAGGATCATGAGATAGGGTAAGCTCTCACCATGTTATGTCAGACCAATTGAGATTTTGGAATGATTCAATTCGGTTTCCTATTGGTTATAGTTTCTTTAGAGGTACCAAGCCATGCACGACATCTACCACGTATCTCAGCAGCGCCGCTATCACTGAGACTCGTCTCACATTTTTCAGCCCAAGGAGTTTGAGCTTTATGTTGATACATCATTTGAGGGGCTTTTGATTCATATAATTTATTGAAGATAAAAACTTATATGAGGTCGGTCAGTTCATATTGTATGGGTGTTATGGTAGCACGACCAAGTATAGGATGAGACTTGGGGGAGGGAGGTTGACGTACGTGCTCAGTGGCCGGAGTTATTCTCAGATATTCCTTCACCAACCATGGATGGGAAATTCTTGTACGAATTTCTTTAAGGGGGGAAGTTTTTATGAACCTGGTTCTTCTTATAAGGTATGAGTTTTTTTCCTTTTAGTTGATTTTGAGAAAATAAGGAAAACTAGAAAAATGATATGTTTTAATAGAACACGCCATGTAACCACATGTACATGTCATGCATTGTGGCTGTGTAGGATGGGGAGGCATGATCTGTGCTTTTGTTGGCAAGGGACATAAGAAAAATATACTACACAATGTGTACTTCCTAGTATATTCCATGTAGTCATGTTGGAAAGGTCGGTGTCGGATGTGTAATGTAAGTCGACAAACTTGTGAACTGAAAAATGATATACACATCGTGTATACAAGATTACACACTGTGTACTCATAAAATTAGGATTAAAATGGGAAGTAACCTCATTTTCATTTCTTCTAGATATAAGAGCCTCCGGGTGAAGAACAAGGAGCCACAAGATCATTTCCATCTCCTGTTTCATCGTCCGAAACCCAATTCAAGTGTCGTCAGTCATGTTAGAACCCAATCGGTAGAATATTTCTTCTTCTAGATTCATTCTAGGTGTTTTTGTCTCTCGAAAGAGTTATTTAAGGTTGAATTACTTATCTCTTTTCTTAAATCTTCTCTATTCTTGGATGATTCAAGGGTTGGAATTGGTTTATATCTGTTATACGACATCGAGGTAGGTGGTATTCTGCCCTTCGTTAAATTTTGAGTTGATTATATGTTTCAAATTGGTATGAGACCATTTTTGGGAATTTTTTTCTCTATAATTGAAACCTATTTATTCCTAATGATATTAAAGAATTTGGTTATATGAAATTGAATCATGATATTTTTGATTGTTTGATTTTGGGACACCCCATGGTTGTGTTTCCCATGGTTTTCTAGTTGGCATGGATGCTTTTACGGCTAGTGAATGTTTCCCCCTTTTTGGTTTGATTATAATATGCTGAAATGCTGATACACTAGGCTTGTACCTGATGATAATATGGTGAAATTATGATAAAACGAGCTTGTACCTAATTATAATATGCTGCAATGCTGATACACTGGGCTTGTACCTAATTATAATATGCTGAAATTCTAACAAACCGGGCTTTTACCTAACTATAATATGCTAAAATGCAGATACACCAGGATTATACCTGAATATAAAATGATTAAATGATGATAAACTATGCTTTCCCTTGATTATAATATACTGAAATGCTTATACATAAGGATTGGACCTAAGATATATTGAACAGGAATGAATGATGACACATCTTCTAAGCTAAATAACAAGCTTAGAAACGGTCTGTACATCTTTTCATAGATAACCTACTGAGGTATCTGGTGTAGTTTCATTATATAAGAGATTTAAAGGCTTTAGCTGAATCCTGAGACTTATATAATTCATTGAATGTGAATTGATAAAAGAACATAAAATGAATGTAAATGAATGAAAGTATGTATAGGATTAGTTAGTTTTTATTACTTTCTATTTTACTAAATTTCACTATTATACACTATGGTTTCATATACTCACTTATAGATTGGCACCAACCTTTGGTGTTTTCCTACATGGATTTTTTTCTCACAGCCTATTTGTGTCTTTTATTTTGTCCCAAACAGACTATATTGCCACAGGTGTTGATAGGGGAAAAAATCCCTACATAGGTACTTGACTGCTGCTTAGGAGCAGGAGAGAATGAGACCAAGCCTTGGCTTGCAATGCTACTGAGCTTCATTTTTTTACTATACAATGGTATTGTATTGTACTTTATTATAGTGTATCTATTTTTCCCTTTTCATAGAACGTGTGACAAGATACATCATTTGTTTTTATATACCATCTAGCTATCTTGACCTTCAGTCTTTAGTTTTTTACTCCAGTTGCATGTTTTTTAGTGATTCATCAATTGTTATTCGTTATTCTGTTGTGCTACACTTTACAACTGATGTCATAGTTTCCCCACTATCACACCCTAGGCCCTCGCTTCTAGTTGGAAACCTCTGGCGTCTTGGGAAATGTACTTGAGGCTAGCTGGCCAACTAGTCTATCTATCAGTTTAGTGGTAAGCTAGGTCAGGAAGTTACAGGTAGTATTTAGGGAAACAATTATAAAAATATTGTTGTTCTTTTCTATGAATATTCTTTATTTGAGTTTTTTATCTCCCATTTTAGAGTTTTATGTTATTATGGAAATGGATTAGATTAATATTTATCGTGGTATAATATATTATAGGTATGAAGAGGATGTTTTCTAATTTAGTTTCAATTTATATACATCAATGAATCCATACCCTTGAAAACAAATCATGAAGTTAATAATCAAGTAAATATTGAATTAAAATTTATCAATAATATGTTTTCAATAAGTATAAATCTATTCAAATTATTTAATTTTCAATAGTAAATAAATAATTTCATGTATTTTCTGATAAATTTAATCGTGTTATACCTGCCGAGAAGATTGAATATATAATCGAATTATTTGTCATTAATAATCAAATATCTATATAACCTCATCAAATGTATCAAGTAGAACATTTGGAATTGAAAAATTATTTATAATAATTTATTGTTAAAGGATTTATTAATAAAATCTGTTCACTATGGGATGATACTTTTAAAAAAATCATGATGGTTCTCTAAGGACAATCATTGATTATAGATCATTGAACAACATTAGTGTAAATAAAAAGTATCTATTTCCTCATTAAAATTACTTGTTTGATCATCTACCAAAATCACATTATTTTTTGAATTCTGAAATATGGGTCGAGTATCAATATTTGAAGGTGAGGGAGGATAAAATTACAATGAAAACATTTCAAATAAGGTATGGAAATTATGAGTTTGTGCCCATTCCCTTTGAATATAAAAATGCTCTGATTTTATTTTTGGATGTTATGAATAGAGTATTACATGAGTGTTGGGATAAATTCTTAGTTGGTTTTATTGATGGAATTATGAAATATTATAAAATTTAGATGATAATGATATAAATTTAAGGGTTTTTATAAAAACCTTAAAAGAAAATATATTATATGTAAAATTTAGTAAATTTGATTTATTATAGAAAAATAATTCATTCCTTAGAAATATTATAAATAAATATGGAATAAAAATACATACAAATCAATATAATATAGTTAATCAGTAGAAAAAAACAAAAAATGTCACAGAAATTCATAGTTTTCTAGGATTAGTGGTTTACTACCATCAATTTATTGAATGTTTTTCCAAATTAACTATCCCATTAGCTATAATAACTTGAAAAATATTTTAATTTATCTTGAAAAAATAATGTGATTAATATATCAATTAATTTTAAATAATACAATTGAATTTACACCTAAAATCTTAAAATGGTTATTTATTTATACAAAAATGATGTTTCTTTGAAGGAACTCGGGTTTTTAATATAGAATGGTATGGTTTGTTATTATATATCATGACAATTTAATCATCATTAGATAAATTTTACTACACATGTCATTGAATAGGATGGTGTACTAAATGGTTTAAAAATTGTTACAATTCATTTATATGAAGTTAAATGAGACATATATACTGATAATAAAGGTTAATTGTATATATTCACTCAAAAAGTGTTGAACACGAGTCATAGAAGATTATTGGAACTAATTTGGATCATGAACTCACAATTCTTTACCATCTAAGAAAATAAAATTGAGCAGCTAATGCATTAACTTGAAAAACTAATGCACCATTAACTATATTATGAGTGAAATATGATCATTTAATTATTGATTTATTGAATTTCATAAAGAATATTATTATTTAAAAAATGTATGAAAAAAATTTAATATTTTTTTCTCAGGTATTAGTGCATTCATCTTTGTTGAAAATAAGTAAGGAGGCTCCAAAAGAAGATATTGGCTTTCATGAAAGAGAATAATGTAAGAACCCAGTTCTTCCTTTGAGTAATGGTTCATTCTTTTCTTTTTTTTCTTTCAATTTTATTCATGAAAACTATGTATGTTTTGGCCAATTTTCTAGAATCTGGGGTTACACGTTGTGTACTCTTAAGCACACATCAGGTACTATGTCCGTGTTTGAAGGGAATACTTGGCATGTTGGAATGCCAGAAAGGGAAATTGGAAAAGACAACTACATGCCATATACATCATAGTACACGCCATGTAGTAATGTAAGAAAGACTTGGAAGGTAAGTTAGTGAAATTCATCCACCAAATGAACAGTTAAATGATATACATGCCGTGTATATTGAGTTACACACTATGTATTTTGTGTTTTTCACTTAAAACGGATAGTAGCCTCTCCATTTGACAGATTGGACAGTGTTCTCACCGGGGGAACTCAAGAGTATCTCGAAAACTTCAATCTCTTTCTAACTGATCATTCAAACTCTAAATCAATCATCACCAATCACTTTTGAAACCAATCGGTATGCTATCAATTAATATTGATCTATTCGTGATGATTTTTGTTCTCAAAAATGTTATTTAAGGTTGATTGAATATCCTTGTTTTATATATCTATACAATTCTAGCTTTAATTGGAAGCCAAGGTTGGATGGGGAGAGTCATACTATAATGAAGCAGGGGGGTATCGTGATTATTTCTTAATGTCATGTTTTTTATATGTGTCGTTGTGTTGCACGCCCATGTTTGGTGTGTCAATTTATTGAAACTTTGTCATGTGCTAATGACTCAAAATGTTAATGTGATTAACTATATGAATTGAATCATGTTGAGGCTACTTGTTTTGATTATTGGCCACCCCAAGTGTTCATTTCCCTTTGATAACTGTGGTGAGGATTTGGCAGAGCATAACCGTGGTTATTAATCTGTTTTCCCTAATATGGGTAGTTTTAAATCAATTGGTTAATTAAATTATTACCAAAGTGAATTGGACCCTTATTAACCATATAACAGTGTATAAATTTCATATGTTTCCTTATGATGAATTACTTTTATGTCAGGCTTGTCCATGATGAATTATTCAACCTTTGGGAAGAGAATCTTCATACATGTGGGCATGGTTTTGTGTGCATGTGGGTTACAATATGTTATTCCTATGGGAAATTTCATGTGGGAAAGGATTCGTTATGTCTGTGGACTTCCTGAGGGGTATGTTTTAAACTGAGGTTTGACTATTGTAATTACTTATGACGTTTCATCCAAGCTAAAGCACAATCTTTGATTCGATAGTCATTTTACATGATTGATTAACTACTGAGCTATCTACGTTGTTTGCTTGAATAGGTGATTAACTGGCTATGGTCGGATCCCAAGAACTTTTTATTTGATGTAATTGAATTTCTTAATAAACATGAATTATATAAATGGAACATGATGTATAAGATTGTTTACTTTTGAGTGCTTCCTTGTTTAATGATTTCATTATTATAAACTACTACTAAAAATACTCAATAATAGATTAGAACAGACCTTTGGAGGTTTCCTACTTGGATTTAATTCTCACACCCTGTTTGGGTCATGTTTTTGGGACCAAACAGACTATATTGTTATAGGTGTCGATAGTTTAAAGGCTCCTCATATAGGTACTTGATTACTGCTTAGGATTAGGAGAGCCTGGGACAAATCCAAGGCTTGTGATGCTATTGTGTTTCATTTTTTATGGTTGAACCTTTGTACAGTATTGTACTTGATATAATTGTTTATTGTTTTCTCTTATTTATTAGAAAATGTAACATGCTGTATCATTCTTATATTACATGTGTTCTTGTTATATTTACCTATAAGTATTCCGCGGTTTACTTAAGTTTCAGGTTGATTGCTGCTTCTACTATTCTTATTATTTATTGCACAATGTTACACTCTTCAATGAGGCCATAGTTTCCACAATATCACACCCTTTCCCCTCACATCTAGTCAGAAGCCTCTGGCATGTGGGGAAATGCGCTTGAGGCCTTCTGTCCAGTTGGGTATGAAGAACCTTGTAGTGGCTTACGGATCCGAGATGTTACAAAGTGGTTTAGGGGTTGTTTATTTTGTAACTTGTTTTACGATTTAGAAATTACATAAGTATCTGGAATTTGTTAATTAGCTGTACTTGAGAGTAACTACCCCATGAATAGGGAAAATCCAAATTTCCTAGAATTAAAATTGTGTTTTTTGATTTTGAGCTACTACATTTGATTTGATTTCACGATTGGGTGAGACACTTGATTTCTTCTATTAAAATTGATGCAATTGTGGTTCTATTTTTTGCAACCCGATTAGATGAGCGTATGCTATCTCATGTATCATATAAGAACATGTTAGAAATCACATTCCATGAATAATTTCCAAGCCATTTATGAGGCATTACAGATTTCAGGTTGTTGTGGTAGATGTCATGCTAGAGATGGATGTTGCTGTTATAGTACCTTGATAGATATGCCTACTGTTGTAGTAGGTGTATTGGTATGTGATATGGTTTGGATTTAATGGACGCCAAACTTTGGTTCCTGGCGTGTATGGGCCCTATTGGACTGGAGTTTGGTGGATCATGATTTAGAAATTTATATAGAATTATGCTATCTTATGTTATGTTTGGGTTCCAAACATTGATTCATGAGCATTTTGGGCCCTCATAGATCTGAATTTGGCATACAATGTGTTATTTAGAAAAAACAGGCATTCTAGGGAGGTTTCTGAGGCCTACTGTCTGGAAACCCAAACACCATGGAGTGTGGTTCTATGAGCACACACTATGTGTTCTTCATGTTTGGGGAATATAGACTATTCATAAATACATGTTGTTTAAATTTTGTACACACCATGTAGTATATGACCACGTAATGGGCCGTGTGAGGGGAAACATGTGTTGTTGAGTTCTGATCAGAACATGCTGTGTACTTTCGGTATATGCCGTGTAGCCTACCAAAGAAGAACCTAGGTTAACCTAGCTGTGTGAGAGTACATGGCCAAGTGAATATACTTGTGAACATGCCTTGTTTTTTTGGAACACGCTGTGTACCTAGGGTTGATACACATCCAAGCCAACAGTAGAACATGAATATGTGATTGCATAAAGGTACACGCCATGTATTATTTCTACACACCGTGTTATCCCTTTTCCAAACAATGGGGGTCATTTCTTATATTTTTTTGGCACTATTGAACATAAATATTTAACAATGAGCTTGAACCAGGGCTTGATCTTGACCTTGTAGAGTCATGCCATTGTGATGACCATGATATGTATGCTAGGAGAGAGATGATGATCATACTCCAAAAATAGTAGGCCATGGGATACTGATGGATACTCTAGTTGTGTCACCTGTGACACCAGCCATTATACCGGATAGAGGTGCATATGAATATTTCCGTAAAGGTTTTCCGAGGTTTATGCAGACCATTCAGGGAGCACCACATGCTTCCAAATCTATGGAAGAGCTGACACGTATATTCCAGCATAAACATCAACCTAATTTTTCAGCGGTATCAAAACATAGACGATTATTGGATGGTCACAGGAGAGATATATGATCACAGGTGAATGTCTTCAGGTTGAATTATATCTCTTCTATTGTGAATTAGGCACTAATCACCAAGCACATTCTGTGGGAAGTTAGTGGTGTGATCCAGGGCGGTTCGACACCTGTTTCTTGTACTATCTCAACCGGAAAGAGGAAGCATCATGTGGAGTTCTGTCATGGTGAAAATAGTAGCTAGAACGTTTCCTTTGAGGTCCAGGTGACGTGATACCAGTACATAAAGGTTGGTCACAAGATACCTCAGTGCCCAATGGACTCAGTTGAGTGTCGAGATTGTGGTAAGATTCTCTATCTACTACATTATAGCGAGGTATTTCCACTAGTGGATAGTGAGAGAGGTTCTATATAGACTCCAAGGGCAGGAGAAGGGTTAGTAGATTCTAAATATTCTAGAAACTGGAATACACCAGGGTGTTCAAGAAAAGGTTGTGGTCATGGTCGTGGTAGTCAGACCCCAGGATCTCAGCGATAATAGGGCGGGTCAGCTTAGGGTAGCCAAGTAGTGTCTTAAGGCCGTGGTGCATGTCAGACTTATGTAGTGCAACGGACACAGTATGAGTAGGATCCCATACCTTGTAATGTCAATGGTACTATCCTATCCACCATTTTTTATCTTCATCAGTTTTTGATACTGGTGCTACACATAGTTTTATATTTGTGGAAATTTTGGAAAGCCTTGGACTCTATGTCTATATGTATTCTAATGATAAGATGATAGATGCTCGGTTAGGGATTATAATGGAAGGTGTGCTTCAGTTTAAGGAGTTTCCCCTTGATATTGGTGGGTGTCAATTTCTATGGAACTTCTATGTCTTAGAGATAACAAGATTTGATTTTATTCTCAGAATGCACTGGATGGTTCCTTTTTGAGAATTTGTTGATTTCAATCACTACAGGGTGATTTTTACATCCCTATAGGGTGTATAAATTCTACATAAGGTTGAATGAGATGTCCTAGAGAGCAGAGCTAGTCCCCAGCTTCGTTGGTTGGGTGGGATGACAACCCAGATTCTAAGTTCATATCTGGATGTCAAGAGAATATGTCTGGCAGATTACCCTCTTATGGTTGATCATTTCAGGGAAATTTTCCAAAAAAACTTCTCATGATTACCTATGATTGGGGAGGTGTATTTATCTATCGAGCTAGCATGAAGATCTGCACTGATATCCATTCCTCCATACGAGATCTCTATGATGGATTTTCAAGAGGTCAAGAGGCAGTTGGAAGATCTAGAATTGATGGGTTTTATCCATCCTAGAACTTCACCTTGGGGTTCACTAGTCATTTTTGTGAAAAAGGTATATGGTTACTTTAGGTTATGCATGGAATATCAGAAACTAAACCAGTTGATAGTTAAAACTTGATATCCCTTTCCATATATATATGACATGTTTGATCAACTTTAAGGTGCTCGGGTGTTCCAAATGATATACTTGAGATCCAGATATGACTAGGTATGTGTTCAAACTACATACATACCTCATACCTCATTTCGTAGCATGTATGGTCCATATAGGCATATGGTTATTCTATCTGGTCTCAAGAATGTGCCAGTAATTTTCATGGCGCTGATGAACCGAGTGTTCCTTCCTTACCTATATTATTTTATGGTGGTTTTCATGGACGATATCTGGGTGTATTCTCACAATAGGAATGACCA